>JAUIMM010000261.1:2832500-5432500 GCA_031769625.1 Taudactylus pleione
CAGTTTGTGTGGTAGACATCCCTAAGTGACATTCAGGAACCTGCAGTTGCGACATCAGCCTGTGGTAAGGGGTTAAGGAAGACCAAAGAAGAAAAAAATGTTCTGTAAAATCCCACCCTGATCCTTAAACTGTGAGGAGTTGTTCCTCTTGGCAGACTAATGTGGTGTAATATTGTACATCTGTAGAGAATGTAAACAGCAGGAATCTTGATCTGCCAGACGAGTGTCAAAATTTGAAAGAGCCCATGACAGATATTAACAAAATTTACAAGTTTTCTTTGGAGTCACAAACTGGAGTTAATACAGTAGATTGCTAACTCCATCAGTATGGAGAAAAATCATTCTAGCTCTAATGTCATAGAATTTGTTGGCAGATAAGAACCATTTGGCCCATCTAGTCTGCCCCTTTTCATGTATCCTTTAGGCAACTTCAACCCTATTTGCTCCTTACATCTCTCTTAAGGATATTCTTATGTCTATCCCAAGCGTGTTTAAATTGTTCTACCGTTTTAGCTTCAACCATATCCAATGTTTAATGTTAAGGTGCAATAAGATGGTTGTGGTCCCTGAAAGTCCTGTAGTTCCCCATCTGGGGAAATCACCTTTTGATAAAAAAAAAAAAAAAAAGATGCTATGTGGGTGATTTACTATCATTGTGTAAAGCTGCTGTAATCCATACCAACCAATCAGCAGCAAGCATTTATTGATTCAGTACAAGTTACAATAAAGATATATATATATATATATATATATATATATATATATACAGTCAGGTCCATAAATATTGGGACATTGACAGAATTTTCATATTTTGGCCTCTATTCACCACCACAATGGCTTTGAAATGAAACAAACTAGATGTGATTTAACTGCAGACTTTCAGATTAATTTTAGGGTAATTACATCCAAATCAGGTGAATGGTGTGGGAATTACAACGGTTTCTATATGTGCCTCCCACGTTTTAAGGGGCCAAAAGTAATGGGACAAACTAAACAATCCTAAATCTAACTTTCACTTTTTAATACTTTGTTGCAAATCCTTTGCAGGCAATTACAGCCTGAAGTCTGGAATGCATAGACATCACCTGACGCTGGGTTTCATCCCTGGTGATGCTCTGCCAGGCCTCTACTGCAAATGTCTTCAGTTCCTGCTTGTTCTTGGGGCATTTTCCCTTCAGTTTAGTCTTCATCAAGTGAAATGCATACTCAATCGGATTGAGGTCAGGGGATTGACTTGGCCATTGCACAACATTCCACTTTTTAGCCTTAAGAAACTCTTTGGTTGCTTTTGCAGTATGCTTCGGGTCATTGTCTATCTGCACTGTGAAGCGCCGTCCAATGAGTTCTGAAGCATTTGACTGAATATGAGCATATAATATTGCCCGAAACACTTCAGAATTCATTCTGCTGCTTTTGTCAGCAGTCACATCATCAATAAATACAAGGGAACCAGTTCCATTGGCAGCCATACATGCCCACGCCATGACACTACCACCACCATGCTTCACTGATGAGGTGGTCTGTTTTGGATCATGAGCAGTTCCTTTCCTTCTCTTCCCATCACTCTGGTACAAGTTGATCTTTGTCTCATCTGTCCATAGGATGCTGTTCCAGAACTGTAATGGCTTTTTTAGATGTTTTTTGGCAAACTAATCTGGTCTTCCTGTTTTTGTGGCTCACCAATGGTTTGCATCTTGTGGTGAACCCTCTATATTCACTCTTATGAAGTCTTCTCTTGATTATTGACTTTGACACATATACATCTACCTCCTGAAGAGTGTTCTTGATTTGGCCAACTGTTGTGAAGGGGTTTTTCTTCACCAGGGAAACAATTCTTTGTCATCCACCACAGTTGTTTTCCGTGGTCTTCCGGGTCTTTTGGTGTTGCTGAGCTCTCCGGTGCGTTCTTTCTTTTTAAGAATGTTCCAAACAGTTGATTTGGCCACACCTAATGTTTTTGCTATCTCTCTGATGGCTTTGTTTTGATTTTTCAGCCTAATGATGGCTTGCTTCACTGATAGTGACAGCTCTTTGGATCTCATATTGAGAGTTGACAGCAACTGATTCCAAATGTAAATGTCACACCTAGAATCAACTCCAGACCTTTTACCTGCTTAATTGATAATGAAATAACGAGGGAATAGCCCACACCTGTCCATGAAATAGCTTTTGAGTTGATAGTCCCATTACTTTTGGTCCCTTAAAAAGTGGGAGGTACATATTGAAACTGTTGTAATTCCTACACCGTTCACCCGATTTGGATGTAATTACACTCAAATTAAATCTGAAAGTCTGCAGTTAAAGCACATCTTGTTTGTTTCATTTCAAAACCATTGTGGTGGTGAAAAGAGGCCAAAATCTGAAAATTCTGTCAATGTCCCAATATTTATGGACCTGACTGTATATTGCAATAGGTTCCTGCATGCTTGCACCATGTTGATAGATTACCTCCATTGTTGTTCTTCTTGGTATGCAGACATATAGTAAACATTCACTATGTTGACATAATAATGTCAACACCAGAGTGTCAACAGTTACAGACCCTCCAACATGACCCCTTCTACCAGGTACAAAATGCTCTGATCCTGAACTTCCCACTAAATTTCTGATTGCAGTCACCTGTTTTAAACTAGTTAATTGATGAGAATTGTGTTTAAACACAGGTGAGGGCAATCCTAAATGAAGACCAGAGCATTTTGTACCCTGTTGGAGGGTATGCAGCTATGACGTTAGCATAGTTAAAATATGACATCTGGAAATTGTCAGCATGGACAGAATGTCGACATAGTTAAAATTTAGACATTAACGTTAGTGATAGGCTTAGGGGTAATGGTTAGGGTTGTGGCCCTATATTTTTCAGAGGTCTCAAGCTGCCATGACATGAAGGTGACTGTAGTTTTAAAAGCTACAGCATACTTTGGCAGCCAATGTTTGCCAGGACTTCTTACGACTTGTAGTTCCACAAACGTACCTCATGATTTTCTGACGTTTAACTACTACCCTTGCTCCCAATGCCCCATGATAGTCGAGGTGAGCCCCAGTGCTGTTCAGCACTGGCTTGTTTGGCCAAGGTGAGGCCTGTACGTTTCCAATGGGCAATTATGCCCAAAGCTGGAGCTGGTTTCACATTATGACAGGTGGACCCCACACTGTGTAACCAGCCCAGCACACAGGTCTCTGCAGCTGTCACTTTTGTTGTCCCCATGCTCTAGTAGTAACCAATCTAGGATATAGGGGCCTATTCATCATCACTTCATTTTTACAATTGTAGTGTAGAGTTCGGGCCAATAATCAAGAAGGTAAAGCACTTACCTTCCTTTTGCGGAATGGCCCGCTGTCCCCATACAGAATTTATCAAGCTCCGAAAATATTATTTATTTCGGAGCTTGATTGCAGTAGCATTCGCCATCTTCAGATGGGGTTTGCTACCGCTACCCGCTCCTTCCCTATTGGAAGGAGTCCCAGGTCGCGTAGAGAAACCTTTCTTGATCCCTTCGGCCCTGTCCGGCTCATTCTCCCGGACATCGGGGCTCTTGTGCTCATGCGTCACCTGTAGGTCACACATGCGCACTGCTCTCGCGAGAAATGAAAAGATTCACTACTCCGTAAGGAGCAGTGAAGCCGCTCGCTGGGGCAGCTGATTTTCGGATCAGCTGTCTCAGCGCCGGAGCAATGATGAATTGCTCCGGCATCCGCGGAAAGTCATGGTGTTAATTATCGAGGTCCGTTCGGACCTCAATAATTAACATCATAAATAGGCCCCATAGTAATGGTGTTGTTTATTTATTAATAGTAAAGATAGATGCTAATGGGGACGTGGCCTGTACGGGAATGGTGTAGGAGGCTAAATTCACAGCTCTCCGGCCCATATAACCGGTTTCTGCTATCCTGTTTCATTTGCCCAGACCCTGGCATAAGTGTTTTGCTCAGCACTTACCTCTCATGCCCCAAGATTCCACTGGTCTGTCTCTCTCAGTCGCAGGCACCATCTTAGATTTCGACCTCGGCTTCTATTGCAGCTCTTGGCTTCTGTTTTCGCTGCCTGCATCTTCCACAGTGTACACTGCCAAAATTTGGCGTTGAGTGACCATGTAATCAATCAATAATAGCTGTCTGAGAGCCTCCACGGACCCGCAATTCACGGACCTGGCCGACATTTTGGATTCTCAGCTTGCTGCTTTGAGAGCTCCTGCACTTAAGGACTTGTTGCCAGATGCCCTTCAGCATTTCCTGAGGTGACAGTGAGGTGTAGGGCTGTTTCTGCATATAATTCAATTGGAATCCTCTCCTGGACTGGTTATTAGAAGTGCTGGACTATTCTCTCCACTATCATCTGCAGTTTCTGTGTTGTATTTTTGTTTCTGCATCTGGGAAGCTTTCTGTGTCTGAGAAGACACTGGTGCAGGTTTGTGGAGTGAGGTCTCTATCTCCCAAATATACTATGCTCTACCTCTCAACATCATCTCCAGTGCCCATCTCCTGTGAAGTTCTGTAGTACCCTAATCTCCTGCGCTGATACTTACCTGTTTTACAGCTCTCTCCTGTTGTGGCTATACCATCTCTGGATATCAAGGATCGTCTCCTTAAAGCCATCACCAACTCAGGTGAGAGACTTGTTGCTCAGGTGCAGAGACTGCATGATGAGCTCTCTTTTTCATGGTATGATCTGCCACAAACACAGGTTTCACTTATCGAAACGGAGACTTGTGTTCCCACTCTGGAGTGAGGTGATACTCCTGTTATTAGTCTGCTGATCGCCTTCAAGTCTTGGAGAGTGGTGTATCTGATCCCATTTGCCACCACTGATGGATGTTTCGATAATGTTTAATTTTTTTGTACGTTTTCTGATTTTGAAAGCCTCACTTCTCTTGTAAAAGATCGATTCTTGCAATTATTCTCTTTGGTTGTGAGTACACCTAAGTTTGACAATCACTCTGTCTCTTAGTACTTCGACTCTGTATTGGCTCTTCAAACAGTCCGCTTTCCTTTTGGTGGTGGTGAGGATTTGGGATTTGTCGTTTAAGTATTCTATGTACTTTTTTGCTTGTCCTCTGGTGGGCTGTGCCGGGACTTTTCTTTTATTTACCTCCTCGCAAGAGGCTGAGGCCTGGCCTGATTAGCGCTCTGGAATCCATAGTTTTTGCCTCACTGTTGATGCCTTTTGCACCTGTTGTTTTTATCACCATTGTGTACTCATATATTCTGATTGTCTGATTACTCATACTTTCGTGTTATTTCTGTATTTAGCTATGCCTCAATGTGTGGGAGGAACTTCATTTTCCTTTTGGGCTGGGGAGCTGGGCTATGCTTATGGTGATTTAGTTTATTGCCTCTGTCATTATTGTAGCTCTGCTATCCTTTATTTTGGTTGGCGGGGGGTAGGTCGGGGGTGTTAGGTAGCTCAGTATAGTTTGGGGGAGAGGGTTATGGGATCCAAGTATACCTAGGTTTGGGTTAGGTTATACAAGGTGGGGGGTTATGGAGGAGGTTTGCTTTGGATGTATTTGTTTAGTTTTATTAATTTGGCAGATGTGGTTAGTTTTTTTATTTTTAGAATTTCTTCTGTCTTGGTGTATGGTTATTACACTCTTGGGGGGTAATTGTGTAAACTGTCCCATGTTTTATTATGTGCCTCTTATACCCTTCGGGTACTTGATATTTTTCCCTTATATCATTTGGGGTTTTATGTATATTGTATACTGTTTTGATTATTCTGACCTTAAATTTTACTCTGCCTTATACAACTATATATGCCGCATTTCTTTTCATGACTGACACTTTTTTTCTGTCTGAGGTGTGTGTATATCAAAACTTTAATAAAAATTACTGAAAAAAATTATGTAAAAAAAAAGATAGACATTGATCAGGGCCGGCGCAACCCGCTCAGCAGATCCTGCACTGCAGGGAGGCGACAGGCTGGAGAGGCGCTCTCCCTGCAGCTGCTGCTGAGTCAGTTCTTGCTGCTGCTGGATGCCGCTGCGCCTGGCACACTGTATGACATGCAGTGGCTGCCTACTATAAAGAAGTGCGGCTGAGCCTGAACGGCTCTTCACACAATCCCATCCCTTTGCTGTCCACGGGCTGATGCCCCCCCAGCCCAGGCCAGTACAATGTAGCTTCAAGTGAGGGGCGCTGGAGCTTTGACTGATGGCCGGGTGGCCATACTTTGTTTACTCCGAGTCCTTTGTACAACACAGCTGCCAGTGCCTGCTCAGTGAGGAACTGAGGATTCCCCATTGATCCCTCCCCTCCCTGTCTAAGACCCGGAGTCTCCATTGCCTCCTATCTATCCTGTCACTGCCCTGGTCTCTGACTGTATTCTACGGAATCTCCTGTCCCGTCACCTGGAGTCTCTGCCCTCTCCTATCCTCCTGTCTGTCACCACTCTGACTCTATTCTATGCAATCTATGCACCTCCTGTCCCTAGCCAAGATCCCGGCCCTCACCCCGAGTCCCCGCCCCCTCATCTAATCTATCTGACTATTCTTATCTACTCCCTCCTGGCTAAGACCATCCACTCATAGATGCTCTCATACACCCTGTTTGACTTTTCTAATGTACTCCCTCCTGTCCCTTGCCATGACCCCACCTCCTTGCCCTGAGTCTCCGCCCCTTTCATAGTCTATCCTGTCTCAGTCTGAATTATTTTCCTGTACCTATACCCTGGCCTGGAGCTCCGCAGGGACCAGTCACCTCCTCCTTCTGGTATGTGCTAGTGGAGATGCATACCTCCCAACATGACCCTTTCCAGGAGGGACACAATGCTCTGGTCCTGGACTTCCCTGGCAATTTCTGAGTGGTGGCGGCTCCAGAGGTGGGGCTGCAGTAGAGTCCAAAATTCAAATAGGGGAGTCACAACAACTGCCAGTGAGTCCCAGCCAGTGATGTTTGGCAGCGTGTGAAATGACAGTTGGTGTGACTCCCCTATTTTACTTTTGAACTGCGCTGCAGCCCCGCCTCTTACCAGGGAAGTCCAGGACCAGAGCATTGTGTCCCTCCTGGAGAGGGTCATGTTGGGAGATATGGAGATGTGAACATACTGTATTTACATGTTATCTAGGGGGATGGTATACTTATTCAATGGGGATGGGTGTATTTGTTTTTTACTTGGGGGGGGTTAATACTGTCTGTGCTGGGGCTGGTGTATTAATGTGTGCGCGTAGGTATAATTATTGTGTTTCTGTGTGTGTGAGGGGTGTATTCATATTATCTGTTATATGTTGGTCAATGATAGTCTCTGCATTATGTGGCGGTCACTGCTAAGCTCTCTACTTTATCTGGCGGTCACTGCTACGCTCTATGCATTATCTGGCAGTCACTGTTATGCTCTCTACTTTATCTGGCAGTCACTGCTACGCTCACAGCATTATCTGGCAGTCACTGCTACACTATGCATTATCTGGCAGTCACTGCTACGCTCTATGCATTATCTGGCGATCACTGCTACGATCTATGCATTATCTGGCGGTCATTGCTACGCTCTCTACTTTATCTGGCGGTCACTGTTACGCTCTATGCATTATCTGGCAGTCACTGCTACGCTCTATGCATTATCTGGCGGTCACTGTTACGCTCTATGCATTATCTGGCAGTCACTGCTATGCTCTATGCATTACTGGCGATCACTGCTACACTCTATGCATTATCTGGCGGTCACTGTTACGCTCTATGAATTATTTGGCAATCACTGCTATGCTCTATGTATTATCTAGCGGTCACTGCTACGCTCTCTACTTTATCTGACGGTCACTGTTATGCTCTCTACTTTATCTGATGGTCACTGTTAAGCTCTATGCATTATTTTGCAGTCATTGTTATGCTCTATGCATTATCTGGCAGTCACTGTTACACACAATGCATTATCTGGTGGTCACTGTTATGCTCTATGCATTATATGGCGGTCACTGTTATACTCTATGCATTATATGGTAGTCACTGGGATGTTCCCTGTATTATATGGTGGTCACTGCG
The DNA here is from genome assembly GCA_031769625.1 of Taudactylus pleione. Lineage (NCBI taxonomy): Eukaryota > Metazoa > Chordata > Amphibia > Anura > Myobatrachidae > Taudactylus > Taudactylus pleione. Next base: position 2,840,472 of record JAUIMM010000261.1, read on the forward strand.
ATGTTCCCTGCATTATATGGTGGTCACTGGGATATTCCCTGTTTATTGGATGGTTATTTCATTAAAAATGCTACTTTATTTGCTGCAAAATGTTAAATGATTTCTGCCATGTTGGTAGATGGAATAATAATGCAGCTATCATTATGTTATATTTTCTATGTATTACTGATACAAATGTTCCTGGTAGTTTGTGTTACTGTAGGTAGCAGCCATCCCACCGGGCGCAGAATAGGTGGAGATCATGTTCTTATAGAAGATCCAAATGGAGACTTTCTCCCTATTACCAATTTGTAACCTATTTTACTGATAATGGAAGAAGCTTGCTAGGGGTGTAAGTGGAGTTCTATGAGCCCCAGTAAAACTCTACTAGACTGACCACCAAACACCGTGCGCCCACATTTTTATTACCAATGTTACCTAATTGTCCTCCTGGTTTGCTTTGACACATTTATTCTAAGTATTTTTATTTGGTAATCTAGACATCATGGGCAACAAACATGTAAATGGAAGGAAAGGCCGCGATGCAGTGGAAGAACAGGATCACATGACTGAATGTGCGTGTCACATGATTTGCTTAAATTCTGCCCTAGGATAACGCCCCATTGACACCTGAGCCCTCAACAATTATTTCAATGCAGCTGGGGATCTGGTTTCCTATCAGTACTACTGTGACATGTGTATAAGGGGCACTACTACTGTGGCATGTGTATAAGGGGCACTACTACTGTGGCATGTGTATAAGGGGCACTACTACTGTGGCATGTGTATAAGGGGCTCTACTACTGTGGCATTATGTGTATAAGGGGCACTGCTGTGTAGCATAATGTGAATAAGGGGCACTACTGTGTGTCATAATGTGAATAAGGGAGACTACTATGTGGTGTAATGTGAATCGGGCACTACGTGCGGTGTAATGTGAATAAGATTGAGATACTATGTGGTGTAATTTGAATTGGGGGTCCTTATGTGTTGTCAAGCCCCTTACTTGTGATAGCATTCCTCTTCGGGACGCCCTGTCCCTTTTATAGAATATGGGTGGGAGGGCGCAAATTTATATTTTGCAGGGGAGCTCTGAACACCCTAGCACCGGCCCTGACACTGATGATTATCAGCATGTACAGGAGGGCCCCTCTTTATGGTGTTACATTATGTATCTGTCCACTGTTTTTAGCAAACGTTAAATTTTTTTCTGCAGTTTTGTCCACTTGATGCACACTACACCAGGACATCACACAAGGATGCCATTTATAGAACAATACAGTTTTTCAATCTCATAAACCTCTTACTTTAAATGTCGGGTTTACATTATTTAATTTATTGAACAAAGTATGTCTCTGGCTGCATTTACAATTGAACAAAAGGAAGAGTTTTCTTCTTTTCAGTGAACCTTGCTTGACAGCGTGGGTCCAGAGTTAATTTTGTGTGTAACTATTACCAGGGCCAGCAACGGAAATCTAGGAGCCACTCACTTTTCTGGGGCTTCCATCCCTCTCCGGAAGGTACAGGCCGGTCGCTCATCCCACGTGATTCCTCAGACCCATCCAAGCATCTTCAGAACCATCCCCGAGTGTCTTTCCAGCCTCATCCCCTACTCTGTCTCTCCAGACTTAATCTGCTGTCTGTCTTGCCATCATCAGCCTCATCCTCATATCTGTTTTTGCATCCTCAGCCTCTTCCTTCCTCCTCTCTGTGCAGAAGTGCACTAGCCCCCCTCTACCACACACACACACACACACACACACACACACACACACACACACACACACACACACACACACACACACACACACACACACACACACACACACACACCACTACTACCATCACCACCACCACTGTGTCCCTCCAGCAACAGCAACCCTTCTTTTGCCACAGTGGCTCTCTGACAGCAGCAACCAAACCCCATCCCACTTCCTCTGTAATTGTGTCTCTCTGGTGCCAGCACACACTCATTTCTCTCAGACAGCCCTCCCCCTCAATGTATCTCCGGCTCCAGCACAGCCCCCCTGTGTCTCTCCAGCCCAGGCCCCACCCCTTGTGTGCCTTCAGCTTCTCCTGCCTAACACTTCTACGGTCCTTTCTAGTCAGCGGTACAACATGATATAATGATGTCACGCACGCAGCACCACAAAACAAATAAAACTTTATTGCACTGACCGCTGGGTCTGGACTCTTTCTTCATGCCTGTGTCCTGCAGTATTTACTGCAGGGCACAAGCAGGCCAGAGAGGCGACAGTGTTACGGTACTGGGCTGGACTGTGTGGACTCCTGACTGACCCATTGAAATCTCGGGGCCTGGTACAGATGTCACCCTTGTATTTCCCTGTCGCTTTGCCTGCCTTACTAATACCTTTCATGATAGAGGGCCTGATTCAAAGGTGGATACTAATGCTGGCGCAACTGCAACTTTTTACGCAGCAACACTGCGGCTTTATGCTAATTCCGCAACTGATGGAATATGTACAGATATGCTCGCTGGCTGTGGTGCTATCGGACGCATATCAGTTGCACCATTGTTCTATGGAGGCGCAGAATGTCTGTCTGAACATGGAGTGCTACGTGCCACGACATTCCCACTTCTGACTAGTCACCCCGCTGTTACCACCCAGGAATGCCTATTGACATTGTCTCTCTCTGTGACTCAATTCGTTCTACCTCCCCTGGCTCTAACCATCGGGACGCATGCGTACACTGAAAACGTCGGCAGATTGTGTGGGAAGCCACAACAGCGTCCAACTATGAATAAGGGCCAGATTGTCCTGATCTAAGCTCTGTATGCGCTGTGGAACAATACACATATTTGCAGCACATGTTCAGAGATACAGCAATCTCTAAATCAAAATGTGTGAGTTTATATTGCTAATATTTGCTTGAGTTTATATTGCTAATATTTTGTATTTATATTGCTAATAGATTTGTGAGTTTACTTTATATTGCTAATATTTGTGTGAGTTTATATTGCTAATATTTTGTATTTATATTGCTAATAGATGTGTGAGTTTACTTTATATTGCTAATATTTTGTCATACTTTATATGGACATTTTTCTATGCTTGCGACACGTCCTCTGCAATGAATCTAGCATTTATTTTATACAGCTCTTGTACTGTTCCTGCTTGTTTTACATTAATAGTTTGCCCCTTTACCGCATCACCTCACCTGTAATAGTTTTTCCATTTCCTCTACAACACAACTTTGATGAATCAGCAGCTGCTATATTTGTAGCAAAATTATTTTAGTGGGCTAAATGGAAAAACAACTGCATGTATATATCTACTTATGTGAATGGGGATATAGAGAAAAAACATCAGACAGACACAGAACCTTGGAGATTAAGGACACTGTATTATTTCCGGATGACAGAGACTGAGGGCTTGATTCAGATCCGCTCGCCAGCACATTGCGCTCGCAAGCAGGTCGATGTCTGGCCCCTTCGCATGCGCCGTGTCCAGCGTGCACATGAACGAGCCCCAGCGAGGGACTGAAGTTCAGTCGCTCCGGGGCTCGCTACAAGATGGGGCAGCTGTCGATGTTGATTGACAGCTCGCCCCGTTTTGTAGGCAGGGAGGGGAGGTGGCTGCACAAACGCAGGTGTTCCCTTAGGAACGCCTGCCAATTGTGGGTGGCCCTACTGACATCACTAGTGATGTCAGTAGTGGACTTCCTGCTCTATTAGAGCGCCCTGGAGGCGGAAAAAAAAATGCCCTGATTCAGAGCAAGCGCTCGCCTCTGAATCAGGCCCTGAATCCTCTCAGTCACTTACCTGAGTTCTAGTCTTTAGTTTCCAAAAAAAAATACATCTGGCTGGAATTAAACTCTATAGTCTCTTCTATGTATTGTAAACCAACTGATATTTCCATTTAGTCTATCCAAGACGGCTGCCTTGGCACTAAGCAGCATCTTAACATCCTTGTACACACATAAAAAAAAAAAAAATGTTCATGGCCTCCAAGAATTTTCTGTGGCTTGGTAGGAGGAAGCCACGTCCTCTGAGAATGCTGTAATACAGGATGTCAGATGACCTTAGGAGACTGTCTTTTTTGGGAAGCAAAATATAAATATTTGGTGCCTTTGAAGATTGTTTTTTATTGCATTGGTGTAACAACAAATTAACAAACCCTAATTAATTATGTATCTAGATCAAAGTCTTCCCTTTTTTGAGCTCCAAACATTTCAGGAGGACATCTAGTTAGAGTCCAAGCTATTTCTTGATGCTAACACTATAAATGTTATTTTTTTTATGTGTGGGACTGTTAATAGTAAATAATTAAAACTGTGCTTTCCTAATTAATTGTCTTATCTGTGTTATCTGTAAAATGTTTCTAGGTTCTATTTATAACAATCTGAATTTTAATGCGGCTGTGATGAGAAGTTATAGTGTAAATTCACACATTTGTGTTACTTATACACCAAAGTCCCCGGGTCTGACCCGGGATTTGGAACACGTATCAGACCCGGGACAATCCCCTTTTACACTCCAGCACCGACCCGGGCTATGCCCGAGTCGGCAACATTCACACCTGACCAGGGTCAGCACTGACCAGTGCTTTTTCCCCTCCCTCCCTCTCCGCGACCTACTTACCTTATCCTGCAGCGGTCCGGAGGCAGGGAGAGCAGGTGGGGTGCACTGCTTCGTGCCGCTCGGGCAGACACTGCTTGCAGTGGCCGCTTAGAGATGATGTCATCTCCAAGCGCCACTGAAGCCGGCCAATCAGGCGGCATGCGGCGCGATCCGGGTCATCGTGAGCCGCGCCGCGCCGCAGGGTGACACAGGAACAACCCGTGCTCAACCCTGCAATCAAGCAGGGTCGGATCCCCGGGTCACTGGACCTGGGTTGATCCATTTACACCGGCTAAAATCCTGGGGTTATGCGCGTTCACGTACATCAACCCGGGATATTTCAGTCGGTGTAAAAGGGGTATAAATTGCACCTACAATTAATACAGTTTTCAATGGCGTATATGCGTATATCTGTACAAATTTGCATACACACATAGGCAAGTACCCAGCACAGGCCCATGAGCAGTCGCCCATCCTTAAAAACAATGTTTGTTTGTTTTTTCATGGAAAAATGTCCCGTTACGAAGAAAATAGGTTATGGTACGTGATTTATAGTATATTCCATACTCTGGGCAAGTCTCCGGATGCTTATCTTATTTATCTCTGACATGATTTCACTGATTTCTTCTTTTCAGGACTAGTTATAAGAATTAAAGATCATAACAGAAAAAAGTAACACCATAAAAAAACCTTATTAAATACATAGTTTTAGGTATAGAACTCTTTGCTAAATTGGTGTTATCCACCCCATATTTCTACCTCCATCTGCTGATCTTTTGCACTGTTGTCCAGCCATCCCGCTACCTGTAATTTGCATAGAAGGGCACAGTATATAGAGGAATGCGGTGCCCAATGCACTTGAGTCTCATATCCTCTACTGACCAGTACAGTGTTGGACTGGGGCATGAAGTGTCCACGGGGGAATGCGGTGGCAGGGGTCCATGCTTAAGGGGGTGTGGCCACCCAACACAGAGACTTGGCCAACCATTAGAAAGGACATAGCCAGCATTAACATGGCCACTACACTGCATGACCTGGGACCCTTTATAAATATATATACAGGTTGAGTCTCCCATATCCAAAATGCTTGGGACCAGGGGTATTTTGGATAACGGAATATTCTGTATTCTGTATTTTGAAATAATTGCATACCATAATAAAATATCTTGCGAATAGGACCCAAATATACACACAGAATGCAGGTCATTTTATACAATATATTCAATAATTTTGAGGCTCAAACAAAGTTTGTGTAAGAAATGAAATTCATTTATGTTTCATATACATCTTATACACACAGCCTGTAGGTAATTTTATACAATATTTGTAATCATTTGTGCCTTAGACAAACTTTGTGAACCATCAAAAATTAAAGGTTTCATTAACTCAGTCATGCCAAAAAAAAATCCGTATTTCGGAATATTTGGATATGGGAGACTCAACCTGTAGTAAATACTGATAGTTCATGCAGTATGATCTAACAGATTATGCACTGTAGTGTATACACCATAGTCCTGGGAATGCAGTATAATGTAACATATCTATAATATAATAAATCACATGATGGTGATCTCATCTCTCTCTTTCTCTCTCTCTATACCACATTATTGCACTGTACATATGACAGGGAGTCCCTGTACACAGCAGCCAGTGCCTAAAACTAAATGAGAACTGCATTAGGTCTAGTAAAGGCCAAATATATTCCATCGTAAAAAGAAATAAATAAAAAGGGCTACATACTGTTAAACTGTAATGACTTAAGTGTTTTTTGATTTAGTTTTTTACAACCACATTCTTAGGGATCTATGTCATGCTTGCCGACTTGCGAGCGGGTCTGAATCGGGCCCTGTGTTCACTTGTATAGGATAGGCTACATAGCAGTCTGTGCACAGGGCACACAGTGACATTGGTGTGAGTGGTGGGGGAAGGCGCTGTTGCCACCAGTCTGTATAGCGCTGCTGGTCATGTGGGCCACTCCCATGACAGGGCCAGGGCCAGCCCACCCGTTACACGGACTACGCATGTGCGTAGGGCGCCAGCCAACAAAGGGCACTCAATCCCCAGCGCGGCCAAACTCATACCCTCCTCCCGCCGCCAAACTCCTTCCCCGCTGCAGGGAGTCTTCATTTTACCCGGCGCCCGCTGGTAAAATCTCACTGAGCTCCGGCTAGGCTTCCCCCATGGGCACTATGTGAGAGACGTCATGACGTCTCTCCCATAGTAACGAGGAGTGGCGGACGGCAGAGGACGCAGGATCGGGGGCTTAAGGTAAGTAAACTGTGTGTGTTTTGCGCGGCTCTATTACCGGGACACTACTACAGGGGCTACTGGGGGCACTTCTACAGGGGCTACTGGGTGTACTACTACAGGGGCTACTGGGGGCACTTCTACAGGGGCTACTGGGGGCACTACTAAAGGGGCTACTAGGGGCAATACTACAGGGGCTACTGGGAGAACTACTACAGGGACTACTGGGGGCACTACTACTACAGGGGCTACCGGGGGCACTACTACAGGGGCTACTGGGGGCACTCCTACAGGGGCTACTGGGGGCACTTCTACTGTGGATACTACTATAGGGGCTACTGGGGGCACTACTACAGGGGCTACTGGAGGCACTTCTACAGGGGCTACTGGGGGCACTACTATAGGGGGCATTACTACTGGGGCCACTACTAATGGGGGCATTTCAGAAGGGGCACCACTGCTGACGGCACTGCAGAAAGGGTACCACTGCTGTGGGTATTATGTATAACTGCCACTACTGCTGTAGGCATTGTACAAAGGTCACTACTACTGTGGGCATTATATTAGGGGTACTACTACTGTGGGCATTGTGTATAAGGGGCACTACTACTGTGGGCATTGTGTATAAGGGGCAGTAATGTTGGCATTGTGTAAAAGGGGCACTACTGTGTGTCAGAACATCAATAAGAGATACTACTATGTGGTGTAATGTGAATCAGGGGCACTATGTGCGGTGTAATGTGAATAAGATTGTGCTACTGTGTGGTGTAGTTTGATTTGGGAATACTATTGTGTGACCACGCCCCTTTCTTTTGAGACCTTTCCTTTAGCATGTCTCCCAAACATCCCTATTTTGGCGACAAAGTGTTTGAGATGGGGGGGTAAATGGTGAATAGATGACATGTGCATGCATGCGGCATCTATTCACTGGATAAAGAGACTGGGAGCATGCCCAGCAGCTCCAAGAGCACTGGGCATGTACCCAGCATGATTGGCACTCGTGATTATGGCTATTGCCATGAGACCACACCCCTTTCCTTTGTCGGGTGCACGCACCTTAAGAGTGTGCAAATTCAGCCAGGGGGCACCAAAATGTATCTTCTCTTACCAAAAATATTAGGCTCAGGCTGGCCCTGGACAGGGCCATACAAACTAGAACCAAAGCAATACAACTATAACACCTCCAAATAAATAAATGTTGGCAGAAGCCACGGGCAACAGCTAGTAGAGAATAAAGTTAACATTTTTCCTTGTGATAACACCTCGCACTAGTGCAAACACAATGGAAGTGTTCACTAATATTTTTCCAACTGGAAATATGATGATCTTTTAATTTTAATCCATTTTCCCTAATACATGGTTTAAGCAAAACTCTATTAGTTCTAATTTCTGAAGCTTTCTCCGTGGCATTTTAGTTATTTCCAGCTTTTATGAAAACCATAATCTTCCTTTCAGGAATACATTTTAAACTGTTCTGTACTCAATTACCACCACAAAAAAAGCACAATTCTCCAGGCAAGATTTAAGCAGTCATGTGCAGAAGGGGCCAAAACAATATTACAGAATTGAATCTTCCGTCTAGTACCTGCACTCAGATTGGATCAAGATTCACTGGCAGCATGCGTGGGATCAAGATTTCCTTTTTTGCCTTTTTAACAAAAAACACATGAACAAAAGATAGGGTACAGTAATAAAATGCTACAAAGAAACATAAGAATAGAATATAGAAAGCGCATGACGCTTTGCCGTTTGGTGAATGGCGATGGTAGAAGCTCCCCTTAGTTACCTAATTTTATGACTTTTGGGAGAAAATTGGCATCTCTGTAGACTTCTCACTGACAACCAAATTTTTTATATCACCATTCATAGTGGACTGTTAGGGTTGGACTGTTAGGGTTGGATCAGGTCAGGATGCATATGTTTGACCGAAGAACTAACCAGTGAGAAACTTACTACCGTAGATCTGGTTTTACCACGCATCCCTCAACACCACGCATCTTGAGCTTGACAGTGGGAATCTTCAGATGCTGTTTGTTCCAGCACCCCTGCTCCTTCCTATGGGAAGGAGGTCTGGGGTTGCTATGAGGGGTCTGATGGGATCCCTCTGCCCCCGATCATCTCCTTCCACCAGAGGCAGGATTCTTGTGCTCATGTATGAACTCCAGTTCATGCATGCGCACTAGCACTGCTGAGTCAGACCCACCAGTGCTAAGTTTCATCACTACTTGCAGTGATAGGAATCGCAGGGACAGTCGATTTTCGGATCAGCTGTCTCCACACAGGAGCAATGTAGGTTTGCTCCGGTGATTTTTGAATCCACCACTGTTACTTGCAGTGAGTTGAATACTTAATTATTGGGGGTCACCCAGTCTCCGATAATTCACATGTTGAATAGAACCCATGGTATTCAAACCAATGTCAAGTTAATTTGTTTATTTGGTGTTTGTATGCCCATAAGAAACTGTTATAAGGAATTAATTATTTGTAAAAGTTTTAGGTGTACCCAGATTTCTCACTAAGAAGGGTTTGGCCTGTTAGATGCATCATTGGGTAACATGTGACCAAATTATTTAACTATCAGTCTTGTTGTTAGAATTCTGCGTTATCTGAGCCCTTGCTGGTATTAATGGAGTGATTGTGTAAGAGATCCAAGTACCTTATTTACCAATATAACCATTTGTGATTTCTCCAGACTGCTGCTGAATAAAAAAAAAACTTTTTGAGGTAGACAATCCATAACTTCATGGTCATCCACCAAGCACACGTCAAAATTCCCAAATAGAAACATTTTAGTGTAGGCCACGTTCCCCATAGACTCAGGCCCCACCGCTGACTCAGGCCACAATTTTAAAAGACCCAAAGTAAATGTCCAAATTGTGATGGTCTATTCCCAAACTGAGAAACCCCAGACCTTTCTACTCAGAAATGGGACCGTTGAGGAATATGCAACAATTGATGTTCTAACAACTGCTGTTAACCAATGCAACTATTCACCCAGTTTGTGTAGGGACATTCCAGGTCAAAGAGGGAGATCTCTGATTAGCTAATTGTTATCCAATCACATCCATGGTCTGGAACACCTACTATTAGGAATTACTTGCATTTAGGAGTTGCAGTCAAAAACATGGATTGCTTTAAAAGTGATATTTGGGATAGGGGACTTATAAGATTTGGAAATCTCTGTCAAAATGTAGATCTCGTATATATAGCTCTCGATGGCCCTGACCATCATCCGCTGCCCCTGATCACTCACAAATAAAGCGTCCTTCCCAAGCAAATATACGTCTTTGATCCAGTCTTCATCTTTTTGCAATTGAGCAATTCAACTTGCTCAAAAAACACAGTGGGAGATGTACTGTAAGTTTTGGAGAGGGATAAAGTGGACTGAGATAAAGTACCAACCAATCAGCTCCTGTCGGTTTACAGGCTGTGTTTGAAAAATAAAAGGAGCTGATTGGTCGATACTTTATCTCTCTCCACTTTATCTCTCGCCATAGCTTAGTACATCTTCCCCTAAATGAGGTTGCAGCACTCTCTAGGTCCCCTTACAATTGCGCAAACATGCCCTTACTGCAGATGACTTACATTCAGGGGCGTTTCAAGAGAGGAGGGGACCCATGTGCAGTCTCCGTCACGGATCCCCTCCTCTCAGTCCGGCGGCTGGCATCATACTGAGCGCAGCGCTGCAGTGATAGACTCTGGGCACTAGAGTGTGCCCAGAGTCTATAGCGCATGTGCAGGTCACCGGGAAAATGGTCGCGGTGGCCATTTTCCCTGTACTGCTCATGCGCAAAATGACAGGAAAATTACAGCGGGGAACAGTTTCTAGGCATTGTTACAGCACTGACACCGGCGCTGACATGGGTCTCCGGAGAGTATAATATGGGTGTAAATGTGCAGTGCAGGCCCCCCCTGGACATCCTGCCTATTCTGCCCATGCAGTCATAAGTAACAAAATCATGCAAATCTGCTGTGGGTTGAAATCTGCTGTGGGTATATGTTGTCACGCAAGATATACTACACAACTGGCGTAGTCTTCTCTCCGCCTCAGACCCATTATAACTTCTTTGGAGTTGGACACAAGGACATTTGTGCATCATCATTTTCTGTATCACACACAATTGATGCACTGTACCTCCAAACAGCTTGCACCAGTATTTTGAACTGTGTGTATTTAACACTTGTGGCCTCTTGTGCTTTCAGTGGTGGATCAGGTTTGTTCAGGTGCTCACTCACCTGAGTTGAGTGCATACTTAGAGAAATGTGCGTTTTGCAAGTTCGACACTATTTGGTATTAAGATGTGCCTAATTATACCGCAACTCATAATTGGGCATATTCTAAGACACACGCAAAGTGGTTGTAGATGTGGGCAGCTGCAGAAGCCTGCTTTACTGCCTTGTCCTAATGCGAGATTCCATTCAGCTAATGAGGGGGTCCATGCGTCTGCAAGTGGGAACCCGTGGCACCCATTGATTTTACATCAGCTGGAGCGACCATCATCATTAGTATTAGCTCTTGCACCAGCTCCATGGTAGCACTGGCTCCAGCTCCATGCTAGGTGAAACAGACCGTCAGAAAGAGGTTTCCCTTCTCCGTAGGAACATCTCACATGGAGCTTTTGCTAAATGCTCACATCAGTCCCATAACATTTCCATGACACGCTCACAAGTGTTTACGTGTGATTGTCGCCGCCCAGTTTCTGTCCTGAAACTCCCAATTTCACGGAAAGACAGATCCGGCCAAATTCCATCCAACTCAGAATACAACGGACATATTCAAAGAAGCATAAATTTGCAAGACGCTGTATGCAAACAGACGGCATCTGTGCACAGAGGTTTGAATGACTAAGAATCAGCCCCAATACCTACAGTCCTATTTAATTTTCATCTGCGTATGTTAGAGATGTGCGGTTCAGTTCTCCAGAAATTCGTATCCACCCAAATTTTGTGAATCCGGATAAATCTGAATCGCTGTTCTGATCTTCTGAGGAGATCCGGGTAAATCTGAGTCGTGTTTCTGATCTTTTCATGGTTCAGAATTCTGATTTTAAATCTGAATTTTTGGATTTTGGATTGCAGTAATTACATAATTTTAGCTGTTTTTAAAAACTTTTTATTATTATTTTTTTTTTAAATCCAGATCCAAAACACTTGGGGGTGGTTTTGCAAAACCAAAACCAAAACATGAAGCTGAATCCAGATCCAAAACCAAAACATGGGGGTCAGCGCACATCTCTAGTGTACAGTATGTTGTGGAGACACAAGTTTGCAAGACTACTGTAAATCACCACCATTGAGTTTTTCTTAGTAAGCTTTGTGTTTGAGATCCATTTTTTTAGTCCTTCTTTGGACCTCTCAACTTGAGCAAAACCTTTTGAGGACGTAGTCTCTATAACAACTAGAGTAACATCTATAATGGTCTACTGTTGCTGAACATTCCTCTACCTATGCAGATGAGTAATCTGGAAGGTTTACTTAATGAATATTTTGTTATGATCAATTTTTTTCTTTACATAAAACAGATAAAAAAAATAATAATACAACAGTAGTATAAATTGGCATGATTCAAGAAGTTTTTATAAATTATTGTAGCATTTTAAGCTAGTAAGTACTGTAGCTGCAGTGCTGTATTTTTAAGAAAAGTGTTAAACCACAGTAGTAACAGCCTTAAGACAGGTGCAGTAAAGTCAAACTAAGGTTACTATTATTTGCACATAGATAAAAATATTCAATAAAGTCAAACTGCTTAAAAAAATAAAAAAGAAACAGACATAATCATAACACTAAACCTAATCCAGGACGTAGGGAAGAGGTCTAAAGGAACAAGCGTGGAACATTTCTTTCTGCCACATGTAATAAATATATCAGTTTTACTTGTATGTGGTCTCTCAGAAAAGTGTTGGTGGTCTGTGTCTCTCAAACATAGCTCAGTGTGTAAATGCTAACGAGGGTAGTTAAAAATAGGTTTACAAATCGGTACAAAACAAACACACATGTGACAGCTGGGCTGCACATTTCATATCATGAACAACTATTGTACTGTAGGTAAGATGAGAGTGGCATGCAGGCCAATGTTGCATATTGTTAGAAAATATTTGTTACAATGGGATTTTCATTCATGTACTGCCCTTAAACAGATTTTTTTTAAAATAATTTTTATTGATTTTCTATAAATGGTTTACAGTCATGTTGTTTTAAACAGATTTTTAAAGTAGAGAATAAATAACTTTACCATGCAAAAATAAAAACCTATAAATATTACACAACTTGGTTTTGCAGTACTTGACTACAGAGAACTTCATAATTTTTCATCAATAATAACTAATGTCTTCACCTGAAAATTGAAAATAAAATTAAAGCTCATACAAATGGTTGATAAAAATTATTTTAAAAAATTATACATTTAAAGGGTAAAACCACCCACCAAAAAATTTAGTACATTCATGTCCCAGCAGCATGGGCCGATGAGTGGCATATCCAAGATCTGCATAATTTTTTTTTTAATTCAATGACCTCCACATAATTTTTTTTTTATACGTGTAAACGATTTCTATAAAGTATATGAAGCTCAGCAAGTAATGAAATTTAATGATTCGTGGTAATATGCTTAACTTGGTAGTAGCATGTATCCGTAGCTGATGGTCCTGTGTAGCTGCCACCAATGCTGCTCGAGGCACTGCCATTTTATTGGAGATTAGCATCGTATCCACAGTTAACAGTTAATTCAGGGGCTGATTCAAAGTTAGGACTAAGGGCTCGATTCAGACCCGCTCGCTAGATGCGTATGCAAATTCAGCAAGGCAGGCGATCGCACGGCAAGGCATTAGCACGCCCACTATGTCTTAGCGTGCATCTCCAGGAGGTGTATGCAATGATTGGTAACATGGAGTACCATCGGATGCGATCGCAGCACTTGTGGTTGACCATACCCTGCCACAAGCACTGCGAGCGCTTCAGTGTAGATTTCAGTCAAGTGGCGTGTACTATGACGCTGCCTCTTAATTATGCATGCCTCTGAAATGGCGTTAAGATGTTCAGGCATGCCTGCGTTCGCACCTCCACTCCCCCATTTTTAGCGGCTAGTCTCTGTCACCACCACCCACCAACGGCTTCTCCTGTCACTCATTCTGCCAGGCTATCTATGTAGAGTGAGCGAACGCTTCCCGATTGCTCACACTGGTTCGCACACACGCACTGTGATGCATGCGCAGAATGCAAACAATCGGCTGGCTGCGTGCGAACGCATCTTAGCGAGAGCGTCTGAATCAGGCCCCAAGAGCAAAAAAAGGAACAATTTGCTCCTAGAACTGACCATGGCCTGTATTCAATTAGTTTCACACCCACGATAAAGTTTCACCTGCGGACTTTATGCCTACATCGCGTATTTTAGCCGTGGAAACTTATCGTGCGTGCCCCCGCTATTCGCCGTATTCAATTCCAAAGGACGCGAAAAAGAAGACACGTGAAGTCAGAACAGGCGAAAAGTGGTGTCAGAATCGGGGATATCAGCCTGAACTCCCCCCCAATAAGCTGCAGAAACATTGGGTATCAGTGTAGTTGTGCCCGATTAGCCCTAATACAACTGTTTGGGGTACTTAAGTTTTCGCACAATTGCAACTTATTAGCGTCTTTGCAGAAGTGGTGAAGAATGGCATAAAGCAGTACTTTTTGGTGAAAATAAGTAGTCCTGTCAAATTTGGGGTACCTGAAAATGGGTGCAAGCATCTTTTAATGTCTCTAAAGTTAACTTTTAAATAAAGTGAAATTCTACCCCCAAAAGTGCACCTACAATCCCCAAAACACTTGACCCCTTCTTAGTGCACTCCCAAAACCTTATTTAGCTAGTTTGTGAATGTCAGGACTTTGACTATTTCAGTTCATAAAGATACACTACACTTGCCGAAGTTCCATTGTGGTCGTTGGAGGATCTATCCAGGTTGCTGGTGTTCATCACATACAGTGTGCAGAGAGTTAAAGTAATCATCTGTTTCTTAGGTGTCATCTGGTTGTTGGATTCCTTGATTGCTTATTATTCCAAACCTGATTCTATTTGGGTCACATGTTCTGAACTTCCTATGGATCACAAACCTCTAGTATAAAGTAGGGGTGTGCACCGGCCACTTTTCGTGTTTTGTGTTTTGGTTTTGGATCTGGATCTTTCTTCGTGTTTTGGATCTGGATTGGTTTTGCCAAAACCACCCTTCCGTGTTTTGGGTTCTGGGTTTTGTGTTTTGGATCTGTATTTTTTTGAAAAAAAGCATAAAAACAGCTAAAATCACAGAATTTGTAGGTTTTTCTGCTCCTATGCTATTATTAACCTCAATAACCTTAATTTCCACTCATTTCCAGTCTATTCTGAACACCTCACACCTCACAATAGTGTTTTTATGTCCAAAAGGTTGCACCGAGGTAGCTGGATGACTATGCTAAGCGACACGAGTGGGCGGCACAAACACGTGACCCATCTAGGAGTGACACTGCAGTGGCAGGCAGGATGGCAGTTAGAAAAACTAGGCCCCAAACTGTACATAATGCAAAGAAAAAAAGAGGTGCAAGATGGAATTGTCCTTGGGCCCTCCCACCCACCCTTATGTTGTATAAACAGGACATGCACACTTTAACAAATCAATCATTTCAGCGCCAGGGTCTGCCACACAACTGTGGCTGAAATGATTGGTTCGTTTGGGCCCCCACAAAACAAGCTGGCAATTAATGTGTCCCTGCACAAACTGGCTCTACGGAGGCAAGATGTCATCCTCATCCTCCTCATCCACCGATTCCTCACCCTCTTCAGTGTGTACATCCTCATCCTCACAAAGTATTAACTCGTCCCCACTTGAATCCACCACCACAGGTCCCTCTGTACCTTCTGGAGGCTGGTCTCCCTGGAAGAGCTGATAATTAATTTTGATGAACATCATCTTCTCCACATTCTGTGGAAGCAACCTCCTACGCCTTTCGCTGACAAGGTTCCCGGCTGCACTAAACACTCTTTCGGAGTACACACTGGAGGGGGGGCAACTCAGGTAAAATAGAGCCAGTTTGTACAGGGGCCTCCAAATTGCCTCTTTTTCCTGCCAGTACAGGTATGGACTGTCTGACATGCCTACTTGGATGCTGTCACCGATGTAATCCTCCACCATTCTGTCAATGGTGACAGTATCATATGCAGTGACAGTAGACATGTCAGAAATTGTTGCCAGGTCCTTCAGTCCGGACCAGATGTCCAAACTTGGTCCTGCCTGCCCTGCATCACCGCCAGCGGGTTGCTTAGGATACCTAAGTTTTTTCCTGGCAGCCCCAGTTGCGGGAGAAAATGAAGAAGGAGCCGTTGACGTGTCACGTTCCGCTTCAGCTGACAGTGTGTTCACCAGCAGGTCTTTGCACCTCTGCAGGCTTGTGTCGGCCGGAAAGAGAGACACCACATAGGCTTTAAACCTAGGATCGAGCACGGTGGCCAAAATGTAGTGGTCTGATTTCAACAGATTGACCACCCTGGAATCCTGGCAAAGCGAATGAAGGGCTTCATCCACAAGTCCCACATGCCGAGCGGAATCGCTCCGTCTTAGCTCCTCCTTCACTTTCTCCAGCTGCTTCTGCAAAAGCCTGATGAGGGGAATGACCTGACTCAAGCTGGCAGTGTCTGAACTGACTTCACGTGTGGCAAGTTCGAAGGGCTGAAGAACCTTGCACAACACGGAAATCATTCTCCACTGCGCTTGAGTCAGGTGCATACCCCCTCCTTTGCCTATGTCATAGGTGGATGTATAGGCTTGTATGGCCTTTTGCTGCTCCTCCATCCTCTGAAGCATATAGAGGGTTGAGTTCCACCGCGTCACAACCTCTTGCTTCAGGTGATGGCGGGGCAGGTTCAAGAGTGTTTGCTGGCGCTCCAGTCTTCGGCACGCAGTCGCTGAATGGCGAAAGTGGCCAGAAATTTTTCGGGCCACCCAAAGCGTCTCCTGCACGCCCCTGTCGCTTTTCAGAAAATTCTGCACCACCAAGTTTATTGTGTGAGCAAAACATGGGACGTGCTGGAATTTGCCCAGATGTAATGCCCGCACAATATTGGTGGCGTTGTCAGATATCACAAATCCCCAGGAGAGTCTAAGTGGGGTAAGCCACTGGGCGATGATTTCCCTCAGTTTCTCTAAGAGGTTGTCGGCGGTGTGCCTCTTACTGAAACCGGTGATACACAGCGTAGCCTGCCTTGTAACGAGCTGGCGTTTCTGAGATGCTGCTACTGGTGACGCTGCTGCTGTTGCTGCGTAAGGTGATACATCTACCCAGTGGGCTGTCACAGTCATATAGTCCTTAGTCTGCCCTGTTCCACTTGTCCACATGTCCGTGGTTAAGTGGACATTGTGTACAACGGCATTTTTCAGGACACTGAGGACACTTTTT
Organism: Taudactylus pleione; assembly: GCA_031769625.1. Taxonomy (NCBI): domain Eukaryota; kingdom Metazoa; phylum Chordata; class Amphibia; order Anura; family Myobatrachidae; genus Taudactylus; species Taudactylus pleione. Next base: position 2,857,684 of record JAUIMM010000261.1, read on the forward strand.
CTGACGTTTCTGTACAGTCTCGGTATCGCCTGCCTAGTGAAGTGGAATCTAGACGGGATTTGGAACCGGGGACACACTACCTCCATCAATTGTCTAAATCCCACTGCACTAATGGCGGATACCGGACGCACGTCTAACACCAACACAGCAGTCAAGGCCTCAGTTATACGTTTTGCTTCAGGATGACTGCTGTCGTACTTCATCCTCCTCGCTAAGGACTGTTGGAGGGTCAATTGTTTAGTAAAAGTAGTGGTGTTCCTACTTCCTCTCTGGGATGATGAACGACTCCCAGCAGCAGCAGCAACAGCAGCAGCGGCAGCAGTAGGCGTAGCAATGCAGGATCCTCCGGAGGAATCCCGGATAGGAGAGTCAGTCATGCCAGTGATATGGCCTGCAGGACTACTTCCGATCCTGACTAAGGAGGAAATTGACGAGGAGGGAGTTGACGGTGTGGTTTGCAGGCGCTTGGATACAACAGGACAACGGGATTTAGGTGTCCCTGGACTGCTTACGGTCTGAGCCAAAGTTTCTGAACTTGACAGTAACTTTTTATGAACGCGCTGCAGGTGCCGTATAAGGGAGGATGTTCCTAGGTGGTTGACGTCCCTACCCCTACTTATTTCACCTTTACATATGGTACATATGGCAAGACAGTTGTTGTCCGGATTTGGATAGAAATATTGCCAGACCAAAGAGGTGGAATGTTTGGTCTTCTGCCCAGGCATGACCGTGATGGGCTTTTTCATCCCACGGACAACAACTGTCTCCCCCGGAGCCTGATTTAAACAAACCACATCACCATCAGAATCCTCCTCGCCAACTTCCTCCTCAGCGCCAGCTACACCAGTATCCTCATCCTGTTGTACTTCAACAGTGACATCTTCAATTTGCATATCAGCAAGTGGACTGTGGGTGCTCCTTTCAGCACTTGCAGGGGGCGTGCAAATGGTGGAAAGAGCCACCTCTTCCCGTCCAGTGCTGGGAAGGTCAGGCATCGCAACCACCACCACACTTGGACTCTCTTTGGGGATTTGTGATATCTTCTTAGAAAGCACAGTTCTTCGCTGTGCTTTTGCCAGCTTAACTCTTTTGATTTTTTTAGTGGGAGGAGTGCTTCCATCGTCATGTGAAGCTGAACCACTAGTCATGAACATACTAGGGATCGACCTTAGCCGTTCCTTGCCACTCCGTGTCGTAAATGGCATATTGGCAAGTTTACGTTTCTCTTCAGCTGATTTAAATGTCTTTTTCAAGGTCATTTTCCTGAACTTTGCCATTTGGGATTGTATGTGCCCTCTACTATGACATTGGGCATCGGCCTTGGCAGACGACGTTGATGGCATGTTATCGTCTATGTCATGACTAGTGGCAGCAGCTTCAGCACTAGGAGGAAGTGGTTCTTGATCTTTCTCTATTTTATTTTTATCGGAGAAAGTTTGGTCCTCCATTTATGTTATATCGATTTGATATATACGTGCGGCTAAACACAGAAAATAAATTTTTTTTTGGTTCGGACTGGAGTGTACTTTGTGGGTTACAGCACCCTTTAACGGTCAAGCCAGCCGGCCCTTTACTTATGACACAGGCGCACTCTTGGCACTACTTTGTTGATGCACGTGCGGCTACTGCGCACACAATTCACAAACACAGAAAATAATTTTTTTTTGGTTTGGACTGGAGTGTACTTTGGGGGTTACAGCACCCTTTAACGGTCAAGCCAGCCGGCCCTTTACTTATGACACAGGCGCACGCTTGGCACTACTTTGTTGATGCACGTGCGGCTACTGCGCACACAATTCACAAACACAGAAAATAATTTTTTTTTGGTTTGGACTGGAGTGTACTTTCGGGGGTTACAGCACCCTTTAACGGTCAAGCCAGCCGGCCCTTTACTTATGACACAGGCGCACGCTTGGCACTACTTTGTTGATGCACGTGCGGCTACTGCGCACACAATTCACAAACACAGAAAATAATTTTTTTTTAGGTTTGGACTGGAGTGTACTTTCGGGGGTTACAGCACCCTTAACGGTCAAGCCAGCCGGCCCTTTACTTATGACACAGGCGCACGCTTGGCACTACTTTGTTGATGCACGTGCGGCTACTGCGCACACAATTCACAAACACAGAAAATAATTTTTTTTTTGGTTTGGACTGGAGTGTACTTTCGGGAGTTACAGCACCCTTAACGGTCAAGCCAGCCGGCCCTTTACTTATGACACAGGCGCATGCTTGGCACTACTTTGTTGATGCACGTGCGGCTACTGCGCACACAATTCACAAACACAGAAAATAATTTTTTTTTGGTTTGGACTGGAGTGTACTTTCAGGGGTTACAGCACCCTTTAACGGTCAAGCCAGCCGGCCCTTTACTTATGACACAGGCGCACGCTTGGCACTACTTTGTTGATGCACGTGCGGCTACTGCGCACACAATTCACAAACACAGAAAATAATTTTTTTTTAGGTTTGGACTGGAGTGTACTTTCGGGGGTTACAGCACCCTTAACGGTCAAGCCAGCCGGCCCTTTACTTATGACACAGGCGCACGCTTGGCACTACTTTGTTGATGCACGTGCGGCTACTGCGCACACAATTCACAAACACAGAAAATAATTTTTTTTTTGGTTTGGACTGGAGTGTACTTTCGGGGGTTACAGCACCCTTAACGGTCAAGCCAGCCGGCCCTTTACTTATGACACAGGCGCACGCTTGGCACTACTTTGTTGATGCACGTGCGGCTACTGCGCACACAATTCACAAACACAGAAAATAATTTTTTTTTTGGTTTGGACTGGAGTGTACTTTCGGGGGTTACAGCACCCTTAACGGTCAAGCCAGCCGGCCCTTTACTTATGACACAGGCGAACGCTTGACACTACTTTGTTGATGCACGTGCGGCTACTGCGCACACAATTCACAAACACAGAAAATAATTTTTTTTTGGTTTGGACTGGAGTGTACTTTCAGGGGTTACAGCACCCTTTAACGGTCAAGCCAGCCGGCCCTTTACTTATGACACAGGCGCACGCTTGGCACTACTTTGTTGATGCACGTGCGGCTACTGCGCAAACAATTCACAAACACAGAAAATAATTTTTTTTTTGGTTTGGACTGGAGTGTACTTTCGGGGGTTACAGCACCCTTAACGGTCAAGCCAGCCGGCCCTTTACTTATGACACAGGCGCACGCTTGGCACTACTTTGTTGATGCACGTGCGGCTACTGCGCACACAATTCACAAACACAGAAAATAATTTTTTTTTTGGTTTGGACTGGAGTGTACTTTCGGGGGTTACAGCACCCTTAACGGTCAAGCCAGCCAGCCCTTTACTTATGACACAGGCGCACGCTTGGCACTACTTTGTTGATGCACGTGCGGCTACTGCGCACACAATTCACAAACACAGAAAATATATTATTTTTTTAGCACTTGGGGGGAGCACCCCTGATGGACAGAGCACCCCCTGGACAACACTACAGCACCCCTTTAGGACTGGGACACTGCACAGGACTTTGGAACTGACTGCACAACACAGTCCAGCCAGCCCCTATGGACTTTGAAGTAGTGGACACAGCCCCTATTAACAACAGCAGCACAGCACAACACAGCCAGCCCCTATGGACTTTGAAGTAGTGGACAACAGCAGCACTACACTACACTACACTACACAGCACTAACTCCCACCCTCCCTCTTCACTGTCCACAGCCGAGTGAGAAAATGGCGCCGACGCGGGTACCTTATATAGGATCCAAAACCCGCGAGACTCGGAAGGCGGGATGATGACGTTTTGCCTCGATGTCAGATCCGAGTCAGGCGGGAAAAGTCGAGCCTGACTCGGATCGGACTCGGATCGGGGGGGCTCGGGGGGGTTCGGATTTCAGAAATCCGAACCCGCTCACCCCTAGTATAAAGCCTGTTACTAACTATGCCTCATTGTCTGTGCCACATTACTTTCAGGTCTTCCTTGGACTCCTGCCAGATCCCCGTTGTGCCTGGTGTATGCTGTAGACCTCGCTACATTCCTGCTCGTGTTCTGGTTCAAGTTCTGATACAGGTTATCAGCTGCACTACAGAGCTCAGCATTGCCATTGTCTTTCTGTTGTTATCCTGCTCTATTACTACTACTCCATTCTACGCTACACTATTTGGCTTACTTGTTATTATTGACTCATACGGACACTGTAGTTACTTCTTCTACAGTTGTCAACTGCACCGTTACAGTCTATCTTTACCGGAACCCCATTATGCCGCAGGGCTCAACCCTGCTCCGGACCTTCATCACATCACAGGGCTCAACCCTGCTCCGGACCTTCATTACGCCACAGGGCTCAACCCTGCTCCGGACCTTCATCACATCGCAGGTCTCAACCCTTCTCCGGACCTTTGTCACATCGCAGGGCTCAAGCCTGCTCCGGTCCTTCATCCTGCTGCAGGGCTCAACCCCGTTCCGGATCTCCATCACGTCTCAGGGCTCAACCTTGTTCCGGACCCTCATTATGCCTCAGGGCTCAACCTAGTTCCAGACCCTCATCACGTCTCAGGGCTCAAACCAGTTCTGGACCCTCATCACGTCTCAGGGCTCAACCCTGTTCCGGATCTCCATTATGTCTCATGGCTTAACCCTGTTATTGACCTCCATTCTATCCTGAGGCCCTAGCCTCGTGTCGGACTCGGGGTTTCACCCCACACCAGTTCAGTGTGTACTTCGAACTTTGTTTCTCACAGGGGCATACCCCTGCACCTGTTAGTGATTGTCATGAACTTTGTGTTATTAAGATTTAATGTGGAAATTTGCCATACAGTTTTTGTTCTTGAATAAATTCTATTTACTTTTGTTTTGTGCCAGTGATATTTCATGAAAAGGACATTCCTAAAACCACCTCAGATTATATTTCCTAGTAAGCCTGACTATTCCCAGGAGTCTCAAGTGTCTGTAGCCGTGACAGCGAAGTTGTCCCCCACTTTGTACTTTTTCACCCGCAAATTCAAAGTAATTTTTTGGGGTGTTCTAAAGGTTTTTTTTTAGGAATGTTTTGACGCAGTTGTCCATTGGGGGCTGTCCCAAGGGTTCAGAGTGCTTTCCCCACCTTTGCCCCTCAAAACAAAAATGTTGCACTTCTTTTCTCCTGCTATTCAGAGGCAAATCTTTTTCACCTATTAAATCGTATTGACTTTCCACATACGTGAAAAGCGGATGGAATTGAATACGGCGATGCTTTTCCAACAGGCGAAAGTCGCAATCGGCGATACTTTTTCACGGATCTCGGCTTTTTGCTTATAATTGAATACGGACCCATGTTGTAATTCAAGGGATGTAACTGCATTTACTTTTTTGGCATGCAGGCAAAATACTCTTTGCGTTTGCATGTAGTCAACAAATTCTGGACAGCTAGATGCCATTAACTATCGGGAGGCAAATTCGGAAAAACCTAAGATTTTTGGAACTTGATACATTTGTCCAGATTACAGTCCCTTTATACTTCTATTTGCTTAATGGGGAAATACTCTGAAAAATGCAGTCTTTGAAGAATTTTACACAGAAAGGCTTAATAAATATACCCCTATTATTTTGGACACTAGAATTCCCCTTTTTGCCAGAAAATAGTGCAACAAGCAAGGTGTATCCAGCAGTAAGTGTCCCCGATGTTTGTCTCAATGCGTTTTGTCTTTTGGCACAGACTTCATATTGTGTTCTCAAGAGGAAGTGTCCTATAAGAAGAAAATGCCACATTGAATAAAGGATTACAATATGCACATGTTTCTAGGAGTATCATTGGCAATAAGGTAGATATTTTTTACCTTCATTGGCATCGAATTTTACATGGCTTATAGTATACCTGTAATTTGGCGCCAGTACTCGTGTCATTCTATAATTTTTATTTGGAAGACTTGGACAGTTGTTCATTAGTACTACTTGGCCGCAGAATCACAATGTACTATTATTAGTTTGTTTCTATACAATGGCCTGTAATTAGCACCACACCTTTTACTGAGTAAGTAAAGGCTGGTGCAATTCCGCTTGGCATTGATAAGTAGCAAACCTACCTGCTGATATATCTGCTGATGTGTCTTGACAAAGGTTACACAGTGGATCAAAACGTTGACTTATGGGGGCGTGACCTGACTGGCAAGCTGAGCAGACATGTCTCTGTACAGCTCTCCAGATAACCCCTGAAAACGGCCTGTTCCCGCCAACCCTTGCTATTTCTAAGGGTCCTACCCTCACGTCTGACTGCACGAGGTCCCGCTGACCCCTTATCTGGACTCCGGGAGTGAAGTGCTGCTCCGGGGCTGCCGCAGCCTACACTGCATCCAGCTGCCCCGACCTCGATATTGGTGCACGGACCTGGATGGCTCCGATCACCACCGGACACCACCGCAACCTCCAAGCTTCATCCGGACCCTTATAAACCAGACAGGCAGTCTACACTACCATGGGACTACTGGAATGGTCAGTGACCGGAACCGCGGGAGGACGCCATTTTGGCTTCTCCCTATCCCCGCAGCACTGCATCAGACCTTGCCAGCGGTCTGCCTTAAGGTGCAGAACAGGTCACTTTCCTCTTCCTGGTCCCTCCTGCCCTGTGTACTTATAGCACAGTGCATATGGCTGCATTCTGCGATACTGCTTCTCCGCCGCTAACCCAGCCTGTTGTATTGCTCCCTCTGGATCTGAGGCAGCTTTTATGCAAATTAATTTAATATAACATAATTGTTAGAATATATTTTACACCTTACATGTAATAAAACCACTTCATATGGCCAAAAATAATTTAAATATATAAAAAACTAGTATAGAATAGGGCAAAATAGCCACAAGAAGAACAGATATAAAGTCCACTAAGCCTTTAGAAATCTGTTTAAAATGCCGGGATCCACTTTGTGAAATAACATGTACATGTATCCAGGTATACAATATAAGGATCAGTAAGCCCAAATACTGGCTTTTCAAGCTCAACCTCCTCACCGTGAATCAACCTCACCACCTTGCAGATCTCGATCCCCAGTACTCTGTCCCCGAGTAGCAGCGGTGGGAGGGCAATACCTCAGTGAATTACGCACCCCGTGAGATGTAAATGCAATATGCATCCACCTGATGTTGAAGATGGAGCTGTGTCAGCGGGAGCAACACATCATCTGGTGTTTAGGGTGGGAGACGCAGATGGAGTAGCGTAATAGATCCAAATTGCTTGTATCCACGGGGTCCCGATTGTTCTCATATAAATCACTGGAATCTGTGGCAATAGTGGGCAAGCCTGCAGATAAGTCCTTGACCGGTTTCTCCGTTATAAACATGTAACGGTTTTTTCAGAAGGGTATTGCAGGTATCTCACAGGTGAGATATTTAAATGTGTCATAGCCAATAGCTTCTATCCAACAATTAACTTGACCAAACAGTAACAGATGTATTTAATTAGGAGAGAGGAGGGATGTCTGCTGGTGAACAAAACTTTTTTGTAACAGTTTAAAATACGGATAATCATAATACAACAGGTCATTACTAAAAAAAACTTTGATATTAATAATAATAATAATAAACAACCAATTACATAGAGAAAAATTTAAATTACATATTAAACAATTAAAACTATAATGGCATCATGGAGAAATACAGCGGATAGACATCAACATAAAAATTAATTTAGATGGTATATATATATATATACATATATATATATATATATAGAGCAATCCAAATATATTTCAATCAGCCCAAATAGGCTAGAGGGCTAATGCCAGAGCACTGTCAACCACAGTAACCCAGGTCGAATCCAACACAGACTGATATTTTGAGTTTAACAACCTAGTGACTAATATATTTTATATTTTTTTTATGCTGGATATTTAGTGTTTCCAGAACCTTTTTGGGAGCTGCAAAATGGGTAAGAATTAATTATTAATATATATACATGTTTGCGCCTGATCTAGATATTTAGTTATATCTGTGTTCCAATAGCTTTTATACAAGTATTATTTCAGCTAGCCACTCTATACGAAATTGCCCCACTGTCAGCTGGGTGAGCTACCTCAATACACTGTTGCATAAGCCTCATATAATTCAACCTATACCACTCTATATGCACCACCAACATAGGGGTGGGAATATTGGTGATCCGCCAGTCTCCCTATAAGCCAGCAAGGGATCTATGTATTAAGTCTATAGGCCTCACAAGCAGCTTATCTACGGCTGAGAAGAGGATGGTTAATTCCTACTAAGTTCACTATAAACCTCCGTCGCCCACCTCTGATATTAAACTACAGTGCTATTATACACACTTCCAGTTTAAATACGTGTCCTCAGCCCTCAGCATCTATGGCACCCAAACGTGAAAAGTCCTCATCAACTGTCCCGCCAGTCACTTTCTTCAAAGCTTCTCCTTCATCACAAAGTGTTAAAGCTGCTCTGACACAAGATAAAGGCAGTAAACCATTATCGGCTCTCAGCACGTTGCCTGACGGTCCCCCTTCCTCTTCTTCACGACAACTGGGCTTTTCCAGATGATGTCCCCCTTACAATGGGTTCTATGAAAATGCTATTAGCATCCTTTAAAGATGATATTACCACTGAATTTAAAGCGGCATTTGCTGTGCTGCCAACACTCGGTAGATGAATTGGGGACACGCACGGATCATCTGGAAAACATTTTGGAGGAGGTGGTTAAATCTACACTCAGAGGTTACATCTCTCAGAAATAAGGTCGCGGATCTCGAAGATAGATCTAGGCAAAATAACCTTAAGGTACGTGGGATCTCGGAGATGATTCAGAACTCAGAGTTGAAGGACTATGTAACGGAAATCTTTACTAAGCTCCTCCCAACCACGTAGATTTCTGACTTTCTTATAAACCATATCCATAGATTATCCAAAGCCTGCAACGCTACTGCGGTTGCTTCCAGAGATGTTCTAATGCGACTCCACTATTTTCACACTAAAGAAGAGATACTTCATGCAGCAAGGGTGGCAGATTGTATGGAGTTGGGAAAATCCAAATATTTGGTGACCTGTCAGCTGCAACTTTGGCACTGAGAAGATCATTTCTACCGGTAACCTGAGCACTTCAAACAGCATCCATTAATTATCGTTGGGGCTTCCCCACTAAATTAATAATATCAAGAAACGGCTCCACCAAGGTCATTTCGGATCCAGTTCACGGTATCCAACTGTTGGTATCATGGAACTTAGAAGACATCTCTCAGAAGATCCCAAGCAACCTTCATGTTAACCAAGACTGGTCTTGATCGGTTCCTAACTATTGATATCCTTTTCTAAAAGTATTTCATATCTGTTATAACGTGGAATAGATATCTCCACTATTTTAGGAACTTTCTTTTGTGTGAACCCCCGAATATTAGTTGATAAGATATCTGGTATGTTACCATAAATTCATTTTAGGGGTAGAACAAATGTTAGGTAGCATTTATCTAAGGTATGTTTTCATGTTTTCATATGTTGTCTTTCTAAGTGAGGTTTGTTGTTGTTGTTGATTTATGTATCCTTTATTTACTATCAGCACTGATATATAAAATTTATGTAATAGCTTTTGGGTGACGGGGGTTCTTTGCCTTATTGGCCACTTACCCCAATGTACCACCTATGGAGGTGGTCCTTGATAGTCCCTTTTAGGCACTATTTTCTCCCTATTCCCGTTTTTTTCCTCCCTATTTTTATTTTGATGGTACAACAGTTCTCCCAGTTTTAGTTCTGTATAGTACTCAGTTTGTGTCCACGTTGCAACATGGTTTACATAAGCCAATCTCCAGCATCATGTCTCTCCTTCCAAATGGTTAAGGTATAAATGTAAAAGGTCTCAACTCTCCTAATAAAAGAAGACTTGCATTTAGACAGTTCGCCAAATGCAAGGCCCATATAATAGCTTTACAAGAAACTCACTTTCAACAATCCTCCCCCCCCCAATTTTCCAATTTGAAATACCCCCATTGCTATACCTCTAATGGTCCTCACAAGAAGGCAGGAGTGGTGATACTATTTTGTAATACATGCAACTTTGTTCTAGATAAACAAATAAGAGACAAGGAAGGTAGGTACCTCATCCTTATAGGTAAGATAGACAATATCCCAGTGACAATAGCTTCAATTTATGCCCCAAACACTAAAACTTCACTAGGAAATTCTGCACAACCCTTAAAGCATGTAGGAAAGATATATTGTTAATTCTGGGAGATTTTAATATGGTCCTAGATCACTCTTTGGATAAGTCCCCAGCCAATTTTAGACCAGGATCCAACTCCACTTCCGACCATTTTCATAGCTTCAGTCGAATTCTCAGTGAATATGAGCTATACGATGTATGGAGGGCGGGACACCCCGATGAAAGGGATTATACCTTTTAATCTCAGGTACATAGGTCATACTCCCGCATTGATTTGGCCCTATCAGGCAAATGGTCTTAACCTAATATTAAGCGATCACTGATTCTACCGGTAGCATGGTCTGACCATGCGGCAGTCTCTCTTGACTGGGACATTTCCAAACTGAGAACCCGCCCGGTGCCCCTGGCGACTGGGAGAACATCTTTTGGTGAACCCGGATTCTAAGGAGATACTATCAAATGCTCTTTGTAATTAACTAACAAACCGGAAGACACCACTCCGTTTACATTCTGGTGCGCTCTAAAGGCGGTAGTTAGGGGGTCAGAAATCCAGGCTGCGGCCCGTCTACATAAGGCAGCTGTTTTACGCCAAGTGGACATAGAATGTCGACTAGCTGACTTAGACGCTAAGCGTAAACTTAACCCCAATAACGATAAAGTCTACAGAGATTTGCTTAATGTGCGAGAAGAATACATTAGCACTCAGAAATGTTCATCAAATGATGTTTAAACTGCGACAAAAGTACTATGTACAAGGAGATAGGGCTGGGCTTTATTGGCATGGAAATTGAAAGGGAAAAGAGCAATAAAAGTATTACAACAAAAACTAATCTCAAAGGTACAAAAATTACAGACCCCTATGCTATAGCAGAATCTATTGCACAATCTTATTCTACTCTGTATAACTTGAAAGACGACCCCAAAGTACCCCAACCTACAACAGCCCAGATAGATAATTTTTTTGAGCACGGTTAATATGCCCTTTTTAGATGCTGACTCTCTCACCTCTCTTATGACCCCATGGTAAGAGGAAGAAATCTCAGCAGTAATAAAATCTCTCCCTCTGGATAAAGCTCCTGGTCCAGATGGGTATATTAATAAATTCTTCAAATGCCTCCAGGATACATTGTCCCCTATTTTAGTACAAATGTTTAATGAAGCTTCGTTGGTGGGCTTGTTTCCATGGGAAATGCTAGAGGTGAGAATAGTAGCATTCCCTAAACCGGGGAAGAATTTGACCTCCATGGCTAACTATCGACCAATTGCTCTCCTGGACACCGATATAAAAATATACGCTAAGCTCCTAGCGAATAGAATTAATATGCTGCTCCCTAATGTCATACATCAAGACCAGGTAGGATTTGTATTAGGATGCCAAGCCTCAGACAATACGAGGAAAGTGATTAATATTATAGAAGCTTTTTCAAATTTTAACCAACCTCTCCTTCTATCATTAGACACTGAAAAAGCTTTCGATAGACTGAACTGGAGATATCTAAGAGCTGTTTTGGAAAAATTTGGATTTAAGGATAGATTGCTATAATCAATTCTTGCTCTATACTCCTCTCCTTCAGCCAGAGTCTTTATTAATGGTATACTGTCTTCCCCATTTATGATCACGAATGGCACTCGTCAAGGGTGCCCTCTGTCCCCTTTGGTGTTCGCCTTGGCTATAGAGCCCTTAGCTGAGGTTATTAGACGGGATCATAACATTACGGGCCCCATACTATGTGATAGAATATACAAAACAAGTTTATTCGCAGATGACGTACTCTTAACAATCACAGACCCTCTTACCTCTCTACCAGCCTTACACGCTATCCTGGAAAAATATGCTGAAGTTTCATATTATAAACTAAATTTTTCCAAAACAGAGTCACTCCCTATCAACTGCCCCCAATGTTTATTAACAGTCCTTAAAGCAAATTATTCTTCCTGGCAGGATAACTCCATTACATATTTGGGAATTCATATAATGACCTCTACTTAAAGCTTAATATCAACTAATTACTTACACCTATTGCGGAAACTATCTCTAACAATGACTGACTGGATGATGTACAATATCTCATGGATGGGTAGAATTTCCGCTTTAAAGATTGTTATATTACTGAAGTTAACATATCTATTCCAAACAATACCCAACTTTGTACCAAAATCCACTCTCATTAAGTTCCAAAAGCTCTTTAACAATTATATATGGAAAGGCAAAAAATCAAGGTTAGCAAGAAAAACTTTGTCTCTCCCAAAAACGGAAGGAGGTCTGGGGTATCCAGACTTAAAGTACTATCAGTTAGCATCGCTTTTATCGCCAATGACTCATTGGTTTTCTAAAGAAAATGTAATGCCTTGGGTTCATCTTGAACGTGACATGGTTTACCCATTTCCACTCAATGACTGTCTGTGGTTACCTTCAAATGTTAAATTGCCATGTATTGAGAGATCCACAGCAGTATCTAACATCTCGCAAGGCCTGGCTAGAAATGGTAAACTTGACATCAGATATTACTCTCCCCTCCTCCAACGTTTCACTAGAGGGATAGCTACTATAATCCCTAATCTAACTCTTGTAGCATGGAAAACTCAAGGTATAATCTTCTATAAAGAGATTACAGCATCATGAGTCCTTCTACCCTACTCTCAAATCAAGATGCAGTTCAACACCTCTTTTAGAGAGTTTTATAAGTACTTACAAATCAGACACTGGTTAAATAGTATAACCCCAGCTCCACACACTGTTCATAGCCTCCCCCAGTTTCTACACAAACAATTGTGTAAATCGAATAGCAAGGGAGGTGTTACTTGGTGGTACGCCTACCTAACAACTCCTGCAGAATTTAGTAAACTTATAGCACTACGAAAATGGGAGACTGATCTCTCTTGCTCTTTTTCAGATGAAGACTGCCGTTCAATTTTTCGAACCAGTTATAAATTATCTAAATGTTTTTAGCATTTGGAACAATATCACAGATTGCTCCATCGTTTATATTTTACTCCTCTATTACTGCATAATGTTTCACATACCCAATCCAATTTGTGCTGGCAGAACTGTGGACATGTGCGCTCCCTATTTCTGGTCTTGTCCTCATATTACGAAGCTATGGAAAATGGTATTCAGCTTAATTTCTTCAATTCTAGGGATTTCTATCGCACCACACCCCGTGCTGGCTATTTTCAACTTTTATAAAGGAAATTTGTCAGAAAATGATTGGTATATAATGGGTCATATCCTTATTGCCACTAATATAATGATTGCCCAGTTCTGGCGGTCCCCTATATTACCTACGTTGGTGCCTATAGAGAAAAATGTTCAGCATCATTGTGAGTTTGAGACGAACGGGGTACTTTATTCTTCCTCAGTCTCGAATTCGCTAGTAGGTGGTTGGGTTGGTCAGACTATTGGTCCTCAAAACCCAAACCATGAGAGGTAAGCTTTAACTTATCGACAAACAGCGGGTAGTATATTGACCATTTGGTGATATATAAAGGGTTGATCCTCTTGATTAAATAAATTGACTTGATTTTATGGGTAGCTATGATGCTTAAGTTTAGTCTCACGCTATCAATGAAGGCTTAAACCATATATATATGTTGTATATCGGATAATGTGTATAACTCATAAAGTTTGGATCGTAGCTGAGTACTTGCTCTGTATTTTAAACCATGTTAATGTTTAGTTGCTATATATATCGAAACCATTGTACCTCTAACTCTCCTTTTCTCCTCCTACCCTTTTTTTTAACATTTCTGTACCCCATTCTCTTGCCCCCAAAACTTTTGAAATAATACAAATCTAATGTTGAAAAAAAAAAGTTGACTTACTGTTTCATGTTTTTCTTATGTGAGTAAATAATGCTTTCTCCAACTTCCCCCTTCATTATGTGTCTGCATAATCCTAACTTCTGCCCCCTGCTTCCACCATTTTCCTTCCTCCCTGTCTCCACATTTTCCTCCTTCCCTTCTCTGTCCTCCTTTCCTGTTATTCTGCTTTCATACACTTCTACTCCACCTTGGTCCTACTACCCACTGCTAATCCCTCCTCCCACCCCCCTCTCCCTGACACCTCACCCCACCTCCATAAACATCTCATTCAACTTCCTCCCTGCCCACCTCCTACAGATTTCCTTCCTAGCTCAGGTGCCCGCACCATTGCTACACTGTATTCATCTCCAAATTAATCTGACCTCCATGCTACAGCAACCCTGATAATCTCATTCACATCTCTCCCACTAATTTTGTCCCTCTATCCTGTGCCCTCTGGAATGCCAGATCAGTCTGTAATAAACTGGTCCCCATCTGTGACCTTTTCATCTCCAACTCCCCGCATCTCCTGGCCATGACTGAAATCTGTATTTCACCCTCTGATACCACTTTTCCTGCAGCTATTTACTCTGGGGGGCCTCATCTTCTTTCACACCCCCTGGTCCAGGGGTCACCATGGTGGTGGTGTTGGGTTCCTTCTATACCCCGGTTACTCCTACCAACTCATACCCTCTGAACCATCTCTTACATTCTCCATATTTGAGGTTCATGCTATACACCTCTTCCAACCAGTACACCTTCAAGTAATTGTCATTTACCATCCCTTTGGCCTTTCCTTCAAACTCCTTGACATCTTTGCTTCCAGACTTCCTCACTTTATCTCCTCAGACCTTCCCTCTGTTATCCTAGGTGACTTCCATATTCCAATTGATATCCCCACAGAATCCTCTGCCTCTAAACTCCTCACCCTCACATCTTCATTTGGTTTCTTCTAATGGACCTTCTCACCCTCCCATTTGAGTGGGCACACTTGAACTGGTCTTCACTTACCATTGTGATATTTCTGATTACTCCAATTCCCCCTCTCTGACCATCACCTTCTCTTTTAAATTCTCCCTCTCTCCTATCCCTCCTCTGCCGCCTAAGGCTACCATTATTGAGCGTAACATTGAGGCTATAGACATAATTTCTTTTTCCTCCCAGCTTAACTCACTTCTCTCCCCTATCCTCTCTCTCTCCTGCCCTGAACAAGCCACTTCCCTATACAGTGCCTTCATTACTTCTGCCCTTGACTTTGTTGCTATGGCAATCTCTACCCTCGCAGATCCACAACTCAACCCTGGCATGCCAAATGCACCAGATAAAAGTGCATTTGCATCTGCAAAAGTGTTCATGAACTCATGAACTGCCAAGCGTCAATGAAGGAAATCACTCTCTAAGGCAGACTTCCTCCATTTCAATGTATGCTCTCATCCTACAGTGCTGCTTTCCCTCTCCAATCATATTTCAAGAACCTCATCTCCCAGTCCTCAAACCCCCAGCGTCTCATTGCCACCTTCAAGTTCCTACTCAGCACACCCCCCCTCACCTCCCCTTCACACTCTCTGCCCTTGACTTTGCTAAATACTTTACATCTAAAATTTAGCCCATACATCAGGACATCCTATCCCACCAGCCCTTCAGCACTACATCCCCTTTTTTCCAAGACCACCCCTCCTCATCCATCTTAGCAACTCTAACATCCATCTATTCTCTGTATCTCGAGAGGAAGTTATGGCCCTCATCTGGTTCTCTCCCCTTTCACCTTCCCCCTTGACCCTATCCCTTCCTGCCTCCTCCGCTACATTTCTCATTCTGCCTGTTGCAGTCTTGCCCACCTCCTCCATCTCTCCCTCTCATCTGGCACTGTCCATTCTGCATTCAAACATGCCCTTGTCTCCCCCATTCATGTCTCCCCCATTCTTAAAAAAACTTACCCTTGATCCTAACACTCTCTCCAACTACAGGACTATCTCCTTCTTCCCTTTCGCCTCCAAACTCCTTGAGCAAATTGTTTACAACTGCCTTACCACCTTTTTCCTCCCAATCCCTCCTAGACCCATTTCAGTCTGACTTCTGTTCTCTCCACTCCACTGAAACTGCTCTCACGAAAGTCAGCAATGACCTCCTTGCTGCCAAATCCAAGGGCCACTTCTCTGAGCTCATTCTCCTTGACCTCTCAGCTGCTTGTGACACTGTGGACCACCCTCACCTGCTGCAAATCCTTCACTCCCTCGGTCTATGTGATACTGCTGTCCTCTTACCTTTCTGAAATTTCCCTCTCTGTCTCCTCTCATGACTCCTCTTCACCCCGACTTCCACTATCAGTAGGTGTTCCCCAAGGTTCTGTTCTTGGACCTCTCCTGTTCTCCCTCTATATGTCCTCTTTTGATGAACTCATCAGCTCTTTTGACCTCCAATATCATATCTATGCGAATGATACTCTGATCTACCTTTGGTCACCCTGACCTTTTCCTCTCTCTCCTCAATAGTATCTCCAACTACCTCTCTGCTATATCTTCCTGGATGTCCCAATGCTTTCTTAAACTTAAGACTGAGCTGATAATCTTCTCACCATCCTGCATAACCTCACTTCCCACAGTTTCATTATCAATTGACAGCACAGCAACCTCCTCTAGCCCCAAAGTGCGCTATCTTGGATTGATCAAAACTCCTCCCTCACCTTCAAACCACACATTGAGCACCTCTCACATTCCTGCCATTTCAATCTCAAAAATATTTCCAGGATCAGACCCTTTCTCACTCAGGATGCTACTAAAACCCTCATCCACTCACTGGTCATCTCCCGATTGGACTACTGTGACCTTCTCCTATCTGGCCTCCCTGACTCCCACATCTCTCCACTCCAATCTCTCTTCAGTGCTGCTGCTTGATTCATCTTCCTCTCCAAACATTCTACATCTGCATTTCCTCTCCTCTCCTTCAGAACCCAATTCAAGGTTCTTACACTCACTCAACAAAGGCATACCGCCTCTCCTGCCAACTGATTACTTCCTCCCGCTCCTGCCCCCAAGCTTTTGCCCATGTTGCTCTCTACCACTGGAACTCTCTCCCTCTCCCTATTAGACTCTCCATCTCTCTACAAATCTTCAAACGGGCTCTCAAGACCCACTACTTGATCAAAACCTTCCAGCTCTCTTCATAACCCCCTGCTTCATGCTCTTTCCTCCCTGTCTACCCCATCTGTGTCACACCTGTTTCTCTGACCCTCCCCATTAGAATGTAAGCTCTCATAAGCATGGCCCTCTTCCCTCATGTGCTTCTCATTCCCTTACTCATACTTACTTATCATTTACTCCTCTCTCCCCACTGGGGCACCTAACACTTTATTACTTTAGCCCAGCTGCTTATTTTGAGTGTTATGATCGCTTATGCAGCAATGTCTATAAACCATGTCCTTGCCCTACATTGTATTGTACTGTAAGTCACTGGTTCCTTGTTCACTTATTTTCTTATATACTTTGTATGTAAGGCGCAGCAGAAGACTTGTGGCGTCATATAAATAAATAAATAATTTATATTAGGGGTGTGCATCGGCCACTTTTCGTGTTTTGTGTTTTGGTTTTGGATCTGGATCTTTCTTCGTGTTTTGGATCTGGATTGGTTTTGCCAAAACCACCCTTCCGTGTTTTGGGTTCTGGGTTTTGTGTTTTGGATCTGGATTTTTTCTTAAAAAATAAAAAAAAACGCTAAAATCACATAAAATGGGCCTTTTTTTGTTCCTACGCTATTAATAACCCCAATAACATTAATTTCCACTCTATTCTGAACACCTCACACCTCACAATATTGTTTTTAGGCCAAAAGGTTGCACCGAGGTAGCTGGATGACTATGCTAAGTGACACAAGTGGGCGGCACAAACACGTGGCCCATCTAGGAGTGGCACTGCAGTGGCAGACAGGAAGCCAATCAGCGTTATGGTGCCCATTTGCATGTAGCATGAACCCGGGAGATCCGTGCTACATGCATCTGTGTGATTGGCACAGAGCAATGACAGGTCCGTGAGACCCGTCTGTGCTGCTGTGGTAAAAAAAAAATAAAAACCTGTGTAAAAAAAGAAAAAAATGGCGTGCACCCCCCCAAAAAAGAGCAACCACCCCCGGGCATTAGGTCCCCAGTGCTGGGTGTGCTTAAATACAGGGGACAAACGACGTAGGGGTCCCCTGTACTTAAGAACAACCAGCACCGGGCTAGTCAGAACCAGCGCTGGTTGCCAAAATACGGGGGACAAACGACGTAGGGGTCCCCCGTATTCTGCGCAACCAGCTCTGGGCTCTGATCCGGTCCTGGTTCTGGAAATACAGGGGACAAAAAATTAGTAGGGTTCCCCTGTATGTTCCAGAACCAGCACTGGACTTTTTCTAGTGGGGGGCTGATGCCACAGCCAGGGGAGCCCTTTCACCGGGCCCCCCAGCCGCAGCATCAGCCCTGACCGCTAGTCAGCCCAGGCCGGGGATCCCTGGAGAGCTGGGGACCCCCCCAATAAAGGGGTCACCCTCTCCAGGGCACCCCAGGCTGATAGCCCGGGGCTATCCCCGCCACCCCTGGTGCCGGTGGGTGGCGGGTTGATTGTGTGGTGTGGTGTAAATAAAGAATATCAAACATTGTCTTTACAAGTAGAACTGCAAGTCCCAGCAAGCCTGCCCCGCATGCTGGTACTTTGAG
The DNA here is from genome assembly GCA_031769625.1 of Taudactylus pleione. Taxonomy (NCBI): domain Eukaryota; kingdom Metazoa; phylum Chordata; class Amphibia; order Anura; family Myobatrachidae; genus Taudactylus; species Taudactylus pleione. The sequence continues at coordinate 2,876,288 of JAUIMM010000261.1, forward strand.
AACCACAAGTACCAGCATGCAGGGCATTAAGGGCCCACTAGTACCTGTAGTTCACCTGTAAAAAAAGTTTAAAAAAACACAGGACACACACACCGTGACAGTATAAGCTTATTAAACATACATACACACACACACACACATGTACACATACTCACCTATGTAACCTGTAGCATCGGTCCACTTGTCCGGTAAAGTATCCATAGGGGACCTGTGAAAAAAAACATACTCACCAACTCCTATGCGAGGTTCTGTCCTCTTCGTTCCAAAGTAGGCTTCCCCAGACTTGGCAAAAAAAACAAACGAAAACGCGATCCACGAACTTAGTACCGTTCTATAGAACGGTACTTCCCGAATGAGAGCTTAGCGGCGGGGTATCACCATGGAAACCCCGCTTCTAAGCGTTCATTGGCTGAGAGAGGTCATCTCCCGTCTCTCAGCCAATGAACGGCTCCCTCCATTGTAGTCAATGGTGGGAACCGCAGGGTAAACTTTAATAACCTTGCGGCTCCCACCATTGACTACAATGGAGGGAGCCGTTCATTGGCTGAGAGAGACGGGAGATGGCCTCTCTCAGCCAATGAACGCTTAGCAGCGGGGTTTCCATGGTGATACCCCGCCGCTAAGCTCTCATTCGGGAAGTACCGTTCTATAGAACGGTACTAAGTTCGTGGATCGCGTTTTCGTTTGTTTTTTTTGCCAAGTCCGGGGATGCCTACTTTGGAACGAAGAGGACAGAACCTCGCATAGGAGATGGTGAGTATGTTTTTTTTCACAGGTCCCCTATGGATACTTTACCGGACAAGTGGACCGATGTTACAGGTTACATAGGTGAGTATGTGTACATGTGTGTGTGTGTGTATGTATGTTTAATAAACTTATACTGTTACGGTGTGTGTGTCCTGTGTTTTTTTTAAACATTTTTTTACAGGTGAACTACAGGTACTAGTGGGCCCTTAATGCCCTGCATGCTGGTACTTGTGGTTCTCCAAGTACCAGCATGCGGGGCAGGCTTGCTGGGACTTGCAGTTCTACTTGTAAAGACAATGTTTGATATTCTTTATTTACACCACACCACACAATCAACCCGCCACCCACTGCCACCAGGGGTGGCGGGGATAGCCCCGGGCTATCAACCTGGGCCTGGGGTGCCCTGGAGAGGGTGACCCCTTTATTGGGGGGGTCCCCAGCTCTCCAGGGATCCCCGGCCTGGGCTGACTAGCGGTCAGGGCTGATGCTGCGGCTGGGGGACCCGGTGAAAGGGCTCCCCTGGCTGTGGCATCAGCCCCCCAATAGAAAAAGTCCAGTGCTGGTTCTGGAACATACAGGGGAACCCTACTCATTTTTTCCCCTGTATTTCCAGAACCAGGACCGGATCAGAGCCCAGAGCTGGTTGCGCAGAATACGGGGGACCCCTACGTCGTTTGTCCCCCATATTTTGGCAACCAGCTCTGGTTCTGACTAGCCCGGTGCTGGTTGTGCTTAAGTACAGGGGACCCCTACATCGTTTGTCCCCTGTATTTAAGCACACCCAGCACTGGGTCACTAATGCCCGGGGCTGGTTACTCTTTTTTTGGGGGGGTGCACGCCATTTTTTTCTTTTTTTACACAGGTTTTTTTTTTTTTTTTACCACAGCAGCACAGACGGGTCTCACGGACCCGTCAGTGCTCTGTGTCAATGACACAGATGCATGTAGCACGGATCTCCTGGTCCGTGCGTGCATCTGTGTCATTGAAATACACAGCAGCACAGACGGGTCTCACTGACCCATCTGTGCTCTGTGTCACTGTCAATCACACAGATGCATGTAGCACGGATCTCACGAGTCCGTGCTACATGCAAATGAGCACCATAATGCTGATTGGCTGAGAGCCATGACAGACGGCTCTGTCAGCCAATCAGCACTTTGCCCATTAAAGGCAAAGGCATTTTTTTTTAAATGGCCACTCGAGGCAAAACCTCGAGATCCGACAGCAGATCTCGAGGTTTTGCCTCGGGAGAGGGATCCGGGGCAGACAGGGAGATCCGAGCTTGGGCTCGGATCGCCCCGGATCCCCGAAGTTCGGGTGGGTTCGGTTCTCAGGGAACCGAACCCGCTCATCCCTAATTTATATACAGGTTGAGTCTCCCATATCCAAAATGCTTGGAACCAGGTGTATTTTGGATATCGGAATATTCCGTATTTTGGAATATTTGCACATCATAATGAAATATATTGGGAATGGGACCCCAATATACACACAGAATGCATTTATCTGTTATATACACCTTATACACACAGCATGCAGGTAAGTTTATACAGGTTGAGTCTCCCATATCCAAGTATTCTGAAATACGGAATATTCCGAAATAAGGAATATTTTTAGCATGACTGAGAAAGTGAAACCTTTGCTTTCTGATGGTTCAATGTACACAAACTTTGTTTAACGCACAAATTATTAATAAATACTGTATAAATAGCCTTCAGGCTGTGTGTATAAGGTATATGTGAAAAATAAATGAATTTCATGTATGTAACTATGTACACAAACTTTTTTTGATGCACAAAATTATTAAAAATATAGTATAAAATGACCTGCAGGCTATGTGTATAAGGTGTATATAACACACAAATGCATTCTGTGTTTAGATTTGGGTCCCATTCCCAAGATATTTCATTATTTTATGCAAGTATTCCAAAATACGGAATATTCTGATATCCAAAATACCCCTGGTCCCAAGCATTTTGGATATGGGAGACTCAACCTGAACAATATTTTCAATAATTTTGTGACTCAAGCAAAGTTTGGGTACAGAAATGAAATTCATTCATGTTTCATATACACCTTATACACACAGCCTGAAGGTAATTTTATACAATATTTTTAATAATTTGTGCCTTAGACAAAGTTTGTGGACATTGAACCATCAAAAATCGAAGGTTTCATTATCTTGGTCATACCAAAATGATTCTGTATTTCGGAATATTCCGTATATTGGAATATTTGGATATGAGACACTCAATATATACTCACACACATATGCATTTTGGCATTGAGGTATGTAATTTTCAGGAAAAGACATTGAATGGTACAGCACTCCATGTTTGTCAGGCTTAACAAGGAATAGTCATATTTCATTTACATTGCCAGTGTAATGTGTAACACTCAATTACATATTAAATAAATAGAACAAGCGCTTTTGATAAGTACCATGTTTATTGTCTGCTCATACAGTATAATATATTGTACATGGGCCTCAATATATATATATTTACCCAGCTCCATAAAAGCAGCTGAATTTACAATATTACTAAGGGTCTGACTGCTTGTTTTGACATATTACAATGATATCACATTCCTTATTGTATTCATTTTGTCAGAATGTTTAAACCCACTGCGTTTTTACTAGGGGTGAGCGGGTTCGGATTTCTGAAATCCGAACCCCCCCGAGCCCCCCCGATCCGAGTCCGATCCGAATCAGGCTCGACTTTTCCCGCCTGACTCGGATCTGAAATCGAGGCAAAACGTCATCATCCCGCCTTCCGAGTCTCGCAGGTTTTGGATCCTATATAAGGTACCCACGTCGGCGCCATTTTCTCACTCGGCTGTGGACAGTGAAGAGGGAGGGTGGGAGTTAGGGCTGTGTAGTGTAGTGTAGTGTAGTGCTGCTGTTGTCCACTACTTCAAAGTCCATAGGGGCTGGCTGTGTTGTGCTGTGCTGCTGTTGTTAATAGGGGCTGTGTCCACTACTTCAAAGTCCATAGGGGCTGGCTGGACTGTGTTGTGCAGTCAGTTCTCCATAGGGGCTGTGTCCACTCCAAAGTCCTGTGCAGTGTCCCAGTCCTAAAGGAGTGCTGCAGTGTTGTCCAGGGGGTGCTCTGTCCATCAGGGGTGCTCCCCCCAAGTGCTAAAAAAATAATATATTTTCTGTGTTTGTGAATTGTGTGCGCAGTAGCCGCACGTGCATCAACAAAGTAGTGCCAAGCGTGCGCCTGTGTCATAAGTAAAGGGCCGGCTGGCTTGACCGTTAAGGGTGCTGTAACCCCCGAAAGTACACTCCAGTCCAAACCAAAAAAAAAATTATTTTCTGTGTTTGTGAATTGTGTGCGCAGTAGCCGCACGTGCATCAACAAAGTAGTGCCAAGCGTGCGCCTGTGTCATAAGTAAAGGGCCGGCTGGCTTGACCGTTAAGGGTGCTGTAACCCCCGAAAGTACACTCCAGTCCAAACCAAAAAAAAAATTATTTTCTGTGTTTGTGAATTGTGTGCGCAGTAGCCGCACGTGCATCAACAAAGTAGTGCCAAGCGTGCGCCTGTGTCATAAGTAAAGGGCCGGCTGGCTTGACCGTTAAGGGTGCTGTAACCCCCGAAAGTACACTCCAGTCCAAACCAAAAAAAAAATTATTTTCTGTGTTTGTGAATTGTGTGCGCAGTAGCCGCACGTGCATCAACAAAGTAGTGCCAAGCGTGCGCCTGTGTCATAAGTAAAGGGCCGGCTGGCTTGACCGTTAAAGGTGCTGTAACCCCCAAAAGTACACTCCAGTCCAAACCAAAAAAAAAATTATTTTCTGTGTTTGTGAATTGTGTGCGCAGTAGCCGCACGTGCATCAACAAAGTAGTGCCAAGCGTGCGCCTGTGTCATAAGTAAAGGGCCGGCTGGCTTGACCGTTAAGGGTGCTGTAACCCCCGAAAGTACACTCCAGTCCAAACCAAAAAAAAAATTATTTTCTGTGTTTGTGAATTGTGTGCGCAGTAGCCGCACGTGCATCAACAAAGTAGTGCCAAGCGTGCGCCTGTGTCATAAGTAAAGGGCCGGCTGGCTTGACCGTTAAGGGTGCTGTAACCCCCGAAAGTACACTCCAGTCCAAACCAAAAAAAAAATTATTTTCTGTGTTTGTGAATTGTGTGCGCAGTAGCCGCACGTGCATCAACAAAGTAGTGCCAAGCGTGCGCCTGTGTCATAAGTAAAGGGCCGGCTGGCTTGACCGTTAAGGGTGCTGTAACCCCCGAAAGTACACTCCAGTCCAAACCAAAAAAAAAATTATTTTCTGTGTTTGTGAATTGTGTGCGCAGTAGCCGCACGTGCATCAACAAAGTAGTGCCAAGCGTGCGCCTGTGTCATAAGTAAAGGGCCGGCTGGCTTGACCGTTAAGGGTGCTGTAACCCCCGAAAGTACACTCCAGTCCAAACCAAAAAAAAAATTATTTTCTGTGTTTGTGAATTGTGTGCGCAGTAGCCGCACGTGCATCAACAAAGTAGTGCCAAGCGTGCGCCTGTGTCATAAGTAAAGGGCCGGCTGGCTTGACCGTTAAGGGTGCTGTAACCCCCGAAAGTACACTCCAGTCCAAACCAAAAAAAAAATTATTTTCTGTGTTTGTGAATTGTGTGCGCAGTAGCCGCACGTGCATCAACAAAGTAGTGCCAAGCGTGCGCCTGTGTCATAAGTAAAGGGCCGGCTGGCTTGACCGTTAAGGGTGCTGTAACCCCCGAAAGTACACTCCAGTCCAAACCAAAAAAAAAATTATTTTCTGTGTTTGTGAATTGTGTGCGCAGTAGCCGCACGTGCATCAACAAAGTAGTGCCAAGCGTGCGCCTGTGTCATAAGTAAAGGGCCGGCTGGCTTGACCGTTAAAGGGTGCTGTAACCCCCGAAAGTACACTCCAGTCCAAACCAAAAAAAAATAATTTTCTGTGTTTGTGAATTGTGTGCGCAGTAGCCGCACGTGCATCAACAAAGTAGTGCCAAGCGTGCGCCTGTGTCATAAGTAAAGGGCCGGCTGGCTTGACCGTTAAGGGTGCTGTAACCCCCGAAAGTACACTCCAGTCCAAACCAAAAAAAAAATTATTTTCTGTGTTTGTGAATTGTGTGCGCAGTAGCCGCACGTGCATCAACAAAGTAGTGCCAAGCGTGCGCCTGTGTCATAAGTAAAGGGCCGGCTGGCTTGACCGTTAAAGGGTGCTGTAACCCCCAAAGTACACTCCAGTCCAAACCAAAAAAAAAATTATTTTCTGTGTTTGTGAATTGTGTGCGCAGTAGCCGCACGTGCATCAACAAAGTAGTGCCAAGCGTGCGCCTGTGTCATAAGTAAAGGGCCGGCTGGCTTGACCGTTAAAGGGTGCTGTAACCCCCAAAAGTACACTCCAGTCCAAACCAAAAAAAAATTATTTTCTGTGTTTGTGAATTGTGTGCGCAGTAGCCGCATGTGCATCAACAAAGTAGTGCCAAGCGTGCGCCTGTGTCATAAGTAAAGGGCCGGCTGGCTTGACCGTTAAAGGGTGCTGTAACCCCCGAAAGTACACTCCAGTCCAAACCAAAAAAAAATTATTTTCTGTGTTTGTGAATTGTGTGCGGAGTAGCCGCACGTGCATCAACAAAGTAGTGCCAAGCGTGCGCCTGTGTCATAAGTAAAGGGCCGGCTGGCTTGACCATTAAAGGGTGCTGTAACCCCCGAAAGTACACTCCAGTCCAAACCAAAAAAAAATTATTTTCTGTGTTTGTGAATTGTGTGCGCAGTAGCCGCACGTGCATCAACAAAGTAGTGCCAAGCGTGCGCCTGTGTCATAAGTAAAGGGCCGGCTGGCTTGACCGTTAAGGGTGCTGTAACCCCCGAAAGTACACTCCAGTCCAAACCAAAAAAAAATTATTTTCTGTGTTTGTGAATTGTGTGCGCAGTAGCCGCACGTGCATCAACAAAGTAGTGCCAAGCGTGCGCCTGTGTCATAAGTAAAGGGCCGGCTGGCTTGACCGTTAAAGGGTGCTGTAACCCCCGAAAGTACACTCCAGTCCAAACCAAAAAAAAAATTATTTTCTGTGTTTGTGAATTGTGTGCGCAGTAGCCGCACGTGCATCAACAAAGTAGTGCCAAGCGTGCGCCTGTGTCATAAGTAAAGGGCCGGCTGGCTTGACCGTTAAGGGTGCTGTAACCCCCGAAAGTACACTCCAGTCCAAACCCCAAAAAAAATTATTTTCTGTGTTTGTGAATTGTGTGCGCAGTAGCCGCACGTGCATCAACAAAGTAGTGCCAAGCGTGCGCCTGTGTCATAAGTAAAGGGCTGGCTGGCTTGACCGTTAAAGGGTGCTGTAACCCCCGAAAGTACACTCCAGTCCAAACCAAAAAAAAATTATTTTCTGTGTTTGTGAATTGTGTGCGCAGTAGCCGCACGTGCATCAACAAAGTAGTGCCAAGCGTGCGCCTGTGTCATAAGTAAAGGGCCGGCTGGCTTGACCGTTAAAGGGTGCTGTAACCCACAAAGTACACTCCAGTCCAAACCCCAAAAAAAATTATTTTCTGTGTTTAGCCGCACGTATATATCAAATCGATATAACATAAATGGAGGACCAAACTTTCTCCGATAAAAATAAAATAGAGAAAGATCAAGAACCACTTCCTCCTAGTGCTGAAGCTGCTGCCACTAGTCATGACATAGACGATAACATGCCATCAACGTCGTCTGCCAAGACCGATGCCCAATGTCATAGTAGAGGGCACATACAATCCCAAATGGCAAAGTTCCGGAAAATGACCTTGAAAAAGACATTTAAATCAGCTGAAGAGAAACGTAAACTTGCCAATATGCCATTTTACGACACGGAGTGGCAAGGAACGGCTAAGGTCGATCCCTAGTATGTTCATGACTAGTGGTTCAGCTTCACATGACGATGGAAGCCCTCCTCCCACTAAAAAAATCAAAAGAGTTAAGCTGGCAAAAGCACAGCGAAGAACTGTGCTTTCTAAGAAGATATCACAAATCCCCAAGGAGAGTCCAAGTGTGGTGGTGGTTGCGATGCCTGACCTTCCCAGCACTGGACGGGAAGAGGTGGCTCTTTCCACCATTTGCACGCCCCCTGCAAGTGCTGAAAGGAGCACCCACAGTCCACTTGCTGATATGCAAATTGAAGATGTCACTGTTGAAGTACAACAGGATGAGGATACTGGTGTAGCTGGCGCTGAGGAGGAAGTTGGCGAGGAGGATTCTGATGGTGATGTGGTTTGTTTAAATCAGGCTCCGGGGGAGACAGTTGTTGTCCGTGGGATGAAAAAGCCCATCACGGTCATGCCTGGGCAGAAGACCAAACATTCCACCTCTTTGGTCTGGCAATATTTCTATCCAAATCCGGACAACAACTGTCTTGCCATATGTACCATATGTAAAGGTGAAATAAGTAGGGGTAGGGACGTCAACCACCTAGGAACATCCTCCCTTATACGGCACCTGCAGCGCGTTCATAAAAAGTTACTGTCAAGTTCAGAAACTTTGGCTAAGACCGTAAGCAGTCCAGGGACACCTAAATCCCGTTGTCCTGTTGTATCCAAGCGCCTGCAAACCACACCGTCAACTCCCTCCTCGTCAATTTCCTCCTTAGTCAGGATCGGAAGTAGTCCTGCAGGCCATGTCACTGGCATGACTGACTCTCCTATCCGGGATTCCTCTGGAGGATCCTGCATTGCTACGCCTACTGCTGCCGCTGCTGCTGTTGCTGCTGCTGGGAGTCGTTCATCATCCCAGAGAGGAAGTAGGAACACCACTACTTTTACTAAACAATTGACCCTCCAACAGTCCTTAGCGAGGAGGATGAAGTACGACAGCAGTCATCCTGAAGCAAAACGTATAACTGAGGCCTTGACTGCTATGTTGGTGTTAGACGTGCGTCCGGTATCCGCCATTAGTGCAGTGGGATTTAGACAATTGATGGAGGTAGTGTGTCCCCGGTTCCAAATCCCGTCTAGATTCCACTTCACTAGGCAGGCGATACCGAGACTGTACAGAAACGTCAGAAAAAGTGTCCTCAGTGTCCTGAAAAATGCCGTTGTACACAATGTCCACTTAACCACGGACATGTGGACAAGTGGAACAGGGCAGACTAAGGACTATATGACTGTGACAGCCCACTGGGTAGATGTATCACCTTACGCAGCAACAGCAGCAGCGTCACCAGTAGCAGCATCTCAGAAATGCCAGCTTGTTACAAGGCAGGCTACGCTGTGTATCACCGGTTTCAGTAAGAGGCACACCGCCGACAACCTCTTAGAGAAACTGAGGGAAATCATCGCCCAGTGGCTTACCCCACTTAGACTCTCCTGGGGATTTGTGATATCTGACAACGCCACCAATATTGTGCGGGCATTACATCTGGGCAAATTCCAGCACGTCCCATGTTTTGCTCACACAATAAACTTGGTGGTGCAGAATTTTCAGAAAAGCGACAGGGGCGTGCAGGAGACGCTTTGGGTGGCCCGAAAAATTTCTGGCCACTTTCGCCATTCAGCGACTGCGTGCCGAAGACTGGAGCGCCAGCAAACACTCTTGAACCTGCCCCGCCATCACCTGAAGCAAGAGGTTGTGACGCGGTGGAACTCAACCCTCTATATGCTTCAGAGGATGGAGGAGCAGCAAAAGGCCATACAAGCCTATACATCCACCTATGACATAGGCAAAGGAGGGGGTATGCACCTGACTCAAGCGCAGTGGAGAATGATTTCCGTGTTGTGCAAGGTTCTCCAGCCCTTCGAACTTGCCACACGTGAAGTCAGTTCAGACACTGCCAGCTTGAGTCAGGTCATTCCCCTCATCAGGCTTTTGCAGAAGCAGCTGGAGAAAGTGAAGGAGGAGCTAAGACGGAGCGATTCCGCTCGGCATGTGGGACTTGTGGATGAAGCCCTTCATTCGCTTTGCCAGGATTCCAGGGTGGTCAATCTGTTGAAATCAGACCACTACGTTTTGGCCACCGTGCTCGATCCTAGGTTTAAAGCCTATGTGGTGTCTCTCTTTCCGGCCGACACAAGCCTGCAGAGGTGCAAAGACCTGCTGGTGAACACACTGTCAGCTGAAGCGGAACGTGACACGTCAACGGTTCCTTCTTCATTTTCTCCTGCAACTGGGGCTGCCAGGAAAAAACTTAGGTATCCTAAGCAACCCGCTGGCGGTGATGCAGGGCAGGCAGGACCAAGTTTGGACATCTGGTCCGGACTGAAGGACCTGGCAACAATTTCTGACATGTCTACTGTCACTGCATATGATACTGTCACCATTGACAGAATGGTGGAGGATTACATCGGTGACAGCATCCAAGTAGGCATGGCAGACAGTCCATACCTGTACTGGCAGGAAAAAGAGGCAATTTGGAGGCCCCTGTACAAACTGGCTCTATTTTACCTGAGTTGCCCCCTCTCCAGTGTGTACTCCGAAAGAGTGTTTAGTGCAGCCGGGAACCTTGTCAGCGAAAGGCGTAGGAGGTTGCTTCCACAGAATGTGGAGAAGATGATGTTCATCAAAATGAATTATCAGCTCTTCCAGGGAGACCAGCCTCCAGAAGGTACAGAGGGACCTGTGGTGGTGGATTCAAGTGGGGGCGAGTTAATACTTTGTGAGGATGAGGATGTACACACTGAAGAGGGTGAGGAATCGGTGGATGAGGAGGATGAGGATGACATCTTGCCTCCATAGAGCCAGTTTGTGCAGGGACACATTAATTGCCAGCTTGTTTTGTGGGGGCCCAAACGAACCAATCATTTCAGCCACAGTTGTGTGGCAGACCCTGGCGCTGAAATGATTGGTTTGTTAAAGTGTGCATGTCCTGTTTATACAACATAAGGGTGGGTGGGAGGGCCCAAGGACAATTCCATCTTGCACCTCTTTTTTTTCTTTGCATTATGTACAGTTTGGGGCCTAGTTTTTCAAACTGCCATCCTGTCTGCCACTGCAGTTTCACGCCTAGATGGGTCACGTGTTTGTGCCGCCCACTCGTGTCGCTTAGCATAGTCATCCAGCTACCTCGGTGCAACGTTTTGGACATAAAAACACTATTGTGAGGTGTGAGGTGTTCAGAATAGACTGGAAATGAGTGGAAATTAAGGTTATTGAGGTTAATAATAGCATAGGAGCAGAAAAACCTACAAATTCTGTGATTTTAGCTGTTTTTATGCTTTTTAAAAAAAAATACAGATCCAAAACACAAAACCCAGAACCCAAAACACGGAAGGGTGGTTTTGGCAAAACCAATCCAGATCCAAAACACGAAGAAAGATCCAGATCCAAAACCAAAACACAAAACACGAAAAGTGGCCGGTGCACACCCCTAGTTTTTACCACAGAATACTGTCCACGGTTCTTTCATCAGTATTCTCATGGTGACTGACAAATGTGAGGCAACATTTTCTCACACAGTGAGGAAAAATAAACAGGTCGACCATTTATTTATTAGCATGAAGCTGACTCCGTTATTGCTACCTCATGCTCCAAAAAGAAAATATCCCTGGTTTGTTCATCTCATGCTTTACATTAGTGCATCACGTTGATAAGGTCACTAAACGTGTCCCAAACATAGGAAACTTCAGGTGAAGTTATTTCAAGCACACAGCATCTCCATGTAGATTAGACAGCCAACAGAAGCTGTTGACCAAACTGAAGTACAGTATACTGTATGACTGTTTGGGGGTGATTCAATTGTTTAGCCGAAGACTTTTTTTTAAGTCACCCGACGGAGCAATTCAATTGTTGTTCCGCCTGAGCAGTCTAATAGGGAGTGAAGAAATTGATAATCAATGAGCGCCCAGAACAATTGAATTGCAAAAAAGGGTGCTCATTAATTATCGCCACCCATACAACAATTGAATCGCCCCCTTTGACTTCTTGGGATTCCTTATATCAAATTGTTGCAGTAATTTGCCTTCAGACTATTTACAGCATCAAACATGGCTGAGAACATAGGATTTAAGACTTTGTGTTTGTCATAGTTGCCTACCTTTTGATTGTCCTCCCCGGGAGAAGCCTGGAGAGGACAAGCAGATGGGCTGTGATGGGGGGCTGGGCCTGATTAGTCACATCATTAAGCCCTGCCCTCTTTGTGGCAAATTACAGTGATTGGCCTAAATTTAAATAGGGGGCTGGGCTAAATGACGCGGTTCCTGGAGAATTGTGTCATTAAGCCCCGCCCCCTACCCGCAGCGGAAATTCTCCCCATTCTGCCCACTTCACTAGGAAGAGAGAAATGCCTACCTTTTCAGGGGTGCGGGGAGTTACCCGAAAAATCGAGAGCCTCCAGCGAAAACCGGGAGGGTAGGCATGTATGGTATGTGTGTGTGTGCTTGCATGCATTTCTGGTGTGTACCTGAAAAATCCTTGGTGCATTAATACAGCGTCACCCTTAAAGGAGGGGGAAATATACACAAAGAAACTGTGTTGATGTTAATAGTTTGTATTGTGCCTTATGCTACACATGAGACATCTGCATAGTACCACAGCTGGCATGTGGTTTACATTAGCCAGAATCACAGTGTGTTGCACTGAAGAAGATAATAATAGCAGGATTACCAGGATTTAAAGATGATCCATTTCCTGTCCTGCATTTACACTCACTGTGGGCCTGATTCGAAGTAGGTAGCGTCTATGGATGCTTTACTGTTTTTGTTAGTGCAAGCATCTGCCTTTGTATACTAAAAATCCATGTGACTGCACGTGGAAGCCTATCCCGCCCACTGTTCTTACATGCGCAGTCGCAGTCATCATCATTGGTATTGGAGCTTACACCACATGCTGGGCACAAAATATCCGACTCCCTCTCCTGTCTGCGCTACAGTCGAACAAGGAAGACGGCTTACTCATCCACAACAAGAAAGAAGAGTTCTGTGTGATCACATTGTCACTTGACAGAGCACACTTATCATGAAATTAGTGTTTCTGGGCAGGAACTGGGCGGCCAGTGGCTGGGACCCACGTGTAACCAGCCAATGAGCTGCCACTACATGTAAAGCGGCTGCTGATTGGCTAGCGGCCCGTGGGAATTAACAGGTTATCTCGGTCATCTGTCATTTCGGAGATGCAAGTATTATGTCACAACATATACTTGCACCTGCCCACATGGATCGTGTAACTCGTTGTCTTATTTTGCCAAGTACGGGGATGCTACAGAGAGCGGCGCCAGGATGGAGGTATGAGATCTTTTTTCCAGGTACACCAGTGGAATCTACATGGGATAAGGGGACAGACCAGTTTGCACAGGTAAGTATGTGTGAGTGGGTTAGGTGTATGTAATAAAGTTTTACTGTATATAGTGTGTGTGTGCTATGGTTTTTTAACTACTTATTTTACAGTGGGAGTGCGGGTGCCAGCCGCCTGCTGGCACTTGTAGTTCCACAAGTGTCAAAGAGCAAGCATGCTGGCACCTGTAGTTCCACTGTAAAATACAATAGGTTTCAACTATTTTACACATTATTACCCCCGTACCCACCACTCCTGGGGTGCGGGGAAGAGCCCTGGGCTTCAGACAAAGCCTGGGGTTTCGGGAGTGGGGGGATCCATTTTTGGGGGGGTCCGCACCACCCCTGAGATCCCCAGCTTGGCCTGAGCGGCTTGGGGTGCGAATGCTTTGGCCATGGAGACCCGGTAATAGAGTCACCAGGCTGTGGCATTACAGCCCTGTCGGTTTGGGGCCTGTGCTGGTTTTAAATATAGTGGGACCCTTACACAATTTTTCCCTCCTATATTTAAAACCAGCACTGGCCCTGCAGCCAGGTGCTGGTTCCTAAATTACAGGGGGGAACCCTACTCATTTTGTTCCCCGTAATTTTTGGAATCAGGACTGGCTGACCAGTCCAGGGCTGGTTCTGTCTTTTGGTAGGGGGACCCTACGTAATTTTTTTTATATAAACACTTTAAGTCTACATGCAGAAACATACACAAATTACACTGTTTCTGGCAAACCTGCAGCTCAGGAGGTGGAGTGTTTGAAACTTCAGTTTCTCTGCAAGTTTTTTCCTAATCTTACCCAAGATTGTAATCTCGAATGTTAGTAAATTTGCAAGCTTCCTTTTTTTTAATGAAAAGTACTTCCGAGTTTGCCCAATGCCGAATTGATTCGAGTAACAAGATCGGAGCCGCCTAGAGCAGCTCATCCATCAATAAACATGACATGTAAAATGGCTGTAGGATGGCTGCTGCGCATCCCATTGCGGAGCGACAGCACCCTTCTCCAGTTACATCCCTCCAGCGACCCCATCACATGATCTGGCAACAACGTGTGTCTGTATGACACATGACGCTGTGCCGGCCCTTCCCTGGTCTGTCTCTGCCGCCAGGGCCACCAAGATAAGGCAACAACAGGCAGCCTGGCATGTGGTGAGCAGAACGGAACCGCCACCGATTACAATGTCAACAGCACAACAGCATCATGGCACTGATCCCTCTGCAGAATCCATCTCCCCCGGGACCCACTAACTGAATGAGGCAGAGTGACTGGCAGCAAGTGAGTGACAGTGCATTTTTTGCTGCTGCTGCTTATATGAATATATATTTATTAGGGATGTGCAGGCTCGGATAGGTTCGAGTTTGCACGTGGAGTTCGGATTTTTCCCTCCAAAAAAACGGAACTCAGAACGAGGCAAAACGTCATCTTACATGGACGAACATCATCATTCCTGGTCTTTTGTCCAGGAATGATGATGTTCGTCCATGTAAGATGACGTTTTGCCTCGTTCTGAGTTCCGTTTTTTTGGAGGGAAAAATCCGAACTCCACGTGCAAACTCGAACCTATCCGAGCCTGCACATCCCTAATATTTATATATATATGTGTGTGTATATATATATATATATATATGTATATACTGTATATATATATACATGTGTGCGTGTGTACGTGTGTCTATATATATTAGGGGTGAGCGGGTTCGGATTTCTGAAATCCGAACCCCCCCGAGCCCCCCCGATCCGAGTCCGATCCGAATCAGGCTCGACTTTTCCCGCCTGACTCGGATCTGAAATCGAGGCAAAACGTCATCATCCCGCCTTCCGAGTCTCGCGGGTTTTGGATCCTATATAAGGTACCCACGTCGGCGCCATTTTCTCACTCGGCTGTGGACAGTGAAGAGGGAGGGTGGGAGTTAGGGCTGTGTAGTGTAGTGTAGTGCTGCTGTTGTCCACTACTTCAAAGTCCATAGGGGCTGGCTGTGTTGTGCTGTGCTGCTGTTGTTAATAGGGGCTGTGTCCACTACTTCAAAGTCCATAGGGGCTGGCTGGACTGTGTTGTGCAGTCAGTTCTCCATAGGGGCTGTGTCCACTCCAAAGTCCTGTGCAGTGTCCCAGTCCTAAAGGAGCGCTGCAGTGTTGTCCAGGGGGTGCTCTGTCCATCAGGGGTGCTCCCCCCAAGTGCTAAAAAAATAATATATTTTCTGTGTTTGTGAATTGTGTGCGCAGTAGCCGCACGTGCATCAACAAAGTAGTGCCAAGCGTGCGCCTGTGTCATAAGTAAAGGGCCGGCTGGCTTGACCGTTAAGGGTGCTGTAACCCCCGAAAGTACACTCCAGTCCAAACCAAAAAAAAAATTATTTTCTGTGTTTGTGAATTGTGTGCGCAGTAGCCGCACATGCATCAACAAAGTAGTGCCAAGCGTGCGCCTGTGTCATAAGTAAAGGGCCGGCTGGCTTGACCGTTAAGGGTGCTGTAACCCCCGAAAGTACACTCCAGTCCAAACCAAAAAAAAAATTATTTTCTGTGTTTGTGAATTGTGTGCGCAGTAGCCGCACGTGCATCAACAAAGTAGTGCCAAGCGTGCGCCTGTGTCATAAGTAAAGGGCCGGCTGGCTTGACCGTTAAGGGTGCTGTAACCCCCGAAAGTACACTCCAGTCCAAACCAAAAAAAAAATTATTTTCTGTGTTTGTGAATTGTGTGCGCAGTAGCCGCACGTGCATCAACAAAGTAGTGCCAAGCGTGCGCCTGTGTCATAAGTAAAGGGCCAGCTGGCTTGACCGTTAAGGGTGCTGTAACCCCCGAAAGTACACTCCAGTCCAAACCAAAAAAAAAATTATTTTCTGTGTTTGTGAATTGTGTGCGCAGTAGCCGCACGTGCATCAACAAAGTAGTGCCAAGCGTGCGCCTGTGTCATAAGTAAAGGGCCGGCTGGCTTGACCGTTAAGGGTGCTGTAACCCCCGAAAGTACACTCCAGTCCAAACCAAAAAAAAAATTATTTTCTGTGTTTGTGAATTGTGTGCGCAGTAGCCGCACGTGCATCAACAAAGTAGTGCCAAGCGTGCGCCTGTGTCATAAGTAAAGGGCCGGCTGGCTTGACCGTTAAGGGTGCTGTAACCCCCGAAAGTACACTCCAGTCCAAACCAAAAAAAAAATTATTTTCTGTGTTTGTGAATTGTGTGCGCAGTAGCCGCACGTGCATCAACAAAGTAGTGCCAAGCGTGCGCCTGTGTCATAAGTAAAGGGCCGGCTGGCTTGACCGTTAAGGGTGCTGTAACCCCCGAAAGTACACTCCAGTCCAAACCAAAAAAAAAATTATTTTCTGTGTTTGTGAATTGTGTGCGCAGTAGCCGCACGTGCATCAACAAAGTAGTGCCAAGCGTGCGCCTGTGTCATAAGTAAAGGGCCGGCTGGCTTGACCGTTAAGGGTGCTGTAACCCCCGAAAGTACACTCCAGTCCAAACCAAAAAAAAAATTATTTTCTGTGTTTGTGAATTGTGTGCACTGTGGCTGCACGTGCATCAACAAAGGAGCAGCGCCAAGCGTGCGCCTGTGTCCCATAAGTAAAGAGCCGGCTGGCTCATTTCTTAAAGGGTGGTGTAACCCACAAAGTGCACTACTCTCCAGCAAAAATAAAATAATATTTTCTGTGTTTGTGTGCGCTTTAGCCGCACGTATATATATCAATATAACATAAATGGAGGACCAAACTTTCTCCGATAAAAATAAAATAGGGAAAGATCAAGAACCACTTCCTCCTAGTGCTGTTGCTGCTGCTGGGAGTTGTTCATCATCCCAGAGAGGAAGTAGGAACATCACTACTTTTACTAAACAATTGACCCTCCAACAGTCCCTAGCGATGAGGATGAAGTACGACAGCAGTCATCCTGAAGCAAAACGTATAACTGAGGCCTTGACTGCTATGTTGGTGTTAGACGTGCGTCCGGTATCCGACATTAGTGCAGTGGGATTTAGACAATTGATGGAGGTAGTGTGTCCTCGGTTCCAAATCCCGTCTAGATTCCACCTGCATCCTCAAAGCAGCAGCGACAAGCGTGCGTCTGTCTGTTAAAGGGTGGTGACACCCTCAAAGTGTGCTACACAAACAATTAAAATATTGTTCTTTTTTTTTCTGTCTTTATGAATTGTGTGGGCTGTAGCCGCACCTGCATCCTTAAAGCAGCAGTGACAAGCGTGCGTCTGTCTGTTAAAGGGTGGTGACACCCTCAAAGTGTGCTACACAAACAATTAAAATATTGTTCTTTTTTTTTCTGTCTTTGTGAATTGTGTGGGCTGTAGCCGCACCTGCATCCTTAAAGCAGCAGCGACAAGCGTGCGTCTGTCTGTTAAAGGGTGGTGACACCCTCAAAGTGTGCTACACAAACAATTAAAATATTGTTCTTTTTTTTTTGGTCTTTGTGAAATGTGTGGGCTGTAGCCGCACCTGCATCCTTAAAGCAGCAGCGACAAGCGTGCGTCTGTCTGTTAAAGGGTGGTGACACCCTCAAAGTGTGCTACACAAACAATTAAAATATTGTTCTTTTTTTTTCTGTCTTTGTGAATTGTGTGGGCTGTAGCCGCACCTGCATCCTTAAAGCAGCAGCGACAAGCGTGCGTCTGTCTGTTAAAGGGTGGTGACACCCTCAAAGTGTGCTACACAAACAATTAAAATATTGTTCTTTTTTTTTTGGTCTTTGTGAAATGTGTGGGCTGTAGCCGCACCTGCATCCTTAAAGCAGCAGCGACAAGCGTGCGTCTGTCTGTTAAAGGGTGGTGACACCCTCAAAGTGTGCTACACAAACAATAAAAATATTCTTCTTTTTTCTGTCTATGTGAATTGTGTGGGCTGTAGCCGCACCTGCATCCTTAAAGCAGCAGCGACAAGCGTGCGTCTGTCTGTTAAAGGGTGGTGACACCCTCAAAGTGTTCTACACAAACAATTAAAATATTGTTCTTTTTTTTTCGGTCTTTGTGAAATGTGTGGGCTGTAGCCGCACCTGCATCCTTAAAGCAGCAGCGACAAGCGTGCGTCTGTCTGTTAAAGGGTGGTGTAACTCTCAAAGTGTTCCAAAAAATAAAAAACTATTTTTTTAATGTGTTTGTGACTTGTGTGCGATGTAGCCACACTTGCATCCTCAAAGCAGCAGCGACAAGCGTGCGTCTGTCTGTTAAAGGGTGGTGACACCCTCAAAGTGTGCTACACAAACAATTAAAATATTGTTCTTTTTTTTTCTGTCTATGTGAATTGTGTGGGCTGTAGCCGCACCTGCATCCTTAAAGCAGCAGCGACAAGCGTGCGTCTGTCTGTTAAAGGGTGGTGACACCTCAAAGTGTTCTACACAAACAATTAAAATATTGTTCTTTTTTTTTTGGTCTTTGTGAAATGTGTGGGCTGTAGCCGCACCTGCATCCTTAAAGCAGCAGCGACAAGCGTGCGTCTGTCTGTTAAAGGGTGGTGACACCTCAAAGTGTTCTACACAAACAATTAAAATATTCTTCTTCTTTTTTCTGTCTTTGTGAATTGTATGGGCTGTAGCCGCACTTGCATCCTCAAAGCAGCAGCGACAAGCGTGCTTCTGTCTGTTAAAGGGTGGTGTAACCCTCAAAGTGTGCTCCACAAACAATAAAAATATTCTTTTTTTTTTCTGTCTTTGTGAATTGTGTGGGCTGTAGCCGCACTTGAATCCTCAAAGCAGCAGCGACAAGCGTGCGTCTGTCTGTTAAAGGATTACATCGGTGACAGCATCCAAGTAGGCATGTCAGACAGTCCGTACCTGTACTGGCAGGAAAAAGAAGCAATTTGGAGGTCCCTGTACAAACTGGCTCTATTTTACCTGAGTTGCCCCCCCTCCAGTGTGTACTCCGAAAGAGTGTTTAGTGCAGCCGGGAACCTTGTCAGCGAAAGGCGTAGGAGGTTGCTTCCACAAAATGTGGAGAAGATGATGTTCATAAAATGAATTATCAACTCTTCCAGGGAGACCAGCCTCCAGAACGTACAGAGGGACCTGTGGTTCCAGCAGGGACGAATTAATACTCTGTGAGGATGAGGATGTACACACTGAAGAGGGTGAGGAATCGGTGGATGAGGAGGATGAGGATGACATCTTGCCTCCGTAGAGCCAGTTTGTGCAGGGACAGATAAATTGCCAGCTTGTTTTGTGGGGGCCCAAACGAACCAATCATTTCAGCCACAGTTGTGTGGCAGACCCTGGCGCTGAAATGATTGGTTTGTTAAAGTGTGCATGTCCTGTTTATACAACATAAGGGTGGGTGGGAGGGCCCAAGGACAATTCCATCTTGCACCTCTTTTTTTTCTTTGCATTATGTACAGTTTGGGGCCTAGTTTTTCAATGCCATCCTGTCTGCCACTGCAGTTTCACGCCTAGATGGGTCACGTGTTTGTGCCGCCCACTTGTGTCGCTTAGCATAGTCATCCAGCTACCTCGGTGCAACCTTTTGGACATAAAAACACTATTGTGAGGTGTGAGGTATTCAGAATAGACTGGAAATGAGTGGAAATTAAGGTTATTGAGGTTAATAATAGCATAGGAGCAGAAAAACCTACAAATTCTGTGATTTTAGCTGTTTTTATGCTTTTTTTCAAAAAAATACAGATCCAAAACACAAAACCCAGAACCCAAAACACGCAAGGGTGGTTTTGGCAAAACCAATCCAGATCCAAAACACGAAGAAAGATCCAGATCCAAAACCAAAACACAAAACACGAAAAGTGGCCGGTGCACACCCCTAATATATATATATATAAATATAACCTCCACAAGGTGCAGCACTCTGGTTTCAAATAAGCTCTCACACAGGAAAGGGTAATGGCAACGTTTCAGTGCCTATATATTTGTGGCACTTTTTTCAGGACAAAGATGCAAGTGAATGTCTTACCTTAAATAGACAGCGTGTAACACCCAGTGCTCAAAGCACTTCCGGAAGCGGGACACACAACCCGGTACGGCGGCGCAGAATGCGTGACATCATCGCTGATGATTCAGAACTGTGCTCCCATCACCATGGCTACATAACAATCGAAAAGAAAAAATATACATAACAACTCAACGCACATGCATAATGAATTATAGCACTACTATGCACACAATATATATGTATATATATTGTGTGCATACATAGTAGTGCTATAATTCATATATAGGCATTGAAACGTTGCCATTACCCTTTGCTGTGTGAGAGCTTATTTGAAACTGGAGTGCTGCACCTTTTGGAGGTTATATGCTATGTGCAGGCACCCGGGTTGCTTCTATTGCATTACAGGGAGAGCCAGACCATGTGGAATGTTATGTATATATATAAATATTAATATATATATATATATATATATATATATACGTATATGTATATATGTTTTAATGTGTCTTCATCTCCATTTGTGTGCCATTCAGTCATTATTGTAAACTTTTTCGCTGGTTATAATCTTTTGCTGTTCCCGCATAAAAGCACTGAAAGGTTCAAGCAATAGCACTGAGCTGAGTGTCTAATTGATAATCTGGAGTGCTGCCATCCTGCAAAATATACTATTTACAGCAACTACGCTGCTGAAGTGGAGGGCAGGGAAGTGAGCAACCTATTGGATTCATGAGAGTGTCAGATTGTGTGTATATATATTATATATCTATATATACACACAGTGTATATATATATATATATATATATGTTTGTTCTGGTAGATTTATTTATCACTTTGTAATGTTTAGTTGCGTTGTATCATTGATATTCTGTAGGCCATTTGTATACAAATGTACTTTTTTTGTTGTATATGTTATGACCACCCAATAGGGTTTGTTTATAGTACACATGTTTGCAGCGCTGTGCGCTCTTCTGATGATGTCACCCAATGTGGTCTTTTTGTTGTCAGCGACAGTTCCGTTCACCGAAGTTCAGCCGGCATGTTGTTACACTGCTGATTTGTTTTCATGTGTGCATAGCCACGGACACTGCTAGCGTTGCAATAGATTTAACAGGCCATTGGCACATGCAATAGAGGGATGTGTGGATGCGGGGGTCGATTGTTGAGTAAGGGGGGGCAGAGCTTTCAGTGTACTGGGCTCCAAGATCTTTGCTGCTGGCCCTTATGTTTCTAGGTCCAGGAGTTTTGACTGGGCATTACCCAAACGGGGCCAAGCTCTGGAGTGTTTTACAATGTACTGGTAGAAAAGCCGGGGCCACTTTCTTGTGTTTTTCCCCCAGGCTGAAAGTTGCCAGCCAGCCCCTGCTTAAACTCACCCGAGATTGCAATCTCGACCAAACTCCAATCTTAGTAAATTTACCCCTAGGAGTTTTCACCATTTGATAAATCTACCTCTAAAAATCTGACAAGCAGAGCGTGTACTAATGCAGATCTTAGCTTGATAACTAGGACTCTTTATGAATAAGAATTTTGTTATTCAGTCGCTCAGCAAAAATATTTAAAATCCAAAGACTGTGCTAACCTGCTATTTTTTAGTTCACTTACGTGGTGTTGGCCATGCTTGTACCTCCGGTTATATACACGTCATGTCCGATTAGTAACCCATACTTGCCAGCTCTCATGAAAATGTTCGGGTAAGACCTGAATTTAGAGGGACTCTACCATCCTCCCAACAGAGTTGGTAAGTTTGCTGAAGCAATTCGCATAAAATCATGTAATTGCAGTCCTGCCTTCTTTGTTATATGCCGCAATTCACGGCTTTGAGCAGCGCCCACTGGACAGTTTTGCCCCCTCCAGGACTCTCCCCGAGGCACTTGGAAAGAAGTTGGCAAGTATGTGGTAACCAGCTGTACCACATCGTAATCCTCAGATGAAAATGAGAAATTAGAAACCGTCTCACAAAGAGGGGGAAAGAAAAGTACAGCATCCAGCCAAAATACAATAAAAAAGTGTAGATTAAGAATATGCATTATCCATGAGACATCCAATAATCTGGGCATCTTGGTGTGCCAGTTCCTGGGCAACTCAGTTGCATCAAGCATCTTTTGCACATAATATGCGCCTTATTCGAACAAATAAAACGCCATAAAGCAGCTAAACCCATCTAAAGTACTCTGCACCACAAGGAAAACATGAGCAAAAATAATGGGCCCCTGTTGCACTTGTGCCTGATCAGAGCAAAAATTGCATTGCTCCATCGGGCTCCCATTAGTTACAAACGCACTAAAATCAATTGAATTCTCTCATATGGGCAGCGTCGAGAACACCAGTTGCACATCGGCGCACCATCGAGCATCTGAGACAGTCTATGCTATCACCAAATGTGCTCCTCAGATAAGACAGCGAGGGACCTCATAAAACAGCCCCGACACATCTGTGTTTTTCTAGCCCCCCCCCCCACTCCAATTACCTGTCACTGGCTGGATACTTGTCACTCACTATGAGAAGAAATTCTCTCTACGCCCGCCATCGCCGCACGTGCGCAGAATGGCTGTGGCACATGCGCAGTAGCAATACATAGCTCCATTGCATCCACAATCTACATTGCATTCATCTCTGAACCAGGCCTACACTCACTAGTTGTCTGTGATCCTGTATTAGATACCATAGCCCTGGTTATGGCTGACACATCATCTGATAATAGGATAACTGGTACATTGCTTATTGCAGGGAAATTAACAAGGGTGCCAGGAGCTTCTAGGTTGTTTTTTATTTTTTATGAAGATTTAATCAAATCACAGTACCCTGACCTGCATCAATGTATACAGAAAACTGGGGGGAGAGGATTTCCGCACTAGCTGCAGCGCCGTAACCAGGGTAGTGTGGCTTGTGCCGTGGCAGGGAAGGGGTGCTCTTCAGGCCTGTCAATTTTATGTTTATAATCATTATTTCATATGTATATATATCAAAAGTGCTGGTGCTCCCAAACAGTACATCAATTACTAGGACCAAAGAAGAGAAAAGAACTCCTATGAGTAGGGGCACTCTTGCTGAATCAATCTATTGTAGGATATTAAAACTAAGATCAACTTAATGTGCAGTATAAAGGTAAGGTAACTGAGCCAGTAAGCTATGATCATGTAAAGGGAAAATACCCCAAAGTCTTATAACTAAATCATAATATCGGGGCTATAAAGACCTTCAAATGTCACAAATGAGCCATGCCTTTATTTGGTAGAATAACGAGGTATGGCACAGCAGGGCACAACAATGTCGGTAAAGCGCCCTCCACTTAGCATAACATCAGAACTGTACACATGGCAATGCTATTGTAATTCTCTTTTACTCCCCATAAAAAAAAAAATGGCAGAATAACAAGAAAATATGAATCGGACGGAGCCCTGCTCATTTCTCAGAGCAATAACACACGTGGAAGAGATGCCAATGGCATTGTCAGGCAGAAACTCCTGAGCCTTTGTAATACAGTGTGGTAAAGTTTTATACGTACTTTGTAATCCTTCCACAATGTCTGGCAACAACTGCACCTTTCCATCACAGAAATGCCAGCATTTTCTAAATCAGACAAGGATATGTTTTTCACTCAAGCGATTATTACTAATGAAGCATGTACGTTCAATAAAACACAGATTGTCTCTTTCTGTGCCTAGTACAAGCATAGCGGGTCTGATGCAGAATTGGACACATATAAATTACATTTACCGCTCAAAAAGCTGCATGCAATGATCAATTCCATATTTACTTAAAAATTGTTCCACCTCACTGTTGAAATTTCCTCCACCGTTATCAGATCTTTTTCACCACTTCAGATTTCTCTCTGATGAAATACACTTGTGTCATCCTTGTGAAGTCATCTATAAAAGTCATGAAGTATCTGTATCCACTCCCAGACTTTACTTCTATTGGACCACAAACATCTAAATGTACTATTTCAAGTGGTTTTGTAGCTCTGCTGATCTTGGAAACAGCTGACGACTTTGTTTCCCTGCAATATTGCTCTCACATATGAGTTAATTTGCGTTAGTCACCAACATTCCTGTGACCATCCCATTCAGTAGCTATTAAACCCTGTCATGTCAAAGGTAACAAAATCTTCTGTGAGTTCCAGTGACTGTGACACAGTTATCATCATGGCATAACAGTGCTGTCTGTCAAGGACCTTCAATTGCAAACATCTAGTGCCTGTAGCTATGATGGTCCCTATTTCTCACAATACACTTTCCTTTATTGAAGTGAACTCTGTGGCTTTACTGTTCTATGACACTGATGGCGATAAGATTTGTTCCCATTTGTGGTACATAAAGTACATCTGGAATTTCTGTGACTTTTGTTCTTATCACAATTTTTAAGCAAGCTTTAATTGTCTCAAATGTTGATAGTGATAGGGTCACATTTGGTTAACTTATTATAACTATTCCCCATTGCAGCTGAAATGCCATGTTACACCTAAATTGATATAACAGTAATTCTTGCTGTGGCTATCTGTAACAATGAGGGCTGACTCATCTCTGCTTTTGCATTTCTTGCTTTGCATAGGATTTACAATCTTTTTTTTCACTCAATTGCTTTGTGACCTATCGTGTGACAATTACAACAGTTGAATTTAATTTTAAATTTTTTTTCACTCTCTGTAAGTAACACAGTTGTCTCAGCATTCAAATCACAGAGCAAACGTTTTTGAAACTGTAACAACTTTGCTCCGACTTTGTCTGTTGTTAACTTTGCTGTATTTGCCTCTAATGTACAAAGACGCAGCTACTGACTGCAGCACCCCCAGAAACGGGGCTGACACACCTGTTTCCTGGGACGTTGCCGGATGCAGTCTCCACTCTGCCCCCAAACTGCTGCAGCCTGTCCATCAGGCTGCGGCATCTGTGCACTGTGAGTGAGTTTGCAGAAGGAGAACTGCACATGTGCAGTAAAAATCCTGCATACATGTGCAGATCTTCAAAAATCGGAGTTGTACGCAAACCATTGGGTTTGCATACAACTCTGAATCAGCCCAATGTACCGTATGGTCAATAAAAAAACAAGATTTACAAATAAATCTAAGATTTGTTTTGGGAGAGGGTACAAATATATATATATTTTTTTCCAATTAATGTATAAATTTTTTTTCCAGAATTTGCTGTATTGTGTTAAGGCCCCCATACATCTGCAATGGATCATCGCGATGTAGCGATCCTGCAACCCGGCATCGCAGGATCGCTGAAATCCAACATGTTGTATTTCACAGATATGCCAATCACCATCAAAAAATTATTGTGATTTGCGGATCGGTGAAATCTAACATGTAGAATTTCACAGATCCTGCAATGGATCGCGGAACATCGATGGCCGCTGGTCTGCGGATCAGCATTTCCAATCCCATCGCTACATTGCGATGATCCGTCGCAGATGTATGGGGAACTTTAGATGATACTGTCAAGCCTGCATGACTCTCAATATATGATGAAGGACATCTAGGTATTTCAGGGTCTTAAAGGAGGGATATCCTCATCTGTAACATCTAGTGGATGAGAAAAAGTTTAAATATTAGAATATTTGTAACCACAAAAAATTATTTTCTTTTAATAAGTTAACATGGCCGAAATATACAGTAGCTACTGTACTTATATTTTGAGAATTTTTCTCAATTTGTTATTCATTTCCTACCGCAGTGGTTCTCAAACTCGGGCCTCAAGACCCCACACAGGTCACGTTTTGCAGGTCACCCAGCAGGTGCACAGGTGTATTCATTACTCACTGACACATTTTAAAAGATCGACAGGTGGAGCTAATTATTTCACTGATTCTGTGAGGAGACCTGGAAAACATGTACTGTTTGGGGGGTCCTGAGGACCGAGTTTGAGAACCTGTGGCCTACAGTATATTCTTTTATACTATGCAATCAATTATAGGCTGATGCATAAAAGCAGTAATTAATTTTACATATCACTACTTTATGGAGCAAAGGACAATAAATCTGTTCTTGTAGCCAGAATATGCTTAAATCTCTATGAAGTACAGAATGTCATCCCAGATTTGTATTCTGTAAGCAAATGCAGATTCCATTATTTTTTGGGGCATAAAGGTAAAAAACATAAGTTAACGAGGTTCAGTTAATGAAAACACCTGCACACTCTCTGCAATTACACCTATATTCCCTCAACTATAGCATACAGGGGTAGATGTATGATAGCGGCACTTAACGTAATGTAAGAACATCTCATCGGCCGGAGAGAGGGAGCGTTAACTCTCCCCTCCAGCGCTACCTGCTAGAGATCACAGCGCATCAGCCTAGTGCTGATGCGCTGTGTCTCTGTCCTGGCCGGCTCCCCTGAGCATGCGCGGGATCTCGCAAGTATCGCGAGATCCCCGCGTGCAGCCTGGAGCCGGCAGCCGCCGCAGCAGGGATAATGCTGTCCCTGCTGTGGGGATAGGGCAGCGCCAGGCTGTAGCTGTCGATAACGTCAGCTACAGCAGGCTGATCGGTCAGGCGATATGACCATTCATACATGGCCCAGACTACAAGATAGCAGCGCCGATAATGACAGGGGCGCATAGCGCCCCTGTCATTTACTGCCCAGACCCCCGATCATACATCGGGGAGAAGTGGTATCAGCGCACATAACGTGCGCTTATACCGCTTTTGGGTTTCTTACATCTCCCCCACAATGTTATACAGTACCTACATGCACAAATATGTGTTTCAAATAAGATAAGATTCTACATATATTTACCTTCACCCAGGTTCATCTTCAAGGGGTAAGCCACTTCCAAGGCTGCCTATCTAGCTTGCTGTCTATGCTGATGTTCTGTGTAATATACTACTGTAGAAAATGAGCAGAATCTTTTCTTTTCTGGGGATCCAGGAGGTGAGGGGTGAGGCACTGACAGGTGTCTCCTTGCTGGTCTGCCTCAGTTCCTCACAGGGGCAGAACTAGGGGAGACAATAGAGGTGCCTGCTGCCGGGCTCCAGCACTGAAGGGGCACTTCCTCCATTGCCCACAATATATTCACCCCACTTACGGCTGTAGTATACCGTGACGGCCGCCCAATACATGGTACCTCTTCCTGGCATCTGAAAATCCACTATACACTAGTGGAGAGGTCCGTGTCAGACCATCAGCTGCCACCTCTGTCTATCTGTAGCCTACTCATTGGTGTTGCTTCTCCTCAGCAGCTTCTTAGTCTGTCTCACTCCTCCATACAGTGTCAGCGGCTGTGACGGAGGGGCACCAAATAAGAACTTGCCTCCGGGTGTCTGGGATGAACTTACGCCACTGGTTCCATACATCCATAATGTACTCAGCCTACGTAGGACTGCTTCCTCCTTTCCATGTGTGAGGACATGCCAGTACCAAATCTGTATACAAATTCAGGCATTTGGTCTTTTTTTGTGTGTGCAAACTGTACATAGAACAGTGGGTCTGAGGGGGTCATTCAGACCCGCTCATGAGCGGCAGTACGCTTGCAAGCGGGTCGATGTTCCCCCACTGCACATGCGCACGACGGAGGGAACTCCGTCGTGCGCATGCACGAGACCCGGCGAGCGACGGGCTCTCCATCGCTCCGGGTCTCGCACCAAAGGGGGCGTGCTGTCGATGTTGATTGACAGCACGCCCCCTTTGGTAGGCGTGCCTGCCAGACGGAGGCGTTCCCATGGGAACGCCTACCGTCTCAAGCCGGCCCCACTGACATCACTACCGCAGGGTCTCCGTCGCAAGCCCGATGGTCGCGATGGTCAAGACGTCCATGAGGACGCTCCAAAAAAAGGTAGGAGGGCCCTGATTCAGAGCGAGCGCTCTGGTCAGAGCGATCAGCTCTGAATCAGGCCCTGAGTCAGCAAGGAACGCAACTGCAAATGCAATTACGCACGCAGTTCAACTGCGATAGTATGTAAATTCATTGCGATACTATGCCGCCACAGCACTACACAAGGCCGCCCAATTTACATTACACACATCCGTAAGACTGCAAAATCATCTGTACAATTGAGTACTATAGCAGCCTCACACACACTTGCACAAGCCCTGACGTTACTCAGAAATTGCTAACTTCAGCACACGCTATGAGGCCTCAGGCTGCATAGGGCATCGCAGTGGATAATTTATGCACGCCCCTCTAACGGCGTCCAAACGCACTGGCACCCCTGCGTTTCTCCGACCACCCCCCCGTCACCAACAAATGGTACTTACTGTCAATTACTCTGCGATGAGCCTGCATAGCCACTGCGATCGCAGTCCCGATTGCAGTAGAGCGTTCACGCGCACACACTGCGACCCGTATGCATGCGCAGTGCATAACAATCGGCCGATTGCATGCGTATTCCCAGTTACGATCCTTGCTGAATCAGGCCCAGTGTTGTGTACTTTGCAATATGCAAACTGGCATGTGCACCAAATACATCTGCAGCGTGAGTAAATGACTGAACGGCGACTTTGTCTCTCTACGTCTGAGTTATTTATTTGTTTCTAGGCATAATATGCAAGCAGTGTGTTTTATACAAAGGTACCATACAGAACAGAAATACCCAGGAGTATACATGGAAAGTAATAAATGTACGTACATAGACAACACTATAAACGGCATTGCCTTTTAGAAAACTGTACATTTCTGTCTGTATTATTCAGACTGGTGGGTGAATCATAGTAACATAAGCAAACACTGGCTCAGGGTGTTGAAATTCGGGGAATAACCATGGCAATGCCTTACCTGTCTGACTCGGGATATTTTTAATATACTTTTTATACACACTTTGCTTTATATTATTATTACCCAGATTAGTTACATTTCCGCCTGTTCAAGGCCACAATGTATTAATGAGCTGGCTACTGAAATCCAAGTCTATTCCATGTAAATGCATAAATTATTAAACAAAACGAGATAATGGTTAAACTCATAGGAGTCATATATACGGTAGTTCTAGGCATGTGCCCCCAAAATGCAGTTGTAACATAGTGCTGCAAAAATGGTGCACTTGGTTTTGGTTTTGAACGCATGTTTTATATATGTGTAACCTAAAATTAACCTAGATAGGTTTTTATTGCACATCACAATATGCTTTAATTGTATCATACTGTAGCAGCACATTCAAAATGCTATTTATCATCATCACCGCTTAACCTCCATAACATTTTTTTTCAAAATATTTTTAGTTGGGTTTTCAAACATTTTAGTTATACCGACCAAAGCATTTTAAATATGAATACAACAATATATTTGTTAGCAAAGAAAAATATAATCATACCATCATATACAATAGTTGAATTT
The DNA here is from genome assembly GCA_031769625.1 of Taudactylus pleione. Lineage (NCBI taxonomy): Eukaryota > Metazoa > Chordata > Amphibia > Anura > Myobatrachidae > Taudactylus > Taudactylus pleione. Next base: position 2,905,375 of record JAUIMM010000261.1, read on the forward strand.
GAATATAAATATTACAAAAAAGTTCTCCTTGTAAATACATATTGTTCTTGTATATAAGAAAAATGAATATAATTTAATCGATTCTCATTTTAATTATTATGAAACAATATTTTCAATGAAACGAAGAAAAAGAGAATAGAGAAGAATAGAAAAAGAAAAGGAAAGAAAGGTAGAATCACCTGCTGCCCCACCCCTCCTATATATAGTTAAATATGTTATCTAAGTTGAACCAGAGGGTCTGATTGGTATATTCTAGTTTTGTACCATAAGGTTCGAAAACAACCATGAATTTGTTGTCTGATTGATATATTCAAAGTGTCAATAAAGGATTCCCAAATTTCAAAAAATCTTTCTACACAGTGTTCTTTGTACAATGATGTTTCCATCCAATCAATTTTAAAGGTATGAAAACGTTTGTCCTTAAACATTTGAATGGATGGAGGGGAAGAATGTATCCATTACTGGAGTATACATTTCCTCACCACGGCTTAGAGTATCAAGAGTAATTTTCGGTACCATGGTGAAACTTTTGAATCTGTTGTTAAGATTCCAAAAATAGCCCATTCAGAAGTCAGTGGCAAAAAAATTATCAGTTCTGAAATCGCCAGTTGTTTTATTTGGTACCGGAATTTTTTAATAGAAATACAGTCCCATAAACAATGATAGAGTGAGGCTTTAGAACTAGTGCATTTTTGGGCAAATTGAAGAAGGAGTAAGCCCAATTAGATGGTAACCTCCATAACTTATCCTACCCATTAACATACCCTCAATACAGTCCACTGATTGTTCCAGAGGAGTATAATATTCTCAATATCCTGAAATATTTTAATGGTGCTATCACAAAATCATCCATCTACATCAACGGAACCCTTGCATGCAGCAAGGGACCTATTTAATCACTTGCAAAACACTGGTGTTTTAGGTATTTCTAAACCCTACGATACCACCAAAAGAGCCAAGGTTTTAAAAAGATTGGGCATTTTCTTGTTACGCACTCTCCTCCATATGGCTGAAAAATGGCATTACATGGACATGATTGGTGGCAGCAACAGCACAAATATTGGGAGTGCTTAGGCACCCACAGAGCTGAAACCTAAGATGACATTCTCCGACACTCAGTTTAGTGCACTAAAATCCAGGTGCTAAGTGACTTCATGAAATCACATCATTCCATAACACTAACTGAGCTGTGAACAGGTAAGTGTGTTTGCACTAGGATAATTGATGAGTAAGAAATTTGCATTGTACAAGCAGTTTGGATATGCTTACTTGTAATGTGCTTGTGGTCAACTGTATAATGTAACCAGGCTGTAACACAGAGCAGAGGGCAGGGGCTAAACAGGCACCATTTGCAACCATTGGATTGGGCATCAAAGTGGTTTGCTTCCTGAATCATATTTGCTTATGTGCTGATGATAAACGCAGGCTGTTACTAAACTGAAGAGCCATAATTAGGGAAGTGCAAATGTCTAAGCTTCCACCAAAATTCAGGGGGAACATCTATGCTGTCTATCATCCAGAGAACTAAAACGTCTATTTATGCCAACGTACCCTCACTTTCATAATTCATTGTACCCATAAATGAGGTTAAACCGATAGGTATCTTAGTAAAAAGAACAAAAGTTTAATTCAATGAAGGCTGTTGTTTTACAGTGGTATATTCTTCGACCTCCATAGGTGCCGAAACAGGAGGGGCTAGAGCGAGACAGGCCCTCCCCCCCAAACATTTCAGAGGCACCAGTGGAGCAGTGGCTGCGGACGGTCAGGGGCGGTGCATTATAGCAATAGGCTGCACAGCTCCTGCACAGCCCCCCCAACACAATCGTTCTGACCCCCACCCCCTGTCGACCACTGATGTTTTCAGTGTGCATCTACAGAACGTTCCACCACCCAGCACATTTGGGCCCCTTGATGGGTACTGGGCTGACCATCTAGGCATTTTGTTTGATAAATGAAGTGTGTGTGAATATTTGAAAGTGGACACCTCCTTTAAACATACCAGTTCTGTTATTTGGTTGGTTAACTGGGGAAATTGCAGCACAAGGTGACCCAAAATGACCATCAAACTAGTCACCTGTGTACTATCCCATCCAACACATTAATTAAACCAGTTTCCATAAAATCCTGAAAACGAAATCTATGAAAACAGCTGTTCCGCATATAGCCACTGCATGGGAAACCAACAGTTAGGTGAATGTTGGAACCGCTGGTATGTAATGTTTAACACAATGTGCTTAGGAGTTTATATAGTTTGTTTGTCTTGTTACACAATTGTGGTGCTTTACTGCAAATGTGTATAAATGAAATATCACATGCCATTCAATGGGAAAATAACAGGAGCGTAGCCAATTAACTGGAAACATAAGTTCTAAACTTATGGCTGGATTATTCTGCACTGCTGGCTAGACACGGCATGCTATAAGCTAAACTAAACTAAATAGACATTATGTTACAATGAGGATACTTTGGTTGTGGGGAATGAATAACAGGATTGTATATGAGTATAAATAAATTTTGTCCCCGCATTTGGTGTGGCTAGTGAGGTAGAAAACACCTCTTTAAATATTTACACATGGCATTATAATAATATATTTTATTGCAGTAACCAGAGTTCATTTGCTAAACCTCTATAAGCCACCAGTTGTAACTATGACTCATGCTAGAAAAATCATTTTCCACTTAGGGATTTTATTTAAGAATGAAGTTGTGTTCAGTTTGTAGTGTAGACATTCAACACATGTTGTCATGGACATTATGTCGACAGTCAAAATGTCGACATTCACATTGTTTACAGAGACATAATGTTGACATTGTCCTAATGGTGACATTGTGAATATCGACAGACACACAGTCAACAGCTCATGTTAGCATTAGGGTTAGGCTGTGGTTCGGGTTAGGCTTTGGTTAGGGTTAGGGTCAGGCTGTGGTCAGGATTAGGCTGTGGTTAGTGTTAAGCTGTGGTTAGGGTTCAGGTTAGACTGTGGTTATGGTTAGGGTTAGGCTGTGATTAGGGTTAGGCTGTGGTTAGGGTTAGGCTGTGGTCAGTGTTCGGGTTAGCCTGTGGTCAGGGTTAGGCTGTGTTTAGTGTTAGGGTTAGCCTGTGGTTAGGCTGTGGTTAGGGTTAGGCTGTGGTTAGTGTTAAGGTCAGGCTATGGTCAGGGTTAGGCTGTGGTTAGTGTTCGGGTTAGGCTGTGGTTAGTGTTAGGGTAAGGCTGTGGTTAGTGTTAGGGTTAGGCTGTGGTTAGTGTTAGAGTTAGCCTGTGGTAAGGCTGTAGTTAGTGTTAGGGTTAGGCTGTGGTTAGTGTTAGGGTTAGCCTGTGGTAAGGCTGTGGTTAGTGTTAGGGTTAGGCTGTGGTTAGTGTTAGGGTTAGCCTGTGGTAAGGCTGTGGTTAGTGTTAGGGTTAGGCTGTGGTTAGGCTGTGGTTAGGATTAGGCTGTGGTTAGAGTTAGGCTGTGGTTAGTGTTAGGGTTAGGCTGTGGTCAGTGTTAGGCTGTGATTAGTCTTAGGGCAAGGCTGTGGTTAGGGCAAGGCTGTGGTTAGGGTTAGGGTGTGGTTAGGGTTAGGCTGTGGTCAGGGTTAGGCTGTGGTTAGTGTTAGGGTAAGGCTGTGGTTAGGGTTAGGCTGTGGTTAGGGTTAGGCTTCAGTTAGTGTTTAAATGCACAAAAACATCCCTGTCGACATTCTGATGTTAACATTTTGTACCACGTCCGTATAAAAAATGTGTTAACAATATAGCTATTTTATTTACATGTTTATATGGCTGCAAAATAGCCTACTGTTCTTATTGGTAAATTATAACATTGGTTTTATACAATAGTTATTACATAATTGATGCAAAACCATGATTAAGGCTGTTTTATTGTAAAGGTTAAATAAAGTCATGGAGATGAGTAAAAATGTTTGCATTCCAGTAAATATCTTTGATATGTGTGATATTTCTGAATATGTATATCAGTGTCACAAAACCAGATGAAGCTTGTAAATGCTTGCCTGGAAAAGTCTCAAAATCTAGTTGGAAATTGTCTTTTAATGGCTAATTTTGAACCATTCATAAAAGCATCTCAGGATATTGATAGCAAGACATATATTTAAGTAAATACAGTAAATCATTTTTGGGGGGATTTTGGAACTTTGAATACCAGTGATATATTACATTGATGATACGGGTGTGATATGTATAACCGCCGGCCGACAGAGGCTGCCCGACAAGGGAGGAAATCCAGATCGTCCTAAAGGTAAGTATTTACTAACCTAACCCCCCTAACCCTCCTTAGGGGTGCCTAACCCTAACCTCCCCCCCTGTGCCTAACCCTAGCCCCCCCTGTAGGTGCCTAAACCTAACCCACCCATCCACGCTACCTAACCCTAACCTCCCCCTGGGGGTGCTTAACCTTAACCCTCCCTCCCCCTAGCCGGTGCCTAACCCTAAGTCTCCCCCCGGGAGCCCTAAACCTAACCCCCCCCCCCGTAGCTGTCCGCTGCGGCGCCCGGCATCAGCTCGATCTGGATGCTGGGCGCCGGTCTCCAGACGTCGGGGAAATGACAGGCATCTAGATTTAGACGCCTGTCATTCGTCCCTAGCCGGGATAAAGCAGTCTGGAAGCCGGCGGTCGGCATTAGACCATTGGGTTCCAGACTACATCCCAATGATACACACGATAAGAAGTTGCTCAAATCAATTTATAGATTAACCGCTCCCTTGCACCTGTGATTGGCCTATAAATTGGTTTGATCAACTTTTATTCTGTGTATCATTGTCCTCTGGGCATGGATGGGATCTGTAGTTGGAGGTTATGCTGATCCTTGTAGTGCCGTATTGGGAGATCTTGGGGTGCCTCTGTTTAAGTTAGCTCTCAATTTAGAAATACATAAATATATGACCCAAAGTAAGTGCAATTGTCATGTAGCATTAGGACCAACTGAACATAGATGCCTTTCCATTGCCTGGTGGATTGCCATAAATTATTATTAGTAATAAACTTTATTTATACGGTGCCACAAGGGCAAAACAATAAGGCAGTACAGGTTAAACTAGTGCAGTACAAAACGGTAGACAAGTAACAAATAGCACAAAATACCTCAATACAGCCACTAATGCAAGGGTTGCAGTGGAAATATTCAGCGTAATACCATACAGTGGGTCTAGGTCGTCTGAAGAAACATAAATAGAGGAGTGGAGTCCAGGGTCAGAGAGCCCAAGGAGGAGGCACAGAGTGTAGCTTGTATGCAAGAGAAGTAGCATAGGCGTCTTTATAATGGGTGCAAGGTGTGCAGGAGTGAGAGAATTAGAGAGTGTAAAAGGGTGAGATATAGACTATGTAGTGACATGGTAAGTGGTGGACGGATATGCTTTTATGAACAGGTGAGTTACATTCGCAAATGTATGCAATTGAGATCTATGCATTGCTATTATCAGGTAGAATGTAAGGGGTACATTTACTAAGGTGAGTGTTTAAAAATGAGTTTTAAAAAAGATGTTGCCCATAGCATCCAATCCGATTCTGGCTATTATCTTCTAGAAGGTGCAAGTTAATTGTTAAGTAGAATCTGATTGGTTGCTATGGGCAACATCTCTTTTAAAACTCACTTCTAATTAGTAAATTTACCCCTAAGTATCTTTATGTGGGCCTATTTGCAGGGGGGATTTTTTTGCTGTTTTTTTCTAGTCTAAATTGCATCAATAACAGATTGGCTATCTGTGATAAATGTTGATAAAAGTAAAATCAGTTTTATTGCCAAAAATGAACCAATAGGAGTCTTAATGCCACACTTGTGTCATTGTGACCCCACTATAAAATGCCGCAATGCATTGGGAGGTGGGAGGTGGGGCCACGATGACACGATTCAGCGTGAATTTCATCATTGACTCAAGAAGTGGGCAGCCTCCGGGAGTCTCTCCTATTGTTCCAGGGGTCCAGGAGAGCCACCCGAGATTCGGGAGCCTCCCAGACATTACGGGAGAGTACACAAGTATGGTCTAAACTTGGTCAGAAATTGATCACTATATTTGTTTGGTTGCTTATAGGTACAAGTTTACAACACATATATGTGAACATACTGTATGACCTTGTTATTAAACAAGCTCCATGTTAACCCCATTTTTTATAATAAATATCAAAATTGCAGTAGGTCATATCGACCAATAAACAATAAGCTTAGGCCAATCTAGTGCAGGTTACACAAATGAAGCAAATTGCTATGGTTAGCTATACATTTGCGCCTTGTTAATTGAAAGTCCTCTTATTGTGCTGTTACCAGACATAATGTGTGCGGCACCAACACTAAGTGTACTTCTGAATCAAGCCCTAATGACAGACATGTCTGAAACCTGGGTATACGGAAAAACTGTCTTCTAAGCCATAGCCACCAGTTAGATTCTGACATTCTCTAGTGCAGTTTAGAACAGAAAGCAACATTTTGATTGGTTGCTAGTGCTACTAAAGATCACATGTCCTTACATGGATGCACTGATGAGGATATTGTACATGCATTACACTTAAATAATATATACAGTATATTGTAGTACATTCATTTCCTTAAAATGAAAAATAGACTGAATTGGTCCTGGAAGCCCGTGTAATATAATGAAAGTATGTTCCACCCAACTTGACTTTGCTAAACAACAATTTTTGCAAATCAGTCAGGTGAACAACTTGTACAATAGCCATGAGCAATATGTATTCATTTGATTATATTCAATTCCAGGAATTTTTACTTGAACAGAAAAGAATGTTTACAGGATCATTAGATGAATGTAGACTTTTAAGATGCCACATGTGTCTGAAATAATTCACAGAACTTCACTACCATGACTCCAGAAAATGGATTATTTACGTTGCATTCTGATGTGGAAAATATATTAAAATGTCTCAAAGCCTGCAAAATATTTTACTGACTCTGGGAGCAATACAACTACGTCTCTTCTACTTAGTTTAAAGAAAATTCTAATCAAAAAGAGCACATTATACTTTTTTTTAAAGATCAGAGCTGCCAATAAGACAAGGATTCATATGTTGCTGCAATGAAAGCAGCGTGTCTCTGGGTCTAACTAGCCCACTCCATGAGTCACATAGGAGACTAATTTCTGGAAAGGGTACGAGTATAGAAATTATTCGTTTGCAGTAGGATATTGCCTGGTCATTACAGTATGAGTTGCTCTTAAACTGTGCTGCTATACCTCCTGTGTGCTCCTATCCTGTGCTACTCTACCTCCTGAATGCCCCTAACCTGTGCTGCTATACCTCTTGTGTGCTCCTATCCTGTGCTACCCTACCTCCTGAATGCCCCTAACCTGTGTTGCTATACCTCCTGTGTGCTCCTATCCTGTGCTACCTTACCTCCTGAATGCCTATAACCTGTGCTGCTATGCCTCCTGTGTGCTCCTATCCTGTGCTACTCTACCTCCTGAATGCCCCTAACCTGTGCTACTATACCTCCTGTGTGCACCTATCCTGTGTTACTCTACCCCCTGAATGCCCCTAACCTGTGCTGCTATACCTCATGTGTGCTCCTATCCAGTGCTACTCTACCTCCTGAATGCCCCTAACCTGTGCTGCTATACCTCCTGTGTGCTCCTACCCTGTGCTACTCTACCTACTGAATGCCCCTAACCTGTGCTGCTATACCTTCTGTGTGCTCCTATCCTGTGCTACTCTACCTCCTGAATGCCACTAACCTGTGCTGCTATGCCTCCTGTGTGCTCCTATCCAGTGCTACTCTACCTCCTGCATGCCCCTAACCTGCGCTGCTATACCTCCTGTGTGCTCCTATCCTGTGTTACTGTACCTCCTGAATGCCCCTAACCTGTGCTGCTATACCTTCTGTGTGCTCCTATCCTGTGCCACTCTATCTCCTGCATGCCCCTAACCTGTGCTGCTATACCTCCTGTGTGCTCCTATCCTGTGCTACTCTACTCCTGAATGCCCCTAACCTGTGCTGCTATACCTCCTGTATGCTCCTATCCTGTGCTACTCTACCTCCTGCATGCCCCTAACCTGCGCTGCTATACCTCCTGTGTGCTCCTATCCTGTGCTACTGTACCTCCTGAATGCCACTAACCTGTGCTGCTATGCCTCCTGTGTGCTCCTAACCTGCGCTACTCTATCTCCTGCATACCCCTAACCTGTACTGCTATACCTTCTGTGTGCTCCTATCCTGTGTTACTCTACCTCTTGCATGCCCCTAACCTGTGCTGCTATACCTCCTGCATGCTCCTATCCTGTGCTACCCTACTTCCTGAATGCCCCTAACCTGTACTGCTATGCCTCCTGTGTGCTCCTATCCTGTGCTACTCTACCTCTTGCATGCCCCTAACCTGTGCTGCTATACCTCCTGTGTGCTGCTATCCTGTGCTACTCTACCTCCTGAATGCCCCTAACCTGTGCTGTTATACCTACTGTATGCTCCTATCCTGTGCTACCCTACCTCCTGAATGCCCCTAACCTGTGCTGCTATACCTTCTGTGTGCTTCTATCCTGTGCCACTCTATCTCCTGAATGCCCATAATCTGTGCTGCTATGCCTCCTGTGTGCTCATATCCTGTACTACTCTACCTCCTGAATGCCCCTAACCTGTGCTGCTATGCCTCCTGTGTGCTCCTATCCTGTGCTACTCTACCTCCTGAATGCCCCTAACCTGTACCGCTATACCTCCTGTGTGCTCCTATCCTGTGCTACTCTACCTCCTGAATGCCCCTAACCTGTGCTGCTATACCTCCTGTGTGCTCCTATCCTGTGCTACTCTACCTCCTGAATGCCACTAAACTGTGCTGCTATGCCTCCTGTGTGCTCCTATCCTGTGCTACTCTACCTCCTGAAAGCCCCTAACCTGTGCTGCTATACCTCCTGTGTGCTCCTATCCTGTGCTACTCTACCTCCTGAATGCCACTAACCTGTGCTGCTATACCTCATGTGTGCTCCCATCCTATGTTACTCTACCTCTTACATGCCCCTAACCTGCGCTGCTATACCTCCTGTGTGCTCCTATCCTGTGCTACTCTACCTCCTGAATGCCCCTAACCTGTGCTGCTATACCTTCTGTGTGCTCCTATCCTGTGCCACTCTATCTCCTGCATGCCCCTAACCTGTGCTGCTATACCTCCTGTGTGCTCCTATCCTGTGCTACTCTACCTCCTGAATGCCCCTAACCTGTGCTGCTATACCTCCTGTATGCTCCTATCCTGTGCTACCCTACTTCCTGAATGCCCCTAACCTGTGCTGCTATGCCTCCTGTGTGCTCCTAACCTGTGCTACTCTATCTCCTGCATACCCCTAACCTGCACTGCTATACCTTCTGTGTGCTCCTTTCCTGTGTTACTCTAAATCTTGCATGCCCCTAACCTGTGCTGCTATACCTCCTGTATGCTCCTATCCTGTGCTACCCTACTTCCTCAATGCCCCTAACCTGTACTGCTATGCCTCCTGTGTGCTCCTATCCTGTGCTACTCTACCTCTTGCATGCCCCTAACCTGTGCTGCTATACCTCCTGTGTGCTCCTATCCTGTGCTACTGTACCTCCTGAATGCCCCTAACCTGTGCTGCTATACCTTCTGTGTGCTCCTATCCTGTGCCACTCTATCTCCTGCATGCCCCTAACCTGTGCTGCTATACCTCCTGTGTGCTCCAATCCTGTGCTACTCTACTCCTGAATGCCCCTAACCTGTGCTGCTATACCTCCTGTATGCTCCTATCCTGTGCTACCCTACTTCCTGAATGCCCCTAACCTGTGCTGCTATACCTCCTGTGTGCTCCTATCCTGTGCTACCCTACCTCCTGAATGCCACTAACCTGTGCTGCTATGCCTCCTGTGTGCTCCTAACCTGCGCTACTCTATCTCCTGCATACCCCTAACCTGTACTGCTATACCTTCTGTGTGCTCCTATCCTGTGTTACTCTACCTCTTGCATGCCCCTAACCTGTGCTGCTATACCTCCTGTATGCTCCTATCCTGTGCTACCCTACTTCCTGAATGCCCCTAACCTGTACTGCTATGCCTCCTGTGTGCTCCTATCCTGTGCTACTCTACCTCTTGCATGCCCCTAACCTGTGCTGCTATACCTCCTGTGTGCTCCTATCCTGTGCTACTCTACCTCCTGAATGCCCCTAACCTGTGCTGCTATACCTACTGTATGCTCCTATCCTGTGCTATCCTACCTCCTGAATGCCCCTAAACTGTGCTGCTATACCTTCTGTGTGCTTCTATCCTGTGCCACTCTATCTCCTGAATGCCCCTAATCTGTGCTGCTATGCCTCCTGTGTGCTCCTATCCTGTGCTACTCTACCTCCTGAATGCCACTAACCTGTGCTGCTATACCTCATGTGTGCTCCTATCCTATGTTACTCTACCTCCTACATGCCCCTAACCTGCGCTGCTATACCTCCTGTGTGCTCCTATCCTGTGCTACTCTACCTCCTGAATGCCCTTAACCTGTGCTGCTATACCTTCTGTGTGCTCCTATCCTGTGCCACTCTATCTCCTGCATGCCCCTAACCTGTGCTGCTATACCTCCTGTGTGCTCCTATCCTGTTCTACTCTACCTCCTGAATGCCCCGAACCTGTGCTGCTATACCTCCTGTATGCTCCTATCCTGTGCTACCCTACTTCCTGAATGCCCCTAACCTGTGCTGCTATGCCTCCTGTGTGCTCCTAACCTGCGCTACTCTATCTCCTGCATACCCCTAACCTGTACTGCTATACCTTCTGTGTGCTCCTTTCCTGTGTTACTCTACCTCTTGCATGCCCCTAACCTGTGCTGCTATACCTCCTGTATGCTCCTATCCTGTGCTACCCTACTTCGTGAATGCCCCTAACCTGTACTGCTATGCCTCCTGTGTGCTCCTATCCTGTGCCACTCTATCTCCTGCATGCCCCTAACCTGTGCTGCTATACCTCCTGTGTGCTCCTATCCTGTGCTACTCTACTCCTGAATGCCCCTAACCTGTGCTGCTATACCTCCTGTGTGCTCCTATCCTGTGCTACTGTACCTCCTGAATGCCACTAGCCTGTGCTGCTATGCCTCCTGTGTGCTCCTAACCTGCGCTACTCTATCTCCTGCATACCCCTAACCTGTACTGCTATACCTTCTGTGTGCTCCTATCCTGTGCCACTCTATCTCCTGCATGCCCCTAACCTGTGCTGCTATACCTCCTGTATGCTCCTATCCTGTGCTACCCTACTTCCTGAATGCCCCTAACCTGTGCTGCTATGCCTCCTGTGTGCTCCTAACCTGCGCTACTCTATCTCCTGCATACCCCTAACCTGTACTGCTATACCTTCTGTGTGCTCCTTTCCTGTGTTACTCTACCTCTTGCATACCCCTAACCTGTGCTGCTATACCTCCTTTATGCTCCTATCCTGTGCTACCCTACTTCGTGAATGCCCCTAACCTGTACTGCTATGCCTCCTGTGTGCTCCTATCCTGTGCCACTCTATCTCCTGCATGCCCCTAACCTGTGCTGCTATACCTCCTGTGTGCTCCTATCCTGTGCTACTCTACTCCTGAATGCCCCTAACCTGTGCTGCTATACCTCCTGTGTGCTCCTATCCTGTGCTACTGTACCTCCTGAATGCCACTAACCTGTGCTGCTATGCCTCCTGTGTGCTCCTAACCTGCGCTACTCTATCTCCTGCATACCCCTAACCTGTACTGCTATACCTTCTGTGTGCTCCTATCCTGTGTTACTCTACCTCTTGCATGCCCCTAACCTGTGCTGCTATACCTCCTGTATGCTCCTATCCTGTGCTACCCTACTTCCTGAATGCCCCTAACCTGTACTGCTATGCCTCCTGTGTGCTCCTATCCTGTGCTACTCTACCTCTTGCATGCCCCTAACCTGTGCTGCTATACCTCCTGTGTGCTCCTATCCTGTGCTACTCTACCTCCTGAATGCCCCTAACCTGTGCTGTTATACCTACTGTATGCTCCTATCCTGTGCTACCCTACCTCCTGAATGCCCCTAACCTGTGCTGCTATACCTTCTGTGTGCTTCTATCCTGTGCCACTCTATCTCCTGAATGCCCCTAATCTGTGCTGCTATGCCTCCTGTGTGCTCATATCCTGTACTACTCTACCTCCTGAATGCCCCTAACCTGTGCTGCTATGCGTCCTGTGTGCTCCTATCCTGTGCTACTCTACCTCCTGAATGCCCCTAACCTGTACCGCTATACCTCCTGTGTGCTCCTATCCTGTGCTACTCTACCTCCTGAATGCCCCTAACCTGTGCTGCTATACCTCCTGTGTGCTCCTATCCTGTGCTACTCTACCTCCTGAATGCCACTAAACTGTGCTGCTATACCTTCTGTGTGCTCCTATCCTGTGCCACTCTATCTCCTGCATGCCCCTAACCTGTGCTGCTATACCTCCTGTGTGCTCCTATCCTGTGCTACTCTACCTCCTGAATGCCCCTAACCTGTGCTGCTATACCTCCTGTATGCTCCTATCCTGTGCTACCCTACTTCCTGAATGCCCCTAACCTGTGCTGCTATGCCTCCTGTGTGCTCCTAACCTGCGCTACTCTATCTCCTGCATACCCCTAACCTGCACTGCTATACCTTCTGTGTGCTCCTTTCCTGTGTTACTCTACCTCTTGCATGCCCCTAACCTGTGCTGCTATACCTCCTGTATGCTCCTATCCTGTGCTACCCTACTTCCTGAATGCCCCTAACCTGTACTGCTATGCCTCCTGTGTGCTCCTATCCTGTGCTACTCTACCTCTTGCATGCCCCTAACCTGTGCTGCTATACCTCCTGTGTGCTCCTATCCTGTGCTACTGTACCTCCTGAATGCCCCTAACCTGTGCTGCTATACCTTCTGTGTGCTCCTATCCTGTGCCACTCTATCTCCTGCATGCCCCTAACCTGTGCTGCTATACCTCCTGTGTGCTCCAATCCTGTGCTACTCTACTCCTGAATGCCCCTAACCTGTGCTGCTATACCTCCTGTATGCTCCTATCCTGTGCTACCCTACTTCCTGAATGCCCCTAACCTGTGCTGCTATACCTCCTGTGTGCTCCTATCCTGTGCTACCCTACCTCCTGAATGCCACTAACCTGTGCTGCTATGCCTCCTGTGTGCTCCTAACCTGCGCTACTCTATCTCCTGCATACCCCTAACCTGTACTGCTATACCTTCTGTGTGCTCCTATCCTGTGTTACTCTACCTCTTGCATGCCCCTAACCTGTGCTGCTATACCTCCTGTATGCTCCTATCCTGTGCTACCCTACTTCCTGAATGCCCCTAACCTGTACTGCTATGCCTCCTGTGTGCTCCTATCCTGTGCTACTCTACCTCTTGCATGCCCCTAACCTGTGCTGCTATACCTCCTGTGTGCTCCTATCCTGTGCTACTCTACCTCCTGAATGCCCCTAACCTGTGCTGCTATACCTACTGTATGCTCCTATCCTGTGCTATCCTACCTCCTGAATGCCCCTAACCTGTGCTGCTATACCTTCTGTGTGCTTCTATCCTGTGCCACTCTATCTCCTGAATGCCCCTAATCTGTGCTGCTATGCCTCCTGTGTGCTCATATCCTGTACTACTCTACCTCCTGAATGCCCCTAACCTGTGCTGCTATGCCTCCTGTGTGCTCCTATCCTGTGCTACTCTACCTCCTGAATGCCCCTAACCTGTGCTGCTATACCTCCTGTGTGCTCCTATCCTGTGCTACTCTACCTCCTGAATGCCACTAAACTGTGCTGCTATTCCTCCTGTGTGCTCCTATCCTGTGCTACTCTACCTCCTGAAAGCCCCTAACCTGTGCTGCTATACCTCCTGTGTGCTCCTATCCTGTGCTACTCTACCTCCTGAATGCCACTAACCTGTGCTGCTATACCTCATGTGTGCTCCTATCCTATGTTACTCTACCTCTTACATGCCCCTAACCTGCGCTGCTATACCTCCTGTGTGCTCCTATCCTGTGCTACTCTACCTCCTGAATGCCCCTAACCTGTGCTGCTATACCTTCTGTGTGCTCCTATCCTGTGCCACTCTATCTCCTGCATGCCACTAACCTGTGCTGCTATACCTCCTGTATGCTCCTATCCTGTGCTACCCTACTTCCTGAATGCCCCTAACCTGTGCTGCTATACCTCCTGTATGCTCCTATCCTGTGCTACCCTACTTCCTGAATGCCCCTAACCTGTGCTGCTATGCCTCCTGTGTGCTCCAAACCTGCGCTACTCTATCTCCTGCATACCCCTAACCTGCACTGCTATACCTTCTGTGTGCTCCTTTCCTGTGTTACTCTACCTCTTGCATGCCCCTAACCTGTGCTGCTATACCTCCTGTATGCTCCTATCCTGTGCTACCCTACTTCCTGAATGCCCCTAACCTGTACTGCTATGCCTCCTGTGTGCTCCTATCCTGTGCTACTCTACCTCTTGCATGCCCCTAACCTGTGCTGCTATACCTCCTGTGTGCTCCTATCCTGTGCTACTGTACCTCCTGAATGCCCCTAACCTGTGCTGCTATACCTTCTGTGTGCTCCTATCCTGTGCCACTCTATCTCCTGCATGCCCCTAACCTGTGCTGCTATACCTCCTGTGTGCTCCAATCCTGTGCTACTCTACTCCTGAATGCCCCTAACCTGTGCTGCTATACCTCCTGTATGCTCCTATCCTGTGCTACCCTACTTCCTGAATGCCCCTAACTTGTGCTGCTATGCCTCCTGTGTGCTCCTATCCTGTGCTACCCTACCTCCTGAATGCCACTAACCTGTGCTGCTATGCCTCCTGTGTGCTCCTAACCTGCGCTACTCTATCTCCTGCATACCCCTAACCTGTACTGCTATACCTTCTGTGTGCTCCTATCCTGTGTTACTCTACCTCTTGCATGCCCCTAACCTGTGCTGCTATACCTCCTGTATGCTCCTATCCTGTGCTACCCTACTTCCTGAATGCCCCTAACCTGTACTGCTATGCCTCCTGTGTGCTCCTATCCTGTGCTACTCTACCTCTTGCATGCCCCTAACCTGTGCTGCTATACCTCCTGTGTGCTCCTATCCTATGCTACTCTACCTCCTGAATGCCCCTAACCTGTGCTGCTATACCTACTGTATGCTCCTATCCTGTGCTATCCTACCTCCTGAATGCCCCTAACCTGTGCTGCTATACCTTCTGTGTGCTTCTATCCTGTGCCACTCTATCTCCTGAATGCCCCTAATCTGTGCTGCTATGCCTCCTGTGTGCTCATATCCTGTACTACTCTACCTCCTGAATGCCCCTAACCTGTGCTGCTATGCCTCCTGTGTGCTCCTATCCTGTGCTACTCTACCTCCTGAATGCCACTAACCTGTGCTGCTATACCTCATGTGTGCTCCTATCCTATGTTACTCTACCTCCTACATGCCCCTAACCTGCGCTGCTATACCTCCTGTGTGCTCCTATCCTGTGCTACTCTACCTCCTGAATGCCCCTAACCTGTGCTGCTATACCTTCTGTGTGCTCCTATCCTGTGCCATTCTATCTCCTGCATGCCCCTAACCTGTGCTGCTATACCTCCTGTGTGCTCCTATCCTGTTCTACTCTACCTCCTGAATGCCCCGAACCTGTGCTGCTATACCTCCTGTATGCTCCTATCCTGTGCTACCCTACTTCGTGAATGCCCCTAACCTGTACTGCTATGCCTCCTGTGTGCTCCTATCCTGTGCCACTCTATCTCCTGCATGCCCCTAACCTGTGCTGCTATACCTCCTGTGTGCTCCTATCCTGTGCTACTCTACTCCTGAATGCCCCTAACCTGTGCTGCTATACCTCCTGTGTGCTCCTATCCTGTGCTACTGTACCTCCTGAATGCCACTAACCTGTGCTGCTATGCCTCCTGTGTGCTCCTAACCTGCGCTACTCTATCTCCTGCATACCCCTAACCTGTACTGCTATACCTTCTGTGTGCTCCTATCCTGTGTTACTCTACCTCTTGCATGCCCCTAACCTGTGCTGCTATACCTCCTGTATGCTCCTATCCTGTGCTACCCTACTTCCTGAATGCCCCTAACCTGTACTGCTATGCCTCCTGTGTGCTCCTATCCTGTGCTACTCTACCTCTTGCATGCCCCTAACCTGTGCTGCTATACCTCCTGTGTGCTCCTATCCTGTGCTACTCTACCTCCTGAATGCCCCTAACCTGTGCTGTTATACCTACTCTATGCTCCTATCCTGTGCTACCCTACCTCCTGAATGCCCCTAACCTGTGCTGCTATACCTTCTGTGTGCTTCTATCCTGTGCCACTCTATCTCCTGAATGCCCCTAATCTGTGCTGCTATGCCTCCTGTGTGCTCCTATCCTGTGCTACTCTACCTCCTGAAAGCCCCTAACCTGTGCTGCTATACCTCCTGTGTGCTCCTATCCTGTGCTACTCTACCTCCTGAATGCCACTAACCTGTGCTGCTATACCTCATGTGTGCTCCTATCCTATGTTACTCTACCTCTTATATGCCCCTAACCTGCGCTGCTATACCTCCTGTGTGCTCCTATCCTGTGCTACTCTACCTCCTGAATGCCCCTAACCTGTGCTGCTATACCTTCTGTGTGCTCCTATCCTGTGCCACTCTATCTCCTGCATGCCCCTAACCTGTGCTGCTATACCTCCTGTGTGCTCCTATCCTGTGCTACTCTACCTCCTGAATGCCCCTAACCTGTGCTGCTATACCTCCTGTATGCTCCTATCCTGTGCTACCCTACTTCCTGAATGCCCCTAACCTGTGCTGCTATGCCTCCTGTGTGCTCCTAACCTGCGCTACTCTATCTCCTGCATACCCCTAACCTGCACTGCTATACCTTCTGTGTGCTCCTTTCCTGTGTTACTCTACCTCATGCATGCCCCTAACCTGTGCTGCTATACCTCCTGTATGCTCCTATCCTGTGCTACCCTACTTCCTGAATGCCCCTAACCTGTACTGCTATGCCTCCTGTGTGCTCCTATCCTGTGCTACTCTACCTCTTGCATGCCCCTAACCTGTGCTGCTATACCTCCTGTGTGCTCCTATCCTGTGCTACTGTACCTCCTGAATGCCCCTAACCTGTGCTGCTATACCTTCTGTGTGCTCCTATCCTGTGCCACTCTATCTCCTGCATGCCCCTAACCTGTGCTGCTATACCTCCTGTGTGCTCCAATCCTGTGCTACTCTACTCCTGAATGCCCCTAACCTGTGCTGCTATACCTCCTGTATGCTCCTATCCTGTGCTACCCTACTTCCTGAATGCCCCTAACCTGTGCTGCTATACCTCCTGTGTGCTCCTATCCTGTGCTACCCTACCTCCTGAATGCCACTAACCTGTGCTGCTATGCCTCCTGTGTGCTCCTAACCTGCGCTACTCTATCTCCTGCATACCCATAACC
This sequence comes from Taudactylus pleione, assembly GCA_031769625.1. Lineage (NCBI taxonomy): Eukaryota > Metazoa > Chordata > Amphibia > Anura > Myobatrachidae > Taudactylus > Taudactylus pleione. The sequence continues at coordinate 2,922,708 of JAUIMM010000261.1, forward strand.
TGTACTGCTATACCTTTTGTGTGCTCCTATCCTGTGTTACTCTACCTCTTGCATGCCCCTAACCTGTGCTGCTATACCACCTGTATGCTTCTATCCTGTGCTACCCTACTTCCTGAATGCCCCTAACCTGTACTGCTATGCCTCCTGTGTGCTCCTATCCTGTGCTACTCTACCTCTTGCATGCCCCTAACCTGTGCTGCTATACCTCCTGTGTGCTCCTATCCTGTGCTACTCTACCTCCTGAATGCCCCTAACCTGTGCTGCTATACCTACTGTATGCTCCTATCCTGTGCTATCCTACCTCCTGAATGCCCCTAACCTGTGCTGCTATACCTTCTGTGTGCTTCTATCCTGTGCCACTCTATCTCCTGAATGCCCCTAATCTGTGCTGCTATGCCTCCTGTGTGCTCATATCCTGTACTACTCTACCTCCTGAATGCCCCTAACCTGTGCTGCTATGCCTCCTGTGTGCTCCTATCCTGTGCTACTCTACCTCCTGAATGCCACTAACCTGTGCTGCTATACCTCATGTGTGCTCCTATCCTATGTTACTCTACCTCCTACATGCCCCTAACCTGCGCTGCTATACCTCCTCTGTGCTCCTATCCTGTGCTACTCTACCTCCTGAATGCCCCTAACCTGTGCTGCTATACCTTCTGTGTGCTCCTATCCTGTGCCACTCTATCTCCTGCATGCCCCTAACCTGTGCTGCTATACCTCCTGTGTGCTCCTATCCTGTTCTACTCTACCTCCTGAATGCCCCGAACCTGTGCTGCTATACCTCCTGTATGTTCCTATCCTGTGCTACCCTACTTCCTGAATGCCCCTAACCTGTGCTGCTATGCCTCCTGTGTGCTCCTAACCTGCGCTACTCTATCTCCTGCATACCCCTAACCTGTACTGCTATACCTTCTGTGTGCTCCTTTCCTGTGTTACTCTACCTCTTGCATGCCCCTAACCTGTGCTGCTATACCTCCTGTATGCTCCTATCCTGTGCTACCCTACCTCCTGAATGCCCCTAACCTGTACTGCTATGCCTCCTGTGTGCTCCTATCCTGTGCTACTCTACCTCTTGCATGCCCCTAACCTGTGCTGCTATACCTCCTGTGTGCTCCTATCCTGTGCTACTGTACCTCCTGAATGCCCCTAACCTGTGCTGCTATACCTTCTGTGTGCTCCTATCCTGTGCCACTCTATCTCCTGCATGCCCCTAACCTGTGCTGCTATACCTCCTGTGTGCTCCAATCCTGTGCTACTCTACTCCTGAATGCCCCTAACCTGTGCTGCTATACCTCCTGTATGCTCCTATCCTGTGCTACCCTACTTCCTGAATGCCCCTAACCTGTGCTGCTATACCTCCTGTGTGCTCCTATCCTGTGCTACCCTACCTCCTGAATGCCACTAACCTGTGCTGCTATGCCTCCTGTGTGCTCCTAACCTGCGCTACTCTATCTCCTGCATACCCCTAACCTGTACTGCTATACCTTCTGTGTGCTCCTATCCTGTGTTACTCTACCTCTTGCATGCCCCTAACCTGTGCTGCTATACCTCCTGTATGCTCCAATCCTGTGCTACCCTACTTCCTGAATGCCCCTAACCTGTACTGCTATGCCTCCTGTGTGCTCCTATCCTGTGCTACTCTACCTCTTGCATGCCCCTAACCTGTGCTGCTATACCTCCTGTGTGCTCCTATCCTGTGCTACTCTACCTCCTGAATGCCCCTAACCTGTGCTGCTATACCTACTGTATGCTCCTATCCTGTGCTATCCTACCTCCTGAATGCCCCTAACCTGTGCTGCTATACCTTCTGTGTGCTTCTATCCTGTGCCACTCTATCTCCTGAATGCCCCTAATCTGTGCTGCTATGCCTCCTGTGTGCTCATATCCTGTACTACTCTACCTCCTGAATGCCCCTAACCTGTGCTGCTATGCCTCCTGTGTGCTTCTATCCTGTGCTACTCTACCTCGTGAATGCCACTAACCTGTGCTGCTATACCTCATGTGTGCTCCTATCCTATGTTACTCTACCTCCTACATGCCCCTAACCTGCGCTGCTATACCTCCTGTGTGCTCCTATCCTGTGCTACTCTACCTCCTGAATGCCCCTAACCTGTGCTGCTATACCTTCTGTGTGCTCCTATCCTGTGCCACTCTATCTCCTGCATGCCCCTAACCTGTGCTGCTATACCTCCTGTGTGCTCCTATCCTGTTCTACTCTACCTCCTGAATGCCCCGAACCTGTGCTGCTATACCTCCAGTATGCTCCTATCCTGTGCTACCCTACTTCCTGAATGCCCCTAACCTGTGCTGCTATGCCTCCTGTGTGCTCCTAACCTGCGCTACTCTATCTCCTGCATACCCCTAACCTGTACTGCTATACCTTCTGTGTGCTCCTTTCCTGTGTTACTCTACCTCTTGCATGCCCCTAACCTGTGCTGCTATACCTCCTGTATGCTCCTATCCTGTGCTACCCTACCTCCTGAACGCCCCTAACCTGTACTGCTATACCTCCTGTGTGCTCCTATCCTGTGCTACTCTACCTCTTGCATGCCCCTAACCTGTACTGCTATACCTCCAGAATGCTCCTAACCTGCCCTACTCTATCTCCTGCATGCCCCTAACCTGTGCTGCTATACCTCCTGTGTGCTCCTATCCTGTGCTACTGTACCTCCTGAATGCCCCTAACCTGTGCTGCTATACCTTCTGTGTGCTCCTATCCTGTGCCACTCTATCTCCTGCATGCCCCTAACCTGTGCTGCTATACCTCCTGTGTGCTCCAATCCTGTGCTACTCTACTCCTGAATGCCCCTAACCTGTGCTGCTATACCTCCTGTATGCTCCTATCCTGTGCTACCCTACTTCCTGAATGCCCCTAACCTGTGCTGCTATACCTCCTGTGTGCTCCTATCCTGTGCTACCCTACCTCCTGAATGCCACTAACCTGTGCTGCTATGCCTCCTGTGTGCTCCTAACCTGCGCTACTCTATCTCCTGCATACCCCTAACCTGTACTGCTATACCTTCTGTGTGCTCCTATCCTGTGTTACTCTACCTCTTGCATGCCCCTAACCTGTGCTGCTATACCTCCTGTATGCTCCTATCCTGTGCTACCCTACTTCCTGAATGCCCCTAACCTGTACTGCTATGCCTCCTGTGTGCTCCTATCCTGTGCTACTCTACCTCTTGCATGCCCCTAACCTGTGCTGCTATACCTCCTGTGTGCTCCTATCCTGTGCTACTCTACCTCCTGAATGCCCCTAACCTGTGCTGCTATACCTACTGTATGCTCCTATCCTGTGCTATCCTACCTCCTGAATGCCCCTAACCTGTGCTGCTATACCTTCTGTGTGCTTCTATCCTGTGCCACTCTATCTCCTGAATGCCCCTAATCTGTGCTGCTATGCCTCCTGTGTGCTCATATCCTGTACTACTCTACCTCCTGAATGCCCCTAACCTGTGCTGCTATGCCTCCTGTGTGCTTCTATCCTGTGCTACTCTACCTCCTGAATGCCACTAACCTGTGCTGCTATACCTCATGTGTGCTCCTATCCTATGTTACTCTACCTCCTACATGCCCCTAACCTGCGCTGCTATACCTCCTGTGTGCTCCTATCCTGTGCTACTCTACCTCCTGAATGCCCCTAACCTGTGCTGCTATACCTTCTGTGTGCTCCTATCCTGTGCCACTCTATCTCCTGCATGCCCCTAACCTGTGCTGCTATACCTCCTGTGTGCTCCTATCCTGTGCTACCCTACTTCCTGAATGCCCCTAACCTGTGCTGCTATGCCTCCTGTGTGCTCCTAACCTGCGCTACTCTATCTCCTGCATACCCCTAACCTGTACTGCTATACCTTCTGTGTGCTCCTTTCCTGTGTTACTCTACCTCTTGCATGCCCCTAACCTGTGCTGCTATACCTCCTGTATGCTCCTATCCTGTGCTACCCTACCTCCTGAACGCCCCTAACCTGTGCTGCTATACCTCTGTGTGCTCCTATCCTGTGCTACTGTACCTCCTGAATGCCCCTAACCTGTGCTGCTATACCTTCTGTGTGCTCCTATCCTGTGCCACTCTATCTCCTGCATGCCCCTAACCTGTGCTGCTATACCTCCTGTGTGCTCCAATCCTGTGCTACTCTACTCCTGAATGCCCCTAACCTGTGCTGCTATACCTCCTGTATGCTCCTATCCTGTGCTACCCTACTTCCTGAATGCCCCTAACCTGTGCTGCTATACCTCCTGTGTGCTCCTATCCTGTGCTACCCTACCTCCTGAATGCCACTAACCTGTGCTGCTATGCCTCCTGTGTGCTCCTAACCTGCGCTACTCTATCTCCTGCATACCCCTAACCTGTACTGCTATACCTTCTGTGTGCTCCTATCCTGTGTTACTCTACCTCTTGCATGCCCCTAACCTGTGCTGCTATACCTCCTGTATGCTCCTATCCTGTGCTACCCTACTTCCTGAATGCCCCTAACCTGTACTGCTATGCCTCCTGTGTGCTCCTATCCTGTGCTACTCTACCTCTTGCATGCCCCTAACCTGTGCTGCTATACCTCCTGTGTGCTCCTATCCTGTGCTACTCTACCTCCTGAATGCCCCTAACCTGTGCTGCTATACCTACTGTATGCTCCTATCCTGTGCTATCCTACCTCCTGAATGCCCCTAACCTGTGCTGCTATACCTTCTGTGTGCTTCTATCCTGTACTACTCTACCTCCTGAATGCCCCTAACCTGTGCTGCTATGCCTCCTGTGTGCTCCTAACCTGTGCTACTCTATCTCCTGCATACCCCTAACCTGTACTGCTATACCTTCTGTGTGCTCCTTTCCTGTGTTACTCTACCTCTTGCATGCCCCTAACCTGTACTGCTATACCTCCAGAATGCTCCTAACCTGCCCTACTCTATCTCCTGCATGCCCCTAACCTGTGCTGCTATACCTCCTGTGTGCTCCTATCCTGTGCTACTCTACCTCTTCAGTTCTAGAGAAAAAGAATATATCTGCACACTCAAATAGATGACTAGTTACGATCATATATAAGGCCTTATAGTAATTAACAACCAGTAATGTTCAATTTATTGGGGTGTAGCCCTAATCCATCCAAGTTAGACAATATTAAACAAAAAGAGGCTAGGGGTTGTTAGAGATGGGCGCACATGCACAAAATCAATACATTAAAACTTGACTTTTATTAGTTATTATACTAAAAATTCCATTCACTGGGAATGGTATAGTGAAAATTAGAGGTAAAAAAATAATTAATTGATAAACATACATATAGATTAGAGTACAACGATTGAAAAATGTGAGCAAATAGTGTATAAAAAAGCAGGGTCCACCATTTCAATTTCCCCAGTATTATGAAAGCAATGTACTATGTTGTACCGGAGCAAAATTATATGTAATAAGTACAGTATATCCAATATATCTAATAACCTACATATAAATGCTCCTTGTTAGTCATAGAGCTAAATTAATAAAGGAATTCACTAATATTGGTGGTAATAATATCTTCATCTACTTGAGTGGCCTGCGAAAACATCAGCAATAATGTCCTCCTTTAATATAAGGCATAACTGCTGGTTCAATCCTTTAAAGGTCAGACAATCACATAACAATACTTATTATCTTTTGCTGTCTCATGTGTCACAATTTATTCACTTAATATAACACACATTGGTTTGTGAGCATAGAATAGCATCACACTAATACTGCTGTATAATATCAGTTTTATTCTGACTGATCAATTCATATGAAGCTCACAGATCACAGCTTATTAACATTGAGGCCCGTATTCAATTTGAGCGGACCCGCCTCAAATTTCGCCTCCCCAGACTTTTCGCCTACTTCGCCTGTTTTGCAGGCGGAAAAGTATTGCATGCATGCCCACGTATCGCCGTATTCAATTTGAAAGTAGGCGAAAACGAGACCCGGCGAAACTTAAATAAGAGGAAAGTACTGTCAGATTTTGGGAAATCAGCCTGACACCCCTCAAAAGATGCTCTGACATGGGGGTTACCTATGGTACCCCCCGATTTTGGCTTGCTGAAGGTATATGGTGTTTTTAAACGGGCTCAATAGCTGCTAAATAGCGTTTTTGTATAAGTGGTACAGAATAGTATTCAGGAGGTTTTTTTTGCAGAAAATAAGTTATCCCAGCATATTTGGGGTACTTGAAAATGGGGGTCAGCATATTTTAAAGTTGCTAAAGTTAAGTTTAAAAAATCGTGAAAAATCCACCTGCCGCAAGCCCCTGTAATGAAAAAAACACCTGAGGCATACTTGGGACCCAACCAAAGTCAATATCGCTAGTTTTTAACTTTGTCCCCCAACATTTTTTTTTCACCCCCAAATTCAAAGTGATTTTTTGGGTTGTTCTTAAGTCTTTTTTTTTTTTAAATTGACACAGTTTACCTTTGGGGGACTGCCTGAAGGCTGCACGGGGGTTCCCGCAACGTTGCACCACAAAACCCCAATTCTGCACTTTTTTCCGCCTGCTATTCATAGGCGAAACTTTTCCGCCTATTACATTGCATTGACTTTCCGCCTAGGCAAAAAGTCTTCCACATTGAATACGGAGTAAAATCAAAACAGGTGAAAATGACATCATCGGTGAAAAGTTGCCGCCAAAAACACACGAAAACGGCTTTTCGCCTCAAATTGAATACGGCCCTGAATCTGCATTCACCTGCAGTGTGTGTAACCTTTCAACCACTAGAGTGAGCTCATCCCCCTTGTCTAATGCAACTACCTTTGTGCAGCATTAAGTGCACACAGCTTACAATGCTCTTATGCTTTAGAACAGGGGTGCATACTCTAGAATGAGCTGGGGTTCTGGGAGCAACTTCTTCAGTTAGCATAGAGTTCTCAGTAGTTTCACACATTCAAATCTAGGTTCACATCTCACATACTATCGACAATGCAGATCTCTAGAACAAATAGCAGATGGTATTTGTATCTATCAGGAAACCATTAAGCAAGAGCTCATAAATGTGCAACAAGCAGAGCCGGCCCTAGCTAATTTGGTGCCCTAGGCAAAATTTTGGCTGGTGCCCCCTAGCAGATATCAAGCCTCCCACCCCCCCCTGCAGTAATGATTAAAACCCTCGCAGCCGGGGGAGAGAGGGCGGTGGTGCGATTCGCACTGAATTACATCATCATGGCCCCGCCCCCTGCTTCACAATGCTGAAATTAACATTTCAAATGTGTGATGTCTCTATTTGTTTAATGTCACAGTACATACACATGCTCCATAATACACATGCCGTGATACAGTACATACATATGTATCTTTAACTGAGAACAGGGACATTCTTGGTGCTGGAGAAGCCTCTGAGAATGGGGACCAGATCAGTCCTTGCAGCAGTCCAACATTACCAGGAGAAGTCATATCTGCAGAACCTCATGGCTCATTGTCCTGCAGCTGGCACTAAAGGCTCTGCACCTATCATACAGCACACACAGTGCACATTGTTATTATAGCACATGACAGAGAGCCCTCCTCTGCACCCTGACATAGGACTACAGTAATGTCAGCCATAGAAGTACAACAAACTGGGAATTCAGGCCGCTTTTGGAACATTGTGCATGTGTAGGTGAGTGTCCCTTCCTTGCAGCATTCTCTGATCTCCCCCTGCCCATATATGAAGCTGTCACTCTCAAGAAGATCTGACAGTTCTGCTACAATACATTTAACCCCCTCTGCACCCCCTTAAAGTGCGGTACTATAAACTCACCTTGCACTGTGTGGTCTTTCCAGACCGACACACATAACAGACCTCTGACATATCCTGTACACAGCTTCCTATTCTTATACAGGACAATATAAGTTGTTGCTGGTACCTGTATAATGTAAGTTGTTGCTGGTTGCAACAGCTGGCACAGTGACTGAAATGCATGCCCATTTCCCCGGGTAGTGAGGGGGTAAATGGGGGCAGTGGATACACTGCATCACAAAAGCAGAAGTACAGTTGCAGCATTCCACTTCATAGAAAGATTCGCCAACAGTACTGCACTCCACTCACTGTTTAGCCGGAAAACTGTAGCCAGACACTGCTGGTGCTGGGTGGCCCTTGATGGGGGTTGCTGAAGAACAATGCACTTCCTTGTAAGTTGCATGTATCCTGAAGAGTAACGAGAGGAGGAATTACCCTCAACACCCCCCTCCACTAGCCTGATCAGAGGGCTGAGCTCTTATCAATCTCTGCAGCAGCCAGCAGAGCATGAAATGCCCCCAGGAATTCCAGATGCCCTAGGCATTTGCTTAGAATGCCTATGCCTAGGGCTGGCTCTGGCAACAAGGCCACGGAGGAGCACATGGAAGACTTCGAAAATCGCTTACAACAGAATATCGTTCTCTTTAAGCACATCCCTGAAATTATTGATGGGGACGTACTCCCAAAGTACTTAGAGGTGATATTTGAATAAAGCCTTCCAGATATGTCAAAATCTGGATTTCAGCAGGATATTGCTCACTATTGGCATAAGAATACTGGTAAGGATATATAACTTTATGGGAAAAGTATACACAAATCAGCCATAACCATTGGCCTAATATTGTATAGGTCCCCCTTTTTCCACCAAAACAGTTCTGACTCATCGAGGCATGGACGCTGCAAGATCTCTGAAGGTGTCCTATGGTATCTGATGCCAAGAGGTTAGCAGAAGATCCTTTAAGTCCTGAACATTGCGAGGTTAGACCTCCATGGTTTGGAATTGTGTTTCCAGCACATCCCACAGATGCTCGAACGGATTAAGAACTGGGAAATTTGGAGGCCAAGTCAACACCTTGAACTCTTTGTCATGTTCCTTTTTGCAGTGTAGTGGGGCACATTATCCTGCTGAAAGAGGCAACTCTCATCAGGGAATACCGTTGCCATAAAGGGGCATACTTGGTCTGCAACAATGTTTAGATAGCTGGCACGTTTCAAAGAAACATCCACTTGAATGGCAGGACCCAAGGTTTCCCAGCAGACCATTAACCAGAGGTGCTTTCAGGGGTGAACAGGGATCAGCATGGATAGTCTGACCAGTCTGCAGCTACACAGCCCAATATGCAGGAAGCTGTCATTAACTGTTTATACTGACACCTTTCTACCATAGCCAGCATTACCTTTTACAGCAATCAGTGTAGAGTAGTTTTTCTGTGGGTTAGGACCAGACAGGCTTGCCTCCACTCCCCATGCGCATCAAAGAACCTTGGGCGCTCATGACCCTGTGCTTTCTCGAACCACTTTTTGTAGGTACTAACCACTGAATGCCGGAAACACCCCACAAGACCTCCTATTTTGGAGATGCCCTGACCCAGTCATCTAGCCATCACCATTTGGCCCTTTTCAAAGTCATTCAGATCCTTACACTTGCCCATTTTACCTGCTTCCAACACATCAACTTCAAGAACTGAGTGTTACTTCCTGTCTAACATACCCCACCCCTTGACAGGTGCCATTATAATGAAATAATCAATGTTGTTCACATCACCTGCAAGCTCCGGATGCTGAACCGGTAAGAGAGCACTGTCTGTGGCTGGAGTCCGGCTCCGGCAGCTGTTCAATAGCTGACAGAGTGCCGGGTTCCGGTTCCAGGTATGCTGCTCCCAGGTTCTGATCCCCTCCACCTCTGCTCTTCCACAGTGTCAGGATCCAGGGCGAGCACTTAGCTGACTGCAGCACCATGGAAGAGCAGAGGTTGAGGGGATAAGTACTGTTTAGAACAAAAATGAGTTAACCACAAACTCAGTCTCCAGGCGCTATTAAATTAATCTGATGATGTTAGATTGTTAATAATATCATAATCTATAGTACGCTGCTCCCCAATAAAGTAGATCTGTTACTACTTAACGGTTAGAGATTATATATATACAAGAGGAATAGAAAAAACTATTCCACTTGAGGGTGCGCGATATCATAGATTAACTAAGACACAGATGTAAAAAATCATTAATATTTAATAATATAATATAAAAGTACCTAGTTCTTAGCTAGGCTTGCATAAAACCATACACCACACAATTCCAATAATACATATATATATATAATTATAATGGAACAATATCCTGATATATCCCCACTTAACTATTAATAAACAATAACGTGCCTAGAAACCACTAGAGCAAGCAGCCGATCATATTCTTTCACAATCTCACTCTAGGTAGCAATGCTACAATGCTGCCAGGGTTGTTCATATATCCTATCCAATATCAATTGATGATCTCTTATCCATTTATGAAGAAAATATGAAAGATCCTTAATCAAATGAGGAATAGAATCTCTTAAGTGGCTTCTTCTTGTGGAAAAAAACAAAAAGCAGTTGGGTATAATGGTATCAACTACTCCGATGTAATAGAGCTCTCACTGGCCGTATCCCATTTTCAATCCGACATCAGTCTTCACCGCTGTTAGCGCAACACCCGCCGTATTTTGCCAAGGAGTAATGGATATTTACTATGATTCATAAGTCATGTATCGCCCCATATGGAATAATAATGGGCGTACTCACAGTCTTCAAACACTCCTGGCTGGCTCCGGTGTTTAATCTTTTTAGCGTATAGCGTGTATAAAGGGAATCGCATCCAGCATCCGAGTCTCCACGAATACCATCCGGTAAGTATCCACAGATATGCCAGGGGTCAGGACTGGTCCAAACAATGTCCCTATAAATGTCCTTGACGCGTTTCTCTGCCTGATTCAAATGGCAGTTTCTTCAGAAGGTCAGTCTTTTATATTATATTATTAAATATTAATGATTTTTTACATCTGTGTCTTAGTTAATCTATGATATCGCGCACCCTCAAGTGGAATAGGGATAAGTACTGTATGAGTGGGACTCATAATCTTACTGGCCATCCAATGTCCCGTACATGCCAGGTGATGATGCTGTCAATGCTGTCTTGTGTCTTATGACCCTGTGACAGAGCCACATGGCCGGAGTGTAGAGAAGCAGAAGAGAATGAAAGATAACTTATCCCAGGGGGGTGAGGATGGAATATGGCATGGGGAGCAGTGGGGGGTGATAGTATGGGGACAATACAGGACATGGAGGGGTAGGTGGCAAGGACAGTAAGGGGGGCTCAATAAAAATTGGGGAAGAAGACAATACAAGATATGTGGGGGCAATCTAAAACTTAGGGATGGGGGCACAATATAGAAATGAGGAGTGTACACTACAGGACATACAGATTGAAGAAGAAATAGTGCATACTGTCGATCATATGGGTTAGACAGTACAATGTAGGACATAGGGACAGGACAATGCAGTTTTTACAGATGGGGTGTACAGTACAATGCAGGACACACAAATGGGGAGGGAGACCAACAGCACAATGCAGGATGGTTATGACTATATCCCCTTGAGTTAATGGACCCTGATGTCGTCGTTTACTATCCACGTAGACATCTATTGGGAATAGTAACCTGTGGCGAGCTAAACTGGGTGAGCCACCATGCCCGAAACGTGATGAGGGTACTAGTTTCTAATGTTGGTGGCCAGATACTACATTTGGGATAAAATCAAGTGATGAAAGGGCATGGAAACGCACTTCCGGCCTTACTCAGCGTCACATCCAGGTCCATTAACTGAAGGGGATCTAGGCACAACCAATGCAGGACATACACATGGAGACGGACCGCACAATGCAGTAAATTTATATGAGGATGAACGGACTGCACAATGCAAACAGCACAATGCAGGACATACAGATGGGAAGGGGACGGACAGCACAATACAGGACACTTGTGCTAATCACTCTTATTACCGACACCACATATTCATTAGTGGTCTACTGAACTGCCAATCTGTAGGATTTTGTATTCATAGATCAGCAGGGCCGTAACTAGGGTGGTGCAACATGTGCCACTGCACAGGCACCACAGGGCAGGGGACGCTGCTTGGGCCTGTCAATTTAAAATTTCTGTTTATAATCATTCTCACTTGTAGCTTCCTTTTATTTTATCCCCGGCATCTCCTGGCTACCCCTATCTCTCCCTGGCCAACCGCCCTCCATCGGGCCACATCCCCGAGCACCTTCAGTCACATCCTCTTTTATTTAACACACACACACTTCAAAATACTGTCATACCTATTACATCTCACATGGCAGTCAGGTGTTATCATCACACCATGAGTACCTTTGCCGGTGAGTTCAGCTGCTGGTGCAGGGTACATACACGGACCTCCCTGTCACTGATATTTGCTGCATATACACTACAAGTAGTGCTCTTTCTATACCATCACTCAGTGATCTACACTGCTGGCTCCAGGCTTGTGCACGGCTGTTCTGATGGACAAATCCTGCTGCAGGTGCAGCTTCACCAGCGCTCTCCTACATCTAGTACTGGTGAGTTATACTGCATAACTATTGTATCATCCCTGTATCCATTGGATTCACACTGTTTAGCAGTGACACCTGGATAACATAGGTACAACTGGTTTGGTACCCCTTCATTATCATACGGGACAAATCAGATTTGTCATACCCCTTCCCCATGGGGTCACACACCTTTTTCAAGCAAGCATCTTATGTCACTATTTGAAAAATGGAGGGGAGGGGGGGCGCAATGGTCTTTCTGACCCAGGGAGTGTAATTACAGCTCTGTAGACCAGAGCTGTAGCATATTTCACAGTCAGAGCAGCAGATAATTTTATATAATGGTGTCACGACACTGTGTCCAGCCTATGCTCAGATACGCCAACCTGATGTAGCTGGGTGGTTGTGACATGGGTTTCACCTAAGCTGTCACCACGAGGAGTATTAAAATAGCGCTCTTACGATCACCAGACACCTAATTCTCACTTAAACTCACAATTATTACACAAATGTAGCATGGGACTCTGCAGGCACGTGAATTCATTAGAGCACAGAGATAACGCTGATAAAGTTTTAGGATTTATTGAGAATTATATCTCCAGGGTTAAATTACAAGAAAAATTGGTGAATAAACAAGACATACATATCATTGCACAGAATGATCTAAAGTAAAAAGAAAGGTATAAAGAATCAGAATCCTAAGGGGGCTTACGCTGAGATCTTAGAGGATCTGGGTGGAGGGAGTCCACCAGGCATCATGATGGGTAGCACCCTTAGCTTCCAGCTACTCCCTGAGAGTGCACAACTAGCAGTGTGGGCTGCTGGGCCTTATAGTCCCACAACTTTCTCTCCCCCAGCAGCCCCCACCCTTCCCAGGCTCAAAAATACTGTCCTTTGTTCTCCTAGGGTCTGTGTAGATGCAAATTGGCACAACTTACAAGACCAGACACTCATATAACTTCCTTGACCTTGAAGGTATTTTATGATGGGAAGACTGATAGCATAAGGTGCTACAAATGACCCTTCTAGCAGCCAGTATGTCTGTGTACTGGACTTGCACAATGGCCCCCCTAGGGTGAGAGCAAACGTTACATGCATGAAGCTTTGTCTTCACAGGCTAGGTATCACTTGGCCATATGTTCTGATTAGCTTATGCAATCCAGTTTTGACACACTGTACCCATTCCTAGCAAACAGCCATTCCTAAAATATAAAATTATAATAACACACGCACTTTATCCAGAGCACACAAAATACGTAAAGTCATGACAAGGGGCTTTCATGAATCATCGTGACCCATGGCGATGGTCACAATTGGTATACTAGTAAGTTAGGCTTAAGCAGTCTTGTCATTCAGTCCTAGGAGTTAGGTGAACAATCTGATCCTTAGGTCAAACTGAAAAGGCAAGCTGATATAAGGCAATCATACTCAATATTCCATATACTTACAGGTTATTCCAGACCCAGTGGTATGCATATGCTACAGCTCTGATCTATGACTATAAAATCCTACAGATTGGCAGTTCTGTAGATCACTAATGAATATGTGGTGAAGATAATAAGGGTGATTAACACAAGTGTTATTAATGACCGGCCGGTGTTATTAAGTCTATTATATGGATATATTACAACAGTCAATCTGTTGCCAGGGATTTAAGAGTCGATTTTGATTAATTTTGTGCTCCTGATCATGAATATGCCATGCTTATTTTTCAATTGCCTCTAATTTTTGAGCTATGCATATGTCTTTATTATTTATGAAAAATTAAATGAAACAATGTTAAAAATATTTAAAAATATATATTTTTTATTCTGATTCAATTTGATTCGTAAAATGTTATAAAAAGACACAGGATAATTACATACATAAGTGTTATGAAGCTATGAGTACCATTTTTTGTAGGATTTTCTTTTGCATTCTTGTTGCGGGCAGTCCCTCTGCAGACTCCAACAGTAATCAGCTATCATGTGACGATCCCACCTTCCTTGATATCTTTCTTATCAAGGAAGGGTGGAACCGTTCACCCTGTTCTTCGCTTAAATTTCCTAGATTGGACGGAAAGTGATCTAAATGGCTGTACAAAAAATTTACTTTAATGCTCATGTTGTCCCCTACTTTCTCAAAACATTTTAGCATGTTGTGGACTAATTAATGATAGTTGTCTGCCTTGTGATTGCCTAAAATATTTTGAATGACAGACACATAACTCAGCCATGCTTCAGATTCAGTTTCAGTCATAGATGTGGTAAAATTTGGATCCTTCACCAGTTTCCGTATCTGTGAGCCGTCAAAAATTCCTGCGTTTAATTTTTCAATACTAAGAGATGGAAATGTTCGACAAATATACGTGAAACAATCTCCTGACTTGTCCAGTGCTTTTAAAAATAGTTTCATTAAACCCAGTTTGATATGGAGAGGCGGCAGTATAATTTTTTTCCTGTCAATTAAGGGCTCTTGAGTGATGTTGGCTTCTCCTACAGTTATAACTTCTCTTGGAGGCCATACGGTTTGCTGCCAGTGCTTTTGTTTTGCACGACTATCCCATAAGCATATGTGACAAGGATACTTAGTATATACGCTGCCCAAGAAGAAAGTTTACCATTTTTAAATCGACAGAAACAGACCACTGATGCTGAGAATAAGCATTTTTTTCTAACTTGATATTTTCATACTGTTCTTTAAGTTTTGTTGAATGACCAATAGGAATCGACACAAATTTATTCCCATTGTGCAGTAATATGCATTTTAGGCTCCTTTTAGAACTATCCAAAAAGAGCCGCCAGTCTTCTGCTCAATATTCTGGTAAGCCCATCATCTGGAGAAGTTCCGGAATATTGTTGCAATACACAAGATTGTTATCTTGGCTAAAAAATGGCAGCATGGCTTGCTATTTATTTCGATAAGACGTTATAGTAAAATCCAGCTCAAGAGAGTGCTTTTCTTGAAGTTTGGCTGCTAAAAGCTCAGCTCCTTTATTCGATAAATTGAAGTCACGAATTAAATCGTTTAGATCCTTTTGAGAAAAATTGTTTTGAGTAGAGGAACTTTCTTCAAACTCACTTTCATCTGAGTTGTCACTTGCACTGGATGAAATTAACATTTCTATATCATCACATTCAACTTCGCACAAAGAAATGAATGATGGTACAGGTAAATCTTCACTCTGTGGTATCGGTTGTTTTGCAGAATTCATACTTGGGTATTCCCATTTGTGTTTCTTAAATCGATTCATACCCTTCACATTTACAGCACAAAAATAGCAGTCACTCAAGTGATCTTTTGGCTCACACCACATCATAGGTATCCCGAAATGACGTTTTTTTCGAACACCTTTAGTCCAATTGCGGAGTGATTCCACGCAGGTTTTACAAACTTTGTGAGGCACCCAAATCTTGTCTTGTTGGCTTATGTGATGTTCAAATAACGATATGTTTTACGAATACAGTTAATTTTTTCTTTCTTTTGCAACACTATATTTGCCACAGATATAACAAAAAACATCAGGGTTGTTAGTACACTGTCTCCGAGAAGAACTCATGTTTACGGCAAAAACGTTTTGTTTCACACATTCAGTGCTAACTCCTAACAAAAGCTGAAGACATACTGAACAAACAAGCCCAAGCTGGTTGTGGTGGGACAGAGAGAGGGACGAACAAAGGAACAGGAGATGTGCTAACCGCGTTACTCGGCCCTCTCCGTTGCTCCTCTCTGTATGCTGGGAGGAGGAGTGGCTGTGGTCTGAGGATGTCCCAGCAGTGCACGGCCACGCCCCCTCCCAGTGTTAGTGAGGGGATATGAATGTGTAATGTGTTGCTCCTCTCTGTATGCTGGGAGGAGGCGTGGCTGTGGTGTGAGGATGTCCCAGCAGGCTTAGCAGTGCACGGCCATGCCTCCTACCAGCGTTAGTGAGGGGATATGAATGTGTTATGTGTTGCTCCTCTCTGTATACTGGGAGGAGGCGTGGCTGTGGTCTGAGGATGTCCCAGCTTACTCAGCAGTGCACGGCCACGCCCCCTCCCAGTGTTAGTGAGGAGATATGAATGTGTTATGTGTCTCAAACGTGACTACCAGCTAAGTTATCACAAATAAAACAAATTCTTGTTATTGTTGAAAGAGGGTAGTTGTTAAAAAAGCAAAAGTAAGTTGATTCTGTTAAGTAAATCGGGCCTAGACTAGTAAGGTACCTCAAATGGAGAAAATAATAGAATTTTATAAATTTTGATTAATTTGAAAACTGGAGCCAATTCAGCAGTAGCGAAGATCTAATGCGAAAATAGGACCTGCGAGTACTCTCACACCAACCTTAAATCCTTGGCAAGAAAAAAAAAATGTTTTTGTTCCCCAGTGTTATTTATGTATAGTTTTTAAGATTAATAGTAAATGTGAATTGTTTTTCTTAGCCTTTTTTCTTTCTTCTTACTGTGTTGCATTGTTGGGACTGAATATATCCATATTGGCTGCTGCTGGGAAAAGATTGATTTGTAATATTTTTTATTATTGTGACTATTAGCACCTGATTGTTGTCTACTACAATACAGGACATACAGACGAAGGGAATGAAAGGCAAAGTACAGAATATACAGATGAGGGAACAAGCAATACAAAACTTATATGGAGGGAGGCTTACTACAACAAATGCAGATATGGGGGTTATAACAATACAATACAGACAAAGGGGTCTAATTACTAAGCAGTGTTAGGAGACAGAGTGAAAAGTGATAAGTCTGTGATAAGGTGCCAGCCAATCAGCCCCCAACTGTCATTTTTCAAACACAGCCTGTGAGATGACAGTTGGGAGCTGATTGGCTGGCACCAGTGGCGTAAGTTCATCCCAGACGCCCGAAGCCAAGCTATAATGTTGTCCCCCCTGTCACAGCCACTGACACTGTAATGTAGCAATTTGCATGCAGACAGTATAAAGATGGAAGAAAGTGGCAGCTGATGGTCTGATATGGAGCTCTCCACTAGTGTATGGTGGTTTCTCAGGTGCCGGGAAGGGGTGCCATGTATTGGGTGGCCGTGACTGTACACTCCGGGTACATAGTTACAGCCTTAAGTGGGGTGAATATGTTGTGGACAATAGAGGAGGTGCCCCTTCAGAGCTGGAGCCTGGCGGCAGGCGCCTCCACTGTCTCCCATAGTTCTGCCCCTGGCTGGCACCTTATCACTTACTTATCACTTTTCACTCTGTCTCATAACACTGCTTAGTAATTAGACCCCAATGAGACACCCTAGCATAGGCATGCTCCACGCACCATGGCTCCACGCTATACCTCTGCCTGTGAGTGTTTTTCTAATGTTATGGCTGATGGGTGTATATGTGAAGATAAGGCTCTGGTTCTAAGAATTCATCAAGTGCTATTGTATAACGTTCAGTAGAAACCCCTGACTCAGGATTGGACCGAGGCTTACGTTTACTAAAGGAAAGGCCTAGTTGCAAGCAAGCCTTGAAACTGTCCTGTTTTGAGTATGTGTATAGTTTGTTTATCTTTTTTATCTTTCTTGTAGGTGCACATCTAGATTCTACAACAGGCTTACCCACTCCAAAATGAAAGGACTATTCTGACTTGTGACATACTCTTGAGACGATGCCAGCTTAACCCATTAACACCCTTCAGATGAATGAGTCTTTGTCATATGCTGCTTTACATTATTATTTTGATGTCTGGGCAATTAACTGATTGCCGCCACAGTCAAACACTTTATATCTTGGCAGCCGTCAGACAAGCTATGAATAATGAATGTTCTAGGCCTTTCCTGCACACTGAATGTCTCATCTTGGATTCTTCGTAGAGCTCAGAAGTTTTTGATTCATGTCTTTATCAATATTAAAGGATTCATTATTTTGCATGTGAATTCTGTTTCCAACTTTTGTTAATTGACATGTCCGTCTTGGTCTTGTCTGTCCGAGTTCCGGCCCGACTGTCTTGGTGTGTCCCTCACATCCCTATAGATTGTAAGTTTTCATGAGCAGGGCCCTCTACCCTCATGTGCTTTTTCTTCCCTCACTTATACCATCATCTACTCCCCATTGCCAACAATAGCACCAAACCTTTGGGTTCAGCCGTCCCGCTGCTTATTTGGGTATCATGGCTGCTGCTGCAGCAATGTTTAAAAACCATGTCCATGTTCTGCAATGTTCTGTACTCTGTCATTTCTTTTTTGTTTTATAAATGTATTCACTCCATGTGGTGCCATATAAAAATGATGGATAAGAATACTAATAACATCCCGGGCTGAATCTCGGGGATGACTTACTGTAATGCCTTCAGTTAGTTGCTGTTGTATTGATCCTAGAGCCCTTTCATTTCCGCATTTTTTATTTTACCACGTTGTCTGCCAGCATCTCCCCCACTTAATTCTGGGCATATAGGTCACATTTTTCAAAATGGAATTGGGTCCTGTTTCTTCTGTTTTACTTCTGTGACGTTTCTTACTATCTGATCCCCTCCGTCTTGCCCATTTTACATATTTTTTAGACCAGACCCTTACTGTCCCAATACTAGCAATTTTGAGGGAAGCTCACTTCCCCTTGTCCTATTATGGCACTTAGAGTATTATCCTAGAATGTAAATGGATGTAAACCTTCCTCAAATGTGTACTATGGCCCTCCAATATAAAGGCCCCCATACATCAGCAATCGATGGTGGGAATTCTGCAATTTGCAATTGATTGTGTATAAAAATCTGCAATGTATGGGTTTCACAGATCGCAGATTGCAACCAAAAAGTGATTGGAATTGTTCAATCAGATTGTCCAACATGTTGGATTTCACAGATCGATGAACCTCATCAGATGTCATATCGCCACTTTTCCTACTGTTTATTGGTAAGTTGCTACCAAAACAGAATTTTCATACCAGTTTCAATTTATTAGCACCTAGAGTTATGTGGATTTTGTGTTCAAGCACTCTTACACATACAACAAAACTCAAACCTCATCTGCAACATAGCTGGTTTAGTACCAGCATCAGAGAGAATTGATGATGGGTTGAGTTGACCAGCGTTCTGTGCAGGGCTGCCATCAGAAATTGCAGGGCCCGGGACTGACAAAATAGGCAGGGGCCCCCCCTAACTCCTCCTTCCCTTACCCGCCACAACCACCCCTTCCGCCGCTACCTTATTTATACACAATAAAAAAATTATTTTGACCAAAAATTATTAAGCCAGACCAGTGCTCAGACTGCCCTCCCCAGCTTTTTCCAAATTCACCCCCCCCCCCCTTCCCCCGATTGAATATGGGCCCAGGGGCAAACGCAGGATTTTCTTTCTAAACGTCGGTGAGACCGAAACGTCGAAACTTAGACCTGTTGGAATCTTATTTACAAGGTCCCGTGAGTGCTGCAGTTTGTTTTGTTATATAACCATCTGAGTGCACCTAGGCAAGTACAATTTGACGCTGTGGAGTGATGGCTTTACATTGTTATATATATAATCGCACACACTTCCAGAATTTTCAAAGTTAGGGTGCTGGGGCACACTGTAATTCCACCAGAGGCTCATGAAAGAGGGTCAGCGCACCAAAGTAAGCAAAACAATATCAAGGCATTTATTGAAGCCCTTCAGTCTTCAAAAAATATGTCAAATACACATCAATGCAATGGAAGCAGGAGGGATGGCATAATGTCAAGTTCTTTTATGGTCAAGGTTCTTCCTATAAAAATATATATATTTTGTGATGCACATATAAGAACTCCCCCCCCCGATTGCAGCAGCACTGCACAGAGCCCTCTCTCCAATACTCTGGGGCTTAGGCGAGAGGAGACTCGAGACTAGACCAGGGAACCGCTACTGTTAGATATATACATCAGATCCCCTTCAGCCATCTCCTCCAATGTAATGCACAGACTTGAGCCCAGCCAATCAGAGCTCTCTGAGGAACTACAGGCTGCCGCGCATTTGCGGTAGCTCTGATGGCGGCTTCGGCAGTCAGTGCAGGGATGGAGACACAGTTGACACAGTTGTCTCCATCTCTCTCTCTTAAAAAAAAAAAAACTTCACTCTTACTGCACTTACCTTATTTCCTTATGGGCTCTGAGTCCCTTCTTCTCCCCTGGCCGCTCCTCATTCACGCGGCTCATGCGACATCTCCCTTCAGCTGTGCTGCGCAGCGTGACATCATGATGTCACGTGGGTCCAAAAACAAACTTTATTTAACAGCAGGACGCGGCGTGTCCTCACTGTCCTGTACAGCTGTAGGCTGGTGGGAACCGGGTTGGTGGCGACGGGCGGTGGCAGCGGCTGGGCCTCCTGCTTTTGTTAAAGGGGCAGTGTGGGGCTGCAGGCTGTACAGCAGCAGTAGGAGCGGATGGGCCCCTCCCATTCTTCCAGGGCCCGGGACTCCAGTCCCGGCAGTGCCCCCCTGATGGCGGCCCTGGTTCTGTGTAAATTGATCACTGGAATCTAAGCCACATTAGATGTGCAGCCTGTTGACATGTAGTTAAATGGTTATTCTCCAAGGGATGGGTTATATAAGGGGAAAACCTTAAGCACTGGCACAAAAAAATAATAAATATGAGTGGTAGGTATGTCCAAAAGTCTCAGAAAAATTGACAGTCAATTGTATTGCACAATTACAAAAATGGAGGTGCTCCCATAAGAGTAAAATATAGTATACAAGGAAAGTGAAAGGCAAGGCACTCTCCTTTTTGTGGCACTCATCCTACCTTAATTAATTAAAACTTAACGTTTTTAGATATGCTCCGAAATAGTCCGTAGACTGACACAAATATGTAAACATATGATCAAATGAACAAACAAAAGAATCTGTCCTTCAAATTCCTAAAAAAAACTATTATAATTCTTCACTCATATGGTGCAGTTCTGTGATTACACAAAATCAATCATATAATTAAGTCATAAATCAGTATATTAGCCCACGGCGAGAATAATCTGTAATATCTTCACAGTTAATTTGACTTGGGATCTTTCCCAGGATACTGAATACTCAGTGCACACCAGGAGAATCTAATAAATTCACAGAAATAGTTACATATAAAACGCACCTCAATTGTGTTTTAAAATTAACTCAGTTTCATAGGTACTTCTTACTCCTATATGCAGTATAAGACAATGTGGTGGTATGTACAGGCCTGGCAACAGGGGGGGGTCTAAGGGTACACCTGTACCGGGCCCCAAGGTCTAGAGCAGGGGTCAGGGAACTTTTTTACCTTTTACCCCAAAATATATTTAGATACGCTGACGTTACCCCCTTGATTTGAAAGGAAGGAAATCATATAGTAGTGCCCCCATATAATGCCCCTGTAGTAGTGCCCCCATAGTTATGCCCCTGTAGTAGTGCCCCCATTTAATGCCCCTGTAGTGCAGCTTGAACACAAAAAACCACTTACCTTAATCCCCGCTCCTGCATCCGCCGCCATCCTGTTTGTCCGGCTGCTCCTCGGAACCATGGAAGAGACGTCATGACGTCTCTCCCACAGTGCGCATGGACAGTAGAGAACTCCAGCCTCCGGCTAATGCGGTGCTGCAGGGAAGGAGCCGGGTACCTGCTGGTAATAACATCTCAGCGGGCGTCCGGCTTAGAGCCTCCCTGCGGCACTGGCCGGGCATGCATATGAATCATTCTATATTATAGAATGATTCATATGCATGCCCGGCTGTCCGTCCATTACCCCCAGGAATTCATTTTTACCCCATGTGGGGTAATTTACCCCTGTTCCCTGACCACTGGTCTAGAGGGACACCGGGGTCCACAGGGCATAAAATGGGACCGCAGGCTCACTGCTCCAGTGGGTGCAGTGCAGCTGCCACCAGGACTTATCCCGACCGCCGTTCATCTCCTTTGTAGCCTGGCCCTAGCAGCGCTGGGCTTTTCCAAATGCTCAGACGTGACCTTGCAGTTGGCAACGTGGCGAGGTGACGTCATACGTGACGTCATCGGCACCGCACATCATTCGGTACAGTCTCACTGAAGGAGCATGTGTTTCTGCTGTACACATGTGCTGACTTGGCAGGCTGCGGTGGTAAGGGGCTGGGGGCTGCAGAAGGTGATAGGGGCTGAGGAAGGTGATAGGTCTTGAGGATGGTGATGGGGTTGAGGCTGGTGATGGAGGCTGATGAAGGTTACAGGGGCTGATGAAGGTGATGCGGGCTGATGAAGGTGATGGGGCTGAGGATGGTGATGGGGGCTGAGGAAGGTGACGGGGGCTGGGGAAGATGATTGGGCTGAGGAAGGTGATGTGGGCTGAGGAAGGTGATGGGGCTGCGGAAGGTGATGGGGCTGCGGAAGGTGATGGGGCTGAGGACGGTAATGAGAGGCTGAGGGCTGACTAAGGTGATGGGACTGAGGACTGACAAAGGTCATGATCGGCTGAGGACTGTGGCTGGCTGGCTGCAGACACACTCCCTCCTACCCCTGAAGCATCCACAGCACTGTCAACAAGAAGACCTTGGAAGAGAAGGCAGATGAGAACTACCATCTGCATCATCTTGACAGAGAGACAGTGTGGTAAGTCATAGTGTATTTTTACTTTATTTAAAGTCTGGCATATCTTTCAATTCCAATTGTTCAAAATACATTATCATGCTTCACATATCACACAATAATGCAATCTCTTTACTTGCCAGTTCAAGCTACTGTGCATGTGTTAGTCATCAGACCATGCATGTGCAAGTGCCAATTGCCAGACAGGGATCCTACGGATCCCTCTCCCGGTAACTTTTGTAGTGTGTAACCAATAACGTACAATAGGGCCAACAATCCATTACATTTAGATGCATGACAGCCAACCATATTTTTGGATGAACCAATATTCCTGGCACTGCAGCCTAATAGTTCACTAGGAGCAAGTGGCATCACTGAGAGTGGACTTGATAAATGCTATCTAGAAGTTGACTGCAACTTAACCACCATTCCTCTTTAGACAGTTTGATATATCTCCTCCATAATAACAGACAATATTTAAGGATCTCAGCTTATAACCAAGTATTCAACAAATTCCAATGGTTGAGAATATTAATCTAGTTAACACTCATAAGCAACAGACATCATCAGCAATTACATTATTGTGGCCTTACCCCTAAATGAGGACTGAATGCTTCACCAAAGTTGGCCACGCACTAGGGTTTCAGCTTTGTAACGTGCCTTTTGTTCTCAGCACAATTCACCCAAGTTTGGTGTCTAATGATATTGTTTATTTTAGCTTGATGATGATGTGGTAACAGTGGAAGATTCCATGAAGAAAGCCCCTCATCTCAGATTTACACAGGAACTGTTGGAACAGCCTTGTTTGCTTTGGTGCTGTACATACTCTAAATACCTGTCTGATTCTAGCACAGTCTCCGTGAACGATCCAAAGCACAATCCACTAGGTCAGAAGTTGAACAGAGAATGAATGGCTGGAAGACAGGCTGCATCTGGGTTTCATAATGTTATCTAGAGCCAGTTGAAGTGCAAATCTCTGCTTTTAGGGTAATGTGCTATATAGTAATCTCTATGGCTTGCAAATGGTCCTGTATCAAACCACAGCAGATAAATCTTAAAATAATGGTTATGTTCCCTTTTGTTATGTTCGTGTTATTTTTGAGAAGTTATTAAGAGTCAAGTTGTCTGGTTAATCAACAGAAGTAATAAAAAAATAATCTTCGCTACATGTATGCAGATTTGTACATGTATTTCTGGGTTAGGTCCAGGGTTGGACTGGCCCACAGGGGTATAGGGGAAATCCCCAGTGGGCCCCACTGCCTTCATATCCCAGTCCGGGATCGGTATGAAATACCACCGGACCTATATCCGGTGGTTCAAATCCGATGTCAAAAGCCCGGCACCAGTGAAAATCCTGAACGCTCTAAAGGTAAGTACTAACTAACCTAACCCCCCCCAAGCCTCCTTTAGGGGTGCCTAACCCTAACCTCACTCCCTAGTGCCTAACCCTAACCCCCCTCTAAGTGCCTAAACCCAACCCCCCCTTCACCGCAGTCTAAACCTAACCCTCAAGCGAGGGTGCCTAACCCTAACTCCCCCTTCACCTAACCTTCCCGCGGGGGTGGCTAACCCTAAGTCTACCCCCCCCCCGGAAGCCCCTAACCTAATCCACCCCCCCTGCGGCTGTCCGCACCTGGAGCCTGGCTTACCTTTGATCGGTATGCTGGGCGTCGGTTTCCCGGCGTAGGTAAAATGACAAGCGTCGGGATATCGATGCCTGTCATTAGACCCCTGCCGGGATTAGATAGTCGGGAAACCGGCGGTCGGCATTTCGACCGTCGGCTTCCTGACTGTATCCCCCTAGTCCAACACTGGCTAGGTCTGTTCATAAAAACACATCTTTAATGTATGAACTATAGTCAACTGGGTAAGTGATGGCCACGTGTGAGCCTAGTAATGTAATAGCTCCTTCAGTCCTTGAGATATTAGGATAACTTGCTGTACAGAATTCTTCATAGTAAAAGCCTCACATGCCCAAGTATTTAGGGACAGTCGTCAAGTTGGGGCCTCAGCTAAGCAATGACATGTTACATTATACAGTAGAATTTTTCTGCCTTCATTGTTTTAACCACTTGCCTGGCACAGTCGCATCAGATGCAACCACACCAGGCTGGCCTTTCCCTGACATGGTCACATCTGATGCGACCAGTCAGAAACACCCTGTGGGTGGCTGTTGGAGGATAATCTTCCAGCAGCCGCCAGTATCAGAGGGACATCCAGGCCCTTCTGCACCCATGGCTCCACCCCTACAGTAGTGTGTCCCGATCACTGTGGCCAGAAGTGATCAGGCAGCCCTGCGGCGCCCACCCTCCACTCGACGGCTTTAGGGCTGGCTGTTCCTGTATAAACCTCAGCGGCTGCTCTTCCCTGCAGCTGCCAGGGTAATGTGATATAAGGAGCCAGGTGCTCCTGTCTAAACCTCGGCGGCTGCTCTTCCGTGCAGCCACCGGAGTAATGTGATGTAAGAAGCCAGGTGCTCCTGTCTAAACCTCGGCGGCTGCCTTGCCCCCGACTGTGATTGGTCTTGAGTCAGAGAGCAGGGATGACTATCGGTGGGCAAAACCATCCATGGTTTCCCGTCGATGGTTTCATATCATCGAGGTTAGATACCAATTGTATCATCGACAGGGGCCATCAATGGTTAACCTGCCGATGGCCATCCCTTCACAGCAGTGCCTCTGTTCCCCCCCCGTGTGCAGTGCTCTTCCGCTGTATCAATTTTCCGATGTATCATAAAACGTTTTTTGTATAATCTATAATAGTATTAATGGTTCCATTAATCTTTTTGATTAGGGTTAAATAGCTAATGTTCAAGTTGATGCACAATATACCTTAAAAATGGCTATTTTATGGTATATTGTGATTCAAAAAAATATAAAATTTTTCTATCTTGTTGGATAAGTGTTAAATAGATGTTCAATCATTAAAAAAAAACAATTTCGGAGCATTTTTTGGAAAAAAAATTGTCAGTTAAATGGTTAATAGTGTATGGAGAGATCAGGAGTGATTTACTAACATACTGTACTATAAATAGGCAGCAATCAATATAGACGTTTAAGGCTATCAATATACAACTTGCACTAAATAGTTGAAAGCTCGGATGGATTGTTTTGTTTCCCTGATTTTCATCATCACAGGTTCACAATAACTACAATGAATCTGTTCCCCATAGACACTACCATGGCTATATATTTGAAAATCCCATTTCACATTAGCTCAGAGGTTCTCAAACTCGGTTCTCAGGAGCCCACACAGTTCACGTTTTCCAGGTCACCCAGCAGGAGCACAGGTGTATTCATCACTTACTGACACATTTTAAAAGTTCCACTGGTGGAGGTAATTATTTCACTTGTGATTCTGTGAGGAGACCTGGAAAACATGCACTGTTTGGGGTCCTGAGGACTGAGATTGAGAACATGTGCAGTCAGGGCCGAATTAAGGTCTGCGGGGGCCCCTGGGCAACAAATGTGTGGGGGCGCCTATATATACTGCGTATATATATATATATATATATATATATATATATGTATATTTAAAGTGGGGAAAAATGCTGCGGCACTCACGGGTCTTGCATAGAAAGAATGACTCCAACTCAGGGGACGTTCGTTCAACGTTTCAGTCTATCGACTTTTATCTAGAACTTCAGTGAACAAAGTGACAACCACATACCTTTATACAGACATCACGCTTGCTGCAGACCAATCCTACTTCCACCTCTCGGCTGGTGCCTCCCCGCAGATGACGTCATCCATGTGCACCACAGGCATCCCGGTGCGCGCGATGACGTCACACGTTGCCGGAGCCTGGTGCTCCTTTGTTGACATCACCTGATCGGGTGACTGACACTTCCACCAGAGGGGAAAATACGAGATCATAGGCAAAGAATATCATAATATGCCTAAACACAAGAGCAAAACAAGTATGAACATTAGGAGTAGGTCTACATAAACATGTCAAACGCTGCACCACAATATTAAATGCATACAGACAATGATCATGGTGAACCATGCGTTGCTAAGCAACCATGTGTAAACAAAACAAACTACAGTGATACACATACCTAAAGTGATGTAAGTGTAACATGACACAAAATGACACACAAACTAAACATATATACCAGACAAAATACAAATGTGACATATAATAATAAAACATACTTGGATAAAACAAATTACAAGTGTCAATATAGGATGGTCGGGCATGTACCGCAAAAAAATTTTTTTGTATATAGTACACAAGGAGAAATCATCTCCAAAAAAGTATATTATGTGTATATTTGTAACAATAAAGGAAATAATGACCTACGTCATTATAATGTGATGCAAGAAATCATCACAAGTGAGATAAATGTAAATGCACTGCGATGAGCCCAGTACAAATAATGTATAAATCCAATGATGTTAACAGTAGTCAGGAGGTTGTAAAGTCAATCGTTGGAGAGATACCATTACGTCCAAAGGATACTGTATTTATTCACTTACAACACCTGGGATTCTAAGGTGGTCACCCAACCTTGTACTAACCAGGCCAACAAGGTATTGCTTCCGAGATCAGACGAAAATCGGGCACATCCATTGTTGTATGATAGTAAGTATACTGGATCCAGGTTTCCAAGGGGTCCAATCATCCAACTAAGTACCTGAGTAACCTCATGACTTGACTGACTGGTCCAAATTTAAAAGTCCAAAAAAAAATGTTTTAAATGTTGAAATCAAGGAATATACGCAGGCAAGATCCAACTGACCACTACAGTGTTGACTGTAAATGACCAATGAAAAAGTATGCAAAGACAAGAATATACTTTACTGAATGAAATGACAGAAATCATGTTTGTCCAAGAAATAGAACAAAGGCACCACCATAGCAATCCAATGCGGACATCAACATAGGACTTGACCACCTGAAAAAGATAATCATAATTATAGGAAACAAGCAAATGATAATGTTTCGTTGAGCCCAAAAGGTGCAACGGAATTCATCCTATGTATCCACCGTGCCTCAAGTTGTAACAGTTTCTTGTCTCTATCACCTCCTCTTTTGGAGATGGGTACATGGTCGATTCCTTTATATGAAAGGGTAGCCAATGAATGTCTATGTTCACTGTAATGCCTGGCTACTGGCTGTTCAATGTCTTTTCCTTCCAGTGCCTGACGGATAGCCGTCCTATGTTGAGCCATCCTCACTCTTAGTGTGCATGACGTTTTCCCTACATAAACAAGTCCGCAGGGTCACCTAATTATGTAGATGACATATTTGCTTGTACAGGTGAGAACATGTCTGATGGGTATTCGTACACCTGAGTGTGGATGTACCACATCTGGTCCTATTTCCAAGTATCTGCATGTCGTACAACCTGTGCATCTGTAACAGCCCGTCTCTTAGTTAGGAAATGCATGCTGGGGCTCGGTGAACATCTAGATACATCATTATGCACCAGCCAGTCCTTAAGGTTTTTACCTCTTTTATAACCCATCATCACCTTGGTATTTTTAAGTCTTGGAAGACTCGAGTCGGTATTGACGATCGGCCACAGTTTTTTAGTGGTGGTGTTCACAAACCCACTCCCACTATTGAAGTGGTTGATTAACAGCACTGGTTTACTTTTCCTTGATTCAGTGACTTCATTCTGTGGACTGGCCGTCGTCTGCAGTAAAGCTTTTTCCTTTGCAGCTAGTAGATCTCTCCAATTGTAGCCCCTATTCAGAAATTTTAACATCATCTTGTTGATGTCTTCCTCTGTTCTAATGGGATCATTAGTTATCCTCATCACGCGCAAAAACTGTGAATATGGCAGGCTCTTAATTAATGAGACAGGATGTTGACTTTGTGCGTGGAGAAGTGTGTTGCAGTCAGTAGGCTTGCTGTACAGGGTAGTATTGAATGAGGCGCCAGTCCAGGTAATATTGACATCAAGAAAATGTACTTTTTCATAGTTGCAATCAAACGTGAACTTGATGTGTTCATGAGATGAATTGATGGTGTCCATAGTTGTAATAAAGGCTTCCCGTGTGCCAGACCAAATGATGAAAATATCGTCGATACATCGCGTAAAAAATAAAAGATGTTGATTAAAGTCACGATTCTCAAGGAACAAAATTTTTTCAACGGAAAACATGTACGTGTTGGCAAACGAAGGTGCCACATGAGAACCCATGGCACAACCCCTCATTTGTAAGAAAAAAGAATTATCAAAAAGAAAATAATTTTGCGTTAGTGTCTTTTCCAGGAGTTTGATGTATAAGTCAATAGATGGTCCCTCATAGTCTACATGAGATCTAAGAAAGTCTTGCATACACTCCAAACCTTCCTTGTGCGGAATACTTGTATAAAGTGATACAACATCGATAGAGCACAGTAGAAGTTTAGTCGGTAAATTTTGCAAACCATGTAACTTATCCAGCAATGTATTAGTATCTTTTAGGAAGGTAGGTTCCCTCATGATTAATGGCTGTATGTAAAAGTCCAAGAATTTAGACACTACACTGTATAGGGATCCTCTAGCCGATATAATCGGACGACCTGGTGGAGATTGCAGAGACTTGTGTATTTTAAGTAATGTATAAATTAACGGGACTACCGGATTATCTGTGATTAGTTGTTTCACTGTATTAGTGTCCAGAAGATTGTTGGACATAGCTTCCTTCACAATTTTGTCAAGCTCCTCTTTAAAGGGAACTGTCGGATCTTGATCTAATTTCGTATATACAGCCACATCACTTAGTTGTTTGTAGATTTCATCCTTGTAGTCCCTTATATCCTGAATGACCAGAGCACCTCCCTTGTCAGCCGCCCGGATCGTGATGGTGGGATCTTTGCTTCATAGTTTTAAGGCAGTAAATTCTGCCCTAGAAAGGTTATGGTGCATTGGATATTTATTTTTATGATGTAGAGTCACTTCATGGTCCAATAAACGTGTGAAACTTTTTATTGAGGCGTTGTGTGATTGAGGTTCAAATGAGGATTTTTTGTGTAGAGGTCCTGTTTGGTAGATCATGGTATCTCTATCAGTTGGTGGGTAGAACTCTTTGAGTTTCAAACTGCGATGAAACCACCAAAGATCTTGCTTCCAATGGAAGCTATCAAATGGGCAGGAAGGGATAAAAGTCAAGCCCTTGTTAAGGACTTTCCTTTCTATGTCATCAATTGGTCTATTAGAGAGATTAATGATCAAGTTCTCTTCTTGTATGGTTTCTTTCCTCCTTTCCCTCTCCCCCTGCCCTCCACGTCACGTGCGGGCTCTCGTTCTTTTTGTGCACGCGTGGAAATGCCTAAAGGGGGTTTTTGTGACAGAGAGGTTGGGATAGAGTCCTGGTCACTCTGGGATGAATTGCCCCCTGCTGATTCGTCTGTATCAAAAACAGGTCTAAATTTTCTGAATCTAGATCTCTGGAACTGCGTGGCAGATGTTCTAACTGTAGCCAACGAATAAACTCTTTGTTCTTGGTAGTCTATGTTTACTTTAGACAATTTATCCTTTTTAAACTTTACTAGTTCTTTTTTATATTCCTCCACTTGTGTACTGAGTTTAGTGAGCCACTGGCACGTAGTGTCACTGGTGAATGATGTTTTATGTGCTTCTTCAAAGATCCTAATTTTCTCTTTTAAACTGCCCAACTCCTTCCCTGATTCTTCTATGACGAGTAATATCAGGTCTAGGGAGCACTTATTTAGTACTGCAACCCAGCATCTACAGAACTCCACGTTATTCCTACCTATCGTGGGAACATTCTTAATGCGAAAGCCTCTAGGAATCTTTCTTTCTTTGTGATAATCACTAAGTGTCACACCATGCAGGTAGTAGTCAATCTCTTTTTTCTTTAGTTTTAATAATGTCTGATATAGGGTCTGATTCCGACCGACTCGCAAGCGGCTGTCCGCTCGCAAGTGGGTTGATGGTGTGCACTGCGCATGCGCACGACGGAGGGTGCTCCGTCGTGCACATGCGCCAGACGCGACGAGCGAAGGACTTTCCTGATAGAGCCAAAATCACTCCGGGCCTTGCGGTTGAGAAACTCAACCGCAGGCTCCGGCTCGCAGTGGAGATGGTCGCGATGGTCAACCTGCACGCTCGTATAGGCTGTGGGTGGTGAGTAACCTCATGACTTGACTGACTGCGTATATACCTTGATTTCAACATTTAAAAAAAATTTTTTGGACTTTTAAATTTGGACCAGTCAGTCAAGTCATGAGGTTACTCAGGTACTTAGTTGGATGATTGGACCCCTTGGAAATCTGGATCCAGTATACTTACTATCATACAACAATGGATGTGCCCGATTTTCGTCTGATCTCAGAAGCAATACCTTGTTGGCCTGGTTAGTACAAGGTTGGGTGACCACCTTAGAATCCCAGGTGTTGTAAGTGAATAAATACAGTATCCTTTGGACGTAATGGTATCTCTCCAACGATTGACTTTACAACCTCCTGACTACTGTTAACATCATTGGATTTATACATTATTTGTACTGGGCTCATCGCAGTGCATTTACCTTTATCTCACTTGTGATGATTTCTTGCATCACATTATAATGACGTAGGTCATTATTTCCTTTATTGTTACAAATATACACATAATATACTTTTTTGGAGATGATTTCTCCTTGTGTACTATATACAAAAAATGTTTTTTTGCGGTACATGCTCGACCATCCTATATTGACACTTGTAATTTGTTTTATCCAAGTATGTTTTATTATTATATGTCACATTTGTATTTTGTCTGGTATATATGTTTAGTTTGTGTGTCATTTTGTGTCATGTTACACTTACATCACTTTAGGTATGTGTATCACTGTAGTTTGTTTTGTTTACACATGGTTGCTTAGCAACGCATGGTTCACCATGATCATTGTCTGTATGCATTTAATATTGTGGTGCAGCGTTTGACATGTTTATGTAGACCTACTCCTAATGTTCATACTTGTTTTGCTCTTGTGTTTAGGCATATTATGATATTCTTTGCCTATGATCTCGTATTTTCCCCTCTGGTGGGAGTGTCAGTCACCCGATCAGGTGATGTCAACAAAGGAGCACCAGGCTCCGGCAACGTGTGACGTCATCGCGCGCGCCGGGATGCCTGTGGTGCACATGGATGACGTCATCTGCGGGGAGGCACCAGCCGAGAGGTGGAAGTAGGATTGGTCTGCAGCAAGCGCGATGTCTGTATAAAGGTATGTGGTTGTCACTTTGTTCACTGAAGTTCTTGATAAAAGTCGATAGACTGAAACGTTGAACGAACGTCCCCTGAGTTGGAGTCATTCTTTCTATGCAAGACCCGTGAGTGCCGCAGCATTTTTCCCCACATTACATAAGTATTAATTTACTTCTGAGGGCACCTGGGCATTTTTGAAGTTTGTGTGGAGTGCTAGCCCCAATCGCTTTGTATGTTTCCAGTGGATTTGTTTCCATCGGATGGCATAGCACCCCTACTATTATACTGTCATCTTTATCAACATACGCTGGCTTTCTAGGATGGTTCAAGGACTGGGCATTTACTTAAAATATCCTTTGGTTTGACTAAAGTTTTTCTTGGATTATATGTGTCTTTTTGAACAGTTACAAGGAATTTTTTTCTATATATAACAATCTTTTTTTATACATGTTGGACATTTTTTGATACATTGCATTGCACTGAATATAATTTTTTGGACTCTATGCTGCTCTATTTATATTTTGTCTACTATTCACTGGGACGAAGTTGGATATATACACATTCTTTTTATTTAATTGAAGTATGTCACATACAAGCAAAGGTAATATTAACAATCCACTAGATGGTAGTGGTTTTCTGAACCTGCCACTCCCCATAGGAGAAACTCTAAGCTTCAGTGAGTCTGAAGCAGAGAATTTATATTTTAAGGACACACTACTCGACTCAGCTGGTTCAGAGACTATTGAAGAACTATATCAGACATTATTAAAACGAAAGAAAAAAGAGATTGACTACTACCTGCATGGTGTGACACTTAGTGATTATCACAAAGAACGAAAGATTCCTAGAGGCTTTCGCATTAAGAATGTTCCCACGATAGGTAGGAATAACGTGGAGTTCTGTAGACGCTGGGTTGCAGTACTAAATAAGTGCTCCCTAGACCTGATATTACTCATCATAGAAGAATCAGGGAAGGAGTTGGGCAGTTTAAAAGAGAAAATTAGGATCTTTGAAGAAGCACATAAAACATAATTCACCAGTGACACTACGTGCCAGTGGCTCACTAAACTCAGTACACAAGTGGAGGAATATAAAAAAGAACTAGTAAAGTTTAAAAAGGATAAATTGTCTAAAGTAAACATAGACTACCAAGAACAAAGAGTTTATTCGTGGGCTACAGGCAGAACATCTGCCACGCAGTTCCAGAGATCTAGATTCTGGAAATTTAGACCTGTTTTTGATACAGACGAATCAGCAGGGGGCAATTCATCCCAGAGTGACCAGGACTCTATCCCGACCTCTCTGTCACAAAAACCCCCTTTAGGCGTTTCCACGCGTGCACAAAAAGAACGAGAGCCCGCACGCGACGTGGAGGGCAGGGGGAGAGGGAAAGGAGGAAAGAAACCGTACAAGAAGAGAACTTGATCATTAATCTCTCTAATAGACCAATTAATGACATAGAAAGGAAAGTCCTTAACAAGGGCTTGACTTTTATCCCTTCCTGCCCATTTGATAGCTTCCATTGGAAGCAAGATCTTTGGCGGTTTCATCGCAGTTTGAAACTCAAAGAGTTCTACCCACCAACTGATAGAGATACCATGATCTACCAAACAGGACCTCTACACAAAAAATCCTCATTTGAACCTCAATCACACAACGCCTCAATAAAAAGTTTCACACGTTTATTGGACCATGAAGTGACTCTACATCATAAAAATAAATATCCAATGCACCATAACCTTTCTAGGGCAGAATTTACTGCCTTAAAACAATTAAGCAAAGATCCCACCATCACGATCCGGGCGGCTGACAAGGGAGGTGCTCTGGTCATTCAGGATATAAGGGACTACAAGGATGAAATCTACAAACAACTAAGTGATGTGGCTGTATATACGAAATTAGATCAAGATCCGACAGTTCCCTTTAAAGAGGAGCTTGACAAAATTGTGAAGGAAGCTATGTCCAACAATCTTCTGGACACTAATACAGCGAAACAACTCATCACAGATAATCCGGTAGTCCCGTTAATTTATACATTACCTAAAATACACAAGTCTCTGCAATCTCCACCAGGTCGTCCGATTATATCGGCTAGAGGATCCCTATACAGTGTAGTGTCTAAATTCTTGGACTTTTACATACAGCCATTAATCATGAGGGAACCTACCTTCCTAAAAGATACTAATACATTGCTGGATAAGTTACATGGTTTGCAAAATTTACCGACTAAACTTCTACTGTGCTCTATCGATGTTGTATCACTTTATACAAGTATTCCGCACAAGGAAGGTTTGGAGTGTATGCAAGACTTTCTTAGATCTCATGTAGACTATGAGGGACCATCTATTGACTTGTACATCAAACTCCTGGAAAAGACACTAACGCAAAATTATTTTCTTTTTGATAATTCTTTTTTCTTACAAATGAGGGGTTGTGCCATGGGTTCTCATGTGGCACCTTCGTTTGCCAACACGTACATGTTTTCCGTTGAAAAAATTTTGTTCCTTGAGAATCGTGACTTTAATCAACATCTTTTATTTTTTACGCGATATATCGACGATATTTTCGTCATTTGGTCTGGCACACGGGAAGCCTATATCACAACTATGGACACCATCAATTCATCTCATGAACACATCAAGTTCACGTTTGATTGCAACTATGAAAAAGTACATTTTCTTGATGTCAATATTACCTGGACTGGCGCCTCATTCAATACTACCCTGTACAGCAAGCCTACTGACTGCAACACACTTCTCCACGCACAAAGTCAACATCCTGTCTCATTAATTAAGAGCCTGCCATATTCACAGTTTTTGCGCGTGATGAGGATAACTAATGATCCCATTAGAACAGAGGAAGACATCAACAAGATGATGTTAAAATTTCTTAATAGGGGCTATAATTGGAGAGATCTACTAGCTGCAAAGGAAAAAGCTTTACTGCAGACGACGGCCAGTCCACAGAATGAAGTCACTGAATCAAGGAAAAGTAAACCAGTGCTGTTCATCAACCACTTCAATAGTGGGAGTGGGTTTGTGAACACCACCACTAAAAAACTGTGGCCGATCGTCAATACCGACTTGAGTCTTCCAGGACTTAAAAATACCAAGGTGATGATGGGTTATAAAAGAGGTAAAAACCTTAAGGACTGGCTGGTGCATAATGATGTATCTAGATGTTCACCGAGCCCCAGCATGCATTTCCTAACTAAGAGACGGGCTGTTACAGATGCACAGGTTGTACGAGATGCAGATACTTGGAAATAGGACCAGATGTGGTACATCCACACTCAGGTGTACGAATACCCATCAGACATGTTCTCACCTGTACAAGCAAATATGTCATCTACATAATTAGGTGTCCCTGCGGACTTGTTTATGTAGGGAAAACGTCATGCACACTAAGAGTGAGGATGGCTCAACATAGGACGGCTATCCGTCAGGCACTGGAAGGAAAAGACATTGAACAGCCAGTAGCCAGGCATTACAGTGAACATAGACATTCATTGGCTACCCTTTCTATAAAGCAATCGACCATGTACCCATCTCCAAAAGAGGAGGTGATAGAGACAAGAAACTGTTAAAACTTGAGGCACGGTGGATACATAGGATGAATTCCGTTGCACCTTTTGGGCTCAACGAAACATTATCATTTGCTTGTTTCCTATAATTATGATTATCTTTTTCAGGTGGTCAAGTCCTATGTTGATGTCCGCATTGGATTGCTATGGTGGTGCCTTTGTTCTATTTCTTGGACAAACATGATTTCTGTCATTTCATTCAGTAATGTATATTCTTGTCTTTGCATACTTTTTCATATGTCATTTACAGTCAACACTGTAGTGGTCAGTTGGATCTTGCCTGCGTATATTCCTTGATTTCAACATTTAAAAAATTTTTTTTGGGACTTTTAAATTTGGACCAGTCAGTCAAGTCATAAGGTTACTCAGGTACTTAGTTGGATGATTGGACCCCTTGGAAACCTGGATCCAGTATACATACTATCATACAACAATGGATGTGCCCGATTTTCGTCTGATCTCGGAAGCAATACCTTGTTGGCCTGGTTAGTACAAGGTTGGGTGACCACCTTAGAATCCCAGGTGTTGTAAGTGAATAAATACAGTATCCTTTGGACGTAATGGTATCTCTCCAACGATTGACTTTACAACCTCCTGACTACTGTTAACATCATTGGATTTATACATTATTTGTACTGGGCTCATCGCAGTGCATTTACCTTTATCTCACTTGTGATGATTTCTTGCATCACATTATAATGACGTAGGTCATTATTTCCTTTATTGTTACAAATATACACATAATATACTTTTTTGGAGATGATTTCTCCTTGTGTACTATATACAAAAATTTTTTTTTTGCGGTACATGCCCGACCATCCTATATTGACACTTGTAATTTGTTTTATCCAAGTATGTTTTATTATTATATGTCACATTTGTATTTTGTCTGGTATATATGTTTAGTTTGTGTGTCATTTTGTGTCATGTTACACTTACATCACTTTAGGTATGTGTATCACTGTAGTTTGTTTTGTTTACACATGGTTGCTTAGCAACGCATGGTTCACCATGATCATTGTCTGTATGCATTTAATATTGTGGTGCAGCGTTTGACATGTTTATGTAGACCTACTCCTAATGTTCATACTTGTTTTGCTCTTGTGTTTAGGCATATTATGATATTCTTTGCCTATGATCTCGTATTTTCCCCTCTGGTGGGAGTGTCAGTCACCCGATCAGGTGATGTCAACAAAGGAGCACCAGGCTCCGGCAACGTGTGACGTCATCGCGCGCGCGTCGGGATGCCTGTGGTGCACATGGATGACGTCATCTGCGGGGAGGCACCAGCCGAGAGGTGGAAGTAGGATTGGTCTGCAGCAAGCGCGATGTCTGTATAAAGGTATGTGGTTGTCACTTTGTTCACTGAAGTTCTTGATAAAAGTCGATAGACTGAAACGTTGAATGAACGTCCCCTGAGTTGGAGTCATTCTTTCTATGCAAGACCCGTGAGTGCCACAGCATTTTTCCCCTCATTACATAAGTATTAATTTACTTCTGAGGGCACCTGGGAATTTTTGAAGTTTGTGTGGAGTGCTAGCCCCAATCGCTTTGTATGTATATTTGAAGTTTTGAACATATATATATAATAACTTCCAGGTACGGCACTCGATGGTCTGTTCAATAAAGTTCACAACACTGCCACTGTAGCAACGTTTCGGGCTTTAATTGCCCATCTTCAGGCTCCAAATGTATATTACTCCCGTTGGTGCCTAAACCTAACCCCCCTACCCGCACCCTAAACCTAAACCTCCCAGGGGGTGCCTAACCCTAAGTCCCCCCGGAGGGTCCCTAAACCTAACACCCCAATCCCCGGCTACGTGGATACTTACCCCCAGCTTTGGATGATCAGGCCAGCGTCCTGTCGGAGTTACGGCGTCGGGATTAACATAGGCGTCTATATTTTGACGCCTATGTCAGATCCCTTGTCGGGAGTACACTGTAGGTATTGAGAACGGCGGCCATGCGTCCGCTGGTCTCATAACTACATACCGAAGAATATATTAGAGTCTTTGATGCCTGCTGTGCACGGGGGGAGAGGACCACTTGTAAAGGCATTTTAATAATACTGTACATCCTTGCAGCGGCACTCGATGCAAGTTAAATTAATCCAACATTTCACTGTACATGTAACAGTCTCATCAGGGTAAAATGTTTATTAATGCTTTAATCAGGAAGTATTGTCTAGGCAACTGTAATCTCCTCCCCAGCACATGTCTGTGTCACCTAAAAGCCTTACTGCCTAGTGGGGAACAACAGCCTAAACCAGGGGCAGGCCAAACTACGGCCTGTGGGCCAAATGGGGACCTTGTTAATATCTATCCCGCACACCAAAAACATACTGAAAGGTTAATTGGCCTGTGACCAAAAATTAACCCTTTTGTGTATGCCCATGTGATTGGGAATATTGATTGTATGCACCACTGTGGCAGGGACTGACTTAAATATTCTCTGTAAAGCGCTTTGGAATATGTGTGCGCTATTTAAATAAATGACAATGATCTGTTATAGAACTGGAAGTTACATCCAGAGGCGCTGAGGGGGGTAGGGAGTGGGTACTACTTACCCGGGCTTGGGCTTCCTGGAGGGTCCCAGCAGGGAACCGGGTCCAACGCCGCCCCTCTCCTACCTGTCAGCAGCTCAGCACACGTTGTTGTGTGCTGGGCTGCAGTGCGAGGCTGAGCAGCAGTAGTCTCCTCTGCTTCTGGGGGTGGCTGATCACATTGATTGCGCCCCTCCTGGATTTGTGCCGGGCTGAGGGGCTCACAGCGCTATCCTTCCCGATGCACAGCGCCGAGCTGCAAAAAGGTTTTAACTTCTTTACTAAGGGGGCGTGGCATCAACTCCCACGATTAGGCCACGCCCCCTTTCCCAGGGCCCGAGCCAACTCTCTACGGCCCTGGTTACATCTAGGACAGTGCATATGGCACTTTGAATTCTGGGAATTAAAAGAAAGGCTTTATGGGCTGACAGCAACATGTAGATTGGATTTATGAATAATAGTGAATACTGTGGGTTGATGAAGATGGATGAATGTACGCATTAGAATTATTTCAGCCTCTAATCATCACTTTACACAAGAGAAAAATCTGTGTGTTGTTGTTTACATCAAAGTAGGTTTTTCACACTACAAATACATGTTTTAAGCAATTAATCTTACGTGTATGCCTCAGCATTACATTTTTCTCATAGCCTATGACATGGCTGTAAGAAACACATTTAGCAGTGTTGGGGTTTCAGGAACGACTGCGTTGATGGGAACTTAAGACTGTTTAAGTGACTGTACACTGATTTCATTTATTTGTATAACCTGTGACCTGGCTAAAAAAAATGAGGTCATCTTAAAACACGTGCCAGGACATTTCTGGGAAGCCGGTAAAATGAAAGAAGCTATTTATTTCACAGTAAGGGCTGTGTTTGCCAACCTTAATTAAAAATTATGTTTTTCTGTTCCCTATCTATCAAAGGGTCAGTGCTGATAGCAATGCTGTTGCCAGCGGTAACCCAGGTCAGAGATAAAATCTGCAGTTTCTCTGGCAATACAATTTCAATGTAAAATGTATTACTATTTAAATAAAGAGTTTAATCATAATACAGGTTGAGTATCCCATATTCAAATTGCTTGGGACCAGGGGTATGTTGGATAACGGAATATTCCGTATTTTGAATATTTGCATACCATAATGAAATATCTTGGGAATAGGACCCAAATATACACACAGAATGCATTTATGTGTTATATACACCTTATACACACAGGCTGCAGGTAATTTTATACAATATATTCAATAATATTGTGGCTCAAATAAAGTTTGTGTACAGAAATGAAATTCATTTATGTTTCATAATATACACCTTATACACATAGCCTGTAGGTAATTTTATACAATATTTTTAATAATTTGTGCCTTAGACAAAGTTTGTGTACATTGAATCATCAAAAATCAAAGGTTTCATTATCTCAGTCATGCCAAAAAAAATCCGTATTTCGGAATATTCCATATATAAACCTGTATATATTGTTTCGTTTTCAGCAAGAGGAACTATAGGCCAAGTCTGGGCATTCAGTTCCACTGCGCCTATGTCAACTGACTAGCTTGATCAAGTACGCGCATACATGTGGCTAGCTGGCAAAGCTGTACGTTAAACCTTTTTGCTCCCGGCCAGAATAACCTATGCACCTGGGTATCACCTATGATAAATATATAGACCATTAACTCTGAAGCCTAAATAAAATAGCCAATACATGAGATTTGTGCCACTTATAAAAAAATAACTGAACTCAATGCTACAAGTACTTTAAAAGAAATATAAAAGCAAGCAAGTATACAGGGCCATCTCTTCCATTGGGCTTGTTGGGCAGCTGCCCAAGGGCCCAAAGCTTGTGGGGGCCCACCAACCTGCCCCCCCTGTAGCCGCGGCCAGTTGGTAAATTTGTGATATTTTTATAAGCCAGCCGCCGCTGCACTGTATTCTGATCTAACCTTCCACCCCCTGGTGATGAGTACTCACCTCAGTCCCAGTTTCACTTTATCCGCCGGCTTCAGACCAGTCAGAGTCTCTCTGCATGTGTGGGAGGTCTGATTTGTCATGACCAGCGTTTCTCGGCATGGTGGTCGGGTGATACCTTTGAGGATGCTGTGGTGGGGGGCGTCTGGTGGTGGTGCTGGTGCCTGGTGGGGAGCTTTGGCTGTGCGTAGTCCTGTTTGGGCATATTGTCACTCTGTGCTGGTTAGGCCTGGCAGTGCTTCCGTTCCGTTCTGGCATGGGTGCCATTTGACCTTCTGTTGTCACTACCTGGACTTTTTCCCATTTGCATTTAGTGCTAAACCCGGACTTTCTGTTTTGCCATTTTCATGTCTGTCAAACCACTTATTAAAAAATCCACATTTATTTTTATTTTTAAATCAGCTCCAGTGTCTGCTCCTTATACCACTCCGGGTCCACAACAAAACCAGAACCTCACATGATTGGCATACAGGAGGGCTTAATTTTATTGACCATTTACATTTTTTTCCCGTGAATGGGTGGGTAGGGGGCCCAGTGCATTGCTTTGCCCAGGGCCCACACTGCTGTTAAGACAACCCTGCAAGTATAGAGCATTGAAAAGTGTATTTGCTCAGATGCAGTCAAGAGAACCAAGTCTGCTATACATGTTCTCATGGATAATAGAGGCATGAGAAAATTATAACATTTGAATGACCTTCAGTAATGTCAGTAATGAGCCTATGATAGAATAACCTCTTGCCCTTATCCAAACACTAATAATCGGGAAAAATACACAAACAGGTACAATATGTACTATAATGCTATTCATTATTGTGCTACAATTTACGGCTATGGCTAATTAGTCTGCTTTGTACTACCATTTTACTGATTTGTGTTAAATTCCATTCATTTACTGCTGTGCCTTTATACTTTTCTGTGAAAGTGTATTGTGTAGTGATGAATTATTCCGACCCAGCTACACAAGCATGATACTGCGTATGTACCAAAGCTGCACTGCATATGCGCGGTGATGGATTAGTGATGGTGGATGCAGTGCGTGTTTATCCGCAAAGCGAGTGACAGATAGTCAACAAAATAATATACCAGGGTCGTGGCACAGACGTGTAGATATTGGGTATATCGTCTCAAGTACTAACTTGGATAGTATGGTATAGTCTCAGATTGCACAGTCAAATATTGTTCTTTTCTGTAACAATTTCCCAACACAGAAATTCTCCAATATACTAAATATAGATTGTTTCCTGGGTCTTCTCACCACTTCATTGGTTTACTCCATTCATCATACATAGGAGAGAGACGAATAGGATCGAAAAATAGTGTAAATAGATCTGAATACTTGAATAAGTTTGAGGACAGATCAGAACCCTGTTTAGTGATGGAATATTGCTAGTTCACCAGGGGTTAAAAGAGAGGAGGGGGCGTAGCCAGGATTGTGTCCATCAAAATAATAGCCTATGGCAGTAATAAGGGGCAAGGCCCCTGCTATTCATTATAAATAGTCTGGAAGAGGAGCCATCTTTCTCTTTTCCAGTTTTGGAACCCCACCCACCCATCTAAGCTGTTCTGTATGCAATTCTTTTAATGTTGCAGGACTGTGCAATTTTCATGTTTTCCTTCCAATAGGTGGAGGTGCAGCCTGGCGGGAAGCAGTGCTCCTAGGCGGCCTATTATAACATAAGAGTGCCTGGGTAGCATTTGCCTTTTGATGGCGGCGAGTTGGTCATTCCCCTTAGGGGGGGACCGGGCCATCATCTGAGGGAGGGGTCAGGGCTATGCCAATTAAGTGAGAATGGTTCTGCCTCAGGCCAGTTTATGCCAGGCGGGGATTCGTCTCTTATTTAGTTAGTCACATATGTTTGCCGGGCTGTGGCCTTGGAGCACTGCTTTTTTTACTGCCACCATCTTTCTAATTACAAATTGATCAATAAATTTAGTCTGTATCCTCTTCTAATTCCACATAGGTGTCCGTGTGGTTAATTCTAGTTAGTAGTTAAGTGAGTGAATTAGCATAATGTAAGATTCAACCAATGGGTGACTTATAAGGTTTCTTATTTTCAACTAAATAAGCACATTTAAAATGGTTAGAGAACTAAAAGGTGGAGGATTTATTTTATTTATCTTGCCATTTTAAATGTGCTTATTTGGTTGAAAATAAAAAAACCTTATTATGCTATTGTTCGATCCTATTCTTCTCTGATATATTATTTTGTTATTTTATGTCAGGTGTTTGATGACCACTATTTCAGAGTCATAGGCAGCGCTCATTAGCTGGAGCGCAATGATCACTACTGTTATTTTTTTTCTGACAGATTCAGATTCAGCATTTGGGGCAGCTGCAGAGGCCTCGGCGTCTTAGGGTTGCTCATATGTCCAATGTGCAACTGATGTTACCAATGTTTCATCTTTTGTACGCAAGAGGCAGATGTGAGACGCTGGAAGTGGTCGTCTCTGTGCACAAGACATCAGATAATTCATTAGCATATTTTCGCAAGTCTGCTGCATCCGAAATCACAGTTGCGCATGCAACTGCGTCCACCCCTGAATCAGTCCCAATATCATGAAAGGATATTTAATAAAGAGATAATAATGTAAAGAAAACAATGCTTCAATTATTTTAATGCCCTCAAATCGATCGCTTCATATTTCTGTCTGGATTTGCGTTGAGTTGCACATTGCAGAGAATTGCTTGTGTATCATCTACACACTGCAGAGCAGTCAGGTCTCACTTGGTAACATGTCTGGACGTAATGTTATAATAATACAGTGCAGCAACAACGTACAGTTGTTACTCAGCGTTTTGCACAATGTGAAAATGACAGTACAATCAGAAAATACGGATACAAGCCAGAGTAATTAGTTGTCAGGACAATCCAAACATAAATGGCTTCATGGTAAAATCCAAAATAAATTGTGGTGTATAGGATATGATCCACTGCTGGTGAATCTTGGTATGGGTCTGGAAGATTTGGTGATACTGTGGGCCTGATTCAGAGCCGGACGCTATTTGCGCTCGCTCGTTCAGAAAAAGGGGCCGGCTATTTAAATTGAGCGCTCGCTCTTTGCGGTCTGTTGACTCCTCTATGTCTGAGCGAGCGAGCGAAACATGCGCTCGCTCTTTTGTAAAGACGCCCCCTGGCCGCTCGCATCCTACGTCATCTCCGCTATGTATTAGATTAATCGAGTACATCGAAAGGGGTCTGAACTGCTCGCAGTGCTTGTGGTAGGATTTTCCTACCACAATCATGCGAACAGTTCAGGCTAAGAAATAACCAAGTGACGTGGTCGATGACGCTGCTTTGTTAATTATGCACACCCTTAAAACGCCCGTTTTGACCGTTTGGCACGCCTGCGTTTGGATCTCCACTCCCCGTTTTCAAGCACCTTCCCCTGTTACCACCCACAAACACCTCATCCTGTCACTCAAATTAGCATGCACTCGCTATTTTGCGAACACACGATTTCCAACCGCACTGACTGGTTGGCGCATGCGCATTACGACCCATACGCATGCGCAGTTGTGCGAACATCGCTCGGAGTGAACGAGCGGCCGCTTACGAGCGGCTCTGAATCAGGCCCTGTATCCGCTGTTTTATTTATGGTCAGCTCAGCTAGTATCACACTTGCAGATGGTACACCTAGATATGGCACCAACCTCCCATACATTGGTGCAAAATATATAGGGACCACAGTTACTCAGTAATAATAAGAAAAGGCACCATCCTATCTTTAATTTCCTAAAAAAAAACACTTTTGACTAGATATACAAATGCTGAAACAACTGCTCAATTATTCTTGTTTCCATGCCTATTTCTATACAGCATTGTATAATACGCAATTAAGACATACGCACGTTACAATCTGATTATTTTTCTGTGATTACTTTATTGAAATCCATTGCCAAAATAAGATTGCCTCACATGCATTACAGTTTTGACACATTTTTGGTGCATGTATAGTACAAGATATTTGTAGAATCATAGGGCTTTAATGCTATATAATAAAAAAAAATGATGATAAAAAATATGATACCATGTTAGTGTGTGTGCCTCCTGCCACGTTTAATTAAATAGAAATCTTTCACATATTCTGTCCTCGTGATGATGCACACAGCCAGGGTTTCATGGATGCGTTGAAGACAGGACCACGGAGGAGGAGGTCAAGTCAACAAATAAAATAG
Source organism: Taudactylus pleione (assembly GCA_031769625.1). Lineage (NCBI taxonomy): Eukaryota > Metazoa > Chordata > Amphibia > Anura > Myobatrachidae > Taudactylus > Taudactylus pleione. The sequence continues at coordinate 2,966,873 of JAUIMM010000261.1, forward strand.
ACAGAGGGAGGAGAACAGCAAGGACCAGAAGAACAGGAGAGAAACAGAGAGACAGTGGGACAGGAGAGAGAGGGGGGAAAAAAGAGCAGAGATAGACATTAGTGGGAGAGAAAGAAAGAGGAAAATAATAAAAGTGAAAGAGGGGAGGAGTGTTAAGAGAAAGAGAAATAGAGGAGGGAGGAGAGGGAAGAGAGAGAGAGAGGGAAGAGAGAGAGGGAAGAGAGAGAGAGAGGGAAGAGAGAGAGAGAGAGAGAGAGAGAGGGAAGAGATAGAGAGAGAGAGGGAAGAGAGAGAGAGAGAGAGAGAGAGGGAAGAGAGAGAGAGAGAGAAAGGGAAGAGAGAGAGAGAGAGACCCAGTCAGGCTACTGCTGCCCACATACATGTTGGTCCTTAAACAATTTGCTGAAAAACTATTGTATTAAATGATGAGACTGTAGCATGTGGTGAACCCTTGTTAGCAAATGTCTTATCATCTCAGTGATAGTTCCGACCTTCCTTTCAGCCACCCATTTCAGTATTTTATGTCCTGTAAATTCACCTTCATAGTCACTTCAAAATGTGAGTGGAATTAGCTGGAACATGTCACTTGTCATTGTTGTACAGTCCTAGAATTTGTCAGAGACTTCATTTTTGCTCTTCATTAAAAGTTGCCATATACCTGTAATAGTCATCCGTAAATGATACAGTGTATTTGTTGCCTCCTGGAGTGGGTGATAGCATAAGCCCACCCACATCACTAACATTGAGTGGTCCTTTCTTGTGCTAGTAATTGCTATTCTGGAGACTTTAGATTTTATGCAACAATTCCACCTCATACTGTAGTCCTTGGACAAGCTGAAAGTTTGAGGTCCCTTCCCTGGTTCTGCTTTTGCTATCCAGATGTGTGTGCCCCAGCAATCGGTGACACATACTGTATTACTACAATTATTGTGTTTGTGTGCACTTACCCATTTATTAACAATCAGGTTGTCGACTGGATAATTATAATTTATTTTCGCTGCTATTTGCGGCAATAAGAAATTAAGTATCACCCGGATGTATCATTCATCAAATCCAGGGACAGGGGCTCTGACAGGGTGTATTGTGAATAAGGTTGCACTGCTGCGTAGCGACGTGCAAAAGTAAAGTAATCACATTAGCTGGTGGGCAGATACAATACAATGTTGTCTCATACGAGAGAAAGGACTCTTAGCAAGGTGCAGAGCCGTAACTAGATATTTTGGTGCCCTGTGCCAGAAAGAGCATTGCCCCCCCCCCCATACTTTAAAGTTTAAACAGGGACAGCGCGTGGGGGCATGGTCACACAATAGTACCAATTCAATTTACACTACGCAGCATTGCAACCTTATTCACATTACACCGCACAGTAGAGGCCCTTATTCACATTACACCGCACAGTAGAGCCCCTTATTCACATTACACCACACAGTAGAGCCCCTTATTCACATTACACCGCACAGTAGAGCCCCTTATTCACGTTATCTCTCACAGTACAGCCATATAAATAAAAGATAATAACACTGGGCTTTAGTGCAACCAGGACAGAATTATAGGGTTATAGTGCAGCGAGGACAGTGTATACTGTTATATCGGAAAATGTATAAATGAGAATAACACCACTTAGACATACTGAAGGTGCTGCTGCCTGCTGCCAAGGGGGGTTTACCACAGGGGGGGAGGGCCGTGATCGTGAGGGGGGAATGGGACAGGAAGATACTAAAGGTGCTTCAGCTGTTCGGGGGGGGGGTGATCGCGAGGGGGGCCATCGGTCACAAGGGGGGGAGGGGTAGGTAGATACTGAAGGTCCTGCTGCTGTTCAGGGGGGTGATTGCTGGGGAGGGGGGCCGGGGGGACTGAGGAGGGTATGGAGACACTGAAGGTGCTGCTGTTTGGTGTGTGGTTGGGGGGTGATGCTGTAGGTGGTGCTGTTTGGGAGGGAAGGGGGGCATGCGGGCAGGCAGAGACAGTAACTGAGCTGCTGAAGCCGCTAGTGCCTTCCTCCATCCTGCTCACAGCCTCACACTCCAACCTCCACCGCTATTGGCCACTGCACCACTGCTGCCATTGGCCCAGGGATCTGTCTGGGAGGTGGAGATCTGGACTGCATGGAACAAGCCGGGCGCACTGTTACTGACATGCAGGCACCGGGCAAAAAGAGATTGGTGGTGGCCGGTTCCGCCCCAGGGCATCAAGCGCTCTGTGCAGTGGCACCGGCCACAACACCCTAGTTCCGGACCTGGCAAGGTGACACTGCCATATACATGCAATCCAACAGCGCTAGTCCTTGATTATAAGCATTGTAGGTCAATTAATTTAAAGGGCTTATTCCCTCTTGGATACCCCATCCTTAATTTAACCATCCCCAAACTGGTAACCTGAAGCCAGATGCCAATTGTCTTTGGTATCTGCTCATTTTTACTGACTCTCAGCTTTGTGTTTTAGGGCGGAATGTCTTAGCCTCTGTAAAAGAATGCGAGCAGCAGCAAACTCTCTAGCAAACCATCGTCATAAAAACTAGCAGAATAAAAGAGGTCCCCTGGCCGGTGAGAAAAACAAAAAATCTGACGCTGTACCTCTTAAGTAGTAATATAAGGAGTATTCTGACTGCTGCCCGGAAAACCAGAACGGGGAATATACAGTATCAACCCGCACACAACTGAGACAGAAAAAATAAGAAAGTGGGCTCAATTCAGACCCGGCCGCTAGATGCGTACGCTCGTTCTCAGCATATGCAAATTCGGCTAAGTGACGGCATGGCAGTCGATCGCACGACATAAGCACACCCAGTATGTCTTGGCGTGCAATTGCTTTGTGTATATAGACGCCCACCAGCCTATCTTAAGATGCCCACTTGCGCACGTCATCTCCAGGAAGTGTATGCAACCATCGGTACATTGGGTACCATCAAAAGCGAACGCAGCGCTTGAGGTTGACTATACCCTACCGCAAGCACTGTAATCACTTCAGTGGAAAATACAACCAGGTGAAGTGTACAATGGCTCTGCCTGTTAATTATGCATGCCTCTGAAACGGTGTTAAGCTCAGGCACACCTGCGTTCTCACCTCCACTCCCCCGATTCTAGTACCCAGCCCCTGTAACCACCCACAAACGGCTTCTCCTGTCACTCACTGTGCTGGGCTGTCTATGCTCGGCGAGCGAACGCGTCTTGATCTTTTGCACTGGTTCACTCATGCGCACTGCAATGCATACACATGCGCACAATGCGAACCATCGGCAGCTACGAGCAAATGCTTCTTATCGTCCAAGGCGCTGTCAGATTAATAAAATGTAATCAGGTATTAAAATGTTACATACACATACATAAAATACAATAAATCCAATACAGTAAAATTTATGACCATAACCCCCTAAAGGATCTCTAAATCCGGAAAAGAAGGCAAATGTCTATTGCCCTAATTGGGACAAGCTTCTAGTGTGTTATTTTGATTCCAAGTGCTTGTGTCTCTAGTGCGATGACACAGTTAATAGTCTGTATCCATCAGTACAGACAAATGTATCCAATATATGAAATCAAATTGTCTTTGTTCCAAATTGCAACATGTTAACTCAAGGACATTTCCTTATGGTAATTTGCAGGAGAAAAACATAAAATTGCTGGTGGATGTAATGGTTTCTCTGGTAGACAATATAAATGTCACTCGCTCCCCAGAACTTGTTGACACGTGAAGATAAGCAAACACTTAGTTAAGTGGCTCTATACAGCCTGATAAATCGCTGACAAGTCATTTATCTTCACAGATAGTATATCTGTATAATAGTACATCCCAGTACAGCTGATGTTCTAGGCAGTCTGCCTGCTCTTTTATGTAGCCTCTCATACAATGCTGCACTGTCTGTGTAAGTCGGTCAGCAGTAGAAAATCAATTGTCGGTATGTGTCTCACCGTCTCTGCCTCTCCGGACTAGCGGCTCATGTGGTATACAGCCAAGGGAAATGATGTCCATATTGACCGGTCAATCGTCTCACCAGGATGTCTCTAATCGTTTCTCCGCCCTTAGCAAAGTTGGCGGCTACCTCAGGAGAAGTCCGGAGAGACAGAGTCGGTGAGACACATACCGGCAATCATAGGCGAAACTAGAGATCTGGTAATGGGTGGTCCCACTTTTAGCACGTCAGATGTTGTGTCAGTGGCATCTGTCCCCATGGGGAGGGACCTTGTGTGCGCGGCGTAGGCGTGCGCCGCCAGAAAGGGGTCGTGGCCTCATGGACAGGGGGCGTGGTCACTTGTGGAGGGGTATCGCCTTGCCGCCCGAACCCCAGTGGTCCGTTGTGGTGGGGGGTGCCAGAAGTATGGGTGAACACTGTGCGGTGCCAGCTCCCTCACACTGTCAGGAGCCAAGTGCTGCATTTAATGCTACAGTGCAGCACCCGGCTCCTGTCACATTGGTGTCACCCCTCAGCAGGTTTTTTGGGCCCCCAGTCAATTTGAAAGTCTTTTCTTACCTATATGGTGGTTTCTCTGCAACAGGGAACCTCTGAGGAATATGAGCCTCACTGGGCAGCGTCTTCAGCCGGTATTCACTATTCATGCAGGAGATCAAATTGTCTGGAAGATGCCTGTTTACGTAGAAATATAACCCCTGTCATCATCATAACCAGATAATATATACTGTAGGAAATATTTGAATTTCCCCAATCAAACTTCTGTGTCTCTCCAGGCTTCCCTGTGGTACTCCAGACCCCCCAACGTCTCCATCCCTAGGCCCTCCTGTGGTTCTCCAGCTTCTCTGTGTCTCTTTATATCCAGGCCTCCATGTTTCTCCTTCTCCAGGGCCCCTTGTCTCTCACCAGGACCCCCTGGGCCTTGCCATCCCCAGGACACCCATGGCCTCTCCATCCCCAGGGCCCCCAGCATCTTTGCATCCTCAGGCCCACCTGTGGCTCTCAGCCTCATTCCCCCAGCCCAAGTGTGCATCTCTCTGCACCATTTCCCCAGCCCCAGTGTGCGTCAGCATCATTCGCCAGCCCGTGTCACCCCAGCACTGTGCAGTCAGCTCCAACCTTCGCCCACCAGCCATCTCTGCAGTCAGCTCTAACCCCCACCAGCCCCCTGTGCAGTAAGCTTCATGCCCCCCAGCTCCCTGTGCAGTCAGCTCCAATCGCCCCCAGCCCCCTGTGCAGTCAGCTCCAACCTTCCCCCTCCCAGCCCCCTGTGCAGTCAGCTCCAATCCCTCCCCAGTCTTCTGTGCAGTCAGCTCCCCCCACCCCAGCCCCCTGTACAGTCAGCTCCAATCTCCCCCCTCCCTCCTCCCCCCTGCAGTTGCCGCCACCACCTCTGCTAGCAATTACCTGCTCCGTGCTGCTCTGTCCTCTGCTCTGTCTGCACCGCTGCTTGTGGGAAGAGCTGCTGCTGGGCATGCGCAGCAGCTCCCCTGGCGGACATTTTTATGTTCATTGTGGCCATCTTAGTGAATGATATACAGTAAGTACATCCATGCAGGCACTTGAAGTACCACAAGTTTGTAATTTAGTTGGTGATTCTATCATTAATGAATTGATATTGCTACAATTAACATAAAAATATTTTTGTACACATAAAGGGGCCTATCCATTAGACGACTTTTTGAACAATCCGAATGTACAGAAAGTCGTCTAATGGATAGCCGGCAAGGACCAGCGATGGTCTTGACCATCGTGACCATCGGTTGCTTGCGACAGGACCCTAAGGTTGTGTCTCGGTAACCGCAAGCCCCAGGGAGCTTCCTGCTCTGATTGAGCAGGAAGCTCCCCACTGACATCACTGCTGATGGCAGTGCGGCCGCCCACAAAACGGCATGCGTTCCTTAAGGAACGCCTCCGTTTGTGAAACCACCCCCCCCGCCATGCCTACAAGACGGGTCGAGCTGTCGATCACCATCGTCAGCCGCCCCTTTTGTAGTGAGCTCTGGAGCGAGAGGATTTCTCTCTCTCGCTCCGGGGCTTGCGCGTGCGCAGGGCCTAAATATCGACCCGTTTGCAAGTGCTCAGCGCTTGCGACCAGGTCTGAATGAGGTCCAGAGTCCTCCAGTAGTGTACTGTTAAGCTGGGCACACACTTTATGATGTGTACCCAGCACGATGTTGTCCGTGAAAGGTCCTGGCAGGGGTGCCGGCATTGACGGAATGACATCGGAGGCCATGCTGCATTCAGAATCCCACTGACGAAATCGCCCATCGGACCTGCATGCAGGAGCGCATGTCGTCAGCAGCATAGCGGGTACACACTGCCCGATGTGGACGATATTATCCGCCGGATCAGACGACATATCATCTAGAGTGTACCCGGCTTTACCACACATGGGCTGCAGGGATACATTAAAGGGATTTGTGAAAAAGTGAACAAACTCTTCAAAGTTACTGACTGATGACAAGCATCCTGTTTTCATATATGTACATATGAAACTATACAGCATGCACAAGATCCAATTACATAATGTAAATCTTTTTTTTTTTTTGTGCTTTATGTGGTCAGCTTCATTGTAAACAGCTTTAGTTTCGGACACAATTTGCTTAGTGAGAGTTGCCATTAGTACATGTATCTTCTGTTATGTCCTTTGATAACTGAGTGCAAACACTGACTTTGTAAAGTTTTAAAGGAACAGTAAATTCCATTGAATATGGTCTATGTGAGCTGAGCAGTAAAAAGTGGAGCCTCATACATTCACATATCTAAAATAGTTCTGTAGTCATTTGTAATTATAACAGCAGCTCTGCAGTGATTTACACTTGTCAATAGGGGAATGGGAAGATGTGTTTGCGTTCCCTGTGTCTCAAGTAATTGTGACACATTCCTGAGGCCATCAATTCCTTAAATAGAGTTATTGTAGGGGAAATTCTTTCTGCAGGAATGCAAGTGTCCAGTGCACTAGAAATGAGGAAAATAATCCATATTAGCATTGTATTTACTAGCAGCATATATTTAGGAGTTATGTTTAATGCTCCTTAAAGCTGTGCTACTACATCGGCAAAATATGATTTTATTAAGGTGGCTCTCTCCCCAGCCAGCGACTCTATAGGCAGAGAAGGTGGCGGTGAGTACTATTATTTACCAGCCCCTGTGTTGCCTAAGGCAGGGCCGAAACTAGGATTTTTGTCACCAGGGGCAAGACAGTAATTTGGCGCCCCCCATGTAATTCCCCCTGCAGTAGTGCCCATATTGTAATGCCCCCATAGTAATGCCCATATGTTAATACCCCCATAGTAATGTAGTAATGCCCCTGTAGTGCCCACCATACAGTAATGCCCCTGTAGTGCCCATGCTCCCATATTAATGCCCCTGTAGTGCCCATGCTTTCATAGTAATGCCCCTGTAGTGCCCATGCTCTCATAGTAATGCCCCTGTATTGCCCATGCCCCCATAGTAATATCCCTGTAGTGCCCTTACAGTAATGCCCCTGTAGTGCTCATGCCCCCACAGTAATGCCCCTGTGGTAATGCCCCTGTAGTGCCCATGCCCCAATAGTAATGCCCCTGTAGTGCTCATGCCCCATTATTAATGCCCCTTATTGCCTATGCCCCCATAGTAATGCCCCTGTGGTAATGCCCCTGCCCCCATAATAATGCCCCTGTAGTGCAGCTTATTAAAAAAAAAAAATACTTACCTTGAACCCCGCTCCTGCATCCAGCGTCGCGTCCGGTCCGCCGGCTGCTCCTTGGAACTATGGGGGAGATGTCATGACGTCTCCCCCATAGTGCCCGTGGGGAGAGCCGGAAGCTGGAGTTCGGGAGAGAACTCCAGCCTCCGGCTCCGGCTACACCGTGTCGCTGCAGAGAAGGAGCCGGGCGCCCGCTGGTAATAAATATTACCAGCGGACATCCGGCTTGGAGCCTCTCTGCAGCGCCGGGCTGGAGGTCACTGGCACCAGGTACAGCGGCTCACCCGGTGCACGTGCACCTCCAGCCCCCCCCTAGTTGCGGCCCTGCCTAAGGGGCCCGGCAGGGGAACAGTGGCAAGTGGCAGGACCAGTGAGTTGCAGCTGCTGGATGTTGGCAGCTCATGACGTCAGAAGGAGTGGGGTGAGAGAGTCTCTGGTACAGCAGCTCACTACCATAGGTTCTATGTGTATACTAGGGATGTGCACCGACCCCCGTGTTTTTGTTAAGGTTTTGGATTTGCATCTCCTCGTGTTTTGGATCTAGAATTGGTTTTGGCAAAACCGCCACTTGCGTGTTTTGGTTTTGGTTCTGTATTTAAAAAAATAAATAAATAACATTTATTTCCAGTCATTTCCAGTCAATTTTGACCACCTCACAGCTCACAATATTGATTTAATCTAGTTTAGGCCAAAAGGTTGCATCCAGCTAGCTGGCTGACTAAGCTAAGCGACAGCAGTGGCCGGCACTAACATGCGGCAGTTCAGCTTCCAACATGGCACAGAGTGGCATTGCAGTGGTAGACAGGATGGCAGTTTAATAAACTATACGACCCCTAGGAAGTTTAAAAACCGAGAATGTTTTCCTTAAATAGATCAGAGGCCCAACGGAGTTGGAAGGTGTTTATGGACTGAAGACAGGGAACGGATGGAAAGATTGATTCGTTTTTAATTTATTTATTTTAATATTTTGATTCTTAAAAAAAATTATAAGGGAAGATCAATATAGGATCAAGTTATTCAGTTCCTAAAAGACATCTTTGATATGGAGGAGGTGTTTTCATTTTTATACATCTAATAGAAATGAGGCGGCCTTGCTTGTGGAGGTGCTGCTAAAACATACTGTAAACAGACGTTTACTTTGTACTCAGGGAGGTTGTTAGGGATAATCGGACCAAGACTTGCTGTTTACATCAGAGGAAAGCAGCCTGTAGTTCTCCGACCACCTGCAGAGTCACAAATACGTGGACGATAAATTGCGGTCTGGCCGGCAGTGTCACCAAACAATAATAGCTCAGCTAAGTTGCTAACGCACACAAAAAAAAACTTTTTTTTCTTTTTTGGCGGATTGATATCATTTTTTTTCACTTTTAGTTTTTTTACACTGAAGGAGACAGTAACCCTTTGATGAACAACACAGACAGCACCCCTTCTTATGGACAACAAAGCACCCCTGCCGAGTGCGGACAGACCACCTGCAGTGCAAAGTCACAAATACGTGGACGATAAACTGCAGTCTGGCCGGCAGTGTCACCAAACATCAAACAATAATAGCGCAGCTAAGTTGCTAACGCACACACACACACACAAAAAAAACAAGCACTTTTATTTATTTTTTTACACTGGGGCAAAGCACCCCTAATTCACAGAGAACCCCCCTGGACAACACAGCACCCCTTAATGGACTGCAGCCCTAGCCCCTTGATGGTCAGGATAACAACACAGCAGCAGCCCTTATGTATAAGTATAACACAGCAGCAGCCCCTTGATTGACAGGACAAGTGACACAGCAGCTGGAGCACCCACGGAAGCACCCCTTTATATACTGCAGCCCAGCCCATTTATGGACAACACAGCAGCATTCTTCAGCCCCAGACCCTGACAGGACAAGTTGAACAACACACTGACACAGACAGTGACAGCAACACGTCTGTTCAGTTCGCCAACCACACGCGGAGTGAAAATGGCGCCGATCACCGGGACCTTTATAGGATCCAAAGTTTGTGAGAATCCGACAGTGGGAGGATGATGTTTTGCCTCGTTTTGAGATCTGAATCAGGCGAGTTAAACTGATCCAGTCTAGGATCCGACTCGGAATTGCAATGTTTGGGTGGGTCCGGTTCTCTGAGAACCGGACCTGCTCATTATACACTTCACAAAATGAATATATAACTATAGAGAGATGCTGTATCAGTATGTGTGTGATTATGACACAGTAGAAATGCTGAATGCTGACACCAGCTTTAAATAAAAACCTTTTAAAGCCTTTAAAAAAATTTTTTTTTAAAAGGTACGTGGCCACATCTTTTGGATTGGCCACACCACCTGCATCTCCCGTTGCCGGAGAGTTTTATGATTTTAATTCCAATAATAAAAAAATGTATATATATATATATCTATATATATATATATATATACACACATATATATATATTTTTTAAAGATCATTTACTAAGATAAACCATATTTATACATTATTGGAATGATTATCATTAGTGCAAATTAGCACAATTATTTATTTCAGCACATTGAGAGTTCCCTCCTCTTATCAAATATATTTTCAAATATCAAATATATTTTCTGGGTGCAATTTATATAGTTTTTCTAGCTACAGAAAAAGGCAATTATACATTATTTATAGTTATACATCAGCTTAAAATATGACATATCAACGATCAGTATCCAAGATTTTATTCATTATTAATTATGTAATAAAGCGACTGTATTTAAGATCTCAGGTTTAGTACATGATAAGCAGACCATGTTTGGTGCCATTCTGAACCACTGTTTATTTGCAGATTTCCGATTCCATCTGCGAGGAAATCGCAACATGCGTCTGCAAATTATGGATCATAGAGAGATAGGCATTGAAATGTACTCTGTAAATGTAATGTAATTAGCCAGTTTAGACTTGTTCTTTGGCGGGAAACGGACACAAAGAAGCTGTTGGAGGCTGAACTATTACAATATAAACTGACCTATGAACTGCATTGTAACAGAAGAACCAGGAAGAAGAACCAAAGGGATTATGCCAACTTGATCTATTGTATTGCCTATCTCTGTAAGAGTACATAAGCAGGCTCTCTGAATCTGTTAGCTATTCATCATTTTCTTGCTATTGACAGAGGCTTCACCTTTGATACCGAAAATCTGGATCCAGAGCGCATGCGTATGTATTCGACTGTACCTAGTGATTGTATAATCTGTTTGCGCTAATTGTATTTAGATCACAGTGTGTAACTATCTGCTTTTATGGTGAATAATATCTTTTTGTGCTTTGGAACCACAATCAAAGTCTGGAAAGCAATTATTTCTTGTGCGACTTATAACGCTAAATATATTTTGGGTGTATAGATAGGTAGGAATTTATACTATGTCAGGGGCTGTGGCACGTCCATCCATGGCCATCACCTGGGTAGCTAAAGCCATTGAAAGCTGGGTCAATGCACTAGAAGATACCTTTCCTGAGGAAGCTCCTGAGGTTCAGAGAGCTTTAGTGGGACAGATGACAGATGCCGCTTCATATATTGGTAAGGCGGCTTTGTCTGCTCACTGTTCTTTGTGGTTACCTTCTTGGAGGGCGGATGCGGACTCCAAGAAGGGCCTGGAGGCCTTACCCTTTAATGGGGAGATGTTGTTTGGCCCAGACCTGGATACTCTGGCAAAATCGAAGCCAGCATTTCTGCCATTGGCAGCTGTGCCTTCAAAGGCTAGGACCTCTGCATTTTGGTCCTTTCATTCTCAGGGAAAGTCCAAGGGACAGTCCTTCCCGAGGCAGTTGGCAACCAAGACCGCCACTAAACCTAAAAAGCCCTACTTCCAAGCCGGAGGATAAACCTTCTGCCTGATGGGACGGGCCTCCCTCTGGGGGATCCCAGAGTGGGAGGCCGACTTCTTCAATTCGCCCAGTGCTGGTACAACACCACCACAGATGCTTGGTTTCGAGAATTGGTCTCTCAAGGGTACGCACTCTCCTTTCATCACAGACCTCCCCACCAGTTCTTCTGCACGAGTCCTTCTCAGGACAAGACCAAGGCCTTGCAGATTCATGAAGCCATGGAGTCCTTGCTGAAAGAAGGGGTCATTGTTCCTGTTCTGCTTTCTCAACGCGAGACGGGTTACTACTCTACTCTGTTTCTGGTACAGAAACCCAATGGGTCTCATCGGCCTATCCTCAACCTAAAGTCACTGAACAAGTTCCTTAGAGTGCCCAAATTCAGGATGGAAACCGGGGGATTACATGGTCTCCCTGGACATCCAGGACGCCTACCTCCATGTTCCTATAGCGCCTTCACACCAACAGTATCTGAGGTTTGCTATACATCAACACCACTACCAGTTTCAGGCTCTGCCCTTTGGCCTCTCCATGGCTCCAAGGGTATTCACCAAAATTATGGTGGTCATGGCTGCCCATCTATGGAACCAGGGAATACGGCTTCTGCCGTATCTGGACGACCTCCTATTGCTGGCAAGCACTCCAGAGGTACTTCTACAACATCTACACCTGACGATTGATTGTCTGCAAGCACACGAGTACCTGATAAATTGGAAAAAGTCCTCTCTGATTCCATCACAAGGGATGGTTCATTTGGGAGCCCTGCTGGATTCTCTTCAGCAAAGGATCTTTCTGACTCCAGAAAATATTTCCTCCTTACAACTGCAGGTGCGCAGATGTCTGAAGAGTTGCCGAGTGTCTGTTCAATTGGCAATAAGGGGTTCTGGGGTCCATGGTGTCGGCATTCAACATGGTGAAGTATGCCCAGTTCCATTCCAGGCCCCTGCAGGGATTGATTCTATCCAACTGGAACGGGTTACCACACCGGATCTGGACTCAGATGCTGGTGTTGTCCCCGGAGGAGCAACTGTCGCTTGCTTGGTGGCTTCAGACATCTCATCTCACCAAGGGTCGCCCCTTTTGGAAGCCTGGACTGGGTCCTGCTCACGACAGATGCCAGTCTCCGGGGTTGGGACGCAGTGACAGGTCAACTTTCACTTCAGGGCCGTTGGACTGCGGAAGAAGAAGTTCTCCCGATCAACATTCTGGTACTTCGGGCCGTGTACAGGGCCTTCCAGTTATCCAGTCACGCTCTTCAAGGAAGGGCCGCGCAAGTTTGGTCCGAAAACGCCACCATAGTGGCGTACATCAACCATCAAGGGGGGACTCGCAGTCGAGCAGCGATGTCAGAGGTATCACGCATCCTGTCTTGGGCGGAGTGCCACTTTCCGGCCATCTCAGCAGTCTTCATCCCAGGAGTCCTCAAATGGGAGGTGGACTTCCTCAGCCAGCACGACGGGATGGGAATGGTTGCTTCACCCAGAGGTGTTTCAACTACTCGTGGACAAGTGGGGACTGCCGGAGGTGGACCTCATGGCCTCCTGTCACAATCACAAGTTGCCCGTGTACAGGTCCATGGCAAGAGATGCCGACGCAAGTCTAGTGGACGCGCTGTCGGTGAAATGGACCTTTCAGTTGGTGTATCTATTCCCTTCGATATCCCTTCTCCCTCGGGTCCTTAGGAAATTCAAACTGGACGGCGGCACGCTTCTGCTGGTGGCTCCAGCTTGGCCCATACGTCCTTGGTATTCCGATCTTTGGAGCCTCTCTGTCAATGCTTCGTTCCTTCGGCCTCAACGTCGGGACCTGTTGTATCAGGGTTCCTGTCTATACCTGGATCTAGGTAGTCTGTCTTGACGGTGTGGCTTTTGAGACATCTGTCTTAGGGTCCCGGGGTTTTTCCAGCTCTGTTATCAGCACGATGCTACAGGCACGCAAGCCTGCTTCCACCAGAATTTACCACAGAGTGTGGTATACTTATTTTCAGTGGTGTGAGTCCAGAAACTACGATCCTCAGGTGTTTCGGGTTTCTAGGATTTTGGCATTCCTTTAGTCTGGTTTGGACCTAGGCTTACACCTAGCTTCTTTGCAAGTTCATGTGTCTGAGCCAACTGCGTGGTTCCAGCATAGGATTGCTACACTGCCCGATGTCCGTACCTTTTTACAGGGTGTTCTCAGGATTCAGCCTCACTTTGTTCCCCCAGTGGCTCCTTGGGATTTGGAGATTGTGCTTCGGGCCCTCCAGGGTCCTCCATTCAAGCCACTAGAGTCAGTGGAACTCAAGTGGTTGACTTAAGACTACTTTTCTGGCAATTGCTTCAGCCAGGAGGGTATCAGAATTGGGGGTGCTTTCCTGTCGTCCTCCTTTTCTGATTTTTCACCAGGACAGGGCAGTGCTTCGCACTCTTCCTGATTTTCTTCCTAAGGTGGTTTCTAAGTTCCACATTAATCAGGAAATTGTTGTGCCGGCCTTTCTCTGGGCTGGTGAGGCTTCCTTGGATGTGGTCCGTGCTCTCAGAGTTTAAGTGGACCGGACTAGTTCCATTCGGAAGTCGGATTCCTTGTTCGTCCTCTTTGGTTTTCTAGGAGGGGTTGGCCTGCCAATAAACAAACTATAGCCTGTTGGCTTCATTTGGTTATTTGTGAGGCTTATACTTGGGAGGGTTTGCCTGTTTCAGCCTCTATTAAGGCTCGTTCTACTCAGCCTGTGGGCCCCTCTGGGGCAGCTAGCCATGGCACCTCGGCTGTTCAGCTGTGTAAGGTGACCACGTGGTCTTCCATCCAGACCTTTCTGAGGATCTATGCTTTTGACACCTTCGCCTCTCAGGATGCTTCCTTCGGGCGCCGGATTCTCCTTTCAGCACAGGAGCGTCCCCGCCCTTAGTTGGACTGCTTTGGGACATCCCCAAGGTCAACCCTGTGGACCCTGAAGTAGAAAACAAGAGATATAGTAAGAACTTACCTTTGTTATCTGTTTCTACAAAGTCCATAGGGTCCACAGGGCGCCCGCCCTGATGCACCTGGCTTCATATGGGCTGTGTGGATGGTCACCGGTTTTCCATCTCCTTTTCTGTGAGTATGGTTCTTGTGTGTTCCAGTCTTCCTTCTCTCTGTTTTTCCTCCTCCGGCCATGGCTACTTACCAACTGAGGTGCCTGTGGCTCGGGGGTGGGGTATAGAAGAGGATGGACCCAGTGCATCCTGGAAGCTAAAGCTTTAACTGTGTGGTGCCCGTGGATCCAGATCCAGCTATACCCCAAGATCAAACCCTGTGAACCCTATGGACCCTGAAGTAGAAACAGAGATAACAAAGGTTAGTTCTTACCATATCTCTTGTTTTAATACATATGGGGATTCATATATATTGCGGACTGTATTATAAATCAGAAAATTGCAGTATTCTGAGGTTTTACCGTATTTTAAGGCTTGAAACATCCCACTCTAATGAAAGGCTGTAATCTGAGGGACTTGTATCTGATGGACTTTTTATGTGTACTGACTATGTAACGATGTAATTATATAAGGCATGTGCTTTTACCTAAAGCAGTGCGGCAGATGCTGCTCTATTTTCAGTTGTTTACATTTGTTTACTTATTGCTAATTAAACAAGATATACATTGAGTGTTTACAGGTATTGTTAATGCAGACAACAGGAGAAGAATTCACTCTCTTCGTGGGAATAAGCCTTTTAAAACATTTGGTTATCCTGGGAAGACTGCAAGCTGAAGATGAATGCTGGTCATTTATGACTGGACGGAGCAGGAAATAAAAGCTGTTTTATGCTCAACCTAACTCTGCATCTGTACAGCTACCGACAAGATCTCTCTCGCTGATAAGTAGACCAGGACGTTCATTGTGTATACTCTTATATACTATGGGCTAAAATGCGATAAAAGGTCTCATATTTAAGTAAAATATATGGGATGAAGATAAGGGAACTTGTACTTTTCATACTACCACAAAGCTTTTCAGGAGCAATTTAATTAGGCTGCCATTTTGTAAATATTAAATACACAAGTTGTGGTAATCTTTTAGAATGTAAGCTCTCACGAGCAGGGCCCTCTACCCTCTTGTGCTTTTCCCTACTTTAGTCTCATCTACTTCTTACTCACCACTAGGGCACCTAACACTTGGTTGCTTATGCTCTGTTGCTTATCTGGGTGTTATGGTCACTAATGTAGCAATATATATTATCCATGTCCTGGTCCTGTGTTATATTGTTCTGTAAGTCGCTTGTCTACAATTTGTTTATGTACTATGTAAGGCGCTGTGGAACATTTGTGGCGCCATATAAATGATGATGATGATGATAATAATAATAATGAGAAAAATAGCTTTAATGTATCTGACTAATAGATTAAAAATGTCAAACTTCATAGATATGATAAATTAAATAAAGACAGCCATAACTACCAAGCAGAGATGCCGACATTCTGGCTGCCCCTTCCAGGAGGGGGCAGCCAGATCGGCAAAATCAGGGGTCGTGGCCCGTCACTTGTGGGTGGAATTGGGGGCATGGCCACACGATCGCGTCATTTTGCCCCGCCCCCGCTACACAATGCCGATAATTCCGGCATTGTGAAGCAGGGGGCAGGGCCAAAATGACGAGATTCAGCATGAATCGCGTCACAGGCCCCCTCTGCCGGGGATTCTCTTGTAATTGCGGTGGGAGGCAGGAGGGGTCGGCAGCTGCCGGGAGACTTGCCTGCCTTCCCAGGAGGCCGGAAGCGGCACCTGATTTTTGGGAGGCTCCCGACCAAATCGGGAGGGTAGGCAAGTATGCTACCAAGTTAACTAATAACTTATTAAGGGACAAACTTGCAGTTCTTAATCAGAATGGGAAAAAAACAAGAGATATGGTAAGAACTTACCTTTGTTATCTCTGTTTCTACGAAGTCCATAGGGTCCACAGGGTTGACCTTGGGGTATAGGTTGGGAACCAAATCCGGGCACCACGCAGTTAAAGCTTTTAGCTCCCAGGATGCACTTGGATCCACTCTCCCTATAACCCCACCCAAAGCCAGAGGCACCTCAGTTTGTAAGTAGCCAAAGGCCGGAGGAGGAGAGAAAAAGAGAGAGAAAACTGGAGCACTCAATAACCATACTCACAGAAATGGGAGACAGAAAACCATTGACCAGCCACACAGCCCATATGAAGCTAGGTGCATCAGGGTGAACGCCCTGTGGACCCTATGGACTTCGTAGAAACAGAGATAACAAAGGTAAGTTCTTACCATATCTCTTGTTTTCTACTTCAGGGTCCATAGGGGGTCCACAGTGTTGACCTTGGGGATGTCCCAAAGCAGTTCAACCAAGGGTGGGGACGCTCCTGTGCTGAGAGGAGAATCCGTCGCCAAAAAGGAAGCATCCTGATAGGCAAAGGAAACCAATGCCTAGAACCTTAAAAAGGTGTGGACAGAAGACCACGTGGTCACCTAGTAAGGCAAAACAGCCGAGGCGCCACAGCGAGCCGCCCACGAGGGTTACATGGCCCGAGAAAAAAAAAGCCTCAACAACAGAAAGGCCTACCCATGGGTAGGCCCCTGAGGAAGACATACGTGGCCATCCAGCCAACATTTGGTTATAGGCCGGCCATCCTTTCCTGTGAAAACCAGAAATCGCAGACCACCAATAAGGAGTCCGATTTCCGTAAGGAACTTGAACGGATCACATAAATCCAAAGAGGCGGATCACAGTCAATGAGGCCACACCAGCCGAGAGGACTGGGGACTGAATGGCCGTACCATAAGTTCCAGAATAATATGGAACCTAAAAACCACTTTAAGAAGAAACACAGGGCGAGAGCAACTCACACCCTGACATGATGCCCTCCAGAAGAGGGAACCACATGAGAACGCTCCCAATTCAGACACTCTCCTGGTTGATATAAACACCCTGAGAGAAAGAGAGAGCCTAAGCAATAGACCATGTAATGGCTATCACAACCAGCGGTTCCACTGACTGTCCCCGGAGGGAACGAAGAATCACTACTAACTCCCAAGGAGTCCCTAGGGAGGACAAATGGAGGCACAATCCAGAAAACACTCCAAAGGATGAACTGGATACCAGAGTGGAGCAATTCCATATCTTAACCATACTGACAGTGTAGAGATCCGCACTGTCAGGAAGGCCAGGCCAAGGGTGAAACCCAAGCCAGCCAGAAGGAATGCCAGAATATCTGGAAATCCTGGACACCGAAGGATCGTATTGACAGGTACAATACCATAAGAATTATGGCTGCCACAGTTTGTGGTAGGTCCCAGCAAAAGCTGATCTATGTGCTCTAATCATTCCAATGATGACAAAGCCAGGGATGCCGTAAGACCACTGTAGGGATGCAGTCAAAGACAAATGACCCAGGTCCAAGGCAAAACCAAGAACCCTGAGACAACAGATCCGGGCAGTGAAGCATCAGGAATGGAGTATCGATGGAGAGACTCCGAAAATCCAAGTACCCCTGACATCTGGGGCAATCAGGAGCCACCAGCAGGAAAGCATCTCCGTCTCGATTGAAATACTTCCCTCGAGGAAGAAGGGAGACCGGAGAACACAGGTATGCAAAGTGGAAGGACCACTTCACCGACAATGAGTCACTGAAGGTTGCTTCAGAATCCCCAGAGCTGGACTGTAACACCATAGTGTGATAAAGTCAGAAGGCCATGAGGGTCACCTCAGGGGGGGGGGCCCTGCTCACCAGGAGATGAAACCTCTCTTGGGGAAGAGACTAGTCCCCGGGATGCATGTCGTGACGGCTGAGGACTCCCGCTTCCCAATGGAGAGCTCCTGAAATGAACGCTGCCGAGATGGTCGGGAGGAGACCCTCGGACTATGTCCGAATGTGTGACATACCTGTCAATGCCAACCAATGAACAGTGTTGCTAAAAAGAACCCTGACCCTGTCGGACTGAACCTTTTCAGGTTCACCGGGAAACAAGAGTTATGCCAGAGTGAAGGCCCAAGACAGGCTAAAGTTCCAACAAACTAATTGACAGGGTGGAATCGACAGACGTCCAACTGCACTGAAATGGCTGCAAACCAGACACTGTCCATAGCAAAGAATACCCTGGACGAGAAGGCCATAGCCACCCGGAAAGGGACCGACTTGCCTCCGGAGAGAGCATCATCGTTTGAACAGTGATCCGACAGAAAAAACTCGTTCCATCTGGAGATAAGCCAATTATGGAAAGGCCTGGAATGGAACTGAGCCCATTCCACCCTACCAAAGGCAGACACTGAATATTTGACCATGCATCCCAGAGTGTAAAGACATATGTCGACTGCGTAGACATCCATGTACTCCTAATGGAAGAGTGGAGATTCCGTCTTACGCCAGAAGAATTCTCAGATTCTGAGAATCCAGCAGGGCTTCTAGATGAAGAATACCCAGAGAGGGATGCAACGTTGATTAAACGTCTGCACCCTGCAGAAGCCACGGTCATCCTGACCTGGCTGTAAAGTACCCCGGTGATCCCGCTAAGAGCAGGAGGCCATCCAGGTACAGGAGCATTGAGATATACTGAACAGGAGAACTGTCAGAAAATCCAAAATGCTGGTAAACCCCTGTGGGGCTGAGGACAGTCCCAACAGGCAGAGCCCGAAAAATTGTAAGTGTTGCTGTGATACAGCAAACCTCAGCCCATGCTGATGAAAGGTCTCTGTAAGTACCCGTAGGCACGCGTCCTGGATATCCAGTGATAGCATAAAGTCCCCAGGTTCCAAACATAGTATGATGGAGCATAGGGATTGCCTCCCGAGCCCAGGTAGCTTTAGGAACTGGTTCAGGGAATTGAGACAGAGAATAGGCCAAAGAGGACCATTCAGCCACCGCACCAGAAAGAAAGCAGAACAACCAGTCCCTCACTGAGAAAGTGGGGATGGCCTAATTAGCTCCGCTTACCGCAACAACTGTATAGCTTCTGGATTTGTAAGGCCCTGTTCGGGTCTGAATAAGGGCCCGCGTACCATCACATGTAAAGAGGCCACCTGAGCTAAGAGAGGGCGTACCCTCCTACCTACGTAGCCGCAGCAACTTGACACTAGTACCGGGCGAACTGAGAAAATCGCTATCTCCCAGTGGTAGGCCTGTCTTGTCAGGCTGAAGATATATCCGTAGGTTCAGAAGCAGGATCGGCTGGCAGTCCAGGCCTGCTCGGTACTGGATATGTCGGCCCTTGTAGAGGCCGACAGTCTACGAAGAAACAGACCTTTAGGCTGACCCAGAGGACAAAAAGACTTAACAGACTTAGTCTGAGACCCTGTAGTGGGAGTAGCTGAAGGCGGTAAACTTGTCGTTAGTAATATTGCCAATGTTATTACAATCTTGTCAAGGTCAGTACCAAACAAGATCTACCCTATAGATGGTATCTGCACCTCTGCATTCCCAGAGCGCAGCCATAGGGTATTACGGAGGATACAGTCGCAGCCAGAACTCTGAAAGTTAGGAGACTGGTATCCAATATAGCCATTTCCACCTATGACAACTGCATATATTACGTGAGCGACCAAATACATTTGAACCCCTGACGTGTTGGAGGGGAAAAAACATTACAAATGCATCAGCTCAGTATGCAATAGTATTAACCAACCATGCTATAGCCATGGTAGGATGGGTAACAACCCCTGAAAGCGAGTATACTGATTTCAGGCAGAGTTACCACCTACGGATCCGAAGATTCCGACCACGCAGACGAGTAACAGGCCCATCCACCCCAGGAGGGGCTCGTGATGACCCTCAGGGAATTTGGGAAAGGAGGCCAAACGCTGTTGTAATACCTCGTATCTGGCAACAGCCAGAGTCCCGCCATGTGATCCCCCCGCTAGTCAGCAACAGGGAACCCGAAGGCACATAAGACTGAGGGTGTATGATACAGGTGCAGGTCAACATTCACTAACCAGAATGGACCTGCTACCAGCCCTAAAGCAGGGATAATAAAACCTGAAATAGGCTTCCCCCGTGTAAGAGAGAAAGAAACCACAACAGCATACAGTTCACGGCAGAGCCAACTGGGAAGTAACCACAGGGCGTCAACCACGCCAATTTGCGTTTCGTAGAAAACTACATCCACCCAGGGTGGCTGTTGTGGTAATCCCTGCAAGGGGAATGACAGACTATTGTGGCACCAGGGGGAATTCATATACTGCGAAAAACCCCTGCAGGGAGCGGTAGTCTGTGTCACAGGGGAAGAGTGCAAGAAACTGCGAGATACCCTGAGAAGAAAAGGGCAGTATGGTGAAGTAACCCCCAGGTGAGGTACAACAATGGGGCCCGCCCGGCGATCCGCAATTGAGAGGCTCCCGAGAAAACAAACCGCCCAAGGGGGTCGTGAAAGGGGCCAGCACCAGATGACGCCACATATAGAACCCTTTATGAGTCAAATCTTCCGCACTAGCACCTGCAGCACATGACTTGCAGGATAGTAAAAATGAGTGCAGTATAACGCTCTATCTCCTGGTCAGACATATCTGACCAACCCTCTTGGCGGAAATATCAAGCAGCGCTATACTGATCCTGACTGATGCCAAAATTAGCTGCAGGGACCCATTTTCAGTGTATGCAACACACAGTTCCATCCAAAATATGGCAACGTGCAGCACGCAACAGTATGTGACAAGTACAGCTGTATTAGAGCAGATAAAGAAAAGGGATAGATATATACTGACAGGTGAGAGAATAAAGTACAGACAGTCAGCACTAGCATAAGTCACATACCATGCAGATATATACATATATTCTCATGCACCCCATGTGCATACTCGTTTATATTAACCTGTGTCAGCTGTCTTTTTGGTAGTGTGATAGAAGCTATGTCAGGTGACTGCCTTACCTTTAAAAGCCATTAGCTGGCAGGTGAGCTTTAAACCAGGTAACATTTTTTCAGTCTAAACTATGTGATAGCAGCTAACAGGTTTCCATCAGTGTGACGGATAGTGTAGGACCTGCAGAAAGTGGGGTCCCGTGATGTGGGCTGCGGGCTTAAATGCATTGATCAATCCATGAACTAAATCCCCATTATTTATTTACTTATTTATACATCATTGTGAATGTTTAAACATGGTGAGTGCTGGGTTTTCTGTTTTTATTTATTTAAGCAATGTGGTCACAGGCAACTTGCACCCCAGTCCTGGGAATGGCGAGTGCAGGTCTGCACCCCAGATCTAGGAGTGGCGAGTGCAGTGGATTTCTGACTTTACATATATACATAAACATGTCATATAGGCCCTCATTCAGAGCCGTACGCTCTGAGCAGAGCGCACGTTCTGAATGAGGGCCGGTCTCCATGAAAATGGAGCGTCCTCCTGGACGCTCGTATAGCTGTGGGTCACCACCCACAGGCTATACGAGCGTGCATTTTGATGGCCGCGATGGTCGTGACCATCGCGACCATCGAAACTGCGAGCCGGAGCCTGCGGTTGAGGTTTTCAACCGCAAGCTCCGGAGTGATTTTGGCTCTATCAGAGCCAAAATCACTCCCACTGACATCACTAGTGATGTCAGTGGGCCGGCTTCTGACGGGAGGCGTTCCCGTGGGAACGCCCCCGTCAGGGAGGCACGCCCCCGGCACGCCTACCAAAGGGGGCGTGCTGTCAATCAACATTGACAGCACGCCCCCTTTGATCGGACACAACGAGCGAAGGACTTTCCTTCGCTCGTCGCGTCTTGCGCATGCGCACGACGGAGCTCCCTCCGTCGTGCGCATGCTCAGTCCAGAACATCGACCCACTTGCGAGCGGAC
This sequence comes from Taudactylus pleione, assembly GCA_031769625.1. Lineage (NCBI taxonomy): Eukaryota > Metazoa > Chordata > Amphibia > Anura > Myobatrachidae > Taudactylus > Taudactylus pleione. Next base: position 2,989,032 of record JAUIMM010000261.1, read on the forward strand.
AGCCGCTCGCGAGTGGGTCTGAATCAGGCCCATAATATACTGCACTATGTCACTGCATTCAACTTACCTGTGGTCAGTGTCTGACCTGATGGTAAGGTACGCAGGGGGACTGGACTCACTGCCATCTCCGGAGCTCTGCTGCTGCACATAGAAAATGGCCGCATAGAGACCCCTGAAGAAGCGTGGCCCGCGGAGGAAGCAGCTCAGCGACGCCAGACTATAATACTGAAAGGCGCGCTGAGCTGAGGGGAAGAGCCGCTGTAACAGGGAAGGCTTGCTCCCCTGGCCGGCTATTAACCCCCGGGACGCCGGCTCCCTGCGCCAATCATTAAGTCCCTGGTGGTCTAGTGGACACACGGGGTATGGGGGGCCCGCCGCCACTGCCGGCGCCTCCGGTCTGTCCCCAGAGACCGGAGACAAGGGACTGCATTTGAAATGCGCGGATCACCTGCTCCCCGTGGATCTGGCAGCAGTCCTGGGCGCCCACAGAGTCCGGCTAGTACAGACTCTGGGGTCCCGCTGAGATCCCCAGATCTGTACTGGCATCTCAGCGCCAGCGGGGTGACGGAGCGGCAGTTTAGAAGTCCTATGGACAGTCCGACGCTGCCGCTCTGAAGAGTCCAAAGTTGGAAAAAACTTTGTCCCTAAAAAAATAAGCTTAGGGGCTGCTAATCAGCTCCCCCTGCGCTAACCGACTCCGGCTGGGCACCAACTTAAACTGAGGTGCCTCTGGCTTGGGGGTGGGGTTATAGGGAGAGTGGACCCAAGTGCATCCTGGGAGCTAAAAGCTTTAACTGCGTGGTGCCCGGATTTGGTTCCCAACCTATACCCCAAGGTCAACCCTGTGGACCCCCTATGGACCCTGAAGTAGAAATGTAAATGTTATGAGGTTGAGGAACCATATATAAAGTAGATTTAAAGTGCTTCTTCTGGACTGTCCTAACACAAGGACAGAGCTCCCTAAATCTTGCAGCCATTTAATAGGAGATTCGGAGGGAGTGGAGTCTTTTTGTTGAAACACATAAAATGTATACAAAAGTGCAGTGGTTCTCAAATTGAGTGCTGTGGCACCATGGGGTGCTGCGGAGCACTTGCATGGGTGCCATGGGTTGGTGGCCCAGAACCAAAATAAATATATGGTCATTGTGATTGGCAGCCACTAGCACTCGATTTGTCTATCATAAAATATGCAGACAAACAGAAAAAACACAAGCTCATCCCTGTCCACCACTAAATAACTGAACCTAAGAATAACAGGTAAGCCCAACTTACTGAATTTGACAATCTTTGATGAGTTTATCAATAAGAAAATTTTGGCCTAAGGGTGCATGAAAACCGCACTGATACTCTAGGGCACCGTGATTCAAGTAAGGTTTAGAACCTCTGCGATCGTGCTAGATAAAGGTACCACTTAGGAGTTATATATTGCCTGGCTTTGTATTTCTGCCCATAGATTTTTGCTCTGGGCTGTACTAGGAGGAGGTAGTCACCATCCCAGTGGTCGGGATGCTGGCGCTCAGAATACCATTGTCGGAATCCCGACAATAGTTGAAATCCCGGCTCCAAATTCCTAACAATGAGTATTAAGGTTAGGGCTAGGGGTTAGGCACTAGGGGCAGGGTTAGTCTTAAGCTGGCCACACATCTAAAGATTATCTGTCTAACCAGCCAACTAGTTGATTGGTTGGAATGAAAATCTGGTAAGGAATACAATCAGCAATTTGCTCCCAAGTGCTGGAAAATGGACCAAAACTGTTGTTTGAACAAATAGTTTAGATCAAACATTTAACAAATGGTCTGAACGACCATTTTCATCTGTTTTCTGGCATTTAGGAGCAAATTGCTGATCATCATTTAGTCCCAAATGTTACCAGATTTTCATTCCAACCAATCAACAAGTTGGCTGGTTGGATGTAAGTTGGTCTAGTGTGTGGCCAGCTTTAGTCTGTGGGTGGGGAAGGTTAGGGATAGGCTGCGGGGGGAGGTTAGGGATAGGCTGCGGGGGGAGGTTTGGGTTAGGCTGCAGGGGGATGGTTAGGGTTAGGCTGTGGGGGGGGGTTAGGGTTATGCTGCGGAAGGGGAGGGTTAGAGTTATGTGCAGGGTTAGGGTTAGCATACTTACCTGCACGCATTAAGGATTCTGACTGTTGGGATGCTGCTGTTTGTATTCTGGTTGCCGGCATCCCGACCACCGAGATCCCGTACCCAACCCGTACTACGGTTCTTTCTTTTTGCCACATTTTTTCATAAATTACATGTGAATTGTTCCAAAACTTTGACACTGTCACTCTTCTCAAATAAAAGCAGCAATACAGACAATATAACATTTGCTCCTGCTAAATTATAACCTCACATAAATATATGAAAATAACTTTCTTTAGCTGTTCAGTGATATTAAACTTAACAAATAACTTAACAGTCCTCATAAGTGGACAAAACACTTCTTCTAAGCTGCATCCAAAATCCACAACCAGGTTCAGAAGATGCGATTGAAAATGTCCTGCACTGTGCAGTGCCGTAATAGGGTGGCACAGTGCCCCGTGGCGGCCCTGCCCCCTGACATCATTACGTTGTGCCGAGGACAACAGCATTGGGTAGTACACTCCCAGGATGCTCCAGACGGCTGTACTGGCTGCAGTGTGCCATTCCATGGTTCCAGCATTGGTGTATCTGTGCAGTGCACACCCTGCACACATTATTAATACCTAACTCTCCAGAGTCCGGCGTCGGCACTGCAGCCATTTTCCCAGAGGTTGGGATGCTTGCCTACTTTTCTGGGGGGCTGGCTCCCAGCCGAATTGGGAGAGTATGTAAGTATGCATGACAGTGCCACTGTTTTTTATTGTCTGGGGATGGTGGTGTGAGTGGCAGTTTAGTCGTTCCTAGCAGCACTGACTTACCTTTTGTTTGGTGTTACCAGCACACACCGGCTATAGTCCAGGGGAGGGGGTGGACGGCTTCCGTGTTTGTTTGGGGGGTGATGTGAAGTATGCACTATATAAATAGCAATGTACAAATGTGAAGGAGCTGCAGTCCATTCTACCTTATAAATGTACCTTTAAATAGAACAAGGATTCAGAGTGCACGGACCGCCAGCCGCTGCTGATTGTCTACCGGTCTGCGTGCTCCAATTAGCTACCGGTCCATGTGCCCCGATTAGCTTGCGACAAGTGCCAGATTTGAATGACGGTGGTGCTGTCTTTCTCAACTCAAGGGCTGTGCTGCCTGCCAGTGCGGCATCAAATCCAGGCGAGTGGCTGCTAGTCAGAAAAGGTCACAACTCTGGTTACATGTTTATAATACACCCGCAGGATGTTTTTCTTAAGCTAGATTTGGCACAAATTAACATTATCACTGTCATTTAAAACAAAATGAATGTAGCTAAGGAAGATGCAACATATGAAACACCAGAAGAAGATTTGGGACAAATCCTGGGGAAGCGTGATGGTATTACATTAAAGGAACTAGCGAAGGGAGCCCAAGGGCGAGAGTGGAAACAAAGTGTCAAAGTTATTGTGTTTTTGTTACACTAAGGGGTCAATATTGACATGTGATTGGCCTCTTGACAGTCTGTCCATGGTGACAAGTGGTGGGATGCATGACGCTTGGCATTTAGGATGAGATGTGTCCCGCCACTCTTTGCATGCATGCTGGTGCTATTTATGCCGGTATGCATGATAAAAAATGCAAATGACAGCTCTCTCGGTAAGAGCACTCCTTTGTGAGTGAAGGATTTCTAGGTCTATGACCCAGAAGTCCCTCCGGCGTTCTCCTGCGCATGCGCAGAAGGACGTGCACGCCGCGGGGATCGCTGGGAGGGATCCAATTGGATACCTCCCAGGAATGAAGCCGCGGATAGAAGCCCCTAGGCTTCGATTGGGCAACGCCATCTGGGCAACGCCATCAGGGCTTGGTGCATATGAGAAATTCTGTAACCCCCGAAAACTGCATTCATTTCTGGCTTTGCTGCATGCTGACCCAGGTAACACAAGATTGATTAGGGTGGTCATGTATAATGCTTGTGATGTATTCTAGGCAGAATACCTTTCAATTTTGTTGATGACAGAAGTAAATGATAGAAGTTACAAGTTTTCCCAATTAACTGCCACCTGGCATCATCTACCCTTAGTATGCGCTTAATGAGTTAATTCATGCGTTTGAGCATGTCCAGGTTGGTATGTGGGAGAATATGATGGGCAGGTGTAATACACTCCATAGGGTTGTGAATTTCTTGCTAGTATTTCACTATCTCTGGGAAACTTCACTAAATATGAAGCAGGAATTCATCTTGATGACCACATTCTCTCCAGCTATGACCAGGCGCAGATGGAGATATTGCTCAAGGCCAAGTTAGGTACCACCTATACAGTATAGCCATGGCCAAAAGTTTTAAGAATGACACAAGTATTGGTTTCACAAAGTTTGCTGCTTCAGTGTTTTTAGACCTTTTTGTCAGATGTTACTATGGTATACTGAAGTAAAATTACAAGCATTTCATAAGTGTCAAAGGCTTATATTGACATTTACATTAAGTTTATGCAAAGAGTCAATATTTGCAGTGTTGACCCTTCTTTTTCAAGACCTCTGCAATTCGCCCTGGCATGCTGTCAATCAACTTTTGGGCCAAATACTGACTGATGGCCGCCCATTCTTGCCTAATCAATGCTTGGAGTTTGTCAGAATTTGTGGGTTTTTGTTTGTCCCATTGACCACACGTTCTCAATGGGATTAAGGTCTGGGGAGTTTCCTGGCCATGGGCCCAAAATTTCGATGTTTGGTTCCCCTAGCCACTTAGTTATCACTTTTGCTTTAGGGCAAGGTGCTCCATCATGCTGGAAAAGGCATTCTTCATCACCAAACTGTTCTTGGATGGTCGGGAGAAGTTGCTCTTGGAGGATGTTTTGGTACCATTCTTTATTCATGACTGTGTGTCACTTTTTATTTTTTTACGCAGTTATCCTATGGGGGGGCTGTCCCAAGGGTGCTGAGTGGTTTCCCCTCCTTTGCACCCCTTAATAGCGATTTTGCACTTTTTTCTCCACATATTCAGAGGCGAATCTTTTTCGCCTATTATATTGCATTGCATTTTCGCGTACGCGAAAAGTGTTTGCAATTGAATACGGAGAGTCGGAGATAAGTTTCCGCATGGCGAAAACTCGCAATCGGCGATACTTTTTCACGGATCTCTGCTTTTCTCTTCTAATTGAATGCGGGCCATAATGTCCACATAGACATTCTGAATATCAACATATCATACCGCACCTCAAAATAGAAGATACAGAGATTATAAACCAAGGCCCTGATTCAGACCCACTCGCAAGCGGCTGTCCACTCGCAAGTGGGTCGATGGTCTACACTGAGCATGCGCACGACGGAGGGAGCTCCGTCGTGCGCATGCACCAGACGCGACGAGCGAAGGAAAGTCCTTCGCTCGTTGTGTCTGATCAAAGGGGGCGTGCTGTCGATGTTGATTGACAGCACGCCCCCTTTGGTGGGCGTGCCGGGGGCGTGCCTCCCTGACGGGGGCGTTCCCACGGGAACGCCTCCCGTCAGAAGCCGGCCCACTGACATCACTGGTGATGTCAGTGGGAGTGATTTTGGTTCTGATAGAGCCAAAATCACTCCGGGGCTTGCGGTTGAAAACCTCAACCGCAGGCTCCGGCTCGCAGTTTCGATGGTCGCGATGGTCACGACCATCGCGGCCATCAAACTGCACGCTCGTATAGGCTGTGGGTGGTGACCCACAGCTATATGAGCGTCCAGGAGGACGCTCCATTTTTATGGAGGGCGGCCCTCATTCAGAGCGTGCGCTCTGCTCAGAGCGTACGGCTCTGAATGAGGGCCCAAGTCCTCAATATCTTCCCAGGTTTTGTGTGAGCATTCGCATGGCATAGAGAGTAGATTGAGTCAATGCCGAATAACATTTCTGCATATTAGGAAGACCAAAGCCACCATTTTTAGGGTGTTTGTAGATAATATGCATACACAGCCTAAGTCTCCTCCCTGGCCAATAGCACTTGGATATACACAGTTTATGTGTTTTTCAGGAAAGCAGAAGGAGCTCGAACTGGGAGAGTCTGAAACAAGAAGAGAAATCTAGGGAGATATATGTGATTGCTTTAATGAACTGAGCTCACATCAAATCATCTGTTTTCTTGTTCTATATCTAAACTTAAAAAAAAATAGAACCATAGATGACTAAGGGCCTGATTCCAAGGTGGGCGGAGTTAGAGTAGACGCTACTGCAAACTTTTGCTAATGCCACAGCCTATGGGCTTCCTACTTAGATGGTCACTGGCTGCGGCTCTACCCCGCCACTGTGCGCAATTAGTCGCACCATCGATCGGGTCAGCCACACCATTGTACCTTAGAGCAGCCCTATGATCCCTCAGAATGTCCTACGGTACATGGCCACCGGTGCCAGAGGAACCTGTGACACGACGCGTCCCCGCCGCCAATAGCCACCTCCCACATACACACTCACCGCTCAGGAACGTCCATCGGAATTGCATGAATGTCCTTACAATTCCGACCTGCGCCCTCTGGAAGTTACTATCGGGATGCATGCATACTGTGTGTCTTGGACACATGCGCAGAAATAAAACATGGAGTGCTTGCGTCTGATGTTTTAATTCTGTCCACCTCTGAATCAGGCCCTAAGAGAAATAATGTAATACATACACTAATCATGATCGTGATTCTGCTGCATTTTAACATGAAACGGGTCCTGAGAATGCCATACTACTGTGCATAAAGCATAAAGGTGTGATGTGGAATCTCAAATATACTACTTATTTTAGATGGAAGGTGCGTGTGGATGCAGCAGTACAACTGCCATTTTCATAATGACGATTTGGCATAAACATATTATTACATCACAGGTCATGCCATGTGCCAGCTTCCTCATGCTAACTTGAAAGTACAGTAACTGCAGAAGTATTCTTGTATAAAGATTAAACCTTGCATGACTCAGTCCTCCCAATCTGCAGCAGACATTACTATGTGGTGCTGCCATCTTTCCACACTTCTTTCACAATACTTCATCCCTAAAGCTTCAAACCAGGTTAGGTTTCTCTTTTTATAATTAATTATAACCCCGTTTGGACTTTGTTCTAATGCAGTCATTATTATTCACATAGGGGAAATGTATTAGCTGTGACACAGTGGCTGCACACTAAATAATGGTGCTAATTCCTGATCTAACAAATGTGTAAAGTATTTTATATTTCTATTAAAATCACAATACATCACCGTAAAAGCAGAAGCAAACAGAAATGAATCAACTGAGGCATACAGGTAACTTTATAAGCATCACTAATAGCTGCATGGCGGAGGTCTGAACACATAGGGGGAGGTTGTTTTAACCTTCTAAAGATGGCAGGTGGTGGTGTTACCCATAGCAACTGATCAACCTCTACCTATCATTTTACAGAATCATATTTCCCTCTGCTGCTCAGGTGCAGAAACCATTGGTCAAGGAGACAAGAGGCCCGCTCATCAAGTGGAGTCAGCCCCAGGAATCAGGAACAGTTAGAGCAATTGGAAACACCACCTTTATTTGTAGAGGGGCACCACTAGACCTCAGGAAGTTCCTAGAGGCCTGCCAAACACCTCTTAGGTATTCCCCTTGGCAACACACTTAGGGCACTGGACAAATTGGCAATCATGAATGTAGGTGCTAGATATACCCCCTCTCCACGTATGTCTCATCTTGGGCCTTAGGTCCTGGCCATATTTTTGGGCATTAGGACCATGTCCACATTAGAAACCTTTTAGGGGCCCTATGGCTCCCACTGGTGTTTTCTAATACCCCACCAACAATTACTTTAACAGGGCTCAGTAAGCATTATACCTATTGTACATAATAGGAGCTTAGGCCTGGGAACATTAGGAGGATTTTCTATAGTTTGTTGGATACAAGTGCTCCATTAAACACCATAGAGTTGACCACTATGAAATGTAGGCTACTGGTGTATTTGCTTTGCTGTCTTTTGTTTGATTGTCTCACTGTATTTTATTTCTGTGCCTGATTTCTATATTGTATTGTATTGCCCGGAACTGTCATTACATTGCCTGTTATTGTTAATGAGCAAAAGTGTAGCTACAGTGGGTGCCATTACTATGGGGCTCAGACGTCATATAGTTGTCTACCAAGTTACGGAAGAGGCTGCTAAGCAAAAAGGGTTCCAACCTGAAAATGGTTACTTCTCACAATTAAGGACAATTTAGCTCTGTGAGTAGGAATGTCCCAGAAAGGAACATAGGACCTCATTCAGAGGCGGTCGTTAGTTGCAAGTGGTCGCTCTGAATCAGGGCGGCCGCTTGCATCCTGAATGACCGCCTCCTTGTCGATCGCTAAGCTGTGGGTCAACACCCACAGCTCTAGCGACCAACATGGGTGATGGTCGCAATGGTCCATCGTGACCATCGGGGCTTACGACCAGACCCTAAGGTTGGGTCTGGGCACTCGTAAGCCCCAGGGAGCTTCCTGCTCTGATCGAGCAGGAAGCTGCCCACTAACATCAGCAATGATGTCAGTGGGGCCGCCCCCAAACGGCAAGCGTTCCGGCGGGAACGCCTCCGTTTGGGCAGGCACGCCCCCTGCCCGCCTCCCAAATGGGGCGAGCTGTCACTCACCATCGACAGCTTGCCCCGTCTGCTGCGAGACCCCTAGCGACGGAGCGTCCATCGCTAGCCGGGTCTCGCGCATGCGCACAACGGAGCCGGCTCCGTCGTGCGCATGCCCGGTGGGGCAACATCGAGTCGGTTGTGAGCGCTCAGTGCTTGCGACCAATTATGAATGACCCCCATAGTGCTGAAATTAAGAGGATCTCCAATTAAAGTAGAATTTCCTGCATCAGGAATTATCCCCTTTCGGTAGGAGATAGTTGGTCCCCGACCCGTCCTCCCTTGTTTTTATACTCACACTAACTAATCTTCTTAGGCCTGAAGACCATGCAGAATTATGGCTGTCATGTAAAATTTCAAAGCTGCCAATAAGGGTGGAGAACTTGAAGCATCGCCATCGGCAAATAAAAATGTGAAAAATTAAAGGAAAAGTAATTAACCAGGTCATTTTTGGGAGGCATAAAGTGAACAACTGCTGTGAATAGAGATATCTCCTAGAAACATTAGGGTGTGGGCACCTTCAAAATGTTAATATGGGGTCCACAAAGTTCTGGCTACACCCCTGTTAAGTAGATAGGGTAGTGCATGCCACAGATTGTGTTATGCTGCTGTAAGGGTGAAACATCGTCATCGATGATTTACAAACATCACTATTTTGAGGTTGATGTCTGATAGTTTCCCCCCATCAATGGTGGGAGGTCAATGTTTCTTCACCATCAAGGGTTTTGTACCAATGTTTGTTCATACTGAGCTTCCTGGCATATGCTGCTTTCTCTTTTTTTTTATTTATGAGAAGACGGTGATAGCAGGAATTAAACATTGATGTTTTGCAACCATCAATGTTTTTTGGTTATGGGTCAATGTCATTATCAATGGTGATATTTAATTTAGGGTTCTTATATTCCATCCCTACGCTGCAGTAAATGAGCAGTTATTGCTTGTAGGGTCATCGCACTCGTTATTGGCTAGAGAGGGTGAAACACACTGCCTGTTAGATATGGTACGGCAGGTACTATGTGAGGACTGTGCAGGTCCAGTTTGGCGGTGCAGCAAGCTCCAATGAGAGGAACCAGAGCACATTTACGGTTGTATTGATCTGTTTTGTTTTACAGGTATGCGTCCTAGTTGGTGTGGTGCTGCGCCGGTGTTGGTATTTTTCAAAGGTCAGTCGCCCAGGAATAGTAAGGTAGCACCTGCTAAAGAACTACAGTGATGTCCGCGACTCAACATTTTCGCAATGTAACCTCAAAACAAACAATGTAATTACTGTTGTGTGGATAACAGAGGGAGGAAGCATCAATGTATTTTTATGTTTTGTTATTTGACTGGCAGTTTTTATGGTGTTTTACCTTATTCCCCCACTCAAGGACTCTGCCACAAACTATGTTGGCCAAAGACAAAAACTTCAGCCAATTAATGACAACACTTACAGCACAGTGAAAGGAGAAAATAGTCAACTTAAGCATGCAGAAACAGCAATAGTCTTCTTAAAGACTTGTTTAGAAATTAATAAAACTATGTTTATATTATTTTAAAGTACATACAATTGCAAGTATGTTAAGTTCTGACATTAAGTATGAAGCTTTCATATACATTTATGATTGTACATATTAGAATAATGAATATTGGGCATGGTCTGACCTCTTTGCATAATTTGTTATGAGAAATGATCTCAGATTGCAGCTCATGTACTAGACGCAAGTGTGCTCTTATGTTCCATCTTGGCTATCTGCCTCCTGTGTATGCCTGGGGAGCAATCATTTCCACTGTTTGAGTGTTCCTTCTAAATAACATACACAATTGTGAGATCAGAACTACAGCTTATGATGTGCCAAACTAATTGCAGCACTCATAAAAGTATTTACGATTACTAAGGGCTCTTAGCATTGGCCTATTAGCTGTGTATCTCATAAGCTTCCTTGGCTATAGACCTGACATACAAACCTATCAACAATCCTTTCTGCTGTAGACATCTTCTCCACTACAGCTTGTCATTGTCCCACTTAATTAGCTGGACACAGTGAAGTAATGTCTGGAATGATTTCTAAACCGGAATGGTGACGTCCTGTAATAGATTGTTCACTATCTGGCAGTATCTTCAGTAAGTGTATCTGGTGTATGCTGTGGAATCTGTAACCTTATAAATAGAGGAGGATGATGATAACAAAATACCATATAAAATTATACATATTCTCCCATATTGTTAATGGTATAACGTAAAGTTTGCCTATGCACATATTTGCAGATTTAGTATGTAGTTGAACCATTAATATATCATCCAATGCTGGGTGATGCAGTGAGAGTAGGCTCTCCTATTCAGGTAACAAGGAGAGGGGCCCTAATTGCTATATGTGGGTCATTTCAGCCAATATGGGTGAAATCACTGTTTTTTTCAATGAAGATAACATTAAATTAATTGGAAATACACTCTAAACATTGTTAATGTGGTAAATGACTATACTAGCTGCAAACGTCTGGTTTTTAAAGGAATATCTACATAGGTGTATAGAGGCCCATTTCCAGCAACCATCACTCCAGTGTTCTAATGGTACATTGTGTTTGCTAAGCGCGTTAGAAGACTAATGGATGATTAGAAAACCCTTGGAAACCCTTGTGCAATTATGTTAGCACAGCTGAAAATGGGTTTGCGCGTTAGAGAAGCTATAAAACTGGCCTTCCTTTGAGCTAGTTGAGTTTTTGGAGCATCACATTTGTGGGTTCGATTATACTCTCCAAATGGCCAGAAAAAGAGAACTTTCATGTGAAACTCAACAGTCTATTCTTGTTCTTAGAAATGAAGGCTATTCCTTGCGAGAATTTGCCAAGAAACTTAACATTTCCTACAACGGTGTGTACTACTCCCCTCAGAGAACATCACAAACAGGCTCTAACCACTGTAGAAAGAGAAGTGGGAGGCCCCGATGCATAACTGTGCAAGAAGACAAGTACATTAGAGTCTCTAGTTTGAGAAATAGATGCCTCACAAGTCCTCAATTAGCAGCTTCATAAAATGGTACCCGCAAAAAATGCCAGTGTCAACGTCTACAGTGAAGAGTCAACTCTGGGATGCTGGCCTTCTAGGCAGAGTGGCATAGAAAAAGCCATATCTGAGTCAATAAAAGGAAAAAGATAAATATGGGCAAAAGAACACAGACATTGGACAGAGGAAGATTGGAAAAAAGTGTTATGGACAGACAGATCGAAGTTTGAGGTGTTTGGATCACACAGAAGAACATTTGTGAGACGCAAAACAAGTGAAAAGATGCTGGAAGAGTGCCTAACGCCATCAAGCATGGTGGAGGTAATGTGATGGTTTCGGCTGCTTTGGTGCTGGTAAAGTGGGAGATTTGTACAAGGTAAAAGGGATTTTGAATAAGGAAGGCTATCACTCCATTTTGCAACGCCATGCCATACCCTGTGAACAGCGCTTGATTGGAGCCAATTTCCACCTCCAACAGGACAATGACCCAAAGCACGCCTCCAAATTATGCAAGAACAATTTAGGGAAGAAGCAGGCAGCTGGTTTTCTATTTGTAATGGAGTGGTCAGTAATACACGTACATGGGAAAAAAAGGGGGGGGGTGGGCTGCACAACCTAATTACAACATCAGAGGTGCTACCATGCTGAGACCTGTAGTTCTATTGCAGAAAAAAGGGGGGAAGCTGATGCACACTCTAAGTACTAAGAATAATAAATATAAAAAATATATAATAAACTATCAATTAACATGGTGTGATATAGAAGTTCTTAGTACATGTTTGGCCAAAGATGTTTGCCCACCTACCACTTCACAGTGACCTCATCAGGTGGGTGCCTAACATCCCTAATACTAACACATTGTATAAATTGGCCAGCGCAGTCACCAGATCTCAACCCCATTGAGCTGTTGTGGGAGCAGCTTGAACGTATGGTATGCAAGAAGTGCCCATCAAGCCAATCATACTTGTGGGAGGTGCATGAGGTGAAATTTCTTCAGATTACCTCAACAAATTAACAGCTAGAGTGCCAAAGGTCTGCAATGCTGTAATTGCTGCAAAAGGAGCATTCTTTGACAAAAGCAAAGTTTGAAGGACAAAATTATTATTTCAAATAAAAATCATTATTGCTAACCTTGCCAATGTCTTCACTATATGTTCTATTCATTTTGCAACTCATTTGATAAATAAAAGTCAGTTTTCATGTAAAACATGAAATTGTCTGGGTGACCCCAAACTTTTGAACGGTAGTGTAGCTTATGACACATAAACAATAACAATTTGCACATATTCACTAGGAGTTTTATTCGGGCCAGACTGCCCAACTGGCACTTCTGGCAAATGCCAGAAGGGGCGATGGCCAGATGGGCTGGTCCGGTGTCAAACCCCAGCTGAGCAGCTCTGCCTCTCGGCGCTCTGCTCGGCCGATGATACTGGAAGACAGGGGTGTTCCGCGAGGCCTTGCCCCACGACTCGCGGCACGACCCCCGTAAGGCAAGACAATGCACCTTTTGATGAGGCCACGCCCTGTTTGTGGGTACGCGCACACCTGTGGTGCACCCACAGGGGGACTGCCAGGGCTGCTTATCAGCCCCAGGCCGGCCCTGAGTATTATAGAAAGCAAATTTGGACTTCTTAATAGCAGATGGCTTCACAAATTTGGTGTGGAGCTCCTCTACACCCATGAAAAGGTGGTGGTGGTGGTTTGCTATATGCTGCATAAGAATGCCCTACTCAAAGATATGTATGGGGCCTAGGGACCCAGAGCCGACTGCACCATACAGTGGGTGCCAAGAGTCCCTTTACCGCCATCTTATGTGGGGAATAGAGAGGTGGAAGGCAGGTCAGGGAGACTAATACAACACACCCGAATTTTGGGGATCCGAGTCGAATCAAGTCCAGCTTAGGTATGCTGTAAATTCGGAACTCAGATTTAAAAAACAAATCTCCCATTTTGGATTGCATGTAAAGTTGTAAACAGGTCCAAATTACATGATTTTAGCTGTTTTATATAATTTCATTAAAAAAATCCAAAACACAAAATAGCCAAAACATTTCAGGATGGCTTTACCAAAATCATAACATTTGAGAGGGTTTTTTACAAAACCAAAACGCGAACATCTCTAATTTCACATAAGTGTTGACCATAACAAAACTTTTTTTTTTTTTTGCAATCTTAAAAATACTAGTTTGAATTTCAAACAAAACAATTTAACTCTGTAGAAGTACTTTTATTTTCTGTCATCCTTTGAGGACTAATCCCATAACCTCTCATTAATGGCAAGTGTTAAGTTCATAATATAGGACCCTATACACAACTTTTGTTAAACCAACCTTTACAGTGTGACTCAATTTAACTTTTTGTTTTAAAGTTTTGTGTACTGATATAGGGCTGAGATATATCAAGCCTTGGAGAGAGATAATGTACTAACAAGAAGCTCCTAACTGTAATGGGGCACATCCACTACCAGACTTTGAAACGACAGCATGATTACGACATTGTAATCGTGCAGACGTTTCACAGTCTGTGCTGTGCCTACACTGAACGTTCTGTCGTTCAGTGTAGGCACATCAATCATCCCCTACCATGCTCAACCTGACGTTATCGTCAGGTTGACCAGCATGTTCTGGCGATGTTTGATGTCGGAAACGACCAGCGGGAGCGCTCATTGCTGTTCGTTTCCGACATTAATGTGCCCGACTCATGCCCGATTCATGATCGATATAACGATAACGATATCGTTATTGTTCAGTCGCTCGTAGAAATCGACAAGTGGATGTGCGCCTTAACTTTACAGGCTGTGGGGGAGATTTATCAAAGCTTGGAGAGAGCTAAAGTACCAACCAATTAGCTTTTAACTGTCATTTCTCAAACACGGGGCCTGATTCAGGGACGGAAGCTAATGCAATCGCAAACGCGATTCCATATGCAACGCAGCTTCGAAAATATACTAATGGTTTCAAAGATCACCTGAGCATAGGGACGTCCACTGCTGCCTTTTCATCTGCTTATGACACCTGCGTAAATATCGGTAAAATTTGACGCATATTGAACAGCCATCTTTCCCTTGTGGCAGGTCTTACTAGCCGCAAACACTACAGCTCTCCTAACACACAGTGGGCTCTCATGCTGCGTATGAGATTGCAATGGCAAATTTATGCATGCCCATGTAACAGAGGGCCTGATTCAGAGCCGGACGCTCTGACCAGAGCGCTCGCTCTGAATCAGGGCCCTCCTACCTGAAAATGGAGCGGCCTCTTGGACGCTCGCATAGCTGTGGGTTACCACCCACAGCTTATGCGAGCGTCTATGATAATGGTCGCGATGGTCAAGACCGTCGCGACCATCTGGCTTGTGATGAGACCCTGCGGTAGGGTCTCGTTGCCGCAAGCCCTGGAGTGATTTTGGCTCTATCAGAGCCAAAATCACTCCCACTGACATCACTAGTGACGTCAGTGGGGCCGGACCCAGACGGTAGGCGTTCCCATGGGAACGCCTCCGTCTGGCAGCCACGCCCACCAAAGGGGGCGTGCTGTCAATCACCATCGACAGCACGCCCCCTTTGGTGCGAGACCTGGAGCGACAGCTTGGCTGTGGCTAGCCGGGTCTCGCGCATGCGCACGACGGAGCTCCCTCCGTCGGGCGCATTTGGGGTACATCGACCCGCTTGCGAGCGTCCTGTGCTCGCGAGCATGTCTGAATGAGACCCAGAGTTTAAACGGTCAGACACGTCTGCATTTTTATAACAACCTCCCGTTATCTCCCATAACACTGACTACTTGTCACTCACTTTACGAATGGTTTCTCTGAACATGCGGAATCACAAGACAATCGCAGTGCGTGCGCAGTGTGGCTTATATGCATGCGCAATGGAAAATAAATGCTCGATCTGCATAAAAATCGCCATTGCATCCGTCTCTGAATCAGTCCCACAGCCTGTACAATGACAGTTAGAAGCTGATTGGTTGGTACTTTGGGCATGATTCAGACCCGTTCGCTAGGCTGCGTTCACACGTAGCCTGCCGATGTTTGCAATGTGCGCATGCGTATAAGATGCAGTGCGGGTGCGTGAACTAATCCATGTGATCGGGAAGCGTTCGCCCTGTACATAGATGCCTCACTAGAATGAATGACAGGACAAGCCGTTTGTAGGTGGTGACAGGGATTGGTCGATGGAAACGGGGGTGTGGTGGTGCGAACGCAGGCGCGTCTGTGCATCTGAACGCTGTTTCATGGGCGTGCATAATTAAGACGCAGCATCATAATACACGTCACATGGCTGAATTACACACAGCAGCACTCGCAGTGCTTGCGGTTGGGTATGGTCAGCCACAAGTACTGCGTATGGGTCCGATGTTACTCGATGTTACCGATTGTTGAATACACTTCCTGGAGATGACGTGTATTACTAAGGGAAAGTGGGCGTCTAAATACACACCGCAATCGCACGCCAAGACATAGTGGCCGTGCTAATGTCTTGCCGCGCGATCGCTGGATTTGCGTACTTTGGCAGCAGACGGCTGCATACGAAACCATGTAGTGAGGGGGTCTGAATCAGGTCCTTTATCTCTCACTGGAGACTCACATATAGGCCCCCATTTATTAACGAATGTAAATACCAGTGACATTTTTCATTTAGTATCACTGTGATACAAACGAAAATGCCACTAGTATTTATCAATACTTACCTCTCCGTCGAGGTACAGTGAAGATCTCCTCGTCTTTAAGGTCCTCCACTCAGCTGCTGGCAACAACGGGCTTCTGTGTAACGCGCATTCGCGACGGGGATCCGGCAGTGCCTGGAAGGCTTCGCTGAAGCCAGAAGGGCAGCACCGGGTCCCCATTGTCATCAATGGGGACCAAATCTCTCACCCCATTTAAAGATGGTGAGAAAAATGCTCTGACTAAGGGCCTGATTCAGAGCCGGACGCAATTAGCGCTCGCTCGTCCAGAAAATAGGGTTGGCTATTCAAATGAACCGTTCGCTCTTTGCGGTCTGTTCACGCCTCTAGGTCTGAACGAGCGAACAAAACTTGCGGTCGTTTTTTGGGAAACTACGCCCCCTGGCCGCTCGCATCCTACGTCATGTCCGCTATTTATTAGATTAATCGAGTACATCGACCAGGGTATGAACTGCTCGCTATTCTTGTGGTTGGTTTTTGCTACCACAATTTTGCGAGCAGTTCTGTCTATTAAATAACCCAGTGACGTGGTCAATGACGCTGCTGTTTTAATTATGCACACCCATAAAACGCCCGTTTTGACCTTTAAGCACGCCTGCGTTCGGATCTCCACTCCCCGTTTTCAAGCACCTTCCCCTGTTACCACCCACATACGCCTCTTTCTGTCACTCAAATTATCAGGCATTCGCTATTTTGCGAGCACATGAATTTCGACCGCACTGACTGGTTCGCGCGTGCGTATAACGATCCGTACGCATGCGCAGTTGGGCAAACATCGCTCGGAGCGAACGAGCGGCCGCTTACGAGCGGCTCTGAATCAGGCCCTAACAGCGGTAATCTTAGATTACGACTGTGGATAACATAACCCCTTTAGTGAGTGCCAAAGGGGTTATGCATCGTTAATAAATGGGGCCCATATTTTGAAACATTTTAAGTCAAATTAAGAGATTGCAACCAGAAGTAATGCATATAATAATACATGTCCCAACATTTATTTATTTACTTATTTATTAGGACTCCCCTCTGCCCACTGGATAGTCCTCTCCTGCGACCTCCTCTGGTCTGAGCGCTGTGCTGGTCTTCCCTTTTAACTTGTTGAAGCAGAACTACTTGTTCTGCCAGGTATATGTTGCATTACAGCATTTTGTAGCTGTGATAGAGATGTGCATATGTCAGAGGTTCCCAAATTTTTTTGAATCATGGCGCCCTAGAGTAACAGCATTGTTTTCACAGCACCCCTAACCCAAACGATTGTTATTGAGAAATTCTGAAAAAATGTAATAAAGTAATAAAGTGAAGTATATTGTGCTTACCTGTCATCGTTCGGGTTCAGTTATGTGGTGTTGGACAGGTTTGAGCTTCTGTTTGTCAACATATTTAGATTACATTGACCAAAAATAATTTGATTTGGTGCTGGACCACCTACCTGAGGCACCCCTGCAAGTGTCCTGAGGCACCCCGGGGTGCCAGGGCGCACAGGGCCTGATTCAGAGCCGTTCGGAAGTGGCCGCTCGTTCGCTCTGAGCAATGTTTGCACAACTGCTCATGTATATGGGTCGTAATGCACATGCGCAAACCAGTCATTGCGGTTGGAAATCGTGCGCTTGCAAAACAGCGAGGGGCTGCTAATTTGATTGACAGAATGTACCGTTTGTGGGTGGTAACAGGGGAAGGTGCTTGAAAACGGGGGAGTGGAGATCTGAACGCAGGCGTGCCTAACGTTCAAAAGGGCGTTTAATGGGAGTGTATAATTAGTAAAGGAGCGTCATCGACCACGTCACTTGGTTGTCTTTTAGCCTGAACTGCTCGCAGTGATAGCGGTAAGAAAAACCTACCACAAGCACTGCAAGCAGTTCAGATGTCTTTCGATGTTCCCGATGAATCTAATAAATACCGGAGATGACGTGTGATGCGAACGGCAAAGGGGCGTCTTTACAAAATAGTGAGCACATTTTTCGTTCACTCGCTCAGACATAGAGGCATCAACAAACCGCAAAGAGCGAGCTCTCAATTTAAATAGCCGGCCCCTTTTTTGGAACGAACGCCGCCAATAGCGTCCGGCTCTGAATCAGGCCCACAGTTTGGGAACCACTGGCATATGTGGTTGGTTATCAGCTGAAATGTTTGTTTTGCTCATGTCTATACATGTGTCTTTTCTTACTACTGCTTCAGTTGTACCAAATAGACCCTGTCAGCACGTTTAGATCCTGTGCAACTCGGCCACTCCGAACATTTAAACATTTAAAGATCAATATGGTACGTTACAGTCGCACCAGACGTCTAACATCGTATTGTGTATGGAGGTCCAGTAAGTGAGGACACATCTGTACCTTGACTCTTCTCCATCATGCTAAATTCAAGACTCTCTACACCAGTAGCAATTAAGTTAAATGTGCTGTAAGTTGCTGCCATTGTGCCTTGTGTTGGGTGTTGTGCTCGTGTTGGTTGTGGTGCTTATGTTAGTTGTGGATCTGATAGTGGTTCTGGTGCTTGTGTTGGTTGTTGTGCTTGTGGATCTTGTGCTGGTGCTGCTTGTTTTGGTTGTTGTGCTTGTGGATCTTGTGGTGCTTATGTTGATTGTGGTTGATTGTGGTTCTTGTGGTGGTTGTGTTAGTGGTTGTGATGCTTGTGGTGGTGAATAATGCACACTCACAGGCACTATTACCGCTGCAGAAGTATCTTCCGAAATTAGCATTAGGAAGATCTCCTGAACCTCTTCTTTCACTTGTGGGTGTGTAGATTTGCTAATACTTAGGGGATGGACCTGTGTAAAATAGACACATGTGTAAGTACCAAATTATCCCAGTACATTTGTTTTTACCATTTAAAAAATGTTAATTGATCGTTATTTCTGCATGAATAACTGAAATAAATTGTTAACAGCAGAGGTGGCTTGTAATGAAGTTATAGGTTATTTATTTACATGCTGGTTATTTGCATTTGTTGCCTCGTGCTTCTCATAGTAGGGACAGCTGATGATTTTAGTTTCTGAGCATTTTGTAATTTATTTTTCAACTCCTTTCCCATCATCCTCCAGGGCAGTGGCACACTTAAAAGGGAGTCCTGAGGACCCAGACCGGTAGAGCTCTCTGGGCCTGATTCAGACCCGGTCGCAAGCGCTGAGTGATCGCAACCGGGTCGATGGTGGCACACAGCTCATGTGCATGACGGAGTCGGCTCTGTCGTACGCATGCACGATACCCGGCTAGCGACGGGCAATCCGTCACTCCGGGTCTCTCACCAAAGGGGGCGAGCTGTCGATGTTGAGTGACAACTCACCCCCTTTGGTGGGCGGGCCGGGGGGGTGGCTGCCCAAATGGAGGGGTTCCCATGAGAACACCTACCATCTGGGGGCGGCCCCACTGACATCACTCTGTTAGAGCTGAAATCTCTCTGGGGCTTGCGGCCACGAGACCCTACCACAAGAGTCTCATCGCAAGCCCGATGGTCGTGATGGTCTTGACCATCGCGACCATCATCATGGCCACTCGCTATAGCTGTGGGTGGTCACCCACAGATATGCGAGTGGCCAAGAGGGGCGATCCA
This sequence comes from Taudactylus pleione, assembly GCA_031769625.1. Classification (NCBI taxonomy): domain Eukaryota; kingdom Metazoa; phylum Chordata; class Amphibia; order Anura; family Myobatrachidae; genus Taudactylus; species Taudactylus pleione. Next base: position 3,008,864 of record JAUIMM010000261.1, read on the forward strand.
AAATAAAAAAAGCCCAGCCCTGATTCAGAGCGAGGTCCTCTGTTCACCACATACAAGGAGATGTGTGTGGTGGAGCTGCTGTGCATGCCTAGCTGCAACAGCACCTGAAATGCCCACTGCCATCCTGTCTCACCTCTCCTCAGGCCTCGATGAAGGTAGGGGCTTGGTTTCTGTGGGTAATGCCATCTTCAAGATGGCGTTAACCTGTAGAAGCCTATGGGTTTCTATCAGGTAAATGCGTCCTTCTACGCATGCGCCGAAGGACGCCAGAGGGGGCTTCTTTATCATAGACCCGGAAGTCCCTCCATCACAAAGGGACGCTCTTGCTGAGAGAGCGGTCCTTTGCGGTGTGTTCATCATGCATACTGGCGTTACCAATGCACCACATCCCACCTGCAATGCAGCATGCATCCCGCCCATGGAGTTCTATGTTAATGGCAAAATCAGTGTCTTATGCAAGAACAACTGTGATTGAGCAAGAAGGCCAACTACGTACTTGATTCTTGGTTCCATAAAATCCATCAGTTCTGGCAATGCAAATTCAACAAACACGAAAGGCATTATTTATTGATACAGCTTATTGGGGTGGTGGTCACAATAGGTGTCAGGTGGAATGTGAAAGTGACTTTTAGGCCACACAGAGGGTCCTTCTCCAGGATGCTGGGTTTATTGATATCAACAAGATAACAGGTAATAGCAGTAACACAGCGGTATCAGCGCTAAACAGAATAGCGGTATTGCAGGGGTTAACAGTGGTATTTAGGTGTCTCACCTCAGGAGCTAAGTACTGATATCTGCACAGTACTGAGACACTCTACACAGTAAGGATGGCACCAGCTGCACATGAGCAGTTGCCCAATAGTGACATCATCAGGTCTGAGGTTGCGCCTCCCTCTTAGAGGGTATATTTACGGTAGTGTCTAGATTCTCTACATGGAGAAGACCCTGACATCATCAGTTACTGTCCAACGTCATTCCCTACCATCCACATGGGCATAGAGGGGGAATATAATACTGTGGCGAGCGTAGCGAGCCACTGAGCCTGAAGCGTAGCGAGCAGACAAGTTTCTCCTTTAGGTGGACTTTATGGGCAGGGAACCGCACTTCCGCCCTCATTGACGTCACTTCCAGGTCCTTATCGTGAAGGGGAAATAAGCTCTACCGTATATATATTTACTAAAGTAAGAGTTTTTAGAAATATAGATGTTGCCCATAGCAACCAAACAGATTCTAGCTATTATCTTAGAAGGCTATTATCTTAGAAGGTGCTAGTTAAATGTTAAGTAGAATCTGGTTGCTATGGGCAATATCTCCACTTCTAAAAACTCTCACTTTAGTAAATATACCCCTAGGTCCTAGTACCCCACATTTAAAGTAGAGAGAAGAGACAGTGCTGTAGTGCACTGCAAGCTAACATTATTATTAAAACTATGGTCGTCTGAATGTTTAGGGTGCATCCTACTATACAGTTTTCTGTGTGTCTACTACTTTCATCAGTGGCTGCATTTGATGACCATTTTACCTTAGAATTATTCCAAACATTAGAACTGAGAACATTTGCATCAGGTGCAAAATAATACCCATAAAAATCAACATCTACATTATCACCTTCACCAACATCAGCAAGGACAGCCGTTCTAGATGCATCCTAACCCACTGCCCCATGTTCCTTGCTCACTGTCTCTCCTCTCTGTGGCACCCCATCTGTCTGCCCCTCCCCTGTAGACTGTAAGCTCTCACAAACAGGGCCCTCTTCCCTCATGTGCTTTGCATTCCCTCACTTACACCACCATCTCCTCCATTCTGCCAACAACGGCACCTATCCCTTGAGGATGTAGTTGGCATCCCGGCAGTCAAAATCCCTGTGCCAGCATACCAACTGTAAGTCTCATGGTTAGGCACTAGGGGGAGTATTTGGATTAGGCTGCAGGAGTGGGGGGGGGCATTTAGGTTTAGGCTGTGGAGGGGAGGTTAGGTTTAGGCTGCGGGGAGCGTTAGGGGTAGGGTTAGCCTACCTACCGGTAGGTGTCTGCATTGTAGCCCAGTTGGGATGCCATTGTCGGGATTTTCAGCACCGGGATCCTGAGTACCAGCATCCCATACCCAACCCATTCCTTGGGTATTATGACTGCTGATGCAGCAATGTTTAAAAACCATGTTCATGTCCTACTATGTTCTATACTGTAAGTGACTTTGTTCTTGTTTTGTTCATGTTGTTTCTGTCTATGTACCTTGTAAGCACCATATACAGTAAATAAAGGATAATAATAATATTATGCATATATTTTTAGTGTTTGATCCACAATCTGGATTGCCAGGTCTGGCAATGTTCAACCATTGAGGCTATGTTCCAAGACTGAAGGTGCATACACACGTGACAACTTTTTGAACGATTTGTTGTTAACGAAGTCGTTATCGTTCAAAAAAATCATTCAGTTTCTGAGTTATAACGATGAACCATAATCGATCAAGCGCGCTCCTGTTTGTAGTTATCGTTTATCGTCCATTTCAGACTGTCCAAAATAACGATTTTCATTAAGGGAAGGAACATTTTTCGTTCATCGTTGTAAAAATCGTTCATTACACTTCAAAAATTGTTCACTTTTTCAAGGAAAAATCTGACAGATAATCTGACAGAAAATCGTTGGTTACAAAATCGTTATGTGTATATGTACCTTTAATCAGTCCTGACCTTGACTCACCTATTGTACTCACACTGTGCACTTAGACTTTGCCATGTTATCCATCTCACTATTAAAGAATGTCCATCCATCCTGATGATTTTTGGCTTGCAGTGGCGATTGACATTTTAGGTAACATATGGCCTATATTTCTTTGATTAGTCATTTTACTTCTTATCTATGTAACCACCCTACTAACTAACACCTTTGTTACTCCTAATGTACCCACCCTTAGCATTCCTCTAAGTGGTGTACATCCCCAATGTCAGTACCTCCACCCAAGTACTTATGGTTTATGTGGGTCTACTTGGGAAAACCCAATGGTTAAAATATATAGTGTGGTGTATAGATAATGTGTAATCACAATACAATACTGTATCATTTCACTTCACATTTACCACCAATGTATTTTCCTTCCATAGATTCCGCAGTAATGGATCTCCCACTTTATCACTCCAGGTAAGTAAACATACAGATAGTTGGCTTGTCATATATTACTTTTATGAAGAACTTAAAAGACAGTTGTTCCCATACATAGGCATTCACTTTACATGTGACATAACATTAATGACAACGCAGTAACAATATTATTACAATTTACAATGTTTATACTACTACCTTGAATATGGCACAAAATATCCTAAACTTCTAAGCAATAAAGTATTACAATCCTAAGGACTAAGGATATAAATATTTCAAGTTCATAAATCACAGATACTGTCAATGGTCCTTTAACCTAGTTATGGTACTTCCTCTTGCGGTTGTAGAATTTACTTGGAAACTTTGGCCCTCATTCAGAGCCGTACGCTCTGAGCAGAGCGCACGCTCTGAATGAGGGCCATCCTCCATAACTATAGAGCGTCCGCCTGGACGCTCGTATAGCTGTGGGTCACCACCCACAGCCTATACGAGCGTGCAGTTTGATGGCCGCGATGGTCTTGACCATCGCAACCATCAAAACTGCGAGCCGGAGCCTGCGGTTGAGGTTTTCAACCGCAAGGCCCGGAGTGATTTTGGCTCTATCAGAGCCAAAATCACTCCCACTGACATCACTAGTGATGTCAGTGGGCCGGCTTCTGACGGTAGGCGTTCCCTTAGGAACGCCCCCGTCAGGGAGGCACGCCCCCGGCACGCCCACCAAAGGGGGCGTGCTGTCAATCAACATCGACAGCACGCCCCCTTTGATCAGACACAACGAGCGAAGGAAAGTCCTTCGCTCGTCGCGTCTGGCGCATGCGCACGACGGAGCTCCCTCCGTCGTGCGCATGCTCAGTGCAGAACATCGACCCACTTGCGAGCGGACAGCCGCTCGCGAGTGGGTCTGAATCAGGCCCTTTGTTATAGTCTTCTAAAGTAATGAGCAATTACTCTCCTAAATATCCACTTGTTACACTGTAGCTTTTGCTGTTCGCAATATACTGTAGTAATACTCAATACGTAGTTATAGTGCAACTGTCTCTGAGATTCTTCTGGCTCAATTTACACTGTATTCAGGTACTGTTTCATACCCTGGATTAACTCTACAGAATGTAATTAGAGGTTTCCTCTGATATAGTCTAAAAGGTATATATCTATAGTTTCTCTGGTATGAAGTTTGTTAATTACTCCTCTTAGACAAATGTCTATTTAATTATACATCTGTGGTAGAAGCACTGTAATGAGCACCACTAGTAGATAAATCCTCTAGTGCTCCTTATGATCCTGGGATATAAGCCTCTGGGCCTGATTCAGAGCCGCTCGTAAGCGGCCGCTCGTTCACTCCGAGCGATGTTAGCACATCTACGCATGCGTATGGGTTTTAGTACGCATGCGCGATCCAGTCAGTGCGGCCGAAAATCGCGTGCTCGCAAAATAGCGAATGCCTGCTAATTTGAGTGACAGGATGAGGCGTTTGAGGGTGGTAACAGGGGAAGGTGCTTGAAAACGGGGAGTGGAGATCCGTACACAGGCGTGCCAAAAGGTCAAAACGGGCGTTTTAATGGTGTGCATAATTAACAAAGCAGCGTCATCGACCACGTCAGTTGGGTGTCTTTTAGCCAGAACTGCTCGCATGATTGCGGTAGGAAAATGCAACCACATGAATAGCGAGCAGTTCATACGCCTTTCGATGTACTCATTTAATCTAATAAATAGCGGAGATGACATATGATGCGAGCGGCCAGGCGGCGTTTTTTACAAAAAAACGTCCGCATGTTTTGTTCGCTCGTTCAGACATAGAGGCGTCAACAGACCGCAAAGAGCGAACGGTCAATTTAAATAGCCAGTCCCTTTTTCTGGACGAGCGAGCGCAAATAGCGTCCGGCTCTGAATCAGTCCCTCTGTCCCTATAGAGCCTCTTTGCTGCCACTAGGGATATCTGTGTCTGTGTGAGAGTCAGGTATTAATTACTCACAGCCCGACCAGCACTGCTGATGTCGTCCATCTGACACTGGAGCTGCCTCGCCTCTCAGTCTCCGGCTCTCATTGGCTGCACACCAGACCGGCTCCCAATCAGCGGCATTTACTCCGCCCCTTTTCCTCCAGTGCATCCAACACACTGTAGCACATCCTCACCAGAGGGATAAAAAGTACCACATAAATTGATATGTTAATACATTAAATACATATATCATGAATTGTGACTATACATATATATATTTTACCTCATAAATTGTACATTTATAAATATTACATAGATTAATAAGTACAGTTCTTATTTTAACCCTTAACCAGGGTTACATCTATAAGGCTGAAGGTGGAGCAGAACTGGAAGCAATGGCACTGTCTGGTAATCTGGTTCTGCTTACTGTATGAACAAGCCTACCTGGCGAAAAGCGCGTCCTGCCGCCTCTCTCCCCGTCTGACACGGGGAGCCGCTTATCTGGAGCTTTTGGAGACCTTCTTTCACACTGACCAGCAGGTGTTTCGTTTCAGTGCGGGCAGTCCTCACACGGTGCATTTGACTTCTGCAATGCATACCTCCCAACTTTTGAGAACGGGAAGGAGGGACAGGGCGCGCGCCCGAAAAAGGGGCATGGCTTCCGAAAAGGGGGCGGAGCCAACTGAAACCGGGGCGGAGCCTCGCGGCTTCCACTTGTTTTCGTCACTATAGGGGGCGTGCCCAGCACTCTCCGAGATGCTGGGCAGCCCCCCAGGCTCTCCCTACACTAGTGAACAGATGCCGTGCGATGCGCACGGCATCTATTCACCTTCTGCACACCTGCTGCTCTGCTAAGCAGAGCAGTGGGTGTGCTCTCCCCAACTTCCCCCCCACCGCGGGACACTGCGGCCCGCGGCGGGACAGTCCCAGAAAAATGGGACTGTCCCGCTGGAAGCGGGACAGTTGGGAGGTATGACTATATATATATATATATGTATTTAAAAGGAACAAGGTATTGAAAATAAAAAAAATTATAGATGAAGGATGTTCATGTTTATAATATAAACAGGAACAGTTCATGTTTATATTAAAAACATGAACATCCTTCATCTATTAATTTTTATTCATTTTCAATACCTTGTCCCTTTTAAATACATGGCTTGACCCTTTACACTATAATTATTACCTGCAATATATCAATCAAAAATGCCAGGTGAGTATTATATACACTGCATGGTATGTACACAGCCAGCCCGGGAAAGCAGAGAAAAAAACTCTGCCCTTGCAGTCAGGCAACGGTTGGGGGGCGTGCCCGAGTGTCTTTAGTATTAATAGGTCCCCAGCAGCTCTCTGCAGCTTGCAAATCAGTAGTGGGAGGGTGGGCGTGGCTGGCCGGAACGTCCCTGCGTCATCACGCTGATGACGCAGACGCTGATGACGCAGGTGGGCGGGCCAGCCCTGTCGGAGCTGCCGGATGCAGGGAGAGGTGCGCGCACAGCGCGGTAAGCTCACCGCTGTGTGCGCAAACAAGCACAGCAGCGGTGACAGAGATTTCCCTCCAACCTCCCCCGCCCGCGGGACACTACAGCCCGCGGGCGGGACAGCGAGACAGCTCCCAAAAAACGGGACTGTCCCGCGAAAATCGGGACAGTTGGGAGGTATGGCAATGTCCCCTTTGTGATATCGGTAGTCACCTAACACCAGGCATGTGAGTGACAGCCTGCACACTCCTTTTGTTTCTATCAGCACAGTAACCGGCCCCTCTCTCATCCAGTGCCACCTCTCTCCAAAGAGACTGGAAAGCAGAAGGTGCCAGGACATATGTGTGCTGTACTTTTTCACCACCTATTCCTTTAACCTTAGCATGACCAGCAATTACGACATGATCTATTTTCATATGCTGCATTGATTATATATGTTGCACCCTTTTTATATGCTAAAGCTGGCCACACATCTAAAGATTATCTGTCCAACTAGCCAACTAGTTGATTGGTTGGAATAAAAATCTGGTAAGGAATACAATCAGCAATTTGCTCCCAAATGCTGGAAAATGGACCAAAACTGTTGTTTGAACAAATTGTTTAGATCAAACATTTAACAAACTTGTCTGAACGACCATTTTCATCTGTTTTCTGGCATTTAGGAGCAAATTGCTGATCATCATTTACTCCCATACGTTACCAGATTTTCATTCCAACCAATCAACAAGTTGGCTGGTTGGATGTAAATTGGTCTAGTGTGTGGCCAGCTTAAGACTGTAATATGTTGAAGATTGTGATCTTTTCTTTATACTTTCGTGCCAATAATTGCAGCAATTTGAAGCTTGGATACATCCATCAATAATTATGTTCTAGAGGTTTCACAGCTAGGTAATGATTGTGCCAACACATATGGCCACTAAGGTTGTTATACGGAGTACAGCAATAATACGGAATCATTATAATAGAGTAATTTACTCTGATTAGTATGCCATTATGGAGTACCTACTAAAGGAGTTTACAAAAGATTGTTTGATTATTTGATTAATTTATTAATCTTGTCTCCATAGCCACCAGATACCAGCACATATTATGTGCTTATTTTATTTCAATTACTTTGCCACTGTGTAACCAATTTGAAGTGAAAAAATTATTATTGTAATAAGTGTTTGTTTTGGGTGGACTCACTTTTTCAAGAGAGCCCAGTTGTCCTATATTTTACAATTAGTAATAAAAGGTATGTTTTAATGCAGATCATATTGCCATATGCAATATCTTGTTATATTATCCATTTTTCTAAAGAGTGCTCCCCAAAAAAGGAATTTCTTCTTTTCCTTTTAGCTTCTGCTAAAAGGAAAATTTATTTTGAGTTTCCTGCACATTAAAATACTTTATTTGTTGGATAAGGCTTATGCACTACTCACAGGCTGTACTGGCCTGTTTCAGACCCACTCGCAAGCGCTATGCGCTCACAAACGGGTCGATGGCCGGGCAAGTGCGCACTACACGCGATCAAGCCCCGGAGCGAGCGAGAAATCAGCCTCTGGCCTTCCTCAGGGAATAAAGTGAGGAAATCCCTGAGGAAGGCCAGAGGCCGATACGCGTTGGAATCACATCCCATCACACACAGCGCTTACTACCACAGCGCTTATTATCAAAGTCTCCTTGGCTGGAGCCGACTGAGCGGCCTGACTAGCCTGAGGCCCGGGGACCGCGTGACTTCACGTGATCGCGGGCATCCCGGAAGTCTCGTGGCAGTCGGCGGACAGCTGTTCCCACAGCGTGTGTTGCCGGACACGCGCTGCTACCTAGAGGCACAGCAGATGGAAGCGACTAAGAAGAGTAGGACCAGAGCGGAACACTCTCCTGGAGGAGAGTGAAGAAAATCAGCAAGGGTAAGTTGTGCACCTGGGGGTCCGGGACGCCGCCCCACCAGACACAACGATATACCCTAACTTAACATAGGACAATCGAGACTGTATCCATACAAGATCAAGTATCATAACCCCCATTCACCCCTTAACACCCGCGCACTATCAGCGCAATCCCAATCATCCACACAAACTCTGCCTTAACACTCCATAGTGTGAACTATTACAAGAACGCTAAACTCCTGTGAGGTATATTACATCTACAGGAACACTGTGAACCTATACATATATTTATATATTTTATCTATATTTGATGTTTGGAATAAATATATCTACTGGTTAAATGTACAAGGTATAAGCTATCTATTACTACAGTTAAACAACATTAGTAGCGCGGACCCTGTCCTCATATTTTGATCTTGAACTCACTACTCGTGAACTACATGGCATTATCTGTGATATGCTTCTGAGGTATTCCATGTTTGATATTAGTAATGACGGTGGTGCTGATAAGAGTGGGTAAATGATTGATCTCAAACCAGAGTCTATGAGAATCAGGTACTCCTAACCCCTCCATACAAAAACATCAGCAGCGGTGACAGACCACGGAAGATCTGGGATGTCATGTGGATGCAGAGGCTCTTTAGGTTGGTGTACGAGAAGGGCCACGCACGGACTACAAACAAAGACCTTCAATACCTGGCGTCTAGCTCATCATGCTCATCAATGATGAGTGTCTCGCTCATCATGTTCTTGCATATTACGGCCCCAGACAAGGATGTCGTCAACTATAATCTCACAGTGGTACCCAGCAAACAGTTGTTCCATACAGCGTTGAAACACCTCACTGCCCGTAGTCGGCTGCATGGCATGTGTAAGAAGGCATATCTCCCAGCTGGTGTCATAAAAGCTGTGAGGAGTGACGATTCTTTGTCTAATTGGATTTGGCAAAACCCACATTTGGCATCTAATGTGCTGAGGACCTTGGCTTCAGGCATGTCAGCAATGACTTGACTTGTTCTACTGTTCTCAATGGGTGACGGGTGTCTTAGCAGCACTTTATTGAGGTGTATGTGGTCTATACAAATCCTGACAGTCGCATCTTTTCTTTACAGCAGCCACCATTGCAGATACACATTGGTTCGCTTCTTCAATAAGGGTTATGACACCAAACGCAGTCATGCGCTCCAACTCAGCTAGGGGTCTTCCTTGTCTTCCCCCTCTGCATATGTAAATGTGTCAGCTTTAACAACTGCCTCTGAACCTGCCAGATTAAGCAATGTATATGCTTGTACCTTTTTTGATTTTTTCAGACAGTCCAGAAATGCGGTACACAGCCCATCATCTCCTGAACTGCACCCATCTGTCAGTGATATTTTCATCAAACACAAGGGGGCCGATGAGTCCTTGAGCCATGGTATCCCGCTTCTGTCATCATGTAGATGTGCTGCAAATCAGACAAGACTCATGGACTCTGGAGAGCAGAGGAACACCTTTACTTAGTTTCACATCAGGAACTGAACTAACTAACAAACAGGAAACTCCCTCCCAGCATGCATAGCCCTAGAGAAAGTATCATCCTGCAGGGTCCTAGCAGGATACATATCTAGAATTACACACTTCACTCTTTCAAGACACTTGTGATAGGTGAGTTCTATTATGCTGTTCATCTTTCTACACCATGGATGAACATTTCACATTTTGGCTTTTTTTTTTTTTTTTTTAGTTCAGATGTCCTACTGTGCCAGATTTCTTGATATTAATATTTAGGGATGTGCGCCGACCCCCGTGTTTTGGTTTTGGATCTGAATTTGGTTTTGCAAACCACCCTCAAGTGTTTTAGTTTTGGATCTGGATTTTTAAATAAAAATGAGATAAAAAGTTTTAAAAACAGCTAAAATCATGTAATTTATGCAATCCAAAACCCGAAATTCGGATTTAAAATCCGAATTCCGAACCGCAAAAAGATCAGAACTGCGACCCGGATCTCCTCAGGAGATTAGAACTGCGACTCAGATTTATCCGGATTCACGAAATTCGTGTGGATTGGGATTTCTGGAGAACCGAACCGCACATCTCTATTAATAATATCTACTGACCAATGAGAATTCACAGCATGGCATGCGCTAGAGTTGAGGAACCGCCCTGACATTAGTCATGCTGTTTCAACAGGCTGCTTGGCATTCTTACCAGGGTTTGTAGTTCTACAAAAATGTCAGGCCTGTTGGAATAGGGATGCAGTCAGGAAACCGACGGTCGAAATGCTGACCGCCGGCTTCCCAGCTATCTAATCCCGGCAGGGGTCTAATTTATTTATTACCAGTTTATATATTTCCAGTTATTTATATAGCGCACACATATTCCGCAGCGCTTTACAGAGAATATCTTACCATTCACATCTGTCCCTGCCCCAGTGGAGCTTACAATCTATGGGCCTGATTCAGAGCCGCTCGTTAACAGCAGTACGCTCGTTGCGTTCCGATATTGAGAAAGCGCGCATGCGTCGGTGTAACACTGCGCATGTGCGTATGGCATATTGCGATTTTTTTTTGTCTCGTTCGTCAAAGAGCGTACAGGAGGTGACATGTCAAATGTGATTGACAGAACAGGGCGTTTTTGGGTGTTGACGGGGGTGGAGATGGAAAAACGCAGGCGTGGCGAGGCGTTTTTGGGGCGTACATACATTATCAGATGCGAACGTCAAATGTGTTCGTACCAACTCATACGTCACTGGATGATCCTCTTTCCGTCCAAAATGCTTGCACAGCTTAGGGTCTGGATTACTCGACCACAGTGGCGATGGCCTTCTCCTCCGTCCCGGCACTCCACGATGTTGCATCGATTAATCACGGCTTGTCAGAAAAACAATTAGTGTTGTATTGAAAACCGGCTTGGAATGTGTTTTGAAATCAGTTTTTTGGGTTAGCACAAAACCGTACGCAGGTGGAAATCAGAGCTGCTAATGTCAGGATTACACAATCAATTAGCGTACATTTGTGGGTGTTTTGTTTTGGGTTGATATTTGGTTTTTGGGTCATCATGTTTGTGTGTTTTTTTCCATTTTGCTTTTGCCTGGAGAATTTGCATCCTTATCTAAATTTTAAAACGTTCCTTAAAGAGCCCTTTTTTTTTTTTCCCGTGTAAAATTTGGGGGAGCTCGTTTTTGCCTTGTGGGCCAGGATTAAATGTAAACCATTTCTACAATAATGTCAGAATACAATGTCGAACATTTTTTTCAAATTTATTGGAAAATAAAAACATTTTAATGCACATTTTTGGCCCAAACATTTTGGGCAGTGTTTTTCCCCAAATTTTTTATAATTGTGCAAACATAAAAGGTATGGAAACGTAAAGCTAAAAATTAAAAACAATTCACAAGAAAGGAGAGGGAAGTTTTGGCCAGAAAGGAATATGGGGCAAGCACAGAAGGAGTGTGGGAAAAGTAGCCAGTGCTGTCAACGTTTTTTCCCCCGTTTGGCAGGGGGAGGGAGGGCGCCAGACCGGGTCCGGGATGTCATCGGGCTGGCCCGTCCAGAGGCAGATGTTGTGGCCTCTGGACTAGGCACAGGGCTAGGCACATTTGGAGGATTGGCTGATGTTGTGCCAGAGGTGGAGGATCCTGATGTTCCGGCAGGAAGGGAGGTCGGCTCCACCATGTGCTGGCGAACAAGCTGCTCCAGGGCATTGGCGATGCGGATGTTGGCCCTGGTATTTTCCACCAGGGCCTGACCAATGGTCACGTTGGCCGCAGCATTTTGCTCCAGGGCCTCAGCCACCCGTACCAGACTGGCGTCCATCCTCTGCAGAATCTCCGTATGGAAATCCGATTTAAAATTGAGTTCTGTGAGGAGGGACACTGCCTGCGAGGGGGATTGCCCTGGACTGGCTTCTGCAGGGTCCTCAGCCGGATGTACTGGTTCCTCCCCTACAGAGCCAGCAGAAATTCTGCGGCCAAGGCTCCCCTCTGGAGCAGACTCATCCGCCTGTGTCTCTGTTGGAAAAATGAGAAAAGAGTCACATTAGAATCTACATATTGGCACAATAACATTTCAGAGTTGGTGACATCACAATATTTACCTTGGACAACATGAGGAGCCGCAAAGTCTAGCATGTCCGTATCCATGTTGGACACGCCAAACACCTCCACAGCCTGCACACACCCCTGTGCCAGCTCTTCTAAATCATTCAACTCCAATGACACAGGGGTGGGACCCCCACCTGTCCCCCTTGCATGCCTAGCCCTGTCCGCCAGTTTTTGCTTTAGGCGATATTTGAAGTCGGCCCATCTGTTGGTGAAATTGGAACCATTATCCTTTTGATTTAAATGGGTTTTGGTTTTAGGGGGGGTCAAGTTTTTACTTACCGCCGTTTGACATCCCGGGCTAGACGGACATAATCACCCACCCTATTGACAGCAACGGCTACCTCCTCCCACATTCTCCACTTCTGGCTTGCACTCATATTCCTGTCTGCCTGTGGCAGGATGTCCACACACTTCTGAACCAAAACCTCCATCTCCTTTCTTGTGAATTGTGGCTGCCTTTTCTTTTTGCCAGCTTTGGCCAGAATACTGGGCCCAGCAGCCTCTTCCATGTCATCCTCCTCACCTATTTGTTTAAATGTTGAGAATTTTAAGCTTCACAACTTGCACTATATTATGTTTCAAATTAATCAGTGTTTTGAAATGCCTGAAATACTTACCGGCAGACTGTTGCCCATTGTTTCCCTGGTCTGTAGCCATGTCTTATCTCCAAACAAGAAATACACCAGAACTTTTTTGTTGGCTCGTGATGTATTTATATATGCGTCCTTATTTTTCGGCCGCGTCATTGATTGTGCGTTCCTATGATCCCTCCTTAATTTGTGCGGGAAACTAAACACTATTTATGGCTTGGGGCGTCTCGAGTCGAGGTGGCGGTTGTTGATTGTTGGAGGTTACGTTGGTCGGAGTTGATTGTTGGCGGGTTTTGGATTTGGTGTTGGTGGGAGTTATTTTTGGTTTGTCTTTTTCTTTTTTTCCGTTCGCTTTTTTTCTGGTGTTTTTTTTTTTGGCGTGTATTTATTAGGTAAGTTTTTGGCCGTCTAACTTTTGTTCAATTTGTGTCTCCTTCTTTTCCTGAATGTTGGCTCGTTAATGTTTCCAATTTTCGCCTTTGTTAGGTTTCTTTTGGCTCTGCCCCAACGACCTTTTGATCCGGAGACATATATTATCTATTGGTAAGTTTTTTTTTTCACTTGGTTATTAAATGTTCATGTTTGTATTTACGCAACTTTGTTTGACCTTACACTTTTAACCTTTGGTTTTGTTAGTCAGAAATGTTTCCAATAATTCGTGTTTTTCTATCTGCGTATTTTTGGATTTGTATTTGCAAACTAATTAGCGCATTTTTATCTGTTTCTATTGTGACTTGTATTTGCGAACTAATTAGCGCATTTTTATCTGTTTCTATTGTGACTTGTATTTGCGAACTAATTAGCGCATTTTTATCTGTTTCTATTGTGACTTGTATTTGCGAACTAATTAGTGCATTTTTAAATGCTTATTTAGACCCGTTAAATTGGTTGTGTTTTCCCTTTAGCATTTGTTTAATACATTTGGGCCCAAATTGAGGTAGTCTGCGCACTGTCGTTTTGCTATTTGCCCAAATGTGTGTTTCTCCCCTTTTATGTTTTGTCTTGCACACAATTTAGAATCCAAAATGCCCACCCTAAATTTTTGAATTTTTATATTGTGATTATTTATAGGTTGGGCCAATCATGACAATACCCCGGCATGTAAGCATCATTGGATTGTATCATCAAGCTAAGTAAAATTTTATTTTTTTTGGGGAAAAAAGCCTTACATTCAAATCTTGCCATTTCAGGTTGATCTTGGTCGGATTGTTCTGGCCATGCTCCCGGAAGCCGACCAACCTCAATCTCGTCCCAGGCGTAGGCATCGTAGGCGTGCAAGGCCCCAGATATATCGAACACGTGTCACCCTTTTTGGAATGCCCGATGATGAGGTGTTAAGACGCTACCGTCTTCCACCCAAAATCATCATAGACACTCTCTCATTATTAGAGAGTGATCTTGAGCGGCAAATTGACACTCCTACAGCAATACCACCACTTACGCAATTTATGGCGGTGTTACATTTCTGTGCCTCAGGATCGTTTCAAACAACGGTGGGAATAGTGGTGGGAATCTCCCAATCCTCCTTTTCCCGGATCCTGAGGGCAGTGATGGAGGCACTTTTCAAGCACCTCCATCATTTTATTCAAATGCCTTTGGATATGGGTGCCCTTAGTGTGTCCAAGGCCAATTTTTACCAAATAGCTGGCTTCCCACACATCATAGGGGTTGTGGATGGTACTCACATACCACTTCAGCCTCCAGCACGTCTGGAGGCCATATTTCGCAACCGTAAACTCTATCACTCCCTCAATGTAATGGTGGTATGTGATGCCTCCCTCCAGATCCTGTCCCTGAATGCTAAATTACCCGGAAGTGCACATGACTCATTCGTCATCCGGCAATCAGGGATATGGCACAAATTAAACAACCTACAAGCTGGTGATGCGTGGCTTCTGGGTAAGTGGAGACCTTTAGTACATAACAATGTTAAGCTTGATACACAGTGATCCTGATGTTGTCACTTCTTTTTCACAGGAGACAGCGGCTACCCTTGCACGCCCTGGCTGCTCACTCCTTATTTGGCTCCCACACCAGGGCCACAAAGTAGTTTTAATGCCGCACTTACAGCCAAGAGGCAAGTGGTGGAGTGCTGTATCGGCCTTTTAAAAGGCCGATTCAGATGCCTCCACCGCTCTGGTGGCGAGCTCATGTATTTGCCGGATATGGTTTCGAAAATTGTGGTCCTGTGTGGGATATTTCACAACATCGCCATAAGGAGTGGTGTCCCAATGCAGCCAGAGGATGCCTTACCTGAGGATGGCCCCCCCGAGGTTGGTCGGAGGTCAGTATGTGGGGGGGCCATACGCAATGATGTGGTGGCCAGATATTTTAGGTAATTATTGGCAACACAACAGTGTTTAGACAAAATGTGGTAAGGATTTTTTGAGAACATCTAATTATTTTCTTTTTTTTTCACCATCTTCTGTTTGATTTCATAATCTTTGGGACTCCAACGATGACTACTTCCTGCTACCCTAAAAAATCCTTCATGGGGACACATTGGAAATATATTCTGGAACCCATATTGCAACGCAACATTTGTGGAATCATGTTGGCATGGTCCTTCGTCAACCAGTTCTTGATTTTTCTATTTTATTTTCAAATGTTGTTGTATGGGTTGTATTTTTGTTTATCACTGTGTGTATTGTTTGTGAGTGAACACTTTGTTATTTTAGTTATGTTGTGAATAAATGTTTTGAGAGTGTAATTTTGGTCATTTTATTGCCCATTACAAGCAAGTGTAACCAGGTTCACCCATGTTAAAATTTACTAAGGGGTAATCCTGTAATGACGCAAGTTGAGCTTAAATTTAAGATGTTTTCTGGGTCAAAACCAACACCAAAAGGAATCCTGTACAATCAGTTGGCTTTGTAATCTCGGCCTAAGCAGGTTGCCCCCCAAATTGGAACCTGTAAAAAGTAGTAATATATAAATTGTCAAACCCAAAAAAAGGCCAATCAGTTTGTTACTGTTAGGTGTTTCTTGTGCCTGTTTTCCGACAAAATACAACACACAATCTTAGTGACAATAATTGCAAATACTTGCTGGAAGAGTCTACTTATGTCAGTGTAAACAATCTCAGATTTTGAAACAAGGAATGAGACAGAACGTTAAGATTAATTTTTTAATTTAGAAAACTATTTTTAAATGAAAACAAAAAATTATGGACGCAGGATGACCGACATATGGTCAAGGACCACCAGCAGCCCGATGACGTAGGCACGCATCCGTTCAACACATCCTGCTAATTCCGCCATACGCCTCTGTTCCTCTGTGGGTTAGAAAAGTGTGGGGCTTAATACATCAATAATGAAACCACATTAAAAAACAAGTCAAACAAAGCTAACCAAAAATGACAATATTGTGACCAAAAGCAGAATTACCCCAAAAATACCAAGGCCCCAAAAATGGTCCCCACAAAAATTACAAGTAAAAAAAACATATTCTGACAGGTGTGATATGTGTATGGGGAAATCAGCAGTAAAAGGTAAAGACAAACAGAAATCTACAACAAATTCTCACAAACCACACAAAAAAAGGCACAGACACAGGATTATATACAAACAGTTGTTTCTAAAATTAAAAAAAAACATACTGTTCACAATAACGCCCGCTCCAGAAGCCACTCCCTCATCCTCCTCGGAGGTGCCTACATTCCCCGAGGTTGGCGGGGTGATTTGGGATTCAGGGGAGGGGGTAGTTACAAGAGGGGTGGTTGGAGGAGAGGGGGAATTGGGATGGAGGGGAAGGAGCCCCGAAACATCCTCCACAGGGTCTGTGCAGGCTGGGGAGGAGGGGGAAATACGGGAATTTTGGGGTGTTGAGGTTTGGCTGGGGGTTGGGGAGAGGGGCCGAGAGCGCCGTCTTTGACGCCGATGACGCCGTAGTCTTCGCTCTGCCCCTAAAAGATGGGGAACAAATTGTGGTTATTTTCAACCTAGACCTAGTTAAACACTAATTTTTGACAACACAAATATGTAAACATGGCCATGCAGATATGAGTACAATGAATAAATAGGCCATACATGAAAACATGGCCATGCACATATGAGTACAATGAATAAATAGGCCATACATGAAAACATGGCCATGCACATATGAGTACAATGAATAAATAGGCCATACATGAAAACATGGCCATGCAGATATGAATACAATGAATAAATAGGCCATACATGAAAACATGGCCATGCAGATATGAGTACAATGAATAAATAGGCCATACATGAAAACATGGCCATGCACATATGAGTACAATGAATAAATAGGCCATACATGAAAACATGGCCATGCACATATGAGTACAATGAATAAATAGGCCATACATGAAAACATGGCCATGCAGATATGAGTACAATGAATAAATAGGCCATACATGAAAACATGGCCATGCACATATGAGTACAATGAATAAATAGGCCATACATGAAAACATGGCCATGCACATATGAGTACAAAGAATAAATAGGACATGCATGAAAACATGCACACGCAGTTAGGGCCACAAAGATAAACATGAAAACCACAGTCACAAAAACTTACTTTCCGCGATCTGCATGCGAAAGCATGCCAGCAAGCGGGGCGTCCGCCGATGCAGGTCGGACCACCTGCGCTCCAGCTGGCCAATCTGGCGGCGTGAGCCGAAGGAACGCAGGCGGCCACGTACCTCCGCATATGCGGAACGCTTTTCTCTATTTGTGATGGGTGGAGGCTGGCTGGTGATCCGCCTGTCCATCACCTCGGTTAACACCAGCAGCTCGCGCCTGGTGAATGCCGAGGCTCTCATGATGGCAATGGTGTATTTTCTAAAAATCATTTTTAATAAAGACCCGAAAATAAATTTGATTGGCTAATGTATTTGGGTAATTAACAGGACCAATTCTATTGGTTAGTGTATGAGTCATGTGTTCGACAGGGCCACAAATCTCTTGAGAGTTATGATAGGCTTGATGCAGTGACATGCGTAAGCAAATTTAAATTAAGAAATGAACCCAGGAAAATATGCGTGGTTAAAAACAAATAAAACAAATGTTTAATTGGCTCTAACATGTATTTTGACAAAGAAAAGCGAATGTTTAAGCCGTACGTATTCTGCGGGTAAACACAAACACGGACAAGAGTAAAGTTTATTGCATTGTCCAAAAAAAAACAAAAAAACAATTAAGCTAATTGATATATTGATTGGCATGATACGATTGAGGGAGGTAGGCAGAATAAAGGAGCAGGTAATCGGAATCTGACAGACCCACTTCCGGTTTGTACTTGTGCGTGCGTTCCCTTCAAGCCACTTTGGGGATGTACGCTCGCTATTTGGCACGCTCGTTAGTTAGAGGATGGGCCGGTAGAGTTTGGGGAGGATGTTTAGCTGCGTTCGAAAATACGAGCGAGTGCTTTAATTTACATATGTGTGTACGTACGCCGAACGTACGAACGGCCACTTGCGTCCGGGTCTGAATGAGGGCCTATATTCCCTACCACTTGCTGACACACATACACACTATAGTAAATTTTTTGGGGGAGCCAATTAATCTACCAGCATATTTTTTGGAGTGTGGGAGGAAACCGGAGTACCCGGAGGAAACCCACGAAAGCACAGGGAGAATATACAAACTCCACAAAGTTAGGGCCGTAGTGGAAATCGAACCCATGACCTCAGTGCTGTGAGGCAGTAATGCTAACCATTACACCGTCTGGTCTAATGACAGGCGTCGACATCCCGACGCCTGTCATTTTACCTACGCCAGGAGCCCAACGCCCGGCATACCGAACGAAGCCGGGCGTCGGACTCAGACAGCCACAGGGGGAGGGTTAGGTTAGGGGCTCCCGGGGGGACTTAGGGTTAGGCACCCCCCCCGGGAGACTTATGTTTAGGCTGCGGGGAAGGGGGGGTTAGGTTTAGACACCCCCTGGGGGGTTAGGGTTAGGCACCCCTAAGGGAGGGTTAAGTTGGGGGTAAGGTTAGTAATAGTTAAAATGCTTACCTGTCGGGATCTTCACTGTCGGTCTTCCGGAATATGTGTGTACAGGTAATTGTGGCATGGCAGACTGTATGTGCACACCAGAGGATGCCCTGAGGCAACGAACAGCCCAGTACTTAACTAGTGGGGTGGTTTATTTGATAGCAATGTGGTAGCACAGCAGTACTCACTGTTATACGCACTCAGGGCCTGATTCAGAGCCGCTCGTAAGCGGCCGCTCGTTCGCTCCGAGCGATGTTTGCCCAACTGCGCATGCGTACGGATCGTTATACGCATGCGGGAACCAGTCAGTGCGGTCGAAATTCATGTGCTCGCAAAATAGCGAATGCCTGATAATTTGAGTGACAGGAGGAGCCGTATGTGGGTGGTAACGGGGGAAGGTGCTTGAAAACGGGGAGTGGAGATCCGAACGCAGGTGTGCTTAAAGGTCAAAACGGGCGTTTTAAGGGTGTGCATAATTAAAACAGCAGCGTCATTGACCACGTCACTGGGTTATTTTATAGCCAGAACTGCTCGCAAAATTGTGGTAGCAAAAACCAACCACAAGAATAGCGAGCAGTTCATACCCTGGTCGATGTACTCGATTAATCAAATAAATAGCGGACATGACGTAGGATGCGAGCGGCCAGGGGGCGTATTTTTTAAAAAAACGACCGCAAGTTTTGTTCGCTCGTTCAGACCTAGAGGCGTGAACAGACCGCAAAGAGCGAACGGTTCATTTGAATAGCCACCCCTATTTTCTGGACGAGCGAGCGCTAATTGCGTCCAGCTCTGAATCAGGCCCTCAGACTGGTCATGGAGTGGAGTGGTGGTATACTGTTCACCAGAAACTGACTGTATGTGGGTAGTGGTGTAGTAGTGTAACAGAACAAGTTTCTCAATAGCGGTAGAGGCGTTATAGCAGTAATCGAGGGTCTCTCCAGAGCTGTTAACAATTAGGCATGTCATATGTCAACATTCACAGACATGATGTCGACATTGCCAGAAAGTCGACATTGTGAATGTCATAGTCGGCATTTCAAACTTGTGATTTTTAATTTACTTTTCTTTTAACCACGGTTAGAATACTGGGTCTGTAACTTATTAGCAGAGTAACAGTACTTTGAGCCCTGAGAGCACTGATGGTATTTGCAGGATTGCTGAAATGCGCAGCAAAACCGCTGGTGTAGTTTAGTTCACACGTGAAACAGCTTAGCCAGTTCTTCAGTTTACTGTATTAACCAGGCAGAAATACTGGTGGCTGTAGACACACGGATAAAGCAGGTATAAAAAGCAGGTATAATATAACTGGGTATTAGATGCAGCCTGGAGCGATTGCTATGCTGGGGATTGTAGTGGGCTAGATGGAATCGGAGCATACATCCTAGTGGAGTGTGACGCTGTGCTCCACTAGACAAGCAATTGTGGCACAGGGTGTCTGGGGCCATGGCCGGGAACAGAAATCTTGGGGCCCGGTAAACTCATGTTTTTGGGGCCCCTTATCAGGCACGATGACGGGGGGGGGACAAGGGGCCCCGAGGTTCTGAGGGGCCCCGAGGGCTCAGGGGCACAAAGCACTTCTCTGCCGGGGGTACGCGGCTTGTGTAAATCTATAATTTTTCCCATTGCTGCTCAGGGGGAGCAGCAATGGGAAAAATTATAGATTTACACAAGCCGCGTACCCCCGGCAGAGAAGTGCTTTGTGCCCCTGAGCCCTCGGGGCCCCTCAGAACCTCGGAGCCCCTTGTCCCCCCCCCGTCGTCGGGCCTGATAAGGGGCCCCAAAAACATGAGTTTACCGGGCCCCAAGATTTCTGTTCCCGGCCATGGCCCCAGACACCCTGTGCCACAATTGCTTGTCTAGTGGAGTAACTCCAAAGTGTAACTCCATTGCCCGGCACCGTCTCACTCGCTTGTAGCAAGTGTGGCCGGCGGAGGTCGGATCATTGGCCAGGGAGATGGCCTGGCGCAGGCGCGCGGCATCATGGGTATGATGTCATGACGCCGCATGGCTGCGCCGGCCCATCTCCCTGGCTTCCTTCTACATCCACCACCCACCGAGGAGCAGGCTCAGCAGGGAGACCAGCAGGAGCCAGCAACCGGGAATTAATCACCGGCTGTAGCTCTGGGCTGCACCGTCCTCCACAGTGCACTGTCTGTCCCAGTGGATGTTAGGGTAAGTGACAGACAGTGTTCATTTTATTTAGATTGACAGTGTAGTGTGCCCTCCTAATTATACATATAGGCATATATATATGTATATATATATATAATATATATATAGTTCCTACACCTATTAAATGTACCTATAACTGCAGCAGTATGACAGTTATTTGGATGTCACAATACAGCTATAAGAGGGAAGATTGAGTACATCTATCTTTCACAAAAACACAGACCGCAATTCTCTGTTGGATGCGAGCAGCCGTCATCCAAAGGCATTAAAGGAGTCATTACCATACTCACAGATGCTACGAGCAGCTAGGATTACCAGCGATCGAGCAGAATTCCCAGGAGCCCTCGACATAGTAGCTAACAAGTTCGTACACAGAGGCTATAGTTACAGATCCTTGATGGAAACAAAGAACAAGGTCCTGAATTTGGAGAGAGAAAGTCTTTTGTCATCCAGTGACAAAACTAAAGAAGATGACAGGTTCATTTGGACCACCAAATTCTGTACGTCCAGCCCTATTATTCCACGGGGCACCAAGGCACTATGGCCTATAATTTCCACGGATCAGCATCTATCATGCTTTAAGAATAGCAGACCGATGACCTTCTATAAAAGAGGGAGGAATTTACGCGACCTGTTAGTAACAGCAGATGTCACGAATTATAACCTTCCGTTGGGTCTCTTCGGACAGAAGAAAATGCCTGGCTACTATCGATGCCCTTCTTGCACTACGTGCAATTACTTAATAACAGGATCAGATTTCAAACATCCTCACAGAGATATTTCGTTCAACATCGAGCATGTATTGACATGTTCCTGTAGATTAGTCATCTACTGCATCCTCTGCCCATGCGGCCTATATTACATCGGGATGACTAGCCGTATGTTCAAAGAACTTATGGCGTTACATAGATCTGCAGTCAGGTCAGGGCTAACAGGGAAGGATAATGACCAACCAGTGGCCCGCCACTTCAAACTCAAACAACACCCATTGTCAACACTTAAATATCAAATAATTGACCACGTATCGCAATCACCAAGAGGAGGGGATCGAAATGCAGCCTTATTAAGATTGGAATCTCGCTGGATCTACAAATTGGATACCATATATCATAAAGGACTTAACAAACGGATTAATTGGAATGCTTTCCGTTAAACAATAATAATAGTGGATCATCTATGCACCCCCTTTCGGACTCTTTATCCCGGTTACTTAGAGCAGCATGCTCTTATGGACATAAGATTACATCTTCTCTATACATTTCTCATCCACCTTCTCTAATTTTTATACCAGGGTCTGAGTCACTGCGTTTCTTTATTCTCACACGGCATTACCACACAGGCCCGTCATCTAGCCACCAGTTTGACAGCCAGTTGTTTTTCATGTAGATGTATAATATATGTAAACAGATGCCAGTATTTGTGTGCATAGACAGATGCACATATGCGGGGCTACATAGCAAACATCCATTGTTTTTAACTTTATTTAATTTTGTTAATTTTTTCTATACAGCCACATCCTGGAGAGGCAGACAGCGTCGGGCTGCCTGGCAACCGCGCAAGGCGTCATGCCCGCGCCACCGAGTGACATCAGAAACAGGCGCCCCGGTGCACGTCAGGGTGACTGCAGTCTCCGGGACAGCGTGCTTCACAAGAAGTGGGGATATAAGGTAAGACTCGGTTAGTTTATATTTTCATGTGATTTCTGTGTATGACAGCCTGAGGACAGGACCCTGCGTGGTCCAGAAAACGTTGCTGCTGACATGACATTTGTTTAATACACTTTTGGATATACTGCAGTGCCATGCATGGTGTGTCTTTTTTGCATACACCTAACAGGACATATATATATATATATATATATATATATATATCTGTCTATCTATATAGCTATATATATCTATGTACTTATATACTGTGTGTATTTATTTGTATACAGTACCTATGCATCCAAGATGGTGCCGCGGATGGCTGCCTCGGCGTTGCACTCCCTGGTGCTCCTGTGTTTGTGTGTGTGGCCGGTGTCAGCACTACTCTGTACTTACAGCAGAGAGGAGCTTTTAGGGATTAAAGAACTTACCGTGTCCCTTGCGCTTGCCTTGCCTGTCTTGATGCGGCCGGAGCTGGCGGAGCTTCTGGTCGGGGGCGCAGAGTCTCGGCGTGGAAGAGGAGGCGGAAATGGAGGTGCGGTGACCCGGATCTGGCGCTGCGGTGACCCGGAGTTGGAAGTCGGGGATGCGGTGGCTCGGAGGGGATGTGGAGGTGTGGATGCTGAGAGCTGGAGGTGCAGGACCTGGTGCCCCAGTGTTGGCGCTGCAGTGATTTGGACCGGATGGTCGGAGAGGAGGTGGTTGTGTGCGGAGGCAGAGGAGTGGTGACCCGAAGTGTGGCTGGAAGCGGGACTGGTAGGAGCAGGGGTGTGGAGGTTCCCTGTGAGGTGGACATGGTGGCTCCCCATGAACTATGTGGAGTGGGAAGGGGGATTATGAGGGTGGTGGCCCCCTGCGGTTTGGAAGAGGCTGCGATTCACCAGGAGTCTGGTGAAGTGTTTGAGCCAAGGGGGCAGGGGATGAGGTTGGGGCTGCAGGAGAAGGGGAAGCATCGGAGAGGGACGAGAGCTGGGGTGTTGGTGAGGTGGAGGAGAAGAGGACACAGGTCTGTGCTCCCAGCAAACCTGTTAGCTAATGTTCGTTCCTTGACAAATAAACTGGATGAATTGTTGTTGCACCTGGGCAGATCAAATGGGGGTATTTCAGGATTTTCTGTTTTATGTTTTACCGAGACTTGGTTAGAGGAATTTGCCCCTGATGAACTTCTAAAGCTGCCAGGCTTCCATTTGTATAGAGGGGATCGTGTCTTGGAACTATCTGGGAAGTCAAAGGGGGGTGGGATTTGTTTTTATATTAATGAAGGCTGGTGTACAGATGTTGGGGTACTGCATAAGTCATGCAGCCCTCATTTGGAATGTGTTTTTATTAATTGTAGGCCATTTTATTCTCCGAGGGAGTTTGCTTCTTTTATTTTGGTTGGGGTGTATATTCCTCCGCAGGCTTGTGTGAGCGAAGCATTGCAGCATCTGGCGGCTTCAATAATGGATATGGAACGTCAGTACCCTGATTCTTTATTGATTATTATGGGGGATTTTAATAAGGCAAATTTGAGCCGGGAATTACCTAAGTATAGGCAGTATATTAGGTGCCCAATGAGGGATACTAATATTTTAGATCACTGTTACACTATTTTAAAGGATGCCTATCGGTCTATTCCTCGTGCTGCTCTTGGTTTTTCGGACCACTGTGTGGTTCAGTTGTTACCAACGTACAGGCAGAAATTTAGATCAGTTAAGCCTGTAGTCAAGACAGTGAGGAAATGGACTGAGGAAGCGAAGGGTAATCTTCAAGCATGCTTTGATTGTACTGATTGGGGCGTGTTTGAAGCCGCAACTGATGATTTAGATGATTTAACATCGACACTGTAACATCGTATATCAGGTTTTGCGAGGATTTGTGTATTCCAACTAAGACCTTTCACGCGTTTAATAACGATAAACCTTGGTTTACTGGTAAACTCAGGCAGCTTCGTCGTGCCAAAGAGGAGGCTTATAGAGGTGGGGATAGAGTCCTGTACAATCAGGCCAGGAACACTCTGACTAGGGAGATCAGGGTGGCAAAAAGGCGTTTTGCAGAAAAGCTGAAAGTACAGTTTTTAGCTAATGATCCTGTGTCAATGTGGAGAGGCCTGCAAGATATTACTAATTACAAGAAGTCATCTCCTAATTCTGCTATGAGTCAGGATTTGATAGAGGAATTAAATAATTTTTACTGTAGATTTGAAAAGCGGGATTTGATGCCTGTCTTTATTCCTGATCGAGATCAAATAGGTGGGTCCTTTGGTATTCCTCCGTCACTGAGCACAGGTAGTTCACCTGTTCTGAGGGTGGAGGAGATTGAAGTGGCTAAACAGTTCAGAAGGCTGACGACCAGGAAAGTACCTGGCCCAGATGGTGTGTCACCATCTAGCCTGAAGATTTGTGCTGAACAGTTGGCCCCTGTTTTTATAGGGATTTTTAATGCATCTTTGGAACTGTGTGTAGTTCCATCTGTGTTTAAGTGTGCTACGATTATTCCAGTGCCTAAGAAATCCCCTGTCAAGGGTCTTAATGATTACAGACCAGTCGCTTTGACTTCTGTGGTCATGAAAGTATTTGAGCGATTCGTTTTGAATTATATAAAGGATATTGTAGGCCCCCTCTTGGACCCTATGCAGTTTGCCCATAGGGCAAATAGGTCGGTGGAGGATGCAGTCAATTTAGGGCTGCATTTTATCCTGCATCATCTTGACTTGCCGGGAACATATGCTAGGGTCTTATTTGTTGACTTCAGTTCAGCGTTCAACACAATTGTTCCAGGAAAACTTTACCCAAAGCTGGTTGGTTTGGGGGTTCCTGGTTCGATATGTTGCTGGACTATTAATTTCTTAGAGAATAGGAAGCAACAGGTGAGGTGGGGTGGGCTTACATCTGGTGGTCGAATAATTAGTACAGGGGCCCCTCAAGGATGTGTTCTTTCACCACTGCTTTTTTCATTGTACACAAATTATTGCACTTCTAGTGAGCCTTCTGTGCGATTATTGAAATTTGCAGACGACACTACCATCATAGGTCTTATTAAGGAGGGTGATGAGTCCGCTTATAGGGGAGTGGTCGAATGGCTGGCCAACTGGTGTGGGGAGAATAACTTGGAGTTAAATCCACAGAAAACGGTGGAAATGATAGTGGATTTCAGGAGGCGGCCGACTGAAATGTCTCCTGTTGTTATTAACGATGCGGTGGTGGCTTTAGGTTCTTGGGGTCAGTGATTTCACAGGATCTAAAGTGGGGAACAAATGTGGACTCCATCGTAGGGAAGGCTCAGAAGAGGCTGTATTTTTTGCACCAGATTAGGAAGTTTAATCTGCCACAAGAACTGTTAGTTCTTTTTTATTTGACAATAATTCAGTCTGTTCTTTGCACATCAATTATTGTCTGGTACAGTTCTATTACAGAGCGGGAGAAGAACAGACTGCAGAGGGTGGTTAGGGTGGCGGAAAGAATCATTGGTGTTGCTCTCCCGCCCCTTCAAGATCTATACTTAGCCAGGATTAGTAGGCGAGCTGGTAATATTGTGGCAGACGATGCTCATCCAGGTTGCCACTTGTTTCAATAGTTACCTTCGGGTAGGAGGTATAGGTCACAACGGATGAGAACTTCCAGACATCTGAACAGTTTTTTTTCCGCAGGCTATTAAGGTGTTAAATAATTGAGGGGGGGGGGCTGTTGTTGTGGCATGATTGATTGTTTTTGTTGTTGTGTGCTCCATTGGATGTGTTAACCCGGATCTAATTTCTTGTATATTTATGTATGCATGTATACTTGGCCAAATAAAGCTGAATTGAATTGAATGTATGTGTGTGTATATATATATATATATATATATATATATATAGATCTCTCTCTCTGTATATATATATAATCTATATTTAGGTGTAGTAGTATCTATCTATCTATCTATCTATATATGTATATATATATATATGTATGTATATTTATATGTTTCTATATGTTGCTGACGAAGCGTGTTCCCACGCATTGTCAGTGACATCCTCCGTTGGCCCTGCATGCAGGTCCAGTGGGTGATATAGTTAGCAGGGGCCATGCTGCCGAATGTAGCATGGCCCTGGCTGTCACTGCTGGCATCAGCAAGGGGTCGGGGTCGAGGGAGGGGGGGCCCAAAAATATCTGTGTAACGGGCCCCAAGATTTCTGTTGTCGGCCCTGTCCCCTATACCCTCTCCTAGTCCTTATCCAAACCCTTCAAACACACCCCTCTTCCCCAGCCCCTGTGTATGTCACACACCCCTCTTCCCCAGCCCCTATGTCTGTCACACACCCCTCTTCCCCAGCCCCTGTGTATGTCACACACCCCTATTCCCCAGCCCCTATGTCTGTCACCCCTCTTCCCCAGACCCTGTGTCACACACCCATCTTCCCCAGTCCGTCACACACAGACCGAGTCCCTGTCCCCCTCTAACCCAGCCCATCACATGTCCCCCTCTTCCCCAGCCCCTGGCACATGTCCCTCTATTCCACAGCCCATCACATTTCCCCCTCTTCCCCAGCTCCCGTCACATGTCCCACTCTAACCCAGCCCGTCACATTTCCCCCTCTTTCCCAGCTCCTGGCACATGTCCCCCTCTTCCCCAGCCCATCACATGTCCCCCTCTTCCCCAGCCCGTCACATTTCCCCCTCTCCCCCAGTCCCTGGCACATGTCCCCCTCTTCCCCAGCCCATCACATGTCCCCCTCTTCCCCAGCCCCTGGCACATGTCCCCATCTTCCCCAGCCCATCACATGTCCCCCTCTTCCCCAACCCGTCACATTTCCCCCCCTCCCCCAGCCCCTGGCACATGTCCCCCTCTTCCCCAGCTCCTGGCACATGTCCCCCTCTTCCCCAGCCCATCACATGTCCCCCTCTTCCCCAGCCCATCACATTTCCCCCTCTCCCCCAGCCCCTGGCACATGTCCCCCTCTTCCCCAGCCCATCACATGTCCCCCTCTTCCCCAGCCCCTGGCACATGTCCCCATCTTCCCCAGCCCATCACATGTCCCCCTCTTCCCCAACCCGTCACATTTCCCCCTCTCCCCCAGCCCCTGGCACATGTCCCCCTCTTCCCCAGCTCCTGGCACATGTCCCCCTCTTCCCCAGCCCATCACATGTCCCCCTCTTCCCCAGCCCATCACATTTCCCCCTCTCCCCCAGCCCCTGGCACATGTCCCCCTCTTCCCCAGCCCATCACATGTCCCCCTCTTCCCCAGCCCCTGGCACATGTCCCTCTCTTCCCCAGCCCATCACATGTCCCCCTCTAACCCAGCCCATCACATTTCCCCCTCTCCCCCAGCCCCTGGCACATGTCTCCCTCTTCCCCAGCCCATCACATGTCCCCCTCTTCCCCAGCCCCTGGCACATGTCCCTCTCTTCCCCAGCCCGTTTCACACGCCCCTCTTCCCCAGTCCATCACACACAGCCGCAGCCCGTCACATGTCCCCCTCTTCCCCAGCCCATCACATTTCCCATTCTTCCCCAGCCCCTGGCACATGTCCCCCTCTTCCCCAGCCCATCACATGTCCCCCTCTTCCCCAGCCCCTGGCACATGTCCCCATCTTCCCCAGCCCATCACATGTCCCCCTCTTCCCCAACCCGTCACATTTCCCTCTCCCCCAGCCCCTGGCACATGTCCCCCTCTTCCCCAGCTCCTGGCACATGTCCCCCTCTTCCCCAGCCCATCACATGTCCCCATCTTCCCCAGCCCATCACATTTCCCCCTCTCCCCCAGCCCCTGGCACATGTCCCCCTCTTCCCCAGCCCATCACATGTCCCCCTCTTCCCCAGCCCCTGGCACATGTCCCTCTCTTCCCCAGCCCATCACATGTCCCCCTCTAACCCAGCCCATCACATTTCCCCCTCTCCCCCAGCCCCTGGCACATGTCTCCCTCTTCCCCAGCCCATCACATGTCCCCCTCTTCCCCAGCCCCTGGCACATGTCCCTCTCTTCCCCAGCCCGTTTCACACGCCCCTCTTCCCCAGTCCATCACACACAGCCACAGCCCGTCACATGTCCCCCTCTTCCCCAGCCCATCACATTTCCCATTCTTCCCCAGCCCCTGGCACATGTCCCCCTCTTCCCCAGCTGCTGGCACATGTCCCCCTCTTCCTTACTGACACATCTCCCCCTCTTCCCCAGCTCCTGTTACATGTCCCCCTCTTCCTCAGCTCTCACATCCGGCGGCTTCTCGGTCTGATTCAGTGGCGCGATATCATGACGTCACGCATGCTGCGCCAGTTTGGCCTCCCTGTGTTTGCTGGGGCCCTAGGTAGCTGTCTGCAGAGGCAAGGAGGACACATGATCTGGGCTCCCAAAATTCCTGAGGGTTCGGGGCCCCTCAGAGTCTCGGGGGCCCGGTAAGAGTGTCCCCCTCATCCCCCCTGTCGCTGGGCCTGTCTGGGGCACCTTGTATGGCAGAAACCCTGGGGAGAATCTCAGGGCACGTCATCTTAACATGGACACCGAGGAGAAAGTTTTGCAAAAAAAACGGCATTCATGAGCAGAAGGTCAGACCTCCTGACAGAGCCACAGCAGGTCCTGAAGACCTCCAGCTCTCACTAGTATGGATGGAGGCAGCCCAGAGCATTCCTCAAGCAACATTTTAATCTAGCCCTAAACCTAACCCTAACCGAAGCCACAGCTGAACACTAACCCTAATCTAACCCTAAAATCGTCTGTTGACATTCTGATAGTGTATGTATGCATTGCATACCATCCACTCAGCTACTGGTGCAATCCTTGTAACACATTTTTTCTTTTTTTTAATGTTTGTAACTCCATCACGCATTCCAGTGAGCCAACTTTTATCAGAAAATATAACCCATAACTGCTAAGTAGTTAAAGACATCGTATAAATATATACAATGAAAAACCCGTCTGCCAAGTGTGTATATTTTTTTTGCCATAAACTGGAAACTTATTCTTCATATGATTTGTAGCGTGCATATAATAACCATCATTTTGCTGTCGTAGTTCACAAGCTTTCATCTGGCTAGATTGTGGTTAAGAGTGAATTTAATTTAGTAAGACTGCAGCTTCAAGAACCATTACAGGCAATAAAAAGTGGGGTTCTAGGAAGACCACAAGTGTATCAACATTACAACAAGGGTTACTTTGAATAGTCATTTCTTTTCTGCTGACATAATTAACACTGGATATTTATAGCTGTGATTTTCGTGTAGACTTAGAACTCTCAGATCCCTACCTTGGGCTGGCAGTCACACATAAGAAACACGTCTAAGTCCTCAACCAGACAGAGGAATCTTAGGACCAATAATACTTTAAATGAAATAATGAATTGTCTTTGGCCGTTCCGTGTGGCAAGCCTGTAGTTTTGTTTGGATAAAAACTAAACAGAAAAGTGACCAGAAGAATACTAATTTTGGGGAATTTTATGTTTGCACTACGTATGTTTTTATGATAAAGTGAAGTAAACTTCAACACTTGGAGAAATTAATACTCCAGAGCTGGGGCCTGTTACAGGACTGACAGAAATTCATATACTGTAGTGAATCATTTATACACCTATAATTAATAGAAATGTGCGGTTTGGTTCTCCAGAAATCCGAATCCACCTGACTTTCATGAATCCGGACAGTTCCGAGTCACGGTTCTGACCTCCATTGGAGATCCAGAGAGATCCAAGCCTGGATGATCGCTCCATCCCCCCACAGGCAGAGGAGACTGCTGTTCTGCAGCAGCAACCAGTCTCCCTTTGCAGCCCTGCACACAGCAGCGTGTGCTGGGCTGCTCAGCTAACAGGGAAGAGGGAGGGGGATGGCGTCAGACCCAGGCCTCCCTGGGCCCCTCCAGCAAGCTCGGGCCAGGATAATTAGTACCCGCCCCCACTCGAAGCCCCTGGGTGCTCCGGTGAGGTCTTCATGGACTCCGGTCAGCTGGTCTCCGGAATCTTGTTCTGTGACCCCAGTCAACTACTCTATGCTGTAAGAGCAGCTGACCGGGGTCAAAGAGCACGAACCTGGAGACCAGCTAACCAGTGTCCCAGAGGACCTCTCCGGAGCACCGATCACCGCCGCCACTTGCACAGGTAATGCGATTGGGAGGAGGGTGATCAAGGTGGGATGAGAGCTGGCGGCATATGTGCGATCACGCTGTCAGGGTATTTTTTGTGACAAATACCCTGAAAACTGTGTGAAGAGGATTTGCAGGGACAGAGCTTTCTCGCAAGCTCTTTCTCTGCATGAGATATTTGATACATCCTTGTGATGTATTCAAATATTTCATTGTGATTCCTGGTGAATTTAGCACATCTCATCCGCATCTGAGATGTGGATTGTGATAAATAGGGCTCTCTATGTCTCTTGTACGGCGCTGAGTGCACCTTGTGGTGCCTAATAAATAAAATATAATAAGCTTCAGCGCTTTACAGAGAATATTTAGTCATTCACATTCAGTCCCTGCCCCATTGGAGCTTACAATCTATGGGTCTGATCGCAGCTGTGAATTCGTATGTCCAATGTCGTACTCTTGCATAAAGATCGGTACCAACAACGCACATTAATGGCAGGTCTGACCAGCCACAAACACTGCAGCTCTCCTCGCATGCAGAGAGCTCTCATGCTGCAAATGCAATCATAATGGCTAATTTATACACGCCCATGGAATGGCATTTAAATGGTCAGACACGCCTGTGTTCAAAACATGTAACTGGAGCGCTATGATAAAGGTGATGATGGGTGCAGATATCTTAAAATAAGTAGTGTTTAAAATATGCAAATACCAATAGTACATAAAATATGTTTCAAATTGTGTATGTCTATAGCCCTTTTCTGAAAAGGGAGTCAGCGGGTCCGGTTTTCTTTATTGGTAAGGATTCCACTATAAGCCTTGTGGAGGTAGGTCTACAGGTACTGTATCACGATAGCTAACTTTCCCTATCTAGTACTGTATTGTAGTTCCGAATCTTCCTCCCAGCTGGTCTCCTTTCCACTCATGCAGCCACTTCTGGTGACGGCGTCTGCAAACTTCCGGTTTCCCGCTGTCATCCTCCAACGCGTTTCATGCATATTGCACTTTGTCAAGGTTGTTTGTTACTTAATGGGGTTGCTCCTTTATACTTTAAAATTCAACAAGCTTTATTAACTATTTAATTTAAAAATGGATGTCTCTCCAGAAATGATGTAATTAAGAGCCGCAACCAGATGGGTTTTTTCTTGGTATTGCATGCATAGTTAGACAGAAAATTATTCATCTAAAATCTAAAATTAAAAACCTATAATCAGGAGGACTACAATTCCCATCATGTCTCTGTAATAATCATGTAGTGTGCTTTTGCACTTGCACTATTTGTACCACTTCGTTCAGGTCCAGGAGGTATAACAAATTTTTGGATGAGAATCAGGACAATCGACCATCAAAAATTAGGTCAATAATTGAGAAGAGATATACTTGGTAGGAATAGTCATGATAGACACCAATTAGGTACAAATAGTGCAATAACCATTTAATCCACATCTCCACGTCATTCACACTAATATTATTGATTCTGTGCTTATCAGTTCTCTAATGTAGAAGGCTATTCTATCTGCCTAACCCCTGACATCCATGATTTAGAGATTTTCCAGCATTCTGTATAGATAAACGTTCTACAGACGTCACATATCAGGACCACCTAATCTGTAATAATGATTTCCGTAATATA
The DNA here is from genome assembly GCA_031769625.1 of Taudactylus pleione. Lineage (NCBI taxonomy): Eukaryota > Metazoa > Chordata > Amphibia > Anura > Myobatrachidae > Taudactylus > Taudactylus pleione. The sequence goes on from JAUIMM010000261.1 coordinate 3,041,360, forward strand.
TATCCCTTATTTCATATTTCTATCCAGAGGCACAAATAGAGGTAATATCATTGTACGTTCTTAACAAAGTGGTCCTGTAAAAAGATCACTACATTCATTGCAACATCCTCTGATTCATACTACATATATAGAATAAAATAAAATAAAGTAAAATTCATTATGAAGGAATCAGCACCAATAGGTAGGAATAAGTGTACTCCTTATTTTTAAATTATTTTCCACAATTAGGTGGATCAGTGTAAACATTTAAGATGACCAACATTTTATTAATCTATTAGTACATTAATGTGCCTAATGTGTCTAATATGTTCGATTTGTTGCACACTGATACAATCCTATCAAATAAAGAAACAAAGCAAGATCACTTTATACATTAAACAACCAGAGAAGAATGCATTGAAAACTAGAGGGATAGAAATCACAGCAAAAATGGCCGCTTGACCTCACAGACTATAGAGCAACAATCAGACTCACCAAAGATGGCCACCGCCGCGAATGGAGTCCAAAGCACAAACTATAGAGCCTGTATCACATTGAGGAACTGTAGAGATACAGTAGTCATCAACAATCCATAATGTATGTCCCCAGATTGCATTGAGCATGCACAAATACGATACCCGGAAATGCGGCTCTTACACCGCGCACCAGAGTTTTGAACTGATAATTGGTATCCCTATTTAACAGGAGAATGGACAACAGTAGACATTTGCCCTTGAAAAAGTCCCTGTCAGGGACGAAACGCATTGGGTCACAGTGACTTTACCCATTTGTTTTAATATACCCCATCTATATTGTAATTGTATTTTGTAACTGGAGTTACATTAAACATTACTTTACTATTCCCTAGCCTCAGTATCCATATCTCACATACTCCTAATACCCCTCACTCACATGCATGCATGCACCGGAGGACGTGTGGAGGAGTGACGGACCAGCAGAGGTACACTGTTTGGTAAGTACAATTTATTACCTATACCACGCTGCTTTATAGTGTCACTGTCACTCTGACACTGCATTCATATCCCCTGAGGTGACGTGAGCTGAGGGAAGAAGGAACAATATGAGTAACAACCAAGGCGATCGCGCTGTTACTGAACACCCAGCCGAAAGTTTTTGCCCACCAAGCCATAATCTGACTGGTTAAGCACCATCATCACTACACATCAAGTTCATATAGGAACTTTTGACATATATTGAATATCCAGCCACATGTTATTGCCCACCAGCTTTCTAATAGACATTCCTTTTTGATTGGGACATTGTATCATTGCCACCAAGTTTCAGCCCCAAGTTTTTGCCGACCAGTTATCTTATTCATCACTCATATTGACTTTACTGAATTGGTATCTTTAGGTTGTCGAAGCTGGATTATTGGCTGAGACAAGATCAGTTTAAAATTGAATCGCAGCGACACCATCTTGCGACTGGCTGCAAGACGCCATTTTGCGAATGGTCGCCTAAGCGCCATTTTAGATAAACTCACTCTTTAGTACATGTGGCGATATTACTATTAGCATCATGCGATTGCATCTGTGACCATCGCCATAAGTTACGGCGATTCACCAAAAGCCCATTTCATGACTTTACGTAGTTTGGGTGCTCTGGATAAAGTGTATATTATTATAATTCCCCTAAAGGATATATTTTCAAAATTGGATTGCATTAGCTAAACAGAGCAAATGGCCACGTGACAACTAGCCTGTGTAGACAAGCTTCCTGGATATAACGTCTGCTCCCCTCCAGGTGGCCCTGCTCGAATACACACCTTACATTAGCAGGCTTCCTGCAATAAAATAACTTCAAAGCCAAGAGTGTTATCTTAGGTTTTGGGTCTTGTAGCTGTGCTAATTTGCATTTACACAAGAGCCTGGGAGAACAAAAGACTTTACTTTTGAGCCTGGGAAGGGTGGGGGCTGCTGAGAGAGGGGGGCATGTGGAACTATAAGGCTCAGCATTCCACACTGCTAGGTGTTCACTTAGTTTACGTGAGATTTAAGTGCACCATTTCTCATACACACATTAATACGCACAATTGCGCTGGTAACTAATCGCATATTAGCGAATGCATAAGATCCTATATGAAAACGCTGTTCATTAGCTTTATGCGCACGCATCTGCTCCAAGTTAACTAGCGTCTTTATTTCAAACCCCGCATACTCACACATTACATATCCACATACAAGGTTCCATAAGCTTGAAGGGATAAGATTTAAGTTTGTTCATAAAGTATAAATGCTGTGAAATAAAGATTATTTGGTAACTAAGGTTTTATACATGCTAAGTAAGCCATGTTTGGTTTTGTACTGATGCGTACTCTTTCAACAGAATTCTGGTATTATCTGTGTGGAGATTGCATCATGCATTCTCAAGCAACAAAATGTATATTATATGAACAAGGATGTTGCATGGGGCGGGAAACAAGAGACCCTCAGTTGCTGGAGGCTGTCTATTTGAATCAGCCTGTTAAATGCTCTGTAACAGATGCATCCCCCTTGAGGACCAATGGCATCAGCAACAAACTTCTCTATTGTGTTGTCTATTTCTGGGGGGTATAAATATGTGTGCTCCAACACTGGGTCTTGGTCTTCTTGTTGAATGCTGACTGACGAGGGGTTTCTTGCTGATGCCTAACATCTGGACCAGAGAGCGCTGCGTATGTATACTGTACTTGGGTATGTATAATTCCTTTGCGCCGAATTGTGTATGGATCAATAGCGTGTAACTGACTGTACTTTTAATTGAATAATACTTTGTGCTTTGGAACCACACGTTCCAAGTCTGGAGTCTTTATTTACTGTATGACTGCGTACGCAAAATAACGTCATCCTTAAAGGTTTATAGGTAGGATATTAGAAGGTATAGGCAGGGGTATATAGAGGTTCAAATATAGATTCCTTAAGGTAGATACACATACTGCTTGATTTAAACCACTCACCATAGAGCGCTTCCCTCCTTTTTATGTTGTATCTATTTTGGGAACCATAGGACATTCCCTGAGGTAGCAGCTAGTGGTGTCACTTATACCCTCTTCAGGAGCGCTAACCGCCATTCCTGTACAATATCAATACTTTTCCCTCTGGAAACGCATCACCATTTTAATCTTCCTGTAGCTCACTAATTAGGAAGGCTGATTTAAAGTCCAGTTAGTACAACAGCAAATCATAAACAGTAGATATAGCAATTACTATAGGCAATGTACTGTACCTTGCAGCAGACAAGAAGATTTCTCCATAGTCAACGCCTGATTTCTTGGTGTAACCCATGGACACAAGTTGGTAATTGTAGTTAGCAAGATTTCCATCTGTGTTTAGATTCTTGCAGAAGACCCACTTGATTTTGACTTGTTTGCAGGAAGCCGCCAATTACTTTCAGAGGCAGAGAAGCACGTTAAATGTTATGCTTCCCACTGACGCTGATTGAAAGTGCTACACAATTGCCACTTAACTTACCAGGAGCTGGTGAGCTTTGTAAACTGCTTATTGCACTGAGGACCCTAAACTGAAGAGTTCCTCTTTGTACATGGTTAATTAGCCTTGGAAACAGAGCAAGTATATATAAGTGAGCATACTGTATATTGGGTTTGAGGACTATTTAAATAGACCTTGGAAACATTGTATGCTAATTATTGAGACTCTCCCTATATCTATGGTGCTGACTCTAAGGGATAAAAGAATCAAGTTTGCAATCTCACGTGAGTTTAGGCATGTTTTTCAACTCGCAATTTACTAAAGACAAACTGAATTGAGTTTGGAAGAGAGTTCTCTCTTTTCACTGTTAAAACTCGTGTGAGATAGCAAACTCGAAAAAACTCACCATCGGCCAAACTAGGAAGTACTTTTCATGAAAAAGATGCAACTCGGGAATTTACTAAGATTCGAGTTTACAATCTCGGGTTATATTGTAGCAAACTCACTGATAAATTAAAGTTTCAAATAGACCATCTCCTGAGCTGCGAATTTGCCAGAAACATACACAGATCAGTGTGATTTGTGTATGATTCTACCTGTATACCTAACGTAAAGGTTTTTTTTTATAAAAAAATTACGTAGGGCCCCCCCCCCAAAAGCCATAAACAACCCCAGATGTCAGCCAGTCCTGGTTCCAAAAATTACGGAGAACAAAACAAGTAGGTTCCACAGTAATTTAGGAACCAGCACAAGGCTGCAGGGCCAGTCCTGGTTTTAAATATAGGGAGGAAAAATTGCGTAGGGGTGCCCCTATATTTAAAACCAGCATCGGACCCAAACCAACCAGGGTGTAATGCCACAGCCAGGAGACCCTATTACCAGGTCTCCAGGACAAAAGCATTCTCACCCCAAGCTGGTTAGGCCAAATTATGGTGGAACCCTACTAGTTTTGTTCCCCATAATTTTAGGAACCAGGACTGGCTGACAAGTCCGGGGCTGGTTATGCTTTTGAGGGGGGACCCTACGTCATTTTTTTATTATATTTTTTTATCCATTTTTTACAGGTACAACACAAGCAGCCTTCACATATCTCACTGATATGTGCAGGCTTCTTGTTTGGGTGAGTTTGAGAGAGAGAAAACACTGCAATCTCAGTTGAGTAATCTCATCTAAACTCGCAACTAGGGGAAGAAATCTCGATCTTCATCAGAAAACTCACTTTCTCTTAAACTCACAGTTTTGGCGAAGTAAAGAGTGTTTAAAAAAACAAAACTTGACCAAACTTGATTCTTAGTAAATTTACCCCTAAATGTTACTTTGTGACAGTAACCAATATACAAAGCTTGCTGCTCTTGTATTACCAACAAACTTTCAAAGGATTAATTATATACCAATTTGACAGTTTGTAAAACTATCAATATCACTCAACTGCAAATAATTATTCTTTTTAATAGTCTGTTGGGTGCCTAGTATAAATACATAGATCAGTGGAATAATGAAAATCTATTAGGTCTATTTCTATGGATGATTTAATTAGAGAGCATGTATATTTTAATGCTGTGGAGTATTTTTTAAGGAGATATTTTTATGCTTTGTAATTATTAGTCACCGGCCGTGTGCATTCTTTTAATTGTATTTTATTATTTCTGTAAAATAAAAAGTGCAATATTTTGACAGATGATGAATGTGTTGGACAAGAAGTTGATAAAATTCAGGATGTTGCAATTTAGCACAAGTGTTCCGCAAAAATATTTAGCCTAATTTAATTTTAGCCTCACTATATCTTCTATGCTAAAGAGGACATACCAGTCAGCTTGCAAGCTACTCTTCTATTGATCTATGCTACATCTAGCAAACTGACATTTATAAATGTATTTCCATTAAAAGTTATATTTTATAATTATTATTAACGATCACACAGTGTTGAAATCGGCATACAAATATAGTGATATACAGTGATATAGCGGTATTGGATTATATCAGAATATTTTGTATAGGAGGAGAAGAAGGAAGGGGAGAGGATATAAAGAAGAGGGGGAGGCAGGAAAGTAGGTAAGTGTTAGTAGGGGAAAGGATGGGAGAAGGGTGGCGGGCTGTTGTGTCAAAGCCGGATGATTGGCTAAGACAGAATCTGTTTAAATCAAGATCTGCAAGATGCCATTTTGCGACTGGTCGCAAAACGCCATTATTTCTACAACTGGAAAAAAATCCTTACATTGAATATCCAGTGATGACGAGACAGGTTTTGTGGATTTGTCTGTGACAAGTGATTAGAGAAGACAAAAAGATATGGTGAGCATTTGCTCTGCACACAGAACAGTATGCCTATGAAAATTTAAGTATAATACAGACACTAATATACTCAGAAGGAATGGATTGGGAAACAATTGTTAGACATCTAAGCTATCGTTAGCCATTGTAGGCCTTGTATCTAATGTGATGTGGTTAAGGAGAAATTAATTGTATTCTAAATAAACCATTGTCTTTAAGTCTGAGGCTTAAACAAATTAGCCTTACCTGTGTGATCTCATCGAGCCTCATTTGATCACATGTGTAAACACATTGCCTGTCATTGTCGTAGCCCAGTAATATCAAAACCAAGTAATGCAGATATATATATATATATATTAAATTCATGATAAATACACGCATGCACATAGACAATCGCATGTGTACCCACAATGCGTGCATATATATATATATATATATATATATATGCAGTTGCTATTTCAGATATAAACTTACTCACTGCAGACTTCCATAAAAGGTTCCCTAGCATTAAAGTGTAATATCCAAGGTTTATGCAGTAATTATTAATGTTGCGTAATAAAGGTTATTTGATATCTAAGGTTTAGTACATGGTAAGCAGACCGTGTTTGGTTTTGTACTGATCCACTGTGTCTCCACAGATTTCTGGTATCATCGGTGAGAAGATCGCAACATGTATCTGCAAACTATGGACTATAGAGAGTTAAAACATTAAAATGTACTCTGTAATGTTAGCAGCTTAGATTAGCATGCAGCGGGAAAAAGGACACAAAGGGTTGTTAGAGGCTGTTTGTGTCCATTCGAATTGACCTATGAACTATCCTGTAACAGAAGCACCTTTAAGAAGAACCAATGGAATCATGTCAAACTTGTCTATTGTATAGCCTATCCCTGTAAGAGTATATATGTGCGCTCTCTGACCCCAGTCTTGAGCCTTCTTGCTGTGTTGTTGACGGAGGTTTCTAATGCCGATGCCGGTTTCTGGGCCCAGAGCGCGTGCGCAAATAACAACTGTACCTTGGGTCTGTATGATTTATTTGCGCTAATTGTCTTTAGATCACAGTGTGTAACCATCTGTTTTTACATTGAATAATAACTTTTTGTGCTTTGGAACCACACTCAAAGTCTGAAAGCATTTATTTACTGTGCGACTCATTACGCTAAATAGCGACAATTTTAGAAGGTATAGGCAGGATTTTAGAAGGTATAGACAGGATTGCATAGAGGTTTTATTTAGGTATCCATAGTTGGCATACGTTGCATATACAGTGCATCCGGAAAGTATTCACAATGCTTCACTTTTTCCACATTTTGTTATGTTACAGCTGTATTCCAAAATGCAATAAGTTAATTTTTGTCCTCAAAATTCTACACACAATACCCCATAATGACAATGTGTAAAAGGTTTTTTTGCGATTTTTGCAAATTTAATAAAAAAATAAGAAATCACATGTACATAAGTATTCACAGCCTTTGCTCAATACTTTGTTGATGCACCTTTGGCAGCAATTACAGCCTCAAGTCTTTTTGAATATGATGCTACAAGCTTGGCACACCTATCTTTGGGCAGTTTCATCCATTCCTCTTTGCAGCACCTCTCAAGAGCCATCAGGTTGGATGGGAAGCGTCGGTGCACAGCCATTTTCAGATCTCTCCAGAGATGTTCAATCGGATTCAAGTCTGGGCTCTGGCTGGGACATTCACAGAGTTGTCCTGAAGCCACTCCTTTGATATCTTGGCTGTGTGCTTAGGGTCGTTGTCCTGCTGAACCGTCGCCCCAGTCTGAAGTCAAGAGCTCTCTGGAGTAGGTTTTCATCCAGGATGTCTCTGTACATTGCTGCATTCATCTTTCCCTCTATCCTGACTAGTTTCCCAGTTCCTGCCGCTGAAAAACATCCCCACAGCATGATGCTGCCACCACCATGCTTCACTGTAGGGATGGTATTGGCCTGGTGATGAGCATTGCCTGGTTTGCTCCAAACATAATGCCTGGCATTCACGCCAAAGAGTTCAATCTTTGTCTCATCGGACCAGAGAGTCCTTCAGGTGCATTTTGGCAAACTCCAGGTGGGCTGCCATGTGCTTTTTACTATGGAGTGGCTTCCATCTGGCCACTCTAATATACAGGCCTGATGGTGGATTGCTGCAGAGATGGATGTCCTTGTGGAAGGTTCTCCTCTCTCCACAGAGGAATGCTGTAGCTCTAACAGAGTGACCAGTGGGTTCTTGGTCACCTCCCTGATTAATGCCCTTCTCCGAAGAATGCTCACTTTAGACGGCCGGCCAACTCTAGGAAGAGTCCTGGTGGTTCTGAACTTCTTCCATTTACGGATGATATAGCCCATTGTGCTCATTGGTACCTTCAAAGCAGCAGATATTTTTCTGTACCCTTCCCCAGATTTGTACCTTGAGACAATCCTGTCTCGGAGGTCTACAGACAATTCCTTGGACTCCATGCTTGGTTTGTGCTCTGACATGCACTGTCAAGTGTGGGACCTTATATAGACAGGTGTATGCCTTTCAAAATCATGTCCAATCAACTGAATTTACCACAGGTGGACTCCAATTAAGCTGTAGGAACATCTCAAGGATGATCAGTGGAAACCAGGTGCACCTGAGCTCAATTTTGAGCTTCATGGCAAAGGCTGTGAATACTTATGTACATGTTATTTTTTTAGTGGGTTTTTTTTAATAAAATTTGCAAAACTGCCTTATTCCAAAATGGAATAAGGCCCTCATTCAGACCCACTCGCGAGCGGCTGTCCGCTCGCAAGTGGGTCGATGGTCTGCACTGCGCATGCGCACGATGGAGGGAGCTCCATCGTGCGCATGCGTGAGACGCGACGAGCGAAGGACTTTCCTTCGCTCGTAGTGTCTGATCAAAGGGGGCGTGCTGTAGATGTTGATTGACAGCACGCCCCCTTTGGTGGGCGTGCCGGGGGCGTGCCTGCCAGACGGAGGCGTTCCCAAGGGAACGCCTACCGTTAGAAGCCGGCCTCACTGACATCACTAGTGATGTCAGTGGGAGTGATTTTGGCTCTGATAGAGCCAAAATCACTCCTGGCCTTGCGGTTGAGAAACTCAACCGCAGGCTTCTGCCCGCAGTGGCGATGGTCGCGATGGTCAAGACCATCGCGACCATCATCCTGCACGCTCGTATATGCTGTGGGTGGTGACCCACAGCTATACGAGAGTCCAGGAGGACGCTCCATATTTATTGAGGTGGGCCCTGATTCAGAGCGAGCGCTCTGGTCAGAGCGGCCGGCTCTGAATCAGGGCCTAAGTTCATTTTTGTCCTCAAAATTCTACACACAATACCACATAATGACAATGTGCAAAGAGCTGAAGAGGGGAAGGATCTACTTTCTACCAGTAAGCCACGATGGCGCAGTTAGCCACGTTAACAATGTATCGAATAAGTGTTTGATTATGACTATTACCATTGGGATTGGGCCATGGTAGGAGGGAATATGAGAAGCAATGTGGGATTGAGATGCTCGTGAGAGAGAGAAGAATCAGATGATGTACCATGTCTCAAAAGCACTTAAGTTTAGGGCAGTGCCACCAGATATGTGCAAGGGTGCCCTCTTCTCCACAGCCCCTCCAGAATCTATCTAATGACTGGGGAAATATAGATTGAATGCAGTAGGTACTAGATACCTTCTATATAAGCGTTTACAAGTCTTATCCTAGATCCTGACACAAATAGAGGATTTAGTTTAGCAAGTTCTTTAGCCCACTCCTCCAGCTCCAGAGTCTCTCCAAGGTCTCTCTCCCAGACCAGCTTGTGAGGTTCATTGGGGGGTTGTTTGTGGGCTATCAGCAGACCATAGAAAGTAGATATGAGACCCTTTGAGTCAGATCTGAGGAGACAAATGTTTCTAAGGGAGTATAGGATGGACCGGATCGGGATCCTAAAAGCGATGTATAGAGATGACCAATTTGGAGATACTTATGGAAGCATTTGGTAGGTAATCCAAATCTATCTTGAAAAGCAGAAAACTCAGGGAAGATTTGCAGAGGAGCAATGTCTAGAAGAAATTTTATGTTGTAATTAATCCAGGAAGCAAAAGCTTTGGGATTGAGACTAGGTAAGAACTCTTTGTTGTTCCATAGAGGGGTCATGGGATGGCGGTTTTGGACCATTGAAAAAGCTCTACAATAGTCCCAAATCCACAGGGAAAAGCGATGGGTAGGAGCAGGGTTGCCATCAGAAATGATGGGGCCTGGGACTGACAAAACAGGCAGGGCCCCTTCCATTGGGTGGCGGGGGCAGTTTGTCAGTGGTGGGCATTGTGGTGGATAATGTGGGTGGAGCTACAGCAGAGGTGAGGCATCAAATGGTGCATAAACCAGTTTTAAAAAAAATTGTCAAAGTTCGGGCTTGTGGGTGGGTGTTAAAACATGTCAATCGATCATATAAAGGTGAGGGTAAGAGAGCAGGGTGAGGTGTGAGAGCAGGGTGAGGTTGTGGGTGTGAGAGTGAGGTGTGGGTGTGAGAGGCGGCTGAAGGAGCAAGGTGAGTTTGTGGGTATGAGAGTGGGGTGAGGTTGTGGATGTAAGAGCAAGGTGTGGGTGTGAGAGGAGGGTCAGGCTGTGAGAGCAGGGTGAGGTTGGAGGTGTGAGAGCAGTGAGGTGTGGGTGTCCCCCAGCCCGGTCAATGTCCACCTCACTCCACCTCCCCCAGCCCCATCAATGTCCACCTCACAGAATCCCCCTTTCAATGTCTACCTCACAGCACCCCCCATCAATGTCCACCTCACAACACCCCCCCATCAATGTCCACCTCACAGAATCACATACTCCCCCATCACATATAATCCATGGTCTCACAAAGCCTGGCTGGCTGCACCTACCTTATGCATAATTATAATTCTGTCCACATTTTCTGCTGCTGTTTGCTAGAATGAACATAACTCACAGTGCATAAAGGCAAAACCACAGTAATGCCGGGTACACACTATGATGCAATATATATCGATCGTACATCCAATGAAGGATATATAGTTAAGTGAGGTAGCTTGTGTGTCCACACAATATGCCTGTAAACGATGTCATTCACAGATATATTGTGTAGGCTGTGCAGCATGAAAGATGTGATATATTATGCGCAACGGCTGGTGTGTACAGTCGGCCCACCAACTGACCCGTTACACGAGCAGCAGGAACCGCCAACACTAACATCACAACTGGGCAGACATTTTGTGCGGCCAATTGGTAAGTGCGGCTGCTTACCAAAATTGGCAGCTCGGTCTGTGGGTCCATTGCTCAGTGTTGCAGCCATCATCTTTTTAAAGAGAAATCCACCACCAGCTTCTCAGATCCACTGCTTGTGTCCAAAAAGTCAGCACTGGATGTACATCCGAAACATCGGTCATACCATCGGACCTCTGAGCTCAGAAAGCCCATCAGAAGTAAGATGCCAGGGACACTGCGACTAAAGACAAAGTCGCGGGCTGCGACATGCCCCTGAAATGGTCACAACACTCTCCCAAAAGGTCGCTGTCTATCACCCTGCGTCCTAATCCACACTGCGACATGCATGCCGACATTGGAGTTTTCCCCCCCTTGGAGAAGCACGGGGAGAAGCAGGTGGGAGATGTTGGGGGCGGGGCTGGCTGGATTGCATCATTAAGCCCCTCCCCACGCTTCAATTTACTACGAACGGAGCATATTTAAATAAGGGTTGAGGCCACAATGACGTGATTCTCATAGAATCGTGTCATTAGATCATGCCCCCTACTTGCAAACCCGCCGGTCCACAAGAAAATTCTCCTTTTTCTGCCCCTGGAAGTGGGCAGAATGTGGGAGAAATTCCTAACCTTCTGGGGGTGCAGGGGGGTCACCAGAAAAATCGTGAGTCTCCTGCGACTTCCGGGAGGGTAGGCATGTATGCAGTGTGCCTGCCATCACAGGACGTGCAGTAGAACAAACATCGTCCAGTTGTGGCCATATATAAACTGTGTCCATCTCTGAATCAGGCCCCAAGTCCTTACATTTGACAAACAGCACACAACATGAAGAGACCGTGTGACAAAGTGAATCATCCATGGTGAATCCACGTCAAGAAAGAAGGTAATATGAGCCATGCAGAAGCGGATTTACCTCTAGGCAACACAGGTGCACGCTTAGGGCCCGGCGGGTCCCAGGGGGCCCGGCCGTGGCAGGGATGTATAATTGAGCAGGGCAGAGAGCATTTTCTTTCTGCCAGGCTCCAGCAGGCTGGACGGGATGGAACTTGATAGAGCACCACTCTGCCTACTCTAGTGTCTCCTCCTTTCCTGCACTGTGTCCACGTGACACAGGGGGAGTGAGGAGCCGAGAATACAGATAGGATAAAAGGTGAGGTTACTGCCTACCAGTCCTGCCTTTACTATCTTGTATAATAAAGCTCACCATCTTCACAAAGGGGGATCGGGATTTGTTTAGGGGGGGGGGTGAGATGCCTGGCAGTGCCTCTACTGCTTGTGGGAGTGGGAGGGCTAGAGGAGGTTAGGTGCCTGGCAGGGCCTTTACTGTTTGCAGCAATGGGGGGGCTAGGGGAGGTGAGGTGCCTGTTGCAGCAATGGGAGGGCCTTTACTGTTTGCAGCAATCGGGGGGGGCTAGGGGAGGTGAGGTGCCTGGCAGGGCCTTTACTGTTTGGTGGAGGGGAGGTGTCTGCCAGTGCCTTTACTGTTTGGGGAAGGAGGGGGTGGGGGTGGACAGTGAGGTGCCTGCCAGTTGTTTCTTTACTATCTGGGGCAATAGAGCTCACCAACATCCACCTTCACAAGATGAGATGTAAGCTGAATAAGCTTAAGGCTATATAAGAGTCCTTCGTTTTTTATAATTGGTTAGAGTTTTGGTCAACTGTTGCTAGGTATTGTAGTTTGAGGGGTTTATTTCGTTGGTTGGTTCTGACCATGTGTGAGCTTGTGGGAGTGGTATATGTGGACTTTATAAGGCTGGTGTACGCCCAGCAACTTCCTTTCTGGACGGTGTTTGTCCCTTGGTGCACCTCTGGAGCAGTATCTGGTGATATTCATTATCTGTCAAATTCCCTGTCTGTGTCTTCCTGTCTTTTCTGGTACCCCTTTGCTTTTGTGCTTCTCCTTTTCTTCCATTCCACCTACTTTTTCCCTGCTCCATTCCCCTCCCCTCCTTTTTGTTAATTTCTTCCCACCCTGTTTCCATGCCCCGCCATATAGGCCCTCCACCCCCGCGCGCCGCTTCAGGGACTCAACCTGCCCCCCCAGCCTCCTACATTAACACCCCAAGCCGGAGCCTCACCTCCATCTTGGTCTTGGCCACGCCCCCCGGATCCAGCTTCTCACGGCCTCTCGCTGCATCCCCCCCTTACCTGGGTGAGCGGTCCCCGTCGCCCACGGGGTCACCATTTCACTCCCACACCTCCCCACCATGCTCCCCCTGCAGGCACCCGCTGGCGGACCTCGCGCCCCCCCCCTCCTAGTGCAGAAAACGGCCTCCTGCCGTCCGCCTCCACTGAGTGTTCCCCTACAGCACGGCATCTTGCTGCGGGGGACCCCGCTCCATGCCCTCCTTCCTCCCATGATGCCCCAGCGGGCGCGGCGTCATCACCGTCACCCGCAGGTGGCCATCTTGCCTCCGTGCCCAGTGCCAGTTACCGCCTCCTGCCACCCCCTTCTCCTGGCGCCTCCCCGCGGGGCCATATCAAGCTGCGGGGGTCCTCATTGCCCTCCTCAAGAGTGCCCCCCCACGGGGGTAGCATCCACCATCTTGCCCCCTGGCCCCGCACCTTCGTTCCATGGCGCACCCCCTTTTGTCCCCCAAGTGGGAAATTTTGCTGGGGGTGCCTTTTTTCAGCACCACCAATGTTGGGACAGCCCCCGCCCTCACCACTCCCATATTGCATGCCAACCTCCACGCCCAACCTGTTTCATCCCTCCCCAATTTCCTCCTTTCTTCTGTTCATCCTGCTTTGTCCTCTGCTTCTGCCCTCCCTTCCTAGTCCTCCCCAATTTTTCCTCCTGTTTCCCAGATCCCTGTCTTTCCCCATTTTTTGACCATAGTTACCCTTCTTCCTATTATCCTTCAGCTGCTCCCCTTTTTCCTTACTGGCACCCTCATTACCCTGCACCCATTTATTTTCTCCGGATTTTTTACCTCTCATCCCATCTTGGTCGCAGCATTTGGCTCCTCCACAGGGTCCAGCCCCGCACCCCCAGTGCCCTCTTCTCCCAGTGTGGTTTGCGCCACCCCTCCCCCTTTACCTCCTCCTGCTGCACCTTCTCCTCCGATTCCTGCACTTCCCCCCGGTGACAGTTCCAGGTGCCTCCGCTGTGGTGTCCAGTGATGTAACCTTTTCTGTCTCACCGCAGTGTTTCACCTAGTGTTCCCATGCTTACTTCTGGTGGTGATAGAATCTCGGGTTGGAAGCGCTGTGGCAGGTCTTGCTACAGGAGAAGGGATCATTGGCCGTGAGGTTGCGGTGCCTGAGGATGTCGGTGATGGGATGTCGGTGCCAGCTGGTGGTGAGTCTTCTGTCCCTCCTTTGCAGTTTGATACGGAATCTTCTGGGTCTAGCGATAGTAGCTCCTCGTCCAGTTGACCGGCGTGCCCGCGTAAATTAGCTAAGTTAGTTGTGCGCCGTTTGGTTAAGAAGGCAACTAAGCGTCAGCCGGCTCCTGTTGCTATTGTGGCGCCTGTTGAGGATTCTGGTATGGTTCACTGTGCCAATATGGCAGTGGACAGGGGTTTTGCATAAGCGGGTTAGGGAAAAGATTCGTAAGGGCAAGTTTGTGGATGTTTTTTCTCTAACCAATGACATGAAGAAACCATTGGCTTAGCGGCATACTGGTTTTTTCGGCCTGCTGCCTCGAAACACGCCCCTTGGAGCACTGTAATGTCATTAAGTATATTCATTTGGTGCACATTATTTTCGTAAATCCAAGGGCTTTGTTTGGAGAGATTGTGACGAACAGTTTCGTTAGGAAGCAGGACGGTTAGCTGGTTGTGCCTCTGGGCGGTATGTATGTTAAGGTCTGGTTAGCAGTTACCCAGGAAGCTAAGGCACCTGCGGAAGGGGCGCAGAGTAGGAAGGCTACCCTCTCCATGCATACCAGTGTGAATGTGCTCGGTCAGGGGAAGTGTTTTGCCTATAATTATTCTTGGTATCCCCGAGGGCCTGGGTTTTGTTTTCGTCACTCCTGCTGCATCTGCAATAGCAGTCATCCCACCAAGGACTGTAAGTCAAGATTCGAAGGGCGGTTCATGGGGCAGGTCTGACGTTGCCGGAGATGACAAATAAGGCCTATTCTCCGGTGGCACTAGATGAGTTAGCTAAATAGTTGGGCTTGTATCCTTGCAGGATGATTCCCAATTTTTACTGGATGGTTTTAGTTTAGGTTTCTGGTTACCCGTAGCTGGCGCTTTGCATGTGGTTTCCTCTCGGAATTTGCGTTCGGCCAGAGAGCTTCCCCATGAGGTGCGACAGAAAGTCTTTGCTGATGTGGCTTTCGGCCGTATGCCGGGCCGTTTTACCTCCCCTCCCTTGCCGGACCTGTGCATTTCCCCTCTCGGTGTTGTACCGAAGTAGGTCCAGGGTAATTACCGTTTGATTCAGCTTTTGTCGTACCTTCATGGGGGCTCTGTGAACGATGCAATCCCTCACTCACTTTGCCAGGTTGAATACCAGTTGTTTGATGAGGCGCTCGTGATGCTTAAGGGTTTTGGTCCTGGGGCTTTGATGACTGAATTGGAGGTGGAATCTGCTTTCGCCTGCCTTTGCACCCCGAGTCCCTACGTTGCATGGGTTTTAAGTTGGATGGCCAATTTTTGTGGTCAGGTGCCTCCCCATTGGCTGCGCTATCTCGTGTGCTTATTTTGAAAAGTTTGGCACTTTCTTGCATTGGTGTGTCCAGGCTGGTACAGGCCACGTGGGCATAGCACACACATTGGATAGCGCAGTTTGTGGGGACGTTTTGTTTTCTCGTAAGGTACAGTCGGTCCTAGGTTAATTAGTTTTGCTTGCTGGATTATACTGATGGGGCAGGTGTTTTCAGTAGGCTGGAGCGTGCTATTGTGGGGGTCTCCAACCCGCATTTCTGTGTTCGCCTTTACAGGGAAATCCTGAATGACCTTATGGTGTGGACTTCATTTTGGGGGATTTCAATTTTGGAGTTGATTTGGCCCTAGCAGCCGGTTGACAATGCTGAGTTACATTTGTTCACCAATGCTGCTGCTTCAACTGCCTTCAGAGCGTTCTTTCAAGGGGACTGGTGCGCTGCTCCATGGCCTGCATCATGGATATCACGTGGTTTTGGTCCAACCTGCTGTTATTGGAATTTTTCCAGTTACAGTGGCCGTGGATTTGTTATGATAAATAGTCTAACTGAAATATAATTTTTGGTGGAGCAAGCTGAGAGTGGTGCACACTGTTAATTATTAGCTTTCTTGTTCTTCTATGGCGCTGCATCTGTTGAGGTTCTTGGTTTTGAAGTGTTTGCAGGCGATTATTGTTTTTAGGGTGCGACACGTGCCAGTCATTGAGAACGGGATAGGGATTCCCTGCCCCATTTTCACTTTGATTGGTTTCGGATGTTGGCCAATGAGGCTAATCCGAGTGGGAAGGCTTGGCTATCTTCTGCCTGGCTAATTGTCTAACCGGGTTAGTCGGCCTGGCTCGGAGGTCCCTAGCTACGTCTACTTTGCGAGGCAGCATGGCGCAACTGGGACACTTATCTAGTAGGTATCCTTCTGCTGGTAAGTCTTTAGATCAGCACTTGGTTGGGTTTGTGTGGGGTCATTATTAGAGGGGCCTATATGAGACGGCCATGGCTTCCACCCTAATGGGTATTGCTTTTTCTCTCGCTTTCATGGAGGTCACGACCCTACAGTCATTTGTGCTGTCTAAGGCCCTCATTCAGAGCCGTACGCTCTGAGCAGAGCGCACGCTCTGAATGAGGGCCGCCCTCCATAAAAATGGAGCGTCCTCCTGGACGCTCGTATAGCTGTGGGTCACCACCCACAGCCTATACGAGTGTGCAGTTTGATGGCCGCGATGGTCGTGACCATCGCGACCATCGAAACTGCGAGCCGGAGCCTGCGGTTGAGGTTTTCAACCGCAAGCTCCGGAGTGATTTTGGCTCTATCAGAGCCAAAATCACTCCCACTGACATCACTAGTGATGTCAGTGGGCCGGCTTCTGACGGGAGGCGTTCCCTTAGGAACGCCCCCGTCAGGGAGGCACGCCCCCGGTACGCCCACCAAAGGGGGCGTGCTGTCAATCAACAAGTCCTTCGCTCGTCGCGTCTGGCGCATGCGCACGACGGAGCTCCCTCCGTCGTGCGCATGCTCAGTGCAGAACATCGACCCACTTGCGAGCGGACAGCCGCTCGCGAGTGGGTCTGAATCAGGGCCTATGGCCCTTAAAGGGTTGGGCTAAAGAAAGCCCCATGGTGGGTGATTCTCGCCGCCCAATTGATGCGGTACTGCTGCAGCGTCTGGTTGGGGTGATTTTGTTGATTGCTTTTTCTGACTTTGAATCTGTTTTGTTCCAATTAGCATTTGCACTGGCATACTTTGGCGCATTGTGAATTAGGGAGCTTCTTGCACTCTGTAAAAGGTTTGCTGACTCTGGGCTATTTGTACCTTTTGTTTTATCATGAGAAGCGCTGTGGGGGACTGTCATGGTTGGCGATTCACCTTGGAGGCAATGTTATTGGACAGTTGGGGGTATTGAGCTGATCTTGTGGATGAAGGCTGACTTGGGCGCCCTACTGTCATGGTGGCCTGAGGTTGGTGTGGTGGGATATTGTCCCTCACCATGTATGAACGGTTTCTAGAGACCTTTTGGCCTTGGATACGGCTCACTGGAAGATTAATAGGGCTGTTCCTCATTTTGCCCCAGGTCTGATGGTTTGTTGGTGTGGCACCCAAGTTTGCGGCTGGAACAAGTTCAAGTTTTCCGCTCTGATATTTACTAAAGTGAGGGTTTTTACAAGTAGAGTTGTTCCCCATAGAAACCAATCAGTGTGCATGGATTACTTACCACGGAAGTGCACATACATTACAAACCACAGAAGTGCATGTGCATTACATACCACGGAAGTGGACATACATTACAAACCACGGAAGTGCACATGCATTACTTACCACGGAAGTGCGCATGCATTACTTACCATGGAAGTGCGCAAGCATTACTTACCACGGAAGTGCGCATGCATTACTTACCACGGAAGTGCGCATGCATTACTTACCACGGAAGTCCTCAGGACCCCAGACAGTGCATGTTTTCCATGTTTCCTCACAGAATCGCAAGTTAAATAATTAGCTCCACATGTGGAGCTTTTACAATTTGTCAGTGAGTAATGAATACACCTGTGCACCTGCTGGGTGACCTGCAAAAAGTGAACTGTCTGGGATCCTGAGGACCGAGTTTGAGAACCACTGCTCTAGTCAAATTTGGGGTATTTAAAAATGGGTGCTAGCTTATTTTTTTGTCTCTAAAGTGAACTTTGAAAAAATTGGAAAAATCCACCTGCTGTATGCACCTGCAATCCCAAAAACACATGACCCATCCTTGCAGCCCCCCAAGATGCCAATTTCCCTAGTTTTTATGCTTGTCCCCCCACTTTTTACGTTTTCGCCCCCAAAAAATGACATGTATTTTTTTGGAGTGTGCTTCTGGTATTTTTTTGGCTGATTTGTTCTTTGAGGGGCTTATCCAATGGTTCTGAGTTGTTTCCCCACGTTTGCACCCCAAAATAAAGATTTTGCACTTCTTTACACCTGCTATTCATTGGAGAATCTTTTTCGCCTTTTACAATGCATTGAGTTTCCGCTTAGGCGAAAAAGTCCTGGAATTGAATTAGGAGATAAGTCGCGAACAGGCGAAAAACGGCATTAGGCTAAACTTTTTCGCCCATTACGGCTTTTCGCGTATAATTGAATCCGGAGATGTCCTCCAAAGCAACCAATCAGCTTCTAACTGTTATTTATGTACAGTAGCAATATATTCGAAATGACAGAAGCTGATTAGTTACCCAAGGCTACCACACAACCTTATCTCTCTCCAAGGCTTGATACATCTCCCTGACGTAGTTCTGTCCCCCTTTCATTTAATTAGATAGTTAAACTTATTATTGACAATGTATTTGCCTTGGAAAATATGGTAAGAAATTTACTGTATAAAATAATAATAATAATAATAATTGTATTTATATACTGTAGCGCTGTTTCACAATAAGTCTTAAGGTGCTTAAAAATGGGGTTCCAACTCGAGATGTGTGCTGACTCCCATATTTTGCTTTTGGATCTGGATTAATCTTCGTATTTTGGTTTTGCAAAAGAGTGAGTGTTTTGGCTTTGGATCTGGATTTTTAATTTTTTTTTAAATGATAAAAAGTTTTTTAAAACAGCTAAAATCATGTAATTTTTACAATCCAAAACCTGAAATATAGTTTTAAAATCTGATATCCGAACAACTGGAAGATCAGAACCGCAATTCAGATTTAGCCGGATCTCCCCGGGAGATTAGAAACGCGGATCAGTCCCGATTCACGCAATTCAGGTGGATTCGGATTTCTGGAGAACTGAAGCGCATATCTCTAGGTGGAACCCCATTTTTAAGCACCTTAAGACTTATTGGGGAACAGCGCTATATAAATAAAATAATTATTATTTTAACATTATTTTATAATGTAAGTTTCTTACCCTATTTACCAAAACAATTGTGATGATATGCACATGTGCAAAAGTAAAAATGTTGGCGCATGCTCAGTAGTGACCCAAGGGCATCAAAATTAAACAACTGAATTCAGCAGTTTTTTAACATGGAATGGCCATTACTTCCACACCATTTGATGGCAACTGCCATTGGAAAGCCGCCATGGAATGGATAGTGCCCAAGTCTTCCTGATGACTTCTCTCTGTTGCCTCTCCTCCTGATTATCTCTTTGTTTGTGCCCCTTTGAAGAGAAGGCGGCACTGAGACGAGGAGAGTGGACAGAGCATGGGAGCCGGAGCCAGGGAAGGAGTCAGAACAGAAAAATAGGAGGCGGGGCAAAAGAGGTGGGACGGAGCAGAGAAGGTCAGCCTCGCCCGACATCTCAGACGGGGTCAACCCTAGGGCGCACGCTGCAGCCAGGCATGGATTAGGCTGCTGGCAAGGAGGAAGGCAGAGAATGCTACCTAGCTGCTCCCATTGTGTTATAGCACAGAGCGACCAGGGAGCATCCTCTGCCTGCCTCCCGCAGCCAGCTAATCATATGCAGAGCGTGGCTACAGGCGGCCCTGGACCACTAAAATTGTACCGGCCCGGGGTGCAAATGCCAGCCTGCCCCTGTCTAGGAGGTGGTATATTTTTACAATGTGGAGGGGTGTATTTGGTTTTTCTGGGGGGGTGTTGGTGTGTGTTTTAATACCGTCTGTGTATAAAGTGGAGTATTAATGTTGTGTGTGTGTGTGCAGGGGTTATTATTGTGTGTGGGGTGTGTATTCGCTGGTGCAGACCTGAAAAATCATGGGATGAACGTACAGCTCTGAATCAGGCCCTAAGGGGGTCATTCAGACCCACTCGCAAGTGGCAGTACGCTCGCAAGTGGGTCGATGTTCCCCACTGCGCATGCGCACGGCGGAGGGAGCTCCGTCGTGCGCATGTGCGAGACCCGGACTGTGACAGCCAAGCTGTCGCTCCGGGTCTCGCACCAATGGGGGCGTGCTGTCGATGTTGGTGGGCGTGCCGGGGGCATGGCGGCCAGACGGAGGCGTTCCCATGGGAACACCTACCGTCTGAAGCCGGCCCCACTGACATCACTAGTGATGTCAGTGGGAGTGATTTTGGCTCTGATAGAGCCAAAATCACTCCAGGGCTTGTGGCTGGGAGACCCTACCGCATGGTCTCCGTTGCAAGTCCGATGGTCGCGATGGTCAAGACCATCGCGACCATCTTTTTGGACGCTCGTATATGCTGTGGGTGGTGACCCACAGCTATACGAGCGTCCAGGAGGACGCTCCATTTTAATGGAGGAGGGCCCTGATTCAGAGCGAGCGTTCTGGTCAGAGCATCCGGCTCTGAATCAGGCCCTAAGACAGCAAGCACACAAAATGGATAAAGATAATTTGCTCCTCCCAAGGTCAAAATGGATATTACAAATAAAAATCTAATAAGAAAGCAAAAGATCTGTATAACAGAAATTTGGTAGTTTCTCTCTAAGACCTATGTTGATTGTACAGACGGCAGAATATATTTTCTCTTTACTTAAAATTAAGAAAGTGGAACCCATGAAAATGCCAAATACCTTTTTAATGGAATTTGACCTCATCAATTTTTGCAAAATGTATTGTTCAAACCCTTCAACACTTTCTAATGGTACCGAGATATAGTCTATTTTAACAAAAGTTTCATGTTCGTAGACAATCTAAATTAAAGCATAAAAAATATCTAGTTGGCAGCATTTACTTTAATCTTGGCTGCTAGCTATATAGCACTTTGTGTGTGTTTTGCATACTCCTAATCACAGACTTTTATCCCTTTGATAGGTTAATTAGTTTGAAAAAGTATTTTTCTTCTGTGGTCTAGACACAGAAACATCCAGAGCTGTTTCCTTTGAAAGGTAGCCATGTGTGAAAATGTATGGTACATGATCACTGTTTTCCATGTTTTGTTAAGTCCAGATGGATCAAAATGTCTTATAATGTAAGGAAGGCAGGAAGCCTCCCCCTGGGAACAGAAGTCTAATGTTTCACTGAGTTCAAATAAGCAGTTTCCACAACTGAGCACTTGGGAAAGTGCTGCAGCAGATGTAGAATAGGGCATCTTACAATGTATGCACCCTCCATGTTCCATTCTGCTTCAGTGACTGTGAGCCGGTTCCAGAGCCAGCACTAGGCATCCAAGCCAGCCTAGGGCTGGTGGCGGGTTTGGTTCAGGCATGGCCGGGGCACCTGCTACGACTGGGCAGAGACTCTGGCAGCTGCTACTGCCACTACACAGCGTCCCCACGATTGGAGCTCAGCTGACAGCTCCGATCAGACCTGGCAGCAGCAAACAGTGAGCGGGCAGCGGCAGAGCACCTGGATGGCGGCTACTTCTCTCCGGGAAAAGCCCTGGGACATCTCTACTGTGCAATTGCAAATCACTGTGAAAATGGGCGCTGCACCGTTTTCCCTGTGATTTTTGCTTCTCTGCAGTGGCAGGCCCCCGGCAGACCTGGGGTTCCGGAGACTGTTGATAGGTAAGTATAACTATACTGTATATGAGTGTAGGGTGTATGGTGTGGGTCCCCCTGCACCCAGTGTGCACCGCACCCTCCTGCCCCCATTACAGATACGCTATTGTGCAGCTGACCACTTTGGGGGCAAAGGCTGGCTCCTTATGTCATTAGACTCCGCCCTTGTCGTGGCAAAATTCCAGGATTCTCATGTTTGTTGGCAGAGGACAGGGCTAAAATGACGTGATTCGAGTTATTTTAGACTCGCCCGCTGCCTACAGTGCCGTGTTTCCCAGTATTCTCTCCCCATCCTGCCCACTTCATTAGGAAGGGGGCAGAATGTGGCAGATCCACCCACTCTTCCGGGTAGATAACAGCTGAAGATATGAAACAGAACTAGCTTTGCGCTGCTTCAATTATCCACATTCCCAAATTACCTATTCTGCCTTTTTTGACTTTTTGAAATCTGCTCTAAAAATGTGATCTAGTTCTGCATATCTTTTACTTCACAGCGCATAAGTAAACTATGACCTTAACAGTAATTTACACCAGTATTGAAAAACTGGTCCAATGTTGCAAGTGAATATAAAAAACAGCTTTAGATTTCTAAATAAAGTATTTTACTGGTTAATACGGACTGAAAAAGTGAGGAGTTCCAGGACGTGTTCACGCCAGCAGCCAAATCAGCTATTCAATAGGAACTGTGGGCCTGATTCAGAGCTGCTCGTAAGCAGCCGCTCGTTCACTCCGAGCGATGTTCGCACAACTGCGCATGCGTATGGGTCATAATGCGCATGCGCCAACCAGTCATTGCGGTCGGAAATCGAGCGCTCGCAAAACAGCGAGTGCCTGCTAATTTGAGTGACAGAATGTACCGTTTGTGGGTGGTAACAGGGGAAGGTGCTTGAAAACGGGGAGTGGTGATCCAAACGCAGGCGTGCCAAACGGTCAAAACGGGCGTTTTAAGGGTGTGCATAATTAACAAAGCAGCGTCATCGACCACGTCACTTGGTTGTTTCTTAGCCTGAACTGTGCGCATGATTGCGGTAGGAAAATCCTACCACAAGCACTGCGAGCAGTTCAAACACCTTTCGATGTACTCGATTAATCTAATAAATAGCGGAGATGACGTATGATGAGAACGGCCAAGGGGCGTTTTTACAAAATAGCGAGCACATGTTTCATTCGCTCGCTCAGACATAGAGGCGTCAACAGACTGCAAAGAGCGAGCGCTCAATTTAAATAGCCGACCCCTTTTTCTGAACGAGCGAGCGCAAATAGCGTCCGGCTCTGAATCAGGCCCTGTGTGCAGCTCATGAATTATTCATTCTCTGTTATCTGCGGATTATCAGCTTCGGAAATCTACTGAAATTATTGCCGACAAGTAGCTCGTAGAGAAAAAGCATTTTCAGCACACCAGTAATTCCTGCTACAACTTTCCTAGAGAGGGACTGAAACATGAGAAAAATACATAAGACCCAGGAAAAAAATAATTCATAACAAAGTGACAATGTAAGGAGCTTATACAGACTCTTGAAATAAGAATGTCTACAGGAAATTATGCAGCCAAGAATTCTTACCTAGTGATTTAATGTACAGTATGTTGAGCTATGTACATGATATAAGGCAACTATCCTTGTATACTGAACTCTGATAAAAGTTGTTTTGTTTTCTAAAAAGAATGATTTTATTTCAAGATAACCAGGTACCAGCATGTGCAAATATATAGAAAATACACAATAAAGAACACTCAGAAATATATAAATGCGTGCGTAATCTTTATGGCAGCTTTAACTATTTAGTGAGGGCACGGGCGAGTCAGATAAAATAAATAAAAATGAAGAGAGGGAATATGGCAGAAAAGCACAGCTTATTTTCAAACATTTTCAAACATAATCCTAGGGTCTAATTGTAAACATAAATATCATAGAATTAAAGTTTTGCCATTTGTCTTAGTAAACTAAGGGGTGGATGAGTGAAAATAGCGGAGACGTGGAACAGTGGAGAATTTGTTTATAGCAATCAATCAGCTTTGAGGTAGCATTTATCAAGTACATTCTATAAATGATAGGCAGAAGCTGATTGGTTGCTATGGGCAATATCTGCACTGGTCAACTTCTCCACTCTTTTCACTGCTTGATCCATCAACCCCTAAAACTTCTAAAGATTGGAGAAGTGGAGAATTTGCCCATAGCAACCAATTAGCTTC
Organism: Taudactylus pleione; assembly: GCA_031769625.1. Classification (NCBI taxonomy): domain Eukaryota; kingdom Metazoa; phylum Chordata; class Amphibia; order Anura; family Myobatrachidae; genus Taudactylus; species Taudactylus pleione. Next base: position 3,065,417 of record JAUIMM010000261.1, read on the forward strand.
TACCTATCATTTTATAGAATGTACTTGAAAACGGCTAATTAGAAGCTGATTGGTTGCTATGACCACCTTCTCCACACGTCTACTTCTCTCTTTAGAAAGTTTGATACATTTCCAATTTCTATATTCTAATGTTGCAATTATGGAATAGTTGTAGCAACTTAGGTATACCAACACAGACAGTGGCAGAACTTCACCACCAGCACCCAAAGGTAAGGTCTCTTCAGAAGCGCCCCACTCCCCAACCATTTTATTTACAAGCCTGAACACCAGTTGATCCTGAAGTTGAAGTGTAGGAGGAGACAGGGACCCACAGTGTAATTGGATGCAGCTACAGGCAGCACGTAGCCCAGATTACAAAGACTAGGCACCCTAGAATACTGGGACACCTAATGTGCCCCAGACTTCTCCTCCTCTTGGTGCCCCTGTTGGTACACTCCCTGACACCTAATTCCTAATGGCACATGCTTCTATTGCCTCTGGGTAGTGGTGGAATTTGTGAGTGGTGAACCCAGGTGTAAATATATGCTTTGGGCCCTTCTCATGGAGAGAGGCAGTGGGTGACGGGAAGAGTCAGTGGGTGATAAAGAGAGGCAGAGGGTGACAGTGCAAGGCAGGGGGAGGCTGTGGGTGATGTGGAGAGGCAGAGAGTAACATTATTATTATTATTATTATTATTATTATCCTTTATTTATATGGCGCCACAAGGGTTCCGCGGCGCCTTACATAGTACATAAACATAGTGCACAAACATAGTACATAGACATAGTACATAGACAGTTGAGCAGAACAAGAAAACAGTGTCATACAGTTTAAGACAATGCAATACAAGTACATGGTATATAAACACTGCTGCAACAGAAGCAGGATGGCAAAAGTCACGGGTTAGGTGCTTTTGAGTATAGAGCAGATAATATAAGTAAAGAAAGGATAAGCACAAGAGGAAAGAGGGCCCTGCTCGTGAGAGCTTACATTCTAGAGGGGATGGGCAAACAGACAGGTGTGACACGGATGGGGTAGAAAGTGAGCATGGGACAGAGGGTTAGGATGACAGATGGGTGGATTCCTATTTTACAGTATGTGTGGAAGTCATTTGAATTAAGATTTATGCCACTGACATTCTACTTTAAGAGGCAGTTTTTGTAGGTGTCTGTGGAAAGCCATGGCTGTTATATCAGTTTACGTGAAGTCTGACGGGTAGCTGAAGCCACTTCGTGAAGGGCTATTTAGAGAGTTTGGTTAACGTATAAACCAGCAGTCTCAAGTAAATGTAGAAATTGGTAAAAGTAGTTATTGTAAAGAGATGTTCAGATGTAAAATAATAAGTTGTGATCAAGTGTGAATTCCATAAGGCACATTTATTGATTTGGAGGGTGATGGGAGACATGTGAGGTTTGCAGGATATTTATAACATGGAGAGGAATAGGGGGCAGGGGGAGGCAGTGGGTGATGGGGTGAGGCAGAGGGTGACAGGGAGAGGCACAGGGTGGCAGTGGGTGATGGGGAGAGGCACAGGGTGGCATTGGGTGATGGGGAGAGGCAGAGGGTGACGGAGAGGCAGAGGGTGGTATTGGGTAACGGAGAGGAAGAGGGTGGCAGTGAGAGGCAGAGGGTAAATGGGGGGGCAGAGGGTGACAGGAAAAGGTGGAACAAGTAGGGCTCTGGGCGCAAAGTCCCTTTGGTGTCCCCTTAAAAATAAAAAGTCTATACTTTTATTTTGTGTGTAATAAATAAAAATATACCTTACCTATTTGGTGGTTTCTCTGTAGTGGGAAACCTCTGAAGAAATTCAGCCTTCCTGGTAAGACAGTGGAGCTGATTCAGACCCGGACGCTAAGAAGCGTTCGCTCGACCCTGCGTATGCAAATCTAGTGCACACCCAGCAAGGCAGGCGATCGCTCAGCAAGGCATTAGCATGCCCACTGTGTTTTGGTGTGTGATCACTTTGTGTATGCAGGCGCCCACCAGCCATTCTTAAGACGCCCACTTGTGCATGCCATCTCCTGGAAGTGCATGAAAACATTGGTACATCGAGCACCATCGGATACGATCGCAGCGCTTCAGGTAGACTATACCCTGCCGCAAGCACTGCGATCACTTCAATGTGAAATACAACCAGGTGACGCATACTATGACGCTGCCTGTTAATTATGCACACCTCTGAAACGGCATTATTTCGGACAGGCACGCCTGCATTCACATCTACACTGTTCACAATGCAAACCATCGGCAACTACGAGCGAACGCTTCTTAGCATCCGGGTCTGAATCAGCTGCAGTGTCTTCAGTCGGTTTCTACTTTTCATGTAGGTGAAGACATGGTCCAGAAGATGCCTATTTGTGTAGTAATATAACCAATGTCATCATCAACTCAACCAGTTTTGTGCCCCATGAGTCATCGCCTGTCCCCTGGGTCCCCTTCAGCCCCCTGCCCCGTGTCTCTTCAGCCTCCTGCCTCATCTTTCCATTCTCTTGCCCCATGTTTCTTCAGCCTCCTGCCCCGTCACTTCAGCCTCCTGTCTTTCCAACCTCCTGCCCTGTGTCACTCGAGCCTTCCATCTTTCCAGCCACCTGCCCCTTCTCCCTCCAGCCCTCTGTCTTTCCTGTCTCCTGCACCATGTCTCCAGCCTTCTGTTTTTACAGCCTGCTGTGTGACCTCAAAAGCCAACCCCCTCCCCAGCCACCTCCAAGTTACCTTCTTCTTTGATAACCTGCATGCTCCTCTTCATTTCGGCGGCACAGCTGCTGAGTTAGGCAGTAGTAAAAAGAGGCAGTGCAGAGCATGCCTCTAACAGACGTGCTGGCGGTGTGACTGTGGCTTACCCTGGGATAACGCCAGTCCACTCCTTGAGCCACTCCTGTGGATGACAGGGAGAGGCAGTAGGTGACAATGGGAGACAAGCACTCTGTTTGGCATGGTGGGGCCACCATATCTATTAAAAGGAGCTGACCTGGTCTGCAAGTAGTGCTTCTCTGGGAGTTCAGCAACTTCTCAGCAATTGCAGAGGAGGGATTTTGGCCAGGTGTCTGTAAGCTCTGCTACCTCTCCTCAACTGGCAGTGGCACCAGGATCTGGACAAACACACCAGGTCAGATCTGCCTCCCTAAGGTAAGAGGAAGGTCCCTCAAGGCAGTGGAGCCAACCATACCCCTGCTATGGGCCAGTTCAACATTCCTTAAAATGGTCGAGCTGAGGGGAAAACTAACTCCTGGTATGGGCAGACATGGCCCCCTAGTCCCAAATAGCCCAAGAAGCACCGCACAGGCTGAACTGCTGGTAGTTCTGCCCCTGCATCCAGGAGTTACACTAGCGATCCCAGTTCTGGAATAATATATATCTTTTTTACTTCTGTACTTTACCTTTTATATTTCTATTTTACTTTGATGCTATAAACCAAACCTTTCATTTAGCAAAATGACTAGGAGGCAGTGTAGTTTGCTTCATCATACAGTTAGATGTTTGTAAAAATTGGAGAAGCTATTTGTTGGAAAAAATGCAGTGTTGGGGAATAGTGGAACACTAGTCTGCAGTGTATATATCCAAGATAGTTACAAATAGTTTTCCAAAAGGGTGAGCTCTTTGGGCATGACCACCAAATATGATGGAAGTCCCCTCTTTAAATACATTCTCGCTAACACAAATGGGAGGTGGACCAAGGGGGAGATGGCTGTTAAAAGTATTAGGGGTCTATTTACTAAGCCATGGATGGAGATAAAGTGAACGGATATAAAGTACCAACCAATCAGCTCCTAACTGTCATTTTTCAAACAACCTGTGACATGGCAATTAGGAGCTGATTGGTTGGGACTTTATCTCCGTTCACTTTATCTCCATCCATGGCTTAGTAAATAAACCCCCTAGTCCCTATGACTAAACACCAAAATGCATTATCTGCATAACGGAATTGTCTGCCATTATGCACCCAGACAACTGTGAGTTCCTTTATAGGTACCTCGTATATCCTAAACTTTATTGAGAATAGAGATTAAGGAAGCCTCAAGCACCAATTATTCAGCAGAATAAACAGACATAGGGGTATATTTACTAAAGTGAGAGTTTTTAGAAGTGGAGATGTTGCCCATAGTAACCAATCAGATTCTACTTAACATTTATCTAGCACCTTTGGGAAGATAATAGCTAGAATCTGATTGGTTGCTAAGGGCAACATCTCCACTTCTAAAAACTCTCACGTTAGTAAATTTACACCATACAGTTTTATCTATTGTATATATACTGTACTGTCCCCAATTTTTCTTAAGGCACCAAAATGACAGATAACTTTTCCCACTACTCCCATTAATCTAGACATAGGACCAGTATTAGGAAAAAAAGCATTCTGTGTTGAAGACCTCTGATAACACCTGCCATTGATTCGGCAAATCTTTGTCAGTGTGGAGTCGTACCACATTGGTGTGTTCTTCACACTTTCATTCCACTTGAAAGCAAGGGTAATTTGTAGTTTGACATACTGTATCTATAGATGTCCCCATGTATAAGATTTCCATGGAGGCTGCGCTTATTCTTTCCACAAATTGTTATCTCGCATCATAACGTGCGCTAGCCCCGGAGCGAGTGAGACCTTCACTCGCTCCAGAGCTCGCAGCAACACGGGGCGGCTGTCAATGTTGATCGACAGCTCGCCCCGTTTTGTAGGCGGGTAGGGGGGGTGGCTGAACAAACAGAGGCGTTCCCGAAGGAACGCCTGCCGTTTGTGGGCAGCCCTACTGACATCACTCGTAGTAGTGGATTTCCGGCTCTATTAGAGCTGGAAGTCCACTTGGCATTGCGAGTGCTGAGACCTACCACAATGCCGAGACCCTCCTCGCAATGCCGATGGTCGCGATAATCGCGCCCATCGCCAGGCCGCTTGTACAAAGTGTGGGTGGTCACCCACAACTGTGCGAGCGGCCTGGAGGCTGGAATTAAAAAAAAAATAGGGATGCCCTGATTCAGAGCGGCCGCACGCAAATAGCGTGCGCCTCTGAATCAGGCCCTTAGCTAGGCCAGTCTGGTGTAGTTGCACAGTGAACAAAAATACCTGACCTGTCTGGGGGCCCAGACCCAGACCAATCAGATTTACAGTCACGCTTGGCCACAATCTTTATAGTACTGGTGTCCTGCTGACCAGATTGGTAACACGGTATACTGGCCGGATATAATTCTTGAAAACCAACTAGTTAGCCAATGACTAGAATTGAACTCGGGCTATAAAATGACTGACTGTTTTTTTCCTTCTGATCAGGCCCCTTGTTCTTTATCCCCTTCCCATTGACTGCTATAAAAAAATATAATGTGAGAAAGGATAAACTGCCCTAGAACGTATGTACACTTTCATGTTATGTAAAATGAAATAAATCTGCTTATGCATTATTACAAATCTCCACTCATCAAGTCTTATATAGTTTTCAGGTTTGTGTAGTTTTCGGTTATGTAGTCCTTTGAAGGCAGTTCTGTCATGAATCACTATTGTACATCTTGAAACTCTATTCTCCACAGGAATTTTACGATATGAGCTGTGATAACCACATCACAACTTACAGGCTCTGCAGCCAGTATCAGCATCTAGTATTAAACGTATGAAAGTTCACACACACTTGTGCCAAATACCACTTTCAACTACTTTTCAAAAAAGGTTAACTATTCATCAAAGCTGTGTTCTTCAGTGTCAATTAAGGATACAATTGCCTATTATTGTATTTTGTGAAAGAGCATATTCATATTACCGTACACATAAATACGCAGTATACAGTAAATGTGGAGATAGAGGGAGAGAGAGAGAGAGAGAGAGAGAGATAGATCTGCAAAGTAAAAAAAAAAACCATCCAGTTAGCAGGAGTTCTGTGGGTAGAAGAACCTTTTTAATGAGAAGGAATGGTCAAGCTCTTTCTTGTTTATAATGGGCCATGTCACAGAGAACGTGTCATGTCTCAAGCTAGTTGAACAAACATGACTGGGCAATCACTGTTCTGCAATGGTCCTTACAGTCACCAGATCTGAATCCAGTCATGCATCTTGGGGGAGTGGTGGAATGGAAGATTTGCAACATGAATATGCAGCTGACAAATCTTCAGCAACTTAAAAGGCAAATGCAGGTTTTGCAAGGTGATTTCCGTATATATATTTGAAATCTCAACCTCACACACTACAGTCAGACTCCTAATACATGGAGCCAGTGCCAGATTAATGTCCACATGGGCCTGGAGCTGAAAGTTATGAAGGGCCTATTGTGTGCCGCTGCAGGGGGTGTGACCAGCGCTGCAGCAGTGTGACTGGTGATGTGGGGTTGTGACTAGTGTGGTGTAGCTGTGATTTACATAGGGGTGTGGCCTGTGTTGTGGGTGTGTTTTGACTTCATACAGTGCCATAACCGCAGGTATGCGACCGGTGATGCTGCACAGAGCGCAGGGCTCTGTTTGCAGCACCATCGCTACCCTATGGCCTTTGTTACTGGCTAGCAGGGTGCTTGCACCCTGCAGCCAGTATCACTGCTGCAGTACTGCCCAGACAGACACCCTGCTGTCTTTGCAGCCTCCTCCGGATGCTCTGGCCAGTGTTGCACTTCCAGGTGCCGGTGGCCCAGGCCCCTCTACACGACAGCATGACGTCATGTGGTTATGGGGCAGTGCCGGCACAGGGCGCTCTGGAGCCAGCTGTTTGTGTGTGTGACACTCTGGACGGCTTGTATAAAACACACTGACCCGTTTATGTAAGCAATGTTTCAGAATTTGTATTTGTCATTTTGCTAATCCTGACGAAATAATGAATACAAGTTCTGAGACGTTGATTACTTAAATGTATTCTAGTGTGTTTTATACAAGCCGACAGTCATAATGTCAATATTGATTATGTTGACATTAAAGTTAATTTAAAAATGACTGTGTGTGTGTGGGGGGGTTAGGCCGGTATACAATCGGGAAACCGGCTGCCTTAATACCGACAGTCGGCTTCCCGACTGTCATATCCCGGCGAGGGTGAAATGCCGGGCGTCTATATCTAGACGCCTGTCATTTCCCCGATGCCGGGAGACAGGCGCCTGGCATCCCGATCGAAGGGATGCCAGGCGCCGCGAGCGGACAGCCACGGGGGGGGAGGGTTAGGCTAGGGAGAGGGAGGGTTAGTGTTAGGCACCCCCCGGGGGACTTGGGTTTAGGCAGCGAGGAAGGGGGGTTAGGGTTAGGCACTTAGAAGGGGGATTAGGGTTAGGCACTTTGGGAGGGAGGTTAGGGTTAGGCACGCCTAAGGAGGGTTAGGTTAGTTTATACTTACCTTAGCGATGATCGGGATTTCCAGCGCTGTCGGGCTTCTGCTGCCGGGAACTCTGCTTTTGTCGGCCAGGCAGCCAGCGGTATTTCATACCGATTCCGGTTAGGCTCTAGGGCAGGGGAACCTTTTCTCTTCCAAGGGCCATTTTATAACATTATTCGTGGGCCAGGTGCAGGCCACGCTCCCTCCATGTGACATTACATGAGGCGGGGCCACTATCCCTGGCGATTACAGCTATGCCCGGGGCATCCTAAGGATTTTCCAGGGAGCTGTAAGGGCTCCTGGCGGCACTGGTGCATCGATTCTGGCTGCAGGGTGCTATTCTAGGCACCCTGGTAGCCAGATGAGACTAGCAGAGAAAAGTTCAGAGGGCCAGACCAAATGACTCCGCGGGCCTTATACGGCCCCTAGACCTGAGGTTCCCCATCCCTGACCTAGGGGAAGGTTAAGGCTAGGCGGCGGGGGAGGAGGATAGGTTTAGACACTGCACGGAGGGTTAGGCATTAGGGGAGGTTACAGTTAGATTGGGGGGGGGGCGTGGCTAAGGTTAGGCCCTATAGGGAGGGTTAGAGGTAGGGATTAGGGTTAGGCTGTGCCGGGGCGTTAGGCACTAGGGGAAGGTTAGGGTTAGGCTGCAGGGGGAGGAGTGGGTTAGGCACTACAGGGAGGGGTAGGGATTAGGTTTAGGGATGGGGGTAATACTCATCGGAAGGCAGGAGCAGCAGAGGTCATGACTGCTGGGACCTGGAAGCCGCGCTGGAGCTGCTACAGCCATCAGGAGCATGTTAGTGGGCCAACAGGGATGATATGTCGGCATTCCATCACTGTCTACATGATGAATGTCGACATATAATACCACACCCACTTTAGTCCCCATAAGTGTGCCTCAAGCTCCTGTACCCTCTCTATTTACCAATGTGTGTTATATATATATATATATATATATATGTTATATATACAGTATATCACACAAAATCAATCGGGACTCACAGTCCAAACTAAAGGCAGGGTGCCCAGGTGCCCTCCCAAGGAATATTCATACAGTAGGTGCTTGTTCAATCCTAGGAAAGGAGAGGGGGCACTCCGGGACTTGAATGCACAAAGTATTTACTTGAAAATTACCGACATTTCAGAGCCCACCCAACTCTTTTATCAAGGTTGGCTCTGAAACGTTGGTCATTTTCAAGTAAATACATTGTGCACTCAAGTCCCGGAGTGCCCCCTCTGTCTTTCCTAGGATTGAACAAGCACCTACTGTGTGTGTGTGTATATATATTAGGGGTGTGCACCGGACACTTTTCGTGTTTTGTGTTTTGGTTTTGGATCTGGATCTTTCTTCGTGTTTTGGATCTGGATTGGTTTTGCCAAAACCACCCTTCCGTGTTTTGGGTTCTGGGTTTTGTGTTTTGGATCTGGATTTTTTCTTAAAAAATAAAAAAACCCCGCTAAAATCACATAAATGGGCCTTTTTTTGTTCCTACGCTATTAATAACCCCAATAACATTAATTTCCACTCATTTCCACTCTATTCTGAACACCTCACACCTCACAATATTGTTTTTAGGCCAAAAGGTTGTACCGAGGAAGCTGGATGACTATGCTAAGCGACACAAGGGGGCGGCACAAACACGTGGCCCATCTAGGAGTGGCACTGCAGTGGCAGACAGGAAGCCAATCAGCGTTATGGTGCCCATTTGCATGTAGCACGAACCCGGGAGATCCGTGCTACATGCATCTGTGTGATTGGCACAGAGCAATGACAGGTCCGTGAGACCCGTCTGTGCTGCTGTGGTAAAAAAAAAAAAAAAAACCTGTGTAAAAAAAGAAAAAAATGGCGTGCACCCCCCCAAAAAAGAGCAACCAGCCCCGGGCATTAGTAACCCAGTGCTGGGTGTGCTTAAATACAGGGGACAAACGACGTAGGGGTCCCCTGTACTTAAGCACAACCAGCACCGGGCTAGTCAGAACCAGCGCTGGTTGCCAAAATACGGGGGACAAACGACGTAGGGGTCCCCTGTATTCTGCGCAACCAGCTCTGGGCTCTGATCCGGTCCTGGTTCTGGAAATATAGGGGACAAAAAATGAGTAGGGTTCCCCTGTATGTTCCAGAACCAGCACTGGACTTTTTCTAGCGGGGGGCTGATGCCACAGCCAGGGGAGCCCTTTCACCGGGCCCCCCAGCCGCAGCATCAACCCTGACCGCTAGTCAGCCCAGGCCGGGGATCCCTGGAGAGCTGGGGACCCCCCCAATAAAGGGGTCACCCTCTCCAGGGCACCCCAGGCCCAGGCTGATAGCCCGGGGCTATCCCCGCCACCCCTGGTGGCGGTGGGTGGCGGGTTGATTGTGTGGTGTGGTGTAAATAAAGAATATCAAACATTGTCTTTACAAGTAGAACTGCAAGTCCCAGCTAGCCTGCCCCGCATGCTGGTACTTGGAGAACCACAAGTACCAGCATGCAGGGCATTAAGGGCCCACTAGTACCTGTAGTTCACCTGTAAAAAAAATGTTTAAAAAAACACAGGACACACACACCGTGACAGTATAAGTTTATTAAACATACATACACACACACACATGTACACATACTCACCTATGTAACCTGTAGCATCGGTCCACTTGTCCGGTAAAGTATCCATAGGGGACCTGTGAAAAAAAACATACTCACCATCTCCTATGCGAGGTTCTGTCCTCTTCGTTCCAAAGTAGGCATCCCCGGACTTGGCAAAAAAAAAAAACGAAAACGCGATCCACGAACTTAGTACCGTTCTATAGAACGGTACTTCCCGAATGAGAGCTTAGCGGCGGGGTATCACCATGGAAACCCCGCTGCTAAGCGTTCATTGGCTGAGAGAGGTCATCTCCCGTCTCTCAGCCAATGAACGGCTCCCTCCATTGTAGTCAATGGTGGGAACCGCAGGGTAAACTTTAATAACCTTGCGGCTCCCAGCATTGACTACAATGGAGGGAGCCGTTCATTGGCTGAGAGAGACGGGAGATGGCCTCTCTCAGCCAATGAACGCTTAGCAGCGGGGTTTCCATGGTGATACCCCGCCGCTAAGCTCTCATTCGGGAAGTACCGTTCTATAGAACGGTACTAAGTTCGTGGATCGCGTTTTCGTTTTTTTTTTTTTGCCAAGTCCGGGGATGCCTACTTTGGAACGAAGAGGACAGAACCTCGCATAGGAGATGGTGAGTATGTTTTTTTTCACAGGTCCCCTATGGATACTTTACCGGACAAGTGGACCGATGCTACAGGGTTACATAGGTGAGTATGTGTACATGTGTGTGTGTGTATGTATGTTTAATAAACTTATACTGTCACGGTGTGTGTGTCCTGTGTTTTTTTGAAACATTTTTTTACAGGTGAACTACAGGTACTAGTGGGCCCTTAATGCCCTGCATGCTGGTACTTGTGGTTCTCCAAGTACCAGCATGCGGGGCAGGCTTGCTGGGACTTGCAGTTCTACTTGTAAAGACAATGTTTGATATTCTTTATTTACACCACACCACACAATCAACCCGCCACCCACCGCCACCAGGGGTGGCGGGGATAGCCCCGGGCTATCAGCCTGGGCCTGGGGTGCCCTGGAGAGGGTGACCCCTTTATTGGGGGGGTCCCCAGCTCTCCAGGGATCCCCGGCCTGGGCTGACTAGCGGTCAGGGCTGATGCTGCGGCTGGGGGGCCCGGTGAAAGGGCTCCCCTGGCTGTGGCATCAGCCCCCCGCTAGAAAAAGTCCAGTGCTGGTTCTGGAACATACAGGGGAACCCTACTCATTTTTTTCCCCTGTATTTCCAGAACCAGGACCGGATCAGAGCCCAGAGCTGGTTGCGCAGAATACGGGGACCCCTACGTCGTTTGTCCCCCGTATTTTGGCAACCAGCTCTGGTTCTGACTAGCCCGGTGCTGGTTGTGTTTAAGTACAGGGGACCCCTATGTCGTTTGTCCCCTGTATTTAAGCACACCCAGCACTGGGTCACTAATGCCCGGGGCTGGTTGCTCTTTTTTTGGGGGGGAGGACGCCATTTTTTTCTCTTTTTACACAGGTTTTTTTTTTTTTATTTACCACAGCAGCACAGACGGGTCTCACGGACCCGTTAGTGCTCTGTGTCAATGACACAGATGCAAGTAGCACGGATCTCCTGGTCCGTGCGTGCATCTGTGTCATTGAAATACACAGCAGCACAGACGGGTCTCACTGACCCATCTGTGCTCTGTGTCACTGTCAATCACACAGATGCATGTAGCACGGATCTCACGAGTCCGTGCTACATGCAAATGAGCACCATAATGCTGATTGGCTGAGAGCCGTGACAGACGGCTCTGTCAGCCAATCAGCACTTTGCCCATTAAAGGCAAAGGCATTTTTTTTTAAATGGCCGCTCGAGGCAAAACCTCGAGATCCGACAGCAGATCTCGAGGTTTTGCCTCGGGAGAGGGATCCGGGGCAGACAGGGAGATCCGAGCTTGGGCTCGGATCGCCCCGGATCCCCGAAGTTCGGGTGGGTTCGGTTCTCAGGGAACCGAACCCGCTCATCCCTAATATATATATATATATATATATATATATATATATGTATACACATACTGTACGTATGTATGTATGTATATATATATATCTACACATACTGTATATATATATATATATATATATATATATACATATTTATACATTATATGCTCCTGTACCCACCTAATTTAACACACACATATATAGCCATGTAAATAAATATATATACAAAACAAATATATATACAAAACATACATAAATTGTACACAGGGGCCAAACATTACACTGACCTGTGGAATGTGACATGCTGGGCTGAAGTGCCTTCCCTCCTGAACTAGGCGATTGGTCTGGTGCACAGTCACAGGACACAGCTCTGCAGTAGGATGTACAGGAGGCGGAGCTTAAGGCACATAGGGGCGGGGCTTCGGCGGGCTGTAGTGGGCGGGGCTTAGGTCGAGCAGCCGAGAGGAGAGGTTGGGGGTGACAATGGGCTCAGCTTCGGGCGGCCAGTAAGTGAGTGAGCTGGGAGGTGAGTGAGCCGATAAGTGAGTCAGCTGGGCTGTCGGTGGTGACAGGAAAAAAAAAATCCTTTTTTTTTTCTGTCTGCACTGCAGTCCTTGTATCCTGTGGGCCTATTTTCAATGGGAGGCCTGGAGCTGTAGCTCCATCCGCCCCATTGTTAATCCGGCCCTGCATGGAGCTATTTGCTCCTGCATAGGAAGCTTGGTAATTCTACCTATGCGCTTGATTCAGAGGAATACACTAATGCGTTATGGCTGCAATTTCTGACTGAACTGACTGCTGCGATATTATGCAGTTGCTAGTCTTAGTCTTCCCCTTGTGTAATTGTGAGCATCGCAGACTGCAAGCCCTGAGACGTCCCCTTTTTATGTCTGTGGACAGTGGAAATCTGCCGCTGGACTGAAACCCTCCACCATTGGTGAACCATTGCAATGACCATCAACACTTACAATGTCCTATGGCTGGTGTAGTGTCTCCTCTTTCTCTAATCATAGCCTCTTTAGCTGCAGATCTGCGTTTGAGAATGCAGCCACATTCACTGACACATTCTTGACAGTCCCACAAAACACCCTGTTTTTGCGTTCACTTTAGGCCACCCGCCTCAAGACACCTCAGAGAAATGCCAATGACTGTCCGCCCCCAATTCTACAGCAGTCAGTGCGTACTCCCAGTGCTACGCATGCACCATAGAGGTTTCCAGGACTTTTCACAGTAGCAAAAAAGCTTTCAATTGCGCAAAAATCGACACCGCATCCAGCTCTCAATCAGACCCTATGAAGCTAGTTGTAATGGTCAATTTAAAACCATGTATGTAGTGTGCAGCCTCACACCCAATCCCCTGCAGCCACACACTACATAGATCTGCAGCACAGACGGTGTAATGGGTAGCATTACTGCCTCACAGCACTGAGGTTGTGGGTTCGATTCCCACCACACGCTCTAACTGTGTGGAGTTAGTATATTCTCCCTGTGCTTGCGTGGGTTTACTCCGGGTACTCAGGTTTCCTCCCACATTCCAAAACTATACTTGTAGGTTAATTGGCTCCCTACAAAAATTAATCCTAGGGCGTATGTGTGTGTGCATGTGATAGGGAATATAGATTGTAAGCTCTTCTGGGGCAGGGACTGATGTGAATGTCCAAATATTCTCTGTAAAGTGCTGCAGAATATGTGTGTGCTATATAAATAACTGGTAATAAATAAAAATAAATAAATCTGCTTAGCTGCAATGGTTTCAAACTGACAACATAACTAGCTTAGAATACCAGGCTTTCTATCATTGTCATCACTAGGGTGTGTGTCACCCAGTGCACCTACTCACCTGCTATCACCAGTATCCTGCCCATCAACCACATTTAGAAGATGAGTCAGGCGTGGGGGGCCCGTGCCTATGACTTTTTCCGGTTGCACATCTGTAACTTATGCAAATGCTGGTACAAAGCCCTTCCATGGGGATGCAGTCAGGAAGCTGATGGTCGAAATGCCAACCGCCGGCTTCCCAACTGTCAAATCTCGGCAGGAGTCTAATGATAGACGTCGAAATCCCGACGCCTATCATTATCCCTACACCGGAAGCCTGACATACCGAACGAAGGTAAGCCGGACGCGGACAGCCGCAGTTGGGGAGGGTTAGGTTAAGGGCTTCCAGGGGGGACATAGGTCCGGCGGTATCTCATACCGTTCCTCTTCCATGGTGTACATCCGTGTGCCCAACTGTGCAAGGACTGAGACGCCTACTTAAATGACAGGGTTAGGTGGGAGATGTATTAAATCTTCAAAAGAGGACAAGTGGAGAGGTTGAGAGGTTGTCTATAGCAACTAATCAACTTCTAGTTGTCATTTATCTTGTACATTCTATAAATTGATAGCTGGAAGCTGATTGGTTACTATAGGTAACATCTCCACTTGTCCTCTTTATAGGGTTTGATGCATCTCCCCCCAAAGAAAACAATAATTTGGGAGTTTGGAAAACAAAATCAAAATGCATACTAAGGAGAAAATCAGGTTCCTCCTCTCCCTCTACAGTATATGTAGCAATATGCAAATCAGCTGCTTATCCTGAAAGTTGCATTGTGCACTCTGTGGACCTGATTCAGAGCCGCTCGCAAGCGCTGTGCGCTCACAAGTGGCCCGATGGTATGTGAACGCGCATGCACACGCTTCGTTCCGCGGCTTGTGCGTGAACTACTCTGTGCGAACGCAAATCGCTCGCTCACCCAGCAAAGACAGCGCAGTGTAATGAGTGACAGGAGAGGCCATTTGTGGGTGGTAACAGGGGCAGGACACTAATAACGGGGGAGTGGAGGTGCGAACGCAGGCGTGCCTAGGTGTTTCAACGCCGTTTCAAAGGCGTGTGCATAATTAACAGGCAGCGTCATAGTACACGTCACATGCTTATTTTTTACTCTGAAATCCTCACAGTATTTGCGGTAGGCAACCACAAGCTCTGCGTTAGCTTCTGATGGTCCTCGATGTACCAATGTTTTAATACACTTCCTGGAGATGATGTGCGCTAGTGGGCGTCTCTACATACGCTAATGGGTGTCTGCATACACAGAGCGTTCGCTCACACTGCCAAAGTGGGCGTGCTTATGCCTTGGCGAGTGATCGCTTCCCATGCCGTCACTTTGACATATCTGCATATGCTGGATGCGAGTGATCACATCTAGCGAGCGGCTCTGAATCAGGTCCAGTATGTTATAAAACATGTTGGTTTGGAAAACAGGATTTGACTTGCCTGCAAGACAGGGGTCTATGGGCCTGATTCAGAGCTGCTCGTAAGCGGCCGCTCGTTCGCTCCGTGCGATGTTCGCACATCTGCGCATGCGTATGGGTCGTAATGCGCATGCGCCAACCAGTCAGTGCGATCGGAAATCGAGCGCTCGCCAAATAGCGAGTGCCTGCTAATTTGAGTGACACGATGAGGCGTTTGTGGGTGGTAGCAGGGGAAGGTGCTTGAAAACGGGGAGTGGAGATCCGAACGCAAGTGTGCCAAACGGTCAAAACAGGCATTTTAAGGGTGTGCATAATTAACAAAGCAACGTCATCGACCACGTCACTTGGTTGTCTCTTGTCCTGAACTGTTCGCATGATTGCGGTAGGAAAATCCTACCACAAGCACTGCAAGCAGTCCAGACGCCTTTCGATGTACTCGATTAATCAAATAAATAGCGGAGATGACGTAGGATGCGAGGGGCCAGGGGGCGTCTTAACAAAATAGCGAGCGCGTGTTTCGTTCGCTCGCTCAGATATAGAGGCATCAACAGACCGCAAAGAGCGAGCGCTCAATTTAAATAGCCAGCCCCTTTTTCTGAACGAGCGAGTGCAAATAGCGTCCGGCTCTGAATCAGGCCCTATGTGTCAAGACAAATATTAAGGTAAGAGCAGCACATTGCCAGTCTTTTCTCCATATTGGCATTAGGATGACCGCTTTGTGCATCCTTCCATTTGGACCATGATCAGAGAATGGATAAAGGTTGCGTGCTTCTCACTCCCCATGCGCTGAAATCCTTTGCCACACATACTGTAGGTGGTGGAAGTCAGCTCTGCAGGGGGTCATTTATAGGTGATACCTAAATAGTACTTTGGGTGCCGTCCTGCACTAAAAGCTGAGCAACAATAGTACACAGAGGGCCTGATTCAGAGCCGGATGCTCTTTCAGAGCGCTCGCTCTGAATCAGGGCGTCCCTATTTTTTTTTAAAGACGGCCGCCACAGCTTTAGCGAGCGGCCAGGTGATGGTCTTGCGACGAGACCCTTGTGGTAGGGTCTCGTTCCCGCAAGCCCCAGTGAGCTTTCGGCTCTAATAGAGCCGGAAGCTCACCCACTGATGTCACCCACTCGTGATGTCAGTGGGGCCACCCCCAAACGGCAGGCGTCCCTTCGAGAACGCCTCCGTTTGGCCAGCCACCCCTCTGCCCGCCTCCAAACCGGGGCAAGCTGTCAATCGCAATCGACAGCTGCCCCGCTTTGGTGCAAGACCCGTAGCGACGGAGAGTCCGACGCTGGCCGGGTCTCACGCATGTGCACGCCGGAGCCGGCTCTGAGGTGCGCATGCGCAGTGGAGGACCATCGACCCGCTTACGAGCGCTGTGCCCTCGCGAGCAGGTCTGAATCAGGCCCAGACTTCCATAAATTCACTGGGAGACATTTCTAAGATTATTTCCCTCCAGAAAAGTGCTGTAACGCTTCAAGGTGATGCTGAAATTCATTTTCCCATCAGACTGGGAAATCGCTTTTGAAAAAGGTCAGTGAAAAACGAGATGCCCTTCTGGATGAATATCACAAATTAGAAATGGAATCCGAGCACCTCAGAAAAGGTATGAAGCCAGAGTACGATCAGGTCCAAACAAATAATCATAGAGTGTTATGTGATGTGTTTATGCATACCAAGCAGCACTACTGCAATTTATATCATGTCTGCATATTGATTTACAAAACCTAAATACCACTCCAGACGTATTTGGCTTTTCTCAAGACGTTTGCGGCCAACAGCAACACTCACTTCCTAGTCGCTGCTTTATTTAGTTATTATTGAACAACGATATTACTTATGTGGAAAATGCTAATCTGCACATTGATCATCACACCGTTCCCTGATATCCATTATATTCTAACGTGTTGGATACAAACAGGACTTGTGTAGAGAGAAGTACATTATGCATTATGTGATAGGATGGGGAAAATTTACTTGTCTTGGCATATTCTTGGACAGCTAGTTTGACCTTTTCAGCTGTATGAGTGTGATGCTTTATGCCATGACAATCACAGGGGAGACTTGGGATTCCACACTACACCAGCAATAGGCCTGCCTCGGAGCTCCAGCTGTTACCCAGTTACATATTTTATTTTGCATGCTCAGTAACGCCTAGAGAGTAGAAGATTGGTCATCTTGTCAAGAAGAAATGGCAGATGAAAATTCAAAGTTTTGGCCCGATTTAGACATATTTTAAGATATAGTATGTAAAACTTTAATACTAGTTTGTAGAGCTTACTTGCCTACATTCTGTAAATGCCAGAGATGACTGGCACCTGCAGGGCGTGTGGCAACACGATTTGCATAATCATGGCCCGCCCCATGCTGTGCAATGACGCGATTATTTGCATCACGCAACAGGAAGCGAGGTTAGAATGTTGAGATTCAATACAAATCGTGTCCTTGGGATGCAATTAGGGATATAAGTGGGATACGAGTGGTTGCACTGCTCTCTGGGGAATCTGGGAGAAGTCCCCATATTTCAGCAGTCTCCTGGACATTCTGGGAAAGGGGGCAAATATGTAATAGAGACATCTTGGGGAAAAATGTGGCTAACATCATTCTGTAGCAGCTAGACACCGGTATCGGCCTAGAGGACACGCAAGAACATTTGCCTCCTAAAAGGTTTGTCTTACAAATTCTCGTAAGTAAAAATATTTGGGGGGGTGGTCTGGGCACAAGTTTATACACGTTAGATCTGTGAGACTTTTAGAAATTATTTGACGGGAAATTAAACGTCTACTGCGATAAAGCTTTCTAGAGACGGTACACAATTCTGTATGTATACTGGTGGTGCTCCCCTAGAGTCAATGTAATTAAGTACAAAAAGTAAGAGGAGAAAGAAGACTCTTTTTTGGGGGCACACTGACATAGTGTGCCCCCAAAACATTCTCGTAAGTCAAATTAGTTAAGGAAAGTGGACATTACCCAGGCCAAAGCTGGTATAAATACTGGAGAATACAGTAATTAAAGCTTTACGAAAGGAAAAACAAATTTAAACTAAAGAAATTTCGTTAACACTTTTATTGGAACAGAGAATGTTATAGAGGATAGTCCAAATCATTAGGCACCTTTAGAAACAGCTACACCACAAGGTACCTTTGTTCATTGAATCTCCAGACTCACTATGAGCCAAAAATAAAAACCAAACTATAAACATGTATAAAAATTAATCAAGGAGGATATTTAGTATAAGAATAGCACTACAGTCACCAATAAATTACTTGCATATGCGTAATTCTTGTCTGCCAGCTGACAGTATAATCTTTCATTCATCTACATAGAAGAAGTAACACGCGCCTCTGGAAGCGCTGTATTTCCTAATAAATTCCCTGAACTTTCCAATTCTTCAAACTGCAAATAGAAAATGACACAACCATATTTCCAAGCTCTGTCTTCAGGACTTTAGGAAATAATATTGATATTTCCAAGAAAATTCTAGTTTTATTTTATTTGGGAGACACCTAATCATTTCTCTGGGCTTCAGCTCATCGAAAGGGCAACTGAGGTCAAGATTTAGATATTAATGTTATTGTATTTCAGCATAATGTTCATGTTTTTGGCAAATACCTGTATTCTGCACTGTAAGAGACATATGCTAAATAAAATGAGTTGGGTACGGGATGCCGGTGCTGAGGATTCAGGCCCCAGCATTCTGAGCGCCGGAATCCTGACAGCCGGTGTTGAAACTACATTACATCGCAATAAAATACATAGGGCCTGATTCAGAGCCGAACGCTCCATGAAAATGGAGCGGCCTCCTGGCCGCTCGCATAGCTGTGGGTGACTACCCACAGCATATGCGAGCGTCCATGATGATGGTCGCGATGGTCTTGACCATCGCGACCATCGGGCTTGCGCCGGAGACCCTGCGGTAGGGTCTCGCTGCCGCAAGCCCTGGAGTGGTTTTGGCTCTATCAGAGCCAAAATCACTCCCACTGACATCACTAGTGATGTCAGTGGGGCCGGCTTCAGACGGTAGGCGTTCCCATGGGAACGCCTCCGTCTGGCAGGCACGCCCCCGGCACACCCACCAAAGGGGGCGTGCTGTCAATCAACATCGACAGCACGCCCTCTTTGGTGCGAGACCCGGAGCGATGGAGAGCCCGTCGCTCGCCGGGTCTCGCGCATGCGCACGATGGAGCTCCCTCCGTCGTGGGCATGCGCAGTGGGGGAACATCGACCCGCTTGCGAGCGTCCTGCGCTCGCGAGCGGGTCTGAATGACCCCATAGTTCACCTGTTCGTTGCTGAAAATCGATTGTTCTTTTTTTTTTTTGCTTTTCCAAGGTCCCAAATGTATCTGTGTTTTTGCACCTAAATGGTTAGAATCTAGCAAAGGGCCCACTTCTACAGGTGTTTAGTCTTTTATGGAAGCTGTGCACATGAGCGGCCCTCTAATGATGTTGATTGAGGTACCTATCTCAAGAAAGAGCATTGATAGGGCAAAACTATGGGTCTCATTCAGACCCGGTCGCAAGTGCTGAGCACTCGCAACCGGGTCGATGTTAAGGCCCTGCGCAAATGCAGTGGACGCACTGCGCGTGTGCAAGCCCCGGAGCAAGAGAGAAACTCTCTCGCTCCGGAGCTCACTTCAAAAGGGCCGGCTGTCGATGTTGATTGACAGCTCACCCTGTTTTGTAGGCAGGGCGGGGGGGGCTACAGAAACGGAGGCATTCCTGACGGAACGCCTGCCATTTTGTGGGCGGCCGCACTGACATCAGCAGTGAAGTCAGTGGGGAGCTTCCTGCTCGATCTGAGCAGGAAGCTCCCTGGGGCTTGCGGTTGCCGAGACCCAACCTTAGGGTCTCGTCACAAGCCCCGATGGTCGCGATGGTCTTGACCATCTCGACCATCAACCTGGTCGGTCGCTGAAGCTGTGGGTGGTAACCCACAGCTTAGCTAGCGACCAGGAGGCCGCACTTAAAATTCCAAGTGGCCGCCCTCATTCAGAATGAGCGCTTCTTGCGAGCGCCTCTGAATGAGGGCCTATATTTGGACTCAGCAGTTGCTGCTATAGTGGTAGTACTTTCTCACTAAGGGCTCTATTTGTGATGTTCGACTGAATTTGCATTGCGAATTCAGGCAATATCACAGGGATTTACTAAACATCACTTGCAGAGACAGAGCTTGCGATAAAGCTCTGTCGCTGCGAATCCCCTCCGCAGCCTTATCACAGTATTTTCACAAAAAATACTGTGACAAGTGCCCGCGCATGCGCCGACTGGCTGCCTCTTCTACACCCCCTGGCGCAAAGCCCCGCCCCCCCGGCGCAAAGCCCCAACCCCCGCAATTGCGGACCCCCCTCCCTTAATTGCACTTACCTGCATGATCCGGGCTCCGGTGATGTCCTCCATGGCTCCGGTCAGCCTACATCCCATACTGCACTGGGACCCGGGCCGCAGTGCAGTATGGGAGACCAGCTGACCGGAGGGAGGACATCACCGGAGCCCCGAACTTCGGTCCCTGGATTCAGGTAAGTAATTTTTTTTTTTGCCGTGTATCAGCGTGTGGTCTGTTTAGACCACACAGCTGATCACTGGGGCCAGCTCCGGGTTCTGCTCTGCCTGTTAGAGCGGATCAGGAGTCCGGTAACCGGGGGAGACCCTTGATAACGCCACCTCCAGGTGGCATTATTATCACAGGGCCTCCCCAGGTATTTTTTTCACAATTTATATTTAGTAACTTGCACGCAGATCGCATTTCCCATTACAATTATGGGAAATGCGATCTGATTACTAAAAATAAGTGATACTTAGGGGTTGGAGTACAATTTTACGAATTCTACTCCAATTGCCCTGTAGTAACAGGGCTCTATTTACTACAATCTGCATTGGGAATGCAGATTGTAGTGTGATATTACCGACTGAATTTGATACTTAGGGGTTGAAGTAGAATTTTACGAATTCTGATAATAAGGTGAAATGCCCTTTTCACTTTAGTTTAGTAAAAATAATGATAATGAATAGAGCCCGGCTCTATTTATTTTCATTATTTTTACTAAAATAAAGTGAAAAAGGTTATTTTCACACCCTTTTCACATTATTTTAGTTTCACCTAAAGTTACTATAGGGCAATTGGAGTAGAGTTCGTAAAATTCTACTCCAACCCCTAAGTATCACTTATTTTTAGTAATCAGATCATGTTTCCCATAATTGTAATGGGAAATGCAATCTGTGTGCAAGTTACTAAAAATAAATTGTGAAAAAAATAGCTGGGGGGTCCTATGATAATAACGCCACCTGGAGGTGGGTGGCGTTATCCAGGGTCTCCCCCGGTTACCAGAGCCCGGAGCCGGCCCCAGTGATCAGCTGTGTGGTCTAAACAGATCCACAGCTTAGCGAGCGGCCAGGAGGCTGTTTTTTTAAACAAAGCGGAAGCCATGATTCAGAGCGAGCGCTCGCTTTTTGCGAACGCTTCTGAATCAGCGCCTGTGTGTATAAGGTGTATATAACACATAAATGCATTCTGTGTTTAGATTTGGGTCCCATTCTCAAGATATATCATTATGGTGTTCAAATATTCCAAAATACGGAATATTCCGATATCCAAAATACCCCTGGTCCCAAGCATTTTGGATATGGGAGACTCAACCTGTGTATATATATATATATATATATATATATATATTTCTATCTATCTTTATCTATATATCTATCTATCTCTATTTTTCTATCTATCTGCATCTATGGACACTGAAGATTCTGCATACAGGAAACTGCGCATGACAGAAATTCAGTGAGCTCACATGGCAGCATGGCGGCGAAGAGCAAGCCGGTAATTTAAACAAACATTGCGTTAGTAATGCAATAGTATCGCAAATGAAAGGCAATTAATAGTACATCCCGCCCTCAATCTGTATAGGAAATGTGTAGTCTGGTAAAGAGGACAAGCAAAAATTATAAACCTGAAATTGTTTGATGGCAATTAACCTGTACTTACTGCAGTATAAGTGAATACTTAGCATGCACAAAATAAAAAATAAAAATACAGGTTAAGTCTCCCATATACAAAATGCTTGGGACCAGAAGTATTTTGGATATCGGAATTTTTCCGTATTTTTGAATATTTGCTTACCATAATGAGATATCTTCTGGATGGGATCCAAATCTAAACACAGAATGCATTTATGTTTCATATATACCTTATACACACACAGCCTGAAGGTCATTTTATACAATAGGTTTAATAATTTTGTGCATCAAACAAAGCTTGAACCATCAGAAAGTAAAGAACTCACTATCTCAGTCGGGCTCAGAAAATTCTGTATTTCGTAATTTGGGATATTGGAGACTCAACCTGTATATTCTGTTTTTCTATACTTTAAAAATATACATATTTAATTTGTAGGGCAATGCAAATATCGTCATTTTCTGTATAATTTTCTGTACATAAGGCTCAAATGCTCTCATATATACTGTATATTGCCTCATACGCTACAGCCAGGGGTATCTGTGTACCCACCGCTCACTATCACTGTCATCTGGCAAATAAACAAAATCTCAGAAGTATGTAAAATGTTTAAATACACAGAGAATTTAACCCTAGGAGATTATCTAAATCTTTGCTTTTTAGACCAGTATTTAAGTCTTTATTATTATAAAGACACACCTTATATGTAATAGGTGGCCACAAATGTTTGGACACACATATACAAATTTATGTGTCCTAACTAAGGAACATAGGAGCTGGTTCCGACCCGCTCGCTAAGATACGATCGCTCGTAGCTGCCAGATATTTGCAATCTGCGCATGCGTGCGCGAACCAGTGCAAACGCTCAGGAAGTGATCGCTCGCTGCGCATAGACAGCCCAGCAGAGTGAGTGACAGGAGCAGCCGTTTGTGGGTGGTGACGGGGGCAGTCCACTAGAAACGGGGGAGTGTCTCAACGCTGTTTCAGAGGCGTGCGTAATTAAATGGCAGCGTCATAGTATACGTCACTTGGTTGTAATTCACACTGAAATTATCACAGTGCTTGTGGCAGGGTATAGTCAACCTCCAGCGCTGCGATCGCATCTGATGGTGCTACACGTTCCATCGCTATTTTAAAAATAAGTTATATTTTAATTTAATTGATCATTAAAGATTCAACACTGTAAAGTGACAGGAGCTGATTGGTTGGTACGTTGGGCCTGATTCAGAGGTACTCACTATTTGCAAGCGCTCGCTCTGAATCAGGGTTTTTTTCTTCTTTTAATTTCCGGCTCCAGGTCGTTCGCAAAGCTGTGGGTCTTCTGCACAAGACTCTTAAGATATAGAGGGGTATTCAATATGAAACGTTAACTTCCCTGGCGAAGTTAATGTTTCATATCAGAGTTTTTTTCTGCGTAAAGGTATGGTGCGTGCTCCCGCTTATCCCCGTATTCAAAATAAAATTAACGAAAACGGGAAACTCCGAAGTTGGATTTGCGTAAAGTTACGAATTTTTCCTTAAAATAATTGTAAGACCCCCTAAAGTTGTAAAAACATGGGGGATCACTATGGGTACCCCCGTTTTAGCCTTTAATTGAAAGTCGGGGATTTAAATAGCCGCAGCAGGTGTTTTTTTTCCGACATTGAAGAAGTGATGCAGAAGAGCACTTAGGTTATTTTTTTCGTTTTTTTAAGTGGTCCCATCAAATTTGGGGTACATGAAAATGGGTACTAGCATATTTTGGTGTCCCTAAAGTAATTTTTAAAAAATTCTGCATTTGTGAACCTGCCACTATAATTCTATTCTAGAAAATATCTGCCGCATACTTGCAGAATAGCCCTGAAACTATTTCCCTATTGTTTAACAGTTTTTTCCCTTTTTTTTTTTTGCACCCCAATTTTTAAATACATTTTTTGGGGTGTCCCTATTTTTTAAAAAACTTTTTTTGACACAGTTCTTCTTTAAATGTCAATCTCAGGGGTGCAGGCTATTTTTTTTAAGCCTGCACCCCTAAACCCCAATTCTGCACTTTTTTTCAACACCTATTCAATGGTGGAAAGTTATCACCGTTTTTTATCAAAGACTTTTCAAAACTACGATAAGTCTTTGAAATTGAATACGGTGTAAAACTAAAACAAATGAAATTAACGCAAATACGTTAAAAAGTGCAATATTAACGCAAAAAACGATGTTATCGCACCCATATTGAATACCCCTAATAGTCTTGTGCAGGGGCGGATTGGGTCTGAAAACCAGCCCGGGAAATTTCTGGATGCAGCCCTAATGAGGGCGGGGTCTGTTGAGGGGTGGGGTCTCGCTTCTCTCGCCACATGGATTTATTCCCCCTCCATGCCCACTTGGATGGTAGGGAATGACGTTAGATGGTAATGACGTTTGACACAAGTTTATAAGCCAGTGTCCAAAGTCATTCCCTACTATCCAATGTCACTCCCTACCATCCAAGTGGGCATGAAGGGGGAATAAATCCATGTGGCGAGCGAAGCGAGCCCGTAAGGGTCCAAATAGTATTTCCTGAAGTTTACGCTACTTGCGTATCTTCAATGAATAGTGAAGATAGGCAAGTAGCGTAACCAAAGATACGGAAGTACCAAAGTTATATATATATATATATATATATATATATATATATATATATATATATGGGGTATGGTTCGGCACTCAATATTCTTCAAAAAAAGATATGTAACCTGGGTGCTCGCACAAAGAAGGGTATAAGTGTCCAGGGTGTGCTGTCATGTAACAAGACAGGCCACAGCGCGTCACTCCAGGATTTAGAAGAAGAAACTGTTTAATCAACGTTTCAAGGCTCTACCGGCCCCGTCGTCAGGAATACGACTGAATACGATTGTATTCCTGACGACGGGGCCGGTAGAGCCTTGAAACGTTGATTAAACAGTTTCTTCTTCTAAATCCTGGAGTGACGCGCTGTGGCCTGTCTTGTTACATGACAGCACACCCTGGACACTTATATATATATATATATATATATATATATATTAGCTGTATATGAGATTATATATATCTCTCAGACATAAATATATATATATATATATATATGTATATATATATATATCACTATATATGTTTTTAGATATCCTATATAGATATATATAATACAGATTTTATATATACATATATATATGTATATATATATACACATACATACATACATATACAGATCTTTTAGATTTATGATAGATAGATATATATATATATATATATATATATATCTCAAACTTACTTTATGCTTTAAATATTTTTTCTACTGGTGACACATCACAATTGTCAGCTCACCTCCTGGCCTGCTTTTGTTTAGCAGCTGCGTCTGCTGCCTGTGTCTCTGGCTCCCCTGTGTAAGAGGCTGGAGGAGGGTCTGGAGGCGGGGCCGTCAGTATCGACTGACGTCCCCGTGCTCCGCAAAGGTTTATGGGAGGAGCTGCTGCGGCTGGGCATGCACAGCAGCTCCCCCGTCGGCCATTTTTTTTTTTTTAAAAGCCAGCCACACTGGCTTGAAGACCTCTGCACTCACCCAGTGCAGCTGCCTGATCGGAGCTAAGCTCCGATCGCGGCAGCGGGACTCACTGGGAACTGACTGCGCGGTGGGTGGAGGTAAGACAGGGCCGGGCGGCTGCTGTGCTGTTTAGCTGCCCGATCGGAACAAAGTTCCGATCGTGGCAGCAAGACGGCCGGCCCCGGGGTAGAGGAGACCGCGCGGGAGGTGGAGCCGGCGCTAGAATGTTGAAGGGGCGGCGGCTGCCGTGCTGCAGCCCTGTTAGTTCAGCTGCCCGATCGTAACTGATCGCGGCAGCGCAAAGGGGGAGAGCAGGAGCGGGGTCCTTGATTCACCAAGGGGACCGGCCCAGCGGGAACTAGCCCGGCGTCCCGGTGGCCCAATCCGCCCCTGGTCTTGTGCAGAATCAACTGCCTCAGTTATTCAGAGATCCGAATCCACCTGAATTTCGTGGATCGGGACACATCCGCGTTTCTAAACTCCTGGGGAGATCTGGCTAAATCTGAATTGCGGTTCCGATATTCCAGTTGTTCAGAATTCAGATTTTAAATCTAAATTTCAGGTTTTGGATTGCAAACATTACATGATTTTAGCTTTTTTAAAAAATGTTTTATCATTTAAAAAAAAAATAAAAAAAAAATCCAGATCCAAAACACTCGAGGGTGGTTTTTCAGAACCAAAACACGAAGATTAATCCAGATCCAAAACTAAAATATGGGAGTCAGCGCACATCTCGAGTTGAAACCCCATTTTTAAGTACCTTAAGACTTATTGGGGAACAGCGCTATATAAATACAATTATTATTATTACTTTATACTGTAAGTTTCTGACCCTATTTACCAAGACAAAGACATTCTCAATAATAAGTTTAACTTGCTAATTAAATGAAAGGGGGACAGAACACTGTCAGGGAGATGTATTAAGCCTTGGAGACAGATAAGGTTGTGAGGTTGCTTTGGGCAACTAATAAGCTTCTGTCATTTAGAATATTGTGCTACTGTACATAAATAACAGCCAGAAGCTGATTGGTGGCTTAGGATGACATCTCTACTTTGTCTCCCTCGAAGGGCCGGATTCAATTGCAAGCAACGTAATTTTTTCCTGTCGGAAACTGTCCACCCAATTCAACTGCAATGACTTTACGATTAAGCGGAAAGTCAGTGCATTCAGATAGGCAGAAAAGATTCGCCTCTGAATGAAGGCGGGAAAAAGTGCAGTTTTGGGCTGCAAAGTTGCGGGAACATCCGTGCAGTGTTACGACAGTCCCCCAAAGGTAAACTGTGTCTAAAAAAGTATAAA
The DNA here is from genome assembly GCA_031769625.1 of Taudactylus pleione. Taxonomy (NCBI): domain Eukaryota; kingdom Metazoa; phylum Chordata; class Amphibia; order Anura; family Myobatrachidae; genus Taudactylus; species Taudactylus pleione. Next base: position 3,092,204 of record JAUIMM010000261.1, read on the forward strand.
AAATCCATTAGAACACCCCCAAAAAGTACTTTTGTTTTGGGGGTGAAAAAGTGCAAAGTTGGGGGACAAACATAAAAACTAGCAAAATAGACTCCAGGGGGGTTCCCCAAGTCTGCTGTATATAAATATGAATGTGTCTAGCTGCTATACAGTAGATCAGGAGCACCAGCTCCGTGGCTCCCTCCAGTAATCTGCCATCCTGACTACACCACTGCTCCAGAAGTGTCCGACATCCTATATGTGAGAAAAGACTCAATGCAGATCCTGCCTTCCTCCACTCCGTGGCTCCCTCCAGTCATCTGCCGTCCTCACTACGCCACTGCTCCAGAAGCGTCCGACGTTCTTCAGGTGGGAACTGATACTCAGCAGATCCTGCTTTACCCCACGACTCCCTCCAGTCGTCTGCAGTCCTGACTACACCACTGCTCCAGAAGCGTCAGATGTCCTACATATGGGAAAAGAAACATTGCAAACCCTGCCTTCCTCCGCTCCATGGCTCCTTCCAGTTGTCTGCCATACTGACTACACCACTGCTCCAGAAGAAGCCGACGACCTACATGTGGGAAAAGTCACATTGCAAATAATGTCTTACTCCTCTCCGTGGATCCCTTTATTCATCTGCCGACCTGACTACACCACTGCTCCAGAAGCATCCGACATTCTACATGTGTGAAAAGACTCACTGCTGATCCTGTCCTCCTCCGCTCCATGCTCCTTCCAGACGTCTTCTATCCTGACTGCACCACTGCTCCAGAAGCGCCTCATCCGACAATCTGACAGTTGGTAAGTGCAAATACACTTACCAATCGTCCGCCCAATGTGTCAGGCATGATGTCACAACTGGGTGGGCATTTAAATTTGCCTGCCCAGTTGAGATGTCTCTCATCGCCGGGTCCCTGCAGCATGTGTACGGGCTATTGGAAGGTTAATTAAAAAAATCAGCTTAATTATTGCAATTGGTGCTTTCTCACATGGACAGTTCTGACTTTCCCTCTTCCATGACCCAAGTCCCTTTTCTTTCAGCCACTTTATGTGTAATTTCTCTAATACTACATTATGAATTTGTATCATTCCTTCCTATACTTCTTCTAATTATGTATCCTTGTACATATGTTAAAAAGAAAAGAATATACCAAGCGCTAATAATTGTACATAAACAGCAATGAAAACATTAAATGTATATAAATCTAAAGAAATAAATGAATAAATAAATAAAGCAGCAGGAGAGAAAAAAATTTGCTTGTGATGGCACACCAAAAAAGCACCTGTAAAACAGGTACAACACAGAACTCTAATGTATACCTCTGCGCTAATTAAATAGATAAAGAAAACATGGCTGAAAACAATTACAAAATCATTTTATATTTATCAAACATACATATATATAGTAACATAAAACATTAATTTGACCGGTCAAGGCATTTAAAAAATAAATTAATAAATAAATAATAAAAAAGACGTCTATGCATCATACAGATAGCAATATTGTACAAAGAATCTTAAATTGTAAGAAGTAACAATTTGTACTTCTGATGTATCTAAAGGAGGTAGATCCTGAATAATCTGGTATATACCAGTCTAAGAGATACTCAATGGTTAAAGGGCCTGATTCAGAGCTGCTCGTAAGCGGCCGCTCGTTCGTTCCGAACGATGTTTGCACAACTGCGCATGCGCACGGATCGTAATACGCGAGCCAGTCAGTGCGGCCGAAAATCGTTTGTTCGCTAAATAGCGAATGCCTTCTATTTTGAGTGACAGGAGGAGGCGTATGTGGGTGGTAACAGGGGAAGGTGCTTGAAAACGGGGAGTGGAATTCAGAACGCAGGCGTGCTTAAAGATCAAAATGGGCGTTTTATGGGTGTGCATAATTAATACAGCAGCGTCATTGACCACGTCACTGGGTTATTTTATAGCCAGAACTGCTCGCAAAATTGTGGTAGCAAAAAGCAACCACAAGAATAGCGAGCAGTTCATACGCTGGTCGATGTACTCGATTAATCTAATAAATAGCGGACATGACGTAGGATGCGAGCGGCCAGGGGGCGTTTTTTACAAAATTACGTTCGCATGTTTTGTTTGCTCGTTCAGACCTAGAGGCGTGAACAGACCGCAAAGAGCGAACGGTTCATTTGAATAGCCACCCCTATTTTCTGGACGAGCAAGCGCTAATTGCGTCCGGCTCTGAATCAGGCCCAAAGTCCACACCTGTAATATGGCCAATGTCCCATTCAATTTCAACGTAAGTCAGTAGTATACCTCTGTATACTAAATATAATTTTTGCAAAGTGAATAATAGTTCCAAACGGAGCTTCTTGTGTTTATATGTTCAGGAGAGATGTAGAAGAAATGTAGAAAAAACACTTCTCCAGTAGGAGATAACAGGCAACAGCTGTGTGAGTCACTTGTAGTGGCCGCACAGAGCGGACATAGATATAATAGTGGGAGGCACTTCTCCAACTGGAGGGATAGGGGTCGCGACTACCTTTCAAATATATAGAGTCCTGTAGATCGCGTCTATCATACCCGCCTCAACCTCACTAGCGTGGAAATGTCCGGCTGCACGGTTCAACGTCCGTCTCTCCAAGTCTTCAAGGGTACAGTATATGCAGGTAACCAGGGGTATCAAATCGGGTCCAGTGTCCCAGCTCTGACGCATTTTTCACAGCTACTTGGGGTTTTTTCAAAGAGTGTGCCCAGAGCCTACTGCGCATGCACAGAACGCCGGAAAATGGTCGCCGCTGCCATTTTTCCTGCGTTCTGTGCATGCGCATGAGACTCCGGGCACACTCTAGTGCCTGGAGTCTACTAATGCTCCGGTGGCTGGCCAGCTGCGTCAGTCGACTGCCGGCCACCGGGGAGAGAGGAGGGGGCCGCGCATGGGGAGTGCCCCCTCCTTTCTTAAGATGCCCCTGGTACAAATGGTAACTGTACAGTATGTATATGATGTTCCTTTTACCAAAAAGGTGGTCTAAATGGTTTTATAATACAGTGTTAGCACAAACCTGAGCTCTAACAGACCAAACTGTTCCTTATTGTGTATAGAGGCGCTGGTGTTAGTTGATGATCAGTAGTGAGGTGCACTTGTTCATCATCACATGGCTCATATTACCTTCTTTCTTGATGCGGAATCACCATGATGTGCTCATTTTTTCCCACGGTGTCTTCATGTTTTGTGCTGTTTGTCACATGGTCTCTTCATGTTGTGTGCTGTTTGTCACATGGTCTCTTCATGTTGTGTGCTGTTTGTCACATGGTCTCTTCATGTTGTGTGCTGTTTGTCACATGGTCTCTTCATGTTGTGTGCTGTTTGTCACATGGTCTCTTCATGTTGTGTGCTGTTTTTCACTTTGTCACATGGTCTCTTCGTGTTGTTGCTGTTTGTCACTTTGTCACATGGTCTCTTAGTATTGTGTGCTGTTTGTCACTTTGTCACATGGTCTCTTAGTATTGTGTGCTGTTTGTCACTTTGTCACATGGTCTCTTAGTGTTGTTGCTGTTTGTCACTTTGTCACATGGTCTCTTAGTATTGTGTGCTGTTTGTCACTTTGTCACATGGTCTCTTAGTATTGTGTGCTGTTTGTCACTTTGTCACATGGTCTCTTACTATTGTGTGCTGTTTGTCACTTTGTCACATCATGTTGTGTGCTGTTTGTCACTTTGTCACATGGTCTCTTAGTATTGTGTGCTGTTTGTCACTGTCACATCTTACTTGTGATGGGCTTTCTGAGCAACTATATAGTTGCTCAGATGTCCGATGGTATGACTGATGTTTCGGATGTTCATCCAATGCTGACTTTTTGGATGCAAGTAGCGGATCTGAGAAGCTGGCGGTGGATTTCTCTTGAAAAAACCAATGGCTGCAACACTGAGCAACAGACCCACAGACCGAGCTGATGAATTTGAAAAGCAGCCACACTTACCACACTTACCAATTGACTGCACAAAATGTCTGCCCAGACATCACAAAATTGCCGGCCTAGTTGAGATGTCAGTGTCGGCGGTTCCTGTTGGTGGGCCGCCTGTACACACAAGCCGTTGCGCACGCTATATCACATCTTCCGTGCTGCACAGCCAACACGATATATCTGTGAACGCCATTGTTTATATATATAATGTGTGCATACACGTACTGCCACACTTAACGATATATCGTTCATTGGATATACGAACGAGATATTGCTAGGTGTGTACGTGGCATTACTGTGGTTTTGTCTTTATGCACCATGAGTAATTTTCATTCTAACAACCAGCAGTAGAAAATGTGGACAGAATGATAATTATGCATAAGGTAGGTGCAGGAAGCCAGGCTTTGTGAGACCATAGATAATGTGTGACGAGGCAGTATGTGGTGCTGTGAGGTGGACATTGATGGGGGGGTGCTGTGAGGTGGACATTGAAGGGTGGATGCTGTGAGGTAGACATTGATGGGGCTGGGGGAGGTGGAGTGAGGCGGTTATTGTATATTGCTTCCTATATTTTATATGTTACTAGAATACTCTCTGATTGTCAGAGAAGGTTGGTCAGGGACGGACTGGGGCTGTATATCAGTCCTGGCAGTCTGCCCTGCACTCGCTTGTGAAAGGGGGCATGGTTAATTCAAGGGGGCATGCCGCGAGTCACGCCCCCATTTCTTCCCGGCCCAGCACAGCCACCGCCGGGCCATACATGCCTCCACCCCTTCCATCTCCGTGATATCATAATGATTCTAGAGCCGTAGGGTGGAGGGCGGGGGATTCTTCCTTCCCCCCTCCTCGAGCCAGTCCTAAGGCCATCGGTGCTTCTGGCATATGCCAGAAGTGATCGATGGCCAGTCCAGCCCTGTGGCTGGTAGGTGATGTCTTTGATTATAGTTCTTTCATAAATTTCATTATACAATTAAACCGCATCCCCATTAGAGAAACCATGCCTGCAGTATTTTTGCCACGTCCATTTTGCCGTTGCTGTTCACTGGTAGAAAATCCAGGGCCACTTAATTGCATTTGCCCCCCAGGCTAAAACTTGCCAGTCAGCCTCTGTGTGCACAAGTATTACACAGCATTTTACAGATATTTATCTAAATACTGTACCATGTCGACATAATGACCATGTTGACATTCTCCTTATTCATAGGCAAACGCAGGGGGGGGTTCCGTCTGCCTGGAAACCCCCCTCCCCAGCCCACACCATGACCACAATAGAAATAGTAATATAATGGAATTTTACTAGCGCTGCATGTTCTTCTCAGTATCATAAATGAAATAAATAGCACCACCTGTGGATCTTTTAACATGTATCAGCCAGTAATAAATACACCTGTGCACCAGTTAGGGGATTTGGAAAACATGCACTGTTAGGGATGTGCTGCTATAGAGTCCAATATTTACATATATGTCCAGGGTAGTGCTAGGTTCTTCTGCTGCTCCCCTAGACTCCTGGACTTGCTCCCATGCCCTAGAATGGTGCCTGCATCTAAAAAAAACATTCAGCTCAGGCAGGGTGGCCCTACTGCCACATCTAATGGCTTACTGTGATCTCTGGTCCTGTATATGCTGGAATTATGACACAATACACTTTGTATGACGCATAATAAAGCTGGATAAGTGGTAATTATGCCCTCTTCATGGACTGGCCACACTCACTCTAAAATAAAGCATTTGGAACCCCCCCCTCTAGAAATCCTGCATTTGCCACTGTTATTAATGTCATCCTAAACAGTAGCACATGCAGGGGGGATTTCTGAATACCCAGAAACACCCCCTGACAGGCAAGATGAGCGAGCGCCATATTATTATACCCCGCCCCCCTCACGGCAAAATGCCACAATTCGCGGGTCAAGCGGGAGGAGGCGGAGCCAATATGATGCAATTCCATCAGAATTGTGTCATTTGGCCCCGCCCGCTCCCGACTGACCTGCGAATCGCGACATTTTGCCGCTAGGGAAAGGAGCCTAATGACAGTGCCAGGTCCCATCCCCATCTCTACAACCCACAGCTACTGCCAGGTAAGTGTATGTGTAATGGATGTGTGTGTGTAATTTGTGTGACATATGTATGTGTGTGCATACCTATATGCATGTGTATATATAATATATAAATATATGCTTGTGTGTATACTGTATGTATGTATGTATGTATATATACTGTATATATATATATATATATATATACTGTATATATATATATATACACACGTGTGTGTGTGTATATATAGATATTTTATATCTATAAATATATATGTATATAAATATATATATATATATATATATATATATATATATAGAACCCCCCCTTAAAAATCCTGGGTTTGCCCCTTAATTAAGTACTGCAAGCAACAATGGGAAATGCAGAGATTACGGGCAGAACTGCTAAAATTTGCATTGAGCAAATGGATGTGACTTAATCTGGGTTCTAACTGGCTGTGCCCAGCTGGCTTGCCTTATGTTCGCCAGCACAGTGCTAGCATTATGCTGACATCTCAGGCATTAAGCTAAGGACGGATGTAGCGGCATCGGGCATCAGAGACCATGTGATACATGCAGAAAAATGTTAGCTATGTTTTGCAGATTAAACCAAATTTGAACCAAATTTACACCTGGAAAATGTTGCTGTGAATGACATTGGAACTTGAGGAAAATAGCAAACGTTTCATAATCAGCTAACAGAAATGTTTCATCAAATACACATTTCAGCTTCCAGATGATTTCCATGTACAAAATGTGTTGCGTTGGCTCCCTGGGGGCGTTTATAATCAAGAAATGTGTAAACCAACTTAATTCTCAATGGAAGCAGTAGTGCTCAGCATCATATATGATTATGAAGTGATCTAACATTGCCTTTGTGTCCTTTTCACACTCTCTAAGCCATAGACATATGGACATGAGGCCTTATTTATGTACACATGTTAAATTTGTTGCTACTAATGTCAGGAAAAAGCTGGCAGATTAACACATGGTGCTGTTTGCCAGGGACCACAATAGGTATCCTGAGATCGCACTGAATATGGTAAGTGCCAGCTAGAGCCGTAACTAGATATTTTGGTGCCCTGTGCCAGAGAAAGCATAGGTGCCCCCCCATTTTTTAAATAGGGACAATCTACTAGTGAGAATGATAATAAACAGGAAAATTGACAGGCCCAAACAGCGCCCCCTGCCCTGTGGTGCCTTGTGCCATGGCACTGGTCGCACCACCCTAGTTATGGCCCTGGTGCCAGGAATTTAATTCACCCTGACTATATTACACTAGTATCAGGACAGTGATCATGCAGATCCCCACGTCCAGATATAGCAAGGGCAGAGACAAATATAATGAATATCCTATCTCTCTTCCCTTTGTTCCACACCTATTTACTGCCAACACCCATGGAAATTAAAGAGACCAATGGTTCCCTAACACACTATCACATTTGCGCAGACTCAGCAACACAGACTACCATGAAGTTAGCTGGTCTTCCCATGTTTAGTTACAGAAAAAAGGGTTACATATTACATAGACAAACATTTGTTGCCATTTCAAATAAAAAGGAAAAATGACAGAATATAGCACACAGCTTATTCTGGCTGCGAGGAATGGCAGGAAATACAGGTACAGGCTTCAACTTTGAATTGATCCCTCTGTCTGACACAGACCAACAAACTCCCATACCTTTTAGCACATGTTATCACCCCACTAGTGACATCATGACCACGTCTCTGATGACTGGCTGATCAGTAAATTAAATCAGGGTCCATCCCAGGACTGCCCAAGTAATGTTTAACTTAAGTACAAATAACTGTACATAATGTCTCCTGTGAAATACTACATAAATATGTTATGTTCACATTGATCTCAATTGTTTAAATTATAATATGATTGCAAAAACGTCTGCGATGTGGTGTGGGATTGGTTAGATTCACCATTTCTCTCAAATCATAAGTCCTAGTGATTTCCAAAGTACTTCTAACCTTTGTACAGTATGTACTTCAGATATTATAGAAATATAAATTGTACATAAAAAACAGATATAATATGATGAGGCTTTGAGCTCTGCTTATGTGCATTCACATCTGGTGCTTAGACGGTTCGTTGTTTACCCCGCCGGCTGTGTAAGAAGTTGAGTCAGCACCTTCACCTCATTTTTATGAAGCCCTAAATTAAAACGGTTTTGTCTAACCATCCTGTCCAGATAATAGCATTTTCCTGCTGACAGGGTTCCATAATTTAATATAGATTTAAATTAAACTAAACCGGACCAAATCAGGACTTCCTGAGGGTAATTAAAACTTCCTATTTGTCCGTGTAGACAGAAATATAACACAATTACAAAAACTAGATCATAAATATAGTTATCATTTGAGCAATAGTTAAATTAAGTTATTTCCCTCTCTATAATTCCCTAACATGCATATAATCTCTACACTGTTTATATTACATACCATTGCACTTTCCCTTTCCTATTCTCTTTTTACTTTGTATTTTAAGTTGCTGCTGTAGCTGTTTCTTATGACATTGTACTGTATTTTCTTATCACAATTTGCCGCCTCGGACTCACACATGCAGCAAGTCACATATGCAGAGTCACACATACAGCAAGTCACATATGCAGACTCATACATGCAGCAAGTCATATATGCCGACTCACACATACAGCAAGTCACATATGCAGACTCACACATGCAGCAAGTCATATATGCCGACTCACACATGCAGCAAGTCACATATGCAGACACACACATGCAGTAAGTCATATATGCAGACACACATGCAACAGGTCACGTATGCAGACTCACACATGCAGCAAGTCATATATGCAGACTCACACATGCAACAGGTCACTTATGCAGAGTCACACATGCAGCATGTCACACATGCAGAGGATCATACAGTACATGCACACCATACTTGCCTACACTCCCGATTTTTTTGGTAGCCCCCCGCACCCCGGAAGTGTAATCCACTGCGATCGCCATGCCATCGCAGCACAACATAAGGACGTCCACCTTACCTTACACACATCCGAAATACTTAGCAAGACTTCTGTAACATTGAGTACAATCGCAGCCTCATGCACACTTGCACAAGCTCTAATCACTTACTCAGGAATTGCTAACCTCATCGCACTGAGCACTCGAGCTGCGTATGGCATCGTAGTGGATAATTTATGCACGCCCCTGTAACGGCATTTAAATGCACTGGCAAGCCTGTGTTTCGCCGACCACCCCTCCCGTCACCACCTAGAAACCGCACTTCCTGTCAATCAAAATTGTGTGGCCCGTTACTGACAAAATAGGCAGGGATGGGACAGAGGTGGGCGAGCTACACCAGGGGATGGGACATCAATTTATTGCGTAAACCAGTTTCAAAATTCTCAAAGTTTGGGCTGTGTTTGTTATTATAACAAATCAATCTATCACATAATATAATATGAAACTATACGAGAGAAAACTGCTGTAAATTCACACACAAAACCAAAATCTATACTAAATCTATACTAAATATATAGGAAAAGCAAAGTTGATTCTACACACATATATATTTCCCATGAGGAAGTCTGTGGATCGGACGAAACGCGTTGGGAGCTTCAGACCCATGCCTCACATGAACTTGCCTAAAGAAACTACTAAATAAGATAAGCACTTGGCACTTTTTGCCATCTTTCTATACAGACTTTTTATCTATTTATTTGCTCTACTTTGCAGTGATCATGTTTAAAATGAAATAATTTTTTAACAAAACTCTGTCGGTTATTGTATCTGTGATTTCTTTTTTATTTTATTATTCCTTTCTTTTTTTATATTTTTATATGTATTTATTTAATGTTGTAATCTAAATAAAACTGTCTATATATTTTTTATCTAAATGATATCTGTCTCCCTGGTATATACCTAATGATAAGGCCTTGTATATTTTACAATAGACTATAAGAGAGATATTGTTTGTGTATGACATCAGTACATGAACATTGGTTTACTTTCTATATGCCCTTTCGCACAAATGCATTGACACTTTATCACATTATCCACTTGTTCATTTTTTTTTGTATATTTATTTATTTGTCACTTAACTGATCACTTGTTGAGCATTGCCACATAATAGAGTTATGTGAAAAATATTCACATTCCTATCTAAGTTCCTTTGTTTATTACTAACTAGATGAGTATTAATTAGTATTTGAGCATTTAAGTCGCTGCATATCAAGTCCACTGTGAAAACATATATATATATATATATATATATATATATATATACATACACACACACACAGTCCACAAGCAGCCAGCACTCACTAAAGATATGACAACTATCCATGGTGCCCATCCAGTATAACAACATATATTCACAAGATAGATGGCACTCTGGAATTAGCAAACGAAGATCATTATAATCCAAGCATTTAATGCAGTGTCAATGTTTCAAGGCTCTCAGCCTTTTCGTCAGGACATACAAAAATAAACCTATCTTACCCCCTCTTAAAACAGATACAGCGTGCAGCCTCTACCTCCGTCAGCAGTAACCCAGGTAACCCAGGGCGCGGATGACGTCGCCGTTGCCTAGGCAACCTGCTGGTTTGCGTTCCATAGCCAGCGCGCTCGTCGCAGCAGAAGTCCACAGCATCCAGGCACCCCCGCGTTTGGAGCTGGAGAAACAAAAGTACAATAAGTTTAAACATCCAATATTATAGACTAGATAAGAGTGAACAAAAACAGTAATAATGTAAACAATAAATAAGAATAAATCCATAAATAAAGAAAAAAGGAAAGAACTGAAAAAAATAAATAAAGCAAAACATAGGCCCTGATTTAGAGCCGGACGCTCTGACCAGAGCGATCGCTCTGAATCAGGGCCCTCCTCCATTAATATGGAGCGTCCTCCTGGACGCTCGTATAGCTGTTGGTCACCACCCACAGCATATACGAGCGTGCAACAAGATGGTCGTGATGGTCTTGAGCATCGCGACCATCGGACTTGCGAGTGAAACCCTGTGGTCGGGTTTCTCAACCACAAGCCCTGGAGTGATTTTGGCTCTATCAGAGCCAAAATCACTCCCACTGACATCACTAGTGATGTCAGTGGGGCCGGACTCAGACAGTAGGCGTTCCCATGGGAACGCCTCCGTCTGGCAGGCACGCCCCCGACATGCCCACCAAAGGGGGCGTGCTGTCAATCAACATCGACAGCATGCCCCCTTTGGTGCGAGACCCGGAGCGATGGAAAGTCCTTCGCTTGCCGGGTCTCGCGCATGCGCACGACGGAGCTCCCTCCGTCGTGCGCTTTTCGCAGTGGGGACCATCGACCCACTTGCGAGCGTACTGCCGCTCGCGAGTGGGTCTGAATGACCCCCATATTTAAAACAATATACGTTATTACATACCCCTACATAAGGATACCAAGAGACCTTAAACCATAAAGATATACTATAGGTGTCACATATGAACAGATATATATATATATATATACTGTACATGCAGTATATATAGAACACAGTCACTAGATACAGTAGATCAGGGCCGTCGCACAGGGGCACCGCAGGTCAGGGGGCGCTGTTTGGGCCTGTCAAATTTCTGTTTATTATCATTCTTGCTTGTAGCCTCCTCTTATTTCATCCCCAGCATCTCCTGTCCTCCCCTATCACTTCCCTGGCCCTTCCCCATGAAGCCATGGCCCTTTTTTGGGTGCATTATGTCCCTTTGAAAAATGAGGAGGGCGCCAATGCTCTTTGGTGCACAGGGCACCAAAAAGTCTAGTTACGGCTCTGCAGTAAATCAATGCTTCAAAGATTAGTCAGATGAGTAGATTCCAGTTAATTTTATCATTCAGGCCATATGGAATGATAGTGTTGAGTCTAAAAATCCATTGTGCCTCCTTTCAAAGAAGTATGTGGCCTCTGTCACCACCCCTTGGGCTCTCTGCAAATTGATCTATCATAAAGTACCTATGTGTAGCTAATCCATGAGTAGCTTCCCGGTAATGACGTGCCACCGGCCGATCAATAGTTTTGCCCTCTAAGGACATGTCGATGGCCGAACTGTGTAATGCCATACGCTCCCTGCATTTTCTAGTGGTTTACCCCACGTAATGTAAACCACACAGGTAAGTGATTACATATACAACATAGGAGGTATTGCAAGTAAGCACACTTCTAATGTCAAATTTTTTGCCACTACGAGCATGTTTGAAAAATTTGCAGACAATCATGTATCTACAGGTGACACAATTGTTGCACTTATAGCAACCTGGTGGTTTTCTGTATATATTTCGTAAACTTGAGACCCCAAAACCTGTTATATCACTATGCACCAATCTGTCTCGCAGATTGCCGCCACGTTTAAATGCAGCAACAGGGCGTTTATTTTTAAAGACTGGCAACTCACGATCCAATGTCACAATAGGCCACAAGGCTCAGGTGGCTCTAGGAATAATGGGACTACCCACTGTATATTGACTGGTCCACGGAATGATATCAGAGTTATCCCTGGTGGTGGACACCAGTAATGTTTCACAAGGCATCTTTAGCACTTGCTCCTATTGGGACAGTAGCATATTTTTGTCATAACCTCTACACAAAAATGTATCAATTAGTTTATTAAGCTCTGTGGTTAATGATGTGACATCACTAGTGATCCTCATAACTCGCATCATCTGTGACATCGGAAGTCCCCTTTTGAGAGCTGTGGGATGGTGGCTGGACGCCATCAGAAAGGTGTTTCTATCTGTGGACTTGTAGAAAACATTAGTAGATATATTATTATTTTTAATTGATATGGCCACATCCAAAAAGTGAACCTCTGTGTGACTAAATTCATACGTCAGTTTGATGGGTCTAGAAGACTGGTTAATGTCTCCATGACATAGATAAAACTGTCAGTACCCACCGTCCAGAATAATAGGACATCATCAATGTACCGTATGTACATGAATATATGGGACCATATTTTTGGGTCACTAAAGAATAATTTGTACTCTTCTTCAAACATAAAGACATTCACGTACGATGGGGCCACATTGGACCCCGTCACACAGCCTCTCAGTTGAAAACCACCATCAAACAAAAAGTAGTTCCTGTAGAGTGTTAACTCTAGAGGTGTCAGAAAGAGATCATGGTCAAAGACTTGCATAGATAAATTATCCGCTAAAAAAAATGTCATAGCACGCAAACCTCCATCATGGGGGATTGAGGTGTACAAATGTCAATACAGCACATAAATGTATTCTCTGTAATGTTCTTTAGTTCTTTCAATACATTCAGTAGTGTCTTTAAGGTAAGTATCTTGCTTACCTATTGTTGACTGTAAAATACAGTCAAGCAATTGGGAAACTGGCTGATAGATTGATTCTCCAGCCAATGGTATCGGTCTGCCCGGTGGTTTTTTATTGTTTTTGTGCAATTTGGGTATAGTGTATAATACCAGAATTTTCGGAAATTCAGTGTTCAAAGCTTTAATCATTTTATCCGTTAGTTTACCTTGTTGCTGAGCCTCCTGCAGGATAGTAAATAATTCACGGTTGTATTCAACTGTGGTGTGCTTGTTGAGTTTTTCATACACATTCCTATCATTGAGTTGGTTATCGGCATCTAAACAATGATCTTCAATGTTTAATACTACGATGGCCCCGCCTGTGTCGGCGGGCCTGATGACAATGACACTGAGATTTTTAAGAGCCATTGTTTCAGCCGGGGTTAAATTCTGTTTGATTTTATGTGGTATGGATGTAAATTTGCCCATAGCATCATCTAAAAAACGGGTGAACGTTTTGATGGACGTATTCGTGGACATAATCTTGACTTAGAGCGTGTAACTAGGAATTTATCCAAGGGAATGGTGATATTGGTGTTGGGTTGCTTCTGATAGTTTTCCTTCACACGTAATTTCCTAGAAAACTTATGGAGATCTAATTTCCATTCAAATTTGTCATATTTTGACGTAGGTACAAAGGGTAGTCCTTTATTAAGCACTCGCATTTCCGTCGAGGTCAAAGTTCTATTGGACAGATTAAAGATGAATTCCTCCTTCTCCCTGTTGGTCTTCTGCCTCTTGTTCTGCCCATCCCAAGCGAATTGAGTTGCTGCAACTAAAGGGACTGCAGGATTAATATTCAGTTTGCCTTCGTCTGAATCTGCAATCACAAAATCACTGTCACTGTTTGTTGAGACTTTTGACTCCTTGCCCTTTTGGTGTCGTTGGTGCCGAGGACGTCTAATTCATTGATATGGTTTTTGTTGGCGTGTAGTATCTCCCCCTAGTATCCATCTATAGGCTCTGTTGTCCTCGTAATCCCCATCCACTGTGTGTTTTTTACCTTTTTTTAAGTTTTTTTGTGATCTTTTTCGAAGTCTTCAATCTTGTTTGTCGTTGTCTGGAGTTCCTTACCAGCTTCCTCAACCACTAGAATCATTAGGTCCAAGGCACATTTGTGAGAATGGCCACCCATTTTCTACAAAAATCTGGGTTGTTTCGGCCAATTGCGGCACATTTCTAATCCTGAACCTCTCGGGATCTTCCGTTCTCTGTAATATTCTGAGAGTGATGTGACATGCATTATTTCTCTCTTTTTTTAGTTTCAGGAGCTGGAAATATAAATCCTCATTGTTGTGTGCTGGTCCAGACAGGGTTAAATCCCCTTTGAACAGAGTTTCTTCAATCTCAGACAGAGTAAAGCTAGACACTTCACCATATATATATATACACACACACGTATATTTTTATTTATATATATATATATATATATATATATATATATATATATATATATAGAACATGTAGGGGGGCACTCACAATTCCAATGCGATAGTGCCGCATTATTTCGACCAATTGTGGGACAGTTCTTTACCCTAAAGCCTCTGGGAATCATTTTGGATCGAAAGTAATCAGACAAAGTGCTACCGTGTAGCAAATAGTCCACTTCTCTTTTTTTCATTTTAAGTAACTGATGATAGATGTCATCTGCATTAGAAGGTTCAGGGTGCAATGCTTCTGAATCTTTAAACAAGATGGCAATAATTTGTGCCTCCGTGAAGCTCAGAGTTTCACCTTTTGGAAGCTCCATATTTACAAAGGACATGGGGTCCATAGTAAATGGATACCCGCGTACTCCGGAATAAGTGACTATGTGCTGTATGCAAAAAAACTGCCAAAGAGCACTAGTGCTTAAGTGCTGAGTGAAAAAAAACAAGTGTCCTGTGCAATAAATAATTAAGAAATAAATTCATACACTCCTGAAGTTCACAGCTTGAAGAAAAAAACGGATAGGGTGCCTCCACTCATTAGGACCACAGCAGTAGTCCAGTATTTAGAACATGTAGAGGGGCACTCACAATTCCAATGCGATAGTGCCGGGGTGCCTTCCTTGGGATAATGTAGAAATGCGAAGTCTGTTAAAAACAGCAACAGGCGGCACTCCACGGACTTTATAAATAAAGAAAGATTACTTTATTCACCAACGTTTCAAGACCTGTGCGGTCTTGTCATCAGGGTGTGAGAGTGTGACAATGAAAAAGGCTTACCTTAAATAGCAGTGAACAAACAAATGTAACGATGACCGTCCTCATGTGCCGTCAGGCAGGGAGGCGCGCAGTGTATGACGTCACAAGACGCGACGTGTCTGACTGCTGTCCAGGAGAAGGTAACCAAGGAAACACTGGACGCTGTAAGAAATACGGTAAGAGAGATGAGGCAAGAGGATACACTACGCGGCTGCCTGCATGAAGGGGGGGGAGGAGTCAAAAATAAAGAGAACACATGTATGTGTAAATAATTGGTGCATAAAAATATATACATGCAGAGAATGCAATACAATACAATAACCACAAAAATCCAGAACATCAATGAAATGTCGATACATACATCCAAGAGAGTATCCATAAAATATGTTACTACAAATTTTATGGATTTTTTTTTTTTTTTCTTCAAGCTGTGAACTTCAGGAGTGTATGAATTTATTTCTCAATTATTTATTGCACAGGACACTTGTGTTTTTTCACTCAGCACTTAAGCACTAGTGCACTTTGGCAGTTTTTTTGCATACAGCACATAGTCACTTATTCCGGAGTACACGGGTATCCATTTATTATGGACCCCATGTCCTTTGTAATTATGGAGCTTCCAAAAGGTGAAACTCTGAGCTTCACGGGGGCACAAATTACTCCCATCTTGTTTAAAGATTCAGAAGCATTGCACCCTGAACCTTCTAATGCAGATGACCTCTATCATCAGTTACTTAAAATGAAAAAAAGAGAAGTGGACTAATTGCTACACGATAGCACTTTGTCTGATTATTTTCGATCCAAAATGATTCCCAGAGGCTTTAGGGTAAAGAACTGTCCCACAATTGGTCGAAATAATACTGCTTTTTGTCCGCGCTGGATAGCGATCTTAAACAAGTGCAGTCTTGACCTCATGATATTGGTGGTGGAAGAAGCAGGCAGAGAACTCAACATTACAAGATCTAAAATAGAATCCTTCACTGAGTTGCATAAAGATATCCTGCATGATTCTACCCATCTACAATTGTGGAATCGTTTAGTCACTCCATGTGATCAATATAAGAAAGATCTAATTAAGTATAAAAAAACAAATTACACACAGTTACTGCTGATTATGAAGAAAACCATGTTTATAGATGGCTAAGCGGCACAGATTCAGCACAGAATACATTGCGGAAAAATCAACGTCAAACTTGGCACAATAGGAAATTTCATGGCCGCAGAAATAATCCGTCTTCTAATCGTGACAGTGACTATCAAGTCCAGGAATCTGATGACTCATTGACTCCCAGATTGGTCCCTTTAGGCCCAGCGGTACACAGAAGTATAGACGTCCCGCCCTCGGGTGCACTCGCCGTGGTGGACAAAACAAAAGGCACCACCAGAGCACAAAAGCAAAAAGCGTAATCTATCATTTATCTTCCAGAGTGTTCACAGAAGCAGAAATGAATGTATTAAGTCGTGGCTTATCGTTTGTACCAACCAACAAACATCGAGACTTTGAATGGAAAATCGAAAATCACCGCTTTGCACGCACGTTGAGACGGAAAGAATTTTTTCAGCACAAGGATATATCTATCACATCGGCTGAAGATGCTATTCCTAAATTTCGTAACATTTCAAATTTTGATCCTCCATCACATAATTCTTCCATAAAAACTTTCTTACGTTTGATGGATGACTCTGTCCAAAGATATAACTCTGTCCAACCTAAAATTTATCACAATTTGTCCACTATCGAACAAAAAGCTTTGCAATCTTTACCAAAGCACACCGACATTTAGTATCCGTCCAATATAACCTGGAACTTGATAATCAACTCCTGGATACTGCAGTATATGAAAAATTATCACAGGATCCGACTTTAACATACAAATCGGAATTGGATTCCATCTTACAAACGGCGGTACTTAATGGTCATCTAAGCACCAATTTGGTTAAACAACTTGTGCAACCGTTTCCGAGGGTCCCGGTGATTTACACAGTCCCGAAAATCCACAAAAACCTGGAACGACCCCCCGGCAGGGCCATAATATCGGCCAACGATTCTCTATATCAGCCCATTGCACAATTTTTGGACACACTTCTTCAACCCTATATAGTGACGCAGCCCACATATTTGAAGGACACTACAACCTTGTTGAACTTAATCAAGGCTTTGGATAATATTCCGGATAACGCCATCTTGTGCACTTTGGATGTGCACAGTTTATATACTGTGATACCCCGTCAAGGAGGGCTTAAATGCAGTGGATTCTTTTCTGCATAAGTGTATGTTTGATAAATTGGATATTAATTTGTTTTTGAATTTGTTGGAATTAACACTCAAGAGGAACTATTTTCTGCACAATGGAACATTTTATTTACAAATTAGTGGTTGTTCAATGGGATCTAATGTATCGCCTTCATTTGCTAATATTTTTATGTTTGCACAGGAACACATTTTTTTCTTCACTGATCCTGATATTTTCCAACATATTTTATTTTATATCCGGTACATTGACGATCTACTATTGATTTGGACAGGTGACAGGAATAAATTGATTTCCACCATTGAAAACATTAATGCATTGCCCAATGCCATTAAATTTATGTATCAGTGCAGTGATACCAACGTTCACTTTTTGGATGTAAATCTTACCTTGAGCAACAACTGCATTGAAACTTCAGTATATACCAAAGACACTGATAGAAACACCTTGTTGGTATCTAGTAGCTTCCATCCACCTGCCCTTAAAAGGGGCCTGGCCAAGTCTCAAAAGGTTTGTGTAGCTCAAATAACGAGTGACACCAGTAAGCTGAGTTCTGAGTTAGATAAAATCATTCATAGGTTCATACAAAGAGGTTATGATCCTGCCTCTTTATTACAACAGAAGGCAGAAGTATTGAATATACCCAGAGAACGGTTACTGATTTCTAATAAGAAACAAACTTCAAAATCTTATATCCCATTTGTTTCAGAATATACTTTGGCTAGTCCAGTTATCTCAAAAGCCACTAAAGCCCTTTGGCCCATTATATCCACGGACCCTGAGTTACCTAAATTTGCTACTTGTAAACCCCTTATTAGTTATAAACGAGGCCGTAATCTTAAAGACATCTTAGTAAAAACAGATACCACTCCTTTTTTTGCCCATAATAGCGATGTTACATATAAAAAACCTGGGTGCTACCGTTGTGCCTCATGTGTTACCTGTGGTTATCTTGAAGTTGGGCATACATTCAACCATCCACACACGGGCAAGAGGTACCACATTAAGCATGTACTTACATGCTCTACGAGATTTGTAATATATCTCATCTCCTGTCCCTGCGGTCTCGCCTACGTTGGCAGACGACTCGCATGTTTATAGAGCGCATGGCTATGCATCCCTCCTCTATTAGAGCAGCCTTGGCAGGGAGAGATTCCGACCAGCCCGTAGCTCGTCATTTCAAGGATGCCCGGTACACACTTGCATTGTTGCGCTACAAGGTCATTGACCATGTTCCAGTACAAATTAGGGGAGGTGATCGTGCCAAGAGGTTGTTGCAAGTAGAGGCTAAGTGGATTCATTTACTAGATACCATCTATCCACGAGGGTTAAATGATAAGATCTCTTGGAATGCATTTTTATAGTTTATCTTCATTTATTTAGCATCATGCACTATTTTATCCAAGTGTAGTATACACTTGGGATGCTGTGATACATCTTTTCACGTTTATTGGTAAATAACTCTCATTCTTTCAGAGTTTTTTCATTGTAACGAAGTGTTTTCCATTCAATAGTATATACAGTATTCAAGTGTTTAGTTAGTCCATATGAGCCATGCAGTAGGTTTATTATATTATATATATATTTTAGTGAGCTTTGAATATTTCAGTGAGCTATTATTTGTTTCCAACTGTTTCCCAATCTCGTTTATGTCATCTATTTGTAGTAACATATTTTACGCTCTTGGATGTATGTATCGATATTTCATTGATGTTCTGGATTTTTGTGGTTATTGTATTGTATTGCATTCTCTGCATGTATATATTTTTATGCACCAGTTATTTACACATACATGTGTTCTCTTTATTTTTGACTCCTCCCCCCCCTTCATGCAGGCAGCCGCGTAGTGTATCCTCTTGCCTCATCTCTCTTACCGTATTTCCTACAGCGTCCAGTGTTTCCTTGGTTACCTTCTCCTGGACAGCAGTCAGACACGTCGCGTCTTGTGACGTCATACACTGCGCGCCTCCCTGCCTGATGGCGCGTGAGGACGGTCATCGTTACATTTGTTTGTTCACTGCTATTTAATGTAAGCCTTTTTCATTGTCACACTTTCACACCCTGATGACAAGACCGCACAGGTCTTGAAACGTTGGTGAATAAAGTCATCTTTCTTTATTTATAAAGTCCGTGGTGTGCCGCCTGTTGCTGTTTTTAACAGACCTCGCATTTCTATATATATATATATATTTAAGCCCAAACCACATACAATACATTGAAATAGCCAGACCCACATATAATACATCAAAAAAGCCAGTTCCACATACAATACACTCAAAAAAACGGATTCACTTAAAATACACAGAAAAAGCCAGATCCATAAAACATACACTTAAAAAGACAGATCCACATAAAATACATTGAAAAAGCCAGACCCACATAAAAAGCCAGAAGGAAGTGGAAGTGCAGGACAGGGAGGGCTGTACCTATTGGGGACACAGGGATGGCTAGACATGGTTGGGGGGTGGCACACAGGGCAGGGAAGGTTGGACCTAAATGGGGGGGGGCACAGGACAGGGAAGGCTGTCTGGACTAGGGGACACAGGGCAGGGAAGGCTGTCTGGACTGGGGGGGTTAGGGAAGGCTGGCTGTATTAGGGGGGAGGCATGGCAGAGAAAGATGGCTGGACTAGTGGAGGACAGGGCACGGTTGTTGTTAGATCCAAGTTCGAGAAAGAAGCTCTGACATCACAACCACATCAATACTACAGCAGGGCCGGTTAGCTACCACTGTAACTATCCATGTGGGCATAGAAGGGGAATATAAACCTGTGGCGAGCAAAATAAGCCACCGTGCCCAAAGCGTGGTGAGCGAAGCGAGCCCGTGAGGGGACACTTTTGGCCCCCTGTTGTCCCAAGTCATATGATTGTGACATCTGAGGTCCTGTAAAGCACTTCACTTTAGACCTAACTGACAGGGCACGGAATGCTGTCTGGACTAGGAGGGGGGACAGGGAAGGCTAGCTGGAGTAGGGAGGAAACAGGGAAGGCTGGCTAACTATGCGGGGGGGGCACAGGGCAAGGTTAGGGACTATGTAGTACCTGATTTAGTGCTTTCATTTTCTTCAGCTGGCACAGCCTGCCAGGTAGAAACAGCTCTGATGGCTCACTGGCCTTTCCCCTCCTCCTGCCATCCCAATCACATGGTTGTGCCAACTTCTATCTAGCATTAACCCAGCGCCAACGGCATTGCAAATTTGGCACCAGCTGCAAGCCAATCACAGCTCGTGGACTGGCAGCCAATCAGGTGCGACCGCTCCTGATTGGCTGCCGGACCGCGAGCTCTGGTTAGCTCGCACCCGGCACCATATTTGAAATGCCGCCAGCGTTCTATCAATTCTCCCTGGCTACTGGTGCAGCACTGCCGCCACCCAGGCACCCCTCTCTCTCCGCTCCCTTCGGGGTCCGGGGATCAAGGCCTGGCATTCCCCCTGATGGCGGCCCTGATGGTGAGGGGGAGATTCTTCCCAAATGTGCCCATGTGTCCGGATGGCAAAACAGTCCCTCAAATTGGGATCGTCTTGCCTTAATCTGGATATCGGCATCTGCAGTAATTACAGCTAAATGCAGGCAAGTCCTTATATAGAGCAAAACAAAAAGTAGGATATCAGTACAAGAAATCCACAGTTTTAAAATAGTTACGTAATACTAAGGCTTGGAGTAGCAGAAATTTATTGGCCGATAGGGAGCAATAGTATCATACATGAAAATATAAAATGTGTCACCATTGTACCAGACATCCATCAGATAATTAATAGTCCACATTGTACTATTGTGTACACCAGAATGCAGACAACTTTCAGCTGGTTTCTTCGTTCATTGTTATTTGTTTTCTTTCACCATCAAACACAGCTGTGTCCAGTGAGGACATTTAATTGCCTAAAAAGAAATGAAGGGGGTCACAGGAATGTTACAAGCTGTTACATCATAAGAGTGATAGGTCAGAGCATGTCTACTCCTTCTAACCTGACAGTACAGTGAGAACCCTCCACTCCATTTAACAGCTTACTTAAAATCTTGAGCCCAAAACTCATTTCTTTGAAGTAAACAGACCAAAGTAAACAAGATTATTTGTTCTAAGAATGTTTGTGTTTCTTCTGTAATATAAACAGTATGTCTGTTATATGTGTTCTTCAGCATTATTGCTTGGGGACAGAATAAAAAGCCAGCGACCTTCACTTTTTTTTTAGGTAATGACATAGTTGATAACAAATGTCATGTGTTCATGTTTATTGAATCAACATTTGGTTAAAGAGGTGAGATCTCTAAGCTTAAAGTGCCTGTCAGTTGTGAGTTCTTTATGGAGATGGTGGGGGTTTACTTTGACTGAAAGGTAGGGGTTCCTCCCAAAGTCTGCAGCAGTCTGAAAGGGGTGTAGGATCAGATTGAGTGGGCACCACAGCTCATCCAGACAGGTACCTTCCACTCTCGGACACAGACAGAGGGCCTGATTCAGAGCCGGACGCTATTTGCGCTCGCTCGTTCAGAAAAAGGGGCCGGCTATTTAAATTGAGCGCTCGCTCTTTGCGGTCTGTTGACGCCTCTATGTCTGAGCGAGCGAACGAAACATGCGCTCGCTATTTTGTAAAGACGCCCCCTGGCCGCTCGCATCATACGTCATCTCCGCTATTTATTTGATTAATCGAGTACATCGAAAGGCGTCTGAACTGCTCGCAGTGCATGTGGTTGGATTTTCCTACCGCAATCATGCGAACAGTTCAGGCTAAGAAACAACCAAGTGACGTGGTCGATGACGCTGCTTTGTTAATTATACACACCCTTAAAATGCCTGTTTTTACCGTTTGGCACGCTTGCGTTTGGATCACCACTCCCCGTTTTCAAGCACCTTCCCCTGTTACCACCCACAAACGCCTCATCCTGTCACTCAAATTATCAGGCACTCGCTATTTTGCGAGCACTCGATTTCTGACCGCACTGACTGGTTGGCGCATGCGCATTATGACCCATACGCATGCGCAGTTGTGCGAACATCGCTCAGAGCGAATGAGCGGCCGCTTACGAGCGGCTCTGAATCAGGCCCAGAGTCGGACTGGGACTACATATCGACCCTGGCATTTAAAGCACACAAGCCCACTTCAACGACAGTGTCCGGCACTTGTCGACCTCCTCTTGGCTCCTCAAGGGACTCTCAGCCTCCCACAGTATATATGAGGTGACAACATGTAGTGCCTTGCAGGCCTATGAACAGTTCACCTTCTGACTGCCAACCGGTCTGGCCCACATTTAGAAAGCCCACCTTGTAGAGCACTGGGAGTCGGAGCTGCTCTCACAAGCACCCAAATGGCTTAGCTTTTGACTGCCGACCAGGCCTGCCCATAAGATCATTGGCCCATCTGGCATTTGCCAGAAGATTCAGATGACCATTCCTACCCTGCAGAGGGGAATGCGACCATGTGGACCAATAACTATTGTGGAGATTGCAGCTTCATATTATTTCTCCTGCCCACTCCCCCCTGCAGCCATTTTAAAGTATTGGTTTGCAGTCGTTGTATTACCAGACAGAGGAGACCCTAGAAAATCTATTTTCACACTCAATTCCTGGGGCTCACTTAGGAGTAAGCAGCAGGTATGTGAAATTTATTTACTGAGCGGGAATGCTGCCTTAAACCTTCATGTCCAGTATTTTCTGCTTTCATAACCAATCTTACTTATAGTGTAATTACTGTAATGATATTCGTAGATCCCTGCTCAAGTCATTCAGTAGGTCCACAAATGGCCTTCAAACTTTGTCACTGTGCCACTGAGTTCATAAGGGGGACATATATCAAGTAGTGAGGTAACCAATCAGATTCTAGCTGTAATTTACCTAGAGCATTTTATAAAATGGTAACTAAAATCTGATTTGTTGCTAATACTATAGGCATCTTCTCCACCTGTCCTATTTACGGACACAACACCTTCATTTTAGAACCTCTCTCCCCACAGGTTGCACGTAGAACACTACAGAACTAGTCTGCATAAAAAGATGTTTCTGCCACCCATAAAACACAGTCTTATCTCAACATATTTGGTTTTTACAAGTTCCTGCAACATTTCCGCATATTTATGAATGTTATTTCCTAGCAATTGTTTAATTAAAACACAAAGGTGTGGGCACCTGCACTTTAGGTTTTGTTATTCTTTAAAATAAGAGAAAGCTTAGAGCAATCCCTCTTTGTATGGTCTATATATCTGCTCCCAGTTCTATTACATGCCTCTTACAAGTATTCTAAGGTCACAGGAATGATCTTTCCAAGCATTCCAAGGAACTCACAGGTAGGTAGAGAAAACACAGCTTTATTCACATATGATATTTTAGTCTGATATGACCTCAATTCTTCCTTTGTTTCCCAGGCTTCAGACAGATGACAAGTCCTACATGTCCTATTTACACAGTGTAAATTCCACAAGTAAAGCATATATATGGTACATTGTTACAGGCTGAAATACAGTTTTTATTGATCTCCTCTTTCTCCCCCTTCTCCGGTCTTTGTTAGATCAGAAGTGACCAAATTCCATTCTAAAGAGAAGCTTTTCAGAGCACATAGTTGGGATTCTTGATTCCTTGGCATGGTTCTTGCTGAATTTAGCGGACAGAGTGATAGTGATTGCAATGTTAGGAACTTCCGGTGCTAGATCTTGGAGTTCGTGATTTCCATATTAGTACTTTCAATAAAAGAAGAGAACAACTGAAAGCACTTGCAGTTTGAATTCTTTCAGGCGACTGTCTATATGAACTGAGTTAGGAAACAAATATTTCATTTGCTTTGCTTTGAATAATTTTGCAGATTCTTTTCTGAGAAGCTGGTGCGACATATAATTTCTAACAATTGCTCTTGAGGGGTCTTCTGACTTGTTCACGCACTTCTCACCCTTTATTTTAGCAGACACTTTTACAGTGTCTGTATATATTTATTTTATAAACAGTTCTTTATAGTGCACTTATATTACGCAGCTCTTTACAGAGAATATTTCAGTAGTTAACATCAGTCCCTGCTCCAGTGGAGCTTACAGTCTATGGGCCTGATTCATTAAGGATCGCTATTGCGATCGCAGCTCCATAATCGTACGCAGGTCTGCTGTGAAAATATGCTAATGAATGCAATCGCACTGCCAGCATAGAGATGCCCCCTGCCTCCCACTACCGCTATCTCACATCTGTAATACCTTGCAAACTTCCATAAACATCGGTAACATCGAGTACCATCGGCCCCTCATGCAGAATTACAGCAGCCCTGAACCTGCTTAAAAATTGCACGTAGTAAGTACTGAAGCTGCGTATGCCATCGCACTGACTAATTTATGTACGCCCATGCAACGGCGTTCAAACGAACAGGCACGGTTGCTTTTCACCGACAACTCCCCTGTCACCTCCCCCAAATGCTCACTGCCTGTCAATCACTCTGTGGTGGCTATCCATGGTCTCCGTGATCGCAGTGGTGCCTTCACGCGAACTACAATGCATGCGCAGTATGCAACAATCGCCCGTCTGCGTACACTTTAGCAATTGTGATCCTTGATGAATCAGCTCCTCCTTTATGTTCTCTATCACAGGGGTCAGCAACCTATCAGTGGCAAACACAGGATTTCTAGAGGGGGGTTTCCAAATGCTTGATTTTAGAGTGAGTATGGCCAGTCCATGAAAAGGGCATGATTACCCCTTATCCAGCTTTAATATGCGCTATACAAAGTGTATTGTGTGTCATAATTCCAGCATATACAGGGCCAGCGATCACAGTAAGCCATTAGATGCAGCAATAGGGTCATCCTGCCGGAGCTGGTTTTATTTTAGATGCAGGGCATGGGAGCAAGTCCGGAAACCTGGGAGAGCAGCAGAAGAACCTAGCACTGCCCTGGACATATATGTACATATTGGACTCTATAGCAGTGCGTCCCTAATGGTGCATGTTTTCCAGATCTCCTAGTTATTGCACAGGTTATTTATTACTGGCTGATACATGTTAAAAGATCCACAGGTAGTGCTAATTATTTCATTTGTGATACTGAGAAGAACATGCAGCTCTAGTAAAATTCTATTATATTACTATTTCTATTGTAGTCATGGTGTGGGCTGGGGAGGGGGGTTTCCAGGCAGACGGAAACCTCCCCGGCGTTTGCCTATGGCATGCGTACACTATTTCAGGTGGCACTTGCCACTGGGGCGATATCAGGGAGATGTCACCACTCAGGATGACTCCGGAGACAGTCATGTGCTCTGAGCTCCGTCATGCAGGCAGTATGTCAGGTCGCGTGGTTGCACGTTTGTCCTCACCCTTCCTGCTTGTTGTGGAGTGGAGCCATTTTCAGCACCCAGAAGTTGCATCATAGGAGACGGAACACCACAAAGGAAATTGAGACGCTGTCTGGCATTGGCCACCCACATGGTAACAGACAATGCCCTATTTAGTCAGTGTGTGTGTGAGTGGGAAGGGAGGGGGCTATTTTGATTAAAATACCCTGTTCAGTCAGTGAAGGGAGATATATTGCTTATTCAAATGATGATGCCCTGTTTAGTGAGTGTGTGTGGGGGGGGGGAGGGGGTAGATGTTTGTTTTTTTGTGGGAGGGAGAGGGATAGATGGCTGATTATGGAGAGGGGATAGATGGCTGATTATGGGGGAGGGGGATAGATGGCTGATTATGGGGGAGGGGGATAGATGGCTGATTATGGAGAGGGAGATAGACAGCTGATTATGGAGAGGGGGATAGATGGCTGATTATGGAGGGAGGGGATAGAGATGGCTGATTATGTGGAGAGGGGGATAGATGGCATATTATGAGGGGGGGAGAGGGATAGATGGCTGATTATGGGGGGAGGGAGGGGGATAGATGGCTGATTAGGGGGGGAGGGAGGGGGATAGATGGCTGATTAGCCGGGGAGGGAGGGGGATAGATGGCTGATTATGGGGGGAGGAAGGGGATAAATGGCTGATGATGGGGGGAGGGGGATAGATGGCTGATTGTGGAGGGAAGGAGATAGACAGCTGATTATGGAGAGGGAGATAGACAGCTGATTATGGTGAGGGAGATAGACAGCTGATTATGGAGAGGGAGATAGACAGATGATTATGGAGAGGGAGATAGACAGCTGATTATGGAGGGAGGGGGAGAGATGGCTGATTATGGGGGAGGGGGATAGATGGCTGATTATGGTGGGAAGGAGGGCTATAGATGTCTTATTATAAGGGGAGGGAGGGGAATAGGTTACTAAATCTATAAAAAAAAAAGTCTTGCTCAGTGAGTGTGGAGGGGTATGGATGGCTGTACATGTATATCCTCAGAAATCATTTCCCTCATATTCTCTATTACCAGCCCCCATCAAATTACCTTCCTTTCTATATTCTATAAAATACTATTTTTATTTCTATAC
This sequence comes from Taudactylus pleione, assembly GCA_031769625.1. Taxonomy (NCBI): domain Eukaryota; kingdom Metazoa; phylum Chordata; class Amphibia; order Anura; family Myobatrachidae; genus Taudactylus; species Taudactylus pleione. The sequence continues at coordinate 3,119,259 of JAUIMM010000261.1, forward strand.
TGTCCCTAGACCACCTGCACCCACACTACAGCATTTCAGCACTCCTTTTGGACTGGGTTCATTTTCAGGGGCCTCCCACAACTATAGAGCACCAGACACCCTAGTGAGCTCCCCGAAGAAGCAACACGCTGCAAAAAAGTGAGTTCCGAACAAATTAAAAAACTAATTATATTGTATTTTGTCTGCAGCTATTTTTTGGTAACTGCCATGGTCCCACTCAAACCATTTGCCAGCTGTTGCAGGGTCCAGGCCCTTCATAATTGCCCCCAAAGTCAGTTTGAATTACAGTGATGAGACACCATAAGCTGCCAGCAAGTACAAGTATACTAAAAGAAACAACAGGTAAAAAATCTGCAGGACTTTTGAGCAACCAAAGATCAGACCCTCAATGCAGTTTGTTGTAACACTCTATGGAGATTGGTCAAATAATAATCTATCAGCCTACATCCATTCTTTACGCATCTATCTAGCATATAAATATTATATCTTGTCTGCACTATTGTTTGTACCTTGTACCATTCACAGACAATGACAAAAAAAATCATGATCCTTTCAACAAAAATGGCAACACAAGTATGGTTTTGTGATCCAGGTGAGTGCATCATATGGTCTTTGGGCCTGATTCGGAGACAGACGGTAATGCAATTGCAACTACATTTGCTCACAGAGGAGAATGCAATGGCTAATTTATGTACAACCATGAAATGGCGTTTAAACGGTCTGACACGTCTGCGTTTTTCTAACCACCCCCCTTTACCACCCCAAACACTGATTACCTGTCACTCACTTTGCGAGTGGTTCCTCTGTACAAAGGTATTTGCATTACAATCGCTGCATGTGCGCAGTGCTGCGTTTGCGCATGTGCAATAGCAAATAATCGCTCGTTCTGCGAAAATATCAGCATTATGTCCATCTCTGAATCAGGCTCTTTGTGTTGTGCATCTATTGTTGCACACACATCCAGTGTTCAAAGACATTACTACAACACAAAGCATGAAAGTTCTTTATCACATTTGGGTTTTGAAGAAAAAATGAATATTAAGGAAGCATGTTGCATGTTATGGAAAACAAAACAGAAATGCAGATGTTCCCAAATTCTGCCATTAAATTCCACACCTTAAGGATATCCTTGCTTGAGCACAGGTGACTTAGGGCCTGATTCAGCAAGGAACGCACGCTAGAAGACGCACGCACCCGGACGCTGCGAGGATATGCTAATCATTGCATACACACGGAGACAGCAGCATAAGATGCAGACGCCCAGCCCTATATTCCGCCCATCTCCATTTACTCAAAGCCTGATGAGTACGCAAGATAGCGTAAACATCGGTAACATCGAGAACCATCTACCACATTTGCATAATAGTGGTTGACCAGACCTCGCGCAGGATCTTGGCAACTTCCTGTGTGCACGGAGTCTCATCACTGCATGCGGCACAGCAGTGGCTAATTTATGCATGCCCCTGCAACGGCGTCTGAACGCACAGGCCTGTGTTCACCCGACCACCCCCCGTCACCCCCCACAAACGACACTTCCTGTCAATCACTGTGCTCTGGATCTGCGTAGCCTCTGCAAATGCAGTACCCATCGCAATAGCTAATTCGCACTCCGATGCATGCGCAGAGCTAAACATCATCTGAGTCCGTGCATTCTCTCCTGTGCGTTCCTTGCTGTATTAGGCCCTTAATTAGTACCTCAGTCAATTTGATTTAACCATCTGGACTCAGGGCCTGATTCAGCAAAGAACGCAGTTGCTTATATGCACGCAATCCGCCAATTGTTGCGTTATGCGTATGCATCACAGTGTGCATGCGCGAACTAGCTATTGCGATCGGGACTGCGATCACAGTGGCTACGCAGACCCATCGCAGAGTGATTGACAGGAGGTGCCGTTTGTGGGTGGTGATGGGGGTGGTCAGCCGAACGCAGACATGCCAGTGCGTTTCAACGGCGTTGCAGGAGCGTGCATATATTATCCCCTGCGATACCATATACAGCCTGAAGCCTCATAGCGTGCGCTGAAGTAAGCAATTTCTGAGTAAGGTCTGACCTGCCTTAACTGTGCGTGAGGCTGCGATGGCACTCGATTGTCTTGCTAACCATTACGGATGTGCGTGTAGGTGAAGTGGGCGTCCTTATGTAGTGGTGCAGTGGCATTGCGATTGCTATGGATTAGCATACAATTGCAGTTGAACTGCGTGCATACGCTATATTGCGATCCATAATGAATCAGGCCTCAGTCATGAATATCCTTAAAACTGGGACTGTAATGTTGAAGTTTGGGAAACTGCAATAATGTATTAAATTTATAAAACATCATGAAATTCCTATGAAGGTAAGCTATAAAGCAACTTTTTGTGTTGCACGAATAGGAAAGCCTTGTACCGACGGTGATTTTTTAAAATAATTTTTTCCAGAATTTTAAAACAAAAAATATATTATTACTTAAATTCAAGATATACCACTTTCAGCTCAAACTGTTCAACCCGACTCGAAGATATATGACATGACCGAAGATATTGATGAACAGTTGAAAACCGATCTAAAAAATTGTGAAGTTTTTAGTCTCACTATGGATGAGAGCACCGACATAAATGGTGTAGCCCATTTAACAGTTGTTGTATGATTTTGTTCTCAGAAACACAAATCTGTTGTATAAGACGTTTGTACAGTTGCTTCAATGTATCGAACCACAAAAGGGCCAGATGTTCTCAAGGTCATCATGGAAATTGCTGAAAAGTATGACTTCAAAAATAAATTGTTTTCTGTATGTACTGAGGGGGAAATTGCAATGACGGATAAAAAAATTGTTGGTTTTGTTGAACTTTGAAAACAAAAGTTAGGGAGACTGATTTTGCTATTTCACTGTGTCATCCATAAAGAAAATTTGTGGTAAAAAATGTCTTCAAAGTTCTTAAATTATGTTATGGGTGTTGTCAAAATTGCTAAAGGATTTGCAGCATGATCATCACTCACAGGCGATTTAGAGCCTTCTTAGAGGAAATGGAATGTGAATGGGCCAATCTTGTATATAACACTGCTATGTACTGTACATTGGCTGAGCAGATGGATCGTGCTCACATGATTTGTTAGTTGTCTGGATAAAATTTAAATATTTCTTCATGAAATTGGTGAATATTATGCAGAACTGGAAAGCAAAGAATTGCTTCTGAACATCATGTTTCTGACAGTTATCACTGCACATAAAAAAAAATACCCCGAATGTACAACTTTCATGGTCAAATACAAATTCGCATGAAATTTTGGATTCTTTTACAAAAAAACTTCAGATTTTTTTTTTCCACAGATGTTACCATGTACTCTGAGATTCTTTCCAACAGTTCAAACTTTTGTTGATAAGCATCCAGAATGAAATAGAGTTGATGGGATAAATTTCTCTTTTGACGACTTTTTTCAAAATGGATTAAAGATCTCCAGATTCAGGGGCCAATGTTTCAATGTATCGTAAACCCTGAGAATGCAACAGAAAGAACTCTGAATTTTCTCCAAATAGAATCTCTGGAAATGGACTTAATTGATTTCAGAGCTGTCTTATCTGGGTTAGAAGTTTGCGGGTATGAGAAATGACATTTTAAAAAATGAAAATAAATTCCTAGACATAATTACAGCAACTACATGGGGTGAACTGCCACCAACATTTTCAGCAATCAGTTGCATTTGTTACTATTGTGAGCAATATTTTTTTAAGACTATAAAACACACTAAATCCTGGACACACAAAGATTCATGCTAAACAGTGAGTGCTGGGGCGGTATAAGAGAGGAGGGGGCCCGTACAGAGGGCCTGATTCAGACCCCTTCGCGAGCTCTATGCGCTCGCAAGCGGGTCGATGGTGGCCCAGTGTGCATGCACAAGACCCGGATAGCGGTGGGCAATCCGTCGCTCCGAGTCTCGCACAAAAGGGGGCGTGCTGTCGATATTGAGTGACAGCATGCCCCCTTTGGTGGGCGGGCCGGGGGAGTGGCTGCCTAAACGGAGGCGTTCCCATGTGAATGCCTCCGTTTGGGGGCGGCCCCACTGACATCACGAGTAATGTCAGTGGGAGAGATTCCGGCTCCCACAGCTATGCGAGCGGCCAGGAGGTCGCTCTAAAAAACAAGAAGGCCGGCCCTGATTCAGAGCGAGCACTCTGTCAGAGCGTCCGGCTCTGAATCAGGGCCAGAGTTTGCACATGGGACCCCTCCTCTCTTAAACTGCCTCTGCACTCACTCTGCATGGCAGTGACTCTGGTATTGTGCCAGAGTCTACTGGGCATGTGCAGGTCTCCAGTAACATGGTGCTCACACCATAGTCCCAGAGGCTTCGCTACTGTGCATGCGCAAATTTCCAAAATGGCCACTACACCATTTTCCCAGTGATTGGTGCTGCTGCTGCGCTGTAGCGGGACTCCGGAGTGCAGGGTGTGCGGTGTGGGTCATATCGATGGGAAATTATATTATTTTGTTTAAATTATCTACATGAGTTTAATTATTTATGACTCCAACCATTGAAAATATTTATGTATTAAGGAACCAGTTATGTACCAGACAATGATATATAAAAAATAAAAATTAAGAACCTTATGAATAACTTCCCTGCAATAACATACAATAGGTTATTCCAATAACATGACCATACCTCAAAACGTAAGCCGACATACATACTTATCAACAGCGGCTATCCAAGATCAGGCATACACGCCCCCTAACAACAGTTGCCCAGGGACGGGGATTTAAACCAAGCAAGGCTGAGCGCTCGGCCTGCCCTGAGGAAGCCGGCAAAATGCGCATCGGCACCTGAGACCGGTGGGTCACAGGGACGCACATGTCCACACTCAGTTGTCCTAATAAATTGTATTAGCAGATCCGTTGCCTGTTATAACATTGCACTGATACAAACTCTGGGAGTAAGCTGCACCAAAGCCGCGGCAATAAGCGCCGCTTATACAAATGCCAGAGACTATCAGTGATACAGTTAAAACATGTTTAATTAATATTGCATGATACAAGTGCTTTACTGTGCCGATTAATACTGAACATACTGCTGACATTAACAGTCCCACACTGAGCAGCATTATTAAAGGTCCGCTATATGTCTGTAATGAATACACTGAGGGCCTGATTCAGAGGTGCTCACAAAAAGCGAGCGCTTGCTCTGAATCAGGGCGGTCGCTGTTTTTTTTAGTTGCGGCCTCCTGGCCACTCGCATATAGCTGTGGGTGACCACCCACAGCTATTGCGAGCGGCCAGGATGATGGTCGCGATGGTCAAGACCATTGCAACCATCGGGCTTGCGACGAGACCCTTGTGGTAGGGTCTCGTGGCCGCAAGCCCCAGAGAGTTTCTGGTGATGTCACTGGTGATGTCAGTGGGGCCGCCCACAAACGACAGGCGTTCTTTTGGGAACGCCTCTGTTTGTGAAGCCAACCCCCAGCCACGCCTACAAAACGAGGCGAGCTGTCAATCAACATTGACAGCCGCCCCTTTTGTAGTGAGTCACGGAGAGAGTGCTTTTTGCGCTCGCTCCGGGGCTCGCGCGTGCACACTGGGCCACCATCGACCCGCTTGCGAGAGCTATGCGCTTGCGAGCGGGTCTGAATCAGGCCCTGAGAACCAAGCTGTATGACAACTAGAACAATAGACAGACATTGGAGACCATCAGCAAATTTGAATGAATGTATTTAATGATATAGCACAGTGGTGTCAAACTCGGGCCCTCCAACTGCAGTGGAACTACACAACCCAGCATGCAGTGCCAAAGTTTTGCTATTAGGGCATGCTAAAATTGTGGCAGAGCATGCTGGGACATGTAGTCCCACAAAATCTGAAGGGCCCGAGTTTGACACCACTGATATAGCACAACATAATACAAAAGGTTTAAATGTGCTTACCATCTCTGATTATAGCACGGGATTAGTGCTTACTTTCATTCTATTATACTCAGCCTTATCCAATATGCAAAAAGACTAATGTTGGGCATACATGACAAATATAGTGGTGACTGACGCTGTGTATTAATCACAAACAACAGGCATAGAATATTGTTGTACTGGACTAAATCTGACATATGTATTAGATTATACAACAATTATAGTGTTATAATTAAACACCAGTATAACATGCATAATTAAAGGACTGCAACAACACAGGTTTAACTGTATGTTGATACATGTAATAGTGAACACAACACTAAATAGATGGTGAAACCAATTTTACTAATAACCATCTGCCGAATAAATTCTAATAATATAGATAGGATATAAATTACTGCTGAGAAATTATCTCTATACAGCTATAATATCCACTATATAAAGAACAATTACATTGTATCAAATATTGTTTGCAACAAATGCTGCTACTGACTAAAGATACAGAATATCTGTTCTGCTCTGGTAAATAGCAAACCCTGAGCCCTAGAACAAAAGAGCAGATCAATATACCCTGTGTTTTATTCAAATCAGAGGCCCTGATTCAGACCCACTCGCAAGTGGGCGTACGCACGTTCGCCGTACGTAAAAAAATATTTAAATTCAAGCACTCGCTCGTTTTTTCCTACGCAGCTAAAAATCCGCCCCAAACTCAGGCGACCCCTCCTCTGACTAACGAGCGTGCCAAATAGCGAGCGTACATCCCCGAAATGGCTTGAAGGGAACGCATGCACAAGTACAAACCGGAAGTGGGACTGTCAGATTCCGATTACCTGCTCGTTTTTTCGGCCTACCTCCCTCAATCGTATCATGCCAATCAATATATCAATTAGCTTAATTTTTTATTTTTTTGTTTGAGCAATAAATTGAAACAAAAAATCTGACATTGGATTGTGAAATTATTGTACAAATGGGTTACATTTAATCCTGGACCAAAAGGCAAAAACTGGCAAAAAACAAGAAAAAAAAAAAAAAAAGAAATGGGCTCTTTAAGGAACGTTTAAAAAATCATATAACAAGGCAAATTCAAGAGGTAAAAATAAAATGGTGCGAAAATTAAAACATGATGACATTATTGTTACAATAGGCCCTAACCACCAAATTGAGGGCAAAATAAACCCCCACAAATGTACGCAAATTGATTGTGTCATCCTGACATTAGCAGCTCTGAGTTCCACCTGCGTACGGTTTTGTGCTATCCCAAAAAACTGATTTCAAAACACATACCAAGCCGGTTTTCAATCCAACACTAATTGCTTTTCAGCCCTCCCGCGATTAATCGCAACAACATCGTGGAGTCCCGGGACGGAGGAGAAGGCCATCGCCAATGTGGTCGAGTAATCCAGACCCTAAGCTGTGCGAGCATTTTGAAGGGAAAGAGGATCATCCAGTGACGTATGAGTCGGTCCGAACACATTTTACGCTCGCATTTGCTAATGTATGTACGCCCCAAAAACGCCTCGCCACGCCTGCGTTTTTCCATCTCCACCCCCGTCAACACCCAAAAACGCCCTGTTCTGTCAATCACATTTGACATGTCACTTCCTGTACGGTATTTGACGAACGAGACCCAAAAAACTCGCAATCTGCCATACGCACATGCGCAGTGTTACACCGACGCATGCGCGGTTATTCAACATCGGAACGCAACGAGCGTACTGCTGTTTGCGAGTGGCTCTGAATGAGGGCCAGAGTAAATATTTAGATCATTAATAAGTGACCCAGCGATTTAATCAGGATTTTTTAACCATACACTTTTCCTACTTTACACACTATCTCTTTAATTTTAATTAATAATGTGATGATATTAGTTTTTTTAATGTATAAATAAGTTATTTTTTTATTAATCATGATGCTACTGTAATACTAACACCAATAGAGCCTAGCCCCCCCTTTTTCCCTAATCACCCGAGAGTGCACCCACAAGTCTCACATCTTTTTTCTTTTTATAACCAACCTGACGATCCCGTCAGGTTCATCATGTGGGATGATGGATGTGCCTGTACTGAACGAGTGAACGCTCAGTCTAGGCACATCACTAGATATACAAATGAGAGCACGATTGCAATGTCGTAATCGTGCTCTCATTTGTATATCTAGTAGTGGATAACCGCCTTTACAGTAGTTGTAGCTTTGACTTTGTATCTTTTGTAACGCAGTACAAGTGGGGAGACGGGATGATTGTGGCAATTAATGGCATGTACTGTAGCATCAGCATCTGCAGGCATATATCCAAGAGCAGCCCTAAGCACTACGGGCCCCTTCAGAGTTTTGAGCAAATCAAAAAAGGAGCAATTTGCACCTTGGTAAAAGTGTGTTGCACTGCAGGTGGGGCAGATATAAAGGGCCTGATGTAAAGGTCTATGCTACTGCAGCAACGGATGTGACATTTTTGCATAGTCGCAGTGGTGATAATATGCAAATGCTCGTTTTAGCCTTCTCCTTGTGTACCAGCATGTGCCTGACTGTTCAAGACCTGGACGCCCACTTTCAATCACCATGGACGGTGCAACCTTTCCGGTGGTTCTGAACACTCCACCACTGCCGCACCATCACAAGCAGCATCAACCCTTGAACCAGTCAATGGCAGGTGCAGTGTCTTCTAAAATTCCTTTGAACATGGCCTCTGTGGCTGTGGCTCTGCATCTAAGAATGCCACCGTGTTCACCAACACGCCCTTGACACTCCCTTAACACACCCCTGAGACGGCCTTTTTTGCGTTAATTTCAGGCCACCTCCCAGTCTCCACCCAGGAACGCCCACGGTTTTGTTCCACCCTTCCTTATAGCCATAGGGCTTTTTACTATTTTCCACACATGTGCAGTAGCAAATAATCACTCAATTGTGCAAACATCAACATTGCAACCACCTTTGTTTCTGGTCTAAGGTTTGTAAGAGATTATAGTTGGGATGAGGTTTGTCCTCGTTTAAATCTAAATTTCAGTGTAAGAACAAAGCTGCCCAGTATTTGTTCATTACATGTAATACCAGCCTGTATTTTACCTGCATGCAAACAACATAAATGCTTTTACACCCCTTGCATTTAACATGGTTTGTTCCAGGAGCAAATAGCTCTTTTTATTTTCCCCTAATTCTGAATCAGGCCCACACTGTCTCCCCTCTCTGACAATCGCCAAGCTGTAAGACATCTGAACTGCGACAGTCTGCCGCGTCAGCGGTGAAGTGTGTGTAAATGCACTGGCTAGCCTGAGCCCGGCTTCCACCCTTTGCCTGGTGCTCTTGGGTAAGCACAGGGCGAGAGAAGGGGCGCAGCTCTGCAGCACAGGACAGCGCTGGGCGCAGGGAAGCCTAGCGCCGGTTCTGAGTAAATGTGTAGTGCTGACCACACTCACTGCAGTCATCACTACACTAGCTAACTAGGATGGGCCGGTACCGCGGCCGGCGGCGCCCCCCGCACCACCGTTCCCATGGCACCCAGAGCGCGAGCCCCGGTGGCCCTGCCCTAGTTACACCACTGCTCTAACCATAATTTCAACCCTAACCCTCATCGAAATGTTGGCATTATAGCAATGTCGACGTCTCTGATGTTGACATTCTGTCAAGGTCAATATTTTGCAGGTGTTGACAGTAATGTCTACATTTTTTAACTGTTTCAACATCAGCAATATTGACATTCTGCTGTCGCCATTGCGATGTCAACATTTTAAACGGCGACATAGTGACTGCATATCAGATATTAATGTTTGAACCTAAAATAACTAATAGTATGACCTTGTTTTAAATTGAATATATACAGTACACATTCACTTCAGAGCCATTCCTGACTTTGAAATGTATGAAACCTAAAGAATACAGGTAAAGGAGTTGCCCATGCAACCAATCAGCTTCTAGCTAACATTTAAGTATTGCTAACTGATACAGTAGCCATAAGCTGATTAGTTGGGCAACCTCCACTTGTCCTCTTTGGAAAATATAATACATCTCCCCAATGTAACACTTATCAACATGATGTCAAAGAAAAACAACCATGCTACTCCACGCTTACAGAGAACCACAAGGATGCCCACCATGTAACACAAAAGCAACAAACCTTCTCTGAATCCTAAGAATGAGGTTAAGTTAAGATAAAGGGTGTAGGAGGGCCAGCAACTTCTCTTAAGATCAGTGGCGTCATTACCATAGGTTGCACCCAGTGTGGGTGTACAAGAATGAGTGCGGCGCAGTCGCATGCACCGGGGAAAAGGGGTGGGGCCTCGGGACAAGTGGGCATGGCCTCGCATGTGGGGGCGGGGCAACACACCCGAACCACGGTTTTAGTGTCTCCAGGGGGTCCAGCAGGTGCTTGTAGTGCTGGCTGCCTCACTGTGACAGGAGCCGAGTGCTGCACGTAATTCTACAGTGCAGCACCTGGCTCCTGTCACCAGAGGGGGAGTCTGCACTTTGGTGTCACCCCTCGGCGGGTGACACCTGGGTGCAGCCCGCACCCCCCTTTGTGACACCACTGCTTAAGATTAATATACAATAGGCCGAAATCAATTCAATGCAAAGCTGTATAGCCGTGGGAGGAAGCGCTGTTTCGGCGGCTAAAGAATTTCTATTCGCACCCCCCTGAGGATGCGAGGAGAAATCCGCCAAAAATGCCGGGCATGCAGCTGTTTTACTGCTTAGTGCGGCACTAATAGCCATGCCCCTGGCACTTTAGTCAGAGAATGCCAGTTCTCGCATCTAAACACTCAGGTTAAGTCGCGAGAACCGTCATTCTCTGACTTAACCAATTCCCGACAAAGCAAACAGCGCAGTGTATTGAATAGCTGCAGGAGCTCCCTCCCGCGGGTATTGATCTTCGCATTGAATTGAATTCGGCCCATTGACTAATTCGTGTTTCATGTCACCTCCCACTGTCCACTCATAACAACCATTCATCACCCCCTGTAATCACACAAAATGCTGATAAGTATCCCCTGCAGCGAGTGGAATACTAAAGTATCCCCCATCACTTCATCATAGGGGGCCGTATGAATAGGACCCTCAGAGTGTAAGATTAAATGGGTGGGGTTGTCTCTATACTCTGTTTCATGTCATTGTATATAATACAATTGTCGCATGATCCCCTCAATGTAATACACATATAATTCACATCAGTGAACAAGCCCACTTGCAGAGGTGAAATGTGCATGTTCATTTCACAGCGGTGATAACAGCGGGACCATCTACAGGCAATTCTTCAAATAAGTTTTCCTCAGGTACCTTTCCTTGTTTTTTTTTTAAACACCCTCTCATTTGGTCCATGGAGTATTCCCTGCAATTTACATACATACCAGGGAACCTCATGGTTACCACTATACAGACAGTAGAAGCTCTCCTCTGCACTTCTCTGGTCTACTCACCCCCACCACAGCTCTCTCATTTACCATTCAATGCCCTTGTGCCAAATGGTGTGACAACAGAAACTATCAGGTGTGTGAGTGAATCCTACTTACCTCTCATCTATCTTTCCCCACACACAAAGGAGTCTGCAATTTACTTATTACCATAGGCGTCTTTACAATGGGTGCAAGGTGTGCGGTGTACACGGGCCCCTGGGTCCAGGGGGGCCCACACTGCACGCCCTGTTCCCACAGGTAATCATACTTACCTCTCCGCCGATTCCCGAAGTGCTGCAGCAAACACTCACTGGGAAATGATCTGCGCATGCCCAGAAAAGATGTCCCCGGGAAAGTAGACTCGGACGCCATTTTCCCGGAGACCCGCACATGCGTTGTAGATTCTGGCCAGAATCTACAGCACTCAGTGACGCGATGAGCTGCCGACAGAGAGGAGGGGGCCCAAACTAGGGCTGCACACAGGCCCTCTCCACTATTAAAACACCCCTGCTTATTACCAATAAGACCGCTAAATATTTTTAGGTACCATTTATTTTACAGTATGCTCTGTTTATATACCATAGGTTTGTTAAACAACTTACACCTTCAGATCATTCACTTAATGCATGGAGGATATAAATCCATATTATACTGTGATCAATGTGACATATTATACTCACCCACTTTAAATATTGTATCCTTTGCTGCATATATTCTTTTTATTATTTTTCATGTGATAGGGGAGTTGGTTTGCTGATTACTTCTGTACCCCACTGTAAGGTACAACTTATGAGACAATCTTATTTTAATACCATATTTATAATAGTTTAACAGAAATATAAAATATATACACTTTTATATGAGGTAGCACATGTATCTATATTACCTGAGTTGATAACTTACTAGTATTACTGTGCAAAAAAGAGGGCAGATAGTTTTTTTGGAATGATCTAAACCTGTTTAATTCTATAGACTCCCCCACAGCCTAGTGCCTCTCTTACTATATGTGTTTCCATATGCTGCCTTGAACAGCACCCTTATATTTCCTTGACACTTAGGGGCATATGTATCAAAGCTTGATGTGAGATAAAATTGTGAAATATATATCACCAACCAATCAGCTCCAAACTATAATTTTTTAAACACAGCCTGCAAAATGTAAGTTAGAAGCTGATTGGTTGGTGATATATATCTCACAATTTTATTTCACATCAAGCTTTGATACATATGCCCCTTAATCCATACAGTAAATCTATATATAAGATTTTGTTAAATTTACTGCCACTGTATTTTTTATGTATATCAATTAAAAGTTAAATTTTATCTATTTGATACAAGTGTAGCCCCACAAAGATATTTACTCTTTATTCCTGGCAATCATGGGTCTTTATGAGAAAGCAAAGAATCAAAATATTATACAATATAAGTTTTTGAAGAAAAATATTGTATCACTGAATATGTTGTGCGCTAATGTTGTTAGTATACTTTACTTCCTGTGTTACATTTTTTCTTTGTGCGATTCCCACCCTCACACTTGTGTACAGTGTAATGTGGCATGGGCAAGTCTATAATGGGCACAGGGAAGCCCACACCTACCCTACGCCCATACATTATACTTACTTCTACGGCATTGGCACTGCAGAAATCACCAGGTAAATGGCAGTTGCCATTTACATGAAAATGTGCAGCAAAGAAATCTCAGGGAACTTGGAGTGGGCGCCATGTTCCTGAAGACCTGCACATGCACAATGCCAGAGTTTACTCATCAACTGTGTTGGTGAGAGGGGCGGGGCCTGCACAGAGGCTAAACACAGCCCCCTCCTCTCTTAATCTGCCTCTGCTGGTAAAATTGGCCTACATCTTAGTTAAAAGCATGGTGGTAACAGTACAAATGCCCTAAGTAACCACTCGGATGATACATTTGATTACTCTAGAACACAGGTTCTCAAACTCGGTCCTCAGGACCCCAAACGGTGCATGTTTTCCTGGTCTCCTCACAGAATCGCAAGTGAAATAATTAGCTACACCTGTGAATCTTTTAAAATGTGTCAATCAGTAATGAATACACTTGTGTACCTGCTGGGTGACCTGGAAAACGTGAACTGTGTGGGGTCCTGAGGACCGAGTTTGAGAACCACTGCCCTAGTAGTACAGTACATACTTTTAAGCCATTTAAAATCTACCCACGTGGGGGTTGCACTCTACTGCTACCTGTGAAGATATAACTTTAGTGTTTAACCACATAGTGCAGAAGACAAGTGGGACATGTAGTCCACACATACATAAAAAATGCAGATGATAATTCCTGCTCCTCATCAGCACTACAGCACTATGTTGAAAGACAGAACAGTAGCAGAAGAGTGATTTTGTTGCAAATGTGTGATGATATTATTAAGCATGATGGCGCTTCACTATACTACATAAAAAAATGCCTTTAATGCAGGGGATGCCCCCTATATCCCCAAACCTGGCACCAACAGAGCTGGAGGCACCACAGTTCGAAAGAATGGATTCAATGGGATCATCCGACAATAATCATCCAGAATGTCGACATGGTTTGAATGTCAACATTCAGAATGTATTTGCTGTGCTAGATGAAGCGATAAGACTAATGGTACAGTATATTCTGAGAATTCAGTCTGCATAAAAAATGGCTGTTATTGATATTGGAATGTGAACAGCACAAAGAAGTGGAAACATAGATTTAGATCAAGAGTGAGAAAAGAGTCAGCGGTGACGGGGTTAAGCTCAACATGTGATTTGTTGCTAGGGTTTACAGCCCACCAATGCAGTTTATATTATGCTATTAAATACACCATCTCAAGTGTTAACTTTGTAAACTGGAGTCAGCCATCTTTTTTTTGCCTTCTGTAGAAAAAAGTGGAGGCAGCCTACAGCTCTCCGGCTGTTATGAGCAATGGGATGTAGTCAGAATCCCGGCTGTCAGAAAACCAACAGATTGTGGAGGTAAGTATTAGCGTTAGGGGGGCTGAGGGTTAGGGTTCAGTGTAGGGTTAGGCACTTAGGGGGAGGGTTAGACTGCGGGATGTGAGGGTTAGGGATAGGCTGCGGAACGGGTAGGTTAGGGTTAGGCTGCGGGAGAAGTGGGTTAGGGTTAGGCTGCGGGAGGTGTGGGTTAGGGTTAGGCACTAGGGGGAGGGTTAGAGTTAGGCTGCGGGATGGGAGGGTTAGGGTTAGGCTGCGGGAGAAGTGGGTTAGGGTTAGGCTGCGGGAGGTGTGGGTTAGGGTTAGACATTAGGGGGAGGGTTAGGGATAGGCTGTGGAAAGGGTAGGTTAGGGTTAGGCTGTGTGAGAAGTGGGTTAGGGTTAGGCTGCGGGAGGTGTGGGTTAGGGTTAGGCACTAGGGGGAGGGTTAGAGTTAGGCTGCGAGATGGGAGGGTTAGGTTACGGGAGTAGTGGGTTAGGGTTAGGCTGCGGGAGGTGTGGGTTAGGGTTAGGCACTAGGGGGAGGGTTAGAGTTAGGCTGCAGGATGGGAGGGTTAGGTTTGCGGGAGAAGTGGGTTAGGGTTAGGCTGCGGGAGGTGTGGGTTAGGGTTAGGCACTAGGGGGAGGGTTAGAGTTAGGCTGCTGGATGGGAGGGTGAGGGTTAGAGGGAAGAGTGGGTAAGGGCTATAATACTTACAGAAATCTGTCAGGTGTCTGACTGGTGGGTTGCTGCTGTCCATATTCTGACTGTCGGCATCATGTTTGTTGGGATCCCGTATTCAATCCTGAGCAATAGTATGCATGTACTAATGACTGATTCTACAAATCCCAGCATGCCTTTTTATCAGGATATCAACATGCAAAGACTGTGCTAAACTTTGTAAAATAAATGTATATACAGCTTTGCATGTGGTTGTCACTATTTATTAAATGAAAATGGAACATTGTTAGCTAGAGGAGTCCAATTTCCAACTGCTTGTGCTTATGTATTTAAATGAACACATTTTTTAATAGGCCAGTGGGAATTTACAAGCTTCTGAAATCATGTATCACCTTATAAAAGGTATAGGGACACGCCACGGTACATTCCCTATAAAGGAATGATGTGTATACCCACACAATTTTACATGACTAGTTATCCAAAATAATATTTTACAGGTTTAATAATGAGAATCAGCTTAGGGAACCTTTGGGTTAGGGTTTACATCAGGATACGGAGTTCCTCTAGTAGGATCCTCCCATGTTACTGTCATAATGCCATACTCCTTTGGATAGAAATACCCCTTAAAAATGTTTAGAGGAGTCATTGTACTCCATAAAATTTTTATTATTTTGCTTTGTTCTGAAATCAAGAATTTGGAAACCCTCTTCTAGGATTCCTGCGTTTGCCCCTTAGATAGCACAGCCCCATGCCAACCCTAAACATTATATTTATTAAATTGTTTCCCTTTATGTATGTCCAGCAAATGACTGAAATAGTGAGAGAATGTTCTGCAAACCATGTTTTTATTTTAGCAGATCAACATATAAGATGCTGTGCCCAGTACGATTTATTTATATTATCTTTGAAAACTGGCATGGGCTAAGGACATTTAATATACTGAGGAACTGTAACGAAATAACTGCTCTGTTTCCCAGGATGTCTGCTGCTGCATTCCTGGAATCCTTTCGGCTGCATTATATAATTCAGACCCTTATACTTCAGAGACAAAGGCAGCAATCAGCCCATGTCAGTCACTACACTCTTCTGTCCATATACCCTAATGGGGGACTTGGGATAAACAGGATTTAGTAGGCCAACCAGTTATTGGTCTGTGGGGGCAGTGAAGAGGTTAAGAGTATTCGATATGATGGTGGTTGTCAGGGTTAACTGACCACTCCGGTTCCTGACATATGGGTTAATTACACAAATAATCAATAATTGATTGATTTTGCCGATGGATCTGTTGGGAGCAATAAGGACATCACTTAGTAATTTGAAATTTAATATACAAAAAGATACAATGCTTACAGAATAAAACAATGGTCAATAAAATGGTTACATAGCAGGCATACAAATATAAAAGAAAATGCAAATTAAAAGGGCTAAACACCATAATAAGCACCTTACACAGGATCAGTAACTAGGCTTGCAGACGGCTGGCTTGGAGGTGTGGATTAGATTTCCCAGGTGGACCGGGACCACACAGCATGAACAATTTCTCCAAACATTTTAAGACTTTCTAAACCTCCCTTAACCTGCAGTCCCCTTTCAGGTGCGGTTTCTCAGGAAGAAAGAGGATTCCTTATAAGGGCATCCTTATTTCAGGCTACTCCCATTATGTCGGCAGTCTGGTAATATCTTGTTGTCTTTACAGGAAAACATTAATGTATATAGTAGAGATGTGTGGGTCCGGTTCACAGAGAACCGACAACAACCGAAATTAGGGGCTCCCAATTGAAGCGAGTCCGAGTTCGGAATTACTTTGGGTACCGAGTCGACCAGAGTCCTGGTACGGATCTTCCCACGGTTCGGAACTCGTATTTAAAAAACAAACTTGGGTTTGTCAAACAGAGTCCAGGTATGGATCTGCCCTCGGTTTGGAACTCGCATTTAAAAAACAAACTTGGGTTTTTGTTTGCATGCTAACAGGTCAAAGTGACGTCATTTTAGCTGTTTAAAAAAATAATAATACAGATTGAAAACCAAAACACAAAGATGAATCCGGATCTAAAACCAAAACACGGGGGTCGGCATCTCTAGTATATTGCTAGTATGAATTTATGAAAGGGGAGATGGAGTAGAAAGGGTATAGGCAATACTTGGCACTAGTGCACCAAGGTGACACTCAAGGATGTTTTTGGTGGGACCCATGGGGTCTAATTCTCTCCTACTAAGTGCACCGTGCACCTTCTTCACACCTGCTCCACCTCCTTTGCTCACAGAGGAGACCGTTTCTCCAAACCGAAGAAGCCAGACGCAAGGCCAAAGGGGTAGCACTGTCACTCCTGTTGGCATTTGTATTTGGCTTGCAGGGTGCCTGGAACGGTATGCAGTCGGGAAGCCAGCTGACCTAATCCCGACAGCAGGCTTCCCGACTGTCACAACCCGGCAAATGTCTAATGACAGACGTTGATATGCAGACACCTGTCATTAGACATACGTCGGGAGCCCGACGCCCGGCATCCCGATCGAAGGGTCGCCAGGCACCGAGCGTGGATAGCCGCGCGGCGACGGGGGTTAGGTTTAGGGTTCTTGGGGGAGACTTAGTGTTAGGCACCACCCCGGGAGGTTAGGTTTAGGCTAGGGGAATGGGGGATTAGCGTTAGGCACCCCCGGGGGGGGACAGGGTTAGGCACCCCCCCGGGGGATTTAGGATTAAGGGAAGGGGAGGTTAGGTTTAGGCACTTAGATGGGGGATTTGGGTTAGGCACTGGGGGGGAAGGTTAGGGTTAGGCACCCATAAGGAAGGGTTAGTGTTAGGGGGTAGAAATAGGTTAGTATATACTTACCTTAGGACGAATGGTATTTCCTCCTCTGCTGGGATGCCGCTGCCGGGATTCCAGCCACCGGGCATGGGTCCAGCGGTAAATCATACCGATTCCCCTGGAACTGCACCCTGCATCATAGAGAGTTGTTCTTAGGATACGTCCAGAGCTCAGCTTACAGTCACGACCTCCTCCGTCATAACATCATAAATGTGGGAGCACATGTGTCAGTGTATGTGGCATGCATGCCATTCCACATGTGCAAGAAGTCAGAGGAGCCTTTGAAATGTATAAATGTTAGTGTGGATCTTAATGTAATGTAGGTGGGGGTATGGAGTAATAAATGGGAACACTACTATGTGATATTGTGGAAAATAGCAATAATCATTAAATGTGGATACCATTAATTTAATGTTGGGGCGGGGTTGAGAGAAATTGTACTTATATCTAATAAATAAAATAAAATAACCACACAGACACAAACATACTCTCCCTTCAAAGTCCCAACATTTATCTAATAGTATGGTTGTATCGACTGTGGTTAAATAAGTATATATATTAAATGTGAATTCTATAAACTTAATGGGGTAAATTTACTAAAGTGAGAGTTTTCAGAAGTGGAGATGTTGCCCATAGCAACCAATCAGATTGTACTTAACATTTCACTAGCAGCTTCTAGAAGATAATAGCTAGAATCTGATTGGTTGCTATGGGCAACATTTCCACTTCTAAAAACTCTCACTTTAGTAAATTTACCCCAATGTCTGGGCTGTTTGGGGAGTTGCCTAAATATTAAATGTGAATGCTGTTAATTTAATGACACATCTGGTTGGTGGTAGAGAGGTCTAAAGGTATTTATTGCTTGTCTTTCCATATTTAAGGTACCTATCTTTTCCCAAACAGGGCCCTAACATCACAGGATACAGGCAAGCAGCAAATGAGCTACAGTAAATAAACAAGCAGCAACAAGTAGTGAAAGCTGCTAGAACACATGCGAGAGAACAGGATAGTCTGCCAACTGTCCTAATTATGGTGGGGCAGTCCCAACTTCAAAGACAATTGGGATGTATGAAGTGCTTAATACAAATGTATACATTGGTGATGTTTGGAGGGTCACTATGAGTGTATGAGCCTAGAGCATTCAGAACTTTTAATCAGGTCATATGTATGAGATATGTGGAGGACATGGACGCTGGGAGAGGGCTCCAGGAGTGCAGGGATGGCATAGCCCCGCTCACCCCGTGATGTGGCCTCGCCCCCAGTGGACACACACCCCAACACCTGCGTGTAGAAGTACAGTAGGAATTACGGTACTTGTGTACTTTACAGACTCATTGCAGAGAGAACCCAATGAATGTTTTAAATGGTACTTGTGTACTTTACGTACACAAGTACTGAAAGTTGTCCCCAGCTAAAGAAGAAAGTTGTCCCCTCGCGGGCTCTCTGCGCTTGCCATGCTGTGGGCTCGGTGGCTAGGGACGCTCGCTACAAGGTTATATTCCCCCTCTGTGCCCACTTGGATGGTAGAGAATGACGCTGGACACTGGGAATGACGTCAAGGTCCTCTCCATGAAGGGGATTTAGACATTACCATGATTGATAATAATAATAATAATAATGAGTGTAGGACACTTGGGTTCTCTCTACAATGAGTCCGTAAAGTACACAAGTACCGGAAATTACTTCTGCACATCGTGAGTGCCAAACATGGTGACATTAACTGCACAAATCATCTCCTGTGTATGCAAAGCAAACAACAAGCACCATAACTATGAGACAAGTTAGTCATAAAATAAAATAAAAAAAAATGTATAAAATCAATCAAACATTTATGGTGGCACCTATAATAGAATATTTACCTGGGGTCTGCCCAGTGAAGGCTTCTGTAGTTTGTCGCTCTGACCTATATCTGAAATGGCTTGCAGTTCCCAGCATGTGACTGTCTTCTTATAAAGTATGACAACAAGCATCAATTAACAGTTTACAGTAACTTGTCCTGCTTATACTCTGAATGATGGCTTAGTGAGACTGCGCCTAATTCATTTCCTGTTTTCAGTACTCTGCATTCATTCCTTTCATTCCTCACCCTATAGAAAGTAAAACGTGACTGCGCTATTCTTTCTTTGTGCTTCTACAGGTCCTTCAGCTACGCATAAATCCAAGTTAGTGAAGGTGTACAGAACTAGTAAGTAGTATATGTAATACATTTATTAAAGTGATACATATATACTCAATAATAGATTACTGATACTCACCTACTGATTGTTAGTAGCTTCCACACTCTGGACAAGTCCTCAGACTCTGATTTTATTAATTTTTTATTGATTTCACTGATATTTTGCTGTTTCTGGAACTGTTTATATAAATTAAAAATAATTCAGAAAAAAGGTACGTGTACAGAGTAATGTTGAGTACCATCAGAAAAAAGCACTGCATTTATTAAATGTTAACACTCCGGGGTAGGACAGATTTACTAATGTGTGATTTTGCCAAACCACATAGTTTTACTGTATGTGCGCTTTCTAAAATGTGCATTATTTCAACGCGCCAGTTAGAGAACCGACATCCTAATTTTCAGAGGGAATACAAATCATGCTATGTATTAAGCTGCAGTTTGCCAAACTACCAACAATACAGACATTTTCACATTTTTATGTATTTTCCAATTGAAAACCACAGGATCATTAGACTCTGGGTCTCATTCAGACCCGCTCGCAAGCGCTGAGCACTCGCAAGCGGGTCGATGTTGAGAGCCTGCGCACGCACAGTGGCCGCACTGTGCGTGCGCAAGCCCCCGGAGCGAGAGAGAAATTCTCTCGCTCCGGGGCTCACTACAAAAGGGACGGCTGTCGACAGCTCGCACCGTTTTGTAGTCGTGTGGGGGGGTGACTGGCCAAACGGATCCGTTTGGGTGCGGCCCCACTAATTTCACTCGTGATGTCAGTGGTGAGCTTCCGGCTCTATTAGAGCCGAAAGCTCACTGGGGCTTGCGGCAGACGAGACCCTACCACAAGGGTCTCGTCGCAAACCCAGATGGTCGCGATGGTCTTGACCATCGCGACCATCAACCTGGTCGCTCGTTAAAGCTGTGGGTTAGCGAGCTTAGCGAGCGGCCAGGAGGCCGGCTCATTACAGAGAAGCGGCCGCCCTCATTCAGAGCGAGTGCTCGCATTTTGCGAGCGGCTCTGAATAAGGTCCTCTGTGTACTCAGAAGTAGTAGCCATTACACAGACAAGGCCCTATTCTCATCCATTAAATGAACTAATGGCTATCACCTACATATACCTGCTTTGGTAATCAGGAGGGACAATGGTATGAAAGGAAAAAATACAGATTGTGCCTGTGGTCTGTAAGGGAGCTGAAGCTGAAGAAGCTGGTAATACAAGTTCCAGACCGGAGTTTTAAACAATACCAGCAATGGCGGTAGAAGAACTACAGGTAAATATGCAGCATTGGGTACCATTAAGAATCACCATTACTGCTTCTATTATTACCATAACACCTTTCTTTTTTTCTAAATTTTCAGAAAAAAACAGGTTTTTAATGCCTGGGAATTACTGGTACAATATTACCATAGACCACAGATTCTCAAACTTAATCCCCAGGACCCCACACAGTGCATGTTTTCCAGGTCTAGTCACAATCACAAGTGAGATAATTAGCTTCACCAGTGGATCTTTCAAAATGTGTCAGTGAGTAATGATTACGCCTGTGCTTTGCTGGGTGCCTGGAAAATGTGAGCTGTGTGGGGTTCTGAGGAGCGAGTTTGAGAACCACTGCCATAGACTGATATATTGGCAATGCAGGCATAATATGAACACTGTTTGACATCTGGGCACCTCCTAATCTGTGTACCTACTGATATACACTAATATTGGTCTAACTTGAGTCCCTACTAGTATACATATATATATTGTCACTCATGTTATAATCCAGGCACTCCTCGTAAAATTACATGGATGTTATTATTATAATGTGGGTACCTACTGGTAAATAATTATATGGAAACTATTGCTATACTTTTATAAATGCTAGAACTTAATCATATGGGTACTGCTGGCATAACTTGGGCACCTGCATACAGTACTGATAGTCATATGGGCATTTCTAACATAATGTGGGCTCTTTGAGATCTTTTGTGCACATGGAGGATCACAAAACAATGATTGTAAAGAAATAATCAAAATGTAAAGAATTAAACGCGTTTCGCCACCAGTATGAGGCTTCCTTAGCAGATTATTTTCTAGACTCTCTTTCTTAAAGAAAACCCCACTGAATAAGCCACTTACTGGTGACAAACTATGTTTGCAATTGCTTTGCTATAGATTGAGTAAATCTTTATTATCTTTCTAATGTATATTTTTTTAATAAGGTTTATTCATTTTGGTATCAGACTGTTTAATCATTCTTGTAAGTCATACCTTTTCTCCGTAACTATCATACACAATGTTAATCACTGCCATTTGTTGTTTTCAGTTCATCAACAATATTTATTACCATCTGTAAAATCTATAATTTTATTACCGGCACCAATCTTCAAGAGAGAACTTGGAGAACTAGCTGTGGCTGGCAGGCAGCAGTGATACTGGATTGGAGCCTAGGCAGGCAGCCGTATCTAGCTGTAAAATATACAGAATATATATGCACATACTGTAAATAGATAGACAGACCAATAATATTCTTTAACATCATCATTGTCTATTTGTAAGATGCCACAAACCACTGCTGCACTTCAGCCCATGCAGAATGACAATTATACCTCCAAACAGAACATGTACATATGAAGTTTGATGAAGGAGGTACCTACATATTAGAGAGGGTCTAGTTTGTGAGAATTCATGAGGGGAGATGTATCAAGCTTTGGAGAGTTATATGGTGAAGTTTCCCAAAGCAACCAATCAGCTTCTAACTTTCATTTTTCTAGCACAGTCTATGATTTGACCAAAGCTGATTGGTTGTTTTGGGCTACTTATCTACTTTATCTCTCTCCAAGGCTTGATACATCTCCCGCACAGTCTATTACCACAAAATCAATTCTGTCATCTAGTTCTACTACTGTATGAAGACATTAAGGGGCATATGTATCAAAGCTTGATGTGAGATAAAATTGTGAGATATATATCACCAACCAATCAGCTTCTAACTTACATTTTGAAGGCTGTGTTTAAGAAATGATAGTTTGGAACTGATTGGTTGGTGATCTATATTTCACAATTTTATCTCACATCAAGGTTGGATACATATGCCCCTAAGACAAAGCTGAACGTTTTCTGGTCAAATCTAGCACTAAACTGATAGGTGCTGAATTTCAGCCTTGAATATATTTTGAGTTGCAAGTATAAACTCAAAATAAAGTTTAAATATGCTGCCGCACCAAGACATGCCCTCGTATGCCCCTCTGAGGCTGGGGATTGCCTACAGGTGGGATACCTTGTATTCTCTTGATTTCCAGAAATAGCACCTTTACGTGATACAGTACACCCCCTCTGTGAAATGCCTTACTTTCTGGATAAGTGGAGTTACAATATGGCTGACGCTAACTCACCAAAGGATCATCCAATGCTTGAATGAACTAGAGTGTGTTCATCATCTCCCAATGGGCCAGATGTACAGTACTAAGCTCTGAAAAGTGATAAACTGGAGACTGATAAACCACCAGCCAATCAGCTCCCAACTATCATTTTTCAAACACAGCCTGGAACATGACAGTTGGGAGTTGAGTGGCTGACGTTTATCACTCTCCGCTTTATCACTTTTCAGAGCTTAGTACATCTCCCCCAATGAATCTCAGAAACATCAATCAGTAAGTCTGCCTGGAACTGACTAGTTTGCTGTTTATAGGCCTGCAATAACCTTCCAGTGACCCATCATTTCATGTTATAATGAAGCCTGGACGTGTGCTGACAATCAGTGTGCGATGTACGCCTTATGATTATTCTGCAGTAATGGTTATTGTTAGAATTTCTTGTAAGTGTCAGATTAACATATTCCAGAGAAGGTGTACTCTCTCTGCCACGGCTGCGTGCAAAGGTTCTGGCGTACCATTGTAATCCACACTACTATCCAGAGAAAACAGTCATTGATGCTATTGATGCTGTTAAAGGTGAAATGTTCCCTTTCTATTCAAATGCTGAACCTGTGTTTAATTTAGATTGAACATTCCAATGATTTCTTAATTTACTTGAAAAAGAAATGAAGGGATAAAATGTCTTTGGAAAATGACTTTAAAAATTGTATAATGCGAAAGAGCTTAAGAATCCTTAAGATGCCCTCCCACGCTTTAAATGAAGTACGCTTTATGAATAGATGGAACTCAGCCCTTGGCAGGTGTTCTTTTGATGCTCTAATTAGAATCTTGGTTGATCAAAGAGTAAATGCTGTAACACAAATAGAGCGATAACCAATATAAGCGCTCCATTAAACTCCCCTGCTGATTGCCAACCATTGCTGGTGTTATGCAGAGGTCTCTCTGAATGATTAACTAATCTGGGGAACTATATCATTGTTCAAAAATAAGACATATTTAATACAGATAAAGCAGATTGTAAATAAGGATGTCACATAAATTGTAGTAAATTTAGTCAAGATCACACATTTAGGGGAATCTAATTACTATCTTAATAAATCCAAAATGTAAACAATCTTCTAACTGCAGTAACCAGGACAGAGGCATATAAATGCCTGATGGACCCTTGTGCAGCAGACCCCCATCTCTGTGCCGTGGGAACCCTCACTTCATGCTAGCAACGCCATCTTTCGGGTGATATTCATATAAATGGTGCATGGGCAGAACATAGCAAAGGCTCTGATACAGTGCTAGAGTCCTTCCTATTGGCTGAGCAGGCACCATCTTTCTGAAGATATCACCTGGAGGATGGCGCTGCTGGCAGATTAAATAGAGAGGTCCTCGTGCACGCACACTGTGGGGTCTATTCTGGGTGCAGGATGGGTAGTCAAGGATCAAGGAAACATCACACCCTGCACCCATTATAGATATACCACTGGTCCAAAGCAGCAATGAGTTTATATTGAATATGAATTAAACTATTACTAGATAGTGCATTTTTTGGCAGCTTTCAGTCTTGAGTCTTTAAATGAGATCACTTCTCATTCGCATATATTAATGAATATATACTAGTATTTCTAGCCAGTAATAAGTTTTGATAGAAATTAGGTTGATGTTTTGAGAATGACACAAGTATTGGTTTTCACTAGAGATGTGTGCCGACCTCCGTGTTTTGGTTTTGGTTTTGGATCTGGATCTACCGTGGTTTTGGATCTGGATTGGTTTTGCCAAAACCTCACCTCCGTGTTTTGTTTTCGTGTTTTGGTTTTGGATCTGGATTTTTTTCTAGAGATGAGCGGGTCCGGATTTACTCGGTTTTACTCGGATTTACTCGGATCTCAAAACGGCATTTTATTGGCTATCGGCTATCACGTGTTTTGGGTAGCCAATAAAATAAATCCGAACTAATCCGAACTTGCGGTAAAATGGCGATAAGAACCGAATAAATCCGAACCCGCACATCTCTAATTTTTTTCTTAAAAAAATCATAAAAACAGCTAAAATCACATAAAATGGGCCTGTTTTTGTTCCTACAGTATAATTAACCTCAATAACATTTATTTCCAGTAATTTCCAATCAATTTTGACCACCTCACAATATTATTTGCTTCATCTAGTTAAGGCCAAAAGGTTGCATCCAGCTAGCTGGCTGACTAAGCTAAGTGACACTGTGGGCGGCACTAACATGTGGCAGTTCAGTTTCTAATTTCCAACCCAGATACAGTGTGTTATACAGTGTGGGTTGGATACACCAATAGTGCACTTACTGTGACAGCAGTGTCTGCAGAGCGGGGTTGCTGAAAGTGTCCTCAGTACATGGAATGGCAGTGCTGCGGTGCTGGCAGTGTCCTCAATGAAGGGTACCGGTGATGTCGGCAGTGCGGGGGTGCCAGCGGTGTCTTAGTGCAGGTTTGCTGGCTGTGTCGGCAGTGCGGGGGTGCCAGCAGTGTCTTTAGTGCAGGTTTGCTGGCTGTGTTGGCAGTACGGGGGTGCCAGCAGTGTCTTCGTGCAGGTTTGCTGGCTGTGTCGGCAGTGCGGGGGTGCTGGTGGTGTCTTAGTGCAGGTTTGCTGGCTGTGTCGGCAGTGCGGGGGTGCCAGCGGTGTCTTTAGTGCAGATTTGCTGGCTGTGTTGGTAGTGCGGGGGTGCCAGCGGTGTCTTTAGTGCAGGTTTGCTGGCTGTGTCAACAGTGCGAGGGTGCCAGCGGTGCCCTCATTGCAGGTTTGCTGAATGTGTCGGCAGTGCAAGGGTGCTCTCAATGCAGGGTGCCGGCAGTGTCGGCAGAGCAGGGGTGCCAGCGGTGTTCTCAGTGCAGGTTTGCTGTCTGTGTCGGCAGTGCAGGGGTGCTAGTGGTTTCCTCAGTGTGGGAGTGTCGGCAGTGTGGGGGTCACTGACGGTGTCCTCAGTACGTTACGCAGCAGTGCAGGACTGTCGGCAGTGGTGATGTCGGCAGCAGGGGATGCTGCCAGTGGGGGTGCCGGTGGTGTCGGCATCGGGTGGTGCCGGTAGTGTTAGGCGGCGGGGGATGATGGGCGCCATCTTCTTTTCTTCTTTTGTGCTGTTTTCAATGGGCTTAACGCTGATTGGCTGAGAGCCGTGACAGACGGCTCTCTCAGCCAATCAGCATTAAACCCACTGAAAACAAAACCTCGCGATTCGACAGAGGGGTCGCAAGGTTTTGCCTCGGGTCAGGGATCCGGGGCAGGCGCTCGGATCGCCCCAGATCCCCCAAATTCGGGTGGGTTCGGATCCTCTCATCTGTAGTTTTCACAAAGTTTGCTGCTTCAGTGTTTTAGACCTTTTTGTCAGATGTTACTATGGTATACTGAAGTAAAATTACAAGCATTTCATAAGTGTCAAAGGCTTTTATTGACAATTACATTAAGTTTATCCAAAGAGTCAATATTTGCAGTGTTGACCCTTCTTGTTCAAGACCTCTGCAATGCGCTCTGGCAAGCTGTCAATCAACTTCTGGGCCACATACTGACTGATGGCCGCCCATTGTTGCCTAATCAATGCTTGGAGTTTGTCAGAATTTGTGGATTTATGTTTGTTGGCATGACACAGGACTGCTGGTAGCGCTCACCTTTCCTTTCCCCGGACAAGCATTTTATGCAGATGCCCCAAACAATCTGAAAGGGGATTCATCAGAGAAAATAACTTTACCCCAGTCCTCAGCAGTCCGATTCCTGTACCTTTTGCAGAATATCAGTCTGTCCCTGATGTTTTTCCTGGGGAGAAGTAGCTTCCTTGCTGCCCCTCTTGACACCAGGCCATCCTTCAGAAATCTTTGTCCTGTGTCATGCCAACAGTAAAGCATCCTGAGACCATTCATGTGTGGGTTGCTGGCTGTGTCGGCAGTGCGGGGGTGTCAGCTGTGTCACTCACAATTTTGCCTAAGAACACAGCCATGAATTAAGAATGGTACCAAAACATTCTCCAAGAGCAACCTCTCCCAACCATCCAAGAACAGTTTGGTGATGAACAATGCCTTTTCCAGCATGATGAAGCACCTTGCCAAAAGGCAAAAGTGATAACTAAGTGGCTCGGGGAACAAAACATCGAAGTTTTGAGTCCATGGCCAGGAAACTCCCCAGACCTTAACAGATAAACAGATAATCCTATTAAGAACTTGTGATCAATCCTCAAGAGGCGGGTGGACAAACAAAAACCCACAAATTCTGACAAACTCCAAGCATTGATTAGGCAAGAATGTGTGGCCATCAGTCAGTATGTGGCCCAGAAGTTGATTGACAGCATGCCAGGACGAATTGCAGAGGTCTTGAAAAAGACGGGTCAACACTGCAAATATTGACTCTTTGCATAAACTTAATGTAATTGTCAATAAAAGCCTTTGACACTAATGAAATGCTTGTAATTTTACTTCAGTATACCATAGTAACATCTGACAAATAGGTCTAAAAACACTGAAGCAGCAAACTTTGTGAAAACCAATACTTGTGTCATTCTCAAAACTTTTGGCCATGGCTGTATATTTATACTACAGATGGATCAGGGGAAATCAAAATCAGATTAGGGAATTTGAATGTACTGTTTGGTTATGACAGTAAGCTACTAACATTAGGATCATGTAATATTTACACTGTCAAATTTCCACATACATTCATTAAGTAAGATACCCATTAAATTATCCTACCCAACCACTAATGGTGGTACACACCATACAGATATTTCTGCAGATCGAGTGATCTGAAAATATATCTGCAAATGATGGTCATTCATACACACTGAACGGCCATCATCTGTGTCTGGCCGTGGGTCCCGGCGGCTGGGGGACGTGTTCCGCCCCCCTCAACGCGGCTGCCACTGTGTGTGTATGGGCAGTCCTCCCAACCATCCTGATTTTAGCGGAACAGACTCGTTTTTCAGGCATTGTCTTGCTGTTCCACTTGCGGGTCGAAGTGTCCCGCGGGTGGTTGGGAGGTTGGGGACACATACCGCTGCAGTTCTGCTTTGATAAGAAGAGAGCAGTGGTGTCGGTGAAGCTGAATGGATGCCACACGCATGTGTGCTGTGTCCATTCAGTGCAGGGAGACAGCTAGGGGCAGTCCAGCTGCTGACGGAATGCTGGGAGCATAAAACGGGAGGAGTGCCATACAGGCATGCCCACAAAGTGGCGCCATCTAGGGATGACTATGGAAATTAGGCCATGCTCCCTTTTCGGCCGTACACTGGGTGGCTGGGGGTGTCAAACAATAATGGCAAAGTAAGGTGCTACTCCACCTGGAGCCTGCCCTGTAACTCTCCTTATGGAAAGGACATTATCCACTGATATGTTTATTCAAAATTACTATAACTTAATTTGTGCTAAAAAAAACTCACAGTATTTCATCAACTTGTCAAAATCCACCCCCCATCCCTCAAGAGACTTTACTTCTGGTAAGTTATCCTTTGCTTAGTAATTGCCAAATATCTTAACTAAAACTTAATCAGCCCTCGTCCTGCTTCTTACCTTCTGATATTATAGACTACATGCATTATAAATATTTTTGAGAATATTATTTGGGAGCCCCATTAGATTTTAATTACATGTGATCCAATTTTAGGTTCCTTTATTCTTTGATCCATCCTGAACAATGCACTGATGCTGTTTAATGTTTTCAGGAGAACTAACTAACTTAAAACTCACATTAAATTCCTGGTGGTATGCATCAAGTATTTATTAACTTACAAATATTTCAAACATGACAATACATGTTATTTGCAGCACATTGTTCTCCATCACATACAGTATTTTGCAGGGAGTAATTCTTTATTTGTAAGTAATCCATGCAAATGTTGCATACATGGAAATATTTCTATGGACAGGGGGCCAGGTTGAACTAGATATGTTCATTTCCTATACTAATACTGTACTAATAATCATTTTAGTTTAGTTTTACTTTTTACCCATACAGCCATCCAAAAGTCCATTTTCCAACTAAACATGGCCTATTCTAACTGTTTCTTTGAACACATTTTAAAGAGGTAGATTCTAGTACCTACCTTGATGTTATGAGTGGCCATAAAAACACCTGGCTGAACAGTGGGCCTGATTCAGAGCCGGACGCTCTGACAAGAGCGCTCGCTCTGAATCAGGGCCCTCCTACCTAAAATTGGAGCGGCCTACTGGCCGCTCGCATAGCTGTGGGTGGCCACCCACAGCTATAGCGAGCGGCCAAAAAGATGGTCGCGATGGTCAAGACCATCGCAACCATCGGGCTTGCGACGAGACCCTGCGGTAGGGTCTCGCTGCCGCAAGCCCAGGACTGCTTTTGGCTCTATCAGAGCCAAAAGCACTCCCACTGACATCACTAGTGATGTCAGTGGGGCCGGACCCAGACGGTAGGCGTTCCCATGGGAACACCTCCGTCTGGACAGCAACGCCCCCGGCACGCCCACCAAAGGGGGCGTGCTGTCACTCACCATCGACAGCACGCCCCCTTTGGTGCGAGACCCATAGCGACGGCTT
This sequence comes from Taudactylus pleione, assembly GCA_031769625.1. Taxonomy (NCBI): domain Eukaryota; kingdom Metazoa; phylum Chordata; class Amphibia; order Anura; family Myobatrachidae; genus Taudactylus; species Taudactylus pleione. The sequence goes on from JAUIMM010000261.1 coordinate 3,148,960, forward strand.
GGCCGTCTCTATGCGGGTCTCGCGCATGCACACGATGGAGCTCCCTCCATCGTGCGCATGCGCACTAGGGCACCATCGACCCGCTTGCGAGCACTCAGCGCTTGCGAGCGGGTCTGAATCAAGCCCAGTATCCCATAAAGCCAGTAGTAAGAATCACTTCTAGTCAAATTTTATTTTATAATCTATGTTAGCTTATACTCTAGGTCTTCAGCTATAAAGTTTTAATGTGGGATTCTCTTCTAAAGGCTTCTTATCAACTAATGGAACTACACAAGGCTGCCCCATCCATCCATTGCTCTAGCAATAATATTGCCGATAGCCTGAAGATGCTTCTGGTAAGTACACTGTGTGGGCACTACAGTGTGGTATGTGTGGGCACTACAGTGGCATAATGTGTGGGCACTACAGTGTAGCATAATGTGTTGGCACTACAGTGTGGTATGTGTGCATACTGCAGTGTGGTATTTGGGGGGCACTACAGGTGGCATAATGTAGGGGCACTAGAGGCAGCATATTGTGTGGGCACTACAGGCACATAATATGTGAGCATTACAGGTGGCATAATGTGTAAATACTACAGCATTGTGCAATGTGTGGGCACTACAGTGTGGTATAATGTAGATGCACTACAGTGTGGCATAATGTGTGGGTACTACAGTGTGGCATAATGTGTGGGTACTACAATGTGGCATAATGTGGATGCTCTACAGTGTGGCATAATGTGTAGCCACTACAGTGTGGTAAAATGTGTGGACACTGCAGTGTGGCATGAGTGGGCACTACAATGTGGTATAATGTGTGGGCACTATAGTGTGGCCTAATGTATAAGCACTACAGTGTGGCATAATGTGTTGACAATGCAGTGTGGCATAATGTGTAGGCACTACAGTGTTGCATAATGTGTGAGCACTACAGTGTGGTATAATGTGTGGGCACTGCAGTGTGGCATAATGTAGGGGCACTACAGGCAGCATATTGTGTGGGCACTACAGGCCCATAATGTGTGAGCATTACAGGTGACATAATGTGTGAATAATAGTGTTGTGCAATGTGGGGGCACTATAGTGTGGCATAATGTGTGGGTACTACAATGTGGCATAATGTGGATGCACAACAGTGTGGCATAATGTGTGGGCACTACAGTGTGATATGTGGGGACACTGCAGTGTGGCATGTGTGGGCACTACAGTGTGGTATAATGTATGGGCACTACAGTGTGGCATATTGTATAAGCACTACAGTGTGGCATAATGTGTTGGCACTGCAGTGTGGCATAATGTGTGGGCACTACACTGTTGCATAATGTATGGGCACTACAGTGTGGCATAATGTATAAGCACTACAGTGTGGCATAATGTGTTGGCACTGCAGTGTGGCATAATATGTGGGCACTACAGTGTTGCATAATGTGTGGGCACTACAGTGTGGTATAATGTGTGGGCACTGCAGCATATTGTGTGGGCACTACAGGCCCATAATGTGTGAGCATTACAGGTGACATAATGTGTGAATAATAGTGTTGTGCAATGTGGGGGCACTATAGTGTGGCATAATGTGTGGGTACTACAATGTGGCATAATGTGGATGCACAACAGTGTGGCATAATGTGTGGGCACTACAGTGTGATATGTGGGGACACTGCAGTGTGGCATGTGTGGGCACTACAGTGTGGTATAATGTATGGGCACTACAGTGTGGCATATTGTATAAGCACTACAGTGTGGCATAATGTGTTGGCACTGCAGTGTGGCATAATGTGTGGGCACTACACTGTTGCATAATGTATGGGCACTACAGTGTGGCATAATGTATAAGCACTACAGTGTGGCATAATGTGTTGGCACTGCAGTGTGGCATAATATGTGGGCACTACAGTGTTGCATAATGTGTGGGCACTACAGTGTGGTATAATGTGTGGGCACTGCAGTGTGGCATAATGTGGATGCACTGCAGTGTGGCATAATGTGTGGGCACTGCAGTGTGGCATAATGTGTGGGCACTGCAATGTGGCATAAAGTGGGGAAACTACAGTGTAGCACACTATAGGGGCTCTACAGTGTGGAATAATGTGTGGGCACTGCAGTGTGGCATAATGTATGGGCATTGCAATACTGTATAATGTGAATGACCTGCAGTGCGGCATAATGTGGGGGCACTACAGTGCAGCATAATGTGGGGGCACTGCTGTGAAGTATAATGTGTGGGGCACTGCAATGTGATATAATGTGTGGAGCACTACAGTGTAGCATAATGTGGGGGAGCATTACAGTGTGGTATAATGTAGATGCACTACACCACTGTGACATAATATACCAAGGATACCTTGGCCTTTCCCCAAAATTCCTATAAATATTCATGGCTTAAATCCTCCTTAAACAAATCGCCTCCACTGGGCAGAAATGTAACATTCAAAATAAAATAAATTCTTAAAATATTAGATATTTTTCATATTATTTCTTTTCAGGTCCCAAATCACTATAATAAAGAATTACAGACTCTTCTAAGTATCTGGAAGAAGAAATAACCTAGAATCTAAAGGGCACATTTACAAAAATCCAGAGAATTTGTAGTGGGTAGCTCTTGTCCCCATTGACTTATATGTAAGAGCCTGCATTTAGATGGTCTGCAAAATTGCTTCAAATTTAGATATAAAATAGTACGAATGGGGGAAGAGTCTCTTGATAGATGTATGTAAGACATTATGGGCCTGATTCAGACCCACTCGCGAGCGGCTGACCACTCGCAAGTGGGTCGATGGTGTGCACTGAGCATGCGCACGACGGAGGGAGCTCCGTCGTGCGCATGCGCCAGACGCGACGAGCGAAGGACTTTCCTTCGCTCGTTGTGTCTGATCAAAGGGGGCGTGCTGTCGATGTTGATTGACAGCACGCCCCCTTTGGTGGGCGTGCCGGGGGCGTGCCTCCCAGACGGGGGCATTCCCAAGGGAACGCCTACCGTCTGAAGCCGGCCCACTGACATCACTAGTGATGTCAGTGGGAGTGATTTTGGCTCTGATAGAGCCAAAATCACTCCGGGCCTTGCGGTTGAGAAACTCAACCGCAGGCTCCGGCTCGCAGTGGCGATGGTCGCGATGGTCAAGACCATCGCGACCATCAACCTGCACGCTCGTATAGGCTGTGGGTGGTGACCCACAGCTATACGAGCGTCCAGGAGGACGCTCCATTTTTATGGAGGACGGCCCTCATTCAGAGCGAGCGCTCTGCTCAGAGCGTCCGGCTCTGAATGAGGGCCTATATCCTCATAATATTCTTGCCAAAATTTAAGATGAAATGTGTCAACCACTTTCTCATATTCCCAATATGCTATTAAATGCTATTAAAGCTTGGACAGTATGCATTAGTATTTGTACACCACCAGATCCTTAGATTTAGCGGGATTTGTCAAAACCAGAAGCTGCGGTGCTACTAATACATACAAAGGCCCTCATTCAGAGCCACTCGCTAGCGGCAGTACGCTCGTTACGAGCGATGTTCGCACATCTGCGCATGCGTACGGTTTTTAGTACGCATGCGCGAACCAGTCAGTGCGGCCGAAAATCGTTGGTACGCAATATAGCGAGGGCCTGCTATTTTGAGTGACAGAATGAGGCATATGTGGGTGGTAACAGGGGAAGGTGCTTGAAAACGGGGAGTGGAGATCCGAACGCAGGCGTGCTTAAAGGTCAAAACGGGCGTTTTAAGGGAGTGCATAATTAATACAGCAGCGTCATTGACCACGTCACTTGGTTTTTTTTAACTCAGAACTGCTCGCAAAATAGCGGTTGAAAACACCAACCACAAGAATAGCGAGCAGTTCATACGCTGTACGATGTACTCGATTAATCTAATAAATAGCGGACATGACGCATGGTGCGTGCGGCCAGGGGGCGTTTTTATCAAAAAAACGAGCGTATGTTTTGCTCGCTCGTTCAGACTTAGAGGTGGGAACAGACTGCAATTTGCGAACGGATCATTTGAATAGCCACCCCTTGTTTTTGAACGAACGACCACAAATAGCGAACGGCTCTGAATCAGACCCAAAGGCTGTTCTTTAAGGGAGTGGATGAAGTTTGGGGGATCAAAAACAGGCACAAAAAAGGCTTTCCCATGACAAGGAGCAGCTCATCACATATTTCTGTAGCGGTTTAGACAGGGGCGTAACCAGATGTTTGAAGGCCCCATAGCAAAAATTTGTAAGGGTCCCTATGTACCAGTGGTAAAAAATGTATTTAACACACATAACTTTGACAAGGAAGATGGGTCCCCCTCAGCTCTGGGCCCCATAGCAGCTGCACCCTTGCACCTATGGTAGTAAGGCCCATGGGTGTCGCAGAGAGCCCTGGAAAAAAAAAACAAGTAAAATGTGATTTTTTTTTAAACTTTAACAATACATGGGCTGCTGCAGAGACTCACACACCCTGCACCATAGTTGCCGACTTTCTGGCTGCTCCTTCCGGGAGGGAGCAGCCAGATCGGCAGGGCAGCGGGGGCGTGGCCGAAAAAGGGGGCGTGTCCGGATGGGTGCCTGCCGTTTGTAGGCGTCACGGGGGCGGGGTAACGCGATCGCGTCATTTTGGCCCCGCCCCCGCCACACAATGCCGATAATACAGGCATTGTGAGGCAGGGGGCGGGGTCAAAATGACGTGAATCGCGTCACTGGCTGCCCTCAAAGCGGGGGTTAAGAGTAAGTTGTGGGGGATGTCGGGGGGATCGCCGGCTGCCGGGAGGCTTGCCTGCCTTTCCGGGGGGGCGGGAGCTGCACCCGATTATCGGGAGGCTCCCGCCCAAATCGGGAGGGTAGGCAACCCTGCCCTGCACCCATAGTATACTTACCTTGTCCTGACAAGAGCGTCCCTCCCCCTCCGAGGTGCAATCTTCCCAGTGACATCTTCGGGAAGATGGCGTCAGGCAGTGAAAGCAAAGACTTTAGCACTGTGCCCATGCACCATGTTCATGAATATCACTAGGAAGATGGTGTCACAGAGGAGGATGGACCTGCTTGCTGGCACAAGGTAAGATGCAGGGCTGGGAGGGGGGGGCAGTGTGAGCCAGCTGCACATGCACCCTAATGTATATACCCCTGGACATATCCCTAAACACACCTCTATGTACTGGGAGGCTGGTGTAACAATGCACAGTGATGCACGGTGATGATGATAATGATGATGTCCATTCACAGCGCCATTTAGCCGCTTCTAATTTGAACATTGTCCTCTACAGCTGGTAGTATTAAATTTATTAGCATATGACTATATTATATGAAGTCACTAACGTCTATTCACATTAGATATTTTTCCTGCTGCAGGAATGGAGAATTCCATTTTTAAAGGGATGTGTGTGTGTGTGTGTATGTGCGTGTGGGGGGCTGTAACTAGAAGTGTGTCTGGAACGGCACCCTGCAGCCACTAGAGCTACCACAGAGATGCCTGGAGCACCCAAGGGATGCTTCATACAGGCACCCTGCACTGCAGCCTGTGGAGCTGCCTGGAGCTTTCTTAGGCAGTGCTCTACGTACCGGAGCCAGTGGCCTCACCCCCTATATCCAACGTCATAATGTCATGGGTTTAAGGGGCAGAGCTGGCATAGGGCATCCTAGAGCCCTATTAAGTCACTGTGTGTATGTTTTTTTTTTTTCCTTATTATTATTTTTTTTTAAACTTTATATTGGTTTACAAAGTATCTATACAGGGAATAAGAAACGTAAGTACAAAAACAACAGTTAGCAAAAAGTATGTCATAACCTTGTAATAGAAAATTAGTGGCATACTTCAAGGTCCTGTGTATGTAGCATAAATAGAAAAACACTTGAAACCATCAACAGAAAGAAATAAAGCTGGTATTAATGGGAGGGAGAGAAAGCAAAGGATGGGATGAGAAAAAATATACCAAGGCTATCCCGATAATCCCGTCACATCCATGGTACACAAACACAGGTAAAAAGAGAACCTCCCTTAGTTCAGTAGATATAAAAAGTGCATAGGGACAATTGTATGGGATTGAGGACTGCAGCCAGGAAGATAGAGGCTTTTCAACTTACAGTAGCACCTATGAAAAGTCTGTCTAGAAAATCGTTGAATTCCTGCACTCTGAAGCACTCAGTATGTCATGTAATTAGGATTAGTATAATCAATATACAATTTTTTTTAAAGGAAATGACATCTAGTGGTTCCCTTTCCTGGGTTACTGGGTTAATATAACCTCAATCAACACTTACAGACTGTACAGACGGACATATATAAACTGAATGTCCAAAACTTGGCTTATGCTCAATTACGGTGAGTGCACTGGTCACCAATTGGAACACGTGGCAAGTTTTGTCGAGTTTGCATAGTAATTGGCCAGAAACCACCATTCTGACAGAAACCATTGTATGTAGAAGACCAGCGCGTTTGACCTCATTAATGCATTATAAGCCTTGTTTGTACAAATTTAACTTTGGAAAGGAGATTTAGGAGGACAGAGGAGAGGAATGTTAAGAGGTTCAGTTGGTGAAGAGCATTCAAAAATCAATAATTCTGTTCTATGATTTATAATAATTTTTTGGGGGGTATCGCATTTTAATTGTATTAAACATTAAATTGTATGCTCAAACATTTTATTATTCAACTTGCTAAAAAAAAAAACATATAGAACAGACTTTATTTTTAGTAATGAGCTTAAAAATTGTGGCCGACTTAAAATGTAAGAGATATAATACATTCATTACGATACATCTGCCAAATTACTTCCAAAAAATAACAACCCATCAAATAGTGATTAAGGACAACACTTAAGGACACACAAGAATGGTTATACAACAATATTTGAAAATGTATTTAAAATAAAATTATTAACATTAAAATATAAAAAAAAGTGGTTATATAGTAATGTATTGGCCTGTAGGATGGTTTCTTTAGCATTTGAATGTCTTTAAATACTTCACTTATGTGAGCTAATAGGACTTATATGTCTGATTTCACCAATCTTGCCGGCCTGAGGACAGTTTATTGTTTGGCAAGTTTATGGCGAGTTCACAACTTGCTGCCTATTACATCTGGCGAGTTGTGGCATTAAACATTAGAAACACCTGGGAGCCATGATGTGTTGCAGAGAGAACAGTTGATTGGAGCTTCAAGTCAGTTAGCATGTACTCACATTCTATTACATACGGCATAATCTTGTCAGGATCTCGCAGGAATCTCGCACATTTATCAAACTCGCACTCTATTACATTTACCCATTGTGTTTTATTGCTCTTGGGGCATCCGCAGGGTCTCTCTCACTAAAGATAGGCGAGTGCATTTATTGCAAGAGAATTTGACACTGAACACAGTGGGCCTGATTCAGACGTGCACACAAACCCCATGGTTTGCGTACAACTCAGATGATTGCAGACTGTCTATGACTATGGTCGCAGTGCCCACTGAGCTGCAGCATGAGTGACATCCTAAGGTCATTTGAGGGAGGGAAAGGGGCGGCGATGGCCCTGATTTCCGGGCATGCCGAGTCCAGTGTCTGCATCTTCCGATGCAGATTCATTATTGCACAAGATGGTTACTCAGATGACCGATGTTCACGCAAGTGATCCGATGGCGATGTGATTAGCGTACATCTCTGAATTTAGGGCCTGATTCAGACCCACTCGCAAGTGGCTGTCCGCTCGCAAGTGGGTCGATGTTGTGAACTGCGCATGCGCACGACGTCGGGAGCTCCGTCGTGCGCATATGCCAGACGCGATGAGCGAAGGAAAGTCCTTCGCTCGTTGTGTCTGATCAAAGGGGGTGTGCTGTCTATGTTGATTGACAGCACGCCCCCTTTGGTGGGCGTGCCGGGGGCGTGCCTCAGAAGCCGGCCCACTGACATCACTAGTGATGTCAGTGGGAGTGATTTTGGCTCTGATAGAGCCAAAATCACTCCGGGCCTTGCTGTTGAAAACCTCAACCGCAGGCTCCGGCTCGCAGTTTCGATGGTCGCGATGGTCACGACCATCGCGGCCATCAAAATGCACGCTCGTATAGGCTGTGGGTGGTGACCCACAGCTATACGAGCGTCCAGGAGGACACTCCAGAATTATGGAGGGCGGCCCTCATTCAGAGCGTGCGCTCTGCTCAGAGCGTACGGCTCTGAATGAGGGCCTTAAGCTGGCCACACACTAGACCAACTTACATCCAACCAGCCAACTTGTTGATTGGTTGGAATGAAAATCTCGTAATGTATTGGAGTAAATGATGATCAGCAATTTGCTCCTAAATGCCAGAAAACAGATGAAAATGGTCGTTCAGACAAGTTTGTTAAATGTTTGATATAAACTATTTGTTCAAACAACAGTTTTGGTCCATTTTCCAGCATTTGGGAGCAAATTCCTTACCAGATTTTCATTCCAACCAATCAACTAGTTGGCTGGTTGGACAGATAATCTTTAGATGTGTGGCCAGCTTTAGACCCAGTGGTTCTTTCTATTTTTTTAATTCTGACCCTAAATACATCAAATACGTTTCAACCGAGGATCTGAGGGCACCCGAATTCAAAGTCTATTTTTTTACACCATATGGTATAACGGACATAACGTATCCTCTGTCTGTAGTCTCATTCTCTGAGCTAACTGGTCAGACCTGCAGACAGACTGCTGACATTTTTATTTATGTTAAAGTAGACATAGGGGGAACATGTGACTTGCAGACATGTTGTTCTTTTGACAATCTGCATAATAACCTCCCTCTGCTTGTTTATATATAGGCTGAGATCACAGCGACAACAGGAAATTCAATGAAAAGGTTTCATCGCACATGAAACGTCAGGGAAAATAGGGAACATTAGTAACACAAATGTCATGTTCAACACATAGTCCATTAGTGGTACTGTCAGATTTTCTCCTAATTGCTTTGCTGTTTACTAAAGTAGCTGATGTTGCTTAGTAAATAGCTCATTTTATGAAGAGGTGGCTGCCCTTCAGTCTTCTATAATACAGCTCTGTGTTCCTGACATGGAAATACATCACTGACAGAGCTTCTTGCTGTAATAGTGATATTAGACATGCTGGTTATATGAGGCATTCATTATGTGTGTATCTTAAACAGTACCGAGTGGCAGTTCTGACCTTCACATGCCCATTGTAGGCGCATTCTGCAGTGGATAGGGGTCAGCATGGGCACTCTGACCAGTCTGCGGCTATGCTGCCCAGTAGGCAGCAAGCTGAGATGCACTGTGGGCCTGATTCAGAGCCGGACGCTATTTGCGGTCGTTCGTCCAGAAAATAGGGGTGGCTATTTAAATGAACCGTTCGCTCTTTGCGGTCTGTTCACGCCTCTATGTCTGAACGAGCAAACAAAACTTGCGGTCGTTTTTGGAAAAAATACGCCCCCTGGCCGCTCGCATCCTACGTCATGTCCGCTATTTATTAGATTAATCGAGTACATCGACCAGCGTATGAACTGCTCGCTATTCTTGTGGTTGGTTTTTGCTACCACAATCTTGCGAGCAGTTCTGACTATAAAATAACCCAGTGACGTGGTCAGTGACGCTGCTGTATTAATTATGCACACCGTTAAAACGTCCGTTTTGACCTTTAAGCACGCCTGCGTTCGGATCTCCACTCCCCGTTTTCAAGCACCATCCCCTGTTACCACCCACATACGCCTCATTCTGTCACTCAAAATAGCAGGCATTCGCTATATAGTGTACAAATGATTTTCAGCCGCACTGACTGGTTCGCGCATGCGTATTACGATCCGTACGCATGCGCAGTTGGGCAAACATCGCTCGGAGCGAACGAGCGGCCGCTTACGAGCGGCTCTGAATCAGGCCCTGTGTTCTGACACCTTTCTGTCATAGCCAGCAATAACTTTTTTAGCAATTTGTGCTACAGTAGCTTGTCTATGGGACATTCCCCATGCGCATCAATAAGCCTTGAGCACCTATCACTGGTTCATCGGTTAACCTTCCCTGGACCACTTTTGGTAGACATTTACCAGTGCATACTGGGAACACCCCACAAGGCTTGTCGTTTTGGAGATGCTCTGACTCACTCATCCGGCCTTCACAATTTGGCCCTGGTGAAAGTCGCCCAGATCCTTACTGTTGCCCATTTTTCCTGCTTCCAACACATCAACTTCAAGAACTGACATTTTTGGAATGGGAACAGGGAGAGGCTGTCATTATATATATATATATATATATATATATATATACATATATATATATACATATATATAGATATATATATATGTATATATATATATATATATATATAACCAAAGGATCGGGAGACACTCGATGAGACTTCACAATCTTACAATAAACCACTGCAATACTTTGATCTCTTTGTTTATTGTAAGATTGTGAAGTCTCACCGAGTGCCTACATATCTTGGTTACATATCTTGCTATATGGGAAGGGCACCGGAGCTATAGCTATGCAGTCAGAGTGCCGGGTCTGGTGGATTATATATTTATATATATATATATATATATAATTATATATATATATATATATATATATACATATACGCAAACACACACACACACACATATATATATATACATATTTGTATTTGTGAATGTTGTGACAATGACTTGTCCTTGGTATACACTATGCAGCAGGAAAGAGCTGCAATCAAAAAGAGATCACAATTAACACAGACAACTATTGTTGAGTAAAGCAGAAATACGGTAAATATATGTTTACACTACACCCAATATAGAAAGTGCCCATACATTTCTATTTCATACTGTTCAGTATACAGTGGTCACTGACTATAGAAAATGACTCATAATGGAGGAGAGATGATTTTATAAACAATTGGGAAAATGGTGCTATATTACACAGCTGGTTGTCATCAATGTTATATTTAGTATGAATACACTGTGAGGCTGGTTTACAGCCTGGCATAACCTCTACTGTGTATTTAAATGTCTGCATCCAAACAGGAATGTGTTTTTAGAGCTGGGGTTTACTAACGAGCACAGTAATATCCTTTGTATCGTTAGTGTGTGGACCTATCCTGTGGCGACACCAGACTGGGGTTTCCACAGTGACATCACTTTCTGCCTGGTTCTTACTAAGATCATTTTGATTAGACTGAACCCTACACTTATTCTTTCTATTCACAATATCTATATTCATTTTTACTATGTTAAATGGTTAAAAGTAGCTAACCATGCTCGGGAGTTAGAAAAGCATACAATAAGTCTTTATAACAGCAACAACACTGCTACCAAAGTGTAGCAAACACATGTATTAAAATTAGGGGTGTGCACCGGCCACTTTTCGTGTTTTGTGTTTTGGTTTTGGATCTGGATCTTTCTTCGTGTTTTGGATCTGGATTGGTTTTGCCAAAACCACCCTTCTGTGTTTTGGGTTCTGGGTTTTCTGTTTTGGATCTGTATTTTTTTTTTAAAAAGCATAAAAACAACTAAAATCACAGAATGTGTTGATTTTTCTGCTCCTATGCTATTATTAACCTCAAAAACCTTAATTTCCACTCATTTCCAGTCTATTCTGAACACCTCACACCTCACAATAGTGTTTTTATGTCCAAAAGGTTGCACCAAGGTAGATGGATGACTATGCTAAGCGACACGAGTGGGCGGCACAAACACGTGGCCCATCTAGGAGTGAGACTGCAGTGGCAGACAGGATGGCAGTTTGACAAACTAGGCTCCAAACAGTACATAATTCAAAGAAAAAAAAGAGGTGCAAGATGGAATTGTCCTTGGGCCCTCCCACCCACCCTTATGTTGTATAAACAGGACATGCACACTTTAACAAACCAATCATTTCAACTGGCAATAAATCTGTCCCTGCACAAGCTGGCTCTACGGAGGCAAGATGTCGTCCTCATCCTCCTCATCCACCGATTCCTCACCCTCTTCAGTGTTGTGTACATCCTCATCCTCACAGAGTATTAATTCGTCCCCACTGGAATCCACCACCACAGGTCCCTCTGTATGTTCTGGAGGCTGGTCTCCCTGGAAGAGTTGATAATTCATTTTTATGAACATCATCTTCTCCACATTTTGTGGAAGCAACCTCCTACGCCTTTCGCTGACAAGGTTCCCGGCTGCACTAAACACTCTTTGGGAGTACACACTGGAGGGGGGGCAACTCAGGTAAAATAGAGCCAGTTTGTACAGGGGCCTCCAAATTGCCTCTTTTTCCTGCCAGTACAGGTACGGACTGTCTGACATGCCTACTTGGATGCTGTCACCGATGTAATCCTCCATCATTCTGTCAATGGTGACAGTATCATATGCAGTGACAGTAGACATATCAGAAATTGTTGCTAGGTCCTTCAGTCCGGACCAGATGTCCAAACTTGGTCCTGCCTGCCCTGCATCACCGCCAGTGGGTTGCTTAGGATACCTAAGTTTTTTCCTGGCAGCCCCAGTTGCGGGAGAAAATGAAGAAGGAGCTGTTGACGTGTCACATTCCGCTTCAGCTGACAGTGTTTTCACCAGCAGGTCTTTGCACCTCTGCAGGCTTGTGTCCGCTGGAAAGAGAGACACCACATAGGCTTTAAACCTAGGATCGAGCACGGTGGCCAAAATGTAGTGGTCTGATTTCAACAGATTGACCACCCTGGAATCCTGGCAAAGCAAATGAAGGGCTTCATCCACAAGTCCCACATGCCGAGCGGAATCGCTCCGTCTTAGCTCCTCCTTCACTTTCTCCAGCTGCTTCTGCAAAAGCCTGATGAGGGGAATGACCTGACTCAAGCTGGCAATGTCTGAACTGACTTCACGTGTGGCAAGTTCGAAGGGCTGGAGAACCTTGCACAACACGGAAATCATTCTCCACTGTGCTTGAGTCAGGTGCATACCCCCTCCTTTGCCTGTCATAGATGGATGTATAGGCTTGAATGGCCTTTTGCTGCTCCTCCATCCTCTGAAGCATATAGAGGGTTGAGTTCCACCGCGTCACAACCTCTTGCTTCAGGTGATGGCAGGGCAGGTTCAAGAGTGTTTGCTGGCGCTCCAGTCGCTGAATGGCGAAAGTGTCCAGAAATTTTTCGGGCCACCCAAAGCGTCTCCTGCACGCCCCTGTCGCTTTTCAGAAAATTCTGCACCACCAAGTTTATTGTGTGCGCAAAACATGGGACGTGCTGGAAGTTGCCCAGATGTAGTGCCCGCACAATATTGGTGGCGTTGTCAGATATCACAAATCCCCAGGAGAGTCTAAGTGGGGTAAGCCACTGGGCGATGATTTCCCTCAGTTTCTCTAAGAGGTTGTCGGCGGTGTGCCTCTTACTGAAACCGGTGATACACAGCGTAGCCTGCCTTGGAACGAGCTGGCGTTTCTGAGATGCTGCTACTGGTGACGCTGCTGTTGTTGCTACGTAAGGTGATACATCTACCCAGTGGGCTGTCACAGTCATATAGTCCTTAGTCTGCCCTGTTCCACTTGTCCACATGTCCGTGGTTAAGTGGACATTGGGTACAACCGCACTTTTCAGGACACTGAGGACACTTTTTCTGACGTTTCTGTACAGTCTCGGTATCGCCTGCCTAGTGAAGTGGAATCTAGACGGGATTTGGAACCGGGGACACAATACCTCCATCAATTGTCTAAATCCCACTGCACTAATGGCGGATACCGGACGCACGTCTAACACCAACATAGCAGTCAAGGCCTCAGTTATAAGTTTTGCTTCATGATGACTGCTGTCGTACTTCATCCTCCTCGCTAAGGACTGTTGGAGGGTCAATTGTTTAGTAAAAGTAGTGGTGTTCCTACTTCCTCTCTGGGATGATGAACGACTCCCAGCAGCAGCAACAGCAGCAGCGGCAGCAGGAGGCGTAGCAATGCAGGATCCTCCGGAGGAATCCCGGATAGAAGAGTCAGTCATGCCAGTGACATGGCCTGCAGGACTACTTCCGATCCTGACTAAGGAGGAAATTGACGAGGAGGGAGTTGACGGTGTGGTTTGCAGGCGCTTGGATACAACAGGACAACGGAATTTAGGTGTCCCTGGAATGCTTACGGTCTTAGCCAAAGTTTCTGAACTTGACAGTAACTTTTTAGGAACGCGCTGCAGGTGCCGTATAAGGGAGGATGTTCCTAGGTAGTTAACGTCCCTACCCCTACTTATTTCACCTTTACATATGGTACATATGGCAAGACAGTTGTTGTCCGGATTTGGATAGAAATATTGCCAGGCCAAAGAGGTGGAATGTTTGGTCTTCTGCCCAGGCATGACCGTGATGGGCTTTTTCATCCCACGGACAACAACTGTCTCCCCCGGAGCCTGATTTAAACAAACCGCATCACCATCAGAATCCTCCTCACCAACCTCCTCCTCAGCGCCAGCTACATCAGTATCCTCATCCTGTTGTACTTCAACAGTGACATCTTCAATTTGCATATCAGCAAGTGGACTGTGGGTGCTCCTTTCAGCACTTGTAGGGGGCGTGCAAATGGTGGAAAGAGCCACCTCTTCCCTTCCAGTGCTGGGAAGGTCAGGCATCGCAACCGCCACCACACTTCGACTCTCCTTGGGGATTTGTGATATCTTCTTAGAAAGCACAGTTCTTTGCTGTGCTTTTGCCAGCTTAAGTCGTTTGATTTTTTTAGTGGGAGGAGGGCTTCCATCGTCATGTGAAGCTGAACCACTAGTCATGAACATAGGGAAAGACCTTAGCCGTTCCTTGCCACTCCGTGTCGTAAATGGCATATTGGCAAGTTTACGTTTCTCTTCAGATGATTTAAATGTTTTTTCAAGGTCATTTTCCTGAACTTTGTCATTTGGGATTGTATGTGCCCTCTACTATGACATTGGGCAACGGCCTTGGCAGACGACGTTGATGGCATTTTATCATCTATGTCATGACTAGTGGCAGCATCTTCAGCACTAGGAGGAAGTGGTTCTTGATCTTTCCCTATTTTATTTTTATCGGAGAAAGTTTGGTCCTCCATTTATGTTATATTGATATATACGTGCGGCTAAGGCGCACACAAACACAAAAAATAATTTTTTATTTTTGTTGGAGACTAGTGCACTTTGTGAGTTACACCACCCTTTAAGAAATGAGCCAGCCAGCCCTTTACTTATGGGACACAGGCGCACACTTGGCGCTGCTCCTTTGTTGATGCACGTGCAGCCACAGTGCACACAATTCACAAACACAGAAAATATTTTTTTATTTTGTTTGGAGTGCCCTTTGGGGGTTACAGCACCCATTAACAGACAAGCCAGCTGGCCCTTTACTTATGGGACACAGGCGCACGCTTGGCGCTGCTCCTTTGTTGATGCACGTGCAGCCGCAGTGCACACAATTCACAAACACAGAAAATATTTTTTTATTTTGTTTGGAGTGCCCTTTGGGGATTACAGCACCCTTTAACAGACAAGCCAGCTGGCCCTTTACTTATGGGACTCAGGCGCACGCTTGGCGCTGCTTCTTTGTTGATGCACGTGCAGCCACAGTGCACACAATTCACAAACACAGAAAATATTTTTTTATTTTGTTTGGAGTGCACTTTGGGGGTTAGAGCACCCTTTAACTGTCAAGCCAGCCAGCCCTTTACCTATGACACAGGCGCACGCTTGGTGCTACTTTGTTGATGCACGTGCGGCTACTGCGCACACAATTCACAAACACAAAAAAATATATTTTTTTATTTTGTTTGGAGTGCCTTTTGGGGGTTACAGCACCCTTTAATGGACAAGCCAGCCGGCCCTTTTTTTATGGGACACAGGCGCACGCTTGGCGCTGCTCCTTTGTTAATGCACATGCAGCCACAGTGCACACAATTCACAAACACAGAAAATATTTTTTTATTTTGTTTGGAGTGCCCTTTGGGGGTTACAGCACCCTTTAAAAGACAAGCCAGCTGGCCTTTACTTATGGGACACAGGCGCACGCTTTGGCGCTGCTCCTTTGTTGATGCATGTGCAACCACAGGGCACACAATTCACAAACACAGAAAATATTTTTTTATTTTGTTTGGAGTGCCCTTTGGGGGTTACAGCACCCTTTAACAGTCAAGCCAGCCAGCCCTTTACCTATGACACAGGTGCACGCTTGGCGCTACTTTGTTGATGCACGTGCGGCTACTGCGCACACAATTCACAAACACAAAAAAATATATTTTTTTATTTTGTTTGGAGTGCCCTTTGGGGGTTACAGCACCCTTTAACGGACAAGCCAGGCGGCCCTTTTTTTATGGGACACAGGCGCACGCTTGGCGCTGCTCCTTTGTTGATGCACGTGCAGCCACAGTGCACACAATTCACAAACACAGAAAATATTTTTTTATTTTGTTTGGAGTGCCCTTTGGGGGTTACAGCACCCTTTAACAGACAGGCCAGCTGGCCCTTTACTTATGGGACACAGGTGCACGCTTGGCGCTGCTCCTTTGTTGATGCACGTGCAGCCACAGGGCACACAATTCACAAACACAGAAAATATTTTTTTATTTTGTTTGGAGTGCCCTTTGGGGGTTACAGCACCCTTTAAAAGACAAGCCAGCCTGCCCTTTACTTATGGGACACAGGCGCACGCTTGGCGCTGCTCCTTTGTTGATGCACGTGCAGCCACAGTGCACACAATTCACAAACACAGAGAATATTTTTTTATTTTGTTTGGAGTGCACTTTGGGGGTTACAGCACCCTTTAACAGTCAAGCCAGCCAGCCCTTTACCTATGACACAGGTGCACGCTTGGCGCTGCTCCTTTGTTGATGCACGTGCAGCCACAGTGCACACAATTCACAAACACAGAAAATATTTTTTTATTTTGTTTGGAGTGTACTTTTGGGGTTACAACACCCTTTAATGGACAAGCCAGCCAGCCTTTTACTTATGGGACACAGGCGCACGCTTGGCGCTGCTCCTTTGTTGATGCACGTGCAGCCACAGTGCACACAATTCACAAACACAGAAAATATATATTTTTTTTGTTTGGAGTGTACTTTGGGGGTTACAGCACCCTTTAACGGACAAGCCAGCCAGTCCTTTACTTATGGGACACAGGCGCACGCTTGGCGCTGCTCCTTTGTTGATGCACATGCAGCCACAGTGCACACAATTCACAAACACAGAAAATATTTTTTTATTTTGTTTGGAGTGCCCTTTGGAGTTACAGCACCCTTTAACAGACAAGCCAGCCGGCCCTTTACTTATGGGACACAGGCGCACGCTTGGCGCTGCTCCTTTGTTGATGCACGTGCAGCCACAGTGCACACAATTCACAAACACAGAAAATATTTTTTTATTTTGTTTGGAGTGCACTTTGGGGGTTACAGCACCCTTTAACGGTCAAGCTAGCTGGCCCTTTACCTATGACACAGGCGCACGCTTGGTGCTACTTTGTTGATGCACGTGCAGCCACAGTGCACACAATTCACAAACACAGAAAAAATATTTATTTTTTTTGCACTTGGGGGGAGCACCCCTGATGGACAGAGCACCCCCTGGACAACATTACAGCGCCCCTTTAGGACTGGGACACTGCACAGGACTTTGGAGTGGACACAGCCCCTATGGACAACTGACTGTACAACACAGTCCAGCCAGCCCCTATGGACTTTGGAGGAGTGGACACAGCCCCTATGGACAACAGCAGCACAGCACAACACTACACTGCACTACACTACACTACACAGCCCAGCCAGCTCTAACTCCCACCCTCCCTCTTCACTGTCCACAGCCGAGTGAGAAAATGGCGCCGACGCGGGTACCTTATATAGGATCCAAAACCCGCGAGACCTGGAAGGCGGGATGATGACGTTTTGCCTCGATTTCAGATCTGAGTCAGGCGGGAAAAGTCGAGCCTGACTCGGATCGGCCTCGGATCGGGGGGGGCTCGGGGGGGGGTCGGATTTCAGAAATCCGAACCCGCTCACCCCTAATTAAAATCTAACTGAGATTGAGATAAAATACATTATTGTATATACTGTAGTGAGGGTTGCATGCTCCTTTCTGAAAGGTTTTATCAACAACACAGAAGAAAACCTTCCTATAATGTGTACTTCATTCACAACATGAAATAATGCCTGGGAATATATTGCTGGGTCAACCAAACATATGTCATGATGTCATCACAGAGGGGGCATGGCTGAGAGGACCAGTAAGCAGAGAAGTGCCTAGAGCACCACTGCTTGCACCCACTAAGTTATGGCCCTATGTGGCTAAATTAAATGTAATCCATCTGAGCAGAAGATAATGCTCTGCAGTTCTTTAGAATGATTGGTAGCTCAATAGTTTGCAAATAGTTTTTACATACAGTAGAATGGTGACCTAGTACAAGGTTGCATTTGGTATAAATATATAGCCAGTTATCATATATACATTTGAATTGGCACATAAAAGCACCCTTGAGTCTGATGATAGCATGGATTGGATGGATAAATTGAGTACTCAACTAACTACATATAAAAGAGATCTTATACAATTTAAGAAATTGAAGCTCGCTAAAGTAGTGACTATGAACAAAACCGTGTGTATATGTGGACCAATGGTCATCGTGAATATGAAAAACCTAGGAGAAGAGGCTTTTGCCGATTCCAACCTGATTCAGATTCTACCCATTAAGAAGCAACTACCAGTGACTCGGAAAATTGTGATAACATCAGTGGCATTTCCTCCCTTGCCCCTTTAAGGTGCCTACACACTTGGCGATTTTTTACATGATTTGCCCGACTACGACGAATTGTGACGACAAATCGTCTAAAATATGCCCAAATCGTGAGTTTCCACTCACGATTACGATGTCGATGTGCGTACCCGCTGGGCGTACATCGCATCTTCAGATCTGCCGTGCTGTAGGGCAGATTTGCCAATCTCAGTCACGATGCACTGCAATAGTTAGGAGGCACGATAGATCGTTTGTCACATTGGACAGTTTTTTAACACCAAATCGTGCCCACGACTACCGGGGAGCTGCTGGGGAGAGTTCAGGGGGAAATCAGACACATCGTCGGATCGTGAGCACATCGCCAAGTGTGTAGGCACGTTTAACGGTTCACACTCGCAAACAACTTAAAGATCCAGGAGACGATTTACGTGATGCGGAAGGCAGTGGGTGAGGAAGGAGAAGGCCAGGGAGGCCACCCCTGCCAAAGAAACGTTAGTCTTTAACTTGTCCAAACGTGAGTTGACGGAAACAGAAATTTAGGTACTCTCCAAAGGACTATCTTATGTGACCACAGTTAAATGTGATGTAGTCTCTTGCGAGAGTGAAAAATACAAACTCAATTGCCAACCCAAATTGCACAAACTTTACAAAGGCCCCAAAGCAAGACAGGTCGATGTTGCTAATTCTGATCTCCCATTGGCTTTGAAAAAATTGACGCACAAATCATCCTAGGAGCCTAACTCAAATAATCCATCCATCAGACCCTACATCAATATGATTGATAGAGATGTAAGCAGATTATCATCTATAAATAGGTCTCAACCCTACAATAATTTGAGTAAAGGTGAATTTCGGGCATTACAGGCCTTGTCTAGATATACTGATATTGTGATACGACCCGCCGATAAGGGCGGATCAGTGGTTGACCAGGATGTTACTACATATAGACGAGGCCTTGAGACAATTGTGTGATGCTTCTATATATACACCTCTTGATTTCAATCCTACCATGCGCTTTAAAATTGAATTGCAGACATGCCTGGAAGGGGCTGTGATGAATGCTATTATCTCACAGGAGTTATGTGATTCTTTAATTCCCAAATTTCCAATAATTTATGTAATGTACACTATGCCTAAGGTGTACAAAAGTTTGGACAACCCCCCCGGTCATCCAATTATCTCGGCGAGGGGGTTGTTGTCCCAACTAGTGTCAGTTTTTCTGGACACCTTATTGCAGCCCTGCGTAACAGGACATCCTGACTTTCTGTTAGACACTACTTCATTCCTCAATAAGATTTCATCACTGGGTGTAATTCCATCTAATAGTTTGTTATGTAGTGTCGATGTCTCAAACCTCTATACGGTCATACCTAATGCGGAAGGGATAGAGGCATGTGAGACCAAGGATTGATCTTGTAGCAGAGCTCCTACAAATGATTCTGATGCATAACTACTTTTCCTTTGATAGCAGGATGTACTTACAATGCAGCGGCAGTGTGATGGTGTACAATGTAGCCCCATCATACACCAATGCATACATGTTTGCTTCAGAAAAAGATATCTTTTCCTCATCTGTCTATATATCTGAGTGTATCCATTTTTACACCAGGTACATAGACGATATTTTCATTATTTGGACAGGGACTAAACAATTGTTTATTTAGTTTATAGAAGGCCACAACACTACGTCTAGTCCTATTAAGTTTACATTTAATGTGGACAAGAATTGTGTGACTTTTTTGGGATGTTGAAATTCGAAACGACGAGGGGACTTTAAGTACATCACTGTACAGTAAGCCAACTGATAGAAATACACTTCTTCATTCACATAGTTTCCATCCTAAGCCATCTAAATATGGCTTGCCATATTCACAATTCCTACATGTGAGACATATTAGCAAAACGGAGGTGGCAAGTACAAAAATTGATGAAATGATTGTTACATTTCTCAATAGAGGATACGATAGAGAAGCTTTATTGAAGGCTAAGGAACATGCAATAAAAATCCCTCAGGAACAGCTACTTAGAACCAATTCTAAACAGATTAATGTAAAACATATGCCTTGGGTAAATCATTACAGAGAGTTCTATCATTAGATCTGTTTCGGAAAAGTACTGGCCTATTTTACAATCTGATAGTGATTTCAATCTTTCTAACACTACAATCATGCCATGTTATACACGTGGAAAGAACATACGTGACTGGGTGGTCAAGACTGACATCAGTGGATTGGATAAAAAAAGTGAGGACCATTTTTTGAGACAAAAGAATGGGTGTTTGAGTATTTGAATTGTCTCACGTGCAGATACTTAACTACTGGTGACAGCTTTACCCATCCTCATAGTGGGAAACGCTATTCAATTAGACACAAGTTGAGTTGTACAACTAAACATGTGGTCTATTTGATTACTTGCCAATGTGGACTTAGTTACCTGGGTAAGTCTGACAGGAATCTACGTGACAGAATGGTACTCCACAGGTCTGCTATTAGAGCGACTCTGAATTCTGGGTCTAGCGATCAACCTGTGGCGAGACACTTAGCGCAGGCAGGACACAATTTATCCACACTTCGATACATTATTATTGATCACATTCTGCGTCTAGCAGAGGAGGTAATCGTTCTCAAAAATTACTGCAATGCGAATCTCGCTGGATATATAGGCTATATATATAGGACGCTATATCCGAGAGGTCTTAATGATAATATTGCTTTTTGTGATCTATTTTTACAATCACTTTGCTTGCCAACAGCCACTTTTTTTGTGATAACATCTGACACTTTTGTGTCTATGAGAGCCTTAGAGTCATTAGGTTTATTACACTAATGTATTAGATTATTATTATGTGCCATAGACTATCACAACCTACACAATAGTTAATAAGTTTTTCTTCTGTAGGGCATTTTAGTGATATATTTCCCTGACCTGTGACTCCTTATAGTGATGAGTGTCGTGCTAATAACTATCATTTATATTATATGCATCAGTGTTATCATATGTCAATTATTTGTGTAAGAAGGCTTATTCAATAGTGTGGATTGTGGTCCTTCTTGCTGAAGTGCCCGTAACACCCTGCTATTGATGTGTGTGTACCGAGAATCCATTCTACACCTGATACTGATAGTGAACAGATTGTATCATTGCATAAACATACTTGATATGAGGATTGGATGAACGTCCTTTGTTTTCATATTTCACGTCTTACCTACGGATGTCTGTCCAGGGCTGAGAGTGAATGTGATTAACTTTTATTTATAATTATTCCTCATTTGTTGAATAATAGAATTTTCAATATTATACGGGATAAGATTGTAGTTATAAATAGGCATCCATATTTGTCTTTATGGGGGTCTACTAGATATATGGGATTACCTGGGAATTGAATCAGGTGGAGTAATGATAGAATCTCTCCTACGTTGGTAGATGTCTAACATTGAGTGTAACTACTTACGATATACCATTCAATGAGCCTCCTGTGAACGTTGTATCTTCTCTCTGCAGATAACTTTAACTGCTCCACAGATCTAATTAATTTAAGTGATTAACACAATATTTTAGCATTTGATGAAGATTTTAATTATGTGATATGTATTTATTACCGTGTTGGTGAATTGCTGTATATATGTTTGTTTTTTTTGTTTCACTATGTTACCGTGATGACGGGTCATGCCGGTGCCGTCATCAGTGGGCGCCGCTGGGCTGAACCCGGAAACCCCCAGTACTCACCCCCGCCCACTACTCAGAGCGGGGCCAGCATGCACACCTTCCATGCCCCGTGGCCGACTTTTTATTTCTTAACTGTGTGCAAATTATTTTGCTGCTTATTCATTATGATTGTAAATTATCTGTGTTTGCATTAACTGCCTGCTTAGTTGATATACATGTTTAAATTAATAGTGATTAGCATATAGTAAGTATTATAAACTAAAAAATATATTTAACAAAAATATATATAGTCTCCTAAATCCTAATTGTGCATTATATAATGTGATATTTAAGCAGGCTATGATTCACTAATAAATCAGTCTAGTAGTATGCTCCCTGCGGGAGACATGGATGAATGGATAAACTTGTAGCCACACACACAGCCATGCCTCCTCTCAGCATCAGTGAGGAGAGATGAAGGTGGATCCAGCATGGTCTGTGACAGCAGATGTGCTGCCTTGCAGCAGCAGCACCTTGGTAGGAAATGAAGAACCTCCCAGAGTACTCAGGAGGTGAGCGGCGCGCTGGTAGTGTAACTGGGTGCAGGAGGAAGGCCAGGGTCCCAGAGGCGGTGTTACGGCTTAGGACATTTGTATATCTGTGTGCGACTGGGTCTGAATCTGTACACTGGAACAGGGAATGAAAAAAGCAGCGGCCGCTGCATCGTAGAACTTGCTATATAGATTCAGACTCAGTCGCACACAGATATTCAAGTGTAACACATCAAATTAATCAGTGCAGTCTCTGGAAGTGGTTTTGCTGCATTTAAAGTACATTTTAAACCTCATAATTCATCATTATCTAACTGAAGAGGTTTATTTAGAAAAACTGAAAAATCCTGCTTGCATAAGTATTCAACCTCTGTGCTGTTGAAGCTCCAAGTTTACAGAAATGAAAGATATTGCCCTAAAATATAGATTTAAATTAGCCTATACTGTACATGTGAATTATTAAAAAGGGTCAGCTATAAAGTGTAAAACTCCATTGAATTAAAATAACATTGATTAAACTTTGGATCTGAAGGAAAACTGTGTAAAATAAGACCAAAGAGCATAAAGTTATAGACATTCACAAGATAGGAAAAGGCTACAAAATAATAACCAACTGCTTGGATATCCCAGTGAGCATTGCCTAAACAAGGCCAGATCTCAAAATTCTGCATTAGAGCAAAAACTGAGACTTGCAAGAGAAGCCAC
The DNA here is from genome assembly GCA_031769625.1 of Taudactylus pleione. Lineage (NCBI taxonomy): Eukaryota > Metazoa > Chordata > Amphibia > Anura > Myobatrachidae > Taudactylus > Taudactylus pleione. Next base: position 3,172,411 of record JAUIMM010000261.1, read on the forward strand.
AGAGAGGCCAACTATCATTTTCAATGTGCTACGGGTCATACATGCCTACTCTCCAAATTTGGTCGGGAGCCTCCCGGTCACGCCCCCTTTTGCCGGCCCCACCCCCTGCTAAGCCGACCTGGCTGTCTCCCTCCCGGAAAAGGCAGCCAGGATATCGGCAAGTATGCTACAGGTCAGTGGCTGAGACTGGAGTGGAGGTGCACCAGTCAATCATATCAAGAGCTCTGCATACAACTGGCCTATACAGGAAGGTGGCTAAAATAAGCTATTACTGAAGAAAAACTACATCAAAGCACATCTGGAGTTTGCCAGAGAACATCACAGTGACACAGCCAAAATGTAGGGTAAGGTCTTTTGGTCAGAAGAAACAAATATTGAGCTTTTGGCTCCAATTCTAAGAGCTATGTGTGGCACAAACCTCACACTGCCCGTTTCTCAGAAAACATAATTCCAACAGTGAAGTATGAGGTGCAAAATACAGGCAGATAGTGCTCCAGTCTGCTAGAAAAGTAAAGCTCAGGAGAAAGTTCACACAAGACAATTATCTCAAGCACAAGGCCAAAACAACACTTGATTTTATTACATAGATCATGCGTAGCATTCCTTTTTTCTTTTAATCTTTTTATCTTCTACAGGGTTGTTTTTCTTCTGTATGTGGCCTTTGCGTCTCTGTATGCCTTTTTCCTTTATTCTATACTATTATGCAGTTTTGCTTGTGATTAATGTTGTGATGTTGTTATTGGTTGATTTTCAGGAGAGTCTTCTACAGTATTTTCATTATTTGGCAGTTTGTGATGAGTAATGCTGTATACACACAGTCAGATTTGTTGTCAGATATGAACGATAACTATTTTAAAATCGTTCGATCGTTCATATCTGAAAATCTGACATGTGGGCATGCAACGATGAACAATGTGCGTTCCCGCATGTCAGATAACGATATCTGACATCGTCTGTGTTTGCAGTCAGATTTTGACGATTTCATTCATTTTAATACTGTCTGAAATCGTTCAGTAAAATCGTTCAAATTGTTGGTAAAATCGTTCAATCGTTCATCTGACAGATCTGGCCGTGTGTATACACCATAAGTATGGGAAATAACAGGTGTTTGTAAACTGTAGATGTGTGTTATACCGGAACTCTGTAGCTGTAATATCACTGACACGTGCCTATACAAACTGTCAAAAAGTGACAATTACATTTTTATCTCTTTTTTTAGATTTATATATATATTATTTGACAGTAGCCAATTAACCGACCAGCATGTTTTTGGATTGTGGGAGACCAGGCAAACTCGAGAACATACCAACTTCACTAAGATATGGCCTTGGTGGGAATAGAACCTAAGACCTCAGTGCTTTGAGGCAACTAGCTGACACGTGCACCACCATAGTAAAAAAAAATATGGTGAGATAATAAAAGAGGTGCCCATTGCCTGTAAAATTCTGCCCAAACATCCTAGTCCCAGACCAATGTGCCCATTTACACAAATACAAGTCTGAGACAGGCAGTTTAATTGTTTAATCATGAACTGTGGGAAGTAATGTAGCTGTCTGGATCATCATACGACACATCTAAAATATTTTGGCTGCTTCTTTGGGGAGTAACAAGCATTAGCTAAGAAGACATTCTAATAAAGAATATTTTTTGCATTCATCATAATAAAATATGATCTAAGGAAGGAGGACGAGCACTTCACCACAGTGCTTTGGCCGTGTTATCAGCCAAAGCAGTGGGTCTCTGCAAAGCAGACAGAATGTTACTGATCATAAACACATAATGGAACATTCTTATTTGCAAGTTCTGTACAAAGGTCTAACAAACGAATGATGAATTGGTATAATTGGGGAGATATTAAAGAAATAGGGCCGTATTCAATTAATTCAATTAGCGGCGAAAAGACAGAGGAAACTTATCCCCGTATTCAATCGTTGCGACTTTTCGCCAGTGCGAAACACAATGCAATGTACCCGGCGGAAAAGTTTCGCCTATGAATAGCTGTTGGAAAAAAGTGCAGAATTGTGGTTTTGGGGTGCAAAGGTGGGGAAACCACCCAGCACTCTTAGAACTGGTACCCAAAGGTAAACTGCGTAAATAAAAAAAAATAAAAAAAAATTAAAGAACACCCCAAAAAAGTTCAAAGTTGGGGTAAAACTTAAAAACTCCTCACTTTAGCATATTATTTTTTTTCTGTTTGTGAATTGTGTGCACTGTACGTGCATCCTCAAGCAGCAGCACCAAGGGTGCGTCTGTCTGTTAAAGGGTGGTGTAACCCCCAAAGTGCGCTCCAACAAAAATAAAATAATCTTTTTTTCTGTGTTTGTGTGTGAAATGTATGCACAGAGGCCGCACCTGCATCCTCAAAGCAGCAGCGCTAAGCGTGCGTCTGTATGTTAAAGGGTGGTGTAACCCCCAAAGTGCGCTCCACAAATAATAAACAATTCTTTTTTTTCTGTCTTTGTGAATTGTGTGCACAGTAGCCGCACGTGCATCAACAAAGTAGCGTCAAGCGTGTGCCTGAGTCATAAGTAAAGGGCCAGCTGGCTTGGACATTAAAGGGTGCTGTAACCCCAAAAGTGCACTCCAAACAAAATAAAAAATAATTTTCTGTGTTTGTGAATTGTGTGCACTGTGGCCGCACGTTGATCAACAAAGTAGCGCCAAGCGTGTGCCTGTGTCATACGTAAAGGGCCGGCTGGCTTGACCGTTAAAGGGTGCTGTAAACCCCAAAGTGCACTCCAAACAAAATAAAAAATTATTTTCTGTGTTTGTGAATTGTGTGCACTGTGGCCGCACGGTTATCAACAAAGTAGCGCCAAGCGTGCGCCTGTGTCATACGTAAAGGGCTGGCTGGCTTGACCGTTAAAGGGTGCTGTAACCCCCAAAGTGCACTCCAAATAAAATAAAAAATTATTTTCTGTGTTTGTGAATTGTGTGCCCTGTGGCTGCACGTGCATCAACAAAGGAACATCGCCAAGCGTGCGCCTGTGTCCCATAAGTAAAGGGCCAGCTGGCTCATCTGTTAAAGGGTGGTGTAACCCCCAAAGTGCACTCCAAAAAAAATAAAAAAATATATTTTTTTGTGTTTGTGAATTGTGTGCACAGTAGCCGCACGTGCATCAACAAAGTAGCGCCAAGCGTGCGCCTGTGTCATAAGTAAAGGGCCAGCTGGCTCGTCTGTTAAAGGGTGGTGTAACCCCCAAAGTGCACTCCAAACAAAATGAAAAAATTATTTTCTGTGTTTGTGAATTGTGTGCACTGTGGCTGCACGTGCATCAACAAAGGAGCAGCGCCAAGCATGCGCCTGTGTCATAAGTCTTTTAAAGGGTGGTGAAACCCCCAAAGTGCGCTCCACAAAAAATAAACAATTCTTTTTTTTCTGTGTTTGTGTGCGAAATGTATGCGCAGTAGCCGTACGTGCATCAACAAAGGAGCAGTGCCAAGCATGTGCCTGTGTCCTATAAGTCTGTTAAAGGGTGGTGTAACCCCCAAAGTGCCCTGCAACAAAAATAAAACATTTTCTTCTGTGTTTGTGAATTGTCTGCACTGTACGTGCATCCTCAAAGCAGCAGCGCCAAGCGTGCGTCTGTCTGTTAAAGGGTGGTGTACACTCAAAGTGCGCTCCACAAAAAATAAAAAATTCTTCTTTTTCTTTCTGTCTTTGTGAATTGTGTGCCCTGTAGCTGCACGTGCATCAACAAAGGAGCAGCGCCAAGCATGCGCCTGTGTCCCATAAGTAAAGAGCCGGCTGGCTCATTTCTTAAAGGGTGGTGTAACCCACAAAGTACACTAGTCTCCAACAATAATAAAAAATTATTTTCTGTGTTTGTGTGCACCTTAGCCGCACATATATATCAATATAACATAAATGGAGGACCAAACTTTCTCCGATAAAAATAAAATAGGGAAAGATCAAGAACCACTTCCTGCTAGTGCTGAAGCTGCTGCCACTAGTCATGACATAGACGATAACATGCCATCAACGTCGTCTGCCAAGGCCGATGCCCAATGTCATAGTAGAGGGCATATACAATCCCAAATGACAAAGTTCAGGAAAATGACCTTAAAAAAAATTTCAATCATCTGAGGAGAAATGTAAACTTGCCAATATGCCATTTGCGACACGGAGTGGCAAGGAACGGCTAAGGTCTTTCCCTATGGTCATGACTAGTGGTTCAGCTTCACATGACGATGGAAGCCCTCATCCCCCTAAAAAAATCAAATGAGTTAAGCTGGAAAAAGCACAGCGAAGAACTGTGCGTTCTAAAAAGATATCACAAATCCCCAAGGAGAGTCCAAGTGTGGTGGCGTTTGCGATGCCTGACCTTCCCAGCACTGGACGGGAAGAGATGGCTCTTTCCACCATTTGCACGCCCTCTGCAAGTGCTGAAAGGAGCACCCACAGTCCACTTGCTGATATGCAAATTGAAGATGTCACTGTTGAAGTACAACAGGATGAGGATACTGGTGTAGCTGACGCTGAGGAGGAAGTTGGCGAAGAGGATTCTGATGGTGATGTGGTTTGCTTAAATCAGGCTCCAGGGGAGACAGTTGTTGTCCGTGGGATGAAAAAGCCCATCACGGCCATGCCTGGGCAGAAGACCAAACATTCCACCTCTTTGGTCTGGCAATATTTCTATCCAAATCCGGACAACAACTGTCTTGCCATATGTACCATATGTAAAGGTGAAATAAGTAGGGGCAGGGACCTTAACCACCTAGGAACATCCTCCCTTATATGTCACCTGCAGCACGTTCATAAAAAGTTACTGTCAAGTTCAGAAATTTTGGCTAAGACCGTAAGCAGTCCAGGAACACCTAAATCCCTTCGTCCTGTTGTATCCAAGTACCTGCAAACCATACCGTCAACTCCCTCCTCGTCAATTTCCTCCTTAGTCAGGATCGAAAGTAGTCCTGCAGGCCATGTCACTGGCATGACTGACTCTCCTATCCGGGATTCCTCCGGAGGATCCTGCATTGCTACGCCTACTGCTGCCACTGCTGCTGTTGCTGCTGGGAGTCGTTCATCATCCCAGAGAGGAAGTAGGAACACCACTACTTTTACTAAACAATTGACCCTCCAACAGTCCTTAGCGAGGAGGATGAAGTACGACAGCAGTCATCCTGAAGCAAAATGTATAACTGAGACCTTGACTGCTATGTTGGTGTTAGACGTGCGTCCGGTATCCACCATTAGTGCAGTGGGATTTAGACAATTGATGGAGGTATTGTGTCCCCGGTTCCAAATCCCGTCTAGATTCCACTTCACTAGGCAGGCGATACCGAGACTGTACAGAAACGTTAGAAAAAGTGTCCTCGGTGTCCTGAAAAATGCGGATGTACCCAATGTCCACTTAACCATGGACATGTGGACAAGTGGAACAGGGCAGACTAAGGACTATATGACTGTGACAGCCCACAGGGTAGATGTAACACCTTATGCAGCAACAACAGCAGCGTCACCAGTAGCAGCATCTCAGAAACGCCAGCTCGTTCCAAGGCAGGCTACGCTGTGTATCACCGGTTTCAGTAAGAGGCACACCGCCGACAACCTCTTAGAGAAACTGAGGGAAATCATCGCCCAGTGGCTTACCCCACTTAGACTCTCCTGGGGATTTGTGATATCTGACAATGCCACCAATATTGTGCGGGCATTACATCTGGGCAAATTCCAGCACGTCTCATGTTTTGCTCACACAATAAAATTTGGTGGTGCAGAATTTTCTGAAAAGCGACAGAGGCGTGCAGGAGACATTTTGGGTGGCCCGAAAAATTTCTGGCCACTTTCGCCATTCAGCGACTGCGTGCCGAAGACTGGAGCGCCAGCAAACACTCTTGAACCTGCCCCGCCATCACCTGAAGCAAGAGGTTGTGACGCGGTGGAACTCAACCCTCTATATGCTTCAGAGGATGGAGGAGCAGCAAAAGGCCATTCAAGCCTATACATCCACCTATGACATAGGCAAAGGAGGGGGTATGCACCTGACTCAAGCACAGTGGAGAATGATTTCCATGAACTTGCCACACGTGAAGTCAGTTCAGACACTGCCAGCTTGAGTCAGGTCATTCCCCTCATCAGGCTTTTGCAGAAGCAGCTGGAGAAAGTGAAGGAAGAGCTAAGACTGAGCGATTCCACTCGGCATGTGGGAATTGTGGATGAAGCCCTTCATTTGCTTTGCCAGGATTAAAGGGTGGTCAATCTGTTGAAATCAGACCACTACATTTTGGCCACCGTGCTCGATCCTAGGTTTAAAGCCTATGTGGTGTCTCTCTTTCCGGCCGACACAAGCCTGCAGAGGTGCAAAGACCTGCTGGTGAAAACACTGTCAGCTGAAGCGGAACGTGACACATCAACAGCTCCTTCTTCATTTTCTCCCGCAACTGGGGCTGCCAGGAAAAAACTTAGCTATCCTAAGCAACCCGCTGGCGGTGATGCAGGGCAGGCAGGACCAAGTTTGGACATCTGGTCCGGACTGAAGGACCTGGCAACAATTTCTGACATGTCTACTGTCACTGCATATGATACTGTCACCATTGACAGAATGGTGGAGGATTACATCGGTGACAGCATCCAAGTAGGCATGTCAGACAGTCCGTACCTGTACTGGCAGGAAAAAGAGGCAATTTGGAGGCCCCTGTACAAACTGGCTCTATTTTACCTGAGTTGCCCCCCCTCCAGTGTGTACTCCGCAAAGAGTGTTTAGTGCAGCCGGGAACCTTGTCAGTGAAAGGCATAGGAGGTTGTTTCCACAAAATGTGGAGAAGATGATGTTCATAAAAATGAATTATCAACTCTTCCAGGGAGACCAGCCTCCAGAAGTTACAGAGGGACCTGTGGTGGTGGATTCCAGTGGGGACGAATTAATACTCTGTGAGGATGAGGATGTACACAACACTGAAGAGGGTGAGGAATCGGTGGATGAGGAGGATGAGGACGACATCTTGCCTCCGTAGAGCCAGTTTGTGGAGGGACAGATTAATTGCCAGCTTGTTTTGCCGAGGCCCAAACGAACCAATCATTTCAGCCACAGTCGTGTGGCAGACCCTGGCGCTGAAATGATTGGTTTGTTAAAGTGTGCATGTCCTGTTTGTACAACATAAGGGTGGGTGTTAGAGCCCAAGGACAATTCCATCTTGCACCTCATTTTTTTCTTTGCATTATGTACTGTTTGGGGCCTAGTTTTTCAAACTGCCATCCTGTCTGCCACTGCAATGTCACTCCTAGATGGGCCACGTGTTTGTGCCGTCCACTCGTGTCGCTTAGCATAGTCATCCAGCTACCTCGGTGCAACCTTTTGGACATAAAAACACTATTGTGAGGTGTTCAGAATAGACTAGAAATGAGAGGAAATTAAGGTTATTGAGGTTAATAATAGCATAGGAGCAGAAAAACCCACAAATTCTGTGATTTTAGTGGTTTTTATGCTTTTTAAAAAAAAAATACAGATACAAAACCCAGAACCCAAAACACAGAAGGGTGGTTTTGGCAAAACCAATCCAGATCCAAAACACGAAGAAAGATCCAGATCCAAAACCAAAACACAAAACACGAAAAGTGGCCGGTGCACACCCCTAGTCCAAACTGACATCTACTGTATATTGCAGTGTAAAAATAAAGCTGTGCAGTGTTTGTGGGCTACATGCAAAAGCAACCAGTATTTACCCCACATGCAAAAAAATGTATTTGCGCCCCTTGCATTGCAACATGGTTTCTCCAGGTACACTAACTCTATCTTACTCTATTCTCAATTCTGAATCAGGCCCTTAGTCCCAAGAATTATTATTTCTTATCACTGCTTATCGCATCAATGAGAAATGAAGGATCGCCTGAATGTATAAAAATACACATGCAGGGACAGGGGCTCGCGATATGGATAGTAGGCAGCGGGCCTGATGTCAGAGTTGTACGCTAATGCTCCTGCAGCTGCGATTTTCACAGCTGTGGATGTGTGAGAAGATGCTAATGCAGCAGCAGCCGGGACTTGTACTGAGACGCCCACCTGAGTCTTCGCAGCTGTCCGCAACTGCGTACACATACACGGTATCGGAGACAGAATGGGTGCTGTAATTGAGATGCCGGAGCCATGTTTGTTGCATAGGTGATCGCATACACAGGATGTGATACGTCCCCAAAATGGTCGTGACTCACCTGTGTTTTTGGCCGACATTACCATTTGCCTACCCTAAACTTTCCTTGTTTGCCAATCACACTGCGAATAAAGAAATGCAGCATGCAACTATGGTAATGTACCTTAAAACATGCGCAGTGTGACTCAGACGCATGCGCAGTGGCAAAAGAAATGACTCCATTTGTGGAAGCATCTGCATTGCGTGCAGATCTGAATCAGGCTTAAAGTCTATACTGCAGGCCCCTGACACGGGACCGCCACCGTTCTGCAAGTTGGGGCGGTTTCTGTAAGCCATTTAAGCTTAGCTTTGGGTAAAGGAGCATGGTCTAACAATCTGAAGATGTGTCAAAAGTAGAGATGTGCGCCAACCCCCGTTTTTTGGTTTTGGAACTGTATCTTCCCTGGGTTTGGATCTGGGTTGGTTTTGCCAAAACCTCCCTTACGTGTTTTGTTTTTTGGTTTTGGATCTGAATTTTTTCTTAAAAAATCATAAAAACAGCTAAAATCACATAAAATGGGCCTGTTTTTGTTCCTACAGTATTATTAACCACAATAACATTTATTTCCACTGGTTTCTAGTCAATTTTAACCACCTCACAGCTCACTATGGCCCTCATTCAGACCCACTCGCGAGCGGCTGTCCGCTCGCAAGTGGGTCGATGGTCCGCACTGCGCATGCGCACGACGGAGGGAGCTCCGTTGTGCGCATGCACGAGACCCAACGAGCGAAGGACTTTCCTTCGCTCGGAGTGTCTCATCAAAGGGGGCGTGCTGTCGATGTTGACTGACAGCACGCCCCCTTTGGTGGGCGTGCCGGGGGCGTGCCTGCCAGATGGAGGCGTTCTCAAGGGAACGCCTACCGTCTGAAGCCGGCCCCACTGACATCACTAGTGATGTCAGTGGGAGTGATTTTGGCTCTGATAGAGCCAAAATCACTCCTGGCCTTGCGGTTGAAAAACCCAACCGCAGGCTTTTGCTCGCAGTTTCGATGGTCGCGATGGTCTTGACCATCGCGACCATCATCCTGCACGCTCATATATGCTGTGGGTGGTGACCCACAGCTATACGAGCGTCCAGGAGGACGCTCCATATTAATGGAGGTGGGCCCTGATTCAGAGCGAGCGCTCTGGTCAGAGCGTCCGGCTCTGAATCAGGGCCAATACTGCTTTCATCCAGTTTAGGCCCAAAGTTGCACCAAGCTAGCTGGCTGACTAAGCTATGTGGCAGGAGTGGGCAGCACAAACACGTGGCAGTTCAACTTCCAACATGGCACATCAGGAAACAAATATTTTTATTATTCAAGAGAGGCCTGAGGGAGTTGGAGTATGTATGTAGTTGAAGGCAGGGACAAGAAGGGTTGATTGGTAGTACATTTCATAAATTTTTTTGATTCCCAAGTACATTTATGAGGGAGAAGGGGAGGGGAGGCATTTACAAAAAAATATTTTACTCATTCACATTAGTCCTTGCCCCAGAAGAATCCTTGAGCGCCATGCCTGCTGCTGGAAAGTGGATTTTTTTTCATTCTAGAAGGAGACCAGGAAGACTTCTAGTAGTGCTTCCAAAACAATTGGCTGTTAAATAATCCTTTGCAAAGCTTCCACATGACATAGCATTTCCCAACATGCACAAGGACATTAAATAAAACATTTTTAAAAACAGTTTTAAACAGTTAGTTAGTGGCCTCCAAACTGCCACTTAACCAGCATAGATATGTGTACAAGCGCAAGATTTAAGGTCTTACGTTGTGTCTTTCTTGAGAATCCTTCGCCTGCTTCTGCTGCTAGGAGTGGATTTTCATCCCAGAAGGGGACCAGGAAGAGTGCTACTGCTTTCCAAAACAATTGACTGTTAAATAATCCTTTGCAAAATTCCACATGAAAAGAATTTCCCAACCTGTACAGGTAAGAAAAAATATCCTAATAAACAGTGTGCTGTAAAGAAATAGGATATGCTGCCAGAAATTACGCAAAGGGATGTACATCCACAACCTAAAGAAAACAATAGAAAATAAATATGTGCAATAAATTCTGTGCTATTTCCCCATGTAAACCAATTGTCAGATATGTAAATCAATACACTAATATAGAACCAGTCAATTGTGAACAAACACCACACATGAAATAAATTCACATTACATAAAGTCCAGTAACAGTCCTTCTCAGGGCCGGTTCTCCCGTTAAGCATGGTACGCAGCTGCGTAAGGCGCCACATAGTGAAGGGCGCCTCAGCTGCGTACCATGCGGGCCACGGGCAGACTGTGTCTCTGTGACACAGCTGCACCGTGTGTGTAGCGCTGACCGAACGGAGTTCGGTCAGCGCTACGCGGCACAAACACACAGCCGCCGGCTCTGGCAGCTGTGTGTTTGCTTTAGCAGCTGATGAGAGTCAGACAGACTCTCATCGGCTGCTGCTCCCACTGCCAGAGCCGGACATCTTCCGACTCCCGCAGTGGGTAATGGGAGTGACGTCATGACGTGACATCACTCCCATAATGCAAAGCGGCGGACGGAGGAGCTGATATTGGCAGCGGGACCAGGAGCAGGATCGGGTTTCAGGTAAGTGTTTTATTTTTTATTTTTATTACGTCTCTAATGCGGGGGGGGGAGGTGGATTACTACTGGGGGCACAACAAGGGGGGCTACTACTGGGGGCACCACAAGGGGGGGACTACTACTGGGGGCACTACAAGGGGGGGCTACTACTGGGAGCACTACAGTGGGGGGCTTCTACTGGGGGCACTACAAGGGGGGACTACTACTGGGAGCACTACAGGGGGGGCTACTACTGGGAGCACTACAGGGGGCTACTACTGGGGGCACTACAAGGGGAGATTACTACTGGGGGCACTACAGAGGGGGATTACTAGGGGGGAATACTACTGGGGGCACTACAGGAGAGGAATATTACTGGGGGCACTACAAGGGGGGAATACTACTGGGGGCACTACAAGGGGGGGATTACTACTGGGGGCACTACAAAGGGGGGGACCACTACTGGGGGCACTATATAAAGGGCACTGCATAGGGGGTACCACTACTGGGGGCACTGCATTGGAGGGAGTACTACTGGGGCACTATATAAGGGGAATACTACTGGGGGCACAAGGGGCACTGCACAGGGGGGAGTACTACTGGGGCACTATATAAGGGGAATACTACTGGGGGCACAAGAGGCACTGCACAGGGGGGAGAACTACTGGGGCACTATATAAGAGGAATACTACTGGGGGCACAAGGGGCACTGCACAGGGGAGACCACTACCAGAGGCACTGTAAAAGGGGCACTGCATAGGGGAACCACTACTGGGGGCACTGCATAGGGGGACTACTACTGGGGGCACTATATAAGGGGAATACTACTGGGGGCACAAGGGGCACTGCACAGGGGGGACCACAACCGGGGGCACTGTAAAAGGGGCACTGCATAGGGGGGCGCCAAAAAATATACTCGCTTACCAAAAAATTTGGGCTAGGGCCGGCCCTGGTCCTTCTTTATAGGTCAGTCCACCTTGTTAGAAATTGTTCCACAGGTATGTGTATCCTTGTCCTGAAACAACAGGTGTATCTCCCATATATGCAACACGTGCAAAAATAATGGGTGGACACAAGAACAGAAAGAAAAACCTTAAGATAAAAGGTAAATTTAATGATAAATTACACTTACAAGATCAAGGAATAAAAACAGCATGTAACACAAGTCTTTTGTGGCAAAGCAGCACCGCTTCCAATGTCTTCTTTCGATCCCCCAGATGGAATAATGGCCGGGGGATGCTGATACAGGTCCGGACTGTGTCTCCCCAGTTACCAATGGTGACAGGCAGCGATAACTACAAATACCATAGGAAGCATCTAATACCATAGGAAGCATCTAACCAATTGGCATGATGCAAGCTTGATTGTTCAATGAAGCTGTTGGAATCTGTTAACTTCATATAGTTCTTAGTTTAAAATGTTTCATCTAACACATAAATCCAAAAAATTAATTTCTTAGATCTGGAACGCAGACTCTCCAGAAATGAAATGCGGTGGATCTATAAATTAAAAACCCTAACACCAAAAGGGTTAAATAGTGAGTTCGAATTAAAATGTTTTTCAACTTGATGAAATCCTGCACTTTAGTTAGATGTTTTTATTTACTTTTTAATAATGTGTCATACTATGTATTCTATTTTATACCTTTTATTCTTATATTTTTCCCTCTTTTATCCACAGCGTTTTCATGTATAATATATGAATTCGGTATCATTATTATAACTGTATAATGTATGTGCTGAGAAGCTTATTTCCTGTTAATTATGGAACGCATACTTCCTGGTGGATGGAGCGAATAAGTGGCGACTGCACCAGCTCTGAGTTCCTGACATACTAGTAAGTCATGGAACGCAAAGCTTGGAATGCATACTCGCGGAATACATGACCCGCGGCGCCCGCATGACGTCATTTCTGCTGCGACGGCAGCGGAATTCGGCGGGACAACAGGCTCCGGGTGAGTGTATTCTAGAAATAATTAAGCAGTTATTTAAAGGGACTTAGGGCCTGATTCAGAGCCGAACACTCTGACCAGAGCGCTCGCTCTGAATCAGGGCCCTCCTCCATGAAAATGGAGCGGCCTCCTGGCCGCTCGTATAGCTGTGGGTGACCCACAGCATATGCGAGCGGCCAAAAAGATGGTCGCGATGGTCTTGACCATCGCGACCATCGGACTTGCGATGGAGACCCTGCGGTAGGGTCTCCCTGCCACAAGCCCTGGAGTGATTTTGGCTCTATCAGAGCCAAAATCACTCCCACTGACATCACTAGTGATGTCAGTGGGGCCGGCTTCAGACAGTAGGCGTTCCCATGGGAACGCCTCCGTCTGGCCGCCACGCCCCTGGCACGCCCACCAAAGGGGGCGTGCTGTCAATCAACATCGACAGCACGCCCCCTTTGGTGCGAGACCCGGAGCGATGGAAAGCCTGGGTCTCGCATGCTCACATACACACACACTAGGGTTAATTTTTGTTGGGACCCAATTAACCGACCAGTATATTTTTGGAGTGTGGACGAAACCGAAGCACCCGGAGGAAACCCATGCAAGCACAGGGAAAATATACAAACTCCACACAGTTAGGGCCGTAATGAGAATCAAACCCACAACCTCAGTGCTGTGTGGCAGTAATGCTAACCATAACACTGTCTGTGCTGCCCAGTTAATTAGTTAGTGGCCTTCAAACTGCAGTTATACTCACTGTCCACTTAACCAGAGCAGATAAGTGGACAAGCGGAACAGAGCAGCAAGTGCAACATTTCAGATGTAAGGTTTAAGTCTTACGTTGTATCTTTCTTGAGAATTCTTGAGCACCATGCCTGCTGCGGGGAGTGGATTTTCATCCCAGAAGACATTGTTTCGTCTTCCCAAAGGACACAGATCTGAATAGATGTAAAAAACTACTGGTAGGAGAAAGAGGCAATTTGTAGGCCCTTACACAAACTGCCTTTGCTTTACTTGAGCTGCCCACCTTCCAGTGTGTACTCAGAAAGAGTTTTCAGCACAACCGGGAACCTTGTCAGTGATCAGCCTGAGACTACTTCCCCAAAATGTGGAAAAGATGATGTCCATCAAAATGAACTACAAATTCTACGAGAAAGACCTTTACCGTCAATTACGTGCAAAAATTACAGAGGCACCAGTAATGATGGATTCCAGCGGGGACAAATTAATATTGTGCGAAGAATATGATGTATACATCAACCCAGATTATACCATCACCCAAGCCTATATCGTCATCCCATCCTGTGTTGTGTATAAATTACAGCTGCGCTCCCTGTTAGACTGGGGATTCATTATTCACTTTAGTGGATGTGAGCTCCATTTTAGTCCATATCACCACACCCCCTACACATCTTCTGATCTGTGCTACAGGAGGAGCAGCTGTACTCTGGAATACGGTTTCATGGAGTTGCCCCTCTGACTCGCTGAAATTCAGGTAGAGAGGCCATGGGTAGGGAGTAGGGACACTATAATCAGAGAACGCAGATTTAGCTGCTTTATTCCATTTTTTAAACCATATCCTCTATTTTCACCTTTTGAAAATGTTTATGGAAATCTCAGCTGAGGCGTTTGTGATGTCATGGCTAATGCGCACACACACATACAGAAAAAAAAAACACTTTGATTGATTGATTCATTCATTCATTTTTTGGGGCACTTGGGGGGGAGGGCACCCCTCAACAAGGCAGCAGCCCCTTGATAAATGACACAGGCAGCACACCTGCGCAGCTACGTTGCTGATAATAAGTGTGGGTAAGGCGTGCACACACACCGGGGGTGAAGAGCACTCCTGAAGGACAGAGCATCCCCTGGACAACACAGCAGCACCTCTTATGGACTGCAGTGACACTTTTCTGTCTGCAGCACAGCTCCTAGTATAGAGTAACACAGCCCATATGGACAACAGGCACAGCACAGCCAAGCACAGCAGCCAGCCCTAGAATGGAGTGGACAACAGCCAGCCAGCCCCTATGACAAGTGACAACAGCCAGCCCCTATGCAGTATGGACATTAAGCAGCCAGCCCCTGACAAGTGACCACAGTAGCCAGCCCCAATGCACACACAGCAACAGCACAGCGATCACAGCCCCCTTCTTCCTCTTCACTCTCCACAACCGGAATGAAAAAGGCGGCGATCGCGGAACCTTTTATAAAATCCAAAACCCGTGACAATCCGACAACGGAATAATGATGTTTTGCATTGTTTTGAGATCAAAGACAGGCGGGAAAACCAGAGTCGACTCGGATCTCGGCTCAGAACGTCAAATTCGGGTGGGTTCGGTTCTCTGAGACCCCTCTCATTTCTAGTAAAAAGCAAATTATTGTGTTGCGTGGAGGACTGGGGTATGGTCCCATTTTCTTAACTAGGTAGGTTGGGAGCATTGTTGAAAACAAAGACATGTTGCTACCGTTTTGGGGGCGTGCCAAAACCAGCGACTGTGTCTTTGGATACAGATTCACAAGCCCCGGCAGCTTAGTTGTGGTGGACATCTGAGCAGCCTTAGGATTGCTCAGATGTCCAATACTGGGTTTGACGGTCACAATGTTTCTCCGAGTAGAAAACTTGCAACATTTTGTGAGGAAAATAGAAATACAATTTTAATACTTATGATTTATGGCCAACCGTGTGGCCAGTTGGGTAGCTAATCATCATTATGCTTTTCTTGATGATGGGCCTATTTTTATGTGGAGGCTTGGAGTCACAATTCCATCTGCCCCATTGCTAATCTTGCCCTGCATACATTGAGTTGCATTAACCACCACCGAAACCTCCAGGACTATTAAACATGAAGTACAAGCTAATCTAATAAATATATAGGTAGATTCCCACAACCATATGTGGTTGAATTAATGTTAATGGTCTCAGAAAAGCTCTGTTCAAAGAGGAGATAATTTAGTCCTTATAGAAATAAATTGTTCAAATGTTGCCTTTTGTGGTCCTAGGCCGGATGACGGGTGTACAACGGGGTCATGTGTACCGGGCCCAGATTTCCAGGAGCCGCGGTCACTGTGGGCCTGCTAATACAGTCTGTCCATCCCCCCAAGCTAGTTAGATTCCAACAGTGCCTACACCAATACTGTAATTAGCAGGTCACAAGCATGAAGAGGAGCCCTTTCTCCTCATCACCTGGTGGTAGTGCAATAAAGTTTTTGGCACAGCATGTGTGACCTCACGACATTGCACCACTTATGGGCAGCAGAAGCGCTGCAAAGAGAAAAGGAGCAGCAATACAGAAGGCGGAAGCATTATAAAAGTAAGTTAGGGCTGGGGCTGGAGTGACACAGGTGGGAACTGGAGCTGGAGTGACATGGGAGGGGGTGAAACTGGACCTGGAGTGACACGTGGTGGAACTGGAGAGACATGGGGGCCTGGAGTGACACAGGGAACTGGCGTGCCATGGGGGAAATGGCGTGATGAGAGGGAAGAGTGACACGGGGGTTGGAGGGACACTGGGTAAACTGGAGTGACACTAGGAGAACTAGGCATGATGAGAGGGAGGAGTGACATGAGGGTTGGAGGGACACTAGGAGAACTGGAGTGATATGGGGTGCTAGAATGACACATGAGATGCTAAAATAACATGTTGCAGGCAGGAGCTGGAGTGACCCAAGGGAATGTGAAGCAACTCAAGGGGGAACTGGAGTAACAGAGAGCAGCTGGAGCCAGGGAGACATGGAGGAAGGGGATGAGGCCTGCTGGAGAAATTCAGGGGTTGTAATGATTGTGCTGGTGAGCTATAATGGGGGTTAGGTTGCTGGATAGCCACAATGTGGATAAGGCTGCTAGAGAGCTAAATGGGATGTGTGACTGCTGAATAGCCTCATGGGAAATGAGACTGTAGAATAGCCAGAGGGAGGATGAGGCTACTGGAGCTACACAGGGGGGAGATGAGACATCTGGAGTTACACGGGGGAGAGGTAAGGCAGCTGGAGAGAAACAGGGGGCATGTGGCTCCAGGAGAGACACATGGGGGGTGATGCTTCTGAGTTATACAGGGGGATGGTGCTGTGGAGATATAGGAGGGGTAGGATGAGGCTGCTCGAGAGACGGGGATGAAGCAGCTGGAGAAACGCAAGGGGAATGCGGCTGCTGGAAAGGTACATGGAAGGGATGAGGCTGCTGGAGAGATACATGGGGGATGAGGCTCATAGAGCTACAGTGGAGCTGGAGCTAGGGAGACACATGGAATGATGAGGCTACTGAAGAGACACCTAGGGTCATGAGGCTGGAGAGACAAAGGGGAGATGAGGCCAAGGGAAGAGGCTGTAGATTATAACCAACTGGCAGGATTTGAAGATAACACTGGGGCACAGTAATCTTCAATAAGACACCAAGAGAACATATTACTGATACAAATAGTGCAGGAGTTCTCAAACTTTTTTGCTCTGGGACCCCGTCTAACAATAACAATTATTACAGGACCCCAGCATGTTACTGCAGAATGACTGCCACACGTGTGGTCAGCAGACCGCTCATGCACAGTAACACTATGGAGACACAAAACTGTAAGGTGTCCGATAATGCGATCATTTCATTTTTTACACATTGCAGGGACGAGCTCTTTTCGAAGCCCCTGTCCATGCAAGACTGAGGAGACAGTGGGTTACTGGTGAGGCAAAGGGTGATGTATGAGGAGAAGCTGTGGGTGACAGGGAGAAACAGAGGGTGACAGGGGTGGGGAAGATGGTGGCAGAGGGTGAGGCAGAGGGTGGCATGGAAAGGCAGAGTGTGACTGGGGAGGCAATAGGTGATGTAGGAGGCAGAGGGTAATAGGGAAGAACAGGGGGAGGCAGAGGGTGTCTGTGGGTGATGGAGAGGCAGTGGGTGGCAGGGAGAAGCAGTGGGTGACAGGAAAAGGGAGTGGGTTGCAGGAGGAGGCAGTGGAAGGCAGCAAGAAGCAGTGGGTGACAGAGAGAGGCAGTGGCTGGCAAGAAGCAGCAAAGGGTGGCAGAGAGAGCCAGAGGGTGGCAGGAAAGACAGTGGGTGACTGGGGAGGCAAAGGGTGACATAGGAGGCAGTGGGTAAGAGGAGAACCAGTGGGTGACAGGGGGAGGCAGGGGTTGAAAGGGAGAGACAGAGGGTGGCAGTGGGTGACGGGGAGACAGGGAGAGGCAGAGGGTGACAGGGGGAGGCAGTAAGTGAGAAAGACAGAGGGGGCAGTTCATTTCAGGGGGGAGGCAGTGGATGACAGGGGAAGGCAGTGGGTTTTTAATAAATTCATTTATTTTCTGTTTCCCCCCTCCAATTCCCACACTATGTGCTCCTCTGTTCCCCCATGGGGTCTGTGCTCAGCACTCCCCTCATTCCTCATGCTCCCCTGCTGATGTTTCTTCCCCCTCCACAGCAATCATCACACATTCTGTGTCCCCCCCACCCTGGCAGCAACCGTCCCCCAGGCTGCACTTACTTAAGAACATTTGCACAGACTGCAGAGAGAGTCCAGCAGCTGGCTCCTCTGGGTCTGTCTGCTGCTGATGCTTGCTTCCTGTGTGTCAGTTTCTGCTGCTGGGCAGGAGGACAGGAGACGCTGAGCACTGGGGTGGGGGCGGGGCTGCCTGATGACTCCTCGGATCTCTCAGCCAGTGATCCGAGGAGTCTGAAATAACAGACAGTTCAACTGGTTTCACTCTCCTCAGATCACTGGCTGAGAGATCAGAGGAGTCATCAACCTGACCCCATGTGAGTCGCGACCCCAAGCTGGGATGGCCGCGACCCACTTTGGGGTCACAACCCACAGTTTGAGAACTGCTGAAATAGTGTAATCAGAGTCATAACAGGGCACTATTGAGCCCTGTTACGGTCTCGTCCCCTGAGCGTGTCATGTCATGATGTTGCGTGCATTACATAATTAAGTCATACAGAAGTAGGTGTGACCGGCAGTTCCCATAAGTGCAGCGCAGACCGGTCATCCTCAGGACACCCAATCAGCTGCATGTACTGTGCAGTGTGTCCGTCAGAAGCATCCACAGGACGCTCCGTGGGTGCTGCAGCAGCAATCCTGGCTGCAGAGTGCCATTCCAGGCACCCTGCTAGTCAGAAGCAAGGTCCGTAGGCCGGTGATGGTGCTGCCCACAGAACACTGCAGCACTGGTTGCCCATAGCTAGTTACGGCCCTGAGTATAATTGGCACATACAGTTTAATAATATAAAATTGTTAGATCATGGAAGTTCACATTTTGCCTTGCCCCGAAGACTTATATTATTATGTATTATCTGGTTGAAACTCTGTTATTTGATGATGACAACCTAGAGTCTTCCTGATCATGTGAGCACCAGGGTGAATAGTGAATGTTGACTGAAAACACTGCCCAGAGAGGATCAATTTATTCAGCGGTCTCCTGTTGTAAAGAAAACAAAATATCTGTAAGAATTAATTAAAGTTGAGCAGCCTACAGGGGAGGGAATTGGGGCCCCAAAAACATGAGTGTACCAGGCCCCAAAAATTTCTGTTGCTGACCCTGTGTGTCCAGATTACATCTGTTTAATTAAAAAGTGGTCTGATTTTGTCAGGTTAAAAAATACTGAAGTGCCAAAGACTCCAGGAGGCCATTGCAAAATAGTGTACATCATTCATTCAGGGCTGTACTAAGGGGTATGTGAGTGGTGCTGTCACACACAGTGCAGGGCCCTGGGGGCGGCACCAACGTTGCTCCACGGCCCCTGCATCTGGCTAGCAGGGTGCCTGGAACGACGCTCTGCAGCCAGTATGTCTACTGCAGAGAGTACTTTGGAAGCTCAAGGCACGCAGCCTGTACAGACGCTCCGAGGCCCTGCCCACTCAATGTGATGTCATGTTGTCGCATGCTCAGGGGGTGGAACCAGCAAAGGGTGCAATGCCGCTCTGTTACAGCGCTACATTAATTCATTCAGAATTTTTTTTAAAACAGAGTATTTTAGTTAATAAGCAAAACAATTAGGTAGAATTCAGATATCACCAAATTCAGGGGTCTTTGACCATATGCAAAACAAAACGGGGGGATGTACTATGGGCAAAAATGTGGCCAAAAACCCCAAAATGCTGTTTTGGAGGGTTTTACCACTTTTCTCATATGTACCAAGCTCCGGAATGCACTACTGGGTATTACCCAATAGAAGCCTATGGGCTCCTTTCCACAATTCTTCTGACAGCTTTTATCAGGAGAGCTGTCCTTTGCGATTTTAATCACATTTATAGGTACATACCGGCATAATTAACACCAATACGTACCCGATAAGTGGTTGGATGTACTGCATCGTGCATGTGATGCTTAGTACATCCCACCCAGTGTGAGAATCCCTCATATACAGTACTATCAAATAATTAATTAAGTGAAATTACAACAAAAATGTAATATTATTATTATTATTAATAATAATAATAATAATAATAATAACAATTATTTATACAGCACCAGCCTATTCAGTTGCGTTCAGGGTGTCGAGAGCCGCGCCAGGCTCGGTAAAAAGGGGGTGTGGCCTAATGGCGGGAGGCGTGGCCACGCCCTGTAGGTAAAAAAAAAAAGTTGGCAAGAGGGGGCTCAGTGAGCACCCTCAGCCCGGTGCATAACCAGTGGGGGGCGCGATCAGCTTGATCGCTCCCCCCCCCACAGGCATACTGTAGGAGACTGCTGTGGCTGCTTCTTAGCAGCCGCGAGCAGTCTCCAGGGCAGCCCAGCACACAGCAGTGTTTTCTGGGCTGCTGTGTGATGTAAGAGGGGGGGAAGCGGTGCCGGGCCCCTCCAGCAAGCCAGGGCCTGGGTAATTTATACCCCCCCCCCCCCCTCTCGGCGCCCCTGGTTGCACTTCACAATTGGGAACAAAACAGTGATAAAATACGACTGGCTAATAACAGACAGGTAAGAGGGGGATATGTTCGGCATCTCTGCGGTCGGAATGCCGACGCCGGTCAGAAGACCCAGTACTGCCATCCCAACCACCGAGATAGCGAAGGTGAGTAGTGGGAATGGGGGGAGGGTTAGGTTTAGGGAAATAAGGTTTAGGCACTATGGGTGGAGGTTAGGTTTAGGGTGCAGGGAGGGGCAGGTTAGGTTTAGGCACTAAGGGTGGAGGTTAGGTTTAGGGTGCGGGGAGGAGCAGGTTAGGTTTAGGCACTAGGCGGGAGGTTAGGTTTAGGGTGCGGGGAGGAGCAGGTTAGGTTTAGGCACTAGGCGGGAGGTTAGGTTTAGGGTGTGGGGAGGGTCAGGTTAGGTTTAGGCACTATGGGTGGAGGTTAGGTTTAGGGTGCGGGGAGGGGCAGGTTAGGTTTAGCACTAGGCGGGAGGTTAGGTTTAGGGTGCGGGGAGGGTCAGGTTGGGTTTAGGCACTAGGGGGGAGGTTAGGATTAGGGTGCGGGGAGGGGCAGGTTAGGTTTAGGCACTAGGGGGGAGGTTAGGATTAGGGTGCGGGGAGGGGCAGGTTAGGTTTAGGCACTATGGGTGGAGGTTAGGTTTAGGGTGCGGGGATGGGCAGGTTAGGTTTAGACACTAGGGGGGAGGTTAGGGTAGGGAAAGGGGGAGGGTTAGCATACCAACCATCAAGTGTTAGTATACAAATCCTGTCAGGATGCCGGCGTCGGTATTCTGACTGCCAGGATCCCGAGCATCGGCATCCCATACCCAACCCAGTAAGAGCTAAGAGGACCCTGCTCGCAAGCATATAATCTACAATGTAGTTTAAAATGTTCTTTTTTAACAATATAATCTCTATGAACTATCTACAACAACAAATTGAACAGACTTACATGATATTATCAACACATTGTTATGGTCTAAACAAGGGAAAAATTCAGTTCAGTGAATAAAGAATTTCTGGCCTAATATTGTAAATAATTCTTGGAGCCAAACATCTAGAGATTCACTCATTTCTAGTTAAATATTTGGCAAAAAAAATCTACACGGAGCAAAGCCTCTCCATTTATTACATAGCTGACATAAAGATACATTGTACAGAGGCGGTGATTCAGCACAGGACGGAATTGCAAAGCTGCACGATGGTGGATGGCGGCAGCCATCTGAGTAAGCTTCAGCTTATGCAGTCTGGCCGGCTTGCGAGGCTAGGAATCGGCATCCTAGCTCTGGCCTTGCCACTCCGGGCCAACACGCCCCCGTTTCTGGGAAAGCCAGCCATCCCCCGCACCGCCCCTTAAATGCCTCTGCATGTCAATCAGGCAGAGGCATTATAGCAGGGGCTGCGTGAGATCACGCAGGACCCGTTCTACATATGTGAAGAATGGGTCCTGTACAGATAATCAGGAAACGAGCTAGCAATGCTGAATTAGCCCCACATGTGGAAAGTGTATTGCAGCGTAGCATGCAGATATGCGGGTCTCTATTCTGCACTATTTCCCATCTGTTTTCCTGCGGTGCTCTCTTTCAGGAAGGGAACTAAGGAAACTCAAGTGGTTTTATGTTGCTGCAACTAATCATCACCGTGCACTGTATATTATTGAGTACATTGTGCAAAGAGCATGCTAAAGTTTATACCAACATATGTCTATACATTCAAGATAAATCAAGGAATACATAACATATAATGAAAAAGTCAGCAGCACTCAATATATCATAATAACAATCTAGAACTAAAGAGCGAAAATAAATCAAAATCTCAGGCTGTACGTTATGTGAAACTATACAGTGTATTAATCTTTGTTAAACCTAAAAGCCGCAAAAGCACTGAATAAAAGAATTCACCCATCTATCAAAAACCACAGTAGTTAAATCCAACATCAGGAAATGTGCAAATATGAAAGTTCAGCTGAAATAAATCTACCTGATAGTTGTGTTTTCCCATAATCCTTTCAGTTCAGCGCTGCATTCTGCCAACATTTCTTATTCTGTGCGGACAGTGGGTCTGATTCAGCAGCGATCGCAACTGCGATTACACACGCACTTGGACGACTGTTCCGTTCTGCGCATGTGTATGGATTGCAGTGACCCTGCGCGAACATTCCACTGCGATCAGGACTGCAATCGCAGTGACTACACTGACCCATCGCAGAGTGATTGACAGGAAGTACCATTTGGGGGTGGTGAAGGGGGGGTGGTGGTCAGTGAAATGCAGGCGTGGCAGTGTGTTTGAACGCCGTTGCAGGGGCGTGCATAAATAAGCCACTGTGATGCCATACGCAAATTGTGTACTCACTGTGTGCAATGAGGTTAGCAATTCCTGAGTAAGGTCAGAGCTTGTGTAAGTGTGCGTGAGACTGCGATGGTACTCGATATTACCGATGGTTTTTCAGTGTTGCTAAGCATTACGGATGTGTGTAAGGTAAGGTGGGCGTCCTTATGTTAGGCTGCGTATGGCGTAGTGATTACAGACATTAGCATATCTTCACAGTGTGACTGCGTACATAATCGCTATTGCGATCCGTACTGAATCAGGCCCAGTGTAATCAGTGACTGTGGGGTTATGTACTAAGCGTTGGAGAGAGATAAAGTGGATAGAGATAAAGTACCAACCAATCAGCTCCTGTCACATTACAGGCTGTGGGCCTTATTCAGAGATGGATGGATTTGCAGAGTTGCACACAAGCGGCTGTGCAAATCCGTCCATCTCAGAAGCAAATGCAGAAGGAGGTGTCAGACACTTGCAATGGTTGCTTCTTTGGTCAGGCTGCAGGAGCTGAAGCTTCCCGCAGCCTGGCCGGTGCCTGGTCATGCAAAAAGCCAGGAATCTGCGTCCCCTGACACAGGCCCTGGCCTCATCCCTCCCGGGAACACAGAAGCGGCACGCCTCCGTTTCCTGGAACGGTGACCAGGCAGGCCCCCGCTCCGCCCCCCCAAATGCCGCAGCATGTCAATCATGTTGTGGCTTGGGGGGTCTGCGAGCGAGTTCGCAGGACCCATTCTGTACATGCGCAGAACGGGTCCTTTATTATATTGAACAGGTGAAAAAGAGCTATTGTAATGGGATGGATAACCAATGGCCATTCACCTACAAGTACTTAAGATGAACAAAGGAAAATGATGGACAATCAGCTTGAAAAAGGTCACAGTTGTAACCGAAACGCGTTGCTGTCCGCCTATATCACTGCGGTGAATTGTGTCCTCGGGTCCTCTGTGAACTAGCTGTCCGCTCCATCTGCTCACTGTCTTGGGGGATTCTTCCAGCCACGGCTACATTGGTTTTAGCACCTGTATACTGCACCAGCCAAAGTTGTTCAAGGAAATTACTGTCCGCTAATACTTTGGGAGACACCTGTGGCAAAGCTCCTAGCCACAGTAACCAAGAATAGGAAGCGTGTCCTCAAGCCGATCCAAGCCGCAGCCTGGAACCCTGACAGGTGGAGGTAGTGCTGCACTGAAGTTTTGGACTCAGTGAAGACTACAATTAGCGCTAGCTACAATTTTTAAGAAGCTGACTCTGATTTGTGGAGCTAAGTCACCTGTTAAATCACAGGAGCAGGTAAAAGTGATCCATCTTTACATGGTACTGTTGCCTGATGAAATTAAGTGACTGTGGCTATTTATAACTCAGCTGCATTCGACTCTGGACTTGGACACACTTTTTCTGAAAGTTACCAATGACACAATTCATTTTATGTGTTTATGAATTCATGTCGAGATAATAGATTATAAGTCTACACTACAGTGATCCTAATGTTTTTTTAAACCATTTATAAATTTTTTATTGTTTATATTATATTGGGGCCTATTCATCATAACATAATTATCACTAGTGATAATTATGTTTTAAACTCGCTGCAAGTTTAAAAAATGTTTTGGAGGCATTCGTCATGCCTCCCTAACAAAAGTACCACTTCCGAAAAGTGATGCACCCAGTATTTCAACCCCTAAGCCCCCCCCCCCTGCACTCTCCGTCCGATACGGCCACCGGGGGTGTCTGATCCGTAAACAGCAGCCTGTGAAGATTATCGGGGGCTGTTCAGTAACACCATCAAGTTCCGAAAAAAATGTTTGAAGAATGGCCCAGACACTTATTTTTTACAAAAGTATGTAACAAAGGTTAATAATAAGTAATGATGAATAGGCCCCGGAATGTATATATATATGTATGAATTGTGGTAATTAAATAGAGATTGATTTTATTGGCAAAAATGTTTTTTATGCGTACTAGAGTGCTAATCTAACAGTACATGGTTTAATGCAATTGAATCAACAAAGGTATACAACAGCGCAAAGTATTCTTGTTTCTCTACGCAGGCGCAGACTCCTATACTGTACATCGGGTATCCTCAGATGAATGTACATCTCTGAATCAGGCCCTGTGTTTGAAAAATGACAATTAGGAGCTGATTAGTTGGTACTTTATCTCCATCCACTTTATCTCTCTCCAAGGCTTAGTACATAGACCTCTGTGCTTGTTGCAATTACACATGCAAGTATTAGTATTATTCCATTTTATGTATATAGCACCAACATACTCTATAGCGCTTTAAAATTGCCAAAATAAAATGTGTGGATGAAATAATAGGAAGGACATACTCGAGACGTGATAAATGTACTATTTTACTTTATTACACTCTATTCTGAGTATTTTAGTCCTTCGTGCTTCCTTCATCTGCTTTCTATTATCTCCCTGCATAGACAGCTCCTGCATGATATTACGTTGGCTCCATATAGAGCAATACAGAAGGCAATCAGTATTTGTACTGTATATCATCTTCACCCACCTGTACACATAACAAAAAACCCACTTGTACTCTTCTACGCTTTTCTAAGGAAACAGAGACTAGTCATATAATAATAAGTGTAATGAAACTAATAACATTAAATCAATGGATGTTACTTTATTATCTATAACAGGAAAATACAGAACATGTAGGACCTGATTCTGAGATGGAAGCAAAGCAAAAAAGAGCAAATAACTTTGCACCATGTTGCACTGCAGGTGGGGCAGATATAAAAGCATGCTCCATCCCTCTCTGTCCATGTGTGTCTCTGCCTATATGTGACTGCCCCTCCTGCCCATGTGTGACTATCCTCCAAACCCATGTGTGACTCTGCACCTGATTCAGACCCGCTCGCTAGGGAGCGATCGCTCGCTGTGAGCGATTATTTCACATCTGCACATGCGTATAATTCACAGTGCGCGTGCGCAAGCCATTCGTTGCGACCTGATTTTGGTAGCTCGTAAGCCACTATCAAGTCGATGCTTTGAGTTACAGAATGTGCCGTTTGTGGGTGGCACAGGGGAAGGTGCTTGTGAACAGGGGAGTGGTGTTGCGAACGCAGGCGTGTCTGGCTGCCAAAACGCAGTTTAAAGGGCGTGCATAATTAGCAAAGTAGCGTCATTGTATACGTCACCTGCATGTATTTCAGCCAGCGCTGATCGCTGTGCTTGTGGCAGCCTAAGGCAACCCCAAGGGCTGCGAGCAGTTCCGATGGCTCACGATGGTCCCGATTAATCATACATTTCCCAGAGATGACGTGTCTTGAGAGTGGCAAGGTGGCGTCTTCAGACACTTGCGTAGCTCACTAACACACAGTGGGCATCCTTATGTGACGCAGTGCGAGCGCTTCATTTACATATCCGGACCCTTTTTGCCAGCGAGCGATCGCATCTAGCTATCGGCTCTGAATCAGGTCCTCTGTCTCGCTGCCCATGTGTGGCTCTGTCCCCTGCCCATGTGTGATTCTGCCCCTCGCTGAGAATGTGTGACTCCCCCCTCTGCCCATCTGTGACTCTCCCCCTGCATGACCATCTGTGACTGTCTGCTCATACCCATTTGCCACTCTGTCCCCCACTGCCAATATGTGATTCTGCCCAACTGCCAATGTGTGATTCTGCCCTCCCCATGTTTGCCCCCTCTCTTCACCCCCACGATACACACACAAATACCCCTTTTCTGGGTTCATCTCTGTCTCTTTTTGTGTATGCCTGTTGTTTGTTTTTCTAAAACTTTGTATGTATGTCTCCCTTTGTCCCCTAATCACTTGTTATCTCTCTCACCTGCCCCCAACGATGAGATGTAAAAACAACATATCATCGGCTGGAGTGAGGGAGTGAAAACTCCCCCCCCTCCGGCGATCCCCGGCTGAACTCGCAGTGCATCAACCTAGTGCTGATGCGCTGTATCTCACTCCTGGCCAGCTCCACTGGGCATGCGCAGGATCTCGCTAGCATCACGAGATCCCGCATGCAGCCCCTGGAGCCGGCCAGTGCTGTCCCTGCTGTGGTGATAGGGCGATGATAGTAGCAGCTGTCGATGTCGATAGCGGCATCTGTCAGAACAGTCAGTGCAACTGACTATTCATACATTGCCCTCCATATCGGCACTGCTATCTTGTAGAAATGTCGATAGGTAAAAAAGATTGACAGGGTCAAAAGTTCGACATGAAAATGGTTGACACAAAAATGGTTGACAATTTTTTATTTGTTTTTTAGCCCTAATCTTCACCCTAACCCTCTCCTTAGTGCCTAGCCCTCCCTCCTGGTGCCTAACCCTAACTGTCTGGGTAAGTGCCTAACCCTCACCGTGCGGTAAGTGCCTAGCCCTAACCGTGGGGGTAAGTGCCTAACCCTAAAAAAATAAATAAAAATTGTCGACCATTTTCATGTTGAACTTTTGACTCTGTTGAACATTTCTACCTGTCGATCTTTTTAAATGTCTAACTTTAGTGTGTCTGACTTCTGTCCCTGTCGACCTTTTGTCGCTGTCTAACTATTGACTGTCTAACATCTGGTGTATATCTAACCATTGTCTATCTAATTACTGTCTATCTATAGTCCGGAACCTGGGGAGAAGGCGGGGGCCAGAGTCTTCAGGGTGCCTGCCCCCTAAACTTCTGTTTAGGCCCTGCTTGTGTCATACCTTCCATTCCCTAATCTTACAGGTCTCCCGACTTGATGCCTTTCCATTCTCCTCTCCTGGATGTGTTAGAGAGAACCGTGGTCAGCGGCTGCTGATCAGAAGTGGCGAGATTATACAGAGGCTAATTGTGGTCACATAATGAAGACTAAGGATGGCAGATAAGCAGAATTTTTTCCCAATAAATCATTAGGTCTTTTTCTCACTTCAGCGGGTTACTGTTGCAGATAACACTGCTGTTGCTGGCAGTAACCCCCACTCACGGTAAGGCTGCCTTTGTATAGAGAACTCTATTAAACAAGTAACATGACAGTACTGGTATCACCACCAGATCTGAACTTTCACCAAAGCATTTTTTCATCTTTAAGGAGTTTTTATTAAAAAAAAAAAATTGCTATCTATTTTTAATTTTATTCACTAAAGGCATAAAGTAGATGAAAAAAATAATATAACATGCAATGAGATGAGCTCACCAATCCCAAAGTGGCCAGGCCAGTTATGTGTTCATTATGCACTCAATACATTGCGGCCAAAACACACACACCCTGCATAGACATGAGATATTCAGGGAACTAGACACAACACAAGTAAATCCAACTGTCTGGATAGGTCTATGACATTTCACAAGATCCTGAAAGTAGACTCGGTTCCTGCTAAATCTGATTAAAGCGGACCTGTCATGCAGGGGTGTCAGTTCATACCAGGAGCCCGGGGGTGAGATAGTTCTTGGTGCCAAGTCCCTGCCACTTGCTACCAACATCCCAGTTACAGCAGAACTCACACACACTTCCCCAAAACCACATTTACTGCCAATACCACAGCAGTACCCAGTAACACACTCTTCTCCCCCTGCATTCACTTCAAACACCCAAGCAGCACCCAGACACACACTTTCACTCTCCTCCACATTCACTTCCAGCAGCACCCAGACAAAAATTCTCCTCCCCCTGCATTAATTTCCAACACTTCAGAAGCACCCAGACACCTTAACCTCTTCTCGCCTCCATATTCACTTAGAACACCCCAGCAGCACCTAGACACACATTCGCTCCCCTACAATCCCTGCCAACACCCTAGAAGTACCCAGACACTCACTCTCTCCCCTGTAATCACTGCCAACACCTCAGCAGAACCCACACACCCTCCCTCCCTGCATTCACTGCCAATACTCCAGCAGCAGCACCCAGACACACACTCCGCCCCCAAATAACAACCAACACCTCAGCACACACACACTACCTGTTGCTGATCAGGGTCTTCCATTATTACTATTTGCTGCACCCACAGCAATAGCATGATGCAAATCTCATGTGTGTGGGGGGGGAAGAACCATCAAAGGAGAGAGGGGCCATGCACTCCAGCCTCTGCCCTGTCCCTTTTATATACATTGGTGTGGTTTCCTTGCATGAGGTCAGAGACCACACTTCAGGGTGGGGGCCTTGGGAGAGGGAGGACCATGGCAAATGTTCCCTGGGCTCCCTGCTTATTCCTGCTCTGAGGCGCATAAAGCAGGAAGTGGAGCAATGAAGGAGGTCAATGTGCCCCCTTCCATAGTCTTTATTTCCGCCCCTGCTGTCATAGCTAAACTTCTATCTATGAGTGACTTCCCTAGAAGACTAACCAACTGAAAGAACAAATCATAAGAAATGTCTCTCCCCTTGCTGCCCTCTGGCACGGACAGAGAACATTAATAACCATTAAAGTTGCCTTAGTCCTGCTGCATGTCTTTTTAATAAGTGTCATCTACACATAGCTGAGACACTTTTAGCCTCATTTGAGAACCTGTGTAGTAGACAATACACTGTGCCAGAGTGTATAAGGTATTAAATGCGTTACGCAGTTGTTTAGTGCTGGTGGCGGTTAGTCCACACGTGATATAGATTAACCAGGTCTTCGGTTCTTGAAAAGGTAGAACAATTAGCAGCATATGACACAGGTATATAACAGGTGTATAAACAAAAGTCCAGATGCAGCCTGAAGCATTAGGGTATTGCTTAGTGTTGTAGTGCTCCTAGTGTCTGGGTGGTATGCGCCGCTGTGTAAGGTAGCACTATGCTCCTCTAATATAGTGCTGTTGGTACAGTGTCCTTGCGGGGTCTCCTAGTAGGCACTGCAGGCTGCTGTCATAGGAAAGTCTCAGAGGTGCATCCATTACACATGGCACGCATGCAGAGTAGCACATGACTGAGGTCAGTATTCCTGCTGAGCTCCTGCAGGACCTAGAGACTGCCGGCTAAGTTACCTTCCTGGCACTATGGATGGAGGCAGCGCAGGAGTGTTCCACATCCAGCACCCCTCCCACTCAAGACTTATTACATAACACAACGTGAGCATCACACAAATTGACATCTCACCTGCATTGAGAAAAAGGAGAGTTATGTAAACTTAACATTGCTCAGCAGGAAAATATATGGACATTCTAATATGTTCTAGTCCACAACCCTGTAAGAAAACATTCTGGACATGGGAAATCAAAACTGTTATGAACATGTCGTCACTACTGAAACACACAAATTAAAACATCCTCTATCAGCTCCCTGACATTGTTTGGCAGCAATGTTGGTGACCTTCTTTGAATAAGAAATATTTAAATTACATTTAGTCCCAACATGAGGTAGGACAACTGCAAGTTTCTCTATAGATTCTCTTTTTGCAGTTGAGTACACAACACTTGATGCTTTCACATTTCTTGGACACTTATTTTGAACTTCAGGACTAATGTTCAATTCCCATTCTTGCCAATCACAACTTGATTTTGGATCATGATGTGTCTGAGGTACACAGCAAACTATCCAGAAAACTTCTCACTAACTTTTTTGGAGGTTTCCCCTAATAGAACTCCTGTTCCTTGAATGGTTATCTATATTCAATGTCTCAGTCTCTGACAGGCTTTCAGCTGCAGGCATGTCTAGCAACATAAGTCTCTGTGGCTGTACAATACTCTGGTGTTCTTTAGCTGAAGAAATCTCATGAAACACAATGTCCCTTGACAGTATGAGCTTTTTGTTGTTAGTGTCCCACAAACGGTAGCCTTTGCTCTGTTTACAGTATCCCAGCATGACACACTCAATGGATTAAGTTGAGTGTGTCACACACTCAAAGAATCAAGTTTGTGTCTTCTCTCTTTAGGTACATGAGCATAAGCTTTGCTTCCAAATTCACGTAAATGACTGATGTTTGGTTTCTTACAAGTCCACACCTACAATGGCACCTTGTTTTCGACTGCCATTGTAGGTACCCGATTTTTGAGGTAAACAACCCCCTTTGGTGGGCGTGCCGGGGGCGTGGCTGCCCAGGCGGAGGCGTTCCCATGGGAACGCCTACCGTCTGGGGCCGGCCCCACTGACATCACTAGTGATGTCAGTGGGAGAGCTTTTGGCTCTGATAGAGCCAAAAGCACTCCAGGGCTTGCGACAGCGAGACCCTACCGCAAGGGTCTCGTCGCAAGCCCGATGGTCGAGATGGTCTTGACCATCGCGACCATCATTTTGGCCGCTCGCTATAGCTGTGGGTGGTCACCCACAGCTATGCGAGCAGCCAGGAGGCTGCTACAAAAAGTAAGAGGGACGGCCCTGATTCAGAGCGTCAGGCTCTGAATCAGGGCCTTAGTACCTTCAGTTTCAGACCTGTCTGATTCTGTACGAGATTCTTGTACACTTTGAATTAACTTGTTACTTAATTTTTGTTCGTCAGAATATAAACATGTGTCATCCTTGTAGCATCATTGATGAGTGTCATGAAGTAACGTTTCTCACTCAGTTATTTCATCTCCATTGGTTCACACATATCAGTATGTACTAACTCCAATGGCACTTGTGGTCTGGATGCACACTTAGGATAGGTGCAGCATCAGGGGCATTTCTAGAGAGGAGGTGGCCCGTGTGCAGTCTCCGATATGGGCCCCCTCCTCTACGCCTGGCGGCCAGCAGCGCACTGAGCTGTGTGCGGCCTGTGCCAGAGTTATAGACTCTGGGCACCAGAGTGTGCCCAGAGTCTATAGTGTATGCACAGGTCACCCGGAAAATGGCCACGGCGGCCATTTTCCCTGTACTGCGCATGCGCAAACGACGGGAAAATGGCCACCGTGGCCATTTTCCAGTCATTTTACAGCGCCGCACGCCCAGCGAAGTAAGTAATATTATGGGTGCAGGGTGTGCAGTGCGGGGCACCCCTGGACCCAGGGGCCCATGTTCCCCATCCACCCTGCACCCATTATAGATATGCCCCTTTGCAGCATGTTTGTTTCCCCTTCACACAGCTTTCACATGCTGGTCTTACAAGACTGTCCATTGCATCCTAGTCACCATACCAATTTGAAGCTTCTGTACATTGTCATAGCCTAGGTATCCTAGCTGCCTGTGTCACAGCTCCATTGATTGGTTGGATTCAGCAGCTGTCATTGCACAGCACTCCACAGTGTCAAGGGTATATCGTTTTTAGTAGCGGTTTGCTGCAGCACTTTCAGTCCCTCTTTGGTTGTGCACAATGCACCAACCCTTTGCAAATTGTACTCTGTATCCTCTCCTCTAAGAACACTTATGGCAATTAGATTAGTTCCTAGGTTAGACACAACTAATACATTGTTAAAGTTTGTGGCACCCCCATCATTATCAGTGCTGTTATCTACAAGATAGTGCGCCAATGTGCCACCCAAAGCATGAATGGTCAGTTGCATTGACCATTCTGACAGCTGCAGCTATCAATTTCGACAGCTTCAGCCATCATTGCCCCACCACAGTAAGGACAGCACTGCCCCCTGCTGCGGCAGCATCTGGGCTCCGGGTGGTACATGAGAGATCTCACAATGCTTGTGAGATCTCGCATATGCCCAGTGGAGCCATCCGGTAGGTGAGACACAACACATCAGCACTAGGAAGATGCACTGTGGGCTCTGTCAGGGATCTCTGGAGGGGGGAGTTTTCACTCCCCCACTCCGTCAGATGAGATGTTCACACATCTCATCGTTACTGCTTCCTGCTTTGCCTCAGTAAAGAAGCAAAGCAGGAATAGCTATAGTGGCACGATACATGCCACTATAATACATCTTCCCCCTTGTCTCCAATTCCTCTGACTTTCACTGACTCACATGATTTGAATCAATTTTCATTACAACTGAAATGCTTTGTTGCTCCAGAGTCCATGGATCAACAGTCCTTCTGATGACTGTCTGCTACATGTAAAGCTGACTCATTCCTGCTATAATATCTAGGTGACAAGGTGTCTTTTAATACATTTGATCTGCATTCTGAGGCCTTATGTCACAACTTGTGACACTTGAAACATCTATACCAGAGGTTTTCAACCGCTGTGCCGCGGCACAGTAGTGTGCCGCGGGCGGTTGTGAGGTGTGCCGCAGCGCTAGAGCCGCCGGTCACATTAAAGAGCTGCGGCCCGGGCAGCGCTGCCACTGAGCTCCTCTGGGAGCTTAAATGCTTTGATCAAATCATGATTTATACTAATGTCAAAAACGCATATAAAACTGTTCTGTGTCCTCATATAGGGCAGTCCGATCACGTTTCTCTTTTTTTAGTGCCAAAGTACTCTCCTCTGATTAGGCGATCTGGGGCAGTTATTAAGAATGTCACAGTCTGGCCTGAAGGGGCCTTACTGAAATTACAAGGTTGCTTGGATTGTACCGAGTGGGATTTGTTTTTAGACGAAGCTAGGATGGGTCCTGATATAAATGTGGATCAGTTAACCTCCATGGTTTTATTGTATTTGAACTGCTGTATAGAAAGTGAGAAACAGTAAGAAAGGCTATATGCTTTTTCCCTAACGATAAACCTTGGATGAACGGTAATGTGCGTTTTTTGCTACGAGCCAGAGACCTTGCCTTCAAATCAGGGGATTGTGTGGCTTACTCTATTGCCCGGTCTGAATTGAAGAAGGGTACTGGCCTGGCTAAGAAGGCTTATTCCGATAAGATAGAGTGTTTGAATCTGGTGATTCTAGGTCTCTGTGGCAGGGAATTAAGAACTTAACCGACTACAAAGCTCTGAATTTAGGTGGTCCCAAGGTGGTTGGCCCTTCGCCGGACGAATGTAATAAATTCTATGCTAGGTTTGAAGGTGTGGATAATACCTGTGCTATCCCGATTAAAGACCCTGGGGGTTCTTGGATCTTGGCAGAAGCCAATGTCAGGTCTTGTTTGCGAGGAACCAGTTCTAGGAAGGCTGCTGGCCCTGACTGTATTCCCGGCAAGGTTTTGCGTGAGTGTGCGGATCAATTGTCTGGCATTCTCACGATTATTTTTAATTTGTCCCTTGCTCAAGGTAGTGTCCCGGGTTGTTTTAAGACTACCACAATTATTCCAGTTCCTAAAACTACGTCCATTTCTGGGCTAAATGACTATCGCCCTATTGCCCTTACTTCATTAATCATTAAGTGTTTTGAGCGTTTGGTCCTGGTTCGCATTAAGGGTAGCATTCCAGATATTTTTGATAATTATCAATTTGCATATAGATCTAATAGATCTACTGAAGATGCTGCTCTTATGGTCCTTCATAGGGTATTGTGCCATTTAGAGAATGTCAGATTGCTGTTTGTAGACTACAGCTCTGCTTTTAACACCGTTGTCCCGTCTTTACTTATTGCTAAATTGTTGTCAATTGGTTTAGATGAGTCTATTTGCAATTGGTTGCTGGACTTTCTGTCTGACCGTTAGCAGTCGGTTAGGCTGGGAGATCAGTTTTCATCTCCAATTGTTGTGAATACAGGTGTTCCACAGGTTTGTGTTCTTAGGCCCTGATTCAGAGCCGGACGCTATTTGCGCTCGCTCGTTCATTAAAAAGGGGTGGCTATTCAAATGAACCGTTCGCACTTTGCGGTCTGTTCACGCCTCTATGTTTGAACGAGCGAACAAAACTAGCGGTCGTATTTTTGAAAAAGATGCCCCCTGGCTGCTCGCACCATACGTTATGTCCGCTATTTAATAGATTAATCGAGTACATCGAACAGCGTATGAACTGCTCGCTATTCTTGTGGTTGGTTTTTCCTACCGCAATCTTGCGAGCAGTTCTGACTATAAATCAACCAAGTGACGTGGTCATTGAAGCTGCTGTATTAATTATGCACACCCATAAAACGCCCGTTTTGACCTTTAAGCACGCCTGCGTTCTGATTTCCACTCCCCGTTTTCAAGCACCTTCCCCTGTTACCACCCACATACGCCTCCTCCAGTCACTCAAAATAGCAGGCATTCGCTATTTAGCGAACAAACGATTTTCAGCCGCACTGACTGGTTCGCGCATGCGTATTAAAATCCGTACGCATGCGCAGATGTGCGAACATCGCTCATAACGAACGAGCGGCCGCTTACGAGCGTCTCTGAATGAGGGCCTTAGTCCCTTCCTTTATTCCCTGTATACATCAGACTGTGTTTCTAGTTCTGCATCTAATCTTATTGTGAAATTTGCTGACGATACTACAGTTGTAGGTCTGATTACTAACGAGGATGAGGATGGCTATAGGGCGGAGGTTGGTTGTTCTTATTAGATGGGGTACGGACAACAAGTTGCTCTTAAACAGTAAAAAAACTGAAGAGGTGGTGGTTGATTTTAGGAGGTCTAGGAAAAATGTTCCCCGTCCTTTAATTCTGTAGAGGGTGGGTGATTTTAAGTTTCTTGGTATTATATTTTCGGAGGACCTGTCGTGGTCGTCGCATGTTTCTTTAGTGGTAGGAAAGGCTCAGCAACGCCTGTATTTCCTTAGGAAATTAAAAGGATGTGGATTACCTAGGCCGTTGCTGGTAAATTTTTACCTAATTGAGAGCCTTTTAACTTATTCAATTACTGTTTGGTACGGGAACTCCACATGTTTGGAGCAGAGATCGCTGACTAGAGTGATCATGGCAGCTGAAAGAATTATTGGTCAGTCCTTACCTAGGCTAGAGGACATTTATGTTAAAAGGTGTGCTTCTAAAGCTAACAAGATGATTGTTGACCACAGCCATCCTTGTCACTCTCTATTCTCACTTTTGCCTTCTGGGAAGCGTTTTAGATGTCTCAAGTGCCGTACTAGTAGGATGCGGAATAGTTTTTTCCCTGCTTCTATAGTTAATTTAAATATTTTAAATGATGTTATGTAATTGCTGACTGTGAGTATCTTGCATTTTACTTTCGCTGATGCATTTTATGTGGATGTGACAATACATTAGATTTGATTTGATTTGACAAAATCCCCTTTGTTTTATTTGCTGCACACACATAAATTTGCAGTATATTATTGTTAGCGCCGATAGCAAAAGTTTTTCTGTTTTGTATACATATATGGCATTAATATTGCCATGCTGCTGGTACCATGTATGATATGGGTAAAACCGAGCGCGGGCATATTTCTTTTCTGTTTTGTTTCAAAATTTTGCCTTGTGCTATCATGGCAGCTTTCAATTAAGGCTATAAAAAGCCTAGTTGGGTGTGGCTAACAGCCAGCCCCTGTATAGATGTGTCCCTCTGTATCTAGGAGGTGAGTACATTTGACTGCAATGTAATGATGTGCTAGGCATATATGCTAGTGTTAGGGACCTGCAGAAAAATGGGGTCCCTTGATGCTGGGCTGCAGGCTTAAATGCTTTGATCAAATCATGGCAAAATCCCCTTTGTTTTATTTGCTGCACACACATAAATTTGCAGTATATTATTGTTAGCACCGATAGCAAAAGTTTTTCAACCTGACAATATCGTCAGAGAGTGCCTGTTCAGGGGTGTGGCAGGATGATGTCACTGAACGATATAGTCTTCAGAAGTCATCTGCAGAGTCACCCACATATCATGCACGGTCGCTTTACCAAGAATAATGGAATATATGTGAGAATCCACTCATAGCTCTATCTACTTCTTCTGAACTTGGATTATCACCAGGATTGCTGGTAACTTTCTAGAACTTCTCACATTTGAATGGCATCTCCATGGCAAGTTTCCATATACCCTGTAACATGGTTTTCTGCACCTGTCAGCTTCTCGAAACTCATGCTGATGCCTGCACTGTACATTTCTCTAATACAAGTGAATAAGGGTTTGTCTGCACTCACTCAGATCCTCTTAGGACCTGATTCAGAGATGTACGCAAACCCGATGGTTTGTGTACAGCTCCGATATTTTAGGGTCTGCACATGCGCAGGACCAGTTCTACGCATGTGCAGAATGGGTCCTATGATCTCTCTCGCAGATCCCCCAAGATTGTATCAATGTGAACAAAACTATATTTAACATTATAGCTCAACAGACATAGCTCTATAAATATAAGACAAGCCAAGTGACAGCAAAACACCCACATGAGACATTGCGATTAAAATAGTCAGCAATAAATATATTACATAATGTCTTCAATAAACATTTAGAGTGGCTTTTGGATGGACGTAACTTTGTGTATATATGATGAGAATAGTTTCCTAGAAAAGGCGGAACGGTTACTGAGACAAATACTCTCTGCAGATCATATAGCCAAGTGCACTTTACAAATATGCACAGTGGGAGCAACAGAGGGATTACTGCAAAAGCTTAATATGTTATAATTAATAACTCACACTTGAGACAAAAAGAAACATCTGCAGTACTTATATGTGACAATTGACTTTTGTTTTCACCATTTAAAAATAGTAAATATTTTAGTTTCAAAGAGTCTGCAATAAACATAAACTGGGACTGTTAACACACAGATTACGATAACTGGCTTTAGCTGTGAACAACTGTTTGCTATTGAGTTGAATGTATGCTCTTTTCTAGAGCATATCTTACTTGTTTCCATACTGTGCATGCTCCAGAACTGGGAATACACTGGTATGGGTGATGTCACATGCATTTTGAGCATATCTACCCTTGCGGCTGGGGTGATTGTGCTGCACCATATACCATTTCCAAACATTTATCCTAAGTGTATTTCCTTTTAACAATGCTGGCTTAATTACATGCAATCAGCCCCTGTCTAGTGACTCTATACTGGTCATAAATAGATTGGTTCTGTTACTTGGCCGTAGCTTCAGGATTCTTTTCCAGTTTGGCCAGAAATGAATGGCCAAGTTGGACAGACCCGGCCACTCAGGGATGAGCAACCAAAACAGATGGGAGCCTGGTAGTGTAGCCAGCAGATGATCACATGCAGACAGAAGACATCTGCTGACTGGGCTGACAAGGATGTTGGATAAGTAACTGATCTATTGCAATCTGATTATTCTCAAACATTTGCCCAGTTTTGGGGTCGCACTTAAAGTAATATCTGCCAGTTTGTAGCTTATATGTACAGCATTAAACACTACATGTGTCATATACACAGTCTCCACTTTGGTATGCCAACTACAAACAGAACATAAGGTATTTCAGTGTGGCTACATTCTAGATCTTTGCACACGTTATATGATCATACAAGAAGAGATCTTTTAAGTATCATAACATATCCAAAACTTTTCTGAAGACAGTTTACCTACTCTCCCAGAACATGTGGGAGACTATAGAATGTTGGTGAGTTCCCATGGACTATAAAAGTCAAAATGTGGCCAAAACTCGTCCGCAATCCCCATATGTACAAAGCTCAGGAAAGCAAAACTTTACAGAGTTTGTAATGTAACATAATGTCATGCTCGAGTGCCAGAAGGGAAATAAAATGGTAAGGAAGTAAGCAAGTGGCAGCAGAAAATCAAGTCTGGTAACAGTAGAGATATAAGGAGATATTACTATAATGTTTGCCAGCATTTACAAGACTTTTAAGTGTCCTTTTAGGAGAACTGTCAGACAAGGTCTGAGATATAGTTAGGGGAACAGAGCATTTGCCATGGAAACTCCACAAAACACTGGTGGCAGCGTTGTTCTGAGTCCCATCTGTCTGATAGTACTGGAAAGTATTAA
Organism: Taudactylus pleione; assembly: GCA_031769625.1. NCBI lineage: Eukaryota > Metazoa > Chordata > Amphibia > Anura > Myobatrachidae > Taudactylus > Taudactylus pleione. The sequence continues at coordinate 3,210,661 of JAUIMM010000261.1, forward strand.
CTACAGGCTTCAGTATCTGACAGTGAGTTTTAGTAGCAGGAACCAGAGCCGTAACTAGATTTTTTTGTGCCCTGTGCCAGATAGAGCATTGGCGCCCCCCTCATTTTTCAAAGGGACATAATTCACCCAAAAAAGGGGAATGGCTTCATGGGGAAGGGCCAGGGAAGAGATAGGAGAGGCCAGGAGATGCTGGGGATGAAATTAGAGGAAGCTACAAGCAAGAATGATAATAAACAGAAATTTGACAGGCCCAAACAGCGCCCCCTGACCTGTGGTGCCCTGTGCGATGGCACCGGCCACACTACCCTAGCTACGGCCCTGGCAGGAACCCTACAAACCACAAAATGAATATTACACTGCTTGTAAGGTTATAACATGCCTATGGTGTTGTGCGGTTCTTATAGAGTAGTTCCCCAATGCTGCCAGCTCACACTAGCAGAGCTGTGTCTTAAAGCCACAACTAATTGTAGGTAGTTGCAAGTGAAGTGCCAACTTCCGAAATTACACCCTCCCGGATCACATCCACTTTCCCAGTGAAGTGGGTGTGGCCATGATGCAGCGATTCGCTGTAAATCACGCAATCTCTGCGGTGTCGCAAATCATGGAATTTTGCACTAGGGGAAGGGTCATGATGGAGCAAATCCCATCGCTGCACCCCCAACCATTTTCCCTATGGACCTAGGAAAAAAGGTTTGTTTGAAGTAGAGTACATTAGGAATGTGGTATTACTTTAATGTACCTAGTTTGTTAAGGCTGGAACTGAAAGTTATATTTCCACTTTAATAGAAATGTGACCTCGTAGACACTGAGAAATAGCAGTCCTGATTTACTTACAATTTTTATTTAGCTGAAAAAGATTAATTCAAATTACAAAGCCAAAATCGGTGCTGCTTGGCATGGTTTTAATTTGATGCAGTAGAGATTTCATTCTTAAAGTCAAAAGAATGCATATCTTTAATGGAAGCCAATTGCTTGGCAGGTTCCAATAAATAGCAATTCTGTCAAATATGTCAGGCATTTTTTTTAGGTGCCAAGTATTCATGAGACCCGATTTATTAACTAGGAAAAATTTGCCCTGCAATGTAAAACTGAGCTAATTTGTCCAAGTTCCCCCTAAGAAAGCTAGAGACGATGCTAAGTATAAAACATAACACTGTTGACATTTTTGAATGTTTTCTTTCTTCACTAAATAGCAAGTTAAGTGACTTTTAACCATGCATCTGATCATTTCTATTATCTGTTCTTCTACAAATCAATATCTGTTTTAAAAAATGTCTCTGGAGAGTGACTGTGGTTGCCATGGTGGTCACATGACACTTTGGAAAATCTGCAGAATTATCAATCACTAATTGCAGACTCAAGAAACAAACAGAGGAAACATAGTAGTTACCAATATTCTTCTTAATACCTTCAACAATGATTTATGTTTAAAATACACATTTTCTATAGGATTGCTGCTTATAAGAGCGTTGTTCATTCATAAAGCAGCTTTGTGCTTGAGAAATCCCTCCCAGTGTCCCCGCGGCTCACGTGTTGGCTAGGGTATTCAATCGGGAAACCGTCTGACGTAAGCCCGACAGCCAGCTTCTCGATTGCTTTATCCCGGCGAGGGTTAAATGACAGGCGTCTAAATCTAGACGCCTGTCATTTTTCCGACGCCGGGAGACCGGTGCCCGGCATCCCGATCGAAGGTACGCCCGGGCGCCGTGAGCGGACAGCCGCGGGGGGGAGGGTTAGGTTTAGGGCACCCGGGGGGGACTTAGGGTTAGGCACCCCCTGGGAGGGTTAGGGTTAGGCTAGGGGAAGGGGGGGTAGGGTTAGGCACCCCCGGGGGGAGGTTAGTGATAGGCACCCCCCGGGGGACTTAGCTTTAGACAGTGGGGAAGGGGGGGTTAGGTTTAGGCACTTAGAGGGGGGATTAGGGTTAGGCACAGGGAGGGAGGTTAGGGTTAGGCACCCCTAAAGAGGGTTAGGGTTAGTTTAGGTTAGTTTGTACTTACCTAGGGACGATCGGGATTTCCAGCGCTGTCGGGCTGCCGCTGCCGGGATCTCTGCATCTGTCGGACTGACCCTGCTGGGAATCGAACTGTCGGCCATGTGTCAGCCGGTATTTCATACCGATTCCGTTGGCTAGCGTATATGCAGAAGGACTCAGAAGTTCCCTCTTCACAAAAGAAGATAAAAAGAGCTGTATTTGTGGGGTACCAGCAATTTGCTCAGGCTGAGGGGAGCAGTTAGGCAGAGCGGTGTCTTTCCTACTAAAGTACAGAGTAGGCAGTGTGATTCAATGCGTATTGTGGAGCACTGCAGATATAAAATTTCATTTCGCAGAGCTCATTGTAATGAGAGAAAGTGGTTGAAATAGTCATTTTCGTTAGGATGTTCCATTTCCACTCCACAAAGGTACATGTTTTGCACTAGTTTTGATACTTTTTGCCAGGTTGCAGTCCCTTATGACTTCTATGGTGACTGCTGGGGCGATTGAATAGATGCAGCAGCTATTGTTATGTGCTGCGATACCCTCTTAATACATAAGGGGTACACTTAAATAATATGTACATTTTCAACAGAAATGGCTCGATACATTGGCCCCAGAATCTTTATTGCTCGCTATCAGTAGTGTAAAAAAAAAAATCATTCAGCACAGGAGTAAATAATGAACTAGATAGCTGAGTTTCCAAACGTCAGTTTAAAATTTCTTATCTTTTTAATAATAATTAATATATATAAATATATTTTTTGTAATAAAAAAGTAGTACTGATGCTTTCCACCTTTGTGGACAAGATTTAGAGCGGCATAGAATTAACAATATTATAAGATTGGGTAGAGTGAGCCATAGAGAGACAGCACATAACTTGCCAAGAACATCACAAATGCATCTGAGGCCAGACCAAACAAACATTAGCGTTGGTTTTTAGACCAAAACATTAACCACATTTTAAGCACTATCCTGCAGCACCTTAAAAATGGTGATTTAGAAACTCCTGCCTATATTTAAATGGGTTTCACCGCAAATCTATAATTTGCATGGAAGACTTTTAATGCTGCTTTTAAGGTGAACATTTTTAATATATTTTAAGATGTCTAAAAAAATGTAAATGCCTTCAGGAACAATTTCATACAATGAACCTAGTGAGTAGCGCAGACCACCGTGAATTGCCATTTACTGTGGGACAAACCTGAAATGCAACCCATGACATGGGACAGGGTTTAGGATACAGGTCACAATCAAGGTTACACATACATTAGTTGAGGAGGATAGTTTACTAATGTAATTGGAAAAGCGTGCATCACTGACCAGAACAGAGGCACCAATAGGGGTGAGGGAGTGCAGGTACAATGTACTTGGGCTGAGCTTCACAGGGGTCCAGCAGTGGATTATGAGTATGGCACACCTTCCTATTAGCCCATCCTCCTGGTCTGTACACAGCCTAGGGGTCCGACTAGAAACAGTAGAACCGAGACCCGACAACAGGACATTTTGAAGGACAAGGAATATAAAACTCATTGCTCAGTGATAACCTTACTTACCTCTGCAGCTTTGTTGAAATACCATAAACAGAAAAAAGTCCCATAATGTTTAGACAATACTTTTTTTGTCAAGAGAACCCCTCACCATGTTGTGAATTGCTGTATAATTTATTGTACAGCGCCTAATGCGGGGCTTAGTCTGTACCTTTCCTAGCTTTAATAAGTACATACAGGCAACATGTACCTGATGCGTTTTAGTGATTAGACGTTTGTAACGCAATGTAGTGATTAGGTGTTATAATGCGTTTTAGTGATTTGTTTCTATTGCATTTTTCATACACTTTTCATACATTTCTTTTTTGCCAGTAGAATGATGGTAGAGCACACTGACACAGGAGAATTAGGCACTGCAACATTCTAACATATATTTAGTAATTATCTGTTACTAACGCGTTTTAGTGATTTATTTCTATTGCATTTTTCATACACTTTTCATACATTTCATCTTTGGCAGTAGAATGATGGTAGAGCACACTGACACAGGAGAATTAGGCACTGCAACATTCTAACATATATTTAGTAATTAGGTGTTCTAACGCATTTTAGTGATTTGTTTCTATTGCATTTTTCATACACTTTTCATACATTTCATCTTTGGCAGTAGAATGATGGTAGAGCACACTGACACAGGAGAATTAGGCACTGCAACATTCTAACATATATTTAGTAATTAGCTGTTGCTAAGGCATTTTAGTGATTTGTTTCTATTGCATTTTTCATACACTTTTCATACATTTCATCTTTGGCAGTAGAATGATGGTAGAGCACACTGACACAGGAGAATTAGGCACTGCAACATTCTAACATATATTTAGTAATTAGGTGTTCTAACGCATTTTAGTGATTTGTTTCTATTGCATTTTTCATACACTTTTCATACATTTCATCTTTGGCAGTAGAATGATGGTAGAGCACACTGACACAGGAGAATTAGGCACTGCAACATTCTAACATATATTTAGTAATTAGGTGTTCTAATGCATTTTAGTGATTTGTTTCTATTGCATTTTTCATACACTTTTCATACATTTCTTTTTTTGCCAGTAGAATGATGGTAGAGCACACTGACACAGGAGAATTAGGCACTGCAACATTTTAACATGTTAAGCAGTCTTAAAATTTTAGAATGCAATAGTGAGAAAAGCACCATTAACTCTTTTTTTTATGTGCTGTTTTTATGCTTATTAAGAGGTAGATAGATATGAACATGCACTAAAATATGTAAATGTATCTGTAAATGGATCACTCTAATTTTCATTTAACAAGCAGCCCGCAGAACTCTGAATAATTGCAAATGAATATAAAGTAGGAATTTTAAGAGTATGAATATGTCATTGTATTCTAATGTGATGAGAGACCACTCCATGATTGGCTGGCCGTATATTTAGCAGGTGGGCTTAACTAACTTTAAATCATTTAGCATTGTGTTCTTCAGCGAGATTGGGTTATTTGTTTTGATTCCGAAGGATTACTTCAGATCATAGAAGAAGAGTGTACATTAGCATGTAATGTAAACCAGGGCACTACAGAAAATGTTATTATTATATTTATGGTCAACAGATATTGTATTTTTTTTCACAGCCACCATATATCTGATATTATTCAAGAGCACCATATAGTTGATATTAATTAAGGACATCAGATATTTTATATTACCCAGGTACCGACAGCCCACGTGCACCATGATGGGCCCAACACTATTCAGTGCTACGATGCAGCGGCCGCAAAGTATTCTCACGCCAAGTTCCAGTGTGCTTCATCTGTGACTGTGCGTATGTAACACCATTCCTGTGCAGTTAAGGCTGCAGATCAGCGCCTGTAGTAAACTTTGAGTGGTGTTTCAAGGCAATGTGAATAAGATGCAAAATTGAAAGAAAATGACGCTATGCTACATCCAAGGCCATTAAGAGCCGGCCCCGGACCCACTACTGATAAGGGGGAGCAACCTAATTGCGGGGAGCCCCCCTTAGGAAAAAAAATACAATTTGCCCACTGGGGAAGGGGGTGGGGTGCTATGAGCCCAGTGCAAATCCAGGGGGGGGGGCACGATCAGTGTGTTCGCTCCCCCCCACAGGCAGAGGAGAGGAGATTGCCGCTGCTCAGCAGCAACAGCAGTTTCCCTGGTCTCCCACTGCAGCGTGTGCTAGGCTGCTGACAGGTAAGAGGGAGGGGGGGCAGCGTCGGCAGGCCCGGCGACAAGGGGGGACTAGGGGCACAGCAGTTTCCCTGGTCTCCCACTGCAGCGTGTGCTAGGCTGCTGACAGGTAAGAGGGAGGGGGGGCAGTGTCGGCAGGCCCGGCGACAAGGGGGGACTAGGGGCACAGCAGTCCCGGGCCCCGAGGTTGTGGGGGCCCCGGAGGGGCCCACAGTTAACACTTAACTCAGCAGCTCCCAGGGGTGCCGTGGCGCTGATGCAGGGGTACCACGGTTGGATGGTCCGTCAGCAAGTCAGCTGATCGGACCACGCGCTACCTCCTTAGCTGCCCGTGAAAATTTACATAGCAGCCCAGTCGCCCCATGCTGTACTGCTGCTAGTCTCAGTGATTGACAGTCAGAGCCGTGTGGCCCCGCCCCCTCCTACTCTTCCCGGCTTTCTTATACTGCTGCACCGGCTCACAGTGTGTGACTCCTGGGCTGAGGCTCTTCTGTTTACTGTAGGTTAGTGACAGGCTGTCTGTGACACGGTGTCTGTAATGTTTTAGGTAGTGTACAGTAGTTGTTGTTATTAAATAAAATTGAATATATGGAATATATTATTTATTTTAACCCTTTTCTTTACCATTACATTTTTGATTGTTAAATAAGTTGTATTTTTAGCACTGGTGTGGGGTTGAAGGGTGTATTGCAGGCCATGGCAAATATATGATTACATGGTTATATAGATATTTTAAACAGAGATAAAGTACAAAAGTTTTATACACTTTATTATTATGCATTTTATCTTTAGCTAAAATATCTATAACAATACAATAATATCATTACCATGGTGCAAAGTTTTTTTCTGTTTATTGCGGCACAGCGCGTGACGTCTGCTGGCTGCAGGTGATGTCTGCTGGCTGCAGGGAAACCGGGATGAATGGCCCCTAAAAAATGTGTGTTCCGGGCCCCATTATTTCTGTTGCCGACCCTGAGCGTCGGACCCGGGCCCTCCCAACAAACCTAGGCCCAGGTAATTAGTACCCGCTCCACCCCTCCACCCCTCTTGCCGTCCCTGGCTACACCTCTTGGAGCGTCTCATTTGCACCGGGTGTCTCGCTCCATTAGTGAGGCCACATCTATATGGGGACTGCACATTTGGTTGCCCCCGACCCCCACCAGTGTACTGAACCCAATATTAAATAGATGCCTATTATAGAAGGGGAGGTAGAAGGGAGTTGTTTTATCAGTGTGGTGGGCATGATAGCTTCAATGGAAGCCATGTTGCATGTCACAACCATGTCTATTTTTCAGCAATTTTTTTCTTGCATGTTTGATGCTGATTTTGAATAAACATATATATATAACAGTGAAAAATCGGGTCTGCAACATGTGTTTTCAAATCTCAGTTTTTTGGAGATTTTCCAGCATGTTTTCAGCAAATTGCAGGCAAATAGGTTTCCTCCATATTATTATTAGCAGAATTGCAGGTTCCTCCATGTAACATGGAGCAGCACAATAATAATAATGTACAGCTACACACACAAATGTATTTTTCACCAAGTTCCAGAAAGTTGGGGGCAGCGAATGAGACATAAATCTTATATTTTACAAAGCGGGTGACTTTTAAATTAGATACTTTAAGCCTTTGTATGTACAATAATAATGTATAATAATAATTTTTTTTAAAGGTCCTTCTATTCAAGAGCTAATCTAAACATTGTCTGGTTACATATTGATGATCTATTATATTTATGTACAGTAACTGTATTGTTTTAGTCAACTTTTTTTTTTCGCTTTCCATTTGTAAGAACTAAGCCTCCCTCTTTGAAATAGTCTGTAATGATTTTGCTGGTGTTATTTCTGACCCATGGAAACATACATATAGCTACAGTATTTCACTTAAAAAAAAATATCTTATAGTTTAATTAGAGGTTTGTTATTTAATAGGGAAAAGTTTGTTAAGAGCTTTTTTAGCATAAAAGAACACCTCCTAATTGTGCTCATGTAAGGGAATAACCCCCCTCTCTCCTTACATTGTGCGGTGCCTTTTCTAGCTTCTGCATAAATATTGCCTGGATGATGTGGGGAGCACTGCATGGAGGGCGGGGGGCACTTCATACTGTTCCCCCCAGACCTTGATACGATGGTTCGTCTGTGCATGTGCATGACACGGGGACCTGGCAGTACCTGAAAGCTTCGCTGAAGCCAGAAAGGCACCGCCGGGGCTCCCTTGCCCGCAATGGGGACCGCAACGCTCTCTCCATGTAAAAGATGGCGAGAACGATGCTTGACAAACAGTGGTAATCTTACATTTCCGCTGTTTGTTAAATCAGAAAGGGTGGCATTACCCCTTTAGGGAAACAGTATATAATACCGGCAGCTGTTTAGCCGCCGGTTCAAATCCCGACGCGATAAGCCCGACAGCAGGAGATCCCGATGCCAGCTGGTAAGTACCCTAACCCTCCCATCTCCCCCCTTACCCTAACCCTCCCTTAGGGGTGCCTAACCCTAAAACTCCCGGGGTGGTGCCTAAACTTAACCCCCCCTTTCCGCATCCGGGGGGGGAGTTGTGCCTAGCCCTAACCTACCCCTGGAGGTGCCTAACCCTAACCCTCTCCCCTAGGGGTGCCTAACCCTAACCTTACCGCCCAAACCCTAACCCTGGCCCCGCTACACTCTCTAAGCCCAACCCCCACATTTATTAATAATCGCCATTGCAATGCGATCTGGGCATGACATTACCGCCCATGATCACATTGTCATAGCGCATGCGGTCATAGCGCCCGGATGTATCATCCAGGACATGCAGGGACATGGGCTCCCAGAGGCCCGTCCCTGCTATGTGCCCAGAGAGCTCCCAGGGGCTCCTGTGCATCTGCAGATGTACGGCTGCCATTGCCTGGGAGGGTCCGGGGGAACCCTCAGATGGCTAATTATGCGCGGTGTAGCCCATAGATATGGGGGCCAATATCCAGAACGCATCACATTCTGGATGTTGGTAAATTTGACAGCATAGCATCCCCCATAGAAACCTAGGTATCGAAGATACCTGCTGTGGTCCCTCCTTCATACATTTGGGGATATTAAATATTTGTGGTTAATCCGTTTTCGAGGATTATACTTCAAATATACAATGATATATACTTCAAATATTCAATGATAAATGGTCCCCTTAGTCCTGTTCGAATGGTTTATGGTTCCTTAGGAGCTCAGTTCAGTGACCACACATCCACCTAACAGTCCATATAAACACAAGAGCCCACCGAGGATCAACTAATCTTCAAAGAGAGAATAATCTCATATCTATATTGCAGACACACGCCATGCACCTGACAAGGGGCCTACTGCTCTGTAACATTATACGCTGTGTATAGTTTCTGGGATTATTCTTCCATTGCATCATGCACAGAAGGAAATACCAGCTTCTGCTCTGTGCCATGATTCCTATATATTATTCTCACAAATAACACCTATAGGGGGGAATTCAATTAGCCGCAATAATGCTATAATTCATTGCGCGCTGTTTTCACACCCTTTGCAGGATTTTACAACAATTAATGCACGCTTCGCAGGATATTTTCAGCAAGCACGCTTCTGAAACCCAAAACGGCAAGTTACAGGCATCACAGCAATGTCGCGCTTTAACCTCTGCAGGCTGCCACCTATGCGAAGTGCATGAAAGAGTGGGGACGTCATCCTGCCCCCCCTTAAAGTGGCAAATAAAAGATAGCAGGAGGCTGTTACTGGCCATAAGCAAAGTATTGGAGGCAGTTACAAGGTGGCAAATGGTTTATTTTTGCAACATTTATAAATAATGGAAAAATGATAGCAGGCAATTGTATTTTAGAAAATAGAGTATTTTTGGGCACATTAAAATATCTCTCTAGAGTGATTTTTAAGTGTTAACGACATACAAGCTTGTAATATTATTGAAAAAAAACACTTGTAACTCCCATCTGTAAGTACAAAAAGCCCTTTCCCATCACTACAACACAAAACATACATGTTCCACATCATGTAACCTATTTTTCTGCTTATTCCAGAAAATGACATGACTTTAATGCATACATATTACTATTTAAACACCTAGTCTAAATACATTATTATTTAATTGGAGGGCTGTCTCAGATGTACAGTACTGTACTGTGGGCCTGATTCAGAGCCACTCGCTGCTGGCGAGCGCTCGCTCTGAATCAGGGCATTTTTTTTTTCTTCAGGCTGCTCGCTAAGCTGTGGGTGACCACCCATAGCTTTTGCGAGCGGCCTGTAGATGGTCGCGATTATTGCGAGGAGATTCTGTGGTAGGGTTTCAGTTCTCGCAAGCCCGAGTGGACTTCCTGCTCTATTAGAGCAAGAAGCCCACTACTGACATCACTAGTGATGTCAGTAGAGCTGCCCTCAAACGCCAGGCGTTCCTTTGGGAGCGCCTGCGTTTGCTCAATCACCCCCTCTACCCGCCTACAAAACGGGACGAGCTGTCAATCAACATCGACAGCCGCCCCTCTTGTAGCAAGCCCCAGAGTGACTGAACTTCAGTCGGTCGCTGGGGCTCGCACATGTGCACGTCGGATGCGTCGCATGCGCAGGGGGAAAACATCGACCCGCTTGCGAGCTCTTTGCTCTTGCCAGTGACTCTGAATCAGGCCCTGTGTCTTATGATCATTCCTACATTACAATAAGGACTTTTCCTACCCATTGAAACCACATTTCTGACTGAATAGCAAAAAGTGTGACTGTAGCTTTAACCTGCGTTAAAAAGTTATGCAATCTAGTTTGTGGCTAATTGAATTTGGCCCTTAGATAGATGAGTAATATCATAATCTGTAAATGTACAAATGGTAAAGTTCTGCAAATGGGCCACAATGGGGGATACTGCAACTTTCTATGGATTGTGGGCCTAATTCACAACAGTACACAATGTTGTGTACGCACGCAGTTCAACTGCGATACTATGCTAGTCCATTGCGATCGCAATGCAATCTCAGCACTACATAAGGACGCCCACTTTTCCTTGCACACATCCGCAATGTTTAGTAAGACTGCGAAAACATCAGTACAATTGAGTACCATCACAGCCTTACGTACACTTGCACAAGCCCTGGCCTTACTCAGAAATTGCTAACAACCACGCCCGCTATCAGGCCTCAGGCTGCGTAGGCCATCGCAGTGGATAATATGTGCATGCCCCTGCAACGGTGTTGAAACGCACTGGCTGCATTCTTCCGACCTCCCCCCGTTACCACCCACAAACGGCACTTTCTGTCAAGCACTTTGCGATGGGTCTGCGTAGTGAATGCAATTGCAGTCCCAATCACAATAGCTAGTACGCGCACTGCGATGCATACACATACGCCAATTGCATGCGTATTAGCAAGTGCGCTCCTTGCTGAATCAGGCCCTGTATGTGCAGGGTCGGCTCCAGGGTGAGCCACGCCCTGTGCAGGATGGGACTCATGCACCCGTTACTTGCGTGCGGTGACCATAAGCCACGCCGCCTAAATTACGTTATTTGGGGGCATGCCCATATAGCATGCCTCCAATTAAATTCAGACTGGGGCGAGCCCAGCACAACATCAGTAGCTGGACTGCCCCAGCTCTCTTTCTGCGCGCGGCATCCATTCCTCTTCTCCGGGGCCGGCACCGCTGCACAGCTGCGGCAGTCATGGTGCCTAACCTACCGATGCCCGTGGGACACTTCGTCCCGCGGGTGGAACAGCAGGGCAGTGCCCGAAAAATGGGACTGTCCTGCCGAAATCCGGAATGGCTGGAAGGGGTGCGCCCTCTATGGGGTGACGCCACTGTTCGACCGCACTGATCGAACGTGCCTCGAGCCGGCCCTGAGTATGTGTGTATCACATAATAATATTCCTGCACATTCAGTATTACGATTTTCGAGATGAGTGAGACTGCAGAGGAATGTCACATTATCGGCCTAATTCAGGGGTGTACACAGTTTCGATATTGTCGTAAATGGACGAATGGTTTGTCTACTGCGCATTAGTATGAGACGCACTGTGCATGTACCGTGATGGATTTGTGATGGAGGTCGCAATGTCAATTTAGACGCAGTGTGATTGAAAGACAGTGATTATTTGGGGAGAGGTAACAGGGAGTGTTGACATAAACGCAGGCGTGTCACAATGGTTTTGGTGGCAACACAGCCAGCAAACGCGTCTTCATACTCAGTGGTAACTTCTCCGGCGTCTTAGTTCTGATGGGCAATCTGAACGACCATAGAGTTGCTCAGAAGGTCGATGTTGGCTTGATGTGCGACCGATACTCCGTCTTTCGACGCAAACGATAGATCTGGGACGCCACCAGTGGGCGTCTCAATACAAATCCTGATGGCTGTGATATTTGCATATTTTCGCACAACCGCTGTGAATCTCTGAAGCCGGTCCTACATTCTATATATTCTGTCTGAGAACCCAGAGAACATTTCCATGTAACACATTTTAAATCTGTCACTTATTGGCTACAAAAAGCAAAACATTTGGTTATTTTAAATTATTTTTGCTGTTACTTCATTACTTAGTAAGGATCTAGTAATGTGGATTAGTTAATATGAAACAATGTAAATAAACATGTATCAATTGATATTAACAGTAATCTTTTTTTTACCAATGCAGCTTCTCTTTGATATAGAGGCAGGCAACAGGTATGGCTCCAGCTATCCTCAAACACCAGTATGCCTAGTCTGCCAGAGGCATTCCCTAATCCTGTTAGTGAATGATGTACTATATAAAATATTATTACACAATGTAACAAATCAGTATGTGTAATAGTCAAGCATACAGTTAAGGACAGGTATTCCCTTTTTTTCCTGCTAATTGAATTGTTTGTATGTTTTCTCAGTAAACCTCTAAGAAAGCATATTTATTCTGCTGGTAAACTAGCAGGCCAACGAAAATAAGCGAATCCAGATGGGAAAACAACACCAGGGTCACAAACTACTGCCGAGTGCAGTCAATCTGTCCCGAAAACTAAACAAATGGCATCAATCACTGAGAGTGAAAATGTAACAGTGCTAGAAGCTAGAATAGGCCGCTAGTATATAATTGAATGGGGCTATTGACAACCTAGACCCGCAAAGAATTCCCTTTCTGCTGTAGTTTATTGAACTGAGAGAATGACATTTATATGTACTGTATTGTGCTTATTTAGTGATAGTATACACCCAATAGAGGTCTTTCACTAAATATATCACTTAAGTGGCACAGTGTGTATTTGTACATAGGTAGAAGGCTCCATTGGAGGTATCATCACCAGATGACACAACAGAAGATACTATTAGGCTGATTCTAACTTGGGAGCAAAGCAAAAAAGTAAAGTACAGCTGGGTACACACAATGTGTGTCCCAGCCATCGGAATGACGCAATGTAACAGTATATCGTGCGCGCCGTACAAACTACACGATATGGTGTATAACCTTGCAATATATCGTTCCATGCAGCATGTTACAGCATGGCGTTGTTCATTGCATCGCCCTATCTGCTGTGCAATACAGCAGATGGGATGATGCATTGAACGACCGCAGTGCACGCGCAATCAAGTATAAACACTATACGATCTGCACGATTTATCGGTCCGATTCCCGTCACATGATATATCATACAATATGTCAGGGTGTGTATCCAGCTTAACTTTGTATCTGGAACGAACCATGATGCAAATGCATTTATTATTTTGAATGCAGGATAAATACTGGCTGCTTTTGCATGTAGCACACATATACTGGACAACTTTATATTTATACTACAAGTTATGGTGCATACACACGGTCAGATTTTTCTTCAGATCTGAACGATAACGATTTAAAAAATTGTTCAATCGTTCATATCTGAAGGAAAATCTGACATATCTGACATGTCTGAACGATGAACGATGCGCGTTCCCGATGGTCAGATAACGATATCTGACATCTGATGTGTTTGCAGTCAGATTTGGACGATTCCATTAATTTTAATGCAGTCAAAAATCGTTCAAATCATTGTTCAAATCGTTCATCAAATTGTTCAGATTGTTCAAATCGTTCAATCGTTCATCTGACAAATCTGACCGTGTGTATGCTCCATTAGATGTGAGTTTGGACACGCCTCTCCCAAATCTAAATCTCCCTGCACATTTTACACCTGCCCCACCTACAGTGCAGCATGGTGTTGCCTAGGTGCAAAGTTACTTGCTTGCTCTTGCTTTGCTGCCCCCCCCCCCCTTCAGAATCAGCCCCTATGTATTAAAGAATCATTGAGGGCGTATATTCAGAAAAGAGCTACACATTTATGTATTTCAGCTCCACTTTTACAACTGTGAGGGGCATTGGACAAGACACCAAATAGAGGTGAAGTGTTTGGAAAAGATAGGGACATGTCCAGATGTGCTTTTTAAAACCTGAGAGAGGACAAGCTCATTTGTTTGAGTAGTCATATGTACATACTGCAGGTCCAATAGTGAACCAGGCAGATGTCGGACAGAGGATGTAGTCAGCATCCCGACAGTCAAGATGCCGACGGTCACAGTAACGACAGCGACTTTCCGACTGTCAGAATCCAGACAGATTGCGGAGGGAAGTATTATAGTTAAGGGAAGGCTTAGGGCTAGGGAAAGGCTTAGGGTTAGGGGGAGGGTTAAGGTTAGGCACTAGGGAGAGGGCTAGGTTTAGACTGTGGGAGAGGTGAGGTAGGGTTAGGCTGTGAGACAAGAGGGTTGGGGTTTGACTGCAGGAGGGGTGGGTTTGGGTTAGGGTTAAAATATGTCAGAAATCTGTCGGGATTCTGACTGCCAGGATGCCACTGTCGGTATTCTGACCATCTGCATCCTGACCGTCCATATCCCATACCCAACACATCTGGCAAACTTATGCTGGTGGAAAAGAGAGCCAGAAGTTAATTTATGAGTCAGGGGGTATCCACTACCAGATCTGAAAACGACTGCATGATTACGACATTGTAATAGTGCAGTCATTTGTCAGTTGTGTGATGAGCCTGCACTGAACAAGCAGACGTTCAGTGCAGGGTCATCAATCATCTGGAAACATGCTGAACCTGACGATATCGTCAGGTTGACCAGCATGTTGGAGAGATCATAGATGTCTAAACGACCAGCGGGCACGCGCATCGTTGGTCGTTCAAACAATTTGCAAACGATTGAAGAATCAAACGATCATGATCGTTCAATCGTCCCACTTAATGGTGTAGTGGATACCCTTAGGGATAAATGCAGTGTAGATGTGTATTTTGACAGAAATGTAAACAGGATTTACCTTCTATAAGCAGTACATGGGAAATAAGCTTTGAATCTATCTTCTAAGGTTTTTGGTTTAGCCAATAAGTAAAATCCATGGATTTTATTGCAGCGGGGGTTCCAGCACCTAAGAGACTGTGGCCCTCATTCAGAGCCACTCGCAAACAGCAGTACGCTCGTTGCGTTCCGATGTTGAATAACCGCGCATGCGTCGGTGTAACAGTGCGCATGTGCGTACGGCAGATTGCGAGCTTTTTTGGTCTCGTTCGTCAAATAGCGTACAGGAAGTGACATGTCAAATGTGATTGACAGAACAGGGCGTTTTTGGGTGTTGACGGGGGTGGAGATGGAAAAACGCAGGCGTGGCGAGGCGTTTTTGGGGCGTACATACATTAGCAAATGCGAGCGTAAAATGTGTTCGGACCGACTCATACGTCACTGGATGATCCTCTTTCCCTTCAAAATGCTCGCACAGCTTAGGGTCTGGATTACTCGACCACATTGGCGATGACCTTCTCCTCCGTCTCGGGACTCCACGATGTTGTTGCGATTAATCGCGGGAGGGCTGAAAAGCAATTAGTGTTGGATTGAAAACCGGCTTGGTATGTGTTTTGAAATCAGTTTTTTGGGATAGCACAAAACCGTACGCAGGTGGAAATCAGAGCTGCTAATGTCAGGATGACACAATCAATTTGCGTACATTTGTGGGGGTTTATTTTGCCCTCAATTTGGTGGTTAGGGCCTATTGTAACAATAATGTCATCATGTTTTAATTTTCGCCCCATTTTATTTTTGCCTCTTGAATTTGCCTCGTTATATGATTTTTTAAACGTTCCTTAAAGAGCCCATTTTTTTTTAGTTTTGTTTTGTTTTTTCCCAGTTTTTGCCTTTTGGTCCAGGATTAAATTTAACCCATTTGTACAATAATTTCACAATCCAATGTCAGATTTTTTGTTTCAATTTATTGCTCAAACAAAATAAAAAAAAATAAAAAATTTGGGAACATCTTTTTTTGCCAAAGATATGTCCCAAAATCAAACAAATTGGCCCAACATAACTGTTGACATAAACATACAAAAAAAATTTAAAAACATTTCACAAGAAAGGAGAGGGAAGTTTTGACCAGAAAGGAATATGAGACAAGCACAGAAGGATTGTGGGAAAAGTCACCATTGCTGTCATCGTTTTTTCACCCGTTTGGATGGGGGAGGGAGGGCGCCAGACCGGGTCCGGGATGTCATCGGGCTGGCCTGTCCAGAGGCAGATGTTGTGGCCTCTGGACTAGGCACAGGGCTAGGCACATTTGGAGGATTGGCTGATGTTGTGCCAGAGGTGGAGGATCCTGATGTTCCGGCAGGAAGGGAGGTCGGCTCCACCATGTGCTGGCGAATGAGCTGCTCCAGGGCATTGGCGATGCGGATGTTGGCCCTGGTATTTTCCGCCAGGGCCTGACCAATGGTCACGTTGGCCGCAGCATTTTGCTCCAGGGCCTCAGCCACCCCTAGCAGACTGGCGTCCATCCTCTGCAGAATCTCCGTATGGAAATCCGATTTGAAATTGAGTTCTGTGAGGAGGGACACTGCCTGTGAGGGGGATTGCCCTGGACTGGCTTCTGCAGGGTCCTCAGCCGGATGTACTGGTTCCTCCCCTGCCGAGCCAGCAGAAATTCAGCGGCCAAGGCTCCCCTCTGGAGCAGACTCATCCGCCTGTGTCTCTGTTAGGAAAAAAGAGAAAAGCCTCACATTAGAATCTACATATTGGCACAATAACATTTCAGAGTTGAGGACATCCAAAGATTTACCTGGGACAACATGAGGAGCCGCAAAGTCTGGCATGTCCGTATCCATGTTGGACACGCCAAACACCTCCACAGGCTGCACACACCCCTGTGCCAGCTCTTCTAAATCGGTCAACTCCAATGACACAGGGGTGGGACCCCCACCTGTCCCCCTTGCATGCCTAGCCCTGTCCGCGAGTTTTTGCTTTAGGCGATATTTGAAGTCGCCCCATCTGTGGGAAAAAATGGAAGCCATTATCCTTTTGTTTAAAATGGTGTTTGTTTTTAGGGGGGGCAAGTGTTTACTTACCGCCGTTTGACATCCCGGGCTAGACGGACATAATCACCCACCCTATTGACAGCAACGGCTACCTCTTCCCACATTCTCCCCTTCTGGCTTAGACTCATATTCCTGTCTGCCTGTGGCAGGATGTCCACACACTTCTGTATCAAAACCTCCATCTCCTTTCTTGTGAAATGTGGCTGCCTTTTTTTTTTGGCAGCTTTGGCCGGAATACTGGGCCCGGCAGCCTCTTCCATGTCATCCTCCTCACCTATTTGTGTAAATATTCAGATTTCACAAAATCACAACTTGCCCAATCTTATGTTTCAAATTAATCATTGATACAAAATGCATGAAAGACTTACCGCCTGACTCTTGGGCATTGTTTCCCTGGTCTGTCGCCATGTCTGAGGTCCAATCAAGAAATACCCCAGAATTTTAATGTGTTTTCGTGACGTATTTATACATGCGTCCTTATTTTGAGGCCGCATCATTGATTGTGCGTTCCTATGATCCCTCCTTAATTTGTGCGGGAAACGAAACACTATTTATGGCTTGGTGTGTCTCGAGTCGAGGTGGCGTTTTTGGATTGTTGGAGGTTACCTTGGCTGGAGTTTATTGTTTGCGTATAAAGGAGTTGGCGGTTGGAGATTATTTTGTTTGGTAGATTTGCGTTTTTATTTTCCGTTCTCTTTTTTGTTTTTTATTTTTTTTACCTCGTTTCTTGATTTGGTAAGTTTTGTGAAGTCTAACTTTTGATCAATTGTTGTTTCATTGTGTTTCTTCATTTTTGTACATTTTGGATCCATAATTTCATATATTTTAGCTTTTGATTAATTTCGGACCCAAAGACCTTTTGATTTGGACTCTTATATATTTGCTCTTGGTAAGTCCATTTTTTATCTTGTATTTGCGAACTAATTAGCGCATTTTTCACAGTTTGTATAGTGACTTGTATTTGCGAACTAATTAGCGCATTTTTACTACTTACTATTGGGACTTGTATTTGCGAACTAATTAGCGCATTTTTACTACTTACTATTGGGACTTGTATTTGCGAACTAATTAGCGCATTTTTACTACTTACTATTGGGACTTGTATTTGCGAACTAATTAGCGCATTTTTACTACTTACTATTGGGACTTGTATTTGCGAACTAATTAGCGCATTTTTACTACTTACTATTGGGACTTGTATTTGCGAACTAATTAGCGCATTTTTACTACTTACTATTGGGACTTGTATTTGCGAACTAATTAGCGCATTTTTACTACTTACTATTGGGACTTGTATTTGCGAACTAATTAGCGCATTTTTACTACTTACTATTGAGACTTGTATTTGCAAACTAATTAGCGCATTTTTACTACTTACTATTGGGACTTGTATTTGCGAACTAATTAGCGCATTTTTACTACTTACTATTGGGACTTGTATTTGCGAACTAATTAGCGCATTTTTACTACTTACTATTGGGACTTGTATTTGCGAACTAATTTGCGCATTTTTACTACTTACTATTGGGACTTGTATTTGCGAACTAATTTGCGCATTTTTAAATGCTTATTAATCATTTTAATTTTTTTGAGGTTGCCCTTTCGCTTTTTGGGCAAACATTTCAACCCATTTTGATGTACTGTGTGCAATGTCGTTTTGCTCTTTTGCCAAATGTGTGTTTCGCATATTTTAAGTTTGGTCTAGCACAAAATTTAGAAACAAAAATGCACAGAGTGAAATTTTTCAAATAATTTTTGTGATTAATTTCAGTTTGGACATATCATGACAATACCCCGGCATGTAAGCAGCAATGGATGGTATCATCAAGCTAAGTTGTTTTGAATTTTCTTTTGGGGTGGGTCCAAAGCCTTACATTACAATCTTGCCATTTCAGGTTGATCTAGGGCGGATTGTTCTGGCCATGCTCCCGGAAGCCGACCAACCTCAATCTCGTCCCAGGCGTAGGCATCGTAGGCGTGCAAGGCCCCAGATATTTCGAACACGTGTCACCCTTTTTGGAATGCCCGATGATGAGGTTTTAAGACGCTACCGTCTTCCTCCCAAAATCATCATAGACACTCTCTCATTAATAGAGAGTGATCTTGAGCGGCAAATTGACAGTCCTACAGCAATACCACCACTTACGCAATTTATGGCGGTGTTACATTTCTGTGCCTCAGGATCGTTTCAAACAACGGTGGGAATAGTGGCAGGCATCTCACAATCCTCCTTTTCCCGGATCCTGAGGGCAGTGATGGAGGCACTTTTCAAGCACCTCCATCATTTTATTCAAATGCCTTTGGATATGGGTGCCCTTAGTGTGGCCAAGGCCAATTTTTACCAAATAGCTGGCTTCCCACACATCATAGGGGTTGTGGATGGTACTCACATACCACTTCAGCCTCCAGCACGGCTGGAGGCCATATTTCGAAACAGGAAACACTATCACTCCCTGAATGTAATGGTGGTATGTGATGCCTCCCTCCAGATCCTGTCCCTGAATGCAAAATGACCAGGAAGTGCACATGACTCCTTCGTCATCCGGCAATCAGGGATATGGCACAAATTAAACAACCTACAAGCTGGTGATGCGTGGCTTCTGGGTAAGTGTAGACCTTTAGTACATAACAATGTTAAACTTGATACACAGTGATCCTGATGTTGTCTATTCTTTTTCACAGGAGACAGTGGATACCCTTGCATGCCCTGGCTGCTCACTCCTTACTTGGCTAAGTGAGTTTAATACCGCACTTACAGCCACCAGGCAAGTGGTGGAGCGCTGTATCGGCCTTTTAAAAGGCCGATTCAGATGCCTCCACCGCTCTGGTGGCGAGCTCATGTATTTGCCGGATATGGTTTAGAAAATTGTGGTCCTGTGTGGGATCTTTCACAACATCGCCATAAGGAGTGGTGTTCCAATGCAGCCAGAGGATGCCTTACCTGAGGATGGCCCCCCCGAGGTTGGTCGGAGGTCAGTATGTGGGGGGGCCATACGCGATGATGTGGTGGCCCGATATTTTAGGTAATTATTGATCAAACAACAGTGTGTATACCCAATGTGTTACGGTTTTTTAACGTTCATCTTTTTTTATATTAATTCTTGCACCATCTTCTGTTTGTTTGCATAATCTTTGGCACTCCCACGATGACTACTTCCTGCTACCCTTCAAAAACCTTTCTGTGGAAACTTCGGGAATATATTCTGACACCAATATTGCAACGCCATATTTGTGAAATCATGTGGGCATGGACCTTCGTCAACCAGTTCTTGATTTGTTGTGTGTTTGTTTAGTGTTTTTGGTATGTGGAGTTTTTCTGATTATCACTGTGTGTTCTGTTTGTGAGTGACCACTTTGTATTTTGATTTCTGTTGTGAATAAATATTTGGAGAGTGTAATTTGTTTCCTTTTTGGGCACGTTAGAAGCAAGTGTAAACAAAATCCCAAACGTTAATTTTACCTAAGGGGTAACCCAGTAATGAAGCAAGTGGAGCTAAAATGTAATATGTTTTCGGGGTACTAACCAACACAACAAGGAATCGTGTACAATCAGTTGCCTTCGTAAGATTGTCCTAAGCAGTTTGGCCACCAAATAGGAACCTGAAAAATGGTGTAAACTATCATGTTGACCACCACAAAAAAGGAAAATGACATTGGTACTGGGAGGTGTTTCTTGTGCCTGTTTGCATTCAAAATACAACACACAATCTGTAGTGAGTTTCTGGTGCAAACCTTGCTTGAAGAGTCTACTTATGTCAGTGTAAAGAATCTTGGATTTACTCCAAACGCATGAGACAGAGCTTGATTTTAAACAGATTTATTAAGAAACAATTTAAAAAAAAAAAAAAAAAAAACTAATTCCGAAGGAGGACCAACAGATGGTCAAGGCCCTGCATCAGCCCGGTGACCTGCTCCCGCATACGGCCCACACAATTCACAATCTGTTCCCGACGCCTCTGTTCCTCTGTGGGTGACAAAAGTTTGGGGATTAATAAATCGATAATGAAGCAACATTGTAAAAAAACAAAAAACAAGCAAACACAAACTTACAAGCTTGTGGGCCAAAAATAAATTACACGGATAAAACCCAGAACCCCAAAATGTCGTATGCCAAAAATACAAGGGCCCTAAAAAAAGGCACACAGGTGTCATATGTGTATGGTGACATCAGCAGGAACAGGTAAAGACAACCCCCAAAAATACCCTAAGGCGAAAAAAAGAAAAAAAAATGGGGACGACACATGATTACATACAAACAGTTTGTGGTGTCCAAAATAAACTTTAAAAACATACCGTTCTCCAAAACGAGAGAGCCAGAAGCCACTCCCTGGACCACCTCGGAGGTGGCTACATTCCCCAACCCGAGGGGCAAGGTGTTTTCGCCATCCTGGGAGGGGGTATTTGGAGGAGGGACGGATGGAGGAGAGGGGGAATTGGGCTGGAGGGGAAGTAGGCCAGAAATTTCGGCCACAGGGTCTGGGGAGGAGGGGGGAATAGAGGAATTGGGGGTTGGAGAGAGGGGCCGGGACCGGCGTCTTGTGTGGCGATGCCGCCGTAGTGTTTTCTGTGCCCCTAAAAAATGACCAAAAAATTGTTGTTAGTTTCAACAGGAAACAAAAAAACAAAAAAAAAAAAAACACAATAGGACAGACATGAAAACATGCACATGCAGATATGACTACAATGACACAATAGGACAGACATGAAAACATGCACATGCAGATATGACTACAATGACTCAATAGGACAGACATGAAAACATGCACATGCAGATATGACTACAATGACTCAATAGGACAGACATGAAAACATGCACATGCAGATATGACTACAATGACTCAATAGGACAGACATGAAAACATGCACATGCAGATATGACTACAATGACTCAATAGGACAGACATGAAAACATGCACATGCAGATATGACTACAATGACTCAATAGGACAGACATGAAAACATGCACATGCAGATATGACTACAATGACTCAATAGGACAGACATGAAAACATGCACATGCAGATATGACTACAATGACTCAATAGGACAGATATGAAAACATGCACATGCAGATATGACTACAATGACTCAATAGGACAGATATGAAAACATGCACACGCAGTTAGGGCCCACAAGATAAACTTGAAAACCACAGTCCAGAACACTTACTTTCCGCAATCTGCATGCGAAAGCATGCCAGCAAGCGGGGCGTCCGCCGGTGCAGGTCCGACCACCTGCGCTCCAGCTGGCCAATATGTCGGCGTGAGCCGAAGGAGCGCAGGCGTCGACGTACCTCCGCATATGCGGAACGCTTGCGCCTATTGGAGATGGGTGGAGGCTGACTGGTGATCCTCCTGTCCATCACCTCCGTCAGCACCAGCAGTTCGCGCCTGGTGAATGCGGCGGATCTCATGATGGCAATGGTGTTTTTTTGACAAAATATTTTTAATAAAGCACCACAAAAAAATTTGATTGGCTAATGTATTTGGGAAATTAACAGGACAAATTCTATTGGTTAGTGTATGAGTCATGTGTTCGACAGGGCCACAAATCTCTTGAGAGTTATGATAGGCTTGATGCAGTGACATGCGTAAGCAAATTTAAATAAAGAAATGAACCACAGAAAAATTGTGGGGAGACAAACAAATAGAACAATTGTTTAATTGGGGCTAACATGTCTTTGGGAACAATAAAAGCGAAGGTTTCAGCCGTACGTATTCTGCGAGCAAATACAAACACGGACAAGATTAAAGTTTATTGCATTGTGTTGAAAAAAAAAAAAATTAAGCTAATTGATACATTGATTGGCATGATACGATTGAGGGAGGTAGGCCGAAAAAACGAGCAGGTAATCGGAATCTGACAGTCCCACTTCCGGTTTGTACTTGTGCGTGCGTTCCCTTCAAGCCATTTCGGGGATGTACGCTCGCTATTTGGTACGCTCGTTAGTCAGAGGAGGGGTCGCCTGAGTTTGGGATTTTTAGCTGCGTAGGAAAAAACGAGCGAGTGCTTGAATTTAAATATTTTTTTACGTACGGCGAACGTGCGTACGCCCACTTGCGAGTGGGTCTGAATGAGGGCCTATGAACCATTTACCAGTAGGGAGCGACTATTGGGCAAAACCATCTGATATAAACAGAGTTCCTCTTTGTACACCATTCTGCTAATATCTGGGATTGGCATTAGGAAACAGCCTATTCAGTGTAATTGAGGATTATACCTTTCATAATAAACTTTACAGTTTAGTTGAATTTTTTATTTTGATGTTTCTCCCTCGTGTTGTACCATGCATTCCTCATATTGGGGGTAGTATGCCATATGTTTATTTCCCATTCTAAGTCATGTGGGCCCTGATAGGGACAAGTGCATCTAGGTATATAGTATTCCATAAAGTTGGGAAACCAGGGTCTTACATAAGGGCTGTAACACAGTAGTTCAAAGGGAGGTCTCAGAGCCCTCAGTACTTAGACTGGGTTGAGGGGGCAAAGATAAAAAGAAATGTTGATTCTGTATAAATTCTAACAGCTTAAGGCAGTGGTTCACAAACTTTTTGGAATCACGGCGCACTAGAGTATCAGCATTTTTACCACTGCATCCCTGGGCCAAAAGTTTCTTATTTAGAATTCAGTAAAAACATTAAATGAAGTAAATTGTGTCACCTTTAGGGTCAGTTATGTGGTGGTTGACAGGGCTGTGCTTCTTTTTTTTTTTTTTTTGTCCACATATTTTTGATTGGCAGCCATGAGCACTGGTTTTGCCTATCACACTGACTAAGAATCATTTTATTTGGTGCTGGACCACCAACCCGAGGCAACCCTGCAAGTGCCCTGAGGTACCCTATTAAAGTGTGGGTTTATAGAAGTAGAGTTTTTGCCCACAGCAACCAATCAGATTCTAGCTATCTTCTAGAATGATGCTAGATAAATGATAAGTAGAATATGATTGGTTGCTATGGGCAGAACCTCCACTTCTAAAAGCCCGCACTTTAGTAAATATACCCCTAAGTGTTTCTGAAGGATGTTTTTTTGATGGTCTCCCTTAGGAAGCGACTGACCATGTAGCAAAATCAACAGAGAACCTAAGACCTACTTGAATTCAGCTACATAATTATCTAGAGAGAGATTACCACATATAGGGCCCTTATTCAGAAGTGCACATACGTGCACTGCTGAATGGAGATTTCCGATGGTCGGGAATCTGCGCAGGCGCTGAACCCGTACTGCGCATGTGATCGCATGCAGAGATTGATAGTCTGCTGCCGTTTGTGGGTGGGGAGGGGGTGGTGAAGGCCTCAGTTTCCCAAACCGAAGGCGTGCCGCCATCGTTGGGGGGAGGGAAGAGACCAGGTTCTCCGTCAGCTGACAGAGATTTCATGGCCCCTTTGTTGTATCTGCAGCGGCCGGCTTGCGTGACCTCATGGGTCACTCGGCCGACCGATGGGATCACAGATTATCCGATGTTGCGTCCTTGGACACAACTCAGATTAGTGATGCATGCATGTTAGCAGCTGCGATAGCTACTGCGTTCTCTGCTGAATCACCCCCATAAAGGTTGGTTGTCTCAGATAGGTGTCATGGGGGACTTGGGAGTAGTAAAGTTACATCTAAACGCAAGAGCAATTTTTATGTATATTTGTAACTATGTTCACATGAATAGCATGAGTAATTATTATTAATGTATACAGGCGCCAATCATATTACGTTAATGCTGCACACAGAGGCCCTGATTCAGAGCCGGACGCTCTTACAGAGCGCTCGCTCTGAATCAGGGCCGTCCTTCCTGATTTTAGAGCAGCCTACTGGCCACCAGCATAGCTGTGGGTGACCACCCACAGCTATAGCGAGCGGCCAAAAAGATGGTTGCGATGGTCATGACCATCGCGACCATCGGGTTTGCGACGAGACCTTTGTGGTAGGGTCTCATCTGCTGCAAGCCCTGGAGTGCTTTTGGCTCTATCAGAGCCAAAAGCACTCCCACTGACATCACTTGTGATGTCAGTGGGGCCGGCCCCAGACGGTAGGCGTTCCCATGGGAACGCCTGCTTCTGGGCAGCCACGCCCCCGGCACGCCCACCAAAGGGGGTGTGCTGTCACTCACCATCGACAGCATGTCCCCTTTGTAGCGAGACCCATAGCGACGGCTTGCCCGTCGCTATCCGGGTCTCGCGCATGCGCACGTTGGAGCCGGGTCCGTCGTGCGCATGCGCACTGGCTCAACATCGACCCGCTTGCGAGCGCTCACGAGCGGGTCTGAATCAGGCCCAGAATGTGTAATCACAATAAAAAATTTCCTAAATATTGGTATGGTAATTCTCTCCAAGCCAACGGTGTTATACTGATGCCTGCTATCTCTTGATATTTGACTATTTTCACTAATTAAAGCCATGGTATTCCCACTGCTGTTTAATGTGCCACTTATAGGTTATTGACTGTAGTACGTAGGTGTCATTGTTCCAACAGCTGCCTGTGGAGATGGCTAGATATTAGCCAAATGACTTCTATAGACAGTGACATCTTTAGGCTAGAAGAAGACACTTCACTTCATTTAATATACACT
The DNA here is from genome assembly GCA_031769625.1 of Taudactylus pleione. Taxonomy (NCBI): domain Eukaryota; kingdom Metazoa; phylum Chordata; class Amphibia; order Anura; family Myobatrachidae; genus Taudactylus; species Taudactylus pleione. The sequence continues at coordinate 3,236,186 of JAUIMM010000261.1, forward strand.
AAAGTTGATCCAAAAACCAGGTATAGTTCAATTGCATTTAAGTGTATGTGTCATCTGGATACAGTACTACTTGATTGGACTATCATCTATTATTTAATAAAAGTGAGAGTGGTCAGTTTTCTCCCACCTATTCTTTCCACTCTCCCCAATTGTTCTGCAATCCTGACCTTTATATTGTAGGGCCAGGGAATTCATAATACAGGCTGGGGATAGCCAGATGACGCAGAGATTGACAGACAGCCATGTAATTATCTAAGCACCATTCTGCTACTTGAGACACTCAGGAACAACTTTTCCAGTTACCATTTATACTGTTTGTCACAATCTGCTGCGTGAAACAGCAGAAAACTGAAACATCTCAAACTGAACAGTTAAATAATTTTAGCCCATACTTACAAAACTGACGAAAAAGGTTTAGGTCTTTCAAGAAATTACGCAATTTGGACAGAAAATGTGGAACACATGCTACGTATTTACAGCCAAATGCAATCAATACATTAACAACACTTAAAATAAATAATAGCACGATTAGTACAATTAATCATGTTGCCATTAGTCATTGTACACAACCAAGTGTTAACGATATGAACTATATAACAGTTCAGAGTCATGTTCGGTACGAGTCCAAATAACACTCGCCAGCAGCTAGGCGTTTCTGATTGGCTGGTGGTGGTTTCACCTCTGAAGCAGACAATGCTATCCTCATTGTCCATGCCTATGTACTATGCTTTTGTGGGTGTGTGATAGCTTGACGTTTTTGTTATTTTTATTAGTACATGAGAAGGAAGATTATACCTGCTGTATCATAGAGGGTATTTTTATTTAAGGAAAGCAAATGTAAAAAAAATGTTTTCTTGTGTTTATAATCTAGTTGGGTGAATGTATACCTGACAAGAACCTGGGGCATCTGCCACTGGTGTAGAGCTGGACACAAAGTAGGGCAAACAAGTAATTTTCTTTTTCAGAGCGTGCTTATTTTAGAGGCTCTCCTTGTATTACAGAAGGGAGTACAGACATTTTTGATCGGCAAAACAATTTTTTTTTTTTTAATTTTTGCTAAATTGTCACATCTTTTACTCTTTTACGGGATTGCACTTTATGCTATTCATCTGTTCTTTGGCAGAAGGGCCTATTTCTAGGTGCACTTTGTTCAATGTAAAAAAAAAGCTAACACAAAACTGCCACATGTAGTAAAGTCAGTCTACATATCCTTATGGTTTATTTATAAATGAGGCTATTTTAAGTGAGAAATAGAAATGTTTTACGTTAAGGAATCAGTGGTACTAAAAGGGTCAGAGGTTGGGCTTTGATGTGACCGTTACACTTTGTACAGTTTACCTCTATAGATTTTTTCACCTCAGTGCAAAACTAGGTGCATTATTTGGCAAAAGCATCTCTACAGAACAGGATGTAGGGGTTGAGAATGATAGATCGACAGTCATAATGTAGACAGTGATGAAATGTCGACCTGTTAGAATCTCCACATGTCGTCCCTGGTGGTAGAGCGGTAACTTACTGCTCCTGACAGCTGCTGTGGCGGCCTCTGGATCACAGAGGTCATGTGACTGACTTCTGGGTCAGACTGCCTATCCTCTGGAGTCCTGGTGAGTATTTCTCCCCTATCCCTAACACTCCCTCTAATGCCTAATTATCCCTCTAGTGCCTAACTCTAACCTCCCCCCACAGCCTAACCCTTCCACCTGTAGCCTAACCCTAATATCAATATGATGACAATGTCGATATTTTGCCTGTCAACATTTAGAGAATGTCAACACATTGCCTTTGACATTTTAAAAATTTTGTCATGATACAGTAACTGTTGACACTGTCATTGTTGACCTTTTGACTACATTCCGAATGTAGGCATGAACCCCCCTCCAAGTGTGCTTTGTGCACCTTCTGTCAGAAACCACAGTGATATGCTGGGTGCATTCATTGCTCTTTTTATTTTATGTCTAATATTTACTTGGGGGAAATATTTTCTTGGTTGTTAATAAGGGAATACACCGCAGGAACAAGAACTTTTTGTTTTCTATGTTCTCACAATCAGGTCCAAAATACTGTTTGGTAAAAACATAAAACATTTCCCATGAACAATGATATCCGAATCAGAGATATATTGACGATTTCAGGTGCCAAGAAACATTTTTGGATTGTTGCATGTAGCTCACAGTCCTCCAGTTACTCATCCCCAGATTTAAGAATCAACAGATAGAATAAGAGCAAATTCCAGTTATAGTAGTCACTGAAGCACAAACATGTCTATGTACTCAAAGTAATGTTTCTGGTAGGAAGAAGAACATCATAGAGTTGGGTGACCTCCAGGGGATTAGATCAGTACAAACTGTCTTCTGTTACGTATGCATAAAATGGGACAAGTGCTGATAGACTGTACTGCTTGGCATGTACAAGCACTCACACTATTTAATCAGTGAAAAAGGATATGCACCTGCAGCGAAATGCGTTGTGTCAGCAACATAAAGCATCCCTGTCCACTTCAACGCGCACATAGATGTGTGGTAGAGAGCAATGAATCTTAACCTTGTGCAGAGGACTCTTCATGATGTATCATCAGTGAAGTATTTCATTTGAATGCCTTGTGGCATCTCGTTGACCAATAGATATACTAGAGTCAGTGACACACTATTATCTACTGACTGTATAATTCAACCATTTCTGATGCTATTGGTGAGACAAGTATCACTGGTATAGTTCAAAATTTCTAAGTACTGTACAAATTCAGCTGCTGGGTACCCTAAGTACTGTACAAATTCAGCTGCTGGGTACCCTAAGTACTGCATCAATTCAGCTGCTGGGTACCCTAAGTACTGTACAAATTCAGCTGCTGGGTACCCTAAGTACTGTACAAATTCAGCTGCTGGGTACCCTAAGTACAGTACAAATTCAGCCGCTGGGTACCCTAAGTACTGTACAAATTCAGCTGCTGGGTACCCTAAGCACTGCATCAATTCAGCTGCTGGGTACCCTAAGCACTACATAAATTCAGCTGCTGGGTACCCTAAGTACTGTACAAATTCAGCTGCTGGGTACACAAAGCACTGTATAAATTCACCTGCTCGGTACCCTATGAAATCTGGGTACTCCTTGAGTACAAACAATATTTGTGCTGTTGTACCAAAATGACCAAAAAACAGCCATAAATAATTTAATTTTGCAGAAAAGCTTTAAATAAATGTGCCAATCTCACCAAAGCAGACCTCTGCATGGTTTCAGAGGAAACAATATACTGTATGGACTGAATTTATACATATGTTGCACTTGGCGTACTAGAGAATATGTTTGGTAACTGCACCAGCTCCCCAGCCTTAGTGGTTTTGCAGGTTTTAGTTACTGTAGCTATGACAATAATGCAAAAGCTATTTTCTTGAAAACAGTTATAACTTTCCACTGCCTATGACTTTCCATTGATAACGCTCAGAAATTGGAGGTTTGACGATATTGTGTACCAAATTTGCCAATTTAGCCCAAACTGGTACATCATTGCAGTGTGTGTGGTCCTCCTCCTACTGGTGAAGTTACTAAGCTGGTGGGCTGCACTAGTTCCAACAGGGTCATCAATAATCATAAATATTAAAATTATATTTCTACTTTCCTCTCAAAATGATGCATTTTTTCTACTTTTAGGCATCTAGGGAGACATTGGGGCCAATAGTGTAGGTGTTGTATATGTCTATAAGACACTGGCCAGACTCACACAGCACTGGTCACAGGAACCCCACTACGCGCAGTAGGCCCTACATCATTTTCAGCTCCAGGCCCTTAATCCGGCCCTGCTCACCACAACTCATACTTGTCTACTCTCCCGGAATGTACAGGAGGCTTCTGAATCTCGTGTGGCACACCCGAGCACTGAGAAGAGTGGGCTGATCTCCTGATACTGCCCAACGCTTAACTCAGAAAGTGGTCGGTCTGACGAGATTGGTAGCATAGTGTAGGGGGGGGGGGCACTGTTCACAGGATCGTGCCAATTACGTCCTCCCTTCCCCGCCACCCAATTTGTCACACCCGCACCTCTCAGTGCCAAGGGGGGAGCCAGAAAGTTGGCAAGTATGCCACAACTAGGAGAACTCTCTGTGGATTTTTACCAGCACTGCATTGTCTCCTGTCTGCCATGACAACCCAGATGATATACAGTGGAGACAGAGCTGTAATAGTTAGCCTGAATAATCGGTGACAGTGTTGCACCGCTGTGTTGTTTTTGATGTGAGTAGAAGGCCTGGTGCTGCGATGACAAAGGTGAGTTTCTCCAAGCAGTGAGATCTCTGAAATCAGACCACACAGGTCTCCTATGTGGAGTCTGTGGGAAGGTGGACTAAAGGCAATAAAGGTACTATTTGGCTGGAATTATCCTTTAATTTCAGAATATTGGGATTGATGGGTCACAGATTGCCATATGTAGCATACAGAATAGGCACTAACTCTGAGGATACTGGCTAGCAGAGGAAAAAACAGGCAGATGCTATTGCCGTGCTAAATTCCTTAGTCAATGACTGTAGAATGCAAGCTTAGGCACAATAGCATGTGAGAATAGTGTCTGGCATGGAAACCCAAGCTAGTGAGGAGTAATGGAATTATATAAGCTCTCTCCCTTAATAAACTTCACAATCAATGGTAGGGCCTAGAATAAGGAGATCATATATTAGAGGCGCAAAACTGTACATCCTTTCAAAAATAAAAAAAGATGCAACTTTATTTTAATAATGACATTGTTTTTCTTTTGTATAGCCACAGCATTAAGAGGTCAGCGGTGGTACATGTGCCGCCACGGTCCTTGTTAAACATGTGACAACTAGCTTTCCATGTTATTGGAGGGAGTAGCCGCCAAGTGAAACCTGGAAATGACTTTTGGCAGCTCCTGGGCTGCTGATATTTGGAGAAGCCCTATCTCAAAATAAGTTTTGTTTGGCAGATTTAGGGTTCTTCTACCTATGGTGTATATATAATAGGTGCAGGATGTGCAGTGCACACAGGTCCTGGGGGGCCCCAAGCCGCACTGTCTGGACCCAGGAGAGAATCACTATCTGTCTGCGTGGCACTCCCCCTTGTCTTCCTCCAGGCAGCCCCCTCTTTCCAGCGATGTTTTTCAAAATCATGGCACCAGCAAAGACTTTGCTGTATTCTGCTAATTTGGTGTCTTTCTTCATCTTTAGGAATACATTGCCGGAAAGATGGCAGTGCCGCCGGTAGCAAGTATTCAAAGTGGGACCCTCACAGACACAACCACTGCTGGCACAGGTATAAGGGGAGACTTGCTGCACGGTGTGTGGGGGCTTGCTGCACAAAATCGTCACTTTGGCCAACTTAGAACCAATTATATTCCTCCCATACCCCCAAATAACGTGAGTTATTTACACAATAGATTGGTCAGTGCTATTAAGTATTTCAACTAAGGCAGCAGAATGTCAGCATATTAACTATCTTCAAAAACTCATATTTCTGATAGAACATATAACTGTGCCAATTAAAATGTTTAATTTTGCTTACATTAACATGCAGAGAGTAATATGCTAATAACCATCATCTTCTCAACATATCAGGAGTGACCTATTATTATTATCCCTTAGTTACACAGCGCCAAACTCCTATTACTCAGCACTGCACTGAGAATATGTAATCATTCACACTGGTCTCTGCCCCATTGTTGCCAACAGTAGACCTACAGTATATTGTACAGGCAGCTACTGTTCTTTCCTAAATTAGGTCCATTCAGAGTCCAGTTCTGTCCATTTGGTCATCATCATCATGTCCTAAGTATTTGCTGACTGGTGGGATGGCAGAATGTTCCACAGACTTTGGATGCATATTACATACACTTTGTTCCAGTTGCACATTCTTTCACATATAACTTTCCTCTTTTCAATCTGCTCCCTGGTAAACACAGACTGCAGAGAGCAGGGTGCAGACTGAACACTGCATTCTTAGCCCACCTACTGCAGGGGAACACTCCTCCCACCCGCAGATAAAAGCCTGCAGAATGGTAACTGCTGCTGGTCAGAGCACTTTCCCAGTCCCTCACTGTCACATGTCTGCATTACACCTTTCCCTTGGAGCTGGCATAACCAAGGTAAGATCATGACATGTTTTACTTTCTAAGTGTACCAGGCTCACAATGCCACCTGCTGCACCTAGAGACTAGTCAGAGAAGGTGGGCTAGCCTATAATGCAATACTACCCACTTTTGATATATATTAGATAGATAGATAATCAGTGCATACTTGTAATTGTGTGTTCTATTGCATTTCAGTCATCATTAGCCCCATTGCTCAGCCACATTAAGTACAGTGTGATAATAATGCTGTTATGGATACATGTGGTTTGCTGGTGGAAAGTGGATGTGGCATTGCTTGGAATGCCCTTGGGAATGACAGACACATTCTGCAGTGAGGAGATGCCCAGGTCAGCACTTGGTAGCAGGGGCACTCTCTCTGCAGGGTCTGGCAGCAGGTGCACACTAGAGATTCTGGTCAGTGGTTAATGTGTGCAGCTTTTATATTCGCTGTGGAGACAGGCTGAAAGCAAGTGGACAGCATTCATTCTAACTTTTAGTCCATTTACAGCCCTGTTTAGTAGTAAAAACTTGGGGTGTATAGGAAAATAGTATATTTGTTGAGGGGAAAAGAAATCATGGGTGTTTTTAGATGTTAAAATACTGAATTACTTTCTTAAAGGAATGTTGGCAAATGGAAAGCAACGAGAGATCTATGCCATGACAGAAGTCTTTTTACCCATTATTGTTGCTCTTTTATAAAAATTCCATATTTTCTTTAATGTTTTTAATAATCAGTTTAATCAGGGTTATGGCAGTGTGGTTGGAATGCACTGTATGGATACTTGTATCTCTCCCAATTCTATACTCTGAGACTGTACAAATGTGTACTTTTGGGCAACTACAAGTTACAACACGTGTATATAATGCAAATAAATCCTTTCTGAGGGTTCTTACTGCGCATCAGGTTCAATTTTCTAATGAAACCGCCAATTAAAAGCTCTTTAGAGAATAGGGGGTTTATTATATTCTCATCACATTTACGGAAGTCTTGATTTCCACGAATGATATCGCTGTATAAATGTGTTATTAATTACCAAAATATCTGCTATTTTCTTTTTATTGATGTCTAACAAGTGTTGGAGCATTCTGCAGCTAGAACATATTTAGGTTAGATCCTTGGATACGTCCATTGGAATAGCTGTGTGAATGGCTGGCGTTTAATTTTCTGTGAAGTAAATGAAAATACTGTATGACTCTGCTGTGAATGATAATCGTATTGGATTGTACAATGAAATCTATTGGCTCCCTGTAATCTAGTCCTTAATGTACGCTACCTTACTCGTTGGTTAATCTTCCATTATCTTTTGTGATACTCTCATAGACACTCTTCAGTCTATTCGACTAAGTTAGCCATCAGGATATGGCTGTTGTAGGCCACGCCAGTCTTGAGGACCTGGGAATGAATCAAAGCAATAGATTAAGCCATCATAGGACAAGCCTTCTTGTAATGGGCACCAAGAAAATCTGGTGAATTCTATACTCCAACCCATTTCTTATGGCCAGAGTCGGACTGGCTCACCAGTGATCCGCTGCCAGTCCTTGTATTCAGGGACAATGATTAACGGTAACCTATTCTCTGCACTTGCACCTACAGTCGGGATCACTAAGTGATTGTGGGTGTAGAGCGCCGGGTGCCCCTAAACATTGTCCCGGCATACATAGACTGACAGCGGATCCCTGATGAACTTGTCTGACATACGCGCTTTCAGTTCCTTGGTTCTTTCGCCCTACAAGTAAAACTTCTTTACATACGAAGAAAAGAAAAGACAATTGAAGCTAGAAATGTGTCTATACCATAAGTCCTTTGCATTTGTGGCATGTATTCTAAATGGTATTCTGACTGGTGTCGGGATTCCGGCACCGGCATTCTAAGCGCCGGTATCCCAACAGCCGGGATGATAACGACCTCCCTTCTAGGGTGCAATAACTACATCCCTTCTAAATTTCTATACAACAGCCACCTTCATAGCCATTACCAAGCTATACTGTCTAATTCATTCTAGAAAAGTTTTAAGTGTTTTCCGGATACTTTTTCCCACTGAGCTACTTCTTTCCTTCCGTCTATAATAGCTCAAGAGTCAAGAATATTTGCCTGTGAGGGTAAAATATACTGTGAAAAACTGCCTCATCTAACAAACCTTGTTTGAAAACAGAATTATCTTTGTAACAATCTCCCCCCCACCCCACATGATCTTATGCTACACCTTGTGAACCCTGGCACGCTATACATTATTATTGTACAGTATGATTACTGAACGCTGTCAAATTAAAGGATCTTGTGAAAAAAAAAATTAAATGAAAGAAATTAAAAAAAAGTTTTTTTCTTTTGATGTTATCAGATTGCGCTTTCATTTCTTATATAAACACTCATGTTTTTCTTACCAGTCTCTGGAGTTCTGGCAATGTGTTTGGTCATGCCTCTGGTTTTTATTACTATTTTACATTTCTATAGAGCTTTTTTATATATAATAACCAGCTCTTGACATTAAAGCAAACCCATAACAACATTTAGCTTTGGGGCTCCGCCGCATTAAATATATCCCACAAAAGAATAATACAAAGGAAATTTGCTTCAATATCTGTTCTACAGAACTCTTGAATTGCATTGGATGTTAAATAAGGCTTCAGCTACTAGAACAAATCCCTGTCTACCAGAGCATCTGTTATTGATGTTCTGCTGAATTTAAATATTGCCACTTTAATAGGGAACAGACGACTTTCACTGTTAAAACTTTTTTTTTGTTTTTTACCTGCAAAACAAAAAAGTTTATAGAAGCAATTGTTTTTTTAGGTGTCCAGGTTAATAGTGTGTTGTGGTTTTTTTTTTCAAAGATAATAAAATACAAAATGTCTGTTCTCAGTGCATTAGCAGTCCTACAATGTGAGCGTGCAATTTTATTGGGCTTTTCAATTTTGCCTCCAAGTGTATATTTTACTCGCAAGTAATATATTAATATGTTATTTAAATCCCACATATACGTTTTTTTTCTAAAATAGCAAGTTAAGTAGCTTTTAAGCTACTTAAGCATAACTTGTAGTTATGCTCTTACAAATGCTTATCTCCTTTTAAAATCTTTATGGGAGAAAAACAAATATGGCTGACAGTCACAGGCATTAGCCCACAAAGCATTCCACATCTCATGTGATGGTGAATGAGAGAAGTAGGGGAGGATCTCATATTGCAGACCGAGCTCAGAGGGGTGTTCCTAAGGTTCCTTGCTTACTACATCATGTGACTGTGGTAGCCATGGTAGTCCATGACACTTCGTATTATGGTAAATCATCACTAGTAGCCTAAAAAAATAACTCAAGGAGAAATGGTTAAAGTTTCTTCTTATATCTTTCCACATAGATTTATGTAAAAAAAAATGTTAATTTTTTTTCATGGAATTGCTATTTTCATACAATACATAAATAGTAAATATTTGTCCTAGTGATTGGAAGGAGAGATCATGTCCCTGTACACACTGCACAGATTATCTGTATAGTGGCCACCTAATTAAAATGAAATCTGTCGGAAGATTGGTCGACAGTGCGTACGTACTGCAAAATGTTTGCGATGCCGTCACCAGATCTATCAAATCTTATGAGCATCCTAGAAGATGTGATCATACTGATATATCTAAGATAAATGGAGATTGTACATACGTACACATTATATAATCCTCTAACAGATATTAAAATTCTCTAATGATCTGACAGATAATTGTATAGTGCGTACCCAGCTTTAGGGGACTATTTACTATGGGAATGGGTATGAAATACCGCCGGCTCGATTCCCGTCAGCGGCAGCCCGACATGAGCAGAGTTCGAAGCAGCGGAAGCCCGACAGCGCTGGAAATCCCGATCGTGGATAGGTGAGTATCTACTAACCTAACCTAACCCCCTAACCCTAACCCTCCTTAGGGGTGCCTAACCCTAACTTCCCCCCCAAGTGCTTAACCCTAATCCCCCCTCTAAGTGCCTAACCCTAACCACCCCCTTCCCCGCTGCATAAACCTAAGTCCACCGGGGGGGTGCCTAACCCTAAGTTCCCCCCGGGGGTGCCTAACCCTAACCCTCCCTCCCCCTAGCCTACCCCTAACCCTCCCGGGGGGGTGCCTAACCCTAAGTCCCCCCCGGGAGCCCTAAACCTAACCCTCCCCGCCCCCGCGGCTGTCCGCTCGCGGCGCCCGGCATCACTACGATCGGGATGCCAGGCGCCGGTCTCCCGGCGTCGGGGAAATGCGGGCATCTACATCTAGACGCCCGGCATTTCACCCTTGCCGGGATATGACAGTCGGGAAGCCGGCTGCCGGTATTTAGGCAGTTGGCTTCCCGATTGCATACCTTTACTAAGCCTTGGAGAGAGATAAAGGGGATGGAATTAAACTACCAACCAATCAGCTCCTAATTTACATTTTTCAAAAACAGCCTGTAAAGTGACAGGGGCTGATTGGTTGGTACTTTATCTCCCTCCACTTTATCTCTCTTCAAGGCTTAGTACATAGACTCCTTAAGGCGCATATCCACTAGATGAGAAAAATTAGTGATTGAACAATTACGACATCGTTATTGTTCAATCGCTCGTTAATCGTGCAGTAATCATGCAGAAAAATGTCGGCAGCGACCAGCGATGCACGTTCCCTCTGGTCGTTGTCGGCATCGTTCATCGCCCGAACTTGACGGTCAACCTGACAATATTGTCAGGTTGAGCATGTTCGGGGATAAGGGAGGCTGTCTGCACTGAACGACATATCGTTCAGTGTGGGCACTGCACAGTATAATGAACGACTGAACGATGATGATATTGTAATCGTTCAGTCCTCCATTGTCGGCCAGAGGATAAGCGCCTTTAGTCGTTAGCTGGGTACAAATTAGAAGACTGGCAATCTTGCAGGTGGTAGGGGAGATTTACCTTCACTCCAGACCATGCAAGATTGCCGATACACATTACCTGATGTAATGAACGATGGAACGATACCTTGTTCCATCCTTCATTACACTGCACAGTGTACACTGCAGCACAGCCAATCACACGTTAGATGATGTGCTCGATATATCATTCCGATCCACCTCAAGACGATATATCTGATGATATATTGTCTAATGTGTACCAGCACTCCTCAGGGGAGTAAGTTCATACCAGGAGCCTGGAAGTGAGGTAGTTGTTGGTGCCTCTCCCCTCTGCTTGCATTCACTACCAACACCCCAGCAGTAGCACCCAGACACACACTTCTCCCCCAATTAACTACCAACAACCCAGCATACAAACATTACTTGTTGCTGATCAGGGTCTTCCGTTCTTGCTATTTGCTGCTCCCACGGCAACAGCAGAGGCAGCAGGTTCCGCATGTGTGAGGGGAAGAACCAACAAAGGAGGGAGGGGTCATGCACTCTAGCCTCAGCCCCGCCCTTTTTATGTACATTGGTGCAGTTTCCTTGCAGGAGATCCGTACATAGAGACCGGACTCCAGGGTGGGGGCCCTGAGAGAGAAAAGGACGGGGCACATGCCCCCTAGGCTCCTTACATATTGCTGCTTTGGGGTGCATACAGCAGAACCTGGAGCAATAGAGAAGGTCAGTGTGCCCCCTTCAGGACTGCCGCCAAGAGGCGACTGGCTTCCATTGTCTCCTGTATTTCCGCCCCTGGTCTTACTACAAATTCTTGTCCTCCCAAATCTCTACTCGACAGTATTAACCAATAACCATGCTCTACTACAGCATCTCAAACGTCTTTTCCTCAGAAACAAAAATGCAAAAATAAAATATTGTCATTGCCTTCAACAAGTTTAGAGATTACAAATCAAGTTAATCAGCGTTGGGGCAGCTTAGTGGAAAGTACAACAACCACTTATCCATTTTAAATTGTGTAATCTGCCTAGGACATATGTAGGCTCCAATCTAGGTTTTCCCATGAGTCCTGCATTTATCACAATGATGACATCAATCATGATCAATATAGTGATATAATCTAAAGTAAAATACTCTACTGATAACATCATTCATCTGAGACTGATGAGTTCTCAGAGTGTATTATTAGACATTTGTGGAACCCATCCATTTGGTGTGTCTTGGGAACACTGCTATGCTACAAGGGATGAATAAATAACAAGAACGTTAAACTCTTTATAAAAACATTCAGCGTATGGTCTGGATTAATTTGACCAATGAACTTTTTGATAATTAGTAATAAAGTTATATTTTACAGTGGGCAATAGGGGATAAGAACGAAAGGGATTGGGTATGAAATACCGGCAGTTGGGATGCCAGCTGTCAATATACCAATAGTGGCAACCCCATGCTCAGTATCCCGATAGGGGTACGTAACTATGCTATCCCTCCCCCCTTCTCCCTCTAACCCCCCTTTCTTGCACCCTCACCCTCTCCTTCATCATTTGTATTTAAAGGTGCATTGATCTGTTGTCAGTGCGGTGTAGAGATGCGTACTACATAGGTTTTATTTTATTTTTTTGTTGTTGTAATATTTATATCAGTGCAAACATCACTGTCTTCCAACATATTATTTTCCACTTTGGAAGTGCTCTCTGCAGCTTGTTAAGTTGTACTATTACGGCTGCTGTTCATGTGCCAACAATAGCACATTTTTGATACTGTGCACTACAGAAAGCTCAACTCCTGTTTTACCCTTTTTAAGCCAAAAATCTGTAGCACATATCAGACCACTACAGAAGTAGCACTTTGTGCAGCCAAGGAGAAGGACCACGTTCTGATTGTAGTCAGGCCCAGATTTGTGGAAAGGCCATATATTCCCAGGCCTAGACTGGCAGGGTTGTCAAACCGACAGTAAATACTGTAGGCAGTTTTTAGACGTGGTACTGATAGGAGAGATTGCATAAATCGTATGCCATTTCATTATGCTGGCTATAAATATAATCCCTTCTGCTACTGGGGATCTGTATTATCTAAAGTCATTCTGTATATTACAGCGCAGTCATGGGTTATCTGACGTACTTCAAGACATGCTTGCCTACTTTGGGAATGTCCAACCCAACCTACTGGATCACGCCTCTATTCGTGGGGCAGAGTCCTGTGATTCATTGTGAATCGTGTCATTAAGCGTCTTCCCCGCTGCATGATGCCACAATTCCTGGCATGGCATAACGGGAGTGGGGCTGCGAAGAGACGGGTCACGTCACTACACCCTCATCTTTCCCAGACCTTCCCACTTGGACCTCCTATTCAGGGAGCTCCTGGAGGGGAGGCAAAGTTTTTTTGTTTTTTTTGTGGTTCATTCTGTGGGCATTAGTAATACAGTAATTAAGGTGGATTTTTCTAATGTACAATTATTTCTTCTGCTGTATAGTATGGTTATGGGAAATTTACTACATTATGTTTCATTTTCATAACATTGTTTCTAATTGATTTGAAACCAAACATCTACTAATAATCTGATAGGGTATGCAGTCGGGATGCCGACGGTCTAAATGCCGACCGTCGGCACCCCGACTGTCTAATTCCGGCAAGTGTCTAATGACAGGCGTCGAAATCCCGACGCCCGTCATCAGACCTACGCCGACAGCTGGCTTACCGATCGAAGGTAAGCCAGACGCGGACAGCCACGGGGGGGTTAGGTTAGGGGCTTCCGGGGGATGGGGGACTTAGGGTTAGGCACCCCCCCGGGAGGTTAGGGTTAGGCTAGGGGAAGGGGGGGGGCTAGGGTTAGGCATCCCTGGGGGGAGGTTAGGGTTAGGCACCACCCCTGGAGACTTAGAGTTAGGCTGCAGGGAAGGGGGGGGTTAGGTTTAGGCACTTAGAAGGGGTTTAGGGTTAGGCACTTGGGGTGGAGGTTAGGGTTGGGCACCCATTAGGGAGGGTTAGGGTTAGGGGGGGGGAGGTTAGGTTAGGCAATAGGAAAAATACTTAACTGTCGGGGTCTTCACTGCCGGTCTTCCGTTGTCGGGATTTGATCCTTCTGATAGTCCCTTTTGATGTCGCACAGCTAATTGATCAGTGCAATCTAGCAGAGTAGTTTTATCACTTTCATTTGCTTTATTAATGTGAATAAAACGCACATTTTGAGAGAGAAAGGCGCTCGGTGTTGCTGAGTCATCCTGGCCTTGGCGGAGAGGGGCTGTTTAGCACAACAGAAACCACGGTGTATGAGAGCACATCATACTCAGACATGCCCTAAACAATCACTTTTTCATAAAAATCTATCAGCTTGCTTCATACCCCCACCTACTCTTCCTGTTACACTCTCTGTTGTACCCGACAGAGGGACATTTCCCCTGGGGAAATGTTTCCTCCCCAGGGGCGGAGTGCATATATCGGGGCTGCCAATACACCTTGAGATATCTCACACTGGCCCCCATTTATCAACTATATTAAACACCAGTGAAATATTTCTTTTAGTATCACTGTGATACAAATGAAAAATCTGCTGGTATTTAACAATACTTACTCCTCCGACGAGGTCCCGCGAGGTCCTCTGCTGGCTGGCGCCTAACACGGCGTTCCGTCTGCACATGTGCATGATACGGGGACCTAGCAGTGCCTGGAAGGCTGCACTGAAGTCGGAAAGGCACCACCGGGTCTCCATTGCCGGCAATAGGGCCCGCATTGCTCTTGCCATCAAAAAATCTAAAAGTTGACAAGAGCGATGTTTGACAAACAGCAGTAGATTACCGCTGTTTGTTAAATCCGGAAAGCTGGCATAACCCTTTAGCATAACCCCAGTATATGCCCATAATTTCTGCAGGGTGACAGGCATTTTGTATGGCAGTGCATGTGTATCAGGGATCTCTTCCCTTGTGTCCTCCTCTCACTATCCACATCACCAGCACAACTATGTCCTGTACCTCCTTCCTGGGTCCTTACCTCCCTTATCTCCTACTCTTCTTCACAAGCTCTGGCCCTTCTTGCTCCACTCTTGCTCATGGGCACAGACCTGACACACAATGATTTGTTCCCCCTTCAGTCTGCTCAGTTTGCCTGCTTGTCTCAATGCGATCCGGGCGCAATATTAGCACCCAAAATCACATTGATTGCAGCATGTGATAATACGGCCCAAATGTATCAAATAGCATATGTGGGGACAGGGGCTCTAAAGCATCTCTCTCTCTCTCTCTCTCTCTCTCTCTCTATCTTCTCCTCCTCCTCCTCCTCCTCCTCCCCACAAAACTTTAATACAACATGGAAGTAAGGGAACAAGTCAGGCCAAGTTTAAGACCTGCACAGCATCCTTTCATCAGGAGCACCCACAAATGGGGTGTCTTATTGCTGCAATGGGCGTGACCTATCTGCAAGGGTGTGGCCTTGTGGGAAATGTTGTTACCTCCAGCAAGGCCCCCCTGTCCATCTTAATCACACAGTGGGCGTACCCAGCATACTGGGAGCTGCTGGGCATACCCCCTGTCCCTCTCTCCACTGAATAGACGCCAAGACAAGCGCACAACATGTATTCACCTCTTGCTGTGCTAAGCAGAGCAGAGGGTGAAGGAGAGCCTCCCAACCTCCCCACCACCACCACGGGACACTGTGACCTGCAGGTGGGATGGCAAGATAGTGCCTGGTAAGTAGGACTTTCCTACCAAGATCGGTACAGATTTATCAACGAGTGATATTCTTGTTATCACCCGTTATTAATCTTAATTGGTGCTCCAGCCAATCAGCTCCTAACTGTCATTTTTCAAACACATGACAGCTAGGAGCTGATTGGTTGGAGCACCTTTTAAGACTAGCATATCACTCGGTGATAAATCTGTGCCATGGTATATTTCTGATAGTTAAGTAAGGATTGGGCATCTTGTCTAATATTTTTATCTCCCACATTATGTGACATCTCTTCCAGGCATATCCTGCACAGTGTAATCCTATGTAGTACAACTAATATGGCTGCCTCACCTGGATCCTTCGTGGGCAGGGTGACTACCCGTTCAACATTAGTAAGGACAGTCCAGAAACCACAAGATCTGTCCGGAGGATTTGCAATCCTGAAAGAGCAGTGTCCCGAAATCACAACCCTCC
The DNA here is from genome assembly GCA_031769625.1 of Taudactylus pleione. Classification (NCBI taxonomy): domain Eukaryota; kingdom Metazoa; phylum Chordata; class Amphibia; order Anura; family Myobatrachidae; genus Taudactylus; species Taudactylus pleione. The sequence continues at coordinate 3,252,225 of JAUIMM010000261.1, forward strand.
CTGCTGCTCCACCTCCGCCCACCCCGGCATGCCTCCTCTGACTCCACGTCCCACATAGTAGGAGCTACATCTCCTTCCCTCCGATGTCATTATGACTCAGCTGGGCATGTGACACAGCTCAGTTACAGTTGCCATTGTTGGATAATGCAGAAGGAACCATCGATGGTATAAAACTTTGCAATGGCGCACCATCGATGGTGGCAGTGGCGCAGGGCTCTTGGCTTAAGCCCTGTACACACTAGACGATTTTTTGAACGGTTAGGCCGATTCCGACGCATCAGAAATGACAAATCATTCAAATCATCAAGTGTGTACGCGCTATGTCGCTGACCATGCCCGCTCCCATAGGTCGTCAACGACATCCTCCGTCGGCCCTGCTGTTGAACGCTGGCCTCTGAAGTGACCGGAGGCTAAAGAAGCCTCCGATTGCTTCAGAGGCAAGCGTTCCCAGTGATACACTGCGCGACGTGAGGAGCCTGCCCTGCGCGCCTGCTAGATCTAGTTAAATCCAGTCAGTGCGAGGCAACGGGAGTGGGAGCGTGAGCAGCAATCGGCTAGCAAGTAAAGGTAAGTTCTGGGCTGGGGCTGGGACCAGGGCCAGGGCCAGTCTGGTCACTATTTAAGCTTGGGGGCACTGCATAAGTGACCAGCCTGGGGGCACTGCATAAGGGACCAGCCTGGGGGCACTGCATAAGGTACACGATTTAAACCTGGGGGCACTGCATAAGGGGCCAGCCTGGGGGCACTGCATAAGGGACACTATTTAAACCTGGGGGTACTGCATAAGGGGCCAGTCTGGGGGCACTATTTAAGCCTTGGGGCAAAACATAAGGGACCAGTCTGGGGGCACATACATTTGGGCACCACTTCAGCCTGGGGGCACTACATAAGGGCAAAGCTAAACTACAGGGGGCACTGCATAAAGGGGAAAACTACAAGGGGCACTGTATAAAGGGCACTTTTGACAGAGCCAGTGGGGGAGCAGCCTGAGACCTGTCGGGCTGGATTGGTAAGGGAGTTACCCCTTTTCCCGGCGCGGGCATAATTGCGAAGGCCCCCACCCGGCTACTTTTTGATGCCACCAGGCTGGAAAAAAATTCTGGGGAGAACACTGCACTGTGTTATTGTACTTTTACTGTGCATTACAATGTATTTGGACTATGCAGACTGAATAGTAATGGATCATACTGATTACTGTGTATATTTTATTTATGTACATGGGCTGTGTATCATGCTGTCTCTTGTAATATACCTGGAACTTATGGACTGCTGTGTACTTGGTCTGTGTATTATATTGGTTAAGACTGAGGCATGACTGAGGGGGTTCTGGCCTTGTATAAAGCATACTTGCCTACTTTTGAAAAAGCATTTCAGGGAGATTGTGAAAGCAGCACCTATGAGCGGGGTGGTAAGGTAGACGTGTACTCCTACATCTGAGAGGCGTGACATAAAATTGATTTACATCCAAATGTAAGCGAGCCCCAAAGCAGTTACTATCTACAGGACTTGTTGATAAAAACACACTGATAATTTTCATAAAATGCATGTAGCCATAGGGATCATTGTGCCTTATACACAATGTAGGGTAAATATACTAATGATCCCATTTGAATGTATATATATCTGTTTTTTTTTTACTATAACAGCTTCCTAATGGGGGTAAGGTGCTATCATGGAGATTGCTAGACTCTTCAGGGAGTCAGCGAGATTGTTACTATTTCAGGGAGACTCCCTTATAGTCAGGGAGAGTTAGCAAGTATGGTATAAGGGCACATGATTAGGGGGCTCAATCTGATGGCATATTAATGGGCATATAATGAGGGGGCCCTGGCATTAGTGCATATAAGAGGGCATGGAAGCACTGGCATATATAGGTGCATAATGAGTCTCTCACAGCATATGAGGGGCACTGATCCAATATAAAGGGGTACATGGGGGAACTGGCATATAAAGGGGCATGGGTTTATTAGAGTGGTAAGAAAATGACCTGCAATCTGGGGTTTTGGCCACACCCCTGTCCACACTTCATGTCTGGTAATCTGAATATAAGAAGGATGTAACCCCAGGGCCGCCATCAGGGGGGGACCGCCGGGTCTCGAGTCCCGGGCCCGGAGTGAGGGGAGAGTGACGGGGGCCCGGGTAGCAGCCCCGCTGCAACAGCAGCAAATGATGCAGGAAGGAAGATAGAAGCAGGGCGGCCGCAAGCCAGCCTGAGGTCGCGGAATGGCAGCCAATCAGGAGCGGCCGCAGCCTTCTCTGCACTGCCCCTCCCCCTGTTACAGCCTTCTCTGCCCTGTACCTCCCCCCATAGTTCTGCCTGCCTTCCCTGTCCCCCTAGTCCAGCCAGCCTTCCCTGCCCAGTCCCCCCATAGTCCAGCCAGCCTTTTCCACCCTGTGCCTCCCCCCTAGTCCAGCCAGCCTTCCCTGCCCCCCCCCCCCCAGTCCTGCCACCCTAACCTGTCCAGCCAGCCTTTCCCCGCCCCATGTCTTACACTTCTACACATACCCTTCCTCCTGGTTGTATGTGGATCCGACTCTTTCAGTGTATTTTTATGTGGGTCTGATGTATATATGTATATATATTAAATTGATTCTTTATATATCTATCTATCTATCTATCTATCTATATATATATATATATATATATATATATATATATAAAGAATCAATGTTGATTTCCCTATATATATACAGTTTGGTTTTATGTGTGTGTGAATTTTACAGCAGTTTTAAACTGGTTTACGCATCAATTGATGACCCCCCCCCCACCTCTGCTCCATCCATCACGGGGGGAAGGGGGGCCCTGCCTATCTTGCCAGTACCGGGCCTCACAATTTCTGATGGCGGCCCTGCGTAACCCAATTCATGGGATGGGTGAATAATCCTTGGAATTGATGACCCAAAATGGCTGACTCACCATGGTATTATATTCATGGTTTCTGTAGATTATGCAAATATAAACCTCTGTATTATGTTCATGGTATCTGTAAAGCGTCTTGAGTCTTATTGGAGGAAAACACTATATAAGTAAAATTATTTGGCAAAATGAGTCACAATCATACTTGCCTACACTCCCAGAAGTCACGGGAGGCTCCCAATTTTTCGGGTAGCCCCCCACTCCCCTGAAGTGTAGGCAGATCTCCCGCATCCTGCCCACTTCCTATTGAAATCGGGCAGGATGGGGAGATTTAATGGGGAATTTGCGGGTCCGCGAGGAGGGGGTGGGGCTCTACAACGCAACTCACCTAATTACTGCAATTGTCCGGTCCCGCCCCCCGAAGCGGCTTGCAGCAGCAGCTCTCTGGGCTGCTCCCGGAAAGCACTTATACAAAGCCCGTAAGTATGGTCACAATAGGTCTGATGTAGATTAGGACAGATTTTTACACAGAAACACAGGTTTAAATGCTACACAAAAAAGCTTATTCTGTGCAGCTTGCAGAGTTGAATGCATCTGAAGAAGGTAGCTTGTAGACAGGAGTATTTATAATGGGCGCAGGTTGTACGACGCACATGGGTCCCTACCTCCAGGAGGGCCCTGTACCACACACCATGCAACCCATGGTATACTTGACGCTACGTAATGACGGCAAATACTCTTGCACCATGCTAGAGCCTTTGCTTTCCTGTGTGCATGCACCATATTCCCGAATATCACTGTGAAAACGGCGCCACAGAGGAAGAGGGAGTCGCTTGCCGAAGCAAGGTAAGATGCCTGGTCGGGGGAACCCGCTTCTCTGATGAGGACGTCTGCTGCCACAGGCCCCCTCTGGCCTTAATACGCCCCTGAGCGTATACACCATTTTTTCACCAGGATTAGTATATGTATCTGGTTTACTCAAGTAAGTTACACAATACTTTATGAGGTGTTATATACATAAGGCTGTTTGTGTGTGAATAGTGCTATTCATAAATACAAAGTTGCATTTGCCATATAAAATACAATTAAATACAGAAGCAAATACAGCATCAAATTACTAATTAAGTTAAAATAAATACAAACATGCGCTATCTTCCTCTTTAAAAAAACAAAACAAAAGGTAATCTGATTACCTGCCGCAGACCAAATGCAAAGGTCGTATAAATAAAGGGACTAGATTGCAGCAGTCACACTAATATTAGTAATAGTATCTGTGGGAGGCATCTAGAAGCCAATCAGAAGCTGCTGCCGATCATCATCATCAGTGCATAATTTGCACCAGGAGTCAAGCATGTCTCCTGCATGGGTTGGGTATGAAATACCGACGCCGGAAGCCCGAACATGAAGAATCTAGATGGCTAAGGTAAGTAAGCTAACCCTTCTCCCCCTGCCCTAACCCTCCCTTGTTGGTGCCTAACCCTAAAACTCCCGGGGTGGTGCCTAACCCTAAGTTCTCCTGGGGGTGCCTAAAACTAACCCCCCTTCCTGCACCCTAAACCTAACCTTCCCGGGGGGTGACTAACCCTAACCTCTCCCCCAGTGGTGCCTAGCCCTAACCCCCTCTCTACACAGCCTAACCCTCTCCCGGCAGGTGCCTAACCCGAAGGGCTCTATTTATTAACATTATTTTTACTAAAATAAAGTGAAAAAGGGTGTTTTGACACCCTATTCACATTATTTTAGTATCACCTTTAGTTATTACAGGGCAATTGGAGTAGAATTCGTAAAAGTCTTCTCTAACCCCTAAGTATAACTTATTTTTAGTAAGCATATCGCATTTCCCTGTTACTAAAAATAAATTGTGAAAAAAATACCTAGGGAGCCCCTGGAGGTGGCGTTATCCAGGGTCTCCCCCGGTTACCGGACACCTGCTCTGCTCTAAAAGGCAGAGCAGAGCCCAGAGCCGGTCCCAGTGATCAGCTGTGTGGTCTAAACAGACCACAAGCTGATCACTGCTAAAAAAAAAAAAAAAAATTAGCTTACCTGAGTCCATGGACTGGTGGTCCGGGCTCCAATATGTCTCCACTCCACTCAACTGGTCTCCCATGCTGCACTGCGGCCCGGTCATTTTTTTGCATGTAAACCACATGTTAAAATGGAAGAAAACTCATATTGGGACTTAGGGGCTAAATCAACATTGCACGCAAATGCAATACTGAATGCAGATTCCCGATTATCAGGAATCTGCGCGTGCGCAGAACCCGTTCTAGGGTGCGGGAAGGGGGGGTAGGTTTTTAGGCACCCCTGAGGGGAGGTTAGGGTTAGTCACCCCTAAAGGAGGGTTAGGGGGGAGGGGAGAGTTAGGTTACTTACCTTTAGCTGTTGGGATTTCGACCCGCCAGCCTGCCGCTGTTTGATAATTGAGCATTCCCTTCTTTGTCTGTGCCTGATTGGCAAGCAAAAGCATTTAAGGGGTGGGGATGGCTGCATTCCTATAAACGGGGGCGTGTCTGCCCTGCTTTCTAGGAGTGGCCACCTAGCGTCTGCGTCACGCAGTTTCCTGGCCTCGCAAGCCGGCCAGCTAAATAAGCTGACGCTTACTCAGCTGGCCGGCGTCCTGGTGCTGTCCACCATCACGACCATCATGGTTATCCCAACCTTGGTCGCAGTGCTGGGATCACAAATGCAGCAGGGGGTGTCATGCACCTCCTGCTGCACTTGCATGTTTGCAAGGACAGAATTGTAAAGCTGTTTGCGTGCAGCTTTGCAATTCCATCCAATACTGAAACAGGCCCTTACTTGTAAGCTATTACACAAGCCCCATTGTGTGTTTTTTTATTTTTTTTTAAAACTATCCCCATAGACTATTAAAAAAAAAACAACAGACAAAAAATACAGCAAGCACACCGGACACAAAACAAGAAAATGGAAGAAAAATTGCATTAAAGATGTGTGCGTCCATAGGGCCTGATTCAGACCTGCTCGCAAGTGCTATGCGCTCGCAAGCGGGTCGATGGCCGGCAGTGCACACGAGCGGCGTGCGCACTGCGCGTACGCGAGCCCAGGAGCGACCGAGAAATCACTCCAGCGCTTGCAACCAAAAGGGGCGGCTGTCGATGTTGATCGGCAGCTCGCCCCGTTTGTTAGGCGTGTCGGGGGGGTGGCTTACCAAATGGAGGCGTTCCCTCAGTGGTGAGCTTCCGGCTCTATTAGAGCTTGAAGCTCACTGGGACTTGCGACGGACGAGACCCTACCACAAGTGTCTCGTCGCAAGCCCGATGGTCGCGACCATCATCTGGCCGCTCGCTAAAGCTGTGGGTGGTCACCCACAGCTTAGCGAGCGGCCAGGAGGCCGAACAAAAATAAACATGTGGCCGCCCTGATTCAGAGCGAGCGCTCGCTTTTTGCGAGCGGCTCTGAATCAGGCCCATACTTTTTGCTTATATTAACATTGGAAAATAATACTCTATTGTCCTTTTTTGTGGTCCTTTTAGGGGAAAAACATGCAGAAAATATTACCTTGTGCAAGGATTATTATATAAAATAGAATACAAAAAACTGAATTTGTTTTATTTAAAGTAGTTATAGTAGGAGTTAGGAATAATTTCTCCAATATATTTGTAGGATTTGAACTGAGAAAAGTTAAATATATCTCTGATCCCTGATAAACCTGTTCTGGACGAAGGATATAACGCTGCGCTCCCAAATATGGGAGTCTAAATACTTCTGCAGTTATCATATGACACAGTAACATTCTTTGGAACTATCCCAAAATGATTTCATATTCGTTTTACAGTTCCGGTTGCTAAATGTAATCACTATTGCTAAATGTAATCATTATTTAATAAAAATGTGAAATTATTAGTTCATGTCTGTTAGAATTTTTTTTTCATGTTTGTTCACCTTTTGATTTTCCCGCATAGGTAGGATAGATCACTTCCATGACATGTGAACTGGATTTTCACTCAGACATACAGAAAGAAGGACAGGAAATGAATAATGCAGTTTATAATAACATAGTAATAGCCATGAAGATGTGCAAATGTTAACATCACATTCAGTATTGCTTGGCAAGCATAATTTCTACATCATAATTATACATTTTTATTACATTCTCTTCTCATTTTTACCTTAGTTTTCCATATTTCAATACAGATTGAGTCTCCCATATCCAAATATTCCGAAATTCGGAATATTCCGAAATACGGAATATTTTTAGCATGACTGAAATAGTGAAACTTTTGCTTTCTGATGGTTCAATGTACATAAACTTTGTTTAAGGCACAAAATTATTAAAAATATTGTATAAAATTACCTTCAGGCTGTGTGTATAAGGTGTATATGAAACATAAATGAATTTCATGTATTGTACACAAACTTATTTAGATGCACAAAATTATTAAAAATATTGTATAAAATTACCTGCAGGCTGTGTGTGTAGAAGGTGTATATAACACATAAATGCATTCTGAGTTTATATTTGGGTCCCATTCCCAAGATATTTCGTTATGATATGCAAATATTCCAAAATACGGAATATTACGATATCCAAAATACCCCTGGTCCCAAGCATTTTGGATATGGGAGACTCAACCTGTATTGCAAAAATGTTGTAGCGTTCCCGCTAGGCTGTTTTAGTGGGGCGCGGTGCCCTGCCCTCCTTCTGGAGGGCAAAAAGCACCCTGCCCTTACAGCCTGCGGGTGCCGTCTTCACCCGCGGGACGCAGTGGAGAAATGTGCAGTGACCCGGTCCCCGCCGGAGAATAGACACCAGACGCATGCGCCCGGCATCTATTCTCCCTGTCTGCAGCGCTTGTGGGCTGCCCGGCGTGTCCGTAAGTCCCGGGAACGCCCCCAAGTATGATGAAAAGGGGACGCGTCTTATAGACACACCCCCTTTTCATGTCCACGCCCCCTTTTCGGGGGCGCGCGCACAAGATTGCCCTCTCTAGCTCCGGCGCCCTGCCTGCTACCGGAGCTAGAGTGAACACTAATGTTGTACTTGTCTATTTACATAAGGTGCCAGTGAACACAAGGTACAGGAAGAAACAGTTCCAGTTTATGGTCCTGGAAAAGAGTTTGCCAACCACGAAAATTACGACTTGGAATTTGTACAAGTTGTGAAGCCCTGTACATGTAAAATTAAGGAAAATGGATTGTAGTGGAATTTAATACAATTGAATTGAAAGAATAAAAAAATTAGTCTTTGACCCTTATGTTAGTTTTATGTGCATCACTTCTGTAATATTCTGGGCGCGATGTACTAAGCATCACATGGCCGACGCGGTACATTCCGCCACTTATCAGGTATGTACCAGCATTAATAACGCCAGTATGTACCTAGAAATGCGCAAAGCACAGCTCACCCAATAAGAACTGTCCTTTGTGATAGAAAGGCTTCCGGGTTTATGACCCAGAAGTCCCCCTGGTGTCCTCCCTCGCATGCACCGAATGACACGCGTGCAGCACTCTCAGTGCAGAACGCGAAAAGAAACCCATAGGCTTCTATTGGGCAACGCCAACATTGCCCTCCAGGTCGAAGCTCCGGAATGTATCGCATTCCATAGCTTGGTACATATGGAAAATGCAGACAAATTCCGAAAATGGAGGTTTTCAGATTTTTGCCCACTTTTTCCTTTTAGTGCATCCCGCCCACTGTAAATGTAGGGGGTCAATGCAAGGAGCTATGACAAATCGCATTGTTCCAACACAATATATGGATGATGTGCAGTGCGCACATATGCGTAGAAATGGTAGCCTCCATTCGCATATTTTAGTACACAGCCCGCAAACTGAAATGTGAGAATTAGGGGCAATTTAGGGTGCCGTGTCCGGCATTCCAACACCATCACATTGCGGCATCATGCCTACTTGAATCAACCCCTTTGTATCACATGCTGGACCCGTAGGCAGGCTATCCCTTGTCAGACTCTGCATCTGGTGCTCGGTCCAGGTACTTGTAACCTGTGGTCAGCTGACCACTCATGTCATAGGTCCGCCTGTTTCAAATCAGGCGAGCCTACGTAAGCAGCTCTCTGCAATTTGCAGTACTACAGTATTGGGACACTATAATGCAGGTCTACAGCCCTGATTCCCTGTTCTGCCGTTACAATCCGTCGATCCATTATCCAACTCCCGGATTGGCAGGCATCCATGATCAGCGATTTGTTGGCGGATTGGGGAAACACAGCATATAAAAAATCCCCAACTCAAAGGTCCCGATCCTTTTTTGGTCAAGATCGGTGAATCGAGGATTTCCAACGCGTTGGATTTTCCGGGCGTCATAAGTCTCCTTAAAAGCTCCAGCTTTTTCCGACTAGTCCCAGTAATTTTTGTTTTGTTGTGTACCAGTTCGGCTTGTTGGATTTCCCTCCTGCTTTGTGACTCAGCACTTTGTTTGAATTTTCCACGTCTCTGACCCTGGCTTGTAGACTCTGCTGTCTGCTAGTGTACAGACCTTGGCTGGCCTGACCCATCCTCTCTACACTGGTTCAGCTCCCCGCATTCTGTAGTTATCAGCTTGACATACAATTGGGAGGATTAGAGGTCTGTGATCTGCAAACCTCAGCAGAGAAACTCAAACCTCTTTGCAGGGGTTCTTGGTGAATGCGGGGCACCGCGGTTCTGTTTCTGCCAGCACTAACATTCTGACAATAAGTAATCAGCTCCCCGCATTCTGTAGTTATCAGCTTGACTTACAATTTGGCAGATTAGAGATGTGTGACCTGCAAACCTCAGCAGAGAAACTCAAACCTCTTTGCAGGGGTTCTTGGTGAATGCGGGGCACCGCGGTTCTGTTTCTGCTAGCACTAACATTCTGACAATAAGTAATCAGCTCCCCGCATTCTGTAGTTATCAGCTTGACTTACAATTTGGCAGATTAGAGATCTGTGAGCTGCAAACCTCAGCAGAGAAACTCAAACCTTCGTCCTTGGTGAATGAGGGGCTCCGCGGTTCTGTTTCTGCCAGCACTAACATTCTGACAATAAGCAATCAGCTATCCCCAGATCCTACTTTTGGACAGCCATGACACTTGGTAACTTCATTGGCTGGTATGCAGTCATTATATTGACATTAACTATGTTGAGATCAGAAGGTTAACATTAATGATGTCGACATGGTTAAAATGTTGACATCTAATGTCTGCACCTCCAAAATGTTGACATTAACATAATATCGACATAGGAAATGTCAACATTGTCCTCTGGCCTTCATGATTCCCATCTCTCTTCACTCCAATCTGTTCTCAATGCTGCTGCCTGGCTCATCTTCCTCTCCAGGCGTTCCACATCTGTCTCTCCTTTCCTAAAAGCTCTACACTGGCTCCCCTTCAGGGGGAGGGGTGATCGCATGTGCGCAGGGTGGGGGGTGAGAGCAGGCAGCGCATGCATGGTCACACTGTGCGAAGAGGATTCACAGGGACAGAGCTTTTTCACAAGCCCTGTCCCTGCATGCAATATTTGATACATTCTTGTGATGTATTCAAATGTCGCATTACGATTTTGGCCGAGTTTATCGCATACCATCTGAGATGTGGATTGTGATAAATAGCCACTGTAGTATATTTTTGGTTAGACTCAAACAATCCTCTATCGGTGAAGGAACTTAGAAACTATACATCCATTGGACAGTCCCTGTGTTTCTCCAAATGAGAGTGGTTTCTATTGCCATTTGAATGGTGTTCACTATATATCCGGAAGTGTTTATAGGAACAGGCACATTTATGTAGACAATATGAGGGTTAGACCTATGCTCTTTTCTACATTGTTTTAATGCTATTTTTAAGTGTATTATTCATATATTGAATTCATTTGATATTTTTTCTATTGAATATTGTGTATCATCATCCATTATAGCGTTATTTTTGTATAATTTTTTTAGACTCAAACAAGCCACATTTTATAATTGCTTACATAATCTGAGCTATATCAGCGACATAATTTTATTATACTGTTGAGGAAGTATTAATTGACTGCACTTTACACAGTCACTGTGGTGTTTCTCTACTACAATTGCTAATTTGTCATCTACAGCAAATTACTGGTGGAGTTTCATGGTTGAATTAATTGTGAATTAGTAATCATGAAGTTGCTAATAGTTAGTCCTGATTTGTGGTGACTCTCTCCATTATAAGGACTGTTTTGCAGATTTGGGGACATTTGAGAAATATATCCTACAGAGTGATGCCCCTTCAGTGCTGTACATACCTTCAACAGGTGCCTGCGGTATTGAAAGGGTGTTTTTAGGGGAGGAAAGCCCCCATCTAGTGTGTTCACGTCTTATGCAAACACCGGGTGCACACTTTGTGCCAAATTCAAGATCATTAATGTTATAGTGTATGTTATTCACTAATAGTTTTGTCAATATTGCACTGGATACAATTAGATATTTTTCTGATCATTACAACTGAAGGGGTGGTACCTATCAGCCATGTTTATGCAAGTTTCTCCAGCATGCTTGGTGGAATACATTAAAGAGGTAACTGTCTTCCCCCACACTGTCCAGGCATTCCTCTCCATTACCTGTTTATAATCTAATACATGCCATCTTTTAAATGCAAACTACATCATCAAACCTGCACTCAGGACATGGGCGGCGTGCGGGAAAGTGGTTCACTCTTTCAGGAGTCGGCGAGAGCCCCCGAAATTAGGGACTCTCTCAGACATTCCACTAGAGTTGGCTGACATGCCTTGTATGTCAGTGCTTCCCACAGGAGGGGCTTAGTGATTATGTGTATGTCATTCCCCAACAGTACTGTGTTTAGCAGCACTCCTCACAGTGTAGGGGAATGGGCTGAGTGATTATGTGTGTGTAATTCCATTAAATTACTTTGTTTAGCAGTGCATCTCATAGTGCAAGAGGAAGGGTTAAATGACTAGGTCTACGTGTATGTCAATACAAAGAGTAATAAAGGGGAATGTCAAAGAGTGATAAAGGGGAATGACATACACATAGACATAATTAGGACGGAGTGCATTTCATATGCAAGGAGTTAAAGTAAACACCGGAGCCTGTGGGTGTCAGCTTGTAGACAAGAAGGGGCTAGTTGTTTAGAGAGGTAGTGTTGTGGGGTGGGGTTAGGTTTGGTTAGCCTATAGGATTGGCAGAGGGTGGGTCAGTGCTATTTCAGAGTTGCTGCTTGGCAGCCATTTTATAGAAATTTCTCTGGTCGGCTGTTTCCCGCCCTCTCTCCCTTATTCTTTGAGTTGTTTGGTGTCGGCTTTTCTTGTGGCGGGAAAGAAGGGTAGCAGTCACCATCTGTATTTGGAGCTTGAGGTGCTCTCCCTTCCCATACATGGCTTAGGCTGATTTTACACTACTGGGGTTAGCGGCAACCACCTAACCATGTGGGCCTCACGTCGTGTCATTGGGGTGGGAGGTGGATACCTTGGGCGTGGTAATGGGCTGGCTGCTCGCCTCCCATTTAGAAGATCGATGTGAGTATGCAGTTGGTGATCTTGCATTGTGGGGCCGTTCTTTCTGCGCCACCATACTTTGTCTGTCTTTCTTTCTTATTCTATTAGTTAGTTCAGTTATACATTAAATAGTTTAATTTGTTTAAAATTAAATAAAGCTGACCTTCCTTTCCCCTTATATAAGTCTCTGTGTCATTATTTCATTATGACTATGGTTGATAATTTACCCTGCACTGTTAGGAGAGAACACTCATCAGGCGATGGGGAGTTTATTACTTTTCCCCTCCTCTTACAGTACACTGTAAGGAATACTGCCATACAGTATTCCTTACAGTGTACTGTAAGAGGAGGGGAAGAGTAATTATGTCTATGCGTATGTCATTCCCCTTTATTACTCTGTATATCAGTCAGTGGCGGGCTGCGCCGGGGGGCAGGGTGCCATGTGGCCCCCGGGCCGCAGCGTCATGCGGGCCGCGGGCAGTTTGTGTCACTGTGACACAGACTGCACCGTGTGTGTAGCACTGACCGGACGGAGTTCGGTCAGCGCTACACAGCACAAACACACAGCCGCTGGAGCCGGCAGCTGTGTGTTTGCTGTAATCAGCAGCCGCTGAGAGTCTGTCAGACTCTCATCGGCTGCTGCTGCTCCCACTGCGGGAGCCATCTTCCGGCTCCCGCAGTGGGTAATGGGAGAGACGTCGTCATGACGATGTCTCTCCCATAATGCAAATCGTCCGGAGGAGCCGGTAGAAGCGTCGGGACCAGGAGCGGGAGTTTCAGGTAAGCGTTTTTCTTTTTTTTTTATTAAGTCTCTCTCTACTGGGGGGGGGACTACTGGGGTCACTACCAGGGGGGTGGATTACTATGGGGGCACTACCAGGGGGGGATTACTATGGGGGCACTACCAGGGGGGATTACTATGGGGGCACTACCAGGGGGGTGGATTACTACTGGGGGCACTACAAGGGGGGGATTACTATGGGGGCACTACAAGGGGGGGACTACTACTACTGGGGGAACTACAAAGGGGGGACTACTACTACTGGGGGCACTACAAAGGGGGGGACTACTACTACTGGGGGCACTACAAAGGGGGGGACTACTACTACTGGGGGCACTACAAGGGGGGGACTACTACTGGGGGCACTACAAGGGGGGCTACTACTGGGCGTACTACAAGGGGGTACTACTACTACTGGGGGCACTACAAGGGGAGGGGACTACTACTAGGGGCATTGCATAGGGGGGAGGGGACTACTACTAGGGGCACTACATAGGGGGAGGGGACTACCACTGGGGGCACTGCATCGAGGGACCACTGCTGGGGGCTCTATATAAAGGGCAATACTGGGGGTACTGCATAGGGGGGAGACTACAACTGGGGCCACTATTTAAGGGGCATTGCATAAGGGTTACCACTATTGGGGGCACTGCATGGGGGGTGGACTGCTACTGGGGGCACTGCATAGGGGGTACCACTATTGGGGGCACTATATAAGGGGCTTACTACTGGGGGCACAAGGGGCTTACTACTGGGGGCACAAGGGGCACTGCACAGGGGGGGCCACTAATGGGGGCACTATATAAGGGGCTTACTACTGGGGGCACAAGGGGCACTGCATAGGGGGGATCACTACTGGGGGCACTACTGGAGGCCTGCATAAGGGTGTTCTCTCCTGTGGCACACGTGGGCACTGCATATGGGCACTACGACAGGGGGCTGCCCCTAATCTTTATTTTTACCTTACATTAATCCCATATGGACCCGCCTCCTCCCTGAAACACTTGAGGGGGGGCGGCGCCGTAGCACGCACATTCTTCGGGCACCCTTGCTACACGCTACTCCTCTGCCATGGCCGCCTGCATGCATTTGCCCCACAGGCTAAAAGTTGCCAGCCAGCCCCTGATATCAGTACTCCTCACAGTGTAGGATGAGGGGAAGAATGATTATGTCTATGTAATTCCCCTTTATTCCTTTGTATATCAGTACTCCTCAAAGTGTAGGAGGAGGGGAAGAATGATTATGTCTATGTGTATATAATTTCCCTCCATAATTTCCCTCCATTACACTGTAGAGCAGTGCTCCTCACAGTGTAGGAGGAGGGGAATTAGTGATTATGTGTATGTCATTCCCTCCCCGCTGCCTAAACCTAAAGTCCCCCCCGGGGGTGCCTAACCCTAACCCTCCCTCCCTCCCCCCTAGCCTAACCCTAATCTCCTGGGGGGAGCGAGTTTGTGAAAACAAGTTTGTTTAATGAAACTCGCATGTATCGTCTGAATGCATACTCCTGAGACATGCAAGATTCAAATAGAAATGCAAGGTTACGTGACTTTTCTGCAAAAAGCGACCTAAGAAGTTCATGAAAAAGTGGGGAAACCATCCTGGACCCCAAAAAAGTGACAACAAAAGTACTGGAGGTTCTTAAAAGGTGTCAAATGGCTGATTTTTGCCCATTTTAAATGGTTAAAAAAATATACTTAGCAAGTGTTTTCCATCAAATGAAAGTCTTTCCAGCATTTTGGGATACATAAAATTGTCTGTATAGTACATTTTCAGTGTTCAAAAACTCCTCTCCCTTCAATACAACACCCCACATACCTGTCCCACATCAGTTACACTGCCACATACCTGTCCCACATCATTTACACCTCCACATACCTGTCCCAAATCATTTACACCTCCACATACCGGTACCACATCATTTATACCTCCACATACCTGTCCTACATCATTTACACCTCCACATACCGGTACCACATCATTTATAACTCCACATATCTGTCCTACATCATTTACACCTCCACATACCTGTCCTACATCATATACACCTCCACATACCTGTCCCACATCATGTACACCTCCACATACCTGTCCCTCATCATTTACATCTCCACATACCTGTCCTACATCATATATACCTCCACATACCTGTCCCACATCATTTACACCTCCACATACCTGTCCCACATCATTTACACCTCCACATACCTGTCCCCCATAATTTACACCTCCATATACCTGTACCACATCATTTATACCTCCACATACCTGTCCCACATTATTTACACCTCCACATACCTGTCCCACATCATATACACTTCCACATACCTGTACCACATCATTTACACCTCCACGTACCTGTACCACATCATTTACACCTCCACATACCTGTACCACATCATTTACACCTCCACGTACCTGTACCACATTATTTACACCTCCACATACCTGTCCCACATCATATACACTTCCACATACCTGTACCACATCATTTACACCTACATATACCTGTCTCACATAATGTACACCTCCACATACCTGTCCCACATCATTTACACCTCCACATACCTGTCCCACATCATATACACCTCCACATACCTGTACCACATCATTTACACCTCAATATACCTGTCTCACATTATTTATACCTCCACATACCTGTCCTATATCATTTACACCTCCACATACCTGTACCACATCATTTACACCTCCATATACCTGTCCCACATCATTTACACCTCCACATACCTGTCCCACATCATTTACACCTCCACATACCTGTCCTACATCATATACACCTCCACATACCTGTACCACATCATGTACACCTCCACATACCATAAAAGCAATATATAAATACAATTATTATTGTTATTATTATTATCTATTATTCAATTATTAAAATAAAACATTTTCGCTACATTTTCATCTGCTCAGGGGATGCACACAAAACAAATGTAAATTTCCCCTGAAAAATCTATGCGAGTTTAGAATTGAATAGCAAATATAATTTGTGGTGCGAGTTTGCAGTGAGAAAAGCTCACAGGACCGCACCCGCACCTGTTTGAATTGACCCCTATGTGTATGTCATTCCCCTCCATTACTCTGTATAGCAGTACTCCTCACAGTGCAGGAGGAGAGAGTGATTATGTTTGTCTGTATGTAATTCCCTGTCATTACTCTGTATAGCAGTGCTCCTCACAGTGCAGGAGAAGGGAGTGATTATGTCTTTGTGTATGTCATTCCCCTCCATTACTCTGTATAGCAGTGCTCCTCACAGTGCAGGAGGAGGGAGTGATTATGTCTATGTGTATGTCATTCCCATCCATTACTCTGTATAGCAGTGCTCCTCACAGTGCAGGAGGAGGGAGTGATTATGTCTATGTGTATGTAATTCACCTTTCATTACTCTGTATAGCAGTGCTCCTCACAGTGCAGGAGGAGGGAGTGATTATGTTTGTCTGTAATTCCCTTTCATTACTGTGTATAGCAGTTCTACTCACAGTGCAGGAGGAGGGAGTGATTATGTTTGTCTGAATTCCCTTTCATTACTGTGTATAGCAGTGTTCCTCACAGTGCAGGAGGAGGGAGTGATTATGTGTATGTGTATTTAATTCACCTTTCATTACTCTGTATAGCAGTGCTCCTCACAGTGCAGGAGGAGGGAGTGATTATGTCTATATGTATTTAATTCACCTTTCATTACTCTGTATTGCACTGCTCCTCACAGTGCAGGAGGAGGGAGTGATTATGTCTATGTGTATGTAATTCCCTGTCATTGCTCTGTATAGCGGTGCTCCTCACAGTGCAGGAGGAGGGAGTGATTACGTCTATGTGTATGTAATTCACTTTTCATTACTCTGTATAGCAGTGCTCCAAGAGCACCGATCAATTATTTACTCTTTTGTACTCTCTTTGTGCATACCATAAATCTTGATATTATATGTGTTACACTGTTTTTCACAAAGTTTTCCCTGTCATATATAAATCAGCTGTATCCAATTTTTTCTATATTGTTCGCATTAAGCTGCACCGAGCTTCCAGATTCTTACTGAGCAGCCATTGTGTTCTATTTAATTATTTTACATGGACATATTGCAGGTATAATAATTTATCCATAAGGAGCATGTCTGCGAGGTACAGCATATACATTAGAATTACTGACAAAACTTGTGAAGCTGTTAAACGCAGACCTTTATTGTTATTTGTTTCTGCTTTGAAGTGAACTAATTGTTTTTAAGACTTTTGGAACACTTACTAACCTCCGTGACCTTAGTAAATAACATATGCAACCTAGAGGCCAATCCTAATAAAAGGTTTTACTTGATAACGCCCTCGTCAAAGCCCCATTTTCAGAGGTGCAGAATTTGAAACTCTGGTGTGGTCTTCCAGCAGATGTACTGTCTGGGGAGTCAATTTCCTCTGGAATTTTGCAGCTAAGCTTCTACATCTGCCTTGTGTGAATTTGGAACCTATTTGACCACAAGTGCACAGATACTAGTATGTGAGAAATGAAGGTATTGTCCTAAAGCAGGACTCCGATGCCAAGCTCACAAACTGCTCTATTCCTTACGCTAAAAAAAATAATTTGACTCACGCATCTGTCTAGGACAGTGTTTGCTTAATGTTAAAAATAGGTTATACAGTCCCTTGGCAATTACAAAAGATGGCGTTAACATAAATTTAATTTCTCAGAGTGTAAAAATCATTACTACATTTTATTATCCAACATATGAAAATTAAAATAAACACATCTACAAAAAAAAAGATTGTTCTGTAATATTCGTACAGTAGGCCTGATTTAGAGATGGACACAATGCCAGTGATTATGCAGTTGAACGATTATCGATGTTCTGTGCATGTGTCTGAGCCGCACCGCGCAGTCATCAAACCAGGCCCAGCTCTTGGGGTGTTTGACTAGTGCGGTCGAACAGGAGTGCCACCCCATAGAGGGCGCACCCCTCCCAACATCCCCAAGTGATTGACAGACAGGGACCGTTTGTGGGCGGTAATGGAGAGGTGGTAACTGAAATGAAACCGTTTTCGGGGCGCATCTCAGCCAGTGACTGCGATTCCGTACACAGTAAAAATGGCTCTGTCTCAGTTCCTGTGACCATGGGGTTACTCAGAAGTCCGCTAATCAACTGATCTGCAACCTTTGCTGCGTATTTTTACGCAGACGCTTGGAATTGCGAAGTCGCCGGTGGGATACAAATCCAGGCGGCTGTGACATCTGCATATTTTTGGCACAGCCGCTGCGTACACATTTGCAGCTACAGCGGCATTAACGTACATCTATGAATCAGGCACAATGTATGTAAATAATGTGGCAAGACGGGCTGTGTATATTTGGTGGATATTCAAAATGTTGACATGATAAAGTTGATGTCGTAACTGACGACATTGTGTTGCCGGCATTTTGAATGTCGGCCTGGTGATTGCATTCTCGACAAGACAGAAGCAGATAATCTATGTAACAGAATTTCCCAGCCTACATGAATAGAACATAATGACATTCCTGTGCAGTGCAGGTACATACGTTAGTAAGCACTAAGTGATGTTGTAATGTTGTTTTAGAAGAGGCAATTTATTATGCTGATTATACAGCAGGTGTTTCACTTTGTTATGAGTAACAATGTTACAGTTTATTATATTAGATTGTATATGCACTTTTCTGTTATTTTTTTTTCGCTTCTCTAATTGATAGGGGCAATATTGCAGTCAAACCTTCAAAAATAACGCTTTTGGAGGTGTGCCCACCCACCGCATATGCACCAAGCTCCGAAATACACTGCATTCTTGGCCATGGATGTGGCGGGCAAAGCTATCTTTAGATGGCGTTGCCCAATAGAAGCCTATGTGCTTCTAATTGCAACTCCCCCTGAGAAGGATCCAATCCCTCCCAGGACCCCCAATGACGTGTGTATCCCATGACGCATGCGCAGAAGGACTTCTGAGTCATAAACAGCAAAGAACATTATATTGTTATCACTGCAAAAAAAAGTGTTCATCTTTTAAGCCAGTCAGTCAGGAAACTTCTTGGAGAACATGCAACATTTTCTAGTGTATAGAATAGATGCGCCTGGGGCACAATTGCAGCCTCTGTCATAATTAGCGCTCAACAATTTGCACTGGAATTATGGTATGTGCAAATGTACAAATATCTTAAGTAAAAATGGCCCTTTACCCACCTCCCTAAGGGCAAGGGCCAACAGATGCAGCCCAAAATAAGTGGCATGCCGTGTGCATGTTCAGTTTGCCAAAACTTCACGTATGTAACAATTTTACTTGCTCCATCTCTAAGTCGGATTCTGTAGGCAGCTCAGTGTGACATATTCCACATGTGGCTCTCTGTGCTGCAAGTGATATCCCTTGTATTGTCCATACTCCCTTATACTCTCCTACTCTGCTGGAATGTGCGGGAGACTCCCACTCTGCTCATGTTCCTCATGATTTGCATCACTATGGCCCCCTCACTTGCCCCTTCGATTTCACCTCTCGGAGAAGTAGAGCTCCAAAAAGTAAGTTGCAGATGAATTTAATATGGGCATTAAGATCCCTGTGTAATCATGGATTAGCCTGTGAGAGTTCTCTCTGGTCATGTTATTATTGTTGTTCAATCATAACTGCCAAATTTGCAGGCCATCAGGAGATTGATCAGGGGGGTTGTCCAGGTGGGATGGGTGTGGGCAGGTCGCTAATATTCGTTGTATTTTGGCCACACATCCGCGCAGCATAATGCCACGATTCAACTGTAGCCTAAAGGTGCATACACACGTACCGATATCTTGAATGATTTGTTGTTAACGACGTTGTTATCGTTTAAAAAATCGTTTCTGAGTTATAACGATGAATGATAATCGTTCAAGCGCGCTCCCGTTTGTAGTTCATCGTCCATTTCAGACTGTCCAACATAACGATTTTCATTAAGGTAAGGAACATTTTTCGTTCATCGTTGTTAAAATCGTTCATTACACAAAGTTCAGTGAGGGCGTATCAACGCAACTACGGGCTATGGACAGAGCAGTGAATATGTCAGGTCTATCATTTGCCCCATATATAGGCTTGAGCAAGTGCGCCATAATGATGATACTGATGAGTATCAAACCAAGCATGCACATACATGGAGGGCAGAACACAATGATGCATATGGGCGGAGAACGCGTGTATTTCTGTGCACACATTACGGTCATGTACGCCCCATTTGTATTCCACTCTGCACCAGGCCACATGTGAGGAGAATAGATGCTCAGCAGCAAAGTGTCACCCGGGGCTTTTTTCTCCTGATCTTTGCAGTTAGGATATTGTTCTCCAAAGCCAGTTATTCCGGGAGTGAGACTGATTGACCTATAACCTCAGGATGCACCAAGAGTAAACGGTTGTTCGTGTTTTGCAGCACTTTGGCACTGTACAGGAGAATAAAATAACACGTATTCCCCAAGTTTGGCAGGTCCCGAAGACATTGTAGCCCCTCGTTCCAAAGGGTGGGTCTTGTTTCAGTGAAAGGTCTTTGCTAAATCTTATTAACAAAATAGATGTACTTGGTTGTGGTTTTGGCACATCCTACTTAGAAGTTGACATTAAAAGCAGGATTAGGGAAGAAATGTAAACTGTTTTTGTATGAACATAGATGACTAAGGAATGTAGAACTGAGCCAGTTAAACGGACACTTATTGTGTGAAAAATGACCAGTAAAACTGGATGACTTTGATAAAGTCTTGTACTTTAGATTAAAGATATCATTAAGGGTCTTTACGTAAAGAAATCCCAAAACTGTAATTACTGACCACACCATAAACTGCTTACAGTATATTTTGGTACAGAATGAAACTGTAAAATCTAAATATATTTCTTAATGTTTTTACTAAAATAGGTTTGGTGATCTTCACTTCTTCATATGTGTGTGAGCTTCTGACATAATGGAAAGTATGCAACAAATATAGCATTTACTTTTGACTCAAATATCACTAATTTAATCATGTAGACTTGGCAGCTATAGGGGTCTATGTACTCGTACTATACCTTGGAGAGAGATAAAGTGGCCGGAGCTAAAGTACCAACCAATCAGCTCCTAACTGTCATTTTTCAAACATAGCCTGTAACATGACAGTTAGAAGCTGATTGGTTGGTACTTTTTCTCCGTCTACTTTATCTGTCTCCGAGGCTTAGTATATAGACCCCATAAAGAGTGACATACAAGTATTTATGGGGCCTATTCATCAAACGATAAATAGCCCGTTAACCATGTGGAAACACTAGTTTCCGCATGTTTTAGTTACCGGGCCAGTCATCATCAGGGGTGCGATAGGACACCCTGATATTCAGAAAACTGAAAGTTTTCGGAGTTTGCTCACGAGAACAAGCGCCATCTTGTTCTCTTAGCCCCGCTCCTATGGGACGGAGTTCCGGGGGTGCGAAGAGGGATCCGAGCGGGCCCCTCTGCAACCTCCTCACTACCTCCCCGGCGGCTTTGCGCATACGAGACCCGAGGTCAGCAGCCGGGCCGGGCCGAAAGTTAGGAAGTAAGTAACGCAGCTACATCTGTACCCACAATACTAACCGAGGGGACGGTTGCTTTTCGGAGCAGCTGTCCCCTCACCGAAGCAATGATGAATTGCTCCGGTGTATTGCTCCGGTGTAATCTGTCCCCCGCTGTGAGTTGGATGCTTATGTATCCCTCACAGCTAGTTCAATACTTAATCATCGGAGGCCCCTGAGGCCTTTAACTAGACAACCTTATTATCCTTGCATTGTATTGGCAGTCTTCCCCATTGTATACAATATACAGCACCATATAAGCAATGACTCACACCCATGGCTAATGTTTTATATAGACATTTCTATGAAATGGTAGTATGTTCATGTCTGCTTACTGTATCACTAGTGTCACCATATTAATAGCTTTAAACAACTTTATTTATAACTAAATCCTTTACAACATTAACTCCATCCATTAAAGGATTTTCCCACTTTAGAATAAGTATTTTTCAACATTGGTTGTATGCCCACTTACCTACTTCCTAACTGGGAGCCAGATGCGAGATGAAGGGGGTGTGGGGGGGCCAAGATGGTGGGGTAAGGGGGAGGTGATGGTTCGATTACCACAACTGTAAAGCGGAAGTAGGGCCATGACGATGTGATTCAGTGCAAATCGTGTCATCAAACGGTCTGGACCGCCCACTTTACTCGGGAAGTGGACGGCCGCGAGGGGGCTTTAGGAGACTTGCCCAATGTTTTGGGAGTTCAGGTCGAGCCACTCGACAATCGGGAGCCTCCTGGACGCTCTGGGAGAGTAGGTAAGTGTAATTGTTCTCTCCCAGTGGAATACAGGGATGGAATTAGACCAACATAATTAGGAGTTAACATCCCTAAAGAAAAACAATCGCCAAGCGTTGCAAATCAGCATGTTGTGAAAATGTGTAACAAATGGAGTTACATGGCTTTTATATCTCTTGTTGTATTATGTAAACCAAACATGAACAGATGTAAATAAAAGAGAATTCCAGGATCTGTAATTCACTAGAAATAGTGACACCTGTAAACTGTAGAAATTCATAATTATATATGTTGACAAGCATAATGTATGTTCATTTTCTGATTAAAGAAATTGTAGAGTTAAATTACAATAACTTGGAATTAAAAAAATGAATTGATGGTAGTTTTCATTTACTTGTTAATGTGCAACATTAGACCATACTTGCCTACCCTCCCAATTTGGTCGGGAGCCTCCCGAAAATCGGGTGCTGCTCCCGGCCTCCCGGAAAGGTAGGCAAGCCTCCCGGTCCCCGGCGATCTATCTGAATCGCGTCATCGTGGCCCCGGCCCCTGCTTCACAATGCCATTTATCTCGGCATTGTGAAGAGGGGGCGGGGCCGCGATCGCGCTGCCACGCCCATGCCCCGCCCCCATTGTCGAGTCATTTTCTGGGCCACGCCCCCTTTTGATGTGGCACGCCCCCCTGCTGAGGACGCCCTACAGCTCCCTCCCGGAAGGAGGGAGCTAAAAGTCGGCAAGTGTGCATTAGACTACCAATTGTAGGTTCAATTATTAATCATATCAGTGTTGCATATTAATCCACAAGAATCTAGTTGCAGTGGGACGTAGTTGAAATCGTGGCTGTCGGGAAGCCGGTGGCGGCATCCCACCCCGCCAGCATCCCGACAGTAAATAGTGGGGTTAGGGTTAGGCACTAGGGGGGGTGAGGGTTAGGCACTAGGGGGGGTGAGGATTAGGGTTAGGCTGTGGAGGGGGCGTTAGGTTTAGGCACATAAGGAGGGAGGATTAGAATACTAACCGATAGGTGTCAGTATCCTAACCCTTTCGGATGCCGGCATCGGGATTCTTATCCCGTACCCAACCCGTTGCAGTTTATAGACAGTGGGGAGCTTATGCAGAATTAGACTGCAGAAGATAAGTCCTGCAGTGAGTGCATTTAGCCTAGGTCACATCAGAGCTCACCAGTGGAAGCATACAAACCTGCTTTACTCCTAGAGGCAATAGTAATATATGTGAGTGGTTTGCGCCAAGAGTTGTGGCTTAAGTGTTTTTAATAACTAATAGACACATTTTTATGTCAGTGGAATTAGACCAAGATACAAATACAACACAAAAGTTTTTTTTTTAAATCAAATCATTAAAGATGTAATGGAAATCTGCTTTATTGCTGATGTCCGAATGGTACCACCACTGCGATAATACAAGTAAATTGCAGCACCTACGTTACTATGCTAATAGCATATTGAAAATGGGAGTGAGCACAGTCAGATTCAGCCAATCAGAAGTGGCTGTGGACCCGCAGGTGATCTGTATACAAAAAAAGGCGCATATGCTTTAGTTTTGTGGTAGGCATTGCAAGCATTTTTGCGCAAGCACAAATTTGCACACCGCTAGTCCCGTGTCTCTCAACGCACGAGGTCCCACTTTTTTTTAGGTTTATTAGTGCAAATATTGAATTAACCAATCATGTTACAGCAGCTCTAGGCATAAAAGCATGCAGACATGGTTAAGAGGATCAGTTGTTGTTCAGACCGAACACAAGAATTGGGAAGATATGAGCTAATCGACTTCGAAAGTGGTATGATTGATGGTCTTACACGAGGTAGTTTGAGTATTATAAATTGCTAATCTCCTGATATTTTCACGCAGTGGCATCGGTATGGGGGTGTGGGCAACACCAAATGTCACTCTCGGAGGGGGTGATACCAAAATGCCAGCTCCTCCTCAGTGACAGGACCCATGTGCTGCAGTGTGACATTCTCCTGCAGAACTCAGCTCCAGTCACAGAGGAGGAGCAGACCGTGCAGGCACTAACTTCCAGGGGCAGCCCATCATCACTGGAGATACTGGGCACGCCGCTGGAGGTATTTCCCATGAGGTCACGCCCCTTTTGCGGAGCCGTGCATTGGGTGTCACCAGACCCGGTGACGCTTCTGTTTTAACGTACATGGTCTCTAGAGAATACAGAGGAATGTTGTGAAAATTGAACAGTGAAGTGGATGGGTTACAGTAGCAGGAGATCACACCACATTCCACTTATGTCAGATAAGAACAGGAATCTGAGGCTACAGCGGGCACACAAGAGGGTATAGTTGAAAATTGGAAAAATGTTTCCTAGTCTGATGAATCTTGATTTCTGCTGCAACATGCTGACGTTAGGGTCAGATATTGGCATAAAAATGAATCCATCCTATCTTCTATCAACGGCTCAGGATGGCGGTGATGTAATAGTGTGTATAAATGCCACAGTCTGAGTATTGTTGCTGATCATGTTCATCCACTTATGGCCACAGTATATTTTCTGATGGTTACTTCCAGCAGGATAATGCACCATGTCACAAAGCACACATCTCATACTGGTATCGGGAACATGACAATGAGGGCCTGATTCAGACCCGCTCGCAAGCGAGTCGATGTTGGCCCATTGTGCATGCGCACGAGGGTGCCGTCTCCGTCGTGCGCATGCGCGAGACCCGGATAGCGATGGCCATGCCGTCACTCCGGGTCTAGCTACAAAGCGTGCGTGCTGTCGATGGTGAGCGACAGCACACCCCCTTTGGTGGGCGTGCTGGGGGCGTGGCTGGCCAGACAGAGGCGTTCCCATGGGATCTCCTACCGTCTGGGGCCGGCTCCACTGACATCACAAGTGATGTCAGTGGGAGTGCTCTCGGCTCTGATAGAGCCGAAAGCACTCCAGGGCTTGCGGCAGATGAGACCCTACCACAAGGGTCTCGTTGCAAGCCCGATGGTCGCGATGGTCTTGACCATCGCGACCATCTTTTTGGCCGCTCGCTATAGCTGTGGGTGGCCACCCACAGCTATGCGAGCGGCCAGGAGGCCGCTCAAAATAAACAGAGGGACGGCCCTGATTCAGCGCGAGCGCTTTGTCAGAGCATCCGGCTCTGAATCAGGGCCTGAGTTTAGTATACTCCATTGGCCTCCATAGTCACCAGATATTCACCAGATCTCACAGATCCTGTTTATAAAAAAAAAAAAGTATTTCTTTGTTAATACGGCAAAGGTACTTGCCTACTCTCCCGGCATGTCTGGGAGATTCCCGAATCTCGGATGGCTCTCCTGGATGCCCAGAATAGTGGGCAAGTCTCTCTAAGGCTCTGCCTGCGGCTGCCCGCTTCCCGAGTGAAGTGAGTGGTGTGGGTGGCTTGGTGATGCAATTAGCGCTGAATGGAGTCACCGTGGCCCCACGCCGGCTTTACAATGCCGGTAATGGATAGTGAAGGGTGGGCCCATGATGACATAGGTGTGCCCCCTTGTCCTCTTGACTGTGCCACATCATAGAAACATAGAATTTGGCAGCAGATAAGAACCACTTGGCCCATCTAGTCTGCCCCATTTTTAAACATATTATTACCTCAACCCTTATTGATCCTTACTTCTTCTGAAGGATATCCTTATGTCTATCCCATGTATGTTTAAATTGCTCTACTGTCTTAGCCTCTACCACCTCTGATGTCAGGCTGTTCCTACCACCCTCAGTTTCAGAACATGTCCTCTTATTCTAATACTTCTCTTTCTTTGAAGAATGTCTCCTTCCTTTACCTTTTATATTTGAACGTTTCTGTTATGTCCCCCCTTTCCCTTCTCTGCTCCAAACTATACATATTAAGATCTTTTAGTCTTTCCTGGTACGTTTTGTGGTGTAGACCTTGCACCATTTTAGTTGCCCTTCTTTGTACAGTCTCTAATGTATTAATATCCTTCTGGAGGTATGGCCTCCAGAACTGAACACAGTATTCGAGATGAGGATGTACCAATGACCTATACAATGGTATTATCACTTCTTTCTTTCTACTACTGATTCCTCTCCCTATGCAACCAAGCATCTGACTTGCCTTCCTCTTTGCTTTGTTACAATGTTTGCTTGCCTTTAAGTCACCTGAAATAGTGACTCCTAGATCTCTTTCCTCTTCAATAGTTTCTAGTGTAGTGCCATTAATACTATATTTAGCCTTTGGATTTTTGAGACCCAAGTGCATGATCTTGCATTTTTTGGCATTAAACTGTAGTTGCCATGTTCTTGACCATTCCTCTAGTCTACCTAGATCACAAATCATTTTTTTCCCCCTCCTGGTGTGTCTACCCTGTTGCATATCTTTGTGTCATCTGCAAAAAAGCATAGTTTCCCTTCAATACCATTTGCAATGTCACAAATAAAGATATTAAAAAGCACTGGTCCAAGTACAGATCCCTGAGGTGCTCCACTGGTAACCTTTCCCTCTTGAGACTGCACTCAATTAACTACAAACTCTGTTTCCTATCCTGCAGCCATGATCTTATCCATTCAACTATCTTTGTATCCAATCCCATGCTTTCCAGTTTATTTAACAGTCTGCGATGTGGAACAGTGTCAAAAGCCTTACTAACGTCTAGATAAGCTATATCTATGGTCCCCCTTTATCTATTTCCTTAGTCACCCAGTCAAAAAAGTCATTAAGATTAGTTTGACATGATCTCCCCCCGGTAAATCCATCTTGTTTGGGATCCTGCAAATTGCTGGATTTGAGATAATCTACGATTTTTCTTTTAAGAGTGTTCCCATCAATTTCCCTACTACTGATGTAAGGCTCACTGGTCGGTAGTTGCTTGTCTCTTCCTTGCTTCCACTTTTGTGCAGTGGGACAACGTTTGCTCTTTTCCAGTCCTCTGGAATGACTCCAGTAGCTAGTGACTGGTTGAATAATTCTGTTAATGGTGTTACCAGCACCCCTTTAAGCTCATTTAGTATCCTTGGATGTATCCCATCAGGCCCCATTGATTTATCCACTTTCAGTTTTCAGAGTTCTGTTAGGATCTTCTGCTCTGTAAATGTGCTTGTTCCTACCTCATTTTTCGGATTACACCTGCAACTTAACTGTGGCCCCTTTCCCTCTCTCTCAGTAGTGAATACTGAACAAAAAAAATTATTAAGATGATCAGCTATTACATTGTCTCCCTCAACAAGACTCCCTCTTTCTGTCTTTAGTCTTTTTATTCCACCTTTTGTTTTTCTCCTTTCGCTTATATACTTTAAAAAGTGTTGCCCCCTTTACCCACTGACTGTGCCATCTTCTCCTCAGCTGTTGTCTTTGCACATCTGATTACTTTCTTAGCCTCCTTCTGTTTTACAAGATACTCCTCTTTGTCTTCATTATTTTGCGTCTGCTTGTATTTCCTAAAGGCCATCTTTTTTGCATTCGCAATACTTGCTGCCTCTTTCCCAAACCACACTGGCTTCCTTTTCCTTGTGGTTTTCCTAACCCTTTTGATACAAAGGACTGTTGCCTTTAATATTACACTTTTTATATTTTCCCACCTCTCCTGCACTCCTTTCAAGTTCCTCCACTCTGCCAAAGACTTGCTTACACATCGTCCCATCCCTGCAAAATCAGCCTTCCTAAAATCCAACACCTTTGTTTTTGTATGGGATGAGTCGATCCTCTGCATCGCCAACCTGGCTGACTCCTCCGGGAGGGGGAAGCCGAAAAGACGGATCTGGAGATATGTCCAATTACTTGAACATATATTTACTTTATTTGGCTAATCCTTACAATACCCTTCCCTGCTCTGCCTCTCCAGTCATTGATGAATAAAAAGCATAGTAAGGACATCATACTTATATTTTGTGCGCATGTGCAGTTATGGTGCCCACACACATAGCGATATTTTACCCGATCTGGCCGATTCCGACACATTGGAACGACTGATCGTGTAAAATATGGCCAAATCGTGAAGAAATCGTGAGTCCCCCATCACGATCACGATGCGATGCGCGTCCCCGCAGGTCGCACATCGCATCTTCAGGTCTGCCGTGCTGTAGGGCAGATCTGAGAATCTCAAGTCAGGATGCACTGGAGTAGTTAGGAGGCACGATAGATCGTGTGCCACATTGGCAGCTTTTTCATACCAAATCGTGCGCAGGACTGCCGGGGAGCTCCCGGGGAGAGTTCAGGGGGAAATCGTACACATCGTGCAATTGAGATCACATCAGTATGTGTGTGGGCACCTTAAGAGAAAGTGGCTATTACAATGAAAGAATGAAAGAACACGGCTTGTGTCCAACTCTCAATGAGCCACTGTATGTTAGAACTAGAAACCGCAGTAATCTGGGGAATCGGTTAGTTTCCCAGGCTCCGCATGACATTCACACTTGTTTTAGGAACAGATCTTTCTAAACATTTGTTGTCTATTTTAAGCCTTTTATTCAAACTATGATGAACTTTATATTATTCTCAACCATAAATTGCAATTTTGTTGTTTGGTCTGTATTAACACATTACTGTGTGTAAGGATTATTATTATTATTATTATTAGCATTTATTTATGGGATTGCACGTTTACTCATAGTCATTGGTATGATTTCGGTTTATTTTGTCAATATTCATCATGAGAAAGTCAACATGGTCATAATATTTACATGCTTAGCATGTCGACACTGACCATGTCGGCACTGATGAAATGTCGATATGATTAGAATGTCAACAAAACAGTCTCGGCGGTGCATAATTCTCTTGTATTCGATGTCCAGTGGCTCAGGCGGTGTCTTCTGGCTGTCATCCATGGGTGAGTAACGTTACCCTCTAACACTAATCCTAACCCTCCGCTCCCTCAGCCTAACCCTCCTTCCTGAAGCCTAACCCTAACCTTCCATTCCTGAACCCTAACCCTCCGCTCCCACACCGTAGCCCTTCGCCCCCCAGCCTAACCCTGATATCGACATTCCACAGAATCTCGGTAGTTCAGATATTGATATTTTGAACGTGGTGACATTCTGCAGATGACGTCATGTTCCATATCGACATATCAACAATGTCAACACAATAACAGTTGATTTTGTGATGTCGACATAGTGACTGCATCTCATCAGTGTTCTCTACCACCCTTTATGTGCACTGGAGGCAGCTTTCATGTGTTCTAATCCCTATGTACAAGATCTTTAAGGTGGGTACAGCTGGATTTACTTGTATGGTAAATATATACAGTACACATGTTCATAATCTGAGCCCTGTATGAGTTGTTCTTCTGCTATGACACAGATTACTTTGGCTGTTCCTGCATTTAACCATTTCATTCATTTTTTTAAAAGCTTTCAGTGTTGCCCCTAATAGTTCTTGGGAGGAGGACCCCTGGGATCTTCCACATTTGTCGAGCTTCCAGTAATTACTGGAAAAGGTGGGGTTACAGCCAATTATGGCCCGTATTCAATTTGAGGCGAAAAGCCGTTTTCGCGTGTTCTTGGCAAAAACTTTTCGCCGGTGACGTCATTTTCGCCTGCTTTGATTATACTCCGTATTCAGTTTGGAAGACTTTCCGCCTAGGCGGAAAGTCAATGCAATGTAATAGGTGGAAAAGATTCGCCTATGAATAGCAGACGGAAAAAAGTGCAGAATTGGGGTTTTGGGGTGCAATGTTGTGGGAACTGCTGTGCAGTCTTCAGACAGTCCCCCAAAGGTAATCTGTGTCAACATTTTTTTAAAAAACACTTAAGGACACCCCAAAAAAATCACTATGATTTTGGGGGCGAAAAAAAAAATATTGGGGGACAAAGATGAAAACTAGCGAACTTGACTCTGGGGGGGTCTACAAGTATGCCCCAGGTGTTTTTTTCATTGCAGGTGTTTGCAGCAGGTGGATTTTTCACAATTTTTCAACTTAACTTTAAAATATGCTGAACCCCATTTTCAAGTACCCCAAATTTGCTGGGATAAGTTATTTTCTGCAAAAAAACCCTCCAGAATACTATTCTGCACCACTTATACAAAAACGCTATTTAGCAGCTGTTGAGTCTGTTTAAAAACACCAAATACCTTTAGCAAACCGAATCGGGGGGTACCATAGCTAACCCCCATGTCAGAGCATCTTTTGGGGGGTGTCAAACTGATTTCCCCAAATCTGACAGTACTTTCCGCTTGTTTAAGTTTCGACGGGTCCCATTTTTGCCTACTTTCAAATTGTATACGGCGATACGCGGGCACGTGCGCGATACTTTTCCGCCTGCAAAACATGCGATGTAGGCGAAAAGTCCGGGAGGCGAAAAAATATCGCGGCTCAGCTCAAATTGAATACGGGCCTATGTATTAATGACAGAAAGAGAAAGCTTTTAACTCAGTGTGGAAACCCCACGCACCTTACTGAGTTAGAGATAGATGGTTTCATTCATGCAAGGAGGAATGAAGGAAAGATGCCCGCTATATGGGCCATTAGATCAAATGTGGATATTGGAATATGTCTTTGATTATCTCAAATTGAAACCCATCAATCCTCACACCTGTGTGTCTCTAAAATTCTCTATCAATGCATTTATTTGAATCAAGTCCTGTCAGTAAAACACAACCATAATGTAATAATTCAATGAGTGCCACAGCCCTGGTTGGCCTGTCCATAGTAACCCACGACCTCATAGTACTATGTCAGATGGCGGCATCACAATTGAATGCTGGTGACTAGGAGCATGAGGAGGAATGCAGGTGGCAGAGCCCAGTTGAACACGTCGGCCGTACCTGCTCCAGCTTTGAGTGCATGGACCTGAGGTACATATATACTGTATGAAGCCAGACCACCCCTATCCATACGTTTGCTGTCATAGCAGTCCTCATAATCGGTGCGCCAGCCCTACCCTTGCCACACAAAAGATGCATTGGAAAACAGGCATATTTATGCATATGCCCAAGATTCTGGCAAAACTCCCTCCCTGAACTTAGGCCCTGATTCAGACCCACTCGCGAGCAGCTGTCCGCTCGCAAGTGGGTCGATGTTCTGCACTGAGCATGCGCACGACGGAGGGAGCTCCGTCGTGCGCATGCGCCAGATGCGACGAGCGAAGGAAAGTCCTTCGCTCGTTGTGTCTGATCAAAGGGGGCGTGCTGTCGATGTTGATTGACAGCACGCCCCCTTTGGTGGGCGTGCCGGGGGCGTGCCTCCCTGACGGGGGCGTTCCCACGGGAACGCCTCCCGTCCGAAGCCGGCCCACTGACATCACTAGTGATGTCAGTGGGAGTGATTTTGGCTCTGATAGAGCCAAAATCACTCCGGGGCTTGCGGTTGAAAACCTCAACCGCAGGCTCCGGCTCGCAGTTTCGATGGTCGCGATGGTCACGACCATCGCGGCCATCAAACTGCACGCTCGTATAGGCTGTGGGTGGTGACCCACAGCTATACGAGCGTCCAGGAGGACGCTCCATTTTTATGGAGGGCGGCCCTCATTCAGAGCGTGCGCTCTGCTCAGAGCGTACGGCTCTGAATGAGGGCCTTAGTCTACACAGAAGACCCCATTACAGCTCCGTTATGTCCCAACATTTACAAGTGAAAATGTACCTGTGTCGCTCATACTTGCGCATGGTTGTTGTACTGTTCGATAACATACACTCCACAATGGACTTGTGTTCAACACTGCATCAACACCGGGAGGTCATTGAAATGCCGGCTGTTGGGATACCGCCGCTCAGAATGCCGGCGCCGGAATGCCATCACCAGTCGGTATCCCTAATGCCGCCTGTAAGTAGTGGAGCTAGGGAACGGCTAGGGGTTAGGCTCTTGGGGGAGGGTTAGGCACTAGGGGGGAGGTTTAGGGGTTCGGTTAAGGTACTTACCGGCCGTTGTCGGTGTTTTAAGCCTGCTGGGATGCCGGCGTCGGGATTCCGGCATTGGGATTCTGACCACCGGGATTCCGAGCGCCGGCACCCTGTACCCAACTCTCAACCCCATAGTGTCTAATAACAGCATTACAGTACTTCTAACTGTACTCCAGCTTAAACAGAAAGATAACCACTTATTGATTTCCAATTCTGTCTAGTTATAGCATACCACTGAGCCTTATATAAAGGATGTAATGAGTTCAGAATGAGAACCCGCGTCTTATCAAGAGCTTACTTAATGACAAGTTATATGTTTGAACTCTACTATCTATCTATCTATCTATCTATCTATCAGAAAACTGGGTGTTTGGAATCTGAACTTGGAGTGCACACTGTTTATTTAGGTGTACAGCAAGGTTTCGGGCACCTATAGGCCCTTTGTTCTTAATGTGCAGAAACAAACGGTACTCTGGAAACAGTTTCTATGCATAAACTACTTGAGTCTATTTAGTGCATTTTGAACATGTCAGCATTCTGGTGTTGACGTTCCGGCTGTCGATGTTCTGGCTGTTGACCTTCTGAATCTCGACAAGTCATACTACACCGAGCAGAGCCGTATGTTCCAACACAATAATCAGTTATAATATGTGACAATTACCATGATGATTAAAGCAGTGAAGTAAAAATCATAAAATATATTTATTATACATTGATCTTAGTTAGAGTATTAGATACCTTTCACCTTTTATACTGAAGTGATATATTGGAATTAGGCACTAGATGAATATATCTGTGATGCCTCAGACATGGGTTCTATCAGTATGCTTACATAAGCCTCGGTAATTCACTTGTTACACAGATGTCCCTGTTTTTTTTCATTCTCTCTATTTCATATATACCCAAACATTCTGTAATATATGATGTACTTTCTAATATTATACTGTAAATTTTCTTTTATCCACAGTATTTGCTGTACGTTGAATTTGAATTACTCAATGTCTGTGTTAAAAGAAATGTCTATTCATATTCCTTAAATGGCAGTGAGATATTTCGTGAACCTTGTGATCTATTTTTATGCTGCTTTAAGTTTTTAAAAAAAACAACATTTAGGGGCATATTTATAATCAATTCTACCCTTAATATATGTGGAAACTGCTTTAAGAGCAGAATTGGGTATCCCTCCAGTGTACAACAGAAGAAAGCAGTAGATATTGGACATAGTTCCTGATTTCCATCATCCGGCTCCCGCAGTAACCGTCTTCGTAGTCTTTTATAGGGACAGTATTTAACAAAATTTGAAATGCGAAGCTTTGCGGATCTTCTCAGCATGTGATAGCGCCATCTTCAGATAGCGGCAGCCCATTACCTGCTAAAGGTATGTTCTGCCTGTCAGGGATCGTGCGATTCCTTTCTAGTGGGCTGCAGCACATCCCGAATAGCTTTGTGGCTATTGCCACAGCGCACATGTGCAGCTGGTAAGCCGCATATGCGCAAAAGGAGGGAGATGGTCCGAAAATAGGACTAAAGTGATGGCAGATGCGAATCCTTATTGCTGCAATATGCCACTAGCCCTCCTCAATTTATGTATACAGATGCCTTGAGAAAGCCTGACTGGTGAAACGGCCGTAGGCTATCTGTAACTGACTGTCAATGTCATGTAACTAAAATTCAATGTTAAATATGTTGCTAAATGGATATAAATCCCACCCATTGATTTCAAAGTAAAATGATATATGCACTATGCAAAGTGCTGAGACTAATTGCTATTGCCTACAATTAGTGAAAGCTATGCTAAGTATATGAGGCCTATGCTCCAGCTACTGATATATAAAATGATACATGTACTATACGCAGTGCTGGGAATGATTGCAATTGCCTAAAGGTTCAGCTGCATTATTGTATACATGAATATCCGGAGCTGCAAAGGTTAACATTTTTACCTATAAAATCTTTTTTTTATGGTATGTGATTCACACACATGATATAATGGTAACTACTACTATTATATCACATGTAGTGGAGACCCATTAATACTAGTTGTGTTGACCAATTATATACTTACATATACCTGCTGTGTGGGATTTAACTTTACAGCTAAGAGACTCAGAACTACAACATATATCTGTGTATACTGCATAGCTAACAAATATTCACTATAAGCATTGAATGGTAATACATAAGGATAAGGCATGTAAGTATAGGAAGAGAAGACATTGTATCAGTTTGGAAAACTGACTACACAATATTAGTCACTGCATTGTTTGATACAATTTGCTACTTCCTTCTAGGAGCTGATGAAGGCATTTAACCTTAAGAAATAATTATTTGCAACATAAATAATAATAAACTATATTAAATAATGAACCACTGTGCTACTAAACACTGATCATATTGAAACAATGGCAAATTGACAACAGTTATGTTTTGCTTATTTTATTGTACACATCAATTTTCATCTCTTTTGTACAATTCTATCTTTTTATATTTCACTATCTTATCAAATTTAATATAGTGAGATTTTAATGCATACCTATTAAAAATATTTTACCAACGTGGGTCCCAGTGCATCCATTAAAGCTACTTACTTTTCTTCTTTGTATATGTGATTTCTATAATGTTTAAGTAGTGGGTAGCACCTCAGCAAGCTTTATATTTATTCTGTCGATACAGATGAATTGATTAACAGCTAATTGGAGAGAGGAATAACGAAACTGTAAACTACTAGTTACTAAATAGATGGCTGGTGCAGGATTGGTGCTCTATTTGTAACTACTGTATACAGATGTGTCCACATACATTTTACCTGCGTGCGCTACAAGTCGCGTTAAACATAATGTGTGAGCGCCATGCAGATACACCCGCAGTTCTCACAGAACATAGACATGCTGCATGTCATTTTAATCAGCAGAAGCTGCCTGTGCGTCCTATTCACATAACTTTGTGCATAAGACGCATTTGAAGAGAAAAAGTCTCATGAAAAGAAGCTCAGCACTACTAAGTCATGCCACAACATGGAGCGACTAGAAGGGCTGTTTAAGGCACAAAGAAGTAAGATGTAAGTGCACATATCTGTACCTGGGAGTGAGACCTAAAGAAGCAACTAGGTTCCCCACCATGTGAAGTGTCTTCCAGGAAACCTGTTGGTTTTCGACACTCAGTATAAGTCATGACCAGATGGTACAGATATCCCAGCATTCTCTGCAAAATACACCCTGGACTGTCCGACAAGTGTTGGCGCTGTGACTATTCCATAGGGGTTGGTTATGGGATCCCGACGGTCGGGATGCCGCTGGTTAGAATACAGACAGTGGCATCCCGACAGTCAGAATCCCGACACACTAAGGCAGGGGTGGGGAACCTTTCTTCTGACGAGGGCCATTTTGATATATATAACATTATTGGTGGGCTCTGTACAGGCCACGCCCCCTCTGTGTGATGTCAAATGGGGTGTGACCACAATCACTGGTTATTACAGCAATGCCCGAAGCATCATGAGGATGCTCCAGGGAGCTGTAAGAGCAGCGGTGTGCCATCTGAAGCATCTAAAGGGCCAGACCAAATGATTCCGCGGGCCTTATATGGCCCCAGGGCAGGAGGTTGCCCATACCTGCCCTAAGGTAATAAAACTAACACTAACCCTTAACCTTCCCTCCCTGGTGCCTAACCCTAACCTCCGCCCCTAGTGCCTAACCCTAACCTCCCCCTCCTGGTGCCTAACCCTATCCCTCCCCCTAGTGCCTAACCCTAAACCTAACCCTCGATACTTACCTTCGGAATTCTGGAGCTGGGATCCCGGTACTGTTGGGATTCCGGCGCCGGTATTTTCACGGTCAGCATCCCGACACGCCGAGATGCTGACTACATCCCTTCCATGGGGATCCCTGCCATATATAATGGGGCTGCCTATTCTACAACCATTTTGCATTCAATACAGGAGTGGGGGGCAGGACAAGGTGGAACATGGGGCGGA
Organism: Taudactylus pleione; assembly: GCA_031769625.1. Lineage (NCBI taxonomy): Eukaryota > Metazoa > Chordata > Amphibia > Anura > Myobatrachidae > Taudactylus > Taudactylus pleione. Next base: position 3,288,316 of record JAUIMM010000261.1, read on the forward strand.
CTGAGGTGACAGCCTATATAATATTGGTATAAGTTCTTCCTGTCTCTGACATGCTCAGTAGGTGTCAGAACTCTCAGGTAATGACATAACTGACACTGGCGGGAGGGAGGGTCAGAGTACAGACCAACTGACAGTAACTGTAATGTAGCTGGCACTTAGTAATGGTGTGTTTTGGTTACTCCTTTTATTAGCACCAATCAACAGAGACAATGACAAGGTGTGGAACTTTCCAGGAGGCATATTGAAATGCAATTGACTAATTAAGTCTGTTATAACTTGTGCAGTGAGAATAGCTCCCCCACCCCCAATGGCTCCCACCGCTGGTGAGACATTATAGATGAGGAGGGTAAGTACAGCTGGGTTGGGAACGGCAACGAGGGGGTGGAGAAGCATCAAGGATGGAGATGTAGGGCAAGGATGGAGATTTAGGACTGAGGCGGGGACACAGGATGGAGGTGGGAATGGGACTGACCCGGACCCATCGTATGACTGGTCCTAAACTACTAATAATCAAATAAGGGTGGAGGTCTTAGAAAATCCCACCACTGGGAAGTGTATCCAAAAATGGAGATTTCTATTTAATCTTTATGGTACATGAATTGGATGGTGCCTATGAGTCACACGTAGGTGATTACATCTGTTCTGATAAATAGTGGGAAGATTATTAAATGAGGAGGAGTCAATAAAAACACAACTATAGTTCTTTAGAAGCTCGGTCTGCATAGACTGTCCTCCATATGAATACTAAACAGGACAGTCTGAAACCTTTAATAATAACCGGAAAAATGTCAAACATTCTCTATTTCCTCTTACATTTGAGTTTTTTCAGAACTTAGGTATTGCCATTGGAATGCTGGTTGCTTGCAGAAATAATGCTACCTTCTTATTTTGGCAGCTCATCATTTCTAGCTTTGTTTTCATGAGAAACATAATACTAAGGGGATTTTGTCAAGTTTTTCCTGGCATACTGTCAACATGATGCCTCTACGTGCCCAGATCAGACCCCGAACAATACCCCAGAAATTCAATAACGACTGTACAGTACTAGAAGGAGGCTTCTGCTCCAGACATGTCACTAATGAGCCAGAAATGGGGGTTGTCACAGATCTTTCTTCACAATAGATACTTGTTCTACCACTTTAGTACATTCATAGCTGCTACATTCATAACATGGGGAAATAATAGACGTGGCTGGTTAGAGAGCTTAGTTGTGATTTATTACATTTTATACTTGAAGCAAGTTTAGGTATGCTTGTACCGTGGCATTTTGTTGCTGATCATTGAACAGCACAGCACTTTCTATGCATCTTTCACATGCATGTAGCCGATTTCATGCCTAGAAAGCATATTTTGGAGGAGTGTCCTCCTGTCAGCACTGACACCACTATCGAGACATTCACCAAGATTTGTAGGGGTTTGGGAGATATTCTACTGCTGCATGTAATGTGCCACAGCCACACACCCCCATTCCAGTTTGCATCCTCTTAATATCAGGAGGTATGTATAAAGTATATATCATCATAAAGGACAGCAGTAATAATACTGTCATATACTGTAATTGAGTATTTATAATGGTCAATGTTTAGCTAGCATTCTTAGTTACTAAGATACTAAGGGGTATATTCATGATCCCTTATGGGCCAGTTACAACAGCCTATTATAAGGAGCCCGAGGGCGTTGGGTCCTGGAGCTGCACTATGGTAAGTAGCACCAGCTTGCGAAGAGGGATTTAATTGGTCTTTTCCAACACCCTCTGGCCACGCGCATGCAGATCAATCATGCATAGTCGGCTGGGTCGGCAGGGGTAAGTACTTCAGTAGCAGTGTTGGTGATTGCGGGGTCGCAGCGAGTTTGATACTTAATTATGGTGCGCCAATAGGATAATGAATAGTTCTCCAAGTTACTAATATTTGTAAGTAACTTTTACATATGTTAGCAGCATTTAAGAAATGTTTATAGAATCAAGATTATCCATATGATATTCGAATAGACCTATATATTTTATTACTTTCAGCCAATGTGAAGTGAGTTGTACTAGGCTGGGATTATAAATAGAGAGGTTTATAATTAGCACCTGTATATAATATTAATGATTGTGGAGCCCTGCCTTGTAACTCAGGGCCTATTCCGATCTGCACACAATGCCGATATTTACCCAGTTTGAGCATTTGTCAGTCATTGCGCATGCGTGAAAGCGTTTCGGGCTCCTTCAGTGATCGCGTTGAGTGACAAAATATGTGGGTCCCAGGGACCCTCCACTTTAAAAAATATGGGGTCCTACCTGACCATTTCTGGGTCCCATCATCATTTATTCTTTAGAGCTCCCCATATGCCTCTCAGACCTCCCCTAACCCCTTACAAATGATGCCACACAGCCATGCCCGGCCTTTACACATTATACCGCACATTAATGCCCTTTACACATTATGCCACACAGCAGTGCCCGGTCTTTACACATTTTGCCACACAGCCATGCCCGGTTTTTAAACATTATGCCGCACATTAATGACCGGTCTTTACACATTATGCCATGCAGTAATAGCCCTTACAAATGATGCCACACAGTCATGCCCAGTCTTTACACGTTATGCCACACATTAATGCCCTTAACACATTTTGCCGCACATTAATGCTCTTTAGTCCCTCTATGCATTGCCCCCAGTAGTAGTACCCCTATGCATTGCCCCCAGTAGTAGACCCCCTATGCATTGCCCCCAGTAGTAGTACCCCTATGCATTGTCCCCAGTAGTCCCCCTATGCATTGCCCCAGTAGTAATCCCCCCCTATGTTGTGCCCCCAGTAGTAATCCCCCCCGTGCAGTACCTCCAGCAGTAGTTTACCCTCTATGCATTGCCACCAGTATTGGCCCACCTATTTGCCCTTTAGTGACCTGGGCCTAATGCCCAGGTCACTCACACCTTCAATTGGGCCTAATGCCCCCTATGTAGCCCGGGCCTTGTGCCCACCTATATACCCACAGGCCTATTGCCTGAATTTATCCCAGGGGCCTAGTGCCCGACAACCCTGTTGGTCTAGGGAGGGGATAAATAACGGTGGCCTAAGGCCACCTACCCGTACAGTGGAAGAGGCTGCGGGGGGGAGCATCGTTAGCTCTTTTTCTTTCCACCCCCGCAGTCCTTTCCGGTCAGTCTTCTTCCACTGGCCCGTTCTGGCCAGCGGCGCCACCTCTTCCTTTCTTCCTTCTTGATCACGCTGTCTTCCGGCCTCTTGCGCGGCCGCCAGATCTGTTGTGGCGATGCTCTTCTCTTCGGGAGGTCTTCACTCCTCCCCTCCGCCGCCGATACTGAAGTTTCCCGCTCAGCAGCGTCTAATTCAAGACGCCGCAAGTGGGCGGGGCTATGATGCGAGTGGCTCGTCGCGTCTGCCTCCTATTGGCTGCTGAACTGCGAGCCGTGTTTGGCTCGTAGCCAGTGCCAAACAACCGCCGCCAGTTGGCTTCCCGGCAGCGAGCTCCGCTCAGCTTGCGCCCGGAGCCAAGCTTCTCCCGTCGCCACTTTACCGCCGACGCTGTTGGAGGGGACCAGGTGGTCCCTTCACCAGGTACCCGGCGCGGTGGCTTACCCGGCGCTGTGCACAAACACACTGTCCCAGCGCCGGGCACAGATGCTGTGCCGATGCTGGGATCAGACATTTGATCCCAGCACGGCTTTCCACAGCAACAGCCAATGAGAGTCTATCTGACTCTCATTGGCTGCTCTAACAGACAGTGCTGTGTCTTTCTCAGGGGGACGCGCTGTGCTGCAGCCAGCTGTCAGGGATTGGCCACAGCACAGCACGTCCCCGGGGACTCGGCTTCTTTAAAAAAGTGTGTCCCCAGTGCCCTATAGCGGGTAAAATAAATGCTATAGCGTGTACATAGAGGGCGCACCCCTCCCAACCATCCCGATTTTCAATGGGACAGTCACGTTATACGGGCACTGCCCCGCTGTTTCACCCACGGGCCACAGTGTCCCGCGGGTGGTCGAGAGGTTGGGTACCCTCACCGCTGCAGCAGTGCGGCGGTGCCTGCCCCAGAGAAGAGGAATGGATGCGCTCGTGGCATCCATTCAATGCAGGGAGAGGGCTGGGGACAGCCCAGCTACTGAAGAAGTGCTGGGCTCGCCATAAGGGCTCTCCCCCAATTAGCATCATTTAGGGGTGTGACCTATGGTAAGTGGACCACATCCCCTTTTCGGCCATGCACGGCTTAGCCACGCACAGGGTGAAGGGGGCGGCTGGGTCCCTCTCTGCACAGGGCACGGCTCCTCCTCGAGCCGGCCCTGAAGTGAGTGACAGGTAGTCAGCGTTTGGGGGTGGTTAGAAAAACACTGACGTGTCTGACCATTTAAACTGTGTTTTCATAGCATGCATAAAGCAGGAGAGCCCTCTGTGTGTCTGGGGACCGCTGTGTCTGCGGCGCCTTAGACTTAAGCTGGGTACACACTAAACCATATGTTGCTTGATACGGCGGATCGGGCCGATATATCGAACACATCAGCCAGTGTGTACCCACTATGTCGCTGACAATGCACCTGTACGTCGTCAGTGGCATCCTCCGTCGGAGGATATATATCGTTAGCAGGGGCCATGCTACCGAATGCCCCCGCCATCGTTCCGTTGCTGCCGGCATCGTCCAGTGTGTACCCACTATGTCGCTGACAATGCACGCTCCAGTGCGTCGTCAGCTACATCCTCTGTCAGACCTCCGACGTGCGATATCTCTAGAGGGGGCCATGCTGCTGAATGCCCCTGCCGTCGTTCCGTTGCTGCTGGCATCGGCAGGTCTGGGTGCCCTTGCCGATGCCGCGTCCTGTCGCTGCCGATGTTGTACATACTAGACATATGATGTTGGTGTGTCTGTTCTGGTTGCTGTGTTATACTCAGTCTCAGCAAGGTATGATCCTCCTGAAAGTTTATGTGGTAGAATTTTCATTTACTTCAAAACTTCAGTAGCTGGCTCATTGATATGTATGAGCCGAATGTACATTTGACACCATGGCGACAGTATGCAGCACTGTCATGGAGATAGAAAATTTACATGTTCTGTCCAAGTGAATGTTGTTACGTCAAACCTGGGGGGAAGGGGTTAGAAAGTAGCCCAGTTTATCAAACGTTTGTTCGTAATTTAAGTACATTTATGAGTAGCCACAAGCCCACTGCAGAGAATATAGGTCATACTGGTCTACTCTCCAATGTCTGGGAGACTCCTGCATTTTGGTGAGTTCTCCAAGGAGAGTAGACTAGGTGTGGCGGTACGAACGCAGGCATGTCTGAGCGTCTTAACGCCGTTTCAGAGGCGTGCCTAATTAAGACGCAGCGTCATAGTACATATCACATGGTTGTTTTACACACTGAAGCACTCGCGGTGCTTGCAGTAGGGTATGGTCAGCCACAAGTGCTGCGTACGCTGCCGATGGTACTCGATGTTACCGATTGTTGCATATACTACCTGGAGATGACGTGGGAAAGTGGGCATCTTAAGACAGGCTGGTGGGTATCTAAATACACACTGCGATCCCACGCCAAGACATAGTGGGCATGCTAATGCCTTGCCGTGCGATTGCGGGATTTGCATACTTTGGCTGCGTGCGAATGCATCTAGCGAGCGGGTCTGAGTCGAGCCCTGAGTTCCTGCTTTTTTCTGCTGAAAAATAGCGCTGGTTACTACACTTGTGACTGCGTGTTCTGCAGAGACATTAGGTGGAAAGTTCGGAATGTGGATGCACACAGATCATTGTTCCAATTCATAGCACTGTTCTCCATTAAACAGAGTTGTCATAATAAAGTTTTATTTATGCTGGTGGAATGTTGGTTTATGACGTTTTGTTGCTCCAGGTGCATGAATTGGCCAACTAGGACAATATCCCCCTGGCTTAGTTAATTTTGGATTCACGACTTCCCATAAAAAAAAAAAAAAGAGATTGCTTCATTTAGATCAATATTCTTCATTATTGGATCGCGATCTGCATTTTTTTCTTTTGGTTATACTTTAATAATCCCAATTATTCAGTTTTGTGGCTCTTAATCCCATTTAATCCCCTGGTTGGACTTTCTGTATTTCCATGCTAGAATGGAAATTGGAATAGAATATTTAGTTTGGAATAAAAGAGGTTTGATCCACTTCAGTTGTTGGAACTACAGTCCAGATTGTATTGGAAAGTCAATGCCAACTCAGTAGAGGTTCGACTGAAATGTATTTTTACACCAGTATCTGAATAGGAGAGAGCATTTCTGTGTAACTGTGTATCATTACCAGAAAGGATAGGTGCCTGCAGCATTTTTTAAACATGTCAGTAGGTTTTTTTTTATTGGCAAATTCATTCCTATCCCTTACTAACATAACCCTGGGCATTCCTTTGCCTGGAGCATTCATGCTTCTGCAGACATTAATTCCTGGCAGCACCTGCAGCCGATGCTTTCCCAAGCTGCGTTGACAACCTTCCACGGGGAAGACTGGCTCAAGACGGACCTGTCACTTGTTTTGTCTAGGAAGATTACAAAGATATTTCTGTTTTAAGTTTAACTGACAGTCAGATAGACAAATGGTTGCTCGATGTTTTAATTATATGGAGCAAAAATTTATATGGAGATGACACAGTTATCCTGGAAATCTCTTGATAGATCACTTTGTACTAAATGAAAAGAAAATAGTTGGATATTCATACTTGACGGTTATTTAGTGTGTTACAACTGTTGAGCAGAAAGTGGAATTTTCTTGTACTCAAAGCCATTAAGTTGTTTACGTTTTTTTGTTACTATACTTTCACTGTAATTAATTCTACTTTTTAGTCATCAGGTATTAATAATTTTTAATGTTACTTAAGTTCTGCTATAGTTTAATAGTACTGCCTGCCCACCTAGCTCAACAAATGCATGCCACCTCTCCTGCCAACTGATTACTTTCTTCCCTTCTCCAAGATTTTGCCCGTGCTGTTCCCTACCTCTGGAACTCTCTCCCTCTCTCTATCAGACTCTCCACCTCTCTACAAATCTTCCAACGGGCTCTCAAGACCCACTTCTTTATCAAAGCCTTCCAGCACTCATCCTAACCCTGCCCTATCACTGCCGGCTCCTTCCTCACTGTCTGTCTCCTCTGTGACCCCTGTCTGTCTGTCCCTCCCTTGTAGACTCTAAGATCTCACGAGCAGGGCCCTCTTCCCTCATGTGCTTCTCCTTTCCCTTTCCTCCCCACAAGGGCACCTAACACTTGGGGATCTATTTACTAAGCAGTGTTAGGAGACAGAGTGAAAAGTGATAAAGTGCCAACCAATCAGCTCCCAACTGTCATTTTTCAAACACAGCCTGTGAGATGACAGTTGGGAGCTGATTGGCTGGTACCTTATCACTTTTCACTCTGTCTCCTAACACTGCTTAGTAAATAGACCCCTTGGTTGCTAACGCCCTGCTGCCTTTTTGAGTGTTATGCAATGTTTATAAACATTGTCCTGCATTGTTTTGCACTCTAAGTCGCCATTTTCTTTGTTTATGTACTCTGTAAGGCGCTGAGGAACCCTTGTTGCCCCATATAAAGGATGATAATAATAATAATAATAATAATAATAATATACCCAGTAAATTACACATTAGTGGATATAATTTGGGGCAGTTGTGTGGTATAGGCATATGCTGGTTCTCCCTCATCCAAACATTGAATTAGGTGATACCTTATGACACTCTCAAAAACTACATTTGATCAAGTACAGCATACATAGGGGCATATGTATCAAAAAATGTGAAAAGATCATGTTTCTTTTCGCCAGACATCGTGTATCTTTTCGCTTTTTTATCGTCATATTTATCATGTTTTTTCGCCAAAAATGGAAACGTGATAAACCCCCTGAATTGTGATAATTTTCGCATTTTTGTTTTCGAATTAGATAATAGGAAAACAAATGCATAAATGATTTTTTCATGTTCCGATAAAAAAATAACAACTGCGCATGCTCTGTTTCAGTTTTGGACATGCGCAGTGAATGGTAGGTGGCGTTCTGCCTGAGTGACGAGCGGAATTCTAGTGGCTCATCAAAATAAAGGAATCCATTGATACTAGATTTCCCCTCCCCTTTAGTTTCTCCTGATTTTCCCTACAAAAACTTCTACTTTTCTTCTATGGGTCATATACTGTATATGTATGTGTATGTGTGTGTGATAGATATATATATATATATATATATATATATAAATATATATATTGTGTGTGTATATATCTCACATAGCTCATCATAGTAAAATAAACTCCATTCTTCTATAAGACAGGTGTGTGTAATACTTGTTAGATTGTTTAAAGCTTATTTGTGGACCCATTTATAGCAAATGGTAATTTTACCATTTATCATTTCAATTTTTAACATGACACATCTAGAGAAGATCTGCATTGAAGAGTGGGCCAAAATACCTGCTGCAGTGTGTGCAAACCTGGTCAAGAACTACAGGAAACGTTTGACCTCTGTAATTGCCAACCAAGGTTACTTTACAAAGTATTGAGTTAAACTTTCTGATTGTCCAAATATTTTTTTTCCGAAAGAATATACAAATAAATTGTTTAAAAATCATACAATGTGATTTCTGGAATTTTTTGTTCTGATTCTGTTTCTCACAGTTAAAGTGTACCTATGATGGAAATTACAGACCTCTCTCATCTTTTAAAGTGCAACAACTTGCACAATCGGTGGCTGTCCAAATACTTTTTTGCCCCACTATATATATATATATATATATGTATATATATATATAAAGCACTAATTCACGGCACTCACCATTCCTAGTTTTGGGGTGCAACATGGTATGTGACCACATTGTTTAAATAGAAATCACAGGGGCTCTGCACTCACCATAATAACTAACAATAATTATAAACATAATAAACAGTGGGGTTTTGGTTCATGAATTGATCAATGCATTTAAGCTTGCAGCCCCCGTCACGGGACCCCACTTTACTGCAAGTCCCTACTCTATTGGTCAGAATTATAACATGGACATAGGCATCACATTAGTGTTAAACTCAGGGTATGCTATCAAGGTTTAAAGCTCACAGCAACTTTGCTTTTAAATGTGAGACAGTTACCAAGCACACCTGTTGCAAAGCACCTAGGAAAACACCTGACACAAGTTAGATAACTAGTTAAAAGGGGTGCATGAGAAAATGTGATCACAAAAATGATTAATTATAAAAATTTAACACTAATGTGATGGCTATGTCCATGTTATAATTCTGAGCAATAGAGTAGGGACTTGCAGTAAAGTGGGGTCCCGTGACGGGGGCTGCAAGCTTAAATGCATTGATCAATTCATAAACCAAAACCCCACTGTTTATTATGTTTATAATTATTGTTAGTTATTATGGTGAGTGCAGAGCCCCTGTGATTTATATATATATATATATTATATATATATATAGATTACAAGTAATACTGACTATTTAAATTTCATAAGTTTCATCTAAATAGCAATAACTAACATATCTTATTTCAACATCAGTGGTGGTGGAATAAAGTTATCGCCAGCCAAAGTATGTCGAAAAAAAACACGATGATTTTCACTTAAAAAAACAATAAAATGATGATACATAAGGCTCTCATTGATTTCAATTACAACAAAAATAACGATATAATAAAAAAACGAAAACCATTCTTTGACGAAAAAAAATCTAAAAAATATGCGAAAAACATTGATACATTCCCTCGAAACTTATCTCTAGTGAAATATACTCGAAAACCATTTTTATCACTTTTTTTAATACAAAAAACTGTTGATATATATCCCCCATAAACAGAAAAAAAGGAGGGGGGGGGGGGGGAGAATGCTCCTCTTAATTTATAAGGAATCATAGAATCATATAATTTCATTGAAGTTACTTATACCCCTTTTACATCAGAGCAAAGACCTGGATTTTTGCTGGGTCTACCCGGGTCGCAGCTCAGTGTAAAAGGGTCCCTGGAAAATAACCCGGGTCAAGTGACCCAGCAATCCAACCCAGGTAGCTACCAGGCTCTGACCCAGGATGGACCTGAGTAATGGTACAGTGCAAATGGCGCAATCCAGGTTATCCGACTTGGGTCATGCTTATAATGAGCTGATTGGTGGTTGTGGAGCAGTCACATCCCACTTTTTATGACCTCACAAGTTTAGCAGAGCAGACCTGGGTTCAGTGTGAACAGGGCTGACCTGGGAGTAACCCAGATCAAAGGTGCAGTGTAAACGGGGTCTGACCTGGGTTGGAATCATGTCCAAAAAGCCAGGGTGCACCCGGATTTTTGGTGGAAAAGAGGTATAAGTGATTTCCCAGGCTGCAGTCTCACAAATCTTGACTTAGCCTAAAGTATAGCTGCCTGCAATATGTAAAAGTGACAGGACCACTTTGGAACTACTGCAATGTAATCGTCCTGTGGTTTTTATTGTAAACTATATTCACAGTAAGTAGTATATTGAGAAGCTTCTGTTGCACATATGTGCCTGAAGTGATCATATTGCACAGGAAATATTCCTCTGCTTTCCCCCCTCAACCTCTGACACTACAAAGTCAGTCTAAACAGTGGCGTGTCACCCCCTCCAATAGAGGCAGGTTATTTATTGAAGCTTTAACTAGGCAAAACACACCTGGGGAGCTCTGACAAGGATTGCACTTGTGGATTTTACTGGCTGGCAGCCTGAGTACACAGAAGTAAATGAGATGATGGTGTCATTATCTTATACTGGCAGTTTCTACCTTAATTTAAGGTCCAATGAAACCAATTATAAAATAATTTCTGGAAACAAAATCTAGTCCTGTATAAGACATGTTTTTACCATCTTCAGCAGACTTCGCCTGTGGCCAAATTGTCTACATCATTACTGGTGAAATCTCTGTTTATTGTTCAAAGCCGAAAAACTGCTGTTCTCTTCTCCCAACACTTTAATCTGTTTTCTTAAATCCACTTCAAACCTTGTTTATGAACATGTAAAATCGGAGCAGTCAAAACAAGTCAGATTTGGATTAATGGTCGGAACAGCCAGCGAGAAACCTAGCCTAGTAATTAGAGACAGAACCTAACTGATTAGCTTGTCTGGGATTATTGTCACTGATTCTCTGTATTTTTATTCTTCTGCGGTCAAGCATTTGGTGATATTCCTGAACATCTGTAGACCTGATGTCCGTTTTCAGTGCCAAGCTTGTACTCAGCCAGTCTGGTCTCAGTCTTTGCCAAAATAAATTAAGGTCAAATATTACTTCAGAGCTTAAATGACTGATAGAAAACTGAATGACTCTTATTTTTCAGGTATAATTCTTCAGGGGAAATAAACACTTTTAAAGGATCTGAAATGTTCACACAGTCAAATGGATCATGTGAACATTCCTGGCTTGAAATAAAAACTTTGTGCTATATAACTAGGACTTTGGTAGGCAATCTTTGGCTCATTGGCAGTTGTTCATCTTCATCTTCCAAAAGCCTTTGTACAGGAGTAGAGATCAGTGCACTTGTTCATGTTCAGTCATTGTCAGTTTTGGGATTCTCTGGGAGTCTGTAATTAATGAGTGAAGGGTCTATATGTACTAAGCCTTGGAGAGAGATAAAGTGGAAGGGGATAAAGTACCAACTAATCAGCTCCTGTCATTTTTCAAACACAGCCTGTAAAGTGACAGTTAGGAGCTGACTGGTTGGACTGTATCCCTGTCCACTTTATCTCTCTCCAAGGCCTAGTATATAGACCCCTGAGTCACTGGGCTCACAAGTGAAATTATTATATTCTACTGACAAAACCCATTACTGTTCATTTCAGCTTCTCCTTCGTAAAAAGTTAGGAGGGTTCAGCTGTATCAGGCATAATAGAGGAAGTAACATTATTATTATTACATTTTATTTATAGGGCGCCACAAATGGTCCACAGCACTGTACATACAGTAAAGGGTACACAGAACATTACATTACAATACAGTAACCAAAATATAAACAGAACACAAGTAACAATTAGCAACACAATTCTCCATACACACAGGCCCGCCAAGAGCCGTGGCGGGCCCCGGTAATAGGGGGCGCGGAAAAAAAAAAAGATTTGCAGCACCTGGCGCAAAGCCAGGGGGGCGCGATCAGTGTGATCGCTCCCCCGCACAGGCATAGGAGACTGCTGTGGCTGCTGCTCAGCAGCCACAGCAGTCTCCAAATGCAGCTCAGCACACGCTGTGTGCTGGGCTGCTGTGAGGGGGGGGGCGGCGCTGGACCCGGGGCCCTGCCGGGCCCCTCAGGAAGTCCGGGCCTGGGTAATCTGTACCCGATCCCCCCCCCCCTCTCGGCGCCCCTGCATACACAGTACAGCTCTGAAGGTGAAGGCTGTCATAGAAGTGCTAGAGAAGAGGGCTGTGAGACAGTGGGGAAAGGACCCTACTCATAGGAGCTTACATCTAGGGGAGAGGGGAGATGGACAGATGACATGAGGCATGAGTGTGTAGAGAGGGACCTGAGTCCAGGAAGTAAGCAAGGTAGAGATGGCTGTGGTGGGAGGAACAGAGATGGGGTAACATGGTTATGTGGTGGAAGGGTACGCTTTGGTGAACAGGTGGGATTTCAGTGCACATTTGAAGCTTTGCAAGGTCGGGGAGAACCTGATCGAGCTAGGGAGCTCATTCCAGTGGAGGGGGGCTGCACGGGCAAAATCTTGGATACAAGCGTGAGATGAAGTAACCAGGGTGGAGGAGAGGTAACAGTCATTGGCAGACCGGAGTGAGCGGGAGGGAGTATGTAAGGAGATGAGGTTGGAGATGTAGGGAGCAGTAGAGTTAGAGAGGGCCTTGTATGTGAAGGTGAGGAGTTTGAAGAGGATTCTGTAGGGGAATGGGAGCCAGTGCAGGTTTTGGCAGAGGGGAGCAGCAGAAGTGGAACGGTTGGAGAGGAAGATAAGTCTAGCTGCCGCATTGAGAACAGACTGGAGTGGGGCAAGATGGCAACGTGGGAGGCCAGTAAGGAGAAGGTAGCAGTAGTCAAACCGAGAAATGATTAGTGAATGAATAATCAGTTTGGTAGCATTCTGGGAGAGGAAAGGCCTAATGCGAGCGATGTTGCATAGCTGGAACCGACAGGATAGAGCCAGAGATTGAATGTGGGGGGTGAAGGAGAGGGTGGAGTCAAGGATGACACCCAAACAGCGAAGTTGGGGGACAGGGGAGATGATGCTGTTGTCAACAGTGAACATTTCATGCTCCTGGTGGAACCTCATTGCCAAAATGGTTTAAAAAATAAGATAACATATAGAAAAAATGTATTCTATGAAAATGACAATTGGGCGAATGGCTGCAGGTAATGTGTGAAATGGAGTGCAGGGAGTTTGCTTATCTCTACTGAGGATTATGGCCTATAGTCTAAGATATATAGTAATGGGTCCCCAATAGACGAGATTTTTTATTAAAAAAAAAAAATCTGGTAACAGCTGATTGTTACCATACAGTAGTAATCTAAAGCCAGGATTGGTGGGTGAAATCCAACATGTCGGACAACCTGATTTAACAATTCTGATAATTTTTTGGTCGGAATCGGCAATCAGTAAACCCCATACAGTGCAGATATTTTTACACAATCTATTGTAGAAATGTTATTACCAATCTTCCCTCTAATTTGAGTAATCAGGTGAAGTGCTACAAATAAAATCAGATGATCAGTGAAATTCTGCACAATAGACTGAAAACTGATAGTAACTACTGTATGTTTGTCTTTGGTGGCATGATAAAGAGCCCATATAAAGTAGTTTATAAAACATTTTTCTTACCTGTATCACTGTGATGTTCTATACACTAGAAGTTACTAACAAAGCATCTGATTCATTATGGATTGCAACAGCGCACACAGTTGGCCAATTGTTGCGTTCTGTGTATGCATCGCAGTGCGCAATGGCTACACTGCGATTACGCAGAGCACGGTAACCCATCGTAGAGTGAGTGACAGTTAGTCAGCGTTTTGGGGGTGGTGATGGGGGAGTGGTTGGAGTAACGCAGGCGTGTCTGTTCGTTTGTACGCCGTTGCATGGCCGTGCCTAAATTAGTCACTGTGATTGCATACGCACCTTATGTACTTACTGCGTGCGACGAGGTTAGCAATTTCTAAGCAGGGTCAGGGCTGCTGTAATTCTGTGTGGGGGGTCCGATGGTGCTCGATCTTACCGATGTATACGCAGGACTGCAAGGTATTACGGATGTGAGATATCGGTAGTGGGAGGCAGTGGGTGTCTCTATACTGGCAGTGCGACGGCATTGCGATAGCATTCATTAGCATATTTTCGCAGCAGACCTGCATGCGATTAGGGAGCTGCGAGCGCAATAGCGATCCGTAATGAATCAGGCCCAAAGTGAAAATGTGCAGTATCCTATAGTAACCCAGAGCAAACAAACAAGTCAATCCATCAAATGCAAATTAGTTAATGAAAGCAAATGTTTCATTGGCTACAGGTTCCGTACATGTCTGTTCTAGTGAATAACCCCCATAGTGTATTCCGTTGGTTGGGAAACGTTCACATTTCACCTGGAGAACAAGCTTTTTAATTCCCGACGTTTACAGTGTCAGATGTAAGCACTCTGTCAGACTGCTGGAGTAAATAATTACCTAACTCCCTGCAAAATAAAAGACGTTATTGTTTCATAAGCAGCTACTGTGGTAGATTTGCAGATATTTTAAGAGCATTAGTTTGTGTGGAAGTAGATTTCAAGAAAGCTGGTAGAGGCAATAATTCAACACAGACTTTAAAGTGAAATGATCTTACAAAAATAAGATTGCGTGCTGCACGTCTGGTCCGCTCATTTGTTTGCATTTTCTAACAATCATCAGAATTGGGCATACTGTAGTTTAGAATGGGTGGCAATTAGATTGAATAGCTGCAATTTATTTGCGCTATATATTTTTGCACCAAAAAATATTTACCGTTGTAGTTGTACATAAATGTCGCTGTATGTGGCGATGCCTTTGTTATCTCTGTAACGTTTCTTCCTAAGGCCCAGTGACTGGCCACAGCTGTTTAGTGGACAGTGTATCACTGAATTCTCAGTCACTGCCTCAAGTACTACAGTCTGAGGATTTCCAGGTGTGAGAATAGGGCCCCTGCCAATCGGGTGCCTTTTTATGGAATGCACGTAGTGAATTAAGCAGAAAATAATTGTCACATAATTTGCATACTTTATCACTTCCTGCGCACCCAAATAATGTGTTTGTGTGGATTTGTTAGCCTGGTAATAAGTGGTCAAGTCAAATAGATATCTTTACCTATACTTTACTAAAGAACAGTTGAGCATTTGGGAAAGGTGTGATGTATGTCAAAAAGAGAAACTGAATGGATGACATAAGAATAAGGTGGACTGAGGTCCGATTTATGTGCTTATCACTTGACGTCGGTTGTCCTATGATGTTTCAGGGTTGTGTTTGTGCTTATGTCTGTTTAATGGTGCATACGCACGGTCAGATTTCTTGGTCGATTTAAACGATGACGATATCGTTTGATTGTTTAAATCGACCATTTATTGCCCCCTCAAATGACCAAATGATCAAACGATGCACGGGCACGGATGGCCGATATCGATATCGACCATCCCCCCGTATGTGCAGGCCATCCTGGTCGATATGGACCAGGTTAGCCTGGTCACTATAGGGACCCTCGATCGTTGATCGAGGGTCGTTATAGTAGTTGGGGGGAATGAAGCATGTGCTGGATGTTCGATAACGATCATCCAGCACATGCTGGTCGATCAGACAACGATATCTGATTCGTTGTCTGATCTGACCGTGTGTACGGTCCATAAGGCTTTAGTTTGTGGGCTAAAACCTCTGTTTGCTGGCTTCCCATCCTACACCCCCTTTTAGTTTTGGTCTTAGGCGGTCATTCAGACCCGCTCGCGAGCGGCAGTATGCTCGCAAGCGGGTCGATGTTCGCCACTGCGCATGCGCACGACGGAGGGAGCTCTGTCGTGCGCATGCGCGAGACCCGGACTGCGACAGCCAAGCTGTCGCACCGGGTCTCGCACCAAAGGGGGCGTGCTGTCGATGTTGATTGACAGCACGCCCCCTTTGGTGGGCGTGCCGGGGGCGTGCCTGCCAGACGGAGGCTTTCCCATGGGAACGCCTACTGTCTGAAGCCGGCCCCACTGACATCACTAGTGATGTCAGTGGGAGTGATTTTGGCTCTGATAGAGCCAAAATCACTCCAGGGCTTGTGGCAGGGAGACCCTACCGCAGAGTCTTCCGTCGCAAGCCCGATGGTCAAGACCATCGCGACCATCATCATGGACGCTCGCTATAGTTGTGGGTGGTAACCCACAGCTATGCGAGCGTCCATGAGGGCGCTACAAAAAAAGGTAGGAGGGCCCTGATTCAGAGCGAGCGCTCTGGTCAGAGCGTTCAGCTCTGAATCAGGCCCTTAGTTTGGTAGTGTTTTATCGGTGGCTATTTTGCGATGGGAAAGAATGGCAGGTCACCAACATTCCGGGTGCAATAGTTTAAAACTGGGTGCATTCACTTTCATGGTGGGTATTTGGGTGATCAAGTTAGTGTTGAATGTATACAGTAACACTGTTTGTGTTTGCCGCCTTTCTAGTTGTACATATAAATCCTGATTTCATGGTAGTTTAGTGATTACAGGACACGGACACGTTAATATACAGTACATCCATCTGAGAATTATTAATATGAATTGTCTGTGTATAGAGTAGAGCTACATTTGGGGGCCTATCTATCACTGGTGGCTGAAAATAGAATTCCTTATCGCCGCATAAAGCAGCGATGAGGAACATTTTTTTTTTCCCTGGGGCTATTTATTATTTTATACTGCGATACGCAACTATTCTAGCGAATGCAAAAAACTGTACTTTCCTCGCTGTTCACAGCTGTAAAAATGACATCACCAGGTTCTATCCCGGCAACATTCCTCAGCATGTGCACATAAAGAATTGTAGGGAGCGCAGGGATCTGGAGATTGCACTCAGCTCTTTTCATAGGAAAGAGCCTGGCGATACCATCTGATGATGGCACTACCAATCAGATACAGGCCCCAATAACTGTAGGCTTTTGTAGCTTGAAAAATACAGTAACACAATCACAATGTCCCTTTGCAAAGCCTGCGTTGGCCCCTGAGTGTATAAGAGCTAAGGTAATATATTGTAATACAATTAATCTGTCCTTTTCACTTTTGTTGCAGCATAAACATTGGTCTTCTGTACATTTTACGGGTCTGCATCATAAGGATACAAGGCAATCTGCTGTATGAGCCACGCAAACTTAAAACATCACTGTGTACTGTGGACAATGATAAGCTGTGATTAGGTGCTTGACGGACAAATGAAAAGGTAATATATTTAGATGGCTGTAGCCGTGGAGTAATACTGTCTGGTGGAGAGATGTCCATCAGGGAATGTAGTTACTGTACCTTCCCATTTTCAAGATCGATAGAGCACTAGAATTCTCCATATTGACTATTACCAGCCTAAAATATAGCTTTGTTGTGTTTTCCTATTATTTATTTGAAATAATTATTTGAGGTTGTTAGTCGGTTATCTATTATTTATTACTAGACTGCATTGTGCAAGGGGACCGGATTTCTTTAGTCTGCTGACTGGTGTGCTCAACATCAGTTACTACACTATGGGGGAACCTTCAAGCTAAAGAGTGAACAAGTGGACTAGTGGAGAAGTTACTCGTAGCAACCAATCAGCTTCTACCTATCGTTGTATATAACAGAGGTTCCCAAACCCGGTCCTCAAGGCTCCCCAACAGTTCAGGTTTTAGAGATTTCCATGGTTTAGCACAGGTGGTCAAATCAAATTGACTGAGGTACTAATTAAGTCACCTGTGCTCAACCATGGATCTCTCTAAAACCTGAACTGTTGGGGAGCCTTGAGGACCGCATTTGGGAACCTCTGATATAGAATGTACTTGATAAATTCTAGCTAGTACCTGATTGGTTGCAAAGGGAACTTGTTCACTTCTCCACTCTTTATAAGGTTTGGCACATTTTCCCTTATATACAGTATTAATGAAGGCCTATAATAACAACATCTCCTTTATTGCAGGTGCTGACTGGAATACAGATAAATATACATTTATATGAACAGTAAAGATCACGTTCTTCGGCATCACCGAGCATTAATGTAAGTCATGGTACTGCCTGTGGCTATGTCCGCATAGTGTAGCTAAGCTCAGCTCGTATGGGACAGCGTAGTGACATTAAACTTCTATGTAGAACATTTTTTTATAACTTACAGCATATTTGTAACCATGTAATAATATTTTACTTTAGTTAGCTTACATTGTAATAAGCAATAAAATATAACTATAAGACCTGGTGGTAGGCTCGCTTTAAAGCATCATTCAACATATTTTTACTTCAAATTGTAAACCAGTACTTGCAGTAGAAGGCCCTTCATATTAGAGGGAAACAGGGATGGACTGAGGCTGCTGAACAGCCCTGACAGTCCCCCTGCGCGCGCATCAGTGAAAGGGGCGTGGCCTTGCCACAAAATGGGTGTGGTTACATATCACAGGGGCATGCCGTGAGTCACAGAGGCCTGGCCTTGCGGCACGCCCCCGTCTGTCAGTATCCCAGCCGAGCAGAGCGCCAGAAGGTGGAGCTGCTCGGCCAGGGTTTAACACTGGACTGGCCCATCTGGCCATCAGTCCTTCTCGCATTTGCCAGAAGTGCCAGATGGGCAGTCCGGCCCTGGAGGGAAAGGAATCCTATAGCGCCCACGGTCTCACAGCAAGACACTTAGAAATCGCTGTCAATGAAACCTCTGTCTACCTGGCGAAGTTAGATGCAGAAATGAATTTACGAAATGCACTTAAATGTATTATGTCTGTTTATGTAAAACAAGTCCACATGGGTGGACTAATGTACGTTAATGATCTAACATTCAGGGGCTCTTTAGACTTTTGGAATTAAAAGTTGCAGCACGGTAACTTCATTAAGAAATGAATGAGGCTAATCCAAAGAGCATTTAATGGTGAAATTGAAGAAGGGGTGATCCCAAGTTATTCTCTTCCTACGATTCCCATTTCCAATAGGTCACATGGAGCCTTATCATATGGGCGGTCGATCAGCATCGACAGCCGGCCCTTTTGTAGTGAGCTCCTGTTTGCGGCTCTGCAATTCTGTCCTCTGCTGAATCATGCCCCAAGTTCTTTGTTTTGTCATTTATTATCTGCAGCAACAAATAGAAAATGATGAATGAGAGTTGCACAGTGTAAGGGACACATAATGTAATAGCTTGTACGTAACTTTAATTTCCAGCTGATACTGCCATATCATTTTCATAATCCACTCATACCCCTTTTACACCGGAGCTAAAACCCGGGTTTTTGAAGGGTTAACCCGGGCAGCTCCCTGGTGTAAAAGGGGAGAGGGTTGGATCGCCGGGTCGAGTGACCCGGCATTCCAACCCAGGTAACTAGCAGGGTTTAACACGGGCGCAGCCCGTGAAACCCTGCTGTGAGAACAGCGTACTCCGGGTCACGATGACCTGGAGTGCGCTGCTAGCCGGCCGATTGGTCCGGCTTCAGTGGCACTTGGAGATGACGTCATCTATGCAGACCCGACTGCGGTGTGAGCGGCACTGACTCGGGAATATCCAGAGTCGGCGCCGGCAAAATTCCGGGTCTGATCCGGATAGGAACTTTGGCCCGGATTCAGAGCCGGACGCTCTGACCAGAGTGCTCGCTCTGAATCAGGGCCCACCTCCATTAATATGGAGCGTCCTCCTGGACGCTCGTATAGCTGTGGGTCACCACCCACAGCATATACGAGCGTGCAAAATGATGGTCGTGATGGTCTTGACTATCGCGACCATCGGAACTGCGAGTGAAAGCCTGCGGTTGGGTTTCTCAACCGCAAGGCCAGAAGTGATTTTGGCTCTATCAGAGCCAAAATCACTCCCACTGACATCACTAGTGATGTCAGTGGGGCCGGCTTCAGACGATAGGCGTTCCCATGGGAATGCCTCCGTCTGGCAGGCACGCCCCTGGCATGCCCACCAAAGGGGGCGTGCTGTCAGTCACCATCGACAGCACGCCCCCTTTGATGAGACACTCCGAGCGAAGGAAAGTCCTTCGCTCGTCGGGTCTCGCGCATGCGCACGACGGAGCTCCCTCCGTCGTGCGCATGCGCAGTGGGGAACATCGACCCACTTGCGAGCGTACTGCCGCTTGCGAGTGGGTCTGAATGACCCCCTTTGTTCCAACTCCGGGTCAGACCCGGAATTTAGGTGGAAAAGGGGTATTAGTAACAAACAACTGATAAAAAAAAGATGTCTTCATGACACAGGAGAAAATATACTGTATTTAAAAAGCCAATCAGTCAAAGAACAACTTCACTACTAGAAATATTACACCTTATACATTTGTCTGTTGGTAAATTTGAGAACAGATTGATGCTGGCAGCAAGTTTATATCTGCATCTGCAGCTGGGAATAGTTAACAACCTGGCCAATGAACTGAGCAAAGGAAAAAACAAATACAGGATGAACACTGGACATGAAATAGAAAATAGAACAGGCTGCAGAGTTATTAAGCCACAGAAATGTCCAGTGCTCTTCATTTTCATGCTTTAGTTATTAAGCTAGACATGCACTATATGCCTCACCCATCAACTATGATAACAAGCAATAATAGTGCATGACATACAGTACTCATTTAGCTCAGTAGTTCGCAAACTCATTCCTCAGGGTGCAGTAACAGTGCATGGTTTCCATTTTTCCTAGTTAGTGCACAGGTCTATTTATTACTGGCTGACACATTTTAAAAGATCCACAGGTGGAGCAAATTATTTCACTGAGGAGACATGGAAAACATGCACTGTTAAGGTGCATACACACGTAACGATTTTGTAACCAACGATTATCTGTCAGATTTTCCCTTGAAAAAGTGAACGATTTTTACAACGATGAACGAAAAATGAAAATCGTTATGTTGGACAGTCCGAAATGGACGATGAACTACAAACGGCAGCGCGCTTGAACAATTTTTGTTCATCTTTATAACTCAGAAACTGAAACATTTTCTGAACAATAACGACATCGTTAACGACAAATCGTTAAAAAAATCGTTACGTGTGTGTGTATGCCCCTTTAGAGTGATTTGGGAAACACTGCCTAAAGCTGGCCACACATTAGACCAACTTACATCCAACCAGCCAACTAGTTGATTGGTTGGAATGAAAATCTGGTAAGGTATGAAAGCAAATGACAATCAACAAATTGCTTAGATCAAACATTTAATAAAATTGTCTGACGACCATTTTCATCTGTTTTCTGGCATTTAAGAGCAAATTGCTGATCATCAGTTACTTCCATCCGTTACCAGATTTTCTTTCCAACCAATCAACTAGTTGGATGGTTGGATGAAAGTTGGTCTAGTGTGTGGCCAGCTTTAGATCATTACATGCTAAGTAGAGGACAAGCTTATGTACTGTATATACACAGTGGCGGGCTGGGCCGGGGGGGCAGGGTGCCATGTGCCCCCCGGACCACAGCATCATGCGGGCAGCGATGACTGGACAGAGTTCGGTCAGCGCTACACAGCACAAACACACAGCCGCCGAAGCCGGCAGCTGTGTGTTTGCTGTAATCAGCAGCCGCTGAAAGTCTGTCAGACTCTCATCGGCTGCTGCTGCTCCCACTGCGGGAGCCATCTTCCGGCTCCCGCAGTGGGTAATGGGAGAGACGTCGTCATGACGACGTCTCTCCCATAATGCAAAGCGGCCGGAGGAGCAGGTAGAAGCGTCGGGACCAGGAGCGGGAGTTTCAGGTAAGTGTTTTTTGTTTTTTTTATTAAGTCTCTCTCTACTGGGGGTGGGACTACTGGGGGAACTACCAGGGGGGGATTACTACTGGGGGCACTACAAGGGGGGGGGACTACTACTACTGGGGGCACTACAAGGGGGGACTACTACTACTGGGGGCACTACAAGGGGGGCTACTACTGGGGGCACTACAAGGGGGGGACTACTACTACTGGGGGCACCACAAAGGGGGGGGACTACTACTACTGGGGGCACTACAAAGGGGGGGACAACTACTGGGGGCACTACAAGGGGGTACTACTACTGGGGGCACTACAAAGGGGGGGACTACTACAAGGGGGGCACTACAAAGGGGGGGACTACTACTACTGGGGGCACTACAAAGGGGGGGACTACTACTGGGGGCACTACAAGGGGGGTACTACTACAAGGGGGGCTACTACTGGGGGCACTACTACTGGGGGCACTACAAGGGGGTACTACTACTGGGAGCACTACAAGGGGGGGACTACTACTAGGGGCACTGCATAGGGGGGAGGGTACTACTACTAGGGCCACTACATAGGGGGAGTGGACTACCACTGGGGGCACTGCATCGAGGGACCACTGCTGGGGGCTCTATATAAAGGGCAATACTGGGGCCACTATTTAAGGGGCATTGCATAAGGGTTACCACTATTGGGGGCACTGCATGGGGGGTGGACTGCTACTGGGGGCACTATATAAGGGGCACTGCATAGGCTGTACCACTATTGGGGGCACTATATAAGGGGCTTACTACTGGGGGCACAAGGGGCACTGCACAGGGGGGACCACTACTGGGGGCACTATATAAGGGGCTTACTACTGGGGGCACTGCATAGGGGGGGGATCACTACTGGGGGCACTACTGGAGGCCTGCATAAGGGTGTTCTCTCCTGTGGCACACGGGGGCACTGCATATGGGCACTACGACAGGGGGCTGCCCCTAATCTTTATTTTTACCTTACATTAATCCCATATGGACCCGCCTCCTCCCTGAAACACTTGAGGGGGGGCGGCGCCTTAGCACGCACGTTCTTCGGGCACCCTGGCTACACGCTACTCCTCTGCCAGGGCCGCCTGCATGCATTTGCCCCCCAGGCTAAAAGTTGCCAGCCAGCCCCTGTATATACATGAGCTCTTCAAAACTGTTTCGTTTGAAAATGTGGAAAATCGATGCACCAAGTTTGTTATGCCACAAGGGGGAGACTTTGAGCTAGTACAGTGCAAATTTTGCCAAAGGATGCAATATATTATTATTATTATTATTATTATTATTAATAATAATAATAATAATGTGTATTTATATAGTGATTTTTTCCAAAAGCACTTTTTACACTTGCAGGAATTATACCATATTACAAAGGAGGCAGCCATCTTAAACTCACAACAATATTTACAGTGGGGTAGGGGGGTACCAAATATGAAATACAAAGTACAGATAAAAGATACTCACAGAATCATCAGTCCCACAGATTGTTCATTCCACTCACAAAAATACCAGGCAAGATACTTTCGTATGAAGAATGAATATGTAATATGTTGTTCAGTCTAACCCCTGAGGCAGTCATTTTGGGGCTAATTTTGAGTTGGGAGCAAAGCAAAAAGAGCAAGTAGCTGTGCCCCTGGACACACCATGTAGCAATGCACGGGGTTCACTTACATTTATTATTTTTCAAGCAGGGTAAATACTGGCTGCTGTTACATGTAGCCCACAAATCCTGGACAGCTTTATTTAACAATGCAAGTTAAGCCACATATCCACTACATAGGCAAACGCAGGGGGGGTTTCCGTCTACCTGGAAACCCCCCCTCCCCAACCCACAACATGAGCACAATAGAAATAGTAATATAATAGATTGTTACTAGTGCTGCATGTTCTTCTCAGTATCACAAATGAAATAATTAGCACTACCTGTGCATCTTTTAACATGTATCAGCCAGTGATAAAGAACCTGTGCACCAACTAGGAGATCTGGAAAACATGCACTGTTAGGGATGCACTGCTATAGAGCCCAATATGTACATATAAGTCCAGGGCAGTGCTAGGTTCCTCTGCTGCTCCCCCAGGCTCCCGGACTTGCTCTAATACTCTGGAATGTAAAATAAAACCATTCAGCTCAGACAGGATGGTCTTACTGCCGCATTTAATGGGTTACTGTGATCGCTGGTCCTCTATATGCTGGAATTATGACACACAATATACTTTGTATGACACATATTAAAGTTGGTTAAGTACTAATTCTGCCCTCTTCATGGACTGCCCACACTCACTATAAAATCAAGCATTTGGGAACCCCCCTCTAGAAATCCTGCGTTTGCCACTGCACTAGACAATATTAATGAACGATTAATGAGCAAATTTTAACACATTAATAAATACACGTTCCTCAGACATAAGTACTAGTACTGCGGGGATCTGTAGATGTCTGGTCCGCCAGCCATTCCCAACACAACCTCTCCTGTATGATCAAAGTCACCTGACCTTACTGATCTGCCTCAGTACATCCAGCCATAACATTCACAACAATATCCCTAAGAAACTAAATTATAAACTGTTTCTACGAAGAATTCCTGTATACATTTGTGGCAACATTCCTGGAATGTAAAATAAATATCAAAAGAGCATGATCATGCTGTTTTTATTGACTGTCCGCAGAATATATTCCATCTGCCATAAACCTTAGGGTATATAAACACATTTTATACACACTTGTTCTCTAGCATTCTTTAAACTCTTAGCAAGCAGAGCTAGTGCCTTACTTTGAAAACCTAGAAAATACACCATTAAAGTCTCCTCCAAATGACAGAGATGGTGTTTCGGTGATTATGTCTGCAGACGATGGTGTAAACTCCAGGAATTTGCACAGTCCCTCCAGTCTTTCAACACACTCTGCAAAGTTTACTTTTCAAGGGCAAGGTAAATGTTACATTCCTAAATCCTAGACCCATTCCTTAGTTTATTGCTCTGCTTATTTTGGGAGAGTTTTCCTATGAACAAAGGTCCCAATTCTTCAGTGACAAACAGAGAGGTGGGAAGAATAGATGGGAAATAACATAGGGCCTGATTCAGAGCCGGACGCTATTTGCGCTCGCTCGTTCAGGAAAAAGGGGTGGCTATTCAAATGAACCGTTCGCTCTTTGCGGTCTGTTCACGCCTCTAGGTCTGAACGAGCGAACAAAACATGCGGTCGTTTTTTGGAAAACTACGCCCCCTGGCCGCTCACATCCTACGTCATGTCCGCTATTTATTAGATTAATCGAGTACATCGACCAGCGTATGAACTGCTCGCTATTCTTGTGGTTGGTTTTTCCTACCGCAATCTTGCGAGCAGTTCTGACTATAAAATAACCCAGTGACGTGGTCAGTGACGCTGCTGTATTAATTATGCACACCCTTAAAACGCCTGTTTTGACCTTTAAGCACGCCTGCGTTCGGACCTCCACTCCCCGTTTTCAAGCACCTTCCCCCGTTACCACCCATATACATCTCCTCCTGTCACTCAAAATAGCAGGCATTCGCTATTTAGCGAACAAACGATTTTCGGCCGCACTGACTGGTTCGCGCATGCGTATTACGATCCGTACGCATGCGCAGTTGTGCAAACATCGCTCGGAACGAACAAGCGGCCGCTTACGAGCGGCTCTGAATCAGGCCCATAATCCTTAGGACATGATGGCAGACTCTGTACATTTAGGGGTCTATTTACTAAGCAGTGTTAGAAGACAGAGTGAAAAGTGATAAGAAAGTGATAAGGTACCAGCCAATCAGCTCCCAACTGTCATTTTTCCAACATCGTCTGTGAGATGACAGCTATCATTTTATAGGCTGTACTAAATGATAGGTAGTATTCTCTTGGTTGCAATGGACAAAAGTTGTCCTCTGTAGAAGGTGTGATAAATCTCCCCCATAAATATGTATTTGAACATGGCGCAAGGTGCATAATTAGGGTGTAACCAATAGCAACCAGGACCAGATACTTTTTCTAATGTACTTTAAAAAGTGAATGGAAACCTGTGGTTGCTACGGGTTACTGCATAAATCCAAAGTGGTGTGGATTCATTTATCACAAGCATTGCTTCACTTATACTGTATACTGTATTTATACAGAAAATAAATATCACAGTAAAATGAATAAAGGCTCATACACACTAGACCATGTGTGTGATGAGCGATATTGGCTGCGGCGGGCCCAGCGGGGGTTCCAACATCGGTAAGTGTATACAAACTTGCCAATGTCGGCCACAAAGAACGATGGCGGGGGGAGGGGGGGGGCATGCTGCATAGCTAACAATATCCCCAGATTGAGCTGTATGTTTATTGGATGGGCGATATTGTAATCATCCCGCGGGAGCACACATCATCGATCGTTCAGTGCATACACACTGGATGATATGAACGATATATCGTTGATCGATATCGTTTTCACTCATATCATTCACTTTTATCATCCAGTGTGTACGGTCCTTAAGTCTGGAATATCTGCAGGATATCCCCCCATAACACCCATTTCAGGGTGTACCTGCAAATACTTATTATCCTCTACAGGTGACAAAAGCAGATATCAAAGATAGGTACCAGGAGAGTGATACGTAGGATTCCTCCCAGCACTCTTCACTCGTACATGTGTAGTAGTGCATTGGGCTCCTGAAGAAGTGAAGCATTAGCGGTCACTTCACTTATAACACATCGCAGGGACGGAGCCCTTGTCCCTGGATGTGTATTTTAATGTGCGATTTGGTTTTGGCTCGTATCATCGAATGAGGCAGAATGAGCCAGAATGAGGCAAAACATCATCTTATGTGGACAAAACGTCATTTTTCGGACATCTGTGCCGAAAGTCAGTGAAAGCCGAAGTTTTGCCTCGTACAGAGGGCCGGATTCAGAGCCGGACGCTATTTGCGCTCGCTCGTTCAGAAAAAGGGGCTGGCTATTTAAATGAACCGTTCGCTCTTTGCTGTCTGTTCACGCCTCTATGTCTGAACGAGCGAACAAAACATGCGAACGTAATTTTTAAAAAAACGCCCCCTGGCCGCTCGCATCATACGTCATGTCCGCTATTTATTAGATTAATCGAGTACATCGAAAGGCGTCTGAACTGCTCACTATTCTTGTGGTTGGTTTTTCCTACCACAATCATGCGAGCAGTTCTGACTATAAAATAACCCAGTGACGTGGTCAATGATGCTGCTTTGTTAATTATGCACACCCTTAAAACGCCCGTTTTGACCTTTAAGCACGCCTGCGTTCGGATCTCCACTCCCCGTTTTCAAGCACCTTCCCCTGTTACCACCCACAAACGCCTCATTCTGTCACTCAAAATAGCAGGCATTCGCTATTTAGCGAGCACACGATTTTCGGGCGCACTGACTAGTTCGCGCATGCGCAGTTGTGCGAACATCGGTAGGAACGAACGAGCGGCCGCTTACGAGCGGCTCTGAATCAGGCCCTCAGGCCCGAAATTGGCTGGGAGATCCCAGCCAAAGCCGAAACGCACATCTCTAATTTGAATACATTCAGGCGTTCTTTAATTTCATAATGCCTTGATAAGCAGCTATAAAAATGATAATTATCGAGTCTAGATAATTAATATGCCCCTTAGCATATTACTGTATGTCATATTGAATAGCATTATTACAGCTATTACTATAAAGCTAATATATGTATGTATATATTTGTATATATTCTATGTTTGATGCTGGTCCTACTAAGGTAATGTAGCATGTTACATACGTAGGGATGTATTTAAAAAACAAAGCGAAAAGTAGCACAAAAAATATTGCCACTTTTCGCTTTGTAACTATCGCTGTATTAGTCATTTCATTAAGTTCCGGGACAGCCCTTGCGGTAAAGCGCTGTCCTGGCGAGGAGATTTCCAACATCTTTGGCACTTGCTGCCAGAATGTGTACGGAGTAATGAAATAGACCCCATAACGCTTTAGTCAAAGGGTTATCAAGTACTGAGACAGAGCTGGATATATGTTAGGAGCATGTTTGATAAAGGAGCGGTCCAACACCCATATATTTGTGCATGTAACATGTAATTGTACATATATATATCAAAAGTTTGGGGTCACCCAGACAATTTCGTGTTTTACATGAAAACTGCCTTTTATTTATAAAATGAGTTGCAAAATTAATAGAACATATAGTCAAGACATTGGCAAAGTTACAAATAATGATTTTTATTTGAAATAATAATTTTGTCCTTCAAACTTTGCTTTCGTCAAAGAATGCTCCTTTTGCAGAAATTACAGCATTGCAGACCTTTGGCATTCTAGCTGTTAATTTATTGAGGTAATCTGAAGAAATTTCACCCCACGCTTCCTGAAGCACCTCCCACAAGTTGGATTGGCTTGGTGGGCTCCCACAACAGCTCAATGGGGTTGAGATCTGGTGACTACGCTGGCCACTCCATTACAGACAGGATACCAGCTGCCTGCTTCTTCCCTAAATAGTTATTGCATAATTTGGAGGTGTGCTTTGGGTCATTGTCCTGTTGGAGGTGGAAATTGGCTTCAGTCAAGTGCTGTCCACAGGGTATGGCATGGCGTTGCAAAATGGAGTGATAGCCTTCCTTATTCAAAATCGCATTTACATTGTACAAAATAAATCTCCCACTTTACCAGCACCAAAGCAGCCCCAAACCATCACATTACCTCCACCATGCTTGACAGATGGCGTCAGGCACTCTACCAGCATCTTTTCACTTGTTCTGCGTCTCACAAATGTTCTTCTGTGTGATCACCTCAAACTTCAATTCGTCTGTCCATAACACTTTTTTCCAATCTTTCTCTGTCCAATGTATTTGTTCTTTTGCCCATATTAATCTTTTCCTTTTATTGGCCAGTCTCAGATATGGCTTTTTCTTTGCCACTCTGCCTAGAAGGCCAGCATCCCGGAGTCGCCTCTTCACTGTAGACGTTGACACTGGCATTTTGCGGGTACCATTTAATGAAGCTGCCAGTTGAGGCCTTGTGAGACGTCTATTTCTCAAACTAGAGACTCTAATGCACTTGTCTTCTTGCACAGTTATGCACCGGGGCCTCCCACTTCTCTTTCTACTCTGGTTAGAGCCTGTTTGTACTGTTCTCTGAAGGAAGTAGTACACACCATTGTAGGAAATGTTCAGTTTCTTGGCAGTTTCTTGCATGGAATAGCCTTCATTTCTAAGAACAAGAATAGACTGTTGAGTTTCACATGAAAGTTCTCTTTTTCTGGTCATTTGGAGAGTATAATCGAACACACAAATGTGATGCTCCAGATACTCAACTAGCTCAAAGGAAGCCCAGTTGAATAGCTTCTCTAACGAGCAAACCCGTTTTCCGCTGTGCTAACATAATTGCACAAGGGTTTTCAAGGGTTTTCTAATCATCCATTAGTCTTCTAACGCGCTTAGCAAACACAATGTATCATTAGAACACTGGAGTGATGGTTGCTGGAAATGGGCCTCAATACACCTATGTAGATATTCCTTTAAAAAGCAGACATTTGCAGCTAGTATAGTCATTTACAACATTAACAATGTACAGAGTGTATTTCTGATTAATTTTATATTCTCTTCATTGAAAAAAACAGTGCTTTTCTTTCAAAAATAAGGACATTTCTAAGTGACCCCAAACTTTTGAACGGTAGTATATATATATATATATATATTCTCAAAACTGCAAGAGGCGGCACTCAGAAGCACTGAGGTGGAGGAGGTACAAAGTACCTAGGCAAGGGCATTGTTAGTGGCCAGAGCTGCAGAGGAAGCGAAGCCACGCCCCCAGGATAGTATGACTCCGCTTCCTTCAGCAGGTGGTACTGTATGTAATATAAGGGACAATAGAACTCCCAGCGACCCTGTATAGAACTTATGAACATGTGGCCAAAAACTTGGTCAGCCCTAATTTTTACATATTCCCGGAAATTTCTTCGCCCCATTTATTTTTATGGCTGCACAAAAATGAACGTTACATTAGCTGAAGTTTATTACAGAAGACATTTAATAGACTTTCCTTAACCACATTTCTAATTATTTACTGCAGTTTTAAAATGTCTAAAAGCCAGAAGAAAGACTTTTGCTAGCACAGTAAGCAGCAGGGTCAGCATTATAGGTCTCGCTCTGCTGTAATATTAGCACTTTTGATGCATTCCTCTCGCAGATTTCCTCTTCTACTCAGTGAAGCTCATTTTTTATCAGGAGAGCGCTCGTGTCATTTACTTCCTCAAACGAAGTGGGCTCGTGCTCAATGGAGATGGAATGTTTAGCTCCACTTTAATTTGCGTACATGAATACTTATCATTACCGTGATTATAGATCAGATTGATGAACTTGGTGTGACGGTTCTGCAGCTCTGGTCCACGTGCTTAATGCTGGCTTACAATATAGAGAAATATGAAGATCATTAAAGCCATATGTAGCATTGATATGCTCTAAACTGGTGCACAAACATGTTCGGTCCCTTCTGTATCCAATGTCCCAACTAAAATATTTGGTTGATAAAGGCCGAGGCTTGGAAAGAAAGAGAATAAAATCGCTTTGACGATTTTTTTGACAGTGGAATGAGCAGGTTCCCCAACAGCACATGAGTATTGGAGACAGGAGCCTATGAAACGGCTGCTGACAGATTGTTGTGTTAAACGCACCTGCATAAGAAATTGAGTCCTTACATCCAACTCACTAGTTTATATATGCACCTCATTTAATTCAAAGTGACGTGCCGCAGCTGCGCACACATTGGGCACTTACGGTAGTGCTAACACCGCAAGTCTCCCCTCGCATCTCTATAGGGTGTGAGAGAAAACTTGCAATGCTGACAGGCGCTATGTGCTGTTCCGGATTGGCACATCATGTCAATGTCGAGTAATTGAATTCCCCCTATTAGGATCCCACAATTCTATAAATTCAAGATACATTCTATCAGACTGTAAACTAAGCCGTATCTTACTGAAATCGGATGAGATGATCTGTAGCGTATCTAGGGGTCTGGGCGCCCCTGGCAAAGAAAAGGACGTTCTCAGTTGTGTTGCAATGTCATGACGTCATGCGTGTTGCACCCAAAGCCAGGAGCTTGAACCAAAAGCTTTCCCCACCTTTGGGCGTCCACCAGTCCCACAGTGTTTAAAATTTGTAGGTGGGCCCCCCCCCCCCCCCACCTTATTAATACTTTCAACCAGGGACCGTGGCAAGTGCCATCATGGCAAGCTCGTAGTAGTAACTGCCCTGGAGATGATAACTTGAAGAAAGGGATGTACAGTATGCATAGGGGCTCACAGGCCTCTCAGGTAGGGCCAATCTCTACCTAAAGCGTGTCTTACTGGCATCTCGCTGGCTCCCAGGGAAGAAGCAGCCTCTATCCAGATAGAGCAATTTCAGATTAGCCATCTTGGATTCAAAACAAGGCAGCCTCTTCCCTGAGAACCAGCAATGAGACGCAGGGTGGAGGAGCGATAATCTATGGGGCATTAGTGTATCCCCTGGGGGGGAAAGGTTGCAGTCCTCTTGTGCACACCTATTTCACATACCGTATATAATTATTAGACACCTTTTGGGTGTATTACATGATGTTGAAGTTCTGATGAATTTGCTGCTACATGCATCTGTCTCTCTTCTTAACGTCTGATTGAGAAACTCTACTTGGAGTATTAGGAACTTATTTAATACAGTGCCAAATTTAGCCAAGACACCCTCCCTACTCTGCGAGGGGTCATGTCGGGTTTTGCACAGTTACATTTTTGTCTGAATGGTGTAATGAATAACTTTGCAGTAAAACTCACAAACTACACACATGTGATAGAAGTGGCAGCTGCATGAGACAACTCACAAGTTCCTATTTCCCCTCTACTGTACATCTAGCTGTAACCCTTTCAGCCACGTCACATATCCTAATGGTGTTCCACACCCCACCGTCAGTCTGCTTCTTCATAGAAACCTTTAATAGCGTCAAAATCCATTTTGAACTCAATGCTTCAAACACACACTGTCCGAGGTTATTTACTGCCAAGCAATGTTCTCATGCTCCTGACAGAACTTAAGGCTACTACTGCCAGGCTAGGTTACAAATTAGTAATTTTAACCATTTATCAGCAGTTACATGTAGTACACAAAATGTATTTTTCTGGCATGCTAAGGGTACTCATCATAATATAGTATTAGGAGCATGGCATATTCATTCTCAGTCTATAGACATTATCCAATGATTAGTAAGATAATCACTTTCACATTATGGGTAGAATTCATTTAGGGGCGAATTGCGGTTGATGACCACCTCAAAGTCATGTATTCTTGTTTGCAACCCCATAGTGATGCATATAAAATATGCAATTGAAGGGCCACTGTATGTGTGGCATAGGAGCACACGGAATTGTGGAAATCATCGCTAAACGAATTGACCCCTATGTATATTGTGGCAAGATCAGGGTAAGGGTGCCGTCTTCTGGGGTAAACCATTGCACTTGTCATGCTGCAGCCAAGTAGTAGTACACTAATCCAGGAGCTTGGTACAAGTAACTGCAGCTGGTTTTATTAGCAGCACAAAAATAAAACATAAAAGGAAATCCTTGCTTATCCGGCTTTAACTAAACAAAATTATTCTCTTTCGTAGACCTATTGTTCCTCTCACAAAACAGACGTCCTTAGCACAGCACACACATTCAGTAATCACAGTGTCTCAACAGGCCTCTGATCTGTTACCCAGGCAGTGAGAGAGTGACTAAAGAAACTGTCACACCCTTTACCAGTTTCATAGGTGGTCTGGCGATCGAGGCTAATCAGCTACTGTCTACCAGACAGAAGCTTAAATCCTGGGGCATATCTATCTCCCCTTGGCAAACGTTTCAGTGTTTGGGCGGTATTCACTTGTTTCGCCGCCTTACGCGCCCGACAGGAGCTATTCAATTGTTGCTCCTGTCGGGTGCTACCAGCTGCCGGCACACCATTTCAGCTCACAGCCCCAGGGGATTGCTAGCTGAAATGGGCGAAAAGTGATCTGTTTGGGCGCCCAAACAGCACTTTTCGCAATTGCGCCCACTACTTTAGTCGGGGGTAGCCGTTATACATGACTAACCCCGACCACTATGGGCGCGATCAGCCCGAAAATCAGCAACAATTGAATAGGCCCGCAATCTCTCGCCACTTTAGATGGGAGATCGGACGTGCTATAACAATTGAATATTGCCCTTTTTGTCACAATATCTAAAAATAGCTGCAGGCGTTTCGGGGCAGCGATGGAGAGCGTTACAGAAAATGAGGGCATGTCGGCACTGTTTTCTGGGTGTGCAGAAGCCAGTGGCTGCGTCCTCATACACAGTTTCACTTGCCACCTCCAGCCTAGTTTTACCGGGCATCCTGTATAATCCGAGGGCTACTCAGAGGTCCGATGCTGCAAAAACAGTCGCAATGTTGATCCGATGCTCAGTCATGGGACGCAGGCAACAGACCAGAGAAGCCGGCAGTGGATGTCTTTTTAGAAAAGACGCCTCCTGCGGCTTTATCATATTTTCGCACAGCCGCTGCGTACAAACACCCAGTGACAGCGACATTTGTGTCCACCTCTCAATCGGGCCCACAGTGCGGAACGGCGAAAACCAGAAGCAGAACTCAGAGATCACCGGAACTTTGAACATCTGCAGATCGATCTGTTCCACTGTGAGAGTGGATTTGCTCATCTCTTGTAATCAAAGATATTCTTGTGTGTGTAGGTTTTACCAACACTGTATGGTAAATTGGAAATGTAATCCTATTTAACTGACCCATATGGAAGTTTAACCTTATGGAAGTTTGCGTTTGACCAGCCTGCTATACTTAATTATTACTTAATGTTTTTGCTCACTGCTTAACAGGACCCTAAGCTTATTTATTACACAAGGCATATATCTCTATATGTAGAAGTCCTTTATATAAATACACTCGGTCATCTCTTTGGAATGCTGCCTCTGAAGCTCAATATCTGTTCTTTAATGAGATTCTTTAATATAAAGTAGAATTTTATTATGATCATGTCACACTGTGCCAAGACCAGATATGTTGGTGCCTAAGGCCAGCATGCAACGCTGCGCCCAGCAGCCTACCCTTCCCTGATCACACGGTACTGCATAGAAATGCTGTTCTTCATTTTATCATTTTCCATTGTGGGACAGTTATAAGCCAATAAAACAATGAGAAGCAGGAAATTTGTCCTTGCCGGAGGAGATCTACAGCAATTCTGACAGTGAAGTCCATACTCCTACTGCTGCAAGATAGAAAATCTGCAGTGCACTACGTCCATCATACTCCTCTAGGGAAGCATCTGCCACAACCAAGATGGCCACCGTAGGGTCTTCTGCGCATGTGCGGCATAAACTTGTCACTCCTGAGAGATCTGTGATATGCCCAGAGATATCTGCTACCAGAGCATACCGCTACCTTATACTGTGTATATATTAGGGATGTGCGCCGGACCATTTTTGCCGGATTTGGATTTGGATTTGGTTCTAATTCGTCGTCCGGCTTTGGATTTGGATTTGGATTTGCCAAACTGCGGTGACTGGCTTTGGATTTGGATTTGGATTTGGATTTGGATTTTTTTACAAAAATTGACAAAAAAAGCTAAAATCACATAAATTGGTCTTTTTTTTCATCCTAGAGTATTATTAACCTCAATAACATTAATTTCCAGTCAATTTAGACCATATCACAGCTTATAATATTGTTTTCAACATTATTGGCCAAAGGTTGCAGTGAGCTGACTGGTTACTAAGCGACAAAGCAGCGGCACAACGACACAGACACCACAGTATAAAGCACATTATGACACATTGCCACACAGCAGTGGCAGAAATGAAAAGTAGTGCACCCACCCAGTGGGGTACGGCCAGCAGAGTCACAGTACTTGTTTACAAAGTGGGCTACGGCCCTAGGAGTCACAGTGCACAATCTTATTAGCATTACACCGCACATAGGGCCTGATTCACATTACACCATAAAGTAGTGTCTCTTATTTATGTTACGACACACAGTAGTGCCCCTTTTACACAATGCCCACAGTAGTGACCCTTTTACACAATGCCCACAGTAGCGGTGTCCCTTACACAATGTCCCCCAGCAGTGGTGCCCCCTATGCAGTCCCCTTAGTAGTACGGTCCACTATGCAGTGCCCCCAGTTGAATGCTCCCCAGTAGTATGCCCCCCATTAGCAGGCCCCCCCAGTAGTATGTCCCCCATTAGCAGGCCCCCCCAGTAGTATGCCCCCCATTAGCATGCCACCCAGTAGTATGCCCCCCAGTAGTATGGCTCCCCCAGTAGTAGGCTGCCCCAGTAGCAGGCCCCCCCAGTAGTAGGCTGCTCCAGTAGTAGCCCCCCCTGTAGTATGGGCCCCCCCTGTAGTATGGCCCCCCCTGTAGTAGGCCCCCCCAGTAGTATGGCCCCCCCCAGTAGCAGGCCCCTCAGTAGTATGGCCCTCCCAGTAGCAGACCCCCCCCAGTAGTATAGCCCCCCCCAGTAGCAGGCCCCTCTGTAGTATGGCCCCCCCAGTAGTATAGCCCTGCCCAGTAGCAGACCCCCCCAGTAGTGCAGACCCCCCCAGTAGTATAGCCCCCCCCAGTAGCAGGCCCCTCTGTAGTATGGCCCCCCAATAGTGCAGATCCCCCCCAGTAGTATGGCCCCCCCAGTAGCAGACCCCCCCCAGTAGTATAGCCCCCCCCAGTAGCAGGCCCCTCTGTAGTATGGCCCCCCCAGTAGTATTGCCTCCCCCAGTAACAGACCCCCCCCCAGTAGTGCAGACCCCCCCCAGTAGTATAGCCCCCCCAGTAGCAGGCCCCTCTGTAGTATGGCCCCCCCAGTAGTATAGCCCCCCCCCCAGTAGCAGACCCCCCCAGTAGTGCAGACCCCCCCCCCCAGTAGCGCCCTCGGACCTTTGACAAGTAAAAAAAAAACAAAAAAAAACTTACCTGTATCCCCGCTCCCGCGCCGTCCGCTCTGTCACACGCTGAGGAGGGAGCCGGAAGACGGAGCTCATGTGTGAGCTCCAGCCGGCTCCCTCCGTGCAGCAGCCAATGAGAGTCTGTGTGACTCTCATTGGCTGCTGTAACAAACACACAGCTGCCGCTGGCGGCTGTGTGTCTGTGTAGGGCAGAGCGCTATCACTGCGCTCTGCCCTACACGCGAGGAGACCTGATGTCGGATTCTCTAGTGAGAATCCGACATCAGGCGGCCGCCGTTCGGCCCCGAACGGGGATCCGAGTCAGGCGGTGAACACCCGAACAGGGTTCGGGTGGACTCGGATCCCCAATGTTCGGAGCGGTTCGGATTCCACAGAATCCGAACCGCTCATCTCTAGTATATATATATATATATATATATATATATATATACATATGCATCACTACCCACATACATCACCGGCATACTTACCGACTTTTAGGCTGCCGATAATACAGGTACTGTATAGCGGGTGGAGGGGCTACGATGATGTGTTTCATCGCGAATCGCTTAATCGCCCCCCCCTCTCCCGACAGCCCACTTTTGCACAGTAAGTGGGTGGTCATGGGGAGAGTGTGGACGGCAACTCGGAGTGCGGGCTGGTTCCGCGAGACTTGCCTAGTCTTCCAGGTAGTCTGGAGCACCACCCAATTTTCGGGAGGCTCCCGACCATTTCGGGAGAGTAGGTAAGTATTGTCACCGGATGGTTACTTGTGTGTTACCATCCAGATACAGAGTGTATGGAACTGTGAGTAGGACTGCTGCACAATAAGCCATACTACTGGTTAAGTCCTGAGCTGCTTAGTGCATTTGGAGATTCTGCTGGTGTATACTATTTCAGGGCCGTAACTAGGGTGGTGCGACATGAGCCATGGCACAGGGCACAGAAGGGCAGGGGGTGCTGCTTGGGCCTGTCAATTTTCTGTTTATAATAATTCTCACTTGTACGGTAGCTCACTTTTCTTTTATCCCTGTCTCCCCACTGGCCAACTCTACCTCCATCTGCCACCTCCCCAAGTACCTTCAATCACATCCTCTTTTATTTAACACACACTTTTAAAAATACTGTCATACCTGGGACTCAAACCTATCACCTCTCACATGGCAGTCAGACACCGTACACATGGAATTTCTGATGGCAGCCCTGAACACAGCCACCGATTCCCAATCCAAGTGTTACCAGCCCACCTCGAGTACCTTTGCAGTAAGTTCAGCTGCTGGCGCAGAGTGGAAATCTCCCCGTCGCTGATATTTGCTGCATATACAGTACAAGTAGCGCTCTTTCTATACCTTCAGTGATCTATACTGCCGGCTCCAGGCTTCTGATGGACAAATCCTGCTACCGGTGCAGCTCCACCAGCACTCTCCTACATCTAGGGCTGGTGAGTTATACAGCATCATTTTGTGTCATTATTGTGCAGCCATTGGCTTCACACTATATTTAGCGGTACCCCTTCATCATCATACGGGACAAATCAGATTTGCCATGCCCCTTCTCCATGAGGTCACACCCCTTTTCGGACACGCATCTTGTGTCTCTTTTTAAAAAATAGGAGGGGGCACCAATGCTATTTCTGGGCCAGGGCACCAAAAAGTCTAGCTGCGGCTCTGTACTATTTACTCTGCTTACTACCATCAAATAGTACACACATATCAAGAGACTTGTCCTGTGCCACCAAGTCTCTTGCCTCTGCATGTCTGGATGAAGAATCGGTTGAGCCGTGAAATATGTTGCAAGATTCCAAATAAGTGAAACTCATTCTGTTTTTATTATTTTAAGTTTCATTTCTTCTTTACATTTTTTTTTTGCATTTTAAGTGTTTGTATTTATTATCTGATTTTTTAGTGCCAACAACCTTAGTTACGTGTATTGTATTTTGTTTTATTAGTCATTTACCAGTAACATTGTCAATTACTACCTCAGCATTTCATTTACAGTATGTCTTTTTAGCCTTTAAACCTGAAATTAGATACAGTACATTTAAACTTACATCTGAAGGGACTAGGCAGTGGCTTGGCTAGCAATATGTTGTACTATATTGCCACCTAGTGTCAATTAAGTAAATTGCAATATATGTTTCTCATCATCTGTTTCATTCACTGCCAATTGTACAAAGTTTATACATGTTTAAAGCCAGCAACCATATAAATGTGTGTGTATTTATTAACATTTGCTGATATAGCACCAGCATATTTCGTTGCACTTTACAATGTTTTAACAGACAGAGAAGTTGAGAGTGCACTGCTGGCAAGTAAATACAGTATAATATATATATATATGCGTGCACACACACACCCACCCAACAGCCATACCTTTAAAACCACTGACAGGTGAAGTGAATTACATTAATTATCTTGTTACAGTGGCACCTGTCAAGTGGTGGGATATGTATTAGGCAGCAAGTGAACAGTCAGTTACTGAAGTTGATGTGTTGGAAGAAGAAAAACTGATCAAGTGTAATGATCTAAGCAACTATGACAAGGGACAAATTGTGATGCTAGACACCTGGGTCAGAGCATTTCCAACACGGCAGGTCTTGTGGGGTGTTCCTGGTATGCAGTGATTAGTACCTACCAAAAGTGGTCCAAGGAAGGACAACCGATGAACTGGCAAAAGGGTCATGGGCGCAAAAGACTCATTAATGCATGTGGGGTGTGAAGGCTAGCCCACCTGGTCCTACCCCAGAGAAGAGCTACTGTAGCACAAATTGCTGTAAAAGTTAAAGTTGGCTATTATAGAAAGGTGCCAACAGTGCATCACAGCTTGCTGCGTCAGAGTACCCATGCTGAAAGCGCCTACAATGGGCATGTGAGCATCAAAACTGGACCATGGAGAAATGGAAGAAGGTGGCATGGTCTGATGAATCACGTTTTCGGTCAGGTGTGTCCATTGTTTACCTGGCAAAGAGAGAGCACCAGGATGCACTATGGGAAGAAGGTAAGCAGGCGGAGGCAGTGTGATGCTCTGGGCAATGTTTTGCTGGGTAACCTTGGGTCTTGACAGTTATGTGGATGTTACTATGACACGTACCGCCTACCTAAACATTGTTGCAGACCAAGTACACCCCTTCATGGCAACGGTATTCCCTGATAGCAATGGCACCTTTCAGCTGAGTAATGCGCCCTGCCACACTGCAAACATTGTTCAGAAATGGTTTGAGGAACATGACAAAGAGTTCAAGGTGTTGACTTGGCCTCCAAATTCCCTAGATCTCAATCCGAATGATTATCTGTGGGATGTACTGGAAAAATCCGAGCCATGGAGGCCCCACCTCACAATTTACAGGACTTATAGGATCTGCTGCTAACGTCTTGTTGCCAGATAGCACAGTTACATTTATTAAGGTTAATTTTGGAGCAAGCAACTAGAAAAATCATGTCCCTAAATGGGTGAATTTCATTCATGCAAAAGTGAAAAATTGTTTGATGAATTGCCAAACTGTACATGATTTTATACTCTGTAAAAGTAAAATTTTACTAAATTGTGGTCATCATTTTTTTTTTAAATGTGTAAGGGTGTCTACAATAATATATTTTTAGTATTTGTATGGGCTTTTGATACAGACAAATGAGCAAGTAGTAATATAACCTAAGATTTGAAGAAAATAGCGCTTCCTTCAAACCTTGTAAACCATATATATAGAGAGATATTTGAAGCCAGCCAGCACAGAATCTGTGTAATTTATATGTATGGCAAGATATAAATATATAGATTATAGATATATAATATATTTCCTGATGAAAATGCCAACAATATAGGCGTTGAAACGTTGATATTTCAGCCACGTCTGCAGTGTATTTATTTGCATGTGGAGTGCCGCATCTAGGAGGGATATATATATATATATATATATATATATACATCTATATATTTATTTATTTATCTATAATCTATAT
Organism: Taudactylus pleione; assembly: GCA_031769625.1. Taxonomy (NCBI): domain Eukaryota; kingdom Metazoa; phylum Chordata; class Amphibia; order Anura; family Myobatrachidae; genus Taudactylus; species Taudactylus pleione. The sequence continues at coordinate 3,327,912 of JAUIMM010000261.1, forward strand.
CTTTATATCTTCACACACACACGCATGCGCGCACACACACACACGCATGCGCGCACACACACACACACACACACACACACACACACAGCAGTACAGATGGTGTAATGATTAGCGTTACTGCCTCACAGCACTGAGGTCGTGGGTTCAATCCCCACCACAGCCCTAACTGTGCGGAGTTTGTATATTCTCCCTGTGCTTGCGTAGGTTTCCTCCGGGTACTCCGGTTTCCTCCCACGCACCAAAAATATACTGGTAGGTTAATTGGCTCCCAGCAAAAATTAACCCTAGTGTGTAGTGTGTTAGGGAATATAGATTGTAAGCTCCAATGGGGCAGCGACTGATGTGAATGGCCAGATATTCTCTGTAAAGTGCCGCGGAATATGTGTGCGCTATATAAATAACTGGTAATAAATAAATAATAAATGTATAGTGCATGAAAGTTTTATAACATGCAGATTAAAACAACCACTGCTCACGAGTACACACGTACCAAATGACTCACGGAGTGGGGTGGTTACCACGTGGTTTTAACATATATGACCCAGGCAAACCTCAGACCACTGCTCCTTCGCCTCCGGGGACAAGCTGCACTCCGCCCACTATCCGACAAGCCGCAGCACGCCTTCGCCACCTCAGGCAAGGAGATGGACACCAGGAACCCTAGGTCACGTGATAGTAGTGTCAGCAAGCCACATCCTAACGCGTTTCATAATAACTTCATCAAGGGCTGGCTTGCATGACGCTAGTAGAATGTATAAAACAGGCTCTCAGCCAATCAGATTCACATTATTTGCATAATACATAAACATAATCTAGCTTCACAAAAAAAACCAGGACAAGCTGAAATTAATGCAGTATGTGGTCCTAAACTGCTAGCAGGACTCTTCTTTCTACCATGAACAATTACTGATAGACACAATCCTCTAAAAATGAGAGCAGACTAATTGTACAGGGGATCCCCTAAAATGGGAATGTGGGTGGACTCCTGTGTATGTATGAGGCGTGTGGTACCCCAAATGTGTGTAAGATCAGAGTTGTACGCTATGCACACAGCAGCTGTGCCTTTGGTGAAAATATGCTAATGGTGCAGGAGACGACTGAGGACAAGAGATGCCTCCAGCCGCAATCGCAGATCCGTGTGCTGTGTAAAAAGTTGCAGCATCAGGTTGACATCACGACCATTGGCCATCTGAGTCAGCCTAGGGCTACTCAAATCAGCCTCCTCATCTGCAAAGCCGAGGAGAGTAAATCTGGCCTCGGTACTCTCATAAAACGGGGACCCCCAAAGGATTGACAGGCTGTGGTTTAGGGAGCATTGAGTATGATGACGCTGGACCCGTTCTACACATGCGCACTCCACCCACCATTGGACTAAAAAGTCTGTATCAGGCCCTAAGGACATTATATCCAAGTGGTAAGATGAAACAATGATGTAATAGACAAGAAATAATTATCAACATACAAATGACATGCCGCTTCACACAATAAAGATTACAGAAACAGATAAGCACAGAAAGATATCACCTTGCAAATGACATGTAGATGCACACAAATAGGATAATATTAAGATGCTCTCTTGCTAGGTGGTCACTGTCCTGTTACTTGCATGTATTTGTAATCCAAAAAAGGTAACATGTAGCATTTAATGCTGATGTCCTGCATACTATCACTCCCAAATAGCAGGATTCAGCCTTCACACAGCGGCAGTTACTCAATTGCCCTTCATTCATGGCTCCACCTCAGCATTCTTACTCCCGATCTCTTCCCGCCAGAAGCAGACCTCCGGGGATATCGTCAGCTCACACCCACTCACCTCCGCTCAACAATTCCCGCTCTGCACTGCGCATGTCCGGACCAAAAACCCCTTATCCTCCTTCCTGAATGTCTCTCCTGCACTCCACAGCGCCACCATGGGTGGACCCCGGGAACACATAGGACAGAATAGTTAGTCGCTTCTTAGGGGTATCACAGACACAGGATAGGTTATACTGTACAAGACTTGACTTCTGTATGCCAATCACTGTGGGTATTCCCATTATCATAATCATGACAGTCAGATTACATCTCATACAACCAGTGCTGGATTAAGACATTTGGGGGACCGAGGCACTTAAAATAGGGGGGCCCCATATGGTATAAATTTAAGAGCACTTTTTCTACAAACTCTCTATCTGCATACCGATTGCCTGTCTGACTGCCTTCTTGGGTTTCGCATAAGCACTAACCCCATGGGAGGCTCTGCTGCAGATGACCATGCAGAGCCAGAGACTGATTAAGACCTACAGTAACTGGGCTCTAGGTAAAATCCTGGCAAGTAGCCTCCCACCCATTTAGTCCCTACAAAATACATTTGCTAAACAGCTGCACCCTTTCCCACCACATATGAATACTACTACTATATATATATATATATATATATATATATATATGTGTAGAGAGAGAGAGAGAGAGAGAGTTTTATGGATTGTGGGGCTCATATAAAGCTACAAAATGTTTTTGGGGATCAATTAGGAAAAATAATTTCACTCTGCCCCTACCATGTATGTCCAGAAAACTTAAATTTTTACTCATTATTTTACCTGGCCGCAGTGGCCATTTTCCAGACGTTTTTACAATGCTGACACCAGCACCGACGCGGGACTCCGGAGAAGTAAGTATATTACGGGTCCCTCCTGGACCCAGGGGCCTGTGTGCACTGCACACCCTGCATCCATTATAAATACGCCCCTGGGTCAGTGGAGCATTTGCTGAGCTCCAATAAGGGCTCAGCACACTTCCTGGTACTCTGCCTCCTTGGACTGAGACTGAACAGCTGGAAGGTCTGTGGGTCCCACCGCGTTGCTTTGCCGCACTGTCGGGCCGCACTGGTGACCTAGGCTCCCTCTTTCTTCAGCTGCAGCACACCACTTATGCGGTAGAGAGACAACGTTGTAGATGGAGGGAGGCGTGCTTACTAAATAGGGTTTATATGGGCCCGCACCCTCCTTCCCTGCAGCCTGCGCTGTGGCCCGTCACTTTGATTACGCCGGCAGCCCAGCACTGCTCTCTCTATAATCTGGCTCTGCATACATAATCAAACAAAATTTGTTTTAACCATGGTGGTCCTGGGTATTGCATGGCAGTTGTGTGCATTAATGATTGGGTGTATAGAGCGGATTACGAGGCATCCTAGAACCTGATCAGTATAAGAATTCCTTAAAATATTTGACCACACCCCATTTAGATGTAGCCACACCCTTTGTCTTGATTCATAGATCTGAACTGTTGATTTAGTTACTCCTCATATATTGTAGTACATCATTGGTATGTCACAATTACAGGTACATTTATGAGAACTGTGTCACAGGAAAAAGGACTGGTTGTTGTGGGCAGTACTACTTTTTTCCTTAAAACCAGTCCTTATTAAGCGCACCTACCACCCTATAGTTATCAAATTAACCAATGACCAAAAGGCTTCAGATAATCTGTATCTAAAAAGCTAATAGCACTTCTGAAAATAAGGAAGACAGAAGGTAATTTGTTTTATATGCCTGGAGGAATTTAAACTACTAGCCTGTATTAGGATACATTGAGGTGTAAGGGTTAAAAATGTAAGGGGTGTGCACATTTGTGTAGGCATATTGCAGTTAAGGAGTGGAGTTTTGCTGTTGAGTGGCTGGTTTATAATAGTGATTTCCTAGTTGGGATGTCTCTTGCCTCTTTGGAAGTTCCCACCCCCTCATCCGGTTATTGTGATTGTCGAATTTATTGTTATGCAGGAAAGAACGATAAAAGTGGCTGTCTGATCGTAGGCCTTGAGGTGCTCTCCAATATAAGTGAAAGCAGCTGCTCCTTTCCTTGAATCCTCATCCAGCAAAGAATTTAAGGTCTGATTCAGACCCGGACGCTATGCTGCGCTCGCTTGCATTGAGCGATTTTTCGCAATATGCGTATGCGTCACAATGCACGTGCGCAAACCAGTCATTGCGATGGGAAAGTGCTCGCCCGTAGCCCGCAGTTGGGCTGCTATTTTGAGTGACAGATAGTGCCATTTGTGGGTGGTAACAGGGGAAGGTGCTTGTAAACAGGGATGTGGATGTGCGAACACAGGCGTGCCCGACCGTCAGAATGGCGTTTAATGGGTGTGCATGATTAGCAAAGTAGCGTCATTACACACATGACTGGGTTGTATTTTAGCCAGAACTGCTCGCAATGCTGTGGTGGGAAAAGGCTACAACAATCGCTGCGAGCAGCTCCGATGGCTCTCGATGTACCCGATTATTCCTACAACTGCCGGAGATGATGTGTGTTGGGAGTGGCAAAGGGGCATCTTTATACAGATGTGAGCACATAGTGCGGCCGCTCACTACTGCTTAGTGGGCGGCTTTACCCGATGCAGTGCGAGCACATGATTTAAATAGTCGGCCCCTTTTAGCCAGCGAGCGGACACAAATAGCGTCCAGGTCTGAATCAGGCCCACAGTCTGTAGAATTGGAAGAGCTCCGATTATGTTAGTTTGAATTAATGGGAGTTAACAGGAAACTTCATACTGTGTACTTAAAAGGAGCTAATCTGATAAGCTTCTCAATTATAATTATTAAGCATGTACTATCAATTTTCTTATGCACAAATTTAATTACTATACTATTAACCTTTTTTTTATTGGTACTTCAGTATGTTTTCATGTATTTAGCAATGTAACAGATTTGTTAGAAATGTATAATTGGTTTATATTAATTGATTTTCTGTGTCTCGCTAAACAAAAGGAACAGTGGGATAGAATGTTGGATCATGAATATTTATAGTTATACTAATCAGTAACAATAATAATAAGTAGCAACCATAAATATAGATTGCATCCTTCGGTTTCCTACAATCTGTTCATTGTAAATGTATTTCCAGATAAAAGGGAGGAATAAAGAACATGGGGAAGAAGTGTATTAAAATGATATAATTTAAATTTAAAAGAGGAAAGGATGAGAATAAGATTGGCAGAAAATAAAACATAAGAAGAAGTGACGAAGCAAAGAAAGAAGAAAAAGAAACAATTTTAAATGAAAGAGAGTACTAAGCCTCCTGCCACATAAAGCCAGAGGATAACAAAGTGATCAGAGCACTGGCAGTTTTAGAAGTGTCTGAATTAAAGGACCTTTGTCTAATATCCTGTGATAGCAATAGAAAATCTGTTGTTGCAATTTATTAAGATGACTTCGCTGGGGAGCTGAGAGATATTCGTGGCCGTAGAAAGCCGGGCCCGGGTGAAGGAGGCGTAGTCACGCCCCCTCAGAAAAAAAAACATTGCGCGCCAGAGAGGGGGCGCTATGAGCCCCCCATCTCGGCGAAAATCCAGGAAGTGTGATCGCCCCCCCCCCACCGCCAGAGGAGACTGCTGCCCAGTCTCCCACTGCAGCCCAACACACCGCAGCGTGTGCTGGGCTGCTGACAGGTTGGAGGGAGGGGGGAGCGGCATCTGACCCGGGCCTCTCCAGCAAGCCCAGGTAATTAGTACCCGCTCCTCCCCCTCTCGGCACCCCTGGAGATATTCACCTCCCCAATGATCCTGAACAGCAGCGGTAAGAGTCCTCTTACTGAATTCCAGCCAGTCCTGTCTTTGCTGGTTGACACATATGCATGTGGCCTGATAGTTCGGGTTGTGCTTCCAGGTCCATTTTTGATATAAATGTTTTTTAAAAATAGAAGAACAATATTCAATAATCTTTTTTGTTGTTTTCTTTTTTTTAAATGATTTATTTGAAAAATTAAGTATTTTCTCTGTGGCAATAACTTTAAGAGGATTGTTGCGCCATGACCGCTCTTAGTTGGCTGGAAAGGCACGATGTTCAGCAGAAACACCTAGTGAACAGTTTTCTCCTGTGGGGTGTACCATTGGCGATAGCCAGCAGTAACCATTTAAGTAGAGAGACTTTGAAGTTTGGCCACAAAATGATTATGTCAGTTTAATTGATTGATAATAGTTCAGTTTACTTCGCCTTGTGGGGACCGATTCAGTGGTGGACACAATACCGATGTTTTTTTCTATTGCGCCTTCGTCTGTGTCGCACTGTGTATGTTTCGCAATGGATTTAAGATGGCGGTCATGGGGTGATATCTAATTAGATGTGAAAATTAAACATTAAGAATTCACACACGCAAAAACGCCAGCTAATAGGATATCCTTATAACTATTTTTGGCGAAAAGTTTTGACCGATGAAAACTTTTCAGGGAAGAACAGGTTATTACGCTTAATAGGATAGTGTGATTTGGCCGCATAGAATGATTGACAAGTTGTGAGCGTTTGTGGGAGGTAATGGGGGCGACAAGTAAAATGGAAGCATGTCTCAACCATTTTGGGGGCAAGTGTCCTTGTACGCAGTGGTACTGGCTCCAGTGTCTTAATTGCGACGGACATTCTGAGCAACCATAGGGTTGCTCAGAACTTCAATGGTGCGACCAACCCTGCGTCTTTGTACGCAAGGGCGTGGATCAATAGATCGACAGTAAAAAGGTTGACAAACAATAGGTCTAAACCAGATGGTCGACAGTCAATAGCTTGACAGGGAGAATAGGTTGGCAGGTACAAAAGGTTGACAAGGATGTAGGTCAAGAGGTACAAAAGGTCGATGACATGGGAATGGTCAACACAAAAATGGTCGACATGTTTTTTTTCTAACCCTAATCTTCACCCTAACCCACCCCATGGTGCCTAAGCCTATCCGTCAGTGTAAATACTAAACCCTAACCTTTCCTCCTAGTGCTTAACCCTCCTATAAGTGCCTAACACTAACTATCCCTTCTAGAGCCTAACCCTAACCGTCCCTACTACCACCTAACCCTCCAGTAAATGCCTAACCCAAAAACATGTTGCCCATTTTTGTATCAACCATTCCCATGTCGACCTTGTACATCCATGTCAACCTTTTGTGTGTCGACCTTTTGTACTTGTCATCCTTTTGTCCTTATTGACTGTCGACTTTTTGGTGTCGTCCTATTGCTTGTCGACCTTTTTATTGTCAAAATTTCATCCTCCAACCGTATGCAAGAGGCAGGTTTGAGATGCCGGCATTAGCGTATCTTCTCAATTCCGCTGCCTACAAAGACACTGCGGCCACAGGATTTGCTCCCGCCTTTGAATCAGGCCCTCGGTGACCATATGATCAGATATAGGATCATACAATTACCTCATACATGCCATAAGATTGGTGGGAAGCAGATATGGTTCCATTCGTTGTAATAAGGGAGCAAAATCAGAAACAGGAATTTATAAACCTTCAGTGTGACTTCTGTCAGTCCCTTATATGAAGGGATTTTGGGTGATGTGATTCTGAAATATATAGTAAAAAATAATTTGGTAACAGTGTCAGCATGGCGACACAGAGGAGCCGTTATACATTTGTAACAAATATGAATCTTTTTATAGGGAGGCTTGAAACTGGATCTTGGTTAGAGCAGCGGAGGCAATATTTTTGGGATTGTACAGAATGGTTTTATACTGTCTCGCATAACTGTGGTACATACAGTATGGTGATAGTAACAGGGAAGAAAGTATGTGCAGGAGTAAGGAACTGGTGGGAGGATAGAAGACAAAGGGTAGCTACACGTAACCCCTCAGTCTCTGTTAAAGTTGTCGGTATTCTGCATTTCCAATCTATTTATCAATGACTTTATAGTTGGACTAGAATGTGTGGTGCTGCTATCTGCTGCTCTACACTAAGCCATGATGGGTTATTAACACACAGCAGGATATTAACTTTCTACAGAAATGTTTAGACAGAATGGCCCACTAGGCGGGCACTTGGCAGAGGAGACCCAGTGTGGACACATGTAGCGTTATGCACTTAGGCCGCAGGTAGAACTCTGCTAATGACACGTTAAGGGCCTGTTTCTGAGTTGTACGCAGTTCAGTTATGGTGTGTTATGGGAATGCCTGGGCGGTGACTATGCACACGTACAGAGATGGTCCGTCTTATGGGTGTGTTATGGGAATGCCTGGGCGGTGACTATGCACACGTACAGAGATGGTCCGTCTTATGGGTGTGTTATGGGAATGCCTGGGCGGTGACTATGCACACGTACAGAGATGGTCCGTCTTATGGGTGAGTTATGGGAATGCCTGGGCGGTGACTATGCACACGTACAGAGATGGTCCGTCTTATGGGAATGCCTGGGCGGTGACTATGCACACGTACAGAGATGGTCCGTCTTATGGGTGTGTTATGGGAATGCCTGGATGGTGACTTGGAGGTGGCTATGCACACACGCATTGATGGTCCGTCTTATGGGTGTGTTACGGGAGTGACGCAGGTGTGTCCCTAAAGTGTTTGCAAACTCTGGTGGAGCATCTGTACCTTGCATGGGGCTGGTGCATGTATCGATGGTGTGACCGACTGTGGCATCTAAAGAAGCACCAAGCGGTAGTTAAGCACCTAAAATGCTGAAAGTGGGCGTCTCAGTCCTTACACAGTCAGACACACGGCTGTACACCAGGGAAGGGCTTGTAGTGGTATTAGCATAAAGTCACACAAGCAATGCTGGCAAAAGGTGCAGATACAGAAGCTGTATCTTTTGACTCAGAATCAGGCCCAAAGTGAGACACATTCCAGCCTGAGATGATAAATGACGTCAGGGTACTAGATTATAGTAGAGTAGCAGCACATGCTAGTAGGCTGTGGCTACAAAGGCGAATATAATCTTGGGATGCATAAAAAGTAGATAGATCCACATGATGCAATCATATATTTATCATCACAAGTTAGACCACACCTTGAATACACCGGTACAGTTTAGGTCACCTCACTGTAGATAGGAAATAGAACTAGAAAGGGTACAGAGGCGCCAACCTCATTAATAAGAGTGATGGTCATTACAAAGATTTATCTAGCAAACATGCAAACATTTTGTACCAAGGAACATACAGAGGATTACTGGTTCTCAATTGCAAATGGCAGAGGGAAAGGGGTTCTTTACGGTAAGAGTGGTAAAGAGTGGTAAAGCTGTGCACATGCTTAACACATGATGTGATTATGGCAAATTCACTAAAGGAATTTATCAGACTGGATGCTTTCTTACAAGAAATGCACATTACAGGGGGCAATTGTTCGATGGTATGTACTGTATATTAATCCCATTTTCATTTTGGCCTCAGGATACTTTTGATACTATAGGTTTCATGTTGCTTTCCTCTGGAGCAATACAATGGAAATTTAGGACAGGTGGAATTCGATGGACCAATTTCTTCTCTTCCAGTCTCTCTCATCATGTAACAAATATGAAGATATGAAGATATTGCAAACTATTGGCCTGATTCACTACGGAACGCAACTGCGAATGCAATAGCAATTACGCCTGCAGTTCAACGGCGATAGTATGCTAATCCTTTACGATCGCAGTGCCATACGCAGCACTGCATAAGGACGCCCACCTTACCTTATACACATCCGTAATGTTTAGCAAGACTGCAAAACCATCGGTACAATCTAGTACCATCGCAGCCTCACACACACTTACACAAGCTCTGACCTTACTCAGAAATTGCTAACAACTACGCATGCTATCAGGCCTCACACCTGTTACCACCCACAAACGGCACTTCGTGTCAATCACTCTGCAATGGGTCTACGTAGTCATTGCAATCGCTGTCCTGATCGCAATGGCTAGTTTGCGCACTGCAATGCATATGCATGCACAGTACGCAACAGTCGGCCGATTGCGTGGGTAATCGCAGTTGTGTACGATAGTGAATCAGACCCTATGTGATCACATCTGGAGTCTGTATTCTTGGTTTATCACAAGTTATGAAGATAATAATAATTAACTTGTTTTCACTTTACTACTTCATAAGGCAAAATATTCTTTTGTATTCTGTAATACAAAACAAAAAAAAAACCTTAATTTGTAAATTGTAACCCACAGACAGAAAACGCAGTTGCAATCTCAGTAGCGTCCATCTCTGAATCATGCCCTCTATACCCTAATCTGAATCAGGCCATCAATGAATATCATATACTGGAGCAAGCTAGAATCAAAACAGCGCATGATTGAAATGAACCTTTGCACATCCGGCTCGTCACTGCAGAGCCAATAGCGATGAGGAAATCAGTACAGTAGAAACAAAAGACTGTTGTGATTTTGTCACTGATGTTTTCAAGCAGAAACTAGAAAATCCTCTACCTTTCTTCCCCTTAGATGCAGATAGACCAATGAAGAATTGAGCCAGAAACTTATTGCTGTCAATGGTCTCTGTCGGTTTCTAAACCCCTATCCCGTCACAAACCTGATGTGGTTTTAAAGCACTGAGCAGATCCCTAGGATGGGATCGATTTTCCATTACGTGACCTAGACGCCCGCCTAGGGTCCGTCGGGTCCCAAGGGGCCCGTGACCGGGCCCCACGAAATACGAACCTGGAGAAAACCTACTGCTCTGCACACACACACAGGCAGCAGCACGGTTTGGGCTGGGCCCTGCTATGCCGGGGACAGGAGGAGGCGGAGTTGCAGCCCATCAGCTGGGAGCCCGAGAAATGTTGTTATTACCCAGCCAGGAGTTCTGATACTTGTACATCGCTTAACGGGGCTAATGAAACCTGGCAATTAGTAGCTGCCCAAAATGAGTTTATTTTCTGCCTGAAGGAGACCAGTGTCAGCGTGGCTCACTTCCTGCTCCTCAGTCCTCACCTCCAATCAGCTGAGCTCCACCACCGTGATGTGTGCAGTGTGAGCTGCAACATGCGCTGATCTAGCAAGCCCCTTCCAACCAACCCTCCCCTTGCAGCCTGCGCTGCGGTAGCCCGGTAGACACTGGTCTCCTTCATATAGAAGAAAACTAATTTTGGGCAGCTACTAATTGCCAGGGTTCATCAGCCCCCCGGACCCCAGCAGTCCTCTGCAGTTCCTGACTCCCCAGCTGCATCACACGTGGAGCCAGCCCCCTCCTGTATTGCAGCCCCTCCCCCCGCAGTTTGTACATCACCTTCAAACAAACCCCTCCTCTATTGCAGTCGTTTCCCCCCCCCCGCGCACAGTGTAGCTAGCCCCCTCCAAACAACCACCCCCACCTGCGTTTCTGTAGCTAGTCCTCTCAAGCGCAGTCACACTGGATCCTTCTCTAGTGTTGGCTTGCAGCCCCAACCCCCCCCCCCTCGCTGTGTGTGTTTGGGAACCGCCGCGACTTCCACTCACCAGAATCACCAAGGGTATGCAGCCCTCACCCATTCCTCTCCCATTTACATCTCTGATCTCATCTCCCTTCACTCTTCTGTCCGCCCTCTTCGTTCACTTAATACACGCCGCCTTTCATGGCAATTGATTACTTCCCCCCACTCCCGCCTCCAAGATTTTCCCCGTGCTGCTCCTCACCTTTGGAACTCCCTCCCTCTCCCCATCAGACTCTGCACCTCTCTACAATCTTTTAAACGAGCTCTTAAGACCCACTACTTCATTAAAGCCTTCCAGCTGTCATCCTAACTTGCTGCTACATCTTCCTTTCTCCCCGCCTACCCCATCTGTGTCACTCCTGTTTGTCTACCCCTCCTTTAAAGAATGTAAGCTCTTTCGAGCAGGGCCTTCTACCCTCTTGTGCTTCTCCCTACTGTATTTTAATTTATCTCTTACTCCCCACTAGGGCAACTAACATCTGGCTGCTTATGTGGGTATAAAGGTTGCTAATATAGCTATGTTTATTATACATGTCCATGTCCTGCTTTGTATAGTATTGTAAGTCACTGGTTAGTTATTTGTTCATGTACTTTGTAAGGCGCTGCGGAACACTTGTGGCGCCATATAAATAATGATAATAATAACATGACACAGCACAGACAGAAAAGAGAGAAATAGCATTATGGGTAAGTTTAGCTGAAAATGTTTCCTTATAGTGTTAAATGACCATAGCCCTCTCTACCTGTTTATTGATTATGGCAGCTATATATATATATATATATATATATACACACACATATATATTGTATATATGTGTGTGTGTGTGTATATATATATATATATATATATACTCTCTGGGTCACTAGTTATTGTGTAGATGTTAATTTCTCTTCCGATATCCCTCTGTCCCCCTTCCCCCTTTCTTCCCATCTCGCCATATTTCCCTCCTTTCCTCCCATTTCCCTCTGTTCTTTCCCATGTTTTCTCCTGTGACATTCCAAGTGGGGTCTTCTTGTAACAGCCCTCACTTTGTGTTATGGAGGTGTGCACGTGCGCTCTGGTAGAGCATCAATCGTCTGATCTGTAGGCGCGTCTCCCATCAGATCAGGTCCGGCGCTAGGTGCCTCTGCTCCCAGTGCCGTCCCGTATTTCTCCTCCCCCGGCCATACATTTTTCTCTACAGCTGGTGGGTGGAGGGCGGGATATCCTCACGGACCCGGTGCCCCTGTGTGGCTGCACAGACCAAACGTGCCTGGAGCCGGGTCTGCATCAGATATATATAATGATGTGTGTATCTTGCTCCAGCGACACCTATTATAACATATGCACAAGCTTGTTTGAGGCAGGGGGGCCCCAAACCGGCATCTTGCCTAGGGACCCATGAGGTCTAAATCCGGCTCTGCTAGGATCAGTGTGGGAAATAGCCCTATTGCTATTGGCACTAGGACAGGTTGTACCCATATGGGGGGAGAGCATGTTTTCTTGCATGTCCAAGCCCGGGAAAACAGCCAGGGTTGGGTAAAACCATGGTTGGGGGATCCCCATACTGCTGGTTTTCTCTCTATGGTTCCACCATCTATGGCTGGTTAAGCCTAATGCTGGTTAGTGGAATATTGTGGTCCCCCCAGATTTTTCCACTGTAAGCCTAAGCATAAAAGTGTAGGGCTGGTTAACAATTTAAGGGGAGCGCACTCCATTTTTTTTTTCATATTAATTATATAGAAACCTGCACGAAGCCTAGGGATCCATGCAGCATTGCTGAACCGCAGCAGGATTGGGTTTAGAAACTGACAATAATCACTGACAGCACTATACTTTACCAGCCTGGGCTAGTGACACTATAGCTGGGGAGACACATGGCATGGCATCCCCCCGTCTTAGTGCCAACTAGCCCTAGGATGGTTAGCACAGGGCTGGAATCCCTAGGGACTAGGGGTATACAAAATCAATTATAGCACAGGGCTATTTCCCGAATCCCTTGAGCGGTTGGTGTGGGGTTAGTAAATATTTGTAAAAAATAGAAATAACATTGGTTTTTTAACGATATCTACATGTTCCAGCAAGCCATGACATGCACAATTAAATGGCATCGGGACATCTTGGCACTTGAAGAACCGCAGTTGTCCAGACATCTTGGGACTTGGAGAACCACAAGTACAAGCATGCACAGGCAGGCAGAGCACACTGCCACCTGTAAAAAAAAAACCAACAACATTATTTATTTATATAATTTTTTTTTTTTTTAAACATTTATTATTCTCACACAGGTTCCCAGCTGTCTAGGGCGCCGGACGTCGGGACCTGGGTACATCTCTGAATTAGGCACATTGTTTAAGGTATGATGATTAGGACAGAGGGAGTGGAGAGCTTGGATATAAAGTGTAAGTTTATGGAGTCTGCCTTGGAGAACTTCAGCAACTCCTTGCCCAGGTTTGTCATAGGCAAATGCAGGGGGGGTATCCGTCTGCCTGGAAAACCCCCTCCCCAACCTACAACATGACCACAATAGAAATAGTAACATAATAGAATTTTACTAGTGCTGCATGTTCTTCTCAGTATCACAAATGAAATAATTAGCACCACCTGTGCATCTTTTAACATGTATCAGTCAGTAATAAATAATCTGTGCACCAACTAGGACATCTGGAAAACATTCACTGTTAAAAATGTGCTGCTATAGAGCCCAATATGTACATATATGTCCATGGCAGTGCTAGGTTCCTCTGCTGCTCCCCCAGACTCCCGGACTTGCTGTAATACTCTGGAATGGTGCCCACATCTAAAATAAAACCATTCAGCTCAGGCAGGATGACCCTACTGCCGCATTTAATGGCTTACTGTGATCGCTGATCCTCTATATGCTGGAATTATGACACACAATATACTTTGTATGACGCATATTAAAGCTGGATAAGTGCTAATTCTGCCCTCTTGGACTGACCACACTCACTCTAAAATCAGGCATTTGGAAACCCCCTCTAGAAATCCTGCATTTGCCACTGTTTGTGGTTTAGTGATGGAGTCAGGCAGATAGTGAAACTCTTGGAAGTGTATTGGGAGGGCTGGCCTAACCTTCTGACTTCCAGAGTTTTACTGTAACTGAGGGGGTCATTCAGACCCGCTCGCGAGCGCAGGACGCTCACAAGCGGGTCAATGTTACCCCAATGCGCATGCGATAGCCAAGCTGTCGCTCCGGGTCTCGCACCAAAGGGGGCGTGCTGTCGATGGTGACTGACAGCACGCCCCCTTTGGTGGGCGTGCCGGGGGTGTGGCTGCCAGACGGAGGCGTTCCCATGGGAACGCCTACCGTCTGGGTCCGGCCCCACTGACATCACTAGTGATGTCAGTGGGAGTTATTTGGGCTCTGATAGAGCCAAAATCACTCCAGTGCTTGCGGTCACTGAGACCCTACCGCAGGGTCTCGTCGCAAGCCCGATGGTCGCGATGGTCTTGACCATCGCGACCATCTTTTTGGCCGCTCGCATATGCTGTGGGTGGCTGCTCCATTTTTAGGTAGGAGGGCACTGATTCAGAGCGAGCGCTCTGGTTAGAGCGTCCGGCTCTGAATCAGGCCCTGAGTCCCAGGCTGGGAGCTAATCGTATTCAGGTCAGTAGAGCTCGATTATCTGATCAAGGACATCAAGATCCATGTATGGAATCCTGAGCAAGATGCTTTCAATTATCTTAACTTTGATTTCCAATCCAGAATAGATTTGCAAAGCTTATAACGAGATGAAACCCACTCCTTACAGAAAAAAAAGTATTTTTTTCCAATTAAGGTTCTTTCATTTGTACTGATTGTAAGTGAAATACAGTAAACTTATGTTAGGAATGTGATTCTTCTGGATACTTTTATAGTTCCCTGGATACATCGGGGAAATATTATTCCTGGAAATGATTCCACTTGTACGCTTTCATTAATCATACTTTTCACTACAGCTACAGCTTTGGAAGGACTTCTCTGTGACTCTAGCAGGAAACATTCCTCGCTTTTTAGACCAACCTAATCACCGGAACTCATTTAGCTTAGAGTGCAAACAAATGTATTATAGAATATTTTCTACTGCTGGCAAAAGACATTACATGGAGTCTATAAAAATATCAAGTCTGATCTCCACTCATGAATATCTCAAACACATGGCCTTTGAAGATCAATGTTGTTATCGTTTGTAAGGTTTTTATGTAATGAGGTGAGAACTGTAAAGTGTGTTTTATAGCTGTATGTTAAATTGTGTTTTATAGGGCTCTGAGCATCTTTCCCAATCATTCTCCACTTCTAGCTCATCCATGTGTGCCCTGTTGTAAAGTGGGCAGCAATAAAAGAGTCTATAAACATCCATTGGTTATCTATAATGGGTGCAGAGTGTGCAGTACACATGGCCCAGTGGGTCCATCGGGGCCCCCATTTTCCCGGTGTTTTGCACATGCACAATAGAGAAGTCTCCGAGATCGTGGCACCTGATCTTGGAAACCTGCGCATGTGCAGTAGAGAAGTCTTCGGGAACGTGGTACCTGATCCTGGCAACCTGCTCATACACAATAGAGAAGTCTCCGGGAATGTGGCACCTGATCCTGGCAACCTACGCATGTGCAGTAGACTCTGGCACAAAGCCAGAGTCTACTGAGCTGCCAGAGAGGAGGGAGCCTGCACACTGGCCCTCAGGGGCATTTCAAGAGATGAGGTGGCCCGTGTGCAGTCTCCGTCACGGGCCCCCTCCTCTCAGTCTGGCGGCCGCAAGCGCACATGGCGTAGCGCCGCACTGACAGACTCTAGGCACTAGAGCGTGCCCAGAGTATAGCGCATGCCAGGTCACCTGGAAAATGGCAGCGACGGCCATGTTCCCTGTACTGCGCATGTGCAAAATGATGGGCCACGGTGGCCATTTCCAGGCGTATTTACAGCGCTGACACCAGCGCCGATGTGGGACTTCAAGGAGGTAAGTATAATATGGGTGCAGGTTGTGCGGTGTAGGCGCCCCCTGGACCCAGGGGCCCGTGCGCATCGCACCCCCTGCACCCATTATAAATACGCCCCTGCCTCTCCTCTCTTTAACCGCCTCTGTAGACAGCCATGTGACTATTGCCAGAGTAGCGCACAACAATAATCATTTTAGTGTGGTACATTCCATAAAACACAAATATTCGCACTTTGGAGTTGATTCTGCGTCAGAGACAGTGTCGATGCCGAACGCAGTTGGCCGATGTTTTATGTCTGTGTAACGGTCTGACTTGCACAGCGAATGTGTCCTGATTTCCATGCTCAGAGACGCTGTACAGAATTGGATGCACGATCTGTGAATTGTAGTGGGTGTTCCTGAGAGATAGCAGAGGGTGGCTAAGGCAACGCTGGCATGTCGCCTCCATTTTCGGGGAGGGATGAGGCCAGGGTCTGTGTCAGTGCTAGCAGATTCCTGGCCTGTGAAATGAGCAGAACAAGGTCAGGCTGCGTGAAGCTTCTGCAGCCTGGCCAAAGGAGCAACTGATGGTCATGATGGTTGCGATGGTGCTCGCAAATGCAGCAAGTAGGTGTCTGACACCTTCTGCATTTGCATTAAGTTGGGTGGAATTGTAAAGCTTCTTGTGTGCGGGTTTGCAATTCTGTCCATCTCTGAATCAGACCCTACTGCCACTTCACAGGCTGTGTTCCAAAAGATGGAGCTGCTTGGTTGATACTTTATATTTTTCCAGTTTCTCTCTCTCTCCAAGGCTTAGTACATAAGGATCTATAGCACAATACACATTATGCCACACAGTTTTGCCAGCTCACATTATATCACAATACTCACAGTTCACATTATGCCACTCAGTGCTCCCAGTTAACATTATGCCATACAGTACCCCCAGGTAAGGTGCAAGTAATCCACTGTGAGGTGATGAATAGCCAGTGGTAAAAAGGGACAATCTACAAACTACTTGTCATGATCTATTGCTGGGATGCTCATCGTGTGGTCCTTCAGCTGTTGTGTAACTACACATCCCCATAGGCCCTTCCACAATTTCAGCAATCCCTAATAGCAAAACTGTGGCAGGCCACGTTGGGATATTGTAAGCTTGCAAGCAGGGCCTTCCTACCTATATATCTGTCTGTTATTACCCAGTTTTGTTCTATTAATGTCTCCAATTGTAAAGTGCAACGGAATATGCTGCTCTATATAAGAAACTGTTAATAAATAAATAAAATGTGCAGTTCCACAATAGCTGGAGGCCTGCATATTGAGCATCCCTGATCTGTTGTATTTAATACACTGTCGGGCTGCCGTTGTTGGGATTAGAACCGCCGGCCATGCGGCCGGCGGTAAATCATACTGATTCCCAGAAAAACACATGCTACCACCTCAGGCATCGTTCCATGTTGCACACCCTTGACAAAAAATTGTTCTAGCTGAATATTCTTCAACTAGAGTGGGTGCGCTCTCCTTTTCTCCATACACACGGTATTCACTACAAATACTGTACATCTGAACAGGATACTTCAGTAAATTCTTTCCTGACCCCCTGTGTTGTCAGTATTAAACTACTGCATGTCAGCACGGTCTCTGCTGCTAGAGGACATTATAAAAATATCAATAGTCATTAAACTTTATTTATAGGGCACCACAAGTGGTCCACAGCACCGTACAGAGGGCAAAGCAACAAGACAGTACAGGGTAGAACAATACAGTTCAATACAGTAGACAAGTAACAATTAGCACTACAAATCTCAACGCAGACACTGGGGTGCAATGGAAATATTCTTAGTGTGGGCGCAGATAACGGTTCTAGGTCGTCTGAAGAAACTAAAACAATGGAGGAGTGAAGTCCGGAGGCAGAGAGCCCAAGCAGGAGGTGTAGAGTGTAGCTGATGTGCAAGAGAAGTAGGTAATGAGAATAGGAGGGAGGAGGGCCCTGTTCATAGAACTTACAGAGGCAGGTTTAGTGGAAGCAAATACATTAGCATCAGCATAATCCTGTTAACATCAATTTACAAATTAGTGTTCTGTTTTAGATTAGTCAGAATTCGGGTGACAGAAAGCATAATAATGGATTGGGTGTCATGAATTATGAAGTCATGTTCTGCCTACCCACGACAAGTACTGTTCAAGTTCTTGAATTTGTTTTTAGCACCTGGTTTCTTAGCACATTAGGGGCCTGATTTTGAGAGAGATTGGAGACATTTTTGTTTTTCTTCTGCACATGCATCTAAATGGCACGGGACATGGGTCCAGCCGGCGTGGGCACAGATTCGGAGGTGTGGTTAAGGCGAACGGTCTCAGAGGCGTTTCTGGGTGCTGACAGGAGGTGGACGCACAGAGATGGCCCATCTTATGGGAGTGACGTGTGCGTGTCACGAATAGCGATTGCTTACAGAGACAGAGAATCGCTCACATAGGAGGCCATATTCAGATGGAGAATCTGCACCAATCAGTATTTCAGTGTATACGGACGCTGACAGCGGGCGCCTCAGTCCTTGCACAGTCGGACACACGGATGTACACTAGGGAAGGGCTTTGTAGCAGCATCTGCATAAAGTCGCAGATGGACGACCAGCAAAAGACTCAGAATAAGGCCCTAGTGGTCAGTTTACTCCTCTGAGATACCCTCGATACAATGACGGATTAGAGCTACAACCGCAGTCGCAGAGCAGTATCAGCAGAGACTGAAGTTATAACTGCATAGAGCAGGGGAGACGTGTATTGGATGCACACATCCAACCAGATTCTGCATACACCACACACCTGCATCCTGAATACCCTGCATTCCTCCAGCAGTGATGATCCTGATTTATCCATCTATAAAGCAGCACAAGTAAAACTGGGGCAGCGTATAATTTAAAAGAGAATCCTGCTCATTTTTATTTATCTTATAACCTATGAATAATAGATTGATTTGATGGTAATTGTCATTACATTTTGTTCTGCTGTTGTACAAATATGCATATATTGTAGTAACCTAACCTATCTACTTGTTTGCTGGAGATTTCAGATGACCAGTATCTAATGAATGTGAAGAGATAGTAGTGTAAGGGGTTAATTTACTAAGCGGCGGCTTTGCTGGGGTTTTGTATATCACTGTCGATGTCAATCAGTTTTGTGATGTTTTTTTTTTTCCTAAAAGTTTTGGTGAAAACTGTCCTAAAACCACCACATTTGACGAGTGGCGTCACTGTGGGCTGGTGTCACCCAGTGCGCTAAATAGAGTCCCGCACGCACTGCAGGCGTGCACCCAGAAAATGGGGCATAACTTTGCTGGAAGGGGTGTGCCTCACGTCACCCTATGCCCAGCACTCCCGGAGATACTAGGCTGCCTCCATAGACTCTCCCCGCACTGCCAGCTCCTCAGTGACTGGGAGCCATGCGCTGAACAATAACATCATAGTGCAGCTCCTGGCCACTGAGAAGCTGGTAGTGTAGGGAGAGTCTTAGGGGGCATCCTAGCAGCTTCGGAGCACACCCCCAGAGTGATGAAAATAATAGCATGCCACGAAGCCATGCCCCTTCCCGCAAGGTCAGGACCTTTTTAGCATTTTACTTTCACCTGCTACACTCCGCATCCCCCTAGTGGTGCCACGGCATCTATCTGGAAAATCAAAAGGTGAGAAATCACTATTTACTTATATGCCCTAGTATAAGTGTATAGTGATTCCTTACCGTGTAATTGTTTTGAATAAGGAGGCAGAGAACATTGAAATCTTTCTTATGGAGGAAATACTATTTTATAATATTGAATTTTTTTGCTTTTAGCTTTTTTGTCCTTATTTTACTACTTATATTTTAATCTTAATTGCAATTATTTTATGCATCCTAGCACTCTAGATTATTTAAATCCTTATACCTCTCTGTAATGAGATAACATGTCCAAGGCAAATAACACATTTATAAAGGGTGAGTACGATCTTGAAGGATTTATTTGGTCCGATTCACTATACGCGACAGTAGACACTATGATTTTTTTCTGTGACCTTTTCTGAGTATCCTGAGGAACACCTATCAGAAAGTTTGAATGCCACCAGTGCAATCTGCAATCAGGCTCGATTACGTTCAAGTATTAGTGAGAATATATCATATAGCATGTATGTTTTTGGACTCACACAGTTTACACTATATTTGTTTTCCTCTTTTTTTTGGTAAAATAACCCACACATTTTCAGACTAAAGGTTGGAGAAGCACTGGAAACCCCCCCCCCCCTTCCCTCTTCAATTAATCCCGCTACTCAGTCCTGGGCTTCTCCCAAAACTTCACATCCTCTCAGTCCTAAGCTCACCCATCCCCAACTATTCATCTTTCCACAGCAGAATACTCTCTATCCTTTCTCTAACTACTTCTGTTTTTGGTCCTTATACATAACAGCACAATTCACAATACCCATGTCTTTTTATTCCCAACTCTAATCCTCATCTCAGTTGGATCCCAGGACTTTTTTGGGCAGCATCCAGTCTGTTGAATGTCCTCCCATGCACAATAACACTTTCTTCTAGTCTCTAAACCTTTAAGTGCTTCCTGAAAACTTACCTCTTCAGACAAGCTTAACAAATTCTACAAACGCTCACATAACCTCCATTAGCTATCCTACCCAATTGCATCCCCTCTATACAGTCGACACATATTTTCTCTTTCTTCACTTTTACATCCTCCTGACCCTATGCCAACATTCCTGTGTGACTGGATCATACAGCCCACCAAGAACCTCTGCAATCGGGCTGGACCGATATGCAATACAGTATGTTGCACTTTTCCTTGTATATCAATGCCTAGTTCCCTGAAGATTGTAAGCTTGTGAGCAGGGCTTTCTTACCTCTTTGAATATCTGTTATTACCTAGTCTTGTTCTATTACTGTTGTACAATTGTAAAGTGCAATGTAATATGCTGGTGCTATATAAGTAACTTTTCCATCATTCACAGATACTTAAGACCAACTTTGCCAGTATAAGGGGCTGTCCTCTCATTGACAGGGTGTCAGGGCAGCGGGGAATGGGTGTCTGTAAGATGGTCACACACTGGTGGGCAGCGACACAGCAGGCCTCCGGAGCGTGCCTGAGTGAGACTGTCACTCTGTAGCTTTCCCACTCAGTGCTCAAGCCATGCCTCCACCCTCAGCTTTCAGCTCTACAGTCCTGAAAACTTCTATGAAAAATGTTTTTCAATGCTTGAAGTGCCGGTATTTCATACCGTGCATACTGACATACTTCGAGCACTGGTCTGTCAGCATATACACAAGTCTAAATCACCCTGTAGCCAATCAATGGATTATGATGTTGACCTAAGAGTACCAATCAGTATCTAGAGAGAGGATTACATTATTCAAAGAGCTAGAAGGTAGCTTTATCCAATGATAATAGTCTGATATGTGCAGAACTAAAAACAACTGGTACTCTTCCTGAACATACACAAGGCTAGACCAACCTATAGACACCCATAAGCATTATAATGTCCACAAGACTAGACCAGACAGTATTCATTTGAAAACATTAGAATGTCTACAAGGCTAGGCCAACCAGTATTAAATGTGAACATTAAAATGTCTACAAGGTTTGACCAACCAGTATTAAATGAGAACATTTGAATGTCTACATGGCTAGATCAAACAGTATTCATGACAACACTGCAATGTCTACAAGGCTATACCAGACAGTATTCTGTGAGAACATTAAAATGTCTACAAGTCTAGACCAACCAGTATTCAATGAGAACATTAGAATGTCTGCAAGGCAAGATCGACCCATATTCAATGAGAATATTAGAATGTCTACAAGTCTAGACCAACCAGTATTCAATGAGAACATTAGAATGTCTACAAGGCAAGATCAACCCATATTCAATGAGAATATTAGAATGTCTACAAGTCTAGACCAACCAGTATTCAATGAGAACATTATAATGTCTACAAGGCAAGATCGACCCATATTCAATGAGAATATTAGAATGTCTACAAGTCTAGACCAAACAGTATTAAATGAGAACATTACAAATGTCTACAAGGCTAAATCAACCAGTATTGTATGAGATTATTAGAATGTCAACAAGCCTAGACCAACCGGTATTAAATGAGAACATCAGAATGTCAACAAGGCTAGACCAACCAGTATTGCATGATATCATTAGAAAGTCAACAAGCTTAGACCGACCAGTATTAAATGAGAACATTAGAATGTCTACAAGCCTAGACCAACCAGTATTAAATGAGAACATTAGAATATCTAAAAGCCTAGACCAACCAGTATTCAATGAGAAAATTAGAATGTCTACAAGCCTAGACCAACCAGTATTCAATGAGAACTTCAGAATGTCTACAAGCCTAGACCAACTAGTATTCAATGAGAACAGGAGAATGTCTACAAGCCTAGACCAACTAGTATCAAATGCATTAGAATGTCTACAAGACAACCACTATTTAATTAGTTGAATGTATACCCGTTTATTACGTGTTTTTGCACTCTGTGTGCTAGGGAACCAAATGTATGCAATTATGTATGCAGAGTTGTAAACTGAGCTGTATTGCACCAGTCTCACATACAGTATGTTAAGTTAGGCTGTGTCAACAGAATTTAGGGCTATCGGAATCAACCAAGTGTATGGATAGCGGCTATCCACTTACAAAAATGAATACAGCTCTTTACACAAGATATATATATATATATATATATATATAAAATATCCCCTCGGACCGGCACTCACTCCTTGGATCCCAACTGCTATGGTGCCCTCCGTACCCAAAACATTCAGCTGAAACTCCAAATAAACAGCAGCATTCGGAGGCTTATGTAAAAAGTCAAAAATTTGTATTCATATGACACCAACGTTTCGGGACCATTGTGTCCCTTTGTCAAAGGGACACAGTGGTCCCGAAACGTTGCTGTTATATGAATACACATTTTTGACTTTTTGCATAAGCCTCCGAGTGCCGCTGTCTATTTGGAGTTTCAGATATAGATATATATATATATATATATATTTATTTTTTTGTCCCATGCACGTAATGCAGGAGCACTTACTGATGGCTTGCATTTAGTTCTGTATCAGGCCCAAAGTATGCAGAACCACTAGTAACCGCTAATGTATATTAGGGCATATTGTTACTTTTACTGACGTCAGACACTACTGTGTGAACTGATATGAATTAGTTATTGAATATATGTCAGCAACTATGGTCTGGCAATATTTATGATAAACCATTTTCACAGGAAGGGATTAGGGTTGTTGATTTTGACTCTTTTTGCATATGGCTATATTTAACATTAGGCACAGAGGGCCACCCACAGCTATAGCGAGCGGCCATGATGATGGTCGCGATGGTCAAGACCATCGCGACCATCGGGCTTGCGATGATGCGATTAAACCCTTGTGGTAGGGTATCGTTGCCGCAAGCCCAGGAGCCGAAAGCACTCCCACTGACATCACTTGTGATGGGAACGCCTCCGTCTGGCCAGCCATGCCTCCGGCCCGCCCATGAAAGGGGGCGTGCTGTCACTCAACATCGACAGCACGCCCCCTTTGGTACGAGACCTGGAGCGACGGCTTGCCCGTCGCTATCTGGGTCTCGCGCATGCGCACGACGGAGCCGGCTCCTTTGTGCGCATGTGCACTGGGCCAACATCGACCCACTTACGAGCGCTCAACGCTCGCGAGCGGGTCTGAATCAGGCCCACAGGCCCTGATTCAGACTCGGTCGCTCTGACAGAGCGCTCGCTCTGAATCAGGGCCGGGCTTTTTTTTTTTTAGAAGGCCTCCTGGCCACTCGCATAGCTGTGGGTGACCACCCACAGCTACAGCGAGCGGCCATGATGATGGTCACGATGGTCATGACCATTGCGACCATCGGGCTTGCGACAAGACCCTTGTGGTAGGGTCTCACAAGACCCTTGTGGTAGGGTCTCGTGGCCGCAAGCCCCAGAGAGCTTTCGGCTCTAACAGAGCCGGAAGCTCTCCAATGACATCACTTGTGATGTCAGTGGGGCCGTCCCCAAACGACAGGCGTTCTCATGGGAACGCCTTTGTTTGGGCAGCCATCCCCCCGGCCCGCCCACCAAAGGGGGCGAGCTGTCACTCAACATCGACAGCTCGCCCCCTTTGTTGCGAGACTCGGAGCGACGGATTGCCCATCGCTATCCGGGTCTCGCGCATGCGCATGATGGAGCCGGCTCCGTCGTGCGCATGCGCTCTGGGCCACCATCGACCCGGTTGCGAGCGCTCAGCGCTTGCGACCGCGTCTGAATCAGGCCCAGAGTGCTTATTCTTATGTACAAGGGAGATCAAAATGCATCTTTTATCTCTTTATTTTATTTAGTTACTTATATAGCGCACACTTATTCTGCAGTGCTTTACAGAGAAGATTTGGCCATTCACATCAGTCCCTGACCCAGTGGAGCTTACAATCTATGGGCCTGATTCAGACCCACTCGCAAGCGGCTGTCCGCTCGCAAGTGGGTCGATGTTGTGCACTGCGCATGCGCACGACGGCGGTAGCTCCGTCGTGCGCATGCGCCAGACGCGACGAGCGAAGGACTTTCCTTCGCTCGTTGTGTCTGATCAAAGGGGGCGTGCTGTCGATGTTGAATGACAGCACGCCCCCTTTGGTGGGCGTGCCGGGGGCGTGCCTCCCAGACGGGGGCGTTCCCAAGGGAACGCCTACCGTCAGAAGCCGGCCCACTGACATCACTAGTGATGTCAGTGGGAGTGATTTTGGCTCTGATAGAGCCAAAATCACTCCGGGCCTTGCGGTTGAAAAACTCAACCGCAGGCTCCGGCTCGCAGTGGCGATGGTCGCGATGGTCGCGACCATCGCGGCCATCAAACTGCACGCTCGTATAGGCTGTGGGTGGTGACCCACAGCTATACGAGCGTCCAGGAGGACGCTCCATAATTATGGAGGGCGGCCCTCATTCAGAGCGTGCGCTCTGCTCAGAGCGTACGGCTCTGAATGAGGGCCTATGTTCCCAATCACAGGCACACACATACACTAGGTTTCATTTTTGCTGGGAGCCAATAAACCTACCAGTATATTTTTGGATTATGGGAGGAAACTAGTACCTGGAGGAAACCTATGCAAGCACAGGGAGAGTATACAAACAACACAGTAAGGGCCATAGTGGGAAACGAACCCACGACCTCAGTGCTGTGAGGCAGTCATGCTAACCATTACACCGTCTGTGCAAACATGTTTGCCAAAAGAACTGAGTAATGATAAATAACTGCTTGATAATTAGATATTCCTTTCCTGTTTTTTTCCAGCTTCCAATATATGCTATTATCTGTCATTGTAGGTTATGGCACTGCTACTGGGTCCTGCACAAAAGCTCCCATTATTATCTGTCATCCTCCTTGGTCTGCTGAGTTTTGGCAATGGAGGTGCATATTATGGCATGAAACAGTTACCCCCACAGATTCCACAATACCAGCACATGGGGCAACAAATGCATCACATGCCGATTGGGAAAGATGGCATGCCATTGGGTCACATAGGAAAGGAGAAAGCGCACATGCCGCACTATGGAAAGGACATCCCGCAGATGCCGATGTTTGGCAAGGACATGATTCCAAGAAAAGAGGGCAAAGGTAACTTACCAAGTTCTGTCGAGTGAAGACACAAAGTCATATGTTAATCATGGTGTTATTAGATGCAGAAGTGTTATACACTATGTAGACAAAAGTGATTGGACATCCCCTGTTTCAGCTGGTTTGGCATGAGTCCACAAGTTGTAATGCATGCTCTGAGAAGTATAGAGTATAAATTTGGTAACCCGGATGGACTGACCAGCTCAGAGTCCAGAACTTAACCCCATTGAGAACCTCTGGGATGAATTGGAGCAACGGGTGCTTTCTAGGCCGACTCGATCTTCTTCAGTTGTTCAGTTGGTCACTGTACTTAAGGCGGAATGGCAAAACACACCTCCTGCTGTTGTCCTGGAACTTGTGGACAGTTTGCTAAGAAGGGTGTCTGCAGTAATCACTGCACGTGCTGGACCTACACAATACTGAAGTCAATAAAATCTCATTGATCTATTTGCTGTCAGTGTCCAATCACTTTTGCCTACATAGTGTATGATGGCTACATGTAAGTTTTCCACTTTCATCATATGGTAACCCTACATTAATATAGGGCAATAAACTCACAGATTTGTGCTTTCTGCAAACAGCATTGAAGCCCCGGATAACACAGGAACCCCACGATACTCTTGTTTTCAGCCCCTCAACAGTACTTTGTTTTCTCCAGTAGATTTCAGCATGCAGCTTTAGACATTCATCCACATGCTTCATACATACATAAAAAGGAGATTGACACATAGCCAGGAACTGCAACATACTGGGAATCCAGCATAAAAAGTACTAAAGCTTACACTAATGTCTCTGTAGCTGGAGAAGAGGGACCACAAGAGTCCAGACAGCAACGAGGCAGGTTCAGGGAATGAGCTCAGGACCAGGAACAGGTCAGTGAAGCCAGAGATACAGGGTAGGTCAGGAAGGAGCCAAAGATCAGGACAAGCAGTAAAAACTTCTGTAGTCAAATCCAGCCATAGATTCAGTACAAGCAAAAAAAACTACAATGTTCTAACTGAGGCAAGTTCACGGTAGGCAGACATCAAGGCACGTTAAATAAACAATCCTGGTCAGGAAATACAGAAATCCCATGCCGTTAAGATCACTGCTCCTATAGTGGGCAGATTTATTTATTTATTTTATTTATTACCAGTTATTTATATAGCGCACACATATTCCGCTGCGCTTTACAGAGAATATTTGGCCATTCACATCAGTCCCTGCCCCACTGGAGCTTACAATCTATATTCCCTACCACATGCTCACACACATACTGTACACACTAGGGTTAATTTTTGTTTGGAGCCAATTAACCTACCAGTATATTTTTGGAGATTTTTACCTAAACTAGCCCAGACCTCCAACGAGACTGAGCAAATGATCGATTAGTGATGAGCTCCAAGAACTAGAGTCACGTCTTGAACCCTAATGGTCATGTAACCACAATTCAAAGTACCTACAGTATGTGTCACAAATACAGAACATCTGGTGCAGATGGACCATCATAAGGGATAGAAAACCGATGTGAGGTGTATTGTGCAAAGGCTGTATGTAGCTCCCCTAATAAAGGTTTTCCGATTAGTTTTAATCAAATGTGGTGTTGCCTTAAATGATTGATGTAATTCCTGCAATATATGATAAGGGAACGAACACAATTATCAATTAAAGTTGCTTACCTAGGGCCTGATTCAGAGCCGGACGCTCTGACCAGAGCGCTCGCTCTGAATCAATGCCCTCCTACCTTAAAATGGAGCGGCCTCCTGGCCGCTCGCATAGCTGTGGGTGACCACCCACAGCATATGCGAGCGGCCAAAAAGATGGTCGCGATGGTCAAGACCATCGCGACCATCGGGCTTGCGACTAGACCCTTGTGATAGGGTCTCGTTGCCGCAAGCCCTGGAGTGATTTTGGCTCTATCAGAGCCAAAATCAATCCCGCTGACATCACTAGTGATGTCAGTGGGGCCAGACTCAGACGGTAGGCGTTCCCATGGGAACGCCTCCGTCTGGCAACCACGTCCCCGGCACGCCCACTAAAGGGGGCGTGCTATCAGTCACCATCGACAGCACACCCCCTTTAGTGCGAGACCCATAACGACGGCTCGCCCGTCGTTATTCGGGTCTTGCGCATGCGCACGACGGAGCTCCCTCCGTCGTGCGCATGTGCATTGGGGGAACAATTAAATTAAATTTGCAAAAATCTCAAAAAACTTTTTACACGTTGTCATTATGGGGTATTGTGTGTAGAAATTTGAGGACAAAAATGAATTAATCCGGAAAGTATTCACAACACTTTTTCCACATTTTGTTATGTTACAGCCTTATTCCAAAATGGAATAAATTACATTTTTGCAAATTTAATAAAAAAAAAAATCTAATAAATCACATAACCTTTGCTCAATACTTTGTTGATGCACCTTTGGCAGCAACTACAGCCTCAAGTCTTTTTGAATATGATGCCACAAGCTTGGCACACCTATCTATGGCTAGTTTCACCCATTCCTCTTTGCAGCACCTCTCAAGCTCCATCAGGTTGGATGGGAAGCATCGGTGCTCAGCCATTTTCAGATCTCTCCAGAGATGTTCAATTGTCCTGCTGGAAGATGAACCGTCGCCCCAGTCTGAGGTCAAGAGCTCTCTGGAGCAGGTTTTCATCCAGGATGTCTCTGTACATTCATCTTTCCCTCTATCCTGACTAGTATCCCAGTTCCTACCGCTGAAAAATATCCCCACAGCATGATGCTGCCACCACAATGCTTCACTGTAGGGATGGTATTGGCCTGGTGATGAGTGGTGCCTGGTTTCCTCCAAACATAACACCTGGCATTCACGCCAAAGAGTTCAATCTTTGTCTCATCATGGTCTGAGAGTCCTTCAGGTGCATTTTGGCAAACTCCAGGCGGGCTGCCATGTGCTTTTTACTACTCTACCATACAGGCCTGACTGGTGGATTGATACAGAGATGGTTGTCCTTCTGGAAGGTTCTCCTCTCTCTACAGAGGAATGCTGTAGCTCTGAAAGAGTGACCATCGGGTTCTTTGGTCACCTCCCTGACCAGGGCCCTTCTCCCCCGATCACTCAGTTTAGACGGCCGGCCAACTCTAGGAAAAGTCCTGGTGGTTCCGAACTTCTTCCATTTACGGATGATGGAGGCCACTGTGCTCATTGGGACCTTCAAAGCAGCAGATATTTTTCTATACCCTTCCCCAGATTTGTGCCTCGAGACAATCCTGTCTCAGAGGTCTACAGAAAATTCCTTGGACTTCATGCTTGGTTTGTGCTCTGACATGCACTGTCAATTGTGGGACCTTATATAGACAGGTGTATGCCTTTCAAAATCATGGCCAATCAACTGAATTTACCACAGGTGGACTCCAAATTAAGCTGTAGGTACTTCTCAAGGATGATCAGTGGAAAGAGGATGCACCTGAACTCAATTTTGAGCTTCATGGCAAAGGCTGTGAATAATTATGTACATGTGATTTCTTAAGTTTTTTTTTTTTATTAAATTTGCAAAAATCTCAAAAACACTTTTTACATGTTGTCATTATGTGGTATTGTGCGTAGAATTTTGAGGACAAAAATTAATTTATTCCATTTTGGAATAAGGCTGTAACACATACTTGCCTACCCTCCCTCTTTCCACGGGAGCATCCCGCTTTAAGGTGGGAGCTCCCGCTACCCCGCAATATAAAGGGAATCTCCCATTTTCCCCACTACCCCATCAAAAATCCTAATTGCGCATGTGCCACTCAGTCCGGATGTGACAGGAGCAGGGTTTGAGAGGACACGACGCGCTTGTCTGGACGTCATGCTTATTGCTTACTATAAGCCGGCCACCGTGGGGTTGTGAGTAGCGGTGGCCGGCCGCCTAAACCAGCCCGATCCCAGTGTGGCTGTATGAGAGAATATGCGCGGGTGGCCGGCCGTGTCGTGCTGCGGCAACGCTGCCTTTACGGCCACAGTGCACTTACCTCCTCTCCACAATGCAGCGGGACCCGCTTTCTCCTCCGCAGCAGCCACGACAACTGAGCAGCAGCAGCAGAGTCATGTGAACCAGGTAAGTAACACTGGAGACTGCACACTTACCCGGGAAGGTGATTACAGTGATATATGAGGGTAGGGGACACAACTTCTAGTACACACTGATATGTGGTATTATTATTATTATATAGGGGAGAAGGGATTGTACAGTGATATATGAGTGGAGGTGACACAGCTCTCAGTACACTCTATGTGGTATTATTATAATTATATAAGGGAGAGAGGACTGTACAGTGATATATGGTGGGGAATAGCACAGCTCCCAGCACACACTATGTGGTATTATTATATAGGGGGAGGAGACTGTACAGTGATATATGAGGGGGAATAGCACAGCTCCCAGCACACACTATTGTTGTATTATATAGAGGAGAGTGAACTGTATAAGGACATGATACATCCTGCACCGCTGCAACAACATTGAGACACCAGCCCACACACAGCAACTTGGACAGCCGTTATTCTTACCCACAAATCCCCAGCACCTGCATTTTTCAGTATCCAACCCCGTTATTGCTGGCGTCTCACCCCTTAGTAGAAATAGATATGGTAGTGTATAGATCCCTTTCAGTAGATGTATCTGGAAGTGATGTAAAGTGGGGGCGGAAGTGCGATTCCATGCCCATAAAGGTCACCAAAAGTAGAAATTTGTTTGCTTGCCACGCTTCACTCGCCACAGGCTTATATTTCCCCTCCATGTGCACATGGATAGTAACTACTGACGTTGAACAGTGAGTGATGACGTCAGGGTACATCTACTGAAGAGGATCTATCCACTACTAAATAGATATGCCCATAGGTAAAGCTAGACACGCCCTTTGGGCGGAGCATGGCACATACTACAACCGACTGTAATCTCCCTGAAACTAATTTTCAAATGTAGGAAAGTATGCTGTAACATAGCAAAATGTGGAAAAAGTGAATCGTTGTGAATACTTTCCGGATGCACTGTGCATGCTCAAGATCCCAAACAAAGGTTCAAACTCTCCTTGAAACTCTACTTTCCTTTATAGGAAGTGTGGATTATTTTTTAAAAAGAATTGTTTCAACTTCCCCTGGGTGTCCGCTCCCTCTTGGTATTCCATCTACACCAGGTTTTCTCAGTTTCTGAAATGCCTTGAAGCAATGTTGTTGTTTTTTTCTGATCCTGGCAGCAATTAAGAGCCATCTAGGGCCCAGGTTTATCAACAAGTTATATTCTTGTTATCACTCGTTAATAATCCTAAATGGTGCTCCAACCAATCATCTCCCTTTATTGGTTGGAGCACCATTTAAGATTAGTAATGAGTGATAACAAATATGGGCCTCATTGACAAATATGGGCCTAAATGATTTATTTTTTTTCTCTTCATTATCATTAGAAATATGTATTCAACTTATTGTTTTTTCTTTTTTGAAAAAAAAATGTAAGCTCAGGAACACATACAGTCATAAACACAATGTTAAAGTAAATACACAAAGAGGGGGAAGGGAAATAGGAAAGGGGGGTAGAAATTAGAAATCAAAAGATCAGTGCGAGAAAGTATGAAAAGCAAATACGGCCAGAGCATCCACATTGAACCAAGGGGAGGCATTTCATACCACAAACAACTATACACGTGATTAATTTCATATATGGTGAATGGAGATTAAACGGATTGTTCAATCCTCCCCCTGCTTCCTATTGCAAATCTGTTTGCTTGAAATTTAATGAGTATTTCTTTCAGTTTCTTATCCTGTGCTCATCATCCCAACCTTAACTAAAATCTGTGACCTGTCTCTCTCTATTGGTATTTTTCCATCACTGTTCAAGCATGCAGTGATTACACCTATTGTAAAAATAAAACAAAATTGTGACCCAAACTCTCTCTCACATAACCGTCTAAACTCCCATGCCCCTCCAAACTACTTGAGAGATTTGTCTACGCTCGCCTCACACACTTTCTTCACTCACACCACTTGTTGGAACCACTTGTTGGAGCCACTTCAGTCAGGCTTTCCTTCCCAACACTCCACAGAGTCAGCAATATCTAAGCTAGCGAATGGTCTGATCAGTGCTAAGTCTAAAGGCCATTACTCACTTCTTGTTCTTCTAGAGCTCTTTTAGAGCTGCATTTGACACTGTTGACCACTCTCTTCTCATACAAACACTACAATCCCTAGGTCTTTAGGACACAGCCCTATCCTGGTTCTCATCCTACAGTACTTATCTAATCGCTCTTTCAGTGTTCATTTCTCTGAATTCACCTCCTCTTCGCTACCTCTATCAGTTGGAGTACCGTAAGGCTCAGTATTAGGTCTCTGATTTTTTCAATTTATACCACATCTCTTGGCAAACTCATCAGCTCCTTCGGATTTCAGTATCATCTGTATTCGGATGATACTCAAATGTAATATATCCTCCCCAGGTTTGTCACCATCTGTATCGGTCCGTATTACTGAATGTCTCTTTGCCATTTCATCTTAGATGTCATCTTGTCACCTCAAACTTAACATATCCAAAACAGAATTAATAATATTCCACCGCCCAATACCAATAGTAGTTACGATCCTGATCTCTATTACTGTTGATAACCCGACAATCAAACCTACCCCAAAACCTTGCTGCCTAGGTGTCATTTTTGACTCTGAACTGTAATTTGTTCTCCACATTCAATAAGTCTCCATATCATGTTACGTGGTGGAACTATCCCCTCCCCGTCCTTGGCGCTTTTTCAGTAAAGGGACAGTGCGCACTGCAAAAAGGAGATGTGATCTCAAAAGAAAGGGGTATGGCCACACAATAGTATCCCCAATTCAAATTACGCCACACAGTAGCACAATCTTATTCACTTTACACCGCACATAGTGCCCCTGATTCACATTACACCACATAGTAGTGTTCCTTATTCATGTTGTGACACATAGTAGTGTCTCTTTTACCCAATGCCCACATTGGTGCCCCTTATACACATAATACACAATGCCCACAGCAGTAGTGCCCCTTACACATAATGCCCACAGCACTAGTGCCCCTTATGCAGTGCCCCCAGGTAGTGGAGCCCCTTATGCAGTGCCCCCAGTAGTGGTGGCCCTTATGCAGTGCCCACAGTAGTGGTGCCCCTTAGGCAGTGCCCACAGTAATGGTGCCCCCTATGCAGTGCCCCCAGTAGTGCCCCCAGTGGTAATGTCCCCAGTAGTAGTGCCCCCAGTGGAAATGCCTCCAGTAGTAGTGCCCCCATTAGTATTGCCCCTAGTGTTAATGACCCCATTAGTAGTACCCCCTGTGGTAGTGCCCCTTACACAAAAAAATAAATTTAAAAATACAAACACAATACTTAATACCTTAAGCCCCGCTCCTGTGTCCGCTGCCGTCTGGTCCGACCACTCCTCAGAACTATGGGAGAGACGTCTCTCCCATAGTGCCTGTGGCGGGAGCTAGAAGGCGGAGCTCAGTAGTGAGCTTCAGCCTCCAGCTGCCACTGTCCATCCACCTAAAATGCACTTAACTCCATTTTATTCATATGTAAATATTGGATATTTAAAACATTGCAGTGCTAAGATGCAGAACTGACACTTTGCCTTTATGACTATATTTGCGCATAAGTTTTGGTGAAAAACAAAGTCACCTATGAATTTGTATAGTGACCATTGAAAACAGTATTTGAAATGAATCCGGCCCAGAGGTTATATGTGTTCAATGACAAATATTGTGAGATTGAGATGTCTAATGATGGAGACTAAAATTTTTTTATTTTGGCATATGCCATAACTTAAAGGTGTATAGAGTGGCTAACTAATTTATTTATTTTTCTTTTAACCAGAGCTTCCATTAACTGGCCGAAGAGGTGATCAAGGTCCATCTGGTGAACCTGGACCAAGAGGACCAGCAGGACCTCCTGGACAACCAGGGCAAGGACTGCCGGGGCCAAAGGGAAACCCTGGCCCACCTGGTCCACAAGGATATCCTGGTATTGGCAAGCCAGGAATGCCAGGCATGCCAGGAAAACCAGGAGGTATTGGAATTCCAGGTCCAAAGGGAGATCACGGGCCTAAAGGAGAGTATGGACAAACTGGCCAACCAGGACTTCAGGGAGCACCTGGACCTGCTGGTCTATCTGCTGTTGGAAAACCAGGTGAACCAGGTTTACCAGGACATCTGGGACCTAAAGGTGAACCAGGATTTAAAGGGCCACAAGGATTTCCTGGAATTCCAGGCCCAAAAGGAGAAAAGGGAATTGGTGTACCTGGATTACCTGGACTCAAAGGTCCTCCAGGGCTACAGGGACCCTCAGGCCCACCTGGCTTGCCTGGTATTGGTAAACCTGGTATGAATGGTTTCCCAGGACCAAAAGGACACTCTGGTAATCCTGGGTTACAGGGACAACCAGGACCAGAAGGACCTGTTGGATCACCTGGGCTTCAAGGTCCACCAGGAATTCCTGGTGTTGGAAAACCAGGCCTTGATGGTCTTCCAGGTGAAATTGGATTGCCTGGTGGCAAAGGTGATCAAGGACTTCCAGGTTTACCAGGAACTCCTGGTCTTCCAGGAATGGGTAAACCAGGTTTTCCTGGATTGAAAGGCGATCGTGGGTTTGGTGGTGCACCAGGTCCCATGGGGCCAAAAGGTGAGAAAGGTCACATAGGTGAACCAGGTATAGGAGGCCAGCCAGGTGAGCCTGGTCCAGCTGGTTTGCTTGGGTCTATAGGACCTCCAGGTGTTGCTGGATTTCCTGGAGTCAAAGGAGATCGTGGTATTGCAGGTCCTGAGGGTCCAGCAGGACCCAAAGGGGAACCGGGAATTCAAGGTCCTCCAGGTAAACAAGGATTTCCAGGAGAAGTGGGGCCACAAGGTCTCAGAGGTTTACCTGGTCCAATTGGCCCAAAGGGAGAAGGTGGACATAAAGGTTTAACAGGACCACCTGGTACACCTGGATTGCCTGGACCTAAAGGAGAATCTGGAATTCCAGGTGAACTAGGGTTGCAAGGACTTCCTGGAATTCCTGGACTTGCAGGACCAAGTGGTCCTATTGGTCCTCCTGGACTACCCGGACCAAAAGGTGATCAAGGGTTACCAGGTGAACCTGGCCTACCTGGTGTCGGCAAAAATGGTTTGCCAGGACCACTAGGTCCTCCAGGACAACCTGGAGCAATAGGACCCCCTGGACAACGTGGCTTGCCAGGTCCTCCTGGGCAACCAGGTGCACCTGGACTTCCAGCAGAAATCCCACCTACACCACCCGGAATGGGCCAGTATTTACCAAACATAGGCCCTGCAATTGATGGAGTGAAAAACCCACATGGTTACACAGGAAAAAAGGGAGGCACAGTCCCCAATCATGAAATGCCAGCATTTACAGCTGAACTCACCACTGCATTTCCACCAGTAGGAGAACCTATAAAGTTTGAAAGATTGCTATATAATGGCAGACAAGGCTACAACCCACACACTGGCATATTCACT
The DNA here is from genome assembly GCA_031769625.1 of Taudactylus pleione. Classification (NCBI taxonomy): domain Eukaryota; kingdom Metazoa; phylum Chordata; class Amphibia; order Anura; family Myobatrachidae; genus Taudactylus; species Taudactylus pleione. The sequence goes on from JAUIMM010000261.1 coordinate 3,363,020, forward strand.
TGTGAAATTCCTGGAATCTACTACTTTTCCTACCACATCCATTGTAAAGGTGCAAATGTTTGGGTGGCGCTGTACAAGAACAATGAACCATTAATGTACACATACGATGAATATAAGAAGGGCTACCTGGACCAAGCTTCAGGGAGTGCGGTAGTCCCCCTGATGTATGGAGATAAAGTATACATTCAGATGCCTTCAGATCAAGCATCTGGACTGTACGCTGGCCAATATGTCCACTCATCATTCTCTGGTTATTTATTATATCCAATGTGAACAGCACTAGTGACAAAAACTCTTAAATTAAATGTTGCTTCTACTTTTTTACTATATCAGTCATAACTGCCTTAAACTCTCTTCTACGAGTAGCACAGTGTTGCTAAGTGATATGTTCCTCGCCCCAAAGGCAGCAACTAACGTTGAATGGCAGTTGGATTTTGGTTCTTTAAAACCGCTAAATCTTCAATCGTACTATGCACATTATATAAAATGGAGTGAATTGAATTAAGGGCTGGTGCTGCCCTACTTAGTGTCTTGGCACATATTGCACACACCGATGACAGTGGTTTTACGCCTGCTAAGACACTGTTTCATATACATTACCATTAAAACTACTATATTTTTTGGCATAGATTACAGGGAAAGCAACATTTAAAAAAAATCTAGAGTGTAATATAAGGCATGTACAAATTCACAAAATAATAGACCATAGCAAAAGCCTGCATTGATGCAAATATTTTGCCCACACTTAACATATTTTTAAAGGGCATTCCAAACACTTCATTTATTAATGTACAAAATTCACTTGGAGCTTGAGCATAACCTTTATTTTTTCACTACTATATGAATCAAGAGTTGGGAAGTAGTGGTATTGAAAAATAAGCAATCAATTGTTCACAGTATATTATCATAATGTATCAGTACTGTAAATGTGCGCTGGAATTTTTACTTTTAATGTGTACACAACTCCAAACCTGTATTTCTGATTCTTTCCTTGACAGTGTGCATCACCAGTAAACTGGATTTAGGGCCAAATGTAATAGGGTGAGAGATTAGAAAATGTGAGGATTTAGCAGTAAACTCTCACACTTTTAAACTTGGGCAATATAATAAAGTCCGAGAACATGCAAACTCGCATGTTTTTAGACTCAAAAAACGCTCAAGATTTAACTCTCATCCAGATGTTTTCCTATTTTGAAGTTAAAACTCTACCAATGTGAGACCTTACTGCTAAACTCACACATTTTCTAAACTCTCACCCTGTTACATTTGGACCTTAGTGTTCAAACTAATTATTGCAATAAAAAATAATCCTATTTTTTTCCCATTTGTTTAAATCCATAAAAATATAAATACTAGGGTATGTTATCATGCCGACCCTGCTATATTACCATATTTCCCATAAGCTTGCCTTAATTTGACTGTGACCTGCAATGTATGTTTGTACAGAATTTACTTGTACAGATTCAGTATTAGTCTTATTTGTGCAATGATTTTTATTATTACTATTATCATTTGGCCTAAATTTAAGCTCACATTTTAAACACATTAAAACTTATGATAAATTAGATTTAAAATGCACTTCTCAGGAGTTTAGTTAATATATGGAGTGTGTGATATTTTTATGTACTACTTTGTATGCTGCAAATGTATTTCCCAAGTTTATTATAGAAAGATTTAGACATTTGCTGTAGAAATGCTGCTAGCAAACGATCACTAATCTGGTGCAGACAATGAGTATTTTATAATGTTTTTATACTACAGTACTACCCATCATCATATTCAATAGACATACAGAACAGATATTTTCTTTGTTTAAACATTATGTCAAAACTCAGACTGTATCTATGCTTAAATAGACAGCTCTAAATTTGGATCATATTATGTTAAAGAGAAAAAAATTAAAAAAAAAGGTAAAAAGCAAAACAAACAAAAAATTGAGATGCCATTGTTTTTACTTATGCTTTACTATATGAATTTACAAACACCAAGTTTGTTTCATGGTATTACTATATCCAGTCAATTATTTCAGTAAATTATTTTTGTTTAAAAAAATGTAAAAAAACCATTGCAATAATTCATATAGCCACAACAGACTTCCTAAAGAAATGCACAGAACAAATATTAAATTCTGTATGTTTAAAATGGTGCTAAACGTATAAAGTGAATTATGTTTAATTTAAACTTGATGTAAAAATAAAAATGAATATTTTTTTTCATGAAATCAAGCTTTCCCATGAGTAATGTGAGGCAATTAAATCAAATAGTCATTTAATTTAACATGAGCAATGCACAAACAGATTATTCAAACTTGGCATAAGCATGGGAAGGAAATGCTGTTTTGAATGTAGAACTGAAAAAAAAAATCGAAAAATGCTCAATATGTTGGCAAACAATAAAGTTTTTTCCCAAAAAATATTTGCCCTTTTTATTCATTTATCAAACAAATTTTTATTGCATTATCTTTACAGGCAATTACCTGTGTTTTTTGGGGGGTATATTTAGGTTTCTTTTGGTAATATCATAAAGTTGATAGATGCAAATATTTATAATATTGACATTAATACCACATTGAATATAAAAATATGTAATACAATACTAGTTTATAAAAGTGCTGCTTTCTCTGCAATTTTGCGGCAAACTTTAAAGAGTTTAGAAAATTGCTTTAAATCTTATGGCTAAATTGCAAAAAAAATCTGAACTTTTACAAGCTCATACCATATTACATTTTCCCCAGAGTGTACTCATACTAGATAATAATAATAATAATAATAATAACCACCATCAGATTTCCATGTAAACTATCGGGTTTGGGTTCAAAAGTGAATCAGGCCCATAGTTGTTTCTTCTTTTCACTCATTTTTGTTTTATCCATACCCCATGGTTTCCTTAATAATTTTAATTCCTCATGATAAAGAAATTGAATTGTCCAGATAATATATTATCTATTTATTGCAATAATGATTGCAGTCAGCAGTGATGGCAAATCTAACTAGCAGAGACATTACAAAGCAATAATATAGGAACCCTCATTATGACAAACAAGTGTCTATATAAGGAACAAATAAACCACGGTGTTTGCTGACATCTTCGGTGCAGGAGGATTATGTTGTACAAAAAGAGGTTCTACCACTGTAATGCACATCATTGTAAACATTCCATTAACTATCATAAGCAGTGCTGTTAGCAAACCTTTATATTGTAATTGCTTTTTCATTAATTATAGCAATAAATATGTTAATAAAGATCTGTTGCATGCCTGTACTCAATGTACAGGACACAGAAACCCAATTTAATTATTATCGCTATTCATATGACGTCACAAAGTGTCTTCAGTGCCATAAAATGATTAAATAAAAAGTATACAACTAAACGCAGAGCAGAGAGAATGGGAGAAGTGAGAGGAAGGGCAGAGCGACCCACTAGGGCTAGTAAAATCAAGTTATGATCATTTGTGTGAGGGAAAGGTAGAACGATCAGCATTCATTGATCCTGTATCCAACATGTGTGCGGAAGCACAGGGTCAGTCACTGGTGGATGATGAAACACTGTATTACAGCAACTCTGGTGGTAGAGATAATGCTAGTAGGAGAGAATAATGTATGAGGGTCCTGTCTGACAAGGCTTCTAAGAGGTATGGGTGTAACCATAGAGTCAAACTTGGAAAGCAACAGGCAACATATAAGTATCAGGTCCCTGCTGTTCTTGAAAAGCTCACAGTTTTAGAATTTTAATCTCAGTTCAGGTACCAATAGAGCCTTCTCCAATTGTCTTTACTAATTTGGCCTACAGACACTTCCCTTTGGCGCAAACACAAAGTCTAGAGCTTTTGTAAGGTTACTTTCCTGTCCTAAATCTTCACTTAACTGGCCAATATTGTTTCCAAAACCTGCTCAGAAAATGTTGGATTTTTTATGATTAAATTAGGTCAATTTATCTAGCATGATTTTATTTAAAAAAAAAATATATATATTTTTTTTAAACACAGTATTTGCTCATTTACATGTCCAGTTGCAGTATACAGAATGCCCAGGCTCCAGGACTACTGCTCTAATATGAGAAATGGGCAGAATCGATCTTTACAATATGTGTAGAATAAGCCAACACTAATTAAATCTTAAATGGAAATAAAAAAATAATAATTCATATCGATGTCCCGATACATCGGGAACATCAATATGTTTCGATGATTGGGACGCGCTGCTGGACCGAGGTGCTGTTGTTTATGTGTCTTCTCTGCACCTGCCAGATGGGGGGTGCCAGCGGGCTGCTGATCACTGTGACCAGCAGTGATCAGTACATACTGGGTGATAATCCAAAGATGCAGGGGGCTGGGAGGTCCCTTTGAGATTGGTGGCTGCTGATAGATTATCTTCCAGCAGCCGCCCAGTGGGCGTTTCTCAATGTCCTTTAAGTTGAGAACATGGGTCTGATCCAGAGTTGTACGCAAAACTGTGTACAACTCTAATGGTGGGTGGACTGTGCATGCGCCAGAGTGCGCATGTTCTGTGAAGCAGCTGCGGCTCCAGTCGCAGTGTCGGGAAAGCGGCAGCCTCATTGACAGGCTGTGGTTGTTTTAAGGTGGGGGGGGCAGTGAGGGAAGTGTGTTAAAAAATGGGGGTATGCAGAGGCCAGTGTCCGCTTCTTCCAATGCAGATTTACTGGCCTCTGCAGCGTGAAATCCCCAGGCCATCCTGAAGGTTACTCAATGGCCAATGTTCCTGCAGAGACCCGAAGCTGCACCTTTGGACAGCAGCGGATCAGCCGACAGGAAGCGTCTCTTACACAAGACGCTTCTTGCAGCATTACTATATTTTAGCATTGCTGCTGTGTCCAAAGAAGCAGCTGCGATACTAATATCGTACAACTCTAAATCAGGCCCCATGTCAGGGAAAGCCCAGCCTGCATCTGATGCAACCACACGAGGCAAGTTGTTAAGAAACAACAATCTTTAGTGGCTTTGTTATCTACTTTATCAAAGAATTTCACAACTGTATTAACCTTTGAAGAATAAATTTAGAGTCCATCATGTGGAAAACAAGAGATCTGACCATTTTTAACCACTTGCCTGGTATGGACAGAATTTTCTTTCCACACCGGGCAGTTCTTTATCTGTACTGGACGTCAAATTTCATCCAGACAGATAAATATGAGGGCGGCTGCAGGAAGAGTAGCACCCTCTCCCCCTCTGTCAGCTGTGCTGATGATCACTGCTGATTGGTCAGCAAAGCAGAACCCCCTACCCAGCGCCTGCAGAACTGAGCAGCTGCTGGGGAAAAGTAAGTTAACCTCCCCCCTCATGCCCCTGACATAACTGGTTCCTGTATCCGGTCTCAAATTGAACGTTGCGATGGTCGCAATGTTTCCGATGTTCTGATGGAGGTTCCAATGTTCGGTTATTTCAAAAACCGTTTTTTTAGGTTTTTTTTCAAATCTTAAAAAAATTTTTTTTTCCTGAAACGATTTTGGATAAGTTAAAATGGATGTTCCTCCCTAATTCACTCATAAAAAAAAAAAAAAAAAAAGATAATTTTGGAGCGGCTTCTGGAAAAAAAAATTGTCAGTTAAGTGGTTAAAAAAAACAAAAAACTTCTCGTCCTTCATTTTCCAATACTGTCTAAGTAGACTCAGTATTCTTCGTGCTGGTACCGCAGCACATATACTACAGTTACTTTTGGGAATCCACTTATATGCTCTAGAGCCATATCCTTAATAAAATAATAAGAATGTTGTGCCTCTGTTTGTTCCAAGTTGGCGCAAAAACTACTGAACTGATTTTCATGAAAACTTTATCATTGTGTAGTGGAAACTCATAGAAGTAACCTGCACTTTGTTTCATCTCGATCCATCAAACTAAAGCTGAGCAATAACAAAAACAAAATGTATTGACATCATCAATGCAAGAAATTGGTATGGCACCATGCACACGGCTGGTAAAGGGTGGGGGGAGAGGTGCTTTGGACCCACGTTTACTTGAATAGGATAGGCTACATAGCAGTCTGTGCACAGAGCATACGGTGACATTGGTGTAAATGGTGGGTGAAGGCTCTGCAACCACCAGTCTACATTGCCCTAATAATCATGTGGGCCACTCCCGCGTTAAAGCCCCTATAACACCTCAAATTAAGAAAAGGTTGGCAGAAGCTATTTCATTGTGTGCAAAGCCGTGGGCAACAGCTAGTAGATAATATATTATTTCTGGTAGCACAGCTGAGATTGTACTTTGACGCAGGTTTAGCAAGTTCTGTTAACTCTTTAACCCAAATTAGATTCTTACTGTACCTTTATGTCTTTTCATATAGTTAGTTCTGTTCTACTTTTGCAGTCATAAGTGATATTTGCAGGCATTGAAGTGTTACAAAACTGAGCATTATTGAACAAATTAAATCCCATATTATGCTGCGCAGTCTAAGTTAATCATGGGTTCGTTGATTAAAAAGTGAATTATACTTTTTGCTTGTAATATAGTGATACTAAACTTGTTTACAGTGAGGAGATACTGTACCTCAATTAAGACCAGGTCAACAGACTGTAGGATCTGACCATTTCAGACCTGTAATGGCAATTTTGTTATTAAATGTATCATTTGTTCTTTTTACTTTCTCTGAGATATGAAGGTGGTATGGTCAACATTTAAGGTGCCCATACACTGTGCAATATAGCTGATCTGTAGAGTTGGTACGATATAGCTGCTATATCGTACCGTGTGTGAGCATGATATCGGCCAGTGTGCACTCCCGTGGTGTCGTACATTGCACCTCCAGAACTTACTGCATGTTCACTTTATCTGGGGATGCGATGTACGATCTCATGCAGCGCTATGCGGGTGGGGGAGGGGGTGCTGGCATATCGGGCGGGCAGCGGATCGCTCCATGTGTAGGGACTGCCCGATATGTCGGCCATCGGATAGGCCATTGCGTGCCAAGGTGCATATCGCACCGTGTATGGGTAGCTTAACACTGATTCTAACTATCCCTTTGTGGCAGTTCATAATTATGGTCAATTCTGAAGCTCTGCAGCCAAATTTTAAGTACATGTCATTAAGTGCCAAACACACACTGACTCTCGAGGTCTTGTTAGTCTTTGCACATCATAATGCTGACTAAGCTGCTAATAGGGCAAAGGATTCAGGGCCTGATTCAGACCCGGTCGGTATCAGCAGTGCGTTTGCTATTGCCAATGTTTGCTAATCTGCGCATGCATCGCAGTGCGCGTGCACGAACTACACAATGTGTTCATAGACCGCTTGCTCACCCAGCACAGCCAGCCCAGCAGAGTGAGTGACAGGAGAGGCCGTTTGTGGGTGGTAACAGGGGCAGTCCAGTAAAAACGGTGGGTTGGATTTGCGAACGAGGCGTGCCTGAGTTTTTCAACGCCGTTTTAGAGGTGTGCATAATTAACAGGCAGCGTCATAGTACACGTCACTTGCCTTTTTTTTTACACTGATTTCCTCGCAATGCTTGCGGTAGGGTAAAGCAACCGCAAGCACTGCGTTAGCATCCGATGGTGCTCGATGTACCAATGTTTTAATACACTTCCTGGAGATGACGTGTGCTGGTGGGCTGCTCTGCCTGTGTGATTGGGCGTACGCTCAGACAAAGTGGCCGCTCGCTAAGACATGGTGGGCGTGCTTATGCCTTGGTGAGCGTTTGCTTCCCGTGGCATCACTTTGACAAATTTGCAAACACATCCAGCGAGCGTACGCAGACAGCGAGCGTACGCATATAGTGACCAGCAGTGACAAACACAGAATTTTGAAAGGGGGGTTTCCAAACCAATGACCAAAAAACAAATTGAAACACATACTGGTACCACTCCTTGGGTTCTCAATAATCCAAGATTGCTAATACATTACTGTGCAAAATTTCAGATGCATTTATTATATATTTCGTCAATGCCTTAATGAAGGAAAATGCATCTGAAATGTTTCACAGTAATGGATTAGTAATCTTGGATTATTGAGTACCCGAGGAGTGCTGTATCTGACTGAATATATATATATATATATATACATACATACATATACATTCTGTTGCATAGTCCCATAGTCCGGCACTCAGGATGAATTGAATAAAGTTTTGTTTAGTTCAATTATAAAGAAAATCCCATGTGGAGCTTTTCAGCCCCTCCAAGAAATAAAAAGGCGACATCGAGTCCTCCGCTCACTGGCACAGACACACACACCGACAAAGACTACACAGACACAAAGATAGACTACACAAACACACACACTGACACAAACATTGAGACACACACTGACAGACTACACAGACACACACACTGACACAAACATTGACACACACACACACTGGCAGACTACACAGACACACACTGACACAAACATTGACGCACACACAGACTACACAGACACACACACTGACACAAACATTGACACACACAGACTACACAGACACACACACTGACACAAACATTGACATACACACATAGACTACACAGACACACACACTGACACAAACATTGACATACACACAGACTACACAGACACACACACTGACACAAACATTGACATACACACACAGAGTACACAGACACACACACTGACACAAACATTGACATACGCACTGACACAAACATTGACACACACACACACAAAACCTCTCACTTCAAAACACAAATAAATACAGCTCTGGCATCATTTATTAAAGAACACCTCCCACCCTGCCGATACACAGACCTGCGGTGTGGCTCCAGGAGAGAATGCCGGCAGCAACTCTCAGCCTCTCACAGCGCTGGTGCTCTCATGGGAACTGCCTGGGAGGGCTGTGTACTGCCGATGCAGCTCCCCCTACGGCCAGCACAGTATAACAGCAGGCACAGTTGCCTGAGCTTCGACAGGAGAGTGAGGAGACTCTCTTTACTAAAAAAAAAAAATTCAGCTGCGTGGCGATGGAGCAGCTAGCAGGGGGGGTTTCTAGGTACTCAGAAACCCCCCCTGCGTGTGCGTGTGACCGGGTCTGAATCAGGCTCTCAGTCTCCAGTAACTGACCTTACTTATCTAGCACAATTTCAGGGTGTGTAGCAAATGTGTGATACCCTGTAGTACGTGCCTTGTAATTTCTCCTATAAAGTGAGCACCTTTATAAGAAATAAATACATGTTTTCCCCCTAAATCTGCTTACAAATTCCTTCAACAACTTATTTGCACCAGTGGTGGAATCTGCTTTCTTATATGGGAATGCATCTAGCCATCCTGAAAATAGGTCAACACAAAATATCATATATTCTAATGTATGGCATTATATAAAGTCAATCTGCAAAGTTTGAATAGATAACATTGGGGGAGATGAGCCCTTGTCATTATTGGCGCTTTTATCTACAAGGTAGCGTGCCCATATGAGTATGAGTGGACAGTGGCACTGACCGTTCCGGCAGCTGCAGCTATTGATTTCAACAGCTGCAGCTGACACCCTAACATCACAGTAGAGACAGCACTGTCCCTGGCTGCGGCAGCTGCCGGCTGCGTGTGAGATCTTGTAATACTTGTGAGATCTTACTCGTGCCCAGTAGAGCTGGCCGGGAGGTGAGACACAGCACATCGACACTAGGCTAATGCGCTGTGGGCTCTGGCAGGGATCGCCAGAGGGGGAGTTTAGACTCCACCACTCCGGCAGACGGGATGTTTATACATCTCGTCAGTAGTGCTTCGCTTTGGTAAAGAGGCGAAGCATGAAGAGTCATAGCAGCACAATCAGGGCCGCTATAATACATCTCACCCATTGTTTGCAACATATTTGTTGTTATTTAGATAGTTACCAGTATTATGCTGTTGACAAACAAATAGCAGTTTCTGCAAAATTGAGATGCTACAGTACCATTGCAGTCTTCCCTCCTTTAGAGAGGCTGCAGCTGTCGAAATCGATAGCTACAGCTGTTGGAATGGTCAGTGCCACTGACTGTTCATCCATTGCCTAGCATATCGATGTGCTATCTTGTAGTTAGCAGCACTGATAACGACAGGGACACAATGCGCCCCTATCATTCTGCTCGCTTCCCTACATTACTACATGCAGAGAAGCCGTAACTGCAGCACTTAATGTGCGCAGTTACCAGTTTCCGCCCTTTCACCCCTTCATACATCTCCCCCATAATGAGAAAGTTGTGCCAAAGGCATAAAGAGAGAGTGGTACCAAAAGTCTGAGTGAGGTGTCTCTCCAAACACCAGCAGGCAGATCTATGGTACTGTATAAAAAATACTCAAAGTGCGCTAACTACCATACCAGAATGAATACAATGTGATATTTCACTTAATTGTACAGCTTTACATAACGTACAGTATATTCTGACAATATGTCTAATAAACAAATTATATATTCAAAAGCCTTTAAATTATGTCTTCTTTTCCTGAAGTCGCTTTAACACGTACTAATTTATCCAATTAATCTGAAAAATATCCTCAGGAAGGGGTGTAAGACCCTGAAACGCTGACCAGCACTTGCACTAATAAATCCCTCTGGTGAGAGTTATGGATTTTCAAGTCTCTGAGTGCCGCCAGTCATTGTGGAGTATATGTAGTAGTCACCACACGAGGAGGGCACCAGAGCCACTTGGGCTGCAAGCCCTATGTTAACAGAGTGCCGGAGGAGCGCATGTTTTTATATTTTTTTTCAACAACCTTTTTCAATTGTTGTATAAACTATATGTATTATCCAAAAACAAAAAGTATTGTAAATATGAAATCATGTTTTCCATACAATTTATGATATTCCACTTAGGGTGCTGGTGCCATATTTAATCGCCACATTGGAAGCAACCCGTCTTTGAGCTCATACAAATAACTCCATCTCTTTTATTATTGGCAACTTCATAAACACCGTTTTAGAAGTGTAAGCCACACTTTTTATTCATGATCATTTTTATCAATTTATTACCATTTAAATAAAAATGAAACTTGTTTTCAACTAACGAGTGGCCACTGGTCTTTTTGGGGTGATTCTGGTGAGTGGGTATTTTTCATATTCGTTGGATAAATAAGTACTTGTTAAAGCGACTCCTGGAAAAGAAGACACAATTTTAAAGGGTTTTGAATATATAATTTGTTTATTAGACATATCGTCAGAATATACACTAAGTCAGGGGTCTTCAACCTTTTTCACAGTGTGGGCCACATTAAAAAATTCAACGAAGCCCGAGGGCCACTAAGCTATATGCCACACAGTAGCACAATCTTGATTCACCCAATTCACATTACACCACATAGTCGTGTCCAGGGCCGTAGCTAGGGTAGTGCGGCCGGTGCCATCGCACAGAGTACCACAGGTCAGGGGGCGCTGTTTGGGCCTGTCACATTTCTGTTTCATTATCATTCTTGCTTGTAGCTTCCTCTTATTTCATCCCCAGCATCTCCTGGCCTTTCCTATCTCTTCCCTGGCCCTTCCCCATGAAGCCATGGCCCTTTTTTGGGTGCATTATGTCCCTTTGAAAAATGAGGGGGGCGCCAATGCTCTTTCTGGCACAGGGCACCAAAAAGTCTAGTTACGGCTCTGGTCGTGTCCCTTATTCATGTATGACACACAGCAGTGTCCCTTTTACACAATGCCCACATTCGTGCCCCTTATACACAATGCACACAGAAGTAGTGCCCCTTACACATAATGCCCACAGCAGTAGTGCCCCTAATGCAATGGTCACTATAGTGGTGCCCCTTATGCAGTCCCCTCAGTAGTGGTAGTGCCCCTTGTGTAGTGCCCCCAGTAGTGGTAGTGCCCCATATTGCATACCGCCAGTAGTGGTAATGCAGTGCCCCTTATACAGTGGGCACAGTGGTAATGCCTCTTATGTAGTGCCCCCAGTAGTGGTAGTACCCCTTATTCAGTGCTCCCAGTAGTGCTGCCCATTACGCAGTGCCCACAGTGGTAATGCCTCTTATGTAATGCCACCAGTATTGGTAGTACCCTTTATTCAGTGCTCCCAGTAGTGCTGCCCCTTATGTAGAGCCCACAGTGGTAATGCCCCTTATGCAGTGTCCCCAGTAGTGGTAGTGCCCCTTATATAGTGCCCCCAGGAGTGGTGCCCCCATGCAAGCCCCCATTAGTGGTGCCCCAGTATTAGTGCCCCCAGTAGTAATTCCCCCAGTACTAGTGCCCTAATAGAAATGCCCCTAGTAGTATTGCCATGTAAGGGGCATGCCCTGTGAAGCAGCTGCGGCTCCAGTCGCAGTGTCGGGAAAGCCGCAGCCTCATTGACAGGCTGTGGTTGTTTGAAGGTGGGGGGGGGGGCAGGGAGGGAAGTGTGTTAAAAAATGGGGGCGTGCAGGGGCCAGTGTCTGCTTCTTCCAATGCAGATTTACTGGACTCTGCAGCGTGAAATCCCCAGGCCATCCTGAAGGTTACTCATTGGCCAATGTTCCTTCAGAGACACGAAGATGCATCTTTGGACACAGCAGCGGATCACTGAAGCCGACAGGAGGCGTCTCTTACACAAGACGCTTCCTGCAGCATTACTATATTTTAGCATTGCTGCTGTGTCCAAAGAAGCGGCTGCGATACTAATATCATACAACTCTAAATCAGGCCCCATGTCAGGGAAAGCCCAGCCTGCATCTGATGCAACCACACGAGGCAAGTTGTTAACAAAGCCACTAAAGATTGTTGTTTCTTATCTACTTTATCAAAGAATTTCACAACTGTATTAACCTTTGAAGAATAAATTTAGAGTCCATCATGTGGAAAACAAGAGATCTGACCATTTTTAACCACTTGCCTGGTATGGACGGAATTTTCTTTCCACACCGGGCAGTTCTTTATCTGTACTGGACGTCAAATTTCGTCCAGACAGATAAATATGAGGGCGGCTGCAGGAAGAGCAGCACCCTCTCCCCCTCTGTCAGCTGTGCTGCCGATCACTGCTGATTGGTCAGCAAAGCAGAACCCCCTACCCAGCGCCTGCAGAACTGAGCAGCTGCTGGGGAAAAGTAAGTTAACCTCCCCCCTCATGCCCCTGACATACCTGGTTCCTGTATCTGGTCTCAAATTGAACGTTGCGATGGTCGCGATGTTTCCGATGTTCTGATGGAGGTTTCCGATGTTCAGTTATTTTGAAAAACGTTTTTTTAGGTTTTTTTTTTCAAATCTTCAAAAAAATATATTTTTTTTATGAAATCATTTTGGATAAGTTAAAATATATGTTCCTCCCTAATTCACTCATAAAAAACCCGACAATTTTGGAGCGGCTTCTGGAAAAAAAAATCGTCAGTTAAGTGGTTAAAAAAAAAAAAAAAAACTTCTCGTCCTTCATTTTCCAATACTGTCTAAGTAGACTCAGTATTCTTCGTGCTGGTACCGCAGCACATATACTACAGTTAGTTTTGGGAATCCACTTATATGCTCTAGAGCCATATCCTTAATAAAATAATAAGAATGTTGTGCCTCTGTTTGTTCCAAGTTGGCGCAAAAACTACTGAACTGATTTTCATGAAAACTTTATCATTGTGTAGTGGAAACTCATAGAAGTAACCTGCACTTTGTTTCATCTCGATCCATCAAACTAAAGCTGAGCAATAACAAAAACAAAATGTATTGACATCATCAATGCAAGAAATTGGTATGGCACCATGCACACGGCTGGTAAAGGGTGGGGGGAGAGGTGCTTTGGACCCACGTTCACTTGAATAGGATAGGCTACATAGCAGTCTGTGCACAGAGCATACGGTGACATTGGTGTAAATGGTGGGTGAAGGCTCTGCAACCACCAGTCTGCATAGCGCTGATAGTCATGTGGGCCACTCCTGCGTTAAAGCCCCTATAACACCTCAAATTAAAAAAAGGTTGGCAGAAGCTATTTCATTGTGTGCAAAGCCGTGGGCAACAGCTAGTAGATAATATATTATTTCTGGTAGTACAGGTGAAATTGTACTTTGACACAGGTTTAGCAAGTTCTGTTAACTCTTTAACCCAAATTAGATTCTTACTGTACCTTTATGTCTTTTCATATACTGTAGCGGTCCATGTGTAGGGACCGCCCGATATGTCGGCCATCAGATTAGCCATCGCGTCACAAGGTGCATATCGCACTGTTTATGGGTAGCTTAACACTGATTCTAACTATCCCTTTGTGGCAGTTCATAATTATGGTCAATTCTGGAGCTCTGCAGCCAAATTTTAAGTACATGTCATTAAGTGCCAAACACACACTGACTCTCGAGGTCTTGTTAGTCTTTGCACATCATGGTGCTGACTAAGCTGCTAATAGGGCAAAGGATTCAGGGCCTGATTCAGACCCGGACGCAAGCGCTGAGTGCTCGCAACCGAGTCGATGGTGGCCCACAGCGCACGTGCATGACGGAGCCGGCTCCGTCGTACGCATGCGCGAGACCCGGCTAGCGACAGGCACTCGGTCGCTCCGGGTCTCGCACCTAAGGGGGCGAGCTGTCAATGTTGAGTGACAGCTCGCCCCGTTTGGTGGGCGGGCCAGGGGGGTTCCCATGTGAACGCCTTCTTTTGGGGCCGGCCCCACTGACATCACGAGTGATGTCAGTGGGAGAGATTTCGGCTCTGTTAGAGCCGAAATCTCTGTGGGGCTTGTGGCAACGAGACCCTACCACAAGGGTCTCATCGCAAGCCCGATGGTCGCGATGGTCTTCACCATCGTGACCATCTTCCTGGCTGGTCACCCACAGCTATGCGAGCGGCCAGGAGGCCATTCTAAAAAAAAAAAAGACCGGCCCTGATTCAGAGCGAGCGCTCTGTCAGAGCGTCTGGCTCTGAATCAGGGCCATTAAGTGCTGCAATTAACGCTTCTCTGCATGTAGTAATGTAGGGAAGCGAGCAGAATGATAGGGGCGCATTGTGTCCCTGTCGTTATCAGTGCTGCTAACTACAAGATAGCACATCGATATGCTAGGCAATGGGTGAACAGTCAGTGGCACTGACCAATCCAACAGCTGCAGCTATCGATTTCGACAGCTGCAGTCTCTCTAAAGGAGGGATGACTGCAATGGTACTGTAGCATCTCAATTTTGCAGAAACTGCTATTTGTTTGTCAACAGCATAATACTGGTAACTATCTAAATAACAAATATGTTGCAAACAATGGGTGAGATGTATTATAGCGGCACTAATTGTGCTGCTCTGACTCTTCATGCTTCGCCTCTTTACCAAAGCGAAGCACTACTGACGAGATGTATAAACATCCCTCCTTCCGGAGTGGTGGAGTCTAAACTCCCCCTCTGGCGATCCCTGCCAGAGTCCACAGCGCATCAGCCTAGTGTCGATGTGCTGTGTCTCACCTCCCGGCCAGCTCTACTGGGCACGAGCAAGATCTCACAAGTATTACAAGATCTCACATGCAGCCGGCAGCTGCCGCAGCCAGGGACAGTACTGTCTCTGCTGTGATGTTAGGGTGTCAGCTGCAGCTGTTGAAATCAAGAGCTGCAGCTGCCAGAACGGTCAGTGCCACTGTCCACTCATACTCATATGGGCACTCTACCTTGCCATTTGGGGGCGGCCCCACTGACATCACAAGTGATGTCACAAATTTCCAGCTGTTAGAGCCGAAAGCTCTCTGGGGCTTGCGATGGGCAGAACCCTTCCACAATGGTCTTGTCGAAAGACTGATGGACGCGATGGTCTTGACCATCGCGACCATCATCCTGGCCGCTCGCAATAGCTGTGGGTGGTCACCCACAGCTATGCGAGCAGCCAAGAGGCCGCTCCAAAAAAAGAAAGCCCGGCCCTGATTCAGAGAGAGCGCTCTGTCAGAGCGAGCGGCTCTGAATCAGGCCCTCAGTCTCCAGTAACTGACATTACTTTTCTAGCACAACTTCAGGGTGTGTAGCAAATGTGTGATACCCTGTAGTACGTGCCTTGTAATTTCTCCTATAAAGTGAGCGCCTCTATAAGAACTAAATACATGTTTTTCCCCTAAATCTGCTTACAAATTCCTTCAACAACTTATTTGCACCAGTGGTGGAAACTGCTTTCTCATATGGGAATGCATCTAGCCATCCTGAAAATAGGTCAACACAAAATATCATATATTCTAATGTATGGCATTATATAAAGTCAATCTGCAAATTTTGAATAGATAACATTGGGGGAGATGAGCCCTTGTCATTATTGGCGCTGTTATCTACAAGGTAGCGTGCCCATATGAGTATGAGTGGACAGTGGCACTGACCGTTCCGGCAGCTGCAGCTATTGATTTCAACAGCTGCAGCTGACATCCTAACATCACAGCAAAGACAGCACTGTCCCTGGCTGCGGCAGCTGCCGGCTGCGTGTGAGATCTTGTAATACTTGTGAGATCTTGCTCGTGCCCAGTAGAGCTGGCCGGGAGGTGAGACACAGCACATCAACACTAGGCTGATGCGCTGTGGGCTCTGGCAGGGATCGCCAGAGGGGGAGTTTAGACTCCACCGCTCTGGCAGACGGGATGTTTATACATCTCGTCAGTAGTGCTTCGCTTTGGTAAAGAGGCGAAGCATGAAGAGTCATAGCAGCACAATTAGTGCCGCTATAATACATCTCCCCCATTGTTTGCAACATATTTGTTATTTAGATAGTTGCCTGTCTTGCTGTTGACAAACAAATAGCAGTTTCTGCAAAATTGAGATGCTACATTAGAAAACTAGGGATCAAACCAGAATTTGTGAACCATTGCAGTCTTCCCTCCTTTAGAGAGACTGCAGCTGTCGAAATCGATAGCTGCAGCTGTTGGAATGGTCAGTGCCACTGACTGTTCATTCATTGCCTAGCATATCGATGTGCTACCTTGTAGTTAGCAGCACTGATAACGACAGGGACACAATGCGCCCCTATCATTCTGCTCGCTTCCCTACATTACTACATGCAGAGAAGCAGTAACTGCAGCACTTAATGGCCCTGATTCAGAGCCGGACACTCTGACAGAGCACTCGCTCTGAATCAGGGTAGGTCTTTTTTTTTTTTTTTTAGAACGGCCTCCTGGCCGCTCGCATAGCTGTGGGTGACCACAGCTATGCGACAGCACGCCCCCTTTGGTACGAGACCCGGATTGATGGATTGCCCGCCGCTATCTGAGTCTCGCGCATGCGCACGACGGAGCCGTTTCTGTCGTGCGCACGCGCTCTGGGCCACCATCGACCCGGTTGCGAGCGCTCAGCGCTTGTGACCAGCTCTGACTCAGGCCCAATGTGCGCAGTTACCAGTTTCCCCCCTTTCATCCCTTCATACATCTCCCCCATAATGAGAAAGTTGTGCCAAAGGCATAAAGAGAGAGTGGTACCAAAAGTCTGAGTGAGGTGTCTCTCCAAACACCAGCAGGCAGATCTATGGTACTGTATAAAAATACTCAAAGAGCGCTAACTACCATACCAGAATGAATACAATGTGATATTTCACTTAATTGTACAGCTTTACATAACGTACAGTATATTCTGACAATATGTCTAATAAAGAAATTATATTTTCAAAAGCCTTTAAATTATGTCTTATTTTCCGGAAGTCGCTTTAACACGTACTAATTTATCCACCTAATCTGAAAAATATGCTAGAAAAGTAAGATCAGTTAATGGAGACTGGATCTTCTGTCAGCTATTTAATTTGAGATCACGTTTCTTGACTAATAGCACTAATGCTGCTACTGATTGCAAACGAGCTGGAAAAGCTCTAGCAATATTGTCGAGATTAAAATTATAGTACAGTAAGGGACACATGACCTGATTCAGACCCGCTCGCTAGATGCGATCGCTCGCACCCAGTGTATGCAAATTCCGCCAAGTGACAGCATAGCAGGCGCTCGCTCGGAAAGGCATAAGCACGCCCACTTTGTTTTTGCGAACTATCACTTTGCCTCTATAGACGCCCTTCAGCTTATGTAGAGACGCCCAGTAGCGCACGTCATCTCCAGGAAGTGTATCAAAACATTGGTAAATCGAGGACTATCGGAAGCGATCGCAGCGCTTGTGGTTGCCTTACCCTACCGCAAGCACTGCGAGAACTTCAGTGTAAAAACAGGCATGTGACCTGTGCTATGACGCTGGCTGTAAATTAAGCACGCCTCTGAAACAGCGTAGAAACACTCAGGCACGCCTGCGTTCGCACCTCCACTCCCCCGTTATTAGAGTCCTGCCTCTGTTACCACTGACGATACTGGCTCAGAACCTCTATACACACCTTCCTATACCTTCTAATATCCTGCCTATACCTTCTAAGGATAACACTAATTTGCGTACGCAGTCATACAGTAAATAAAGACTTAGACCTGGAATCTGTGGTTCCAAAGCACAAGTATTATTCAAGTAAAAGTTCAGACAGTTACACGCAATTGATCCAGACACAATTTAGGCACAAAAGGAATTATACAGACCCAAGTACAGTATACATACACAGCGCTTCCGGTACCAGGTGCTAGGCATCAGCAAGAGACCCCTCGTCTATCAGCATTCGGCACGAAGACTCAAACCCAGTGTTGGAGCACACATATTTATACTCCCCAGGAATAGGTAAAACAATAGAGACGTTTGTTGCTGATGCTATTGGTTCCCAAGGGGGATCCATCTGTTATGGAGCATTTAACAGGCTGGTTCAAATAGACTCTCCCTGCCTCTAACAGCTGGGGGTCTCTCCCTTCCTGCCCCCTGTAACATCCTAACAGTTAATACATTTTGTTGCTTGAAGTTTCTGCGATCCATAACTCAAGAATGCATGATGCGATCTCCTCACCGATAACACCGGAATACTGTGGAAAGAGTACGCATCAATACAAAACCAAACACGGCTTTCTTAGCATGTATAAAACCTTAGTTACCAAATATCTTTATTTCACAGCATTTATATTAACCGAACAAACTTAAATCTTATATCTTAAAGCTAATGGAACCTTGTAAGTGAATATGTAATGTGTGAGTGTACAGGGTTTGATATGAAGACGCTAGTTAACTTGGTGCGGATGCGAGCACATTTAGCTACTAAACGGTGTTTTCATTCGGGGTCTTGTGCATTCGCTAATATGCGACTAGTTAACAGCGCTATTATGCGTATTATTGTGTATATGAGAAATGATGGGAGATGCAATCGCATGGTGCTAATAGTATTATCGCCACATGTACTAAAATGTGAGTTTATCTAAAATGGCGCTTAGGCGGCCTTTCGCAAAATGGCGTTTTGCGATTTCATTCTCAAGATGGCGTCTTGCGGCCAGTCACAAGAAGGCGTCGCCGTGATTCAATTTTAAACTGAACTTATCTCAGCCAATTACTCAGCTTCGACAGTCCACCCTTTGATAGCAAACAACATGCTATCACAATCTGCTATTAGAATTTAATTTAGGCTACATTTACATATTATTTAGTGTCATTGTGGGATGGCACAAGGTGGTTCTTAATCCATCAATAATGTGTCTCTGGATGGGGACATAAAACTACTATTATACGCACACCGCGGATCTTGGAAGATCATGTGAAAGGTGTGGGAATGCACCAGTCTTATAAAAGCAGTCTTGCAGGGGAATTTAGACTTTACATTATCTGAGGTGTTTTAAAAATAACATTTCAATAATACATTCTATGCATGGCTAAATATAATACATTAAATGATGGTATTTCATAGTTCAGGGTTGTAATGCAGTTCTATATTTACCTCGGTATTCATATTGTCATTACTGACCACCATCGTAGTTTCGTTCTTGCGTTTTACTCTATTTTTAAATTTTCCACACTTCAACACAATAGGAACACACCGGAAGCATATGCCAATTATTATGATGACAATTAGTATAAGGATCAAGAATTTACCTATGCTGACGATCACTTCCTGGACCCATTCCCCTAGACCTGAGAACCATTTCACTGGGTTCAGCCATGAAACCCATCCTTCTATCTTCTCCCCTACTTCAGCCACTGATGCGTTATGGTTCTTATGAAACTCCCATTTTAGCTGCAGAATTTCATCCATCTTTCAGTCTATCACCTCCTTGGGGTCGCTGGTATCATTGGTGACATAGGTGCAACATTTTACTCCAAATTGGGTGGCCAATGTTACGCAATACCCTCCAGTAACAGCAGTTAAATAATTCAGCACTAGCCTGTGTTGCGCCAGTTCTTTCTTGTATGCTTGCAATTCTCTCCCTGTATACCTGAATGTGTCATCGTACATCTCGGTGATATTATATATCAATTTAGCAAGTTTATGGATATATCTAAAATTTAATGTACCCCGAGCAATCCTGGTGGGATCCAATGCGACTAAAACTTGAAAGCCAGTTGTCTCACTGATTAACTGAGTGGCTTTATGTACGTCACCAGGTATCATATTTCTTTTGCCTCTGTGTTCATATTGTGTGTGAAGATATGGTGACGGTGTGTTTTCATGTATACCAAGTATTTCAACATGTGTGAGGGTCATAACTTCTGGGACTACTCTTCCTAGGTAACACAAACCTTCGGAACTCGGGGAGAGCCGTTTATACGCTTTTCTTCCACAGATGAAATATACATTATCAGGGAGAACATAAGGAATGGTATGCATCATTATCATTAAGCACATTTCCCTTGCAAACAATCCTATTTCTGGGTCTTCCATCTGGTACATGCAAGTTTCTGGCTGTATTATTTTAGCACAATAACCATTTGGCACCTTACCAAATAATTTCTTTGGTGGAGCTCAATGTATACCGATACCTAAAATGTTTCCCACCAGACTTAATGGAGCATAACAGATCATGGTTTATGGACTCATTATCAGCTCTTTGTGAGAAGGTCATCGTCTGATTATTCCCCGTCACTTCCCAACTCCCGGGTTTATTGGGGTTGGTTATGTTTAAACACAAAAGTGATCTATCTACTTGGAATTGATAGAGTTTGAAATGAGGTGGTTTGGATGAGAGGAATTTTCCATCCAATGTTTTCCCTTTTGGTAATTCTAAAATTTCCGTGATATTCAGCGGAAATGGCACCAACCCTACATTATGCTGTCCCTGTGGCACATGTGAACACACCCAGCAATCAGTTTGATTTAACACTTTGCCTACCATACTGTGATAATCCTCTAAGAACTGTATCCAACGGTGCCAACCTATATACGGGCTATATTTAGGTTGGTACCATTGGATACAGTTCTCATCAACTAGGGACCCACAAAGCTCACAAATACAGGAATCTTCAGACGATAAACCTCCACACCTTCCCTGAGTATCCGGAATGATAGCTCTCTTAACAATAACAGTACTAAGCTTGGTCAGACACTCCCCTGATTGGCATTGCACTCCTCCTGACTCCACTCCATCGGCACTGCCATCAGCTCCCATTTCCTCGATCGTTCTCCCATCACAGAAAGTGGATACTCCCGAACCAACCAAGATGGTGAACACTCTAAAAGAGAATATGAAAATGAACACAGCAGGCCCGTCCATTGTCACAATAAGACCTGCAGATTTCTTTGAGTTCAGGTATCTCACTACAACCTGTTCAATCCTCCCGGAACAAGCTCGCGAGCGACAGGTCCACACTATCAGCCTTGTTTCCGACTTGTTTCTCCACTGGTTGATTGACCTTTTTGCAGTGAGTGGAATGGACCCAGGTATCTCTCTCGGCCACCTTCAAAGATGTAGTACTGGTCAGCAGCACCTGGTATGGATCTTCCCACCGATCAGTCAAACAACCTGAATGCAAGAAATTTCTGATCATTACATATTCTCCTGGTTCAACATCATGACAGTTAGTTTCAGGCATATCATTAGAAAACAATTTCAGTTTCTGCTGCTGTTGCTTTAACTGCTTACTCATTGATATAAGATACTTTACAGTTACCTCGTTGTTACCCTTCAGGTCTTCCTGTGGACTTATAATCAAATGAGGTTGTCTACCGAACAATATTTTAAATGGGGACAGATTCAGAGGAGGTCTAGGAGTGGTCCTTATGCTATGTAGGACCAAAGGTAACTCTTCTGGCCAGCCTAGTCCAGTCTCTGCCATGACTTTACTTAACTTATTTTAATAGTCCCGTTCATCCTCTCTACCTTGGCACTGGCTTGCAGTCGGTAGGGGGTATGAAGTCGGCTATTAATACCCATCAGCTTACACATATTTTGAAAAACATCACCTGTGAAATGAGTACCCCTATCACTCTCGATGATTTTAGGGATACCGTACCTGCATACAAATTTCTGAACTATTTTCTTGGCAGTAAACGCAGCAGTATTAGTGGCCGCTGGGTAGGCCTCAACCCAGTTAGAAAATACGTCTGTGCACACTAATACATACTTAAGGTTCCTGCTGGGTGGTAATTGGATGCAATCAATTTGAATGTGGGCGGTTCGGTAGGGATCGCTTTCCCTATGTTCTTTCTGAAGCAGGTCAGACAGGACATTGCTATCTTTTCTGCTTGTGAAGATAAACCTGTTGCGCACCAGTATGCCCTCACCAACTTGCACATACCCTGTTTACCCAGATGAGTCAGGCCATGTGCTGCCTCAGCCAGGCTGGGGTAATATGCCTTGGGGGCTACTGGCTTACCATGTCCGTCCCTCCAGAGCCAAGAGGACTCTTGCCCACATCCCTTGGACTTCCAAATGGATTTTTCCTGAATTGAACACAAATTTTGCATCTCAATTAATTTCAGCATAATTGTTTCAGTTGGAGAAAACATTTTTAACCCTGCTGCCCATTTTGCAGCTTCATCAGCTCTGTTGTTGCCCAGTGACACCGTGTCATCCTCACATGTATGGGCTTTGCATTTAATTACTTCCACCACTTTGGGCAGTTGGATTGCTTCTAAAAGATGTTTTATGTGTCGGGAATGGGCAACTGGTGTGCCTGCTGCTGTCATAAAATTTCTCAGACGCCATAGAGCCCCGAAATCGTGCACAACCCCGAACGCGTACCTCGAGTCAGTGTAAATGTTAGCAGATTTACCTGCTGCTAATTCACATGCTCTAGTTAGTGCTACTAACTCTGCCACCTGGGCTGAGTGAGGAGGACCGAGAGGTTTAGCTTCTATGATGTCTGTGTAATTTACAACAGCATAACCTGTACATAATTCACCTGTGTCTGTTTGTCTATGACAACTCCCATCCGTATAAAAGGTCACATCCACATTCTCTAAAGGTGTGTCATGTATGTCAGGTCTAGCAGTAAAGGTCTGATTCAGATATGTCATACAATCGTGCGTATCATTATGTCTGCCGAACTCACCTACCGCCAGCAACTCCTCTCCTTCCACCCTTTGTACATCATGTTGTACATATGGTAGGTATGTTGCTGGATTCAGCGTACTGCAACGTTTAACAGTAATATTTGCAGGAGCGATTAGAGCTAGTTCCCATTTGGTGAACCTACCCGAGGAGACGTGTCTGGTTTGAGCTGAGTTCAATAGAGCAGATACAGCATGGGGAGTGTAGACAATCATATCATGGCCCAATACTACGTCCTCAGTTTTACTCACCAATAGAGCGGTAGCTGTTACACTTCTCAAACAGGTGGGGAGTGATCTTGTCACAGTGTCCAATTGGGCACTGTAGTATGCTACGGGCCTACTGGCATCACCATGTTTTTGTGTAAGGACACCTGCAGCACAACCATCGGCTTCCGTACAATACAAATCAAAAGGTTTTTCATAATCAGGTATTCCCAATGCAGGAGCTCTTGTCAGACTATCCTTAAGATTAAGGAAAGCCTGTTCTGATTGCTCTGTGTGTATGACACGTTCGGGCTTTGAGGAAGAGACTAATTCCTGTAAAGCAAAAACCAAGGGAAGGGAATGGGGGAGGGTAGATGAGCACAGGATGAGGAAATATCATCAAAAAAATATGTATAGGGTAGAGTCATATGAAAAATCCACAATCATCAGCATCCAAAACCCTATAATCAATAGGGGTGTAGGAAAATAAACAAAGTGGAGGTGCTCCCCTGAGAGTATAAATCAATAGGAAAAAGAAAGAAGGAAGAACTCTCTGGTTGGGGTCACTCTTAAATTGTAGTAATTACGTAATTAATAGATAACTTTTAATACATATGCATTAAAATAACTGCCATTGTACAGTACAAATCCTAAATAGAAGTAATTAAATGGACATACAAAGACGAAACAAAAAACAAAAAACAGAACATGAAAAATCAAACTGATATGTAGAAAGCAATGTGAAATATTCATCAGCGGGGTGATATCAGAAGAAAGAAAATTACTGGTATAATCCTGTAATAAAAATATTTCTGAGTTGACCCACCTAATAGTCAGTCCAATGACTGAATTAATTAGTACATATAGTGTATTAATATACAAGTGAAATAGGTTGTATAGGATATGCAACCTTTTACAGCACCAACACACAGTTAGTATCGTAGATCTCAAAACTTAGAGAATTATATGTCACACGGATATCTGTAGAGAGCTCCCACTATACATATTTACAGAATATATAGACTGACGTAAGCAAGTCCATCTACCATACTGAGGCATATGAAAATGAAAAGATATAAACAAATTATGCTTGTGTCTACACCACTTGTCATGTATATATAATGGTAGGTACCGCTGAAAAAAAGAAGTATGAGAGATATAAGGGGGTTGTGAGTAAGATTACTCCCTTTACATGGTGTCAAGACAGCAGCTGCTGCTTGTCATTATGAATCACAGTGAATGGCATGTGAGCATGCTGTCAGGCTCACCCAAGGGTGTGAATAAGTAAATTGAGCATCTGCTGTTAGATCTGATGTGAAAAAGGAACCTGGTGTCAAGGTAGTGCAGGAACGTATCCAGATCAGGCTCTAATGAGAGTGCCCATAGACTAAAAGCAGATTTGCAGTAGATAGTAAATGTGACTCAAGATAAATTCCACAGTATAATATCATCTCTAATGCTGCTAGTCACATGCCACAAGGGTAGTGGTGAGTAGTGAGAAGCATGGAAGCATATACTATGGTATGAAGGAAGAGAAGTTATGGCTGCACTATGACCCACACAGGGTAAGCTATGCTCTGTTAGAAGGTGTTTGTCCTCATCTAGGCTATAGGTCAGCTGTGCGCTCTCACCAGTATCTGACTGAGGAAGCAGCTCGTGAAACGCGATCTTGGATCAGGTGTATTCCCGCTGTGTACAGGCGGGACTTTACAGCACAACACACGGAAGACTCCCGTCTAGGTAGATCGTTTCTACCACTTGCCGATTCTTATCAGGGTATACAGGTACCGCTCTTCTTTTGTTTCCAGGCGCACGTGTCAACCCTCTTGCATGTGTAGGTGATTGGCCCTGCACTACCCCTACAGGCAAACAGAGCATAGCTTACCCTGTGTGGGTCATAGTGCAGCCATAACTTCTCTTCCTTCATACCATAGTATATGCTTCCATGCTTCTCACTACTCACCACTACCCTTGTGGCATGTGACTAGCAGCATTAGGGACGATATTATACTGTGGAATTTATCTTGAGTCACATTTACTATCTACTGCAAATCTGCTTTTAGTCTATGGGCACTCTCATTAGAGCCTGATCTGGATACGTTCCTGCACTACCTTGACACCAGGTTCCTTTTTCACATCAGATCTAACAGCAGATGCTCAATTTACTTATTCACACCCTTGGGTGAGCCTGACAGCACGCTCACATGCCATTCACTGTGATTCATAATGACAAGCAGCAGCTGCTGTCTTGACACCATGTAAAGGGAGTAATCTTACTCACATCCCCCTTATATCTCTCATACTTCTTTTTTTCAGCGGTACCTACCATTATATATACATGACAAGTGGTGTAGACACAAGCATAATTTGTTTATATCTTTTCATTTTCATATGCCTCAATATGGTAGATGGACTTGCTTACGTCAGTCTATATATTCTGTAAATATGTATAGTGGGAGCTCTCTACAGATATCCGTGTGACATATAATTCTCTAAGTTTTGAGATCTACGATACTAACTGTGTGTTGGTGCTGTAAAAGGTTGCATATCCTATACAACCTATTTCACTTGTATATTAATACACTATATGTACTAATTAATTCAGTCATTGGACTGACTATTAGGTGGGTCAACTCAGAAATTTTTTTATTACAGGATTATACCAGTAATTTTCTTTCTTCTGATACCACCCCGCTGATGAATATTTCACATTGCTTTCTACATATCAGTTTGATTTTTCATGTTCTGTTTTTTGTTTCGTCTTTGTATGTCCATTTAATTACTTCTATTTAGGATTTGTACTGTACAATGGCAGTTATTTTAATGCATATCTATTAAAAGTTATCTATTAATTACGTAATTACTACAATTTAAGAGTGACCCCAACCAGAGAGTTCTTCCCTCTTTCTTTTTCCAAAATTCCTGTAAAGGTAAGGCCAAAATATAAAAACCTGGTATCCACATTCTACAGTATCCACACATTCCCAAGAAGGTATGAATTTGCTGTCAATTCTGCGGCAGTGTCATGTTTTGTATGGCCTGGATTCTATCTGTTGTAAGATGTCGTAACCCCTGGGTTAGGCAGTGTCCCAAATATTTTACTCTGGGCTGGCACGGCTGTAGTCTGTCCTTAGCCACCTTGTATCCTGTATGCGAGAGATGAAGTAACAAAAGTTTAGTATCATTCAAACATGACATAAACGAGTCAGAACATAGCAATAAATCGTCCACATATTGAATTAGAACAGATCCATTGGCAGGTTGAAAAGATTGTAAACAGTCGTGCAATGCCTGGGAGAAGATACTGGGGCTATCTATGAAACCTTGGGGTAACCGTGTCCATGTGTATTGTAAACCTCTGTATGTAAATGCGAATAGATACTGACAGTCAGGATGGAGAGGCACAGAGAAGAAAGCAGAACAGAGGTCAATGACAGTGAAATGGGTTGCATTTGGTGGGATCTGCATCAAAATGACAACTGGATTTGGCACTACAGGTAATTGGCTCTCTTCTACCTTATTAACACCTCTAAGGTCTTGTACCAGCCTATAACCCCTCCCACCACTCTTCTTCACCAGGAAGATGGGACTGTTGGCTACACTAGCTGTACGAACTAAAATTCCCTGTTGCAATAATCGCTCAATTATTGGAAAAAACCCTAATTCTACCTCCTGTTTTAGTGGGTAGTGGGGAATTTTTGGAGCTTGCCTTCCGCTTTTGAAATTTACCATTACGGGGCTTATGTTTGCCATTAATCCAGTGTCCTGTCCATCTTTAGTCCAAAGGGAGTCTGGAATTAGGGACAACATTTCATTTATCTGAGATGGATTTTCATTTAAACTTGTAGAGTGACACATTATCCTTTGGGGAGTGTCCAACATATCCCACACCTCGTGTGCCACTCTCTCTGGGATGTCTAAAAATACACCATCAGGGGTGCAATATATGACACATCCCATCTTACATAACAAGTCTCTACCCAGAAGGTTAGTAAGAGCCGCAGCAGCCAGGAGAAAAGAATGCCTGGTATGCAACGGCCCAATAGTAACCTCTGTGGACTTTGTTAAAGGATAATGTTCCACTTTACCTGTTACCCCCATTGTTGGTACTGTCTCATTGGTCACCTGTAATTAACGGGAGATTTTATCACTGACCTGGTCGCCCCTGTGTCTACAAGAAAAGGATATTCAGTACCAGCTATATCAACCATCATGACCGGTTCTTCCCTAGTACTTCCCATTAACCTGACTATCTGTAGACTACAGGTATGACCTGACCCCTAGCGTTGGCTACCATTCTCCAATAAAGCATTTACGGCTACAATTGGAGCTGGTGCCTGCTGAACATTTGCTGGCCTCTGTGCATATCCCTTATGGGGATATCCAGGTCTTCCCTGATGTGGGGTTCCTACTCTTTTTACTGTACAGTTTCTACTTAAGTGTCCTGGTTGTTTACAGTTAAAACATGTTCGTGTATTGGGTGAAGACATGTGGTGTTGTGAGGTTTGCGCAGAGGGTAAAGGTGGTGGATATGGGTGCGGATAGGAAGGGTAAGGGTATTGTGGGGGATAAGAAGTTGGTGGGTAGTATGGGACCTGTCGTTGCATCGGGTTAGTGGGATAGAGTTGTGTTTGTTGTTGCGTGGGGTTAGTGAGAGCACATACTTGTTCAGATGTGAGTGTGTGTGCAAGTGCAAGTGTGTCTGTTGACTGTGATGTTACCGTCATTCCCTCCAGAGCTTGTATACTGACAGCCATTAGTTTTTCGCTCTGGGCTTCTCTCTTCTTTGAGATGTTTTTATCATGTTCGATGACGGTTTCTATGAGGGTATCTATTGTGAGTCCCCGCCAGCCAGGCTGTGAGGTCTGAACCCGGGTTTTTAAACTCTCCTTCAGACCTTCCACGAGTATCGTGACTATCATTCCTCTGTGGTGAATATCTTTAATATCTTCTATCCCAGTGTACTGGGTGATAGCCTGCAGAGCCCGGTCGCAATAATCTTCTGCAGATTGACTCTCCTTCTGCTTTATGGTGAAAATTTTGTTCCAGTTAACTACTACTGGAAAATATTTACCCAATTGAATTACAATGCGGGAAATGTTACCTTGGTTTACTTGGTCTGTTAAGGGAACGTCACCATCCAATACACAATCCGTGATAAATTTTGTCACGTCGGTATTGCGTGGTAGACAGGCCCTTAACACCACACGCCAATCTTTATTAGTGGGTTCATGTGAACTACCCAAATTTCTCAAAAATCTTTGACATTTGGCTAATTCTTTTTTGGGATCGGGGAAATCATTTATGATGGAATTTAGTTCTGCTCTTGTCCAAGGACAATGCATTACTACTTCCCTCGTGGGCACTATACCGTTTGCATCTGCATTTCCATTTGGAACAGTTATTGTCCGAATGGGATGCATACCGGTAGCGCTGCTACCTTTGACCTGATTACCTGGCTGGGGGTTTAGTCTGCTGCTGCTACTTATGGTATGAACAACTTCCTCTACGGATGCAGAGGGCATTAACACTTCCCTTGCTGTTACCGATGGAGATGGCATCACCACTCATGATTGTGGTGATGCAGCATCTATCATCTGCACAGCATGGGAAATGGCAGACATTACAATAGGCTCATCATCCACATCATAAACATTTTCTTTATGGTTGCTTAAGAGAGGGTACAAATTGCTTATTACATTTTATGAGTATTTTTGGTAACTGTACTTGCACCTCCATCCAAATAAAGTGGGGGAGGTGAGCGTGAACTGCTGACAATACTCTCCACAACGCTACCTTGTCACACGTGCGCGCCATTTTGCGGCTCGCCCGTATTGAAATTCAGCGTCGCGGATGTATTCTCTGGCGATGTGCTCGTGACGCTAGTTTGCATAGTTTGCACATTTTTAAGCCACGCATCCCCTTCATGCTGCCACAGTTTTAAACATTCATAATATTTAACCTTTTTCTCTCGGGAGCGCATCAGCCTGATGTGATCCCGGACATTATCTAATACATTTTTATCAAAACTACCAATTCTGGGAAACGGTTTAACACTCTTCATCGTCATTTTAAACCATACATCACACGCAATAGCTTATCGCATAAGTACCGTACTTAGTATGCATAATACGACGATCCGATCCGATCGGCGCCTCCATTAGCAGCACATCATTGTCTAACATCTCCACTGTTTGTGCGGCTCCCATTCTGAGACAAAATCCTATGCTTTTCAATGAAGATTTAAACTGGTGAAAGACAATCAAGATACTTTCACTTACCTGTGGACGATTTAAGTCGGCGGCGCCCACACACCTGGATAAGATTTGAAAAAGGCAACTTCCACACCCGGATAAGATTTAGTAAGGCAACTTCCACACCTATGGAAGTTTATATGTCGGCCACTTCCACGCACCTCTCTACAACAAAGACAACATGTACACCTGCTACTGTGTATAGAACGGCAAAGCTGCTTACCGAGCGACTAGCACTTAGCCCTTAAAGGTCATACGGTACCTTTAACCGTAGGGTACAAGTTACCCCTACCATCAAAACACTGTTACACACTTTTTCCTGTGCAGAAAAATACACGTTAACCCAGATATTGGTAATAATTGAAAAATTTAAACCTCAACGGCTTTATCCAAAACACGTGGCAGCACAACCAGAAGTATGTATACGCTATTGTGAAACCAGTCGCATACACAATAATGCAACTACCACACAACCGTATGACAACCTTTAGCTGCGTACACAAAAGTGCGTCTTTGCTGTGCGCAAACCTGCGACTTAGCCACGTACTCAGTACTGCGGCACCCCTTTAAACGTAAGGTTCTATCAACAGAGGAAAACAAACTTTTTCCTCTCTTAGTCAGCTTCCTTGATTCACACGGAGACGGATAGCGATCTTTCAGCACAAAGCGGTTGCAGGCAAACCCTGCATGTGGCCACTCCACCCTTTGCTGAAATATCGATAGCCATATGTACCGTGTGAGCAGGTAAGTGACTTGACTACGAGCCCCCAACTAACGATACTGGATCAGAACCTCTCTACACACCTTCCTATACCTTCTAATATCCTGCCTATACCTTCTAAGGATAACGCTAATTTGCGTACGCAGTCATACAGTAAATAAAGACTTAGACCTGGAATCTGTGGTTCCAAAGCACAAGTATTATTCAAGTAAAAGTTCAGACAGTTACACGCAATTGATCCAGACACAATTTAGGTGCAAAAGGAATTATACAGACCCAAGTACAGTATACATACACAGCGCTTCCGGTACCAGGTGCTAGGCATCAGCAAGAAACCCCTCGTCTATCAGCATTCGGCACGAAGACTCAAACCCAGTGTTGGAGCACACATATTTATACCCCCCAGGAATAGGTAAAACAATAGAGACGTTTGTTGCTGATGCTATTGGTTCCCAAGGGGGATCCATCTGTTACGGAGCATTTAACAGGCTGGTTCAAATAGACTCTCCCTGCCTCTAACAGCTGGGGGTCTCTCCCTTCCTGCCCCCTGTAACATCTTAACAGTTAATACATTTTGTTGCTTGAAGTCTCTGCGATCCATAACTCAAGAATGCATGATGCGATCTCCCCACCGATTACACCAGAATACTGTGGAAAGAGTACACGTCAGTACAAAACCAAACACGGCTTTCTTAGCATGTATAAAACCTTAGTTACCAAATATCTTTATTTCACAGCATTTATATTAACCAAACAAACTTAAATCTTATATCTTAAAGCTAATGGAACCTTGTAAGTGAATATGTAATGTGTGAGTGTACAAGGTTTGATATGAAGAGGCTAGTTAACTTGGTGCGGATGCGAGCGTATTTAGCTACTAAACGGTGTTTTCATTCGGGGTCTTGTGCATTCGCTAATATGCGACTAGTTAACAGCGCTATATTGTGTATTATTGTGTATATGAGAAATGATGGGAGATGCAATCGCATGGTGCTAATAGTATTATCGCCACATGTACTAAAATGTGAGTTTATCTAAAATGGCGCTTAGGCGGCCATTCGCAAAATGGCATCTTGCGATCTCATTTTCAAGATGGCGTCTTGCGGCCAGTCGCAAGATGGCATCGCTGCAATTCAATTTTAAACTGAACTTGTCTCAGCCAATTACTCAGCTTCGACACCATCCACAATCGGCCTCTCCTGTCACTCATTACACTGGGCTGTCTTTGCTGGGCGAGCGATCGGATTCTGATCGCTCCGAGTAGTCCGCGCACCCTGAAGCGTACGCATGCGCAGTCGCTAACCATCGGCCGCAAACGAGCGAGCGGCTCTGAATGAGCTTGACTGTCTGATTTCACGTTGTTGTGTGAGAACCTCTGCTTGTATGTGTTCCTTGTGACAAAACAGCATGGATGGTTTTCGTGTAATATGGGAGTCCCAAAGCAGTTGGTGAAACAAGACCATATTTAATGTGTATAAGTGCCTGCAGCCTGTATTGTGCCCAATTTAATGTTTCAGGTTAAACAGAAACCAATATCATATATCCCAATATTTATAAAAACAAAATGGTGTAACAATTAAGCCCCGCCTTGATCTGTTCATCCATAATCACAATTAGGTCAAAATGTCAGAAATCTGAACTGAACAACCTAATTTCAGTAGGAGATATGTAACATCTCATGTAAGGGGGGACATGTCTAGCACACTCAGGGATCATCTGACAGCAGGATCCAGTTATTCCAAGATATTATCATAGTTTAGACTTATTTCTAGGCTGTGGGACCTGTGTCCCTCATCGCAGTGATAGAAATTTTTTTTTCGGTCCAATTTACCAAAAAACAGGCATCTGAGCAATACTTGTGGTATGAGTACTCTCACCTCATCTTTGGCTAGTATAGGTTCCTTCTGCACATTTATGACCCAGCTTTGCCAGGTCTCGTTTGTACACTGCACCGAAAGCCTAGACTGGGGCTTCCAGTTGCAGATTCCAAATACAATAAAAAAGAGAAAAGATTTATGGATATATTAGTAATAAAAAATAGAAGAAGAAAATAAAACTATGTGGAAACTATCGCTGGATATCCCTAGCAAAGGCAAATACATATTCTCCTATATTTTGATTATTTTTTGGCACAGAGGGGATGGGTCACAATGATGACACACACACACACACACACACACACACACACACACACACACACACACACACACACACACACACACACACACACACACACACACACACACACACACACACACACACACACACACACACACACACTCTCTCTCTCTCTCTCTCTCTCTCTCTCTCTCTCTCTCTCTCTCTCTCTCTCTCCAAGGAGTGGATGGGACACAGGAGGGTGCCAAGAATCAGGCATCTCCCAGATGACTGCAAATCAGACTCTTGCACCATTAATCAGTCCCTTGGGGGAGCGAGGTGGTTGGGAACTAATACCAATAGAGATTTTAACAAAGTAAAAGGATTAATATTGAAAATAATAAATAAATAAGTTATATGGTTGGTACATTACTTTAGAATAATTTCACTGCTTAGGACACTGCCTTTTCAAGTGTCCCCTCAGTTAAAGTAGAAACAGACATAAGTTTTATTGTCCCATGAATCATTGTAACAAAACTTGTTTCTCTGTTAACACCACCATAAGATCTGACTGCTTTTAATATTATACTGTACGAGAGGAAATATTTTACCCCTTTTCAGTCCCTTAAGAGTCTAATTTATAAAAGTCCCCAAATTAGATGTTTCTAGGTCCAGGGGTTTGGGCTGGGCGTTGATGAGTCAGGACATTGGTTTTATATATTAAGATATATCCATATATCTATTGCCCCAATAATACATTGTCATCGGGGAACAAAATGGCTGCCAAGGAGCCATACTTGTATTTGCCTTTTTATGTATGTGTCAGTATTCAAAAGCGTATAAACAGAAACTAATTGTACAAGCGAGGGAATGTGTCCTTCTCACCATAGTTTTGTATAATCCAATACTATGGGGAATATTCAATTGGGCGCGAGGTTTAGCAACGTTAAAAACCTTGCGCCCCTAGCGCCCAATTTTGGATTACCACAGGTATGTGCTCTCCCGATACCCACGGAATGCAATTTAAACAAGTGGTCACGGGGTTGTCAGCTCTGAAAACCCAATGTGCGTAAAAATAAAAAAATTCTGCACTTACCTGCCCGCGGGTCTCTGGTGATCTTCATGGGTCCCGGTGGCATCCACTCTAACTTCTCACTGGAGAGGGCGCTGCTGGGAGTCCCGGGGGCTGCTGGGAGGCTCCAGTGGCTGGTGGGAGGGGCAAGGGCTGCTGGGAGATGTAGTTCTCCCAGCGCCCATTCCGGGGGGCCACACTGACACTGGGGGGGACACATACAGCGGGGGTCACACTCACACACACTCATGCACACACACACTTACTCATACACACTCACACACACTACATACTCACCGCTGCTGCTGGAGTCCGGGTCCCAATGCTGGATGCACAAGACAGCACTTCGGAAGGTGAGTAATTACTGACTAATTAAGCTAATTGGAAACTTCCAAAAGCTTAATTAGTCATTAGGAGGGGTGACGCCGGGGTCCCAGAGCAAGTCCCACTGATTTTTCCAAAATGTAGAGATTTTAGAAAAAATCACACTTGCTCTGGTGGTGCAATTATAAAACCCCCAGCGTACAAAATAGAAAAAAAATTATGCACCTAATTGAATAGCAAAAAAACTGCACCTGCAGGGAAAACCTCGCAGGTGCGGGTTTTTTGCTTTACTCGCACCCAATTGAATATGCCCCTATGTGCCTTTTGTTTGCAGTAGCAGAGAGATATATACCATTGTAACTTTAGATGCGCTAAATGTTGCTATTCACGCATATTCTCATGCACAAAGAACAATAAACCTTTTACACATTGTTAAGCATTATAGGTCATAGAAAGATCTAGAATCCAATGGTTAATTCCCTTATAATAATAATAATAATAATAATAATAATAATAAATTAGGCAATACTGCCCCCTATTGATATTAAAGTAAATTACCAACATATGGATCATTTTTATGGAGACTATATTATCCCTGCCACGCCCACAACACATGGTATAAACTAGGTTTACAGGTGTAACAACTGGGCCTCATGGGAAGAGTGCAATTGGACTGCGTGTCTACCTGTTGCCAGGTTCAGGGGTCCCTAGAGTCATTGTTCGTGCCCTTTGGGGAGAACGTGAGTGCACAGCGTGTCTCCTGCCTGAAATCTCTGGTCTCAAATCGAGAGAAGGGCACTCAGAGTATGATTTGCCAAAACACTTGCTGCACCCAGAAGAGAGCCAAGAAGCTTAAATGCAGCGAAGTGTTTTTGGGCATTGTTTGTATATTCACATTAATATCCATATTAATGCATTGCTTCTGTTTGTTTGAACTTTACTAATATGGGTGGAGGGGGGAGGTGTTGGCTATCGGCAGAAAAACAGGAGTAATTTACAGGAAAAAAACACAAGTCACAGTCTGAACATGTACAACAAATTTCCTATACAGTGCCCCCAGTAGTGCTCCATATACAGTGCCCCCAGTAGTAGTCCCCCTATGCAGTGCTCCCAGTAGTAGTCCCCTCTATGCATTGCCCCCAGTAGTAGTCCTCCCTATGCATTGCCCCCAGTAGTCCCCCCTATGCAGTGCCCCCAGTAGTAGTCCCCTCTGTGCAGTGCCCCCAGTAGTAATCCCCCCTATGCATTGGCCCCCAGTAGTAATCCCCCTATGCATTGGCCCCAGTAGTAATCCCCCCTATGCAGTACCCCCAGTAGTAGTCCCCCCCATACAGTGCCCCCAGTAGTGGCCACTCTCCCCATACAGTGCCCCCAGTAGCAGCCCCCTTATACAGTGCCCCTAGTTGTGCCTATACAATGCCCCCAGTAGCAGCCACCATCCCCAGACAGTGCCCCCAGTAGCAGCCCCCCCTATGCTCTGCCCCCCTTACACACAAAAAAAAAGCAACTTACCTGATCCCCGTTCCTGCCGACGACCACCACTGTCCACTCCTCGTCATGATATCTCTCCCATCACCCGCTGCGGGGGGAGCCGGAAGGCGGAGCTCCTGAGTGAGCTCCAGCCGGCTCCCTCCATGGACGACGCAGCAGCCAATGACAGTCTGTCTAACTCTCATTGGCTGCTATAGCAAACACACAGCCGCTGCTGGGCTGGTACCCGCCTCTGGCTCTTCCCCATTCAGGACTATCAGCAGTGACAGCTTAGCTTTAACGTGCCTAAAAAAGCCTCACAGTAAAAAGAAAAATAAGGCTTGCGGGTATTATTCACTTCATTTACTTAAATGAGACAGCCATGAAGAAGGCACTATACTGAGTATATAACCTGCACACATTTTTAAGTGTGTTTCTAAACTTTTAGACACACCCGAAAAGGGAACGTGACCTGATAGAAAAGTGGGCATGGCCTGATGGCACGCTCCCGTTTACATCACTAAAGGACGTGCCCATCTGACTGACCCCAGGCTTCCCCCCGTACTGTGAAAAGATGCTGCGCGCAAGCATTTATTCCCGCCCTGCATACTTCCCCCCCACCGCGGGACACTACGGCCCGTGGATGGGACAGCAGGACAATCCCAGAAAAATTGAATTCTACTATATTCAACACAGAGTGGGAAGCCATTTTGTGAGACCAGTATGAAACAGTCTATAAAACAGTATGAGGCAGTCCTTAAATGACTACAGTGACAACACTAAGGGGATATGAGGAATCTGCATTAATTGTACTACTTCTGTCACTGCTTGCTAGTTAATTTAGAAGATATATTATCATGGAAAATGGCTGCACCATCATGGAGGGTAAACCTGTGGTTATTTTCTGTTTTCTGTTGCACTTGCTGTAATATGCGGTTAGTACAATAATACTAAGAGAGTTTGCTAGCCTCTGTAATTTCAATACAAATGAGGGCACTTCTAACGTCACGTGACTGAGGATACTTGTCTTAATTGCCTACAAATCCACTAAAAAAAACGAATACATCAATCCGCACTGGTATCCATTCTTATAACGATCAGTATTATGTGTATAGACTCATGGGCCCCTTATATCATGTAGCTTTAATTAATTAGTTCTTAATTAAGGACAGGGGGTGCTATCCATACGACAATAATTAGACTGTATGAACAACAAAGAAAGGAAAATATATATCGTTATTGATGCACTTAGACTAAAACATTTATTATATGCATGTCAAATTTATAATCAATGTTAAAACAGTGAAATATAAAACTGAATTGTGTTGATAGAGAAATTAGTGTAAATTAAAATGTTAATTCCGACCGCTTAGAGCTCTTCTAATGACCTAAACTACTGTGTTTTATTATTAATGTAAATCCATGTTGTTACACAGGAATAAATAAACACATTTTCTTTCCTCAAATGATCACGTGTGTGTTTCTATTTTCAAAAATTTGTTTTTCTGATTATTTATACAGATACTGTTTTCATATGTCTTAAAAATCTGTATTCTCATACCCCTTTTACACCTAAATTCCGGGTCTGACCCGGAGTTGGAACAAAGTTCCTATCCGGATCAGACCCGGAATTTTGCCGGCGCTGACTCGGGATATTCCCGAGTCAGCGCCGCTCACACCGCAGTCGGGTCTGCATAGACCCGGCTTTTGCAGAATGAAAGTGGACACTTGGAGATGACGTCATCTCCAAGCGCCACTGAAGCCGGGCCAATCGGCCGGCTAGCAGCGCACTCCAGGTCTTCGTGACCCGGAGTGCGCTGTTCCCATAGCAGGGTTTCACGGGCTACGCCCGTGTTAAACCCTGCTAGTTACCTGGGTTGGATTGCCGGGTCACTCGACCCGGCGATCCAACCCTCTCCCCTTTTACACCAGGGAGCTGCCCGGGTTAACCCTTCAAAAACCCGGGTTTTAGCTCCGGTGTAAAAGGGGTATCAGGGAATAATTATTACTCCCTCAGTAATATCATGTGTGTTAGAAACACAGGACCTCATTCAGAGTCAGTCGAAGCGGCCGCACGGTCATACGGAAAAAGGGGCCAGATATGCAAATGATTCCCTCGCAAGTTGCGTCCCTAAGTTCAGATCGGTAGTTGTTCAACCAAGGGGAGGAAGCGGTCGGAAGACAAAAAAATACGCCCCCTTCTCGTACGCTTTGCACGTCATCTCCGGCCATATAAGGATTAATCGAGACCATCGGGAACCATCAGCACTGGTCGTAGAGCTTAAGGTTGACCATACCCTCTCTTAAGATCTACGATCATGTCAGTGTAAAAACCTCCCATGTCACATGTGCCATGACGCTACTTTGTTAATTATGCACTCCCATAATCCGTATGCACTCCCATAAAACGCCGTTCGCATAATTAGGCACGCCTGCGTTCGGATCTCCACTCCCCCGTTTTCAAGCACCTTCCCCTGTTACCACCCACAAACGCCTCCATCTGTCACTCAAACTACCGACCTGGCTGTGTTCAAGGAGAGAGAAATTTCTGATCGTAGCGGCTAGTTTGCGCAATCGCATTGCGAACTTTACGCATGCGCAGTATAGCGAACAACGGTGGCAGACGACCGTGCGGCCGCTTCGACCGACTCTGAATGAGGTCCACAGTATTCAGTATGGAATCGGTATGGTATACAGCCGGACGTCAGCAGATGAGATACCGACGCCGGAAGTCCGTCAGATGAAGATCCCAACAGGGGAGGTAAGTAGGCTATCCCTACCCCTCTCCCCCCCATAACCCTCCCTTAGGGGTGCCTAACCCTAACCTCCCCCCCCAGGGGTGCCTAAACCTAACCCTCCTGGGGGGTGCCTATCCCTAACCCCCCCTTCCCCTAGCCTATCCCTAATCATCCCGGGCGTCAGGATTTCGGCATGGGGCTAATGATAGGTTTAGTATTTAGACACCTATCATTAGTCCCATGCAGGGATTTTACTGTCGGAAGTCGGCGGTCGGCATTTTGACCACCGGCTTCCTGACTACATACCTCCAGTATATAAAGAACTTATACTTTGTGTCTCTTTTTAGAGACTATCAGAGAAGCAATTCCATTGCTTGTTATTGTATCAAGTAATCCAATAAATGGTTCTCTTATATCAGGCACATTGACAGACTTGTTTGAGAAATGTTATACTCCTTTGTCTTACTACTATAGTTCTACTACATATAAGAGATAGCTGTACATTTACCTATTATAGACAGGGGTGGATTGGGTATTACTTTCTGCGTGGAAAATCACGGTGGGCCGATTGGTTGTGGGGCCGCTTGTTAATTGAGGCCACGCCCCCCGATTTACGTTACCTGGCCGGCTCCTGTGTGTTTTACACAAACAGCCCGGCTGCCTGTCATTACTGCCTCGCCGAGCCACTCTCGGAAAAAGAGAGGCCAGCAGCCTATTAAAGCCCCACATGCCGCGGCGCCATCAAGGAGTGAGGAGGTGAAGTGGCGCGGGACCATGGGTGACAGCAGCTGTTGGTGAGGCCGTGGTGGAAGTAAGTTGCGGTGGGGCTAGGGGGCCGGCCAGGGTAGTCTGTCAGTCTGATCGTCTTCTCTCCACTCTCCCCTCCCCGGGCTGTGAAGTGTCAAGTTTAAGTTTAATTTCACAGCCTGGGGAGGGGGGCCAATCGGGCTGGCTGCAGTCCAGAGAGAGATGATCTGTCTGTGGGGAAGGGGGGGGTCTGCTATACTAGGGGTGGGGGAGATGATGATCTGTCTGTGGGGGAGGAGTCTGCTATACTAGGGACAGGGGAGATGATCTGTCTGTGGGGAGGGTGTGTCTGCTATACTAGGGGCGGGGGAGATGATCGGTCTGGGGGAGGGGGGTCTGCTATACTAAGGGCAGGGGAGATGACGATCTGATTGTGGGGACTGGAGGGTCTGCTATACTAGGGGCGTGGGAGATGATGATCTGTTTGTGGGGGGTATTCTGTGCTAAGGGGAAATGATCTGTGTGTGAGAAAGAAGGGCTACTCTGTTATAGGGCAGGGGGACACCACTGGGGAGACGCAGGATGATGGAGCGCAGGAGACGCAGGAGGATGGCACTGTGGGGAGACACAGGTGGATGGTGTCGGAGAGTATTGGGGGTGGCACTGGAGACACACCAAGGCAATGGCATTGGGGGGCATAGCTATCATCTCCTGGAGCAGTGGCCATGCCCCCAGCATGACAAAATGGGGGGAGTGGCTTGTGGGCATGGCATTTCACATTAGATCACACCCCTTGCAATTAGGTCCCACCCACTTTTCCATGCGCACACACATAGGGCCTCTTCCACATTTTTTTCCAGGGCCACTTTAAATTCCCAATCCACCCCTGATTATAGATATATATGTACTTATCAGGAAACACCCTTAGTTGCAGGTCAATATACTGAATGTTGTCATCTCTCTTTATGATAGTACATATATATATATTGCCAATATTTATGCAATGCTAACGCAAGTGTTTCATATCCAGGACAGGCATCCTGTAATACTAAGCTCCAACATGACAAAGACAAGATCGCAATTCATGTAGGACAGATATATATATATCTCTAGCTGTTTCTCTTATGTAGTGCAGTCATGGCGCTATCTATAAGGGATTTTAGAAAGAGGTACTGTAGTCACTTTATCCTCTCTGTCCCTGTTCCTCCTAAAGTATAAATTATATTATGCAGCCTTAGAAATATTCTTTATTATGCGGCTTAATAATAGAGGTTTTAAGTGGATTAGCCTGTGTTCGGCTGCTTCCCCATATGGTGTTAGTCAGTGGCGGGCTGGGCCGGGGGGCAGGGTGCCATCTGCCCCCCGGGCCAGTACAATTGCACAGCACTAGTGGCCGCCGCTGCACTCTGTAAGAAGATATCAGTGACAGCAGGTTCCTATGCCTGCCTCCTGGCTGTCACTGTCAGACTGCAGCAGTGCAAGTAAAGAAGGTGCCAGCAGACACAGACAGGCACTGGGGAAACTACACGGGTGGTCCGGGGCTGCAATGCACCACCCGTCCTGGCCGCGGCATTTACAAAGTGTGCCGAATCCTATAGCTGCCAGGAGGCTGTTCTCTCTGCTTGTGTGAGGCCAGGCGGTGCGGTCAGGGGCGGAACTACTGGATACAATGGAGGAGGGAGTCTCCATTGCTCCAGCCCCCGGAGGTATGTGCTGCTGTCTGCAGGCTATCTGCCGGAAGAAGGGAGGGCACGGACGGGTGGGCGGGGGGTTAGGGGACTACCTGCTGGGCCTGCATTAAAATGAGAGATCAGTGCTGTCAGGGTGGTGTTGTATGGGCAGAGTGGCACTCGCTGCTCCCGCCACGCCCATACCTCCGAGGCACTGATCTCAAATTAATCCAGACTCAGCAGGTGATCTCCCCCCATGTGTTCTGTGTTAGGGGCGGTGGAATCTGTGTGGGTGAAGCGCCATGTGAGGGGTGGGGGGGAACAGTGTGGAGGGTCCTGAGTGTGTAGGGAGAGCGTTTGTGTGAGGGGGTTCTGAGCAGTGGCGGAACTGCCGGAGACAATGGAGGCAGTTGCCGCCGGGCTCCAGGCCTGAAGGGGGCACCTCCTCCATTGTCCCCCGTTCCATATGTTCCTTCCTGTTACTGTAATAGAGGAGCTGCCGAGCTGATTGCTGATCAGCAGCATCAGCGGTGCCCCTCCACTGCGACCTGGACCCTCTGCTCGGGTCGCGGACGTCACAAAACATGTGACCGCAACCATGAGCCACTTGCCTGCTGAGTGGGAGCCCGGATAGTGCGGTTGGGCGTGCTGCGTACATGCTGAGGACGGCTATCACGCACTGTGGGGAGCGCGCAGGAGTCGAGAGAGCAGCCAGCAGTCGGGACTGGGAGAGCAGCCAGCACATAAGCACGGGCAGTGCAGTGGTGTCAGCAGACAGGCACCAGTCTGAGCGGCATGGAGGGGATGGAGACCCTAGCTATAGATGTCCCAGGCTCCAGCCAAGGTAGGGGAAATTGCATTCAACATGTACAGGGAAGGGGGGGGGGAGTGTATCATGGTGGCCAGGGGAGAAAACAGGGGGGCTGAGAGAGGAAAGTTTAGAAAAGGAAAACTAGCAGAAGGGGGCACAGATAGAGGCACAAGGGGGCATAGAGATGCAAAAGGTACAAAAGGCCCAGACAGACAGAAGGGGTGCAGGTTGAGGCACAGAGAGGTAGGAGGGGGGAACTGAGAG
Source organism: Taudactylus pleione (assembly GCA_031769625.1). Taxonomy (NCBI): domain Eukaryota; kingdom Metazoa; phylum Chordata; class Amphibia; order Anura; family Myobatrachidae; genus Taudactylus; species Taudactylus pleione. The sequence continues at coordinate 3,404,515 of JAUIMM010000261.1, forward strand.
TCAAAATGGGGCACAAGTTTGTAGGCTTGCCATATCATCCCTTTATCTCAGGATACATGTGGATTACACAGGTTCTGTGGCCAGGGGTGCATCTATAGTGGCTGCAGGGGTGCCCCGCACCACACACCCTGCACCCATAGTATTACTTATCTCTCCGGAGACCCACGTCGGTGCGGGGGTCCGGCGCTGTAAAGATGACTGGAAAATGGGCGGGGGGGCGCCAAATTAGAATTTGCCTCCGGGCGACTGGGATGAACTTACACCACTGGTTCTGAGAAAGGGGGAAGATCTTTGTGTGGTGGGGATCTATCACTATGATGTGACCAAGCTGGTGCGAAACGTACGTCATCATGAAGAAATAGCTGCACACGAGCGAGGCTAACAGACGGAGCGGGCAGGCACCATCCTGCTTAACAGCGTGGAAAGAATCCCCCGCTGTTCTCACCACTCCGATCTAACCCTCGCCGCGATACACACTCAGACCCCCGCCTGCGGTGATTGCACACTGACAAGCGGTGCACTCTGGTGATCTTTATAAGCTAAGTATATGGTGCATTGGAACACACTGCCTCCAATTGAGACAATAAGCTTGTTATCGGAAAAGCACTGTAGATATAATTCTCTTAATCCCCATGCACGCTCACATAGGGGTTTAATCCAGGACATGCGCTTTTTGTGTATTCTGCAAATTAGATATAGCGGCTTCCTGGATGAGTTATAATTACTTTTAAATATTTTCTACAATTTGTTTTGATACTGCTGCTTTTCTCCTATATGCGGGTATTGGGATTTGTTTGATTGTATCAGATCTCGAGAACCCTGCAATATAGTTTTGTTTTACAATGTGTCAGGAGGATATTATTGTATCTGTCTTCTAGCAGCTCAGTATTTGTTACACTATCAGTCTCTCTGTTTTATGAAACTTATTACTGGGGGTTGCGCAAGCAAATGAGCGCCTTTGCCCCAGTCTAATACAGAATATACATGCTAAAATATGATGGCACATAATTACTAGAGGACTTCAATATGTATGTCTGTATAGCAGTTAATTATGTGGTATCGCGTTGTGTAAGTACTGATTATATTGTACCATTATTGTTAACTTCTGCAAAAGAGTCCAAACATTTATGATATACCGTCTGCTGTCCACAGCTTCTCTATATGTTGATTTAATTATCATTTTGGTAATATAGAATCATTGTTCACAGAGATATGAATTGACATACTGAGTTATGCATCAACAATAATTTTTTCTTTTCTCTGCTCTAACACAGGTGACATATATGCTAAGATGGTGTTAATTCATACTAATATATTATCAGTTTTCTTAGCCTAAATTACTGGATTGTCACCAATCGAGTTCACCTTAGAAACCAAGAGAGGGGTGGAACCATTAATATTGGGCTAATTCTGCCGGATTGTGAACACTTTGTGTATCTGATGTGTGTAGCACTGTATAAGCAATTTAAGTGCTCCAATTGAAACTACCATTTTAATTCGCTTAAGTATATGGTTACTCTATATGCTATATATGATTGTCACTTATATGTTACATGTGATTTGTGTCTGTTCAGTGTTTGTATTCTATTTTATTCCTTAATTCATTAAAAGTTATATTTTAATTATTATTTATCTTTCTAAGTAGTGCCCCCAAAAGGAGACTTCCTTCTCTCTCTGTCTGGGATCTGTATGGGTGCAGCAATGTATGTGTGTGAGGAGGTGATCTTAGTGATTAGGGAGAGCTGTGTGTGAGAGCTGGAGGCTGTGTGTGTGTGGTGGAGGCTGTGTGTGTGTGTGTGATCGGGGGAACTGAGTGAGTGGGCAGAGAGCTATATGGGGGGATATGAGTAAATAGACAGAGCTATGTGGTGGGGGGCCTGTGTGTGAGGGAGAGCTCTAAGAGGGTGGGATCTGTGTGAGGAGGGGAGAGCTATATGAGGGGAAAGATCTGAGTGAGGGGGGGAGCTGTGTGAGGGATATATATATAATGTTTGTATTTATATATACATTAATATGAGGCCCCAAAGCAGCATTTTTATTATCAGTTGTTAGTCTCGATAATTATAATTTCTTGTCACCAATATTGCACGTGTGTATATATAAATAGGGTGCTGCATTGCCGTGCCCCTTTCCTCCCCCCGAGTGTTGATCCAGTAACGCCAGCGGGAGGGTGGGGGCGGGGTTTTCCGGTGATGGTGCGTTCAGGCATTACCCTTTCGGGGCCAAGCTGCTAAATGCTTCACTGGCTTGTGTTTGCCCTCCAGGCTGAAAGTTGCCAGCCAGCCCCTGGTGTTAGTAGTATGCAGTATCGCAAAGCAACAGGGGAGACCGCCCGCCTCTGGCTGTTTCCCCGTGTAATATGGTCACAGTATTAATCAGAAAGGGGGATTCTTATATCTCGATTCCCCTTGGAGGGATTCTTGTGTCTCGATCCCTCTTTCTCACTGTGCACTGTTAGTATGCAGAAAGCACAGTTCAAAAGGGACAGTCGGTATCTGGCTGTTTCCCCGACAGTGCCTGTCCATTCCCCTTCCCCCCCATCTCTCCCCACCACCTGCACATGTTCACCTGCATAAACCACACAGATTATCAGCTGCCACATGCATGTATTTTAAACAGCTAGTCCTCACTATACTGCGAGTGACATCAATAAATTACTTTGTACATCCCCCTTGGTATATATCCAGTCTGCATTATTTCACTCACAGTGTTTCTGCAAGTGGGGTCCAATCTACAACATCTACAACATTCACTAAAGAGAGCGCGATCCCTACTATAACATAAATTGTGTTTACATTTTTTTTATGTTCAATTGGTAATTTATCACACTAGTTTAGATTGGGGTATCTAAACATAAGGATCTGCAGCACTCACATCAATTGCTTCTCTTACCTACAGTGAGCGCCGAGAAACGGATCTACGTGATCTCCCTGTACATGTTTCCCCGATCAGACTGATCGTGCTACTAATCATAAAGGGACTTCTATATCTCAATCCCTCACTGTACTGCTTAGACAGTATTCAAGTACCACTATCAGTAAGGTTATTATCTGTTTAGCATATTTGTTATTTTATAAACATACAGTAGGTCTCAGCAGAGCTGTTTGGCTGGTACAAGCCGACGCACGTTTCACTGCGTTCGTTTTTTCAAGGCAAGCAGAGCGCTTAGCAAAACACACAATCCTCAATTGCCACATCATAAACACTTTTGTCCAATCCTCAAGTCTGTTTCCCATAACATCAACTCCAGCTAGAATGCCAAAGGTCTGCAATGCTGTAATTGCTGCAAAAGGAGCATTCTTTGTCGAAAGCAAAGTTTGAACGACAAAATTATTATTTCAAATAAAAATCATTATTTCTAACTTTGCCAATGTCTTGACTATATGTGCTATTCATTTTGCAACTCATTTGATAAATAAAAGTCAGTTTTCATGTAAAACACAAAATTGTCTGGGTGATCCCAAACTTTTGAACGGTAGTGTAATTCATGTGTGATAGCGAAGGTCAATTATACTCTATAACAATAAAAAGGAGTGTTATTTATTCTATAAGTTGAATATACTTATAATTATTATAAGCTATAACTACTAGTGTATATGACAAATGAGAAAAATATATGTACTTATAATAGTAATTGTATGGTGTGCATAATTTATGTGAAGTGATAGTGTAAATAACTAAAATTGTCATATTATTATCCTTTATTTATATGGCACCACAAGTGTTCCGCAGCACATTACAGAGTACATAAACTAATAAGTGAACAAGAAACAAGTAACTTACAGTACATTACAGTGCAGAACAAGACATGGTTTATGTACATTGCTGCAATAACAAATGAAACACTCACAATAAGCAGCAGGGAGTTGGCAGTCACATGTTAGGTGCCCTTGTGGGGAGTAAAGAGTAGAAGAAAGTTTAAAGAGAAGAACATGAGGGAAGAGGTCCCTGCTCGTGAGAGCTTACATTCTAAAGGGGATGGGCAGACAGACTGGCGTGACACAGAAAGGGTAGATAGGGAGGAAAGAGCATGAGGTGGGTTAGGATGAGGGCTGGAAGGCCTTGATGAAGTTGTGGGTCTTGAGAGCCCATTTGAAGATTTGTAGAGAGGCGGAGAGTCGGAGAGGGAGAGAGTTCCAAAGGTAGGGAGCAGCACGGGCAAAATCTTGGAGGTGTGAGGAAGTAATCAGGTGGCAGAAGAGATGGCATGCATTTGTTGAGCAAAGTAGACAGGCGGGAGCGTGAAGGGAGAGGAGGTCAGAGATGTAAATGGGAGAGGATTGGGTGAGGGCTTTGTAAGTGAGTGTAAGAACCTTGAATTGGCATCTGAAGGGGAGCCAGTGTAGGGCTTGAAGGAGAGGGGAAGCAGATGTGGAATGTTTAGAGAGGAAGATGAGCTGAGCAGCAGCATTGAGGACAGATTGTAGTGGAGAGAGGTGGGAGACTGGGAGGCCAGCTAGGAGGTTACAGTAGTCCAATCTGGAGATGACCAGCGAGTAGATGAGGGTTTTAGTAGCATCCAGGGAGAGGAAGGGTCTAATCCTGGACATATTTTTGAGATGGAAATGACAGGACTGCCAGAAGTGCTGAATGTGTGGTTTGAAGGAGAGGGAGGAGTCTAGAATAACTCCAAGACAGTGCACGTTGGGGCTAGAGGAGATAGTGTGAACAAATAATGAAATTGTGGGAAGTGATGTAGTGGAAGAGGGTGGGAAGATGATCAGCTCAGTCTTAGACATGTTAAGTTTAAGAAAGCGCTGGGACATCTAGGAAGAGATAGCAGAGAGACAGTTGGAGTACACGGGCAAGGAGAAAGGGAGAGAGGTCAGGGTTGGAAAGATAGATTTGAGTATCATCAGCATAGAGACTATATTGGATGTCAAAAGAGTTGAGTTCACCTAAAGAGGACGTATATAGAGAGAATAGGAGAGGTCCAAGAACAGACCCTTGGGGAACACCTACTGTTAGTGGAAGTAGGTGGGAAAAGGAGTCATGAGAGGAGACAGAGAAGGAACGATCAGAGGTAGGAGGACAGCCAGGATAGGGCAGTGCCATGTAGACCATGAGAGCGAAGCATTTGCAGGAGAGGGTGGTCTACGGTGTCAAATGCAGCAGAGAGGTCAAGGAGAATGAGCAGAGAGTAGTGGCCTTTGGATTTGGCAGCAAGGAGGTCATTGCTGACTTTCGTGAGGGCAGTTTCAGTGAAGTGGAGAGAACGGAAGCCAAATTGAAGGGAGTCAAGGAGGGAGTGGGAGGAAAGAAAAGTGGTAAGGTGGTTATAAACAATGTGCTCAAGGAGTTTGGAAGCAAAAGGTGCAAAACGGACAGTGCCAGATGATAGGGAGAGATTGAGGAGGTGGGCAAGATGAGAACAGGCAGAAGGAGAAAGGTAACAGAGGAGACAGAAAGGGATAGGGTCAAGGGGTAAGGTGGGGAGGACCGGATGAGGGCTATGACTTTCTCTCCAGAAACAGGGGAGAAGGATGTAAAAGTTGGTGAGACAGATGGGGAGGGGTTGTCAGGGAAAGGAGGGGCAGGAGTGCTGGGTCTCATGGTATGATGTCATCAAGTATGAAGTCAATTTTAGATGTAAAGTAGGTAGCAAAATCAAGGGCAGAGAGTGAGGAGGGAAGGCAAGGAAGGAGAGGACAGAGGAGGGAGTTGAAAGTGGTAAAGAGACACCAGGGGTTTGATGACTGGGAGATGAGGTTCTTGAAATAAGAGGAGAGGGACAGGGCAGCACTGTAGGATGAGAGAATAGATTTGAAATGGAGGAAGTTTGCATTAGAGCGTGATTTCCTCCACTGACGCTCGGCAATTCGTGAACACTTTTGCAGGTATCTGGTGCATTGGAATTCCAGGGTTGTGGTGTGGATCTGTGAGGGTGAGTAGTAATTGCCGAAGCAACAGAGTCAAGAGCAGAAGTAAGGGAGGCATTGTACAGGGAAGTGCAGGGCAGGAGAGAGAAAGGGCAGGAGGGCAGGAGAGAGAAAGGAATGGGGAAACAAGCCCGTCCAGCAGGGAGGAAAAAGCAATAGTGTCAATAGCCTCAATGTTACGCTTAGTAATGGTAGCCTTAGGAGGTAGAAGAGGGGAAGGAGAGATGGATAAGAGAGGGGGAATGGGAGCAAACAGAAATATCACAACTGTGAGTAAAGACCAGGTCAAGTGAGTGCCCACTCACGTGGGAGGGTGAGGAGGTCCATTGGGAGAGACCAAATGAAGAGGTGAGGGAAAGGAGGATTCTGTGGGAATGTCAATAGGAATATTAAAATCACCTAGGATAATGGAGGCAAGATCTGTGAAGAGAAAGTGAGGGAGCCAGGAAGCAAAGTTGTCAAGGAATTTGGAGGGAGGGCCAAGGGGACGGTAGATGACAGCTACTCGGAAGTGTACTGGTTGGAAGAGGCGTATAGCATAAACCCCAAATGTGGAGAATGTAAGGGATGGTTCAGAGGGTATTAGCTGGTAGGAATAACTGGCAGAAAAAAGGACCCCAACACCACCACCATGGCAACCCCCAGGCCGAGGGGTATTGGAGGAGTGGCCCCCAGAGGAGAGAGCAGCAGAAGTGGTGTCAGAGGGTGAAATCCAGGTTTCAGTAATGGCTAGGAGATGTAGTGAGTTGGAGATAAGGTCACGGGTGGGGACCAGTTTATTACAGACTCACCTGGCATTCCAGAGGGCACAGGATAGAGACAAAGCGTTTGTGGGGGAGATGTAAAAATGAGATTATCAAGGTTGCTGTAGCGTGGAGGTGAGATTAATTTGGGGGGGCGATATGAGTAGAGTGCAGCGATGGTGCGGGTACCTGAGCTAGAAAGAGAATCTGTAGGAGGTGGGCTGGGAGGGAGATGTGGATGCCAGTGGGGTGATGTGACAGGGAGAGGAATGTAGGAATAGGGATTAGCGGAGGGGTAGTAGGACAAAGGGGGTGTAGAACAGGATGAAAATGGAGTAATGGGAGAGGAGGGGAAAGAAGTCAGAGGAGGGGGGAGGAGACAAGGGGGAAGGGATAAAGGTGGAAGCAGGGGCAGAACAGAGGATTAGGTAGAGACTGAGTGAAGGGGGGAGTTGAAGAAAACATTGTCATGGTGTGGATAAGTAAACTAGATGGACGAAAAATTGGAAATATAAATGAAATATGATTGCAAGAAATTTGCAGAAATGCAAGTGAAAGAACAGTGTTGGTAAATATGTTTGTTATTAAGCGGAATAAAGATGGGGATATAATGCGTGCAGAAATTGAATAATAAAGTAGACTGTAAGTAGATAATGGATGTGAGGCTAGACAAGAGAGCTAAGATAAAAGACAGTGGCCCTCATTCAGAGCCACTCGCTAGCGGCAGTACGCTCATTCCGAGCGATGTTCGCATATCTGCGCATGCGTACGGTTTTTAGTACGCATGCGCGAACCAGTCAGTGCAGCCGAAAATCATTTGTACGCAATATAGCGAGTGCCTGCTATTTTGAGTGACAGAATGAGGCGTATGTGGGTGGTAACAGGGGAAGGTGCTTGAAAACGGGGAGTGGAGATCCGATCGCAGGCGTGCCTAAAGGTCAAAACGGGCGTTTTATGGGTGTGCATAATTAATACAGCAGCGTCAATGACCACGTCACTTGGTTTTTTTTAACTCAGAACTGCTCGCAAAATAGCGGTTGAAAAAACCAACCACAAGAATAGCGAGCAGTTCATATCCTGTTCGATGTACTCGATTAATCTAATAAATAGCGGACATGACGTATGGTGCGAGCGGCCAGGGGGGCGTTTTTATCAAATAAACGAGCGTATGAACAGACTGCAATGTGCGAACGGATCATTTGCATAGCCACCCCTTGTTTTTGAACGAACGAACGCAAATAGCGAACGGCTCTGAATGAGGGCCAGTATTTCCAAGTGGAAAGAGGCAAACTGACATAGGCACAAATACAGTATGCATTGAGATGTATGTGAAAATCAGAAGGCCAGCATTATTAATAGCAATAGAAGTGTTGAGTTTTTGCCGTGACCACACAGGGAGTCCAGTGTAGCAGTCCTGAATATGTAGACAGCAGAGGTTTGTCGTGTAGAGACTTTGAACTCACAATTTTTGATGCAAGTTTGTCCTGATATTGAGTGGATTGTTGAAAGATGGAACATAGAGTATTCTCCTTCTGTTTATCTTTGGTTTAACTCAGGTATAACGCTACAGTTAAGCACTTAGAAAAATCTGCACTTTGAAAAAATGTACCTTCCAACCAGGCCTACAGCCTAGATACAGATATGCAGGCAAGTGTGGACACTAATAATGAAAACCCCCAATTGGCCATCCAAAAGAAAGCTAGCAATAAAATGGCTTAAGTAAACAGGCAGCACATAACAAACATCTAGGACTAGAAATAAATCATGCCTTCACTGGAGACAATCCTTATAACAAATTAACTACTATTACAAATCATAAGTATAATTCAGTATAGAAATAACGGAGACTGAACTGAGACCTCTACCTTAAACGTGTATAGCTATATTTTCATTAAGAGGTAATTATGCTATATATAATAATTATCATCCAAAATTAAAATTCATAGATGATCAGGTTTTATTTAAAATCATTGTATTTTTATCTAAAAAGTATAGGATATTAATACACCTCTCACCAATATTGGAATCAATATCTCCTTATATGCTCTTTTTATTGTTACTGAGTATATATTTTTGGTTCATTATAAGGAGAATAATTTATATATAGAGTCACTTTATTAATTACACCATATATTTTTATCACATTTACACTATATATCTTATTTAATTTATAGCCTTTTTTAATTAAATAATTATAAATAAGATCAATATGAGCAAATATAAATATTTTTGCTGTTAAAGAATTTGAAAGGAAATATCTGTATACTTTAAGTTGAATTTGGATATTGTCTAGAATATTTTGCATTACTTATTAATTCTTAGTATCTATATGGATAGGAATGATAACAATTACTATCCCTCTTATAGAGCACTATTATAGGGATTAAGTATATGTCTAAACTATATAACTAGTCCTAATGATATATAGATTGCATCATACCTTATTAGATTTCCAGGCACTGGGATGCCGGAGTTGACGTTATGGGAAACAGACTCGAGGATTGGACAAAAGAGTTTATGACGTGGCAATCGAGGATTGGGTGTTTTGAAACCACCCAGGATAAAAGGCGGTACTTGCTAAGCACTTGGCTTGCCTTGAAAAAGCTGACTCAGTGAAACATGCGTCGGCTTGTACCGGCCGCACGGAGCTCTGCTGAGACCTATGTTTACAAAATACCAAATATGCTAAACAGATAACCTTACTGATAGTGGGACTCGAATACTATCTAAGTCTTACCGTGAGTAATTGAGATATAGAAGTCCCTTTATGGTATGTAGCACTGCACAATCAATCTGATCGGGGAAACAGCCAGCTATGGACTGTCCCTTTTGAACTGTGTTTTCTGCATACTAACAGTGCACAGTGAGAAAGAGGGATCGAGACGCAAGAATCCCTCCAAGGGGAATAGAGATACAAGAATCCCCCTTTCTGATTAATACTGTGACCATATTACACGGGGAAACAGCCAGAGACGGGCGGTATCCCCTGTTGATTTGTGATACAGCATATTAACACAGGCTACTCCACTTAATACCTCTATTATTAAGCCACAAAATAAAGAATATTTCTTGGGCTGCATAATATAATTTATACTTTAGGAACAGGGACAGAGAGGATAAAGTGACTATGGAATCAGTATGTAAACCCAACATGAGAAGCCCGACAGCAGGAGATCCCGACACTGGCTGGTAAGTACCCTAAAACTCCCCTCTCCCCTTATCCTCCATTAGGGATGCCTAACCCTAACCCTCCCCCCTAGGGGTGCCTAATCCTACCCAACAAAACCTAACCCCCTCCCTGCGGCTAATGCTAAGGACGCCCGGGACTTACCTCGTTCGGGCTGTCGTCCTTTGGCATCGGGATACAGATAGGCGTAGGTATTTTGACACCTATCTGAAGTCCCCCATCAGGCTTCTCGTGTCGGGATATAGACCGACGACATTTAGTCTTTCTAAAATCCCTTATAGATAGCGCCATGACTGCACTACATAAGAGAAACAGCTATATTATATACATATATATATACACCTACAAATCACAGACCTGATGTAAGGGGTGTACCAGGTGAGATATAAGTATTCAGTGTGAGATGGTAAGTTAGGTTTTTAATACCTTTGTTCATTAATAGTAATAAAAAATATAAACTACTGTAAGAGAAGCAAGTGTCAAGCTCCAAATGTATACTATATACATGTTCAGACAAACTAAATAACCACAACATAAAGCCTGACCACCACAAGCGTTTCATTAACAATTGTTATGATAAGGACCTGGAGGTTTATGTGTCCAGCTATCTTTCTGTGGCTAATATACAGGAAATTGCCAATGTGCTACTATCCCAACATGAGTGTCTGTCTCCCATAAGTGTATGCCAACATGAGTGTCTCACATAAGTGTATGCCAACATGAGTGTCCCACATAAGTATGCCAACATGTGTCTCACATAAGAGTATGCCAACATGTGTGTCTCACATAAGTGTATGCCAACATGAGTGTCTCACATAAGTGTATGCCAACATGAGTGTCTCACATAAGTGTATGCCAACATGAGTGTCTCACATAAGTGTATGCCCACATGAGTGTCTCACATAAGTGTATGCCCACATGAGTGTCTCACATAAGTGTATGCCCACATGAGTGTCTCACATAAGTGTATGCCAACATGAGTGTCTCACATAAGTGTATGCCCACATGAGTGTCTCACATAAGTGTATGCCAACATGTCTCACAAAAGTGTATGCCCACATGAGTGTCTCACATAAGTGTATGCAAACATGTGTATCCCAACACGAGTGTCTCACATAAGTGTATCCCAACACGAGTGTCTCACATAAGTGTATGCCAACACGAGTGTCTCACATAAGTGTATGCCAACACGAGTGTCTCACATAATGTATGCCAACACGAGTGTCTCACAATCTGACAGTATTATGTGTTTCAAACCAAATAGCATAACTCGGGATTGTGCACAGGCCAGAATGGGAGTAAGCTAGATAGTAAAATAGTCGCCCCCCGTTCCTGAATGAGATAACCAAACTGACACCAGACATATAACCCACTATTACGCTTAACAACCCCTACAATTATTGTTACAGTTTGAAGGTGACTTGGAAATGATAAGTATTACCACAATCCACCCTAATATGACACTCCTGTTCCACAACCCACCCAGTAAGTAATCTTCAGGATGGAGTAATGACATGAGGGAGATACAATATTACACCCTTATGTCAAGGAGCACTAAAATAAGGCTGTGCCACTTCGGAGAGCAATAGGGCATTACATGTGGTTGCTCAGGATCCCGGCGGTCAAAATCCCGATGCCAGCATCCAGACAGAGTTAGAACCCGGACATCTGTCAATCGGTATCCCAAGCCTTCTCCTACCCCTTCCCGGTGCCTAAACCTAACCTCCCCCTCCCAGCTCCCTAAACTTAACCGCTTAGTGCCTAACTCTGCTACTTACCTTCGGGATGCCGGCGCCGGGATTCTGACAGGTGTCGGGATTCTGGCGCCGGTATTCTAAGCGATGACATCCCACGTGACGGGAAACTGAACGTATACCATGTAGAGGGGTGTATGGAAAACCTGTAGGCAATCGTGCTACCAGACCATTATAAAAGCTGCCACATTCTAGTGCCTGCACATAAAATCATTGCAGAACAAAGGTAAAGGATGACAAGTAGCATACATTAGGTGCCAGATAGGGTTCTGTTGTGTGTGTGTGTCTGGTCCCAATTACAAACAATAAGAAATACTAGGTGCAAAGTATGGAAAACTTGCCATAGCTATCGCCAATAGAAAGCTGAACCAAATCTTATTCTGACCTCCAGTATATGTGGTGCTAACACCAATATGCAAACTCCAATCTACTATCAAATATATAAAGAAAAAAAAAAAAAAGACTGGGGAATTAGTAGGCTCATAGGATCCAAGTGTCTTCCAGATCCCTGACTACCATTTGGTTCAGAGTGGGAAGGGGACTCTATTCTATTACACAGCATGGACTATAGAGCTGCAAGTGCATATTACTCGTATAGGGGCAGATGTACTAAGCTCTGGAAAGTGATAAACTACCAGCCACTCAGCTCCTGTCATTTTTCAAACACAGCCTGTAACATGACAGTTAGGAGCTGAGTGGCTGGTAGTTTATTCCTCTAAAATGTATCACTTTCCAGAGCTTAGTACATCTCCCCCATAGTGTGACAACCAAGTGTTCCCTGGTGGGAAGTACTCAATGAAGTAGTAATCAGATCTTGGTCATGTTACAGGCGTTGGGGGGAGGCTGTTGCTGTAAGGTGAGAGTCTATACTTAGGCCACTTACAAAAGTGCAAATTACGCTTTCTATCCTGTACTCAGAATTGTACACCTCTCTGTAGCTGCACCGTCCTCAACACTCATCACCATCAGCGTGCATGTACACCAAGCCCTGTGACTGGTGCAAGAGATCCATCCAAAATCAAATGGGATATCTGGTACGCACAACTCAGCAGGGCCCACAATTCCATCTATGCATCCACAACATGCCCTCAGCACACTGAGTCTTGCGGCTGAGATGCATATGACGCGGAATCGTCTGTAGCTGCTCATAATAGCGAACGCTTGGCTGCAAGCTCTGTGTGAAAAATCCCAAGATCTGTCAGTCACATGGACTTGTCAATCAGTGTCCGTGATTTCAGAGGAAGATATTGCAGTGAGAGAAAGGGGTGGGGAAGTGTATTTTTAAGAAGGGTGTTTCATGCAGGGACACACGGCCATTACAATTTCCCAACAGGTCGACAATTTTTCACCAGCTCAGCTGACGCTCGTGCGTTCTCTCACTCTACTCTTAATGGGGGCCTAACGGAGAAGCACATTTCTAGGCACATTCTAATACCCCTTTTCCACCATAATCCCGGGTCTGTCCCGGGATTTTTTACCCGGCTTAGACTCAGTATCCATTGCACCCTCGTCCCAGGCTTTTCCCGGGTCACATCCATTTCCACTGAAAGTCCAGTGGGTAAGTCCAGCAAAACCTGTGGATGTCATTAAAAATGGCCTTTATTCAGGCCATTTTTAATGACATCCTTTATTATTTATTTTTGTTTTATTTATTTAATTTAATTATCATTCATTTGTTTATTTATTTATTTAATTTAATGACATCCTTTATTCAGACGTCTCCTCCGGTCTCTTGGTGATTACATCAGCAGCCAGCACCCTGGAAGGACCAATCAGTGGCTTTTGCAATTACCTGGGTCAAAAAACCCGGATAAGATCTATTTCCACTTCGGTGTTACCGGGTTTTACCTGCTAAAAACCCTGCTCAATACCCAGGAAGAAATAATGGGTCAGTAGACCCGGGATTTTTTTCCTTGGAGCAGTTTTCACTGAGCCGTGTCCCACGTAGGCACAGCAATTACCCAGATTTTTTAGGCAGTAGAAAAGGGGTATAAGCCATATCATTAAAAGGTATAGCACACATACATTTGTCTCAATGTCCCCACATTCTCAGGATTTAATGAAAACATACATAAGTCGAAACCAAGTAACATTTCAATTAAAAAACAGAAAAGCTTGTTTTATTGTAAGGGACGGTACTAAAGTGACATTTCATGTATTTGATGCAACATTTCTGCACAGTGTGCCCCTGAAGACTTCCTCATCTCTCCTCGGTCCCAAGGCTTCTCCTGGGAGCAGAGAGTCGGCACGGTCTCTCATGTGTACTAGGCAGACCATCAAGGTGCACTGATGCAACACAAAAGAGTTGGTCTGTGCGTCCGCTGTGCTTCGTAAATGACCTCCAGTGAATATACTGAGTAGTTAGGTGGGTAAGATAAAGGCTCCCTGTTACTCAGTATACAATCGATTTTGTTACATGGGTGATAGAAAAACAGAATTTAGGTTTTGTAATAAACACTAAAAAAAAATTAAACAGATGTGAAATTACAACATATAAATTCTATATAAGCACAAGCATGAGAAAAATATGTTTTTTTTATTAAACAGAAATATAGGACCTGATTCAGGATGGATCGCACAGCTGCGTAATCACATTCAATGAAGCTGCAAAGTATGCTATTGTCTGCCACAGCTCAGCCAGCATAGAGACGCCCACTGCTGCTTTCTCACATCCGTAACACCTTCCAGTCCAGCGTATACATCGCTACCATCGAAGCCATCGGCCCGTCAAGCACAATTACAGCAGGTCTGACCATTCGCAGAGACTGCAAGTCTTGTCGCATGCAGTGAATACTCAAGCTGCGTATGCAATCGTAGTGGCTAATATATGCACGTCCATGCAATGGCGTCCAAATGGGCAGGCACACCTGAACCACTCCCCCATCACCACCCACAAACGCTCACGACCTGTCACTCACTCTGCAATGGATTCCTATGTGCGCGCAATTGCGGTACGACTGCAGCGCGGTGCATACGCAGTACTGAACAATCGGCCGATCTGCGTACGCTGCTGAATCAGTCCCATAGTTCTTGTAAAAGGCATTCCTAATAATGCGCAGGTAAGTATATTATCACTACAGAAAATGACATTAAAGCCGCTCCTCTGGCAGTAGCACATAACTTAATGTTGTTTGAACAGGGTAAAAAGTGAGACAAGTTTGCTATTCAGTTTATTAATAAATACTATATAAACACGTGAGGTCAAAAACAGGATTCATGTTTTAATAGATGATGGGCGCAGACCCCATTTGACGTGGACACACAGCAGAAGCAGTCATGTTGTGTGCTGCACCAACATAGATGAAAATGAAGCCTGTCCATTAACTAGGAGGAAGCAACTTCACTGAGGCAATTCTCCAGAAGCTCCTAGAAAAAGGATAGGCTCTCCCAAAATGGCTGCCTCCAGTGTATTTGATGGAACGGATGGCTACATCTACATGTAAATACCAAGTACGCTTTTCAAGTGGGAAGACATGACTTGTTTTATCTAGTACAACTTTTGCAGATGCTTTGCTATGAAGTATCACTTGGAAATGTTTTTCATCTACTTTAACATTTGGCCAGAGATATGGTTTCGTTCCTTATGGTCAACTGTATCGACAATGAACACACATCAATTGCTTTGTTTGTGCTTTTTATTTTTACAGGGGAACCCCAACTCTGAAACATATAACCCTCCCGTTAATAGGTCTAGGGGTCAATGTGGCAAAATTTGCAGTATATTTTCCATGGCAAAGAGCCACAAGAAGTTTGAAAGCGAGAGTAGGATATTGGTTGATTGGGCCAATTGGATGCTGTGGCATCACTACCTCATGGATGGAGTTCAAACTTCTCCTTACAATCACACCAAGGTGAAAAACCATTACAGGAGCTGGTAGGGATGGATATCGCTGCAGGACGACACAGCTCCTGAGGTTCTAAAGTGATGTAAGGGCTGCTAATTCTCCTTTAGGTATTTAAACCCAATGACAATTATGAGCACAGCAGCTATTACCACAAGAAACATTCTAAAAGTGCAGCGATGTGAAGACCATGAGGGCTTGCTGGGCACATGAATAACAGGCGACAGAAGCACCTGACGAGCAGAAGACAAGATGTGTTCAGCAACTACAGTTTTAGGCTGCCTAGATTCAGCAATACATCATGGCCTAGAAGAGCATTGAAAATTAACTTTTACAATACAGAGGGTTAACCAAATATTATATTAGCTTTTATAACGTAAAAACAGAACATTTGCCACAAACTCCATTTAAACAAAACAATAATTAACAATTGAAAAAAAAAAAAAAAAGAGCTTCACTCTATGGTACTTATTTGTTTTACAAAGCATTTTTCATTACAATCATATACAAAAATGAACACGTTGCATGTCTTTGTGCTTCATAATAGGACGAAAAGAGTGATGGAATCCTTTCCCTGTTCCCAGAAGGAGTTTTTTTTCAAAAGGAGTTAAGCTTATCTGTGCCCCTTGGCAAGATTCCTCCTGGAGTTGAGTTCTTAAAAAAATATATATATTTCTATATATACTTTCTTGGTTTTAAAAAAAAATAATCTTAATACCGTGCACTAAGAAGTGTTTATTTTTTGGCGGGAAAACATTCCCAGTATGCGGTTGTCATTACGTCAAATTTATGATAGTTTTGTGTTCAACAAGGTCCTTAAGAAACATCTGCTCCGCCGATATATTGTGATATTCATTCTGCCGAGAGAAAGAAGACACAGTAGATGTAAAACACTGATCATATGAGTAACTCGGCCTGGGCCGTAGGTGTCTTATCGCTTGATAAATACTAACGCTCCAACACAACTGTCAATGCAGGCCCTCAGCACAGGGTTACATGGCTCAGTGGCCAATTTCTCATACCATACAAGCTCTAGAATGCAATGGACACTGTTGCTGATATTGCCCATTGCTGGGAAGAGATGCAATGCGTTCCTAGCTGACATTTTGGCTTACTGCAGTGGCTTCACCACCCTCTACCTGCAGAAACATAGCAGGTTGTCACCAATGCCATGTCGATTGTTCTAACACTTGAATACATTACCACTGATGTAACAAAAAGACACATATACGTGCTAGAGAGATTTTGGGGTGCAGTGAATTATATTTAGAAGAGGTTTCGGCCGCTTTTACAAAAAGGTTAGTTTTACTTTCTGGATACATTCCGATACACAGAGCGGTGTCAAATCCAACGGTAACAAAAATAAACAATTATACTCTCAATGGCATAGATCAGATAAAGCAATGTAATAAACAAAACATTGCTGGAAGGGATTAATATAAAAAAAACAAAAGTGGGGGCAAAAATTTGAAATATTCTTAATCCACAAAACCTTTCAGCACAGTTTATAAAAAGGCATCTTAATTTCTGGTTGCCAAATCCAGCTGTTCTCTCTAAATCCTCATCTGGTTGGTAAAATTGTCTCATAAATGAGCACTAGGTGAAAGGAGCCCATCACTGGGCAGACAGGCGGCATTGACAGACACAAATCTTTTACCTGTGCCATTACAGACATTGTTTCGTTTCCATAATAGTGAAGTGAACTATTCAAGGATGTCAAGTTGTACTTAAATCCTGCTATATGAACTTCATTGCATATGTGAAATGCCAATGCGATGGCAATGATTCCAGTTGTGGGGTGCTTTGGCTTCTAGAAAACAAAACAAAAAAAAGAAAAAACAGGCAAAAAGTTAGAACCAATCCATTTTTAAAATTTACGAAATAGACAGAGCACAAACTTTTCTCTAACTGCAACAGAGAATTAACCAGCAGGTGGCAGCATTTGCAAGCACTTAATGTTCAGGTTTGTGCAAACACAACTGTGAGTGGCTTTTAACCCTAAGTAGTTGCATAAGATAAATATCACTTTCCTTTCATTCCCTAAATTAAATCCACTAACAATTCTACACTCTGAGCCAATTCCATTGATTTCATGAAACCTGATCTACAGTAACTTAGTCTAACAAATTTTCCAAAACAGAAAAATTTCACAACTGTAAACAAAAAAGTCTTTAAGAACTGATGCGCCCTAAGCCTTGGAGAGAGATAAAGTGGACGGAGACAAAGTACCAACCAATCAGCTCCTGACACTTTACAGGCTGTTTTTGAAAAATGACAGGAGCTGATTGGTTGGTACTTTATCGTCGTCCACTTTATCTCTCTCCAAGGATTTGTACATAGACCCCTGAGTGGTTAGAAACTTTATGCCTGTAAGATGTATATAGAAATTCATCGGCACTCCACATATGTGAACAACAGTGTGCATTGGTGCCCTCCCCCGCAGCAGGCAGGCTGATTACAATACAAGCGGGTATAGCATGGTGGCACTACCTGCACTTTGAACATAGCAACAAAGCAGGCAACAGACATTGTCTTTTAATCCAACATTTCAGTCATTTAATTATCTTCCTCAGGGGCAAATACATACTAAAGTGTCTTACCCTACATACCCAAATGACACCCACGTGCAGGATGTATGGTCGGTCCACGTCTAGATGCGTCATCCAGGGGCGCACCCATGACAACAGACACTATGTCCATAAGGATACCACCCCCACAAATTTACAATAACAAAGCAGCGATTCAAAACAAACTATACATCTAGTGACACAATTATAAATAAAGCATATAAATCAGTATCTCCAAATCATAATGCATACTGGGACTATACATCAAAAAAGAATAATATATGTGGTGCTGCATGAAATGTGACTCTTGAACTAAATCTATATAAATAAGCAAGAAAGTGTGTCTGCTCGGCCAGAGTTTTGGACCTAGCCCCACCAAATTTGGCATGGTGGTGTAGTTTAACCAGGATTAGGTTTTTGCCTAGGTTTGAATTTAGTCAGGGCCACACACTGTCACATAATCCCTAAAAATGGGGACACTTAAATTACATAGTTAAGGTACAAGGGCTGGCTCTAGTGGAATTTAGCAGTTCCAAAAACCTGTGTGAAAGCTACAATGGTATCTAGTGTTCACTCTAGGTCCGGCGTCGGGCAGGGCGTTGGACCTAGAGAAAGGGCACTCTGGCGCGCAGCAAAGGGCACAGGAAAAGAAGCGCCCCCTTTTCATTAATCTTGGAGGCGTGTTCGGCACTTACAGATACGCCAGGCTGTGCCCAAGCTCTCATGTCTTTGTGAATTTATGCCGAGCGCATTCCCCCGGCATCCATTCACCAGCGGTAATCGATATACCGCAATTTGCCCCACCCGCAGGACATTGCGGCGAGCGGGTGGGAACTAAAGCAGCCTAGCGGAAACGCTACAGTAACCTCACAGTCTGAGCAAGTGTCAAACTTTATGACTCATGCAAGTTCATATTAAAACCAGAGTTAGTCCTTTTTATAGTGACTATATATATTAGTCAGCCCTTTGTTTTTGTATGCAAAGGCGTAACTAGAACTTTGTGGGCCACTTAGCAAGATCTTAAAAGGCCCCCCCCAGAGGTAAAAGAAAAAAAAAATAAAGAAAAACATACATTTGTCCCAACACAGAGCCCATTCAGGTAATGCCACACAGTTGTACCCCTTATACACATTATGCCATGCAGTAGTAGTGCCCCTTATACATTATGCTACACAGTAATGCCCCTTACACTACACCGTAATGCCCCTTATACCACTAAGCCACACAGTGATGCCCCTTACACATTATGCCCCCCCAGAAACTGACCTCCCTGTCTCCCTCCAGCAGCCTCTCGTCTCCCTCCGTGTGCCATCAGCAGCCAACAGTTGTGGATTTTGTGCCGGGACGTCAGCTAATCAGAGCTGGCGCAGCGTCACAAGCCAGCTGGACAGACAGTGTCGCACAATTTCAATATGGCGCCGGTCACAAGCCAATTGGAGCTTGCAGACCGGCAGCCAATCAGGAGCAGCCACTGCTGATTGGCTCCTGGTCCACCAGCTGATTGCCTCGCGACCAGTGGTGCTCTCTCTCCTTGTCTGCCTGCCAATGCGCCAACTGTAATCAGCTAGCGGGCCGGCACCAAATCAAAACCGCTGACATCTGGACCCTCCTCGGCAGCCCTGCCTGGACTGGCCCACAATGTGTGTGTGACTGGGTGCAGGGGGAGCGGCGGGCCACAAAGTCACCATAGCAGCTGCACCCTTTGCACCCACGGTACTTACACCACTGTTTGCTTGAATGTTAGCAAACTGTGTGGTCTTCTACAGGATCAATGGAATGGGGTTATATGCAGGGACAATGTAAACAAATAAAGGCTGCAGGTGTACTTCAGGGCCCAGTCTTCAACCCGGGTATCCCAGTTAGTCTCTAATAACAAAGAGCTCAAAAAGACAAATACAGCAAGTACAAAAGGAAAGTGCAAAACAATTAAGTTATAACTGCATATAAGAAGAATACAACAAATGCATAAATCAAGACAATAAAAATTATAAGAACCGAAACAAAAAATACTGGAAAATCTAATATATGGCAGAGCATCACCAGGGATGAAACCCAGCGTCTGGTGATGTCTATGCGTTCCAGACTTCAGGCTGTAATTGCCTGCAAAGGATTTGCAACAAAGTATTAAAAAGTGAAAGTTAGATTTAGGATTGTTTAGTTTGTCCCATTACTTTTGGCCCCTTAAAAAGTGGGAGGCACATATAGAAACCGTTGTAATTCCTACACCGTTCACCTGATTTGGATGTAATTACCCTCAAATTAAATCTGAAAGTCTGCAGTTAAATCACATCTTGTTTGTTTCATTCCAAAGCCATTGTGGTGGTGAATAGAGGCCAAAATATGAAAATTCTGTCAATGTCCCAATATTTATGCACCTGACTGTATAAGGAAGACACTTTTGTATATATTATCCGTGAGGAAAATTAAATGACATATATATATATTTTGGGAAGATAATTCTGGATCTAATTTAAGCGGGATGTAGTTATGTGACTGGCGGCCGCATGGGCGCGATCACAATACCGACTGCCGAATGCCGGCAAAGGATTCATGATAGGCGTCGAAATACCAACGCCTATCATAATCCTGACGTCGGAATCCAGGACGACGTGTGGCCGGACGAGGTAAGTAAGGTTTAAGGTTTAAAGCAGCTGGTGGGGTTAGTGGTAGGTTTTGGGGGAAAGGGTTAGGCACCCCCAGGGAGAGGTTAGGGGTTATGCATCCCACTGGGAGGGTCATGTTTGGGGAGCGGTTAGGGGGGGGTTAGGGTTTGGCATCACTAAGGGAGGGATAGGGACAGAGGGGGGGGCAGGGGGAGGTTAGAGTACTTACCTGCCTCTGTCGGGATCTCCATCCTGTCGGGATTTGAACCAGCGGCTAAACAGCCACCGGCATTTCAATCCCATTCCATTTTAAGCTATCAAAGAATTCTGATTTCTGAAGTGCCACTGAATGTTATAATGTACCATAATAGGGAGAGCACCACACAATCCTCCCACAGCACTAAACAATGACAATGAGATACTTGCAATTATCAATATGGAACCACATTACATACAATGCTCACTGTATACAAATGTATCACTATTTTTATCAGGATTTGAAAAACGGAGAATATTATACATTACTATACAAAAGGAAAACTTGAAAATGGCAGCTTATGTACATTGTGTTACATGAAATGATGTTAGCCACATTATGCAATTCACCGTGGATATTGATCAATTAGGTTATTACGCAGCATGTGGCCATGAAAGCAGACGCTAAATAGTCATAGTAACCTGAATACAACGCTTCCAATTATCAGGCACATAGGTAGATAAGAGGACAGCTATCAGCCTCTGTATGTAGTCATCTACTGACCACAGTAAAAGGTTCTATTCATGTCAGAAATGATCCAATCAGCATCGATCAAGGGGACAAACAGAAGGAGTTTTTTATATTTTTAGCCACGTTTTTAATCGAAGTGTACACCGTCCTGTTTCAGTTAAATTAAATCAGCTCCCTAGCAGCCTAAAGAACCTGATAGGACTGATAGTTCCCCAGCGGGAGTTTGCAGTGTAACATGTTAAGTATGGTCTTAATGTCCAACCTTGAGCTTTGGACACTTCACAGAACAGGAAAAACTCTTACTCAGAGCTCTTATTGCAAGAACAAAAACAACAACAATGTCATTGAACTTACTTCTGTCTTTGGAAAGTTTGTTGGAAAATTCAATAGATTTTGAGATACTCGCCGAAGGATAACAGGGTTGAGCACTCTCAGCTGATGAGGTTGGTAGATTAAATTCATGGCAGGTTTTCTCCAAAATCCATAAGTGCTCTGCAATAATAGAACAGTATGAGTGCAATGAGTATGTACACTTAGGAAGACAGAGATACAGGTGGTAAAACACACAAAAAAAGGCTTATTTACTAAGGTCATCATTCTGAGGTGGGAGTAAAGCAAAAAAGAGCAAGTAACTATGCACTACAAGGGTACAAATACATAAAAAAAAAATTTACACTGCAATTTAGATTTGTTTGGACACGCTCATCTTACATCTAAATTTCTCTGCACATTTTATAGCTGCCCTGACTGCAGTGCGACATGGGTTTGCCAAAGTGCAAAGTTACATGCTCTTTATTGCTTTACCAAGACCTCAGAATCAGGGGCCTATGTACCAAGCCTTGGAGAAAGAAAGCGGATGAAGATAAAGTACCAAATAATCAGCTCCTAACTGTCACTTTACAGTCTCTCTCTCTTCAAGGATTAGTACTTAGACGCCTCAGTCCCCAAGTAGGGGTGTGTGTGAGGTTATGGGGAGGCAGTGTGTGTGTGTATGTGAGGCTATAGGGGCAGTGCATTTGTGGCTATATGGGCAGTGTGTGTGTGTGTGAGGCTATGGGGGCAGTGAGTGCGAGTGTGTGTGTGTGTGTGAGGCTATGGGGGCAGTGAGTGCGAGTGTGTGTGTGTGTGTGTGAGGCTATAGGGGCAGTGAGTGCGAGTGTGTCTGTGTGTGAGGCCATGGGGACAGCGCGCGCGCATGTGTGTGTGTCGCTATAGGGGCAGCGTGTGTGCGGCTATGGGAGCATTGTGTAGCTATAAGGCCAGTGCGTTTGTGGCTATATGGGCAGTGTGTGAGTGAGGCCATGTGGCAGAGTGTGTGTGTGTGAGGCTATGGGGCTGTGAGTGTTCGAATGAGGCAATGGGAACAGTGAGTGAGTGTGTGTGAGGCTATGGGGCAGCGTGTGTGTGACTATGGGGGCAGAGTGTGTGTGTGGTTATGGGGGCAGCGAGTGTGGCTACGGGGCAGTGAGTGTGTGTGGGGCTACGGGGGCAGTGTGTGTGAGTGAGGCTATGGGGGCAGAGTGTGTGCGTGTGTGTCTAGGGGGCAGAGAGTGTGTGTGTAAGGCTATGGGGACAGTGTGTGTTTGTGGGTGGCTATGGGGGCAGTGAGTGTGAGAGGGGCTTTGGGGCCAGTGAGTGTGTGGGGGGTCATGCCAAAGGAAATTCTCGCCCTGGGCTCCACTTGGCCTAGAACCAGCCCTGCATCTAGTACCAGTATGGAATCTGCGGGGAAACCTCTAATAATAATAATAAAAAAAAATTATATATATATATATTTATATTTATATATTATGGTGCGTACACAGGTAGCGATTTAAATGATCGATTTGAACGATATCGTTACTGTTCAAATTGGTAATTTAAATGGCCCTTACCATCGACCAGCAATGCGCGGCCATGTATGGACGATAGCAATATCGTCCATCGGCCGTGCATGCCGGTCAACTTGCTGGATATGGAGTAGCTTACTATATAGGGTGTCGTCGGTAAGTATGTGGTGTGGTGGGTGATCGATAGGTGCATGACGATCAGCCAGCGATATTGTATCGCTGGCAGATCGCTACTTGTGTATGTACCATTAGACTGATGAGCCCAAATGTTATTTGCCTTTGAGTTACGGGCAGTGATGAGATTATAGTGATGTGTTCTCAAATTTAAAGTCTCAGAAATTACTTAAAAGGCAAAACCAACCCTGCCTCGAGGACACATCACAGTCTTGCCACTGCCTGCAATTGGCACTGCTATTACATTTGGGCCGTGTGGTTTTACATATGTATGTGCTACATTTTTCTGTACTGCAGTCACTGGATAATGACTGTAACCAGAAAACAGGTAAAAACAGGGATCACTGGTTACAGTGACACAATAATAAGGAGCCCGCAGCACTGGATAAAGCTGCTATCCACTATTTATCAGTGTTACTATTTCAGACCATCAATAAAAATAAACCAAAACAATAGTCTGCCATACTGATGTGCCCACATACAACTTACTTCCTTGCGCATTAAAAAGCCTCACTAGTCATGCCATGCCGTCACTCAGTAGTGTCGAGCGTCTTTTTGCGCAACGTTTTACCTCCAAATAAGTTTTATTCGCAAAGCGATGCGAAAAGGACACACAAGCTGCTTCTGCTGATTAAAATGATATGCAGCATGTCTATATTCCGTGTGCAACTGCAGGTGAATCTGCATGTGAAATGCTACGTTACAGTGTCACAGCCGCTGACACTGTAATAGAGCATTTCGCACACAGTGCCTGAATCAGAGCGCACATAAGCGGCCACTCGTTCGCTCTGAGCGATGTTCGCACAACTGCGCATGCGTATGGGTCGTAATGCACATGCGCAAACCAGTCATTGCGGTCGGAAATAGTGCGCTCGCTAAACAGCGAGGAGCTGCTAATTTGATTGGCAGAATGTACCGTTTGTGAGTGGTAACAGGGGAAGGTGCTTGAAAACGGGGGAGTGGAGATCCGAACGCAGGCGTGCCAAACGCTCAAAAGGGCGTTTAATGGGAGTGCATAATTAGTCATCGACCACGTCACTTGGTTGTCTTTTAGCTTGAACTGCTCGCAGTGACAGCGGTAAGAAAATCCTACCACAAGCACTGCGAGCAGTTCAGATGCCTTTCGATGTACCCGATTAATCTAATAAATACCAGAGATGATGTGTGATGCGAACGGCAAAGGGGTGTCTTTACAAAATATCGAGCGCATTTTTCGTTCGCTGGCTCAGACATACAGGCATCAACAAACCGCAAAGAGCGAGCGCTCAATTTAAATAACCGCCCCCTTTTTTGGAACGACCGTCCGCAAATAGCGTCCGGCTCTGAATCAGGCCCACAGAACATAGGCATTCCGCATAACATTTTAATCAGCAGAAGCTACTTGTGCGTCCTAGTCGCATCACATCACACAATTGAAGGTAAAAAGTTGCATGAAAAGACGTTCGGCAGTACCAAGTTGAATGACGCTCACTCGTTATGCTTAAGGCGACTTGTAGAGCACGGAGGTAAGTTGTATGTGGATACATCTGGATCTGGGATAATGTGTTAAATATCAATACAATATTTCATCAGAGACATGGTAAATACCTCTCCAAAGCATTAATTTTTTACATATTAACGTACGAGAAAAGCATTCATAGCAAAAGCAAGTAGATAAATACGGCTTTATGTGCAGAACGGGTGTGGTATATAATATTGACATCATCTAGATAGACACTAAATGAGTCAACACCAAATGGTCTCGAGGCAATATGTCGACAGGTACAAAAGGTTGACTGACAAATGGTCGACAGTGAAAACTAGTCCACACATTTATTGTAATTTAAGCCTAATCCTCAGCCTAACCTTTACCCTACCCTCCCTCTAGTGCCTAGCCCTAACTCTTCCCCTTGTGCCTAAGCCTAACCGTCCCCTCCGCAGCCTAACCCTTCACTAAAAGCCTAACCATAACTCTTCACCGTAACCCTAAAAATGGTGGAAAAACATGTGTCAACTATTTTTTTGTCTCGGCCATTTGAATATTGACCTTTTGACCTTGTCAACCTACTGCCTGTTGACAATCTGGTGTCGACCTATTGAGTGTCTATCTAGACACTATCTTTAATCCGGATACCAAGCAGAACAACTGGTGTCTTAATACATTACCAAAATAAAGAAACAAAACAATTTTGTGAATGCAGTATGTTTTGCATTTAAAGACAATAACCTTGTTATGACTACATTTTATACAATGTCTTATGACACCACTGTGCAAAGATACTCTTTGATATTATCGCCACAAACAATGAGAAAATCAACAGTATTTATTTAAAGGAGGATTTGCAACGTCAAGTTACACTGAATATACTGATTGTTCTGTGATAGGACACATAGTGCCGGGAGCTGAAGACAAGGCTGACCTGAATGAATGTTTAGTTAATGCGACCATGTTTTGCATACACAAATACACAGGATCTTCATGATAGCAAAGGCAGACAAATTAGTATTTAAACACAATTATGTAACTTTTCAGTAAGACCAGTTACCCCATATGACCAGATTCCTTGACCCACTAGTTGAGTTTATTGATAATCAATTATACTACTTAAGAAAGCAACAACTCTTAAGGCTCCCATACATCTGCAATCGATTGCGCAATTCTGCAATTTGCAATCGATTGTGTATAAAAATCTGCAAAGTATGGGCTTTACAGATCGCAACCAAAAAGTGACTGGAATGATTAGATCAGATTGTCCAACATGTTGGATTTACCAGTAAAATGATGGGCCTTTCAAGATTGGCAGATCTGTGTTTGCTGCAATCGATCTGCAAATCACTGAAAAAGATCTGTAAGGTATGGGGACAGATTGCTAGTTTGGGATATCCTAACATGGCAATAAATCTTTAAATTGTTCAATTGTGGTTTTCAGATTGCTGATGTATGGGGGTTTCTAGCCATGTAGTTTCTCAGCAGGTGGCAATGAGCAATGTTATAGGTGTAAAAAAAAACAAAACATGTTATTAAACCATTCATTTTGCATAGACTGCATGTATGACACTGGTGGTCAAACAAAGAATACTACAGACAAGTGCATATTTTAATGTACCAGAAAATGTACAGCAATTGTGCCTAAAAGTTACACTGTGAATAGTCAATTGGAGGTGCTCTGATTACCTGTCCATTATTTGCTTATTATCTCGTATTTATAAGGAATTACAAGGATTCAGTAGACCCGAACAAGGGGATAAGACTGTCAACAAGATACAGAAGTACAGACCAATACAATCTGTATTCATGTAGACTTTCCTTGGTTCCAAGATGCCCTGAAAACCCCATTTGCCACAAAATGCACTGAACTGCCAGCATACACTGCGACGAAAGGTCTGACTTATTCTATATGCACCAATACGCTCTACCCCCTTTTCCAGCTAAGCCTGTCCCCATTAGCACAATAAACCATGCTGGGCTGTACTGAGCTCCATACTTGCATGGGATTTCGTGTGCAAGCTGCAATTTTAAATGTCCACCTAGGAAACATATTACATGCGTTACACAAATAATCGCTAACACCTTGCAGATTTGTATCCATTTCCCTGTTCCAACCTATAACTTTCTTTTTGGTGTAATGTATTAATCTTGCAAGAGGTTAATGCCACAGAGAGTATATGCCAATTGCTCAAACAGGTTCCTTTCCATCGCTTTAGCCTTATGTTTGCATGAAGCCCGTATGGTTTGCATACTGTGATGTAAAGCAGTTTAAACCTCTCTAAACCAGTGCCTCTTTAACCTGGTAAAATCCTTTACCCAGCATAATTTTAGAAACGTAATAACAGCTGGCTATTGACGAGGGGTTGCAGAAACAAAGATGACAAGACCTCAGCTTGTGTTCTTCCACTTTGAAATATCCAGAAACCTGGAGACTCTCTTTATCCAGAAAATGTTCTAACCCTCAACAGCATTAAACCTAGAATCTGATGGTGTGACTATGTTATAATGTACAGATGTGTCCTGCTACATCGCTGCTGCGTACGCAGCAAAAAGCACCACTCGGGGCTCGAGTCGTACGTCCGTGAACAGATACGCGCACCGCGTTCGCACCAGCGCCCACATAGGATTGCATGGTGTGGTCGCAGTGTGCGCCAGACCGTACCGTAGTGTATGCTACTGCGGGTAATCGCATGGCGCGATGTGTGCGCACGTTTGTAGCGTGATCTGCAAATATGTAGCTGGACACATCTGTTTGTTCTGGAAATGATGTGTTGACTCAAAATTACACCCCCACCTACAACTTGATCAACAAAAGTCATCAGATTATATATTAAATTGCCTATATGGGACATTGTATATATCAGTACTGTTAAAATAACCTGCACTTTTTTCATCTCGATCCGTCAAAGTAAAGCTGAGCAATAATAAAGCAAAATTTATTAACATTGTCAATGCAAAAGATAGGTGTGACACCATGCGCACAGCCGGTAAGGGGTGGGGGGAGAGGTGCTTTGGGCCAGTGTTCACTTGACTAGGATAGGCTACACAGCAGTCTGTGCACAGGGCACACAGTGACATTGGTGTGAGTGGTGGGTGAATAGTATAGGCTACATAGCAGTCTGTGCACAGGGCACACAGTGACATTGGTGTGAGTGGTGGGTGAATAGGATAGGTTACATAGCAGTCTGCGCACAGGGCACACAGTGACATTGGTGTGAGTGGTGAATGAATAGGATAGGCTACATAGCAGTTTGTACACAGGGCACACAGTGACATTGGTGTGAGTGGTGAGTGAATAGGATAGGTTACATAGCAGTCTGTGCACAGAGCACACAGCGACATTGGTGTGAGTGGTGGGTGAATAGGATAGGCTACATAGCAGTCTGTGCACAGGGCACACAGTGACATAGGTGTGAGTGGTGGGTGAATATGATAGGCTACATAGCAGTCTGTGCACAGAGCACACAGTGACATTGGTGTGAGTGGTGGGTGAATAGGATAGGTTACATAGCAGTCTGTACACAGGGCACACAGTGACATTGGTGTGAGTGGTGGGTGAATAGGATAGGTTACATAGCTGTCTGTGCACAGGGCACACAGTGACATTGGTGTGAGTGGTGGGTGAATAGGATAGGCTACATAGCAGTCTGTGCACAGAGCACACAGTGACATTGGTGTGAGTGGTGAATGAATAGGATAGGTTACATAGCAGTCTGTGCACAGGGCACACAGTGACATTGGTGTGAGTGGTGGGTGAATAGTATAGGCTACATAGCAGTCTGTGCACAGGGCAAACAGTGACATTGGTGTGAGTGGTGGGTGAATAGGATAGGTTACATAGCAGTCTGCGCACAGGGCACACAGTGACATTGGTGTGAGTGGTGAGTGAATAGGATAGGTTACATAGCAGTCTGTGCACAGAGCACGCAGTGACATTGGTGTGAGTGGTGGGTGAATAGGATAGGCTACATAGCAGTCTGTGCACAGGGCACACAGTGACATAGGTGTGAGTGGTGGGTAAATATGATAGGCTACATAGCAGTCTGTGCACAGAGCACACAGTGACATTGGTGTGAGTGGTGAATGAATAGGATAGGTTACATAGCAGTCTGTGCACAGAGCACACAGTGACATTGGTGTGAGAGTGGTGGATAAAGGCGCTGCTGCCACCAGCCTGTACAGCGCTGCTGGTCACGTGGCCTACTCCAGTGACAGGGCCACAAGCAATACAATTGTAACATCTCAAATAAAAAAAAAGTTGGCAGAAGCGATTTCATCGTGGACGAAGCAGCGGGCAACAGGTAGTTTCATATAAAATACTCTTAAGAGGAATTCCATAGTCCAAAAAGACTCCCTAAATCAGAAAAGATCCAGTAAATACTGGATTATACTACTATTTGCGCAGTATAGACTTGTCAGAAATTGACTATTGTGTCTCTGTGTTGGGTCAATTGAATGTAATGCAACAAATTTACAAGGACAAAGTAAATTGTGACATAACTGCTGTATAACTCATGGGGGCAGATGTATGAAGCTGTGGAAAGTGATAAAGTGGAGAGTGATAAACGACCAACCAATCCGCTCCCACCTGTCATTTTTCAAACACAGCCTGTAACATGACAGTTGTGAGCTGATTGGTTGGTCGTTTATCACTCTGCACTTTATCACTTTCCAGAGCTTCATACATCTGCCCCATGGTCTTATCTCATGTTTTCCTATACAGCAGTACAGAGCAGATGTACACAACAGAGCACTTTGCATCAGGTAACAGATGTGCAATCACTAATCACCATCCCAACGGCAGTCTCTGTCCTGTAATTAGCACTGCTGCAACCTTCATACCTAGATGCAAATGACTAACCGACTCTTGCAAAGCACCTCATTGTCGCTTGGCTTTTTTTGCTAGTGCACGATGCAAACTACAAATAAAATCTGTCTAGCTACGTGAATTCCAGCTAACTTATGTCAATGAATATTAGAGAACAGTGCTTATATATAATATTGATTGGATATATTTACAGATTTTCAGTGTTTATCCTTTTTACCCCCACAAGCCCAGCCCGACATCATGGACACACAAATCTGTCCTGACACAATTTGACAGTAGTGTTGGAGGACACGAAGGTAGCTAAACAATAGGGAGATCCTGAATGAATCTGTCCTGCAAGCAGAACATGACAACCTAAATACATCAACAGCATGCAATCCCTCTCATGGGACACATTTTTAAAATACCATTAATTTATGCAGTTTTCACATTACAAAAAGATCAAAACCTAGAAAATATGTGTTTAACCTACATGTGTGAAAAACACAATTCTGGGCGCTCAATGGTTTCGTTGACGCTTAGTAATAGTACAGATGTATGTTGTATTTACAGGGATCGGTATGTAATGCCCTCCTTTAGGGGTGCCTAACCCTAACCTTCTAATCTCCCCCCGTTAGTGCCTAAACCTAACCCCCCCCTCCCTGTACCCTAAACCTCCTGGGGGGGGGTGAGTAACCCTAACCCCCCCCTAGTGGTGCCCAAACCCTAACCCCCCCCTTCTCTACTCTAACCCTCCTGGGGGCGGTGCCTAACCCTAAGTCCGCCTGGGGGTCCCCCCCTCC
This sequence comes from Taudactylus pleione, assembly GCA_031769625.1. Lineage (NCBI taxonomy): Eukaryota > Metazoa > Chordata > Amphibia > Anura > Myobatrachidae > Taudactylus > Taudactylus pleione. Next base: position 3,434,898 of record JAUIMM010000261.1, read on the forward strand.
CACGGCTACACTTCGTTCGGTAAGCCGGCTGTCGGGATTTAGTAGTGGGGCTTATGATAGGCGTCAGGATTTCAACGCCTATCTTTAGTCCCATGTTGAGATGTGGCTGTCGGGATATCGGTGAGCGGGATAGCGCCCACCGGTATCCTAACTAGATCCCATATTTACATCACATATAGAATATTAAAACAGATGTGTCCACATACTCTATCCTCTGTGCCCCACAAGTCGCGTTACAAATAACGAGTGAGCGATGCGTGACTCTGTAGCGCTGAGCGTCTTCTCGTGCGACTGTGGGTACATCTGCATGCGAAATGCTACGTTACAGTGTCAGCGGCTGTGACACTGTAACAAAGCATTTCGCATGCAGATGCACTGGCAGTTGCACACAGAATATAGGCATGACACATTTTAATAAGCAGAAGCTGCTGCTTTGCAAATAAGACGCATTTGAAGGGGAAAAGTTACACGAGAAGACGCTCTATGCTACTGGGTCACGCCACGGAATGGCACGACGACTACAAGGGCTGTTTAACGCATAAGGAGGCTAGATGTATGAGGACACATCTGTACGTCCTGATTCAGAGATGGATGCAAATCCCATCGCAACTGAAGTTGAAACTCATCATAGCTAGTAGATTGGGTCAACACGTATAAAAGGAGTCATAACAGGGTATGTAGAGGTCGGCAAATCATACGTAGCCCTAAGATGGAACTAATTAATATTCAGGACCACAGGAAACGCAAACTCTCAGACATACTGTTAAGCCGGGTACACACAAGACAATATGTTGTCCAATCCGGCGGATCAACCAACATATAGTCTGCATCGAGCAGTGTGTACCCGCTATGTCACTGACAATGGGCGATATCGTCATGGGGGCCATGCTGACAAATGCAGCATGGCCCCCGCTGTCGCACTGTCGCACCATCGCTCCAGGCATCGGCAAGTGTGTATGCACTTGCCAATGACAACATCCCCGCCGGGACTCGCTGCACGAGACATCGGCTGGGTACACATTGTTAAGTGTGTACCCAGCATAAGTCCTTAAAACAGACATCATCCAATTATTAAATGTACCTCCAGCACTGTGCAGCTGCGCATTTACCCACATACCCAGAATGCCAACAAACTTTCCCCCCAACCAGGGCACAAATTCTATGGCCATCGTGCCGCAACCTGATTTCTGGATACAGGCAGAACAGGTCTGTTCTACGGACAGTTTTCAGTGACGTGTTCAAATGAACATCGAAGAGTATCCGGTCAGAATGTCGACATGTACTTTACGTTGACAACCAATGTGTCGACATTGATGACAACTTTTAACATGTTGACAGCAGAATGCCGACATTGTTTTTTGCTTATTTTTAGGGTCAGGGTTTAGGCTAAAATTAGCAAAAAACATAAGTCTACATTCTGGTGTTGGCATTTAACATTTTAACCATGTCAACCTTTTTGAATGTTGACGTATTGGTTGACGACCTAAAGACCATGTCGAAATTCAGATCCTGACAAATGTCTGGTGCGACCATCTGAATGTCAACATGTCATACCATACACACTTTAAATTTTCAGTCAGTCATACCTGTGCTTTGGTAGCCAACACACACAAGAGTTTGATGAATGTCAAACAGGAACAAAGGTGGTTACAAGTGTGGTACCCAGAGTCCTGGGAGTACCACTTATTAGTATCATCTATGCCAAGATACGCCTGCCATACTAAGAGGTAATGCTGCATGTGTTTTAGTGTGTAGATGTTAATATTGTATTGCCATATATCATAAATCTTCGCAATTGTAAATAATACATGGCGCCCTAGCTGGCAGTTATCTATTGGGCGCTATACCAGAGACTATGCCCTATTGTTTGGGGGTGATGTGGTCTTCCCCACCCAGACTGTACTGCTGGAGATTGGGGGTTGCGAGGCAGGGGCTCTCCCACTGGACATGGGAGGGGAGCCCTGCCTGTATTAGAGACACTGGCCAGCTACCGTTGGAATAGCCGCAGTGCTGCAAGCGGGCCCGGCGGGAGAGAAGCTGGGCCGTGCAAGGGACCCGGACGGGGACTATAAAGGGGGCTGCCCAGCTGGCCGTTGGGCAGTCCTGAGGTACTGGCGACAAGAAGCGGACCTCTTCTGAGCAGCTTACCTGGCTGCTAACCGTGACCGGAGCCAAGTGCAGAGGGGAGGACAGTGCGGACCGGTGGAGCGATAATCCAGAGATGTGGAGCAACTGACAGTCCGTGTCACAGGAGGTGTGCAAAGAGGTTGAGGCCATTAGTCCAGAGGCTGGCTGGAAGGTGTGCCGGAGCCCAGAGGCAGTGCTTACTGATAGGGGTGGAGATCTCCGTATTGCAAGGCATCCCTCTCAGGAGAAAGGAGCAAATGTCGAGAGAGGTCTGTAAAGAGTGCACACCCCTGCCTTTCTGTCCGATCACACTACTGACAGGCTCTGCCATAGCATACATTTGACTGTGAAAGGGACACTTTCTCTCCTTACACTGCAGAGTATATTGCAGCCAGAATAGTTGTAATTTCACTTAGAAAGATTGCCCAGGAAGAAATTAGATTGGCAATTGCCAAAGGAATATTTTACATAGTGAAAGGGGAGCAGCTATAAACGGTCATCACAATTAACCAGTTCAAGACTCGCAGTCCCAAACAGTTATATCTGTCAGTTACCTGCAGGATCAATACAACTTATGAGACAGCAGGGATTGCTTTCATAGCTGCTTTCATAGGAGCTCACTTACTTGCTGTGGCAGAGGAAACCGGCTGTAATTAATAGAAAAGACTAACTTGCTACCTTCCGAACCCTTACAGTTTAATGATAATTGCTACTAAGCACCTCACCCTTGCCCTCAACGCAGAGAGATAGGAGACAGCGCCAGGGTGCTGGAAATAGTTTAGTAAAGCCAAGTGGCTTATCCACAATCAAATGTGTCAAAAGGAGCCTAGGAGTACAGGAGAGACATCAGCGCACCACCTTACAGAATTAACTGGCCAGCAACTTGTAAAATATTAAAGACTTTAATAGGTATAGTCAGTTGCAATGTTTATGTAGGTCATAAGTTACACATAATAGTGTCTTTCGTAGTGTTCAGATCTTTACTGCATGTCTCTGTCTAACTCATTCACAGATGTACAGTCCCAGGGACAAGACTGTTCCTGTGTAATAAAACTTTACGTTATTCTGCGTATTTTATGTGCATTGAAAATGTGTTTGCATGTACTTGTCTAAACTGTATGTTCAGAAAAGTATAAGTATATCTGTTTCAAATATGCACTGTTATTGAAGTTGTTGTGAATAAAACATCACGTTTAAGTACCAGTTGGCTTGATACATTGTCGAACAACGGGAGACTCTCTCTGTATCATAAGGTAACTTCCAGAACCATATCTCCTAAGTGTGTCGGAAGTGAAAATTGACAGGCTGCCCAAAGCTTTGTGATACTCTTTAGATTGGGGTGTCACAACAATCTATTCCTAACACATAATACATGTAATAACTGCACGTAGCACACATATGCCAGTACCTCTACAGCACCCACAGGGAGGAATAAGCCCACAGGGAGATTTTGCATGGATAAACAGTTGTGGGTAAGGCTACTATGCTGGATTAACCCAAACTAGTATTTTACTTATTAACCACTTACCACTCTTTTGTGTAAGAGTAACTCTGACAGCCATTTCACATCATGTGGTTTGAACATCATAAGCACCACAGTTGTGTTGGGATCATAGTGCAAAATGTCTGAAAAGATGGACTCTGGGTAACAAAGGCGGAAAGTAGTTTTTTGACCAACATCCTCTTCATATCCTAGAACAGGACCATCGTTCATCCTTACAAAAGAGGGGGAAAAAAGGTATTCGATTAAAAAAAAAAATCTTTAAACCTTTAAATCTTTACTTGCATTCATTGCACTTTCTATCACAATTTTAAGAAGTACTGTCATTTTTGTGCGAGTTTTACATTACAGTGCATCAATTCCCATATGAGGGCTGACTCATGTTTATTGCAATGCAGCTCCCTAATTATAAACTAGTGACATCAATGTGGCGGTCTTTGCATGTCTAGGAACTAGTGACATCACTTTGTGCATCCCCTGCTACAGTGAGGTCACTGGCACCTCATGATTTGGCAAATGGCTGCCATCAGGTGACTGGTCCAAGAGCCTCCAGCACAGGCAGTGAGCGGATGCATCGTAACATCATCTGCACCTCAACCGCTCCTGTGCCTCCTTCTTACTCTTAGAGCCATATTCAATTGCCGGCGAAAAGTCCCGGACTTTTTGCATGCCGGAGTTTTTCGCCGTCATCGCCAGTTTTGCCTCTGGAAAAGTATCGCGCTCGTCACTGCGATTCGCCCTATTCAATTGCAAAGGACGCGAGAAGGCGTCCCGGTGAAATTGAGATGGGCGAAAAGGTAAATCAGCCTGAGACTCCCCTAAAGATGCATTGACATGGGGGATCACTATGGATACCCCCAAATGGCCCTGCTGAAGGTATTTGGGGTGCGTTAATACTCCCTATTGGTGCTATTTAGCGTTTTTGCACAAGTGGTGAAGAAAAGCATTTAGCAGTTTTTTGGGGGGAAAATTAGTAGCCTCAGCAGATTAGTGGTACATGAAAATGGGTGCAAAAATGGTTAAAATTCACTAAAGTGCTTTTTTAAAAAAAACTTAAAAAAACGCACCTTCAGCATGCACCTGCAATCAAAAAAATAGCTTGGGCATACTCGGGGGACCCCCTGGTGTCCGCTGGTTACAAGGCGCAGACTTTTTGCACCAGCTGAGTTCCTATTCACTTATCACTATAATTATTTCCACATTTATGAGACCTATCCAAACATTATATAGGAGCAATTCTTATTTTATTTAGAAGGTTTAACACAGTAAAATGTTTATATGCAGCATGAATATACTGTACACTATATGTGTCAGTTTGACACCGAAACAGCTAAAGTTCATATCACAGTTGTTTGCAAATGTGATTTATAATTGGTTTAGTTGCCACATTATATAGTGTTACAACTATAGTTCGGATTTATGATACTGTTGTAACAGTATTGCTTTTTTACTTGTTACCTATTTGATATTAAATTTATTTTATTGTTACTCTTGGAGCCATCTGACTTCTTAATCAGACCTCGAATGCTGGGTACACACTTGGCAATATATAGCTTGTTCCACTGACAAGCGATATATCACGAGAGCATTGGCAGGTGTGTACCCCCCGATAGGTCTGTTCACAAAGATATCAGGTCGACCCTGCAGCACAGCCAATGCCGATATAACTGAAAGATATATCTGTGCAACTGGCTGTATGTGCGGACGACCTGCCGACCACCCATACAATGGCTGCATGGGCTACCGACATCTCAACTACGCATGCAAATTTAAATGCTCGCCCAGTTGTGAAGTCAGCCCAGATACATCAAGCAGCCATTTGGTAAAGGTGTATAGCTTACCAATCGGCCGCTCTGACTGCTGTCCCATCCGTCATCAAAGTGTGTAACCAGTTTAAGGGCGGTTTATTTTTAATGTGGGTAGAGTTGTAAATCTCACAGTGGTTTATTCTAAACAGCCGCTGGGGTCTGATTCTTCTTTTCATGTATTTTTTCTCAGCAACACTGCACGCCAACTGGGGTTTCCTTTCTTATTGCTGACAACTGTATAAGCCAGCAAATCTATCCCCACATCCTCTCTGACCTTTGCCTGTGAGAGAACGCCCCATTACAGAGATAGGACTGATATGCATAAGATGTTGCATCACCCATACTTGTGAACGCTCAGTTCCAGAGCATGGACACAGCAATCTCTGTAAACAGGCGTACACTCAAATCTACATCGAAACCAAAATGTTTAGCATTATCTCTGTTCCCAGCTTTCAGCCAATCTAGGTACTGAGAGAACACACAGGGGCGCTGAGAGGGGGGTCCTAATAACCTGGGCCCAGCTTGCTAGAGGAGCCCACTGCCGCCCCCCCACCTCCTTCTTACATCACAGCAGCCCAGCACGATGCTGTGTGCTGGGCTGCACTGGGAGACTACTCGCGGCTGCTAAGCAGCAGCAGTCTCCTATGCCTGTGGGGGGAATCGAACACACTGATCGCGCCCCCCACTGGCTATGCGCGCCAGGCTGAGGGGCTCACAGCGCCCCCCCTCCCCAGCGAGCAGCGGTGCTGCAAAATAATATTTTTTCCCCTAAGGGACTGTGGCCACGCCTCCCGCGGCTGTCGGCACGCCTGAGAACACACAGGGGCAGATGTAACCTTGGAGAGTGATAAAATGGATTGAGAAAGTACCCACCAATCTGCTCCTGTCATTTTTCAAACACAGCCTGTAAAGTGACAGGAGCTAATTAGTTGGTACTTTATCTCTCTCTCCAAGGTTTAATACATCTCCCCCAAAGTCTCATTCAAGTGTATTACAGAAAGAAAGCCTGATGTGCATAGGAGAAATGTCTACCCATGCCCGATAATCCCTGTGTTAGTAAAATATAGGATAGTGCTAGATTCCAAAAGACAGTCTCTAAAAGTGCTAAATATACAATCCCATAATTAGCTTTTGGTTTTTCTTTTTCTATGATGCCCTTGTACAACATTATGTCACTCCGCTGGATCCCATTTACACTTCAGCCACCAAGCCTGTTTGCAGAAGGTCACTTGATCTCCAAATCAGTCCCCCGACTCCATGTACCTGTGTGTTTAGCAGTAGCAGTAACATGACACTTGTCTGTGAATCAAAGCTGTAACTGTATCATTGCTACGTATCAGTGTATGTGCTATCTGTTGAATTTGATAGCTGCTAAAAAGAAAATTATAGGGAAAAGTGACAACTTTGTGCATCCTTATAATAAGCTACAGTAATGAATGTTTTTTTTTTTTAATTAATAATCAATGTTTGAATTACTTATAGTCTTGAAGCGGCAAATGACACTATGGCTAATAATGTTAAGTGTCCTGCCAAGAGCAACAGCAATGAAAGAATGACACAGACAACAGTAAATCCCAAACCTCAGAATATAAATAGTGCATCATAGTCATAAAAGGCATGAAGCTTTATAAATCATAGAAGTCTAGCATTCAATTGTAAAAAGAACCTCCAGGTCTGTCTGGTCTGCTGCTCTTGTGTGGGAGTTTGTTCTGTTTGGGGATGGGGGAAAGAGATATTAATAATATATACTAAGTCTTCGCAATAGCCATTTGTTTTCCCTGTGAATTTTTTTTTTCAAAGCTATTATTATATAAATCCCCATGGGAACGGAGACTATTCTAGTTTTGTATATTCCAAATATTCCCTTTCAGTCATCTTGTCAGTTCAGACAATGTAACCTTATCCTATTTTTTACAAAAACTGGTTCATCCTGAGTACTATAAATACTATTAGGGGTAAATTTACTAAAGTGATAGTATTTAGAAGTGAGTTTTAAAAGTGATGTTGCCCATAGCAACCAATCAGATTCTAGCTATTATCTTCTAGAAGGTGCTATTTAAATGTTAAGTAGAATCTGATTGGTTGCTATGGGCAACATCACTTTTAAAACGCACTTCTAAAAACTCTCACTTTAGTAAATTTACCCCTTATATTTAAATATGTCCATCATATCACACCCTCTCCACGTTCAGCTCTTGCAGTCTTTGCTGACAATTTTTGTTATGTTGCTTTTATCTGAATTATGCCTTTTATTCAGGTCTTTGAGAGGTACTGTATGTCCTCCAGAACTGTACAAAGCCCAGGAGTTGAGGTCGTCTCAGTGACCTGTAAAGTGACAGTATAACCTCCCATCTTCCTGCTACCAGCAGCTCTTCCTATACAACCACCTCTAAGGGCTTTTCCCACAGCTGCCCTTTAGGTCATCTCAAACTTGTACGTAAAAGGTTATGTCGTAGAAGGAGTCAGTAATTTGTAGTTACTGATGGCCAGAGGGAATCCCTATACCCCAAAAGTGGTGTAATCCTCCACCTACTAGCGGATGGCAGAGACAGCCCATCCGGTCACAGATACTGAATATGCTATATCCACTGATCTGATCTATCACTTTGGTTAATCAAGTGAAATAAAATAAAAATGACAACAAATCCAATAGATTTATTTGACACGATCTCCCAGAAAATCTTTGCTGCCATGGATACTGTAGGAAAGATTCCTGGACTGCACACCCTGAAAATATATAAAGGGAGGTGCTACCTGATGAGACTAATTGTAGGCACAGAAACAGACAGATCACAGGTGCACAACTCCAAATTACTGATAATATATAAATGCAATAAAAACCTCTATTGATTGCAAAATTTTATTGCATTTATATATAATCAGTAATTTGGAGTTGTGCACCTGATATTTGTCTGTTTCTGTGCCTGCAATAAGTCTCATCAGGTAGCACCTCCCATTATATATATTCAGGGTGTGCAGTACAGGAATCTTTCCTATACACTCCATTTAATGTGCTTTTTTGCACACCTGAGGGAAAGGAGATGCCCTCAGTCTGGATTAGCACCCCTCTTTTATTGGTTTAAAAGCATGGAGTCTGGTTTTTATATGCACACTAGTAATAGGCACAATTTTAGGTAAGTCCTACAAGTTTGTATACTGTAGTGCAATTTTGGGTTGATTTTTGGGACGTTGGTCCCCTGGCTTGCCTTCGTTGGTCTGCTCCAGGGCACCGCATTAGAACACATTCTCTCATTTCTGCACAATTGTAATACTTTGTTTGTTTCATCATATTTGCATTCTCACCTTTCTATGCAGCCATAGCTGCTCTTACTTTTTTTTACTTCACTTTTCTCACTATTGCAATGCCCTGGGGTGGCTCGGCTGCGCTGATTTGGGGGGCCTGTGCTCTGGAGTTGAATCCTAGTATGTTAGGGACCTACCCTAAAGAGGTTACCTGGACATGGTGGGTAGGCCCATAACCTTGGCCGTGATTATGCTAAAAACCCTCTGATTGCAAAATTTTATTGCATTTATATATTATCAGTAATTTGGAGTTGTGCACCAGAGATCTGTCTGTTTCTCTGTCTTGGATACTGTAATTTATTTGATTCAAAACAAATCAACATTTTTTCTTTTGCCTGTTAATGTGATACTGGCCTATAGCCAATACATTCTTCCCTTTTTTGTGTAGTAAAACTACATTTGCCATTTACCAGCCTCCTTAAATTAAACCGGTTTGCAGTGATGGGTTAAAAAGTATAATGGCTCTGCAAGCACTACTCTTGTTTCTACATAGTCTTGATCCATTGTGTTAACTTACTATAAATTTGTGTTTATCTACTGTACTTAAAATATTTGTGTGTACAGTACGGTATATATTTCCACACTTGTGTAAATGCTCACAGTAAACAGAACAAAAAATACTTATCCATACAGCAATTTATTTTCCTTTCCAACATATCCACCTCTTCAGGTTTCAGCTTATTCCTTTATTTGTTTTGATTTTTACTAATGTATTTAGATAACGTCTTATCACCCTTTTTACTGCGCAGTTGTTTCCTCTCTTTGCACTTTGGCATGTTTTATTATAGGGTTTAATCTCTTTGGCTTCCGTTTATTTTTAGAACAAATTTGGCACATGGTACTGTTGCATTAAATGTTGCATTTTGTGTTTATTCCACGGTTGCTACATGCTATACAACTTCCACCCCTAGAGGTTCTCGTTTGAATAAAGTCGGCTTTTCTAAAATCTGACACCTTTGTTTTACTGCTGCTCTGTTTTATTGCTGCCTGTACATAAACCCACACTGACCGATGGTCACTAGGCCACAAGTCCTTCCTACAGGCACATCCGATACTACCCACAAATGGTAAAGAGTAATTCTCAGGGGTTGGAACTAACCTGCTTGAGAGATTTCACACACAAGCATTATTGAAAAATAAAGTGCCCATTACGTTCATGCTGTTGTGAGAGACTGCAGTCTAGTGCTGTCATCCTATGCAGTGCTGTACTGAGGATTCTTTCATTCTAAATCTTCATCTGCTGGAGTTCTCATGTGTCACGTGAATCCAAGGTGAACTTAAGAGGCACATTGTCTCATTATTACTAGATATACAAATACACAAATAAAAATTTACCATACCTTATTACTACATCATATCTATCGATTGTCTTGCCTAAAGTGCTGTTTCGAAGTATGCCTCCATTACCAACCACCATACATTTCTTACAGGAAATGCTGCAAAAAGAGCAGACAGGAGTTACTTGTTACTTTGTTGTTACTACTTTACCAAGTTCATCCTATAGACTGATTAATGCATATGCATATAGTGAATAATGAATCAGTAGTCATCTGTCTAATGCAAGCTAGACACTGAAGGCCTGATTCAGTGTTAAGAGTAAATCAGAAAAATAGCAATATGCGTCTGGAACAAACCATGTTACAATTCGAGGGGTGCAGATGCATTTATTTAGTTTTTGCATGCAAGGAAAACAGTCTGTTTGTGCATGTAGCAAACAAATACTGGACAGCTTTATTTTTACACTGAAATTTAGTGTTATGCTAAAACACGCGAAGTAAGGGCATGAACTGAGGGCAGAGGGACATGTGCCCCCCCCCCTCCCTTCCTGGGCAGGACTGCTACAGGAGATTTTGGGCCGCCTTTGAAGCAATGACATGGGGGTGGAGGGGAGCAGTTAATGTGCTACAGTGCTCCCGCAGCTACAGACAGTGGTGGATTCAGTGGGTGCAATCGGAGCACTAAGCACAGACCATCCGTGCTCCCCGGTCACCAGCCTGCTCTCTCCCTACTAGAATGCGCTACATGCTGGAGCTCTGCCACTAGAGCCGCCACAGCCTGCCCACGGATAAGAGAGAGAGCCAGGGCACCGGGAACATGACTGCTTCATGGCCACCGTGCTGGACAGGCAGTGCTGCCTTAAGAATCTGAGGATACCAGGCAGCAAGGGCACAAACAGGCACTGTAGTAATCAGTGAGCATGTGAAGAGATAAAACCACACAGGCTTAGGGCGGGATATACTAAAGGAAAAATGCGGTAAAAACCCCAGTTTCGGGGGTTTTACCGTATTTCCATATGCACCAAGTCCCATCCACCCTTTTTTCGGACCGGAGGGTAACACCAGAAAAACCTGGCGTTACCCTATAAAAGCCTATGGGCTTCTTACCGGACCCTGCACCCGACGCTTAGCCGCCTCCTCGCCATCGTCCAGCGCTGGCCCCCACTCACCTGTCCATGGTCGCCAGCCAGAGCTCCTCCTGGGTCCTCTGTCTCCTCCTCCTCCTCCTAATCTTACTGGGTGCAGGGAGGGGGAGGAGCAGCCTGGGGCTTGCCGCACATGTGACCAGCAGGAAGCTCCTGGGGCTTGGAGGCAGCGGTGTCCCACGGAGACCCCGTCACCAGGCATCGGTTGCTTCGCAAAGGGCAGCTCTTATCGCAAAAGCTGTCCTTTGCGATACTAATCGCATATGTTAGTACATATGCGATTAGTAAGGTTGCAATGACTGTCGGAATGGTTACTTAAACCTTAGTACATCCCGCCCTTAGTCAGAATAACATGGGCAGCCAAAAAGAATTCTCGTTGCTGCTGTTTTTTCTCTAGCAGTGAGTGAAAAGGGAAAAAATAAATAAATGGGCGAGTATATAATGATCTATACATCCAATGGAAAGAGTTATTTTAGCACAGAAAAGTAAGGGTAGATCTTGGTAAACCGAAAACTGACTTTGTACGTAGGTAATTAACCGGATAATTTATTAAATGGTCATACAGTATTTAGAGGTGAGCGCATCAAGCAATCAAAGAGAGTACGACGTTGCCCATAGCAACCAATCAGTTTTGAGGTAGCGTCTATAAAATTCGACAGCATTTACACATCTATAAAATAATCGGTAGAAGCTGATTGGCTGCCATGGACAACTTCACTCTTCACTGCTTGATTGATACATCAACCCAATAGTTTGCTATTCCCCCTCTATTACAGTCCTCCAGGAACTTGTGACACTTACTTCTTGATGTCATCTGGGAGGTCACATTTTGGGAGTTTCTTTAGAGCCGTGTCAAAATACCTGTCTGGTAAAAACACAAATGAAACCATGTGAAACTACAATGCCCTGCACAGACACAACGTAATAGAACTAATATGGTTTATAGTGTGACTTGGGGGAAAAAACATTACCACAATTTAAAGGTTATAAGTATCTGAAAACATTCATAATAAGAGAAAATGGCTTGTACAAGATGTTGTACATGGAATTGTGTTGGGTAATTAAAAGAGAGGGTTACTAAAGAGTGATTTCACCATCTTAAGGGATCTATTTACTAAGCTTTGTTAGGAGATAAAGTGAACGGAAATTAGGTACCAGCCAATTAGCTCCTGCCAGCTGTGTTTGAAAAATTACAGTTAGAAGCTGATTGGCTGGCACCTTATCACCGTTCACTTTATCTCCGAACAAAGCTTAGTAAATAGACCCCCAAACCTCAGGTCAACAGGACAGATATTTGCTAATCCCACTTTTCTCCAACAACTCTGACCTTTGGCACTGGTTAGTTTTTTTTGTTTTTTTTAGAAAAAGTTACTAGCTGTACAATATTGCTCTTTGATAATATCCTAGATACTGGTAATGATACTGGTTAGACAAAGATGATGTGACCCTTGTGTCATGGCTGTTTTGTTGGGAGAGGGATGTGATCACACTAATTGCATTTGGCTGAATTTTATCTAAAGCAAAGTTACACTATACTGTGCGCTTAGGCTGTAGGTCATAAGCAAATCCCATGACCTGCAACAGAATCAAACTGAGTGTATAGGAGGTTACTGAGACAGACAATGTCTATAGGAAAAACCAATATATGTTCAGTGTGATTTTCATCTTACAGTCATTGAGCTCAATCCAATAAGGAGCGAGTTTGCAAAAGTAAGTTTATAAATGAACTTGCATACATCGTCAATTAGAAATATCAATTCACTGTAGTTGTGGTGAGCTTGGCGACCTGAGAGAAGTGCATGAAGAAGTGGGGAAACTGCCCTCGCCCCCAAAAATTAGCAACTGAGATAAGAGATAAGCAGGATAATACAGAAGGCTGTTAGTGGCTATAAGGCAGGTACTGGAGGTTTTTAAAAGGAGTCAACTGTCTGATTTTTGCACTTTTTATTAATGGTGGAAACATGGTAGCAAGCGTTTTTCATCAAAGTCTTTCCAGCATTTTGGGGTACAGAAAGTCGTTTGTAAAATGATTTTTCAGTGTTTTAATACCAATTTGTAAAGAGTTGAAAAATTGCTTTTTGCCTCTGATCTCAAAGTTCTAAAACCCCTCTCCCATCAATACAACACCCCAACAAACTTGTCCCACATCATTTACACCTCCACATACCTGTCCCACATCATTTACACCTCCACATCACTTACACCTCCACGTACCTGTCCCACATCATTTACACCTCCACATACCTTCCCACATCATTTACACCTCCACATCACTTACACCTCCACGTACCTGTCCCACATCATTTACACCTCCACATACCTTCCCACATCATTTACATCTCCACGTTCCTGTCCCATATCATTTACACCTCCACGTACCTGTCCCACATCATTTACACCTCCACGTTCCTGTCCCATATCATTTACACCTCCACGTTCCTGTCCCCCATCATTTACACTTCCACATCACTTACACCTCCACGTTCCTGTCCCCCATCATTTACACCTCCACATCACTTACACCTCCACGTACCTGTCCCCCATCATTTACACCTCCACATCACTTACACCTCCACGTACCTGTCCCACATCATTTACACCTCCACATCACTTACACCTCCACGTTCCTGTCCCACATAATTTACACCTCCACATCACTTACACCTCCACGTATCTGTCCCATATCATTTACATCTCCACACGTTACTAATCTTAAATTGTGCTCCAACCAATCAGCTCCTAACTGTTGTTTTTCAAACACATGACAGTTAGGAAGATGATTGGTGGGAGCACCATTTAAGATTAGTAACAAGGGATAACAAGAATATCACTCGTTATGAAATGAGGCCCTATGAAGCACTGTATTATGGTGCTACATCACCAGGCCATATTAATCGGACACTTTCTTTCACTGTTTAGCTTCCATGAGACAGATAAAAGCTCATTCAGTAGTTCAGTGCGTATTTTTGCACATAAATACAATATTAGTACATGAGGACTTCTCTGTTTTCCACACAAACCATTCCATGAACAAGCACAGTTAAACCACTTACAGTGGAGAACATGATGCAATGTGCAATACTGTATATGCCCTTTTTACTGCTCAGCGTACATAATGGACACGCGCATGCTTTCCACAAAAGACTTTGGGCTCTATTTACTAAGCAGTGTTAGGAGACAGAGTGAAAAGTGATAAGAAAGTGATAAGGTGCCAGCCAATCAGCTCCCAACTGTCATCTCACAGGCTGTGTTTGAAAAATGACAGTTGGGAGCTGATTGGCTGGCACCTTATCATCACTTTTCACTCTGTCTCCTAACATTGCTTAGTAAATAGACCCCTTGATATTCTAAAAGGGATTAGACTTGCACATAATTACACTCTTTTTACATGGAAAAGCAGTAAGCTCAGAGTCAATATTCTAATATATCAATGTTTGTGCTGTATTTCTGTGTAACAGTAAAAAACAATTAGGCGGGCATTGCCCAGATTATAGCTGCGCCGTGCGGCCTCAATACCTGTAATGTCAAACAAAGAAATATTACCAGCTCGTTAGTTGTATACATAGATCTGCTGCCCTGTTGCATCCTTTTCTCTTGCTGGTTTTAAATTGAACAATAAGCCATTTTACACAATGTCGTTCATCTGCTTAAAGTACATTATTGACATAATGGTTCAGTAAGAATGCCCCTGGGTATAAAGGTTGTGAGCATTAAACACGGGCATAAATAAGGTCGAGCATGTCACGAAGACAACTGACGCACAAAAATAATCCCGTAGCCTGATAGTCTTATCATTTGATATTTAGAAGAGATTTCACGCCGGGTCTGCTTGCATTAAACATGTAGTGGTTTTTCAGATGACTGGCGTTTCACTCATCAAGTAAGTGCATGTACGGGTACAGGTTTTCCATGGAAGTCTTCCCATTACTGCCCCCAGCTAAACAGTCTCCACCCTGTGTCATATGATTTCTACTAAACAGACATTTAGCTGGGCAACCTCAGAAACAGAATGAAACACGGCATCCTTCAGCCGGGGAGCATTCACTGAACCGTTCATGCGGTTATCATTGGGGTTGGGTACAGGATGCCAGCGCTCGGGATCCCGGTGGTCAGAATCCCCATGTCGGCATCCCACCAAGGTTAGGATACCGACACCTAACCCTACCCCTAACCCTCCCCGCTGCCTAAACCTATCCCCCCCCCCCACCCGTAGCCTAAACCTAACCGAACGCAGCCTAAACCAAACCACCCCCTCTAGTGCCTAACCCTAACCCACCCCCTAACCACCCCACTACTTACCGTCGGGAGTCCAGCGGTCGCGATGAGGCGCCGGGATTCTGGCACCGGCATTCAGATTGCCGGGAGTTAAAGAACATAACTTGAACAATAGCTGCCTAGGTCACAACAAATTGCAGAGTTAACCATACATGGGCTGACCCCATCTAGCCAAATGTAATAAGATTGACCAGGCCCGATGGGACCCTATTAGTGCGTCTGGGAAAAATGACTGCACACATCAGATGTGATCCTCATTAGACAAGATAAACCCTATGTCCAGATTGCTACTTGATTGCTCATGCTCAGATGTTGATCTGTGACCTTAGAATTTTTAACCAGTTTGTTCTAAAATATTTTAATCGGTCATTTAAAAGGCTGGTATGAGCACCACTAGTCAGTCATAGGAGCACAGTAAAGCCCTGTAAAGTGAATACCATGTGCAACTCAATATTTAATTTAGATAATAAATGTAATATTAAAACACAGTGGGGTACATTTAATAAAGTGTGATGGTGTTGCCTATAGCAACCACATAGATGGTAGCTATCATTTCTATATTGCATTCTAGCATACTTTCCAACTCTCCCTGATTGCCAGGGAGACTCTCTGAAATAGTAGCAATCTCCGTGACTCCCCGACGAGCCCAGCAATCTCCCTGATTGCACCTTACCTGAGCGTTATTCAAATTGGCCTCGAACATTGTTCGGGCACTAATTGACCCCGCGATCTGCGAAAAACGGTGATTTTTCGCTGATTATCCCCAATTTTCACCAATATTTATTTTCACCCTATCCTATTATTTTGGTCGAAATAATAGGATAGTTCTCCCGAAAACACATAGGTGCCGCGATAAGCTCAGGTGAAAAAAACGGCAATTATCATGGATTCTTTTTCAGGACACATCAGGTCCCGAAAAAAAAAACCATGATAAGTGCACAGTGACAGTTCGACTTCGGGGCTAATTGGATAGCCACAGGCTAGGTAATTAGCCGCGGCTAATTGGATACCCCCATTATATAGTGGTTATATAAAAAAAAACATACATTTAAATGGGATCATTAGTATAATTACCCTGCATTGGGTATAAGGCCCAATGATCCCTATGGCTACATGCATTTTCTGAAAAGTATCAGTGTGTTTTCATCAACAAGTAGAGCTTACTAACTGCTTTCGTGCTCATTTACATTTGTATGTAAATTAATTTTATGACACGCCTCTCAGATATAGCAGTACACACCCACTTTATTGTGCGCTTATAGGTGTTTGCTTCCAAATCTCCCTGAAATGCTTTTTCAAAAGTAGGCAAGTATACATTCTAGAAAATGATTGACAGAATCTGATAGGTTGCTATGGCAACACCTCCACTTTTAGAAGCTTTAGTAAATCCATCCCTGTGTCTTTTCTACAGTTTTTCTCAGCCTATGCTGTTCTTATACTATACAGTACTGTCAGGGTTATGTATTACTGGACATATTTGTTACAGTAGTTCATGTTTTAGTAATGCAAAAGTTTCAAAATGTTGTATATAAAGAACTATGACTGAATGGGTTCATATCAGCTTTCCCCCCTCAAATGAACACTTTATTTTACATATAGATGTTTTTCATGGGAAGTCCACGTTTTACATGCTGGAATTACCTTTACTATAGTCAATTATCAATGGCCTTGTATGGTTTTTCTTTTTGTACAAGGCACTTCGTTCAAGACTTACCATCCTCATTTTGCTGAATGAAGTTTAGTTTGTATTACAAATTCTTGACTCTGTTCTCTTCCAAAAACTGTAAACTTACCTGTTAATTGCATCTGATATCTTCGGCTGCTGAATTGCCTTCTATTCCTCACTATAATGCTGTCAGCAGCGGACTTCAGATTACGCTGATTACAGCAACTCATCTCATTTCTTCTGAGACAAATCACATAACACTCCAAACATTGTGCAAAGCAGGGGTTGAGGGAACATTCAGAAAAGGAATACCTGATAGATTTTCATTGAATTGCATCACAAATCGTGCAATCAATGTGGTATATTTACTAAAGTGCGGGTTTACAAAAGTGAAGGTTTTGCCCATAGCTACCAAACAGATTCTACTTATTATTTATGTAGTACAGAGGTTCCCAAACGCAATTCTCAAGGCACCCCAACAGATCAGGTTATACAGATATCCATGGTTGAGCACAGGTGGTTAAATCAAATTGACTGAGCTACTAATTAAGTCACCTGTGGTCAAGCATGGATATCCTTAAAACCTGGACTGTAATGGTGCTTTGAGGACTGAGTTTGGGAACCTCTGTTCTAGTACCTTTTAGAACATGATAGCTAGAATCTGATTGGTTGCTATGGACAACATCTCAACTTCTGTATATCTACAATTTAGTAAATATACCCCAATATATGCAGCTTTGCTTTGTTATATCGCCTGCTCCATTCACTTCTATAACGAAGATATAGACAATATAGTGGGTCACTTTGAAGCATAAAATATAAGCAGTTCAGTCTACCATGGTATAATGACACATGACTGCTATAGTATAGCTCTGAGGCTGGGTTTATACCAATTTGCCTGGAAAGTAGGGACAATGCAAATGTACAAGTATTTAATGTTTTCAGGTAATATAATATATATATATATATATATATATATATATCACAGCAGTTTACAGTGGATATTTTAATAATTCACACCATTCCATGGAGAGAATTGAACCCAGAGGCAGCCATGCTAACAACTGTATGCCCACAAGAAAATATTGTTCTCCTGGGAGTGATCAAAGTATTGCAATGTCATATAACTGATCACAGCGCACAGATTGTCAATTTCAACATACAGTACATTAACATGTATTAAGGTCCTTTACAAAGACTCCCTCCAAACAGCAGCTGGCTTTCATTTCCAGCGCTGCATCAATCATCCCCTAGGTTTATTTACTCTGTCAAGTGCGTTTGAATTCTAGTAAAGTATTCCTAGTGAATTGACATGCTGCATTCTCATGGATATTAGACCAACAGACAAAATAAAAATCCTCACAGTGTGTAGGTGATAGGTACATTACCTTTTAGGAGGGAGGGGATTCAATAGTTTTTTTGGGAGCAATTCAATTGTTGCTCCGATTAGGTGCGAATGCCACAGACGCCTACATTTCTTCTCTGTGGGGGATCAGAGATGTGCGAAAAGTCCGGCCATTTGGGACTTTTCGCATCGCGCGCATTAGTTTAGATGGGTTTAGCCACTTTGCACGGCTAATTCTGGTGCTTTTGGGCAAGCTTGATAATTAATGAGCATCCAAAACAATTTAATTGCCCCGTCGGGAGCCCATTATTTATTGCCGTCCACAAAAAAACAAAAACAATTGAATTGCCCGCTAAAAGTTTTCTGGCCCGATTCACCCAGCACTTGCATGGTTGAAACCAAATACAAACTAATATTGTGCTGGAACTGATGATTTGACACTTTAGCAAAATTGGTGTCAGATTCCCCAGGATTGTTGGAGCACTCTCTCCAGATGTGGAACAGGAAACCTGGAAGTACCACCAAGCTCAGACGCTATTGCAATGCAGTGTTGAAATTTTCTCCTCCCTACCCCATATTATGGCCCTTTCACCTGTTAACAATGCCTATTTCGAGATATCAGAAATCTATTCTGAATCATTTAAACAATGTCGCTAAGGACTCGAGGTTCGCTGATGCTCCTATCATCTTTCAACAGAGTCAGAATGGTTCTCTACAATGGATTTCTTAATGGATATAGAGGCTATTATCTCCTCCACAGAAGATAATGATGATTCCTTTCAGGACACTTGGCTTCACTCGCCTTATGCCCTCACTGAGACCTTCTTTCTAGTCCCATTATGTCTTCTAGATTTTCGGTCACTTACAGTAGCTCTATCTTGGCTAATGGAATCGGTATGGATTTACTTGCGTCTGGCGGTTGGAATCCTGACAGTGGCTGCCCGACATGGGTGAAAATCCCGATTGTCCCTAAGGTAAGTATTGACTAACTTAATTCTCTCCCCTAACCCTAACCCTACCTTAGGGGTGCCTAACCCTAACCTTCCCCCCAGTGCCTAACCCTCCCCCTCTAAGTGCCTAAACCTAAGCCCCCTTTTCCCCGCCGCCTAAAACCTAAGTCCCCCCGGAGGTGCCTAACCCTAACCCCCCCTTCCCCTAGCCTAAACCTAACCTCCCAGGGGGGTGCCTAACCCTAAATCGCCCCCGGGAACCCTAAACCTAACCCTCCCCCCGCGGCTATCCGCGCTCGGAGTCCCTTCGATCGGGATGCCGGTCGCCTGGCGTCGGTAATATGACAAGCGTCTAGATTTAGATGTCTGTCATTTAACCCTCGCCGGGATTAAGCAGTCGGGAAGCCGGCTGTCGGGATTAGGTCCGCCAGCTTCCCGACTGCATACCTGGCTAACCAGCCGATTAGTTTATACTTTTACACTCCTATGAGGCCTTCCTTCCCACTTCAGATCTTGATGCCCTTCATAGACAACTCAACCCACTCCCTCCTCCCTTTTTCTACCATTGTTTTACCAGCCCTACTCCTAAAACAGAATAGGTGCTTTATGTATAAAACTCTTCTCCTGCACTCAGCTTTGATGATGCCATGATGAGACTGATCACTCACCTCATCACCTAGTATACAGGTGGTTGCCCTGTTAGTGTATCAATGTATACCTAATATTTGTTTACATGTGCCCTCTGTTCAGTGCTATTTACAGTATCTCTTATTTCTCCTTTGTAACCAATAAAGATATTTTTTACTAAAAGTTTAAGGGGCAGATTTAAATAGGCATAAAGATCCGTGATGCGTGGCTGCGCACATTGCGGGTAATTACGGGCGAAAAACCTTGATTATTTTTACTCGCACCTCTACCGAGTTCAAGTAAAAACAAGTGCGGTTATCCTGCCTCCATAACGTGTGTCATAGTAGTGATTTCAAAACAAGATTTTACAGAGTATATATTTATAGTCTAAACATGATTATTTAAAGTTATTTATTTATTCTGTGGCCTTTTGTACTATACTCTTATTTCCTGTCAGCAAATGTAGGGTCACAAGAGGTAAACCACGCACAAACAGATATACTAAGCTCTAGGAAGTGATAAATCAACAACAATCAGTTCCGAACTTTCTAACACAGCCTGTAACATGACAGTTAGGAGCTGACTGGCTGGTCATTTATCACTCTCAAATGTATCACTTTCCAGAGCCTTAGTACATCTTAGTACGCTGTGTTTTGCATTAGGATTTACAACAGAGCAATAAGTACAACAGTTTTGAGTTTGTACAAAGGAAATGTTTACCTGATCTGGTGTGAATGCAAATGAATCTGCAGATTAGAATCTAAGCAATTAATCTCTTACCACCAAGCACTAAAGTATGTAAATCCTTTATTACAAAGTAAAATATGCGTGCAATACCTTCAACTGCACAAGAAATGTAATCTAACATCTGAAAAACACATGTAAAAGGGGGTATCCACTAGGCGATTTTAGCAAGCGATTGCACGATAACGACGTCATTATCGTGCAATCGCTTGCAAATCACCCATGTATCGGGCATGTTTTGGTCAGAAGCAACCAGCTATGCGCGTGCACGCTGGTTGCTTCCGACATCTATCATCGCCCGTACATGCTGGTCAACCTGGCGATCTCGTCAGGTTCAGCATGTGGGGAGATGATGGATGTGCCTGGACTGAACGAGTGAACGTTCAGTTTAGGCACATCACTAGATATACAAACGAGAGCACGATTACGACATTTCAATCATGCTCTCGTTTGTATATCTAGCAGTGGATACCCGCCTTAAGAATGAGAAACATCTTAAGGTGGGTACACACCTGAAAGATATATCTGCAGATCAAGTGACCTGCAGATGATGGTCGTTCGTACATACTGAACGACCATCATCTGCATGCTGCAGTGGGTCCCAGCATCCGGAGGGCATGGCCTAATCGTGGGAGGTGTGGCCACACCACCTTCGGAAAAAAAAATATAAAAACCCATTTGCAGTGCTTGGGAGGTGGGCGCTGTGTGCCCCTCAGCCCGGCGCTCATCGCGTGATCGCTCCCCCTTTGGCATAGGAGACTGCTCGGGCTGCTGCTTTAGCAGCCTCGGACAGTCTCCCAGTTCAGCCCAGCACACAGCAGCGTGTGCTGGGCTGCTGTGGATGAGGAGCTGTGCCGCTCGCGGCTCCCCCTCCCTCTCTGCACCCCTGTGTACGGGCAATCGGCTGATCGCCTGTACACACTTGTCGATGGACAGATATGTCTGCAGCAGGGCCGTAGTTAGGGTAGTGAGGGCGGTGCCATCGCACAGGGCACCACAGGTCAGGGGGCGCTGTTTGGGCATGTCAAATTTCTGTTTATTATCATTCTTGTTTGTAGCTTCCTCTTATTTCATCCCCAGCATTCTCCTGGCCTCTCCCATCTCTTGCCGGCCCTTCCCCATGAAGCCATGGCCCTTTTTTTGGTGCATCAAGTCCCTTTGAAAAATGAGGGGGGCGCCAATGCTCTTTCTGGCACAGGGCAACAAAAAGTCTAGTTACGGCTCTGGTCTGCAGACATATCTGTTCATTGGCTGTGCAGCACAGCCAATGCAATATGTCTGTGAACGACGTTGTTCACAGACATATCGTCTGTACACACTGGCCGACGGGAGCAAAATATATTGGCCGATCAATTGATCGGCCAATATATCGGCCAGTGTGTACCCAGCTTAAATAAACCTTAACTACAGCATATTGTTTCTAACTGAAGAACTTTGTTGTATATACGGTCTACATGCGCGAAACCAGCAACTATTGTTACTAAACTTCAGTCACCTACATTCTGGCTAATATGTCAAAATAAAGGGATGGCAAAAACTAAAAGATAAGTGAAAGCAGTACAAAAAAGAACTCAATCATTCCCCAAACGTTTCTGTAAAATTTCCCATAACGCGGCACCAATTTCAAATGTCTGACGCGGTTATGTAGCACTATGGGGGGAAATGTATCAAATCTTCTAAAGAATGACAAAGTGGCAACCAATGAGCTTCTAGCTAGCATTTATATGATACTGTAGTGCCCTCCCACCCATATATGCAAAATGTATGTTTTCTGTATTGCCGGGTAACATTTTCTGGTGATCACCTGTGTCTACCAGGATGTCACTTCATATAAAAAGAGGGTTCCCCCATCTCTATAAGTGCTAGGAAGGAGGAGATAGGGGATAGAGTCATTTTATATCCCACTCGCCATGTGCATCGATGGGCTAAATATTAACTGCAATATAGCTAAATTGCGCTCTATCTCAGAAATCGCCTCAGTGATGGTAGTTCATTTTCAGACTGTATTCTGTAGAAACTGATCGTAGCACTTGTGACAAAGTCCTAGATGGACTGTGATAACATTAGCAGAACGTGTTGGGGAGCAGCCAGACAGCTCTAAGCCTGCATTTAGCATTACCCAGAGGAAACTAAAACTGCAGCTCTGTACCTTCTAAAACTCAAAACTACCACATTGACGTATTGGTAAATACTAATAAGTTTAATAGAAGTCACTTGAAAATGGAAATGTCTGTTAGTTAGGCTTGCCATAATACCCCTTTAATCCGGGATACCTATGATTTACACAGGTTCTGAGGTTGATTAAACCAGGCGACATCTAGGCGGGAATTTAGCCAACCACAAAAGCTGTGTAATTCATGTACGTCCCGGATTAAAGGGATATTATGGCAAGCCCACACTGTTAGTGACTTTAAAAAATAAATAAATAAAATAATGGAGAAAAACCTGAATAAACTGTAAGGCAAACTGAGAACTTACCTCCTCTTCGGGTTCCATAAGGGAGGTCAATTTTATTGAACCCATGAATTGCAGACTGCTTCAAGTAGTCATCACACAGAAAAGGGGTGATCTCAGATATGCTGTGGGGAGAACAGCCATGTTAATGGGATATTATACGTGTCCCTCACTGTCAGCATCAATTATATTGTTACAGCAAGGTTACCTTTTATACACACACGACATGAATGAATGTAAGGTGTTCAGACAAATAAACTTTATATTTAGCAAGTACTGTTATTTTTATAAATTGTGCCAACACACACTAAGGTGTTATAGTGTACAATGGATACGGATAAATGCTCTTGTTTGCACTTGTTCTTTTGTCTGTTATACTCAATGAACCATCCCCTAGTTTATATTATTCGTTATAGGTGTTCCCCTGACTACTGTAGTTCACGGAAGAATCATAATCTAGAAATACCAAGATGTGAAGATCAACTAATAGTTGAGAAACTTGACTTGTTTGTTTAATATAAAGTAGAAGGAATTAAAGTGACAATCACAGGAGCTGGAACATTACCTGGTATTATTAACTGGCCAAGGCCGGGAAATAGCACAGTGCTTACAGTCACCAACTGCCCCAAATCAGGAGCTAGCGTAATGTCTGCGGTCACCAACTGCCCTTAACCAGGAGCTAGCATAGTGCCTGTGGCCATCAACTGCCCCTATCCAGGAGCTAGCATAGTGCCTGTGGCCATCAACTGGCCCTATCCAGGAGCTAGCATAGTGCCTGAGGTCATCAACTGCCCCTATCCAGGAGCTAGCATAGTGCCTGAGGTCATCAACTGCCCCTATCCAGGAGCTAGCATAGTGCCTGAGGTCATCAACTGCCCCTATCCAGGAGCTAGCATAGTGCCTGAGGTCATCAACTTCCCCTATCCAGGAGCTAGCATAGTGCCTGAGGTCATCAACTGCCCCTATCCAGGAGCTAGCATAGTGCCTGAGGTCATCAACTGCCCCTATCCAGGAGCTAGCATAGTGCCTGAGGTCATCAACTGTACCTAGCCAGGAGCTAGCATATTGCCTGTGGCCATCAACTGCCCCTTAACCAGGAGCTAGTGTAGTGCCTGTGGCCACCAACTACACTTAATGAGGAGCTAGCATAGTGCCTGTGGCCATCAACTGCCCCTAACCAGAAGCTTGTGGCAGTGCATGTGGTCATCAACTGCCCCTAACTAGGAGCTAGCGCAAGGTCTGCAGTCACCAACTGCTCCTATACAGGAGCTATCCTAGTGCCTGTGGCCATCAACAGCCCCTAACCAGGAGCTTGCGGCAGTGCATGTGGTCATCAACTGCCCCTAACCAGGAGCTAGCAGTAGTGCCTGTGTTCACCAACAACAAAGAACCAGGAGCTAGCATTGTGCCTTGTAATGTTAACTCCAATGAGCACCTTTAGCTGCTGTTTTATAACACTATGTCATTTTTTTCCAAGATTACCCCCAATGTATAGCACTGCGTAGTATGTGGGCACTTTTTAAACAAAAGAGAACAACAATTAAAAACCTACCCAACTTTTAGAATTTTTTATCGTTAATTAATAAGACATGCGTTTTGTTTTCATTACTGGATTAAGACAGATAAAGGAATTAATCAGATTAAGGATTTATTGATTTGTTCTACAAGAATTTTAGAACAAACAATTTAAATGGTTTTGCAAACAGACTTTTCACCAGGTGCTTCCAACCAGCGTTACCTCCAACAAGTGTAAAGGGGAAAATGATAAACTAAATATTGCAATGGAAAAAAAAATAAAAATACATACTTTGGGGCCTATGTATCAAGCTGATTTTTACATAAAATTATGCATAAATCTCCAGCAAAGTGCAAATTAGCACTGCAGACCGAGACCCCCTTTATTATCAATGGGGACTGATGCTGTGTACACATGGAACAATCTGTACCACCAACGACTTGAAAGATATATTTCATTGAAGTCCTTCTGCCGCATCTCTGAACAGGCAAAGTTGACGATGTCGTCCAGATTGGTCTGCATGTTCGAACTATCATAGATACAGTTATCGTTCATGCGGGAAAGCGCATCGTTGGTCGTTCACTGCATATATAGTTGAACTATATCGTTTTCGTTCATAGATATCGTACCGTGTGTACGCACCTTAAGACCTGACCACTATATATTAAACCCCAAAAAGCAAAGCTTATCGGAGTTTAGCCCTGGTAGTTTATACCATCTTTAGATGGTGTAAACTACTGTTTACCTATGGGGGCTCCCGATGCAGGAGGGAGATCTTTTGATCTCTCCCCTGCAGCCCCCGGCCAGTCCAGGAAGCGGACGCTTTGCGCATGCGCAGTGTCATCTTCCCCCGGGGAAGTCTACCCCTTCAGTGAAAGACTTCTCCTAATGCCGAGGATATAACTCACGGGGACAGCGTTTACCTCAACCTTTGTCCCTGCGAATTCTCAGAAGTACATAGCTGGGATATTTTTATTAAAAATAATAATATCCCCGGCGAGTTGGAACGTTAATAATCCGCGATTATTAATACATAGACCCCTTTGTCTCTACGCTGCAAACGACATGTGCTTATTTGCATCAACAGAACAAAATATTTGAATAACACACCAAGCCCAGTATACACTAGATTTAATCTGAAACATGTATTAATGCAGTGGTTCCCAAACACGCTTCTCAGGACCCGACACAGTTCACATTTTCCAGGTCACCTAGAAGGGGCACAGGTGTATTCATTACTCACTGACAGGGTTTAAAAGATTCACAGGTGGAGCTAATTATTTCACTTGTGATTCTGTGAGGAGACCTGGAAAACATGCACTGTTTGGTTCCTGAGGACAGAGTTTGAGAACCTGTGTATTAATTTAATTGTTCATTAGGTCCACTTCTACTAATCCAAATACTTCAAATGTTATTGTATTTCAACTCAATACCTGTATGCAAATACATACATTACTACAATTTTACTACTGTACAGACAATATAATCCATGTCGCGGGAGAAGAGGGAAAATTTGGCTTGATTTGCAATTTCATACCGTGCTAAAAGTAACAGTTCCCTTTCAGCTTTAATCAATGCATTGCATTGAGCCAATCGAGCCTCCACACTATACATAAGAATGGGCTCTGATTAAGTCTCGCCCTATATAGAGAAGTCATTTCCGTCAAAAGATCGTATCTCGGAAGCTCGTGGAACCTCCACATCATATTCGCAACTGCCCAACATTGGTAGATTAGGAATTGGGACAGGTGACCGGCCTGAGGTGCGCTGGGATCATGACCGCCTCAGTGTGTGGACTATCCCCCTGGTGGGAAGCTTCCAATAAATGTAAACATTTTCTGCTGCGTATAATATGCAAATATCGACAAATGAACAGATTGCGGGTCTCAAGTTTGTCCCAACAAAACAGATAGTTGGGAGGTCTCTATTTGTGAATTTGCCAGGGTGTATACTGCATTTAGGGCCAGATTCAATCAACCTCGCTAACTTATACCCCTTTTACACCAGAGCAAAAACCTGGGTTTTTGCTGGGTCTACCCGGGTCGCAGCTCAGTGTTAAAGGGTGCTTGAATAATAACCCGGGTCAAGTGACCCAGCAATCCAACCCAGGTAGCTACCAGGGATGGACCTGGGTAATGGTGCAGTGTAAACGGAGCAACCCAGGTTATCCTACCTGGGTCATGCCTAAAATTAGCTTATTGGTGGTTGTGGAGCAGTCACCTCCCACTTT
This sequence comes from Taudactylus pleione, assembly GCA_031769625.1. NCBI lineage: Eukaryota > Metazoa > Chordata > Amphibia > Anura > Myobatrachidae > Taudactylus > Taudactylus pleione. The sequence goes on from JAUIMM010000261.1 coordinate 3,461,866, forward strand.
TTATGATCTCACAAGTTTAGCAGGGCAGACCCAGGTCCAGTGTGAACGGGGCTGACCTGAGAATAACCCAGATCGATGGTGCTGTGTAAACAGTGTCTGACCTGGGTCTGATCTGGGTTGGAACCATGCCTGAAAACCCAGGTTGGACCCGGATTTTTGATGGAAAAGAGGTATTACTGCATGGGGAAAAGGAGTTGTAGCCTCGGAATTTTACACCCGGAGCTATTAAATTACCAGTCAGTCATTTTCCTCATGCGATAAATCTGTGTCTAAGGTGCGTTAATCCGCCCATATATTCAGGAATAAGTACCCAGAGCTATTGATTAAGCCACAATAAGGGCAAAAAGCCCAAAAGCCCTACTTAACGCGGATTTCTAATCAAACTTAAGGAGGAGGTGAACCGTAAAGTGCTGCCTGTGGGCTTTTCGTGAGCTGCAGCGGGCTGCAATTGAATAGCCCCGGGCACTGCACTGCGAATTGCGATTGTGAATCTGCCTGGCCACTGTAGCCTTTTTGAACAAGGTGTAATATGCTCTGTGAATAACCTATATTTGTGTTAATTTAGGGGAAAAATTTAGTGTAGGGTGGGCAATAAGCAGCCCTCCAGCTGTTGTTGAACTACACAACCCAGCATGCCTTGCAACAGTTTTAGTATGGCCAAATAGCAAAACTGTGGCAAGGTATGCTGGGATGTTTAGTTCTACAACAGCTAGGGGGTTGCTTATTGCCCACCCCTAATTTAGAGGAACTATCCCTGTGTTTTTTCTAATATGTACGCCCACTGTTCCTGTTAAACTATCCCAACAGCACTTTGCCATTGATCACTCACTCGGACCATCACTTTCCTAATTGTACAATATAAAAAAACCTCTCTATATTAAACAGATAAGCAAGGTGTTTCTGGAGGCAGCACACGTCTAACATTAGCCATAAAATAATATTGTACGCTGTTAGTACTGCATACAACAACATGGAAGGGCAAGATATTGCTGCTTAGAAGACATTTATTTAAAGGCTTATTAGGAGCCTTTGACAGAAAACAGCTATTACATGGAAAACATTTACTGTTATAAGAGGGGATGTGATATAAAACGGCTGAGCAATTCCTCTCTGGGAGAGAGAGAGGCTTGATTCAGTACAGGAAATCAGTCCTATCACCTCAGTAACCTAATCTGACGCTACAACACAGAACATGTCATTCTGCCAAGAAATGTTCCATTCCTGCAGGTCTGCTTTCACTAACCACTTCTGACTAGGGGGCAATTTATTGCTTCATTGCCAGAACATTTTCCAATTTTGATGCGTGTTTTTAAACAGAATAATTTTGAGAAGAAGCTTAGTATACATTAGTAAATTTAGCCTTCGTTTGGGATTTTTCTTTTCTTTTCAGGACAGCGGCCTGTGCTGCTTTAGGAAACATAGGCCCTGATTCAGACCCGCTCGCAGCTGCTGGCCGATTTTTAATTTTTATTTTTTTCTCCAGCCGCTCGCAAAGCTGTGAGAGACCACCCACAGCTTGTACGAGCGGCCAGGAGAACAAAGCGATAATCGCGAACATCGGCCTTGCGATGAGACCCTGTGGTAGGGTCTAGGCTTCTGCAAGGCCGAGTGGACCTCCTGCTCTAATAGACCAGGAAGTCCACTACTGACATCAGTAGTGATGTCATTTTGCCCTCCCTACAAACACCAGGCATTCTTAAGGAAACGCCTGCGTTTGTCCGGCCACCCCCCCCTACCCGCCCACTCACCTTCAACAGCCGCCCCGTCTTGTTGCGAGCACCATAGCGAGTGAACTTCAGTCGCTTGGCCAGGGCTCACGCACGCCGGACGCGGCGCATGCGCAGTGCACAGACATCGGGCCGCTTGAGAGTGCACAGCGCTTGCGAGCGGCTCTGAATGAGCTCCATAGTGGGGAATTCAATAAGAGGCAATAAGCTGTTTTCGTGTGAAAAGTTATCACGTTTCGTAAACGATGGTTATCGCCCAATTCAATTGCAGGTTAACACTCAATAATTGCGGCTGTATCTGCATGCGAAGAGCTACGTTACAGTGTCACAGCCACCGACACTAACGTAGCGTTTCGCATGCAGAAGCACCCGCAGTCGCACACAGAATAAAGGCATGCCATGTATCATTTTAATCATCACGGCGATTACGCGTTGTTTAATACGACTTGTAGCGTACAGAGGGCCTGATTCAGACCCGCTCGCAAGCGGGTCGATGTTGGCCCAGTGCGCATGCCGTCGCTCCGGGTCTCGCTACAAAAGGGGCGTGATGTCGATGTTGAGTGACAGCACATCCCCTTTGGCACTCTTGGGCTTGCGGCAACGAGACCCTACCACAAGGATCTCGTCGCAAGCCCGATGGTCGCGATGGTCTTGACCATCGCGACCATCTTTTTGGCCGCTCACTATAGCTGTCGGTGGTCACCCACAGCTATGTGAGCGGCCAGGAGGCCGCTCTAAAAATAAAGAGGACGGCCCTGATTCAGAGCGAGCGCTCTGTCAGAGCGTCTGGCTCTGAATCAGGGCCAGAGGTAAGAGGTATGTTGACACATCTGTAGGAGTATCACACGTATACTATGTATAAGGTGCAGTTACATGTTATTTGTAGTTTGATGTTAGAGAGAGACTGTCTCAGAACTCCCTAGTTTTAATTCAGTGTAACTAAAGCTGGGTACACACTAGAATATCAGAATGATATATTGTGTGAATTGTATAGTGTGTACGCCTGATTGCGCATGCATGGTGGTCTTTAATCGCACTGTTCCGTCTGCAGTGCTGCACAGCAGATGGGACGATGCAATGAAGGACGCCATGCTCCTACATGCAGCACAGAACGATACATGGCAGATCATGCAGTATATACGGCTGGTGCAATGTATAGTTACATAGCGTTGTTCTGCAGCTGGGTACACACATCGTATAGTGTGTCCCCAGCTTTGGATCCAATAGCAGCTGACCTCCCCTATAGCACCTGATGACGTGACTAGTGTGATGTCCATGCATTTTTTTGTGGTCAATGTGGCTGATCTGTACATCGCAATCACTTACAGCACTGTCTGCAGTAACTGTGTGGTCAGGAACCATAATAATAGTTATTGGTCACTGCACTAGAACATGCATCTGTCACATACATCTGGGTTCTTAGAATAAAGCCTTGTGCTTGATTGTAATGCCGCGGTAATCAGCCAGCCTCAATTAACATCAGCTGGGAGGCAGCCAAAATTATAAGTATTTAAAACCCAAACCCTTTTCCCAACCTAATTCTCTCCCTTTGCCCACCTCCATGTCTCTCCCTTTACTTACCTTTAGCTGGTCTGCAGCAGATCACTTCCTGTCTGATTTGTTGTAGTACCCCATTCATCAACAGGCAGCCTGAGGATTCACTGACTGTTGCTTTCCACTGACAGGACCGCTCCTGCACGCTCCCCATGCTCATCACAAAAAAAAAAACCCTCCCCTCTGCATTCTGAGCTCCAACCCCTCTCCCACCATGCACAAGAAAAAAATAAATACACTGGATAGTCTCATTATGTCACCGGTCGCCGCAGCACTGCGGTGAGAGCACAGCATTACACCAGGGAGCAGCGGGCACAGTTTTGGGAACCACTGGTCTATGCTTCGATTTCAAAATATTAGCGCAGCATGGGTAAGTCCCAGATACTTTACCAGCTGATCGGTGGGAGGGTATGCTGGGACTTGTAGTTTCACAACAGCTCGGAGAGTCACAGGTTGGCCCAGGCCTGTATTAGAGCCTTTAGAAGACTAATTATTATGAAAAATTATAAAATGCTTCTATGGGAGCAATTCAATTTGGCAAGACGGACTCAATGTGCCGTTCTGATACGGCCAACCATGTCCGGTGTTATCGCAAGTTTTCCCTCGCACCTCAAAGAGGTTCACAGGAAGACTTGTGAGAGTAACATAACTGGCGATACATCGCCGATATTTAAATTCTCCCCTATGGACATTAAACTGCGTTACCTTGTAATGGTTAAATGTTACTATCTTCCTCCCTCCCCTCGCTGGTGCCCCAGGGATACAACAGTTTGTGGTGCTGCATAGGGGGAGTTAGATGTGAGTTGGAAGAACCAAATTGAAGGCAACAATCACAGAATGAATGTTTTTTTTTCCCTTCTGCTCTGGTGTCCAACCACCTCCCCTTGCAGTAATTTTAATGTTGCGACCACAATGGGTCAGTTGACAGAGACAGAGAAGCCCTGAAAAACAGCTGCACAGAGGCGCCCCGGGGGCTCCTGAAAGGTTATGGAGCAGGTCACTAATATATAACCATTAGGTGGCAATGTAGCTTTAAAGAACCTTATATTACAATCATTTCCTCTAAGACGACAAAAAAAAAAAAACTACTAATCCAATGTAAATCTGATTAATACAATTAGATTTTCCTGCCTCTTTGAATGAGTTCAAACAAACAATGTCCTGTGAAGTCTGACAAATTATGAGAACATTTTTAGCTATAAATTATGAAGCAGAAAACACGGATCTAACTTTAACTACATCCTGCGAAGTTCCCCCACAAGACTAATTACACAGCCAAAAAAAAAAAATTGTTCAGTTGTGAAGGATATTTGAACGTATTCAGGGTATTTTGTTGTTGCTGTATTCAAAAATGAAAGTAGTTTTTTTTTTTTTACATTTTCTAGTTCTTGAGATAATGGACATCCTCAAGTAATAGGGAACTTGTCCATAACGCATGTATATGGGAATTTATCTGTACATTCCGGAAGAAGAGACATGCAAATATTCCAAGCGTTCACTCCGTGATCATTCAAGAAATTCCCCATATATATATATATATATATATATATATATATATATATATATATATATAAATATATATATATATATATATATATGTGATCGTCCACCCAACCAGCAGTCAGTTGACAGCTACAGGATGCGGTCTATATTGCACGCAGGGATTTCGGTGCCCAGAATGCAACACCGGATTCCTGACACAATCCCGGTGCCGGCATCCAGACCACTGGAATCCTGAAGATAAGTACCGGGGGTTAGGGGGAAGGGTTAGGCACAGGCACTAAGGTTAGGTTTAGGGTGCAGGGAGGGGGAGGTTAGGTTCAGGCACTGGGGCGGGAGGGTTAGGATACCTACTGACAAGTGTCGGTATCCTAACCCTGTCAGGATGCGGGCGTCGCGATTCTGTCCACCAGGATTACGAGCGCCGGCATCCTGGACCCATCCCGATAGTTACTGTGCTTTTCTTGTTTCTCATCTGTGTCTCAAAAAATAGAAAAGAGATATAATGGCACCACAAAGTTACCTCTAATAGGATTGGCAATAAAATGAGTGTTGATCAGTGTTATACGTGCAGTGTACAGCACATTCAGAGTGAGCGGTTTAGAACATGAAAGTATAACAGTGACCTCTGAGTAACACATAGGACAGGAGTTAGCAGATTCTACGCACATTTGATGTAAAGTGGCTACACAAAAGTAATGGTCTCACGGGAACAGCTGAATGACCAGACCAAACATGGCTACTTTTGCTGAGCAGATTCTCCGTTCCATTCATTAGGATTGGATTTTGAGTGTACATTAGAACTATGGGGTCTAATCAGTATGGCTGAAAGAAATCAAATTAGCAAACCATTCATTTTCGAGAGTGTGGGGCCAGATTTAGAGGATGGCCCTACCATATCGAACAGCAGCCCTACAACAGCATTTATTGGAGGGGAACATTTATGAAACCAGAAGCAATAGTACAATATTCAGTAACCAATCTTTTTTCAGTACTGTATGACAAACATTCTTTGCAGCTACCTGTGCCCCAATTTTCAGAAATGCACTGTACTGCTGAGCTATTTGTTTAGACATATTTGCATATACACCACTAATACACATATATGTAATTTAAGAAGCAAAACATAAAGAGAAACAATTAGATGCTGGATAAAATATGAATAAAGAGAATCCACTTGCTTATCATACAGAAACTTGGCAGATGTGCCAACACTAAAGTTACAATAGAAAAAAAACAATGAATAAATACATTCGGTACACGTTGTACGCCTTTAGCAAAACCTTGGCTACAAGTGAACATAATACACAAAGCACAGTGCAAAGCATTACGCTATTGAAAGTTTATAGGGGGGAGATATTTCAGTTGCTTGGCCTGGTTGACATAGAAAAGCGGTAAAATAACTGAGCAGAGCAGGATGAAACTAATACAGACAGTATGGACCCATAGCACATACAAAATACATATACCAAGTATATCTTATGACCACGCACAAGATAAGTACAATAAGGGTTTCATTTTTTTTTAATTTCCCCGTGTTTATCCAATAAGGACTCCCTGTCACTTTGCAGTCAATTCAACTCTGCGGGAATGGCGTCAGCAGAAAGCTCCCGAAGCTTTTCAATTCAGCAGCCTAGGTGTAGAACATTTGTTGAACCTTCTACAAAAGTGTTGGGAAGAACTTCCTAAATAATATTTGAGTTTCATTATAGATGTCATGAGCGTGTACAATGGTTATATCAGCAAAAGGCAGCTACTTTGACGAGTAAAAAAGATTAGATTATAGTTGGTTAAACAAAACGATGCTATGATTATCTGCCATATGCTTCCATTTCAGAGCACATTCACACATTAAACTAAACTTCAATAAAATTTGTAAAAAAAAAAAAAAAAGGGGGAACTGCTAAAACTTTTTACCGGTTGTGAATACGTAGTATCTTGATCTTATACAATATCTGAAATGTTTACATATATACCTGAGTATGTTACCAACAGCTCTGTCATATAAAACAGCCTGCAGCGTAGTTCTAGCACTTTGCAATAGATGAGTGATAATGCTTTTTAATTACACACAGGAAATCTTCTCACCTTTAAATAGAATGGGACTAAAACGTACACTGCAAAGCTGTAGGCACGAGCTTCCTCTCTACAGTGTAACTATGATGCTGTGAGCACTAACATAAGTGAGGGTGAGGAAAAACTCATCTCCAGTGACTCAACTCATGGAAGCTACTGTAATCAGGGTGGCTGCTGCTTTTGGGCCACCAGTGTAAAATTAAAAGGGACTGTCTGCCAGAGAGCTGGTAAGTAGACTACTTACACTGTCACCAACAGGTGGAACATCAGCCATTTTAATTCAATTGATTTTAAGGAGCCAGTAAGTTTTGGCAACTGATCCCCATTCTTTTGTTTACTTTGCTCTGGAATGTGCTGGCTTACTCTCGTAAAACGTCTAGAAAACGCATTGTGAATTTCATCATCACTCAGACTCTGGCTTCTAATAACCCCATCTGCTGACAGGACTGCTTGATCTTTACTCACCAAATTCCTCTCTGGTAAAAATCACCCCAGCCCAGTAGGTCTACTTCATGCTGTACAACACAGCAACATAACACCTTATAAGGGAGTAATGCGAAACGCGTGGTAGAGGATGACACAAGGCTTTGGCCAGCTGATTCGTGGTCATTGATAATTATGATCTTTCACATGCTTTATCTACTTTTGGCAAAAATAGGGTTGAAACCCCCTAATGGAAGTGTGACTGAAATCTAAAGTCTGTGCTCTCAGATTATATGACCATATTACTTTCTAACAATTCAGAAGCATTCTTAATGTAAGATTTGCTTTTGCGGGATTATACCAGCTGTTTAGCTGGCGGCAATGCAAGCATCGCCTGTATCATGTGGTAGGAAGCCATTTTGTGGGCTTTGCCCAACTCATGAGCATACTTCCCATTAATGCCCTATGAACCAATGACTAATGAATAATGGCTGCATCTCACGAATATAAATACTTATTTTAACACAGTCATTATACTAGCTTGTGATAAACACATATGTTAATCATTCAACGCTCTTATCTCACCAGTAGTGTTTAAAAATGCTGATCCTGTTTTGAATTTCCATTTCCTTAAAAAATAATACAAATACATAAATAAACTAAAACATAGAATGTCAGGAAATGACTACTAGGCTACATTACCACTCACAGAGGCGGAAACATTATAGAAGGCCAACATTATTCTTTTGGTAACGGATAGCGATCTGCAAGCTGTTGCTGGATTACATAAACAGAAATATGGGATGATGTGGTTATGGCTCGTACACAAAGGCTAGGATTCTGCAGTGTATTGCAAAAGGCGATAAACATTATTCACTGTGAATAAGGAAAATATACACACAAGGGTGATCTACCCAGTACTAGAAAGGCACGCCAGTTTGCCCCAGAACAGCTGAATTCTTTGTGACATGGATTCAACAAGTTGCTGGAAACATTATTAATGATTCTGGCCAATGGTGACACGATAGCATCACTCAGTAGCTGCAAATTTGTCAGCTGCACATCTCCAGCTCTACCACATAACAAAGGTCCTCTACTGTACTGAGATCTGGTGACAGTGGAGGTCACTAGAGTACACTGATATCATGGTCATGTTCGTGGAACTAGCTTGCAATGTAACTATGGGGGGCAGGGGGGGATTTATCAAAATTTGGAGAGAGAAAGTACCAACCAATCAGCTCCTGTCATTTTTCAAACACAGCCAGTAAAACGATAGTTAGGAGCCAATTGGTACGTTCTCTCTCCAAGCTTTGATAAATCTCCCCCATGGTGCATTACCCTGCTAGAAGTAGCCATTAGAGAAACGTAAACTGTAGCCATAAAGGGATGCACAAGGTCAGCAACAATGCTTCCGTACGTTCTTATTGTTACAATCCTTTAATGGTCATGTTACACTATCCTTGTTGAGAAACTTTCCTTTCTCCTTAGCTCCCAATGACATTGGCGGGTTTCTTATTCTTTAAGAACACCCCTCTAAATTTCTGGAAGCCTATTACACTTATTGTTATAGTCATTATATAGTGCATTTTCTGTCAGCATTTATCAAATTCTCAATTAGTATAAAGGAGTCTAAAGTGTGCCAAGAAAACATTCCGCACACCAGCACCAGCCTGAGCAGTTGGCACAAGGCAGTATGAATCCATGTTGCTTACACCATATTATGACCCTACAATCTATGGGGGGAATGCAATTGTTTTTTCGCTTGCAGCTTATAGTGCCGGACACCAGACAGAGCATTACAATTGCTGCTCTGTATGGGCGCATACAGCGGCTGGAGCACACATTTCTGCTTGCATCACCCAGGCAGCCGAGCAGAAAATGTGCGATAAGTCATGAGTTGGGGCACCCAAAGCAGGACGTTAGATGGGTTTAGCCATATTACGCGGCAAAACCCTGTCTATTTGGGTGCGATATGTATGGGCAACCAAAAACGAAAGCAATTGAATATCGCATCCCGATCTCCCGTTACTTTAGATGGGAGATAGGGTGCAATAAAACATTTGAATTGCCCCAATATGTCGCACCAGAACTCAAGATTTGTCAGACCTGCTCAGTGTTGGAAAGCATGTGCCCACTGTGGGCCTGATTCAGAGCCGAACGCTCTGAATCAGGGCGTTTTTTTTTTTTTTTGTGCGGCCCCCTGGGCCAGCGGCTATCGCGGCTTGCGACGAGACCCTTGTGGTAGGGTCCGTTGGGTACGCCTCCGTTTGGCCAGCCCCCCCCCCCCGCCCACCTCCAAAATGGTGCGAGCTGTCGATTAAAATCGAAAGCCGCCCCCTTTTAGTGCGAGACCCAGAGCGACAGAGTGGTCGTCTCTAGCCGGGTCTCGCGCATGGCGCACGTCGAAGCCGGCTCCGGCATGCACAGTGGCCAAACATCGACCTGCTCGCGAGCACTATGCGGGTCTGAATTAGGCCCTGTATCCCTAATCTCCTGCTCTTAGCCAGGAAAAGTGAAACCAGGTGTGGTCTTCTGCTGCTATAGCTCATTTACAATTCCACATGCTGTGCATTAAAAAATGCTTCTGCATACCACTGTTGTAACGCATGGTTATTTTTACTACTGCACCAGTCTTGTCAGCTTGAAACAGTCTAGCCATGCTCTAACCTCTTTAACAAGGCATTATTGCCTAAAGAACTGCTGTTCACTGCATGTATTTGATGTGTGCAACATTCTCTGCAAACTATAAAGACTGCTGTGAGTAAAAAAAAAAAAAACACAGGAGATCAGCAGTTCTTAAGATACTCATACCACTCTGCCTGGCAGCAACAATAGAGTCTTAAATCACATTTCCTCCTCATTCTGGTGTTTGATCGGAACAGCAGCTAAGGCTCCTGATCTCACTTTATGCATTGAGACACTGCCACATCATTGGCTGATTAGATATTTCCATTAACAAGCAGGTGGCCACTAACCACATAAGTTCTAACACGCAGAGAGCAGAATCAGCAGTAGGGTCCAGGTGGGGTGTTTTATAGGATGAAATATTACTTTCCTGATTAAGTGGGATGGGAGGAACACCTTAAATATGGATATGGCCTCCGTATATTATTAATTCACAACAAGTAGAGTCACTTCACATTTCTGCCTATGTTATTATGATCACTTACTTCAATATTAACCGGAACTTTTCATTATAACAAGACTTGTAGTCTTTAACTGGGTCTGTAGGAAACCTGGAAGAAAAAAAAATGTAGTCAAATCAGTAAATATAAATTCAAGCTCTATATTTGTAAATCTGATCAGGTCATCCAGGTACTCTTCTAATATCTGTTAGTACTGGCCACTCTGGTACAAATTAACATAACAGCTTCTATCATTCTTTATCTACCCAGTCGCCAACTCCGCTATCTCATCTAACACTTGGAGGGAATAGAGATATCACCAAGTACATGAGGCACTAAAGCTGGGCACACACATTGACGACGGACCGGTCTGCAGACCAACCCGCTGTCAAGGGCGACCGATTGGTAAGCTATACACACTCAGTAATCGGTCGCTCGATGTGTCTGGGCTGACATCACAACTGGGCAGGCATTTAAATCAGCAAGTGTACAGGTGAGCGGGGTCGCCCATACACACATGCAGACACATATCAGGTTGGCTGTGCTGTAGGGCCGACCTGATATGTCTGTGAACGTCGTCATTCACAGACACATCAGGTGTATTCCCCCACCTATGAACCCATGATAGATTGCTTGCCGAGAGAACGAGCGATATATCAACAAGTGTGTAACCCATCTTAAGGGGGAGATTTAGCAAACCTTCTAATGAGGAAAAGTGGAGGGTCTTACCCAGAGCAGCCAGTCGGCTTCTAGCTATCATTCTATAGATACAGTAGATAAATGACAGCTAGAATGTAATTGGTTGCTTTGATCAACACCTCTATTGTCCTCTCTATAAGATTTGATATACACAGTAATAGAGTTTACTCCAGTGGTGTCAGCAGTTGTAATAAAATGGATAGGGTCAAATATGGAAGTAGCCACAAAATCAAACTAGCATTCTTGGAAACAAGTTTTTTTACATTGTAGTGAACGAAGCCAAATTCACAAGCGAACAGCTTAGCAAGACAAAGTGGTAACATAATAAACAGTTATAACAAGACAATATATTAACATATATGATTTTATTGCTGGGTAAAAGTAAATGTGATTGTTGCAGGAAAATGCATATAGAGTGTAAATGGAAATATTTAATGCAAGCAATATGGCTAAAACATAAAACATACTATATACATCAGCAGCTCCATCCCATCATACCACCCATAGAGCACCATATAGTGTCACATGTCCCCATATATCCCAAAGTAATGGTTAAATATCAACTGATAAACCCTCATATTCCTTCCTATAGCCTTATGTGATTTCCCAAGCCAAATTAGTGGTTGTCACCACTGCCCCAAACTGTGCACTGCAGTATAAAGTAAGCAAAGATGGGTATGGGAAAAAGTCACGCTATAAGTAGAAATATGGTAAGAACTTACCCTTGTTATCTCTTTTTCTACGAGGTCCATTGAGTCCACAGGAAACCTTTGGGTATAGGTGATGACGAAGACATCCGGGCCCCATGTAGTTACATTTTTTCTTCCAGGATGCAACGTGGACTCCCTCTATACCCCGCCCCCGGGCCGGAGGCTCCTCAGTTACATAGCGAGCCAAAGGCCGGAGGAGGATAAAAGAGAAAAAAGTCTGGAACACACTAGAATCACATTCTCACACCAAAGGAGACGGAAAACTGGTGACCAGAGCGAAGCCCATCTGAAGTACAGGTGTGAAAAAGAGATAACAAGGGTAAGTTCTTACCATATCTCTACGTTTCTACTTCAGGGTCCATAGAAGGTCCACAGGAAACCTTGGGGATTCCCAAAGCAGTACCCTCAAGGACGGGGACGCTCCTGTGCAGAAAGGAAAATCTGCCACTCAGAATGCTTCCTTCGGGCGGCGAAGGTATCAAAGGCATAATACCTCAAAAAGGTCTGGATAGGAGACCACGTGGCCGCCTTACAAAGCTGTACAGCCGAGGCACTATGACTAGTTGCCCATGAAGGGCCTACAGACCGAGTAGAATGAGCAGTAACAAAGGGCGGGACTGGAAGACCCTCATGAATGTAAGCCTCAGAGATAGCCATGCGAAGCCATCTAGCCAAAGTTTGTTTATTGGCTGGCCATCCTCTCTTGTGGAATCCATAAAGAACAAACAAGGAGTCAGATTTTGAAGGAGAACTGGTACGATCCACATAAATCCTGAGGGCACGTACCACATCCAATGAGACCTCCCCTGCCGAGAGGTCTGAGGAATTAAAGGCCGGCACAATAATTTCTTCATTAATGTAGAAACTAGAGACCATCTTAGGAAGGAACCCAGAGCGAGTTCGAAGCACTGCCCTGTCCCTATGAAAAACTAGAAATGGGGAACGACAAGAGAGAGCCCCTAAATCAGAACTCTTCTGGCAGAAGCAATGGCCAGAAGAAAACAGTCTTGGCAGTAAGCCATTTGAGATCCACTGAGCCCAGTGGTTCAAATGGAGGGCTCTGGAGAGCCTTAAGGACAACAGCCAAATCCCAAGGCGCTACAGGAGGGACAAAGGGAGGCTGGACACGAAGGACCCCCTGCAGAAATGTGCGGATGTCAGGAAGAGGAGCAATCCTTCGCTGGAACACCACTGAAAGGGCCGAGATATGGACCTTCAGTGTAGCAAGGCGGGCAAGGTCTAAACCCGCTTGCAGGAACGCCAACACTCTGGGTATCCTAAACACTTGAGAGTCGTAATCTCTGGGACGACACCATTCAAAGTAGGTATGCCACACCCTGTGGTATATCCTGGCAGAGGCAGGTTTCTATGCTCTGAGCATGGTGTTAACCACAGAGCTGGAAAACCCTTTGGACCTTAAGAGGAACGTCTCAAGAGCCACGCCGTCAAAGACAGACTACCCAGATCTGGGTAGAGGCAAGGACCCTGAGACAACAGGTCCGGATATTGAGGCAATAGCCACGGAGTGTCGCTGGAGAGACTCCGAAGATCTGAGTACCATGGATTTCGGGGCCATGCTGGAGCCACCAGCAGGACCATGCCTCCCTCTTGTTTGAACTTCCAAATTACTCAAGGAAGGAGGGAGATTGGAGGAAACCGGTACACAAGCTGGAAAGTCCACTTGACTGACAGAGCGTCCACCAAGAGAGCACTGGTGTCTCTTGTCCTGTACCCGTACTGAAGCAGCTTGTGATTTAGTCGAGAGGCCATGAGGTCCACGTCTGGAAGGCCCTACCTATCCACTAAGAGTTGAAACACTTCTTGGTGAAGAGCTCAATCCCCTGGATGCACGTCGTGACGGCTGAGGAAGTCCGCTTCCCAATTCAGCACCCCTGGAATGAACACAGCAGATATGGCTGGTAGATGGCCTTCCGCCCATGTCAGAATGCGTCACACCTCTGTCATTGCCGTCTGACTTCGAGTTCCTCCTTGATAGTTTAGATAAGCCACTGTCGTGGCATTGTCTGACTGTACTTGCACAGGTTTTCCGTGAAGCAACAGCCTGGTTTGCTGCAGAGCCCTGAAGACTGCAAGCAGTTCCAATATATTGATTGGAAGCGCAGTTTTCTCTGCGGTCCACCTTCTCTGAAAGGAGTGTGGATCCGTCACTGCGCCCCAGCCCCGAAGACTGGCATCCGTGGTCAAGAGCTAGCATACTGTCACAAATAAATGGCAGAAAATAATAATACCTGCACTTAATGACACTTCCTTAAATCAACTACAGAGACTTAACATCTAGTAGGACAACAGAGGAGAGGTATGTAGGGGGACCCTTACTCCGCACTGCCTGTGGAGTTCAGCAACACACAGCCACGAGAATGACCATCGAAGAACTCATGGGGAGGCGGAGCCAGAAATAGGAAGCTGTCACAAATCAAGCCAGACCACAGTGGAAAGGCATGTCCAGCAGCGGGGAGGAGCCGGCTGTTAGACAGGGAAGGCTGGCCAGCGTTTAGCCCCTGGGACGCTGGAGTGTTCCGAAAAACTCCAGTCCCAAGTCTCAGGTGACTCAGTGCCTGGCCACACTTGCCGTCATCCCGAGGGTGTCCCCCAACCCTGAAGGAAAAAGACTGCGTCTCTGCAAGTGTTGCTTACCTGCACCCCTTAGCGTCCAGCCGCAGTCTAGTAATCCTCCGGGGGCCCTACTAGCCAAGAACCCTGAGGCCCGCTGAGAGGCATGGATCAGTACCGGCGTCTCAGCACCAGTGGCCGTGCAAACTTCTACTGGACTGTTCACGCTGACCGCACTTAGAAAAACTTGACATTTTCAGGGCTGCTTGTAACAGCACCACTGCAATACAGTGACCCGACTCCGTCGGGCACCAAACGAAACTGAGGAGGTCCTGGGAGAAAAAAATAATAACTGCACGGTGCGGGGATGTCTCCGTCATCACCTATACCCCAAGGTTTCCTGTGGACCTTCTATGGACCCTGAAGTAGAAAACAAGCTGCCTAAGTGGTCATAAGGTATTACCAAAGAAATACTGTTAAACCTTTTTTTTTTGTATAGCAGTCTGCACTGCAGTACCTCCAACTAGATTGAGCATGGAACTTGCTTTTCAGAGCTAAAGGTTGTGCTTCTACATAATTGGTAAATGGCACAATGTTTTGTTTCATACACTATGGGCTCGATTCAATTCAAAGCGAATTGAATAGCGCCGGGAATGAGTTCCCGGATCTATTCAATTCAGTACGCTGTTAAGCCCAACTAAGGATTTCTTCTCACACCCCTCCTTTGTTGTTTTTTTATTAAACCAGTGCTTATCCCTCCTTAATATAGGCATTTAGTACACTTCAAAAAGACTAATTTCTGAGTATTGTTTTATACAGCAAGTACCCGGTAACACTATGCAATGCAGACATTGGACAAGCAGCAGTTCTTCCGCATTAAATATATTTTGTCAACATTCATCATCTCAACGCGAGAATGTCGACCATTCATCATGTTGACATGATTAGAATGTCAACAAAACGTTCTTGGTGGTCCTGCTTGGTCTCCCGGGTTTGGCGGTCAGCTGACTGAGTTCCGTCTGATCCTGTGGCGGTTCTGGCAGTGAGTAACGCTAACCCTTAACCGTCCCCCCAGCAACCGAACCCTAACCCTCCCCTCCCACAGCCTACCTCTGTCAGCATTCTGAAAATGAGGCATTTGACATGTCGACATTTCAGATATTGACATTCTGCAGATGTCGACATGTTTCATTGTGGTGTCAACATTGTAAATGTTGAAATGATGACTGCATCCCTTTGTTTCTGGTACCCAAAGCTCATGTTTTATCCATGTTTTCTAACTCCCATAATACTAGTAACATGGTACAGCAACAGGCTATCATGCATTTGCTTTGGGCATAAGTAGTAAACAAAGAAAAGAGGACAAGCGTATAAGCACATATATGCGGGCCATACATCTACGACCCCTATTCCCCGTTCTGCCGAGCCAATCGGCGATCAAGAATTTGTTGGAAGCCTTATAAGGATTTGGTGGCAAACTGAATCTTACTAAAAACTGCGGAGATTGAACTGAATGTCAAATCATCGGCTAGTAACGGACTCTTATTTTAATTTTTAGATTATACATTCTTATTTAAAGGAGACACAATCATCAAAACCACAAAATATTTAGTTTCTCGTTAGACAAATAAACAACTAGACTCAGAGCTAGAATAGATGTTATTAGATAAAACATTCTACTCGTCATTTTACCCAATTTTGTCCATATTGTGTTTCTCTCAGTTATATCAGTATCAATTGCATTACACATAGAACAAAATATAAATAAATTATATATAGATATATATATATATATATATAGATATATATATATAGAGAGAGAGAGAGAGAGAGAGAGAGAGAGAGAGAGAGAGAGAGAGAGAGAGAGAGAGAGAGAGAGAGAGAGAGAGAGAGAGAGAGAGAGAGAGATCATCATTATGTTCATTAATATTATGCAGACTGGCGCAGTCCATTGACTTTTTATTAAACAAGTGAATAAACACAGCAGAGTCACATGAGTATCATTTAGAAAGACATTTAGGAGACATTTGGAGATTAGGTCACAGATTATAGAATGACTGATTAAACAGAAGACAACACACAATGAATATGCTTTTTATATAGCTCTGGATGATGAAACTAATGTGCATGCGTGATTAATGCGTTAGTTTTTGGTTATGCGTTGCTGAGAGTTAAAGCGGAGGTTTTTCTTGATTATAGGAGCATTTTGATGAAAGGGTCTCTTTAATATACCTTAGTGCATTGTTCAGAAAGTCTGTAGTCGACGGTTTGAGCGTTGTGCAAGGCTCTTGTAGGGGCACAATGGACCTGTACATACGAGATTCCAGATCAATAAGTCAAAACAAATGGGGAAAAAAAACTGAAAAAAAAAATATACTTTTATAAATTCGTTTTGGGAAAAAAAAAATATATCAGTTACGGCTAGGCTTCATAAACGACCATTGTTCTGCTTTACTTCCCGCAGACACAGGAGCAAGGGGTCCCAACAGTGGCTGTCTGTTTCATGTTCTGTCTGATCATGTGATTTTTACACGTGGTTACATGTGAGTCAATGCGCCCTCGGCTTTCATTTTCCACAATACTGGTATCCACAGAGTCGAATTTTAATAGTATGTCTTGTCACAGGCTTAGATGAAAGTTGACTGAAATTGCCAACAAGTGGTAGCTGTAACAAACTATGTAGGGCACAAAGTTAGGACTATATATGCAAAATACTACTATGTAAAGATCCAGACTGGTGCTAAATAAATGTACTGTATGGCCTCCTTTGCTGAAAATGTATTTTATTAGTTTTCGTATATCCAAGTAACAACTGCAAACTGTTAATGCTAAAAAGTTGTTGCTAAATAAGTATTTGACTAGCAATTTTGCTGCGAACATAATTTCCCTATTTTATTTATTTTTTTTTTTTTTAGATGCATCCGTCAAGGGAGAGTTAAAACTTGCTGACACCTGCTGATAAGGTTGGCTGCCTTCCCATAAACTTTCATTATCTTTGGCTTGCAGATAATTTATTGAAACCTGCTCTTGTGTAAAGCAGTGTAGGTTGAGGACTCAAATGACAGAAAACACTGCAAATTTCAAAAGACACTTTAATGTGCAAACTGCTGAACTGTTAATGGAACAAAGACTGGGAGGTCTCTAGGACACCCGGCCTTGTACACATGTGATTTCATACAACCAAACTGTTTTCAAACTGCAAACACAAACTGGACACAAGCTAACGGGACATAGAAAGTAAACCGAACCAGTTTTTACTGCATCGGTTATAATAGGTGTATTACTGTAAATAATAGGAACTGTTTCTATTTGCTTTTCCCCATTTATTTTAATGGCGTATTTAAAAAATAAAATAAAATCAGCATTACAGAAAATAACCCAAAACAAGGTAGTTATTCTAATCTACGAGAAAAATAATAGGTTTTATAATGTCTTTGAAAGCTATAGGACAGTGCAGACATTATATACGGATATTACTACTTATGATTAAAGGCTCATATGACACTTTTGGGTCAGTTCAATTAGCCGCGAGTCAGCTCGCCCCACAAGTAAGGGTGGGCATGCATTGCGCTTATGGTATCCCCGGACTCACAGACCCTTTTTAGCTGCCCCAAAGGGCAAGATGATGTGCCCTTGATGGAGTTTCCACGCTACTGAAACGACATTGTCCTGTACGTGGCTAATTGATCTGACCCCACTCGGTGTGACCAGCTTAATGCATAAATACAAGCATAGGAATACTCATGCTTGGCAATAATGGCAGACTCTATGGGGTCAATTCAATTAGATCTCACCCCGGACTACTGGAGTTTTGTACGCAGCCCCATGGGACTGCAAACAAAAATCTGTGAGTCTGGTGGTAACACAAGTGCAGCCGTGAGTAAGTAGAGTCTTTTTGAACTGTCCCCTTTTGTGTTTTTAACAAAATTTCCCTACCATACCATCTGCTGGGATAAACATGCAAGTGAATTGCTCAGGATGAAGAGTTGAATGGCCTGCATGTAAAATCAAATAGGGCAATAAATTATATGGCGTATCTGCGTAATCATCAGAGCTCCCTGTAATACAGTCATTCTGTCTGACCCACCAGGTGTCCACCCAAATTATCCAATTAAGTTGTATACATCCATTAGCCCAATCAACCAGATCAGTCAACATAGAAAAAGTATTAACTAACTACTGATCTAACAATAGGTAGTTTTCTCAGAAGCTGCAGGAAGACAGGAGTGAAAACAGATCAGAGTGTCGGACGACCTTTGAGCCGAGCAAATTCAAACATAATTAAACATTATTGATGTTACATGTATAGTAAAAAATAATTAATATATATATATTTTTTTTTTTATTATTTACAATGCACTTACGTAGAAATGGTTTTCTTTTGAACAAATATATGGAGCATGAAATGAAGCAAAGCTGCAAAAACTATTCCAACAAACAGGAACTTTCTCATGACTAAAAAACCTAAAAAAGAAAAAAAAAACAATAAAAACGCAAATGAAATGTACAATTCTTTTAATTACAAAACAAATTGCATGCGTTTGATGCCTAGTATTCATTCGGATATACCTGCGCTTTACTATGGTGCAATCTATGGCATGTTAACAGGTAAAAATAGTCCTAGTGTTCATTCTTGCATCCTGCATGTAATCAGTGAGGAGGGCATATTTTAATTTTGAAGGGCAACATTTTAGACGTGATGTATCACTACAGCTACTGTAGCTGCAGCGATACGTCACATATAAAATTTTGCCCTTCAAATTAAAATATGCCCTGCTCACTGATTACGTGCATGGTGCTAGAATGAACACCAAGTTCACACTTCCAGCCCTAAGTATATTTCTAGCCATAGACTTAACACCAGTCACAATACTAAATACAGACCTAAAATTGTAGTGCTCGTTCATAACTATGAAGGTTTTTGCCCATGGTCAATTTAAGGGTTGAATGGTAAAAGTTTAATAGGAATATTTAGGCAATCTACCCCACACAACCATCTTTCCTCCAAAGTAGTTTGTGAAGTTCAGCATACATGGTCTTCCCCTATGCAGGCCTCCGATTCCCTGACCGCTTACATGATTATTTCAAATCACTATACAACCTTATGATTAGCTGTAAGAATACATGGCCTTTCCTTCCCTAAACAGCCGTCTGATTGGTTTCAACCATACATGGTCTTTTATTCTCTAAATAGATTTCTGATTGGCTAAAAGCATACCTAGGGGTAAATTTACTAAGATGGGAGTTCTATTTAAGAAGTGATGTTGCCCATAGCAACCAATCAGATTCCACTTCTTATTTATCTAGCACCTTCTAGAAGATAATACCTGGAATCTAACTGGTTGCTATGGGCAACATCACTTCTTAATAGAACTCCCATCTTAGTAAATTTACCCCTTAAGCTGCATACACACACAACGATTTTTTGAACGATTAACGTTAAACGATATCGTTTAACGATAATCATTTGAAAAAATCGTTCACTTTCTGAGTCAAATGATGAACGATTATCGTTCATGCGCGTTCACGTTTGTAGTTTAGTCAGACTTGTCAACTGAACGATTTTCATTAAGGGAATATGCAAAAATCGTTTGTAGTTCATAAAAATCGTTCATTACACTTTAAAAAATCTGACAGATAATCTGACAGAAAATCGTTCATAAAAATCGTTCATAAAATCGTTGGTAACAAAATCGTTGTGTGTGTGTATGCAGCTTTAGTATTTCCTTCCATAAGTAGGCCACTGATTGGCTATAGGTATACAAGAACTTTCCTTCCCTAAGCAGCATCCTGACTGTCTATTAGAATACATGGTCTATGCCAGGGCCGGTGCTAGGCGGCCCCCTGCAAACTAAAAACATGCGCCCTCCTACAAATATATCCTCTTGGCATGTCTCTTTAAAATACCCTTATTTGGATTTTTATTTTACTCTTATTCTCTGCTTTTCTCCCTCTCTCTTCTATTTCCTTTAACTGGGGTCTTTATACATATAATAGATGCTTTAATTAGATAAAACGGTCTGCTCGGCATTTAACCCAATTTTGTCCTTATTGTGTTTTTCTCAGTTATATCAGCATCAATTGCATTACACAAATAACACACACATATACTATGAGAGAGAGAGAGAGAGAGAGAGAGAGAGAGAGAGAGAGAGAGAGAGAGAGAGAGAGATGCAACAATGGGCAGCACTCCCAGCGACTTCACAAAAACCCCAGAAACGCTCGTGATATTAAATCAACGTTTCAGAACTCTTATGAAGGTTCTTTCCTCGGGATACAATCCTGATTGTATCCTGTGGAAAGAACCTTCATTAGAGTTCTGAAACGTTGATTTAATATCACAAGTGTTTGTGGGTTTTGTGAAGTCGCCGGTAGTGCCGCCCATTGTTGCATATATTTTTTTCTTTCCAACACAGGGATAGGTAATTTAGGAAGGCACCAGGCGCACATTATATCTTTAGCCCTTTGGAGTGCCGGCCATAATTGCTGTATATATAGATATATAAAACGCAAATTGGGAGGCACTCGATGAGACTTTACACCAAGGAATAAAACACAGCAGTACTTTGCTCTCTTAGACAATGTTTCAGTGTCAAGTCTCATCGAGTGCCTCCCAATTTGCGTTATATGTTTGATCACACGGGATGGGCACCACAGCTATTGCCATCTAAAGAGAAGTGCCGGGTCTGTAGAAAATTCTAGAATAAATATATCTATATATCCTGATGACAGTGCACATTAAACTGGTACTGAAACGTTTAAATGATTAACTGATATTGTTAAGGAGTGTTTATTGCTGTGAGTGCCGCACCTGCTGTGGATACGGGTTGTGAAGGACTGGGAGGGCATCCGGGCGTTTGGATACATGGTTTTTGTGAGTGCCAGACCAAAAGTACGAGACCAAAAATGCTATATATGATGCCATTCACAGACATATCCGTTGTACACACCTGGCGGTGCTCTATAGATGGATATATCGCCCATCCAATGGACGGGTGATATATCTAACAGTGTGTACCCAGCTTTAGTTAACCAGACAGGGATACTTTAATTATGTTGTTTGTATAAGAGGCAACCATTGTTTAACAGACTATGTTCTGATAGTTTACACATTTGATCTGATAAATGAAAGCAGAATACACTGCCAAAAGAGGCTATGGCATCTGGTTTCAAGTTTAAAAAGGAAAGTGGCCGACTAATCCTTCCACAGTCTCACAGTTCTAAACCTTCTACATAATCCTACTTCGTTCACAATACAAACATAAAGGGATATACGTATAATCTTGGCAGTTGTAGGCTACCACTAATCTACAGTTGTAGACAGGTGACATGAAATAGAAAAATAAAATCTGGGCACTTGATTAGGGTGGCCTAAAGCAAATCCACAAGTTGTAGCATACAGAAAAAAATGGGGACGTGTACCCATCCAAAAAATAAAAAAAAGTGTCCACAGAAAAGGAATGACTTGCGCTACTTGTGGTTGAGAAATAGAAATCACTTCAAGTATTTCTTTTACCCATTTACAATGTACAAAATAGCTGTACATACATTCAGATTAAAAATAATATGAAGAAAATCGCTGCTACAACACTGCATGAATAAAACATTTTCACAAAAATGTCATGCATCAGCTGTCATAACACACATCTACATAGCGTTCCCGCTAGGCTGTTTTAGCAGGGTGCGGCGCCCTGCCCTCCTTCTGGAGGGCAAAAAGCACCCTGCCCTCACAGCCTGCGGGTGCCGTCTTCACCCGTGGGTCGCAGTGCCCCGCGGGTGGGGAAATGTGCGGTGACCCGGTCACCTCCGGAGAATAGACGCCGGGCACAATTCTCCCTGTCGGCAGCGTTTGGGGGCTGCCCGGCGTGTCCATAAGTGCTGGGCACGCCCCCAAGAGTAATGAAAAGGGGACACGTCTTATAGACACGCCCCCTTTTCAATGGCCATGCCCCCTTTTCGGGCGCGCGCACAGAAGTGCCCTCTCTAGCTCCGGCGCCCTGCCTGCCGCCGGAGCTAGAGTGAACACTACTACAATCTCCAAACACTTCTGTTATTACCCATACTTGAGGTGGATACACACTTGGTGATATATCGCTACTGCATAGGCAGGTGTGTATACCTGATAGGTCTGTGTACACTTACTGCAGGTGACCACCGACATTTAAATTAAAAATTTAAATGCCCACCCATTTGTGATGTCAGTCCAGACACATGGAGCGGATGCTTGGTAAGTGTGTATTGCTTACCAATCGGTCAAGCTGGCGGCGAATGGGTCTGCCACCTCACATAGCACCTCATGCTGAAAACACAGACACTCCTAAAAATAAAAAAAAATCACCAAACATCACAACATTATCCACAACCAAAAATGTATAAGCATACAGAAGAAAGGAAAAATGCACATAGGGATGCACAGGCCGCAAGAAAAAAGGTAATGCTAAGGATAATCTATTCAATAACGTCTAATGCTGAAAAGAGAAACAGACAGGTGAGGGATTTTATGTAGTGTACCTATGCACAATGCAGGAAAATTCATAGAAGTCTCTGGCAAAGTGCTAATTAGCACTGCAGATTGCAGCCCCCATTATCAATAACGGCGACTACGATTTAACCCCTATGTACTAAACTCTATATATATAAAAAAAAAAAAGCTTTCCAGAGATTAGCCATGGTAGTAGGAGATAGATCTTTCGATCTCACTCTCGCAGACCCAGCTGGCCCCGGAAGCCGACATTGTGCGCATGCGCAGTGACCACTTCCTCCGGGGAAGTCTTTCACTTCTGTGAAAGACTTACACAATTTGCAGGGGATATAACTCGCAGGGACAGTGGTTACTGTAACCGATGTCCCTGCGAGTTCCCCTTGGTACATAGCGAGGATAATTTAATTAAAAATGAAAATATTCCCTTCGAGTTGGGTCGATAATAATTGCGGCTATTATTGATACATAGAACCCTAAATCTGTCTAGTATCAGCTGAGACTCCACAAACTCCTCCCCTAGCAATCCTATAGGACAGGAGAAAACCGCAACTAACATTCACAATCTTAAAGGGTAAACAACTCCAACACATTAAAGAGGCAATACACAGAAAATACCTCATGGTTTAGGGGTCTATTCCAGGCATGCCAACAATCTTGCTGCCTCTTCTGGGAGAGGCAGCCAGTTCGGCACAGCTGGGGGGGGGGGGGGGGGCGTGTCACTGTTTTGAGGGCATGGTGGTGGGACGTGACCACACGATCGCACCATTGCAGCCCTGCCCCGGGGCCACGATGACGCAGTTCATCACGAATCGGCTCATTAGCTACCCCCTGACCAGCCAGTTTCAAAAGGTAGGAGCCGCGCCGGCGGGGGCTGCGCGCAGGTGGCGCCAGTCGGGAGATTTGCCCACTCTTCCGGGAGCGACACCCTATTTTCATGAGGCTCCCGACCATTTTGGGAGAGTAAGCAAGTATGTTCTATTCATGAGGTGGAGAAAAGCCCTGTTTTACTAATCTATTCATACAACAATATGGGGAGAGCGGTTCATAGAGGCGCGGAAAGCTCTGCTTTCCGTTTCGCTTCACAAACTCCATTCGCCATCTCAGGATGGCAAATGGATGCTTGTTAGGGGAGAAGAGTAGTGAAGACAGCAGTCTCTCTGCTTTCTCCCAGGTCTCTCCACCCCTTTCCTGGACAGCAGCCAATCAGAGGAGCCCAGAGCATATTCATATGCCGAATCTTTTCTGAATTATGACTGCCTGCTGCTCAATCTGTTCCTGCTATATCCCCGCCAGCGCCACAATATTATTAGCAAAGTGACTCGGCATATGCATGTCACCTCATCTTAAGTGGCCGGCACCAGCGCTCCCCACCACTATAGTTAAGTGACCCAGCATATGCCGGGTAACCTCCATCCTGACTGCTCGCTGCCCTTGATTCCTCGTTCCGTCCTTCATTACTTGCAATGGTGCTGCATGTTGGACATACACACTGAGCGATGTGGACGATATGTCGTTCCGATTTGGCCGTAAACTACATATCGTGCCGACATAGTCTCAATGTGTACCCAGCGTGAGTCTGGCTCTCTTTTGATATGATAAAAAAACCTAATAACTTTGGATTGTTAATATTAGAAAGCATTAAAACATGGTTGATCAAGGTTTCTAATACATAGCAATGTTTCACAGTATTAATATAATAAGCAGGATTCAACTTTTTATTAAAACATTAATGCAAAAAAACATGGTTTAAAAAAAAAAAAAAACGTTTAAAAAAAATAAAAAAATTTTCCCAACCCTCAAAAAAAATTAAACCAAAGAATAAATTAGATAATTACACGTCTGTTATCGCATCATCCCCTCTGCTGTGCTGCAAGTCAGATGGGAGATTGTCATGAACGATGTGGTGCACATTGCGTAGTATGTACGCACGACTGCAAATAGTGTAGAGGAGAAATTAATAATTAGATAAACCCCCGACACAATATATTGTACCGCCATTCCGAAGGTGCCATAGTGTGTACGCTCAATATCGTATGTTCGAGGATTAGTAAAATTGGAACAATCTTCACATCATTTGTTACATCATTCATGTGTGTACCTAGCTTTAGACACTAGTTATCCAGATATACACTGAACTCCTCCAAGTAGAGATAATAATGTTGGTCACATATTAAAAAAAAAAAAAGTAGGCTTAAGATATTGATAAAGATCTAAGATTGTCGTTAGCACACAGATGTTTTTGTAGGTGGTACATAAAAAAAAACAGGAATTTGTGAGAGTAACACCATGCTGACCCAGCATGAGAAAATACACCAAATAAATGATCAGTGCAAAATAAACTGCTGAATCTTCCTGATCATTGCCTGCAGCAGAAAAGGCAAAGACGCTTCTACAGCAAAGCATATTTAGGGAGGGAATTCAATTAGCAGTGAGCGCTCAATTGCCAGCGCTGTAATCCACTGACTAGCGGAGCTCTGCTCGCACCCTACTGAGCTGCAAGTGGTGCCCATAATTAAATTAACAAATGACTCATGTATAAATGCATTATTTCACCATTCTGACTTGATGCAGATCATTACAACTGAATCGTTGATACCAATAAAATGTATAAACGAAAAACAAGAGCAAAAACACATGCCCATATTGGAGTAGTAAATTATTGATAAATTATTACGCAGCTCTTTACAGGGAAAAGTTAATAATTCACCTCTGTGCTACTACATCAATCTAGTTAGCAGAGTAGTCAATTCCTTTATTTTATGTAGAACCATAAAATACAACAAGAATGCAAATAAAAAATATTTACTACCCTTAAATATGAAACAAGACAATTTTAAATTCTACTTTAGCTGAACATTAAGGCCTTTGGCGATAGGTTCTCAACCTGTAAATCCATTCCTCTTATTTTTTGTGACAGTACTGTCCCCCATTTCCAGCATGTCTTCAAATCAATCCCTTTAACGCACTGGATGCACAATTCATGCCTTATCGGTGGAGAGTAGAACTGTGCTAGGTTTGCATGAAAAGGAAAAAAATCTGAGGCATGCTCTGAAGTAGTATAAACCTCCTACCACCACCATAATTTTCCTTAAAATACATATTTCTCCTGACATACTGCTCTGTTCAGCTTCATGTATATTTGAAGGGCTTTTTTTGTTTGGTTATTACACTGCTAGAAGTGTTCCTAGAATTGCACAGCTCCGTTAAACTGCTACTGGAAGGTGAAAAATGCATACTGTTAAAAGTAGAACACAAAAATAAATCTGTGCACCTAAAAAGGCTCCTACACACCTTTATCCGTTTAATAGTCATGCTCAAAATCTCTTCTTTGTACTTCTCTGCAAAATGAATCATGCACGGAACGCCCTCTCCCTGCTCAAACTCCTCGAATTGGCTGGAGCAAACGACTGCTGCTTCTCAGACGTCGCTATTCTGTTCTTCATGTCCATACGTCCCATAAACTTGAGACCACATCCAAGTAGATGAACCATTCCTTTGTTATTGTAAGTTATGAAGGTATCTAGTTTATACTCTATGGCAGAGGTTCCCAAACTCGGTCCCTCAAGGCTCCCCAACAGCTGAGGTTTTAGAGATATCCATGGTTGAGCAAAGGTGGTTAAATCAAATTGACTGAGGCAGGGGCGTTTTAAGAGAGGAGGGGGCCTGCGTGCAGACACAGTGTGGGCCTCCTCCTCTCTCCAGTGGTCCCGCGGTGCACTGTAGATTCTGGATTAGTGCCAGAATCGATTGCGCAGGACCATTTTCCCGAGGACAGTAGTATTGCGCATGTGCAAGTCACTGGGAAAATGGCCGCCGCCATTTTCCCAGTGATTTTTGCTGCTCTGCACTGCCGGCTCTGCGCTGCAAAGCAGCATGACGGAGAGGTAAGCATAAAACTATGGGTGCAGAGTGTGCGTTGTGGGCCCCCCTGGAACCAGGGGCCCGTGTGCCCCAAACACCCTGCACCCGTTATAGATACGCCCCTGGACTGGGGTACTAATAAAGGGGTCTATTTACTAAGTGATAAGGTGCCAGCCAATCAGCTCCCAACTGTCATTTTTCAACCACAGCCTGTGAGATGGCAGTTAGGAGCTGATTGGCTGGTACCTTATCACTTTTCACTCTGTCTCCTAACACTGCTAGTAAATAGACCCCTTAGGCCGGGATGTACTAATGTTGCAGTGACCATTCCGCCAGTCACCGCAACCTTACTAATCGCATATGTACTAACATATGCGATTAGTATCGCAAAGGACAGCTCTTGCGATAAGAGCTGCCCTTTGCGAAGCAGCCGACGCTGGGTGACGGGGTCTCCGTGGGACCCAGCCCCCTCCGAGCCCCGGGAGCTTCCTGCTGGTCACCAGTGCAGGAAGCCCCGGGCTCCTCCTCCTCCCTGCACCCGGAAGAAGATTAGGAGGAGGAGGAGGTGGAGGACCCAGGAGGAGCGCAGGCCGGCGACCATGGACAGCAGGTGAGTGGGGGCCAGCGCTGGGCGACGGCGGCGAATCGTCGGGAGCCGGGTGCGGTAAGAAGCCCATAGGCTTCTATAGGGTAACGCCAGCTTTTTCTGGCGTTACCCTCTGCACCGATAAAAGTGCGGCTGGGTCCTAGAACATATGGAAATGTGATAAAACCGCCGAAAACGGGGTTTTCACCGCATTTTTCCTTTAGTACATCCCGGCCTTAGTCACCTGTGATCAACCATGGACATCTCTAAAACCTAAACTGTTGGGAAGCCTTGGGGACCGCGTTTGGGAATTTCTGCTCTATGGGTTAAATTTACTATGTTATTTGTGTAATACCGCTGGATTTTGGTGGTTTTGAAAATCACAGATTTATTAAGGCAAAAACGCTGGGAAAGCTACCAGTTTAGAAGGCACCACTTAACATATCGCCACCCCGATTCTTTTTTCTTGAGAAGAATCGAGGCCATCAAATTTATCAAGTAGAGATTTTAAAAACTCGTCGCCAACCCCTTTTACTCTCATCTGTCAATAACACCCTTGACTACACATTTTTTTTTAAAATATATTTTACTCTTCCTACCACAATATAACTTCAATGGCATTTACAAACATTGTATCAGTTCCTGTTTTCTATGTTTATATTATGTATTACCATAATTTCTCAAAAAAAAAAGGGAATCACCTTGCAGTAGCGATAAATAAAATAGAATTAATTAGCTTACTCACACATAGGAGTCTTGTGTCCGGTACATCTGAGCCGTGTAGGATTGTATCACACTCGATCGGTCCACTACATGCTAATACCAATCAATAAGGGATGTAGTCGGCATCCCGGCATGCAGGATGCCAACGTTGTAAATACCGGCGCCAGTATGCCAACTGCCGGCCAGCGCCAAAATCCTGACAGTGTTGGGTTCCTGGCACCAGTATTCTGACCGCCGGCATCTCGAAGGTAAGTATTGGCAGTTAGGGGAGGGTTAGAATGCGGGGTTAGGCACTAGGGAGAGGGTTAGGCACCGGGGAGGGGTTAGGTTTAGGGTGCGAGGAGGGGAAGGTTAGGTTTAGGCACTAGGGGGTGAGGTTAGGTTTAGGCACTAGGGGTTGAGGTTAGGTTTAGGCAGCAGGGAGGGGTGCTAGGTTTAGGGTGCGGGGAGGTTTAGGCAGCGGGGAGGGATGGTTAAGGTTGGTGCTAGCATACTTATCACCTATGGGTGTCGGGATGCCGCTGTCTGTATTCTGACCAGCGGCATCCCGACCGTCGGCAATCCATACCTAACCCATCAATAATAACAGGAAACTTCCATCAATATTAGAAATGTAATTTATCTATAAAAAACACACAGGTACACGGTACCACCACATTCTAAGAAGTCAGTCCTCCTCAATCCTCTCCCAAATAACCACATTTCAAAAACTGGGAGGATTCTTGGTAATCACTTTAGGTGTCGTATCAGTGTCGTATCAGTGTCAAATAGTCAGCCAACACTTTTTAAAGTACTTGCCTCTTTATCAGGGTGTACAACATTTACAACAAACCTGCTATTTATACAAAATGACGGCACATCATGTGATCTATTTCATTTATTTATAGCTACAGATGTCTCCACATACATCTATCCTCCGTATGCTACGCATAACGAGTGAGAGCTGTGTGACTCAGTACCACCAAGCGTCTTTCCGTGAAATTTTTTACCTTCAAATGCGTCTTATTCACACAGTGTTGTGAATGGGACACACAAGCAGCTTCTGCTGATTAAAATGATATGCGGCATGCCTATGTTCTGTGTGTGACTGCGGCTGTATCTGCGTGAGAAATGCTACGTTACAGTGTCAGCGGCTGTGACTCTGTAACGTAGCGTTTCGCATGCAGATAGACCCGCATTCACACACAGAACACAGGCATGCCGCATATCATTTTAATCAGCAGAAGCTGCTTGTGTGTCCCATTCACAACACTGTGTGAATAAGACGCATTTGAAGGTAAAACATTGCACTGAAAGACGTGCGTGGCGAGACTAGAAAGGCTGTTTAACGCACAATGAGGGTACATGTATGAGGCCACATCAGTACTACAAGGTGATTTCCTTCTTTTTTTGTGGAGGACAAATGGATTTCACGTCTTTTAGCCCACATTCATTCCAATTGTGATCATGAAGACTAATATTGTTGCGCGCTGAACCAGTCTCATCTATATTTTTATTTTGTTGGAATTTATGAATGTGTGGGCCGTGACACATTATACGTTGACTAGGTTCTTAGCAGCCTACTGTGCGCAGGAGGAAGGTTGTTTTTGTATACCATCGTTTCTGTTCACCATTTTAAATAAAGCATTAAAGAAAAAAAACAGAAGTACAGTATAAGCAAATAAGCCCCATGGAATCTGGTCAAGGACGCAAACCCTGAAGCCTTGTGGTTGCCAGCCAATTTTACAGATCAATCTCATCTCTAATACAGTTCTCTTTTTAATACAGTCGCTCTGGACATTTGCACGGTATTAAACCCTGCAAAAGGAGAGACAGAAATGGTGAGTAAGGAAGCAACAGAGGAAGTCAGATTTCCTGTGCATTGTCCTCGTCATAGCTCTCATGAGTCCCCATAAAAGAGCTGATTAGCTGTAAAACAAACACAGAATTGCACAAAAGAGATCCTGGTAATTGCTTCTGAGACTTCAGACAGTTTAGAGCAGCTAACTACATTAAGCTTCATGGCAGTGGTTCTCAACTCCAAAAATGGGGATGAATTGTGTTCTCAGCACAAATTAATATCTATTTGTGTTATTTTAACCAAGTCAACAGTGCCAAATACATAAAAAAAAAAAAAATACAACGGGGTTACTATAAAAGTGTTTTTGCTGTAAAGTTATCATGTTTGTCTTTGCAGGGTATTTACCAACTGTCCCACAACATTTTTTTTTTTTTTTTTTTTTTAATAATGCCTGGTCCGTGGAATAAGTGTTGAAATTCTGATGAGATAGTTTCATATACTCATTTCATTGTACATAAAAAATAAAAAAAAAAGAGTGACCGTTATGTATAATTAGGGAGCAAATTTAAACAAATCAAGACATTTTAAGGATCCAGGGAATTTACACAAGCCTACTATACTTACAGCCTTAATGCATGGAGGTTTAATTTGGATAATAAAGTATAATTAACATAGACACAGAGTCTATGTATTCATATTGTGCCCATTGTAACACCTTCATTTTCTATGACAGCTGAACAAGAGTCCAAGCCATGTATAGTGGGGCAGGGGGTTCAAGTTGAACCTTGCTGCAGCTTCCTTCAGGACAGTGAAGTCATGTGCTGGGATGCCAAAAGCCATTGATATTTTAACGAATGGTGGAGGCAGCTGAGGGTGAGTGCAACTGTTTCGTAATGTACAGATGTGTCCTCTTACATCTAGCCTCAATATGCCAGGCGGAGCGAGATGCCAGGCGCAAGTGAGACGCCAGTTCCCGCGCTACTCTGCGAGCGTCGGACAACCTTTTTGCAGAAAATGCATCTTAGTTGCAATGCGATGTGATTAGGACGCACCAGGAGACTGCACTGATTAATGCGATACGCGACACTTGTATATCTGTGGGAGTCTGTATACGAAGCACAACGGAACTTGGCATGGAAAAAAGCTGAGGTCGGGGAAGCGTACCATCCTTCGTATACATATTCAGTGTTGCATATCAAATTAATCAGCACAGTCTCCAGGTGCGTCCTAGTCGCATCGCGGCAAAGACGCATTTTCATCAAAAAAAGGATGCATCCAAAAGCGGCTGTTTGGAGCAATTGCAGCAATGAAGTATTTATTTTATTATTTATTTATTACCAGTTATTTATATAGCGCACACATATTCCGCAGCGTTTTACAGAGAATATTTGGCCATTCACATCAGTCCCTGCCCCAGTGGAGCTTACAATCTATGTTTCCTAACAAGAAAGAAAAGAGAAAGAAGACTCTCTATGTGGGGGCACTCTAAGACATTATTAGAAAACTTAACTTTTATTGGATCTATCTCAAAGACTGACACAGTTACTCACAACATATAACATATATATATATATACTTAGATACAAAGATATGTTAGAATCAACAAATTGTTCAAACAACCTGCTGCAAGAATATATACTCAAGCACAGAAGCTTTTGAATATCCAATCTCTTAGATATTAGCTGCCTTAAAAGGGCAGTCTATTAACGTCAGATATCCTAATCCCTCAAAAATTCCGGAGTATGAATGAACTTATTGCAGAGAGTTATGGCCTTAAATCACCATCATAAACTTTATACATGTATTAATCACTGTTTCAATAACCACATTGAATAATGTTATAACTCTTAATAAAAGTTGCGGCTGATGGTAAACACATGATCACATCATCTTAATTAATGGTTTGCTCTTAAAGATAATCACATATGGTTGTTTATGCCAATATCATAGGTATTTTATATGCACATATTTCCAAGTCACATGGCTGAGATCTGCACAGGAAGATTACTCCAAAAAATTCTCAGCTCAACAGTATAATTTACCAGTATGTGTGTTAATAGAGCAACCAAGAAGGCTCTATATGTTGATAGATTAGTTCTGAAAAGCGCCTGCATTCATATGAAGAGATAATCGGCTTTTGGTCACATACCCGTCGATAGAGGTGATGAATGAGAGTTACCTACTCCAATGCAGGTGATCTGCAAGATTCCCTGCATCTGCTGTCAGCTTCCAAAGATTGAAGCTGATGAGAGTACAGAAAGAAAAAGTCAACAGATAAGAGAAGTGTGACCTCACGTATTGGATATTTCAGAAAGCAGGTTATGAGGACAAGGGTGACAATATTACATAACATAAAAAATACATTGTATATGTGTCTGTCAGACAGCTCATGCACACAAACACGGACCCAGGAGGAAGCCCTTAGGGTGAAACGCGCGTTGGTCTGATAGAGGGAATACCGGAGTGCGCATACCGGATCCCCGCATTAGCAGCAGCCGATTTACCAGATCCACCCAGTATTACACTATTGGTAACACTTATTCACTTTATTCTCTTTTCTTATAGCACTCAGCAGATAGTGAGGGTTATCCTCACCAAGGGAATCCCACCCCCATATCTGCAGGAGGAGTGCTATGTACCTTTTCCTCCCAGTAGGGCTTCCAGCTTTATCTACTGAGCATTCACTGCAATCCTTCTGGATTTGCACATGCCGCATGAATCTTGCTGGCTCTGCATAGAAAAGAGGTTTTTCTCCTTCCTTTTCTATATCTTATTCTTATTCATCACTAAAAATTTATTTTATATACTTGTTTCTTTACCAAAAGATACACACTATTTCTTTGGTATATTGCTCAGTGATTTAAGTGAATAATGGAATCTAAGGCTATAATATAAAAGCTGCTATTACATTATGCATTTGTATAGGGCAATGATTATTTTATATAATTGAAACTATTGAATTGCCTGACACATATACAATGTATTTTTTATGTTATGTAATATTGTCACCCTTGTCCTCATAACCTGCTTTCTGAAATATCCAATACGTGAGGTCACACTTCTCTTATCTGTTGACTTTTCTTTCTGTACTCTCATCAGCTTCAATCTTTGGAAGCTGACAGCAGATGCAGGGAATCTTGCAGATCACCTGCATTGGAGTAGGTAACTCTCATTCATCACCTCTATCGACGGGTATGTGACCAAAAGCAGATTATCTCTTCATATGAATGCAGGCGCTTTTCAGAACTAATCTATCAACATATAGAGCCTTCTTGGTTGCTCTATTAACACACATACTGGTAAATTATACTGTTGAGCTGAGAATTTTTTGGAGTAATCTTCCTGTGCAGATCTCAGCCATGTGACTTGGAAATATGTGCATATAAAATACCTATGATATTGGCATAAACAACCATATGTGATTATCTTTAAGAGCAAACCATTAATTAAGATGATGTGATCATGTGTTTACCATCAGCCGCAACTTTTATTAAGAGTTATAACATTATTCAATGTGGTTATTGAAACTGTGATTAATACATGTATAAATAAGTTTATGGTGGTGATTTAAGGCCATAACTCTCTGCAATAAGTTCATTCATACTCCGGAATCTTTGAGGGATTAGGATATCTGACGTTAATAGACTGCCCTTTTAAGGCAGCTAATATCTAAGAGATTGGATATTCAAAAGCTTCTGTGCTTGAGTATATATTCTTGCAGCAGGTTGTTTGAACAATTTGTTGATTCTAACATATCTTTGTATCTAAGTATATATATATATATATATGTTATATGTTGTGAGTAACTGTGTCAGTCTTTAAGAAATTATTATAAAACTTAACTTTTATTGGATCTATCTCAGAGTGTCCCCACATAGAGAGTCTTCTTTCTCTTTTCTTTCTTGTTATTTGACTTAATGACTCAAAGGGGAGCACCACCGGTCATAGGAATAATAATTTTCGTTTAAGTGAAATATTTATCATATTAAGAAACTGACAAATTACCGGTTTATATTGAATTACTTTATTGATATAACGGGTTAGGTACCTGTGCCCAGGCCATCCCTCTATATTATAAATCTATGTTTCCTATCACATGCACACACACATACACACTAGGGTTAATTTTTGTTGGGAGCCAATTAACCTACCAGTATATTTTTTGGAGTGTGGGAGGAAACCGGAGTACCCGGAGGAAACCCACGCAAGCACAGGGAGAATATACAAACTCCACACAGATAGGGCCGTGGTGGGAA
Source organism: Taudactylus pleione (assembly GCA_031769625.1). NCBI lineage: Eukaryota > Metazoa > Chordata > Amphibia > Anura > Myobatrachidae > Taudactylus > Taudactylus pleione. The sequence goes on from JAUIMM010000261.1 coordinate 3,495,939, forward strand.
TCGAACCCACGACCTCAGTGCTGTGAGGCAGTAACGCTAACCATTACACAGTTTGTGCTGCCCATATATGTTATGTACATATTTCATTTTTAGGTTAATACGGAGAGACTCCTAAAAGTTATATTTATTATTGCAGTCAAAAATAGGGAAAACTAAAGCAGACTCAAAATTAAGTCAAGACACAAAAAGTTGCAGAGATCTTGCAAGTACTTTTCACATCTTATCCAGTATATTATCAGTAAATAATTTAAGTAAAATTGACCAAACCTACCCACCACACCTTAACAATCAGAATACCGACATCCACCTTCCATCTACACATACATAGGAGTGTGTCAGAATACCTCATTTTCAACATAACTTATAAGTCAGTCATAGCCTTGAAGGTAAAACCACAACAACTCCTCTACATAACAAATAACCAACATGGGATAGCTAAATTGAAATCCAGGTCAGCAAAAATGGCACCGAGTACAGGAGGTTGGTGGCAAAATAAAGTATTGCCTAACTTTGTAAACTGAGCAAAGACTAATCAGATACCAAAAGCCCAACTACCATCCCCCATCCCACCCCCAACTGAGTCACAACCCCAGGTCCAGGACATCCTTCATTTGTACAGTACAATAGTCATCCCATGTAAATATATCTGGTAGTAAAGTAAGCTCACTCAACTAAAGGTAAACCTATGGTGGAGTGCGGACAGGGTGAGATAAAGCCTTTTCCGATAAACACACAACACGTTCATAAATATTATGAAGGTTTTCATGGAACGCTCCTCAAGTGGCAGGGTTATCTGGCTGAGGCACACTCACTGGTTGGCATATACCAACTGATTAGCACAAACAAACAGAGTTTGAAGTTCATTAAGGCCAAACCATCACCGGAAAGAAGTCTGCAAAAGGTATCTACAGGTCTACTGAAGCCCAAGGCAGTCAGCCTAACAATGCAACTCTGCATGTGAGTATAGACTCCAAAACTGGAAATTGTGGAATATATACAAAAACCTTTGGCAGAAAGAATAATTTTCTGTTAGTGACTGAACAGGGGTCAGTTGATCCTGCTGAAAAATCAAGGTAACATTAGATATATATATATATATATATATATATATATAGCCACAGAAATCTTTGCAACGGTCGTACATACACATTGAACGACCATCATCTGCTTCTGGCTGCGGGTCCTGCTGGCGTGTCCCAACCCCCTCACCGCAGCCTCGGTGTACGGGCGGTCGGTAGATATATCTGCCATTGGTGGTGCAGCACAGCAGACGCGATATGTCTGAACGATGTCGTTCACAGACATATCGCTGGTACACACTGGCCAACAGACACCAGATATATTGGCCGATCAATTGATCGGCCAATATGTATGTCATTGTGTACCCAGCTTTAGTGAGACATACACCACAGGCCCTTACCGATTCGAAACTCCTGCAGACGTTGGTGAACTGGGTAACTATCAGATTTTCAGCAAGATAATGTAACAAAGGGAGCTCCAGCCATATGATTTTTACTTAAATTAGGAAGCAACTGACCCCCCCCGTCTAAAATGAAAATTGCACTGTGAAGTGTCGCCACCCCTCACTAAGGCATAGTACAATCTCATCCACAGAGACAAACATGCAAAGTCCTCCTACAAAGGTAGGCCATGCTCGCCATGCTTCAAAGAGTAAGTGCTCCAGGACGACTTCCTACATCCTACGTGGACGCCGGTTTGTAGCTCCTTCCCGCCCAACTTGTACTTTGTCAGATTAAAGAATTAGTAAAACAGACAAACACATGACAACAAAACAAAAAATAGAGGGAAACTAGAAAACAGCAAGATGGATGCCAATCTCACAACCAGTCTTATATACCATAGTACTAGCAACCCCCCTCCAAAGGCCAAAACTGACCAATAACAAAAACACGTTCACAAAATCTACCTAGTAACTGGTGACAAATTATTAAACAGTTACAAAAAACTAAGGACTCGAATGCCATTTTCAGACCAAAGCCGAGGCATCGACCCTGCTTTTTCTCAGGTTATTGCACAGATTGGACCTAGGTCACAGCTATGAAACCCCCTTTCACACTGTATCTTGGTTCAGAGTTATTCCCAGGTCGACCCCTTTCACACAGAACCAGTGTCAGCCCGGTCAATTGTGTGAGTCATTAGAAGTGGACGTTTTGTTACAGGCTCACAAAGATGAGTCATGAAAGTGGGTGTCAGCGCTCCTGAACTGCCAAGGAGTTACTTTTACTGTAACCCGGGAGGAATAACCCAAGTCACACCCTATCAGACTGCAGGCAACCATGGTTGAACCCGGGGAAAATCCTGGTGGCGACCAGGGTCAAAGCCTGGCAACTTGGACCCGGGTAGACCCTTTCAGACAGAGAAAGGACCCAGGTTGACCCAGCATGCCTCTGAGTGAGAAGCTTGGTCTGAGAGTGGTATTATAAACTAAAGTATCTAGCGTCCTAGTATTTGAAGGCCCCATAGTTTATAAGGGCACCCATGTACCACCCAAAGGTGAAAAATGTATATAACGCATGTAACTGATGAGGAAGATGGGTCCCCTCAGCTCTGGGTCCCATAGAAGCTGCACCCCTTAAATCTATGGTAGTTTTGCCCATGCATGTAGGACACCCTCTAGCCTGGCGAAATGCAGCAACTCAATGTGACATCGATTCCTCAAGTGGACAGCAGACCTCTGGAGAGATGATGACCCATGCCGTCTGGATATTTCCCCAGAGCTCACTGATATTTGTAGGTGCAGGGTCTTGGTCTTGGGTATGAAAGGGCCTCTCTATCATGTCCCATAAATGCTTGATTGGGTTCATGTCAGGCAAATTTAGTGGTGGCCACACCATTCGTCGTAACTCTCCAGAATGCTCCTCGAACCAATTCTGGACAACTTGGGACAGATGATATGGCGCCTTGCTAACAAATGGGTTCCATGGGCTAATAGGGCCTTCGCCACACCCGAACCCTACCGGAAATGTGACTCATTGGACCACACCACATGTTGCCAGTTCCCCAGGGTCCAATTAGCAACATCACGAACCCAGGTGAAGCACAGTGCCTGGTGTTGTAGTGTTAACAAGGGCACTCTGGTGGGTCTTCTGCTCCCATATCATATGGAAGCTAAAGAACGCTGCATTTAACTGCTGGATATGCGTCTGGTACCTCCTGCATTGCATATTGATGTGATTTGAGCCAGTGATGCTTGTCTGTTACCACAGACAATTCTGGCCAGATGTCGCTGTCATGATCATTAAGCACCTGCGGTCGGCCACTGAGCTGTCCACGGTGGGTGGCAATGCCTTCCATGAGGTATTCCCTGCACACGTGACACCGTAGATTAAGGAATGTTGAATGTTCACACACCTTCAGAAATGGAATGTCCCATTCGTCGGGCAAGCTTAAACCGACTTATTACAGTCAGCCCACTGAAGACAGCCACACTAGTACCAAACACAGAACCAGGACCTTGGAGCTAGCTTACAGTACACAGCCCAGTCTATGGTGGGATTGTGTGCTCTACTTTGTTAATAAAGAAAGTATGAAAATAAGTTAGGTCTGAAAAAGATACCACTGCTGATTTAACATTCATTCAACTTAAATAAAAACGAGCTGATGGCTTAAACTTCAGGACAGGTAAGTTCTGTATACACACAAAAAAAAAAATTTTGTTTAAGGGCAGTGGTTCTTGGGGTGGATGGCTAGATATGTCCACTTCTTGGTGAATATACAAAAATTGTACTATTCCTCCCGTTTTGCAAAATAACAAGAATAGGTTTTAAATATTATGCAACATGTTTTCTTATATTTAACGAAGAGATAATAACAGAATATCATGAAGGACAAACTCTACTGCTCTGATAAAAATTTCAGCTGACTTAGGAAGAAACCAAGCGATTTCATTATCTCTGTGCTGGGCATGCATCCTCTGAAAATGTTTACGTATAATTAAAATATGAGAACATCTGTTGGAAAAGCAAGCAGGAGGATTTAAATACATTGTTAGTGTGGGAGATGGCTATGACCTGTCTGCCAGCACCAACTTGTCCCAAGTAACTAGTAGCCAATTAACTACTAGGCTCTCCACATTACCTCCAGACAGCTGCATAATTTACACTGTAAGGAAACTGGAATAATTGATGGGACCTTGTTTCTTTAAGTAAAACATATTCATTCACTAAGAGGTATAATTTTCTGACCTAACTACTTTTCATGCTTCATTATTTTTTACCAGTTATCCCACCATGAACTGAGCTATCTCCTTTACACTTACCCACTATCATGGACTTGGGCTCTGTATTGTAAGCTAGCCACCAATGCACAAGTTCTAAGAAAAGGGGGGGGGGGGGGGGGGGAGAAAGAGAAAAAGAAAAACGATGCACGTGGTCAGTGGTAGGTTAGGTCAGCAGGCCAGCAAATGGCATGTTAGAGGGTAAAGGCTGACAGATGGTCTAATTGGGAGGGGGGGGTGCAGGCTACCAAATGTCCTGATGGAGGATGCCGGCTGACAAAAGGCCTCATGAGGGGCATAGGCAGGAACATTGATGTGATGGAGGTCCTTAGTGAGGCACACAACGCAGGTAGCAATTTTGTGGGTTGAACTCAATACATGTGAAAATTTACCATATCTACTAATAAAGGACCTATGAAATCAGTGTTACTTCATGATTTACATACTGGTGGCAGCATATAGTTTGAAGCTAGAAACCAGCAACATCACTAAGGCAGATCTAGCACTATAGGTTCTATGTACCAAGCCTTGGATAGCGAAAAAGTGGATGGATAATAAGTACCAATCAGCTCCTGTCATTTTTCAAACACAGCCGGTACAGTGACAGGAGCTGATTGGTTGGCATTTTATCTCCATCCACTTTCTCTCTCCAAGGTTTAGTACATAGGCCCCAATGTCACTCATTGCATAATCATTAATGGAAGTAATGTTGTAAAGCAAAAGGGTTTCTATTTATACATAGAGAAAATAAATCATGCAGCTAACCAGTATACACAGAGGTATGAAAGAATGGGTGTGGGAAGAAAGGCGTGAAAACACACAGCCCTTAATTATCAGATATTTACTAGCCTAGGTACATGGATTGTTAAAACTGTTTAGTTAAGGTGTTATTTACTCTTTAACGAGGTATTCAAAAAAGAGTGAGGCGATTAAAATAAACATTTAGATTGTGATTAATCTGCACTCGTTTGTATTTATACAAAAGCAAATTCTTTGCACTGTCAATGGTGGAGAAAGGGGAAAAAACCACCAAGTACATATAGGATTCAATAATTCAATGCATGGAAGGTCAGAGGCTGTGCCCTTACAGCATCTCACTAATCATTTGACCTGACATCAGAAAGCCGACACATGGCGACGTCTGGGGAACGCGGTCACACAGGAAGCACGGACGCGGGAGAGAGCCGAGTGTTCAGGCAACTTGCTGATCAAAGAGAAAGCGAATGCGGAGTAAAAAAAAAGGTTGCCATGAAATCAACATATTTTAAAGGGATGAATGAAATAAGGTAGTTGAGAGACAAAATCTGCACTAAATAGAAGACAGCTCGCTCAATCTCATCCTACGAACCACCAAAAGAGATACAATGATATACATGAAAATTAAATAAAAAATGAGAGATATAGGGGGCCCTCTCTAACAGTCTCCCAGGTGAGGTTGCCAAATAATTTCTTTATCACTTAGGAGATGTTAAACATATAAATAGAAACAAAATAATCATTGTGTAGTAAGTAAGCATTGATCAAAGAGTTCACACTATTCGTGGCACTTCACACTCCTATGCACATAGGGAATGAGGGAGGCAGATCACCAGGAGGACAAAATAGGGATAGTAGTCCACTCCCAAATATTTCTATGCAGAAATAACCTTATTTCTCCCAGATGGTCCCCCAAGGTAATATGCTTACAGTGTCATTTCTTGTAAATGTAGCACTGAAAGATCATAAGGGAGATGCACTAAGCCTTGGAGACAGATAAAGTGGAGAGAGATAAAGTACCAACCAATCAGCTCCTGTCATTTTTCTAGCACAGCCTGTAAACTGACAGTTAGGAGCCAACTGGTTGGTACTTTATCACTCTCCAAGGCTTAGTGCATCCGTATATTATCAGGTCCATTTCACTGATACCAATGTCCATTCATGTGGGAGTAAAAATGTAAGAAAAAGGCATCTAGTGCATTACTTTTAAAAGGTGTTTTAATAGTACACTAACATAAAACACAATAAGAGGTATTGTAAATATACTCAGAGAGAGGGGGGAATACATTCTTACCAAATCCCAAGTTCCTTTAAGGCATATAAAGTAAAGAGTTCCTAGAGGGTCACCAGTAACCTTCCAAATAAATTTACTGGTAGTGTGATTTTCCCCGATTCCACAGCCTCCTTTTTTACCTTGAAAGAGACTTTATACACAAGTCGAAACGCGTCGGTGAATTCACAAACGTGAAAAAGTTGACCATTATGCATACACAGACATCGTGATTCTGTCTATTTTATTATTTTCACTTGACCTAACTTTACAATTGTTTAGCTAGTCTACAAATAAGACTGCAGTTACTCTTAGGGGAAAAACATTTTTTTTTTTTAGGGATGGCTTCTTCATGATTAACAACTTTTATTGCAGATATCCCTGGATCTGGACTGATTCTCTTATGGTCGCTCTAGTTTTAATATCCGTGTCTCTATAAACAATAGTGCTGTTTGCATTATCTATATGTATTTCATCTGCTAATTTTTTTCACATCTTTTCTATTTATATTTTCCTGGGGTTTTTTCTTCTGTACTGTCAATTTGATTATTAAATTGTTTATTACTTTGATATACAGTAGGCATTCTATATTATACATTTGTTACTTTGGGTTTTCACATTAGTGGCATATTCAAAGGCAGCATAAATGTTTTTTTGCCCATTCAATTAGCCGCAAGAAGTTCAGCTACAGTCATTTCAATAGGATTTAACACTTTTTTTTTCTTGCAGCCCCAGATCTGGTGCAAAGTTGGGGAGAAAAAAAACGTTAATTTAGGGCAAAAATGACGGGCTTTGGTTCACCCCCTCAACTATCATTAAGTTAATCATTTAGTGTAATTGGGCCAATAATTGCATGCCATGACGATATTCTGCAAAGATTATAAAAGATATGAAAGTTATATGGAGGGTGCTGTACAGATGGGACAGATGTTTTTTAAATAATTTTTAAAACTGGCTTCATGACTCAAAAATCAGCTTACATGAATTTTTATGCACCCCAAATTTAACTACAGCATTTATTTTAACAGAAAAAAATAGCTTTCTAGTGTTTTTGTAACTGTTCTTAAAAAAATAATAATAATAATTTCAAATCAGCAATTTAAAAATAACCAAATATTTTATTTTTCTTTTGGACAGCAAAATATATTTATAATGTTATCCAATATTATTTTTACTGTGTTTTAGGTACAGGCTGATTTCCCCATTTGTAAGAAAAAAAAATTCCTGCAGGTTTTTGCAGAAAAAAAATTACGCCATAAATTTTTTCAATTGGATAGTGCAAGAATCTGGAGCGCGCATAGCCACGTTATTCCAAACTTGTGAGCACTAGGCCATTAACTTTGCTGCAAGAATCATGCAGTCAATTGCATATGCCCCTTAGCACTCCTTATTGCTAATATTAAAACCATTAGATTACAGATGTATCCTTTTTTACTGTAGCTTCAGTCACGCCAAATAGCCCATATTCAGCACCGCCAGGTCTGTGCGTCTCGGCAACGCCAAGCTGTTGTTTTTTTTGCTCAAAATGTGCATCTAATTCACATACATAAACCCGGGAGCGATATAACTGCACTGCTAGAGTACAGTGACCACTGGGTACTGATGCAAGCAACCACAACTTATTCTCACGGAAGAGGGGGGGGGGATTATTTGAAACCGCACAGGAAAAAAAAAATAATCTAAAGAGTCATTGAGATATAATAATCAATAGCCAGCATATTTTAAATTGAAAACAGGATATAATTCCTTTATAATTCACAAAAGGTTGCTGGTGGTGCACCACTGGAAAAGTACAGACAGTACTTATATAGTAGGTGGTGAGTCATAAGAGAAATGACTCAAAAATATAATTTTCCATTATTGTTGCACTCTTGACATTAGATAATTATAACATAATATATTAATACAGCATAAAACCTAACTTAATTAATTAAACAGACAAACATAAAAAGACATACAAAACAGATCTGCTTGAAATTGAAGCATATAATGCTGCAGATCACTTACTCCCATTAGGAGCATAGAATGTAAAACTGGCTCAAAAATAAATGTAGGTCTATTACTATACCAATAACCTGTAATCCAATGTGTACTAATTGTTTAATACACCATTTTCCATTGCATTAATTCCTTATTGGTAGACCATCTTTAGAACAAGAAAAATAAAAGTGAAATATATCAGTAAAAAAAACACTCCAATAAATCAATCCCATATTAGACTTAGCTTGTGGTCTACATATGGGTGTGGTTTGAATACAGCAAGACTAATCACATCCTCATAATTAACCCCTGTCAGTTGGTCCACATGTAATATTGGATATTGCTGAATATATTATATCACATGGAAAACAAAGCAAATAATAGCCTATATAATTGTATCCATATCAAACATAATGCAGAATGTGATACAGGTTGAGTCTCTCATATCCAAATATTCCGAAATATGGAATATTCCGAATTACAGAATATTTTTAGTATGACTGAGAAAGTGAAACCTTTGCTTTCTGATGGTTCAATGTACACAAACGTTTTTTAAATCATAAAATCATTAAAATACAGTATACAATAAGGCTCTGTGTATAAGGTGTATATGAAACGTAAATAAATTTCATGTATGTGCACAAACTTTTTTTGATGCTCAATATTATTAAAAATATTTTATAAAATGACCTGCAGGCTGTGTGTATAAGGTGTATATAGAACATAAATGCATTCTGTGTTTAGATTTGGGTCCCATACCCAAGATATTTCATTATAGTATGCAAATATTCCAAAACACGGAAAATATTCTGATATCCAAAATACCCCTGGTCCCAAGCATTTCGGATATGGGAGACTCAACCTGTATTGAGAAAAAGAATATAAACTAATATATGGTATACATAATTGTAATATACAGTAGGGCCAATCCAGGTAAAAATAGAAAGAAAAGACCCCTGCCCTATTGGGGGAAGACCACTCACCTCTACCCCCGTTTACCCCAGTGGGTATTGGACGGGTCAGAGGGAGATGGAGACCTCCTGGGTGCAGGGTGAAAAAATGGAGACAGAGAAAATGTAGTCGGTTCCTACTTTCCCTGCTGACTCCGGTATCACCCTGTTGCGATTGCGCATTGCAGGGCGGAATCACCGGTGACAGCGGGATGAGGGGGCCGACAGAGTTACCTGATTGCCCGGCAAGGTGGTCTGGCAGGGGAGAGATGGTCGGGAACAGCGTCCCGCTGAATAGTCTTGCCGCCTCTGACCCGTCCAATACCCACTGGGGTAAACGGGGGTAGGGGTGAGTGGTCTTCCCCCAATAGGGCGGGGGTCTTTTCTTTCTATTTTTACCTGGATTGGCCATACTGTATATTACAATTATGTATACCATATATTAGTTTATATTCTTTTTCTCAATATCACATTCTGCATTATGTTTGATATGGATACAATTACCGTATATACTCGAGTATAAGTCGACCCGAATATAAGCCGAGGTACCTAATTTTACCACAAAAAAAACTGGGTAAACTTATTGACTCGAGTATAAGCCATGGGTGGGAAATGCAGCAGCTACTGGTAGTAATCCCTCCCTTGGTACTGCCCCCAGTAGTAATATTTCCCCTCTGGTAGTGCCCCCAGTAGTAATATTCCCCCTTTGGTAGTGCCCCCAGTAGTAATACCCCACCTGGTAATGCCCCCAGTAGCAATATCCTTCCCTGGTAATGCCCCCAGTAGCAATATCCTTCCCTGGTAGTGCCCCCAGTATTAATCCCCCCCCTGGTACTGCCCCAGTAGTAATCCCCTCCCCCTGGTACTGCCCCCAGTAGTAATACCCCCCCTGGTAGTGCCCCCAGTATTAATCCCCCCCCTGGTACTGCCCCAGTATTAATCCCCCCCCTGGTACTGCCCCAGTAGTAATCCCCCCCTGGTACTGCCCCCAGTAGTAATACCCCCCCTGGTACTGCCCCCAGTAGTAATACCCCCCTGGTACTGCCTCAGTAGTAATACCCCACTGGTAGTGCCCCCAGTAGTAATACCCACCCTGGGAGTGCCCCCAGTAGTAATACCCACCCTGGGAGTGCCCCCAGTAGTATTAATCCCCCCCTGGTAGTGCCCCCAGTAGTATTAATCCCCCCTGGTAGTGCCCCCAGTAGTAGTCCCCCCCTGGTACTGCCCCCAGTAGTAATACCCCCCTGGTACTGCCCCAGTAGTAATACCCCCCTAGTAGTGCCCCCTGTAGTAATACCCCCCTGGGAGTGCCCCCAGTAGTATTAATCCCCCCCTGGTAGTGCCCCCAGTAGTAGTCCCCCCCTGGTACTGCCCCCAGTAGAGAGATGTAATATAAAAAAAAAAAAAAACACTTACCTGAAACCCCGCTCCTGGTCCCGACGCTGCTACTTGATCCTCCGGCCGCTTTGCATTATGGGAGAGACGTCGTCATGACGACGTCTCTCCCATTACCCACTGCGGGAGCCGGAAGATGGCTCCCGCAGTGGGAGCAGCAGCAGACGGTGAGAGTCTGACAGACTCTCATTGGCTGCTGATTACAACAAACACGCAGCCGCCGGCTCCGGAGGCTGTGTGTTTGGCAGTGTGTAGTGCTGACCGAACTCCGTCCGGTCAGCGCTACACACGCGGTGCAGCTGTGTCACAGAGACACAGTCTGCACGGCAGCCCACATGGTACGCTACTCTGCTGCGTACCATGCGGGCATCACTCGAGTATAAGCCGAGGGGGTGCTTTTTCAGCACAAAAAATGTGCTGAAAAACTCGGCTTATACTCGAGTATATACGGTATATAGGCTATTATTTGTTTTGTTTTCCATGTGATGTAATATTGGATATTGCTGAATATATTATATGTGGACCAACTGACAGGTTAATTATGAGGATGTGATTAGTCTTGCTGTATTCAAACCACACCCATATGTAGACCACAAGCTAAGTCTAATATGGGATGGATTTATCGGAGTGGTTTTTTTTACGGATATATTTCACTTTTATTTTTCTTGTTCTAAAGATAGTCTATCAATAAGGAATGAATGCAATGGAAAATAGTGTATTAAACAATTAGTACACATTGGATTACAGCTTATTGGTATAGTAATAGACCTACATTTAGTTTTGAGCCAGTTTTACATTCTATGGCCCTTATTCAGAGCCGGACGCTCTGACCAGAACGCTCGCTCTGAATCAGGGCCCACCTCCATTAATATGAAGCGTCCTCCTGGACGCTCGTATAGCTGTGGGTCACCACCCACAGCATATACGAGCGTGCAGGATGATGGTCGCGATGGTCTTGACCATCGCGACCATCGCCACTGCGAGCAGAAGCCTGCGGTTGAGTTTTTCAACCGCAAGGCCAGGAGTGATTTTGGCTCTATCAGAGCCAAAATCACTCCCACTGACATCACTAGTGATGTCAGTGGGGCCGGCTTCAGACGGTAGGCGTTCCCTTCGGTATGCCTCCATCTGGCAGGCACGCCCACTAAAGGCGGCGTGCTGTCAGTCAACATCGACAGCATGCCCCCTTTGTTGAGACACTACGAGCGAAGGAAAGTCCTTCGCTCGTCGCGTCTCGCGCATGCGCACGACAGAGCTCCCTCCGTCGTGCGCATGCGCAGTGCAGACCATCGACCCACTTGCGAGCGGACAGCCGCTCGCGAGTGGGTCTGAATGAGGGCCTATGCTCCTAATGGGAGTAAGTGATCTGCAGCATTATATGCTTCAATTTCAAGCAGATCTGTTTTGTGTGTGTTTTTTCATGTTTGTCTGTTTAATTAATTAAAAGTTAAGTTTTATGCTGTATTAATATATTATGTTATAATTATCTAATGTCAAGAGTGCAACAATAATGGAAAATTCTTTTTTTTGAGTCATTTCTCTTATGACTTAACACCTACTATATAAGCTTATTCTCAGACCAAGTTTCATTGTGCTTTATCTACGATGTTGTACATGGATAAAACCAATTCCTGTACAGTTAAACTCGCATCCCAGCATCTCTAGTACACCGAGTGCTTTTCGCTGAAATATACTGTACGTTACTCCTCTCGGAGCTTCTCATACGCACCAGGCGTCTCGCAAAGTATGGTGTAAAGACATCCGGTGCATAAGGCCACATCTGTAGGTGAAAGAAACGAAAGGGGAGTTATTTTTCTCTTCTTACTTTCAAGGGGGGGGTCACAGATTGTTTGTCATCTATCTCTACCCATTATTTAATGGGTTTTTTTTTTTTTTTTTTTAATGGCCAGTTCAGTTGTTGAATGCAATTTTTTTTTTTTTAATAAACTAAAAGGTAGACTTTAAACTATTGCAATATGTCAAGCGACAATCAAATGATTAGTGACTTGCTGGTGCCTAGGATCTATTTGTTATTAACTCCATATCGGCTGGTCAGCCTACACATTCCCAGACAGTTGACAAACATACTTATCTAAAATAAAGACTCTGAGGCATATATGGTGGGGAATTAAAGGGTCAGCTTTTATTTAGTTTTAAACTATTTTAAGTTATAACTAAATGAAAAAAAGGGGAGGAGCATGGTGGCAAACAAAGAGCGGCCGTAACCATCTGCAAACTTCCACAACCAGGTCTAGATGGGGGACCTTCAGCCAGCCCATCATACTCCACTCAAGGTATCCAAATCCCCTCCCAATGACACAAATTCATAAGGCCCACCTGGATCAGTGGTTGCCGCTAAACCCAGAAGGGTAGAATCAGCCTAAAAACAGTAAATTGGCGAGGAGCGCACCTCAAGATCTAAAATCAGACTGCAGCCGCTCTTTCCCGCAAAAGCCAAAAGCCTACTACAACTAGTGAGGGAGGGTGAGATGTCCAACAGGCAAGAGGACCTAGAAGGTTCCACAGGGGATAGACATACCCTCAAACACTCCCACCCACCCCCATAACCACTCTGCCAATGAAACTTCATCTATGCTAATCATCTAACATTACAATTATCCCTGTCTAGTCCGTGTCAGCTGACCCAAGCCTCATGTGTTTAAACCCCCGGCAGGCATACGACATGCCTTCTGTCACTCCTCTACTAAATCACAAAGGCCGGATTCCCATACAGATGTCCGGTCCCCACTACACACACACACGTAGTTAAAGTAGCCACTGTGGGACCTACAGGGGATAGTTGCAGCGGGAAGCCTTTCTCGGCTGGCTGCCGTTTCTTCATAAAGCTTCACTGAAGCTTTTTGAAGAAATGGCAGCCAGCCAAGAAACGCGTCGCCACTCCCCTTGACCGTGACGTAGATCGGGATACCCCATCCACTGCACTCCAGCGCCCCGTTCTCTCCCGCCGAGGTTGAGACAGCTACACCGCTGACAACACAGACTCCGGCTTATGAAATAGAGACAAAGCCGGAGGAGAGACTTCTGACTATGGCCGCCCCACACTGATTCATCTGTGGGATAGGATTAACACCCGGTTATCGATGTAACATCACTACTCCTACCAGGCAGCAGAGCCTGATCAACTCTGCAAAGTCTGTCATCAGATGGACGGTAGGACGAATTTAACTTAAACTTATCTAAAATCGGAGCAAGTCATAACGTAGAGACGCAATAGCGGTGATTACACTTCTATGTTTATGGATATATCCAGAGAATTATAGTCAAATGCCTGACAACTCATGAGTAATATCTTTTGGCTAAGGCACAGCCATATTATTAATCATTTGCTGGAACTTTTACCATTATACCATCATACAGAGGCTTACCAAAGAACTACATCTCAATTTTTTATTATATATAGGTTACTATTGTAACCATAGAGACCTAACTGCTTATATCTGTAATCAATATAACATCAAGAGAGATATAATTATCTGTTTCAATGTGCAAATAAGAATTTGGGGCCCCATCTATATGTTTTTCTACATGCACAAGTTTCCTTTTTATTATAATGATTAAGGTCATTAAGGATTGTCATTTCTACTCTGATACATATTGATACTGGTCGTTATTGCAATAATATATATATTTTATTAAATCTTATTATATACCAAATGAAGTTTGTACTTTTCTAAACCTTTAGCAGCGCTCCACATAGTTCTTCTCTTTTTATCACTGTATACACAGGGCCAGCACCTCAGTGGTAGCAGCAGCAGAGGTGAAGGACTGAGTCAGTCACAAGTTTACACAATTCACATATAAGTATAGCGCCTCCTTTTTTGGAAAAATGAAATGCCTGTACCACCTTAGCTGGCTACTTTTAACATGCTGCACTTTTTACTTTCTGACAAGTCAGACACTTGCAACGCTGAGCAGGGTGCGCATTTGTTGATGAATGATGCGTGCTGCCAATGCCAAAATAGCACCACTCAGACAAGTTAGGGGTCAACGTTTCGATGTACAAAACACTGTCTTCAGGACTAATAATACCTTAGCAAATAAAGTAAACCTATATTCATAGGTTTAACTTTATTTCTTTACTATAGGGTTACTTTATTTGTTCTGCCATTATTGGTCCTGAAAATGGTATTTTGTACACTGAAATGCTGGCGATGTTTATTAGGTACTCTGTTATGGATATAACACATTTAAGACCCAGAGTACCATCCCTTCCCTTTGTACAAATATATAAACAGCCACGCAAACGTCTGTGATTTTTGTTTAACAATGTGGTCACATACCGCATGCATCCCACATCTAGGAGCGGCAAGTGCAGTGGATAAATGTCTTGTTTATTTGATTCATTTTTAAATTGATCTTTTTGTGATCACGTCTTCTCATCCACCCAAGTGTTACCTCACTTATTTTAACTTGTATCAGGTGCTTTCCTGGGTATTGTATGGCTGATATGCTTGGTGGCAGACTCACCTTTAAAAGCTTCAAACCAGGAATCATATCTTAAGTGCAATTCTAATGTGATAGCAATTGCCATGTTTATAATTCTGAATGACAGAGTAGGAACTTGCAGAAAATTGAGGTTCCTTGACAGGTGCTGCTTAAATGTTTTGATGAAAATATGAACTAAACAGCCACGCTTTATTACGGCATCTGTGAGTATAATTATATATATATATATATATATATATATATATATATATATATATACACATAGATATATGTACAAACATACTATATATATTCTCACACACACACATTATATATATATATATATATATATATATATATAAAACTTTCACACTACAGAGAACCCCACATAGAACAACAGAGAACAACCGCCTTCCCTTGAGCTACACAACCTGCTCTGTACCATAGCAAATGTGAGCTGCGTCGGTATGGAAAATTTTGCATACAGATTGGCAAGGTTTACAAGATGCTTATTCAAATTGCATAAATTGCATTTTAAGGTGAGCAGCTTCAGTGTTCTCCCCAGGCTGTTTTTGGCGGGTGCACCACCCGGCAAGAAACAGCCTACCACCCGGCAGTTTGGAAGCCTCCAAGTGGGGACAGTATCTGGGAGCTGTATAAAAAGGACCGGATCCTACAGACTTTGCAGCTTTTTCATAATCAGACAACTGGGCCTCTAATAAGAAGGAGAATTAATATATAAAATGTTATTTCAGATCATTATAAGGTCAAGGTTTAAAACATTTTATTATTGCGAAGGCCCCACCCGGCTACTTCTTGATGCCACCCGGCTGGAAAAATTTTCTGAGGAGAACACTGAGCTTTAAACAAATTGATACATGCATACAGATAAATGTACATGTACATACCCTGATACATGGTACAAAACCCTCGACCGGGACGGATCAGCTAATCTGAGTCGGTCAAATCCTCATAGCAAGCTTTGGGCTTGTCCTTCGACACAGAAAAAGTCCACATTGAATCGTAATTTTGAGATCCTACAACAAAAAAATAGTGAGAAGAGAGAGATAACATTATATACACGGCAATTCCTGGTGAGTTTTTAGTTTTTGAAGAAAATAGAACACATGTTGTAAAAACACCGCATAAGCCAATACCTTCATTCCTCCCCTACTCAAGATATTTATTATAGCAGATAACTGCTTGCATCCAGCTAGCCGTTCTTTATCTAGTTTAGCTGTTTGCAGTAGAAAAAGCAGTTGTATGCAGGCTCTACATAAATAAAAGTTAATAAATAATCTCAGACACCTACTTTCTGCTTAAAAATACTATTTACTGTTTACAGGCTTTAAAGCCAAAGGGCTGGTGTAAGTAATAATGCATACCTAACATCAGAGTACTATGACAACCAGGACAAACACAGAATACTAAATAATTCCCACGTGTTATTCTTATAACGGCCCCCCTTTTTCCACCCAAAATATTCAACTGACAATGATAACGTTCCCATAATTCATGCTCACAATGCAACCAAATGAACATGATAAATGGTCAGTTTCCTGTTACGGTTTTACCTAATTAACTCATGGGGTGTAATTTATCTCTACGGCAAACTTTACGTCACCTGGTGTCCCATTTTTTTTTTATTATTCCAAGTGATAGAAACCCTAAGGAAAAATGACCAAATAATACAAATATATATACTTAATAAATAAATCTTGACATTTTTAGATATTATATGGAAAATATATTAAAAACCAGATATGTGCTACTGCAAAATATTTGTTTAATATTTAAACAAGTTAGATGCAAGTACTTTGTTTCATACAGAAGTACGTTTGACATCGCTATCTTTCTTTATCACTGCGACAGGAGGCTCACGTCACCATTTCCATGTCAGGTCACTATGCACCTTCTATTATCAAAGTTCAGCCTGTGTCCTCCAGCTTTTCTGTGTTCCCCTCCTCACACTACCTGACACATACAGTCCTTTCTTCACTGACAAACACACAAGTGGACAGGTCACCGATTATCTCCTGAAATATTCTGTGCTGCTGAGAGCGTCCCAGTGAATGGCTACAGGTTTGTTTTAGCTCCAAATCAGGTTACACGGAAGAGCTGGAGACAAAGTAATAAATATAAAAGTGTTCCCTGATGTTGCTCATACTGTATCTACCCTCCTTTTTTCCTATCTGATTTCAGTTCAAAACCTTTACTTAGGTTGATTCATTTTAAAGGATCTTAATGGCTATCTAATACCCCGTTACACCAGAGCAAAAACCTGGGCTTTTGCTGGGTCTACCTGGATCGCAGCTCAGTGTAGAAGGTTCCCTGAAAAATAACCTGGGTCAAGTGACCCGGCAAACTAACCCAGGGAGCTACCAGGGTCGAACCCAGGATGGACCTGGGTAATGGTGCAGTGTAAACGGCACAACCCGGGTTATCCGACCTGGGTCATGCCTAAAAAGAGCAGATTGGTGGTTGTGGAACAGTCACCTCACACTTTTTATGACCTCACAAGTTTAGCAGGGCAGACCCAGATTCAGTGTGAATGGAGCTGACCAGAGAATAATCCAGATCGATGGTACTGTGTAAAAGGGATCTGACCTGGGTTGGAATCATGTCTGAAAACCCAGATCGGACCCGGGTTTTTGGTGAAAAAGAGGTATTAATTAAGGTCCAGTAGGAGCATGGTGGAATGAGCTGCGGCACGTGCGTCTGAGTATTGTGGTATGGAAGATATTCATAATTTTTGCTGAAATCTGTATATTGTGCCAGTAATAACTTGCGGAGAAGCATTGCGTAAAACTTTCTATAGGACCTTGCAGAAATTCCAACTATGACCTGAGGGACAAGTGGTGATAAGGATCAGGAACGCTAGTAACTGAGGAGCTCATTCAGACCCGCTCGCTAGAGGAGTTCGCTCGCACCCAGCGCATGCAAATTCAGCTAAGTGACGGTGCGGCAGGCGATCGCACGGCAAGGCATAAGCACGCCCACTATGTCTTGGCGTGCGATCACTTCGTGCATGCAAACGCCCATCAGCCTGTCTTAGGACTGCACGTCATCTCCAGGAAGTGTATGCAACCATTGGTACATCGAGCACCATCGGATGTGATCGCAGCGCTTGAGGTGGACTATACCCTGCCGCAAGCACTGCGATCACTTCAGTGTGAAATACAACCAGGTGACGTGTACTATGGCGCTGCCGTTAACTGTGCACGCCTCTGAAACGGCGTTGAGACGCTCAGGCATACCTGCGTTCGCACCTCCACTAGCCTGTTTCTAGCGGCCAGCCCGTCACCACCCACAAACGGCTGCTCCTGTCACTCACTCTGCTGGGCAGTCTATGCGTAACGAGCGAACTCTTGCACTGGTTCGCGTACATGCACTGCTATGCGTACGCATGCGCAGAAAGCGACAATCGGCCAGCTACGAGCAAACGCATCCTAGCGAGCGGGTCTGAATCAGGTCCTGAATGCGATGTGACGCTAGGCATAACCACAATGCCTGGCTGCGCATATATATAGGCCATATACGGTAGGGATGAGACTGCAAGTTTTCCCTCGCTTTCCTATGGGGTGAGAGGAGAACTTGCATCCATCGCTCTGAATTAAAGTAGGGGGTAATCCCAATTACCTACCTATTCTGGCTATGGTATGCATTTTGGTGACTTTTCTTGGGGACTACTGAGAGAGCATAAAGAAATAGGACCTCACAGAATCTTCACTTTGTGGCAAAGTGGGCAACGGTGCAGTATTGTGCGGGGTGGGGTATTCTGCACTCCTATGCCTGACAATTTGTGAATGTGTGTTGGTCTAGTGCTGCCAAATATACATGTGGTCCTTTCCTGATCACCGATAAACAGTCGAAAATTCTATAGGATTGATATCTTTATAGGCGCAAAATAGAGCAAATAACTATGTATAGATAGGATGTCTTTTGTAATGCTTGAAATTCAAAAAAAAAAAAAAAAAACAGAACTGAACTTATTTTTTTATCCAAATACTGACCCTTTCCCTTAGCAGTCAATCAGCTTCTGTCATTTATCTAGCAGACCAGGCCTGGCCAACCTGTGGCTCTCCAGCTGTTGTAAAACTACACATACCAGCAAGCCCTGCCACTGTTTTAGCATTCCCTAACAGCAAAACTGTGGCAGGGCATGCTGGGAATTGTAGTTTCACCACAGCTGGAGAGTCACAGGTTGGCCAGGCCTGTAGTAGTCTATAAAAGGACAGTTAGAAGCTGACTGGTTGCTATGAGCCACTTCTCCACTTTCTCTCTCTCGAAGGTTTAATCATACTTGTCTACTCTGCTGGGAGTCGTGGGAGGCTCCAGATTCTTCGGGTAACCCCCCCGCACCCCCCGGAATAGTAGGCAGATCTCCCGCGTCCTGCCCACTTCCTAGTTAAGTGGGCAGGATGGGTGGATTTTCCGTGAAATTTGCGGGTCCATAGGGAGGGGGCGGGGCTAAATGACGTGAAGCACGTCAGTAAGCCCCGCCCCCTCAGTGCAGACCCGCTCATCACGGGAGGTTTCCTGTAAATGGGGTGGGGCCTAATGCCAGCTATAGTCTGGCCCTACCCACTGAAGCAGAGAGAAGATGGTCCTCTCCGGCTGCTCCCGGAAAGGAGTGAAAGAAAGTCGGTAAGTATGGTTTAATACATCTCCCCCAGGGTCACTGAGCAACTGTCTGTACTAGCAGCTTTCCTCTGCAGTCTCCACACACCTTACAGTACCCACTGAGTATCAGTCTCCCTATGGGGGCTTTATCGCTCTTGAATGTTTGATACATTCACCACCACCATATAACAGCAGCTTTTTCTCCTGCAGCTGCCAGTTTAATCATTGCACCACTGGGCAGCTGTCCCACTATAGAAGCAGCTTTCTTTTCACTGCAAGTGCACCCACCACACATTATAGTATCTCTGTAACAGCAGATCTCTGTGATTTATATACATCGCTACAGCAGCAGTCATAATACTGTAAGCAGCAGGGTGGCAGAAGCTCCTGTCATTTTTTTAAACTCAGACGGTAATATGACAGTTTGAAGCTGATTGGTTGGTACTTTATATTAACTTTCACGCTCTCCAAGCTTAGATAAAGTCCCCCCTAAATTACATGACCATGCATTATTTCCCAACAACGGCACACCTCCCAGCATGACCGCACAACTACTACTACTACCTACTGTGACTAAAACCTAGTCACAAAGCCACAGCAGTATCACTCCACATAATAATGCAAGCGCTGTTTGTGACACAAGCGTTCAACTTCCCATGCCAGAAAAGACCTGTACGGAGGGTATTATTACAAAAGCCAGGCACACAGTAGACGTCATGCAGACGATTCGATGTCGCTTCAGAGTTCCCTGGAACTCCCAGACCAACGATATTGTGCATACAATGACCAAACGACATACGCGAGTCGATCGACATGATCAAATTATTGGATATCTGGCTAATTTAAATACGTGAAGACATATTGTTCGTCGCTCGTAGCGTACACACTGCACAATTTGCTCCTAGTCGTTAGCGACATATTCGAAAATTGATTTGTGTGTACAGACAACAGGACGACGCTTGCGAGCCGCGGGGGCCCACATCACTACCGGTATAGTGCGTACACACTGAACAATTAAATATTTTGCCATAACGATTGGTCGTTATCGGCAAATTCGTTTAAAATGTCGTTTAGTATGTACCCAGCTTTACACAATCACAAATCTTGCATGAATAACAGTCATCTTCAGGCACAAAGAGTACCTAAAAAATAGCCCCTCTCTCTGCACCAGGTCCTGTGAGACTCTGCTAGCAACAGTTGCCTTTTCTGCCGAAAATGTGTCTAAGTCGCAATGCGAAGTGATTACACTAGGACACACCAGCATACTGGGCTGATTAATTTGATATGTTACACTTGTATATCTGTATGCAACAGAGTCTCTGAATCTGTACATGAAGTGCTACAATGTAGCGGCTGCAACTTTTTTTCATTCTAAGCTCCGTTGTGCTTCATATGGCCCGTACACACGGAGCGATCAGACAACTATCAGATATTGTTGTCTGATCGTCCTGCATGTGCTGGATGTTCGATATCAAACAGCTATAACGACGATCGCAGGTCCCTATAGTAACCAGGCTAACCTGGTCGATATCGACCAAGTTGGCCTGCATGCACAGGCGATGGTAGATATCGACCATCCGTGCCTGCACATCGACCATCATTAGGAGGTTGGTAGGGGCCCAAAAACAGGACGATAAGAACAATAACAACATCGTTATCACTCAAATCATCCTGCAAAGTTGGACCATGTGTACGCACCAATATACAGACTCAGGTGCACACAGATATAAAAGAGTTGCATATCAAATTAATCAGCACGGTCTGCTGGTGCACCCTAGTCACATCACATTGCGATTAAGACGCATTTTCGACAAACAAAAAAAACAGATGCTAGCAGAGTTGCTCGGGACCTGGCGACTCACTCACGCCAGGCAAGTCGCGCTGCATGGCATATTGAGGCTTGATGTATGATGACGCATCTGTATCACTGGTATCCTGAAGCAAATCATTGCATCACCAACCCATAGATTTGCTCACAGTACTCCACCCTTGCATATGGTTAGTACACATTAATGTCACTAAAATGACAGCATTGTGGAGAAAGCTTTTCATACTGCAAAGTTTGCTGGAAATCCAAATATTAAATAAAAGCAAACACGGAAAAAATTACTAACTCTGTTACTCAGAAGCATTAAATGTCAATAAGTAGAATATGGCAGGGAAGAGATATCTATGCCAGGTATTTAGACACAAAATTAATTGTTGTATATAAAACACACAATAATGATACACACAACTAAAGTTATAGTATGCCTACACAGAGGTGGGTTGGATCAATAATGAAGTGACAAAGCAATAAAATGCACTTTAACAACATTCTGCTCTGGTTAGCGGAAACTGTACCAGCAGCTGAAGGGTAACTGCCCTTCCCCAGATCATATCCACAAAACCACTTCCATACACGAATCACTGCAGTACTTGAAAGAGATCAATTATTCATTCTAACATAGTAAATACACACAGGTTACAAATAATCCATACAAAAATAAAAAACAATAGAACACACAAAATGGAGTTGGTTTATTAAATAGATGAACGTTCATACTTTTTATAGGTACTATAGAAAATAAATGTAAAAAACCCAAAAAAACTAATTTGAGCATCAATTAATACGTAAAATTGTGATTTTATTAAATTAAATAGACACTAAAGTCATCCACACATTTTTATTCATATTTTTATACTGCAATGGAAAGTAGGCCACTCTACCAATAAGAAATATGTATTGCAGGAGTGAATAAATAAGCTTTGAACCAGATATTATACCTGTAAAACATATTAGTGACTATGTATCATCGAGACATGATGCACAAAGGGTCTAATGCAGAGTCGGGCTTACACCAGTTTGAGTACAGTAAAATATGCTAATTGGTTCTGCATATGCCCAGAAAACAGGCCACGGACATTAGGCATATTTGCTGGAATCTGACACTTGCAGCTGCTTGAGACTGAAGCGGGAGCAGGCCGCTTAACATTGGCTGAGAGCGCGCGTATCCGTGTAACTGCGAATGGTATGTCATATTATTTGCAGGTGCTTGTGGGCTGGTACAAGATGGCTCCTCCCCCTCACACTGTCCTATACAACCATTGTACATCATAGAACAGAAAGATCACAGGTATGTGAGAGTGCAGCTCTAGTACAGGCACTTTTATTTGTTTTTCTTAGTTAATTGGAAATGCCAAACATAACTATTGTTTTAAAACCAACCACTCACTCAGACTTGAGAAAACCACTGTAAAAACACAGTTTGTCTCTGTACTGCTCCATAAAGGACTTGTGAAGTTTATATGTACTATAAAGTTAATTTTTACACTGGAAATGACTAGTCACCCTTCAAACAATAAGAGGATTGATAACGCCCACCACTCTTTCCACAGTAATCTTGGCAAAGTGCTTAAAATTCAGTTCACCTGGATTTATGCTATTGAGTATCAATTATGTATTATTGCAACAATGCTAGCTGCAAACAAAGAACCAGCTGCGACAGTCATTGCCTTCCCATGTGTGTTCTGTGATCAGGGTTACCTATTCCCTTGCAATAATCTATAGGTTTATATAGTAAATAATTATGGTGCCTGCTCACAACGGGATGCCGGCGCTTAGAGTGCCGTTACCGGAATCCCGACACCTGTCAGAATCTCAGCGCAAGGAAGTACTGAGGTTAGGAGGGTTTGAGGTTAGGCACAGGCACTAAGGGGGAGGGTTAGGTTTAGGATCCAGGGGAAGGAGGGTTAGGATACTGCCTCACAGGTGTCGGTATCCTAACCATGTTGGGATTCTGACCACCGGAATCCCGAGTGCCGGCATCACGTACCCAATCCCTCATAACAACTTGCTGGCGTGTACTTGTGACATCAGGCATCCATTAGTTACTTTCAAGGTGCGTACACACTAGGCGATCAGGAAAGACAGTACGATTACGACATCGTAATCGTACCGTCGTTCCTGATCCCCTGTAGTGTCTGCACTGAACGATCAGTCGTTCAGTGCAGGCACTGTCCATCATTCCTGAACATGCCAATCTGTCGTTATCGTCAGATTGTACTGCATGTTCAGGCGATGGACAATGTCGGAAACGACCAGCGGGAGTGCGCATCGCTGGTCGTTTCCTACATACAAGTGCACGATTTGTGCATGATTACTGAGCGACTGCACGATTACGATGTTGTAATCGTGCAGTCGCTCAGTAATATCGCCCAGTGTGTACCCACCATTAGGGTTTTAACATGCAGCTGCCCCTACCATCCAGAACATATTCTGCACTGGTCCCATCCCGCTGATATACACTAACTAAACTATAATAATAATTATCTAAGGTCTGCCCCGCCTACAACATGCATACACATTTATAGCTGGGGTGCGCACTTCCTCTCCATCAGCTTAAACTGCTCAGGAGACCCTCAGTGGTGAGGACAAAGGACAAAGCAGGCCGCTGGCAATGAGATAAGTATGGGGGCTGGACAGAGCAGCAGAGAGGGGAGGGACGGACCAGCGGATAGAAAGGAGGGCTATGACTGAGTTGTGCCTGGTCCCATTACAAGTCTGTCATATAATTCTCAGACCAACTGTCAGTAACTGTAATTTAACAGTTAAGCTGGGTAGACACTATGCGATGCGTGACCCAGCGACAATGCGAAATGACGATACATTGAGCGCGCTGTACACACTGCATGATCCGCTGTAGGATGGCGTGATGTGTTGTAACATGTAACAGCACTTTGCCGTGCATTGCATCGTTCCATCTGCCGTGCAGAACACCAGATGGGAAAATTATTGTCCGACGCCAGGCATACCGAAAGAAGGTAAGCCGGGCGGCGGGCGTGGACAGGGCCAGGCACCCCCAGTAGGAGGGTTAGGTTTAGGCTGTGGGAACAGGGGGGGGGGGTTTAGGCACTTACAGAAGGGGGAGGGGGGGGTTAGGCACTAGGGGGGAGGTTAGGGTTAGGCACCCCTAAGGGTGGGAGGGTTAGTTATAGTTACCTTAATTACCTGTCGGGATCTTCACTGCTGCCGGTCTTCCGGCATCGGTATTTGAGCCGCCGGATTCATACTGATCCCCACCTAGAGTATCATCATTTGTTTCACGGCACTCCTGGGCCTAAAGTTTCTTGTTGAGAAATTCAGCAAAAAGTAAATTGTGCTTATATGTCACCCTTAGGGTCAGTTATGTGGTGGGTGACAGGGCTGCGCTTCTTTTTGCCCACATATTTTTTGATTGGCAGCCATTAGCACTGGTTTTGCCTATCAAACTGGACTAAAAATCATTTTATTTGGTACTGGACCACCAACCCGAAGCACCCCTGCAAGTGTCCTGAGACACCCCATGGTGCCACGGCACACAGTTTGTGAACCACTGTCATAACCCTTTCTTAAAGAATTGTGGGCAGAGAAGCTCCCTCAGACCTTTTTTTTTAGGTTATTAAATCTATACCCTGGTAATGTGGCATCATATAAGAAATCCCTACTCAAATATCTTAACAGTGCTGCAAAGACAGTCATTCCGGTACACTTGCGGTCTATTTCCCCACCTTTAATAAAAAAAGATTCTCTCGACTAGATCTTTTTCATGACCAAGGACAACCTTCTTTAGGGAATTGAGAAGCACCATGAAATCCGCTGTATCTGGTGTTCTTGGTTGGAATTTAAGTCCTCAATGACTTATAAGGCAGCTGTTACATAAATGCATCCAGAACCCTGCCTCGAAGCCCTTTCGAGTTTGTTTCGAATTGTCTCAATTACCCATAGTCACACTGGGGGTGATTCAATTCAGAGCGATGTTGAATAGCCCCGCTGCGCTGTTAAGTCCAACTACAGGATTTCTGCTCGCACCCTCCTAAGGTGCAAGCAGAAATCAGACTTAAGTGCCGGCCGTGATGCTGTTTTCCAGCTTAGCGCGGAGCTAACAGCATCGTGCCCGGCACTTTAGTTAGAGAATGCAGGTTAGTGCGACTGAACACCCAGCTTAAGACGCGGTAACCGGCATTCTTGGATTTAGGTGGTTCTAGTCGGACTTAACAGCGCTGTCAATTGAATAGCTCCGGTAACTCCCTTTCGTCTGGTTAATAAGAGTTTCCCTGATATTATGTAGAGCGAATTACGGACTTTATTCATATAGATAAAACGGAGCGCACACAGATTTAATCCACGTTAGATTTGAATTGTAGGACCTGAGTGAGATAATCTATATTCTATTCTGAACTGTATTCAGTACACATTATTTAAAAAGGTCTTATCCCTATATCCATATTACTCCTTAGATTGTGTCAAATAATGTTTGCCATCAAGATGCATGGCAAATGAAGAATTATCTAATACACACATATAGTCCAAATTATGGGAATAAATAACATATAATTCAAATACACAACAGGATCTTTTCGTTTTGAATCACATTGTTTTTTACAGACACTCTTTTGCACATCTCTTAAGGGGTGATTCAATTGATCGCGATGTTGAATAGCCCCAGGAAGGAGGTCCCGGAGCCATTCCATTGACTGTGATGTTAAGCTGACTAAGGAGGATCTCAGCTTGCAGCCTCCAGAGGTGAGAGCAGAGATCCAACTAAAGTGCCGGCCGCAATGCTGTTTTACAGCTTAGCACAGCGCTAACAGCATCCCTGCGGTCAAATGCCGGTTCTTGCAACTAAACACCCTGCATTAGTTGCGCTGACCAGCATTCTCTGACTTAAGTGCTTCTAGTAGGACTTAACAGTTCGCTGTTAAGTCAGACTATAACCACTTAAGTCGGTGAATTGAAAAGCCCTGGAACCTCCTTCCCAGGGCTTTTAACATCACAATCAATTGAATTGCCCCCTTTGTGTCTATTGGTTTTAATATTTTTGCTGTTTGTGTTCAAGTATATTTTATTGCTAAAATAAACGTTACATTTAGTTTTTTGTGCGCCGTCTGAAGACCACTCTTTTTCTCCTTTTTTGGTTCATGATTTTACCTGGCTGTCATAAGGCTGCTCCCACAATTTCATTATTATTAGTATGGGGTTTCAATATAAATATAAAACAGATGATAATAGTGCAGAAGGTTTTAAAAAAAATTTTTTTTTTACAAAATTATTGCTCTTATTTTGTGTTAGTGATAGGTACACTATGGGGGAGAATCAATTGTGAGTAATTACAGGAAGGAGAGCCTTGATCACTTTTCTCACAACTTTTGGAGAGTGAGCAAAAAACGAGCAATGTTTTCCTGCCCAGATACTTTGCAATATAGTTGCACCACATAGCTACCAGTCCCGACCCAACTCCCCCGCTACCCCACGTGGACGGAGCCGTGGCACTGAAGGGGATAACCTTTTAAGGGACCTATTGGCTCTAGGTGCCAATTTTAAATGGTTTGCCCGGTGCCAGGGGTTCAAATTAAAAAAAAATAATTTGTTTGTGTGCCGCAGTTCCCGGTCCTCTCTGGCAGCTGCAGCACTCTAATGGTTAAATTTCTGGTGCCGAGAGAACTCCGGCGGCTGCAGCGAGTTAACCGGGGAACTGTATACAAAGAGCCACTGCAGCTGGGACATAGTCCCAGGGCTCAGGACTGTGTGCTGACCGCTGGTGACCGGGAGCCGGGACACCCCAGCACTACAGGGTTGATCCACCGCACGCTGGAGGACATGGAGAGTCAGCTCCCCAAACCCCCAGCACTGAGAGAGGGTAAGGAGCACCCGCAGCCCAGACTGAGACTAGCGCCTGCGGCGCTCAGATGGCATGTGGTTAACTGCCAGTGCGCTACACCGGAGGAGTATAAATGCAGAGTTGCTGCAGCCAGGAGAGAGTCCCAGGCTGCAGGGCTGAGTGTCCCACGTTGGAGATTGAGAGCTTAGCTCCCAGCGGTCCAGCACTGCAGGGCTGTGTTAACAAAGCCCAGCGCAGGGCACAGTATATAAAACAAATATATAAAGGGTTAAAGAAAATGTATAAAGTGCTGCAGTGTGCAAAGCCCGGTGTTGCACAATGTATGTGTTTTTAGAAATGAGATTTAAAGTACAATTGCATTTACCTTTCCCTGGAGGCCCAGGGGGATCTGGAGAGCTCTGTGGGAAAGGGCAAAAAGCTTGTCAATGCGGCCAGCTAGTTATTTTCTTAGCGCTACAAAGTGCTCTCACTCGGTGAATAAGAAACTGCTGGCTGGTGATCATGTCTGCCTGTCTCTGGAGCCCAAAGAAGGATATAAGTTCCTCCTAGCTGAATCCAGGAAGTAAGTTTGTGGAGGGAATTATCCCCCTACTATAGACAATCCAGCACCTGGGCGGAGGTCATCACTCCAGGTAGCCACAAGCAGAGAGGAGTGACCACTACCCGCTGCCCATTAGAGACAATGATGAAGGTGTGCATGCAGGGCACATGCACTTCGCATGAATGGTTAAGAACCAAAAAACAGGCTTGTCCCCTTTGGTGTTGTGTATTGAAAGATAAAAAGAGGCCTGTGAGCCCTGTGTGTGTATCCTTCTGAACATCAAGGATTGTACTTCTGTA
This sequence comes from Taudactylus pleione, assembly GCA_031769625.1. NCBI lineage: Eukaryota > Metazoa > Chordata > Amphibia > Anura > Myobatrachidae > Taudactylus > Taudactylus pleione. The sequence continues at coordinate 3,524,076 of JAUIMM010000261.1, forward strand.
TGTTGCAATACCCCCAAACACCATATGCAAGCGAAGTGTCTTTTTCAAGACATTGAGCAATAAACATCTTGCCTTTAAGAAGACGCATTTACTTTTATCTTGTGACCCACAGAATAGCGCAAACCGCTGTTCCAGTCTCCAACAGTGTCTCCAAGCTAAAGTCCTCTGCCAGCTACCCTGCAGAGACTGGTCCATGGTGAGGGACCAGTGGAAATTAGATAACACTATCCAGGAAGTGTTGCAGCAGCGTGCCCACACATAACCAAAAGTAGGAGATTCCAGGTGGCGATAGTAGGAGCCTGGGTGGAAGTAAGCAGTGCCAATGGTAGGAGCTTGGAGGTGGCAGTGAGTTGTCACCCCCCCCCCTCTCCCCTCCCACTGCATTGTGGTCTAGTGGTTGGAGGCAGTAACAGGCAGTTATTGACCATAAGAGGAAATCCCTAATTCTTCCCTAATACTTCAACACCCAGTGGAGTCAAAAATATCTGTGATCACCTGGTAGGGCGATCACAGGTCACACCCACTTTAAATGGAAATATATGGAAATATATCACCTAGTGTACACAGGAACACGTGTGATATTTCTCACTACAAGGTCTAGGCTCAACGTGAGAATGATAAATGTCAGAAAGGATATCAGAAACACCTGTGAAACATGTTAAAGATTACCGCCCATGGAATTAATGCATACAGACAAGTTCTCATATACCTGGTTGTAAATTTAATAAAATTAGAGTTTTTAGAAGTGGAGATGTTGCCCATAGCAACCAGTCAAATTCTAGCCATTATCTTCTAGAAGGTGCTAGTTAAATGTTAAGTAGAATCTGATTGGTTGCTATGGACAACATCTCCACGTCTTGTTATTTCTCTTTCTTCGAAGTCCATAGGGTTGACCTTGGGGTATAGGTTGGGAGCCAAATCCGGGCACCACGCAGTTAAAGCTTTCAGCTCCCAGGATGCACTGGGTCCACTCTCCCTATAACACCACCCCCAAGCCAGAGACACCTCAGTTTGTAAGTAGCCAAAGGCCGGAGGAAAGAAAGAGAGAAGACTATAAACCACGTAAGGGCCATCAAAACTAGTGGTTCAAATGGAGGCCCCTGGAGGGCACGAAGAACTACTGCCAAATCCCAAGGAGCCCCTTGGGGGGATAAAGGGAGGTAGAATCCAGAGAACACCCTGAAGGAAGGTCTGGACACCCGGGAGTGGAGCAATTCCACATACGAACCATACTGACAGTGCAGAGACCCGCACTTTCAGGGAGGTCAGGAGGAGGGGTAGACCCAATCCAGCTGGAAGGAATGTCAGCACTCTGGAAATCCTAAACACTTATGGTATCGTACTTGTAGCTACGATCCTCAAGAAAGGGAATCCTTTGGACCACAGTAGGGACGCAGTCAAAGACGATAATCCAGGTCCAGGGAAAGGCAAGGACCCTGAGACAACACTGCAGAGATGGCCAGGAGGTGACCCTTGGTCCATAAGTTGATTGGCAGGGTTGAATCGACCGACGTGCAACGGCCCCGACAGGAGTGCGGACCGGTCACTGCGCCCCAGAGACTGGCATCCGTTGTAAGGATTACCCAGTCCGGGATCCAAAAAGGGGCGACCCTTGGTTAGATGAGGTGGCCATAGCCACCCAGATAGAGACAGACGCAACTCTGGAGAGAGCATTATCGTCTGAACATTGATCCGATGGATAAACCCGTTCCACCTGGAGAGGATCAGATTTGGCAAAGGCCTGGAATGGAACTGAGTATATTCCACCATTCCGAAGGTAGACACCATGGATTCCAGAACCCGCATTACTGAGTGTAAGAACACTCATCGACTGTGGAGACATCTGCGCACTCGTAGTTGAAGAGTGGAGATCTTGTCTGACATCAAAAAGATTCTCTGATTCTGAGAATCCAGCAGGGCTCCTAGATTAATCATACCCTGTGAAGGATTCAGGGAGGAATTTTTCCCAGTTGATTAACCATTCGTGCTTGTGAAGGAAAGCAATGGTTAACTGGAAATGGCTTTGAAGTAGGGATGTGCAGGTTCGGATTAGTTCGGATTTTTCACACCAAAAATCAGGTCTCAGAAAGAGGCAATACACCATCTTTCATGGACAAATATCATCTTTCATGGACTTTTGTCCAGGAATGATGACTTTTGTCCATGAAAGATGACGTTTTGCCTCTTTCTGAGACCCGATTTTTGGCGGGAAAAATCTGAATTTGGCGGGAAAATCCGAACTAATCTGAGCATGCACATCCCTACTTTGGAGTACCCTGGTGATCCTGCTAAGAGCAGGAGGCCGTCCAGATACAGGAGCAGTCGGATACCCTGAGCAGGTGGGCTGTCATAAAAGCCTTTAATCTGGTAAGCCCCGGTGGGGCTGTGGTGTGGACAGTCCAAAGGGCATAGCCTGGAAATTGGAAGTGTTGCTGTGGCACAGCAAACCTGAGATAATGCTGATGAGAGAGCTCTATAGGTACGCGTCCTGAATATCCAGCGATACCATAAAGTCCCCAGGTTCCATAGCTCGGATGATGGAGCATCGGGGGTTCCCTCCTGAACCTAGGCACCTTTAAGAATTGGTTCAGGGATTTGACATTGAGGATAGGCCAATGAGGACCATTCGTTAGTAAGGCCTTGTTCGGGTCTGAAGAAGGGCCTGTGTAGCGAAACAGGTGGAAAGGCCATATGAGCAATGAGAGGGCGTACCCATGAGAGACCCTCTCTCTTACCAAAGCATCCGTGGTGGTTTGACACCAGCACTGGGCGAACTGAAAAAGTCGGCATCTCACTCTAGGATTCCCCAGATGAAGGCCTGTCCCGGCAGGCTGAAGGTTTATCCTCAGGTTTAGAAGCAGGGCGTCTGGAGTTCCAGGTCTGCTTGGTTACGGGTATGGCGGCCCTCGTGGAGGCCGACAGCCTAGAAAAAGGACTGGCCTTTAGGCTTTCCTTGAAGACAAACATATTTAACAGATGTAGTCCAAGGCCTTGTAGTGGAAGTAGCTGAATGCGGAAATGCAGTTTGTGATACTGCCAACGTTGCTACAATGTTGTCAAGGTCAGGGCCAAACAAGATCTCCCCATTATAGGGTAATCCATTTTAAGGTCTATCTTGGAGTCCACCTCTGCCTTCCATGAGCGCAGCCATAGGTTATGGCGGACATATACAGTCACGGCCAAAAACCCTGGAGGTTAGGAGACTGGCATCCCATGTTGTCACTTCAACAAAAGAAACTGCATCTTGAATGTGAGTAACAAAAGACACCTGATCCCCAGAAGCTTTTGAGGGAAAAAGGTCTACAAATGCGTCATCCCATATCTCAATAGCATTAGCCACCCATGCGATAGCCATGGTTGGATGGGCAACAGTCCCTGAAAGCGAGTATATTGATATCAGGCAAAGCTACCACCTGCCTATCCGAAGAATCCGTCAGGGCAGGGGATGGGGGGCATAGTAGCGCTAATCAAAAGTAACATGAGAATCCAACGCAGGAGGTTATTTCTATTACTTGCAATGACCCTCAGGGAATGGGTAACATGAGGCCAAACGCTTTTGTGATACCTCTTATCTGGTGATTGCCAGACCCCCGCCATGTGATCCACCCGCTGGTCAGAGTGGGTTGAAAACAGCGGAAGACACTTTAATGTTTAAACTGAGGGTGATTTGATTTAGGTGCAGGTTCGACATCCTCTATAACTAGGATGGACTTGACCACCAGTACCAAAGCAGGGATATTAATACTTGATTTAGGCTCCCCCTCATGTGAAAGGAATAGGAGTCAGATACATTATCCATTTCTCCCTTGGCTGACGATATGTGTTAGATAGCAGTGCACACTGAGGAGACACCACAGGGCGTTTATTACGCCTTCTTGGATTTCCTAGAAACAACATCCACCCAGGGTGGCTGTTGTGGTAATCCCTACAAGGGAAATTACAGACTGTTGTGGTACTGAGGGAATTGCATGTACTGTGAAAACCCTCTGGTAGGGTGCGACAGTCTGTGTCACAGGGGTAAACTGCAAGAACTGCGAGATACCCTGAGAGGGAAGGGTAGCATGTTGAGGTAACCCTAAGTGGGTTACAACTATGGGGACTGCCAGGCGATCCATATTGGAGGCCAGGTTCTTGAGGGAAAAAAAAAAACGCTCAAGGGGGGTCCTTCCTGAGTCAAATCCTCCTTACTCACACCTGCAGCACATGACTTGCAGGATAGCAAAAATGGGTGCAGTATCGTGCTCCATTTCCTAGTCAGACATATCTGACTAACAATCATTGTGGAAATATCAAGCAGCGTTATACTGGTCCTGACTGGCGCTAGGATTCGCTGCAGGGACCCACTATCAGCTTATGCAGGACACAGTTCCACCTAAAATATGGCAACGTGCAACAGTACCAACCTCACATATATTGACAAATATATACATATATGTGTGAAGTCTCAGAACCACCCTAAGTACGCCTGTATTAGGGCAGATTGTAAAGAAAAGGGATAGATATACACTGACAGGTGAGAGAATAAAGCATAGACAGTCAGCGCTAGCATAAGTCACATACAATGCAGAAATATATATACATAAACATTACATATAATATACTGTAAATGGCACTACAATCAACTGCCCAGATTCAGTGTCTGGGAAGGCTATAGCGCTGTGTACACTGACCCAATAGGCGAGGTACGCTGGGGGACTGCATACCTCCCAACATGACCCTCTCCAGGAGGGACACACTGCTCTGGTCCTGGACTTCCCTGGTAATTTATGATTGGTGGAGGCTCCAGGGGTGGGGCTGCAGCGCAGTCCAAAATTCACATAGGGGAGTCACACCAACTGCCAGTGAGTACCAGCCAGTGATGTTTGGCAGCGTGTGAAATGACAGTTGGTGTGACTCCCCTATTTAAATTTTGAACTGCGCTGCAGCCCAACCTCTTACCAGGGAAGTCCAGGAACAGAGTATTGTGTCCCTCCTGGAGAGGGTCATGTTGGGAGGTATGGGACTGGACCAACTGCCATCCTAGGATCTGCAATGCACCACAGTAGTCAAATGGCCGCTGGAGACCTCAGAGGAAGCGTGGCCCAAGGAGGAAGCAGCTCAGCAAAGCCAGACCTTAGAATGGAAAGGCGCGCTGAGCTGAGGGGAGGAGCCGCTGTAACAGGGAAGGCTGCCTTCCCTGGCCGGCTATTAACCCCCGGGACGCCGGCTCCCGCTGCCAAACTTTAAGTCCCTGGTGGTCTAGTGGACACGTGGGGTATAGGGGGGCCCGCCGCCACTACCAGCACCTCTGGTGTGTCCCCAACAACCGGAGGCAACGGACTGCATAAATATGCGGATCACCGCAAGCGGTGACCCACAACCTTACCTGTCCCCGTCGATCCGGCAGCAGCTTGGACGTCCTATGGACAGTTCGACTCTGCCGCTCTGACGAGTTTTAAAAGTAAAATAAAACTAAAAACTCATAAACTAAAAATAGGCTCAGGAGCTGCTAATCAGCCCCCCCCTGCGTTAACAGTGACCCGACTCCGGCCGGTCACCAACTTAAACTGAGGTGTCTCTGGCTTGAAGGCGGGGTTATAGGGAGAGTGGACCCAGCGCATCCTGGGAGCTGAAAGCTTTAACTGCCCGGATTTGGTTCCCAACCTATACCCCAAGGTCAACCCTGTGGACCCCCTATGGACCCTGAAGAAGAAACTCTCACTTCAGTTACCCCCTAGCTTCAATATGCCTGGTCAAGTGAGCCGCCAAATCCAGTGGGGACACTGCTTGCGCAGAGTGTCTTTCATCCAAAAATGTGTCTTAGCGGCAATGCGACTAAGACGCACCAGGAGACTGAACTGATTGATTTGATATGCTACACTTATATATCTGTGCAGGTCTTGTGGAGTGTTCCCGGTATACAGTGGTTAGTACCTACCAAAAGAGGTCCAAGGAAGGACAACATATTAATGAAATGTACTAATATATGCAATTTGTATTTGAATACACTACATTTTGAAAGTAAACATTATCTCGCTGTCTGATTTAATATTACACAGGGAATTACCCTCTAATTCTCCTTTCTGAAGCCTACTATCCCATACACTCTGGTGAGATTAGCAGGGGTATCTTTCAGTTATCATATATCTCATTGTCACATCTAAATTCTGGGATAAATTTAATTCAACAGAGATTACCAAGAAGAGTAGACCAGCAACACATCTCCAGAATCCACAATGAGAAATACCTGTGAAGGATATTTTGTAGTGTTCATCAAAAGGGACAACCCACCTGTTTCTACAGCTGCTGAGTAACCAAAGTCAGGGATTTACCCAACTGTCATGCCATATCGGCGCTTGTAGTTCCACAACAGCAGAAGAGACATCCTCTGCTCTACTACCTTCAAAACGACTTTATATTTACTATGCAGCCAAATGTTACTGTAATATTTGCATCATTATCTCTTGGTTCTGTTATTGACTCCTCCCACTGCATAGTGGGCAGGTACTTCGCTGCCACTACCAGGCTCCTACCACCAACACCTGGAGCCACCTACTTCCAGGTATGTGTGAACACGCTGCTGCAACACTTCCTGGGTAGTGTCAGCTAATTCCTACTGGTCCCTCACTATGACCAGTCTGCGCAGGGTAGTTGGCAGAGGGTTTCATCTTGAAGACTGGACTCAATCCAGAACAGCCGAGAACAGAACAGGGTTTTTCTCTATTCTGGTGGTCACAGGATACAGCTAGATGCAGGCGTCTGAAGGCAAGATGTTCATTGCACAAAGTCTTGAATAAAATACAATTCCCCTTGCAGAGGGTGCTTGGGGTAATCACAGCATAAAGAGGTCACAGAAGCACAATCCTTCTTGATGTCACATAGAAAACACACACACTCAGGGCTTCTAGGCCCTGATTTAATCCCATTCTAAACACAGTGCCAGAGGGAGTAATAGCCCACAGTGGGTCCCTTAACCAATCAAGCTAAGTGCATGCATACATTTAACATTGTCCCTAATAGACAGTGGTGAGTGGCGACTGTGCGATATACCGTTCAAAACAGAAGCTAGAATGCATGCCGTCAGCCGGGTCATCACATCCAAAGTGGAGAACATCCGATGTGAACACGTCGATGACAAACCCACAGGAGCGCACAATCGTGGGTACATTAGACGATGTGCCAGATACTGTATATCTTTCCAATCCGCGTCAAAACATATATCGTCTGTGTAACCCACCCTTGAACACAAATCTTAACACCTTCTTCTTCTTAATCAACTCCCACAAAGCAGGAATATCCCCCAGGCGTGCATTTCAAAGAAAGTGCTTTAAACAAGGGCTTGGCGAGTCAACAGCAAACCCCCTGCTAGCCAGGACAATTCCCATATAACTTCCTATGTCACAGTAGATGGCAACTCCTTAAATATTCCTTATAAGTGCCCAGTCTATACATTTAAACATGCAAGTCTACTATCGCACATAGCACAATTTTAATATAACATGTTAAAACACACTACATACACATGTAGAGTACATGGTGCGCAGCGTTGATAGTTCATATGTAAATGGTGCAACAGCACAAGGAATTAACCCCCTCGGGGTGCCATGGCCGCCATTTTGACCATATGGGCCTGATCTCCGGCCACAAATATACTGTATATGCCATGTGCAGAAAGGACTCCCAAGCAAAGCACAGTCTATTCTGTCCCTACCAAGTACAGGCCACACTAAAAAAAAAAAAATTCTAAATAAATGGATTATCCTAAAACATGTGCCAATTCTGCGCCACATACGTCAGTTATATCAACCCAGAAACTGTTCTTCTCAATGGAGATGATGGCTTCACTTTAAATTACTTACAGAGCACCTACCAATAAATAAACTTATATGCGCTTTTTTTTTGCAAAAAAATATATCAATCAGTACTGAATCAGACAGACCTTTACAGTCCCATAAAGAAACATAATAAAATCAGCACATGATAGAGAGCATTTCAGACACTTTTAATGACACGTGTATAAAGTTACAGACGTTTGGCACGCTGTAAGCACCATAAAAAGCTGAACGATTTTCTCCTTCAAAGCAGTCTGCAAATCTGCACCTACAACAAACGCATTATACTGCATTGTTTCCGACTGAACCCTGCAAAAGCAGTCATACTCCAAGAAGTAGGTCATGAATAGACTTGACTGGTCAAGATCAGAGTTTAAAAATATAAAATTGATCATTTAAAGAATAGCGTATTTTATTGTAACCCTTCCTCCTCCTAGGTCACTTATACCCCTTTTACACCAAACAAATAACCCGGGTTATTGCCAGGTCGATCCGGGTTGAGGCTCTGTGTGAACGGCTCCCAACAAAAAAACCCGGGTCGATTTACCGGGCAATCTTACTCAGGTTGAGAGCAGGGTTGAAAACGGGTTGTTCCCGGGTCATGAGGCAGTGTAAACGGGTGCTACCTTGCTTATTTGACCCGGCTAGCTCTGAAAGATGCTGATTGGAGCTTCTGGGGCACCGGCAGATGATGGAATTTGTCAGTGCCCTGCAGAGAGAGACGCATATGAAGCCATCGCTTGCCTGCCTAACCTCCTGCACCACAGCAGCCTGACCAGCAGCCACAGAAGCAGGAAGACACACAGCCTGCCACAGCCAGAACTGCAGCCTGACCAGCAGCCACAAACGCAAGCTGACACACAGCCTGCCACAGCCAGAACTGCAGCCTGCACCACAGCCTGACCAGCAGCCACAAAAGCAGGCAGGCAGACACACAGCCTACCACAGGCAGAACTGCAGCCTGCACCACAGCCTGACCAGCAGCCACAAACGCAGGCTGATACACAGCCTGCCACAGCCAGAACAGCAACCTGTAGCAATGCTGTAAGCAGTCCCCACCCCTCTCTTTTGTTGCCTTTTAGTGACCATCTTTGTCAGACCTTAAAACAGACCATTTTTAATGAATTCTATAGAGAAAAGCAGGGATTACCCGGGTTCAGTGTAAACGGGGCAAACCCAGGAATAACCCGGGTCGAGTTGCAGTGTAAACGGGGTCTGAAGCCGAGTTCGACCCGGGATTGACCAGTGTTCAAATTCCAGGGTCGGACCCGGGATTTTGGTGTAAAAGGGGTATTAGTAGCCTATAATCTACAGTAAAGAGTAACTAATGCCTGGCATAAATGATGACAAGTACGAGTAGCACTGTACAATTAAGGAACAAAGTCAGACAGAAAGGATGCTAATATACTAACAACATACTGTACACATATAAAAGAGCACTATGGGCCTGATTCAGAGCCGTTCGCTATTTGCGGTCGTTCGTTCAAAAACAAGGGGTGGCTATTCAAATGATCAGTTCGCAAATTGCAGTCTGTTCACACCTCTAAGTCTGAATGAGCGAGCAAAACATACGCTCGTTTATTTGTTAAAAACGCCCCCTGGCCGCACGCACCATACGTCATGTCCGCTATTTATTAGATTAATCGAGTACATCGACCAGCATATGAACTGCTCGCTATTCTTGTGGTTGGTTTTTGCTACCACAATCTTGCGAGCAGTTCTGGCTATAAAATAACCCAGTGACGTGGTCAATGACGCTGCTGTATTAATTATGCACACCCATAAAACGCCCGTTTTGACCTTTAAGCACGCCTGCGTTCGGATCTCCACTCCCCATTTTCAAGCACCTTCCCCTGTTACCACCCACATACGCCTCATTCTGTCACTCAAAATAGCAGGCATTCGCTATATTGCGAGCACATGAATTTCGGCCGCACTGACTGGTTCGCGCATGCGTATAACGATCCGTACGCATGCGCAGATGTGCGAACATCGCTCGGAACGAGCGTACTGCCGCTAGCGAGTGGCTCTGAATGAGGGCCTATATTCAGAGCTTAAACAGCACTCCAAGGGACTTTCCAATAGCTGGGAAGTCAGAATTTATAAAACCTTCACATTATCTGATAATAACATTAATATTGACTGTAGACAGGACATTTGGTGAAAAAAGAAAAACAAAACAAAAAAAAAATCAAAAGACGACTTTTGGTAAATTCCATAATATTAATTACTCTCACACTCCTACATCCGCCTTGGCAAGCCTGTGATCCTTATGGCCCAAGTGATACAGAATTAATTCACGATAAAGGTTTCATACGCTGTCCGGTTTCCTGGGAAAGAGGAAATCCGTCTCACATACGAGGGCTACCATTTGGAAAACATGTATCTTCAGGCTGCAAGTTATATACAAACATATCCCAGGAAGATCAACATGTCCCGATGTGTTTTACAAGATATTGTCTGTGTCAATTAACATAGTCAAATAAATAAAAGCCAGAGCTTTAGCACCTGTTGAATTTCTAATTATAATCTTATCGCTTCTGCACACAATAATGGCAGATTAGCAGATAAACAATAACCCGCCAAAAGTATTATCAAAGGTCATGTATACAGCTGACTGCACATGGGGGGCAATTCATTAGCCCTATGATTCGGTCAGATCCGTAGCATCAGTGAGACAGCTCTGGCCACCGGGAGCAATTAGCTATCTAAAATTAGGAGGTCACTCCAATCACATGCGAGGCGGGCGAGTTGCCATTGCAACGATATAGAACCGCCTGCAGCTGAACTCGCCCAATATTGCAGATTTTTGTGCACTGCGCTAAGGGGCTGCAAACAAAATTCTGCGAGCCCAGAGCTACAGTAAGTGCGGCGTATCCAAGGGGGGCGAGTTAATTGAACCGACCCCTAGGAATGAAACCACAATTTACAATATTCTTAAATAACTGCATCTTTCATCATTGAGAAAGTTTTCCCACACACACGCATTATGAAGACCCCTCCAAAGCCCTCGCCATTGCTAGCAAATGACTGCGGTTATCACGGTGGTGCCTTCCCCCTGATCCTGGCTCAGGCCAGATGGTAATTCACATGAGACTGGTTTCTGAATATTACACAGACAACTGGCAACAAATTACCGCACTACAATACAGTTAAAAAAAAAAAAAAAACTCAGTTGTACCAATCGTTAAAATAAAAATAAATCATGCAAATATTTCTGTCTCTATATATAATTGTTAACTAAGGGTCAGTGGACCACAGCTGCGACAGACCCATACTGTATTTGCCAACAACAACAGGTGCTTCTTTTGAAACATGCAGACTGGCATCAGATGTGTTTGCCCAACGCTGCTATTGGGGGGATCCACAGTGTGCTCTCTTGAAAATAGAACAATCGCGATTTCCCACCACGTTCCAGTGTGTTAAAAGAAGCAGGGTACGATTTCCTTTTAAAAATGATGAGCTCTTCCACAGGAACAAACAAGGCTGAACCAGACACAATCACAAGAACTTTAAAGCCAGCAAAGTCTTGCCATGGAATTCGAGGATACTGAAGCAGTAATCCTCTTACCCACTAGAAAATAACATTTGAAGTAGCAATGGAGACTAATCACACACATGCAGACAGCAACGCAAGAAAAAAGGGTGTATGTCGATCACCACATATTTCTTAAGCTACTATGTACTGACACAAACATAACATTATAATAACCACAAAGTGCTTGAGAAAAAATCCTGCAAGTCCAAACATAGTAAACATCTTTCAATAATAAAGTTTAACAGAGCACAAGTTTATAAATAGGATTTCATAAAGACAAGACTTGTCAGTCCATACATTGTATTACAGTGGAATAATGGTCCAAATCACAGTCCCCTCTTCCCCTTCCTTGTCCCCAGTCTTGCCTACAGCTCCAACTATCAGCTATGAAAACACCTGGTGCAAATGGAGGTGGGTAAATCTTGGGTGTCAGAAGAATATTTTTCCTCCAGACGAAGCATGCCTCCTAGCTCTTGCACTGACCGACATGGCCCACACATGCTCTACAGAGTCAGCAGTTTCTATCAGGTAAGGAAGGAAATGAATCACTTGGAGCAAGAAAAGTAATTGTTACATACACATGTGCCCTCATACATCTAGTCTCAATACGCCATACAGCGCGACTTACCTGGCGTGAGTGAGCCGCCTTGTCCAGTGCAACTCAGTCTTTTTCTTTTTTCTAGGACGCACCAGGAGACTTTGCTGATTAATTTTATATGAGACACTTGTATATCTGTGTGCAAGATACTTGGAAGAAAAAAAGATGTGAATACTACATTGTAGCACTTCGTATACAGATTCAAGGACTCAGTTGCACACAGATATACAAGTGTTGCGTATCAAATTAATCAGCACAGTCTGCTGGTGCACCCTAGTCACATCACAACTTCGGTGCATTTTCTGCAGAAAAAAAAAACAGCCGGCGCTAGCAGAGTTTCTCAGAAACTGGCGAGCAAAGAGGGACCTTTTGGCGCGACTGCAGCAAAGGTGTGTATGGACACATCTGTAACTAAATATATATATATATGAGTTGGACACTGATAGATCGGAAGATATTAAGACCCAGCTCTGAGGGGGGATTCAATTGTTCCTTGGGCGCTTGTTAGCAATGGGCGCCCAACTGAGCTATTCAATTGCTCTGATCGGGCGTAAGTGCCGCAGTTATCATGCCCAAATGCACCAGGTTTAGCTGCATAAAGCGCTAAACCCATCTAAAGTAAAGTACTGTGTAGCCGCCCAAACAGACAACTTTTTGCGGATTTCTGCTCGCCAACCCAGGGTGGCACGAACAGAAATTTGGGCGCCCGCAACACTCGCACCTGACCAGAACAACAATTGAATAGCTCAGTCTGCCGCCAAAAAACAAATTAAATTCCCCCTTTAAAGTCTGTAGGGTTAGGCCCAAAATAACCAGCCCCAAGCAATTGGATCTTTCCATGTGTGGGCACCTCCCAGTATATATATTATATATATATTTATTTATTCAGGGTGTGCAGTCCAGAAATCTTTCCCATGTGTGGGCAACTCGAGAAACCATTGAAAAACCCTTAATATGGTGTTATGGATATATGAAGCTGTTGAGGGCTACAAGTGTTACCAATCACTCTGGACTCTGCCGCAGCTCTGTGCTGTGGAGCCAGGCCCTTGTGCGGAACTGGAAGCAAAGTCTTAAAATAGACTGCAGTGTTCTACTTAGTGATTTGTAAATAAAGTATAATAATAAGATAAATATTAGATTAAATACAGCCTAACTTCAACCAAGCAAATTTTCATTTGTAATTATATAACAATTACCTCTAATGTTACCAGGAGTCACAGCCAGTCACTGTGGTCATTTCTTTGTTACATATAGATTTAATGAGCACTTGACATTAACAAAAAATGCTCACATATAGACATTTAAGGAGGAATTACACTGAAGCTGCTGATACTTAAACAATTGCTAATCTACATTACAATGCCGATGTTTTAAAAAAAAAAAAATTTAAGTAAATATACCCAGAAGTATAGTTATTTTAATCAACACATGATGCGAATTGAAGTTATGATTATACTTTATTTAAATGACAGATATGGATCTATAATCATTGCAGATTGCTGTTAATTGCCCATTACACTTTTACAACCTGTGTTTACAAGCTCATACTGCCATTACTAAATACATTGTACTACAAGTATCTATTTTTTCAACACATAACAAATCAGTTATAGGACGGCATATTACAAGCAGGATGAAAACATTTTGATTTAGAAACTGAATAATAAACATTTGGAGCAAATGTGCATACACAAGAGAGCTGTTCCCGATAGCACCGACGGCTTCCATCAGTAAGGAAGGACAGGATGTAAAGGCTGAGGCTGCAGTTTCCATAGACTGATAACTGAGCAGAATACACAGCATTTATTATTCATACGTACACAGAATGAGAACAAACCTGTTACACATTTAATGAGACAACATGTTAAACATTTTAAGAAATTGCTGCAGTTTCTCAAATGAAAGGAAAAAAAAAAAAAAAAAACAGTAGACCCATAGTACAGCAAAGCAAAATTCAAAAAATATGTTAACTCTATTTACATACAGCATAACTATGCATTATTCATTCTATCAATTCCTAATTTATAAGTAAGATTGCTGTGGTGACATCTGAGAGGGGGGGCATGAGGAGGTAGGGAGAGAATGTCACCGAGAGCCCTTTCTTTTAACGGAATCTGTATGAATGACTGCAAGGTTCAAATCCCGACGCCGGAAAACCGGCAGCAGTGAAGATCCCGATAGGGGATTTAGGTAAGTTAAACTAACCCTGTCCCCCACTAACCCTCCCTTAAGGGTGTCTAACCCTAACCTCCCCCCTAGTGCCTAAACCTAATCCCTCCGTTCCCGCAGCCTAAACCGAAGTCTCCAGGGGGGGTGCCTAACCCTACGTCCCACCCCGGGAGCCCCTAACCTAACCCTCCCCTGCCACGCACGCGGCTGTCCGCGCCCGGCATGTCGGGCTCCCAGCGTAGGGATAATGATAGGCGTTGGGCCAATCATTAGACCCCTGCCACGATTAGACAGTCGGGAAGCTGCCGGTCGGCATTTCAACCGTCGGCTCCCTGTCTGCATCTCCTTTTAACCTATGTCTCTAAAAGGCTTAAATCACATTGATTTAGGGGTATTAGTCCAAAGTCAGGTGGCTGGCTATACCCAGATACATGAACACCATGCAGTTTTGATTATAACAGTACATTTTATTTTGTAAACTGGTACACGGTCTACTTGAAGGGGCAGGTCCACCATCTGGGATCCCAGCAGCTATCCCTGGGGTAAAATTTAACTTTGTCCATTGTGTGGCAGTAGAGGTGCTGACTTTACTCTTGCCCCAACAAAGTAAAGGTTGCCTTCTTTGGGAATGTGTCACTATTTCACAGATCTTTCCTGCCCTTTGGAACTTAGACATTGCATGAGAGACCCGTGACAATATCATAGGATCACACCATCTTGCCATGTACTAGTGCAAATAACTCACACAGTAGGGAGGTGGTGACCAGTGATTGCTACCTAATCAAAAAGAACAGAAATAAAAAAGAAATTTATATATATATATATATATATATATATATATATATATATATATATATATTATATACACACACACACACACATACAGTCAGGTGCATAAATATTGGGACATTGACAGAATTTTCAGATTTTGGCCTCTATTCACCACCACAATGGCTTTGAAATGAAACAAACAAGATGTGATTTAACTGCAGACTTTCAGATTTAATTTGAGGGTAATTACATCCAAATCAGGTGAACGGTGTAGAAATTACAACGGTTTCTATATATGCCTCCCACTTTTTAAGGGGGCCAAAAGTAATGGGACAAACTAGACAATCCTAAATCCAACTTTCACTTTTTAATACTTTGTTGCAAATCCTTTGCAGGCAATTACAGCCTGAAGTCTGGAACGCATAGACATCACCAGACGCTGGGTTTCATCCCTGGTGATGCTCTGCCAGGCCTCTACTGCAAATGCCTTCAGTTCCTGCTTGTTCTTGGGGCATTTTCGCATCAGTTTTGTCTTCATCAAGTGAAATGCATGCTCAATCGGATTCAGGTCAGGGGATTGACTTGGCCATTGCATAACATTCCACTTTTTAGCCTTAAAAAACTCTTTGGTTGCTTTTGCAGTATGCTTCGGGTCATTGTCCATCTGCACTGTGAAGCGCCGTCCAACAAGTTCTGAAGCATTTGACTGAATATGAGCATATAATATTGCCCGAAACACTTCAGAATTCATTCTGCTGCTTTTGTCAGCAGTCACATCATCAATAAATACAAGGGAACCAGTTCCATTGGCAGGCATACATGCACACTCCATGACACTACCATGCTTCACTGATGAGGTGGTATGTTTTGGATCATGAGCAGTTCCTTTCCTTCTCCATACTCTTCTCTACCCATCACTCTGGTACAAATTGATCTTTGTCTCATCTGTCCATAGGATGTTGTTCCAGAACTGTAATGGATTTTGTAGATGTTGTTTGGCAAACTCTAATCTGGTCTTCCCGTTTTGGAGGCTCACCAATGGTTTACATCTTGTGGTGAACCCTCTATATTCACTCTTGTGAAGTCTTCTCATGATTGTTGACTTTGACACATGTACACCTAGCTCCTGGAGAGTGTTTTTGATTTGGCCAACTGTTGTGAAGGGGTTTTTCTTCACCAGGGAAATAATTCTTCTGTCATCCACCACAGTTGTTTTCCGTGGTCTTCCGAGTCTTTTGGTGTTGCTGAGCTCTCCGGTGTGTTCTTTCTTTTTAAGAATGTTCCAAACAGTTAATTTGGCCACACCTAATGTTTTTGCTATCTCTCTGATGGGTTTGTTTTGATTTTTCAGCCTAATGATGGCTTGCTTCACTGATAGTGACAGCTCTTTGGATCTCATATTGAGAGTCGCCAGCAACTGATTCCAAATGCAAATGTCACACCTAGAATCAACTCCAGACCTTTTACCTGCTTAATTGATAATGAAATAACGAGGGAATAGCCCACACCTGTCCATGAAATAGTTTTTGAGTTGATAGTCCCATTACTTTTGGCCCCTTCAAAAGTGGGATGCACATATAGAAACCGTTGTAATTCCTACACCGTTCACCTGATTTGGATGTAATTAGCCTCAAATTAAATCTTAAAGTCTGCAGTTAAAACACATCTTGTTTGTTTCATTTCAAAGCCATTGTGGTGGAGAATAGAGGCCAAAATTTGAAAATTCTGTCAATGTCCCAATATTTATGCACCTGACTGTATATAGTTTTGCAACTATCAGTGCAACATAAACAGGGCGGATAAATCAGGCAGGCACAGCAGCAGTACTGTTTACACAATTCTGTAGCAAATTTATGGATTACAATTTTTTTTACAGCACCAGCATATTCCATTGCTTTTTACAATTGGGAAAAAAAAAGAACATTAATAGAACAGCAATAAAACAAGATTGGGTTATAACAGACAGGCAAAGGCTATACGAGGGAACTGACTGCAAGTTACACTCTATGGGGGCAATTTAATTGAGAGCGCTGTTAATAGTGCTGGAAAGGGTTGCCCAGAGCTATTCAATTCACCACGCTGCCAGCTCGACTTAAGTGCCCCAGCGATGCTGTTTTTCATCTTAGTGCAGTGCTAACAACATCGCGGGTAAGATTTAAGTTGGAAAACGCTAGTTAGTGCGCCTAAATACCCGGTGGCCCGCAGGTGGTCAAATCGGAAGGTTGTGCCCCCGGAGTGTAAATGGATGCGCGGCAAACATTCACTGACGGGAGAGGGCTGGGGGAAGCCCAGCCAGTGACGGAGTGCTGGACTGTACCCCCAGCCTGACGTTATTTGGAGGGGTGCCATGCGGGCACGCCTCCAAATAAAGCAACACAGGGGGCGTGGCCTATGTTCATTTGGTCACGCCCTTAAAATATTAGACGCGCGCGTTGTTAGGGCGCCTTCTCAAGGGCAGGCACATGGTGATCCGAACCCTGGAGCCGGCCCTGCTGACCGGCATCTCCCGACTAAGTGCCGGGTGCAGGGGAAACAATTGAATAGCTCTGGGAACTTCTTCCCGGCACTATTCACATCGTGGTCAATTGAATTGCCCCCTATATGTGAAATGCAACATGCATAGCACAGTACTCTGCCCTGGCTAGTAATGCTATAGTGTATATTATATATATATATATATATCTCTCCACCATTTTTACACCACGCCGGTACAAAGAATTCATGATTCTCATCACTTCCTGCCCCATTGGAGCTTACAGTCTAGACTCCCTAACAACCCAGAAGAAAGTTCTGCTAAACATAGGGGACAACAGTCACACTCCACACAGCTAACGCCCTGGTCCCCCCTGAACTCATAACCCCCAGTGCTGCGAGAGCAGCCACAGTCAAGGAGAGTAGCCACACACACTATCACCGGGGAGAATGTGAACCTGGGATTGAAAACTGATTTATTTATTTCTGCAGACATATGATACTTGACTTCTCTATAGCCATGCACTCTGAGTAGCCAGCATTCAACAAGTCCACCTCACAATCAACTAATGGAAATGTTTGTTTGTTTTTTTTGCTTACCATGTTGGGTTTTATATACATAAAACTGAATATAATGTCTTTGTGACAGTAACCTGTTCAAAAGAATCTATTTGTAAAACAGAACCTGTATACAATCAGCCATATTGTAGCATTCAAGTACACTACAATAGATATGTAACAGACATGTTATTCGCATTACGTAAGTAAACAGTCATGCAACATACTTGTTACAGCATATGTGCGCAGCCTGGCTACATTGTCACCATATCCATGTCCTTTAAAGCATACACATGGTTCTATTTACTATATACTACATGTAAGAGGGTCCAGAATGTATATGGGAGTAACCTTCCCAAGAGCATTGATCTTGCAAAACTATTCACACACCTTTGTCTACGTAATAACCTTATATATATATAAAATTCATTGGTCTTTCTGTCTGGTTATGCATTTGGATACCCCTTCCCCGATTGGATGAAACCAACGTGAGGTGGTCCAGTTGGATCCTGGCCAGATTTTAAGGGGGATTAGAGTCCTGGTAGGACCTCCCGTTGGTGTACGCTGGGCAGAACTTTGACCCTGGGAGCCTGTTCTGGGCCTTCCACACTGGACGGATTTGCACATCATCACATAATAAAACCTTGAAGATTTAAACACGGGCAACACCGGGTAATTCGGCTAGTATGATTAAATTCATCTCTTTATTTAAAGTTGCTATATGAAGAGTGTCTTCCTTCCTGCTGTTAAATTATCTTCCCAATTTATTTTCACTTTCACACAATTCTGAAAAATTTCATAATAAGAGGAGGGACTAGAGCAGGGCTTTTTTCCAGTTTTTAATGGATTCCAGTATAGGAAACTCATTCACTGCAATGTGTATGTGTTACCAGAATAATGCAATATGATACAAATAATCCGAAAAAAATATGTAAATATCAACGAGTCAAAAGCAGTGGTTTGATCTGTGGAAATGAAGCCAAGTCCCTTAAATCAGGACACATACAGTCAGGTGCATAAATATTGGGACATTGACAGAATTTTCAAATTTTGGCCTCTATTCTCCACCACAATGGCTCTGAAATGAAACAAACAAGAGGTGTTTTAACTGCAGACTTTAAGATTTAATTTGAGGCTAATTACATCCAAATCAGGTGAACGGTGTAGGAATTACAACGGTTTCTATATGTGCATCCCACTTTTTAAGGGGCCAAAAGTAATGGGACTATCAACTCAAAAACTATTTCATGGACAGGTGTGGACTATTCCCTCGTTATTTCATTATCAATTAAGCAGGTAAAAGGTCTGGAGTTGATTCTAGGTTTGACATTTGCATTTGGAATCAGTTGCTATCAACTCTCAATATGAGATCCAAAGACCTGTCACTATCAGTGAAGCAAGCCATCATTAGGCTGAAAAATCAAAACAAACTCAACAGAGAGATAGCAAAAACATTAGGTGTGGCCAAATCAACTGTTCGGTGCGTCTTTCCTTTTAGGAATGTTCCAGAGAGCTCAGCAACACCAAAAGACCCCGGAAAACAACTGTGGTGGATGACAAAAGAATTATTTCCCTGGTGAAGAAAAACCCCTTCACAACAGTTGGCCAAATCAAAAACACTCTCCAGGAGGTAGATGTATATGTGTCAAAGTCAACAATCAATAGAAGACCACAAGAGTGAATATAGAGGGTTCACCACAAGATGTAAACCATTGGTGAGCCACAAAAACAGGAAGACCAGATTAGATTTTGCCAAACAACATCTAAAAAGCCATTACAGTTCTGGAACAACATCCTATGGACAGATGAGACAAAGATCAACTTGTACCAGAGTGATGAGAAGAGAAGAGAAGGAAAGGAACTGCTCATGATCCAAAACATACCACCTCATCAGTGAAGCATGGTGGTGGTAGTGTCATGGCGTGGGCATGTATGGCTGCCAATGGAACTGGTTCCCTTGTATTTATTGATGATGTGACTGCTGACAAAAGCAGCAGAATGAATTATGAAGTGTTTCGGGCAATATTATATGCTCATATTCAGTCAAATGCTTCAGAACTCATTGGACGTCGCTTCACAGTGCAGATGGACAATGACCCGAAGCATACTGCAAAAGCAACCAAAGAGTTTTTTAAGGCTAAAAAGTGGAATGTTATGCAATGGCCAAGTCAATCCCCTGACTTGAATCCGATTGAGCATGCATTTCACTTGATGAAGACAAAACTGAAGGGAAAATGCCCCAAGAACAAGCAGGAACTGAAGACATTTGCAGTAGAGGCCTGTGCGTTCCAGACTTCAGGCTGTAATTGCCCGTAAAGGATTGGCAACAAAGTATTAAAAAGTGAAAGTTAGATTTAGGATTGTTTAGTTTGTCCCATTACTTTTGGCCCCTTAAAAAGTGGGAGGCACATCTAGAAACCATTGTAATTCCTACACTGTTCACCTGATTTGGATGTAATTACTCTCAAATTAAATGTGAAAGTCTGCAGTTAAATCACATCTTGTTTGTTTCATTTCAAAGCCATTGTGGTGGTGAATAGAGGCCAAAATATGAAAATTCTGTCAATGTCCCAATATTTATGGACCTGACTGTACATCAGCAACACAGAGTCCGTTTGGAAAATGTTCATCACTAAAGTCTCAGTTACCTGGATCAAGTCACCTTTTTATTTATAGCTGAATGAGAAGGCTGGGTGACACTCAAGGGATTCAGTATGATTTACTGCCGGCCGCAGCTGCATCCCAGCAGCACTGAAAATCCTGATCGTCCCCAGGTAAGTATTCTCTAACCTATTCAACCCCCTAACCCTCCCTTAGGGGTGCCTAACCCTAACCCCCCCCCTTCACCGCCGACTAAACTTAACCTCCCTGGAGGCGTGCCTAACCCTAAGTCCCCCCCCCCCGGGACTGTGGCCCTCATTCAGAGGTTGTCGGAGGATGCAGGCGGTCGCTCAGAAACTGGGCGGCCGCTTGCATCCTAACCGGCTGCCTCTGTTTTGGTCGTTAGGCTGTGGGTTAACACCCACAGCTCTAACGACCGCTAGGGGCTTACGACGAGACCCTAGGGTAGGGTCTCACTTCCCATGGGAACGCCTGCCGTTTGGGGGAGGCCCCACTGACATCACTAGTCAGTGCCACCCCCCCGGCCCGCCTTCCAAACGGGGCGAGCTGTCAATCAACATCGACAGCTCGCCCCTTTGGAAAGAGATCCGCTACGACTGGCGCTGTCGGTCGTAGCGGGTCTCACGCATGTGCACGAAGGAGTCGGCTCCCTCGTGCGCATGCGCAGTAGACAAACATCAAGGCGGCCGTAGACCGTACGGCCACCTCTGAATAAAGCCCTGTGTACCCTGAAAGGTCATTGTTTTGATGCCTTTCAGTTTATAATTATTTATTATTTCTATTTGTGCATGTTATTTTATGCAGTGCATATTTATGTTAATTGTTCTACAAGTTAGAAAAGTTATTCTTAAATGTTGCCAAGTTTCAGGTTTTATTCAGATATGGGTTAAAGCAAAGTAATTGTGTGCTGGTGTCCTGGATTGAACTCCTGGGCACCTGCTCCACAGGGAGCCAACTGTCACCTACCACCATGAGGGAAGGGCACACACAGAGCCGTATTCAATTTGAGCCGAGACGCGAGACGCGGCCCGGACTTAACACCGACTGTTTTGGAGGCGGAAAAGTATAGCGCGCGTGCATGCTTTACCCCGTATTCAATTTGAAAGTAGGCGTAAACTGGACCCGTCGATTCTTTAACAAGCAGAAAGTACTGTCAGTTTGGGGGAAATCAGCCTGACACCCCCCCAAATGATGCTCTGACATACTATGGTTACTCATGTTTTGGCTTCCTGAAGGTATTTGGTGTTTTTAAATGGGCTCAATAGCTGCTAAATAGGGTTTTTCTATACCTGATGCAGAATAGTATTTAGGAGTATTTTTTTCAGAAAATAAGTTATCCCAGCAGATTTGTGGTACTTGAAAATGGGGGTCAGCATATTTAAAGTTGCTCAAGTGAAGTTTAAAAAATTGTGAGAAATCCACCTGCCGCAAGCCCCTGCAATGAAAAAAACACATGGGGCATACTTGGGGACCCCCCCCCCAGAGTCAAGTTCGCTAGTTTTTAAGTTTGTACCCCAACATTTTTTTTTTTCGCCCCCTTTTTCAAAGTCAATTTTTGGGATGTATTAAGTTTTTTTTTTTTTAAAAAAACAAAAACATTTTTGTCATAGATTATCTTTGGGGGACTGTCTGAAGGCTGCATGGGGGTTCCTGCAACGTTGCCCCCCCAAAACCCCAATTCTGTACTTTTTAACGCCTGCCATTCATAGGCGATACTTTACCGCCTATTACATTGCATTGACTTTCCGCCTAGGCGGAAAGTCTTTCAAATTGAATACGGGATAAAACCAAAACAGGCGATAATGACGTCATCGGCGGTAACTTAACGCGGATCCGGACTTAACGCTTCAAATTGAATAAGGGCCACAGAGTTAAGACATCATTTTTCACACCTATAACAATACGGCTACTGCCCTTAATCTGTCCAACACTAGCTACAACACTGTGGTAATATTTAAGGGCATATAATCTATGATTCCAACTGCACTGGTGTGTTCATGGATTGGTGATCAGGAACTGCACTTCCATCACTTGTGTATGCTGTACCTGCAAAGAAACGCATCTGTCTGGTGATTATATATCCACATTGTCATCTATAGAATAAAACACTTTTCGATAACAACAATCTGCCTAGGTGATTTAAAAGAACTCACTAAGACGTGCGGCCCTCAGGTCATTTTCATGTGGTCACTTGCAGTATACCCAATGCATTAACTTGACAGAGCAGTCTTTAGCCAAACTGCTGCTGTCCGTCATGTAAACTATAATCCTAACTCATCTACAGGGCCATATAGGGTGTGTGATAAAAATAAACTTTGTAAACAAAACATGAAGTAAGAGAAATCGCATAATAAAATACAGCACAACATTCAGCTAATGACAAAGTAGAAAAGTCCAGTAGGGTAAGGTGCGTACACACGGAACAATATAGCTTAATGATAACGATATATCGTTCCGTGTGTATGCAACGAACAACCAACGATGCGTGCTCCCGCTGGACGATAACGATAATCGACCATCATCCATGCATGCAGGCCAAACTGGATGATATCTTTATGTCTCCATAGGGATCTGCGATCGTTGATCGTGGGTCGTGTGTGGTTTTTGGGTGTGTGGATGAACAATATCGTTCATCCAGCACACCAGGATTTTTAAAGGAAGATCATTCAGCGATATCGCTGATGATCGTTCAGTGTGTACCCAGCATTAGTTGAACCATTGTTGATAACACCGCTGGCCAGGTTACCTTTCGTTTTCGGTTACTTGAGATTGGGTTGTAGCAGCAGGCCATGTTGAGCAACAAGGCCTAGAAGTAAGGCTCAAGCTTGTCGAGGTGATGAAGCCTATGAGAGATGAGGTGGTCAGTTACTGAGGGAGGTATCAGAGCATGAAGATTATGGGGGCAATTCTATTCAATGTGTTGTTAGAGCGACTAAAAAAATAATAAAAAAAAAAAGAACAAAAAAAAAAGGAGAAATCCGACTAAAGTGCCGGCTACACGGCTGTTTTACGGTTTAGTGCTGCGCTAACAGCCTCGCGGTCGGCACTTTATTAAAAACAAAATGCCGGCGCTTAAGACTAAACACCCTGCTTTAGTCGCGAGAACCGGCATTCTCCAACTTAAGTGATTATAGTCAGACTTGGACCAACATCCCAGCGTTATTAACATCCCGGACCAACTGAATTGCCCCCTATAAGCCATATTCCTGTTGGAGGGCCCAAAAATATGTAATATGTTGTAGACACCAGGTCTTGGATACTCATCTAGATGGAAGTGGTGCCCATATATTGGACCTTGCAAGAACAGGGGTCTTGTTTAAGATGGCTATCACTTTATGAACAGCAGGAGACAAAGAGCTTTTAGCGCTCACTTTGCACACGATCACAGGCTGTCAGAATCAACACAGCAGGTTTTCAACAGGGCAGTGGCATTGTAAAGAGGAATTGGTTCCAATAATCCATGATCTGGAAGTACAATCAGTAATGAGTGGTAACTGAGGCCTGCAGTCAGGTGGGAAGCTCCAGTTTCCGAAAAGTAAGGTAGGAAAGGATAGGAGTCCAAACAGCAACATTGTCAGAGCAAGGAGCAAGCAATGGGAACCAGAATTAGGGCCACTGGTAAAATAAGCAATGTGCTGGCGGGTCTGGAGACTTTGAAGTGCAATGCCATAATGAAAACTTGCCTGCTTGCAGCTCCAGAGATGCAAAAGGATTTCATTCATTGTGAAATAACGGAAGGACTGGATGCCCATAGATTCATGATGAAATATGGAGGCGAGGGGTTTATTTAAGAAATGCCCTAAAAATGTCAATATAAGTTAAATATAACATGTATTGTTCCCCCATCAAAGGTAAAAGTTTGCAGTAAGTCCACCAATGTCAATATCAATCTATTGCCTTATTTAGTTGTTGCTGTAGCCCAGTAAAATATTGACCTTGTAAAAACAACTCTGAAGAACAAAGGGAAACCTGGCTGCACCAAATATTTACCTGTACAATATGAAGCATGAAATAGCATTAGGCACAAAACATTAAGCATGTACGTTAAACGGCACATGTCCTAGCATGTAGAAGCTTTGGACAAAGTGTATTTTAAACGGAATTCTGCCCTACATGGAGCAGCAAGCAGAATAATGAATGAGACTGAAATGCTTCCTGGCTGTACATGAATGATCGGTACCTATGTTGTTGCAGCCTGGAGATTGCTGGAGTATAATTTTACTAATAGGAAACAAAAAAAAAAAAATCAGCAACATGATATCATTTTTATAGCAAGGTATATGTGATTATTAACATTTATTTATATACTGCCAGCATATTCCATAGCTCATTACATTTAGGAACACAGTAATAAAATAAGACTGGCTAGTAACTAACAAAGGGCAGGAATTCAATTCAGCAGGAAGTGCGACCGGTCTTCGCTGCGATGCCCAGCTGCGCACTTAACCACCATTAACGGCAGTGCAGACAGCACATGTTTTCGATGTCGGCAGACACGATGTGCCGTTCCAATACAGCATATCACTTCGATGTTGGCAATTGAATCCCCCCCCCCCCCCAAAAGAGTTAAGAGGACCCTTCTCACAATTATGGCTTATGTGCCAGCTGGAAGAGACGGTACTGTAAGTTTTCAACCTGTTTTAACACCCTAGTATGTAATTTGTTAGCAAAATGATAGCAATGATTTGTAACTGGACGATAATAAAATTAAAAGGATAATAAAACTATTCTATGAAATCCAAATGTACAGTTTGTAACAATAGTGCTGTAATCTGCACCCCTTGTATCACAACGTGATTTGTCCTGGTACCATCTGTACCATTTAATTGGACTTTACCATAACTCTTAATAAGTCCCATTTTATACCATCACTCTATGCAAGCTAAAGGCGAGACCATAATTATGTCTTCCAACTCTTTGCCTGTTCTGTCAGATTCTCTCTCCTTTCTGGATTTGTTACACATATCCATTACCATTAGGACACAGCCTCATTACAAACACTATTGGGAGAGGATTATCACAACTAAGCTTGTGATATGGGCAGCTGTTACTCAGCAGTTGGCACTAGTCTAACACAGCAGGTGTGGACCTTAAATGGCCCCAATGCCAGATTATCCGATTTAAATTCATTTTATAATTGGCGGATATGTTGCTAAATGCAGTGGGAAGATGACTACTGCCTGCATGTTCAGACACCACCAGCCCTAGCCATATGTGACATTGCGACGGTCAGATAAGCCGTGCGTGGTTGGCGTAACAGACAGGAGAGTTCTGGTAGAATATTATGCAGAGGATAAGAGGGAGCCTTGGCAACTGTACTGAATGATTAGCTTTGCAAACAGAGTTACTAGTGCCAGTGTATTAAATGTAATTTGTTTTTTTTCTTGCTTTATTTTATTCCAAATGTTTACAAAACCACCTATACTATAGCTTGCTTTTTTATTCAACTACATAAAAAAAATAAGTAAATAAAAAAATAAAAAAACAGATTGCTTAAATTAGTATTTTTTTTAAATGAGATTATAGGATATCTGCACAATTTTCAATACACTGGTAGTATTACTCTAATGAGCCCTTAAGGTTCTTAGCTCTAAATACTAGTACTATTGTTTATTTTTTCATAGGACAATGTATTGATACAATCTAGTATAACTGTCCCATTGTCTATGGTTCTAATGGTTTCCATTCATACAGAAAAGCTTTGTGCTCTGGTTGTATTGTATTCTCTACAGGTACAGAGGCTATGCTACTCTGCCTTCATATTGCAGCATAACTATAAACTCTAATTAAAAGTTTAATGTGAAATGAATACCATAGGCAAGTGAAAGCAATCAGAGAGGGTGAGGCAGAGTTGAACGTATGCCTGGTCGCATCTTGAGCGTTCTAGTACTGGGCATGCTCCGGAACCAAACCCAAGCAAGTACAGGTGGTGCAGAGACGTGCACAATTCACAATACGTGAGCTCCGTGTTCCTCGGTAGCACTGAGCATCTTTTCGTGCGACTTTTCCCCATAAAATGCGTCTTATTCGCAAAGTGATGCGAAAAGGACGCACACGCAGTTGATGCTGATTAAACAGATATGCGGCATGCCTATATTCTGTGTATCTACATGCAAAATGCTACGTTACAGTGTCAGCAGCTGAGGGAAAAAGTCGCACGAAAAGACACTCGGTGCTACAGAGTTATGCCACGGCAGGGCACGACTAGAAGGGCTGTGTAACGTGCAAGGAGGTTAGATGTATGTGGACACATCTGTAGTTCAATGCACAGGCAATTACAGGCAACTGGCGTGTAAATCAAAAGTAAAGCCGCTACTGAATCTATTTTATTTTTAACAATTTAAGATCCATAGTGAAACGTGGCATTATATCCATTGTCCTTTGTGAAATATTGCAGAAGATAAAAAGTTCAGGACAGCTTCACCTTTTCAGCTCAAAACAATATTTAAAATAATCAGGGACTGATGCGAAAGATTACACACTCCCTGTACAGCGCTGTGCCAAATGTTGGCGCTATATAAGCTAAAGTAATAATACATGTCGGGCACAATTGGAAAAGCAGCTGTATATGTCTCTGTAAATATGTAAATATAGGATGAAATTAAATATGTTTAGTGTTAGTGGCTTCAAGGGAGGTGGCACATGGCATAAAACCATCAAAATAAACATTCCCAGCAACTGGGAGAACAATGAATCATCGGATAACACAGACTACAGAAATAAAGAATGAAAGACAAGAGCTTATCTCTAAAGCTGCATACACACACAACGATTTTTTTAATGATTATCGTTAAACGATATCGTTTAACGATAATTGACGGCAAAAATCGTTCACTTTCTGAGTCAAACGATGAACGATTATTGTTCATGCACGTTCACGTTTGTAGTTTGTCGTTCAGTCAGACTTGTCAACTCAACGATTTTCATTAAGGGAATATGCAAAAATCGTTTGTAGTTCATAAAAATCGTTCATGACATTTAGTAAATGAACAACTTTAGTAAACGATTTTAGTAAATTTTTTCAAGGGAAAAAATCGTTTACTCAAATCGTTCATTAAAAAAATCGTTGTGTGTGTACGCAGCTTAATAGTTAGAAATTATAATTAGGTTTGGCTACACCCAGTAAACCGGAATGGATTTAAAAAATCATATTCACAGCTTTACTAAAAGGGGCACATCCACTAGGCGACTAGTGAAGGACTGAACGATAGCGATATCGTTCATTAAACTGTGCAGTGCCCACACTGAACGATATATCGTTCAGTGTAGGCACCCTCCCTCAACCCTGAACATGGTCAATCTGTCGTTATCAGCAGATTGACCAGCATGTTCAGGCGATGATTGATGTCGGAAACGACCAACGAGAGCGCGCATCACTGGTCGTTTTCCGACATTCTAGTGCCCGATTCATGCACGATTAAGGATATCGTTATCGTTCAATCGCTCATTAATATCGCCTAGTGGATGTGCCCCTTTACCGATGTGATCATGTACAGAAGGCGGTTTAAGAGAAGGCCGGCTTCTTTTCACGAAGGACTCCATTTAGTACAGATACTTACTGCATTTAGCAAGACTCACCTATGCTGGCGCCCTCTGCTCTGTTGCTGGAAGTCTATCACTGCCAGCGGCAGGCTTCTAAAGGTGCCCATATACGGTGCGATAAAGCAGCCGATCCGACGGATTGGTACAATTTGGCTGCTATATCGTACCGTGTATGGGCATGACATCGGCCAGTGTGCGGACCCGTGGGGTCGTACATCACACCCCCAGATCTTACTGCAAGTGCAGTCGATCTGGAGATGCGATGTGCGATTTTGAGGTTAGAGGAAAAGGTGCATCAGTAACGCACCTGTGCGAGAATGATCTGTGTATGCGCATTGCTCTTCCACCCGGCATGGACTCAGCAAAGCCTGGTTGGCTTTGCTGAAGCCGTAAAGGCTTTTGCCAGGTCTTCATTGCCAACTATTTTTTTAAATACAGAATGGAGGATATAACCCCTTTTAGCCAGTGCTAAAGGGGTTATGTCTTGTTCTTAAATGGAGCCATAGATCTCTAAAAACATGAAACCAGAAATACTGACAAAGCATTTTCTGTGCAAGGAACCTGGACTAAAATGTTGCTTTTGGTCAGAAAATCCAGCTGTATCATCAATTAAAACACTGCTACTTGTAATTCAATATGGTACCTCAATAGAGCAGCATTCATTTCCTGTCAGCTGGAAGAGAAGCTCCAGTGTGCAGGCAATGCATGATGGTAAGTATAATTCATTAAAAAAAAAAAAAGTAAAAAATACTGTATGCTATTCTCAATAAAGTTGCAGATATTTAAAAATGTAAGTAGCAGTGTGACTAAATCGCAATCATGTATGGATTGGGCTGGGTAATTCAGTATATACAGCTATGATTTAAAAATGTGGAGATCCTAATATTCTGGAAGGGCATTTTACTCGGGTCGGGTAGGAGTTCCCGGCGGTAGGGATGCCGATGGTCAGAATACAGACAGCGGCACCCTGACAGTGAAAATCCCTACAGTGGTAGGTAAGTATACTACCACTAACCCTAAGCCCTCCTAGGTGCCTAAACCTAACCTCACCTTCCCCGCACCCTAAACCTAACCCTCCCTCCCCGATGCCTAAACCTAACCTCCCCGCACCCTAAACCTAACCCTCCCTCCCCGATGCCTAAACCTAACCTCCCCGCACCCTAAACCTAACCCTCCCTCCCCGATGCCTAAACCTAACCTCCCCGCACCCTAAACCTAACCTCCCTTGCTAGTGCCTAAACCTAACCTCCCCGCACCCTAAACCTAACCCTCCCTCCCCGATGCCTAAACCTAACCTCCCCTGCTAGTGCCTAAATCTAACCTCCCCGCACCCTAAACCTAACTCTCCCCCTAGTGCCTAACCCCCGATACTTACCTTCAGAATGCCGGTGGTCGGGGTACTGAAGCCGAGATCCCGAAGCTGTCGGGATTCCGGCGCCAGTATTTAGACCGTCGGCATGCCGAACGCCGGGATGCCGACTACATCCCCTTTTACTCCTGTGACATCAACTTACCGGTTATCGCTAGTGTAAATTCACAAGCCATAACCATTTGTGCCATAATTATTTTGAGAGCCCCACCACCACCACAGCCAGCGTCCGAAGCATCCAATTATGACAATGTGGTAACAAGGATAAAAGATGCATCTTCGACAGGTAATATTAAGACACTATAAACAATTACCTGTTCCAGAAGCAGGGGATCAGCCCACTAAAACATATTTCTGTCTAAGAGAGCCTCAAGCAAGTAGCTACTTTGCATATATTTGTAAAGCTGCGATATTGCAAACAATAGTGTTGTTTGAGAACATTGTATTCAGGAGCAAGTAGACATTAAAGTCTATATACAGTAACGCCCAAATTTTCTTGCACTAGCCAGATAAAAGCAAAGTATTGCTGGTTTCAATGTTTTGGTGCAAATTTCCACTTCGAGAACCACCATTTGGGCACATATTCAAGTAGCGGCGAAAAGTCAGAATCCACGGAACAGTATCGCGGATGACGTCATTTCGCCTGGCGGAGACTTTTCTCCACATTCAATTGCAAACACTTTTCGCATCCGCGGAAAGTCAATGCAATGTAATAGGCCAAAAAGTTTTGCCTCTGAATAGGTGGTGAAAAAGTGCAAAATCGTTATTTTGGGGTGCAAAGGTGGGGAAACCACTCAGAACCCTTGGGACGGGCCCCTGAAGGATAACGGTGTCAAAAAATCCCTAAAAAAAATAAAAATTTGGGGGGGCGAAAAAGTGCAAAGTTGGGGTACAAGCCTAAAAACTAGTTAAATAGATTTTTGGGGGGTCTGCAAGGATGGGTAAGGTGTTTTTTTGATTGCAGGTGTTTGCTGCTAGGGGTT
The DNA here is from genome assembly GCA_031769625.1 of Taudactylus pleione. Taxonomy (NCBI): domain Eukaryota; kingdom Metazoa; phylum Chordata; class Amphibia; order Anura; family Myobatrachidae; genus Taudactylus; species Taudactylus pleione. The sequence continues at coordinate 3,554,509 of JAUIMM010000261.1, forward strand.
TTTAAAACTTCACTTTTGAGACTTTAAAAAAATATGCTAGCACCCATTTTCAAGTACTCCAAATTTGACAGGACTACTTTTTTTCACCAAAAAAATACTGCTTAATGCTATTCTTCACCACTAGTACAAAGATGCTAATTAGAGACTATTGACACAACTTAAGTACCCCAATTAGTTTTATTAGGGCTATTCGGGGACCTCTACATTGATCCCCAATGTTAGTGCATTTTTTGGTGGATGTCAGACTGATTTCCCCATTTTTGACAGCACTTTTCGCCTGTTTGAGCTCTCCCGGGTTGCGTTTTCGAGTGTGTTGGAATTGAATACGGCAAATAGCTGGGGCATGCACGAAAAGTTTTGTGGCCAAAACACATGAAGACGCGAAAAGTACGGCATGCGAAAAACCATCGCAGGTGCGAAACTAACTGAATACGGGCCTTACTTGGAACTGACAAATCAAGTATTGCACACCAATCTACAATACTATGACAAATGGAAATACTATTATTACTTATTTATATACGGCCAGTATATTATGCAGGGCTTTACAGAGACTATGTAATCCCTGCCTCATTGGAGCTTACAGTAGTCTAAGGCAGTGTTTCCCAACCTCGGTCCTCAAGGCACACTAACAGTCCAGGTTTTTGTGATATCCATGCTTGAGCACAGATGGTTAAATCAAAATAACTGAGGTACTAATTAAGACACCTGTGCTCAAGTATGGCTATCCTTAAATCCTGGACTGTTAGTGTGCTTTGAGGATCGTGGTTGGGAACCCCTGGTCTAAGGGCTATATTTAAAAAGGAAAATGAAAAACAGCAATGTTTTTGCCGGGACAGACCTAAAGGTGGGTACACACTATACAGATATATCTGCAGATTATCGTTGTTCGTACACACTGAACAACCATCATCTGTGCCTGCCCGCAGGTCCCGTCGGCCAGGGGGCGTGTCCCACCCCCCTCCTCGCGGCTGCCGCTGTGTGTGTACGGGCGGTCGTCCGTCAGCTGTGCAGCACAGTCAATGCGATATGTAGGTAAACGCCGACGTTCACCGACATATCGCGGGTACACGCTGCCCAACGGGCAGCAGATACATTGGCCCATCAATTGATCGGCCAATGTATCTGTCAGTGTGTACCCAGCATAACAGTAAAGGCCTGTCCCGGCGAGGAGATAAAGTAGCCCAGTGCCGTCTTACACCTTTGCAAAAGACTGCTAGAGAAAAGTCTTTATTTTGTTTACTACATAGACCCCTAAATTCTCTACTATACACACTAGGGTCCTATTTTGTTAGAAGACAATTACCTTACCAGCAGCGGTGTAACTTTAGTGGGTGCCATATCTATGGGGCTCATCTCCTGTGCACCCAACTTATATTGGCATTAGTGCACAATGCTGCTCCCGGCATTCTACTGAGGTCACTTCTGCTGGTGGATCCTCAGGGTGTATCTCTACTGACACTGACCATTGCAGAGACGGACAGGGGAACCATCAGTTGAAGAGGCACCAGTCCATAAGGTATGTAAAACCTGGGAATGGGCGGGTTTAAAGGTAGGGGAAGGGAGGGTTGTGCTTTATACTGAAAACTGCATACTACCTAAAATGCTGCATGGCACTACTACGGGGCTTATTATGAAGTGAGGACAGGGTACCACTGTGACGCATATCATGGGGGCATAACATAAACTAGGGCATTACTATGGGGCAATAAGTGAACTAGGGCACTAGTATGGGGCATAAAACTAACTAGAGTACAAGTGTGTGGCACTAGGAATTGTTGACACTCTAGTGTGCCAAATAATGACCTAAGGGCATTACTGTGTTGTATCTCAATACCCAAGGGACCTACTGTGGGGCATATGTACTTAATCTATTGTACAACAGTATACATTAAATACATAACTTCAGATTTATAGTTAACAGATTGCAGTTTTTCAGCACTCATATTGTTTAAGGTGATTGCGCTCACTTACAACAAGAGGACAAGACACAGAGCCCAGGAAAAAACAATAGGTAGGTGCTTGGTCTTTTTATTACTGAAGGTGGTTGTTGGATATTAGAATATGGGGTAAGGACCGTGACAGTGATATGTGGGGATGTGAAGATGATGAAGGGACTTGATGTTAATGCAATAAAATGATAGGCGACAGTAAGCACGCCACCTGGGAAGCTCCATAGAAGATATTCAAGTTTCAATTCTCCTCCCCTACTACAAAGGAATTGGAACTAATAGACTGATTACGTATATATTGTGCTGGACATTATATGGGTCAGAATTCTTGGTTTCCCACCATTGTTTCTTTTGGATCACAATTTATCTTGCGCTTTGGTGTCATTTTAGTTGATTGTTGTGTTTATTGAAGGTATTTTGGGGATTACCTTAGTACACCTTGAGCAGAATTTTAGGGCAGCGCAGATTTCTACAAATTCTTTTTACAGTACTAGGCATGTCCACTCCATTGGTGCGATCTGGAGAGATTAGGCCCTTTCAAAATGCTGCTATGGGGCCCACAAAGTTCTAGTTACGCCCCTACCTACAAGTATTTTTTAAGACTGTGACAGGAAACCAACGCAAACACTGCTTAGTAAATAGACCCCTTAATGAGCCCAGATTTCACCTCTGTTTATCTACTTGGTAAACGAAAGTGCAAAGATCCCCTCAGTGAACATCAACAATGCAGCCTTTCCTCTCCGCCAACCAATTATATAGGTTACTGCCGTCACAGGGCTCTGCAGATATTCCCTCGGAACTGCTGAAGCTCTGGCTGTAACATATTCCTGTTAAAGTGGACCAGGACAGATGGGACAAAGTAGTTTTGATGTTCTGCAACACTTCAAAAGCTTTTCAAAATGGAAGCAGCTATAATGGCCAAATGTTTAGTATTGGGACCAGTGAACTAGCTCAATTTTGCATTTCTGAGCTTTTTAATAGCACACATTTTATTCATTTCAAAGTATGGGGCTCTCTATTTGCTATATTAAGGTACATATGAAAAATGTTAGTTCTTAAAGGGTTCTCTACCTATTCTCCAACATTCTCAGTTAGAGGCCCAAAGCTATTCAATGAAATACCGCAACATGCCCCGCAGCTAATGCGCTTTATGGCATAATTTCCGAAGTATGTGCCGGAGCTATGCAGTTGCCAGTCGCAGTAAGCCCTGAGGGTGCATTTTCCTCTGATTTCTCTATCAGGCCCTACTGAGGATGATTGTATTGCCCTCACTGTGGCAGGGACCCAGTTAAGTACTGGAACGTCCGTGTTCCAGGTAAAAAGGCAAAGTCTACCTGCTAAGTTACTCACACAATTTAAACATGGATTGCATGACTACCCATTGCGGCTTGAATTAAACAGGACTTGTTCAATTCCAAGAAGCCTGCTTAGCTGCACTGGCATACCACACAGAACTCCTATTCTGAAAAAAAAAACTAATTGTGGCCAAAATCCTCTCCCTGATAACCATCCCGTCTCTCAATGCCAGAGCCCTTCCAAGACAGCCTATTTCAAGTTTTTGCTGCCAGCACGTCACAGAAACTGTACAAAGGTGATCGATAAATTGATCAGTACCAACACTACAGATCACTACTCACTTCTAATTTCTCCCAGACGCATTTAGAAAAGGCGATTACTCCATTCTCATACAATAGCTGCATTCCCTACATTTTGAGGACAATACCCTATCCTGGTTCTCTTTCCAGCTGTCAGACCACGCCACCTTTTCTATATTCACCACCTCTCTAGGATAACCAAGAATTTCCATTCAGTTTCAGCATTACCCGTACGCGCGTGATACACAAATGTTTTTTTAATTGGGAGGCTTGCCACAGATCAACTGCTGGTGGTCTAGGCAGCAAGACTCCCGAATCTCTTGAGCAGAGTGATGGAAGTTTCACTTCCCTGCTTGCACCCAGGACAAGATTCAGAGGTGGGCTCAGGAGCTGATTCAGACCCACTCGCTAGGAAGAGATCGCTCGTAGCTGGCCAATATTTGCAATCTGCACATGCGTATGTATCGCAATGTGCGTGCGCAAACCACTGCGAAACATCTGGAAGTGCTCGCTCGCCCAGCATAGACAGCCCAGTTGAATGAGTGACAGGAGAGGCCGTTTGTGGGTGGTAACAGGGGCAGGCAACTAGAAACAGGGGAGTGGAGGTACGAACGCAGGCATGCCCGAGTGTTTCAACGCCGTTTCAAAGGCGTGCATAATTAACAGGCAGTGTCATTGTACACGTCACCTGGCTGTATTTCACACTGAAGTGATCGCAGTGCTTGCGGCAAGGTATAGTCAACCTCAAACGCTGCAAGCACATCCAATGGTGCTCGATGTATCAATGTTTTCATGCACTTCCAGGAGATGACGTGCGCAAGTGGGTGTCTCATGAATGGCTGGTGGGCGTCTGCATACATAAAGTGATCGCATGCCAAGACATAGTGGGCGTGTTAATGCCTTGCCGTACGATCGCCTGCCTTGCTGGGCGTGCGCTGGATTTGCATATCCTGGGAGCAAACTAAAGCATCTAGCGAGTGGGTCTGAATGAGCTCCTCAATCAGGGTCGGTGTTGCGTCTCCGATTGCTGTGGAACTTAAAACATATGCAAATGCTGCATGTGCCGTCTTCTGTAATTAGACACCCACTACCGGCTTCTCAGATCCGCTGTATGCGTTTCGAAGACGCAGCGTCGGATAAACATTACTTGGACATCTGAGCAACCCTAAGGCTGGGTACATACGTAAAGATTTTCTGTCCCACCATCCAACTAGTTGATTGGTTGGAATGAAAATCTGGTAAGGTATGGGAGTAACTGATGATCAGCAATTTGCTCGTAAATGCCAGAAAACAGGTGAAAATGGTCGTCACACAAGTTTGAAAAAATTATTTAGCTCAAACATTTAACAAACAAAATTTTTTGTCCATTTTCCAGCATTTGGGAGAAAATTGTGGTGGTTGGACAGAAAATCTTTACGTGTGTATGTACCTTACCTCACTACTCACAGACGCCTTTATCCTCTAGGTGTTCTCCATCTCTTCAGGAAATAGCTCTCTCAACAGATAGTGGTGTCTTCCGTGCTCTATATTACCATTATTCACAGTTCAGCCAGCAGAGGACACACACATATCTATTTATTTTCCCAACAGCGGCTTTAAGGATGAAAATCCCAACAGAGGCAGGTAAGTATGCTAACCTCCCCTGCATCCCCCCCCCCCCCAAACCTCCTTCAGTGGTACCTAACCCTAACCTCCCCCCCTAGTGCCTAACTCTAACTTCCCTCGGGGGTGCCTTGCCCTGACACTACCTTACCGCTCCCTAAACCTAACCCTCCCGGGGGTGTGCCTAACCCTAACCACCCCCCACCAAAACCTAACTGCTCTAAACCTAACTGTCCCCCTCCCGCGGCTAAAAGGACGGGCGCCCCGAACTTACCTCGTTCGGGCACACGTCGTCCTGAATTCCGGGATTTCGATGCCTATCATAAATCCCTAGCCGGCATTCTGCTGTCGGGATCGTGACCAGTAAAGTGTATGTATAATAAATATATATATATATATATATATATATATATATGTATATATATATATATATCTCTCTCTTGAAGGTAATCTGTGCCCGATGCCTTCAGCAGCTCCAAAGCGTGGACCTGCCTATGTATTACAAGTTATTTGGTTCAGAGTGCCGCTTCCATAAATAAAATTCTTCCTAGGGACAAAAAAATAAATAAGTCTTGATATGATTGTAACATACCTCCCAACATGTGACCCTCTCCAGGAGGGACACAATGCTCTGGTCCTGGACTTCCCTGGTAATTTATGATTGGTGGAGGCTTCAGAGGTGGGGCTGCAGTACAGTCCAAAATTCAAATAGGGGAGTCACACCAACTGCCAGTGAGTCCCAGCCAGTGATGTTTGTCAGTGTGTGAAATGACAGTTGGTGTGACTCCCCTATTTGACTTTTGAACAGCGCTGCAGCCCCACCTCCTACCAGGGAAGTCCAGGACCAGAGCATTGTGTCCCTCCTGGAGAGGGTCATGTTGGGAGGTAAAAAAAAAAAAAAACGGTCACACTGAGTGCATGCAGCTGCGACCTCCCTCTCTTCCTCAGGACCGAGCTCTCAATCACAAATCCGCCTGTGAGTGCAGGCTAGGGAGTAAGATTTATTTTCACATCCCCCTGTCCACTGAGATCCAGGTGGCTTGCTGCCTAACCCACCAGCTGTTGTGGCAATCCTATTCCCCAGAACAAGATAAGTTTCCAGGTCATCGATCCTGTAAACTACCGCTTCTATCCTCTCCAGATCTTTCACCATCTGTGTTGGCACATGTTACTTACTACCATTCTGCCATTGCATCTGAATTTCTCACCACCTCAAACTCAAATAGATAGATCGATAGATCGATAGATAGATTTTGTGCCCTCTCTGAGGGATGGCGTAAGACACTAATTCCTTCTGCATCACAAGTTCTGGCTGCACTGAATATGGGTTTAAACAACAAAATGGCTGCCTTCACTCTGTTTACACAAGATAGACTAACATATTCAGATATGTAAATGTTAGAAATTCAAATACTGCCATACACACACTGGCTTCAGTACTGACAACGGGGGAGAAAAAAAAATTGGTCACAAAAGCAAATAAAAAAAAAAATTCCCAACACAAAACTGGCAATGATTGAATAGTGGGCCTAATTCAGCAAGGAACACAGTTGCTAATACACACACACACACACACACACACACAGTCGGCCGATTGTTGCGTACTGTGAATGCATCGCAGTGCGGGTGCGCGAACTTGCCACTGCGATCGCAGTGTCTACGCAGACCCATCGCAGAGTGATTGACAGGTAGTGCCGTTTGTGTGTGGTAACAGTGGGAAGGAGGTGGTTGGCCGAACGCAGGCGTGCCATTGCGTTTGAACGCCGTTGCAGGGGCGTGCATAAATTATCCACTGCGATGCCCTACGCAGCCTGATAGCGTGCGTGGAAGTTAGCAATTTCTGAGTAAGGTCAGAGCTTGTGCAAGTGTGCGTGAGGCTGCGATTGTACTCGACTGTACCGATGTTTTCGCAGTCTTGCTAAACATTACGGATGTGTGTAAGGTAAAGTGGGGGTCCTTATGTAGTGCTGCGGCGGCATAGCGATCGCAATGAATTAGCATATCATCGCAGTTGAACTGCGTGTGTGATCGCTATTGCATTTGCAGTTGCGTTCCAAAGTGAATCAGGCACCATGAACACTTTCATAAACACAATTAAATGCGAACAGAAAATCAAGCTCAGTTTTACACACATAGAATAGACATAAAAATATACCAAATGAGACAGTACATGGTGGCATATTAAAAAAAAAAATTGTAATGCATGTGCCATTTCAGTGTGATCGAAACTGATGAAAATATGCACTCAACTTAATGGGACCACATTGTAAACAGTGAAATGCTTTTTAACCAGCATTTACTATGCATATCCACAAGCTTATGACTTGGGTTGTTTTCTGTCATTTATAGACAAATGTTTATTTTGTTTGTTTTTTTTAAACTATTAAACTTTAAGATTTAAGAGCTATACTAAATACAATGCAGTTTAAGTTTTTACGTGCATTTTGCAAAGCAACAATAAATACATCACAAACACCATTGTACATAGATGAGTTAAAGGTGCCTACACACTTACCGATTTTTTACACGATCTGGCCAATTCCCATGCATCGGAACGACAGATCGTGTAAAAAAATTGCCAAATCGTGAGTCCCCACTCACGATCACGATGCGATGCGCGTCCCCGCTGGTCGCACATCGCATCGTCAGATCTGCCGTGCTGTAGGACAGATCTGCCAATCTGGGACACAAATGCACTGGAAAAAGTTTGTATGCACGATAGATCGTTTGTAGATTGGACACTTTCAACACCAAATCGTGTGCAGCGCTGCCGGGGAGGAGTTTCAAGGGAAATCGTACACGATGTCGGATCGTGTGCAGATCGGTAAGTGCGTAGGCACCTTAAGTCTTTTTAAAAATAAATTGTAATACTCAGACAGAACTTTCTCTTTCTCAGAAGCACATTTTATAAGTACGTCTCTCACTTTATAGCTCTATTGTAATTGTTGGCAGAGTTTTAAAAGAAATGCTTTAGGCTACATATTTTAGGGCGTTTTTCTTTGGTAAAATGAAATAAGAGTTCCTCATTAATCAATGCATATTCATTGATCTCCAGCTTCCCTTCAGTGGAACCCTGGGAAATTAACCATTTCCCCAGAGCGCCTACATTTCTGTGGTATGGCACCTGCAAATCTTTTTTTATGCACCACTTTAAAATGATGGATATGAGCGAAGGGACCGGTAGAAATCTGAAATCTCTGCGATCGGTCTAGGCCACAATGTCATATAGACCCTATTTTTTTATGGTAGGGTCAAGATGCCCTTCGCGAAGAGGATCCTGACGTCATCAGCTACTGTCCAACGTCATTCCCTACCATCCACGTAGACACAGAGGGGGAATATAATCTTGTGGCGAGCCCGCCAGGGGACAAGTTTCTTCTTTAGGTGGACTTTAGGGGGATGGACTCGCACTTCTGCCCTCACTCACGTCACTTCCAGGTCCTTAGCATTGAAGGGGAAATAACCTCTACCCATTTTTTTTTATCTGAGCTCAAGATGTCTAATGGGGAAACATTTTTCTTATGCACAGCAGACTTCCTGCCTTTGGGGTTGATAGAGCATTAATATTAAAATGGGCCTAAATGACTCCATTAACAATATATGCGCTTAATTGTACGTCAAGTAATCATCATCATCAGCCCTGCAGCAGGTGCAAAAGATAGAACCTTCAACAGGCGTATAATTGCTGTTTGCAGGAACACACTCCTCAGGAACATGAGCTTTCCGTATGGAAGAAGGACCTTCCCAGTCCTGCTTCTCTGAGTGTAAGCTTTGACACTTGCATACTGCGTGTGGGTCTGATTTCGCTTTCTGAGCATGTGCACAGTGCAACCACTCAGCTTCCAACGCTTTATGCCTACTGGGGAACACTGCAAGTTAAGGTCCCCATACATCAGAGATTGATTGCAGAAATCGTGCAATTTGCAATCGATTGTGTATAAAAATCTTTCCCTTTTTCAATCTTTCCCTTTTTTGATTGCAGAATTGCCACAATCGATTAAAAAAGGGAAAGATTTTTATACACAATCGATTGCAAATTGCACGTTTGCTGCAATCAATCTCTGATGTATGGGGGCCTTCAGTCCTACGATCCTTGCCACACAGGTTCTGATCTGTGGGTAATTGGGCCACATACACTTACTGGAACAGGCTGCACAAAATCAAGTCCCTCAGCAGTCATAACACGGACCCAGCAAACTAAACATGCAGAGTAATGATACTAATGTGCAATAAAACAATTCGGTTGGTTTAAGACCAAGGGGTCTATTTACTAAGCAGTGTTAGGAGACAGAGTGAAAAGTGATAAGAAAGTGATAAAGGTGCCAGCCAATCAGCTCCCAACTGTCATTTTTCAAACACAGCCTGTGAGATGACAGTTGGGAGCTGATTGGCTGGCACCTTATCACTTTTCACTCTGTCTCCTAACACTGCTTAGTAAATAGACCCCCAAGGGGTCTATTTACTGAGCCTTGGATGGAGATAAGGTGAACAGAGATAAGGTACCAGCCAATCAGCTCCTGCAATATCACAGGCTGTGTTTGAAAAATGACAGAAGTTGATTGGTTGTCACTTAATTTCCTTCCATTTTATCTCAATCCAAGGCTTAGTAAATAGTCCCTTAAAACAGTTGGCAACATAAAACAGTATCTGGTTCTCAGCAGATGTAAGAGTCTAGCATTCCATCTCCTATTGTGTTACAGATAAAACTTTCACATACACCCACCCAGCAATACATCCAACACACACTATTTCTTTTTTTTCCTCTTCAAGACAGCGACTGGATCTTTATGGAACTAATTTCAAAACTTTAAAAGCACAAAAAACAGTTTAACTCTCACAAACTTTCTGCCCACATCTGTTTCATTCAAGTGCTGTCGCTACTGTCCCAGAAACTTAATTTGCTGTAATTAATCGCATACAGGAGGACTCTGGGCCTCTCCAAAATTAAAGAGACACAATACAGCAAAACTTCTCTAAACATTAGCAGCCATTAGTCTGGTCTGGCCCAGTACAAGGAGCTCTTTAAGAAAGCTCGCAGGAGAGTCCCACACTTTACTCAGACAGACCTATGAACTGTTACAGAGTCCTAACACAGGATGCTATTCTGTGTGTGTCCCCTGGGCCCAACACACTGACAAAAAGATGTAACAAAAACTCCATTTATTTTCTCTGGTACCTTAGTGCATAAACAAAGAAACACAAACACAGCTTTCCTCCAACAGGCAGAAGCCCAAAAGTAATATCTAATATAGATTGCAAACTCATGGGAGCAGGGTCTTCTCTACATAATTATGCTATATGCTCATTGTATTTATGCATCTATGTGAATGTATATATACTGTATGTACTTTTGTATCCTGTAGTCAGTTTTATCCCTCCTTACAACACTATGGAAACTTTGTGGCACCCTATAAATTAATAATAGTGACCCGTCACGCAGGTCTGCAGGGCACAAAGCACTCAGGGGGCTGAGGGATATTTTTTAAGCAATAGGAACTACGCCATGTCAGGAGAAGGAGGGGGTTTCATAGGACCCAGCCTCCAACTACTCATAAAACTATTACACACTCAGACAAAAGATGGCTAAGTATTGCACAAGGGCGCCTGGGACACTAACACAGACAGGGGACATTAGTACATCTGATTATAGAACGTAGCCTGATAAGGAGCAATAGTGACTGTCATCATAGAACGTGGACTTGGTATGGCTGGTAACCCATTCGGTGCCAGACTGCAGGGAGGGGGGCTACTCAGTCCTATCAGATGTCACTGTTGCAGGGACTTGGCTCTGTGTTCCGTGGCCACCCAGTTCCACTGGTTACCCCATGGCACTTACTTGCGTTGTAGATGGCTGTTCAGTAGCGTAGCCAGGGTCCGTTAGCAGCTGCCCGGTGTGGAATGAGGGGAGGAGGGAGGTAATTCTACAGCCCAAGCTGCAGCACGCTGGAGCAGAGACTGGGAGGAGGCGGCGCTTGCAATGGGGGCTGGCTCAGGCACATGCAGAGGGGGGAGATCATCATAATATTAGGAGGACAAAGGGGGGATATCCTGTGTAAGGAAGGAGCGGAGGATGTGCATTGCTGGTGGCAGGAGAGGTGTGCGTGCTTTATAGGGACTGACCTGTCCTGTGTTCATTACAGAGACTGTCATAACTTAGCATCTGGCTGGACTGGTAGGGTGGGCATGATAGTCAGCCAGATGCCAAGTTATGAAGATGTGCCCATTGCTGCTTGTTCTATGATGCCACTATCTGCTCTTATCTTTTGAGACCCGTGACAATGGCACTTTGGATGACTGCAGCCAGTGCTCACCTAAAGGGCACCTGCAGAAATATTTTGGCTACTGGACACACAGTTTCTTTTTTATCTGTTTGTTTTGCTTCTTTTACTCTTTTTACACTTTGGTTTCCCATATTTACTCAATGATGGCTGCCTGTGCTTTTGGGTTTTTTGTCTTTTGATGGATTTTATGGAACAGATTCAATTAGCCATGGGACTAACTGTGGGGTTTTAGGTCCCAGTTTAAATGCCCGGAGCTATTCATTTACTAACCCAGAGGGTGCACTAAATGTGGATTTCTGCTTGCACCCTCCTGAGACTTGAATAAAAATCTTTGTTAACTAGTGCTCCCGGGGTAGTAGTTGCATAGTTTCAGTAACCCATTAGCTATGGCTAACTGCAAGCTTACTGTGGGAACTAATTGAATAGCTCTGGGCACTTAACCCAGGAGCGAAAACCTAGCGGTAAGGTCATATTCTAAAGCTAACAATCCAGGTTTCAGGTATTTCCATGCTTGAGCACAGATGGTTAAATAAAAGTGACTAAGGTACTAATTAAAGCTGGGTACACACTGGGATGATGGGCATTCGTTCCGACGTCGGGATGAATGCCCTTGTACATGGATTGCCCGTACACAGTGACGGTTCTAGGTGTGGGCTAACAGGGCCTTCGCCTGGAGCGCCGACACCTTGAGGGCGCCACTGAGTACCCCCCCCCCTGAAAAAAACCTATAAGGAAGAAATAAATAAAATAAAAATACGCCGGTCGACCCCCCCCGCTAGCCGCCGCCGCCGGGAGGCTGTATTTACCGGGCGCCCGCTGATATTTGTTATCAGCAGGCACCCGGCTCCCTCCCTGCAGCCGAAAGCCGGAGCTCACCCCTGAGCTCCGGCTTCCGGCAGAGAGAGTACGATGGGAGGGACGTCATGATGTCATGACGTATCTCCCATAGATCCGAGGAGCCGCGGTCGGACTGGACGGCAGCGGAAGCAGGAGCGGGGCTAAAGGTAAGTATTGTGGGGGTGGGTTTCAGTCGGAAGCACCAGCACTGGGGGCACGTTTATAGGGGCATTACTACTGGGGGGGGGCATTACTACTGGGGGACGGCTATAGGGGGCATTACTAATGGGGAGCATTACTAATGAGGGCACTACTATAGGGGGCATTACTAATTGGGGGATTACTACTGTGGAGCTTTACTACAGGGGGCATTATTTCTGGGGGCATTACTAATGGGGGCACTACAATAGGGGGGATTACTACTGGGGAGCATTACTAATGGGGGCACTACAATAGGGGGATTACTAATGGGGGCACTACTATAGGGGGCATTACTAATGGGGAGCATTACTAATGAGGGCACTACTATAGGGGGCATTACTAATTGGGGGATTACTACTGTGGAGCTTTACTACTGGGGGAACTACTATAGGGGGCATTACCACTGGGGGTACTACTAATGTGGGCACTGCATGGGGGGCACCACTACTGGGGCCATTGTGTAAGGGGCACCACTGCTGTGGGCATTGTATAAGGGGCACTACTACTGTGGGCATTGTATTAGGGGCACTACTACTGTGGGCCTTGTGTATAAGGCATTATGTAATTGGGCACCACTATGTTTCATAATATAAGGGACTACTGTGTGGTGTAATTTGAATTGGGGATAATGTATTATAAAGGTAATTACTGTGTGTGGCACAATGTATTATACACGGCATTACTACATGTGGCATAATGTGTTATAAAGGGCATTACTGCATGTGGCATAATGTGTTATTACTGCATGTGGCATAATGTGTTATAAAGGGCACTAAGGCGTGTGGCATAGTGTGATATAAAGGGCATTACTGCATGTGGCATAATGTGTTTATAAAGGGCATTACTGCGTGTGGCATAGTGTTATAAAGGGCATTACTGCATGTGGCATAATGTGTTGTAAAGGCCATTACTGCGTGTGGCATAATGTTATCTAAAAAAATTCTTTCTTTTTTTTTTGGGGGGGGGGGGGGGGGCCGCAACTGGGAACTTTTGCCCTGAGCTCCACAATGTCTAGAACCGGCCCTGCCCGTACACATTGGAACAAGTTAATAAACGACGGAACGATCACTGTTCCATCCATCACTAGTGATATCGCTAGGTTTGATGTGCAGCACGGGAGCGCGCAATCGCCAGTACACACTGAGCAATGTAGGCAATTTGTCGTTACAAAACGGTAAATCTGCCCAACATCGCTCCAGTGTGTACCCAGCTTAAGTCACCTGTGCTTAAGCATAAATATCCTTAAAACTTGTACTGTTAGTGTGTCTTGAGGACTCAGTTTGAGAAGCACTATACTAAAGTAAGGAGATGGGAGTGGGAGACACATGGCTAATGTGCTAAAAGTGTAGCAGTTAGTTATGCTTAAACAATGTTGTTTAAATGGGTTCCAACACATTAGTGTATGCATTTAAGGGGACATTCCCTGTTTAGTGGGGGCCGCAGAGCTTTCGTTTACACAGGGCCGACTCGAGGCACGTTTCGTGCTTGCAGTCGCACAAAGGTGCCAGGGTCCAGTTCCGGAGGAACCCTGTCCTCCACCCACTCGCTGGCGTTATTAGTATAAGCTCAGGGGGAGGGCAGGGGCGTAGGGGGAGCACAGGATGGTGCTGGGTGCCGAGTAACTTTGCAGCGGCCCTGGTTCTACATAAGATGACAAGTTATTTTTATTCTTTTTTTTATTTTAAACAACCTGGATATGCTAGAAATGAAACCTCGGCCTATACTTTAAATTGGACCTATTTTGTGCACTCAAGGCATATCTTATACAGGAATACGCCCTTCAGCCAATGTTGTGAAAACATTTAAGCACACAAAAATGTATTATTAACTTTTATGTATATAGCACCGTCCTATTAAGCATCACTTTACAGACAACAGTCCCTGAATAGATTTTACAGACAAAGGGGCATATGTATCAAAGGTTGATGTGAGATAAAATTGTGAAATATATATCCCCAACCAATCAGCTCTAAACTATCATTCTTAAACACAGCCTGCTAAATGTAAGTTAGAAGCTGATTGGTTGGTGATGTATATCTCACAATTTTATCTCACATCAAGCTTTGATACATATGCCCCTAAATGCTATAATATACCACACAAATAAACAGTATCATTGTGTTTTTTGGACTCGAGGGTCTAAAGGTCGAATTTAATCGATTTAAAATTGATCAAAATCAATGGTGTGTTTCTGGGGCTAAATTACACATTTACTAACAGACAACATTTGATTTAGTGTTTTAAGTATTAGTAGATGTGTGATTTAGCCCCAGAAACAAAACATCGATGTTGATTCCTGAGTTATAACAATGAACGAAAATCGTTCAAGCGTGCTCCCGTTTGTAGTTTATTTCAGACTGACCAACATAACAATTTTCGTTCATTGTTGTAAAAATCGTTCATTACACTTCAAAACATCGTTCACTTTTCATGGGAAAATCTGACAGATAATCGTTGATTACAAAATCGTTACATGTGTATGCACCTTTATGCTGCATACACATGTAAAGATTTTCTGTCCAACCATCCAACTACTTGATTGGTTGGAATGAAAATCTGGTAATGTATGGGAGTAAATGATGATCAGCAATTTGCTCTTAAATGCCAGAAAACAGATGAAAATGGCGTCAGACAAGTTTGTTAAATGTTTGATCAAAACAATTTGTTCAAACAACAGTTTTTAGTCCATTTTCCAGCTTTTGGGAGCAAATTGCTGATTGTTATTTGCTTTCATACCTTACCAGATTTTCATTCCAACCAATCAACTAGTTGGATGGTTGGATGTAAGTTGGTCTAGTGTGTGGCCAGCTTAACCCTGCAAAACATACACAAGATCCATTACTGCTGCTGCTACTGTGCTTCTCGGGTTCTCATGATCCGGTCCTCCTCCATGCTCTGTATAGCAACCACTCATACAGTTTAGTTAAGGGAAATATTCATTGACTGGTTAAAATGCCACCTTTCCTTCCAGTTGTCTGTGTTTTTTGCATTGTTTGAAGTCATCATGAAACTTCTCAGACTAAGGGCCGAATTAATTACAGGGGAAAAGCTTTCGCCGATTTGCGTTTTTCGCCTGTTTTCAAAGTATCTCCATATTCAATTCTCGTGAGTTTTCGCCTAGATGAAAACTCCATAGACAAAACCAGGCGAAAAAGTATCTCTAGCAAAGAGCAGGAGAAAAAAAGTGGAAAATCCATATTTTGGCTCAGAACCCTTTGGACACCCCCCTAATGACTAATTAGGCAAAAAATATATATATATCTTAATTCACCCCCAAAAACAAACATATTTTTTGGGACGAAAATGCAAAAGTGTGGGAAAATGGGTAAAAAGTAGGGGGCTAGGTATTTTGGGGTCTATAAGTTTGAGACACGTATTGTTAAGATTGCAGGAAGCTGCAGTAGGTGTATTTTTGAGATTTTTTAAATCTTCACTTTAGAGACATCAAAATATACTAGTACCCATTTACATGTACCCCAAATTTAACTGCGGTACATATTTTTATATAATTTTTTCACACTTATGCAATTATGCATATAACAGGCCTTTGACTAATTTTAAGATCACTAAATACTTTTATTAGGGCAATTAATACTCTTCTATATTGATTTCCAGGGTTAGTGAGGCTTTTTTTGGGGTACAGATTGATTTTTGCCAAAGTTTGCTGTCCTTTTCACTAGTTTTGTTATTAAATACATTCGCCTATCCGCGTTTTCGCCTGTTTTGGAATTGAATACAGAGATAAGCGCATGGCGAAAACATCGCGTCAAAACAGGCGAATGAGACTAAATCAACGTGCTTTTTGCCGACCTCGGGTTTTCGCTGCTAATTGAATTTGCCCCTAAAGCTGGGTACACACTGTACAATTTATTGGCCAATCTTACGATCTGCAATTGTTCGCAATGACCAGCGTATAATGTGTACCCCCAATCCCTGCACATCAGATGGGACGATGTGTTGCAGGAAAATTAATCCTGTAACGTTATACCGTGTCATCGTGTCAGATCGTGTAGTGTGTACTCCTGACACAATCTATCGTTACATCATATCAGCCCGTCGCTGATCGCTGGGTCATCCAAGTGCGTACCCTACTTTTGATTAACATATAAAAGGAACTGACGTGCAGCTATAAGCACAACAAAGACATTCCAAAAAGTGAAGTTGCCCTACCCAGTATATTTGCAATCAATAGAATAGAATAGAATAGAATAGACTAAACATACATATCTTTAACATATAATTTACTGAGCATATAATAAGATCTAATTAGGTATAAAACATGTGAACATAGCAACAAAGAGAGTTAAGTCAAACAGTTTGTTAAAGGGGAATTAGCCTTTACCTAATAATACCCCATCAGAGCTAATGATTTAATATGACACTTTATACAATGGGGAGTTCTTGTACAGATTCTGATACAGTACTTTGGTAACTATAGTAAGTTTCTAAAAAGGGCAGTTAGTTTCTCATGCAAGCAAAGAATCACTTTGCGAAATACCATTTAGTGTTAGTGAATATTACATATATTTAGGAGTATAATAAAATACCAGAAAACAAATCACAGCCTGTAACATGACAGTTAGGAGCTGATTGGCTGGTCGGTTATCACTCTCCACATTATCACTTCCCAGAGCTTGATACATCTGGCCCAGAGGGAGATACAGTTAGCTCCAAGGATCTGTCAGAACCTTGCGCGCTACTGCTATGCAGACAGGAAACCCTCATTTGTTTTTGTGCACAGCCCATAGAGGTTTCAGCAAAAAGATGATGATGGTGCCTTTTTCAGCTGCAGGCAGCCATGGCCAAAAGTATTGGTTTTCACAATGTTTGCTGCTTCAGTGTTTTTAGACCTTTTTGTCAGATGTTACTATGGTATACTGAAGTAAAGTTACAAGCATTTCATAAGTGTCAAAGGCTTTTATTGACAATTACATTAGGTTTATGCAAAGAGTCAATATTTTCAGTGTTGACCCTTCTTTTTCAAGACCTCTGCAATTCGCCCTGGCATGCTGTCAGTCAACTTCTGGGCCACATACTGACTGATGCCGCCCATTCTTGCCTAATCAATGCTTGGAGTTAGTAACATCTGATAAAAAGGTCTAAATACACTGAAGCATCAAACTTTGTGAAAATTAATACCTGTGTCATTCTCAAAAATTTTGGCCATGGCTGTACAGTGGCATGAAAAAATGTTTTTGCCCACTTCCTGATTTCTTCTGTTTTTGCAAATTTGTCACAATTAATTGTTTCAGATCTTCAAACAAAATTAAATATAAGACAAATACAACCTGAGTATACACAAAATACAGCTTTTAAATTAATTATTGGAGGAAAAATGTTATCCAACACCAACAGGCCCTGCATGAGATACATTAACACTAAATATGTGGTTAAACCTCCAAAAATGCTGCTTTCGGAGGTTTCAATGCAATCACCTTATGCACCAATCCTTGGAAAGCTAAGTTTTCCAGAACTTGTTCCCGTTAGGCAAAGCCATCTGTAGATGGTATTGCCTAATAGAAGTCTAAGGGCTTCTTATCAGAGTATTCCCTGAGGGGGATCCAATAGGATCTCTCCAAGATTCTCCAGGGGGCCACACATGCGCAGAAGGACTCCCGGGTCATACTGTAAACCCAGAAGTCCCCACACTGCAAAGGGAGAGCTTTCCTTTGCTTAAATGTTCATGCATACAGTGTTACTAAACGTTGGTATGCATGCAATCAGTGACGGGATGCATCACATCCAAAATGCGATGCTTGTTGCATCCTGCCCCCTGTTTGAAATAGAAATTGCCCCTTTAGTTACTCAATCAACCAATTAACCAAATTGACTAGGCTGGGTACACAGAACACTACCCCTAATTCCACCCCCCTCACCACCCTCCGCCCACGTGCACCATTGAATGCTCTGTAGACTAATGAGTAAAAAATTAAACTTTTCAAAAGAAACAGATCTTGTTACATCCAGTGGTGCTGAAAGGAGGAGCGGGAACTTATTACCTGGGCCCAGGCTTGATGAAGTGGCCAGACATGGGCCCGTGTCTGCCGCCCTTCCCCCTCTCTCTTACCTGTCAGCGGCAGTGTCACCCCACTGCCCAGTTCATACTGCTGTGTGCTGGGCTGTGGCGGGACCAGCAGCTGTAGCGGTCTCTTCTGGCTGAGGAAGGGGGGGTCGATCACACTGATTGCAACCCCCTGGATTTGCCCATGGCTGAGGGGCACATACTTTATTTATTTAACTTTTTTTTTAAGGTGGCATGGCCATGTCTACTGGCATTAGTCCATGCTCCCATAAAAATAACTGGGGCCTGGCAAAGCTCATTACAGCCCTGGTTACATCGGGCGTAAAGCTAACACAACATTCCAATAAGAACATCATACCAACATTCACACATGGTGGGGATAGTGTGATGATGTGGTCAGAGGTGTCACTTACCTTTGTGATACCCGGCGCGGCAAGGCTTAATTGCTGTGCACGCCGTAGGCAGGCGCTCTCGAAAGGGTGTGTGGCTTTGCTGGAAGGGGGCGTGACCACGAGATGCGAAGCCACGCCCCGTTTGTGTGCCGATATTGGGGACGTTACCGCCTCCCGTACTCTGCACACAGTGGGCTTCCCCGGCGTTCCTGCAGCTGCTGGGGAATCCCACAATCTCTCTCTGCCTGTCTCCATGTCACGGTGACACTATCCGACTGGGTGACAGCAAAATAGCAGAGCAGCTCTGCTATTTTGGTGTCACCCCCTCGGATGGTGTCACCCAGTGCGGCCCGCACCCCCCTAGTGACGCCAGTGGATGTGGTGTATGCTTTAGTGCTTCAGAACCTCAGGTTTTGGGAGCTCACTGGACTTGAATTAAGGCTACCTGTAACCTCCAGATCGTATCTATCTGCAGTTCTGCCGATGAAATGTATCAACAGTTATTTAAACAATGCCAGTATATTCCATTGCACTTTACAATTTGGAATAAAACAGTAATAAAATGTACTGTACAGATGAGCTAAGTGGGCCCCATTTGCCCTGTTTGCAAAATTACAATATATAGATTTAATTTATACTGTATATAAATAGTTTACTTTGCTAGCCACAACTTTTCTATCTGGGCGACCTTTCAACTGTACCTACTATATAATGACTCTAAACAGAATACATATTGATACAATACTTATGTTTACACCTGTTTCTCCAGGGTTCCAGAATATTCCAAAGAGCAGCTACTAATCGATGGCCACAACTAGGTCATATGCAGTGGCATAGAACAACCATACCATTACATAACCAAGCCAGGTGATCCCCTTACCTCCCAACATCTGCATGAGCAGAAATAGAAGTGCTGTCCGTCAGCGTATATGCAATTTATTTTAAACAGAGGTTTTTGTGCTACCTTATTCCGTGAACCAAAAAAGCACCTAACTGAGCAGATCAAATCATGGCACTGACTGAGGTCAACATAGGGGGTCACAGAACTGAATAATTACTAACTTTAGTTCAACAGTGCTACTGAGCACCAGACAAGAGACCAGAAATTACATACAATATGATTGCTATTCACATTACTCACATCAGCTTAAGTTATTATTTGTTATAATTCATTTTAACACAGTCAACAATACAGCGTCATGAAAACGCCAATTTACTGTGCAAAGCAGGTGCCTGCATTGGCGGCCTGTATTAATATCTATGTTGCCAAAGAGGGAGAGTACTAATTCACCTATTCAGCGAATTGCGCTCTCCCTCTCTCGGTGTGGTTGCAGTCACTGACCGGCGTTTGCATGCATACCGCGTATGCAGAGCCGTAACTAGACTTTTTGGTGCCCTGTGCCAGAAAGAGCATTGGCGCCCCCCTCATTTTTCAAAGGGACATAATGCACAGAAAAAGGGGGAATGGCCTCATGGGGAAGGGCCAGGGAAGAGATAGGGGAGGCCAGGAGATGCTGGGGATGAAATAAGAGGAAGCTACAAGTGAGAATGATAATAAACAGAAATTTGACAGGTCCAAACAGCGCCCCCTGCCCTGTGGTGCCCTGTGCGATGGCACCGGCCGCACTACCCTAGCTACGGCCCTGCGCGTATGCACCTGTCAAATTATTGAAAAAAAAAAAAATTATTGTTTTTTTAATGCATAATCCCTGGGTGACAGAACCGACAGCCAGGGACAGAGGGACAGTGCTATGCATGTGGCAACGATAGTTGCAGCTGTTGAAATCTGTTGTGGCATACAGTATTAAATACATTAATTATTCTGTGTCATTATTAAATAACAGGTAATATCCTCCTTATATGTGTTTCGTGTGTTCAGGTTCAATGACATTATCAAAATATTCTCTGTAAAGTGCTGCTGAATATTTATGTGCTATATACTGTAAATATATCTGTTAATAATAATAAAAATAATAATATTAATAATGTTTATATAGCGCCAGCATATTTTCCAGCACTTTACTATTGGGATCAAACAGAGACTGGTTATTAACACACAAGCAATTGTGGAGATTCAATTTTGCCCACGGTCCTGCAGGATATTGTACTAGAGAGCATATTTATAAAAATTATTTTGCCGGAAATGACTCAGTCATTTTTGGGGGATACCAACGATATTAAGTATCCCCAGAATGTATGTAGGGGGGCACCTCAGCAGATATTGGAAGATGGCGGGTTTTCGATTGCAAATTTTACCAAGCTTTGGAATGTGAAGCTTTTCAGGAGCTTGCTCCCAGTAGCTACCGCCGCCCTCCAGTACAGCTAACTCACTGCATTTTTTTTCAGATCCCTGCTTGTACTGGCAGACTGAGAGGTAGCAATCACTTTGCTTCCCATTACCATTACGGGCTTTTATCGCAGCCGGTGTCCTGGCAAGAAACACTTGGTAAATTCCACATTTTTATCAATTGTTATTACTGTTATAGGTGGTGATAAAAAAATATATATTTAACAATTTCAAAATGTTGGTAAATATGCCCCTAAAACTCAGAAATATATGCATAATTAGGTGGTGATTACAGTACAGTAATTATGTGTGGCTCCTAGCAGACCTGGTGGTTCGTTAAAGCTCCCCCATAGAGCTGGCAAGCTGCAATCTATAAAGAAATAGGAATCTGTTACATGAGGGCGAGTGCTATACATGTTATAATGGTCCAGACAGACTACAAGTGGGGAAGTGTACTTAGTAACATACAGTAGGATCCAGTCACAGCAATGCTATTTACAGCATTTCTCTAGTATGGATGGATATTAAATACATTTGAGTGAGTTAGCATTGATTTAGGTAACACGTTACCCTTCCTCCTCAGTACAGTTCAAGTCCTAATGCTCCTCTTCCCCATCCTAAGGTATTGTTACTATATTCTTGTATGAATATGAAACTAGGGACCTGATTTAGAGGCGGTTGCTAAGGCGCGATAGCTCGCAGCTGCTTTGAGCGAGAAAATGCAAAACGAGCGATCGCTCACAACGCAAGCAGGTAAACACCCATCACTATGAAAACACACCTAATGGACCACGTAACAGAACGAGCGTCGACTACACTCGTAGTAGTCTGATGGACGCAGCCTTCACCCTACGCGGTCATTGCGATTACTTGGCAGAGTCAAGTGTTCTCATCTGAGCTTTCGATGTACCCTTTAATTGCTTATGAGGCAATTGCAATCAGTGTAAAACCGCACCTTTTGGTTTTTTTTTGTTTTTGTTTCTTGTTTTTTCAGAGGATGGAGTTTGCAAATTTGACTTCCCCAAACTTTGTATGTCTAATTATATATTCTCTCTCTCAAAAAAGTAAAAAAAAAAAAAAATATATATATATATAGATATATATACAGATATAGATATAGAAATATATACATATATCTAGATGTAGAAGTATCTAATATCCACACACACACACATATATATATATATATATATTTATACACAAACACATATTTTTAAAGATATATATTAATATCTCTCTCTCTCTCTCTCTCTCTCTCTCTCTATATATATATATATATATATATATATATAATCTAGAAGATATTAAAATAGGGGGCACCACATAGTGCATTACCATAGAAAATATTTTAATAGACAGATAAAAATATAGAAGAGCATGCATACTCTAAGTGGCGGTCACAACCACCGCAGGTAAAAAAGCCACATAGATAAGTCCAGCCAGATTACTGCGACCAAACCATGGACCATCAGCTGCACGTCAGGCCACGCACCTACGTGTTTCATCACACGGACTTCGTCAGAAGGCTGGCCTTATTTGCATTCCATAGTGTTTAAATAGCAGATCTCTGTGAGCAATCAATTTAATCTAGTACAAATGTGTCAGTCTATTAACACGATACAAACAATAGTAACATATTCTAAACAATTCATTAACAAAGTATCTATTGACGAACGTATACATCATGTTCGCAAGTGCTGAGATATTCACATCATCACATTACTTTCATATCAATTTCTTAATTGCCCATTACAATATAGTGAAACATTAAAACAATAATTTGTATATCAATTAAAAACCATATTAAATACGGGATAATTTTAACATTAATTAAAACGGAGAGAAAAAATTACAATAGATCCAGGATAGACAACAAATTCAAAGCAAACTAATAATAATATTAATAAAATAGATTGCAGGGTTATTCAGTAGATACGGAAAAAAATAATTGATTATTCATAAAACCAATTTATATACATAAATGATGCAAACCAAATTGAATAAAATTATATTGTTTCAATAAGAAATAAATTAATAAAATAATTTAATAAAAATCAGGATTAATAAAAATAGCCAGGGATATTATAAAAAAGGCGTGATCTCATATCCTTCATTTAACCCTTTCGGTTGCAACATATCTAACGTAAGTATCCAAAAGGTCTCTCTCTTCAACAACAACTTATGTCTGTCACCGCCTTTTGGTCCTAATCTTACATGTTCGAGCCCCATATATTTTAAAGCATCAGGTTTGCTAGATTGACAATGTTTAAAGTGTCTAGGTACACTATGATTTTCAATCTTATTTTTTAAATTTCGAACATGTTCTAAAATACGAATTTTTAATGCTCATTTTGTCTGCCCTATATATCTTATCCTACAGCCACAAATTAACATGTATACCACATAAGTAGTATTACAATTAATGATTCCCTTTACTTTAAAATCTTTTCCTACTGAAGGATCACAATTAAAAGTTTTCTTTCCTTTTAAACCATATTGGCAGACCTTTCGTCCACCACACGTAAAAAAAACCTTGAGTTTTTCTTAAAAAATCAGTACCAATATTCCCCGTTTCCTGATTTTCTATACATGGTAATAACAAACTAGGGGATAAAGAATTTTTCAAGGTTTTTGCTCTTCTGAACACCAAATCTGGTCTGGTACTCAGATATGGATCGAGAACTGAGTCCATTTTAACAATATACCAATATTTGTTTAAAATCCTTCTAATATCTCCATTTGCATCATTGTATTGAGATATAAATGAACATTTTATTTTATCCTTAGTCTCCTCATTTAAGTCCTTGGATTTATATTGAATCAAATCATATCTATCCAGATTTCTTGCTCTACTTATAGCTGCATCAATCAGAACCATAGGGTAACCCTTATCCAAAATTCTCTGTTTATATATCAGAGCTTGTTCCTCAAATTTCTCCAACCTGTTACAATTACGTCGTAATCTGACCAACTGTGAGAAGGGAAGATTCTTTTTCCATTTAATATAGTGACAACTTTTATAATCTAGATAGCTGTTACTATCAACCGGCTTGAAAAAGGTTGAGGTAGTTATCCTTGAATCTATCCCATGACATAGTTTTGTATTGATTATAAGGTCCAAGAACTCAATCTCCTCTGTCTGAAAATTTGCAGTGAAAGTTAGATTGAATTCATTCACATTTAAATATTCTATAAACTTTGAAAAGTCTTCTCCAGAACCTTGCCAGATAACCAATATGTCATCTATGTATCTTTTAAATACAACCACATTCTCTACAAAAGGATTATTGGTGAAAACATACTTATTTTCCCAAACACCTATGTATAGATTGGCAAAACTGGGGGCGCAAATCGTCCCCGTCGCTGTCCCGCGTATCTGGATAAAGAACTCTCCCAAAAATGTAAAATAGTTGTGTTTTCATAATTCAAACACTCTATCACAAAATCGATTTTTTTGGGTTCTATCAATGAATCATTTTGTAACACTTCATAAATAGATTCTGTTCCCTTATCATGGGGTATCGAAGTGTACAATGACTGTACGTCTATAGTCCCCCAGTTATAGGAATCCTTCCATTCAAAATAATCTAATAGTTGTAAAACTTGTGTTGAATCCTTTATATAAGAGACTAATTGTGGTACGTACATCTTAGTCTGAGAATCGACATACTCAGATACTCTAGCAGTGATAGAGTCAATGCCGGACACAATAGGGCGTCCCGGAGGCATATCCCTATTTTTGTGTAGTTTCAGCAAATAGATTGATGCAATCCTTGGACATGTATTTAACAGATATCTAAATTCATCTTGGGTCAATATACCCTTAATCTTGCCTTTTTGCACCAATTCTTGTAAATCTACCAGACAATTTTTTGTAGGGTCTCCTTTTAATTTCATATATGAATCTTGATCTGATAATCTATAAATTTCCGTTTCATAACAAGACCTATCTAAAATAACTAGCCCCTCCCCCTTATCTGCTTGTTTAAGCACTATTTATTTATCTACTAAATTCTTACGGGATCTGGTTTCTGAAATGGTTAAATTTTCCTTTTTAAGTCTAAAATTATTAGATAGAGTATCAAATTCCTTTTTTACCAGTTGACTAAACAGGTCTAAATGTTTTTTATAGGTGCATTTGATCTATTATTAGTTTTCAAAAAATGTCTCTTTAAAGTCATTTTACGCATATATAGACTTAAATCAATCTGTAAATAAATTGATTAATTCCAACACTTGGTGCAAAGGATAGACCCTTTTGAAGTAATGATTTATTAGATTGGGACAAAGATACCTTGGATAAATTAAATATCCCCTTAATGGTTGAAGCTTCTGTATCTAATTTAGGGCTCTTCTCTTGCTGTACGGTGCCCTTTCCGCCTCTTTTGCCTCTCCGTCTCGGAATCTTCTTTTGATTCCAAGTGGAGAGGACAAGTGGAGAGGACGGTGTAGGAATTACAACGGTTTCTATATGTGCCTTCCACTTTTTAAGGGGTCAAAAGTAATGGGACAAACTAAACAATTCTAAATCTAACTTTCACTTTTTAATACTTTGTTGCAAATCTTTTGCAGGCAATTACAGCCTGAAGTCTGGAGCGCATAGATATCACCAGATGATGGGTTTCATCCCTGGTGATGCTCTGCCAGGCCTCTACTGCAAAGTGAAAGTTAGATTTAGAATTGTTTAGTTTGTCCAATTACTTTTGGCCCCTTAAAAAGTGGGAGGCACATATAGAAACCGTTGTAATTCCTACACCGTTCACCTGATTTGGATGTAATTACCCTCAAATGAAATCTGAAAGTCTGCAGTTAAAGCACATCTTGTTTGTTTAATTTCAAAGCCATTGTGGTGGTGAATAGAGGCCAAAATATGAAAATCCTGTCAATGTCCCAATATTTATGCACCTGACTGTAGTGTCTGTGCGCGTATATATATATATGCATATATATATATATATATATATATATACGTGTGTATGTGTGTGTGTGTATATATATGAATATATATACATAGTGTGTGTATGTGTGTGTAGATATATATATATATATATATATATATATATATCTATATAGATGCGCTATTTCCAGTCTGTTTTTCAGTTAGCTATGTGTTTGATTTGGTTGCTAAGGTGATGCGTGTTTCACATGCGTCACCTCCGGCATTATTAATAAGAAGCCCGTATTGTTTATCATGGTTGCCGTGGTGACACAGGTTTTCCATGCGTCACCTCCGGCGGCAGTAGTCAGATGCCCTTAATTGTGTATTTGGTTACCCTGACAACAGGGTTTCATTTCCGGCGACAGGTTTGCAGGGATAGCGCGTGTGCGTGTGTGTAGTTAGAAACAAGTGAGTGTGATCTACCAATTGTGTAATTAGGCTGCTAGGTATATAAACACAGTGTGTGGTATTGTGACTTAGGCTCCTGACGAAGGTGGTTGTGTATTACCGAAACGGCCGTCGAGTCTGTCATTTGGTGATGGCTACTGGCACTGCACGGTATATACGATGAGTATCTATTGGATCATTGCTGTTCAATATGCTTGTACTCTGTCATCCTGAAAGCACACTTTATGGATATGCTGAAATTTTTATGATGTCCCTTTTGACTTTATAAAACGTTTCCTTATTATGGATGTGCAGACTCTGGAGATTCTTTTTACATTAACCTATATGTGCAATACAAATTAACCTTTTATGCTGACTAACCATGGATATTTTTTCACTTTTTGTCATTTAGAATATATTTGGTGATATTTTTTTATACTTTTGGGATTGTTTTTTTTTACAATGGAGGATACTACAGCTCTATCTGATGCTTTGACGAATGTTAAAAGATTTGAAGCTAAGGACATTTCTAGAATCCTTTTTGCAGACACAGAATCTTTAGCCTTTGATGTGGATAGTCCGTTTGTAGGGTATTCTGACATACTGAAAGTAAGAAAAAAAAAAGTGGAATTAAACTTACATGGATTAACCCTTTCACAGTACTACAAAGAAAAAGTTATACCAAGGGGGTTCAGGATAACAAATCAGCCCACTATAGGAAGATCCAACATTGGCTTTTGTAAGCAGTGGTGCCAAATTTTAAATGAATGTTCGTTCCAGCTTATGGTATTAGTGATAGAACAGGTCAATTCAGAATATATAGTTTTTAGACAAAGAGATCGTGATTTGTGAAAAATCAGGTTTAGACATTCTTAAAGTTGATGTGGAAGGGGATTGGCTGAATAGAATTGAGACCAATGTAGATCAATTCTACTCAGAACTGCTCTCCTTCAAAAAAATTAAGTACAAGAGAGTTAAAGATGATTATAAAGACTCGAGGCTATATAACTGGATTCATGGAAGTGATCCCAAATTTAATTGGAGAGACAACATTAGACAGAGGCGCAGGGATCCAAGGAAATTTGAAAAGGTGTTTTCTGAAGTTGACACTCACACTTCAGCTAGTGACTCAGATCAACCACTGTCTACCCTTTTACTAAAGGGCAAGACAACACGTTCAAAATTCAAAGGCCCTTCCACAAAAAACCCTGTAGACGGGGAGGTAATACAAAATCTAAGCAGCAAAGATTCTGCCCCAAGAGGTCAGAGGAAGTTGTTGTTTTTAATTTGTCTGATTATGAACCTAATTCAGCTGAGTTATCTGTGTTATCCAGGGGTTTGACGTTTGTGAGGACATTTAGGCAGCGTTCTTTTGATTTTGAAATTCAACTTTATCGTTTTCATTGATCTTTAAAGCTTAAGGACTATTTTGTAAAACACCCAACTGATACTGTTAGTATTAGTAACTTTAAACCCAAAAGTACGTTTGATCCGCCAGGTTTAAATGCTTCAATAGAAACATTTATTAAACTTGTTAAAAGAGATATAATTCTTTATATGAATAAACAAAAAATGTCATATTCAAATTTGAGTAAAGAAGAGAACTTGGCTATTGTATCATTGGGTGATAACAAGGAAATTACTATCCGCCCCTCTGATAAGGGGGGTGGTATAGTAATTCTTAATACATCAGATTATACATTGGAAATAACCAGACAGCTTGCTGATAAGGATTGCTACAAGCTCCTTACCTATGATCCTACATATGTATATAAAAAAGAGATAGATGCGATCATTAATTTGGGCCTTAACAACAATTGGATCGATGAACCGATATCATATTTTTTAACTCAAACGCATCGTAGGATTCTGATAATTTTACGTGTTGCCTAAAATACACAAGACTCTAGTCAGACCACCTGGAAGACCTATAATATCTTCTTGTGGATCACTATGTCAACCTCTGTCCCAATTTATAGACTTTTGGTTACAACCTGTTGTCCAAAACACCAGTTTCTATTTGCATGATACTACTGATTTCATTACCAAGTTGAACAATTTGGGGCAACTCCCTGAATCCAGTTTGTTGGTTACGCTTGATATCCAAAGTTTATATACCAACATAACCCATCAAGATGGTTTAGATGCTGTTCGCAGTTTAATTTCCACCAGTCCACACTATAATGGTCCACCAACAGAATTTCTACTTTTGCTGATGGAAGTGGTTTTACTTAAAAACGATTTCTTGTTTGAGAATTCTTTTTTCTTACAGCAGCGAGGTACTGTCATAGGTTCAAATATGGCCCCTGCCTATGTAAACCTTTACATGCATATGTATGAGAAACAACACATCATGGCAGACCCACTTTTTCTGAAATTATATTTTTTTACGTTCAGTACATAGACGATTTCTTTATACTGTGGACAGGTGGCTTGGAACTGCTGACCAAATTTGTGGATAAACTTAACTCTCTACCTACCACTATAAGATTCACCAAGGCATATAGTGAGTTAATGATCAATTATTTGGATGTTTCTGTTTACATTAATAGTGATGTATTATGTACTAGACTATACAGAAAATTGACAGATAAGAACACACTACTATCTGCGTATAGTTTTCATCCAATACCGCTAAAACGTGGTCTGCCATTGTCCCAATTACTCAGGGTAGTGCATATCACCTCTGACGCTTCTGAACTGCCTATAGCACTACAACAAATGGGCAATAGATTTCTTGACAGGGGTTATTCTGCAACAGAGATTGATGATGCTGTTAAACATTGTAATGGACTCACACAGTCTAGTGCTTTATTGAACAGCAAGTGCAGTGACCAGAACAACAGAGACTCACCTTTGTTTCCATGTACTCCATTGCCTCTGCTCATATTCGGCACATTATACTTAGGCATTGGCATATTATACAGTCTGATGACACTGTTACAAAAAGAGCAGTAACATTAAGGATGTAATAGCAAAATCTGACATTGGTCCAATTAAATCTACCACCTGGCTGATGCCTAAAAATGGAGTTTACAAATGCCATGGTTGTGTGAACTGCCAGTATTTGAAAACAGGTACATCGTTTTTGAATCCTGAGACTGGTAGACATTATGAAATCAACCATCATCTAAATTGTGACAGCCGCTATGTGATTTACATCATCATTTGCCCTTGTCAACTCATTTATGTTGGCAAAACAATACGCACTCTCAAGGAGAGAATTGCATTACATCGATCTTCTATTAAAAAAAACGTTGAGTGTGATTGATGCTAATACACCTCCTGTTGCAAGACACTTTGTTTCTAAGGGACATACCTTGAGGCACTTTTGTTTTTTACCTATTGACTACATACCCCCAATAAGAAGGGGTGGTGATCGAGGCAGACTTCTTCTGCAAAGAGAATGTGTTTGGATAAATCGGTTGAATACGGTTGTTCCTCATGGCCTCAATGAGGGAATGTCTTTGAATTGCTTTTTGTAACATCAATATGTCTATGTGAAGTATTATTTGTTTTTTAGATAGAATAATGGTGAATCTTATGGTGGTATTATATTTGCTTTATTTTTATCCTGTTTGTAAATTACAATTTCTTATATACCTACCAGCCTTTTGATCACTATGGTGGAATCTAGCTCTCTAAGCTATTGGATAGGTTAGTACTGGACCCGGTACACCTGTACTATATAATTGAGTTTATTTCATCCTCTTTGTTTAAACACTATTTCTTCACACTTGATACTATCCCGATTGCAACATACTATCTTATGTTATAGATAGGCAGGATATGTTACTACTGCGGGATGTTCTATCACAATAGCCCTATATAACTTTTCATTTCTGGTAGCGCGATGCGCTATTTCCAGTCTGTTTTTCAGTTAGCTATGTGTTTGATTTGGTTGCTAAGGTGATGCGTGTTTCACATGCGTCACCTCCGGCGTTAGTAATAAGAAGCCTGTATTGTTTATCATGGTTGCCGTGGTGACGCAGGTTTTTCATGCGTCACCTCCGGCGGCAGTAGTCATATGCCCGTATTGTGTATTTGGTTACCCTGACAACAGGGTTTAATTTCCGGTGATAGGTTTGCAGGGATAGCACGTGTGCGTGTGTGTAGTTAGAAACAGGTGAGTGTGATCTACCAATTGTGTAATTAGGCTGCTAGGTATATAAACACAGTGTGTGGTATTGTGACTTAGGCTCCTGACGAAGGTGGTTGTGTATTACCGAAACGGTCGTCGAGTCTGTCATTTGGTGATGGCTACTGGCACTGCACGGTATATACGATGAGTATCTATTGGATCATTGCTGTTCAATATGCTTGTGCTCTGTCATCCTGAAAGCACACTTTATGGATATGCTGACATTTTTATGATTTCCCTGTTGACTTTATAAAACGTTTCCTTATTATGGATGTGCTGGCTCTGGACTTTCTTTTTATATTAACCTATATGTGCCATTGCACTCCTACTATCGTCTGCAATTGTGATGCAAGTCTGCTAAAGTGCAATACACACATATATATATATATATATATATATGTGTGTGTGTGTGTGTATACAGTATATGTAAGTGTGTGTGTGTATATATATATATATATATATATAAATAAAGTGTGCACACACAGGATGCTCCAGACGGGCACCCTTCACAGTATATGCAGCCAATCGGGCGTTCTGCGGATGCACGGTTAGCGCTGCACTTATCAGAGCTGCCAGTCACGCTCCCTCTGAGAGATGTAATGCACAGGGTGCATTGTGCCTTGCTATGGCTCTGTATATATGTATACAGAACCGAAAAGGGCACAATGCACCCTGTGAATTACGTCACTCAGAGGGAGCATGACCACATATATAATATACACATACATATGGGTTTTCTGTTCCAAATCAACCTGTTTTATATTTCTTATTGAATATATGTTTAGTCTATTTCACTTGCAGTCTTGGTATTTTGCAATAATTTTGTCTTGTAATAATATTTATTTTTAGTAGTGGTGGTGGTGGGGGGAGGGAGGCTGAAGCTTTACATAGGGTGCCGGGAAACCTTGTACCGGCCCTGGGTTTAGGAAAGTGTGCCTGAGCCCACACCAGATGATCCTTCTCCAGCTCCTACAAACACATCACCTCCAAATGTGGCTGGGCCATCAGATGGCACGATACAAGGTCAAGATATTCCTTGTGGGGTTACGGATACCCTCATCCAGGTGGCACTAACCAGATTCACTTTTGTACATAACATTCCTGTGCGACATCAGAAAAAAATCTGGGTGAAATTTTCCAATGATCATCAATCGGAAGCAGTCCACTCATTTGGATGCTTATTTTGTGCGTAAAAAGTAAGTTGTTTATATAATTTATGATCTTTGGTAAACTGTCTGCAAAATTTTTTTTTTTTTTTACATGTTTAAAACAAACAAACAAAAAGTTGAAAGCCCAATATGTTTTTGTGTCATAACAAGATTTGTTTTTTAGTAAATAATTGAAACAACACATTTCTTAAGGTGGGGTGACCTTTGCAGCCGACTGAAGACAAAGGTAATTTTGCAGATCAAGCACCTTAATGGGCCAGGGGGTCCTCTCCCTGACAACTTGGCTTTGACCCAAAGGCAACATCAAATTTTGGGGGCCTTAGATTGGAGGTTAGTGTTGGAGGCCAAAATAGACCATCAGGAGCCTCCACAAGATGACCAACATGCTGAGTCTGGTAATTATATGCATACACCTGTCTCTGTGTCTGTCTTTTTTTATTTTTGGCAATTTTTTTTTTTTTTTTTCCATTTTATAGGACCTAGCATAACTGAAAGCCTGCAGCTGGATGGGGTGACTGCACAACCTCCATCAATTGTGCCTCCCCCATCCTCCACTGGCACGCTTGCCCAAGTCTTGGATGGGCTAAGGATGGCAGTGTTAAGGCAAACAGCTGCCATTGAGGCAGTCCAGGCCAGCATGTTGGAGCAAAACTCCTTTCTAAGGTCCTTAAGACAAGATGTCAGGGAGAAGAAAGAACATCTGACTGGCCCAATAGAATGTGAGGTGGACCAGTACCCTGCTGTGGCTGGAGCGATTCCCAGTAGGGTCCACAACGATACACCCGAAATCAGCTTTCCAGAGTCGGCTGCAAAGAAAATGAAAAAAGATTGATGATCTTGGATTTATTTCACCCAGAACTTTCAGAATGTGCATGTCCATAAAATTTAATCTGGTTAGTGCCCCTGGATGCCCCACAAGGAATATATTGACATTGTATCATGCCATGTGATGAGCCAGCCACATTTTGAGGTGATGTGTTTGTAGGAGGTGGAGGAGGCACATCTGGTGGCGGCACAGCCATACTTTCCACACCCACATCTGTAATTGTGGGTTCGTCCAGAAAATCATGTGTTTTTAATGTTATGATTTTTTTTCACAAAAAAATAATAAATTTATATTTTCAATAACGAATGAAAAAAAAAATGTTATGGCAAAAATGTTGGTTTGATGAAATAAAAAAAAAAAATTGGAAAAAAATCAAGTCAGTCATTTTTCATATTAAAATATTTTTTAACCTTCTACCAAAAAAAAAAAAACACTAGATCTACTATGGAACAACAAATCCGGCCCTGGCCTGGCACAGTATTGCTAATAAGGCATGTATTTATGGAATGGCATGCTGGGATGTGCAGTTCCACACCAACTTGAAAGGAGTTTAATTATAAAAAAATATATATATTTACACTTTAAATACACCAAAAAAAAACCAAAACATGTATTTGTGATTAAAAAAAATATAGGGACAAATGTTTGGGAAGTAAAAGTTTTTTTGGATCGGTATCTTTCTAAATATCAAAAACACAAACACAAAGAGTAAACAAAAACCTAAAAACAAAAATATGCTAATTAACGCATCCAATTTGCAAATATATAATGTAATGAGTAACACCTGCTACTCTATTATTTGCAGATATCGGCAGCTGAAAGAACCATCGCCTGCTCACGCAGTGCTTGTGGTAGACCCTGGCCTTCCGCAAGCACTGGGAGTACTTCCATCGAAATAGATGCGAACTGATATCTACAATGACGCTGACTTTTAATTATGGATGCCCATAAAACTCTGTTTTGACGGTCAGACACGCCTGCGTTCGCTCCCTCACTCCCCTGTTCATAAGCACCTTCCTCTGTTAACACGCACAAACAGCACTATCTGTCACTCAAAGTAGTGGGAACTCTGTGTACTACGGGCGCACGATTTCCCATCGATGAAAATGGCTTGCGCACGCTCACTGCGAATTATACGCATGCTCACTGAGCAGCAATCGCTCGATCGCACCTTAGCGACCGCCTCTGAATCAGGGCCTATGTTCTGCTGCAACTTTGTTAAAGTGAAGGCTATCCACTCTTATATAGTATGTATACTTATATTGTATACTGTACATAGCCAGCCAGCAAACATAGTTAATCCATTCGATGCTCCAGTAGGGCCATCCTGTCTGGGCTGAATGTTTTATTTCAACTGTGGGCACCATTCCAAAGCATTGGAGCAAGTCCAGAAGTTTGGGGGAGCTGCATAAGAACCTAGCACTGCCCTGGACATATATGTACACAATGGGTTCCTTGTGCACTGGATAGTGTATGTTAGACAGTATTAATAATTATCCCTATAGATGGTCTATGGTAGTGCCCCCCTAACAGTGCATGTTTTCCAGATCTCCTAGTTGGTGCACAGGTGTAATCATTACTGGTTGTGGTAATTATTTTATTTGTGATATTGAGATCTTTAAAACATGCAGCTCTAGCAAAATTTTATTATATACTGTTATTGTGGTGTAATGGTATGTGGTGTGGGCTGGGGAGGGGGGATTCCAGGCAACCGGAAACCCCCTGTGTTTGCCTATGAACGGCCAGGAGGCTACCAAATCTCGGGTAGTGATCCTGGCTGCCTGAAAAAGTATTTAAGTTTCCCAGACAGGGGAAGCCACACAGTCGGCAAATATGCTCAATTCACCTTCTTCCTGTCTGAATTACCTGAGTATAAACTTTGAGGCTAATCAAACTTACCCATAAACTGAGAAAATCTTGTCTGTTGCATACTCCATAATTATTATTGAAATCGAAGGCAGGTTTATACGCCCTAAACCTCCAATTTTTAAAATAATAATTAGTTTACTATATTAAATTCCAGGTTTGTTTCGGACAAAAATAAATCTCATGTTAGATTAGATATTTAAATAATCTTTATGGTTTATTTCTTAGGGAATTTGAGACACAGGGTAGAATTTTTTATTTCAACAGAATTATAGGTTAGTAAATACAAAAAGAGAAAAGTCACATTGAAGATTAGAGCAGGGGAGTATCTATAATGGGTGCAGGGTGGGCGGTGCACACAGGCCCCTTGGTCCAGGCGGGCCCTCACCCTGCATCCATTTATTAAATACTTACCTCTCCAGAGTCCCATGTTGGCGGTACCATCGCTCTACAAATCACCTGGAAAATAGCCACCGCTGCCATTTTCATGGCATTTTCCCCAGGCCCAGTAGAGAAATTACCAGGAAAATGGCTGCCGCACAGTAGGTACTGGATTAGCACAATAGTCTTCTCTAGTGCCCAGAGTCTGCTGCTCTCAGTGTGCTGCCAGCCACCAAGCAAAGAGGAGGGGGCCCCAGATGGAGACTGGACATGGGCCCCCTCCTCTCTTAATATGCCCCTGCATTAGAGGCTCATATAACAGGGGGACAAATAACACATATGCACTAACCATTGATGGGGAGCAATGTGAAATTAAGGATATCAAGTAGTGACTAAGGGCAGAACTATGGGAGACAATGCAGGCGCCTGCCGCCGGGATCCAGCACTGAAGGGGCACCTCCCTACATTGCCCACAATATATTCACCCCACTTAGTGCTGTAACTATGTACATGGAGTGTACTGTCACAACCGCCCAATACATGGCACCTCTTGCCGGCACCTAAGAAGCCACCATACACTAGTGGAGATCTCTGTGTCAGACCATCAACTGCCGCCTCCGTCTATCTATAGCCTGTCCCTACTCATTGGTGTCACTGCTCCTCAGCCGCTCGAACCCGAGCAGCAGTTCCGGCGCATCCCCTCATCAACAACTCCCCGTTCCACTGTGGTTTTTCCTCTCCATCAGGAGGACTCTGAGCCTAATGCTATTTGCACCATAAAGCTCACTATCTTATCTGTAACTAATACATACAGATGTGTCCACATACATCTATCCTCCATGTGACACATAACTCGTGAGCGCAGAGTGACTCAGTAGCGCCGAGCACCTTTTTCGTGCAATTTTTTCCCTTCAAATGAGTCTTATTCGCACAGCGATACGAATAGGATGCACAGGCAGTTTCTGCTGATTAAAATGATCTGCGGCATGCTTATATTCTGTGTGCAACTATGGGTGCATCTGCATGCGAGATAGTACATTACAGTGTCAGCACCAAATTATAACTTGCCTCCAGGCGTCTGCGATGAACTTACGCCACTGGTAGTGACAAACCTAAAGGCTCTCAAAAGCACTGAAAGAGGTAAGGGGGGAAAGGAACCTTCTGGCTAACGTTTCCAGATTATATTAAGACATTAATTTTACTGCTTGTCTTGTGAAATCCTGTACATGGGAGAGAGGAGGTACAGTGGTAAAATAGGTAGACTATTTTTGTTACAATACTCGCTTTAACCATAGTACATGTCAAGATATATAACTGAAAATTGGTATATATTCATATAGTTGACACAAATCATATATGCTAAGTAACCCTAGATTTTTTTTTTATTGTTTTATGACTAGGAAGATTAATGTACATTGTATACAATGAATCACTAGTCTACGTAAACTATAGTTAAAGATTACCTAATTTTATTATGTACAACCACAGAATAGCACAAGGTGCCAGAGTTATGCAAGTCAAGGTTAGCCTCCTGCTTGCCATGAAGAGGATCTGATAAAAGAGACTTTTTGGCATCAAGCCCAAGGGAGGAGAGAAACATTGGGGCATATTCAATTGGGGGCGAGATTTAATGAGGTAAAAAACCTTGCACCCCTCGTGCCCAATTTTGGATTACCGTGGGTATGCGCGCTCCCAATATCCAATTTAAAAAAAAAAATGGTTGTGGGGTTTTCAGAGCTGAAAACCCAGCTGCGCGTAAAAAAAAAATAAAAAAAATTAGACCTGCATATCCGGGGGTCTCTGCGGCTCCTGGGGTTTCCCCTCCATCTTGTCACTGGGGAGGGGGCTTTTGGGAGTCCAGGGGGCTGCTGGGAGGCTCCGGGGGTGCTGGGAAGAGCAAGGTCTGCTGGGAGATGTAGTTCTCCAGCGCCAGCTACAACCAAACACACGCTCATGCACAGACACTCACTCATACACACTCACAAACACACTCACAAACTCACCCTGCTGCAGAAGACCCGGTTCCCGACGCTGGAGGAAGAAGGCAGCACTGCAGAAGGTAATTAATTAAGGACTAATTAAGCTAATTGGAAACTTCCAATTGCTTAATTAGTCATTAAGAGGGGTGCTGCCAGGGTCCCAGAGGATTTTCCGACCATTTTTCCTAAAAATATGGATTTTAGGAAAAATCAGGGTCGGCTTGAGGCATGTTCGACCAGAGCGGTCGAACAGGGGCTCCACCCCATAGAGGGGGCACCCCTCCCAACCATCCTGCTTTTCAGGGTGAGAGGGCGTCAGAGTCCTTCTCCACAAAGGGCACGGCAACACCTGGAGCTAGCCCTGGGAAAAATTGGTCATGCTCTGGGGCTGCTCAAAAAATAAACTCCTGGCGCTCAAAAACTAAAAAAGCCAGTATCTAATTGAATAGTAAAAATTCCACACCTGCAAGAAAACCCCAACAGGTGCGGGATTTTTGCTATTCTCGCACCTAATTGAATATCTCCCATAGAGGGCAGAGGTGAGGAGTAGAGGAGAGCCTGCGCAGTCCCACCATTGTGTATTGCAGAGAGATTTTTTTTCTGCAATATTTCCATCTGATTTGCACATCCGGAAATTTACTAAAGGCAAATACATCAGTAATTCACAGAAAAACCCGACTTTAGATAGCAATAGACCATTGGACCAAAGATCGTTTTTTTTTAAAAAGTATAGGATCTGCAAATTCCTAGTGGTCGGTTTTAGAACTGACCAAAATCCAACAGTTTGGAAACCCGCAGAAAAAAATCAATAGACCTGCCTGGGGTAGATACAGGTCATAAACTAGGGGTGTGCGAGCGATGCCGTCACACAGAGTGCAGGGCTTTGTTGGCGTCGCTGCTCCACGGCCCCCGCACCTGGCTAGCAGGGTTCCTGTCACTGCTGTAGTGCCTGCTCGAGTGCGACGCTCCATGCATGCAACCTGGGGCCTCTACAGCCACCCTGAGCCTGCTGTACTGCCTGATGCTAGTGCCTCATCCCCCTTGGTGCAACCTCATGACATCATGCATTCATGGAGCGGGCCTGGCACAAAAAAAAATAAAATGGGGTCCCCTCCCCATAGACAGACAGCTCTTCCCATGCTACATGAACTGAAGAGGACCTGATCCATACTTGCCTACTCTCTCTAATTCCACAGAAAAAAAGGAGTGTTCCCTCCAGCACACTGCAACGATATCAGCAAAAATACTTGAACCCTACATGATAATAGAAATTCATAGGTATTAGTTGTATGCCTTTGCAAATATATGATTAAGGGGCCGGGGCCAGCGTCAAGGCTCCACTATACAGGTGTCCCTGACATTCAGGGGTTCACGTCTGAGGCGCAGGGCACCCCAAAAGAATCCAGCAAAGGACCATCCCCAGGGCATCACACAGAAAAAAGGAAAGAAGGTCATAGTGAAGTGTAAAGCATAGATGTGTAAAGATAATCAATAAGTGTTAATATAGTAAGAAAGAATTAAAATTGCATGAATAATAAACAAACAAATAAAAAGGTGATGAAAAAGTATCTATGCGAGTTTAGCGGTGATGCCCTGAAAATGCCCAGCCAGAGCAACCCCGGGGGCCCCACGCCCAAACGCTCACCCCAAAATAATTAATGCTACCTAATCGTAGCACCCACTCTGGGTCATATAATTACATATTAATATACTGCATAATAGCAGCACATCAATATATATAAGCCGATAGCTGACTCATCTAGGAGGTACCCCAGAAACCTCCAAATGGCACTATATGAACCAACACATCCTCCCAATATAGTGCCCTGCGCCTCAGACGTGAACCCCTGAATGTTAGGGACGCCGGTATAGAGGAGCCTTGATGCTGGGCCGGCGCTTAATCATATTTTTGCAAATGTATGCAACTAATGCCTCTGAATTTCTATTATCATGTAGGATTCAAGTATTTTTGCTGATATTGTTGCAGTGTGCTGGAGGGAACACTCCTTTTATTCTGTAAGTAAACCCTGCCCTTTACAAGCACCTGTGCAATACCATTAAGCTGATGTGAGCGACCACTATATTTTTTATTGCTACTCTCCCTAATTGTCAGGGAGACTCCCTGAAATAGTAGCAATCTCCCTGTCTCCCTGAGGAGTCTAGCAATGTCCCTGATTGCACCTTACCCCCATTATGAAGCTATTATAGTAAAAAAAAACAGAGATATATACATTCAAATGCATTGGTTATAAGGCACAATGGCCCTCATTCAGAGCCGTACGCTCTGAGCAGAGCGCACGCTCTGAATGAGGGCCGGGCTCCATTTTCATGGAGCGTCCTCCTGGACGCTCGTATAGCTGTGGGTCACCACCCACAGACTATACGAGCGTGCATTGTGATGGCCGCGATGGTCGAGACCATCGCGACCATCGAATTTGCGAGCCGGAGCCTGCGGTTGAGGTTTTCAACCGCAAGCTCCGGAGTGATTTTGGCTCTATCAGAGCCAAAATCACTCCCACTGACATCACTAGTGGAGGGAGGCAGGGAGGCACGGGAGGCAGGGAGGCACGCCCCCGGCACGCCCACCAAAGGGGGCGTGCTGTCAATCAACATTGACAGCACGCCCCCTTTGATCGGACACAACGAGCGAAGGACTTTCCTTCGCTCGTCGCGTCTGGCGCATGCGCACGACGGAGCTCCCTCCGTCGTGCGCATGCTCAGTCCATAACATCGACCCACTTGCGAGCGGACAGCCGCTCGCGAGTGGGTCTGAATCAGGCCCAATGATCCCTATGGCTACATGCATTTTCTGAAAAGTATTAGTGTGTTTTCATCAACGAATAGCTCTTACTGCTTTTGGGCTTGTTTACATCTGGATGTAACTCATTTTTATGACACGCCTCTCAGATGTAGCAGTACACGCCCACTTTACCGCCACGCTCATAGATGTTGCTTTCACAATCTCCCTGAATTGCTTTTTCAAAAGTAGGCAAGTACTGTACTGTATGACCTGATCCAAGGGTTTTGTGAGTATTACATTTGAGAACGAGGGATGTGTGGGGAGTGGTTATTTATTAAAATTATATGAGAGAAAGAGGAGAGAGAGAGTCTTGTTTTCATTTTAATATTTTTTTACAGGCAGACTACAGGTGCCAGATGGCCGTTAATGTCCAGACATGCTGGCACTTGTGGTTCAACAATGACCAGGTCTTAGTTGTGCAAAACTGTATCTCCCTGGATATGTGCCAGACGCGATGCTGTTACCTCATGCGGTAGGACCGCAAATAGCCCCGAGTCACTAGTTAGCGTGGATTTCTGCTTGCATCCTTAGAAGGGAGTGAGCAGAAATCCGCTAGTTGCAGGCTTATAGCACGAGCATTTGAATAACTCCAGGCACTTAACCCAGGAGCTACATCCCTGCAATGCTAACTGAATTTCCCCCATGGAGAATAATCAATATTCTTAGTTAATAATGAATTCATTGGCTAGATTATTGTGAGTATTAATCCAGCCTACAAAATGGTTGCCCTATTGTACGCACCACATCCACTCTAATGCTATGAAAGGTGTCTTCTCAAAGAACTGGTTGCACTGTCATTGATATCAGTGTTGTACATGCTACTTGAAATGATTTTCCACCTTAAATTAACTTATTCACTGAGTTCAGGGAGCTGTAGAGAGTGGTGCCTGGCCCGGGTACTGTAGGGGGTGTGGTGTAATCATGCAGGCATGGCCACGGGCCGACAAAAAGTTTGAAAAACATTATTTGTGGCTCTGTGCACCCCTCAAGAAAGGGACTGATCCAGGAGTGGGAGGGGTCGTGATTGGTGCAATTGCTCTCCCCCACACACAGTTAATAAGGGGCAGGGACATCACTCAAGGACTTTTCAAGTGAAAAGGTATATAACTTCACTTTAAAAGTACTTAAGTGTTGCCCCTTTTTTCTACTTATGTATACATAAAGCTGGCATGTTAGGGTAGGACACCAAGGCTAATGTTACTTCTTTTGCTGAGTGGCGGGATAATATGTGGTTCCTCTGGCAGGCAGCAGCAGCATTACAGCAACACTGCCGAGTGCAGATATGTAGTCATGTGCTGCTGGAGAGTTGGGATCCAGGCACCTGGAGGAGGTGCATCAGAGCTCTATCTAAGGGGTGGCCGCAGTGGTGCCCCTTGGGAGCCCTGGTTACAACAGCCTTCTATGTGCTGTTTCGTGACATAATGTGACACGTGCCAGCCTGGATGAAGCGCTGACACTGCGGCACTATGCAGTGCAGCCTCATAGCACCAGCTGTAGCTGATTATACGGACGTACGGTACAGAGACACCCTTCAGTTTTGTTGTTTGATGGCTTCAGTGCCGCCCCCCCTAATGCTTCATAAGTGCAGTAACGCACTGCACTGATGAAGCAGCCTGTGGGCGGGGCTGGTGCCAGCGCGGTGCTTGATAGGCAGGTGTTGTCCATGTGTGCCAAAACTGGCGTCTGACATCACCCGCTGCAGAGGAGTAGGTTGGGGTTATCCCCTTCAGTTTGTGGAGCTGCCCTGGAGAGGATAATTTTTGTCTGCTTTACCTTTTGTAGTGCAGCTACTGACTGCCCTCAGTGCCCTGGACTAGCTTTGTTAGGTTAGGCATGTTTTAGTTTATAAAAAAGCCCCCTGCTTACTTTAGTAATAATACAGGTACTCCAACACTGATTATGTGGCACCTGAGGGTCAAAATTAGGAGGGGGGGACTAAAGCAAGGTACAGTACACACAAACACTAGATGACTTGGCAACGATGTTGTCGTAAATGGTTTCCCTGAACTCTGGGAAAATGATCTAGTGCATACATACCATGCAATCTATCAAACGCCCAAACAATATATCTTCCATCGTTTGGTAGTGAGATTGTTAACTATATAATGTAACCATATCGCCTGATCATCAGGTAGTGCATACACACTGTACGATCTGAGGGGAATCGTTAACGATAATAACAGGTCTTCCTGCATATACAAATGATCATAAGATGCAACACACGACGGCTCAGCAGTGCGCATAGTGAGTACACACTTACCGATTTGAACGATTTGTCATTCCGATGCGTTGGAATTGGTCAAATTGTTAAAAATTTTGTCTAGTAGTAGTGTGTAGGGGTCTTTAGATGGGGGGCTTTGATTGGCTGCAGGGTAGAGTTAGAGTGCGGTCCGGGGAGTCAGGTTAGCTGTCAGGATGCCGCCGATACCACCTCTGAGAGTCTTCCCAGGGAGGATACATTTTTTCAGAGATTCCACATTGTGAGAAGCCACCATATACTGTAGGTAAGATGCATAGGAAAGGAATGTTCCAAGAGTGACGAGAAATGAGTGGCATGTCATGT
Source organism: Taudactylus pleione (assembly GCA_031769625.1). NCBI lineage: Eukaryota > Metazoa > Chordata > Amphibia > Anura > Myobatrachidae > Taudactylus > Taudactylus pleione. Next base: position 3,596,729 of record JAUIMM010000261.1, read on the forward strand.
AGGCATCCCTTAGACATCCCTACATGCCCCTCAGATCTCCCTACATCACCTTCTTACATGCTCCCCAGACTTTCCCCATATGCCCTTCAGGTCTTCCTACATTACCTTCTCATATGCCCCAGACTTCCCCACATGCCCCTCAGACTTTATTCGGATTTTTCCCATCTGATTTTTTCCTCCAAAACATCATCTTTCATGGAGTTTTGTCCATGAAAGATGACATTTTGCCTCCACGAGACCCGAAATTTGTCTTTAGCGGGAAAAGTTAGCGGGAAAATCTGAACCGATTGAAGCCTACCCCAGGCATGCATCTCAAACATTCATACATCCCCCTAAGACCACCCCACACACACATCTTACATCCCTCACATTCCCTTACATGCCCATCAGACTTCCCCCAAACACCTCTAACATTTCTGTAACAGATCCAGGTCTAAGATACTCCGATCTCTGACTGCTGTCCATAACTTTGTCAAAAATCAGCACTAACTTGAGCCAGACATGGATCTGAATTAAACCACCTGGTCTGTCTAAAGAAATGATTACACTCCCCAGCAGTGATATAACTAGGGTTTTCGGAGCCCAGGGCAAGATGAAGAACAGCCACCCACACACACATGGGGAGGTATGTGACAAGGTGATGTAGGGAGATCTGAGGAGCATGTGGGATGTCTAAGGGACTAGTGGGAAGGCATGTGACAAGGTCATGTAGGGATATCTGCTGGACATTTTGCGGTGGTGAGGTTTGAGTGGCATGTGGGGTATTCTTGGAGTATATGTTGGACCTGAGAGAATGTGGGGCATTTTATGACAAGTTTGATGTTTTTTGGAGCAAGTAAGAGGTCTGAGTGTCATGTGGTGGAAATTTGGGGGAAGTGAGAGGCATATGGGAACACTTTGGGATAAGTTATGTGGGAGTACCAAAGTTGTTTTGGGCTGTTTTTTTTTCATTTCTGAAATTACGTGTAATGTGTTAAATGTTGGAGGGTGCACCTGCGGCACTTGAAGTATATCATGGTGCCCATCCATGACATACACATTACAACACAGATTTATCTACAAACTGTCAGTCAAAATGATTTTACAATGATGTCAAGGACGCTGCAACAGCTTGTATTTCCCTGAAAGTCAGAGCATCTTTGTTTATTTTCAAAATAGTTTAGTTGTATATGTCCTCATTGTATACAGCCCAGCACTGGCTACTTTGAGTGATGTAATTAGGTAAGCACCATCAGGAAAATATATGACATAATGTTTATCTAGTCTGGCAAACGTCCTAGAGTTCGATAGAAGATATTATTTAAGCACCCCAGAGAGAGGGGTTTGAGCCTGCCCTACTTATAAAAAATATTACCTAGCCATCCACCTGACACCAGTTTTTATGGCACATGCAAACATCCATACTCCATACTATGATGTTCTCACCCTACTCTCTATTCTGGATGGAGCCCAAGCATAGTCCCCCTTTAATACTTCTTCCTCCTATGCTTTCTTACACACTGGGGTATATCTACTAAAGTGAGCGTTTTTAGAAGTGGAGATGTTGCCCATGGCAACCAATCAGATTCTAGCTATTATCTTCTAGAAGTTGCTAGTTAAATGTTAAGTAGAATCTGGTTGCTATGGGCAACATCTCCGTTTCTAAAAACTCTCACTTTAGTAAATATACCCCCACTGTCTATTTGAAATGATTGTATATGTACTTATAAACTGGCAGATACAGTGGTCCCCTTGTGATATAAGCCTGCCTTCTCCCCAGGTATGGACCCCAAAGCTTTCTCTAACTAGACATTCTTTCATATTAAATTTTTCCCTGATATTACACCCAGAGTCTCGAATTTACGGTATTGCTTGAACGCTCAAACCTTTCCTCAGGTTTGTTCTATCAGTATTTGCAAATTAGCCATCTCTACAACAGTAAAATGACACCTCGGTTGCTCCTCTTCTACTGTGGTACGAGTTTTCCTGTTACACGGGCAGTCGCTAGATATCTGCCACAATGTTCTCAGTACACTGCTAGTGCTGTCAAGATTATTATTGGAGCTTTGTATCTGATGCTGTCCTTGCCTCCCATTCTCTTTAGTTTCCTCATGTATTAAGTAACGGGCTCATCTTTATTAGAGGCCCAATGTGGCCACTCTGTATTCAACAGTCTGAATACAGAGTGACCACATCTACTTGCAGGAACTGATGCCATCTACAGATAGTTAGTTACTGGTGGCACGCACCGTACTATTGAAGATAGTTTCCGGAGTGTGAAGAGGAATCTGATTGGTTCCCTCCAGCCCTGTGTCCTCTCCCTGTGGCCCTGTGTCCTCTCAGGGCCTGTTTCAGAGACGAATGGTAATGCAAAAGCAACTGCATACTCTCACGGATCACAGTTGCTAAAATATGCTAATACCTTCCAAAGCACACTAGAGCATAGGGACGCCCTTCTCATATCAGTACGATTGCCTGCAACAACGTAAACATCAGTACCATGTTTATGATTCCACCACTGATTAGTGGCGGAATCAGTTATGGTAAGTAACTCTGGGGCGATTGCTTTTTGTCCTTGCACTGTACTAATATTGAATTGCTCCATTGTTTTAGTATCCACCTGGCAACTTGTGGCGTATTGAATACTTAATTGTCAGGGATCAATTGATAATGAATAGACCACACAGCAATGGCAGCCATCTGGTTGAATTAACATTCATGAGAACATAGCTTATACATTCACTAGGGTCTGATTCTGAATCGCATGTTAAAGCGCACGCAAAAGCGTCTATTGGAATTCGCCCATCTGTGAGTTTATGCAAATGCCCTCCAAACACCTTCCCGTATATACATCTGGGAGGCCAAATGTACAAAGACTTATGCCCACTTTGAGTGCCCACTGCACACTGTAATACTACTAACCAGCTCCAAGTCCCTGCCCAGCAATGACCATCACTTTACCACCACCATTGTGATACTGTCTGAATCAATCTCAACAACACCTTTGTGCGTTAACGCTACAATCTATGCACCACAGGGGTTTGCAGAATGATTTGTGCATGCGCAGTTACAAATAATCGCTCAAGTACGGGAACGGGGCCTCGGAGTGAGGTTTCCTCTGCAATATAATTGGTTCCTAGTGAGGTACTTGCTGCATTTTCACAAAAAAATAATTCTGCCCACAAAATGACTTTTAATAATCATTTATTACTGTCACTGTCCAGGCAAGCAGACATGCACAGTGGTGTTCTTGTACCCAGTAGCCCTACCTATAGGAATGTAACATTATAATGAACCAGTGACGTGCAGTGAGGTCAATGGCTGGGGAGGCACACATGGACATTGGTCTGAGTGCTGGGAGCCTGTCTCACCCCCTACTCATTGTAACTCTCCCATCACTACACTAAGCTTCAGTGTCCATTGATTCTCCTGCCTGCATCACTGTGTCTTCACTTTCTTCTGCTGACTGAGCTCCGATCTGTAAACACTGCAGTGCACTTCCTGGTAACATGACACATCCAAGGTGTCCATCAGTGTTCAAGGCACACCCACCACACTCAGAGGCATGCCTCTATTAACTCGTTCTCTGCAGCTTACTGCCCATGGTGTGACCCTGCCCCCAGCTCTGCAAGCAGTGTCTGATTATACAGAAGTGAGGCTAAGCTGTTGCTGCCTCATCTCTCATCTCCCTGCAGACTCTGGGAGCTCCACAAAGCTGGTGAGTGTTAACTATAAAAATTGTTACAATAAACAAAGAAGATGTTTATAAGTTGTAAGTATCTTCTTTGTATTATTGTACTTATTTTTATATCAAATTTCAGGAGTATGACAGGGGAGGATTTGCCCCTCATAGTCAGGCTTCAAACGCAGCCTCTTCCTGGTGATCGCGACGACTTCGTACCTCTTAACCAATTTAATATGCTCAATAAACTTTCAGTTTCAAGCTTTGGAAATCATAATAATGGAATTTCCAAAAGTATCTTGGGGCAGTATTATAGTTTACCCTGTTTTTAATATTATGCATATTTTGCACAATTATCTAGAGGGGTTTTACTACTTTCCAATATATTTTGGACTGCAATCAGATTCAACCAAAATATTGCAAATAACATTTCACAGTTCATGTAATCAGCCATCACATTTCTTAATCTTTGTAATATCGCAGTTTGCACATGTTTTGTATTTCTGTGACTATGTTTACACATTTTACAGCAATTGCAGGTATAGCTGCCAAAACTGTATGCAGCCAGTTACTTGGAAATGTTACCTTACTCAATTTCCAAACAACATGATAGAAAAACCATTGAAAACTTAATTTGTTTCATAAAATTTTATTTTTTATCTGGAAAGTAAGTAGAAAGAACTTGGGCCTCATTCAGAGCCGCTTGCAAAAAGCGAGTGCTCACTCTGAATGAGGGCGGCCGCTTTTTTTTTTTTAAAGCCGGCTTCCTTGCCGCTCGCTAAGCTGTGGGTGGGGTCTAGTCTGCCGCAAGCCCCAGTGAGCTTTCGTGATTTCAGTAGGGCCGCCCCAAACGGGAACGCCTCCGTTTGGCCAGCCACCCCCCCTCCCCGCCTACAAAACGGGGAGAGCTGTCAATCAACATCGACAGCCACCCCGTTTGTATCGAGCCCCGGAGCAAGAGAATTTCACTCTTGCTCCAGGGCTTGCAGACATGTGCGCCTTGCCCCACCATTGACGTGCTTGCGAACGGGTCTGAATGAGGGCCTTGGTCCACATTGTATGGGGACTGACCCGCAGTGTTCCAGAAAATGTGGGTGAGTCATCGGCGTGTTCAAGTAGTACCCTTGCCAGTGTGATATGGATGCAGCAGAGATGCAGAAATATGCAAATGCCGCAGAAGACGTTTGAAGAAAAAAAGACGCCTTCTGTCGGCATTGCAGATCCGAGTGCTGTGTCCGAAGGTGCAACATCGCATAACCATCGCGACAACTGGTATAAGCTTACTCAGAATGGGCAACGAAACTGCTCTGAATCAGGCCTAATGTACTTTCAATCGTTTTAAATATTTTATTTATTACTCTCGAAATAGTTAAAAGTAATTTGGGTTATAAGTAGGGATGTGCAGGCTCGGATAGGTTCGAGTTTGCACGTGGAGTTCGGATTTTTCCCTCCAAAAAAACGGAACTCAGAACGAGGCAAAACGTCATCTTACATGGACGAACATCATCATTCCTGGACAAAAGACCAGGAATGATGATGTTCGTCCATGTAAGATGACGTTTTGCCTCGTTCTGAGTTCCGTTTTTTTGGAGGGAAAAATCCGAACTCCACGTGCAAACTCGAACCTATCCGAGCCTGCACATCCCTAGTTATAAGTAACACAAATGGCCAAATAAAGTGTTTTTCTTTATTTGAAATCTCAAGATAGGGATTTTTCTATTTCCATCTTATAATCACCATAAAGAAAGTGTTTCTTGCTTCGCCAATAATCCACCTTTCAATATTGTGAAAAGCAGGATGTGTAGGTTTTAACAAATCAAATCTGCACTTTAATTGAAAATTTATTTGTTTCAAATGTTCTCAGTTTAAACACTTCCTATGTGTAGGAAGAATATAATAGACCAACAAAGCCCACCAACATTGGGCTCAATGAATAGGAGACTCCCACGTATTAGTTCAGTTTTTACTGGGCCCGAACTGGTTGGAGGGGCCGGTTAGTGATCGCCCCCTTCTGAAAAATTCTGCTGTCTGCCCACTACAGTTGTGGACGTGTCTTTATAGCAGCACAGCGGCAAATTGAGCACACTGCAGAGGCAGTCTCCTCTCTTTCACTGCCCGATGCGACTGCGCTGCTATATAGACGCAGCTTCCAGCCACAGCACTAGTGGACAGAGAGGAGAATTGATAGAGGTAAGCCCCTGGATCACCCTCCCCCCCTGGAGCCACCCTTGTGCTGTGCATACTATTTTACTACATGCATTGAGGGAGTGGCGATGGCTACACCTCCCGGATTTGGACATGTCCCCAGTACTTGTGATTATATACTGCATATAAAGGGGTTCATTCTGAGTTGGACGCATCTGTGGCTACTTTCCATATGGCCGTGGCAGCCTGCTTACTAGCGAAAATTGGTCTGTGCGACTGCATGCAGAAGCCTATGCTGCACACTGGGCCTAATTCAGACGCGCTCGCAAGCGGGTCAATGTTAGCCCAGTGCGCATGCGCACAACCGAGGCGGCTCCGTCGTGCGCATACGTGAGACCCGGATAGCGACGGGCAAGCCGTTGCTATGGGTTTCGCTACAAAGGGGGCATGCTGTCGATGGTGAGTGACAGCATGCCCCCTTTAGTGGGCGTGGCTGGCCAGACGGAGGCGTTCCCATGGGAACGCCTACCGTCTGGGGCTGGCCCCACTGACATCACAAGTAATGTCAGTGGGAGATAGAGCCAAGAGCACTCCAGGGCTTGCGGCAATGAGACGCTACCACAAGGGTCTCGTTGCAAGCCCGATGGTCACGATGGTCTTGACCATCGCGACCATCTTCCTGGCCGCTCGCTATAGCTGTGGATGGTCACCCACAGCTATATGAGCGGCAAGGAGGCCACTCTAAAAATTCAGAGGGACGGTCCTGATTCAGAGCGGGGGCTCTGTCAGAGCGTCTGGCTCTGAATCAGACCCACAGTTCTTATGTCTGTAGCCGTAGCTGTAATTATTAGTATTGGGACTTGTTCCTACCCAGTGGCATATTAAGAGAGGAGAGGGCCTATGTGCAGTCCCTGTCTGGGGCTCCCTCCTCTCTACCTGTTGGCAGACAGTGCACCACTGAGTAGGCTACTGTGCACTAGTAGGCTGCTGGGCACTAGTAGGCTACTGTACATGCACAGGTCACCGGGGAACTGGCACGGCAGCCATTTTCCCAGCGATTTCCCTACTGCGTATATGTGAAAAAACGTCGGGAAAATGTCTGCCATGCCATTTTGACAGTAATATGTACAGCCAGGACTTTGAAGAAAAGGGTGCAGGGTGTGTGGTGTGGGCCCCCCTGGACCCAGGGGCCCGTGTGCATCTCACACTCTGCACCAATTATACTGTAGATATGCCACTTCCCCCACCCCAGATCCGTCAGAAACAGGCGTCCCATCTACATAAGCACACTATGAATGAGCGCAGAAGTCAAAAACAACATGCCCACAACACGAATCATTTCTGTGCGTCCGCATGGTTGCCACCCAGTCACTGCTCAGAAATGCCTATTTCACTGGAAGAGCACTCTATGGATGGTCGGATCAATCAGGCGATTTCTTCGGCACATGCACAGTACATACAGATGTATCCTTACCAGTGGCGTATCTATAATGGGTCCAGGGGGCCCCGCACCGCACACACTGCACCCATATTATTTTCGACTTACCTGCACGGTCCCACGTAGGGTGTCTGCGCTGCTCAGAACACCGGAAAATGGCAGCAGCAGCCATTTTTCGGTGTTCTGCGCATGCGCAGTAGACTCCGGGCACTAGACCCGGAGTCTACTGCGCATGCACAGAACGCTGGAAAAATGGCCATCACGGCCATTTTCAGGCATTCTGCGCATGCGCAGTAGACTACGGGCACGCTCTAGTGCCCAGAGCCTACTAAGAGAGAGGAGGGGGCCCAGCACAGGGAGTGCACACGGGCCCCCTCTTCTCTTAAGACGCCCCTGATCCTTACACATCTTTGCTGCAGTCGTGCTAAAAAAAACCCTCTTGGCACGCCAGGTCCTGCAACACTCTGCTAGCACATGGCGTCTTTTTTTCATCTTGTTTTGCTGCAAATGCGCCTAAGTTGCAAAGTCGCACCAGCAGACTGTGCTGATTAATTTGATATGTGACACTTGTATATCTGTGTGACACTCTGAATCTGTATACGAAGTGCTACAATGTAGCGACCACAGTGTTTTTCATTCCAAGTTCCATTGTGCTTCATATACACACACACTCAGGTGCACACAACTGCGATTACGCACACAATCGGTCACAAGTTCCATTGTGCTTCATATACACACTCAGGTGCACACAACTGCGATTACGCACACAATCGGTCACAAGTTCCATTGTGCTTTATATACACACTCAGGTGGTCGCAATCGGTTGATTGTGTGTACGCGAACCAGCCACTGCAATCGGGACTGTGATCGCAGTGACTACGCAGACCCATCGCATTGACAGGAAGTACTGCTTGTGGGTGGTGACTGGGGCGTGGTTGGGCAAATGCAGGCGTGCCAGTGTTTTTCTATGCCGTTACATGGGCCTACATAAATTACCCACTGCGATACCATACACAGCCTGAGGCCTCATAGCGTGCGCTGAAGTTAGCAATTCCTGAGTAAGGTCTGACCTGCCTTAACTATGCGTATGGGTCCGATGCTTTGATTGTACCAATGTGGTCTAACTAACTATTACGGATGTGCGTGTAAAGTAAAGTGGGCGTCCTTATGTAGTGCTGCGTCGGCATTGCGATCAATGGATTAGCATACAATCGCACTGAACTGCGTGCAACGCAATATTGTGTACTGTAATGAATCAGGCCCACTGTTTCTTATATGCTGCCTCTACAAGCTGGAGTCCTTCCATAGCAAGTCCCTCCTACCTGCCAATCAACTGCAAATTCTCAGCATCAGAGGTTCCCAGCTATGCACATTACCACTTATGTCGGGCAGCTGTTGCCAAAGGAATCATACATGACTTCACAGTGTCAGTTCCAAGTTCTAATTCTTTTAATTTGACTGTTAAACAACATATTATTGTATGGTAATTACAGGGCGTATATTCCCTATAAAACTGGCGGTGCTGCCCCAAGCTAAGAGGAGAGCATGCCATTTTCCTCTGCCTGAGGGAACAGGTAATTAAATGGATTAAGTTTGTGTGTTTGCAAGGAGTGCATACGTTTAACAAGTACTGCATTATTACTCTGCAAAACCAGCTGTTTCTAATTGGATTGCAACAAACAGGAGTGCCAGATCCTTTCATCTGAAACTAAAGAGTTGTCATTTATAAAGCTCGGTACAGGCAAAGCGATATTATAGACGATTTGACGATTTCCGATGGATTGGAACAAAAAATCGTTCAAATCGTCCAGTGTGTACTAACAATTGTGCGCTCCCGTGAGTCATTTGTCGCATTTTTTGGTCCTCCCTACATGCTGCTCAATCTGACAAAGTTTCTATACATACATGAAATTCATTTATGTTTCATACACACCTTACACCTCATACACAGAGGGTCTCATTCAGTCCCGGTCGCAAGCCCCGATGTGCTCGCAACCGGGTCGATAGTTAGCATGTTGATCGACAGCTCGCCCCGTTTTGTAGGTGGGCCGGGGGGTATTAAGGAACGCCTGCCGTTTTGTGGGCTGCCGCACTGACATCATCAGTGATGTCAGTGGGGAGCTTCCTGCTCGATCAGAGCAGGAAGCTCCCTGGGGCTTGCGGCTGCCGAGACCCAACCTTAGGATCTCGTTGCAAGCCCCGATGTTCGCGATGGTGTTCACCATCGCGATCATCAACCTGGTCGGTCATTAAGCTATGGGTGGTAACCCACAGCTTACCTATCGACCAGGAGGCCGCACTTCAAAAATGAAGCGGTCACCCTAATTCAGAGATAGCGGTGGCTTCTTGCGACTGCCTCTGAATGAGGGCCAGAGTGCGAAGGTAATTTTATACAATATTTTTAATAATTTTGTGCTTTAAACAAAGTTTCTGTACATTGAGCCATCAAAAAGCAAAGGTGTCACTATCTCAGTCTTGCTAAAAAAATTCAGTATTTCTGAATATTTGGATATGGGAGACTCAACCTGTAGTTGTTTCAAATGCCTCAGTATAACTGTAACAGATGGAAATCAGTTAAAAATATACTTTGTTCTATGCATAAATGTTTTTTTTTTTAAATCTTTAGCTGCATACACACACAACGATTGAGTTAATGAACGATTTCAGTAAACGATTTTCTACCTTGAAAAAATGAACTAAAATCGTTTACTAAAGTTGTTCATTTACTATGTTCATTTAAATGTAATGAACGATTTTTATGAACTGCAAACGATTTTTGCATATTCACTTAATGAAAATCATTGAGTTGACAAGTCTGACTGAACTACAAACTACAAACGTGAACGCGCATGAACAATAATCGTTCAACTCAGAAAGTGAATGATTTTTCCAAACTATTATCGTTAAACGATATCGTTTAACGATAATCGTTCAAAAAATCGTTGTGTGTGTATGCACCTTTTCTGTTTAACAAAGCAGTAGACAAACTGAAAACATTTTCAAAGATATATATAACATAGCGAGAATATGTCAAAAGTACAAAAAAGATGAATACAGTAACTAATGATTATATAAAGGAACTTATTGTAACAATAAAAGAATGTCAAACTACCATTTTTGTATATGAGTCTATAATTATCAACAGTAGTAATTATTGATAAGAAAATAGGGATGGGAAGGGGTGGTGTGTAGATGAGTGACAGGCAACATCATAACATAATTATTGTATATTGAGAGGGAGAAGCACAGCACAGGACTCAGTTTACAGAAGTAACACACTGTAAAATTTCTAATAAAAGATTCAGCCTATCAGGGGTATTCAATATGGAGCGAAAACGCAGTTTCCGCGAGGTTTTCGCTCGGATGACGTCTTTTTCGCCGCTTTTACTTTTACACCGTATTCAATTTGAAAACTTTTCGCTGGTGCGAAAAGTATATTGCATTCGACCCTACGAAAAAGTATCACCAAGGAATGGGTGGCAAAAAAAAGTGCAGAATTGGGGTTATGGGGTACAACATTTTGGAAACCACCCTGCAACCTTCAGACAGTCCCCCAAAGGTAAACTGTGTCAAAATTTTTTAAAAAAATACCTCAGAGGACCCCAAAAAAAAGCACTTTCATTTTCGGGGCAAAAAATTGGGGGGTACAAAGTTAAAAACTAGCGAACTACAATCTAGGGGAGTCCCAAGTATGCCCCAGGTGTTTTTTTCATTGCAGGTGTTTGCGGCAGGTAGATTTTAAAAATTAACTTTAGCAACTTTTAAATATGCTCACCCCCATTTTCAAGTACCCAAAATTTGCTGGGACTACTTATATTCTGCAAAAAAACCTTCTAAATACTATTCTTCAACACCTTCCCAAATCCCCGAAATAGCAGCTATCGAGCCCGTTTAAACACCCCAAAAACCTTCAACAGGGCTAATCGGGGGTATCCAGAGTGATCCCCCATGTCAGAGCATCTTTTTGGGGGTGTTAGGGTGATTTCCCCAAAAAACAGCAAAGTTTACGCTGATTTCAAATTCACCGGGTGCTGTTTTTGCAGATTTCATATTGAATACGGGTATAATCGGGGGCGCGCGCTCAACTTTTTCGCCGGCAAAAGCTTCGATGTGCGGCGAAAACTTCGACACGCATAGACGGCGAAGTTTTCGTTTTATATTGAATACCCCTGTAAGTGGTGCTTAGCCTGTAACCTGTACTTCTCACTTCATTCTGCAAAAATTAGAGGGACAAAGGGTCTCATTCAGAGCCGGTCGCTATTTGCGGTCGTTCGTTCTTAAAAAAGGGATGGCTTTTCAAATGAACAGTTCGCTCATTGTGGTCTGTTCACGCCTCTATGTCTGAATGAGCAAACAAAACATGCGGTTGCTATTTTGCAAAAAACGCCCCCTGGCTGCTCGCATCCTACGTCATGTCCGCTATTTGTTAGATTAATCGAGTACATCGACCAGCGTATGAACTGCTCGCTATTCTTGTGGTTGGTTTTTCCTACCGCAATCTTGCGAGCAGTTCTGACTATAATATAACCCAGTGACGTGGTCAATGACGCTGCTGTATTAATTATGCACACCCATAAAACGCCCATTTTGACCTTTAAGCACGCCTGCGTTCGGATCTCAACTCCCCGTTTTCAAGCACCTTCCCCTGTTACCACCCACATACGCCTCCTCCTGTCACTCAAAATATCAGGCATTCGCTATTTAGCGAACAAATGATTTTCGGCCGCACTGACTGGTTCGTGCATGCGTATTACGATCCGTACGCATGCGTAGTTGTGCAAATATCGCTCGGAGCGAACGAGCAGTCGCTAACGAGCGGCTCTGAATCAGGCCCAAAGTCCCCGGAAATATGTGAGAATCAGGTGATCCCTGCTGTAACCCAGGGGTGCATGTATGGGCCTGTACATCATAGAGGGAAATAAAGATGTCTCCAAAGAGGCGTCAGGGGATACGGGTATGGTGCCAAGTCCAAACTTCTTTAATGGTTAGCAAAAGAGGGAAATAATTGGCTCATATAGTTGGTGGTATATTTTCTTAATTTGAATACTTGGGTATTTAATGGACTTTGGACCTGATTCAGACCCGGTCGTAAGCGCTGAGCGCTCGCAACCGGGTCGATGGTGGCCCAGAGCGCATGCCATCTGTTTGAGCCGAAAGCTCTCTGGGGCTTGCGGCCACGAGACCCTACCACAAGGGTCTCGTCGCAAGCCCGATGGTCGCGATGGTCTTGACCATCGTGACCATCATCCTGGCCGCTCGTATTAGCTGTGGGTGGCAACCCACAGCAATGCGAGCGGCCAGGAGGCCGCTCCATAAAAAAATAAAAAGACGCCCTGATTCAGAGCGAGCTCTCTGTCCGAGCATCCGGCTCTGAATCAGGGCCTTTGGGCGCCATATATATTTAAAGTTGAGTTCAAAAAGTTTTAGAGTGGAGGGGGGAGATGGAGAGCTAACGCTTCTGATTTCGCACTGTTGACCTTGTATCCAGAATATTGACCATACAAGGCCAGTTCAGCTTCTATATTGAGGGGGGAAATCAGGGGGGATGACATAGTTGGCAGCACGTCATCTGCGAACAGTGACAACTTATTCTGTGTGCCCTTCACTGAAATACGATTAATGTTATTTTAATATTTAAGGTTTAAAAAAAATATTTTAAAAATATATATTTTAGTTTTGTTGTAATACTTTATCACTGCAATAAACAATCAGCTGTATCTCCTTTAGGCAAGGGAACCTATTAGTAAATAGCATGAACATGTCCTTATTGGAAAACATAACACATTTAATATAAACAACATAAAATGTAGTCAATAGATATACATCCAAATAGAGATGCCTGAGTTTGTTCTGGGAGTTGATAACAAGTAGGAAACAAAATATAAGTGGACTCCTAAAATTTGTAGTAGAGGATGGGAGTGCTCATGCCTCCCAACACATTCCCTATTTTGTATGGGTGGGGCTTACCCAAAAGTGGGAGTTTCTGGATGAACTTCACAGGGGTTTGGGCAGATAGGGGTCGAGCTCATTTTGTCCCGATTTCAAATGTCTTAGGGGTCTATTTACTAAGCAGTGTTAGGAGACAGAGTGAAAAGTGATACGAAAGTGATAAGGTGCCAGCCAATCAGCTCCCAACTGTCATCTCACCAACAGTGTTTGAAAAATGACAGTTGGGAGCTGATTGGCTGGCACCTTATAACTTTTCACTCTGTCTCCTAACACTGCTTAGTAAATAGACCCCTAAATGTTGGGATATACAGTATATTACAATAGGTAATAGCCAAGTATTACAACGGTAGGGTTACAGTAGTAACTTACATCTATGAAGGTGAAATTGCTCCTGCAGATAACGTTATTGTTGAAATCCTGCTGCAGGGCATGTCCATCAGGCGCCTTTCTCATGAAGCCGGGAGAGTTTCTTCCTCCAATTACTAGTAGCGATAATTTAGGCACCGTGTTGTTCTGTAACACTCCATAAGAGGCTTTGCAGCATTGCCATGGAAACTGTTTCTTGCCTACAAAAGCTAGCAGCTTCTTAAGGGGTTCATGTAGCTGCTTGTGGCTGTTTGGAGCTATTGTTATTATAATCGTTGATTGATATAGCGCCACTTTATCATGTTCTGCTGCACAAAATATTCATCATCCACATCAGTCCTTGCCCCATTGGAACTTAGGGCCTGATTCATACCCACTCGCAAGCGGCTGTCCGCTCGCAAGTGGGTCGATGTTGTGCTCTGCGCATGCGCACGACGGCGGGAGCTCCGTCGTGCGCATGCGCCAGACGCGACGAGCGAAGGACTTTCCTTCGCTCGTTGTGTCTGATCAAAGGGGGCGTGCTGTCGATGTTGATTGACAGCACGCCCCCTTTGGTGGGCGTGCCGGGGACGTGCCTCCCTGACGGGGGCGTTCCCACGGGAACGCCTCCCGTCAGAAGCCGGCCCACTGACATCACTAGTGATGTCAGTGGGAGTGATTTTGGCTCTGATAGAGCCAAAATCACTCCGGGGCTTGCGGTTGAAAACCTCAACCGCAGGCTCCGGCTCGCAGTTTCGATGGTCGCGATGGTCAAGACCATCGCGGCCATCAAACTGCACGCTCGTATAGGCTGTGGGTGGTGACCCACAGCTATACGAGCGTCCAGGAGGACGCTCCATTTTTATGGAGGGCGGCCCTCATTCAGAGTGTGCGCTCTGCTCAGAGCGTACGGCTCTGAATGAGGGCCATACTACGAGGAAATGCACACAAAGCCAGGGAGAATATGTAAACTGAGCCACCCTGTCATACCTCACAACATTTGGGAGGGGATATTCAGAGTCTGGGAGTCAACATTTGGAAGGTGGGAGTCTGCTATACAGAGGAGGAAGGCTACAATGGCTAAAGATGGCGTTAGCTTTGCTTTCCGGAGCTTGGTAAATTCAGTAAAAAAAGCAGCCCCTATAGAAAATGAAAGACCACAGCAGGTATCTCCGATATCTGTTTTTGTTCTCTGTACATACATTTGAGGATACATAGTATTTGCAGGTACCCCCCAAAAATGGGTGTTTTCACTTTTTACTCACACAGAGGAGCAGCAGCCAAAGGCAGCCCAGAAACTGATGTGTGTGTATATTTTATACTTACCTACTTTTGCTGCTCTCCGTCACGATATACAGGATTTACTGCATCGAGCTCTTATCCCACTGACTTCATTGGGGAAGCAGACAAGATACAGAAAGGTGAGATACTCTCCAAGGATTCTGGGGGAATCACAGAAAGTCATCTCCTGTACAAACTTGGTGTATATGTACTTGCAATGTGATTGGTTGGGGCTATATACAGCATTATGTCCAGATACCAGTGCACCAGTTTTCTTATATTTTCTTAAATATTATTATTTTATGTGGTACATACAATTGAACATATTTTCCCATATCAATAGCTTACATGAATATACAGTATACATTCTGTAAGTCATTGCGTATTTAAAGGATGGGGTTTGTGGCATGGGGCCTACCTTTGCATATTTTGTTACTGTAATGGCCAGCCTGAGCCTGACCTTTATGATCAATATTGCGTATTGCCATTGTAACCCCCCACTGTGTTTATGCAAATGGTTGGCAGCTGTGTGGTAATTAGGAGTATATTTCCAAGCGCTCAATGCAGACCACATGTTCTCAAAGTCGGTCCTCAGGACCCCAAACAGTGCATGTTTTCCAGGTCTCCTCACAGAATCAAAAGTGAAATAATTAGCTCCACCTGTGGATCTTTTAAAATGAGTCAGTCAGTAATCAATACACCTTTGCAGCTGCTGGGTGACCTGGAAAATGTGACATGTGTCGGGTCCTGAGGACCGAGTTTGAGAACCACTGATGTAGACAATGCAGGGATATGACAATGTATGCAAGCGGCAGCTAGCATGTTGCAGCCCCACTCCGGATAACTAGCCAGTTCACTTGGAGAACTGTCCGGTATCTAGGGATATTGATGAAGAAAGCTGGGTACACCTTGAACAGGTCTGTCAGCGAGTTGTAAGTGTTGGAGGAAATCCACACACATATTATTCAATGAAACACATTGATTGTCACAGCACCAAAGTGCCAAATCAGTGAGGCATACTGCTACTGTAGACAGACAAAAATAAAGCCACAAAGCTTGAGGGGTAAATTACCTGCTACATTATAGGATAGATAATTCAGAAATAAAAATTACCTGTATCAATAGTAGAGACAGCTGCTACCATGTAGCTATTGAAATAAGGAGAGTAGTGAAGACAAGGAACATTCAAATGACATTGGCCCTCATTCAGAGCCGTACGCTCTGAGCAGAGCGCACGCTCTGAATGAGGGCCGGGCTCCATTTTCATGGAGCGTCCTCCTGGACGCTCGTATAGCTGTGGGTCACCACCCACAGGCTATACGAGCGTGCTTTGTGATGGCAGCGATGGTCGAGACCATCGCGACCATCGAAATTGCGAGCCGGAGCCTGCGGTTGAGGTTTTCAACCGCAAGCTCCGGAGTGATTTTGGCTCTATCAGAGACAAAATCACTCCCACTGACATCACTAGTGATGTCAGTGGGCCGGCTTCTGACGGGAGGCGTTCCCGTGGGAACGCCCCCGTCAGGGAGGCTCGCCCCCGGCACGCCCACCAAAGGGGGCGTGCTGTCAATCAACATTGACAGCACGCCCCCTTTGATCGGACACAACGAGCGAAGGACTTTCCTTCGCTCGTCGCATCTGGCGCATGCGCACGACGGAGCTCCCTCCATCGTGTGCATGCTCAGTCCATAACATCGACCCACTTGCGAGCGGACAGCCGCTCGCGAGTGGGTCTGAATCAGGCCCATTGTCAGTGTTAATGTATGACCCGGGTCCAACTGCACTTTTCCTGCAATTGCACCAACAAGCTTTTGGCTAGATTATACTGAAGTGACTGCTGAATTATTATTGTTACAGATTGCATTATTGAAGTATTTATTTATTGGACTGTGTGTTGGATAAAAGGAGTAAATGAGGATTCGGATTTAGCCTAAAGTTTGTAAAATTTTAGTGTAGGCAAATTAGGTGTTAAGTGGTTATAATTCCAGTATTACTATTAACAAGGATTTTCTTATTACTTCTGCACAATTTATTACATATTGTATGGTTCATGGTGGAAGCAGATGACCAGAGCACATTGCTTTCAAAGTTTCTTACATTTAGCATACCTATTACCTAATTATTTGTTTGTTGAATTATTATCTATATAACAGTTTTATTACCAACTTGGTTTGCTTTGTTGGGAAGGGAGGTCCTCATCCCAAAACCATAGGAGTTCCGCGAGCCAACCCCTGGTAGACCACACTACTTGTATTATTTTGTGTCCTTAAAACGGTACATTTGCATTACCTTGGGGGCATGAGGGCATGGCTGTGGTATGCTGGGTGTGTGGCTGCAGTATGGGTATGACAAAGTCACCAGGAGCATTCTCAGCACTTATTAGCACCGTCATCATTCGTTCTGGCACTGGCACCTGCCCCATGCTGATTGCAAGAGACACGTCAGACGTATCTTATGCATTCTGCCGCAAAGTTGAAGCACAGAAATGTCCATTTCATGCAAGGAGGGATTTTATCAGCATCCACCACACTCAGTTATGTCCGGGCTTATGCATAAAGGCAGTGGTGGGAAGAGCCACATTGACTTATTTTTGTCAAATTGCCGTTTTCTTTTCATGTGTTCTTTTATTTAGGAGGCGCCAGAAGAATTCCGTTGCACTGTAAAAGAGCATATCACATGTGAAAACAGCAAATAAGCAGCTTGGTACAATGTCTAAAAAGGAAAATCAGTGACTAGAAAAACAAAGCAGTTTATTATTCCTTTGATTCTTATTTACTGAGTTGCTATACTGACAAGGTCGTTTCTCTACCCTTTTGTTCGGCTAGCTATCAGACAGTTTCTCGCAGTTTGCAACAGTGCCCCAGAGCCAGAAGTTTTGAACTTTGTGTTATATAAAGGCAACAAAACTCTCCTGCATGCAAACATTCCATGCATACTTTATTTAACTCTTGGAAGCTAAGCTGCTGCAATTATTTTCACCTTGCATAGGGCATGAGTCCATTTATGGTCTACTAGCTAAAATGATAATGCAATCAATGAGATAAGTGACAGTGGCAGATGTATAATAGAAAAATAGCCTACTGCAGTTACACATACTTACATGGTGATTTCAAGGTTATTTAAAAACCTAAGCAAGGAATTACAGGGACTGGATAAGCCATATTGCTGTCAGAGGAAGCAAATTCAATAGTACAATTTAATTTCTTACTTCTTGCATCTTAAAGTGGGTACACACTGCAAAGATATATGTGCAGTTCGAGTGATCTGCAGATATATCTGTAGATGATGGTCATTCATTTACACTGAACGACCATCATCTTCAAGGCAGACGCGGGTCCCGCTAGCCGGGGAGTGGGTAAGGGCCGTGTCTGCCTCCCTCCCTGCGGCTGTCTCTGTATGTGTAGGGGCAGTCGGCTGATCGCCCGTACACACACTGGCCGATGGACAGATATGTCTGTAGATACATCTGTCCAACGGCTGTGCAGCACAGCCAACACGATATGACGGTGAACGACGTCGTTCACAGACATAACGCCGGTACACACTGGCCTACGAGAATAAGATATATTGGCCAATCAATTGATCAGCCAATGTATCTGTCAGTGTGTCCCCAGCTTTACACTTGGAAAGGCTTAATCAGGGGTCAAGTACAGGACAACCAGTATGTAAAGACACAACATAAACATACAGTACATGGCAGAGGCACATCTATAATGGGTGCAGGATGTGCGGTGCACATGAGCCCCTGGGTCTGGGGGGGCCCACAACGCACACCCTGCACTCATATATACTTACCTCCCCGCAGTCTCTAGTGTGCTGCTGTGCAGTGTCGGGCCGGCGCTGCAGAGCAGCAAACTCACAGGGAAAATGGCGACGGCCATTTTCCCTGTGACTTGCTCATACGCAGCAGAGATTTCCCCGGATTATAAGACACTGGTGCCATTTTCCAGGAGACCCAGGCATGCGCAGTCATTTCTGGCACCAAGTCAGAATCTACTGCGCTGCCAGATGCAGTAGGAGGGGGGCATGCACTGAGTCTGCACATGGACCCTCTCCTTTCTTAAAACCCCATGGGATACATGCTAACCCTAACCCTCCCCCTAGTGCCTAACTGGCATTCTGACTAGTGTCGGGATTCCGGAGCTGTCATTCAGAGCGTCTGCATCCCGACAGAATTGAAACTGCATCTCATGGGAAAACATTGGCCCTCATTCAGAGCCACTCGCTAGCGGCAGTACGCTCGTTCCGAGCGATGTTCGCACATCTGCGCATGCGTACGGATCGTTATACGCATGCGCGAACCAGTCAGTGCGGCCGAAATTCATGTGCTCGCAATATAGCGAATGCCTGCTATTTTGAGTGACAGAATGAGGCGTATGTGGGTGGTAACAGGGGAAGGTGCTTGAAAATGGGGAGTGGAGATCCGAACGCAGGCGTGCTTAAAGGTCAAAACGGGCATTTTATGGGTGTGCATAATTAATACAGCAGCGTCATTGACCACGTCACTGGGTTATTTTATAGCCAGAACTGCTAGCAAGATTGTGGTAGCAAAAACCAACCACAAGAATAGCGAGCAGTTCATACGCTGGTCGATGTACTCGATTAATCTAATAAATAGCGGACATGACGTATGGTGCGTGCGGCCAGGGGGCGTTTTTAACAAATAAACGAGCGTATGTTTTGCTCGCTCATTCAGACTTAGAGGTGTGAACAGACTGCAATTTGCGAACTGATCATTTGAATAGCCACCCCTTGTTTTAGAACGAACGACCGCAAATAGCGAACGGCTCTGAATCAGGCCCATTGTCTCTATATTACATAACTACATTGCAATACTACAACCAATGGGTTATATCATATGAGAGCCATGTGGCAAATTTCCAATCATTTTATCTGCACATCAAACATTTTATCCATTAATTTTAAGTGTGAATTTAAATCTGTAGATATCAAAAAAATATTTTTCCACAAAACAAAGATTTAAAGAGTCTTTATCAATGGAATTAATTTATCTAGCGCTTGTGGGGAGAATGTGACCCCTGTCTTGAACAGTCCAACCTTTGAAATCTGTATCTTGTGACTGGAGACTGATCCTGTGTTTTCTATCATGTGAGTTACAGCCTAGCATGACATACACTTTCTGTAGCCATTCATTTCCAGCCACATTCACATCATTGTGAATAAAAAATGAGGTATAATCCGCGCCTGACCTGTTATAACTGCAGTTCTGTACAAATGTAAACCCAATAAACAGTAAAATATAGTCAGAGGTAATATGGGATGGGGATAGTCGAAGAGATTGATGTGCAAAACCAGGCTCATTCCTTTTCTCTTCGACTACCCCATCCTATATTACCTCTGACCATATTTTACTGTTTATTGGGTTTACATTTGTACAGAACTGTAGTTCTAACAGGCCAGGTGCGGATTATACCTCTTTTTATTTACTAAGCGAGAGACCGGGCTCTCTCTATTACTATCTGCTGCCACCCCCTGAGTGAGCCCTCGGTGACTTTGCTTATTTACTATTCACAGCAATGTGACTTTAATACTCAGACATTGGGGTCTATTCATCAAGACTTAAAACTATGCAATGTTAATTAGGTTTAGAACTCGCATTGAATTCAACCTAATTAACGGAGTCATTCATTATGGTTCCTGTACATAAGTATCTCTACCAAAAAACTGTCATTTTGGGAGAGACAGTTTTTCAGAAACTTTTCTCCTGCAGCCCTGGGCTCCCCGCACAGCTGACCACTGGCCCCCTCTTCCTAGGGCACCACATACAGCTGACTGCTGCCTATCCCCCGGGCACCCCGCACAGCTGACTGCTGCCTATCCCCCGGGCACCCCGCACAGCTGATCGCTACCTCCTCCCGGGTTCCCGCACAGCTGACTGCTGTTCCTTCCCCTCAGTCTCCCTGCACAGCTGACTGCTGCCTCCCCTATTCCCCACCCTCCAGCTTCCCGCACGGCTGGCTTAGGCTGACTCATGCCTCCCCTCCTTGACTATTCACACACCTGACTTCAGCCTCCCTCTCCCCCCCCACAGCTACCCGCACAGCTGAGCTGACATATGACTGCTGCCTCCCCCCACCACCCGCGTGGCTGACTTATGCCAATCTCCCGACTTCCCGCGCAGCTGACTGATGCCTCTTTCCACCTCGCTCCCCTCACGTCTGACTGATGCCTCCCCCCCCCACGGCTACCCACTGCCTTCCACCCGGGCTCCCGCCAAAAATAAATTATATTGATGCCGGCTGCTCTGCTCAGAGTTTGCAGGGGGGCGTGCAGCAGTCAGCGGTGCCGGGATCTGTCCCCCAGCGGCCCGCACCCTCTGACAGTTCCGGCTCCAGGGGTAGACACGCCCTGTCCAGCCTGGGGGCATGGCATAATTACCATATGCCACGCCCAATGACATTATTTGGGGGAGTGTCCACATGTCAGGCTGGCGGTGAGCCATTCGGCTACTCCAGGGTCTGGAACCGCCGCACAGCTGCGGCGGTGGGGGTGCCCATCTTCCCGACCAGACCATTCGCCCAACACTTTGGCCCACGGGTGGAACATTGGGACAGTGCTGTCCAGCTGAAATCGGGATGTTGGGAGAGGTGTGCCCTCTATGGGGTGGCGCACCTGTTCGTCCGCACTGGTCGAATATGCCTCAAGCCAACCCTGCCCTCTGATGTCCTCGGTCCACCCCCCCACCACCGCTCCATCAACTTTATACCCCAAGGTAAGCCAGTGTGTCCCAGTTAGAGGTGCTCCATACACTTTAGCATCGGCGGGTGCTAAAGTGATTAGTATGGAGAGGCGCAGGCTGTAAGGAGACACCAGTAAGGGATCTGAAAAGATCCCTTACCTGCACAAGCTGCCGTGTAGACGGCAGCTTGCGAACACTGTCGGGGGCTATACGCCATCTGAGTTTGGCGAACACTGTCGGGGGCTATACGCCATCTGAGTTTGGCGTACAGTAACACAATCAAATTCCGAAAATGCATAACTTTCAGAATTTGATGAATAGCCTAATTTCCTTATCCCCATACTAAAGTCACAGATGAACTTAACCAGGAGATATCAGTGATATATACTGCTTTAAGTGTATTAATGAATACAAGAGATAGATAAATTAAGGAAAATGGTCCTTAAAAATTATACCCTATATCTTTCACACCTTAAACTGGCCATACACTAGACCAACTTTCATCCAACCATCCAACTAGTTGGTTGGGTGGAATAAAAATTTGGTAATCTATGGGAGCAAATGACAATAAGCAATTTGCTCCCAAACACCAGAAAACAGACAAAAATGGTCGTTTAGTCAAGTTGGTTAAATCTGATTGATTTAAACAACTTGTCTGAATAACCGTTTGTGTCCATTTTCAGTGGTTTAGGAGCAAATGGCTCATTGTCATTTGCTCCCATACAGTACCAGATTTTCATTCCAACCAACCAACCAGGGGCTCTCCCATAGGGCCTGATTCAGAGCCGGACGCTCTGACCAGAGTGCTCGCTCTGAATCAGGGCCGGCCTACCTAAAATTGGAGCGGCCTCTTGGACGCTCGCATAGCTGTGGGTTACCACCCACAGCTTATGCGAGCGTCCATGATGATGGCCATGACCATCACGACCATCGGGCTTGCAACGAGACCCTGCAGTAGGGTCTCGTTGCCGCAAACCCTGGAGTGATTTTGGCTCTATCAGAGCCAAAATCACTCCCACTGACATCACTAGTGATGTCAGTGGGGCCGAACCCAGACGGTAGGCGTTCCCATGGGTAGGCGTCTGGCAGCCACGCCCCCGGCATGCCCACCAAAGGGGGCATGCTGTCACTCACCATCGACAGCACGCCCCCTTTGGTGCGAGACCCCGAGCGACGGCTTCCCCGTCGCTCGCCGGGTCTCGCGCATGCGCACGACGGAGCTCCCTCCGTCGTGCTCATGTGCACTTGGGCACCATCGACCCGCTTGCGAGCGTACAGCGCTCGTGAGCGGGTCTGAATGAGACCCATAGTTCCAAGGAGCACTGCAGTCAGACGGATGAGCGGGGCTTAAGGTAAGTATTCTGTGTTTATTTTTGTGTAAGGTGCACTACTAATGAGGGCACTACTAATGGGGCCACTACTGGGGACATTGCATAGGGGACTCTACATAAGGGGCACTACTCCTGGGGGCACTGCATAAGGAGTACCACTACGGGGGGGCCTGCATAAGGAGCACCACTACTGAGGGCACTGCATAAGGGGCACCACTACAGTGGGCATTATGTGTAAGGGGCACTACTGCTGTGGGCATTATGTGTATAAGGGGCACTAATTTGGGTATTGTGTAAAAGGGCACTACTGTCATAACATGAATAAGGGACACTACTATGTGGTGTAATGTGAATCAGGGGCGCTATGGCCCTGATTCAGAGCCGCTCGCAAAAGCTCTTAATCAGGGCGGCCGCTTTTTTTTTTTTTTTGTAAACCGGCATCCTGGCCGCTCGCTAAGCTGTGGGTTACCACCCACAGCTTTTGCGAGCGGCCAGGTGATGGTCGCGACCAACGGGCTTGCGACGAGACCCTTGTGGTAGGGTCTCATCG
Organism: Taudactylus pleione; assembly: GCA_031769625.1. Lineage (NCBI taxonomy): Eukaryota > Metazoa > Chordata > Amphibia > Anura > Myobatrachidae > Taudactylus > Taudactylus pleione. The sequence goes on from JAUIMM010000261.1 coordinate 3,620,129, forward strand.
ACAGCCGCCCCGTTTTGCTGCAAGTCCCGGAGCGAGTGATTTCTCGCTCGCTCCGGGGCTCGCGCATGCATATTGCCCGGCCATCGACCCGAATTAACAATTCTGAGTAAGGTCAGACCTTGTGCAAGTGTGCGTGAGGCTGCGATGATACCAATGCGAACGCACTGATAAAGTAACACAAGTGGAGAGAGCATCAGAGGGGAATGACAGCAGTGATTGTAGAAAGAATGGACCACGTTATCAACACGCGCAGTAAGTATGCATAGCTATGTGTATGCATGTTAGTGTGACTTGTGTATGCATGCCTGCTAATGTACGCGCACACCTCGCGGGCATACTGTTGATAGCTACTATATGCAGGTGTGTGCTGTTAGACCGGTCTGTCAGTTTTGTGCTTCCATTTTGTTTTATTCTGTGGCCATTCTTTTGGAAGTGGTGTACTGTGTAGTCCAAGTGCCTTTTGTGTCATAACACATTAATGTCATCTATAATAGGCTGTAGGATTAGTTAGTACCTAATGGTGTGTGTGTAAAAACACCTTTTTTAAAATTTTTATAATGTCCAATGGTGTTTTCGAAAATATAAATGTATTTATTCTTTATTTCCTAGGACAATAGCAAACCGTTCAGCAGAGGAGGAGGAGGGGCAGTCCCCATCTCCCGCTCCCCTGAAACCTCTCCCTCCCCGCCCAAACTCCCTCCCATGGCCAACCTTCCTCCCCTGCCCAAACCCCTTCCCCTGTCCTACCCCCCTTCCCTGCACACTCAGCCTTCGCTGCCCAGTCCTTCTTCCCTGGGCCATCTCCTACATCTACCACACCCTCAGACCAATTGGGCTGCATCATCCACCCCTGCCCATTGAAGTGGAACTTCGCAGCCTGCTGAGGATATGTCTCAGGGAGAACCTGTGCCTGAAGGTACATGATAAAGCAGGTCATCATATACCTCACATGTAGAAGTAATTTTTGTATTTGCAACACTTAAATTGTAAAATGTATGTTGAAGATAGACACTTACCAGGTCTATCTTAGGGCCTGATTCAGAGAAGGACAGAATTGTACAACCACACATAAGCAGCTGTACAAATCCATCCATCTCAGATGGAAATGCAGAGGGAGGTGTCAGACACCTCATTGCTGCATCCATGTGATCACAACACTGCAAACAAGGTTTCAGCCTGGGATCACCATTGGAACAATCACAAACATCTATTGGTATTTATTATATATTTGCAGAGGCTGTGGGAGATAGTTTTACCACCAGCCTGGGTGGTGCCTGGTCACGCAAGAGGTCAGGATGCTACCTTCATTGATGCAGACCCTGGCCTCTTGCCTCATGGAAAATGGAACCATCACACCTCCATTTCCGTGAATGCGGCACAAGCAGGCCCCTATGAGGAGGATTGTCAATCCTGCTGCAGGTTGGGTGGTCTGCAAGGGAGACTGCAGGACCCTTTCTGCACATGTGCTTAACGTATGTTATAACGTATCCTGGGATGAACATACATCTCTGAGTCAGACCCTTAGTCCTTAGTCATCATTTTATTGTAAGGGCCTCGTGTATCTCCAAAATTCAGACATACTCAAGAAGTGTGGATACTTGTGAAGTTTGATAATGGTATCCTCAGATAATAAGGGGGGATATTTACTAAGTTGTGGGTTGTTCGAAGTGGAGATGTTGACCATAGCAACCAATCAGATTGTAGCTATTATCTTCTTGACGTTGTTTGAAAAAAGATAGGTATATTCTGATTGGTTGTTATGGGCAACTCCACTTCTAAAAACCTGCATTTTAGTAAATATTCCCCCAGGTGTCATCTGTGCTCTTCTGCTCCATTTATCAAACGCACAAGATTCGTGCATGCAGGTCCAATGGGCAATGTCTATGACAACGTGTGGGAGCGCATACTATCAGCCAGATAGCCGGTACACACTTGCCAGTGCTGACAATGTGTTGTCCAGTCAGCTAGATTGTACAAAATATCATCAGGTGTGTTCCCAGTATTAAAACGTGCTGTTTTTTATATTATTTTTTATTTAATCTTGTACCTAATTTTTTAATTTATATAATTGTTTGCCTTTGTACAAGTGTCAGAAATATGTTTTAAAAAATATATATATATAATTTCAGATGCAGAACGTGAGAGGGACGACGATGTACTCAGGAGGCAGCTGGACCTCCTGAGCTTGGACTTACACCTCATGGGCGATTGTGTTCCAAGAATGAGGAGGGCCCTTTAATTTTTTTTTTTTGCATTCCAAAAATGTAATTGATAACAAAAGTTAATTTGCTTGAATCATGTGTTGTGTAATTTTTATATGTTAGCGTAGTATAGAATGGAAGGGAATATATATATTAACAAGTAAAAAAACACACATATTACACACACAACTTTTTATACATGATTAAAAAAAATACACATTCATTTAAGGCACACAGGCAGTTATCATATTTAAAAATGGTAAATATGCAAATGCTGCAGGAGGTGTCTGACATTCCTTGCTGCATTTGCTAGGCCAAAGGTCATAGGCTGGGATTACTATAGCGAACGTTGGTTTGGATGGTGGATGACGCCAGGACACCAGCCAGCTGAGTAAGCCTCAACTTGTGACGGTCTTATTTATCAACGAGTTTATCACTCAAAATGAGTGCTAAATATCACTGTTTGTGATAATTGGTGCTCAAGCCAATCAGCTCCCAACTGCCATCTGTTAGAAAAATTACAGTTAGGAGCTGATTGGCTGGAGCACCATTTATCACAAATAGTGATATTTATGACAAACTCGTTGATAAATAAGGATAAACCAGGGAAGTGCGTCCATCGATGCTGTCCTTGCCACTGCTGGAAAAAAGGGCGGTAACGCACCCGTTTGAAGGAACACCAGCCTGCATCATCACCGCAAGAAAAAACAACTCTGCCCAGTGGCATAACTTCATCCCAGTCGCCCGGAGGCAAGATAGATATTGGCGCCCCACCCCACCATGCCGACTCTTCAACTTTGTAAAACAAATGACACGCGGTTGATCCCTATGAAAATAAGTTGTATATTAATGACTCAGTCCTCCCCATAGGGTTACAGCCCATTTACCGCTAACCTGTTACTGCTCGCGTTCACAGATTGATGCTGATCCATGTGATTTTGTACTGCTAATCTGATGCATGCACAGAGTGACATCTCAGAAAATGACGCATGTGCAGTAGTGTAAAAATTGCTCATTCCTTCTGCAATCTCTGTGACTGCCAGACAATACGGAGAGCATTTTAGTGATGCTAGACAATACAGTGAGCATTTTAGTGATCACCAGGCAATACAGAGAACATCACAACAACCACCATAAAATGCAGAGGACGTAGCAGTGACTGCCATATAATGCAGAGAGCATCAGTAATCGCCATATAATGCAGAGAGCATCGCAGTGCCTGTCATATAATAGAGACCATGAGTGCCCACCATATGCAGAGAGCGTTGCAGTGCCCACCATACAATGCAGAGTGTCACAGTGCTCGCCATATAAAGCAGAGTGTTGCACTGCCTTCCATATAATGAAGGGAGTGTTGCAGTGACCCTCATATAATGCAGAGTATTGCAGTGCCACCTATATAATGCAGAGAGTGTTGCAGTGCCTGGCATGTAATGCAGGGAGTGTCTCAGTGACCCCCATATAATACAGAGAACATCACAGCAACCACCATACAATGCAGAGGATATTGCAGAGACTGCCATATAATGCAGAGAGCATCAGTGACCACCATATAATGCAGAGCATCGCAGTACCTGCAATATAATACAGAGTCCATCAGTGAGTGCTGCAGTACCCGCCATATGATGCAGAGTGTTGCAGTGCCCACAATATAATGCAGAGTGTGACAGTTGCAGCCATATAATGCAGAGTGTTCCATGTAATGCAGAGTGTAACAGTGCCTGTCATGTAATGCAGGGAGTGTCGCAGTGACCCCCATATAATGCACAGTGTCGCAGTGCCGGCTATATACTGCAGAGTGTTGCACTGCCTTCCATGTAATGCAGGGAGTGTCATAGTGACCCCCATATAATGCAGAGTGTTGCAGTGCCCGCAATATAATGCAGAGAGTATCGCAGTGCCCGCCATGTAATGCAGTGCCCGCTATGTGATGTAGAGAGTGTTGCAGTGACCACCATATAACACAGAGATGATCAGCAGTGACCCACGTTTAACACAGATAATATAAATATTGTATACCACATGTACAATATTAATATATACCTACCCCCCACACAACATTAATATACCACCCCACCACCACAGACAGTATTAAAAAACATCACCCCCAGAAAATAAATAATGAAAAAAAACACAAAACACAATGTAGTGGTTGGAAGGGAAATGATCCTGCGATTCACGGGGGAACTGGAAAGGTGCGGAGATAGCCATTTTGGCTCCACCCCTGCATGCGAGCAGCAGGGGAGGGGAGGGTAGGGGCTGGGGGGGATTTGCTTGCTAGGGAGCTGTTCGTCTGTGGCTGTCCCTGCCTATTCCTGCAAGGTGCTCTGAGCACCCTGCAGCAGATTGTCTCCTCCCAGATCCCCCCGTGAACCAGTGGTGCTGAAGCTGCTGCACACAGCTACATACACACGGAAGGCTTGCCGCCGGCAAGCAGCTGCACTGTGACTGGCAGGCCAGTCTGACCCTGGGGCTGTTGACAAAAGTAATAGGGGACAGAGGAAGCTGGCTGGGGTAATGAAGGAGAGGTGCCCCCTGCAGGGCTGGCATCCAGCGGCGACCTCCTCCATTGTCCCCGGCAGTTCCGCCCCTGCCTCTGCCTGTCAATCAAGCAAAGGCATCAAGGACCCATTCTGCAGGTCAGGCCTGCAGCAAGGGCTGCATGGCTGGTTGATGTGCGGCGATGTTACTGATATTTACGCTGATATGTGACGTCGGACGCAGATGAGAAGGCGGCAATGGGTGTCCCTATGCTCGGGTAAACTTTCGAACTACGCACTTGGATGCTTCATGTATGATACTGGCAGTCACTGTGATGCTTTCTGTATTATATGATGGTCACCGAGATGCTTTCTGTATCACAGCTATGTCCACTTTCATCCAGCCTCTTTGAGCGTTAAACAGCCCTTGGTAGCGCCAAGTATCTTTTCATGCAACTTTACAAAGCAATGCGAATAGGATGCACAGACAGCTAATTAAAATGATATGTGGCATGCCTATATTCTCTGTGAAACTGTGGGTGCATCTGCATGCGAAACGCTACATTACAGTGTCACAGCCGCTGACACTGTAAGGTAGCATTTCGCATGCAGATATAACCGCAGTTGCACACAGAATATTCTGCTTTGCGAATAAGATGCATTTTAAGGGAAAAAGTTGTACAAAAGAGGCTCTTTGCTACCGAGTCACATGGCGCTCACGCAAGTAGGATAGATGAATGGGGACACATCTATTCATGACTGCGATGCTCTCTGTAATATATGGTGGTCACTGCAATGCTCAATGTAATATTTGGTGATCACTACGATGCTCTCTGCATTATCTGGTGGTCATTTCAATGCTCTCTGTATTATATGGTTAGTGTTCCAGCTAGGTTGTGGGAAGGGCAGGGTTCAAGGGGCATGGCTGGCTGGGGAGGGTGTGTCCTTGTGACAGGCCTCCAATTTGTTACACTTGATGGTGTGCCTAGCACTTACGGAGGTGGGCATCCATTGACCCGGCGGTTATCGTTCACTGCATCTTTTACCACCCGCGGGACTTTGCGCCCATGGGTGAGGAAAACTCAGGGCAGGCTGATTTAGCAGGCACAGCTAATAGTCCAGGGTGCATTTTGCCCAGGCAGAGAGCGGCACCCCGCTAAAACAGCATAGCGGGAACTTTGTATTATATGTCAGTCATTGTAATATGCTCTCTGCAGTATATGGCAGTCACATAATGCTCTCTGTATTTTATTGTGGTCACTTCTATGCTCTCTGTATTAAATGACTTACTTTCTGTATTACATGGCAGGAAACTGATACACTTTGCAGTATATGGCAGATCACTGCAATGCTCTCGGAGATTATATAGCGGTCACTGTGAAGCTCTCTGCATTATATGGTGGTCACTGCGAAGCTATTGGTCTGTGCAAGTGTCATCAGAAACAGATGGAGGATCGCTCTCTGGAAAAATCTGTGGTACAGTAGCCCATAGGGTACTAGAAGCTTCACGTTCTGGAGCTTGGTAAATCTGACAGCGCTGGCCACACCACCTGCAGCGGCACACAATAGACCTTTCATAAATTTCTGCTCCAGGCCCTTAGGGACATTAATGTGGCACAGGTCCCAGCGCAATTGCAGCTGCTATAGTATTAGCATTCATCTCAGTTCTCCAACTGGGTTCCAGAAAATGTAGTCACCTGTTCCGCTCAGCCTGTCAGCATTGTGGATGTCCTATTTAAACGTGGACTTGTGTTCTGACCTTTTCCAGTACAAAATCTAATCTAGATATCATTACCTTGGCTCCTGGTAAATCTGCATTGTTCTAGTCTTCAGTCCTTTCCACTGCTTCCGGCATCCTGCGCTTGGGTCAGCTTAAGTCCTCAGCATTGCTATACAGCACACTGGGGTAGATGTACGAAGCCTAGAAGCGGTATCAGCGCACTTTATGTGCGCTGATACCGCTTCTCCCCGATGTGCTATGCGCCCCTGTCATTATCGGCGCTGCTATCTACAAGATATATACAAGTCCCTGCTGGGTCTGCTGTCGGCTCCAGGGCTGCATGCGGGGATCTCGCGATACTTGCGAGATCCCGCGCGTGCTCAGTGGAGCCGGCCGGGACAGAGACACACCGCATCAGCACTAAGCTGATGCGTTGTGGTCTCTAACGGGTAGCGCCGGAGGGGGGAGTTAGCGCTCCCCCTCTCCGGCCGATGAGATGTTCTTACATCTCATCGTAGTGCTTCCTGCTTCGCCTCGGTAAAGAGGCGAAGCGGGAAGCGTAACGTGCCGCTATCCTACATCTACCACACTGTGCTGGTTTCTTTTCAATACCTTTTATTGCTAAATGCTCTCTGTGCTTGTTCCACCTATCTCCAGCACTGCTAATTACATTCACCATCTGTTCAGCTACCAGCATTTACCAGTGCAATCTGCATCTGACTCAGGGCCTGATTCAGAGCCGGTCGCTATTTGCGGACGTTCGTTCTGAAAAAAGGGGTGGCTATTCAAATGAACCGTTCGCCCTTTGCGGTCTGTTCACGCCTCTATGTCTGAACGAGTGAACAAAACTTGCGGTCGTTTTTTGGGAAACTACGCCCCCTGGCCGCTCGCATCATACGTCATGTCCGCTATTTTTTTGATTAATCGAGTACATCGCTCAGCGTATGAACTGCTCGCAGTGCTTGTGGTTGGTTTTTCCTACCGCAATCTTGCGAGCAGTTCTGACTATAAAATAACCAAGTGACGTGGGCAATGACGCTGCTGTATTAATTATGCACACCCTTAAAACACCCGTTTTGACCTTTAAGCACGCCAGCGTTCTGATCTCCACTCCCCGTTTTCAAGCACCTTCCCCTGTTACCACCCACATACGCCTCCTCCTGTCACTCAAAATAGCAGGCATTCGCTATATTGCGAACAAACGATTTCTGGCCGCACTGACTGGTTCGCGCATGCGTATTACAATCCGTACGCATGCGCAGTTGTGCAAACATCGCTCGGAGCGAACGAGCAGCCGCTAACGAGCGGCTCTGAATCAGGCCCTGAGCCTTCAGCTATCTGCATTCACAATTACATGCTACATTTGACTCTGGGCTTGATTCAGCAGTGCACACAAGTGCACTGCTGATCGCAGATTCCCGATTATTGGGAATCTGCGCGTACGCAGGACCCATTCTGCGAGTGTGCAGAATGGGTCCTGGGTAGTCACACGCAGACCCTTCAATGCCTCTGCCTGAATGACAGGCAAAGACATTTAAGGGGCGGTGCGGGGGCGGCCACCCTTCCTGGAACACAGGAAACAGGGGCGTGCCCGCCACGTTTTCCGGGAGTGGCAAGCCCAGGATCTGACGCAGAGTCCCGGGATCGCAAGCCAGCCTGCCTGAGTAAGCTCAGGCTCGGCACCTTCCACCATCGCGACCATCAACCACCAATGTCAATCACTCTGCGATGGGTCTCCGTGGCCTGCGTGATCACAGTGCGATCGCAGAGCTGCCTTTGCACACTGTGATGCATATGAATGCAAAATGGCAAACAATCACTCGTCCTGCATGCGAATTGCATTAGCGTCCATCTCTGAATCAGAAACGCAATTCATATTATGCCACAGACTCTAGTTCCGATTGCTCCACAGTGCCCCAAGTTTACTATGGGGGCTCCTGCTTAGCATGCTCCTCCAGCCTATGTCAGAGTGGGGGTGACTTCAGCTGGCAGCTCCTCTGTCTGTCTCGGTGCTCAGTGACTGGTGCTGACGTGACCTTAGGGAATGCTGGGAGGAGCATCATGGTCTCTACTGGAAATGTTCAGTGGCATAAATTGGATGTGGGGGAGGCTGGTCCTAGAGGCAGCTCAGACCCATAGCAATTGCACCCCCTGCACCCGCTGTAGTTACGCCCCTAGTGGTAGTCTATAAAAGTACAGAAATCTGAATATGTTCTTAAAAATATCTGTAATGAAATGGCTATGCCTATTTACTCCATTTTCTATGGAAAAGTCTATTAGAGAGTAAAATATATATTTTTTATTTTATTTTTAAAAAAGATTTGTGCTTTTTTTTTTTTTTTTTTTTTAAATACATTTTAAAGATGTTCCAAAATTTAAACAAAAACCAGAAAGTCGATGTCACAAGAACAGTAATGAGTTACACCTGTATTCACAGATTTTGATCTATTTCTTGTAGAGAAACAAATAAACATTTCTCTCAGAATGTAATCCATATGTAATGGATGTCATTACGGTTTAATCCAGCTCGATAATGGAATCCTGCCCATTTTATAAGGGTTTTCAATCCAACTTTGTTCATTTTAGAATAATTCAACCATGCAGTCTTTACTAAGGGCCTGATTCACTAAGGAACGCTATTCTGCTTATACGCACGAAACGCAGTTGCTAATATCAGCGGTGATATGTAAATGTTTGCAATCGTATTGTGATTGAAGCCTGACAGACGGACGCCCACTTCCTCTTACTCACATCCGCATACTAGGGCAACATAGTGTAACATCGAGTAACATCGGACCCATACGCACACTTAAGGCAGATCAGACCTTACTCAGACTTGCTTAATTCAGCGCACGCTATGAGGCCTCAGGCTGCGTCTGGTATTGCAATGGCTAATTTGTGAACGCCCATGCACTGGCACGTCTGCGTTCGTCCGATCACCCACCCATCACCACCCACAAACGGCTCTTCCTGTCAATCACTCCGCCTTGGGTCTGCGTATCCTCTGCGATCGCAGTCCTGATCGCACGTCTGGCTCCCGCATGTGCACTGCAATGCATACACATGCGCAGTGTGAATTAATTGGCCGATTGCATGCGTATAAGCAATTGCATTCCTTGATGAATCAGGCCGTAAATTCTGTATGCAAAAATGGTTTACAACAGCGGCTCCCAAACTTTCTTGAGTAACGGCGCCCTAGGGTACCAGCATATTTTACACGGCATCCCTAGGCCAAAAATATCTTGAGAAATTCTGAATTTTTTTTTAATTAAGTAAATTGTGCTTATCTGTCATCCTAAGGCTCAGTTATGGAGTGGTGGACAGGGCTGCGTTTCTAATTGTACACATTTATTTTGATTGGCAGCTGCAAGCATTGGTTTTGCCTATCGCACTGATCATAAATAATTTGATTTGGTCCCAGACCACCAACCTGAGGCACCCCTGCAAGAGCCCTGAGGCACCATAGTTTGGGAACCACTGGTTTACGGTTTAAGTCCAATTATTGAAGATTACAGCATATCTCACAGCAGTCACAGACAAAATAAAGGTGCCTACACACATAGCGATGTGCTCACGATCCGACCTAAGGCACAATTTCCCCTGAACTCTCCCCAGGCAGTCGTGGTCACGATTTGGAGTAAAAAATGTCCAATCTGACTTAAGATCTATCGTGCATCCAGTGCATTGTGTCCCAGATTGGCAAATCTGCCCTACAGCACAGCAGATCTGAAGATGCGATGTGCGACGAGCGGGGACACGCATCGGCATCGTGAGTAGAAACTCACGATTTGGGCATATTTTACATGAATTGTCGTCACGATTCGTCAAAATCGGGCAAATTGTGTAAAAAAATCGCCATGTGTGTAGACACCTTAAGTCTTTGTGTGTCAGTAGCTTAGAGCTGACGCTGCCTGCGTGCAGGAAAACAGCTGACAAACTAGGCTGATAAATCACAGATGTGAAAAGCACCTAAATGCCTTTTGCCTGCACAAAGGTCAGTGTTGTGTGGACACAAGAGGTGTGAGGAAGGAAATCTGGCAAGTTTTATCAATTGTAGGGGGAGGTTCTGGCACAGTATTATCATTTATTACAATTACTCAATGTCTCTAATTTCCTGTGACAGATGTAATTGTTTGTCAATATACCTGATTAATTATATAGACCAATTTGCAATTTGAACATTAATGAAATTCTTAAGATAGGTACATAGGGAATAGGATTGAAATAATGATGGCTGTTTATCCACCGGTTCAAATCCCAACTACGGCAGCTCGACAGGAGGACATCCCGACGCTGACTAGTAAGATAGACAAAGAAAGACTGCGCTCTAATGTCTATGCTGGGACACCAGTCTAACACACATGAATAAATATCACAAATTTATTGCATAAGAATACATAAATCACACTATATCAATTATTGAATAAAAAAAGTACAAAAGATATAAATTGCAGTTGATCAGACTCTCATTTAAAACCATATACATACACTAATAGATCAATACAAACAAACATGAATGAAAATAAAAATCAATCTTGAGAATATTCAATCTAGTGTTACTTGTAACTAGTAGAAAGTTGCAATAATCCTGGAGATCCTTAAAAATTCAGGTCTAAGTAACAATGTTTCCTTTCATAGATAGAAAAGTAGAATTAGTACCATTGACCTGGGTTGTATGGCATGCACGTAATCAGTCAGAATGCTAGAGGTTGAAATTAAGGCCCTGATTCAGAGCCGGACGCTCTGACCAGAGCGCTCGCTCTGAATCAGGGCCCTCCTCCATTAATATGGAGCGTCCTCCTGGACGCTCGTATAGCTGTGGGTCACCACCCACAGCATATACGAGCGTGCAAAAAGATGGTCGTGATGGTCCATCGCGACCATCGGACTTGCGAGGGAAACCCTGCGGTCGGGTTTCCCAGCCGCAAGGCCAGGAGTGATTTTGGCTCTATCAGAGCCAAAATCACTCCCACTGACATCACTAGTGATGTCAGTGGGGCCGGCTTCAGACGGTAGGCGTTCCCATGGGAACGCCTCCGTCTGGCAGGCACGCCCCCGGCACGCCCAACAAAGGGGGCGTGCTGTCAATCAACATCAACAGCACGCCCCCTTTGGTGCAAGACCCGGAGCGATGGAAAGTCCTTCGCTCGCCGGGTCTCGCGCAGGCGCACGACGGAGCTCCCTCCGTCGTGCGCATGCGCAGTGGGGACGATCGACCTTGCGAGTGGGTCTGAATGACCCCCTAAGTCCTGTACAATATATTAGTACAACGTATACATCAAGGAAACTTCATTAGCATCTCTTGGGTATGTACACCTATAACAACCACCCAGATAATAAAAAGAGAGTGGCTGCTTGTAACAGGTAAATTCCAGCGTGATGTACCAGCTGGGCTTCAATTAGTATCTCCAAAATAGGTAGCCGAGTCTCTGTATATAATAACGTGGGTGACGCTGTAATCACTTGTGGTTACTCACGTAATGAATCACAAACATTTAGCCATTTCAAGACCAAGTGACATAGGTGGCAATCAAGTAGATCAGCATCCTTAGAGCTCCATAATATGTGTTAGCCCTCTGCTACAAAGCGGTTTGTGCCGCAATGCACCGTCAGTTTAGATCAAGGGCCCAGGTGCTGCAGAATGGCAACTGCTTGTAGCAGATGAATATCCAGCGTGGTGTGTCCGCTAAGGTTAGTAGCGATCTCCGGAATATATTAGCCGGGTGACGGGACGTAACGGGGACAGTACTATAAACGGTGATAGTCACTCACATTGAGGTTCACAGACAGATCTCCGTCTCAGGATCAGACAGCGTCAGTGACAGGTGGTTAAATCCGCGTCCTTACAGCTCCGTGGTATATGTCAGTCCTCCGCAATCTCAGCTTGTTATAAGAGCAGCCAGGTATAGAGATGGGCATTAGATATAAATAGGATCTCCAGTCTCCTTGGTGGGAACGGCAACGCGTTTCGGCTACTGCTGTAGCCTTTTTCAAGCCTAGGTGTTGCCCTGTATCCGTTATTTAGTTTAAATAACCCTAGAATGGAATTGAATGGTCAGTCAATCAATCTAATTAGTTTATTTTAACCCATAATAGTCTATTCAAGGTTCCATCCAGCACAGCTTGTAATTAACCACATATAGCCTTGGCCAATTACAGAGCTACTTAAATGTATCCTACTGGTTAAACTAATTGTTTATAAATTTATATATATAGTAAAACAATTAATAAACATATAAATATGTAAAAATATATAGAAAAACAAAAAAATATAAAAAAATATAGATATATAAATAATTACATTATTCAAAAATATTATAACATAATAAAACATAATAGTCAGTCTAGTGTCCCAGCATAAATATGACCCAATAAATCGGGATAATTCTATTAGACTTCATAAATATATCTGTCTATCTCAAAAAACATCTATATATTAAAAAAGAAGTAATAAACAAAAAAATATTAAATTACATTTATATGTTTAAACAAACACAAATAATATTACTAAACGATATTCGAATAATATAGTAATGAAATATAAAGAAAAAGTCACTAACCATAATCCCATTAACAGCATTAGCAACAATATCAATATTAATATGGATAACAGTCATAATAGTATTATTAACCACATTAATAATAGAGGTAAAGATATAATTTGTATAGAATCAGTGACCATTCAATAAAAAAATACTATGTATACACACTACTGATTTCAAAAGAAAAAATTCTTAGGGGAGAAGAGAAACTAAAAAGAGAATTAAGTTTGGCAGTTTTCCGTTTAAGTAATGATGGAAATAGGGGTGGAAAAATGCTATCAACTTAGGTAACATTAGCATCCCTCCACACCTCTACCCCACAATATATCATAATACCAATTAACACAAACCTACACTAAATTAGTAGACATAGAAGATATATCGGTATATGAATCTCCACATCCATATATAAACACACACACACCTATCAACAGGTGCAGTATATATGGATGGAGAAACTGACAAGATAAACATATATATAATTACGAAACCTAAAATAGTAATCAGATTCAAACTAAGTAAACCAGGCAAAATCCAAGGGGATATATAGTAAAAATTGAAAAATTGGCTAAGATATTAATTGTATTCATTGAAGGGGATCTATAGGGATAGGTAATACAAATTATATATAAATAAATAAGAATAACATAAATATATAAATATATAAATAAGGATAAATAATGAATAAAAGTCTTATAAATAATAATAAAAAATAAATAATAATAATAATAATAAATATAAACTAAGGGGTGGGAGGGGGAAGGGGGAGGGTAAAAAAAGGGTGGGGTTTTGGGGGGTGGGGTGGGCAATGACCGATCAGTTGACCAAACAGTACATAAAGATCGGTGACGGTCCACTCCAAGACCCCACATATCACATCAATCACAAAATTCCAGTGCCTCATTCAGACCGTCCGGAGAGAGTGTTTGGAGTTTAAAAATCCATTTAGACTCAGCTTCACAAAGTCTTCTATATCTATCGCCACCCCTCTTCGTAACATCTATATGTTCTATCCCCATAATTCTCAGACAAGCAGGGTTATTCTGATGTGCCTCAGAGAAATGTCTGGAGACACTATGTGTCACCAGACCTTTGAGAACATTGAGTCTGTGTTCACGAAAGCATTCTTTAAGGGTCCTAGTCGTTTGACCCACATATTGTATAGAGCATTCACAGCTAAATACATATATAACATAAGTGGATTCGCAATTAATAAAGCTAATGATATCAAATACATTTTCTGTTTTTATTGCTGTGACCTGTTTACTCTTAATAATATGTTTGCATGTAAGGCATCTTGTACGGTTGCAAGGGTAACACCCTTTAGGTTTCTCTGGAAGCCAAGTATTGCTTTTAATAGTCTCTTTATCACGTCTGGTAAATGTACTAGGAGCAAGGAAAATTTTAAGATTCCTTTTCTTTTTAAAAACATTATTCGGTTTGGGACTAATGTTGAATGAAAGTATTGGGTCACATAATAAAATTTTATAATTTTTATTTATAATTGACTTAATTCTTGTAGATTCATTATTGTATTGGGAAATAAATAATAAAGAAGTATCTTTATTCATAGGTTTAGTAATTGCTTCTAAAGATATAGGGATATCAGTATTCTCTAAAACGTCAGATGATTTGATAGTGGCACTGGCATGAGGGGTAGTGTTATTACGCTTAGACCTATATGCTGTTTCTGCATGAATTTTGGCACTCTCCACTAATCCAGGGGGGTAACCTTTCATTAGAAAGTTTTCTTTCAATTTGTCAGCATGCAGATGAAAATCCTCATCTCTCGTACAATTTCGCCTAATCCTCCCCATTTGGCTCTTTGGGACATTATCAATCCATGGACGATAATGTCCACTTTGGTAGTGGAGATATGAGCTTGAGTCCACTTGTTTTGTATAAAGGGTCGAGATGATTTTATCATCTGCAGTCGACAAAGAAACATCTAAAAAATCAATAGAGGTGTGACTAAAGTGCAAAGTGAACCACAAATTAAAAGTGTTTGTGTTAAGGAAAGAAGTAAAATTAGTGTCAGACAAACTATCCCCATTCCAAATAAAAAATAGGTCATCTAAATAGCGTCCATAGAATACCAGATTCGCTCCGGCTAGTCCATCCCAGTTAAAAGAATTCTCAAATATGCCCATGTATAAGTTGGCAAAGCTCGGAGCGAATCTAGTGCCCATGGCCATTCCGTGAATCTGTAAGTAGTGGGTGGAGTCAAAAACAAAATTATTATGTGTCAAAATAAACCGAATACACTTCACCAAAAAATCCCGTAAATCGTGAGAGATCTCGACATATTTATCCAATACTCTTCTAACTGCGTGGATCCCAGCCTCATGTGGGATATTGGTATAAAGAGCCTGGACATCCAGGGTAAAAAAAGCATATACCGGACGCCAGGTGATGGTACTCAATTTATTTAGGAGATCTGAGGTGTCTCAAATATGTGACTTCTGAGTGACAACATATTTTTGTAAAAAGTGATCAACAAAGAATGATAAATTAGATGTGAGTGAATTAATCCCCGAAATAATAGGACGCCCTGGTGGTGAAATTAAAGATTTGTGAATTTTAGGTAAATAATAAAACACCGGTGTAGTAGGGTGACTAATAAACAAAAAGTAAAATTCATCTTTATTGATGATATCTCTGTCTATAGCATCATCTAACAGAATTTTCAGTTCCTTCTGAAAAAGTGATGTTGGGTTAGATCCTAAGATCTGATAGAAACAAGTGTCGTGAAGCTGCGTCAAGGCCTCCTTAATATAATCCTCAGTGTTCAGGATGACCACTCCACCGCCCTTATCTGCGGGCTTAATAATGATGGAGCCGTCATCCTGAAGATTCTTTAAAGCCAATCTCTCACCCCGTGTCAAATTTCTCCTCCCAAGATCCCTATTGGGATTAGAATTACACAAGGTTTGGAATTCTTTAAATGTGTTTTTTATAGAATAATTGTATACTAGCACTTTTGTGGCTGAGTGGATAAAAGTTAGATTTATTTTTAAATTTAGTTCTATCTATGGAAGGGGGAATACCTTTTATGTCAAACATTTTGGTTTCTTCCTCTCTTATACCACCCTCAGCTTGTAGTGTTTGCAAAATAGACACATATTCCAAATCATACGTATCCAAAAAAAATTGGATCATCATTCTTGTCCAATTTCTCTTTTTTAAGCTTGGAGAAAAAATATCGTTGTCTACAAAGAGATCTTACATAGCGGTTAAGTTCGGTGAATAGATTGAATAAATTAGGGTTAGTACTAGGGGCAAAATTCAAACCCTTAGAAAGAAGAGAAGTTTCAGTGTCGCTCAGGGGCCTAGTTGACAAATTAAAAATACCACTCTTGCTTAATGAAATCTTGGACGTCTGAGGTCTCCTTCCTCCCATTCCCCTCTTTCCCCTTGCTCTCTTGTTCTTTTTGGGGTTCTTATTTGGAGGGGTAGGTATCGATTGCGATATGGGAAAGCCCTCCAATCTTTGTCTCGATTGGGAAAATCCCGTTGATGTGCCTGATTTATCTTATTTTTGGGTCTTGCTCCTAAATCAAATCTAGGAGATCTAATCGGGGCTGTGATATTTCTATCCATATTAGTAGATTCATTATTAGGATTAGTGTTAATATTGGTTCTAATTGGTCTCGATCTATAGGGAGGTTCTTGTGGTGAATTAAATCTCTGATTAGAGAAATATCTCTGTCTCGGATATGATCTTTTCTGATATCTATTGGAATAGGTGTGTGACACATTATCATCTCTTGATAATTTCTGTTTTTTCTTAGCTATTAACTCTTTCTCATACGTCATTATAGTCTGACTTAATTCTGATTCTCTCCTATTAAATTCTGGGTCATCTTTAAATTGTAATAAGTCCTTTTGACTCTGTTCAATTTGTTTAGTAACTTTCTCTATTTTCCTCTCTCTATAACTGATAAGGGATTTGACCAGAGAAACAGAACAACGCTTAAGTGCCATTTCCCATTCTTTGGTTAATTCTGGATCGTCATTAATAGAAAGATGTTTATTTATTTGTAAACCTTTCGGTTTCCTGTCCAGTTCTATATATTTTGACAGAAAAACACTGTCTAGCCAATGCCTACTCTCAGTTAGTAAGAGAGATTCCAGTTCCAAGAAGCTATGATTCATATCTGGTTTTAAATCATCAACATCAGTTTCATCATCAAATCTCGATAAGAGTTCCTCTCTCCTAATTCTCCTATTTTTAATCCACGACAATTCAGT
Source organism: Taudactylus pleione (assembly GCA_031769625.1). Lineage (NCBI taxonomy): Eukaryota > Metazoa > Chordata > Amphibia > Anura > Myobatrachidae > Taudactylus > Taudactylus pleione. The sequence goes on from JAUIMM010000261.1 coordinate 3,637,323, forward strand.
CATATTGATCCTCCTGTCAAACAGGCAACTGGGATGACAAATTGGTTAGAACAAAGAAAGGTTATAGAAACCCAGCGCTAGTAAGGCAGAGGGAACAAACACTAAATCAGCAGTCAAAATAAGGTAATTGCCAACCTTATAAAAACAAACACCTAGGCTTGAAAAAGGCTACAGCAGTAGCCGAAACGCGTTGCCGTTCCCACCAAGGAGACTGGAGATCCTATTTATATCTAATGCCCATCTCTATACCTGGCTGCTCTTATAACAAGCTAAGATTGCGGAGGACTGACATATACCACGGAGCTGTAAGGACGTGGATTTAACCACTTGTCACCGTCGCTGTCTGATCCTGAGACGGAGATCTGTCTGTGAACCTCAATGTGAGTGACTATCACCGTTTACAGTACTGTCCCCGTTACGTCCCGTCACCCGGCTAATATATTCCGGAGATCGCTACTAACCTTAGCGGACACACCACGCTGGATATTCATCTGCTACAAGCTGTTGCCATTCTGCAGCACCTGGGCCCTTGATCTAAACTGACGGTGCATTGCGGCATAAACCGCTTTGTAGCAGAGGGCTAACACATATTATGGAGCTCTAGGGATGCTGAAATAGCTAAATGTCTGCGATTCATTACATGAGTAAATACAAGTGATTACAGCGTCACCCACGTTATTATATACAGAGACTCGGCTACCTATTTTGGAGATACTAATTGAAGCCCAGCTGGTACATCACGCTGGAATTTACCTGTTACAAGCAGCCACTCTCTTTTTATTATCTGGGTGGTTGTTATAGGTGTACATACCCAAGAGATGCTAATGAAGTTTCCTTGATATATACGTTGTACTAATATATTGTACAGGACTTAATTTCAACCTCTAGCATTCTGACTGATTACGTGCATGCCATACAACCCAGGTCAATGGTACTAATTCTACTTTTCTATCTATGAAAGGAAACATTGTTACTTAGACCTGAATCTTTAAGGATCTCCAGGATTATTGCAACTTTCTACTAGTTACAAGTATCACTAGATTGAATATTCTCAAGATTGATTTTTATTTTCATTCATGTTTGTTTGTATTGGTCTATTAGTGTCTGTGTATGTATATGGTTTTAAATGAGAGTCTGATCAACTCCAATTTATATCTATGTATTTTTTTTTATTCAATAATTGATATAGTGTGATTTATGTATTCTTATGCAATAAATTTGTGAAATGTATTCATGTGTGTTAGACTGGTGTCCCAGCATAGACATTAGAGCGCAGTCTTTCTTTGTCTATTTTGTTTTTATAAGGTTGGCAATTACCTTATTTTGACTGCTGATTTAGTGTTTGGTCCCTCTGCCTTACTAGCGCTGGGTTTCTATAACCTTTCGCTGACTAGTAAGAACCTTAACCCTCCCTTCTCCACCCCTTTAGAGTTGCCTAACCCTAAAACCAGGGGGGGGTATGCCTAACCCTAAGTCCCGCCGGGGGTTCCTAAACCTAACCCCCCCTTCCCGCATCCTAAACCTAACCCTCCCCCTAGTGGCACCTAACTCTAACCACCCCTCCCCTAGCCTAACCTTAACCTTCCCCTGGAGGTGCCTAACTCTAAGTTCCCTCAGGGGTCCCTAAACCTAACCCCCCAGTCCCTGGGCTAAGTAGTATACTTACCCGGCTCTTGACGATCGGGATGACGGGTGTTGGCCTTCCGGCGTCGGGATTAAGATAGGTGTCGGCATGTATGGTCATGAGTTAGACTGGCGGCATCGCATCCGTCGGTCTATTAACTACATCCTGTACATAGATAGTACATCATTCCTTAGCCTACAGCTATCTGATAATGGGGGAGATGCATCAATGGGAAAAATGCGGTCAAACCCCGAAAATGCGGGTTTGACCGCATTTCTCATATGCACTAAGCTTCGGAGTGTAATGCACTCCGGGGCTTAGTTGTGGAGGGTAACGCCATCTTCCTGATGGCGTTACCCATAGAAGCCTCTGGGCTTCTTTTCAATCGATTCCCTCCCAGCACCCCCTGCGGCACACACAGAAGGATGCTGGAGGGGCTTCAGAGTCATATACCCGGAAGTCCCTCCACCGAAAGGGCCGCTCTTACCGACAGAGCGGTCTTTTGCGGTGATCGTCATGCATACCGGTGTTACAGACACAGCCCCTACAATTAATGACACTGCTGCTGAACAGCTACAGGTACAAAGAAAGCATCCTGGGTGTTAATGACAGCCAGGACCAATAGGCAGAGCGGCCATAGAGAGTCCCGGTTGCCTAGTAACTGTCTGGTGTATGGGCCATTGCGGCTGGCGTGAAGCGGTGCCCCGGTCACTTAGCAACAACTCAATATCTATAGTATAAATGCGTTTTTAGAGAAATTTTATTGATCATTTTATTACCCACATTTTGCATACACTCCAATAGTGGCACCTATCTAACAATATAACCTCCAAAACATGAGGTTACCGCTACTTTTACTTCTGGTTTTTAAAACTTCCATTTTTATTTGAGTCAATAAAGTTTTTATTACTATTTTAGAAGCACTAATGCTCTACTCTAGCAATCCTTGATAAAGTGCCAATGTGCATGAAACGTGTTAAAGCTGAAGACAGGTTGCCGGAGTGATGTCATCAATATCGGCCTACCGCGGCCAGGTGCTCCCTGATCACACACTAATAGTTCCCAGCTGATTCCCACATCACTCACTGCATAGTAATGGGCAAGTCGGCCAGCAGCAGAACTTACCCACCCATAGAAGGAATTCACAGAACAGGAACCTATCAGAACAATAACAACAATTTATGTTCATCCTCGCATCCACCAAATTTTGCTCAAAAGAATATAAACATTATATATTGTTCAATAATTGAACCTCCTATTTTACAAGTGCCACTACACTTTGACAGCGCTCTTAATTATCGATTTGATAAAATATAAAAAAAAATTAAAAACAAACACGGGGTGCCAACCCAGGGCACAGAGGCTACGGTACTGTCTCCATGTGCTCACACATTGTATTCTCCTCATTGCATAATCTAGCATAATAACTACAGCTTGGTGACCTTATCTGCGTATATGGGTAAACTAAAAGACATAACGGAAGCACTATTGTCGTTTCCTTTTTTACTTTCTGGAAGTTGGTACTCTCTTAAGAGCAGATTCCATATAACAATTTCCCATTCTCTCTCTCTATTCTCTATTTAGCCTATCCCTCACTCCTTCTCCACCTCTGCCTCCGAAGGCTACCATCACAAAGCGTAATCTTGAGGCTATTGACACTATAGCCTTATCCTACCTGCTCAACTCACTTCTCTCCCCCATTGTGTCTCTCTTCTGCCCTGACTAAGCTGTTTCCCTATACAATGTCTCTGTCTCCCCAATCCTCTCCCTCCTTCCTCACTGTCTGCACTGCACTTTGCCACCCATTTCACATCTAAAATTTAACCCATATGCCAGGACATCACATCCCATCAGACCCTCATCACTCCATCCCCTTATTTCCCAGCCTGGCAATCCCCATCCTCCCCATTCATTTTGCCATCTATGACTTCGTTCTCCCAAGTATCTGGATATTAAATCATTGCCCTAATCAGCAGTGTCCTTAGTAGTAGTCCTTTCCCCCCCAGCAGTGCCCCTAGTAGTAGTCCTTTCCCCCCCCAGCAGTGCCCTTAGTAGTAGTCATTTCCACCCCAGCAGTGCCCTTAGTAGTAGTCCTTTCCCCCCCAGCAGTGCCCTTAGTAGTATTCCTTTCCCCCCCCAGCAGTGCCCTTAGTAGTAGTCCTTTCCCCCCCAGCAGTGCCCTTAGTAGTAGTAGTAGTTTGTTCCCCCCAGCAGTGCCCTTAGTAGTAGTTCATTCCCCCCCAGCAGTGCCCTTAGTAGTAGTCCTTTCCCCCCCAGCAGTGCCCTTAGTAGTAGTCCTTTCCCCCCCTCAGCAGTGCCCTTAGTAGTAGTTCGTTCCCCCCCAGCAGTGCACTTAGTAGTAGTCCTTTCCCCCCCCAGCAGTGCCCTTAGTAGTAGTTCGTTCCACCCCCAGCAGTGCCCTTAGTAGTAGTCCGTTCCCCCCCCAGCAGTGCCCTTAGGAGTAGTCGTCCCCGCCCCCAGACACAAACACACACACAGGAAAAAAAAAAGAAATCTACACTTACCTTAATCCCCGCTCCGGCATCTGCTCCTCCGTCCGGCATCCTCCCGGGCCGGCCCGCTCTGCATGATAGGAGAGACATCATCGTCTCTCCCATTAGCCACTGCGGGGGCCATATGACGGAGGCTTCGGCAGTGGGCCGCAGCGCAGCAGCCAATGAGAGTCTGTGTGACTCTCATTGGCTGCTAAAACAAACAGCTGCTGGCGCCGGCGGCTGTGTGTTTGTGCTGTGTAGTGCGGATGGCACTTATGTGCCGTCCACACTACCGCCCTGCCCCAAGCTGATGCAGCAGTGTGGGGGCCCTCTGTGTGTGGGGGCCCATTGACGACCGTCCCTGTCGCCCCCCTTAATACGGCCCTGTATCTCCCTCCTATTTGCCTCCAAACACCTTGAGCGGATTGTGTACCTTACCACCTTTCTTTCCTTTCAATCCCTGGTCGCTAATCTTCCCACTCTCCCAAATTACCTCATCTTCCACAATTTCACCATCGATTGATAGCACCACCATCTCCTCTAACTCACAAGTGCGCTGTATTGAAGTTTTTCTTGACTCCTCCCTCTACTTTAAACCACACATTTAGAACCTTTTGCAGTCCTGTCATTTCCACCTTAGAAATATATCCAGTATCAGACCCTTTTCCACCCTGGAAGCAACTAAGACCCTCATCCACTCACTGATCATTTCCTGACTGGACTACTGTAACCTCCTCTTATGCTCCCTCCTCTCTCCACTCCAATCTGTCCTCAATGCTGCTGCCCAGCTCATTTTCCTCTCCAAATGTACTAGATCTGCCACCACTCTCCTACAAACCCTACACTGGTTCCCCTTCAGAACACAACGCAAACTCCTCACTATTACTTATAAAGCCCTGACCCAATCCTCTCCCATTTACATCTTGAATCTTATCTCCCATTACACTACTGCCCACCCAATTCGCTCCACAAATAAATGCCTCCTTTCCAAACAACTGATTACTTCCTCCCACTTTCGCCTCCAAGACTTTCCTCGAGCTGCTCCTTTCCTCTGGAATTCTCTGCCTCTCCCTATCAGACTCTCCACAAAACTTCAAACAAGCTCCCAAGACTCACTTCTTTATCAATGCCTTCCAGGTCTCATCCTAACCCACTGTCTCATGCTCCTAGCTCACTATCTTTCCCCTCTGTGTCACCCCTGTCTGTCTGCCCATCCCATTTAGACTGTAAGCTCTCATGAGCAGGGCCCTCTTCCCTCATGTGCTTCACCTTCCCTCACTTATACTAATACTATCTTCTTCTCCCCACTGCCTACAATGGCACATTTCCCTTGGGTATTATGACTGCAGATGCAGCAGTGTTTATAAACCATGTCAGTGTCCTGCTATGTTCTGTACTCTAAGTGACATTGTTCTTATTTTGGTCATACTGTTTCTGTCTATGTACCATACTTTCTGACTTTATAAATCTGCTCTCTAGGAGAAGCCTGGAGAGTAGACGCTGCTGGCTAGTTTGGGGGCTGGATCGTGCTCCTATATCATTAGGCCTTACCCCTGTCACAGCAAACTGCATAGAAGTCACTTAGTATTTACACAGTATCACAGACAAGATTATCTCTTGAGATTTGTCTGTTCTGCCAAGTAGTATATTTATTCACTGTAATACTATTGCCTCTTGTGTGTAATGTAAACACGACTGAATTTAATTAATTTACTTAGTGCACTGTGTTTGTCTTGCTCAGGTCTCTTCCTAGTCTGAGAACAAATTGCTTACCCTTTTGCCAAACTCATTTAAAAGACTGCTGAGTGGTTGGGGTGAGTGACGGAACCCCCGGGGACAGTGGAGTGATTGGCCTCTGGGTGCCAGCTGTCAGGTGGGCATCAGTGAGCAGGCCCTGCGACAGAGAGGGGTACAATGGGCACACAGATAAATTCATCTATAATCAGCTGGTGTAAAAAAAATTGTGTCTATTGCTAGTCGCAAGAAACTTAACAAAAAATTTTATTGCAGCAACCGCCGACAGTGCTTGAAGATTTGACACACAAAAGGCAGAGGAGCAAAGACGAGCAGGTATGCCAGAAGAACCAGGAGAAGGTAAATGTCTGTGGGTTGAAGCCTGAGGGATATCGGGGCAGGAGATGGAGACACATTGTGGGACTGGATAAAGAGACAGAAGAGGACTGGCTGGAGAGACACTGCAGGGCTGGCTTGATAGGCAGATGGGGGGCTAGCTTGAGAGACACTGAAAAGGGCTAGAGAGACAGAAGGGTGCTGGCTGGAGAGACTTGGGGAGCCAGGAAAGTCAGAAAGGACTGGCTGGAGAGACACTGGGGGGAGCTGTAGACGCAGAAGGAAGCTGGCTGGAGCTGGAGAAACACTGTGTTCACCTAACCACCCCCTGTTATCTCCCCCATAACGCTGACCACATGACATTCAATTTGAGACTGATTCCTATGTGCATACATAATCACAAAGCAATCAGTGGATATGCCTGGTACATCCTATGCTTCTACTGGAGCAATTGTGTAGTCATCCTTGGCATTGACATTATGGATGGCTGTGGCATTAGTGGACCATAATTGCCGTCTCTCCACAAAACTTCAAACGTGCTCTCAAGACGCACTTCTTTATCAAAGCCTTCCGGGTCTCATCCTAACCCACTGCCCCATGCTCCTCACTCACTATCTCTCCCCTCTGTGTCACCCCTGTCTGTCTGCCCATCCCCTTTGGACTGTAAGCTCTCATGAGCAGGGCCCTCTTCCCTCATGTGCTTCGCCTTCCCTCACTTATACTATCTTCTTCTCCCCACTGCCTACAATGGCACATTTCCCTTGGGTATTATAACTGCTGCTGCAGCAGTGCAGTCATCCTCGGCACTGACGTTATGGATGGCTGTGGCATTAGTGGACTATAATTGAATGTCCCTCTGTCAACCCGTAAAGTTTGGGCATGCCTGGTGACTATCTATCTATCTATCTATCTATCTATCTATCTATCTATCTATCTATCTATCCCAAACTATACAACCGCTTTGGGGCTCATTTACAGTTGGACATGAGTCAATTTTACGAGATGTCTTAGATGGAGCAGTGCACGGCCTCTTCAGTGGCGTACGCATACTGTAAGTGCACAAACTCTCTGAAATATTTTTCAGAAGTAGGCAAATATGTAGTGGACTCATCCTAAATAAAAGACATTGCTCTGCTTTCTCACATCTTCAAAGGCAGTGATCTCTATAGGGTCCACCGAGGATTCCACCGACTCCCGGGTGGCCCAGCCTGAGCCTGGGTACACACCATATGATGGTGCGACCCAGCAACGATATGAAGCTACGTAACAATACATCATGCGCACTGTACACACTGCACGATCCGGCATACGATGGCACAATGTATGCTGCATGTAACTGCACTGCATGCATCATTCATTGCATCATCCCATCTGACATGCAGAACAGCAGATGGGACGATGCTGTGAGTGACGGATCAGGCATACACACTATACACATACTTGCCTACATTTTTAAACTCTCCTCCGGGAGCAGCAGCCCAGAGGAGAAATGCAGGTGACTTGACGAGGGGGTGGAGCCCGACACTATGCATCACTAAGCCCCGCCCCCTCAGGGAAATGCTGCTAATCACGGGTTAATTGAAAGTAGGCGGGGCAAATAAGACAAAATTTTGTAGAAACACATCATATAGGCTCCGTCCCTTCACTGTTTACCCGTGATTCACGGGTTACCCTCCCCATGGTGCCCACTTCACTAGAAAGTGGGCAAGATGTGGGAGGGCTGCCTACTCTTCCGGGGGTGCGGGGGGATGCCCACAAGTTCGGGAGACTCCCGCAACTTCTGGGACAGTAGACAGGTGCAACTTTATGATGTGTATTATATATCGTTCTGATCCGCGCCAGTGGCAAATGCAGGATTTTTAGCGGGGGGTTTCTATATATATATATATATATATATATATATATATATATATATATACACACATGCATAAACACGATATATATATATATATATAAATATTTATATATATATATATACACATATACCTTGTTAGATATACACTGTGTTTGTGTGTGTAGATTTTATATATATATATATATATAAATAATATAGTATATGTGTGAGACATACTCAGCAAACATACAGTACACACACACACAGCATTCAGCACATACACACTTAGCATTCGAACAGCATACATACACATATTGAAGCATACACACGCAGCATACTTACTAAGTACAAACACAGACACACACATAACATACTAATAACAGCTTTTCCTACTGCTAGCTGCGGACGTCCTCCTAAGTTCCGGGCTGCTGGGCGGCAGCGATCCTCCCTCAGGCTCTCCCGCGCTCCCTCTGGGAGGACTGTGTAGAGATTGCGGTGTGCTGCCCGGACCCTGCCCGTTTAGCTGTCAGCTCTTCCGTGTCAAGTGATGTGAAAGCCACCTGACGCGTAAGCGCTGACAGCGCTAATGGTAGCTGAAGGGGATAGTGGGTGGTCCGCGGGCTGGTGCAGAGACGGAGACAAGGTTGTCTCCGTCTCTGGAAAAAAAAGTGACCTGTCAGGGGGGGTTTCTGGGGGCTTAGAAATCCCCCCTGCGTGCGCTACTGCGCGCTGGAACAATATAGCATACAATACATCGTATAGTGTATACCCTGCTTGGTCTCTGTACACACTGAAAGCAACAGATACAATTGAAACACTTATTTTCTGTTTTCATCCTGTGGTTCAGTGTGATTCTAAGACCGTGCTTTATTACATCAGAATATTCCATCCCATCACTCTGTATGTCTCACATGTTCCATCAGTTTAGGCTGTAAGTACCTAAGGGCATGGATCTCATATAGGGGTCTATTTACTTAGCAGTGTTAGGAGACAGAATGAAAAGTGATAAGGTGCCAGCCAATCAGCTCCCAACTGTCATTTTTCAAACACAGCCTGTGAGATGACAGTTGGAAGCTGATTGGCTGGCACCTTATAACTTTTCACTTTGTCTCCTAACACTGTAAATAGACACCTTAGTGAATAACAATTTGTACATTTTGATGGGCAGTTATGCGGTTAGATGATAGGAGCTGCTTAGCCCGTGTCTAACAGCCAGCAGAGGTTCCCGAACTCCGCCACTACAGTCCCTTAAGGATATCCATGCTTGAGCAATGGGACTTAATTGGACTCAAGCATGGATATTCTTAAAACATGGTCTGTAATTTGCAGAGTTTGGGAACCTCTGACCTACAGTTTAGGAATAGGTTTAAAACATATGCACATTGATGGATAAATATGAAAGTGCTCTATTATCATTTTCTTTCCATAGCTCAGAAAAAAATGACATTAACCTACCAATACCCTCTTTCAGCAAATGATCACCGGCCTTTGTCTACATGAGAAATGAGATCTATCTACATAGGGGCAACATGCTTGGAGTATATTTCAGTGCTCTTAACTATAACTACTTGGAGTATGAAACGAGCACATTTAATACTTAGGGGCCCTATTCATCAAACCAAAAGTTTAGTTTTTAAGCTATTTGTTTCCATAATTATGTATCAGTAGTATTCATGAAAAGACTAATATCTCCTTGTTAAGTCCGAGTCCATTAATTTCTACACTCATATATTAATATGGGGATGTCGAAATGACTGTATTGATTTTCGGTATTTGATGATATAAATGTGCGCCATCTCCAGAAGGCATAGAGCCCCCCGAAAGTGCTAACAAGCTGCCGTTTACATGGCACATCAGCTTGTGTAGCAGATCTACCTGCTGCTGTGCATTCCAGTCCCCTCGTGTCCGGCAGCGGCTGCCCCCTCCTCCGCTCATCACGCTGCCTACTTGTATTGTGTCCTCTGTGCCAGTCCGGTGGCGCCCGCTCCCTCCTCTGATGTCTCTGTCAGCGCAGCCCGGCTCCCTCCTCCATCCCTAGGCTCCGGCTGCATTGTGTTCTCCCCGGCACTCCATGCTGCCGGGAAACATCTCCCCTCTATTCCCCGGTGGCACTTGTAAGTAAGCTTATTAATTAACTTTATTTATTATTATTATTATTATTATTATTATTAGTAGTAGTAGTAGTAGTAGCACTTAGTGCCACTGGGGACAGAGAGGGGAGATGCTCCCGGACAGCAGCAGCAGCGCCGGGGAGAACATGGATAAGATTCTTTATAAAAAATAAATATATATTAAATTAAATTACCGCAGCTGTAAGCGGAAATCAATGCTGCACATGCACCACTTCTGTGAATGGAAGCGGCACATGTGCAGCACTGATTACAGCTGCTGTAAAGGCCCCCATACATCAGAAACTGATTGCAGCAATCGTGCAATTTGCAATCGATTGTGTATAAAAATCTTTCCCTTTTTCAATCGATTGCAGATTGCAGAACTGTCACAATCGATTGAAAAATGGAAAGATTTTTATACACAATCGATTGCAAATTGCACGATTGCTGCAATCAATCTCTGATGTATGGGGGCCTTAAGTTAGAGCAGATAGGGAAAAGTATCTATTTTCCTAAGAGCTGTCATCACAAAAATGTCAGCTTTTTGGAATATATACTGATGGAGAGGAGGAATGATGAATTCCTCCGGTAATTAGGTAGAACTCCATGCGAGTTCTAAACCCAATTATCTCCATCGATATTTTAGTAATGATGAATAGGCCCCTAGGTATGGGTATTAAAGAATATAAGCGTTTGACATAATTATATGCTATAGAAGGGGCAGAGATACAAAAGATCAGAGCTGCAACTAGACTTTTTGGTGCCCTGTGCCAGGAATTGCATTGTGCTTATCTTGGATGCGCGCATGAAGGCAAAATGTGCGAATTATAAGGCGAAGTGTGCGACTTTTTTACAAAATGGAAAATCGTGGTGGGTTACACTGTAAATGCGCAACAGCAGCCTAAAATAATCTCCCAAGTTAAATGGAAATCACCACATCCATAAATACATGTACAGTTAAAAAGGTAACACAGGAGATACCAACAGGCGCTAATAATAAAAAATACTTAAATATGCATGATGAACTGGGACAATCCTTATATTGCTTGAAGTTCTTTGCATACAATTCATCCTCAAGGATCATCACCGTAGATTCTCTCCATATAGTGTATATGTAAGGAGAGATGAATAGGGGGTCATTGAGGGGTACTTTCAAAAACAATCAAAAAATTGTTCCTTATAATATTCGTGTGTGCTTCAGATAGTGCGTACCCAACTCACATAGAATATATATGAGTGTCTCCCATAAAGGTATCTTTAAACGTTCACAACCGTGATATGTGTGGTAAAAGGAAAGTGCCGCATACCATTCACTCACATCAAAGGAAGTTGGGAGAAATCACATAAAGGTATCTTTAATAATAGCTTAGTGCGTACCTAACTCACAATTCTCATGGAGTTTTAACTGCACATCAAGGTATCTTTCTTTTCCCCTTTGTTCTCAAAACATCATCACAAATCGATTAATGCTTCCAGAAATATTAAGTTCCAGTAAAAAAATTTATTCACACAGATATTCCGATGGTACAGTAAAAAATCAATTGTAGCAATACATAAAAAACATGAAATGAAAAATACAAAAAGTTAAAAATAGTAAAAAAATAACTAGCCAGAGGTAGTCTAAATAGCTAACTGGAATATATGAAAAAATCCAGCAGACAAAGAGTAAAAAAATGACATACCTCCGGATTCCAAAAAAATCATGCACCTTCTCAATCTGTCAACGCGTTTCAGCTCTCCTTGGGAGCCTTTGTCAAGACATGGGATAAGGTGCATGATTCTAGCATATATATATACCAATGGTCACCAATCATCTCTCATAAGAGGGGGAGTTCCCGCCCGATATCGGAAGATTGATTGGGCCAAAGAAACTTCAATCACCTCCGGTGGGATGGATCAGCCAAAAACCGATCTGGAGATTGCCTCCACATCCGGCCATGCGTCCATAACCGGAAATGACATACCCGCATCCGTCAACAGACGCGGGAATAGTATCCGGCATATCAGGTCTCCTGTCAGCGTGACTCTCACATCGAGCCTACTTCCAGTAACGCAGTGTGGTGGAACGCTCACCGAGTCATATTCACCGCCGGAAATGACACACACATGTCATCACACATGAGATCGATGCGGTAACCATAGTAACCTCTATAAGTTAAAAAACATAGCAACGACTCTACCAAAATGAATACAATAAATCAACATATAATAATCAATTATAAACATTAAAAAGGAAAACAGAAAAATTATAATAAGGGAGACAGGAAAATTATAATAATTGACAATAATTATCTTCAACAATTGATTCTTCCCTATATGATGTAGGAAGAGTTTTCAAGTCTCCTTCCACTTTCTTTAGATCTGTAACCGAGTTGTTTATTCCTTAGAGTAAATTCCTCTGAGCAGGCAGTTCATGTAAAACATACAACAAGATATCCATAATCCAGTGGTCATAAGACAATCTAGGGCTAAAGAAACAGATATTAAGGACCAGTTCGAATCAAGGAAACAATTTTAACTCAAAGTCCTTGTTGAGCCCCCTTGGAATTAGAGTCTTGTATGTATATATAAAGTTAATTTCCATTCTAGCTAACAGGGATGTAATGTCTGCGCATCTCCTATTGGGTTTGATGACTTTAAGCCCATAAAAGCCCACTATTTTAGTATGTGAACAATTATGCTTCTCCTTAAAATGTGATGCCAGGGAATGAGTATCAAAACCTTTTTTAATGTTCCGGAGATGTTCCCCAATACGTACTTTTAAAGGTCTTGTGGTTGGTCCTATGGAAACCATGTTACAGACACATTTCACAGCATAGATGACATTATTACTGTTACAAGTAATGAAATCTTTGATTGGGACATTCACTCCGTTTATTTCTACATTTTCAATTTTACTTCTCCCTTCACTTTTAATTAATTTACACGCTTGATAACCTCCACATATAAAAAAACCTTTTGACATGACAGTGGAAAAATTCTTATTCTTGCCAACCAACATACTACTGACTAGTTTAGATTTCAAACTGGGTGCCTTCCTGTAAATATTGGTTGGTTTCTCTGGTACCAATGATCCTATTTTAAAAAGGCCCCAATGCTTCATCAAAATTTTCTCAACATCTCTGTGTGCTGACTGGTATATTGTGTGACAAATGCCCACTGATACTTTTCATTAGATTTGGAGCTATTATGTGGTACATTAAATAAATCTTTGCGTTCCAGTTCTTTAATTGCTTCAACAGTTCTGCTTACTTTGTCCTTATCAAGCCCACAAGCTACAAACCTGTCCTCCATTTTTTTTTGCTTGATCTATAAATACTTTTTGTTCTGTGCAATTTCTTTTGAGTCTTTTTAATTGTCCAACAGGAATGGAATTTAACCAGTTATCATGATGACAGCTTTTAGCCCCTATATAGGAACCAGAATCTGTCAGCTTAGTGTAGGTCTTAGTGTGTATGATACCATCTTTTATATAGACTTATGTCTAAAAAATTAATGGTAGAGTCACTGATGTCAAATGTCAAAAGTATATTTTTATCATTATCATTCAGAATGTTACAGAAAGCTTCTAAACTTGTTCTTCCACTTCTCCAAACAAAAAAAGATGTAATCAATATACCTGCGATAGGACACTAGGCTCGCTCCGAGGTGCCCACAGCTCCACACAACCTCTTCCTCCCATTGACCCATGAAGAGGTTGGCATAACTCAGAGCGAACCTAGTGCCCATTGCGGTACCTATCCTTTGTAGGAAAAAATCATCAGAAAAAAAATTGTTGGAGAGGATAAATTCAATGCCTTCTAGTATAAAATCTTGTAAATCCCTTGATAAATTGGATTTATCCAATGTCATTTTGATAGCTTCCAGACCTATGGAATGATCGATAATCGTATACAATGAATTAACATCACATGTGACTAACAAGTCACCCTCTTCCCAAGTAATAGTTTCTAATGTAAGAAGAAAATCACGAGTATCTTTAAGATGTGATTTGTTGAGCGAAACCAAAGGTTGCAAGTAAAAGTCAATAAATTCTGAAAGTCTCGAGGTCATTGAATCCACCCGAGAGATAATTGGTCTACCGGGGGGATTTGTAAGACTTTTATGCACCTTAGGTAAAACATATAGCACTGGGGTCACTGGTTGTTCAATCATCAAAAACTGCGATTCTTTTAAAGTAATGGTTCCCTTTTTCTTGTATTTATCTATTACATTTTTACATTTATTTCATGTAATTTTAGTAGGGTCACATCTTAATTTTGTATACGTCTTTGCATCTTTCAATTGACGATAAACTTTATTTTCATAATTTTCAATGTCCATGAGGACAATGCCCCTCCCCTTTATCCGTGGGCTTAATTATCAATTCTTTATTTTCTTTTAGACCTTTAAGTGCCATTCTTTCTTTATATGTCAAATTTAAACTTCTTTTCTTATTTTTATTAGAAGTCAAATTTTCTACATCTTCTAAGACCAGAAAACCAAAAGTGTCTAAAAAAGACCCTTACAAATGTTGGGGAAAGAAAACTGATTTTGGACAAAAAGGGGTGACAAATGTCTCCTCCTCTTGGTCCAGAACCTGCCTCTCCCTACTTCAAAAAAACTTTTTAATAGTTAATTTCCTAATACATTTTTGTACATCTACAAACACATCAAAGGGATTTACAAAGTTACTGGGGAAATATTTCAGACCCTTTTCTAGTAAAGAGATCTCCTCTTTCTGTAAATTATGTGAACTGAGATAAAAAATTTTAACTTTCGATAAGGAATCTTCCTTATTTGTACCTGCATCCATATTGGGGGAATTATTAGTTGCACCCTTTTTGATAAGTTTCCTTTTTCTCTTGGTTTTCTTTCTACTATGGGACCTATCAGGTTTTGATCTCTTTTGCCCGCCCCTTTTTCCCCTAGCTTTTTTCTGACCGATCATCTGTAGAGGCAATTCTTTGGGAGCTCCTCTAAAAAATAGGGCTCATCTTTTGCAAGCTCTCACCTAATTGAATTCCCCCTAAGACATTCAGTGGACTGGCTGTGGGATGCTCACAAGAGGCTGCATAAGGACCCCTATCACAGTGATAACCAGTCTCACTTCCAGGGGCGCCGAAAGGGGGGGGGGAGCAGGTACTAATTACCCGGGCTTGCTGGAGTGCCTTGGGGGAGGCCAGGTCCGGTACCACTCCCCCCCTCTTACATCACAGCAACCCAACACACGCTGCTGTGTGCTGGGCTGCACTGGGAGTACTGCTCGCGGCTGCTAAGAAGCAGCCACAGTAGTCTCCTATGCCTGTGGGGGGAGCGATCAAGCTGATCGTGCCCCCATTGGTTATGCGCCGGGCTAAGGCGGCTCACTGCGCACCCCTCGCCAGCGCACAGCGGCGCTGCAAGTGTTTTTTTTACCTAAGGGGGCGTGACCATGCCTCCCACGATTAGGCCACGCCCCTTTAACCGGGCTTGGCACCGCTCTTGGAGGGCCTGCTCGCTTCTATCAGCAGGTCATGTCAGGTCATGTCAGTGGGTGATTCAGTGGAAATTCACTACAGCAGAGGTTCCCAAACTCCACCCTTACAGACCAGGTTTTAAGGATAATCATGCTTGAGCACAGGTGCTTTAAGGTGACTTAATAAGTACCACAGTCAATTTGATTTAACCATCTTGACTCAAGCGTGGATATCCTTAAAGCCTTGACTGTAATGGCGGAGTTTGGAAAATTTGCACTACAGTGAGATAATGAGCAGTTTTGAAAGTCTGTGAACGACAAATGATTAGTCATCATGAATTATAAAACAAGGGAGTCCTGTCATTTCATAGGGGTGTACTATTTTTGCATTGTTACTATAGAAAAGAAGCATAAACAATGGACAAAAACTTTCAGTATAACTGTATTCTTCTATATACTATATATACTGTATATGGTAAGCTGCTTTTGTGAACAATATTGTACCTTCTCTGAAGTTGTGCATTAAAATTCGAACTGCATTCAAGACGGGAGACTGCTCTTAATTAATCCCAGTAATATTTCAGGACTTTAAAACAAAGATTGTTTCAGTTATTAAACTGATATGGATTGAAATTAAGACAGATGACCAGCTGGTCCTTACTAATCTACAGGATTTCAAGACAAATAGTCTATAACAATGTTTTCCAAACTTGGGGCCTGATTCAGAGCCGGACTCTATTTGCGACGGTCGTTCCAAAAAAGGTGCTGGCTATTTAAATTGAGCGCTCGCTCTTTGCGGTTTGTTGAAGCCTCTATGTCTGAGCAAGTGAACGAAAAATGCGCTCGCTATTTTGTAAAGACGCCCCTTTTCCGTTCGCATCACACGTCATCTCCGGTATTTATTAGATTAATCGGGTACATCGAAAGGCATCTAAACTGCTCGCAGTGCTTGTGGTAGGTTTTTCTTACCGCTATCACTGCGAGCAGTTCAGGCTAAAAGACAACCAAGTGACGTGGGCAATGACGCTCCTTTACTAATTATGCACTCCCATTAAACGCCCTTTTTACCGTTAGGCACGCCTGCGTTCGGATCTCCACTCCCCGGTTTTCAAGCACCTTCCCCTGTTACCACCCACAAACGGTACATTCTGTCAATCAAATTAGCAGCCCCTCACTGTTTTGCGAGCACACGATTTCCGACCGCAATGACTGGTTTGCGCATGCGCATTACGACCCATACGCATGCGCAGTTGTGCGAACATCGCTCAGAGCGAAAGAACGGCTGCTTACGAGCGGCTCTGAATCAGGCCCTTGGTCCTCGAGACACCATTAATCTCGGTTTTAGGACTATCCATGCTTAATCACAAATAATAAAGTCAAACTGACTGAGGTACTACAGGTTGAGTCTCCGATATCCAAAATGCTTGGGACCAGGGGTATTTTGGATAACGGAATATTCCGTATTTTGGAATATTTGCATATCATAATGAAATATCTTGGGAATGATACCCAAATATACACACATCATGCATTTATGTGTTATATACACCTTATACACACAGCCTGCAGGTAATTTTAGACAATATTTTCAATATTTTGTGGCTCAAATAAAGTTTGTGTACATACATAAAATTCAGTTATGTTTTATATACACCCTATACATACAGCCTGAATGTAATTGTGTACAAAACTTGTATTAATTTGTGCCTTAGACAAAGTTTGTGTACATTGAACCATCAAAAATCAAAGGTTTCATTTTCTCAGTCAAGCCAAAAAAATTCCGTATTTCGGAATTATTATTATTATTATTATTATTATTATTATTATTATTATCCTTTATTTATATGGCACCACAAGGATTCTGCAGCACCTTACAAAGTACAGAAACAAATGAGCACACAAGACAACAGTACAGGCAATGCAGGACAAGTACATGATTTATAAACAATGCTGCATAACACCTAAATAAGCAGCAGGGTGTCAGTAAGCAGTTTTAGATGCCATTGTAAATGAAAATAAAAGTTAGGCAAAAAGAAGCAGGTGAGGAAAGAGGGCCCTGCTCGCGAGAGCTTACATTCTGAGGGGAGGGTCAGACAAACAGGGATGACACAGATGGGCTAGATAGTGAGGAAGGAGCATAGAGTAGTGGGTTAGGATGAGCGCTGGAAAGCATTGAGGAAGAAATGGGTCTTGAGGGCCCATTTGAAGATTAAGAGCCAGGAAGCCACGTGATGGAGGCATTTTGCAGGAGCAGTGGTGTCAGAGGGGTAAATCCAGGGTTTGGTGATGGCAAGGAGAATGAAGGCATTACAGATGAAGTGCTCATGAACGGAGATCAGTTTATTATAGACAAAACTGGCTTTACAGAGGGAACAGGAGAGAGGGACAGAGTTAAGAGGCGAGAGGAGAATGAGATTATTAGGGTCGATGTAGTGTGGAGGTGATATTGATCTAGAGAATGGGGATAAGGAGTGTGGGGTTATGTGGCTGGCTTCTGAATGAGGAAGGGTGACAGCAGGTGGTGGGTAAGGTGGAGGTTTAGTGTGGTGTGGGGGGGGGAGGATAGGTAACTTGGAGAAAAGAGAGGGTGCAGGATTTAGTGGTGGTGCAGCAGGACCATGGTGGAAGAGAAGTGAATAATACTGGCATTGTGGGAGATGCAGTTGAGAGACTTATATGTAATGAAGAGAGACAGAGGAGGGGGAGAATGTAGAGGGGACTATGGATGGGGAAAAGAGGTGAAAACTGGTGGTAGAGGAGAAAATAATGTAGCAGCTGAGTGAGGGAGGAGTAGAAGACAAGAGACATCGTGTAGATGAGGCAGTTGGGGGGGAAAAAGTCAGTAGTAGTAATGAGTGTGAGATGAGGAAGCAGTGCAGGTCAAAGGTAAAAATCAGATAAAAGGAAGAACAGTGCTGGAAGATGTAAAGGAACAACTACAATAGTATATTATAACCAAAAAAGGAGTATAGAGCTGTTAAAGTAGCAAGACTTGAGAATTAGTATAAGGTATGATTATATAAAATAAATAAAAGGTATAGGTGTGAAACAATGGTAGATACTACAGTGGTATAAAGATAAATTGACAGTGGTACTGGATTGATTTAAACAATGCAGAGTAGAAACACAAGCATACAAGAATTAAATGATCAGTAAGCAGGTAGTTGCTTGCAATGCTGAAGCAGGGTGTTGGCAAAAGGTGTGTCCAGGTTATAATGAAGCTGGTGGCTGAGTAGCAGGGTTTCCAGAAGCTCAGAAGATCGTTTGCTTTTTTTTCCAAGTTATAGAGAGTTCTTTTGAAATGTCGTCCTCCTGTCTTCCTCCTGCTTAATTCCTGACTAACTCTTTAAGTTATGCTGTACATGTAGTCCCACTTAGAAAAAAACCCACTTTGAAATAAAACCTAGCAGCCTTGTACAAGAAAAAAACCTTGTAACCTACTGGTTATATAGTTAAGCATAACATGTGTAGTCACTGATTACACCCAGCCCCAGTACCCTCACTCACACCAGATACAAGTCATAAAATTCTAATACAAACAAGCAGAGCCAAAATAGCATCCCATGAAGCTAGGAGATAAGTTCTGACTATATAATGAAATTTAAAGTTACTCTGGAGTTTACAGATATTAGTTAAAGACAGTATACCTAGCAAATCAGTGCATTCCAGACTGCATTGGTTTTTCTATAATAGGTGCCTGGTGCAAATATATGATTACCTACAGGGGCGCCAAGAGGGGGGGAGCGGGTACAGGTTCCTGAGGGGCCCGGCGGGGGTCCGGTGCCACTCCCCCTCCCTCACAGCAGCCCAGCACACAGCATGTGCTGAGCTGCAGTGGAGACTGCTCGTGGCTGCTGAGCAGCAGTCTCCTATACCTGTGGGGGGAGCGATCACACTGATCGCGCCCCCCCTGGCTTTGAGCAGGGCTGAGGGGGCCCAGAGCACCCCCTCCCCAGCGCGCAGCACCCATTCGCGGCGCAGCAATTTTTTTTTTTTCGGGAAGGGGGCGTGGCCACGCCTCCCGCGATTAAGCCATGCCCCCTATTACCCGGGTCCGCCGCGGCTCTCAGCAGGCCTGATTACCTAGCAAATCAGTGTATTCCAGACAGCATTGGTTCCATGGGAACGCCTGCCGTCTGGGTCCGGCCCCACTGACATCACTAGTGTCAGTGGGAGTGATTTTGAGCCAAAATCACTCCAGGGTTTGCGGTCACCGAGACCCTACCGCATGGTATCAGCGGCCGTGCCTCCCGCTGTTCCCACTGCCTCATCCTCCCCGTCTCGTCCAGCGGGTCCCGCGGTTCCACCTGAGGTTGCGCCGTTGGCGGCCTCACTTGGAGGCTGCTCTTCTCTTTCCCCCCAGAGCATCAGTCATGCGGCTCCGGCGGGAGCGTCTGACGGACGCTCCTTGTCGGCGCCGCAGACACACCCGGCGGTTAACCCTTCCGCTGCCACAGCGGGGGCGCGAGAGCTCGCGGCTCCCCCTGTGTATTCTGCATGGAACCCGCCGGCAGGAGCATCCGGCGGACGCCCCTTGCCGACGGCACAGACACATGCGGAGGTTAACCCTTCCGCTGCCACAGAGGGGGCGCGAGTGCTCGCGGCTCCCGCTGTGTGCTCTGCATGGAACCCGCCGGTGGGAGCATCCGGCGGATGCCCCTTACCGACGGTTCAGCCACATGTGGCTGACCTTTCCGCTGCCACAGCAGGGGCGTGAGTGCTCGCGGCTCCCGCTGTGCGCTCTGCATTGAACCCGCCAGCGGGAGCGTCCGGCGGACGCCCCTTGCCGACGGCTCAACCACATGTAGTGGATCCTTCCGCTGCCACAGCGGGAGCACGAGTGCTTGCGGCTCCCGCTGTGCACTCTGCTTTGGACCTGCCGGCGGTTAGCGCCACGGGTCACGTGGGGCCTTCAGGTTTTGTCCCCGGGGGGCGGGTGGCCCCGCAGGCCTGGTCAGCATGACGGGCCCGGCGGCCATCTTAACCCCAGCGGCCATTTTAGGTGGTCTGTCCCGTATAGTAAACATACAGTCTCACAGCCCACTGATATCACACCATTCCCCTACCCCTTAGATGACAGGGCCAACTGCTTCAGGGGCCATGGGTGCACTACACCCTAACCCTTATCAGCCCCCTTGGTTCCCTTCTACAAGTGCCCCTCCTGCTTTTTACAATGGTCAACCCGTGTCAATGGCCAGCCCTTCCTGGGGTCAAGCTTCCTGGAGCTCGGGTGTAGCTACCCCTGTTTACCACTCCACTTCAGTGGTCTCTAATTCCCCCTTTTACCCTACTTATGCTGCAACTGCTTTTGGATTCTACCCTTACCCAGGGTATCATCCACAATTTTATTATCCGTATGTGTCAACCTCACAACAGAATGCGTCTCTAGCGTGAATGCCCGTGCCCCCTTCCACACTTCCTGTCAATTTTAGTCAAACCTTCGGCAGTTTGCCCGCGTCATCTGACCTTGGCCTGGTTCCGCCGGCTCGTTTATTAACTGCACCTTCACACCTTCCTCCTACTCCGAGCATTGCCAACCCCCCCCGCTACGGCGGTGGTGCCTGCCGGCTCTGTTTCTCATCAGTTCACTCCAGTTACAGGTAGCGGGATGGTAGAAGATGCTTCTTCAGATGATCCGTTACTTGGTGCGTCCGCTGATCCTGGGCAAGTGGAGTCGACACCGACAAGCGAAACTCCAGCCGCTCCGAGGGGACAAGTCGAGGAAGCGGTTCCGGGTCCTTATGGTGACGGTGAGCATGATTTGTCTTGTTCGTCATCTTCTGACTCTTCCTCTTCTTCTCATTCTCCTGGTTCCCCGGCGCGCCCGCGTAAAATAGCTAGAATGGTTGCAAAGCGTTTAGCCAAGAAGTCTAATAGTGCGACTTTACAAGATGCAATTGCTGAGCAAGTTACTGTAGCGGCAGGTGCAGATTCAGTGCTTTGTGCAAACACAGCAGTTCTTCGGGGTTTGCGCAAAAATGTGAGGGGGAGAATTCGCAAAGGCAAATTTGTTGATTTCTTTTCACTCACTGATGATATGAAAAAAGCTTTTAGTCAAGCCAAAAAGACGGGGGGTATTGGTGAGGAGGCTTTCTGTAGTTTCACCAGTTGGTTGAAGGGCATGCTTGTATTCGCGGCGTGATATTTGGAGACGCGGGCGGATGAACATGTTAACATAGTGAAGTATATTTTTTTTAGTTCTTGACATGTTTGTCTGTTCACGGGCCTTGGCATGGCGGGAATATGACGTGCAATTTAGACGGAAGCATGACGGTAGCATGATTATTTCCTTTTGGAGCAAAGGACGTGGAGGTGTGGTTGGAGGTCTCGCAGCAGCGTCGGCCCCCCTTGGATGGGATGCCTCCTCGCAAGGGATATCCTCCCAGTAAACAGGGAGTGACTGGTGTGATGAGAGGTAAATGTTTCGCTTTTAACGACTCCCGGTGTACACGGGTGGTCGTCTTGTCGTTTTCAACACTCCTGCCGTCTCTGTGGAGGAGAACATCCCACCAAGGATTGCTGTCGAGGGCTTGCTAGTGCCACACATGATTGCATTGAGGGTTCAAAAGGAGCTGCTTAAGGCAAATTCGCCTATTTGTTTAGTTGCGCTGGCTCGCTGGTTAGAGTTAATTCCTCACAAGGAGGACGCTGCATTTTTGTTAAAGGGTTTTTCGTCCGGTTTTTCACTGCCAATAATGGGTCCTTTATGGGTTCAAGCCACTTGGAACTTGCGTTTGGCTACAGATTACAAAGAGGTTTTGCAGGCTAAGGTGGGAGCGGAGGTCCTGCTTGGGAGGATGGAGGGTCCATTCCCTTGTCCTCCTTTGCAAGGCCTTTGTATATCTCCGGTGGGCGTGGTGCCCAAGAAGACTCCGGGCAAGTTTCGATTGATTCAGCATTTGTCATACCCAGCTGGCGGTTCGGTTAATGACGCTATTCCGGATAGTTGTTGTAGGGTAGAATATCAAGATTTTGATGAAGTCTTGGCTTTGGTTTTGGTTTTGGGCACGGCGCTCTGCTTGCAAAATTAGATATCGAGTCAGCTTTCCGTTTATTGCCGTTACACCCAGGCGCTATGCAATTTATGGGTTTCAAGTTAGAATCCGGTTATTTTGTTGACAAATGTTTGCCTATGTGATGCGCGGTTTCCTGTGCCTATTTTGAGAAATTCAGCTCTTTTCTCCATTGGTGTGTTCGAGCCGGCACTGGACAGGCGGGCGTTGCACACTATTTGGATGACTTTCTCTTTATAGGTCCGGGAGAGAGCGACGTCTGTGCAGACCTCCTCTTTTCTGCGCAGGCTCTTTTTCATGTTTTAGGCGTTCCCATTTTCCCATTGCACGCGACGAGACGGAAGGTCCCGTTTCTTGTTTATCACATTTGGGAATTGAGATAGACATGGTTGCGGGTTGTTGTAGGTTGCTAAAAGACAAGGTGGACAGATTGCTGGAACAGATTGCGGCTTGCTTAGCAGTAGACACGGTTAGATTGCGTGGAGTTCAGTCGCTGTTGGGTTCCTTTAATTTTGCTTGTCGTATAATTCCCATGGGCAGAGTTTTTTGTAGAAAATTGGAGAGGGCCTCTGCTGGATCGAGATGGCCGCATCATCATATCCGTTTATCGGCGGAGATAAAAGATGATCTTCGTGTGTGGGCCAGGTTTCTGGTTCAATTTAATGGTGAACGGATTTGGCCGGCTCCTCCGGTGGCAAATGGATCATTGCAACTTTTTACTGATGCGGCTGGATCGTCTGGTTTTGGTGCCTTTTTCAATGGGGAATGGTGCACTGCTGCTTTGCCTTTAGTTTGGCGCGAAGAAGGCTTGGCAAGTACTTTGTTGCTCTTAGAACTTTTTCCGATTGTTGTTGCCGTTGAACTATGGTCAGCACGACTTAGTAACCGGCAGGTAATGTTTTGGTGCGACAATCTTGGGGTGGTTCACGCCATCAATAACCAGCAATCATCCTCTCCGTTAGTTTTGCGACTGCTTTGTCATTTAATTTTGCGTTGTTTAGAGGGAAATATTAGTTTCCGAGCTCGTCACGTGCCAGGGGTTGTTAACGAGATTGCAGACGCGTTATCTCGTTTTCAATTTGAGCGCTTTAGGGAGCTAGCACCGTTTGCTTCTGCTGTTGGTTTGATGTGCCCCTCGTTTGTGTGGCAGATCATCAGGCCGGCTTAGAGGTTTTGGCGATGCAATTGCTCGCTCCATCGACTCTCCGCAAATACTCGGCTGCATGGCGGCAATGGAGCGGTTACTGCGCGTGCCCTGATTCCAAGGGTAAGTCCCCGAAGGAGTTGCTTTCCTCCTTTGTTTGGGAGAGATATCAGCAAGGGAAGTCCAGGGCTTACGTGGGGTCGGTTCTGTCAGGAATCTCCTTCTTTTGCGATTTGAATGATTTACACGATCCAACCAAATCTTTCCTTTTGACTAAGGCCCTTAAGGGTTGGGCTAGGGAGTTTCCTGCTTGTGCTGATTCCCGTCGGCCAGTTGACACCCAACTTTTGGCGGCATTGTTTAGGATTATGGAGAAGGTAGCTTCTGATGTGTTTGAGGCTTCTCTTTTCCATTTGGCTTTTTCTACTGCATTTTTTTGGTGCTGTCAGGGTCAGCGAATTAGTAGCCATTAATAAAGCATCTGTGTCCTCTGGGCTGCTGTTCAAGGACATTGTGTTTAGAGATTCAGCGGTACTTTGCAAACTTCGCTTCTCTAAAACGGATCAGACCAGCAGGGGAAAATGGGTAACGCTTCCACAACAGCAGGATTGTAATATTTGCCCAGTTCATTTAGCAGCCCAGTACATGTTGGTGCGCCCGGCTGGGGGGTTCCAGTGGTTAGTACACTTAGATACCAAGCCTCTCACAAAGTTTCAGTTCGCCGCAGTTATCAAGCGAGGTTTAGCAGAGTTGGGATTGGGTCATTCGGACTATGGCACCCATTTGTTCCGAATTGGGGCAGCCACATTGCCGGCGCTTTGCCGGGGCACCTCCTTCGGACATCCAAAAAGTGGGGCGTTGGAAGTCAGGGAGTTACAAGAAATATGTCCATTGCGATAAGTTGTAGATGCGCACCTTGTGATAACCCGAAAGCATTGCTTACCTGCCAATCATTGAATGGCTAGCGTTCAACAATTGGGGGTGTGAGGGAATTTTTTAGTTCTTCCTCCCATTAGCCATGATCTGGCCCAATTTGGTTCATGGGTAGGTTTTTTAGTTTTTCTCCTTCAATCGGGTTCCTGTTTATCCCCCTTTTCTGCATCCCTGCTAGTTTAGTTGCTGTGTGTTGTTACTAAATTGTGTTGTTTGAGTCAGGTTTGGTGTGGTTTCTCATGGGCAGGGTTTTCTTCTTTTACAGTGTTGGTGAAGGAAGACGGCCAGGTGTGGCTAGTTGGCCATTCGTATATTTTTTTGGACAGAGAAGCATGTTTCAGGTCGAGATGGTAGTTTGCCTCTTGGTGGTCGTTTGGTGCGTTGGATTGGAGTGAGAGGTTTGTGTGTGAAAGCTGTGTGGGCTCTAATTGTTTCCTCTGTGACAAAATGGGGGGTACCCGACTGGTTGGTCCTGCATGTTGGTGGGAATGATGTCGGTCAGCTTACAGGTGTGGGTTTAATTGTGAGTCTGCGCAAGATTTTGGATGCGATTTGCATGCGCTGGCCGTCCGTTCAGATTGTATGGTCAGAGATTACACCCCGTTTGATGTGGAGAGGAGTGAGAAAGTTTGATGCTCTGGACAGAACGTGAAGGAAAGTGAACGTTGCGGTGACTAAGCATGTTGTGTCTTTTGGGGGTTTGGTTGTGAGTCACGGCTTTTTGGAGGGTGATTTGGTACATTTCTTCCAGCATGATGGTGTTCATTTGAATGCTCTGGGTATGAGTCTGTTTGTTAAGGATTTGTTTTCTTTTCTTAGGTAGTTTTCTTTGGGTGGCGGGCCAGTCTCTTTTAGGGCCTGGCTTTGGCGGGAGTACGCTGCAGCTCAGTGGCTTTATGGGGCGCAAGATAATTGTGGGGGCACTTGCCCTCGATGTATTTGGCAAATTTGTCCTCCTCCGCACGGGGGAACCCGAGGGTTTTTGCACGAAACGCCTCGGATTGGGCCAGGAGGGAAGTGAGACCCTTGCAGTTTAAGTGCGTCTAGAAGGGGAATCGTCTTAGTCGTCCCCATCAGTTTTGGAGTAAGTTAAAAGCTAGAACTGAGTCTGCAGCGTCTCTTTGCCACCCTGGTTAGGTTGAATGATTCAATTATAAATAAAAGCTGTGACCTTTTTTAGCCAAGCTATTGTGTCTGTGTCTTTATTTGTAGTTAAGTTAAGAAAGCTAATCAAGGTTGGTAAAAGGTTTTGGAGATAATAAACATATGTAATTCTTGTCGCCTGTTACTTCGGAAGTCCGGCTGCGGCTGCAGCGTCACTGCTTTCCAAGGCGACACTCTTTACTACAGTTCTGGAGACCAGGGAGCGGACTTTGGGCCTGATTCAGAGCCAGACACTCTGACCAGAGCGCTCGCTCTGAATCAGGGCCCTCCTCCATGAAAATGGAGCGTCCGTCTGGCCGCTCGTATAGCTGTGGGTCACCACCCACAGCATATACGAGCGTCCAAAAAAAAGGTCGCGATGGTCTTGACCATCGCGACCATCGGACTTGCGACGGAGACCCTGCGGTAGGGTCTCCGTGCCACAAGCTCTGGAGTGATTTTGGCTCTATCAGAGCCAAAATCACTCCCACTGACATCACTAGTGATGTCAGTGGGGCCGGCTTCAGACGGTAGGCGTTCCCATGGGAACGCCTCCGTCTGGCAGGCACGCCCCAGGCACGCCCACCAAAGGGGGTGTGCTGTCAATCAACATCAACAGCACGCCCCCTTTGGTGCGAGACCCGGAGCGATGGGAAGCCCGTCGCTCCCCGGGTCTCGCGCATGCACACGACGGAGCTCCCTCCGTCGTGCGCATGCGCAGTGGGGAACATCGACCCACTTGCGAGCGTACTGCCGCTCGCGAGTGGGTCTGAATGACCCCCTTTGTTTTCTCCTTACGGATGATGTGGTGAGGTCCCCATGTGGACAATTTATACATGTGCATAACCCTATTCAGCACAGATAGTCTAGAGGAGGATTTCTTAGGTCATGCAATATACAGGAATATACTATATCCAAGTGGTTTGCTATTATTAAATATGCTGCTAACAATAGGAGATGAACCTATATGAAGTTTTGTTTTAATGTTATTGCTGCTATTGTTACATTTTTTATATGTATTATAAACTGATTTATTAACTAAAATGATTGACGTCTTGATTGTTCATTCTACCATATCCAATAGAGATAGTGATACTTAATATAACAGTAGTGCAAAACAACTAGGTTGGTCACGGGTTTGAGCTTACACAGGCACATCATTTGTTTTGCTGCTCTTTAAACCTACAGGTCACGCAAGCGAACAAGATCCCCAATGTCTTGCTGAAGGAGCCGAACAGGGGCAGAGGAATCTGAAAGGCTCCCTCTTCGCTACCCGGGACTCTTTCCATAGG
The DNA here is from genome assembly GCA_031769625.1 of Taudactylus pleione. Classification (NCBI taxonomy): domain Eukaryota; kingdom Metazoa; phylum Chordata; class Amphibia; order Anura; family Myobatrachidae; genus Taudactylus; species Taudactylus pleione. The sequence goes on from JAUIMM010000261.1 coordinate 3,664,419, forward strand.
GAAGGAGCAGGTTGAGGGAGCAAACGTTATCTGAAGATGGCGAATGCTCCCGCAGTCAAGCTCCAAAAATATTGTATATTTGGAGCTTGATGATTTCTGTCCCCATGCTAGTTTATGGGGACAGCGGGCCATTCTGTGAGTGAAAGGTAAGCACGAGATATCTCCTGCTTTACCTTCTTGATGAATGGCCCGGACGCTTAATTTCTACAATTGCACGTGAAAGCTTTAATTTTCACCTACTTTTGTAGAAATAAAGTGTTGATGAATAGACCCCTAAATCAGATCCAGAATGCATTAAACATTATTATTATTACTATTACCAGTTATTTATATAGCGCACACATATTCCGCAGCGCTTTACAGAGAATATTTAGCCATTCACATCAGTCCCTGCCCCAGTGGAGCTTACACTCTATGGCCCTGATGCAGAGCCGGACACTCTGACCAGAGCGCTCGCTCTGAATCAGGGCCCTCCTCCATTAAAATGGAGCGTCCTCCTGGACGCTCGTATAGCTGTGGGTCACCACCCACAGCATATACGAGCGTGCAAAGAGATGGTCACGATGGTCTTGACCATCGCGACCATCGGACTTGCGAGGGAAACCCTGCAGTCGGGTTTCCCAGCCGCAAGCCCAGGAGTGATTTTGGCTCTATCAGAGCCAAAATCACTCCCACTGACATCACTAGTGATGTCAGTGGGGCCGGCTTCAGACGGTAGGCGTTCCCATGGGAACGCCTCCGTCTGGCAGGCACGCCCCCGGCACGCCCACCAAAGGAGGCGTGCTGTCAATCAACATCGACAGCACGCCCCCTTTGGTGCGAGACCCCGAGCGATGGAAAGCCCGTCGCTCGCCGGGTCTCGCGCATGCGCACGACGGAGCTCCCTCCGTCGTGCGCATGCGCAGTGGGGAACATCGACCCACTTGCGAGCGTACTGCCGCTCACGAGTGGGTCTGAATGACCCCCTATATTCCCTATCACATGCTCACACATACACACTAGGGGTAATTTTTGTTAGGAGCCATAAAACCTACCAGCATATTTTGGAGTGTGGGAGCAAACCGGAGCACCCGGAGGAAACCCACGTAAGAATATACAAACTCCACACAGGTAGGGCCGTAGTGGGTATCAAACAGTCTTAGGGGTACAATTACTGAGAATTGAGTTTGTTCTTTTATTCAACTCTATTTGCATCACCGAAACTTGGATGATTTGATGCTTCTGAAACTCACAAATTTACTAAGAAGTGAGCTTAGCTTAGATCGAGTTGGCTGAAGCAAATTGAGATATCTCCCCCGAGTAGCAAGTTTAGATAGAGATTACTCAACCGAGATTGCAGTGTTTTCACTCTGCCAAACTCTCCCGAACAAGCAGCCTGCACATATCAGTGAGTTATGTAACCTGCTTGTGTGTTGTACTTGTAAAAAAAAAAAAAAGGGCTTGGGCTGACCTGCTTGGGGTGATAATGCTTTGGCCGGGGAGACCTGGTGATAGGATCCCCTGGCTGTTGCATTACACCCCGGCTGGATTTAAGTCAGGTGCTGGTTTTAAAAGTAGGGGGACCACTACACAATTTTTTTCACCCTTGTTTTAAAACCAGGACTGGTCAGCAGCCCAGTGCTGGTTCCTAAAATATGGAAGAACCCTACTCATTTCCCCCATGTATTTTTAGGAACCAGGACAGGCTCAGGAGCCCAGGGCTGGTTATTTATTTATTTGGGGGGGAGGGCACTACGTCTTTTTTTTTTTTTTTTTTTATTATTAATCCTTTAGATAAGGTTTATATACAGAAACATACAGAAATCTGTGTATGTTTCTGCCAAACTCGCAGCTCAGAAGGTGGTCTATTTGAAACTTCTAATAAGCTGTGAGTTTGCTACAATTACATATGAGATTGTAATCTGGTTTATTAGTAACTTCATGAGTTGTATCTTTTTCATGAAAAGTACTTCATAGTTTGGCCGATGGTGTTTATTCGAGTTTGCAATCTCACCTGAGTTTATCAGTGAAAAGAGAGAATCTCACCGGAGTTTGCATGTAGAAAATTTGCGAGTTGAAAAAAAAATGCCTAAACTCACCCGAGATTGCAATCTCGACCAAACTCGAATCTTCGCTGCATACACACAGTAAAACCTGCACAACCAAAGATATCGTTGATAGATTTCCCTTCAACTTTCTCTAGTGTAGGGCAAATGATTTTGGGTAGATATCTATGATAGATATTTCAGCGAAGTCATGTCTTTACAGGCAAATCTTGACAAAATCGTCCAAGTTGGCCTGCATGTACGGTCGACCATAGGTATTGTTATCGTTCATGTGGGAACGCGCATCATTGATCGATCATTCACTGCATAAAAATGATCGATATGAGCGATTTATCATTGAACAATATCATTATCGTTCAGGAAAATCGTCCTGTATGTATGCAGCATAAGTAAATTTATCCCTTAGTGAGCATATCAGAACCGCAATCCTGTTAGAAACTGTGCTATCTATGTTTGTATAAACAAGACAAGCAGCTTGTTGGAGGGGCCTGGCAGGGGACCGTGTTCGACACCAACCGCCTCCCTCCCTCTTACCTGTCAGCAGCTCAGGACACGCTGCTATGTGCTGGGCTGCAGAGGGAGACTGCTGCCGCTGAGCAGTAGCGGTCTCCTCTGCCTCAGAGGGAGAGCGATCACACTGATGATGCTCCCCCCAGATTTGCACCAGGGTGAGGGTCTCACAGCACCCCTCTCCCCAGCACACACTGCCGCTGCAAATAATGTTTTGGGTTTTCTAAGGGGGCATGGCCACAACTCCCATGATTAGGCCACACCCCCTTATAGTATTAGGGCCCAGGATGGCTCTCTATGACCCTGAGGGTTAGGCTCTAAGAGGGACTTACCATGACTTACCTACCGGTTTTGTCCCTATCAACCTATTGACTGTCTACCATCTGGTGTCGACCTATTCACTGTCAATCTATTAATCCATACCCGAAACTGTTTTAATGAGGAGATCTATTAAACAAGCAATGGTCTGAATGACTGAGGGTGAGGTAATCCAAAAGACAAACAAGGTACAAGAACAGACTGTAGACTATGACACAGCAGAAGTCCTGGAGCTGCAGCCGTATAACAAGCAAGGTGAGACTATCACCAGCACTGAGGTGTCAGTGAGACCATGCTATTAAGGGGCATGATTGACTCACCTGGCTCACTCTCATGACTCACACAAACAGCTGCACAAATTCACACTTAGTGCACAGAGCATCACTAATGGCACAGAAATCAGTGCTTAAATCGTAAAAATAAATATTCTTATTTCCATTATTTATTCGCTGAGAAGAGTAATTCAGTGTCTAATAAGGATGAAGCACATCAGGCAGGATATTAGCTTTTGAAGCTGCTTATCTTAGCATATAATGTCTACAAGTCTAAACACACTTAAATGCTGTTAACTTATTCAATCCTAACAGACATCCATTTATGTCACACAAAGATTTTGAATGTGATACATCCGCTACAGATCACATGCATAGCAACGTTTAGTAATGCCGTATGACTCAAGGTTTAAGCAAAGGGCTTCCAGGTTTATGACCCACCCAGGAGTACTTCTCTGTATGCGCGGCCGTCGGCCAGTGCATGCGCAAGTCTCGGGGGACCCTGGGAGGTATCTCATTGGATCCCTCTCATGGAAGTCTCCAAAAATAAGCCCATAGACTTCTATCAGGCAACGGCGTCTATAGATGGCATTGCCTATTGGGAACTAGCTGCCAAACGTTTCGCATTTCGGAACTTGCCGAATGACAGTAGGTGGAATGTGGTTTAATCTCTGAAAAGGGCATTTTCTGTGGTTTCACCGCATGTTTGAGGACAGTGCATCCAGCCTTAAACACCTTAAAATTATTTTCTTGGTTTAAAGGTGCGTACACATACACACTAGACAATATTTAAAATGATATTGCCAATATCGACACATCATTACGACAATTTAATTTTATCGTCCAGTGTGTAGGCATTAGTTCGTTAACAATTTCAGCTCCCGCGGGTCATTAACGATATCCCCAGTCGTCTGTACTCGCAATACAATTTGGGGGATATCGTTAGCGATGCCATGCTGCCTCCCATGTTGTGTTATCACTGTCTATTAGTTGCTCGTTACATTTAGATCATTGACCGTTCTATGTGCAGATGAGATGATGCCCTCTGTGGTGCCCTGTATCTTATACACACACAGTATAAATGAAAGAACAGCATGTATAGTGAGTTGTGTATAAAGATACTGTCATTATAACATTAGCGTCTTTAATAGCTGCTATTTGTTTTACATGCTAAGTTCTTTATGACATGAGTTCGGGAAAATAGTGTATATTAAGATGGCATGTACAGTGATAATAATATGTCACTCTGATACCGGCTCCTTGAGAGTCTAATATAGTCATACTTGCCAACTCTCCCTCATTGTCAGGGAGACTCCCTGAAATGGTAGCAATCTCCCTGTCTCCCTGATGAGTATAGTAATCTCCCTGATTGTACCTTACCCCCATTATGAAGCTGTATAAAAAAAACAACAACAACAGATATATATATTCAAATGTGATCATTGGTGTAATTTCCCTGCATTGGGTATTAGGCACAATGATCCCTATGGTTACATGTATTTTCTGAAAAGTATCAGTGTGTTTTCAACAACAAGTAGATCTTAGTAACTGCTTTGGGACTCATTTACATTTGTATGTAAATCAATTTCATAACACACCTCTCAGATGTAGCAGTATAAACCCCCTTTAACACGCGCTCATAGTGCTATTTTCACAATCTCCCTGAAATGCTTTTTCAAAAGTAGGCAAGTATGGTGTATAGTGACGTCAGGGCCGTAGCTAGGGTAGTGCGGCTGGTGCCATCGCACAGGGCACCACAGGTCAGTGGGCGCTGTTTGGGCCTGTCAAATTTCTGTTTATTATCAGTCTTGCTTGTAGCTTCCTCTTATTTCATCCCCAGCATCTCCTGGCCTCTCCTATCTCTTCCCTGGCCCTTCCCCATGCAGCCATGGCCCTTTTTTTGGTGCATTATGTCCCTTTGAAAAATGACGGGGGCTCCAATGCTCTTTCCGGCACAGGGCACCAAAAAGCCTAGTTACGGCTCTGGACAACGTACACCAGAATCCATATGCCTTAGTTGGGTGAGGTAGTGCTGTGGACAGGGCTGCCATCAGATATTGTGGGGCCCGGTACTGACAAAATAGACAGGGCCCCCCCACCCGGGGGGAGGGGGATGGGTCAGAGGTGGGTGGCACTACACCAGAGGGTGGGACATAATTTAGTGCGTAAACCAGTTTAAAAATTCTCAAAGTTGGGCTGGTACTATAACATGTAAATCTATCATATAATATATGAACTACACGAGAGAAAACTGCTGTAAATTCACACAAAATCAGGATATATACTAAATATATAGGGAAAGCAACAACGAATCTAATTATATATAAATATATATATATATATATATATAAATATACACACGGTATAACACATACAGTATATCTGTACATACATACATACACACCAGATCTACATTAAAAAAAGCTAGACCCACATTAAAATTAAAGGCTGATTGGACGGGGGGGGGGGCTCAAGACTGAGAGGTGGGCATGGCTGGGAAGGCTGTCTGGACTAGAAGGGGGACAGGGAAGGCCGAGTGGACTAGCTGGGGAGGCTCAGGGCAGAGAGGGGGGGAGACATGGTAAAGAGGCCTGGCCGGAACTGGAGGGGGAGCACAGGGCAAGGTCAGGCACTATGTAGTAACTGGTTTGCGCTTCTTCAGTTGGCAGCCAGAATCAGTGCTGACGGCATATCAGAATCAAATATGTAGAGAGTGGCACTGGAAGAACTGTGCTGCTACACCCACCAGCATTTTCACATATGGCGCCGGCCGCGAGCCAATCAAAGCTCGCGGACCAGCAGACACTATGGATCGGCCACTCCTGCCGGTCCGCAAGCTCCAGCTGGCTCGTGGCCGGCAACATATTTGTAATGCAGCAGGCAGGCGTTATATCAATACTCCATGTCGGTGCCGCATCGTAGCCACTCAGGCCCCCCTCTGTCTCTGATCTCTCCGTGCCCTGATGGCGGCCCTGGCTGCGGAATCCGGTCCTTACCTATAATATCTATCTGGCCGAGGAGCTTAACCATAGACCTTATCTGTGAGCTAGGCAAGTGGGTTATTGTTTTTGCGATTCGCCTTCTCTGTGTATATCTGGTAGCTACTATTGCACTTTTATATGTGATTTTAGCAATTTCTTTGTAAGTTTATTGGGCACAGTATAAACATAAAAGGATATATACATAATAAAATGCATTAAGTGGATATTGCTGTGGTGTGTAAAGTCTAGTGTGGAGCACCAGATAAAATGTATCAACATATTGTTAAGAATTTACCCCTGGAATATACCAGAAACACAACTTTACATGTAGCAAAGAGACTTACTATATTTATTGTATAACGCACCTGAGCATCACAGAGGATTCCACTTGGGTGTGGCTGGGTCACAGATATTAGTAATCAAGATGCACAGTAGTTGGAATTGCAGAAACACTTGAAATTCATAACAGAACCAGGTATGCACATATTGAGAATCCTAGTAAACTTGAATATAATTTTCCAGATTTGCAGGTATAATTAACAGATAAGGAGCGAGATGTATAAATACAAAAACTTTACAACCTTTGGGGCTGCCTCTGAAAGCAGCAGATGAGATCAAAACATAAGTCATAAATACAAAAATACAAAATTGATCTTACAAATCCGCGCTATGAGTTGTTCCAAAAAAGTTATTTCAAACTCCAGATGTTTTCAATGTATTAATCCATATGTAGGAAAAAACATCAAGAGAAAATATATTTGGTGATAATGTTCAACATTGATTTTTCACACCCCAAAAGTGAGTACTGAATATGGTATAGTGAAAGTCCCAATCCAAGAGGTTCTCTTTAGGGGTATCCAGGGTCCCGTTGTGAGCACCCCACAGGTGATCAGCATTTCATACACAGATGCTTACATGTATGCTTACTTTAGTAAGGTGTGGTAGAAGCCCGTAGCAGTTTCTTTATTATCTCCTGTGATATTATAGACTGCAGGCAAGGCGTCACAATACTTCTGCAACAGCACCGTGAGGGTCAGGTTCTCTGAGCTCATGTGATGGAATATCGTCGCCTCTGCTGCCTGCCCACCTGCTACCATGGCATTGTACCCACGTCATCTACAAGATGTATAGGCTTCATAATTCCCGGCCTACCAGGCCTGAATCCACATCAGAACTTGACCTGGAGTACTGCTGTGAAAAGTCTCGATCTTCTGATGCAGGCCCAGCAACAGGGGGGTCTAAGGGGATACCTGCACTGGGCCCTGAGATCTAGAGGGGCCCTGAGGTCCAGAGGAACCCCTAGGTCTACAGGGGCACTAAATGGGGCCATGGACTCACTGATCCAGTTGGTGCAGTGTGGCCGCCGACGGACCCATACCCACCACCGGCGCCGCACGTCCGGTACAGCCGCCCATGCAACTTTTACTGAAAGAGCAGTTGAAGCTGACTTGGCAGGCTGCAGTGGTGAGGGGATAGGGGCTGAGGTAGGTGATTAAGGCTAGTAATGGGGCTTAGGAAGGTTGATGGGGCTGTGGAAGGTGTTTAAGTATGGTGATGGGGGCTGAGTAAGTTTGATGGGGGGCTGAGGAAGGTGATGGGGGGCTGTGGAAGGTGATTGAGGATGGTGATCATGGGGGCTGAGGAAGGTTGATGGGGGTTGTGGAAGGTGATTGAGGAAGGTGATGGGGACTGAGGAAGGTGATGGATGCTGAGGACGGTAATGGGGGCTGAGGAAGGTGATTGGGGCTGAGCAAGGTGATGGGGACTGAGGAAGGTGATGGGTGCTGAGGAAGGTGATGGGGGCTGAGGAAGGTGATGGGGGCTGAGGATGGTGATGAGAATCTGGGGGCTGACATAGGTGATTAGTGGCTGAGGACTATGGATGGCTGGCTACAGACACACTCCCTCCTACCCGTGGGGCATCCACATCACCGTCAACAAGAAGATCTTGGAAGAGACATCAAACAAGAACTACAGCCTGCATCATCAGTGACAGAGAGACAGTGTGGTAAGTCATAGTGTATTATTACTTTCTTTTTTACTTTATTTAAAGGCTGGCATATCTTTCAATTAACATTATCATGCTTCACATATCACACATGCAGGGAGGTATGTGTGGGTGGTGGGGTCGGGGTAGTGATGAGGAGATTGGGACACCAGAGACATCAGTGTACCGGGCCCCAAGATTTCTGTTCCCGGCCCTGCCAGGATGTACCAGGTTAAATAGCAGTAGCAGATGATAATATGTTACTTGAACAGAGGCCCTGATTCAGACCCGGACGCTAAGAAGCGTTCACTCGTAGCTGGCCGATGTTCATACTCTGCGCATGCACCACAGTGCGCGTGCGCGAACCAGTGCAATAGACTGCTCAGCAAAATGAGGGACAGGAGAGGCCGTTTGTGGGTGGTGACAGGGGCTGGCCACTAGAAATGGGGGAGTGGAGGTGCGAACGCAGGCATGCCTGAGCGTCTTAACGCAGTTTCAGAGGCGTGCATAATTAACAGGCAGCATCATTGTACACGTCATCTGGTTGTATTTCAAACTGAAGTGATCGCAGTGCTTGCGGCAGGGTATAGTCAATCTCAAGTGCTGCGATCGCATCATATGGTTCTCGATGTACCGATGGTTACATTCACTTCCTGGACATGACGTGCGCAAGTGGGCGTTTTAAGACAGGCTGGTGGGCGTCTACATACACAAAGTGATCGCACACCAAGACATGGTGGGCATGCTTAAGCCTTGCCGTGCGATCGCCTGCCTTGCTGGGCGTGCGCAGGATTTGCATACGCTGGGTGCGAGCGAACGCATCTAGCGAGCGGGTCTGAATGAGCTCTAGAGTCCAGAACTCACACAGGTAATAATTGCAGGTAGTCAGAACTGACATGGAGAGCACCATAATATAGACACAGCAGGCCAGGCAGGAAACATCGTTTGACATTCCAAAGAACCATATCACAAGAGCCAGATAACATAAATGACTAGCAAAGCATGCTGGTTCCAAGCAGCCTATAAGGCTAGTTAACAGGTGTTGTCCATGATTACTGATTGGCAACGATTCACCAGGCAACTGATTTAGTAATGTCCAAATAGCAGCGCTCCTGGCAGGGACCAGAAAAGTTCATACACAAAAGGGCCTGGTGACCCCTGGTGGTGAGAAAGCATATAGCAAGGAGCAAAACAGATAATACTAACATAATGCAGGAAGGCGGATTCTAGATGCCTTAAGGTCATGGTTTCTTCTTCTTTTTGACATCAGAGGAAGAATGTAAAGAAGCATTAGTATACCCTGCAGAATTTAAGCAATCATCCAAGAGAGCAAGAAAATCAGACGGGCTGAACTTCTTCACAACTGCCTGAAAGAAATAAGACAGATCCTGTAATACTGGGTCTTTAGCGAACACTAAAGAAGATGCCCACACCAAAGCCTCTCCTCTGAACCTCATCAACATATTGGCTATTATATCCTTTTGGGTAACATCAGTTAATTCCATATATTGGTGCATAAAAGCTTCAAACTGTAAGATATTCCCATCAAAATAAATGGGCTAACAACTGGAGGGTACATTAACTTTATTATCTGTAAACTTAACTCTCTCAGATGGGACAACAGTCACCTCTGGAATACTGGACTGCACAAATATAGGAGGCACTGGACTGGCAGACATCCCTTGGACTTCATGCAAAGCAGGCACCTCAGGTGAAACAGGAATCTGTGGCACCTCAGGCAAGGCGGACATGGTTGGACCCTCTCAGACTTCAGGCAAGGCGGACCCCTCTTGGACCGAAGACATAGGTGGACCCTCTCGGACCTCTGGCAAGGCTGACCCCTTTCAGAACTCTGGCAAACTGGAAGTCTTTGGAGACCTGACAACCCTGAAAGAAAAAACACCTGAACTGGCGACCGACATGGTGGCAGGGCCCTCAGGCACGGAGGTCAGGGCAATAGGGTCCTCAGGCCATGAGGCAAGGGCATTAGGATGAGATGACTAATACGTCAACACCTTTTCAGGAATTGGCATGATGCTTCGAGACCCCTCCTTGGTGCAGCTCCCGGCATCTATTCACTGAGATAGGAGCGCTTGGGGGCAGCCATGCATGTCCTTAAGTGCCAGGCATGCCCCTCTAGAGTGATGAAAAGAGGGCACGTCTTAAAGACGTGCCCCTTTTCTCATGACCACACCCCCTTTTCGGGTCCATGCAGCAGTGCCCCTTTCTAGGTCCAGCGGCCTCCTGCCCGGCTCCGGACCTAGAATGAACACTAATACCTATATTGGATAATACTGGATTCTGTTTTTTTCTCATACTATTTCCATTTTTTTCTCTCTATGACAGATGGGTTATTTAAATATATATTTTTGATGGAAATACTACACTGTTATATTTTTATTTACATGTGATATTGTGGAAAATATGAAAAAAAAACTGAAGAAATTTGGAAAACATCAAGACTCATCACTTAATTTAAATTTATTTATTGTTCCTTCGATCGGGTGATGTAAAGTGTCACAGGGATGTACTGTAGTTACAATCCCGGCTGTTGGGATGCCAGTGCTCAGAATGCCGGGGCTGCAATACAGACACCATTCAGAATCCCGTCACTGGACCTTTCCGACCTCCGTCATCTCAATGGTATGTAATGGGTTTAGGGAGAGGGTTAAGGATGAGGGTTAGGCACTAGGGGGAGGGTTAGGGTTTGACATTAGGGAGGGAGGGTTAGGTTTAGGCTGTGTGGGTGGGAGGTTAGCGTTAGACAATAGGGGGGGAGGGTTAGGTTTAGGCTGTGTGGGTGGGAGGTTAGCTTTTGACAATAGGGGTGGGAGAGTTAGGTTAGGCTGCAGGGAGGGAGTGTTAGGGTTAGGATACTTACTGACAGGTGTTGGTATCCTAACCCTCAGGATGCCAGCTTTGGGATTCTGGCCGCAGGCATCCCATACCCAACCCGTACCCAACCCTTGTCACTCACATATATTTTTAAGCAGCAGGGTTGGTAGCGCTGTTTTTAATTCAACACACATATATTAGGATGTCTAAATGAGCCTGCTCCAAAAAAACGGCCATTGGGGCATCCTGGCACTTGGAGAAGCATAATTGTGCAGCTCTGCCCTAGCTGTGGTATAATATGGAGGCACACCTATACATAGAGGACAGTAATAGCAATAGTTTGCCAAAATGCTCAAAAGGGTTTCTTATTCCATTTGTTTGAAAGTAATCATACAGATGACTTCCCCAATGGCAATAACACATAACACACATGTACTGCAAATTCATGGCGGGATACGCAAACCAAATGTTACACTGTGGACATAATATATACAGTACTTCATATGAGTACATGTAGGGAATATGGTCACTAAGTCAGTGACTGAGCACCATATTGTATCGCCATGCAGTTTATAAAATTGCAAACATTTGTTGGCCAATGAAATGATCAAGCCTATTCCGCATGTGTTACTTTGATTGATTACATTGTAACAACCAACCAGAAAAGCTTTGAGTTGCCTAAAAAAACATTTTCTCAAACACCTACAGCGAAAACCCTGAGAGGGAGATGTATCAAGTCTTGGAGACAGATAAAGTACCAATCAACCAGCTTCTAACTGTCATTCTATAGACTGTGCTTGAAAAATTAGAGTTAGAAGTTGATTTGTTGGTACTTTATCTCTCTCCAAAGCTTAGTACATCTCCCCCTGAGTGTTTTATATACTAACATAAGTGGAAAATAGTACAAGTGCAGTAACCAATCTGAAATTAACTTTAAATTAGTCTAGTGCAAGCGAGACTGATAAAAGCAACATCTGATTGGTTATATGGGTTACTCTACCCATATGACTAAAGGGCCTATTCATCATCACTTAATTGTCACAAAAGCAGGTGAAAAAGCACATTTTCACCTGCAATTGTGAAAATTAAGTATTCGGGCCATTCATTAAGAAGGTAAAGCAGGAGATATGACAGATATCTCCTACTTACCTTCCTCTTGTGGAATGGCCTGCTGTCCCCATACACTAGTATCACAGATATCTCCTACTTGCCTTCCTCTTGCGGAATGGCCCGCTATCCCTGTACACTAGTATGGGGACAGAATTCATCAAGCTCCAAAAATATTGTCACAAGAGGTGAACAAGCCTCAACACGGGTGAAACGCGCGTCCTCGGCTTATCACTAATCTGTTAATGTCTCAGGAGACCCAGTCAGTGCACGGACCGGACTCCTTATCACTCCACACTGGTATCATATCTTGCTGACAGTCTATTTTGTCTGGTCAGCCTAAAACTGCTTATTAAGCCTGATAACCGATTGTTCCTGATCAGCCTGCAACTTGCTGAGAACTTATTATATATGGTCAGCTTAAAACTGTCTACTAAGGCTGCTTATTTATTTCTTTTGGTCAGCTTGCAATTGTCTATTAAGACTTAGCCTTTGTTAATATAAACTGACACCAGCCATTTATTTCTTCTCCTGTATTATGGCATTTTTTGGTATTTGATTAACTGACACATATGTATATATGCTGCCCCTCTTTTTCTGTTGGTTTGCTTGTCCATACATAGATGTGTATTATAGAGATTTATGTGGGATACTAAACCCTATCAATTTTACACTATTCAAACCGATGGTTTGTCTGTGGACTAGAGGGCCAATTTAGGTCAGTAAGATTATAGCATCCAACAGTGTTTTCACTTAGCACATGAAGGGTCCTTATATACTTATTGAGTACCCTCCGAGTTGGGTGCATGTGTATGGGTATACAGTTTAAGAGAGATTCTATTTATGTTCGGCTTTCATTTATCCTGTGGCTAATATAAAACATTATATATAAGCATTTATTATTATAACTATTTAATAATTCTGTATATTTTCTTAATTCAGTTTAATATCAATTGATCTAGGACTTCATCACATGTGTTGTACACTCATGTTATTGTTATTACCTATATATTTATATTACATATTATGAACTGTGGGCCTGATTCAGAGCCGGACGCTATTTGCGGACGCTCGTTCAGAAAAAGGGTCTGGCTATTGCAGTCTGTTGACGCCTCTATGTTTGAACGAGCAAACGAAACATGCGCTCGCTATTTTTTTAAAAACGCCCCCTGGCCGCTCGCATCCTACATCATCTCCGGTATTTATTTGATTAATCGAGTACATCGAAAGGCGTATGAACTGCTCGCAGTGCTTGTGGTTGGATTTTCCTACCACAATCATGGGCGCAGTTCAGGCTAAAAGACAACCAAGTGACGTGGTCGATGACGCTGCTTTGTTAATTATGCACACCCTTAAAACGCCCGTTTTGACCGTTTGGCACGCCTGCGTTCTATCTCCACTCCCCGTTTTCAAGCACCTTCCCCTGTTACCACCCACAAACGCCTCATCCTGTCACTCAAATTAGCAGGCATTCGCTATTTTGCGAGCACACGATTTCCGACCGCACTGACTGGTTCACGCATGCGTATTACAAACCCATACGCATGCGCAGTTGTGCGAACATCGCTCGGAGCGAACGAGCGGCCGCTTACGAGCGGCTCTGAATCAGGCCCTGTGTGCATCACAAGCAAGGTATGCTTTTGCATTCCTTCTCTTGAAATTCTACCAACAATTAATTGGACGTTTCTGTTGTAAACAGTCCTACATTTTCTAACAAGTCCATACCATGTGCATAGGGCAGATCCCCAATTATTTTCAGTGGTATTGAATAACCTACAGCCATACTTTACTGATTATGCCCAAACCCGTCTGATCTTGGAAGCGAAACAGTAAAAGCCTGGTTAGTACTGGTATGGGAGACCGTCTAGGAAAACCAGGTACTATAAGATAAAAAAACTGCACTGTTTTAATGGGGCCAATAGGACGGCACATGGTGTAACTTGTGTACCAATATCTGTGGTATTTTCCTATTTCGTCAAAGTATACTCACTGATACCGTATTTTTTTGTGTGTTAAGTGAATTGCAGAAATTGTCTATTAAATATTTTCGCCAATTAATTTTGTGATTATTGGTACCTTCTAACACTATTAATATACTTATTAAAAGTACATTTTTTATTTAATATTTATGAATTTTTCTTCAAAGTGTGCCCCAACAAAAAGCCTTACTTTTCTCTTAGTTCTCTACTGTATTCTGTTTTAGGCTGTGGGAGCAACACCAACATGTATTTATTATGATGAATATCTATAATTGCAATATGGTTGGTTATAATAATTTCTAAATTCACGGTTCTGTGTGGAATCTTTCCTTCTCCTTTTTTTAAAGCAGGAGATATCACAGATACCGGTATCTCCTACTTACCTTCTGTTTGCGGAATGGCCTGCTGTCCCCATAGTGTGGGGACAGAATTCATCAAGCTCTGAAAATATTATATTTTCGGAGCTTGACTGTGGGGGAATTCACCATCTTCAGATGGCGAATACCCCTGCTTGCGGATTGCTACCCGCTCTTCCCTGTGGGAAGAAGGTCCGGGTTGCGAGAAGGGATCCTTTTGGATACTTCTGCCCCTGTCCGGCTCCTTTCGCCGGACGTCGGGGCTCTTGTGCGCATGCGTGACCTGTAGGCTACAGTGCACACAAACTGAAAAAAAAAGGATTTATTTTTTTTTGCACTTGGGGGGAGCACCCCTGATGGACAGAGCACCCCCTGGACAACACTACAGCACCCCTTTAGGACTACAGCCTTTATGGGACACTGCACACAAGTCACAAACACAGAAAAATATATATTTTTTTCCAGGACTTTGGGGGTTACACCACCCTTTAACAGACGAGCCAGCCGGCCCTTGAGTTATGACACGGCGCACGCTTGGCACTGCTACTTTGTTGATGCACGTGCGGCTAATGCGCACACAAGTCACAAACACGGAAAAAAATAATTTTTTATTTTTGGAGCACTTTGGGGTTACACCACCCTTCAACAGACAAGCCAGCCGGCCCTTGACTTATGACACAGGCGCACTCTTGGCGCTGCTACTTTGTTGATGCACGTGCGGCTACAGCGCACACAAACAGAAAAAAAAGAATTTTTTTTTTCACTTGGGGGGAGCACCCCTGATGGACAGAGCACCCCCTGGACAACACTACAGCACCCCTTTAGGACTACAGCCTTTATGGGACACTGCACAACACAGCCCAGCCAGCCCCTATGGACTTTGGAGTGGACACAGCCCCTATGGACAACAGCAGCACAACACAGCCCAGCCAGCCCCTATGACAGCAGCACAAAACAGCCCAGCCAGCCCATATGGACTTTGGAGTGGACACAGCCCCTATGAACAACTGCAGCACAACTCCCACCCTCCCTCTTCACTGTCCACAGCCGGAGTAAAAAATGGCACCGATGCGGGGACCTTTTATAGAATCCAAAACCTGCGAGATCCGACAGCGGGATGATGATGTTTTGCCTGGATTTCAGGTCCGAGTCAGGTGGGAAAACCCGAGCCTGACTTGGTTCCCGCCTCGGATCAGGGGGGCTCGGATTTCAGAAATCCGAACCCGCTCATCCCTAATTCATAATGTTAAATTTTCCTTTTAGGCTCAGAGTATACATGGTCATAAACTTGATGTTAAATACATATTTATCAATTCAAGATTCTTGTAACTAAATACTGCATCATAAAATCTATAATATCTGCACATCAATTCATTGCAGTTTGTGATTCATGACATGGCTGCCATCTAGTGGTTTTAGGTTGCACAACATGTCTTTAAAGTTATATGCCGAGCTACACAAAAGTTTAGCTCGCCATATTTCAGTTGTTTCTCTGGGAGAGTCCAGTATTATTGTTTCTTGATTGACCATGAAAATTGGCAGCCAGTTCATTCTAAAGATGCCCACACATATATCGATGTGCTCACGATCCCACGATGTGTGCGATTTCCCCTGAACTCTCCCCCGGCAGCTCCCCGGCAGCTCCTACACACGGGTGGGGAGACAGCCAGATCGGCATAATCCCGGCATTGTGTTGCAGGGGGTGGGGCCAAAATGACGCGATTCGGCGTGAATCGCATCACAGCCCCCTCCCCCACTGCCGGGGATTCTCATGTAATCGCGAGGGGGGGGCAGGAGGGGTCAGCAGCTGCCGAGAGTCTTGCCTGCCTTTCCAATTTTCAGGAGGCTCCCAACAAATTCGGAAGGGTAGGCAAGAATGGGTAAAGATGACCCTATCCCAGTGAGCATACAATTCAAGAAGTGTGGACAACTACTGATACATGTAGCGAATAATGATTTTAGCTGGTGATGTGAAAGTAGGACCAGTAGAACCAATGCTATTATAGTGAATGTAGGAGTTACAGAGATTAAGGGGCATATCCAGAGGCGCTTCAAGAGAGGAGGGGGCCCGTGTGCAGGCTCCGATCGGGGCCCCTCCTCTCCGGTGGCGCAGTAGACTCTGGCATTGTGCTAGAGTCTACTGCACATGTGCAGGTTTCTGGGAACATGGTGCCCGCACCGTGTTCCTGGGAAAACTCTACTGCGCATGCGCGAATCACCAGGGAAATGGCCGCCGTGGTTGGGTGCAGGGTGTGCGGTGTGTGGGTTCATGTGAACTGCACACCTTGCACCCATTATAAATATGCCCCAGGCCATATCCAATCCAATAAATACACCCCTGGGCATATCCCTACGCATATCCATGTAAAATGCAGAATCTATGGGTCCCCTGTGCGTTAAATTCAAGAGTTTTTACGCAGGCTTTTCCTCACAGCTCCTGAGGCTGCGAGGAAAAGTGCATGCTTGGTTCTTAACGCGCGGGGCATACAGGACCTGATTGAATAGGTCTGAGCAGCAGCTATTTGCATATGCCCCTAAGGGTCTGATGCCGCAGCAGCTGCAAAGTTGTGCGCAAATATGCATATGTCACAGCCACAGTGATTTGTATTGTGACACCCACTGGCGGCATTGCAAATTCAAGTGACCGCGTACAATGACACAGCTCAGTTGCAAATCAGTAGGTTATCGACCTTCTGGTCAGACAGAACGGTTCCTGCCTGTCAATCACTTTGCCGATACACCCTCACTGAAAGCGACAATGAAAATGAGACTTGATGCATGCTCAGTGCGTCTCAGATGCATGCGCAGACCAGTGATTGCATCCAGTGGCAGATTTTACCTAAGGGCTGCAGCCCCCACAGTAGACTCTGCCACCCCCAGTGAGTGTTTACTGGCACTAGCAACAGCTTCCTATCTGCTAATCACAGCCAGACAGGCAGTCCCAGGGGAGGAGTTTTCTCCTGCTGGGATTGCCAGTCCGGACCACAATTTTCAGAGAGAGCGCTTCCAATGGGAAGTCACTCTCCTGCCTTGCCGCAAGCCCTATCCATCTCTATGGGCAGCAACTGATGCAGTTCCTAGAAGCCGGTGCTTCTGCTCACGATCGCGGACATGTGCAATGCACCTGGCAGGAGCCA
Organism: Taudactylus pleione; assembly: GCA_031769625.1. Classification (NCBI taxonomy): domain Eukaryota; kingdom Metazoa; phylum Chordata; class Amphibia; order Anura; family Myobatrachidae; genus Taudactylus; species Taudactylus pleione. The sequence continues at coordinate 3,681,946 of JAUIMM010000261.1, forward strand.
AAGGAAGAAGAGGACAGAGCCAACCAGGCCGCTGCACTAGAAAAAGTAGGAGCCACCACTGGATCAGGGTATCGGGACTATATATCTACATTAAATAGGTTGACAATGTCTAGACAAATGGTCAACATGGAAGAAGTTTGACAGGTACAGACAGGGCCGGCTCTACCATTAGGCAGCTGCCTAGGGTGCCGGGATCTGGGGGGCGCCCCTGAGTCTGCCTATCAAAAAATTAAGGATATCTCAGAGAGGAATCTTTGTTGTACTTAATACAGGCGGTGGCTGTGGAACTTGGAAGACACCACTTCCGTACTTTCACCTAAGAGGACTGGAAGTGGGTAATGGTGTGTGTGAGAAGGGGGAGGAGGGGCAGTAGTTTGGTTTTTGCCAAGATACCTTACACTGGCCCTGGGTACAGATGGTTGACAGGGTCAAAAGGTTGACATGCAAATGGTTGACACTTTTATTTTTAGGGTTAGGCGTACTTACTGGAGGTTAGGGATAGGCATTTACCCCTATTGTATCCTGATGGTTAGGTATAGGCACTAGGAAGGTCAGTTAGGGTTAGGCACTTATCCTGATAGTTAGTGCTAGGCACTAGGTAGAATGGTTAGGAACTTTTCCTGATGGTTAGGGTTAAGCACTTATCTGGACGATTAGGGTAAGGCACCTGGAGGAAGGGTTAGGGTTAGGCTGGAGGGTTAGGGTTAGTTAGCTGCAGAGAAACAATATGCCATTTACTACACAAAGTGGCAAGGAAAGGATAAGACCTTGGCCTTTATTTATGACTGGTGGTTCTGCATCTTATGATGATGTAAGCCCTTCTCCCTGTAGAAGTGTCAATAAATGAAAATCGCTAAGGCACATAAACCAACTGTGTGCTCAGAAAAGTCATAGATCCCCGAGGAGAGTCCAAGTGTGTCCGCAGTTGCCAATTGTGAGCCTGACCTTTCTAATACTGTACTTGAAGAGGATCCTCACATCCTCACAATGTGTCTGTGCCCTTTGAAAATGTGGGGATGAGCAGCACAAGTCAACATGCTGATGTAAAAATCGAGGATGCTGCTGTGGAAGTGCACCAATAGGATGAGGAGTATATTTCTGTAGTTGGAGCTAGTAAGGGTGATGAGGATGTTCATGATGTTGATGCCGAGGATGTTGTTTGTGTAAATCAGGCAACAGTTGTTGCCCATGGTATGAAAAAGCCCATTGTCATGCCAGGGCAAAAGACAAAAACATACACTTCTCTTGTTTGGAATTATTTCCACGCAAATCCAGACAATTGTCAAGCCATCTGTAAAGTATGCAAAGCAAGAGTGAGTAGAGTTAAGGAGCTTAACCATCTAGGAACCTCCTCCCTGTTATGTCACTTGCAGCGCATTCATCAAATTCCAAAGTGTTTGCAAAATTCTGAAACTTTGGCTAAAAATTTAACAATTAGTCCAGCGTCACCTAGCTGCTCCCTTCTCTCTGTTAGATCCAAGCTCCTGCAATCTCCACCACCAACACCTGCATCATCAACATCCTCAATCATGATCAGAAGTAGTCCTGCTGCATCTAATTTCATAAGCATGATTAACTCCTCTCCTATCCATGATTCCTCAGAAGGATCCTTGAGTGCTATGCCTGTTGCTGCTGCTGCTGCTGCTGCTGTGAGCGTATCTTCATCCCAGAAGGAGACCAGGAAGAAGATTACTTTTAGTAGTTTAATAAAACAATTGACTGTCAAAAAATCCTTTGTAAGGGGGGAACAATTATGACAACAGTCTCCCAGTTGCACAGTGGATTACTGATGCCATAACAGCTATGCTGGTATTAGACGCACAGTCCAGTATCCGTCACTAATGCAGTCAGTTTAAGACAGTTAATTAAGGTCTTGTGTCCCCGCTACCATGTCCTTTCTAGATTCCAGAACAGCAATTTCCAGTCTGTACAAGGACATTAAAAAAAAACTTATTAGTGTCCTCAAAAAATGCCATTGTACCCACTTTCCACTTGACCATAGATATGTGGACAAGCGGAACAGGGGAAACTAAAGATTACATGACTATGACAGCCCACTGGGTAGGTGTATTGCTAGTGCAAACATCAACAGCAACAGCAGCAACAACTAACAAATGCCAGCTCATTCAGAGGCAGGCTACTCTGTGTATCACTGGTTTCACTAAGAGGCATACCGCTGATGGTGTTGAGAACCTCTTAGAAAAACTCAGTGAAATCATTTTAAAATGACTTACCCCGCTTGGACTCTCATCAGGATTTGTGATTTCTGACAATGCCACCAATATTGTGAGAGCATTACATCTGGGCGAATACGCACGCGTTCCATGTTTTGCTCACACAATTAACTTGGTGGTGCAGGTTTTTTTTTAAATGACAGGGGCATGCAGGAGATGCTCTCGGTGCCCTGAAAAATTTTGAGAAATTTTTCGACATTCAGCAACTGCATGTCAAAGATTGCAGCACCAGCAAGTACTGTAGAATTTGCTCTGCCATCAGCTGAAGCAAGAGGTAGTAACTAGTTGGAATTCTACCCTCTATATGCTTCAGTGGATGGAGGAGCAACAAAAGGCCATCCAAGGCTACACAATGGCCTATGACATAGGGAAAGGAGTGGGAATGCACCTTAGTCAAGCCCAGTGGAGAATAATTTTCGTGTTGTACAAGGTTCTCAAATCCTTTGAACTTGCCACATGTGAAGTTAGTCCAGACACTGCCAGCTTGAGTCAAGTCATTCCCCTAATTCAACTTTTGCAAAAGCAGCTGGAGAAACTGAAGGAGGAGCTGAAATGGAGCAATTCCGCTAAGTATGTTGGACTTGTAGTTCAAGCCCTTCATTCACTTTGCCAGGATCCAAAGGTCATCAATCTCTTGAAATCAGATCACTATATTTTGGCAACCATACTTGATCCTAGGTTTAAGTCATACCTTGTGTCTTTCTTTCCAATGGACACAAATCTGAAGAGATGAAAAGAGATGTTGGTGAAAAATTGTCAGCTCAAGTGGCACATGACACGGCAGCATCTCCTCCTTCAGTTTCTGCGGCTGCCAGGAAAAAACTAAATTTTCCTAAGAGACCCACTGCTGGTGATGCAGATGAGTCAGTAAAACCTAATGATATCTGGTCGGGCCTGAAAGAACTGCCTACAATTAGTGACATGTCTACCGTGACTTTGTCTGATATGGTCACCATTCAGAGAATGGTTGATGATTATTTTAGGGATAGCATCCAAATAGGCATGTCAGACAGTCCGTTTCACAACTGGCAGGAAAAAGAGGCAATTTGAAATCCTTTACACAAACTGGCTTTGCTTTTCTTAAGTTGAACACCCTCCAGTGTGTACTCTGAAAGAGTTTAACCTTGTCACCTTGTCAGCGATCGGTGTAGGAGGTTACTTCCCAAAAATGTTGAAAAGATGATGTTCATTAAAATGAATTACAAATTCCATATGGAAGATCTTTACCAGCAATTAAGTAAAAAGAAATCTAGAGGCGCTTGTAATGGTGGATTCCAGCAGGGATGAATTAATATTGTGTGAAGGAGAGGATGTACACACTGATGGGGATGATGATGACTATGACAACATCTGATCTTACCTATGTTGTAAAGCCAGTTTGTGTATGTAGAGATTAAGGATGTGCATCGGACCATTTTTGCCGGATTTGGTTCTAATTCGTCGTCCGGATTTGGATTTGACAAACTGCGGTGACTGGCTTTGGATTTGGATTTTTTACAAAAATTGACAAAAAAGCTAAAATCACATAAATTGGGCTTTTTTTTCTTCCTAGAGTGTTACTAACCTCAATAACATTAATTTCCGAGCAGCGGCACATACACCACAGTTTAAAGCACATCTATGAAACATTGCCACACAGCAGTGGCAGAAATGAAAGGTAGTGCAAAATGGAATTGTCCTTGGGCCCTCCCACCCTTATGTTGGATATTAAAAAGGACATGCACACTTTAACAAACCAAGCATTTCAGTGACAGGGACTGCCACTTTGTGGCTGAAGTGCTTGGTTTGTTTGGTAGCTCTTTTTGTGGGGACCCAATTGGCTAAAGGCAACAGTGTGTACATCATCCGATTCCTCACACAGTATTAATTTATCCCCGCTGGAATCCACCATTACAGAAGTATCTGTACTGTGACATGATTGGTGGGAAAGGTTTTCCTCATGAAATTTCCAGTTAATTTTAATGAACATCAATTTTTCTACATTTTGTGGAAGTAGCCTCCTACGTCGTTCGTTCACAAGGTTCCCGGCTGTACTGAAAACTCTCTCCGAGTACACACTGGAGGGTGGGCAGCTTAAGTAATGCAAAGCCAGTTTATACAAGGGTCTCTAAATTGCCTTTTTTTTCTTCCAATATTCAAAAGGACTCTGTGACATGTCTACTTGTACAATGTCCTGAAAATAATCCTCCACCATTCTTTGGATGTATTAGATGGAGCAGTATATGGAGTTACAGTAGAGGTGTCACTGGTGTTGGGCAATTCTTTTAGACTCGACCAGATGTCAAAATGTAGAACTGACTTATCTGCATCACCACTGGGTCTTTTGGGATAGGTGAATTTTTTTCTGGCTGCTGCTGGAGAAACCGAAGGAGGAGACGTCATCGTAGTGCCATGTGTCACTTCAGCTGCCAACTTGCTCACCAGGAGCGCTTTGGATCTTTTAAGATCTGGGTCAGTTGAAAGAAACAGCATATGACTTACACCTAGGATCAATGATCAAGCATGGTTGCAAAAATATAATGATCAGATTTCAAGATCCCCGAGGATCCCGGCGAAGAGAATAAAGGAATTGGTCTGTCAGTCCAGAATACTTTGCGGAATCACTTTGTGTAATCTCCTTCAATTTCTCCAGCTGATTTTCCAAAAGCCTAATCAGGGGAATCACCTTACTCAAGCTAGCAGTGTTAGCACTAACTTCACATGTGGCAACTTCAAATGGCTTGAGCACCTTGAACAAGACAGAAAGTACTTTCCACTGTGCTGGGCTAAGGTACATTCCCCCTTCTCTCACAATGTCATGGCTTGTCGCATAGCTATGGATGGCTTCTTGCTGCTCCTCTATCCATTGAAGCATATAAAGGGTGGAGTTCCACCTCGTTACCACTTCTTGCTTCAGTTGATGGCCAGGTCCGCTGAGAGCCGGGGCGGGCCCGGGTAATAGGGGGCGTGGCCTAATCACGGGAGGCGTGGCCACGTCCCCTTCCCGGAAGAAAAAAAGATATGCAGCGCTGCGAAGCGGCGCTGTGCGCTGGGGAGGGAGATGCTCTGGGCCCCCTCAGCCCTGCTCAAAGCCAGGGGGGCACGATCAGTGTGATTGCTCCCCCCCACAGGCATAGGAGACTGCTGTGGCTGCTGCTCAGCAGCCACGAGCAGTCTCCACTGCAGCTCATAACACGCTGTGTGCTGGGCTGCTGTGAGGGAGGGGGAGCGGCGCTGGGCCCCTCAGGAAGCCCGGGCCCGGGTAATCTGTACCCACTCCCCCCCCTCTCGGTGCCCCTGTTGATGGCAGGGCAATTTAAACTGCTCTTGCAGGTGCTGCAATCTCCTGCACGCTGTTGCTGAATGCCGAAAATGTCCCAAAATTTCTCGGGACACATACAGCATCTCCTGCACACCCCTGTCACTTTTTAGAAAACCCTGCACCGCTAAGTTGATTGTGTGAGCAAAACAGGGGATGTGTTGGAATTCACCCAGCTGTAATGCTTTCACAATATTTGTAGCGTTGTCAGAAACCACAAGTCCTGAGGAGAGTCCAAGTGGAGTAAGCAATGTTTTTATGACATCTCTTCGTTTTTCTAAAAGGTTGTCAGCGTTATGCCTCTTGTTGAATCCGGTGATGCACAGAGTTGCCTGCCTCTGAATGAGCTGGTGTTGTTTGTTAGATACTGCTTCTGCTGCTGCTGAAGGCGATTCACCCACCCAGTGGGCCATCACAGTCATGTAATCTTTAGTTTGCCCACTACTGCTTATCATCATTTCTGTGGTTAAGTGGACAGTGGGTACAATAGCATTTTGTAGGCCAATAATTAGGTTGTGTTTAACGTCCTGGTACAGCCGAGGGGTGTGATATGTATTACCGCTGACCACATTCCCGACAGCGGCTGCCCGACAGAGGAGGAAATCCCGATCGTCCTAAAGGTAAGTATTTACTAACCTAACCCCCCTAACCCTCCTTAGGGGTGCCTAACCCTAACCTCCCCCCCTGTGCCTAACCCTAACCCCCCCTCTAAGTGCCTAAACCTAACCCCCCCTTCCCTGCTGCCTAAACCTAAGTCCCCCGGGGGGGGTGCCTAACCCTAACCTCCCCCCGGGGGTGCCTAACCCTCCCTCCCCCTAGCCTAAACCTAGCATCCCGGGGGGGTGCCTAACCCTAAGTCCCCCCCAGGAGCCCTAAACCTAACCCTCCCCCTCCCCCGCGGCTGTCCGCTGCGGTGCCCGGCATCCGCTTGATCGGGATGCCAGTCGCCGGTCTCCCGACGTCGGGCAAATGACAGGTGTCTAGATTTAGATGCCTGTCATTCGTCCCTAGTCGGGATAAAGCAGTCTGGAAGCTGGCGGTCGGCATTTGAACCATCGGGTTCCAGACTACATCCCCAGCCGAGGAATGGCTTTTCAGGTAAAATTAAGCCGAGATGGAATTTTGTACTGGGGACACAGAACCTCAATTAACTGTGTAAATCCCACTGAATTAATTGCGGATATTGGATGCAGATATAATACTAGCATAGCCGTCATGGTGCAAGTGACCTGCTGTGTGACAGGGTGAGAGCTGTCATACTTGTTTCCCCTTGGAAGAGATTCTTTAACAGTCAATTGTTTTTTTGGTAAACTACTACTAGTAGTCTTCTTGGTCCACTTCTGGGACGAAGATCCACCCCCAGCAGCAGCAGCAGGCCTAGCGCTCAAAGATTCAGTTTCTTCTGAGGTGTCCTGGAAAGTGGAAGAATCACAGTGACTTAGAATTAACAAATTGGATGCCGGACTACCACTGATCATTCCTGAGGATATTGAGGATGAAGGTGTTGTCGGTGGAGATTGCAGGTGCTGGGATTTAGTACAGAGAAGGCATCTAGCTAATGCTGGACTGCTTGTTATATTTTTAGCAGTAGTTTCTGATGTTATCAAACACTTGTCATGAGCTCGCTGCAGATGACGTAAGGGCGCAGAGGTTCCTAGATGCTTAACGTCCCTACCTCTACTTACTGTGGTTCCACAATGGCTACAAATGGCTTAACAAATGTTGTCAAGATTTGGGTAAAAATAATTCCACACAAAATATGTGGATTTGTTGGTTCTGTGCCCAGGCATGGTAATGGCCTTCTTATCTTGGCCAAGAGCTGCTTCCACTGGTGCCTGACTTATACAAACAAGATCCTCATCCTCGACATCCTCATTAGTGCAAGCGTCAGCTGCACATATATTCCCCTCATCCTCTTGCAATTCCACAGTGGCATCCTCAATTTCTATGTCCTCGGCAATACTGGTCATCCCCACAAATACAGATGGAACAGAAACTGTGGAGGATGGCTTCTCTGAAAGGTCAGACTTACACATAGCAATACCACTTGTGGGCTCACTTAGACTCTCCTCAGGGATTTCTGACATTTGTGTTTCTGAAAACACAGTTTTATCTACTGCCTTATTGGTTTTACATTTTTTTACACTTCTTCTATAGTCAGATTGAAAAGGTATTTTATTGTCATGAGAGGCAGAAGATGCCTCACTGACACTTGCAAAATCACCAGTCATAAATAAATGCAAAAGCCTGAGCCTTTCCTTGCCACTAGGTATGGTGAATGGTATGTTGAAAATTTTCAGTTTTTCTGCACTAGTCTTTAGAGGGTTTTTTTTTTGTCTTTACCCCTTTTTATTTCAGATACCCTAATTTTTTAAAGTCTCTATGCCTTTGAGCATCAGCTTTAGATGATAGTGATGGATTTCCAGCAGCTGTAGTGCTAGCATTTGCTTGCTGCTTCTGCTCTCCTCTCAGTTCGTTGTCATGATCCATATTAACAAAATCACTAAATTGTACAAAAACTACTTAGTAATAGTGTTATGTATTTATTTATATTATTTATTTATTACCACTCACTGTGAACTGGAGTCCTGGAGCTTATACACAGTGGGCTTATGCCCAGTACAGTGGGCCTATGCCCAGTCACGGAGCTTGTATACGCACAGTGGGCTTATGCCCACTCACGGAGCTTGTATACACACAGTGGGCTTATGCCCAGACATGGAGCTTGTATATAAACAGTGGGCTTATGCCCAGTAAAGTCACAGAGCTTGTATACGCACAGTGGGCTTATGCCCAGTCACGGAGCTTGTATACGCACAGTGGGCTTGAGCCCAGTACAGTGGGTTTATCCCCAGTCACGGAGCTTGTATACATGCAGTGTGCTTATGCCCAGTCACGGAGCTTGTATACACACAGTGGGCTTATGCCCAGTCATGGAGCTTGTATACACGCAGTGTGCTTATGCCCAGTAAAGTCACGGAGAACTAACGGAGGTCACCAGACAGATGTCCTCTACTCTAGTCACTAGAAAATTGCTCTGATTCCTGGGTGCCACGCCTTTTATAGAGGCCGAACGTCACCCGAGTCTCGCGAGAATCCGACGTCGGCCAGGTAACGTTCGGCCTCGAGGTAGAATCCAAGTCAGACGGGAACACCCGAACTTGCGTTACGGTGGACTCGGTTTCCACCTGTTCAGAGCGGTTCAGATTCCTCAGAATCTGAACCGCTCATCTCTAGTAGAGATCATTGCCACCAATGTCCACTGCGCATTGGCAGCTTGTTTTCTGGGGGCCCAAGCAAACCAATCATTTCAGCCACAAGTTGCAGTTCCTGTCGCTGAAGTGATTGGTTTGTTAAACTGTGAACGTCCTGTTTCATATATACAATATAAGGGTGTATGGGAGGGCCTAAGGACAATACCATCTTGCACCTTTTTCCTTTCCATTATGTTATGTTTTGGGCATTGCTGCCTGATATTTTTAACTGTATAAGTTTATGAATGTCCAGAAATTGTAATGGCCACAGACAGCATCTCCTGTATATCCCTTTCTTCTTTTTTTTTTTTTATTCTGAACCACCAAGTTGATGAGGGTGGGCAAATATGAGCAGCAGCACAGAGCATCTTCCTGCCAGGATGTGTGCAATAAAGTGAAAATACGTTTAATACAAAAATTACTTGAGTATATTGGCCACATACATACAATTTAAATGGTACATACAGTGCGTAAAGCAGGCTGAAGCATGTCACCTGTTGTTGACAAATAACTTCCAGTAGGCCCAGCAAACATCACAGATGCTGGGAATTTTAGTTCAGCCGGAGAACTACAGGCAGCTTTCCTCTGATGTAAACAGCAAGTCTTGGTCCCATTATCCCTAACAACCTCCCTGAATACAAAGTAAACGTCTGTTTACATTATGTTCTAGCAGCACCTCCACAAGCAAGACCGCCTCATTTCTATTGGATATATAAAAATTAAAACACCTCCTCCAGTCTTTTAGGAACTTGATCCTACATTGATCTTCCATCATAAATTTTCTTAAGAATCAAAATATTAAAATAACAAATAAATTAAAAACTAATCAATCCTTCCATCTTTTCCCTATCTTCAGCCCATAAACATATTCCAATTCCTTTGTGTCTCTGACCTAGTTTTTGATTAATGAAAACATTCTTGGTTTTTAAATTTCCTAGGGGTTGTATAGATTGTTAAACTGCCATCCTGTCCCCCTCTGCAATGCCACTCTGTGCTTTGTTGGAAGCTGAACTGCCACGTTAGTGCCGCCCACTGCTGTCGCTTAGCTTAGTCAGCTGTGAGCTGTGAGGTGGTCAAAATTGACTGGAAATGACTGGAAATAAATGTTATTGAGGTTAATAATACTGTAGGAACAAAAACGGGCCAAAATTATTTGATTTTAGCTGTTTTTATGATTTGTTAGAAACAAATACAGATCCAAAACCAAAACACGCAAGGGCGGTTTTGCCAAAACCAAATCCAGATCCAAAACACAAAGGAGATACAGATCCAAAACCAAAACACGGGGGTCGGCGCACATCCCTAGTATTTGTTTTTTTTAGCCTCAGTATAATAATTGAAGTCCCATTGTGAGCCATAGAAGAATAGTAAAAGTCAAATTCAATACAGATTAGTTAGATAGAAAGGCTATATTAGCAGTCCTTTGTATGTAAAACAGTTTCATTAGCAAGAGATCCTCGCAGAGTCGGCTGTAAATATTCCTTGGTCCGGTCAAAATAATAAATGAATAAATATCGGATGGTCAATGTGGTTTTTAGAGGAATCCAAGTGTCTTATAGGAGTATTCAATATGGGAGCGAAAACTCAGTTTTTGTGTTTATTTCGCACCTATGACGTCATTATCGCAGGTTTTAGTTTTACACCGTATTCAATTTCAAAGACTTTTCGCAGGTTCGGGGATAACTTTGCACCACTGAATAGGTGGTGAAAAAAAGTGCAGAATTGGGGTTTAGGGGTGCAGGCTTAAAAAAAATAGCCTGACCCCTTGGGAATGACATTTTAAAAATAAAAAAAAAATAGGGACACCCCAAAAAATTAATTTAAAAATTGGGGTGAAAAAAAAAATGGGAAAAAAATTGTTTAACAATAGGGAAATAGGTTCAGGGCTATTCTGCAAATATGCGGCAGGTGTAGTCTAGAATAGATTTATAGCGGCAGGTGCACAGTTGCAGAATTTAAAAATAATTACTTTAGGGACATAAAAATATGCTAGTACCCATTTTCATGTACCCCAAATTTGATGGGACCACTTAAAAAAATGAAAAAAGATAACCTAAGTGCTCTTCTGCATGACTTCTTCAATGTCGGGGAAAAAGCACCTGCCGCAGCTATTTAAATCCCCGACTTTCATTTGCAGGCTAAAACGGGGGAACCCATAGTGATCCCCCATGTTTTTACAGCTTTAGGGGGGTCCTACAATTTTTTTCAGGAAAATTTCGTAGTTTATCGCAAATCACACTTCGCCAGGTCCCGTTTTCGTAGATTTTGTATTGAATACGGGGATAAAGCGGCCGCGCGCCCGATACTTTATCCCAGAAAAATCTCCGATGTGGAGTGAAAAGTCCAGCACGGACTTTTCGCTCCCATATTGAATACCCCTATTATTGTTGTTAACGTGGTGAGCCTAATGCTTTTCCCTCAGGAAATATCCCTCAGCTTCTTTAGAGTCAAGTCTTTATGTGATACTTTAATTAAGTAATTAGCATGGGTTTGATGACATATAAAAGGCATCTTTAGAGGTCTGATGGCATATTAGGGTTATGTGGAAAAGTATGATGGCACAAAAGGAGCATGTTAAGGAGTCTGATGGCATATAAGGGCATGTGGGGGAGTGTGATGGCATATAAGGGGCATGTGGGGGAGTGTGATGGCATATAAGGGACATGTGGGGAAGTGTGATGGCATGTAAGGGGCATGTGGAGGGGGTCTGATTGAATATAAGCGGCACACTGATAGCAAAAGCTTGCCCCTGTGAAAGGGTATCAGCAACTGTGAGAAATCCAGCCTGATAGTGTTACCCAACCTCACCCCCACCCTACCTCATCCCACCCCATGCTCTGCAGAGAAGGCAGCCTGCCTGCTTCTGCACCCAATTTACTTAAAATAAGCAGGGAGACTGAATGTAAAGGGGTGATCTTTAGAAAGAAGACAGAATAAAAAGAGGTAAAAACCTGTGGAGTACAAAAGAGCTACAAAGCTCTCTGCTGCTGCTGATTCCTCCAACTCCTCCTTAAGGCGCCTATCCACTACACGATATCATGTAATGTGTCCCCGGAAGTGGTGTGCTCAATGTCCTTAACGATATTGCGCACCAACGCTGAACGATATATCGTTCAGTGACATTACCCTCCCTCATCCCTGGACTTGCAGAACCTGACAATATCGTCAGATTACCCTGCAAGTACGGGAGATAAGCGATGTCATCAACAACCAGTGGGAGCGCACATCGCTGGTCGTTGATGGCATATTCACTGGATGATATAATTAACGATTGAACTATAATGATATCCTTATCGTTCAATCGTTCATTATATCGTCTAGTGGATACGCGGCATAACTCCACCAGTTAATTTGGGCGCTAGTCCCATGGGACTGTGTAAATACAGGCATTACGCTCATGGGCTAGAGTTGGATGTGGCCACTAGGCCCATTGCCATAATTTAGTGGGCATTAGGCTCAGAGTTCAATAAGCGTGATGGGTTGACCGGCCTCCATACCAACCACTGGATCCCCACTTATACCACAAGGATTCATTGTTCATTATCAGCCACTGTACAGTACTATGGATCTCTCATGTATATACTGGGATCAACTATATATTTTAGGAAGTACAAGTGCTGTAAAACTGCCAGGGGTTCCTCAATTTGACAACCTTACTTCTTTTTATCATTTGATTTTCTAATTTATTTTCCATTTACAATAACCTGAGCCTCCAGCAGTTTCCTCATCCTCCATGTAGCCTCGACCCTCTGGCCGGGTCAGAGGAGTATGTGTGCTGGGCTCCAGTGACGTGCGGTGAGGTAAATGGCAGGGGAGGCACAGGCTAGTGGATAGTATCAGAGCCAGATTTACAGATACATATATGAGCCCAAGGGTTCCTGGGGGCATTATACAGAGGTGCAGCAGTATATAGTGCTGGAAATTTTGTGTGCTTTGATCAGGGATGTGCGGAAAAGTTAGACAGGGGAGGCAGTGCCTCACCCGCCATACAATTTTTACTCCAGAGTTTTGCCTATAAAAATGATTAGAATAATACAAAGAAGATATTTATAATATTTTCTTTACATTTTTCTTATAATTTGTATACTCAAAACTCTGGAGTATACTGAAGTATGTCAGGAAAGGCTCTGCCTCAGCTGACCGCACATCATTGCTGGACTCCTCCAAACAAGGCTCAGTACATTCTCCTGTGACCCCTGGGTGTCTCTCACCATAGAGGAGCCTATTATTATTATTATTGCTAGTTATATATATAGCACACACATATTACACTGTGCTTTACAGAGAATATTAGGCCATTTACATCAGTCCCTGCCCCAGTGGATCTTACAATCTATATACCCTACCACATGCTCACACACATAATAATAATAATAATAATACTACTAATAATAATAATTTTTATTTATATAGCGCTTTTCTCCCATAGGACTCAAAGTCGCTTTATAGACATCAGAAAACATGGTACATTGTACAAGGATTTGGTGTTGCAAAAAAATAGAAAACCACACAGAGATAATTAATATCAACCGAAACCTAGAGAGCACAATAAGCATATTGCAGGGTTGGTGCAGAGATTTTGGGAAATAACTTCCATGGGTTATATATTCCACCCACAAAGGTACCACATGAGGCAGCCGTCTTGGGCGCACTGCGTAGGATTACCCTAGGAGGAATAGGTTACGCCTAGAAGAGATGACACAAAATGGGTGGTTGCAGTGTCCTGATGCTAGGAGTAGGGTCCCAGCATAATAGTCAGGTTCATGTATTTTTCATCCCATCCACAAGTGTACCAGGTGAGGCAGCCATGATGGGCGCACTACGAAGGTTGCACTGTGGGTGATAAACCATACAAGGACCCAAGGAATATGTGGGAAAACTGACACACGTGTGGCAGTATGATATACCCTGTGTGAATAGATCCACATGAAGTACATCCTGCCCATGGAGGATGCACTTCAGTGGAGGGATAGCACACCAGTATATCATACAGTGGAGGTATAGCACACCAGTATATCATACAGTGGAGGTATAGCACACCAGTATAGCATACAGTGGAGGTATAGCACACCAGTATATCATACAGTGGATGTATAGCACACCAGTATATCATACAGTGGAGGTATAGCACACCAGTATAGCATACAGTGGATGTATAGCACACCAGTATATCATACAGTGGAGGTATAGCACACCAGTATATCATACAGTGGAGGTATAGCACGCCAGTATATCATACAGTGGAGGTATAGCACAGCAGTATATCATACAGTGGAGGTATAGCACACCAGTATATCATACAGTGGAGGGATAGCACACCAGTATATCATACAGTGGATGTATAGCACACCAGTATATCATACAGTGGAGGTATAGCACACCAGTATAGCATACAGTGGATGTATAGCACACCAGTATATCATACAGTGGAGGTATAGCACACCAGTATATCATACAGTGGAGGTATAGCACACCAGTATATCATACAGTGGAGGTATAGCACAGCAGTATATCATACAGTGGAGGGATAGCACAGCAGTATAGTATACAGTGGGGTGGAAGTACATGGTACAAAACAGGGAATAGTAAATACAGCAAACAGTGCTGCAGTTCGGGGATGAGATTTACAGGTGACCTGAAACATTTGAGAAATGAAATGCACTGAATGAATACATCCACGTGTTTGTTCATCCTGCCAAGAATGAACCATCCGAGGCAGCCATCTGGGGCGCACTGCCTAGGTTACATCTGGCAGGGTGTGCAAGTAGCGGAAGTATAACATCCAGGTGGAGAAAAAATAAAAAGAATAAATGGTGACCGCATTTTAAGTTAAAACCATGTTAAACTTAATCAGAAATGAAAAAATGATAGAGCGATCTGCAAAAAGCCACAGCGTCTCCTTCGCTCGAGTGTGCGAGTGTGTCGCATCCAGCAGTTTGTGGAGTTCGATTTGGCTGCAGCATGAGACAGCAGACGACCCAGTCTCAGGGAAGTGTAAATGAAGGTGGAGTGGCAGCATTTCTGTGTGTTCATGAAATTGTTTAATTTTGGTTAGAAAGTAGTCAAAAGTCTAAATCCAGTTCGAACTCCGGTTCTAACTCCATGCTTCAGGTTACATGCTTAATATGCAGGCTGCAGTGGCAGGCCAAGCCTGTGTGTGCAGGCTTTAAATTGAGTCCCTTTTGCAGGAGAGGCTAGGTCAGCTGGTACAGTGGGAGGGAATGTTTGAGCAGTTTGTTCAACAAGCTAATTAATGGTGGGGGAATATGCAGCCTCACAGTTGGAAAACACACACTAGGGTTCATTTTTGTTGGGGGCCAATTAACCTACCAGTATATTTTTGGAGTGTGGGAGGAAACCAGTGTACCCGGAGGAAACCCATGCAAGCACAGGGAGAATGTACAAACTCCACACAGTTAGGGCCGTAGTGGGAATCAAACCTAGGGCCAGAGTGCTGTGAGGCAGTAATGCTAACCATTACAGCGTTTGTGCAGTATTTGTTGTTAAAATGTTTTCAATAAAGCCAAGAAAGTGTTTAAATTATGTGTGTGGTGAAGTAACTTTCAAATCTCAGAGGCAAAATTTCATGCCACTTGTAAAAAGTGTTATGAACTTTACTTTGGGTAAAGTTATACACATTATGCCACACAATAGTAGTGCCCATTATACAATGACCACCGTAGTAGTGCCCCTTATAAAATGCCCACAGTAGTAGTGCCCCTTATACAATGCCCACAGTAGTAGTGCCTCTATGCCACAGGTTCTCAAACTCGGTCCTCACGACCCCAAACAGTGCATGTTTTCCAGGTCTCTTCACAAAATCGCAAGTTAAATAATTATCTCCACCTGTGTGGTCTTTTAAAATGTGTCAGTGAGTAATGAATACACCTGTGCAACTGCTGGGTGACCAGCAAAACGTGAACTGTGTGGGGTCCTGAGGACCGAGTTTGAGAACCACTGCTCTATACTATGGCCACAGTAGTAGTGCCCCTTATTTAATGCCAACAGTATAAGTGCCCCCAATATAATGCCCAGAGTAGTAGTGCACCTTATGCAATGCCCACAGTAGTAGTGCCCCTTATACAATGCCCACAGTAGTAGTGCTCCCTATGCAATGCCAAAAGTAATAGTGCCCCCTATATATGCCCACAGTAGTAGTGCCCAATGTATTAGTGCCCCCTATACATTGGCCACAGTAGTAAATCTCTCTATATATTGCCCACAGTAGTAGTGCCCCTATACATATTGCCCATAATAGTAGTAGTGCCCCTTGTAGTAGTGCCCCTATACATTGCCCATAATAGTAGTAGTGCCCCTTGTAGTAGTGTGCCCTATACATTGCCCATAATAGTAGTAGTGCCCCTTGTAGTAGTGTGCCCTATACATTGTCCAAAAAAGTAGTAGTTCCGCTATACATTGCCCATAACAGTAGTAGTGCCCCTATACATTGCCCACAATAGTATTAGTGCTCCTTGTAGTAGTGCCCCTATACATTGCCCATAATAGTAGTAGTGCCCCTTGTAGTAGTGCCCCTATACATTGCCCATAATAGTATTAGTGCTCCTTGTAATAGTTCTACACATTGCCCACAATAGTAGTAGTGCCCCAAGTAGTAGTAGTGCCCCAAGTAGTAGTACCCCTATACATTATCCACAATAGTAGTAGTGCCCCTATATACTGCCCATAATAGTAGTAGTGCCCCTATACATTGTCCACAATAGTAGTACTGCCCCTATATACTGCTTATAATAGCAGTAGTGCCTCTTGTAGTAGTGCCCCTATACATTGCCCACAATAGTATTAGTGTCCCTTGTAATAGTTCCCCTACACATTGCCCACAATAGTAGTAGTGTCCCCTATACAGTGCCCAAAATAGTAGTAGTGCCCCTTGTAGTAGTGCCCCTTGTAGTACTACCCCTATACATTGTCCACAATAGTAACAGTGCTCCCTATATACTGCCCACAAAAGTAGTAGTGCACCTTGTAATAGCGCCCCCTATACATTATCCACAATAGTAGTAGTGCCCCTTGTAGTAGTGCCCATTACACATAATGACATACATACATACAGTCAGGTGCATAAATATTGAGACATTGACAGAATTTTCATATTTTGGCCTCTATTCACCACCACAATGGCTTTGAAATGAAACAAACAAGATGTGCTTTACCTGCAGGCTTCCAGATTTATTTTGAGGGTAATTACATCCAAATCAGGAGAACGGTGTAGGAATTACAACGGTTTCTATATGTGCCTCCCACTTTTTAAGGGTCCAAAAGTAATGGGACAAACTAAACAATCCTACATCTAACTTTCACTTTTGAATACTTTGTAGCAAATCCTTTGCAGGCAATTACAGCCTGAAGTCTGGAACGCATAGACATCACCAGACGCTGGTTTCATCCCTGGTGATGCTCTGCCAGGCCTCTACTGCAAATGTCTTCAGTTCCTGCTTGTTCTTGGGGCATTTTCCCTTCAGTTTTGTCTTCATCAAGTGAAATGCATGCTCAATCGGATTCAGGTCAGGGGATTGACTTGGCCATTGCACAACATTCCACTTTTTAGCCTTAAAAAACTCTTTGGTTGCTTTTGCAGTATGCTTCGGGTCATTGTCCATCTGCACTTTGAAGCGCCGTCCAATGAGTTCTGAAGCATTTGACTGAATATGAGCATATAATATTGCCCGAAACAATTCAGAATTCATTCTGCTGCTTTTGTCAGCAGTCACATCATCAATAAATACAAGGGAACCAGTTCCATTGGCAGCCATACATGCCCACGCCATGACACTACGACCACCATGCTTCACTGATAGGTGGTATGTTTTGGATCATGAGCAGTTTCTTTCCTTCTCAATATTCTTCTCTTCCCATCACTCTGGTCCAAGTTGATCTTTGTCTCATCTGTCCATAGGATGTTGTTCCAGAACTGTAATGACTTTTTTAGATGTTGTTTGACAACTCTAATCTGGTCTTCCTGTTTTTGTGGCTCACCAATGGTTTACATCTTGTGGTGAACCCTCTATTTTCACTCTTGTGAAGTCTTCTCTCGATTGTTGACTTTGACACATATACACCTACCTCCTGGAGAGTGTTCTTGATTTGGCCAACTGTTGTGAAGGGGTTTTTCTTCACCAGGGAAATAATTCTTCTGTCATCCACCACAGTTGTTTTCTGTGGTCTTCTGGGTCTTTTGGTGTTGCTGAGCTCTGTGGTGCGTTTTTTCTTTTTAAGAATGTTCCAAACAGTTGATTTGGCCACACCTAATGTTTTTGCTATCTCTCTGATGGGTTTGTTTTGATTTTTCAGCCTAATGATGGCTTGCTTCACTGATAGTGACAGCTCTTTGGATCTCATATTGAGAGTCGACAGCAACTGATTCCAAATGCAAATGTCACACCTAGAATCAACTCCAGACCTTTTATCTGCTTAATTGATAATGAAATAACGAGGGAATAGCCCACACCTGTCCATGAAATAGCTTTTGAGTTGATAGTCCCATTACTTTTGGCCCCTTAAAAAGTGGGAGGCACATATAGAAACCGTTGTAATTCCTACACCGTTCCCCTGATTTGGATGTAATTACCCTCAAATTAAATCTGAAAGTCTGCAGTTAAAGCACATCTTGTTTGTTCATTTCAAAGCCATTGTGGTGGTGAATAGAGGCCAAAATATGAAAATTCTGTCAATGTCCCAATATTTATGCACCTGACTGTACATACATACAAACAAACAAACACAACTTACCTGAAGCCCCGCTCCTGTGCCCGCTGTCATCGGACCGCTCTTCGCTGTGCATTGTGGGAGACACGTCATAACCTGTCTACTAACACCCACTGCGGGAGCCGGAAGGCGGAGCTCAGGAGTGAGCTCTGATGTCTGGCAGCAGGGAGGGAGCTGCCAGTCGCCCGCTGGTAACAAAATCTCAGTGGGCACCTGGTCGGCATATGGAGAAGGCAGCGGTGGTGATTTCTCCATTTGCCTCTCCAGATGTTCCAGTGGGTGGCGGTGTACTAAGTATTGGAGAGTGATAAAGTGGAGCATGTAAAGTGACAGTTAGGAGCTGATTGGTTGGTACTTTATCTCCATCCACTTTATCACTCTCCAAGGATAAGTACATCTGAGTCTTTGATAAAGCCGTTTACAGGCGAAACGCGCGTCAGCACCACACGCTGCAGCCGGTCATAACAGCACAATTGTATGCTGTTTACACATGAGATATTATTTAGCTCGGGTGTATTGTTGCTGTCTGGACAACCTCCTGTACATATGCTAGCGGCGTACTCGAAGCTGGCACAAGGAAAACTAGCTAGTACACGAGGCTGTATCAGTCTAGCACAGTGTTATGTGACATCTGCAAATGAGTTCTGGGGACTGAGAATCCCTGTTCCTCTATGTTGACATATAGTTATTTACAAGGGGATTTGAATATCGATATTCTAAATTAGTATATGTATGAACCAATTCTAATGACAAATAACTGTAGCATGATTGCTCCAATGAATGACACTATATGATCATTCTGAAAAGTGGCTAATGTTCACAGTAACAACAAAATAGATATTATCTGAAACACTGTTGCTCCAGTATAAATACACTGGATGTTTATTTGATTTATGTGAGAGTTGAGCCTAATGAATAGATCTTTGGAACCGATAGCTAAATGGCACGAGTCAAGTATTAAATTATAACTAATTAAACCTCTTGTGATCTATATCCACTCTAACATTTGTGAGATCTCATTTAATCAAAAGAGAATTGTGTCAATAAATAATCAAAAACGTATATCTTTTGAAACAGTGATACAATCAGTGAGTCATACGACAGTGAGAGATATACTCCCCAAATGTATGCATTATATATGAACCCCGGCTATTATTAATTTGTATATATTTGACCGACGACAGGTGATATTTTAAATCACGTTTTTTCTTTCTATATTTCACCTATTTCTCATTCTATGTATTTTAAACATTTCGCCTTTTATTTTCTTGGACCAAATATTACCTTTTAAATAAAATAATAAAAGTTATATCTTAATACATAATTAGAGATAAGAAACCAATTACTGTGATCCCCATAGTGCACCAGACAAGATACCCTGCTTTTTCTTTGTGTGTTATTAATTTGATTCGGGTTGTCAGGTAGCACCTTCGTATATGAGTATATGATTACTAGAAATATGAATATGAAGCTATTTGGGGATATTAGAGAACAACAATAATTTATCTCGTAAAATTTAATACAAGAGATTTTTTCTGGTGCGAGGCCATACTTTATGTGTGTTTCTACATCTGAGTCTTGTTGGCATGTATTGTTTCTAAGTTTCACCCTCAGTGTTTTCTAGAAAAAAACATTCAAGGTCTTCATGACAGCTTCTAATCAGAAAACATTTATGCCCATATTCAATCTGAGGCGAAATGTCGGAACAGGCGATAATTTATCGCCAATGATGTCATTTTCACCTATTTGAAATATCCCCATATTCAAACACATTGACTTTTTGCCGGTGCGAAAAGTCAATGTAAAAAAGCAGGGATAATTTTTCGCCTGCCTTTAGCAGGAGAGAAAAAATGCAGAATTGGGGTTTAGGGGTGCAGGCTTAAAAAAATAGCCTGCACCCTTGGGAATGCCCCGTTAACACGAAATGTGCAAAATAAAGTAAAAAAAAAAATCGTGACACCCCAAAAAAATTATTTAAAAGTTTGGGGAGAAATAAAAAAATGGGGGAACAGTGTTTAAAAATAGCGAAATAGGTTTGGGGGTATTCTGTAATACTTTTCCACCTGGAAAACAGGCGAAGGAGGCAAAACTTTTTGCCTCAAATTGAATACGGGCCTTAGAGTTACAGTCAGGTGCATAAATATTGGGACATTGACAGAATTTTCATATTTTGGCCTCTATTCACCACCACAATGGCTTTGAAATGAAACAAACAAGATGTGCTTTACCTGCAGGCTTCCAGATTTATTTTGAGGGTAATTACATCCAAATCAGGAGAACGGTGTAGGAATTACAACGGTTTCTATATGTGCCTCCCACTTTTTAAGGGTCCAAAAGTAATGGGACAAACTAAACAATCCTACATCTAACTTTCACTTTTGAATACTTTGTAGCAAATCCTTTGCAGGCAATTACAGCCTGAAGTCTGGAACGCATAGACATCACCAGACGCTGGTTTCATCCCTGGTGATGCTCTGCCAGGCCTCTACTGCAAATGTCTTCAGTTCCTGCTTGTTCTTGGGGCATTTTCCCTTCAGTTTTGTCTTCATCAAGTGAAATGCATGCTCAATCGGATTCAGGTCAGGGGATTGACTTGGCCATTGCACAACATTCCACTTTTTAGCCTTAAAAAACTCTTTGGTTGCTTTTGCAGTATGCTTCGGGTCATTGTCCATCTGCACTTTGAAGCGCCATCCAATGAGTTCTGAAGCATTTGACTGAATATGAGCATATAATATTGCCCGAAACAATTCAGAATTCATTCTGCTGCTTTTGTCAGCAGTCACATCATCAATAAATACAAGGGAACCAGTTCCATTGGCAGCCATACATGCCCACGCCATGACACTACGACCACCATGCTTCACTGATAGGTGGTATGTTTTGGATCATGAGCAGTTTCTTTCCTTCTCAATATTCTTCTCTTCCCATCACTCTGGTCCAAGTTGATCTTTGTCTCATCTGTCCATAGGATGTTGTTCCAGAACTGTAATGGCTTTTTTAGATGTTGTTTGACAACTCTAATCTGGTCTTCCTGTTTTTGTGGCTCACCAATGGTTTACATCTTGTGGTGAACCCTCTATTTTCACTCTTGTGAAGTCTTCTCTCGATTGTTGACTTTGACACATATACACCTACCTCCTGGAGAGTGTTCTTGATTTGGCCAACTGTTGTGAAGGGGTTTTTCTTCACCAGGGAAATAATTCTTCTGTCATCCACCACAGTTGTTTTCTGTGGTCTTCTGGGTCTTTTGGTGTTGCTGAGCTCTGTGGTGCGTTTTTTTCTTTTTAAGAATGTTCCAAACAGTTGATTTGGCCACACCTAATGTTTTTGCTATCTCTCTGATGGGTTTGTTTTGATTTTTCAGCCTAATGATGGCTTGCTTCACTGATAGTGACAGCTCTTTGGATCTCATATTGAGAGTCGACAGCAACTGATTCCAAATGCAAATGTCACACCTAGAATCAACTCCTGACCTTTTATCTGCTTAATTGATAATGAAATAACGAGGGAATAGCCCACACCTGTCCATGAAATAGCTTTTGAGTTGATAGTCCCATTACTTTTGGCCCCTTAAAAAGTGGAAGGCACATATAGAAACCGTTGTAATTCCTACACCGTTCCCCTGATTTGGATGTAATTACCCTCAAATTAAATCTGAAAGTCTGCAGTTAAAGCACATCTTGTTTGTTCATTTCAAAGCCATTGTGGTGGTGAATAGAGGCCAAAATATGAAAATTCTGTCAATGTCCCAATATTTATGCACCTGACTGTAAATCTAATAGCATGTGCAATGCAGGCGTCGGCAATTTCCCAGCAAGTCTGCCCGTTGTTTTAAAGGAACAATCATTTCAAAGGCACAACAGTTTTGCTTTTTAAATGATTGCCCTTTTAATACATCGGGCAGACGTGGAGGGAACTGCACCAGGCAGGCTATTACATTCCCCCCTGCTTCACTTTTTGGTACGCAGTAACCTCATAATGCCAGAGCTATTATAGATTTTTTGCCATGCAATTATTACTAATCACTGAGCACAAATTGGGAGAACATATAAACTCTACACAGATGTTTGAAAATTAATGTAATATTTCCAGAGCTAGGAGACAGCAGCACTAACCACTATGCCGCCACATGGCCCTAAAAGAACAATGGATCCCTACGTGACCAGCTACACAAGCAAATGTCACATCCACATTTTTCTTCAGCCTTCTTGAACAGCTTTGATACATTTGTCAGATGTTTTCTTCTTGTGGGTTTTTGTTTTTGAGCACTTTTTCTGCAAGCACAAATCAAAACATTGCATTTCCACAGATAATTCCCTGGGTTGCAGTGATTTTGAATGATCTGCAGTGCAGGAAGATATGTATGTGTTAACCTTATATCTTTATCAAAGAATACATGTGCAAAAAGGCGGCCCATACTCTAGCGACGGACGGCTGCGTTCCTGCTGTCTCGAGATACCGGGTTGCAGGATCGGTGAAATCCAACATGTTGGATTTCACTGATTTGCCGATCACGATCAAAATATGATCGTGATTTGCAAATCGCTGAAATTTAATATGTAGAATTTCACTGATCCTCCGATGGATCACGGAACATCGATGGCAGCATTTCCAAACAGTGGCTTAGTGTTTCTGATCTGATCGCAAAATCCATCATTAGGTGTATGGGGGGCTTACAGGGGTATTCAATATGGGAGCGAAAAGTCCATGCTGGACTTTTCGCTCCACATCGGAGATTTTCCTGGGATAAAGTATCGGGCGCGCGCCCGCTTTATCCCCGTATTCAATATGAAAGCTACGAAAACGGGACCCGGCGAAGTAGGATCGGTGAAAAAAAAATAAATTTACCTGGAATAAGTTGTAGGACCCCTCTAAAACTGTAAAAACATGGGGGATCACTATGGGTACCCCCGTTTTAGCCTGCAAATGAAAATCGGGGTTTTAAATAGTCGCAGCAGGTGTTTTTTTCCCGACATTGAAGAAGTGATGCAGAAGAGCACTTAGGGTTTTTTTTTCATTTTTTTAAGTGGTCCCATCAAATTTGGGGTGCATGAAAATGGGTACTAGCATATTTTTAAGTCCCTAAAGTCTTTATTTAAAAATTCTGCAAATATGCACCTGCTGCTAATAGCCTATTCTAGAATACACCTGCTGCATATTTGCAGAATAGCCCTGAACCTATTTCCCTAGTTTTAAACAATTTCTTCCCATTTTTTTTTTTCACCCCAATTTTTAAATACATTTTTTGGGGTGTCCCTATTTTTTTACACAGTTATTTTTAAAATGTAATTCCCAGGGGTGCAGGCTATTTTTTTAAGCCTGCACCCCAAAACCCAAATTCCTCACTTTTTTTCGCCACCTATTCAGTGGTGAAAAGTTATCCCCGTGTTTTTTCAAAGACTTTTCGAACCTGCGAAAAGTCTTTGAAATTGAATACGGTGTAAAACCAAAACCTGCGAAAATGACGTCATCGGTGCGAAATTAACGCAAAAACTGAGTTTTCGCTCCATATTGAATACCCCTATTAATCTTTTATCTTTACCAAGCCAACTAATATAGCTGTGCAAACCACAAGTGACAACAATTAACTAAATTGTGGCTGATACATACCTACAAATGACAATCAATGACTTACACATGTGCTGCACCTAACTGTGTTTGGCAGGCTGCTAGTACAGCTCAGAATAATGGCTTTACATTGCTGTGCAGTGGGCTTATTAATGCTGATTTGCCACTGCACTCTCTTATCTAATGCTGAGGAAGGTCTATGGAGCATAACCCCCCCCTAACAGTCCTGGGCTCCACTGTAATGCTCATGGTTTTCAGTATATTGTGCCTACAAAACAGCATGGATTCATTTCGGTTAAATTTAGTGCACTGGGTAAGGAGTCCATAACGTTCAAACTTCAAATCAGAATCCCTGTGGAACTTTAATAGGTTGTTTTAAGTAGAACATATCTAGTGACACTAGTAGACTTTTATACTTTGCACCTGCAGACAAGAAAGGGAACGCTCACGTTTTATCCAGCATCCGCGACTGTGTTACTTGGATCCTGAGAAGTGCAAGTGGATTTGTGACCTTACATTCTTCTTATGATGGGTGCTATGTCTATGAGCAGGTAAGTTCTGTGGAGGTAGATTGTCAGGAGTTGCTATCACTTTGTTTGGTGCAATTTGGTGAATTATGGTATTGTGTGTGTCTATCTAACACCCCTTTCAAACTTGCAGAAATAAG
Organism: Taudactylus pleione; assembly: GCA_031769625.1. Classification (NCBI taxonomy): domain Eukaryota; kingdom Metazoa; phylum Chordata; class Amphibia; order Anura; family Myobatrachidae; genus Taudactylus; species Taudactylus pleione. The sequence continues at coordinate 3,706,693 of JAUIMM010000261.1, forward strand.
CTGGGTTATTGCACAGGAACGTGCAGCATGTGTGTGTGTGTGTGTGTGTGTGTGTGTGTGTGTGTGTGTGTGTATATATATATCTATAGAAGAAAAAAATGAAGAAGAAAAAAAAAAGAGAAAACATGTTGCTCATTGTGTGGCTGTTTTGTCATCGCTATATTAGTGTCTATGCTATGACCCTAGGATCCTTTTTAGTAAATTAACCTACAGAAATGTTGATGAATGATTGTGGATATATCAATTGGACTTTAAGCTGTATAAATATTTTGATATACCGCTTTTATATCTAAATTCCGGGTCTGACCCGGAGGTTGGAACATGGTTCCAGAGCCGTAACTAGACTTTTTGGTGCCCTGTGCCAGAAAGAGCATTGGTACCCCCCTCATTTTTTCAAAGGGACATAATGCACCCAAAAAAGGGCCATGGCTTCATGGGGAAGGGCCAGGGAAGAAATAGGAAAGGCCAGGAGATGCAGGGGATGAAATAAGAGGAAGCTACAAGCAAGAATGATAATAAACAGAAATTTGACAGGCCCAAACAGCGCCCCCTGACCTGTGGTGCCCTGTGCGATGGCACCAGCGCACTACCCTGGCTCATAGTTGCCTACCTTTCAGTAGCTCTTCCCGGGAGAAGCCCGGGTAAGAGAAGCAGCAGGGGGGTGATGGGGGCGAGGCTTGACGATTTGCGTCATTAAGCCCTGCCCCCTCACAGTAAAATTGCCACGATTGGTTAAGATTTACATAGGGGGCAGGGCCAAACAACGTGATTCATGTAGAATCACGTCTTAAGCCCCGCCCCCTACACGGAGACCCGCAATCGCCGCAAGAATTCTCCTCATTCTGCCCACTTCACTAGGAAATGGGCAGAATGCGGGAGAAATGCCTACCCTTTCGGGGGTGCGGGGGGTTACCCGAAAAATCGGGAGCCTCCCGCAAAAACCAGGAGGGTAGGCATGTATGCCCTAGCTACGCTCCTGCATGGTTCCAATCCAGATCAGACCCGAAACTTCCCCAGCACCGACACAGGATATCCCTGAGTTGGCGCCTTTCACACCGGAGCTGGGTCTGCAGTGACCCGGCTTTTCCGGTGTTGAAGTGGACGCTTGGAGATGACATCACCTCCAAGCGCCACTGAAAACTGTCAATCGGCAGGCATGCGGCACGATCCCGTCATCGTGACTCGGATCGCGCTGTTTACACTGCAGGGTTTTGCGGGTTGTTCCTGTGTTAAACCGCGCAAGTTACCTGGGTTGGATTGCCGGGTCACTCGACCTGGGAATCCAACCATATTGACTTTTAAACCAAGTTGCAACCGGACTTAACCCTGCAATAACCCGGGTTTTAGCTCTGGTGTAAAAGGGGTATTAAAGTGGAAATCCACTTTTCAATTCTAACAGCATTCAGTGCTATCGCTACCATTTGGTGACCGTAAGGTGGTGTTCTAGGATGCCAGCATGTTGGTCACCGTAAGATGGTGTTCTAGAGCAGGGCCGTAACTAGGGTAGAGCGGCTGGTGCCATCGCACAGGTCCGGGGGCGCTGTTTGGGCATGTCAAATTTCTTTTTATTATCATTCTCACTAGTAGCTTCCTCTTGTTTCATCCCCAGCATCTCCTGGCCTCCCCTATCTCTTCCCTGGCCCTTCCCCATGAGGCCATTCCCCTTTTTTTGGGTGCATTATATCCATTTGAAAAATGAGGGGGGCTCCAATGCTCTTTCTGGCACAGGGCACCAAAAAGTCTCTGTTCTAGGGTACCAGCATGTTGGTGACTCAAAAAAATTAAAACCCACTGATTTCACATCGCTCATCTTCATCATTATGGAAAAAGTACTATATAAACACTAGGAGTGAGATGCTTTCATTGCAAATCAAAGTCTTTATACTCTGCACTGTATCAAGTGCTTCAACCGCCCATGCCGCCCTCGTCCCTTTGTGCGTGACTTCGGAGCCCCACCCGGAGCTCCAGCAGCAGTGCATGGAGGGTCTTCAAGACTCTACAGGCAGCAAACAGGGCAGGGTGCTCGCCTGTAGTGTCCAACGTCACACTCTCATTCTAATGTGGAGGAGTGGCTGCACTGACATCCCCCTAAGGATGGACATTGGAAGCTCACCATTGAATGATCACTTGGCTTCAGCCATTGACAGTTTCGAGGCAATGGCAACTAACCACTCAATGGAAAAAAACATTTATATGATTAGTGCATGTGCAGAAAAAGTCTGCATGCGCAATAGCACCCTGTGGCCTTTCCCGATGTTAAACAGCTGGATTTTAACATCAGATGGCCATCTCTTCCACACCATTTGATGGCAACTACCATCAGAAAGTCGCCATTGAATGGTGTAAACACTGATGTTGTGAAACATTGGAAGCAGATGTCCATCCCTACACCCCCATCCCTCCTTGCTACCTAAAGGGTGGAGTTCATTTTTGACACGTCCCGCGTGTCCACGCGTTCGGCGGGCACAGGGGATCACAGGGGCGCTCGGCCCCTTAGGGCGTAATAGTGCTCACACTGCCTCGGGAGCTGGCGACGGACACATTGTGGCGCTTGTGGACCGGCTCTCCGGTGCCATGGGTTCCCTGGCGCCCCCGGTGTCGCATCACGGCTTGGGAGGTACAGGCGCAGAGGAATCTCTAGGCCAAGGGCAGTCTAATTCTGTACAAGACAACAATGTTTGTGTCCCAGCAGGTGAAGTCTTATCGGATTTGAATATGCAGCGTCAAGCCGGAAGCGAGAGGGCCGTGGCTGCGGTCGCCGATGGTGCAACTGGCCAGTCGGATGGTGAGTCTTCCATCGATCCCGATTGGATAGATGGCTCCAGTACCAGTAGTCAGGAAGCATCGGCGCAGCGAAGCAGGAAGCATAGGCGCCATAGGTCAGAGCAGGGCTCGAATAGTCTTTCCTCCACCTCCTCAGACGACTCAGGGAAATCACGGCGATCAGGCAGGAAAAGGTCTAGGCGGTACAAGCGCAAGCACCGTTCGTCCAGCAGCAGCATGTCAGTAAACTCAGATTGTTCGGAGGGGGTGTTATGCTCTAATACAGGGGTGCTTCGTGGGGTGCGGCCCAGGATCTGAGACCGGATCAGGCGCGGCCGTTATGTCAATGTATTCGCGCTTACAAGCCGAAGCAAGAAGGTTTGGGTAGCCGCAAAGAAAAAAGGGGGGGCGGCCCTCGACAGGGTCAAGACATATCATGCATGGCTGAAGAACATGTATATCTTTGCCTCTTGCTACTTAGAGACACGGCCCGACGAACACATGCGCATTATTAGATACATGTACCTAATTCATGACATGTTTACTAACTCCAGAAGCGGCGCTTGGCGGGCTTACGATGAAGAATTTCGTCGTAAGCAGCATGGTCGAGAGATTATAGACTTCGGAACAAAGGACGTCGAGATTTTCGTGGACATCACGCAACCACAGCGCTTGCAAATGGAGGCGCCATCTTTTCTTAGGGGTTTCAAGGGGCAGTCAGCCGCGCCAGGGGGAGGGTTGGCGTGCAGGCCCGTGCGGATGGGGCAGACTTGAGGGTGCAGTCAGCACCACCGGTCCAGGTGGCTGCGGTCCCCCTCGGATGCACGGGGGCTCCACATGTTGTTATTCCCACATGGTAGGGCAGAAGGCCTGGGCACCATACGAGTTGCAAGGAAAAAGGGGGCAGTTGGTCCCGAAGTTCCCTTTTGTGGCGGGCTGTTCAGGCCCGCAGTTTTGTTATTTTTCTTACTATATATTAATAAGCATGTTGTTTCTGTTAGGCCATTCAAGTCCCCGCCACCATTTTTTGCCTTAGAAATTTAGTGAGTAAGAATTTATGCTGAATAGTTAGATGGTGCATTATATAGGTGATACTAAATAGGTCTATAGTTTTTGAGTGTAATAAAAAGCTGACCCAAGTTTCACCCAATGCTATGTCTCTGCTTCGTTATTTTAGATAAGTCATGGTGTGAGGTGTGGCATGAGTGTGTGGAGTGATCTGACCTTAGAGCGTTTAAGAGTGTCGCATGCAGCCATTGTCTTAAGGATACTGAATTTAAACCTCTATACGCTCCTGCCTATACCTTCTAAAACCTGCCTATACCTTCTAAAATTGACGCTATTTGCGTACGCAGTCATACAGTAAAATAAAAGACTTCAGACCTTGAAAATGTGTTTCCAAAGCACAAAGTATATTATTCAACATAAATACAGTAGGTTACACGCTGTGATCTAAAGACAATTTAGCACAAAGAAATTATACAGACCCAAGGTACAGTTATACATACGCACGCGCACTGGGACCAGTTACCGGCATCCATAAGAAACCTCCATCAACAGCTTCAGCATGAAGATTCCAGATTGGAGTCTGTAAGCACATTTATACCCTTACAGGGATAAGCAATACAATAGAAAAGTTTGGCATGGTTTCATTGGTTCCCAGTGCGGGTGTATCTGTTACAGGATATTTAACAGGTTGATTCAAATGGACACAGACCAGCCTCCGACAGCCTATTGTCTCTTTATTCCCCCTGCATGCAAATCTAAGCTGTTAACTTTACAAAGTACATTTTAGTGTTTTAACTCTCTACTGTTCATAAGTTGAGAATGCAGGTTGCGATCTTCTCACCGATGATACCGGAAAGCTGTTGAGAAAGAGTCGATCAGTATAACACCAAACACTGTTTGCTTATCATGTACTAAACCTTAGATACCAAATAATCTTTTATTTCACAATATTAGCAATAAATTAATAAACCCTGAATATTACACTTTGAAGCTATGGAACCTTTTACGTGAGTGTGCAGTGTGTATGTATTATGGGTTTGGGAAAAGACGCTAGTTAACTTGTGGCAGATGCGTATGGATGAAGCTAATAAACAGTGTCCACATGCAGGATTTCATGCATCCGCTAATGTGCGTTATGTTAACAGCGCAACTGTGCGTAATGTGCAGTGTTTATGCATGTCAGTCTATTTATGATGGATTTAAAATATATATTTATATATATATATATATATATATATATATATTATATTTCTTATCCCTTACTAACATTTTTAAACTGCAATGTAATGAGTTTCACTCTCAAACAGGGTGGAGACCCCCAGCCGATTGCTGGTGCCATCCTGTCTGACAGTGAGTTTAAAAGTTTTCTTCTGCCTAATTAGGATACCTGTGTCAGTTCTTTTCAAGCAGATTTCTTACCATTGTTCATTCAGTCAAATTCAAGTGTCTGGGCCATATTACAATTGCCACAGCTACACCTGTCCACATGTGGGGTCTCTCCATTTACATGCAAAAACACCCACAGTTCCTGGTGTATTGTCTTTTCTAATTACTTTTCTCAAGAAGCTGTTTTTCTACTTGTTTTGGTATTTTTCTATGCAAGGTTGTCCCCAGAATGGGCTTGTCACGGCTTCTAAAAGGATTACCAAAAACATTGTCATCTGTACTTAGCTCGTGAGTTGTAACTTAAAATGGCACTGGACGGCCATTCGCAAAATGGCGGCGTGCAGATTCTTATTTTGAAGATGGAGTCTGGTTGCCATTCGCAAGATGGCTTCGCGCCAAGCTAATTTTACACTGATTCTGTCTCAGCCACTAAACAATCTTCCACAGTCTCCTCCAACAGGCCACATATATCTTAAAAGTGTAAGTAAAGTCGAACAAACACAATTTGGTTTGATATTTAATTGATTGAATGTCCACGGGGATAGAAGGGGAATAATACACTATAATAAGAGCCATCAGTACTTAGGATCTCCATTAGGTTGCTTGGATACCACCAGTTAGCACAGCATCAACAGGAACAGTGACATAGAGGCCTATTCATCATCACTTAATTTTCACAAAAGCAGGTGAAAATGCACATTTTCACCTGCAATTGTAAAAATTAAGTGTTCGGGCCATTCATCAAGAAGGTAAAGCAGGAGATATCACATCTCCTACTTACCTTCCTCTTGCGGAATGGCCTGCTGTCCCTATACACTAGTATGGGGACATAATTCATCAAGCTCCAAAAATATTATATTTTCGGAGCTTGACCGCGGGAGCATTCGCCATCTTCAGATTGCTCCTGCTCCGGCATAGCAACCCGCTCCTTCGGTATGGGAAGGAGGTCCAGGTTGTGACGAGGGATGCTTTCAGATCCCTCTGCCCCTGTCCGGCTCCTTCCGCCAGATGTTGGGGCTCTTGTGCGCATGTGTGACCTGTAGGTCACGCAAGCGCAGTCCCATCACTGCTCCAGTAGGATCAGTGAAAAATTTAACTGTTCCGAAAAGGAGCAGTGAAGCAGCTGTCACCGTGCCGGAGCAATGATGAATTGCTCCGTTCGGAACCCGATAATTAACATCATGATTAGGCCCCATAGGGAGGAATTTATTAAATCTTCTAAAGAGAACAAGTGGAGAAATTGCCCATAGCAGCCAATCAGCTTCTAGTTAGCATTTATCTAGTACATTCTAGAAAATGATACAGTAGTTTGAATCTAGGCCCTGATTCAGAGCCGTTCGTTAACAGCAGTACGCTCGTTGCGTTCCGATGTTGTGACACAGCGCATGCGTCGGTGTTACACTGCGCATGTGCATACAGCAGATTGCGAGGTTTTTTTGTCTCGTTCGTCAAATAGCGTACAGGAAGTGACATGTCAAATGTGATTGACAGAACAGGGCGTTTTTGGGTGTTGACGGGGGAGGAGATGGAAAAACGCAGGCGTGGCGAGGCGTTTTTGGGGCGTACATACATTAACCAATACGAACGTCAAATGTGTTCATACCAACTCATACGTCACTGGATGATCCTCTTTCCCTTCAAAATGCTCGCACAGCTTAGGGTCTGGATTACTCGACCACATTGGCGATGGCCTTCTCCTCCGTCCCGGCACTCCACGATGTAGCATCGATTAATCACGGCTTGTCAGAAAATCAATTAGTGTGGGATTGAAAACCGGCTTGGTATGTGTTTGGAAATCGGTTTTTTGGGTTAGCACAAAACCGAACGCAGGTGGAAATCATAGCTGCTAATGTCAGGATTACACAATCAATTTGCGTACATTTGTGGGGGTTTATTTTGGGCTCATTTTTTGGTTTTTCCACTATTGTAACAATAATATCATCATGTTTAGGTTTTTTGGGCCATTTTTTTTTTTGCCAGGTGAATTTGCATCCTTAGGTCAAATTTTAAACGTTCCTTAAAGAGCCCTTTTTTTTCACCATGTAAAATGTTGTTGTTGAACGTTGTTGCCTTGTGGGCCCGGATTAAATGTAACCCATTTGGACAATAATGTCAGAATACAAAGTCGTACATTTGATGTAAATTTATTGCTATCCCCCCAAAAAATCATGCACATATTTTACACAAACATTTTTTGCAGTGTTCATTCCACAATATTTATTAACCGTTTGGCTGGGGGAGGGAGAGCGCCAGACCGGCTCCGGGATGTCATCGGGCTGGCCTGTCCAGAGGCAGATGTTGTGGCCTCTGGACTAGGCACAGGGCTAGGCACATTTTGAGGATTGGCTGATGTTGTGCCAGAGGTGGAGGATCCTGATGTTCTGGCAGGAAGGGAGGTCGGCTCCACCATGTGCTGGCGAACTAGCTGCTCCAGGGCATTGGTGATGCGGATGTTGGCCCTGGTATTTTCCGCCAGGGCCTGACCAATGGTCACGTTGGCCGCAGCATTTTGCTCCAGGGCCTCAGCCACCCATACCAGACTGGCGTCCATTCTCTGCAGAATCTCCGTATGGAAATCCGATTTAAAATTGAGTTCTGTGAGGAGGGACACTGCCTGCGAGGGGGATTGCCCTGGACTGGCTTCTGCAGGGTCCTCAGCCGGATGTACTGGTTCCTCCCCTGCAGAGCCAGCAGAAATTCTCTGCCCAAGGCTCCCCTCTGGAGCAGACTCATCCGCCTGTGTCTCTGTTGGGAAAATGAGAAAAGAGGAACATTACAATCTACATATTGGCACAATAACATTTCAGAGTTGGTTACATCACAATATTTACCTGGGACAACATGAGGAGCCGCAAACTCTGGCATGTCCGTATCCATGTTGGACACGCCAAACACCTCCACAGCCTGCACACACCCCTGTGCCAGCTCTTCTAAATCATTTAACTCCAATGACACAGGGGTGGGACCCCCACCTGTCCCCCTTGCATGCATAGCCCTGTCCGCCATTTTTTGTTTCAGGCGATATTTGAAGTCTTGCCATCTGTGGGTGAAAAAGGAACCATTATTTATTTTTTATTTTATTTTGTTTTTGGTTTTCGGGTGGTCAAGTTTTTACTTACCGCCGTTTGACATCCCGGGCTAGACGGACATAATCACCCACCCTATTGACAGCAACGGCTACCTCTTCCCACATTCTCCACTTCTGGCTTGCACTCATATTCCTGTCTGCCTGTGGCAGGATGTCCACACACTTCTGAATCAAAACCTCCATCTCCTTTCTTGTGAATTGTGGCTGCCTTTTCTTTTTGGCAGCTTTGCCCGGAATACTGGGCCCGGCAGCCTCTTCCATGTCATCCTCCTCACCTATTTGTGTAAATTTGGAGAATTGTCAACTTCACAACTTGCAGAATATTATGTTTCTAATTAATCATTGAGTCTAAATGCCTGAAATACTTACCGCCAGACTGTTGTCCATTGTTTCCCTGGTCTGTAGCCATGTCTGAGCTCAAAACAAGAAATACACCAGAATGTTTGGTTTGGCTCGTGACGTATTTATACATGCGTCCTTATTTTTCGGCCGCATCATTGATTGTGCGTTCCTATGATCCCTCCTTAATTTGTGCGGGAAACTAAACACTATTTATGGCTTGGGGCGTCTCGAGTTGAGGTGGCGTTTTTTGATTGTTGGAGGTTACGTTGGTTGGAGTTGATTGTTGGTGGGTTTTGGAGTTTGCGTTGGTGGAAGTAGTTTATTTTTTATATATTTGCATTTTTTATTTCCGTTCGCATTTTTTCTTTTGGATTTCTTTTTGACGTTTCTTGTTTTGGTAAGTTTTTGGAAGTCTAACTTTGGTTCAATTTGTGTCTCCTTCTGTTTTTGAATTTTCTAACTTTTTTTTGGCGTCATTTCATCTCTCTTAGGTTTTTTTTTGGCTCTGCCCCAAAGACCTTTTGATCCGGAATTTTATATATTATCTCTTGGTAAGTTCATTTGTTTAATTGTTTTGTAAATGTTCATGTTTGTCTTTATGCAACTTTGGGTGGCCTTACACTTGTACCATTTTGTTTTTCTAACTCAGAAATGTTTTAACTTTTTTTTTTTTTTTGTAGCTGCGTATTTTTTAACTTGCATTTGCGAACTAATTAGCGCATTTTTATTAGTTTCTATTGTGACTTGTATTTGCGAACTAATTAGCGCATTTTTTAGTTTCTATTGTAACTTGTATTTGCGAACTAATTAGCGCATTTTTATTAGTTTCTATTGTGACTTGTATTTGCGAACTTAATTAGCGCATTTTTAAATGCTTATTCATCCCGTTAAATTGTTTGTGTTTTCTCTTTAGCATTTGTTGCTTACATTTGGCCACAATTTGATGTAGTGTGCGCAATGTCGTTTTGCTCTTTGGCCAAATGTGTGTTTCTCCCCTTTTATGTTTTGTCTTGCACAAAATTTTGAAACAGAAATGCCCAGCATAAAATGATGTATATTTATGTTGTGATTATTTCCAGTTTGCACGTATCATGACAATACCCCGGCATGTAAGCATCAATGGATGGTATCATCAAGCTAAGTTATATTTATTTTTTGGGGGGAGTTAAAAAGCCTTACATTAAAATCTTGCCATTTCAGGTTGATCTGGGTCGGATTGTTCTGGCCATGCTCCCGGAAGCCGACCAACCTCAATCTCATTCCAGGCGTAGGCATCGTAGGCGTGCAAGGCCCCAGATATTTCGAACACGTGTCACCCTTTTTGGAATGCCCGATGATGAGGTTTTAAGACGCTACCGTCTTCCTCCCAAAATCATCATAGACACTCTCTCATTAATAGAGAGTGATCTTGAGTGGCAAATTGACAGTCCTACAGCAATACCACCACTTATGCAATTTATGGCAGTGTTACATTTCTGTGCCTCAGGATCGTTTCAAACAACGGTGGGAATAGTGGCGGGCATCTCCCAATCCTCCTTTTCCCGGATCCTGAAGGCAGTTATGGAGGCACTTTTCAAGCACCTCCATCATTTTATTCAAATGCCTTTGGATATGGGTGCCTTGAGTGTGGCCAAGGCCAATTTTTACCAAATAGCTGGCTTCCCACACATCATAGGGGTTGTGGATGGTACTCACATACCACTTCAGCCTCCAGCACGGCTGGAGGCAATATTTAGAAACCGGAAACACTATCACTCCCTGAATGTAATGGTGGTATGTGATGCCTTCCTCCAGATCCTGTCCCTGAATGCAAAATGACCAGGAAGTGCACATGACTCCTTCGTCATCCGGCAATCAGGGATATGGCACAAATTAAACAACCTACAAGCTGGTGATGCGTGGCTTCTGGGTAAGTGGAGACCTTTAGTACATAACAATGTTAAGCTTCATACAGAGTGCTCCTGATGTTGTCTATTCTTTTTCACAGGAGACGGTGGCTACCCTTGCACGCCCTGGCTGCTCACTCCTTATTTGGCTCCCACACCAGGGCCACAAAGTGAGTTTAATGCTGCACTTACAGCCACCAGGCAAGTGGTGGAGTGCTGTATCAGCCTTTTAAAAGGCCGATTCAGATGCCTCCACCGCTCTGGTGGCGAGCTCATGTATTTGCCGGATATGGTTTCGAAAATTGTGGTCCTGTGTGGGATATTTCACAACATCGCCATAAGGAGTGGTGTCCCAATGCAGCCAGAGGATGCCTTACCTGAGGATGGCCCCCCCGAGGTTGGTCGGAGGTCAGTATGTGGGGGGGCCATACGCGATGATGTGGTGGCCAGATATTTTAGGTAATTATTGACAAAACAACAGTGTTTATACCCAATGTGGTACGGTTTGTTTGAGAACATCTAATTATTTTTTTTTATTTTCTCCATCTTCTGTTTTTTTCCATAATCTTTGGCACTCCAACCAGGGCCGCAACTAGGGGGGGCTGGAGGTGCACGTGCACCGGGTGAGCCGCTGTACCTGGTGCCAGTGACCTCCAGCCCGGCACTGCAGAGAGGCTCCAAGCCGGACGTCCGCTGGTAATATTTATTACCAGCAGGCGCCCGGCTCCTTCTCTGCAGCGACGCGGTGTAGCCGGAGCCAGAGGCTGGAGTTCTCTCCCGAACTCCAGCTTCCGGCTCTCCCCACGGGCACTATGGGGGAGACATCATGACATCTCCCCCATAGTTCCAAGGAGCAGCCGGCGGACTGGACGCGACGCTGGATGCAGGAGCGGGGTTCAAGTTAAGTATTTTTTTTTTTTTTAATAAGCTGCACTACAGGGGCATTATTATGGGGGCAGGGGCATTACCACAGGGGCATTACTAATGGGGCATAGGCAATAAGGGGCATTACTAATGGGGCATGAGCACTACAGGGGCATTACTATTGGGGCATGGGCACTACAGGGGCATTACCACAGGGGCATTACTGTGGGGGCATGAGCACTACAGGGGCATTACTGTAAGGGCACTACTGGGATATTACTACGGGGGCATGGGCAATACAGGGGCATTACCATAAGAGCATGGGCACTACAGGGGCATTACTATGAAAGCATGGGCACTACAGGGGCATTAATATGGGAGCATGGGCACTACAGGGGCATTACTGTATGGTGGGCATTACTATGGGGGTATTAACATATGGGCATTACTATGGGGGCATTACAATATGGACACTACGGCAGGGGGAATTACATGGGGGGCGCCAAATTACTGTCTTGCACCTGGTGCCAAAAATCCTAGTTTCGGCCCTGCTCCAACGATGACTACTTCCTGCTACCCTTAAAAAACCTGTATGTGGAAATTTTGGGGATATATTATGGAACCCATATTGCAACGCCATATTTGTGGAATCATGTTGGCATGGGCATGGTCCTTCGTCAACCAGTTCTTGATTTGTTGTTTTTTTTTTTTTTTTTTTGGTATGTGTTGTATTTGTGATTATCACTGTGTGTTTTGTTTGTGAGTGACCACTTTGATTTTGACGTTATGTTGTGAATAAATGTCTTGAGAGTGTAATTTTGTACCTTTTTTTGAACGTTACAAGCAAGTGTAACCAGGTTCACACACGTTACATTTGCCTAAGGGCTAATCCAGTAATGACGCAAGTTGAGCTAAAATGTAATATGTTTTCAGGGTCCAAACCAACACCCAAAGGAATCCTGTACAATCAGTTGGCTTCGTAATATCGGCCTAAGCAGCTTGCACCCCAACTAGGAACCTGTAAAATGTAGTAATATCTAATTGTGACTACACCAAAAAAGGGAAATGAGATTGTTACTGTTAGGTGTTTCTTGTGCCTGTTTTACATAAAAATACAACACACAATCTTAGTGACAAAAATTGCAAATCCTTGCAGGAAGAGTCTACTTATGTCAGGGTAAACAATCTCTGATGTTGAAATAACGAATGAGACAGAACGTTAATTTGAAAATATTAATTTATTTAAATATAGCAAAATAAACAAAAAAAACTAGTCCCTAAGGAGGACCGACATATGGTCAAGGACCACCAGCAGACCGATTATATTGTCCCGCATACGGGCCACACAGGCGGCTAATTCAGCCCTACGCCTCTGTTCCTCTGTGGGTGAGAAAAGTGTGGGGATTAATACAACAATAATGAAACCACATCAAAAAAACAGCCAAAACAAACAAACCAACAATACAAATATTTTGAAACAAAGCATAATTACACCATTAAAACCCATCCCCCCAAAATGGTGTAGCCCAAAAATACAAGGCCAATAAACAAATTCCGACAGGTGTGATATGTGTATGGTGAAATCAGCAGTAACAGGTAAAGGCAATCTGCAAAATCACCAAAAGTCTACCCAAAAACTCAAAAAAAGGGAACGACACATGATTACATACAAACAGTTTGTGGCGAAAAAGAAACAAAAACAAAAACATACCGGTAGAAAAAACGGCAGCTCCAGAAGGCCCTCCCTCGTCCTCCTCGGAGGTGCCTCCATTCCCCAACGATCTGGGCGGGGTAATTTCAGAATCCGGGGAGGGGGTAATTCGAAGAGGGGTGGTTGGAGGGGAGGGGGAATTGGGACGGAGGGGAAGGAGCCCCGAAATTTCTGCCAGAGGGTCTTGGAAGGCTGGGGAGGAGTGGGAAATAGGGGAATTTGGGGTTGTGGAGGGTTGGCTGGGGGTTGGGGAGAGTGGGCGTGAGCGCTGTCTGGGATGACGATGACGCCGTAGTCTTCGCTGTGCCCCTAAAAGATGTGAAACAAATTGTGGTTAGTTTCAACCCAAATCCGAGAAAAACACTATTTTATGACCGAAAAAAACGAAAAACATGGCCATGCAGATATGAGTACAATGCATAAATATGACATACATGAAAACATGGCCATGCAGATATGAGTACAATGCATAAATATGACATACATGAAAACATGGCCATGCAGATATGAGTACAATGCATAAATATGACATACATGAAAACATGGCCATGCAGATATGAGTACAATGAATAAATAGGACATACATGAAAACATGCACATGCAGTTAGGGCCACAAAGATAAACATGAAAACCACAGTCCCTAAAACTTACTTTCTGCGATCTGCATGTGAAAGCATGCCAGCAAGCGGGGCGTCCGCCGTTGCAGGTCCGACCACCTGCGCTCCAGCTGCCCGATCTGGCGGCGTGAGCCGAAGGAGCGCAGGCGGCCCCGTACCTCTGCATATGCGGAACGCTTTTCGCGATTGGTGATGGGTGGAGGCTGGCTGGTGATCCGCCTATCCATCACCTCCGTTAGCACCAGCAGCTCGCGCCTGGTGAATGCGGAGGCTCTCATGATGGCAATGGTGTATTTGTTAAAAATCGTTTTTAATAAAGTGCCAAAAATTATTTTGATTGGCTAATGTATTTGGGTAATTAACAGGACCAATTCTATTGGTTAGTGTATGAGTCATGTGTTCGACAGGGCCAGAAATCTCTTGAGAGTTATGATAGGCTTGATGCAGTGACATGCGTAAGCAAATTTAAATAAAGAAATGAACCCCGGGAAATATGCGGGTAGAAAAACAAATAGAACAATTGTTTAATTGGGGCTAACATGTATTTTGACAAATAAAAGCGAATGTTTAAGCCGTACGCATTCTGCGGGTAAACACAAACACGGACAAGATTAAAGTTTATTGCATTGTGTTTAAAAAAAAAAAAAAAAAAAACACCAATTAAGCTAATTGATATATTGATTGGCATGATACGATTGAGGGAGGTAGGCAGAATAAACGAGCAGGTAATCGGAATCTGACAGTCCCACTTCCGGGTTGTACTTGTGCGTGCGTTCCCTTCAAGCCATTTCGGGGATGTACGCTCGCTATTTGGCACGCTCGTTAGTTAGAGGAGGGGTCGCTTGAGTTTGGGGAGGATGTTTGGCTGCGTTCGAAAATATGAGCGAGTGCTTGAATTTACATATTTTTTTACGTACGCCGAACGTACGAACGGCCACTTGCGTCCGGGTCTGAATGAGGGCCCTAGTTGCTATAAGCCACATCTCCACTTATTGTAACTGTACAGCAGCAACAATGACTTGTGACATGAGACTCTTGGTGTAGTGAGGTCAGTGCCACAACAGATACCCAACTCCCCCTCCAGAAGCTTATTGTATCCGATCTGTGTATGGACAGACATCCAAACCTCCCTCGTGGTGGGTGGGGAACGTCCTCTCACTGGCTGTAATTCTCATTCCCTATGCCATAGTTTAATGGTGGAAGGCTCCATGCAAGACCATTCATAGGTATCAGTGTAGTAGGTCATCATTTTACAATCCTCCCTATTCAATGGTTAATGCATTAATAGCCCGTCATATGGAATATAATAGCATGCTGCAAATATAGTTGACTAGAAGCTAACAAAAATGTGCAGGATGTTATGGGGGAAAGCCTGGATAAACTGGCCTGCAGAGATAAGTGATCTGTGGTTTGTCAGGCCATCCTACTGTATATGAATTGTGTATATATCTGTATGGCACACAGGAACGGGATGGTACAGTGAACTATGAGAACGTCATGGTTGCAGATATTGATGTGAGAAACAAGACTATGATGGCTACAGAGATGGGCAGCCCATTAAGGTAACCTTTTCCCAATGATCTGCCCTGTTTGGCTGAAGCTGGCATATGACTGATAAGCGCTACATGGGTACCATAGTATCCAATTTACAATTTCCAATGTAAACTTAGTATGTCCTCTGTGTGTTCTCCTCTCTCTCTCTGTGTAGGCTGCACATCCAATGTAGCATAGATTCCAGTGATCGCTCTACACAGAACGCTAGTACACTCGTCCCATCATCCTCTCTCCCTCTCTCCCTGATGCTGCTTCTAAACCACCCACCTTGCAGACGAGGTTTGCTAAAGGTGGTTATTCTACTAATTTTTTGCTGCATGTGGACCCCTAAATATATAAGGACTCAAAATGTGTGTATATTGACATTATAGAGCACCTTAAGGACAGATGCCAATGTCTTATACAAATACCCCAAGCTGGCAGTTGCCAAAACCGTTGCTTTTGGATAATGACCTGTTGTAGAGTGTTTTTTTTTTTTTTTTTTTATTTTGTTTTCAATTTTTTTTTTTTCTTTAGGGGGCTGTATATATTTTACTTTTGTTTACTGGTAAAGTCTTGCTAAAACCTTTGTTTGTTCAGCGCCTTGTGTTACAATTCTAGACCATACTATCTGCCACTACTACTACTGTTCTGAAATACAGTATGCTACTTCATGTAACTTTACAATTCATCTCTTATCCTTTCCATTAGTGCACAATCATTCTACTTGTGTCTCGTTTTTTGCTCAGATGACCTGTATATGAAATACTACGTTGATGGAGAGCATCCTGTGGTAAAGCAGCCCCAAGACCCTATTCTTATCGAGGTTCGAATATTACACAGCACAGAATTGAACTTGACATTAATTCTTCATCAGTGCTGGGCTACCCCAACCAAAGACCCGGAGCATGAGCTTAAATGGCGCTTTCTGGTTAATGGGTGAGAAAACTGACTGGACATTGACTGGCCCAAATGACGTGTGTGTGTGTGTGTACACGTTGTATAATGTGGTTTGTATGCACATTGTATTAGGTATTTAACCGTCTAACTAACTAAACCAAAAACAATTTTATGTTCTACCTTGAATATCTGGGATCTATGGTCCTGATTCACGGTATGGTACGGTATTGCACAGCCGTAGGGAACCACCTGTGCAATACTGTACAACTAATTTGCTAACGCAGCCAGAGGCGTCTGGTGTACATGGCATCACAGATGCGAGTGCTGCATCCTAAGATGCAGCATGGGCTCTTCTGCAGTACCATCTGCAGTCTGAGTGACCCTGAGGTTACTCAGGTTGCCCCTCACAGCTCCGTAGTCAGGAAGTCTGTCGGAAGACACAGACCCTGGCCTTTGCATTCCCAGAAAAACGGGGCAACGCAACCACTTTTTACAGGATGGAGGCCAGTCTCCTCACTCCCCGCCCCTCTGGGGAACTGCATGATCTCGCAGTAGAAGGCCGGCGCATGTACAGTACAGATCCTGCGCATACACCGATCTTCTAACATCAGAGTAGTACACATAGTGCCTACCAGGGCCGTAACTAGGGTAGTTGCGACCTGTGCCATGGCACAGGGCACCGCAGGGCAGGAGACGCTGTTTGGGCCTGACAATCAGGGCCGCCATCAGGGGGGGACAGCCAGTACTCCTGTACCGGGCCCGAACAGCTGAGGGGCCTGGACGCCGGCAACCAGAGTTAATTGCTAATTTATTACCCTCATACAGGACAGCTGAGGCTGCTAAGTGCTGGCCGGAGAGTTCTATGAATGAGTCATCACTCACTGCTCAGCAGTGTATGATGACTCATTCATTAATGAACTCTCCAGCCAGCGCTGCATGACCAGTGTCCTGCTTCTGTTACTGTGTGAATCAGGAGTAGCTGCAGGAGGACCAGCTTATATAATAAAGGTAGGAGTACTGGTCCCCCTCACAGACAGGTTCCCCTCTCAGGACCCTATCAAATTAGTTACTTCAATCACCTCTGCCTCCATAGTTGCTCCACCCTCAGCTCTCCTCCTCTCCTCTCCTCCCCCTGCTCTCATTGGCCAGATAATGTGGGCACTGCACTGAGGAAGGAAATGTGAGAGAGCAACTGCGGTGCCCACACAGAGGTACCTCTGCTCCATCCCTCCCTCCTACACAATCTGCCCCATTGCCCCCTGTACTATGCCTATCTGCCCTCCCCTCCCCCTCCTATACAATCTATCCCCTGTACTATTTCTGAATCCTGCTCTGTCCCCCTGCCCCTCCTATACAATCTGCCCCACTGTCCCCTGTGATATACATGAATCCTGCTTCTGTCTCCCCCTCCCCAAATTTCTATCTCTGTACTCTCCCCATATGTGCCCATATCTGTGCCCCAGTTCCCTCATAGCTGTGCCTTTGCCCCCCCTCCATCTCTGCCTCTGTCCGCTTCCCATTTTTGACTCTGCTCCTATCCCATCTGTGTCCTTTACTTAAGGGTGCCTCTCTCTATTTGCACCTCTGCCCCCTTGCCATGTCCGTGCTGGGCCTGATTCAGAGTGATCACTCGCTGCCGGGCGATTGTTGCTCAATGTGCATGCATCTAATCCGCAGTGCGCGTGCGCAAGCCAGTCTCTGCGATGGGAAATTGTGCTCTCATAGCACACAGACTGTCCGCTACTTTGAGTGACAGTGTCGTTTGTGGGTGGGTAACAGGGGAAGGTGCTTGTAACGGGGGAGTGTTGTTGCGAACGCAGGCGTGTCAGGACAACAAAACGCTGTTTAAAGGGCGTGCATAATTAGCAAAGTAGCGTCATTGTACACGTCACCTCCATGTATTTCAGCCAGCACTGATCGCAGTGCTTGTGGCAGGGTAAGGCTACCTCAAGGGCTGCAATCAGCTCCGATGGCTCTCGATGTTACCTCCAACAATCCCAGGAGATGACTTGTGTTGCGAGGGGAAAGGGGGCGTCTTAACACACTTGCGAGCGCTCAGTGCCATAGCTCACTAAGACATAGAGGGCGTCCTTACGCGATGCAGTGCGATCACATAATTTAAATATCCGGCCCTTTTTTTTGCAGTGAGCGAGCGCATCTTGAGAGCGGGTCTGAATGAGGTCCAGTGTTCCATGCCACATACAGTAATTGAACCTCCGGATGGCAGGTTAGTACAGTTCTGTTGTAAATCATTAGGCTTTTCTCAATTTAAGAAACAAAAAATCTGTTTATTCTTTTTTAATATTTAAAGGAAAAAAAAAAAATTTTTTTTTTATATATATATATATATATATATATATATATATATATATATATATATATATATATACACACACACTCCAGATACCAGAGCTCAACCTCACCCCTTTGCGTCCACCAGACCTTTGGGGGGAAGAACAAAGGGGGTGGGGGGGCCCTGCCTTTTTCATTTGTACCGGGCCCCATGATTTCTGATGGCAGCCCTGCTGACAATTTACCTGTTTGTTATCATTCTCAGTAGTAGCTTCCTCTTCTTTTATCCCCAGCATCTCCTGGGTTCCCCTATCTCTTCCCTGGCCCTTCCCCATGAGGCCATGGCCCTTTTTTCGGGTGCACATCTTATGTCCCTATTTGAAAAATAGTGGGGTCGGGCACCAATGATCTTTCAGGCACAGGGCACCAAAAAGTCTAGTTACGGCTCTGGTGCCTACTACTTTGAATCAGGCCCTATGTTTGCTCAAAATTGTTACTGTAAGCTTCCAGTGAAACCTTTTCAGTTTCCATTCAAAAAATATTAAATGACCACAATAAATTTCCATCTCCTGTCATGTAGGTATATAGAACACTGTCTACCTCTTTGGGCTCTATTTACTACAATCCGCATATTGAATGCAAATTGTAGTGTGATATTAACGACTGAATTCGCATTGCGAATTCAGGCAATATCACAGGGATTTACTACAAATCCCTTGCAGGGACAGAGCTTGCGATAAAACTCTGTCCCTGCGAATCCCCTTTGGAGCCTTATCACAGTATTTTCGCAAAAAATACTGTGACTAAGTGCCTGCGCATGCGCTGACTGGCCGCCGCTGCTAGCCCCCCAGCGCTAAGCCCCCGCAATCGCCAATCGCGGACCCCCCTCTCCCGCGCCCCCCCCTCCCTTAATTACACTTACCTGCATGATCCGGGTCTCCGGTGATGTTCTCCATGCCTCCGGTCAGGTGATCTCCCATACTGCACTGGGACCCGATCACCTGATGACCGGGCAGCAGTGCACTATGGGAGACGAGCTGACCGAAGGGGAGTCATCACCGGAGGCCCGATCACTGGTCCCTGGAGTCAGGTAAGTCCAATTTTTTTATTTTATTTATTTTTTTTACAGTATCAGCTTGCGGTCTGTTTAGACCACACAGCTGATTACTGGGACAGACTCCCGGCTCTGCTCTCCCAGTTAGAGCAGGCCAGGAGTCCGGTAACCGGGGGAGACCCTGGATAATGCCACCTCCAGGTGGCGTTATTATCACAGGGCTTTCCCCAATATTTTTTCACATTTTATTTTTAGTAACTCTGGTCAGATCACATTTCCCATTACAGTTATGGGAAATGCGATCTGCTTTACTAAAAATAAGTGATACTTAGGGGTTGGAGTAGAATTTTACGAATTCTACTCCAATTGCCCTGTAATAACTATAGGTGATACTAAAATAATGTGAAAAGGGTGTGAAAACACCATTTTTCACTTTATTTTAGTCAAAATAATGTTAATAAATAGAGCCCTTTGAGAGGTCATCTAAAATTGTGAAATGGATTTTACACATGGTCGGACTGTCTAAATGGCACTTCTGGCAAACACCAGAAGGGCCAATGGCCTGATGGGCCGGTCTGGCGTAGCAATGCCATCCAGGGCTCTGTTCGGCTGTCATGCTGAGACTATGTGTGCCATGACGCCACGCCCTTTGACTTGTGGCACACCCAGTGATGTGTAGCCATGCTCCTTTGCATATGCAAAAAGTGTTAGAATTGGTTCTCTTGGTCCCAGTCCATCCCTGGTTTTGCACGCGTTTTGAAATACTTTGATGTTTTTAAGGTCTGTTTGACTAGAGCCAGATCAGTTCGGTTATCAGTCTTTATCCAATGTACCGCCTATGTTCCTGGGATTTGAAAATCTGTACCCAATTGGACAAGAACAATGTTCCTAGCAGCACAGCATATTTTATGAGATGAGTGTTTGGCCCATCCACTTGTGTAATTGTTTTGGAGAGCTCATAACTGCATGTGATGGGAGTGCAGTTATGATATGGAGAGTGACAAGTAGAGGTAGCTACAAGTTAGGAATTGGGCTATGGAAGCAGCAAGGTAACACCTTATCCCAGAGTATTATGATTATTGTCATGGATTTGTAGGTTCTACAATGCTCTAGCCAGTGGGGAAAACAGGATATGTACTGTATATAACACAGGGACATGACAGATGGATCAAATAAATGCAGACATGAAAACAAAGGGTAGGGAGGGCGCTGCTCATGAGCGAGCTGGAACTATAATTTGTAGAAGACACAGCTAAACACAGATGGAGGTTTTGCTCTCTACAAAGACCAACTTGTTACCAAGGCTTACACCCACAAATCAGGCATTGACTATAAGGAAATGTTCCGGTCTGTTTAAAGGTATGGTCATTGCTGTATCTTCAGTGCATGATTTGCTGCTGTACCAACTGGAATTTAATTCAGCCTTAAACACTGAGCTAGTGGAAGATATTTACATGGAGTCACTGGCACACTACAATGTTAATGCATTTCCAGAGGCAAAAGTATGTCTGTTTAAATAATTGTATGGTCTAAAACAGTGGTGTCAAACTCTGGCCCTTCAACTGCAGTGGAACTACACATCCCAGAATGCACTGTTAGAGTTTTGCTATTAGGGCATGTTAAAATTGTGGCAGGGCATGCTGGGATATGTAGTCCCACAGCAGCTGGAGGGCCCGAGTTTGACACCACTGGTCTAAAACAAAGTGGCTGCTGCTAGTGCTACAGAAACAGCCAAAGAAGTGTTGTTGTGGCTGAAGGTGACTGTGAATTAGGTCGCCTTAGTCCAAATGACCATCAGCATTGCAATCAACAACTAAAGTGCAAGTGACTCGTCTTCCAGCACCAAAATATCATGGTTGGTCTAAGCTGTTTTTTTGCAATAAGAGACCATTTCATAAGAGAGCTATTAGTCAGTGTAAAATTAGTGACTAATGAGAAGAATCTTGCTGACCTATTGGCAAAGGGTCTGACATCACATGTGCTATATGCCTTCCTATGAAAATGTGGACTGGAGTTTTAAAATGTTTGTGTATCCTCCCTTTGTATTTGAATACAGGTAAATCGTCCAAGGTTCTGAATGTCTTGTCTTGTATATTATGTAACCAGAGTCCACCTTGAGTGAGGAGGGGTGTTGAGGAGCTGCCGCCTCCATCTGCAGGGTTTCTGGGACTCCATCTTATAGCAACAGATGTGCGCTGATGTCATGGCAACCTCTGACCCAATGTGCTCCTGGTTATGCCTGATTTGTCTGCGCATTTTGCTCCTCCATTAGAGATGGTCATGCCCCTGAGCATCTCCTTGAGACAGACACTGCAGGCACCTATTAGACCCCCTGCTATTACTACTGTGTCACCACTGCCAGGCACCATATACACCCCACTGCCAGCAATGGGTGTACGTGTTCCAAGTACTACACTGAAGGTTCCTGGTTGTATTTCATTAATGAGTATGAGAAAACCTTTTAATAGTGTGCAAACCTATGATAAGTATTTAACTGTGATTTACTGTAGGTGCCGACTTACTGGTGATAACCATATGTCACAGGAGAGGTCTCCTGCAACATACAACGGATTGAGCTTTCCATCCCAACAATACAAGCGTTTTCTCATTAATATCAGTCATATGGAATACTCTTTAAAAATGGCTTCCAGTGGGCTGGTAAGCATTGGCCAATGCTAAGGTTACCAAACCTGTAAATGAGTTGCATCTTGCTTTTGAGCCTTGTTTATAAGAAAAGTGACTCCAGTTTCCTGTAGAGATGAAGGTTATAATCCTGATCACCAGTGACATTCTGTACTGCACACCTTACCATGATGTGATGGTAATTTACCAATGTAACTAAAATGGTTCGCTAATGACACAGAAGTTGCCTTCCATGCATTAGGGAAGATATACTGTAGAACCCTGCACCTTTCTAGTGCTAACATGGTCGCTACATCTGTCACTGGCAAATAGCCAGCAGAGCTTTTTAACCATAGATGCACATTAGATGGGGAATTAAGAGACAATCCTGCACATATTGATTAAAGTTAATCTCTTTTTTTCTAGAAAAAACATGCCCAGATTGGAGACTTAAGCAACTTTGGTTTTACAGCTGTTGTGGAACTAAAAGACCCAGCATGGTCTAGCTGGTAGGGCATGCTAGGTCTTACAACTGCTATGAAAGCCTCAATATCTCTTGATATGCAGATCTATTACTAAAGACAAATTTAAACCTCTATAGCCGTGTTTCTCAAATTCTGTCCTCGTGAAACATCAGTAATCCCAAAAATACAATTTGCAGATTCTGTGACCCCTGCCTCAATTTAAAGTTTCACCAATCTGCCCCCATACATTACAGATTTTTCAGTGATTTGCAGATCATTTTCAGCAAATAGATCTGCAAAACTTGAAAGGATAATCCTTTTACTAGTAGTGATCGGCAAATCAGCTGATTGTTACCATACATTAGCAATCTACAGCCGCAACTGATCTGTAAAATCCAACATATAGGACAACCTGATTCACCAATTCCAATCACTTTTTGGTCTGAATCTGTGAGCCCCAATCGTCTGCAAAACGCCCAATTGATTGCTATTGTAGGCGGGCCTTAGCCGTGTGTGGTTTTAAAGGTATCCTCAGAAATACTTGGTACCACCTGTATATCTATTGTGTTAACACACCTGTGTTCCAAATAGATCTGGAAGAGTTTAACATTTTTAATTGACAGGTACCAGGTTCTGGAATGGGGAATAAATAGAAAATTAAAACCCTCTATTTTATGGGATACGGTCAATATCCCGACAGTCGGGATCCCGGCACTTCGAATGCCACCGGAATCCTGACACGTCAGAATCCCGGCACCGGCATCCTGATGGTAAGTAGTGGGATTAGGGGGAGGGTTAGGATTTGGGAGGGGAGGTTAGGTTTAGGCACTAGATGGAGGTTGGGTTAGGGTACTTAACAGCCGTTGTCTGTATTATTATTATTATTATTATTATTATTATTATTATTATTATCCTCCTTTTATTTGTATGGCACCACAAGAGTTCCACAGCGCCTATCTGGATGCCGGCGTTGGGATCCCAGTGGTCAGAATCCCGAGTGCCGGCATCCCGTGCCCAACCCTATTTTGGAGCTATTTTATAAAATCCTTGTCCTGCTAATCAGTTAGTTGTGCTGCAATTCTAACTCTTCTTTGTTTCCCATATTTTTTCTTTTAACAGGTATATTTCCACTGCCGTGCTTCAGCATGTTTTTGTGATGTGCTGGAACCCTGTATATCGCTGCACCAGCAAGGAAGTAAGAAGATAAATACTAATGTTTATACAACTTATTGTGGGGATGATTATCTACATTTCATTATGTTGTAGGACTGTTGTGCTATTCCCATTTGCCCACAGGAGAGCCTGTGAAATGATGTCCGACAACCCTTTTGTAAAACCAAAAAATACTTCTGGATTATTTATTATTGCTTTCTATTTTATACACTTGTATTTTTGTTTTTATTCTCCTTTCCTGGCTTGGCATACAGCATTTATGCACAGTCCTGGGTATGTTAGTTTCTTCTGTCTCGGGGGGGGGGGGGTGGGGGGGGGGGGGGGGGTGTATGTGTGTGTACAGTGAGGATTTAGCCAAGTGATGTATACACCAGCAGAATTGCATTTGACTCAGTCACAAGTTCAGTGGCTTAACCAGTAGTGTAGATTATTAAGTGAAGGTACAGTATAGCTGTACTCACTTTTACACTGGCTAAGGCACGGAGTGGGGTAGGGACAGCTCACCAGCCGGTAACAATCTTTTGTATGTGGGTAGCGGTGCAAGGGGCTGGAACAGCTGTATCGCAGGTAAAAGCAGCAGGTCTTTTGGAGCTAAGGAGAGAAGTCTGTCTCCCACAATGCCAGTCTATGCTAGTGATGTGTGTGGACTCTAGTGTTTAAGTTTTGGCAGCTAACCCTTAAGTGTTTTGATTTGTATACAATTGATAAAAACCGTTAAATCATGTAATTTGGACCTGTTTACATGCAATCCAAAACCTCAGACTCTCTGTTTTGAAATCAGAGTTCCACACTTACAGCAGACCCGAGCCAGTACTCTGTTTTACCCAGGACCCAATATGTTCCAAGCGGACTCTATTTGAATCGGAATCCCAAATTTTGGGTGTGTTCGGTTTCAGGAAAATTGAACCACAATCTCTAGTCTAAACACGAGTCAAGATGGCACCGTGCATGCGCAGTAGTAATTTTGGTGGCCCTCTTGTTAAGGGAATGAAGTATCATCCCTGGAGGAGCCATATTGGAGAATGCACAGTAACACACTCCCATTCTAACACTTGTAAAGGAGAGCTATGAGGAAGATGCTTGGGGGGGCAAGTATAACACTGCATGCTGGCCGATCCCTCAGCTGATGTAGGGCATTTGTGTGCAGTGCATACTGCTTTGTACAGTGTAGGAATATTGAGATACCGGTGAAGTTAATTCGCACCTACTGTACACTGTGAACACCTAACAAATGATTTACCCCTAACATCGGAGTTGGCTCTTTGTAGAATAATTTCACAGAACATATGTATAACTAGGGGGTGTAGGAAGCTACTACTGGCAGTAAGCGCAGTAGCACGCAAAGCCATCCTGCAAACCTGGTTGCATCCAGATCCTCCCTCAGTGGACCTTTTCAAAGCCAAGCTCTTTTATCTCTTTAGATTGGAATGGGTGGGAACAACGCTGGAAAGAGAGGAAAAATTAGAACAGTTATTTGAAGTATGGGAGAGCTATATAGCAACGCTCTCCACAGCCATTAAATCTCCAATTCACATCTCCTTCTCAGATATTACATGGTATATGCTCCGTGTGGTAGACAATGATCCGCCGATTTGTTTGTGATCTTTCTTTTTCCTAAAAAAACCTAAGTCTGCAGAAGTGAAGGATTGCTTACATTTTAATGCTGAATTTCACATGATCTTTTGTATTCAAAGATATTTCATGTTATTTCTCACTTTCATGAAATGTGTAAACTGATGGCCATCCTATTCTATCTGAAGGTATTATATATACATGTGTAGCCAGGCATCTTTATGCTGTCTCAACTGGTTTGGATTTGTATTGAATATTTTTTTTTTGAGGGTCAGCTCCTCATACTGAGATCGCTGCAGTCAGTCTTAGTAATATGACTAATTATTACCAGTGCCATTAGCGCTTATACTGTGTGTACTGTATCTTTATGCTGGATGAAACTGTGATTCACAATAAGAGCTGCAGGTTCATTATCTGTCTAATACACATTCTCCTCTTATAGGTCTGAGATCAATACGTGAAACTGCTGGAAACCTGACCATCCTGGTGTCCTCCAAGGGGCCAGTGTACTTCTCACCTGCTCCGGAGACTAATATCTTTGGTAAAGGTGTGCATTAGATTATCAAATGCTCATTGGACATGATTCGGAGTTGGATGCATCTGCGCCCACTTCCTCGTCCGGCCATCCATGCATCTAGAAGTGTATGAGTTGACCCTCCCACTACTCATCCACAGCTGTCCTCCTTGCTATCTGTTTTGCACACACCCTATGCTGGCTGCAAAAGATCAGTCTGAAACAGGCGTTGCGTCCGGGCCCCTCAAACAAGCATGGAAGTCAGGCTACGTGCTCCCACTCCCACAAGAAGCAGCTCTTCCGTGCGTCTGCCTGGCTGCCGTCCAGAAACTCCTATTTCACAAAAGGCTACGACTGCTCAACATGAGACTTGCACAGACCCTAACTTCCAGCGCTAATCCAAATAATACTTATAACCAAATGTTGGTATGATTCAAAAAGTCCTCCAATTTTTTCATCAACACTAGATGATAAAGCAGCTCGAAAGCAACGTACTTTCCCAATGGATGTTGCTATATCAAAGCGAGAGAAAATGGATATATAGTTAAGTACAGTTTAATACATGAAACATAAACACAAAAAAACAAATGCATGGATCCAAATGATAATATTCGTCAGCTGCAAATCGCTGATGTAAACATCATATACAAGCAGTGTGCATAAAGAGCATGTAGAGCAGGAATCATCAAATGACCAAAATTTCAACAATTACCAGCAGGCAGAAAAGAGCTGACAATGGTCAAATCTTTAAAAGCATGTGAGGGTGCTGTGACCCAGCATCTATCCACAGCATATACTGGATACAAGCCGGTGTCCTTCACACATTCCCTGGAGCGTCATAATGTGGGGTCCCGGTTTGATACCAACACGTTTCGACCCTTACCTAGGGTCTTTTTCAAGGTTCACAATCAGAATGGTCTCATCAATAGTCTTAGTCCGTTAAATACCCCGTCCAGCCTATCAGAGCGGTCCGGGCACAACTGGTCTGTATAAGTCAATTTACTACAAGTCCCATGACTCTCTGCTGTGTCCGGCCTGTCTCATTCATTGACAAGAAGCACGTGATTCCTCTTATTCTGCTTTGCTCACACGGTCAGGATGCTCCTTCTGTTCCTATAACAACGCGGCGTCACTTCTGGTATGTAACCATGGTGATCAGATGCATCTTACGAGTGCAACATGATCTTTGTTAAGCTCAGTATAACATATTTGTTGAGCCTGCAGGTTCTTTGCTGGGTGTCCCGCGGAATGAGGTATTCGGTTATATAAAGTGCTTGGTGTCTGCAGGTTTCTTTTCTAATAATCAATAAAATATAAATAATTAAAACCACATATATAAATATACAAAAAATAAATTTGATAAAATAAAGTATATTGATGTGCAAAAGAAGAACACACTGTTGCATTATGGTAACATCCATTGGGAAAGTACATTGCTTTTGAGCTGTTTTATCATCAAGGGCTCTATTTATTAACATTATTTTTACTAAAATAAAGTGAAAAAGGGTGTTTTCACATTATTTTATTATCACCTAAAGTTACTACAGGGCAATTGGAGTAGAATTCATAAAATTCTACTCCAACCCCTAAGTATCACTTAGTTTTAGTAAAGCAGATCGCATTTCCCATAACTGTAATGGGAAATGTGATCCGACTAGAGTTACTAAAAATAAATGTGAAAAAAATATCAGGGAAAGCCCTGTGATAATAACGCCACCTGGAGGTGGCGTTATCCAGGGTCTCCCCCTGTTACCGGACTCCTGGCCTGCTCTAACGGGGAGAGCAGAGCCGGGAGTCGGTCCCAGTAATCAGCTGTGTGGTCTAAACAGACCGCAAGCTGATCACTGTAAAAAAATAGTGAAAAAAAAAATTACTTACCTGCCTCCAGGGACCGGTGATCGGGCCTCCGGGGATGTCTCCCCTCCGGTCAGCTGGTCTCCCACAGTGCACTGCTGCCCGGTCATCAGGTGATCGGGCCCCAGTGCAGTATGGGAGATCACCTGACCGGAGGAGTGGAGGACATCACCGGAGGCCCGTAACATGCAGGTAAGTGTAATTAAGGGAGAGGGGGGGGGTCGCGGGGAGGAGGGGGGGTCGTGGGGGGTCCGTGATCGCGGGGGAGGGGCTTAGTGCCGGGGGCGGGTCTTAGTGCCAGAGGGGGGGTAGCAGCGGCGACTGGTTGGCGCATGCGCGGGCACTTAATCACGGTATTTTTTGCGAAAATACTGTGATAAGGCTCCGAGGGGGATTCGCAGGGACAGAGCTTTATCGCAAACTTTATCTGTCCCTGTAGTAAATCCCTGTGATATTGCCTGAATTCGCAATGCGAATTCAGGGCCTGATTCAGAGCCGGACGCAAATGGCCAATCGTACGTTCGGCGTACATGCCGAAATATGTAAATTTAAGCGCTCGCACGTAATTTCGAACGCACCTAAAATTCCACCCCAAAGACTACTGACCCCTCCTCTACCTAACGAGCGAGCCAAATAGCGAGCGTACATCCCCAATGTGGCTTGCAGGGAACGCACGCACAAGTACAAACCGGAAGTGGGCCTGTCCGATTCCGATTACCTGCTCGTTTATTCTGCCTACCTCCCTCAATCGTATCATGCCAATCAATATCTCAATTAGCTTAATTGCTCTTCACATGTTTTTCGTTTTTTTTTTGACATGCAATAAACTTTACTCTTGTTTGTATTTACCCGCAGAATACATACGGTTTAAACATTAGCTTTCATTTGTCAAAATACATGTTTGAGCCAATTATCCATTTGTTTTCTGTGTTTTTACCCACGCATATTTTACTGGGTTCATTTCTTTATTTAAATTAGCTTACGCATGTCACTGCATCAAGCCTATCATAACTCTCAATAGATTTTTGGCCCTGTCGAACACATGACTCATACACTAACCAATAGAATGGGTCCTGTTAATTACCCAAATACATTAGCCAATCAAAATTATTTTCTGGTCTTTATTAAAAATGTTTTATTAAAAATACACCATTGCCATCATGAGAGCCTCTGCATTCACCAAGCGCGAGCTCCTGGTATTAACAGAGGTGATGGACAGGCGGATCACCAGCCAGCCTCCCCCCATCATTTGACTTTGGTTTTCATGTTTATCTTTGTGGCCCTAACTGCATGTGCATGTTTTCTTGTATGGCCTGTTTATTCTTTGTACTCATATCTGCATCTGCATGTTTTCATGTATGGCCTGTTTATTCTTTGTACTCATATCTGCATGTGCATGTTTTCATTTTTTGGGGTTCAACAATTAGCGTTTATCAAGGTGATGTTCTAAACTAACCTCAATTTGTTTTCCATCATTTAGGGGCAGAGCGAAGACTACGGCGTCATCGCCGTCAAAGACGGCGCTCTCGTCCCCTCTCCCCAATCCCCAGCCAAACCTCCTCTACCCAAAATACCCAAAATTCCCCCTCCTCCCCAGCCTGCCCAGACCCTGTCGCCCATCCCTCTGTGCTACTTCCCCTCCATCCCAATTCCCCCTCCCCTCAAACCACCCCTCTCTTGACCACCCCATCGCCGGAATCGGTCATCACCCCTCCCACCTCCTTGGGAAATTTGTCCACCTCCGAGGAGGACGAGGGAGTTGTTTCGGGGCCAGCCGTCATTCAGAACGGTAGGTTTCCCTTTTATCCTTTTTTGTTGTTGAAAATGTGTTGATCTAATCCTTTGTCTGTGCCTTTTCCTTTTTTTGGTTTGCCAAAAGTTTTGTTATATATCTGTTTGTATTTACATTTTACTGCTGATTTCCCCATACACATATCCCACATGGCAAAACAGTCAAACTTGTCTGTCTGGTTTATTTTTTTATTTTTATGGTTTTTTGTTTGTTCATTTTTTGGGCCTTCTGGGTTTTGTTTAAAATGTGCTTTTGGTCACACTATTGTCACTTTTTGATAACTCTCTTTTGCTTGTGTTTTTTTGGAGAATCTTAAATTATGGATTCATTGTAGTAAGCCCCACAATTTTCTAACCCACAGAGGACCAGAGGCGTTTGGCGGCCCTAGCCGGATGCGTACAAGTGATGCGGGGGCACGTGATCGGCCTGCTGGTGGTCCTGGATCGTATGGCAGGGATCCTGCGTCCCTAATTTGTTTATGTTATCCGCAAATTATTTTTCATAATTAAAAAGTTAAATTTGGAGTTCAGTCTCATTCCTTGTCTCCATATATTAGATTGTTTATACTTACATAAGTAGACTCTTGCAGCAAGTATTTGCAACTAATGTAACTAAGATTGTGTTTTGTTGTTTTTTAGAAAACAGGCACATGAAACAGCTAACACTAACAATCAGTTTGGCGCGTTTATTTTTTTCCTTTTTTCACTTTAAAAATTTTACATGTTCCAATTTTGGGGGAAACCTGCTTAGGCCGAGATTCCAAAGCATACTGATTCTACATAATACCTTTTGGTGTTGGTTTGGACCCAGAGAGCATAGTTAAATGTGCAAATTGCGACATTACAGGATTAACCCTTAAGCAAATTTAACGTGGGTGAACCTGCTTACACTTGCTTGTAATGTTCAAGTAAATTTTTGGAATTACAAAAGCAAACAATTTATTCACCACATAAACAAAAAACAAAATTGTTGGCTCACAAACAATACACACAGTGATAACAAAATGTAAAAACCATCAAACACCATAAGAAAAATTTAAAGAAAAATCAAGAACTGGTTGACGAATGAGCATGCCAACATGATTCCACAAATGTTGCGTTTCATAATTGGGTCCAGAATATATATCCAATGTGTCCCCATGAAGGTTTGTTTTGGGTAGCAGGAAGTAGTCATCGTTTCAGTCCAAAAGATTATGAAATAAAACACAAGATGGGAAATAATAAACCAATTAATTTGATGGTCTCAAAAAAACCTTACCACATTGTGTCAAAGAACTTCTTTTGTGCCAATAATTACCTAAAATATCTGGCCACCACATCATCGCGTATGGCCCCCCCCACATACTGACCTCCGACCAACCTCGGGGGGGCCAACCTCAGGCAAGGCATCCTCTGGCTGCATTGGGACACCACTCCTTCTGGTGATGTTGTGAAATATCCCACACAGGACCACAATTTTCGAAACCATATCCGGCAAATACATGAGTTCACCACCAGAGCGGTGGAGGCATCTGAATCTGCCTTTTAAAAGGCCTATACAGAGCTCCACCACTTGCCTGGTGGCTGTAAGTGCGGAATTAAAATTACTTTGTGGCCCTGGTGTGGGAGCCAAATAAGGAGTGAGCAGCCAGGGCGTGCAAGGGTAGCCACTGTCTCCTGTGAAAAAGAAGTGACAACATCAGGAACACTGTGTATCAAGCTTAACATTGGTATGTACTAAAGGTCTCCACTTACCCAGAAGCCACGCATCACCAGTTTGTAGGTTGTCTAATTTTTGTCATATCCCTGATTGCCGGATGACGAATGAGTCATGTGCACTCCCGGGTAATTTTGCATTCAGGGACAGGATCTGGAGGGAGGCATCACATACCACCATTACATTCAGTGAGTGATAGTGTTTGCGGTTCCTAAAAATGGCCTCCAGCCGTGCTGGAGGCTGAAGTGGTATGTGAGTACCATCCACAACCCCTATGATGTGTGGGAAGCCAGCTATTTGGTAAAAATTGGCCTTAGCCACACTACGGGCACCCATATCCAAAGGCATTTGAATAAAATGATGGAGGTGCTTGAAAAGGGCCTCCATCACTGCCCTCAGGATCCTGGAAAAGGAGGATTAGGATATTCCCGCAACTATTCCCACCGTGGTTTGAAAGGATCCTGAGGCACAGAAATGTAACACCGCCATAAATTGCGTAAGTGGTGGTATTGCTGTAGGGCTGTCAATTTGCCACTCAAGATCACTCTCTATTAATGAGAGAGTGTCTATGATGATTTGGGGCGGAAGACGGTAGCGTCTTAACACCTCATCATCGGGCATTCCAAAAAGGGTGACGTGTTCGATATATCTGGGGCCTTGCACGCCTACGATGCCTACGCCTAGGACGAGATTGAGGTTGGTCAGCTTCCAGGAGCATGGCCACAACAATCCGACCAAGATCAACCTGAAATGGCAAAAATTGAATGTAAGGTTTGTTTGCCCCCCAAAAAAATGAAAAATACTTATCTTTACGATACAATCCAATGATGCTTACATGCCGGGGTATTGTCATGATTTACCAAGCCTAAAAAACAAAATACCCGAACAAGGAAAAAATGTTGGGTGGCCATTTAGGATTCTTAATTTGGTAAAAGACAAAACATAAAAGGGGATAAACACACATTTCTCCAAAGAGCAAAACGACAGTGCGCAGACTTCCACAATTTGGGGCCCAAAAAACAAACAAGATTGCTAACGGTAAATATCACCCAATTTAACTACAGAAAATAAGCAGTCAAAAATGCGCTAATTAGTTCGCAATTACAATACAGAAAATAAGCAGTCAGAAATGCGCTAATTAGTTCGCAATTACAATACAGAAAATAAGCAGTCAGAAATGCGCTAATTAGTTCGCAATTACAATACAGAAAATAAGCAGTCAGAAATGCGCTAATTAGTTCGCAATTACAATACAGAAAATAAGCAGTCAGAAATGCGCTAATTAGTTCAGACATTTAGGAAACACAAAACCAAAGGTAAAAACTGTAAGGTGAACAAAAGTAGCGAAAAAAATTACATGAACATTTAACAAACAAGTGAAAATCCAAACTTACCAATACAGGATATATAAGTCACCGGACAAAAAGGTCGTTGGGGCAGAGCCAAAAGAAACCTATAAAAGGATAATTGTGAAAAAATTAGAGAACAAAATAAAAAAAAAGATAGCCAAATTGAACAAAAGGAAGACGGCAAAAAACTTACCCAAAAAATACACCACAAATAAAAGAACCACACCAAAAAAGCGAACGGAAAGATAAACTCCAAAAAAACGCACAGAAAAAAACGCCAAACACTGCCAAATACAATTCCCGCCAACAATCCACTCCGACCAACGTAACCTCCAACAACCAACACCCGCCACCTAGACTCGAGATGGCCAAAGCCATAAATAGTGTTTATTTTCCCGCTCAAATTAAGGAGGGATCATAGGAACGCACAATCAATGATGCGGCCGAATAATAAGGACGCATGTATAAATACGTCACGACCAAAAACAAACGGTCTGGTGTATTTCTTGTTTTTGTATAAGAAATGGCTACAGACCAGCCAAACAATGGCCAAGAGGCGGCCGGTAAGTTTTTCAGGCATTTCCAAACAAGGATTATTTTGAGACAGAATATAGTGAAAGTTTGCACGCTACAATTTCACATTTTCTTGGAAAATAGGTGTGGAGGATGACATGGAAGAGGCTGCTGGGCCCAGTATTCCGGGCAAAGCAGGGAAAAAAAAAAGGCAGCCACAATTCACAAGAAAGGAGATGGAGGTTTTGGTTCAGAAGTGTGTGGACATCCTGCCACAGGCAGACAGGAATATGGGTGCAAGCCAGAAGTGGAGAATGTGGGAGGAGATAGCCAGTGCTGTCAATAGGGTGGGTGATTATGTCCGTCTAGCTCGGGATGTCAAACGGCGGTAAGTAAAAACTTGACCTCCCAAAAAAAAAAAAATGAAATAATGCAGGAATAATGGCTACTTTTTTACCCACAGATGGCAAGACTTCAAATATCGCCTGAAACAAAAAATGGCTGACAGGGCTAGGCATGCAAGGGGGACAGGTGGGGGTCCCACCCCTGTGTCATTGGAGTTTAATGATTTGGAAGAGCTGGCACAGGGGTGTGTGCAGGATGTGGAGGTGTTAGGCGTGTCCAACATGGATACGGACATGCCAGACTTTGCGGCTCCTCATGTTGTCCCAGGTAAATGTTGTGATGTAACCAACTCTGAAATGTTAATGTGACAATATGTAGATTGTAATGTTCCTTTTTTCTCACAGAGACACAGGCGGATGAGTCTGCTCCAGAGGGGAGCCTTGGCCGCAGAATTTCTGCTGGCTCTGCAGGGGAGGAACCAGTACATCCGGCTGAGGACCCTGCAGAAGCCAGTCCTGTGCAATCCCCCTCGCAGGCAGTGGCACTCCTCACAGAACTCAATTTTAAATCGGATTTCCATACGGAGATTCTGCAGAGGATGGACGCCAGTCTGCTACGGGTGGCTGAGGCCCTGGAGCAAAAAGCGGCAGCCAACGTGACCATTGGTCAGGCCCTGGCTGAAAATACCAGGGCCAACATCCGAATCTCCAATGCCCTGAGCAGCTCGTTCGCCAGCACATGGTGGAGCCGACCTCCCTTCCTGCCGGAACATCAGGATCCTCCACCTCTGGCACAACAACAGCCATTCCTCCAAATGTGCCTAGCCCTGTGCCTAGTCCAGAGGCCACAACATCTGCCTCTGGACAGGCCAGCCAGAGGACATCCTGGAGCCGGTCTGGCACCCACCCTACCCCAGCCAAACGGGGAAAGAAACGATGACAGCACTGGCTACTTTGCCCACACTCCTTCTGTGCTTGCCCCATATTCCTTTCTGGCCAAAACTTCCCTCTCCTTTCTTGTGAATTGTTTTTAATATTTTTTTCGTTTTTGTGCAAAAAATATAATTTAATCCAAAAATATGTGTCAAATATTAGTGGGTAACAAGGACCCCAAAAATGTACGTGACAATGCACATGATTTGTTTAAAAATGTGTTTGGAAAATAAAACCTACAAATTGTTCTCAACTGTATTGTGA
Organism: Taudactylus pleione; assembly: GCA_031769625.1. NCBI lineage: Eukaryota > Metazoa > Chordata > Amphibia > Anura > Myobatrachidae > Taudactylus > Taudactylus pleione. The sequence goes on from JAUIMM010000261.1 coordinate 3,741,226, forward strand.
CATTAATTGACAATTGTTTTATAGTTAATTCTGGCCCACAAGGGAAAAACGAAATCTGAGTTTGGGACTTTCAAAAAATCAAGGGTTAAAACAAAATGTTACTTTAAAAAACACTTTGGAATAAATGTTAAAAAAAATAACAGACCAATGCAAAAGGTTACAATATACACAAAGATGATTACAATATTGTTACAAAATGCAAAAATACTAACCAAATTGTAAAATACATTACTACCAAAAAACGCTAATTGATTGTGTAATACTGAAATTAGCAGCCGAGAATTTCAGCTGCGTACGGTTTTGTGCTATTACAAAGTGAAAAAAAAAAAAAAAAATACAAGCTGGTTTTCAATCCAAAATTGATTGTTTATCTGACAAGCCGTGATAAATCGATGAAACATCGTGGAGAACCGGGCAAAAGGACAAGGCCATCGCCATTGTGGTCGAGTAATCCAGACCCTAAGCTGTGCAAGCAGTTTGAAAGGAAAGAGGATCAGCCAGAGACGTATGAGTTGGTACGAACACATTGGACGTTCGCATGAGCTAATTTATGTACGCCCCAAAAACGCTTCGCCACGTCTGCGTTTTTCCATCTCCACCCCCGTCACCGCCCAAAAACGGCCTGTTCTGTCAATCACATTTGACATGTCACTTCCTGTTCGCAATTTGCCGAACGAGTGAAAAAAAACTTGCAATCTGCCGTACGCACATGCGCAGTGTTACAGCGGCGCATGTGCGGTGTCACAACATCGGAACGCTATGAGCGTACTGCTGTTAACGAGTGGCTCTGAATGAGGGCCTCAGTCGGTAATATCACATTACAATCTGCATTAGCAATGCGGATTGTAGTAAATAGAGCCCCTAGTGTTGATGAAAATTGGAGGACTTTTTTGAATCATACCAACATTTGGTTATAAGTATTGTTATTTGGATTAGCGCTGGAAGTTAGGTGCCTTTCTGTAAGTTTGTACTGTTTTGGTGGAGGGGGAAGGACACCTCTTTTCTGACACTTTCCTGCTAGCTGCTTTCCGGTTGCGCACTTTAGTTCTGTACACCCATTTTCTCTTTACTTGCACAGACCCTGTCTGCAATTTTCAATACATGTGCAGTCTGCAGAGAATGCCGAGATGCGCCCATTTCTGTGGATGTGTTCAACTCTGAATCGAGTGCATTGTTTTCCTGAAAGAGAAATTTGGCTTTAGAAAAGATTTTACCTAATACCTATAATTCTAGATGTTAGAAAAAGGAGGGGGGTTTAACCCCCTATTGTTCCTCAGCACACTGAGTAATACTTGCAACAATATATGAAGACTATATGGTCATAGAAATTCAGAGATATTGGTTGCATGCATTTGCAAATACATGGGAAGCTGCTAGGCCTCGTCACGGCTTCTTTGTCACTAGCAGTCCCTAACACTAAGGGGTTCACGTCTGAGGCGCAGTGCACCCCGAACAATGTCCAGCCCAGGACCCCCCCAGGGCATCACACGAAAATTTGAAAAAGAGTGACCGTGCAGTGTAAAGTATAGATGTGTAAGACTAATAAGTGTTGAAAAAAGGGGTTAAAATATATGTGAAATATTACATGAATAAAATATAAACATAACAGGTGATGTGAAAAGCAACTATGTGTATTAAGTGGCCTCTCCCTACAGGTAGATAAATGATGATGATGATGTATGTTGAGCGTTCCATTACAGTTCTGCTGGCTTATATTGTGCCTGGTGACACCCACTGTTTTATATATGACTTCTTTCTAACTGCACTCTCTCTCTCTCTCTTATAGGTTCTCCTCCTATCCCCAACAACCCCCTAGACAAGGAGTGGGTCAGGATAACTATTGTGGTCAGCGTTCTTACTGCCATATTAGTAGTTATTTATGTTGTTAAGAGATATAGGGCTCCTAATGTGAAAAACTAATGAACTTGTACAACCTTAACATTAAATATCACTTTATTTTATTACACGGCTCATCAGGCTTTTCTTGTGCGTTGTGGGGTTTGTTTGTTCTTTTTAGCAAAAGTACTGGAGTGCTGCTGCAGGTAGCAACACATGAACCAGGGCTCTATTTATTAACATTATTTTTACTAAAAGTGAAAAAGGGTGTTTTCACACCCTTTTCACATTATTTTAGTATCACCTATAGTTATTACAGGGCAATTGGAGTAGAATTCGTAAAATTCTACTCCAACCCCTAGGTATCACTTATTTTTAGTAAAGCAGATCGCATTTCCCATAATTGGTCAGATCACATTTCCCATTACAGAGTTACTAAAAATAAATTGTAAAAAAATATCGGGGAAAGCCCTGTGATAATGCCACCTGGAGGTGGCGTTATCCAGGGTCTCCCCCGGTTACCAGCCTCCTACTCTGCTCTAACGGGGGAGAGCAGAGCCGGGAGTCGGTCCCAGTAATCAGCTGTGTGGTCTAAACAGACCGCAAGCTGATTACTGTAAATGAAAAAAAAAAATTGTCAATTTTTTTTACTTACCTGACTCCAGGGACCGGTGATCGGGCCTCCCGTGATGTCTCCCCTCCGGTCAGCTGGTCTCCCATAGTGCACTGCGGCCCGGTCATCAGGTGATCGGGTCCCAGTGCAGTATGGGAGATCACTGACCGGAGGCCCGGAGCATGCAGGTAAGTGTAATTAAGGGGGAGGGTGGGGTCCGCGATCATGGGGGGCGGAGCTTAGCGCCGGGGGGGTAGCAGCGACAGTCGGTCGGCACGTGCGCGGGCACTTTGTCACGGTATTTTTGGCGAAAATACCGTGACTAGTGTGCGGAGGGGATTCGCAGGGACAGAGTTTTATTGCAAGCTCTGTCCCTGCAGGGGATTTGTAGTAAATCCCTGTGATATTGCCTGAATTCGCAATGCGAATATATTCAATATGCGGATTGTAGTAAATAGAGCCCATAGGGGCCTATTCATTAAACCTAAAAATTCTCTAGAGATAATTAGGTTTAGAACTCGCATGGAGTTCTACCTAATTATAGGTGGAATTCATCATTCCACCTCTCCATAAGTATCTATTCCGAAAAGCTGTCATTTTTGCAATGACAGCTTTTCGGGAAATAGATACTTTTCCCTGCCTACACTACCTTATAGCATCTGGAAACAGTGCTGCGCATGCGCTGTTACATCTGTAAAACCAGCGCATGCGCAGCACTGCCTACAGATGCGTTAAGTTTGTGGACCCCCCGACTTACCTGTCCGCGCAGCAGCCTCCGGCTCCATTCTGCTGGTCTGTCATGTGGTTTCCCAGCAGACCACATGACAGATTAGAAAAAAAAACCCTTTTTTTTTTTCTAAACTTTCTTGTTCTCTGCTGGGGAGCACACATGTCTGACCAGCCTCCGGAGCCTGAGGACGGAGCAGAGCGCCGGAGGGACTCGTCAGGGGACCTGCACACGCGGATACAGGTAAGTCGATTCTGCTATTCGCCACCTCACAGTGGCGAATAGTAACTGCATCAAATTCCGAAAATTCATAATTTTCGGAATTTGATGAATACCACAATTTCCACATACCCATACTAATGTATGGGGAGTGTGGAAATTAACACAGGGGAACTTAGCACAGGAAATATCACAGATATCTCCTTGCTAAGTCTGTTCATGAATACCAAAATAACGTTATTTAAGGAAAATGTCCTTAAAAACGTTATTTTAGTGTTGATGAATAGGCCCCATAGTCTCTCTGATCTATATTGAGAGTAGATAGAGGGCCAACTGAAGTTGGGGTACTGTACATGCAGCCTGGGCAGCTGATTACAACACCATTAGTGCCATTGGCCAAAGAGGGTCAACAATTTATATCTAACCTGGAGTTATCTGAGAAACTCTGCTATAGCCCCTCCACTCTGTATTAATGAGATGTCCCCTCATGTTCTCCCATTGAATAATTGGATGCTGAGGACTAAAGACAACTATTAAGTTCCTGCGGCCCTTCTTGGATGTGTGTTATTAAGTGGTTAATGTATTAATATGCCACTTATCACTACGCTAAAAGACCTACTTGTCACAGATGCAGGGCTGTAACTGGGGGTGTGTTAGTGGTACTACTGCGCAGGGTCCTGAGGATGGTACGGTCGTTGTCCCACAGCACATGCATTTGGCTTGCAGGGTGCCTGGAATGACACTCTGCAGCCAGTAGTGCTGCTGCAGAACTGCTTGGAGCATCTGCACCCTGTAATGCAGTGATTTTCAACTCTGTGCACTCTATGCAAGATTTTAAAATTGCCAAGGCACACCATCTGGCTATACGGCGTGCGCGACCTAATAAAAAACATACGTATTGGCTTCCACAAAAAAAGACACACCCACTTGCCTCCATAGGAATAAAACACACTGGGAAGCCGACGGATGGATTCCCGACTGTCTAATCCCGGCAAGGGGTTAAATGACAGGCGTCTAAATCCCGACGCCTGTCATTTTACCTATGCTGGGAGCCCGACACCCGGCTTACCGATCGAAGGTAAACCGGGCGCGGACAGCCGCAGGAGGGATGGGAGGTTTAGGGTTCCCGGGGGGGACTTGGGGTTAGGCACCCCCCCCCGGGAGTTTAAGGTTAAGCTAGGGGAAGGGAGAGGGTTAGGGTTAGGCACCCCCCGGGGGACTTAGGGGTGCCTAAACCTAACACCCCCCCCCTTCCCCGGCACCTAAACCTAAGGGAGGGTTAGGGGGTAGAATAGGTTAGGAAATACTTACCTAGGGACGATCGGGATTTTCACTGCTGCCGGGATGCCGCTGTCATTCATACGGAATCCGAAACACCACATTGGCCTCCACAGGAATAACGCACACTATATTGGCCACCACAGGAATAACACACACTACATTGGCCCCAGGGGTGTATCTAGGGGTCTCAGCACCCCTTAAAATTTTCAGAAAAATTACTCTGTGAAGGGTAAACTGGATGCAGCCATATAGTCCCTGCTCTGGTTTAATTCCCTGTATGTGTTATTCTTCTTTCACCCCCTCCTTCTTCCTCATCTGTGTGATTGTGCCCTCCCCACCTCTTTCCGTCTGTGTTATAGTGTACCCCCTCCTCCCCATCTGTGTTGTTCTTGTCCTCCGCCCTCCTCCTCGTTTTGTGTGTCCCGGTCCCCCACCCCCTTCACTTACCTCTTCTCCTTCACTGTCAGGGCACCTCCACGGGTGTTCGAAGGGCTGAGGTGACTGTTACTGCTAGATCCTGGGTGATTGGCGGGGCAGACAGGCAACGCGGTGTGCATGACCTGTGATGTCACGCCGCCGCGTCTAGGCACGGCTCAGGCATCTCTGCTCATGCCAGAGGAGCTCAGTGGCAGTGCTGCCCGGTCTGTTCTGTGACTGGCGGCTGTGGACCTCTCACACCGCGGCACACTAACAACCTCTGCTGTAAAGCCATCCTAGCAACGCTCCGGGCGGTGCTTTCTTTCCTGGTGTCGATTGCTCCGCCTCCTCCGTGTCACGTCACATGTACAGGGTGGACCATTGCAACATTAAGACCTCCTGCTAGCACTGGAGGTGGGCAATGTATTATAAAGTCATCGGAGAGTGGTTATGGTAACTTACCTCTCCAACGATCTCTGGGCCTGATTCAGACCCGCTCCCGAGGGCCGAGCGCTGCAAGCGTGTCGATGTTGGGCAAGTGCACATGCGCACGACGGAGGCTGCTCCGTCGTGCGCATTTGCGAGACCCGGATAGCGACGGGCAAGCTGTCGCTCCTGGTCTCACACCAAAAGGGGCGTGCTGTCGATGGTGCATGACCGCATGCTCCCTTTGGTGGGTGTGCCGGGGGCGTGGCTGCGCAGACAGAGGCGTTCCCATGGGAACGCCTACCGTCTGGGGCTGGCCCCACTGACATCACAAGTGATGTCAGTGGGTGGACTTCTTGCTCTGTAAGAGCAAGAAGTCCACTGGGACTTGCGGCAACGAGACCCGACCACAAGGGTCTTGTCACAAGTCCAATGGTCGCGATGGTCTTGACCATCGCGACCATCATCCTGGCCACTCGCACTAGCTATGCGAGCGGCCAGGAGGCCGCTCTAAAAAAACAATAGGCGGGCACTGATTCAAAGCGAGCACTCTGAAAGAGCGTCCGGCTCTGAATCAGGCCCACTGTCCCATTTGTGGCTGAAGTGATACGTAATGTTCCTGGGTGACCGTGTTGAGTGTGTGTGTGTGAGATTGCGCTCTATTAGTGGACAAGTGATGAAAAGCACAGCCTATCACTTGTTAAAAGAAGACTGGGAAACCCAATGTCGAAGCTGGTTTAGTGGCTGAGACAGAATCAGTGTAAAATTAGCTTGGAGTGACGCCATCTTGCGAATGGCAACCAGACTCCATCTTAGAAATAAGTATCTGCACGATGCCATTTTGCGAATGGCTGTCCAGCGCCATTTTAGAGAAACTCACTTAAGTACATACGGCGATGCTATAATTAGCATCATGCGATCGCAATATTATTAGCATTATGCAAACGCATATCTCCCCATATTCCATATACACAGAAAATACGCACATTAGCGAATGTACAATACCCTGCATGCGAACGCTGTTTATTAGCTGCATGTGTGCACATCTGCCCCAAATCACATAAATCTAACTAGCGTCTTTTCCCAAACCCCTAATACTTACACAATGCACACCCACATAAAAGGTTCCATAGCTTTAAAGTATAAGATCCAAGTTTTATTCCTTTATTACAAAATACAAATACTGTGAAATAAAGGCTATTTAGTATCTAAGGTTTAATACATGATAAGTAAGCTGTGTTTGAGGTTACACTGATCTGCACTTTCTCAACAGCTTTCCGGTGTCATCGGTTTGAAGATCGCAACATGGATTCTCAACTTATGAACAGTAGAGAGTGAAAACATTAAAAATGTACTTGTAAAAGTATCAGCTTAGTTAGGCATGCAACAAGCTGTCGGAGGCTGGTCTGTGTCCATTTGAATCGACCTGTTAAATGTCCTGTAACAGAAGCACCGTGAAGGAGAACCAATGGGATCAGCAACAAACCTCTCTATTTTGTTGTCTATTTCTGTAAGGGTATAAAAATGTATGTTGTGTGTTGTGACCCTCTTCTGGAGTCTTCTTGCTGATTGATGGAGGTTTCTTGCTGATGCCAGTATCTGGGCCCAGAAGCGTGTGCGTATATGTATAACTGTACCTTGGGTCTGTATAATTTCTTTACACTAAATTGTACTTAGATCACAGTGTGTAACTATCTGTAAAGTTACTTGAATAATACTTTATGCTTTGGAAACACATGTTCAAGATCTGAAGGCATTTATTTACTGTATGACTGCGTACGCTAATAGCGTCAATTTTATAGGCAGGTTTTAGAAGGTATAGGTAGGAGCGTATAGAGGTTCAAATTCAGTATCCTTACCAATATTTCCACAGTCCGCCTTTTCATACATTTTAGAGATGAATATAGGGGACATCGCAGCTTGATGCATTAGCCTCAATGTGACCATAAAAGTCAGTTGTTCGCCTTGTGGTGCCCTCAGAACTTATAGTAATGATGGGGACTGTAATGCCTATCCTGACTGGTTTGTTTTCTTTCTTTCTCTGGGGAAGGGATGTACTAATGGATGAAATGCACAGAACTCTGGAAACCCTAGTTTTTGGAATTTTGCCCGCTTTTCCATATGTGCCAAGCTCCGGATTGCAATGCATTCTAGAGCTTGGATCTGGTGGGTAACACCATCTTTAGATGGCATTACCCAATAGAAGCATATGGGCTTCTGTTCGCAACTGTTCCTGAGAGCCCTCCGCTGTGTGTGCATCCTTCTGTGGAGGAGGATGCCAGAAGGTCTTCTTGGTCATAAACCTAGAAGTCACTCTATCACAAAGGAGAGCTTTTACCAGGAGAGTTGTCCTGTGCAATTTTCTAGGTACATACCGGCAATACCGAGCGCACATCTGCTGTCACTAATATATTTTTCCCAGGTAACTTCTATTAACGTATTAAGGACCTGATTCAGCAAGGATCAAGAACTGATAAAGCTTATGCAGACTGTCGATTGTCGCGTACTGCGCATGCATCACTGCGATCGCAGAGAGTATGCAGACCCATTGCAGAGTGATGGACGGGAAGTGCTGTTTGGGGAGTGGTGATTTGGGGGGATGGCTGAGAAACATAGGCATGCCAGTGTGTTTGAATGACATTGCAGGGGCGTGCATAAATTAGCCTCTGATCTGAATGGATTACTTTGCAACCAGGTCTACTTTTCCCTAGAAAGGAGTGAGTCTCCAGGAACCAACATCATCTGAAGATGACATAAGTGTCACCCTACTAGTGTATGGGGACTGTGGTCAGCATCGGGCTGCGGATATTAGTGATCTAATCTAAGTAATGAATGTTCCTGATACTGGGATTTTACATATGTAAGTGGAAATTACTATTTTAATTTACATTAAGTGATAACTGCACCCCGGCCCTAAAAGTCTTGAGACTTTGAAAAGCACCACATATGTATGAACAGGTCAAAGTACTGTACATCCCCCTCCCATCTCCACTACCTTTCAGTCAAGTCAGGGAAAATTCTAAAGTCTGATGGGTAATATAGCAAATGTATTTTGGACCTGGAGGGAATATACCAGATTGAAGCCCAGTTATCCCCATCAAATGTCTCTGACCATAGGCATAACTACCGTAGGTGCAACTGCTATGGGGTTCATCTTCCTGCTCAAAGTTACATGTGTTATATACATTTTTCACAATTGAGTGGTACATAGGGACCCTTAAACTTTTACTATGGCGCCTTTGGATACCTAGTTACGCCCCTGTCTCAGACATCAGATGTCCAATCAAGTATTCCAGATGTGACCAGGATAGAGAGGTTTTTTTTTTTTTTGAGGGAGCCCCATCTCAAAGCTTGTAAGCGATGCAATGTTACACGTATTACAATGTTTTTTGGCAAGAGATGGATGCCTAAGTGACAAACTAGAAAACCCTCCTGCACATGACTTTAATAGAGCTAGGCGATCCAAAAACTAAAGTAATAATTTTAAATATAACTAAATTGAAGGATATGTAAATAAGAGGAGAGCACACTCGTTTGTTATATATATATATTTTTTTTTAAACAATTTTTATTGAATTTTCAATTTTGTTTTTGTAAAGACATAGAAAATAAAAAGGGAGGATACAGAAAAAGAGAAAGGGGAAAAATATAACAAGGGGGGGAAAACAGGCAATTGTCAATCAAAATATCACATATAATTAAAAAAAAAAGTCAGTGGATGACCTACAAAGACAGTAAAAAACACTCCAGAACTCCCATTATACTACAAACCAAAATATAGAACACATCCCAACTTTGATATATCAATGTGTGGTTACTGAAAGACATGAATCCGTCATTATAAATTCCTGCCAGCTGAACCACTTAATCATTGGTGAGTTACTCGTTTGTTATATTTTACTTCATTACAAATGTTCACATACATTTTAAGCTTTTAAAATAGCAGTCTCAGCCGCAAACAGGTCCTCTGGCTCCTGATGGTATCTATCCGCCACGATGAGGGTCAGCTACCCACGGACCACCGTCGTCTCTAGAAACAGCAGCCTCTATCTGGTAACTCTCCGATATGCAATCCCGTACAATAAAGAATATATCATTCCACAGCACATCAATGCACAAATATAATATTTAAAAGACTGACCATAGTACATAAAATAAAACTGCCGGTTATATATAACCTCCTAAAATAGGCTATAAATGCATAAACATATGGGCCGATACATCAGCTCCTGCTACACTTACAGGTGTGCACCATATAAGTGACACAGAAGGGAAACCATCCGACAACACCCATGTCACAGGAATCGGTATGAATTACCGCCAGACCCAAATCCGGTGGTTCAAATCCCGACAGCGGCTGGCTGACATGGCTGAAAATCCCGATCGTCCCCAGGTAAGTATCAACTAACCTAACCCTCCTTAGGGGTGCCTAACCCTTTCCCTCCCTTCCCCTAGCCTAACCCTAATATCCCGGGGGGGGCTGGGGGGTTCAGGTGCCTAACCCTAAGCCCCCCAAACCAACACCCCCCCCCCCCGGTCTCGGTAAGATGGCAGGCGTCCAGATTTAGACGCCTGTCATTTAACCCTCGCCGGGATAAAGCAGTCGGGAAGCCGGCTGTCTGGCTTACGTCCGCCGGCTTCCCGACTGCATACCATGTCACAAAGGTGCCATTCTAGCTAAGCAGAAAAGGGGCGATGTCACTTTCCTCGTTTAATTCACCAGGTGAAAAGGTATTTAAAGTGTAAATCCAAAACTCTTCACATTTGGATAGTTGTAGCAGCATATTCACCTTTCCCATCATCTAATTTAACGTGCTATAACCTTAAATTTAAGATCATCCAATTTGGAATCACAGCATGATAAAAAATGTTGGGGGACACTCTGATTTTTCACTTTGTGCAGGATGTTACTAGTATGCTCTAGAATTCTTAGCTTTAACTGCCGTTTCGTCTTGTCAACATATCGTTTTCCGCACTCTAACAAATAACACAAATAACGTGTGTGCTGTTACAGCTCAGTTTCCCTCTTATTTTCCATATTTTACTATTGTCCATATTAGAAAACTTTATTGTTCTTATTGGTGAATTTGCATCTATTACAGGGAAGAAAAACCGAAAGATTGCATAAGAAGAGAGGTGTTTTAAACCTCTAGGATGGGGGCAGGCATGTATGCAAATTACTTGTGGGAGTTAGCCTATGGCAAGCAGGGGCGGGTTTGTAACAGGAACTTTATATAATGGGCTAGAAGTGTGGGCCAAAGCCTCTTTGTTCCAGATTCTGGTCAGTAACAGAGATTAGCATGGTACAGTGTGTGCTGTTAGCATTGATACTCTTTATTGCTTTCTTGTTTTTTGATTTCCTTCTTGTCTTATATCCCTGTCTCTATTCTATATCTCTCTCCCTACTCATCTCTCTCCCTATTCTTCTGTCATATTTCTTCTCACATTCTTTTCTTTCCCTCACTTTCCTGGCCTGTCAATTTCGCTGTGTAGCGTCCCTGTTTTGGCCCTGTCCCTGTTTATTAGTGATCAATACCCCATCCCCGCCATTCTGTGCCTCCTCCTGCCCGCTTACAGCTGCCTGAGGCTGATCTGGGCCCAAACCGGCGTCGTGGGGCGGCCCCTGCTGCGGACGCGGCGGGTGCTTTTCCCGGCGCCGCACTAGGAGTGATGCGGGGCCCACGCCAGCGCGTGGGAACGGTCTCTGCCACAGACGCGGCGGATGCCGTTCCCGTCGCTGCTTCTGATGGGGATCGGCGTCGTGGGGTGGCCCCTGCCGCGTGTGCGGCTGGTAGTGCCTCCGTCGCCGCAGCTGTCCGGGCGCAGTGTTCACGCCGGCGCCCGGCTCTGTTGAGCCCGGGCCCGGCCGGGGCTCCCGCTGACAGCACAGTTGGTCGTGGGTGGGAGCGCACCGCGTCAGCTGCACGCGGGCGCGCTCTCCCGTCAAGCGACCAGATCACAGCCTCCGGTAAAAGGAGGAGGCCCCGGCGGGGGCATAGAGCCCCATCCGGAGGCGGCAGGGTGCCTAGGGAGTTAAGCTCACCTAGGGGCCTTCCCGTTCCCCGCTCACAGCGGGGCGCCCGCCATGTTAGTGAGCGGGGGCCGGGGCTTAGTCGAGGGGGCAGCCATTTTACAGACAGTTTGTCCCCAGCTCATGTTACCAGGTCTGGAGCTCAGGGCCCTAGTGCTAGTGGGATAGCGCAAGCTCAGTCAGCCCTGTAGTTTTGGGTATTGCCGCCCCTCCCCCCATTGCTGTGCAGCCAGGACCCTCAGCCATTGCGTCGGCCTTATCAACTCTGGCTGCTGCATTTGCCCCATTTTTAGCAGCTCCGCCAGCAGGCCCTTTGCCTCACCAAACTGTCGCATCTGCGAACGTTAACGCTGCAGGGGTGCAAGGGGGGTCAGAGATAGGGCAGTTGGTGCAAGCATTGAGGACTATTGCTCCTAGTTTGGCCCAGCGAAGTTTAGTAACTACCGCACCCTCCCTTCTGCTGAACCAAGAATCTGGTCAGGGCGGTGCGGATGTTGGGTTGCCTGCCGCAGAGGGGACAGCAGGCGTCCTTTCTTCTTTTTCAGATGACGATGTCGAGGAAGGTGAGCTGGTGGATTTAGACATCGGGGAGGGGCCGTCCAGATTTTCCTCTGATACCGTGACATCGGAGGGTTCAGGTGGGTCTTTCTCAGACTCTAGTTCTTTGACGTCTTCTTTTCTTCCTCTATCTCTAACGCGGACAGCGCTGGCAGAGCGCACAAGCGAGCGTCAAAATACGCAAAATTGGAGGCAATACTTGCCGCATTAAGATCCGCAAGGGAGACTGTGGATATTTTTGCTCTTACGGAGAAAGCTAAGAAGGCGTTTTTAAGGCGGCTAGAGCAAAGGGCGGTATAGGTTTGAAAGCATTCAAGTCTTAAAATAATTGGTTGGCGGTTTCTGCATTTTCTCAGCTTGTTATTTGGAGATGCGTCCAGAGGAGCACTTGAACGTCATCAGATATCTGCATTTAATTCACAGCATGCTGTCATCGCCAGGGGCATGGCTTGGCGCGCTTACGACGAAGGATTTAGTCGCAAGCAAGATGGCAGACAGATTATGGATCTAGGCTGGAAGGACGTGGAGGTGTGGCTGGAGGTCGCGCAGCCTTTCCGTCGTACGTATGAGGGGTACAACGCAAACAAAACGCTAGTTCGGTACGTCAGGGCCAACAGCAGGCGTCTGGGGGCAAATGCTTCGCTTTTAATAATTCCACCTGTACGCAGGGACGAAAATGTCGTTTTCGTCACCCCTGCTTATGATGTAGTGGCAACCACCCAGTTGCCAAGTGCTTCAAGGCGGGTGCTCAGCAACAGCCTGCTCAGTCAGCAAAAGGCGCTAGTACTAAGTAAAGCTCCATCCCCTGTCTGTGTCGCAGCGATACCAAATGGTTGAGTTGGTACCCTGTTCTGCAGTACGCAGAATTATTATTATTATTTTTTTATTTTATTTTTTTCTTTAAAAGGTTTCAGCTTTGGTTTCCAGTTACCTATTTGCAGGGATGTCGACACAGGTTCGCCTAGGACTTTGAAATCTGCGTTCGAGTTGCATCACATTCTTATGGTGCATACACACGATCAGATTTTTCCTTCAGATATGAACGATAACGATTTTTAAAATCGTTCAGTCGTTCATATCTGAAGGAAAATCGTTCTTATCTGACATGCCTGAACGATGGACGATCAACGATGCGCGTTCCCGTTTGTCAGATAACGATATCTGACATCTGATGGGTTTGCAGTCAGACTTGGACGATTCCATTCATTTTAATGCAGTCAAAAATCGTTCAATCGTTCAAATCGTTCAAAACTTTGGTAAAATCGTTCAAATCGTTCAATCGTTCATCTGACAAATCTGACAAGTCTGACAAATCTGACCGTGTGTATGCTCCATAAGGGAGAAAGTGGCTGGTGAGGTTAGCTTAGGACACATGGCTGGGCCTTTTGCAGAACCTCCCATAAGGAATCTTGTGATTTCCCCAGTGGGAGTGGTTCCCAAGAAAATTCCAGGAAAATACAGGCTCGTTCAGCATCTGTCTTATCCGTCAGGCTCGTCAGTTAATGATGCCATACCAATTGAGGTTTCCTCGGTGGTGTACCAGTCGTTTGACAATGCTTTGGACGTGATTAGGTTTTATGGTCCAGGCGCACTGATGGCTAGGATAGATGTTGAGTCAGCTTTTTGTCTACTTCCTCTACACCCAGAGTCATTCCGGTTTATGGGTTTTCGCTTGGACGATGGATATTACATAGACAAGTGCTTGCCTATGGGATGTTCGGTGTCGTGCATTTTTGAGCGATTTAGCACCTTCTTACACTGGTGCATGGAGTTTTCTTGCGGTGGCCATGGAATAGCCCACTATCTCGATGACTTCTTGTGTGTCGGCCCTTCAGGTTCAGATAGATGTAGTTATTTGTTGTTTTCTTTGCAATCGCTGTTTATTCATTTTGTAGTTCCCGTTGCTGCGGACAAAACTGGGGGCCCTGCCTCTTATCATTCCTAGGTTTAGAGATTGATGCCTCGGCGGGCGCTTGTCGCCTTCCCCTCGATAAGGTCCACAAGTTGCGTAATGCCACAGAGGAGTGCAGGGCTTCCAGTAAAATTACCCTGCGGTGGGCACAATCTCTCCTGGGCCTGTAAAACTTTGCCTGTAGGGTCATTCCAATGGGCAGAGTTTTTTCGCGTAAGCTGCAAAGGGCCATGGCTGGAATCACTAAGCCGAGACATTTGCTCCGTTTGTCCTTAAGTGGGACCTCTCGGTGTGGGTCTCGTTTCTGCAGGATTTTAATGGTGTCTGGTTGTGGTGGTCTCCACCCGCTGACAATTTGCAGCTGCAGCTATTCACCTACGCAGCAGGCGCCATGGGGTTCGGAGGCTACCTCGATGGGGCCTGGTGCGTTGGTCATTGGCCAGAGGAATGGGAAGGAAGGGGTTTGACCAAGGACTGGCTCCTGCACAAACTCTTTCCCATAATTGGTTTACTTCAAAATCTGGGGTGAACGGTTATGCAATCGCAGCATTGTGATCAGGTGTGACAACCTGGGCGTGGTGCAAGTGATTAACCGACAACGCGCGTCTTCCCTGCTGGTTTTGCATTTGCTAGCACAGCTGGTGCTCACATGTCTGCGTTGTAACATCATGTTTAAAGCAAGACACATGCCGGGTTTCGAAAATGAGATAGCTGATGTGCTATCACGTTTCCAGTGGGCTCGATTCCATTCTCTGGCTCCTGGTGCTGACGCTGTGCTTTGCCCCTCTTATGTTTGGCAGGTGATTGAGCCGGCATGGAGGGCTTAGCAGAACAGTCTCTAGCCCCCTCTTGCGAGCATACCGTCAGGCATGGAATGAATGGGAAGTCTATTCCCGTAGCAGCAGGCAGGAAGGTAAGAGTCAGCATCGTTTGATGCTTTCTTTTATTTGGAGTCACCGTTTGGCTGGCAGATCCAGGGCTTCTGTTGCACGCTCTATGGCAGGCATTGCATTTTATTGGAAGTTGAATGGACAGCCTGACTTTACTAAAAGCTTTCTGATTGTGAAGGCTTTAAAGGGTTGGGCACGGGTATCCCGGCCAGTAGCTGACCGTAGGAAACCTGTGGACGCTCATTTGCTTCTGGCAGTATTAGGGGTAGTTAACGGAGTTGCTCTTACCGAGTATGACGCAGTCCTGATCCAAGTGGCGTTTTCTATGGCTTTTCACGTCGCCTTGAGGGTATCGGAGCTGGTGGCGTCTTCCAAATGGGTTGATGCCACCATGCTCCTCTCGGATATCTCGGTCAGTGAAAGGTCTTTGCTGTTTAGGATACGGCAGTCAAAGACTGACCAGGCTGGTAAGGGTAGGTGGATCTCGTTGAGTCCGTCTGAGGACGAATGGATCTGCCCTGTGGCACTAGCTACGCGCTACGCATTATTACGGCCGGATGTCCCTGGTTCATGGCTCATGCATTTTATACAGGACTCCACTTACCAAATACCAGTTTGGTTGGTTTTTGAAGAGGTGTGTATCAGTTTTAGGCCTCCCGCCTCAAGATTTTGGTACACACTTGTTTCGGATTAGAAGCCACAACTTCGGCGGCAGCTGCGGGTTTCTCGGCATCAGAAATTAAGGCCCTAGGATATTGGAAATCGGATAGTTATAAAGGTTACATTCGACCTAGGCGTTAAGGCCCTTTGTTTAAAGTTATTTCACAGTCTGTTCTGGTTACGTTTATATTTTATGCTTGCCTAGTTCTTTGTCTTGTCTTGTCTGTTACCCCCGTCTGTCCTACTTGGGATTAGCTACTCGCCATTGCTGGCAATGGGAGTCTTGAGGGATTTAATAATTTTTACCTGAACTGACGGATTCAATTTGGCTATTCTCAATCATTTAATTAGGTCATAGTCCATCCCTCAGCAGGTTTTTATTTTACCTCTTGCCGAGTTCACCTGTTTTTCCCAATTCCCCCCCACCCATTCTTCCCCTTTGTGTCTTTTGTTTGTCTTAGCCACTTTAAATAGTAAAGTTGGCAACCAATAGAAAATTTTTCTTTTTGGCAGATACTCACTTATGTTCTATCAGATCCCACTAATACACCATAACATTTTATTGTTTTATGACAATTACTAATTTTCATTTACTGCTTTCCTCCACCTTTAGGATTGCTCTGGCCCTCATGTAATTAATTTGGTCTTGCATTGTACCTCATCAGGTCTGGCGTGGGGTTAGGAGTTTTCTATTGACGAAGCTAGGAAGAATCTTAATTTTGCAGTTGCCAAATTTGTGATGGCCGATTATGGCCATGTCATTTACCATAAGAACATTCAATTTCGATTTAGTTATTTGTATAGACCTGATGGTGTTCATTTAACAGAGGAGGGTTTGTCGTTGTTTATTGGGGATCTTTTGGATGAGTTGGCGTTATTGGGGTAGTACTTGGTATGGTGGCGGTGCGGCGGTTCTATAAGCAGAACCTTGCTGTGGCAGGAAAGAACGGCAGGTCACCAGTCCGGGTGCAATTATGATTTAAGGGCGCTCCCTTCGTTGACTGGTAGTTGGCTGTACCAACCTAACGGGGGGCAGTATCACCACCTAAACGGGTGGCAAGTCAAGATGGGGGTGAGCGTTACCTTTTGTTGATGATATGATTTACATGGTTATGTGTATGCACTCTGGGCGATCTACGCCTGCTATGCCTTTTGTTGTCTGTGTGTGGGCATAGCAGATTTGGCTGATTTCTGGCCGTCCTTTCTTTGCCACCATACATCCTTAAATAAATAATTATTATTATTGCTCCAATAAATCGCCATCAAGTTATCTGCCAAATGCACGTCTCAGTGTCTTTATTTTATGTTAGTATGATAAGTGGTTTGCACACATGACAACACCTCATTCGATAGAAGGTTTAAGAATCTTATGCCAATACAGTAGTAATGGGATTTAGGGGTCTATTCATCATCACTTAATTTCAACAATTGCAGGTGAAAATGTTCATTTTCACTTGCTTTTGTAGAAATTAAGTTATCGGACCATTCATCAAGAAGGTAAGACAGGAAATATGACATATCCCCTATTTACTTTTCTCTTAGGATAGGGCCCGCTATACCCATACACTAGTATGGGGGACAGAATTCAATACAATATGTTTGAAGCTTGACTGCAGGAGCTTTTGCCATCTTCAGATGGCGTTTTCCCCCGCTTGTAGATCGCAACCTGCTCCTTCCATATGGAAATGAGGTCTGGGTTGCGAAGAGGGATCCTTTCGGATCACTCCGTCGGACATCGGGGCTCCTGTGCGCATGTGTGACCTGTAGGTCGCTCATGTGCACTTGTCTCACTGCTCCTAAAGGAGCAGTGAATCCGCTTGCAGGGACAGCTGATTTTCAGATCACGTAGAGATGAAATGTTAATTATCGGGGTCCGCTCGCACCTCGATAATTAACAATGAATAGACCCCTTCTTAAAGCATTTTAGGCATCAGCATTCTAAAACTTTAAACATGGTAATTAATCAAGTTATAATGTCAACACTTAGCATTTTATAAATCTAATTACTGCTGTGTCTGCATTTTGCCTGTCAACAACAAAACTGTGGACAGTTCATACCAAACCTGACATATTCTTCCACTAAAATGTACAACTCCGGAAGTCAATATGCCTAAAAAGGAGATAATGGCTTTTACAGACTTCCTTTATGGTCATACTTGTTTTAGAGTAGATGTCTTCTCAATCCTTGCAATGAGTTTATTTTCTTTTATAGGAAAATCAAAATGACAATTTAAAGTCAGGTGCAGGAGCATAGGAAACTTGTTAATGACCCTAAAGAGATTACAAACATCTGCTCACTTTAAGCAAAATGCAATATCTAGTTTTTAACAAAATTTCTGGTGTTGCTAAAAGAAAAACCATAATGTGGACATTTGAACAACAGCTGGGAAGAAAAGGATGCAGCAAGGAGTTGTACGAGGCTTCTTGCCACACATGCAGTGTTACCACATTGGGAGATTAGTTAACACAGTAAGAGGAGAGATGGACGTTACCCATCGCAACCAGCTTCTAGCCATCATTTTGTAGAATAATCTTAATAAACAATAGCGAAAACAGATTGGTTGATGTGCAACTCTGCACTTGATACATCTCTCCCTAAGGACTGAGCTATGCTCTAGATACATAGCCAAAAAGATTATCAGATCAAATGAACAGGTCCCATTGTGATAGGAGGTGATGTAGCCACAGCACCTGGATATTGTCCAAAGAAGCCTTATAGGTAGGTTGCTAGTGAATCAATTACTCTGCTCTCAGGCTTGATGGGAGGATATCTCAGGCGGCCATACACACTGCACGATCCAGTGTACGGTCATTAACGCATGCGGGGGGGGGGGGGGTTCTGAAGCCCCATGACAGACTGGAGTGCAATATGGAGGAGACGGAGCCACTATGACACAATTTAATTAGATTTGCCCCCATCCTCTTCTTGATTGACTCAGGAATCACGGCAAATTGCCACGAGGGGGCGGGGCTTAAGAGTATGGTGCCAGCCTGCTAGGTCCTGTCCCTATCAGAACTGCTGCAAGGTAAGTTTTTTGTAATGTATGTGACATATGTTTGTGTGTGTGAAGTATATGTGTGTGTATATACAGTATATTATATAGAAACCCCTCCAGAAGTGCCATTTAGACAGTCCGACCATGTGTAAAATCCATTTCACAATTTTAGATGACCTCTCAAAGGGCTCTATTTATTAACATTATTTTTACTAAAATAAAGTGAAAAAGGGTGTTTTCACACCCTTTTCACATTATTTTAGTTTCACCTGTAGTTATTACAGGGCAATTGGAGTAGAATTAGTAAAATTCTACTCCAACCTCTAGTATCACTTATTTTTAGTAAAGCAGATCGCATTGCCCATAATTGTAATGGGAAATGTGATCCAATCATAGTTACTAAAAATAAATTGTAAAAAAATACCGGGGAAAGCCCTGTGATAATAACGCCACCTGGAGGTGGCGTTATCCAGGGTCTCCCCCGGTTACCGGACTCCTGCTCTGCTCTAACGGGGAGAGCAGAGGCGGGAGCCGGTACCAGTAATCAGCTGTGTGGTCTAAGCAGACCGCAAGCTGATTGCTGTAAAAAAAAAGAAAAAAAAATTAAACATTTTTTTTTTTTACTTACCTGAATCCAGGGACCGGTGATCGGGCCTCCGGTGATGGCTCCTCTCCGGTCAGCTCGTCTCCCATAGTGCACTGGGGCCCGGTCATCAGGTGATCGGGCCCCAGTGCAGTATGGGAGATCACCTGATCGGGAAGCCCGGAGAAGATCACCGGAGGCCAGGAGGATGCAGGTAAGTGTAATGAAGGGAGGGGGGGGGTTGCGGGGGTCCGCGATCGCGGGGGGCGGGGCTTAGCATCGTTGGGGGTAGTAGCGGTGGTCGGTCGGCGCATGCGCGGGCTCTTAGTCGCGGTATTTTTTCCGAAAATACCACGACTAGAGTGCGGATGGGATCCGCAGGGACAGAGCTTTATCGCAAGCTCTGTCCCTGCAAGGGATTTATAGTAAATCCCTGGGATATTGCCTGAATTCGCAATGCGAATTCACTCGGTAATATCACACTACAATCCGCATTCAATATGCGGATTGTAGTAAGTAGAGCCCTTAGTCAGCTAAGTCCTGAATGCTGAAGTGAGAGAATATGTAAGGGGAACAAAAACAATGTTCTGTACAGACATTTCCAGTGTCAGATGGTAACTGCAGAGGGGAACAAGTCACCTCTATGTTATCCGTTAATACCACCATTAGAGGTTCCATCAGAAGACTAGACAGAAGCCATTAGCAGGGAGCATAATGTGTTGCTGATCTTTGCTAGGTTTCTGGGAACCCCAACATACTACACAAAGCAACTGTCTATTAAATATTGATGTTTTTAATGGTGTAACCATTCAGTTTTTTCAGTAATATAAAAAGTAAAATCACACAGACAATGCCGGCGGCTATAACTGCCCAGATCCATTCGATCCTTGTCAGGTAACCAGTGTGGAGGTCTAGAAGAAAGGACAGATAATAGAATAGAATAGGTTTTACAATTATTTGGGCATATTTATATAGGTACACTTTTCTAAAAAAGAAAAAAAAAATAATTGTGCATACATGCTGGGCACTAGGACCCAGACTCTGTAGAGAAGTCCAACCTCCGAGCTGATGTGCTACTGCAGCCATTTTCTTTACTGTGTAAAAGTGCCATAGTACAAGTGCAGTACTGAGGCTCCATGAGGGTAGACCTGTATTACCTGCTGCTAACCCCTGCTATCACCACTGTAGAGATCACACACACACACACACTGCTGTTACCACTGTATTAAACTCCTGCATCACTCTCTTTTACCTGCTGTTAACCAGGATGCTGGGTTTATTGGTAAAAGACTGGTGGACTAACAATCACTTTCACATATCAATGAGCTACATCATAAAAGGGATCGCTTCTGTAGGCCACTCATGGAGCTCTGGCAAGTTCAAAAGTCTGAGATATCCCAGGTAAGGGCTTATTGGGAATAGAAGGGCATAGTTAGGATGGTCAAGTTTATGCTTATAGGCTTGATCAAAAGTAGAACGTGCATATTTCACTTCCCAAATCTAATCCTTGAGGTAATCTGCCAAGATGTCTAAAGCTGGGCATCGACTATACAATTTTCTGTCAGATATCTGTCCAATCTGGCTGGTTGGAATGACAACCTGGTAATGTATGGGAGCAAATGACAGTCAATCATATGGTTATAAACACTGAAAAAAGGACAAAAAAAAAAAAATTGTTCAAATTGGTTAAAACCAATTCGTCTGAACGACCATTTTTGGCTATTTTCCAGTGTTTGTGAGCAAATGGATGATTGTCATTTGCTCCCATACATTGCCAGGTTTTCATTCCAACCAGCCCGATTGGACAGATATCTGACAGAAAATTGTATAGTGGATGCCCGGCTTTATTCAAGAAGGACATAGCAATTGATAGTCGATTCCAGACAAACAACTTTGAGCTAGTCTTCCATTAGGACCATACTACCAAGTGGATAGCATCCAGATATTTTATGATCAACCAAATCTTAGGGGGACCACCACCCATGTTTGAAGTGCTCTGTAAATTCCTCCCCTTCATTGAATCATCACCACTTATTAGACTCTTGGAGGTATATTTACTATAGTGAGAGTTTTTAGAAGTGGAGATGTTGCTCATAGCAACCAATCAGATTCTACTTAACATTTAACTAGCACCTTCTAGAAGATAATAGCTAGAATCTGATTGGTTGTTATGGGCAACATCTCCACTTCTAAAAACTCTTACTTAAGTAAATATACCCCTTGGAGTACTTTCTGCACTATTTAGGTAGGACACACACACACGATTTAGCCAAGTAGGCGAGTTAATGTACATGTTTAATTCATTGGGGAAGAGAGTGTCACCTTCCATTACCTTTGGCCAAAATTTCTTTTTCATCCAGAAAGAAGTCAACTGGCCCATCTGCAGATACCAAAGTCACTGGCTCCAAGCCGTCAAGATCTCTTCTTTCTGCCAAAAATAAACAGGCCTAGAAGTGTTTAACAATCAATGGGGGTGGGGGTATCCAATTAGCCACGATAACTTTTCACCGAAAAATTGGTTCTCACTTCTGAAAACTTTTCTCCAATAATGGAGATCGTGTTATCCAATTGGGGGGTATCCAATTAGCCGCGGTTGTCGCTAGTCCGAAGTCTTCTCAAATTCGTTTTCACCATCTCTGAGTAGGTGAAAAGTTATCCCCATTTTTGGCCTCAAATGTTAGGACTTGGTGCAGAACCCCTGGGGCACCCACTCTCCCATAATGACCAATAAGGCAAAAATATTTTTTTAATTCGCTTATTTGGGCCAATAATGACGTAGTTTTTGGGGCGATAGTAAAAAATGCAGGAAAATGGGTTCAAAGTAGTGGGTTAGGTATTTTGGGGGAGCTGTATGGAAGGGGCAGGTGGGTGTTTTAAACATTGCAATATTTGTATATTTTTTTTTTAAGTGCCCTAAAATTACTCCATAAATATTCTTACCCCCATTGTATGTACCCCTAATTTAACTACAGCATTACCTTTTACCAAAAAAAGTCCTTATTTGTTTTTTAAAAGGTTCTAGAAAAATGCATATAAACAGCCATGTGACACCATTTAAGAACTCCAAACCCTTTGATTATGGCCAATAAAATACTCCTATACTGTTACCCAATATTAGTTTACTTTTTCGGTGTACAGGCTGATTTCCCTATTTTCACCTGTCATCCCTGCAAGAATTATCGTGTGAATGTGTTGTTGCCGGTTTTGCAATAGGACTGCACGATAAACAGGAGCGCACATACATGCAATAAGCTGCAAAAACATGCGATGTGTCCGAAAAGTTCTCTCCGGAGAAAACTTATCGTTATCGTGGCTATTTGGATACCCCCCCCCCCCCAATGAGTTGGGTGTGTATGGTAGGATACCATTTGGTTATGAAACAGGGGAAAACCTATGCAACACAGGGCCCGGGGCACAATATTTGATCTTAGACCGGATTAAGGTCTGTGGGGGCCCCTGGGCAACAAACTTGTGGGGGCCCCAATCAATAAAATCAAAGTAAATATATGGGCAATGTTATAGAAAAAAAAAAAAGTATAATGTAACAACCAGCATTATATAAGAAATATGCAGGGTCCAGCTGTCCAGGCAATGTAGCAATGTGGCCAGGTGCCAGCACTATAACTCATATAAACTCCCAAAGGTGCAGCACTCCAGGCGCTTTGAAAGAATCACAATACCGGCATCTAAAATCAAGCAACGTTTCAGTGCATATTTGTTAGCATGATAGCCTGATGACAGTGCTAATAAATATGCACTGAAACGTTGCTTGATTTTAGATGCCGGTATTGTGATTCTTTCAAAGCACCTGGAGTGCTGCACCTTTGGGAGTGTGTGTGTGCATATATACACACTAGGGGTGTGCACCGGCCACTTTTCGTGTTTTGTGTTTTGATTTTGGATCTGGATCTTTCTTCATGTTTTGGATCTGGATTTGTTTTGCCAAAATCACCCTTCCGTGTTTTGGGTTCTGGGTTTTGTATCTGTTTTTTTTTTAAAAAAAGCATAAAAACAGCTAAAATCACAGAATGTGTTGGTTTTTCTGCTCCTATGCTATTATTAACCTCAATAACCTTAATTTCCACTAATTTCCAGTCTATTCTGAACACTGAACACCTCACAATAGTGTTTTTATGTCCAAAAGATTGCACCAAGGTAGCTGGATGACTATGCTAAGCGACACGAGTGGGCGGCACAAACACGTGACCCATCTAGGCGTGATACTGCAGTGGCAGACAGGATGGCAGTTTGAAAAACTAGGCCCCAAACTGTACATAATGCCAAGAAAAAAAAGAGGTGGTAAGATGGAATTGTCCTTGGGCCCTCTCACCCACCCTTATGTTGTATAAACAGGACATGCACACTTTAACAAAGCAATCATTTCAGCGCCAGGGTCTGCCACACAACTGTGGCTGAAATGATTGGTTCGTTTGGGCCCCCACAAAACAAGCTGGCAATTAATGTGTCCCTGCACAAACTGGCTCTACGGAGGCAAGATGTCATCCTCATCCACCGATTCCTCACCCTCTTCAGTGTTGTGTACATCCTCACAGAGTATTAACTCGTCCCCACTGGAATCCACCACCACAGGTCCCTCTGTACGTTCTGGAGGCTGGTCTCCCTGGAAGAGTTGATAATTAATTTTTATGAACATCATCTTCTCCACATTTTGTGGAAGCAACCTCCTACGCCTTTCGCTGACAAGGTTCTCGGCTGCACTAAACACTCTTTCGGAGTACACACTGGAGGGGGGGGCAACTCAGGTAAAATAGAGCCAGTTTGTACAGGGGCCTCCAAATTGCCTCTTTTTCCTGCCAGTACAGGTACGGACTGTCTGACATACCTACTTGGATGCTGTCACCGATGTAATCCTCCACCATTCTGTCAATGGTGACAGTATCATATGTAGTGACAGTAGACATGTCAGAAATTGTTGCCAGGTCCTTCAGTCCGGACCAGATGTCCAAACTTGGTCCTGCCTGCCCTGCATCACCGCCAGCGGGTTGCTTAGGATAGCTAAGTTTTTTCCTGGCAGCCCCAGTTGCAGGAGAAAATGAAGAAGGAGCTGTTGACGTGTCACGTTCCGCTTCAGCTGACAGTGTATTCACCAGCAGGTCTTTGCACCTCTGCAGGCTTGTGTCGGCCGGAAAGAGAGACACCACATAGGCTTTAAACCTAGGATCGAGCACGGTGGCCAAAATGTAGTGGTCTGATTTCAACAGATTGACCACCCTGGAATCCTGGCAAAGCGAATGAAGGGCTTCATCCACAAGTCCCACATGCCGAGCGGAATCGCTCCGTCTTAGCTCCTCCTTCACTTTCTCCAGCTGCTTCTGCAAAAGCCTGATGAGGGGAATGACCTGACTCAAGCTGGCAGTGTCTGAACTGACTTCACATGTGGCAAGTTCGAAGGGCTGGAGAACCTTGCACAACACGGAAATCATTCTCCACTGCGCTTGAGTCAGGTGCATACCCCCTCCTTTGCCTATGTCATAGGTGGATGTATAGGCTTGAATGACCTTTTGCTGCTTCTCCATCCTCTGAAGCATATAGAGGGTTGAGTTCCACCGCGTCACAACCTCTTGCTTCAGGTGATGGCGGGGCAGGTTCAAGAGTGTTTGCTGGCGCTCCAGTCTTTGGCCACTTTCGCCATTCAGCGACTGCGTGCCGGAAATTTTTCGGGCCACCCAAAGCATCTCCTGCACGCCCCTGTCGCTTTTCAGAAAATTCTGCACCACCAAGTTTATTGTGTGAGCAAAACATGGGACGTGCTGGAATTTGCCCAGATGTAATGCCCGCACAATATTGGTGGCGTTGTCAGATATCACAAATCCCCAGGAGAGTCTAAGTGGGGTAAGCCACTGGGCGATGATTTCCCTCAGTTTCTCTAAGAGGTTGTCGGCGGTGTGCCTCTTACTGAAACCGGTGATACACAGCGTAGCCTGCCTTGGAACGAGCTGGCGTTTCTGAGATGCTGCTACTGGTGACGCTGCTGCTGTTGCTGCGTAAGGTGATACATCTACCCAGTGGGCTGTCACAGTCATATAGTCCTTAGTCTGCCCTGTTCCACTTGTCCACATGTCCGTGGTTAAGTGGACATTGTGTACAACGGCATTTTTCAGGACACTGAGGACACTTTTTCTGACGTTTCTGTACAGTCTTGGTATCGCCTGCCTAGTGAAGTGGAATCTAGATGGGATTTGGAACCGGGGACACACTACCTCCATCAATTGTCTAAATCCCACTGCACTAATGGCGGATACCGGACGCACGTCTAACACCAACATAGCAGTCAAGGCCTCAGTTATACGTTTTGCTTCAGGATGACTGCTGTCGTACTTCATCCTCCTCGCTAAGGACTGTTGGAGGGTCAATTGTTTAGTAAAAGTAGTGGTGTTCCTACTTCCTCTCTGGGATGATGAACGACTCCCAGCAGCAGCAACAGCAGCAGCAGTAGGCGTAGCAATGCAGGATTCTCCGGAGGAATCCCGGATAGGAGAGTCAGTCATGCCAGTGACATGGCCTGCAGGACTACTTCCGATCCTGACTAAGGAGGAAATTGACGAGGAGGGAGTTGACGGTGTGGTTTGCAGGCGCTTGGATACAACAGGACAACGGGATTTAGGTGTCCCTGGACTGCTTACGGTCTTAGCCAAAGTTTCTGAACTTGACAGTAACTTATTATGAACGCGCTGCAGGTGCCGTATAAGGGAGGATGTTCCTAGGTGGTTAACGTCCCTACCCCTACTTATTTCACCTTTACATATGGTACATATGGCAAGACAGTTGTTGTCCGGATTTGGATAGAAATATTGCCAGACCAAAGAGGTGGAATGTTTGGTCTTCTGCCCAGGCATGACAGTGATGGGCTTTTTCATCCCACGGACAACAACTGTCTCCCCCGGAGCCTGATTTAAACAAACCACATCACCATCAGAATCCTCCTCGCCAACTTCCTCCTCAGCGCCAGCTACACCAGTATCCTCATCCTGTTGTACTTCAACAGTGACATCTTCAATTTGCATATCAGCAAGTGGACTGTGGGTGCTCCTTTCAGCACTTGCAGGGGGCGTGCAAATGGTGGAAAGAGCCAACTCTTCACGTCCAGTGCTGGGAAGGTCAGGCATCGCAACCACCACCACACTTGGACTCTCCTTGGGGATTTGTGATATCTTAGAATGCACAGTTCTTCGCTGTGCTTTTGCCAGCTTAACTCTTTTGATTTTTTTAGTGGGAGGAGGGCTTCCATCGTCATGTGAAGCTGAACCACTAGTCATGAACATAGGGAAAGACCTTAGCCATTCCTTGCCACTCCGTGTCGTAAATGGCATATTGGCAAGTTTACGTTTCTCTTCAGATGATTTAAATGTTTTTTTCAAGGTCATTTTCCTGAACTTTGTCATTTGGGATTGAATGTGCCCTCTACTATGACATTGGGCATCGGCCTTGGCAGACGACGTTGATGGCATGTTGTCGTCTATGTCATGACTAGTGGCAGCAGCTTCAGCACTAGGAGGAAGTGGTTCTTGATCTTTCCCTATTTTATTTTTAATCGGAGAAAGTTTGGTCCTCCATTTATGTTATATTGATATATACGTGCGGCTAAGGCGCACACAAACACAGAAAATAATTTTTTATTTTTGTTGGAGACTAGTGCACTCTGTGGGTTACACCACCCTTTAAGAAATGAGCCAGCCGGCCCTTTACTTATGGGACACAGGCGCACGCTTGGCGCTGCTCCTTTGTTGATGCACGTGCAGCCACAGTGCACACAATTCACAAACACAGAAAAAATATTATTATTTTTTTAGCACTTGGGGGGAGCACCCCTGATGGACAGAGCACCCCCTGGACAACACTACAGCACCCTTTTAGGACTGGGACACTGCACAGGACTTTGGAGTGGACACAGCCCCTATGGACAACTGACTGCACAACACAGTCCAGCCAGCCCCTATGGACTTTGAAGTAGTGGACACAGCCCCTATGGACAACAGCAGCGCAGCACAGCACTACACTACACAGCCCTAACTCCCACCCTCCCTCTTCACTGTCCACAGCCGAGTAAGAAAATGGCGCCGACGCGGGTACCTTATATAGGATCCAAAACCCGCGAGATCCGGAAGGCGGGATGATGACGTTTTGCCTCGATTTCAGATCCGAGTCAGGCGGGAAAAGTCGAGCCTGACTCGGATCGGGGGGGCTCGGTTTTCAGAAATCCGAACCCGCTCACCCCTAATATATATATATATATATATATATATATATATATATATATATATATATATATATATATATATATACACATACATATATACATATATACACACATATATACATATATACACACACACACACACACACACACACACACACACATTGTTACTTAGCTGGTTGCCCCCACTGAAATGGTGAGAAATACGGATAGTAAGTGTGGCACTCCACGCAATGAACACACAGGAAACGGCTTGTAGAAAACGGTTAACGTTTCAATGCATCAGCATTTTCGTCAGAACAAAGTGACAATACAAAAAACATACCTTATATACATAAACATAATCACCCAGTGATATTCAACATGCTTGCTAAGGCGCGACTACACGCCCGAGCTCCGGCATCTCCCTGCTGATGTCATCACGTCGCTCCATCAGTGACACAATCCCGTAACCATGGCAACACATAGCTATAACGGCACATTTAAAGAACGTGCTAGGTCCAGCACCGGGCAGGGGGCAGAGAGATGTGTCTGTGTAGTGGTGAAGGGGGAACAGTGTGCTTGTGCAGGGGCAGAGATGTTTGTGTGGTGGTAGGGGAGGGATTTGTCTGTGGTGTTGGGGGGGAGGGGTATGTATCTGTAGTGGTAGAAGGTGTACAGTGTGCCTCTGGGGTCTATTTACTAAGCAGTGTTAGGAGACAGAGTGAAAAGTGATAAGAAAGTGATAAGGTGCCAGCCAATCAGCTCCCGACAGTCATCTCACAGGCTGTGTTTGAAAAATGACAGTTGGGAGCTGGTTGGCTGGCACCTTATCACTTTCTTAGCACTTTTCACTCTGTCTCTTAACACTGCTTAGTAAATAGACCCATCTATGTGGAGTGTGGGGAAGGGATGTTTATATGTAGTAGTAGTGTTCACTCTAGGCGCCTGATGCCGGACCTAGAGCAAGGGCACTCCCACTGAAAAGGGTGTGTGGCCAATGAAAAGGGGCGCGTCTTTATTACGCTTCCCCTTTTCGTCACTCCTGGGGGCGTGCCCGGCACTTACGGACATGCCAGACTGCCCCCAAGTGCTGCGGTCACTGTGAATGGATGCCAGGCCCATGCACCTGCGGTGACCTCTGATCTGCAGTTTCCCCACCCGCGGGACACTGCGGCCCGTGGGTGGAGGACAGAACCCGCAGGCTGTTTCAGCGGGGTGCCGCGCTAGAGGGCAGGATGCTTTCTGCCCTTCAGAAATAGGACAGGGAGCGGCGCCCCTGCTGAAAAAGCCTAGTGGAATGCTAAGTAGTATTAGGGTGGATATAATATGTCTGGGGAGAGGAAAGAATAATGTGTGTGCATGATGGGGCGTATAATGTGTGTATGGGGGATGTATAATCTATGGGTGGAAGGGAGGTGTATAATTTGTTTATGGGGGTGTATAGTCTTTGAACAGAAAGGAGGTGTATAATGTGTGTATGGGTGGGTGGAGGAGGTGTGTATGGGTTGGGGAGGGGGTATATTAGGTGTGTATGGGTGGGGAGAGGATGTATATAATGTGTGTATGTGTGGGGGGGAGGGGCATGTAATGTGTGTATGGCTGGGGGGAATAATGTGTGTATGGGTGGGGGGAATAATGTGTGTATGGGTGGGGGGATGGGGGTATAATGTGTGTATAGGTGGGGGAAAGGAGGTGTATAATGTGTATGGGTGGGGGGGTATATCATACCTCCCAACATTTCCAGGATGCAAATAGGGACATCCACGTGCCTTGGCCTATCTATAAAGGGGAGTGGCCTAGCGTCACGTCCCATTTGCATCACTAAGGGGCGTGTCCAGCATCTCCGGGATGCTGGGCTGCCCCCGGGCTTTCCCTCCATGCTGTGAATAGATGCTGTGCGCCCGGCATCTATTCTCGCTCTGCATACACACTGCTCTGTTATGCAGAGCAGCAGTGTATGGTTCTCCCAACTTCCCCCCCCCCCCACCGCGGGACACCGTGCCCCGTGGGTGGGAAAGCGGGACAATCCCAAAAAAACAGGACAGTTGGGAGGTATTGTATATAATGTGTGTATGGGTGGGAGGAGGGGGGAACAATTTGTGTATGGGTGGGAGGAGGGGGGAACAATTTGTGTATGGGTGGGAGGAGGGGGGAATAATGTGTGTATGGGTGGGAGGAGGGGGGAATAATGTGTGTATGGGTGGGAGGAGGGGGGAATAATGTGTGTATGGGTGAGGGAGGGGGTATAAAGGGTGCTGGGGATGTTGGGATCAGTGTACTCTCATCAGGTTCTCACTGTTCCTCCCACCCGAGTATCGACTGGGGACCATGGAGCCTGGGTACCGGCACTGTCATTCCCCTCCCCTCCCCTCTCTCACCTCAGCGGGTTCTCCTGCTCTGGCAGCGCCCAGCTCCGCCCGCAACTGGCACTCCGCGGTCCCTTCTTTCCCAGCACCGAGCGCTCCAGGCTGGGGAATGCGTTCCTCAGCTTCACCGCCCCGCTCTGCTGCAGGCGCGGGGAGAAGGGCCGCACCATGGACGCCCGCTTGGTGGCATCCCCCAGGGAGACAAGCGCCTTGGCTCCAGCGCCTCCGCTGGCTCAGCCGTGGCAGGACCTCAGAGGGCTTCTTGAAGCTTGGGGAGTAGCCAGGGAGCAGTGCGGAAAAGGCAGCAGCTGCAGCTTCCTGCCGCCCTCGACACCCCTGTCCCCCCGCACGGGAAACCCTGCTCCATCCATGAGTCAGAGCTCAGAGTTCATCAGCAGCGCACTTCACCATGCCGGTGGCACTTCAGCTGACTTCACGCAATATGGCGGAACTGGGCTAATGGGTGGTCCTGTGCACCCCCGGACCACCCCCCAGTTTCGCCTATGCTCAGCAGACTCATTACAGTGACTCACTGTAGTGAGTCTGCTGAGTACTCGGCAGCCGCTGTAAGAGAACAGCTGAGCTGCCAGGGGACAGCAGCGGGGAAATGTTAGAATAAGCGGCCGGGGATCGGGAATAGTGTGTAGGGGCCCCATATGTGTGGGGGCCCCAGGACGACCGCCCCTGTCGCCCTGCCCTTAATCCGGCCCTGGTGGGGGGTGCGGACCACACTGGGTGTCACCGTCCAAGAGGGGTAACAACAAATTGCTCGCCCATCCTCCGTGATCATGCACTGCACTGCCATTACTGAGCAGCTCCTGGTTACTGAGGCGGAGCCGGCAGTGAAGGGAGAATCTCTGGGGGGGCAGCCCAGTATCTCCAGGATAGCATTGCACACCCCCATAGTGATTGTAACAGGGGCATGCTGTGATGTCACGCCCCCTTTTCAGGCTTGCACACCGAGTGTCACTGACACCACTAGAGGTCCAGACCATCATATTGCTTACTTTGAGGCGGATTTGGAGTTTATAGTAAAAAAAATAAAAAATAAAGCTGTCAATCATTTATGAGTTACATGGAAAAAAAAAAAAAAAAAAAAATATATATATTATATATATTCTATTGCATGCAACTCCAAATCAGCCCCGTCCCTTTTGCATGTAAATAGAATGCCAAATATGCTTTAGTATCAATTAAATAAGTGTTGTCGTGTTTCTGGTATGTGCAGGGGAACCCACATACACAACTTACTTCTGTTGGTGCACATAGACACACATTGGTCTTGTGAAGATGGTACACAAATGGATGCACTGCAGTGGAAGTATACCTAGAAGACATTAGTGCAATTGGTCACAGGGTATATAAACACAAATTTCTAGAGACTACAAATGATACAGTTTAAAATAACTCATATTACCCCACAGCAGAGCTTTCTCATCGCCACCATTACTGACCACCCAGACCACTCCCCCCCCTCCCCCCCCTCCCCCCCCCCCAAAAAAAAAAAGATGTACCACAGAGGGACTACATCATACATCTCTGATATATGCAACAGTCCCTCCATTTCTGACAGCAGAAGCAGCCCCCATAGGTTTCTATGGGGACTGTTGTATTTGCCTTCAAATTCTAAAACTTGGCCCTGGCAGCTAACTCAGTCTTTAGAGGGCTGTAGACTATGGACGATAGATAGTATAACCAGTTTATGCCTATGGGCGATAGATCACACAGAAATGACCATGAGAGAGTGTTTCATAGGAACCCTCCCTGGCAATGACCACCACACATGTGCAGTAGCACTGCAGGGTCCCTATATAGCAGTTAAATAATTGCATTAGCTCAAGCATGGGTATCCTTAAAACCTGGACTAATGGGGGGAGTTCGGAAACCTCTGGCCTACAGTATATAGGAAAGCATATCTATAAATTTGTCATTTATACTATGCTTCTGCAAGGGTGCCATGTAGCTGTATTTGACATGTATGTGGAATCCCAACTTCCAGGGATCATCGCTCCCCTGTGACCAGTTTTAACTCCGTGTGCATGTAACTTCATAAACTTCCAGTCAGTTCATAAGATGAAATGGAGTAATTGGGTAGCAAGAAGTGCAAGGCTGAAATCTGCAATTTAGCATGCACATGTCAATGGTAAGAAGAAAGGCTTGCAGGTGCTATACAACATTGTATTGTATATGTTACAGTCCCAGGGCATGGTCCCGGTTACATGCTGTTGAAAGGACATCAAGAGACTTTCAGGGACCAATTTCTTTTAAAATAGAACTTACCAGTCCACCTAATGCCATCTGAGAGGATTGGTCAACAAATGTGAAGGTGCTCACAATGAAGCGCTTGTAATGAGAACGAAATTCCACTAGACTTCCGATAGCAACCGGCTGGGTCCTATAGTTGTCTCCTTCAAATGGGCATCTAACAGGGGGAGGAGTGTTAGTTTCAACTATAATGTAATAAAGCTTTCTTGCAAAAAAAAAAAAAAAAAAACACACGTAAAAAAGCTTTAGTTCATATTACCTTTTTACCTCAGTATAGATAAAATGTCTGCAATAAAAGTGTGGACGTATGATAGATTTGTGTTAAACCAAGCGATGCTTGACAATCAGCGGTAATCTTACATTACCGCTGTTTGTTAAAATCAGAAACCTGGTATAACCCCTTCAGCGTGCGCAAAAGGGGTTATGTATCGTTGATAAATGGGGGCCTAGTAAGTCTACCACTAAAACTCCAGTCTTCAGTGGCTTTAGACTCCTCCCTCCTTCTTTTGCCTGCAAATGGGTATTGTATATTTAATACAAGATGACAAGCATAGAATAAACACTTAGCTGGCCTTGTATTTCATCTCCTGGCTCTAGTTCAGAACTCTACTTAATACAAGAGGTTACATTCAACTGCAGAAATTAAATGTTCTATAAACACTTTCTCTGAACTGGAGATAAATGGTGAACACATGCATGCAGCTTTCTATTGCGATCAGTTTAGAGACCACGCACCTTTGTTATTTAAGAAAATAATTTGAGCTACAGAAATCAGCATATTGATGCATTCAAAATTATATAGTATGTATGCACTTACCAATGACGGCACCGCTGCATCCGACATCGCTGGGCAGGGCCGGCTCTAGGGGTGTCCCATAGAGGGCGCACCTCTCCCCAACATCCCGATTTCAGCGGGACATTACTGTCCCGCTGTTCCACCTGTGGGCCAAAGTGGCCCGTGGGTGGTTAGGGACCCCCCACTGCCGCAGCTGTGCTGGACCCCGGAGACTCTGAAAGGATGCTGCGTGCATCATCCATTCAGTGACGGGAGAGGGCTGGGGGGGGGGAAGCCCAGCTAGTGAGGCTGCCCCCAGCCTGATGTTATTTGGAGGCGGACACGCCTCCTAATAACGTCACGTAGGGGGTATGGCCTATGGTAATTAGGCCACGCCCCCATTTTTGATCACGCGCGGCAAAGATAGGGCACTCTGGAGGGGCCGGCACAGGGTGCTCAGACCCCTGGTACCGGCCCTGTCGCTGGGTGTAACCAGCTTAAGCAGAATCATGCAACATGAAATTACACAGCCCTTGACCCCCGCCCCCCCCCCCCTCCTCAAAAAATAAAAAAATAAAACCACACACAATCTTACCCATCTACTAGGATTGGCAACTGTGGTAGCTTTAGAGGATTTTCAGAGGTGGTGGCCCAACATTGTTTCAACATCAGCGCCAAGCTAGGGTCATTTCGATTTAGGATGCGCACTTCAACAAAAACTGGATCCCTGAGGACCTTCAGTATAGGGAAGTCTCCATCAGCATAGTACTGAGTGTACCGAGCGTCTGTAGAAAGGAGACCAAGGGGGGAGAGAGATTAAATATTAAGAAATTGTGTCACATCGGTCAAACCAATTATTAGCCACAGATTGCCTCCTGGAACAAGCTGATAAAGTATAACCAGCCATCAAGAAGAAGGTGTCCTCCCCTCACCATATGCAGCTCTAGGGTTGAAATACAAGAGATGCAAATTCAGGACCTGATCCATCAACAAGTTTTATCATTCACAACTAGTGACAAAACTTGTTGCATATGATAATGGTGCTCCAGACAAACGATATTGTGCATACACATGGAACGATTGTACAAATGATATAGATGGTTCGTTAATGACTGCAAATCGTTAACGATATATCGTTTGGCAGCAAACAACCTCACAATGCATCTTCTGTCTCCCCGTCAGCTAGCACAAAATAGTGGAGGGAAGTGGCCAGGAAAAGTGATGACAAATTGTTCATGACATTGTTTATCATGCATACACATGGAACGATGTGTGACAAATCATGAAAGACAGGTCTGCATGTTGAAGAGATCAGCGACCACGACCAACTGGAGCACACATCGCATAGTTATCGTGCCTGCACACAGACACTTTTTAAACGATTTGTCGTTCCAATCAGTCGAAAATGGCAATATCTTTAAAAAAAAAAAAAAATGGTACCATGTGTAGGTGCCTTAAGATTACCGCCGTTTGTCACAACATCACTCTTGACATCTTTTAGCTAGCAAGAGCAATGCGGTCCCCATTGTCAGCAATAGAGACCCGGCGGTGCCTTGCAGACTTCAGCGAAGCCTTCCAGGCACTGCCGGGTCCCTGTGTCATGCACAGACGGACCATCGCGCATGTGCATAACACCAGAGCCCTGTCGCTGGCAGCATTGCCAGCAGCACAGCGGAGGACCTCCCTGAGGACTTCGTCGGAGGGGTAAGTATTGGTAAATATCAGTGCATTTTTCATTAGTATCAGTGATCCTAAACAAAAAATTTCGCTGGTATTTGGTAAATGGGGGCCTCAGAGAGAGAATATCATGAAACAAAATTTAGTTAGACACAGTACCTTGGGCTATCCTCATTTCCAAGGTCAATGGGCCAGAGGTTGATCCTAGAGGTGGAGAAGGAGGTGGCAGTGTGAACACTTCTGCAATCAGAGGGACAGAGCCACTGGTAATGAAACTACAGCGGATGTGCCATCTGGGGGGAGGGAAACAAGTTACAGGTCTTTTAAATGAAGTTTCCAGACTACACTAGACAAAAATATTTCCGCTGGGGTAACAAAACAGGCACCTTATTAACTAATCTGACTAAGTCATTTAAACGCAGACACCATGTAACAGCTCTTCGGAATGGTCTAAATTTACTTACCACAACTTCAGACATTTGAAAATCATGATATCCTTTACAAAGATACCCCGCACAACCCTGTACTAACGGCTAATTACTGGATTCACATTTTGGTAGCATTAGAACGAACGCTCCCACCTATCCTAGTTTCAACCTAGCATTTACCTCCATTATCCCAAAGTCAAATAAAGATCCGACTCTCCCCGCCTCCTACAGTCTGGTTACCCTCCTAAATGTTGACTTCAAAATAATGGCAGACAGATTGCAGGTCTTTCTGGCCTCTATACTGACATATCTTCAAATGGGCTTTGCCAGAGGTAGACATTCCGTAAAAAGAATCCGTACAGCCATTGCGGTGGTGATGGTGGCCAAATCTTCAATCTTATTTTTCATGAATTCTCTTAACCCTTGATGCCACAAAAGCATTTGGTATGGAATCCTGGCCCTAACTTTATGAAATTTAGATAGAAGGGGTTTCTGACAGGGTTTTCAAACCTTACATTTTTCTATACTTCTCCAACCACTTCATTATTAATGGTACTGTGGGAGAGGGTTTGGTAATGACCAAGGGAACGAGACAGGGTTGTCCCCTTTCACCGTTGCTCTTTAATTTGGCCCTTGATCCTATGCTTAGAGTCCTCCAAAATTGGTCATCATTTCAAGGCATTAGTATCGGAAGGGAGGTTGTGATGATATCAGCCTTTGCACACAAAGTTCTTTTATTTGTATCAGACCCGAGGGGGAACCTTGGACCACTGATGGTGAGAATCAAAGAATTTTGGTCAGTGTCAGGATTTGAGGTTAGGTATATTGCTGTGGATTTTTCAAAACTAAGACAGTGTTACTGACGACCAGCATGGTCTCGGGATATTCCTATTGGATGGGCGACCAAGTAAATCACATATTTAAGAGTGCAAATTCCCAAAGATCTCAGTAAGTTGTACGCATTTAATATGAACTCTATTATGCGAGGTGTAAAGGAGGATGCAGAGAAATGGCGACATCCTAATCCTTCATACCTAGGTCAAGCTAACTTGGTGAAGATGATATTATTTACAAGAATCCTCTACACTCTTTAGTCTCTTCCCAAATTATGGTCTAGACGTGATGCCATGGAGATTGAAAGAATAATACGTACTTTTATTTGGAATGGTAAGAGGGCTAGAATTGGTCTTGTAAAGCTCCAGCAGAGTAGATCAAATGGAGGTATTAATTTACCTAATATTAGCGCTTACAGTCATGCGGCCCACCTTCCCTACTTGAGAGATTGGATCAATAAAAAAAAAAAAATTATATATGCCAACACTAATTTGGAGGCTGAATTCTTGAATGACATTAGCTTAACCTCTTTCGTGCACTTACATGATAGCGAGATTCCCATATCGGTTCAAGCTGATCCACTATTAATGTCTGCCCGTAAAGTATGGCGTATTTTGTGTCAAACGCTCTTTGAACCAATATGTATCTCCATTTCTTTTGATAATAAATAATCAGAATTTTCAAAATAGGACTGCAGGTTATCCTTTTACATTGTGGCACAGACAGGGCATAACTTGTGTTCGACAGATTATGAATGGTGTAACCGGGAAATCAATGTTGTTTACACACGGAGTGGAACAATATCCGATACTTAGACCCTTTCCCCTAGCTCACTTACAAGCTCAGCACTATGTGGTCAGCCTTTCCAAGGTATTCTCACAGGATGACGGTAATAACTCTTTAGAGGATTTATTGATGAAGGAAAATCCCTCCTACAAACCCATCTCTATACATTATTCTTTCCCTCGCACTCCTTTACAATATAATACACAGAAAACCAGACTGGCAAAATGGAGAGACCAATTTCCATCTCTAACCACAGTTAAAACACTTGAGATATCTATCAAATGAATCCCTGCAGCATCATATGCAGAATTATTCCTAAATATATTTCATAGGCCATACCCTTCCCCTTATTGTAGACACCTCATGGGCCACAGATGACCATTCATGCCCTAGATACGACCCTCAAAGAGGTGAATTCATTACAGTGTTTGCGAGTGTCCGGTAATACAGAGATTTTGAATACAGGTATGGGATTATGTCAATTGACATTTATTTAGTTTATTGCCTACTCTTAACTCCCGAATGGGCAGTTTTTGGCATACTACCAGAAGGCACCAGAGTTGTGAGGGGGTACGGAAATTACTGTTAGCCATAGCTAAAAAATGTATTCTACAAATGTGGATACAATTTGCTCCCCCTCCATTCTCCCTCTTTTTAGAAAAACTTTCATGTTTTTAGAATGCAGTGGTTAGTCCTCATTATAAAAAGAGAGGTTTACTCACTTAAAGAACAGTGGGCCTGATTCAGACCCGGTCGCAAGCGCTGAGCGCTCGCAACCGGGCCGATGGTGGCCCAGAGTGCATGCGCACGACGGTGCCGGCTCTGTAAGAGCCGAAATCTCTCTGGGCTTGCAGCAACGCGACCCTACCACAAGAGTCTCATCGCAAGTCAGATGGTCGTGATGGTCTTGACCATCGCGACCATCTTCCTGGCCACTCGCTATACTTTTAGAAGGCACTTTTTACTTCTAAAACCTTGTGCCTGTTCCCAGTGTATACTTACACAATGACATCATTGGTCCATCTTGCAAAAGTATTGCATGGAGCAGCAGGTCATTGACATGGTCCATTTTGTTTCTGGATTTTTGTACTGGAAAGATATTGAAACTGCCAAGAAAAGATCCAGGGAATGTGATGTTCCTTTATCACTGGTTACAGACAGTGATGGAAGTCTTGTTTCCCTGATTGATATGAACAGTAGAAGATACCTTAGGTAGAAAAGTAGGATTAGGAGGACTCCACTTTATTCATATATGTTCATGAAAAGATTGCTTACACTATAGTGTATAGTTTTCCTTCCAGCAGATATTATATAGATTAGATTTGCATAAGCATAGACAGCACCAATAACTGTATTTGTATTAATATAGAGAATTTCTATTACCATGCAGGTGGCACCCTGTAGAATACATCATTAACCAAGCATGGTCTTATTTTCTGTGTCAGCCACCAGAAACCTTAAGTGTAAGTCACTTAAAAGGTGACCTTTTTACAAAATTAGACATCAGAACACCCAGCAATAAAGATTCTAAGATGCCACAAAAGGCTGGATACGAGGCCCAAGTCTCATTTAGACCTGAAAGCATTGACGAATAAATTATCTAATGCAAATCTAGTGTTTAGACATTATAGATTGATTCCTGAAAAACTCTGGTAGCAGAACACTTATTTGCAAGTGTTCAAAATGCTTTAGTATATACCAGAATTTTGCATTCCAGCTTTTTTAAAGTATTTCAGCTACATTGTCATCTATATTTTAGAGTGCAAGGTAGTTCCAGATGCACTACAAAGTCACTTCAAAATGAAGGCGGTACTGCCAATAGAGAAGCACAACTACAATTTCTACTGTGGAGTGCATGCTATAGGTATAAGAGGAAACCCCTAACTTAGTTTAACGTTCCATGGAAATAAGCATCTACCATTCTTGTTCTGGTATCACTATAACAGGCCTAGAACTGCATTTCCTTTTTGAGATCACCATGAAGTCCAAATTGTACTAGCAGTCGAAAAACCTCTGTATGAAGTATATTCCCCTAGAGTAGGGGTGGGGTACCATTTTGATATCTATAACAACATTATTTGTGGGCCCGGTACAGACCATGCCCCCTCCGTGTGACATCACATGGGGCGGGGCCACAATCGCCAGTGATTACAGCAATGCCCGGAGCATCCTGAGGATGCTCCGGAAACTTGTAAGAGCAGTGCTGTGACCGTCTGAAGTGCCCTAAGGATGCTCCAGGCAACACTGCTGCATAGATTCTGGCTGCAGGGTGCCATTCTAGGCACCCTGCTAGCCAGATGAGTATAGCAGAGAAAAAAAAAGCTTAGAGGGCCAGACCAAATGATTCCGGGGGCCTTATACAGACCCCGGGCCTGAGGTTCCCCATACCTGCCCTAGATGGACTTTATATTACACAAGATAATCTGCTCTCTTTGTCTTTGCCTGCCATTGTGGTCTTGCTTTTTGAAAGCAATTTGTGTCTGGTTATCTGAAAAACAGAGGGGTGTCTTGAGACTAAGGCCCTCATTCAGAGGCAGTCGGAGGATGCAAGCGGTCGCTTATAAACTGGGCGGACGCTTGCATCCTGACCGGCCGCCTCTGTTTCGGTCGTTAGGCTGTGGGTTTACACCCACAGCTCTAACGACCGCTAGGGTGATGGTCGCGATGGTCATAGACCATCGAGGTTTATGACGAGACCCTAGGGTAGGGTCTCACTTGTCGTAAGCCCCGGAGAGCTTCTGGCTCTGTCAGAGCCGGAAGCTCTCCACTGACATCACTAGTGATGTCAGTGGGGCCTCCCCCAAACGGCAGGCGTTTCCATGGGAATGCCTCCGTTTGGGCTGAAACCCCCCCCCCCCAGCCCGCCTTCCAAACGGGGCGAGCTGTCATTCAACATCGACAGCTTGCCCCCTTTGGAAAGAGACCCGCTACGACCGGCGCTGTCGGTCGTAGCGGGTCTCATGCATGCGCACGAAGGAGCCGGCTCCCTCGTGCGCATGCGCACTGGACAAACATCGAGGCGGCCGTGCGGTCGTAGACTGTACGGCCGCCTCTGAATGAAGCCCTAAGTGCTGAATCGCAGGCCATACTGCCATCATTTGCAGAATATTTGCACCCAGACCTATTGTTCAGTAGCCACTGTCAAACTTGTGCAAATAGAGAAGAACTCCAACCTGGTGATAGTCACCCATTCTGGCCTCAAGTGGGACATTCCATAATCCTTTAGGTGTTGTAGTTTCAGTTTACCACCATAGCAGTTTTGGGACAGGTGTCAGTTTGAGGAGTCGATTTAGAGAGGTTTGTGATCCTGACTCAGTATGTCCAAATGAAGCTCCTCTGGGCAATCTTGCCCAAGGGAGGACTGAAGGTGATACAATATATTCCCAGGAGTAGGGGAGAATACCTTTTTAAGCACCCTTTGCAGAGACTGAAGCAGATATGCTAGGAATGGCATTTTCAAACGTCTGTATTCTTAAAAAGATACTATTGCCCAAATGTAATGGTCTGCGAGTTGCCATTTCAATTTGTACCTCCAGTAGTTGCAGCTTTTGAGGGAGCATTAGATTTCTCTTTAGTCCATTACCCCAATAGAGGTATTTGATATGAACCTTATCCTATTAAAAGGCTCCTTTAGTTGTTGTCCAATAAATTCAAGATTGGCTCATGTGTCTGGTGCTGTGTTTTTTTTAGTAAATTGGACAGCCCAAATGGGAATACATTTGAACAAAGCTGTAGCCAAACATAATCCCTTAGAAAAACAATGTTTAATCACAGTGATCATGCCTAAATATGTATTTCAGCCATCTAAGGAAGTCTCCTTTCTCCAGTTCATCTACAATGAACTGTAACTATTCCATGTGGAAAGCTCCTCAATAACTTGTTTGAGATGGCTCAGAGTTTGACTGTAGAGTTGACCGTTGTCCCATAATGCCTTCAGGTGTACTGGATATGATCAAACTTGGGACTTCACCATGATATCCCCTCTGAGTATAGAGTGGAAATATATTGTACTCTTTATGTTGCAACCTCATTGATCTTATGTGGCGATTAGTCACCCTCATCCCTACCTTGAAATCCTACCACCACTTAGAAGAATGAAAGCTTTTATTTTGAATCTCCATCACGAGGTAAATTATAAGATTTCCCTTAAGGTTAGTGGAGATATCAATGTCATAGTGAGCTTTGGCCCTGATTTATCTTCCATATTCCTGGAGGAACGAAAAGGCCATTTAAATCGGTGGAAAGAAGACAAAGGAAAACTTCAGTCAAATTATAAGAGTTCTCTCTAGTGACACTTGGAATCATTGTGTACCGTTACCAAACCCCTCCCCTCCAAAGCAGAAGATACCTAACAAATGGAAGCATGGTTAGACAATTATTGTACATTGGAGCTGCTATCCATGGTCACATGCATAGTCTCCTGGAAACTGATACACACCTCTGTAGGATAACAGAATTCTGTTCAGAAGCTTCACAGTCCCTTTCTATTTGCATCAACAGTACTTAAATTAGATATTGTCTACTGATGGATCTGACAAAACTGCATTATGAAAATTTAAGCCATCACAACACTGACTTAATATGTCTGAAGAAATTTAAAGCAAGGCACCCTAACACTCCATGTTTTAAGGCCATCTATACCACAGGTGATAGAAGTAGTACCTCAGTCAATTTGATTAACCACCTTTGCTCAACCATCTCTAAAACCTGAACTGTTGGGATGCCTTGAGGACAGCGTTTGGAAACCTCTGTGTTAAGCCATTTGTTAATGGCTACCATGGAGTTAAGCAGATTCCGGACTATAGATAGACAGGAAAAAGGTTAACAATAGATAAACACCAGTTGTTAGACAGTCAACACACTAGAGGTTGACAGGTACAAATGGTTGACATGGTCAAAAGGACGACACACACACAAAAAAAAAAAAAGGAGTTGACTTTTTTTACCGGTGGGTTAGGCACTTATCTCGACGGCTAGGCACCAGGAGGGAGGGTTAGGGTGAAGTTTAGAGTTAGAAAAACCAAACACAATGTGTCAACCATTTTTGTGTCAACAATTTTTATGTCAACCTTTGGCCCTGTCGACCATTTGTACCTGTCGACCTTCAGTGTGTCGACCTTTTGTCTGTCTAACAACTGGTGTCAATCTAGACACGGTCAACCTTTTCACTGTATCTCTTATACCACACAGAGTTAAGTGAGGTTAAATTTCTGCCCATAAGGAACAAAGGCCCTCATTCAGACCCACTCGCGAGCGGCTGTCCGCTCGCAAGTGGGTCGATGGTCTGCACTGCGCATGCGCACGACGGAGGGAGCTCCGTCGTGCGCGAGACGCGACGAGCGAAGGACTTTCCTTCGATCGTAGTGTCTCATCAAAGGGGGCGTGCTGTCGATGTTGACTGACAGCACGCCCCCTTTGGTGGGCGTGCCTGCCAGACAGAGGCGTTCCCAAGGTAACGCCTACCGTCTGAAGCCGGCCCCACTGACATCACTAGTGATGTCAGTGGGAGTGATTTTGGCTCTGATAGAGCCAAAATCACTCCTGGCCTTGCGGTTGAGAAACTCAACCGCAGGCTTCTGCGCGCAGTTTCGATGGTCGCGATGGTCAAGACCATCGCGACCATCATCCTGCACGCTCGTATATGCTGTGGGTGGTGACCCACAGCTATACGAGCGTCCAGGAGGACGCTCCATATTTATGGAGGTGGGCCCTGTTTCAGAGCGAGCACTCTGGTCAGAGCGTCCGGCTCTGCAAAGTGTTAAGGTGCATACACACACACACACCACAATTTTTTGAACGATTATTGATAACAATATCAATCGTTTAAAAAAAAAAACATTCACTTTCTGAGTTAAACGATGAACGATTATCGTTCATGCGCGTTCACGATTTTCATTAAGGGAATATGCAGAAATAGTTTGTAGTTAAAAAAAAAAAAATCAAAAAAAAAAAATAGTTCATTACACTTTAAAAAATCTGACAGAAAATAGTTCATAAAATCGTTGGTAACAAAATCGTTGTGTGTGTATATGCAGCTTAAGCCATGCTTCCAATCACAGATTTATGGGAGTTTTGGATGTACGAACACAACTGTAAAAGGAGACGTAATACAATAGGCTTTCAGAAGGTTTCTAACTTGTTTAATGAGATCGGCAACAATCTAGCCATTGCTTACCTGAGGGTACTGTCTCTGGTTATTGATGATCCTCCCCAAGTTATTACATTCCGATCGGCCACCAGGTCATTTTCATAAACCATTGTGGTACCATCCTCCTTTGATAAGAAGATAAAATTGAACCATGTAGAGGGGTCAATCAAGTGTTTAATTATCACTGGAGAGGTATTGTAACCCATTATAGTCACTATGCATCGCACCTGTACCAATGTGAGCTAGTATAGTTAGCAGGTGAGGGGGAACCAAGCCAAACCACTTAATACAGTATATGAAGTCATGGGAGAATTAAATAAGAGGAAGTTTAAGTATTCCCAATTGTTGGCCCAGCAAAACAGGTTAAGCATTTGTCAGTATGTCCATGCTCAGGAAAATCAAACAAAAAAAACAAAACAAATAGAATATATGTCTGAACTGGAACACCAAGAACTCCATTTTAATATTTAGGGGGAGATTTATCAAATCTTCTTAAAAAGGAAAAGTGCAAGTGTTGCAAGGGGCAACCAGACTCTAGCTACCGTTTTCTTGACAGCTACAATCTGATTAATTGCTATGCACAACATCTCCACTTTCCCCTTTTTAGAAGGTTTCATAGAACTCTCCCTTCTGGACAAAATAAACTGGTTTAATTTCAATGAAGATTCCAAGCAGAATTGCAAGAACTACTAACATGATGGGGAGACATTTAAACAGAGACAACAGCTAGACAATTAAACAGAGACAAGATTTTAGGCAGAACAACGTAATATAAAGCCATGCCTGCTCTCCCAATTCTTTGGGTCTGTAACAAATCTAAAACAGACTTTTTTCTTCTTTTGTAGACATCTCCCAATAAATCTGCTCAGAACTGTTAAAAAACACACACACACACACACACACACACACACACACACACACACACACACACACACACACACACACACACACACACACACACACACACACACACACACACACACACACACACACACACACACACACACACACACACACACACACACACACACACCTTATTCTACTCAAAACAAAGGGGAGGGGAGAGGCTTGAAAGTTAGATAAGGGTCAAATATCAACTTTAAAGTGTATATTTACTAAAGGTCGATTTAATCGATT
The DNA here is from genome assembly GCA_031769625.1 of Taudactylus pleione. Classification (NCBI taxonomy): domain Eukaryota; kingdom Metazoa; phylum Chordata; class Amphibia; order Anura; family Myobatrachidae; genus Taudactylus; species Taudactylus pleione. Next base: position 3,784,988 of record JAUIMM010000261.1, read on the forward strand.
CAAACTAGATTTTGTGTTTCTGAAGCTAAATCACACATTTACTAACAGACAACTTTTGATTTAGTTTCTTTAAGTTTTAGTATAGTATATACCAGAAACACCACATCAATGTTGATTGATTTTAAATCGATTAAAATCGACCTTTAGTAAATATACCCCTAAGAATAACTTGGGAATTTTCGCCTTTCCAACTGAAAATATGGTTTATTTGTGTGTCTAGTAGGAGACCAATAGGTCAACTGGAATGGGAATGCAATACTGGCGGTCGGGATGCCTCCTGTCAAAATACCAAAAGTGGTATCCCGACAGGGGTTGGGAGAGTATACTAACCCTCCACCCCTTCCCCTAACCCTCCCTTCTTGTAGCCATACACTCCCCACCCCAACCCTCCCCATTAGTGCCTAAACCTAAGTCTCCCCCATTCATGCCTAACCCTAACTCCCCCCCCCAGTGGTGCCTGACTCTAACCCCCCCATGGGGTGCCTAACCCAAACCACCCCCACCCACCAAGACCTAACCCTGCTATGCTGCCTAAACCTAACACCCCACCCCCCCCCAGCTACCACCCCCCCCCCAGCTAAAACACCCCGGATTACCTCGTTCGGGATGGCATGTGTTTAGATTCTAGCGTCGGGATTAAGATAGGTGCCAGTATTTCTCCGCCTATCTTAAGTCCCATGTCTGGCTTGCACCGTTGGGATTTAGACCGACGGCATCCCGTTCACCTGTCTGCTAACTACATCCCAGGTCAGCCACATGATTGCCAGTGAACACGAGTCTTTATAAATGGACAGAATATTAATTTGGATATTTAGAAGCAAAAAAGTAGTTAATAGACAAACTAAAGAGGGGACATATTTTAGAGCATTGTACTATTCCCAAATGGACACTTACAGTTTGTGTGGTACCGCAGGCTGACAGTGGAATACTGAAGAGTATAAATGCATCATTTTGAGCAACAGGGCCACATTCTGGACCACTTGCTCTTTGGAACCTAACAGAGGTCAGTACTAGTGCTGGCAAAGTTACACCCATGGAAATAGCAACAGTAAGTTTCCAGTCAGTGGTGCACTGGGCAGTTACTGCAAGGAAATGGAGAAACAAGTTAAAGATCATCAAAGAGCTCTTCGTGGGGGAAACATGGAAGTGGGAATTACTTGCCTTTATTGCCATAGTAGCAGGGAGTCAATGAATTTATTTGGTCATAACAGCAGCCATTCTGCAGGCAAATATCCTGGGTAACTGAAGAACTGGCACATGGAAGCCTGCTTCCTATAGGGACATCAGAGCACTCACCAGGGGGAGCATCCATTACTAGAAAGTCAGGAAGATTTTGGTAATTTGTAGAAGAAAGATTAGCATTTTCGTCAGTGGAAGTTTAAAAGTAATGTCTCAATTGCTAAACAATGGGGCTCGAGATTGGGGTACATGTTCTACATTACAGATGAGAAATTGGTTTACACAGAATATAGTATGACTAGTAACTACTCTAACAAGGAATCCTGAGTGCCAACCTTCAAATACTGGGCACCTCAGATCTTCTCTCTGGTAGATCTCCCAGTAGCCTGTGATGTTGACCTCCAGGAATATAGCCATTATATAGTAGTCATCCTGCATATATAAAAAAATATATTATTCACTTTATCTACAACATGTACCTATTGAAGTGTTAATAATAGTTACCCCTTCAACAGCACGCATCTGTTTCCAAACAACGCAGAGCGCAGGTGTAGTCATCGGTTTGTATTTTAATAAACCAAATAATGGGTTGTTTACGCTGCAACAGTTTACGGGAGAAACTACCATGCATCAATAAGAATACCCATATGCCCGAATTACATTCTTATGCTGGCCATACACGCTACAATTATCAGGACGATCCGCCCGATATCGGCGGATCGCCGCGATAATTGTAGCGTGTGGGGGGGCGATCGAGGGTTAAATATTGCTCGGTCGGGCATGCTGGATTGTCCAGCATGCCCGTCCGATGCGATATTTAGCGGGTAAACTGTCGGCCGCATCGGGCAGTGTATGCCCAGCGCAGCCGACAGACAGACATTTCCTGTGTTCCTTCCTACGGAAGGAACAGGGAAATGTCTCCGCCCCCGGGGGCGGAGCGCGAATGTCGGGCTATACACTGTGAGATTTCTCTGACAGTGTATGCCGGCGACTTCTGCGGTTGGCAGTCGGCCAGATAAAATGTCTGTCGGTCTGACAGACATTTTATCTGGTAGTGTATGCCCAGCATTAGACATGCTCAGCTATGGCCCCATTAATAACCTAAACATTGAGGAAAAGGGACTATATACTTTGACGCATTCTATGAGGTTGACAGAGTGTTTGTGCATAAGGTCTTCCTACTTTCCAGAGTCCCCTCCCTTCCCTTAAAGTCATTATTCAACAACCATTCCTTCTATCCTGTCTTTGAGTTATCCTTGACTATACACGTTCCTTTAAAAACACACATTCAGTCCATCTCCCAATCTCAGCACTTCCCCCATCAAAATATGTCCAGGACCAGAATCACTCATCCTGAAGGAAATGGAAACCATCATCCATCCACTGGTTATCTATAGAATGGACTAATGTTAAGGCGCATACACACTTAACGTTTCACTCCATGAGCGATAATGTCGTTAACGATGAGCCTATACACTGAACGATATAGTTCAGTGAAGTCACCGGCAGCATTCCTGAAAATGCACAACCTGACGATATCGTCAGGTTGGCCTGTATGTTCAGGTGATGAAAGATATCATTAACGATCCACGGGAGAGCGCATAGTTAACGATATCTTGCATACACACTAGACAATATTGTAAAGGATTGAACGATATAGTTAACAATATCGGCCAGTGTATATGTGGCTTAACTCTCCCTTATTTGGACTCTCATCAGTATCCTCTCCAGTCTGGCCTCAATGCTGCTTCCCAGCACCCCTCCCAACAAGCACTGCTTCCGTCTCCCCTCTCCTATAGGACACTCACTGGCTCCCCTTCAGACCTCAATTCAATCTCCTCCTACTCACCTATAAAACCCTTCATCCCACGGGAGCGCGCATCGTTGGTAGTTAGGTGCACACACACGGCATGATATGAATGATTGATTGTTAAACGTTACAGTTAACTTTTATTGTAGTGTGTATGCCCCATGAGAAGGAAGCAAACAGCAATTTTGGTAGTGTTGCAAGACCCTGATCCAATTAGAATTATCCCATGATAGCTAGGGGCTCTGTTTATTTACCAAAAGGTTACATAGTCAAATCCTTACCAGCTTTTTAATGTAGCAGCTGTCATATTGCACAAAGATTTGCACAGATCCAGACTCAGGGACAGCCCAAATACCACAGGACTCATCAGTAATGAGAGAGGTCAGCTTCCCTTCAGCATCTGGAAGTACAGGGTGTCATAAATCATTTCTGGTCACCTTTCCTGGTCAGTGTACAAAAGTTACTTGTCCAAGCAAAATGATAAGACCATGAGGTGTGTATGTATGTATATATTAGGGGTGTGCACCGGCCACTTTTCGTGTTTTGGTTTTGGATCTGGATCTTTCTTCGTGTTTTGGATCTGGATTGGTTTTGCCAAAACCACCCTTCCGTGTTTTGGGTTCTGGGTTTTGGATCTGTATTTTTTTTTTAAAAAGCATAAAAACAGCTAAAATCACAGAATTTGTTGGTTTCTCTGCTCCTATGCTATTATTAACCTCAATAACCTTAATTTCCACTCATTTCCAGTCTATTCTGAACACCTCACAATAGTGTTTTCATGTCCAAAAGGTTGCACAGAGGTAGCTGGATGACTATGCTAAGCGACACGAGTGGGCGGCACAAACACGTGACCCATCTAGGAGTGACACTGCAGTGGCAGACAGGATGGCAGTTAGAAAAACTAGGCCCCAAACTGTACATAATGCAAAGAAAAAAAAGAAGTGCAAGATGGAATTGTCCTTGGGCCCTCCCACCCACCCTTATGTTGTATAAACAGGACATGCACACTTTAACAAATCAATCATTTCAGCGCCAGGGTCTGCCACACAACTGTGGCTGAAATGATAGGTTCGTTTGGGCCCCCACAAAACAAGCTGGCAATTAATGTGTCCCTGCACAAACTGGCTCTACGGAGGCAAGATGTCATCCTCATCCTCCTCATCCACCGATTCCTCACCCTCTTCAGTGTGTACATCCTCATCCTCACAAAGTATTAACTCGTCCCCACTTGAATCCACCACCACAGGTCCCTCTGTACCTTCTGGAGGCTGGTCTCCCTGGAAGAGCTGATAATTCATTTTGATGAACATCATCTTCTCCACATTCTGTGGAAGCAACCTCCTACGCCTTTCGCTGACAAGGTTCCCGGCTGCACTAAACACTCTTTCGGAGTACACACTGGAGGGGGGGCAACTCAGGTAAAATAGAGCCAGCTTGTACAGGGGCCTCCAAATTGCCTCTTTTTCCTGCCAGTACAGGTATGGACTGTCTGACATGCCTACTTGGATGCTGTCACCGATGTAATCCTCCACCATTCTGTCAATGGTGACAGTATCATATGCAGTGACAGTAGACATGTCAGAAATTGTTGCCAGGTCCTTCAGTCCGGACCAGATGTCCAAACTTGGTCCTGCCTGCCCTGCATCACCGCCAGCGGGTTGCTTAGGATACCTAAGTTTTTTCCTGGCAGCCCCAGTTGCGGGAGAAAATGAAGGAGCCGTTGACGTGTCACGTTCCGCTTCAGCTGACAGTGTGTTCACCAGCAGGTCTTTGCACCTCTGCAGGCTTGTGTCGGCCGGAAAGAGAGACACCACATAGGCTTTAAACCTAGGATCAAGCACGGTGGCCAAAATGTAGTGGTCTGATTTCAACAGATTGACCACCCTGGAATCCTGGCAAAGCGAATGAAGGGCTTCATCCACAAGTCCCACATGCCGAGCGGAATCGCTCCGTCTTAGCTCCTCCTTCACTTTCTCCAGCTGCTTCTGCAAAAGCCTGATGAGGGGAATGACCTGACTCAAGCTGGCTGTGTCTGAACTGACTTCACGTGTGGCAAGTTCGAAGGGCTGGAGAACCTTGCACAACACGGAAATCATTCTCCACTGCGCTTGAGTCAGGTGCATACCCCCTCCTTTGCCTATGTCATAGGTGGATGTATAGGCTTGTATGGCCTTTTGCTGCTCCTCCATCCTCTGAAGCATATAGAGGGTTGAGTTCCACCGCGTCACAACCTCTTGCTTCAGGTGATGGCGGGGCAGGTTCAAGAGTGTTTGCTGGCGCTCCAGTCTTCGGCACGCAGTCGCTGAATGGCGAAAGTGGCCAGAAATTTTTCAGGCCACCCAAAGCGTCTCCTGCACGCCCCTGTCGCTTTTCAGAAAATTCTGCACCACCAAGTTTATTGTGTGAGCAAAACATGGGACGTGCTGGAATTTGCCCAGATGTAATGCCCGCACAATATTGGTGGCGTTGTCAGATATCACAAATCCCCAGGAGAGTCTAAGTGGGGTAAGCCACTGGGCGATGATTTCCCTCAGTTTCTCTAAGAGGTTGTCGGCGGTGTGCCTCTTACTGAAACCGGTGATACACAGCGTAGCCTGCCTTGTAACGAGCTGGCGTTTCTGAGATGCTGCTACTGGTGACGCTGCTGCTGTTGCTGCGGAAGGTGATACATCTACCCAGTGGGCTGTCACAGTCATATAGTCCTTAGTCTGCCCTGTTCCACTTGTCCACATGTCCGTGGTTAAGTGGACATTGTGTACAACGGCATTTTTCAGGACACTGAGGACACTTTTTCTGACGTTTCTGTACAGTCTCGGTATCGCCTGCCTAGTGAAGTGGAATCTAGACGGGATTTGGAACCGGGGACACACTACCTCCATCAATTGTCTAAATCCCACTGCACTAATGGCGGATACCGGACGCACGTCTAACACCAACATAGCAGTCAAGGCCTCAGTTATACGTTTTGCTTCAGGATGACTGCTGTCGTACTTCATCCTCCTCGCTAAGGACTGTTGGAGGGTCAATTGTTTAGTAAAAGTAGTGGTGTTCCTACTTCCTCTCTGGGATGATGAACGACTCCCAGCAGCAGCAACAGCAGCAGCGGCAGCAGTAGGCGTAGCAATGCAGGATCCTCCAGAGGAATCCCGGATAGGAGAGTCAGTCATGCCAGTGACATGGCCTGCAGGACTACTTCCGATCCTGACTAAGGAGGAAATTGACGAGGAGGGAGTTGACGGTGTGGTTTGCAGGCGCTTGGATACAACAGGACAACGGGATTTAGGTGTCCCTGGACTGCTTACGGTCTTAGCCAAAGTTTCTGAACTTGACAGTAACTTTTTATGAACGCGCTGCAGGTGCCGTATAAGGGAGGATGTTCCTAGGTGGTTGACGTCCCTACCCCTACTTATTTCACCTTTACATATGGTACATATGGCAAGACAGTTGTTGTCCGGATTTGGATAGAAATATTGCCAGACCAAAGAGGTGGAATGTTTGGTCTTCTGCCCAGGCATGACCGTGATGGGCTTTTTCATCCCACGGACAACAACTGTCTCCCCCGAAGCCTGATTTAAACAAACCACATCACCATCAGAATCCTCCTCGCCAACTTCCTCCTCAGCGCCAGCTACACCAGTATCCTCATCCTGTTGTACTTCAACAGTGGCATCTTCAATTTGCATATCAGCAAGTGGACTGTGGGTGCTCCTTTCAGCACTTGCAGGGGGCGTGCAAATGGTGGAAAGAGCCACCTCTTCCCGTCCAGTGCTGGGAAGGTCAGGCATCGCAACCACCACCACACTTGGACTCTCCTTGGGGATTTGTGATATCTTCTTAGAAAGCACAGTTCTTCGCTGTGCTTTTGCCAGCTTAACTCTTTTGATTTTTTTAGTGGGAGGAGGGCTTCCATCGTCATGTGAAGCTGAACCACTAGTCATGAACATACTAGGGATCGACCTTAGCCGTTCCTTGCCACTCCGTGTCGTAAATGGCATATTGGCAAGTTTACGTTTCTCTTCAGCTGATTTAAATGTCTTTTTCAAGGTCATTTTCCTGAACTTTGCCATTTGGGATTGTATGTGCCCTCTACTATGACATTGGGCATCGGCCTTGGCAGACGACGTTGATGGCATGTTATCGTCTATGTCATGACTAGTGGCAGCAGCTTCAGCACTAGGAGGAAGTGGTTCTTGATCTTTCTCTATTTTATTTTTATCGGAGAAAGTTTGGTCCTCCATTTATGTTATATCGATTTGATATATACGTGCGGCTAAACACAGAAAATAATTTTTTTTTGGTTTGGACTGGAGTGTACTCTCGGGGGTTACAGCACCCTTAACGGTCAAGCCAGCCGGCCCTTTACTTATGACACAGGCGCACGCTTGGCACTACTTTGTTGATGCACGTGCGGCTACTGCGCACACAATTCACAAACACAGAAAATAATTTTTTTTTGGTTTGGACTGGAGTGTACTTTCGGGGGTTACAGCACCCTTTAACGGTCAAGCCAGCCGGCCCTTTACTTATGACACAGGCGCACGCTTGGCACTACTTTGTTGATGCACGTGCGGCTACTGCGCACACAATTCACAAACACAGAAAATATATTATTTTTTTAGCAGTTTGGGGGAGCACCCCTGATGGACAGAGCACCCCCTGGACAACACTACAGCACCCCTTTAGGACTGGGACACTGCACAGGACTTTGGAGTGGACACAGCCCCTATGGAGAACTGACTGCACAACACAGTCCAGCCAGCCCCTATGGACTTTGAAGTAGTGGACACAGCCCCTATTAACAACAGCAGCACAGCACAACACAGCCAGCCCCTATGGACTTTGAAGTAGTGGACAACAGCAGCACTACACTACACTACACTACACAGCCCTAACTCCCACCCTCCCTCTTCACTGTCCACAGCCGAGTGAGAAAATGGCGCCGACGCGGGTACCTTATATAGGATCCAAAACCCGCGAGACTCGGAAGGCAGGATGATGACGTTTTGCCTCGATTTCAGATCCGAGTCAGGCGGGAAAAGTCGAGCCTGACTCGGATCGGACTCGGATCGGGGGGGTTCGGATTTCAGAAATCCGAACCCGCTCACCCCTAGTATATATATATATATATATATATATATATATATATATATTACATACACACACACCTCCTTCTACAGAGTATAGCAAGAACCAAGTGGAGAAGTTACCAATGGCAACCACTTCTCTAGCTAGCATTTATCAGATACAGGGTGGGATGTACTAAAGCAAAAATGCAGTAAAAACCCAGAGGTTTTACCGCATGTTCCGTATGTATCAAAGGCTGGCCGCCATGGCTGCGATGCAGAGCGTAACGCCAGCTTTTGCTGGCGTTACCCTATAGAAGCCTATGGGCTTCTACTTCATCGCCCCCTCCCATCATGCCCCACGGCCACGGTGTCACTCTGCGAATGTGCAGATAGAATCCCGGGTCATAAACCCAGAAGTCCATTGAGCAGTGCTGATCACAAAGGACATCTCTTATCTGAAGAGCTGTCCTTTGCGGTACTGATAGCATATGTTAGTACATATGTGATCAGTAGGAATGCGGTGACTGGCGGTAAGTAGCGCCAATGTTAGTACACCCCACCCACATTCTATAACATGACAGGGATTCAGTATATAATGTCGACATTCAACATCCTAACCTTTGTTTCATGTGTCGACATTATGACTACATCCCAATTATCAGTAGACCTGTAGGCAACTTCTCCACTCTTTAGAAGGCTTGGCAGATCTCCCCCAATAGAATTGGATTTTGCATCCCCAGTTGAAAACATGTAGAAATTGTACTTTGGGTTTTGTTATGACAGTTCTCAAAGTTCAGTTGCTTTGAGGCAAGTTTATCTGGGATCATGAGTTGCCTACCCTCCAGATTTTCACGGGAGTCTCCCGAATAAAGGTGGGAGCTCCCGCTACCCCGTAAAGTAGGCATTCCCTCTGCCCTGTCTAAAAATCCAGACTGCGCATGCGCGAGTCCGGAGGTAAAGGGGGCGGGGCCCGAGCTTAAGACGCAGGGGCGTACTCGCCGGGAGCAGGGAGACAGGAGTGTGGCTGCTTCTGGCCCGAAGGTCTCCTGGGCACGCCTTCCCCTGCTCACACACTGCTGCTGGGAGAGACTAATGCTCCCAGCATTCCCTGGCCAGCCTGTGATGACAGAGGACGGAGGGGGAGGAGCCAATGCCAGAGGATACTGAAGACAGAGGAGCTGCCTGAGACGGTGAGTGTTAGAGCTCACTGCAGCTCCTGCCCAATGTATAACTCATGGCAGTGCCGTGGGGCAGGGAGGGAGATCTATTACTGTGTGTTTGTATGTGTGTGTGTGTGTAGTAATGTGATGTATGTGTGTGTGTAGTGATGTATGTGTGGGGGGGGGTGAAATCTTCATATGATGTGTGTGACTGGGTGTCTGTGTGTGAGAGACTGAATCTATTCATGGGATGTGTGTGTGTGTGTGTGTGAATCTATTCATATAAATGAATGTGTGTGTGTAGTGATGTATGTGTGTGTAGTAATGTGATGTATGTATGTGATGTGTGCATGTGTAGTGATGTGATGTATGTGTGTAGAGATGTGATGTGAGTGTGTGTAGTGATGTGAGTGTGTGTAGTGATGTGAGTGTGTGTAGTGATGTGAGTGTGTGTAGTGATGTGAGTGTGTGTAGTGATGTGAGTGTGTGTGTGTGCAGTGATGTGAGTGTGTGTGTGTGCAGTGATGTGAGTGTGTGTGTGTGCAGTGATGTGAGTGTGTGTGCAGTGATGTGAGTGTGTGTGCAGTGATGTGAGTGTGTGTAGTGATGTGAGTGTGTGTAGTGATGTGAGTGTGTGTAGTGATGTGAGTGTGTGTAGTGATGTGAGTGTGTGTAGTGATGTGAGTGTGTGTGTAGTGTAGTGATGTGAGTGTGTGTGTGTAGTGAGTGTGTGTGTAGTGATGTGATGTGAGTGTGTGTGTAGTGATGTGATGTGAGTGTGTGTAGTGATGTGAGTGTGTGTAGTGATGTGATGTGAGTGTGTGTAGTGATGTGATGTGAGTGTGTGTAGTGATGTGATGTGAGTGTGTGTAGTGATGTGATGTGAGTGTGTGTAGTGATGTGATGTGAGTGTGTGTAGTGATGTGATGTGAGTGTGTGCAGTGATGTGAGTGTGTGTGTGCAGTGATGTGAGTGTGTGTGTGCAGTGATGTGAGTGTGTGTGTGTAGTAATGTGATGTATATGTGTAGTAATGTGATGTATGTGTGTGTGTAGTGATGTGATATGTGTGTAGTAATGTGATGTATGTGTGTGTGTGTGTGTAGTGATGTATGTGTGTGTGTGTGGGGGGGGGGTGAAATCTTCATATGATGTGTGTGACTGGGTGTCTGTGTAGGGAGGCAATCGGGAAGCAGACTGCCTAAATACCGGCAGACGGCTTCCCGAATGTCTTATCTCGGCATGGGTGAAATGCCGGGCGTCTAGATATAGACGCCCGCATTTCCCCGACGCCGGGAGACCGGCGCCCGGTATCACGATCGTAGTGATGCCGGTCGCCGCGAGCGGACAGCCGCAGGGGGTTTTAGGTTTAGGGCTCCCGGGGGGGGACGACTTAGAGTTAGGCACCCCCCCGGGAGGGTTCGGGCCAGGCTAGGAGGAGGGAGGGTTAGGGTTAGGCACCCCCGAGGGGGGGGACTTAGGTTTAGGCAGCGGGGAAGGGGGTGGTTAGGGTTAGGCACTTGGGGGGGAAGTTAGGGCTAGGCACCCCTAAGGACGGTTAGGGTGGGTTAGGTTAGTGGATACTTACCTATCCACGATCGGGATTTCCATCGCTGTCGGGCTTCCGCTGCGTCGCACTCTGCTTCTGTCGGGCTGCCGCTGACGGGAATCGAACCGCCGGCCAGACGGCTGACGGTATTTCATACCAATTCCTCTGTGTGTGAGAGACTGTGGGCCTATTCATCAACACTAAAATAACGTTTTTAAGAACAATTTCCTTAAATAACGTTATTTTGGTATTCATGAACAGACTTAACACAGGAGATACCACAGATATCTCCTTGCTAAGTTCCCCTGCGTTAATTTCCACACTATGTATGGGGATGTGGAAATTGTGGTATTCATCAAATTCCGAAAATTATCAATTTTCGGAATTTGATGCAGTTACTATTCGCAACTGTGAGGTGGCGAATAGCAGAATCCACTTACCTGTATCAGCGTGTGCAGGTCCCCCGACGAGTCCCTCCGGCGCTCTGCTCCGTCCTCAGGCTCCGGAGGCTGGTCGGACATGTGTGCTCCCCAGCAGAGCACAAGAATGTTTAGAAAAAGAAAAAAAAATTTTTTTTTTTTCTAATCTGTCATGTGGTCTGCTTGGGAGCACACATGACAGACCAGCAGGACGGAGCCGGAGGCTGCTGCGCGGACAGGTAAGTTGGGGGGGGGGGGGGAAAGCGAGCGGAGGGGGGTGGGGGGGGATCACACAAACTTAACGCATCTGTAGGCAGTGCTGCGCATGCGCTGGTTTTACAGATGTAACAGCGCATGCGCAGCACTGTTTCCAGATGCGATAAGGTAGTGTAGGCAGGGAAAAGTATCTATTTCCCAAAAAGCTGTCATCGCAAAAATGACAGCTTTTCGGAATAGATACTTATGGAGAGGAGGAATGATGAATTCCACCTATAATTAGCTAGAACTCCATGAGAGTTCTAAAGCTAATTATCTCCAGAGAATTTTAAAGTTTAATGAATAGGCCCCTGTGTGTGTGACTAGTCATGGGATGTGTGTGAGACTGTGTGTGTGTGTGAGTGAATCTATTCATATAAATGAATGTGTGTGTGTCTGGGGGGGAATCTATTACTGTCAATATGGCAGGGTAGAGATGTATTAATGTCAGTGGGGAAGCTAGGGCATCAGCTTATAGGAATATATACACCCATAGGTGGAGTTAGACACGCCCTTGGGGTGGAGCAGACCACGCCCCCACAACGGCGTGTCGCATGCTGCAGCCATCTACAATCTCCCTCAAAGTTATTTGCAAAAGTAGACAAGTATGTCATGGCTGTAGAAGTATTGTGCATACTCCATATTGGTTTCTCCAGGGAGACTACAATCCCTTACCAGAATGGCCACCATTTGCACATGCGCAGCACCATCTTGTCACTGTGTTAGAGTGCCACAGTGGGATACAGAAGTCTTCCACTTAGCTCCCCTGAGAAGCTGCAATTACTGCCCATCACACCCCATTAAAGACTCTGGGTTCAAGTTCAGAACATGGGACCCCTGAGTTAGCATAACTAAACTGTTTCAGACCAACAGTAAAATTGTTCAGCTGTGTAAAAAGGTGGGTAAAACACTTGGGGGCTGTCTCAGGTCAGTGAGGGAAGGAATGAGCAGGCATCATACACACTCCATGCTCCAGACACTGAGGTGAACTAAAAAGTGTTACGTTAGGAAGGAATGAGGAGATATAGAAAAAAAAAAAAAAAAAGTTCCATTAGTGACAGTTTACTAAGGAGCCTATTCATGATGTTAATTATCGGGGTCCGAACAGACCCTGATAATTAACATTGCAACTCGCCACGGCTGCCGGAGCAATTCATCATTGCTCCAGCACGGTGACAGCTGATGCGAAATCAGCTGTCCCTGCGAGCGGCTTCACTGCTCCTTTTTGGAGCAGCGATGGGACTGCTCATATGCGACCTACAGGTCATGCATGTGCACAAGAGCCCCGATGTCCGGTGGAAGGAGCCGGGTTGCAATCCCAGAGCAAGAGCATTCGCCATCTTATATAATATTTTGGAGCTTGATGAATTCTGTCCCATACTAGTGTACGGGGACAGCGGGCCATTCTGCAAAAGGAAGGCAAGTAGGAGATATCTGTGATGAGTGGCCCAAAAATTTAATTTTTACAGTTGAAGGTGAAAATGTGCATTTAAAATGGAGGTGCCAGACCTGGGCCCCTGCAGCAACCCCCCCCCCAAGGTAATTTGTACCCACTCCCATCCCCTCTCGGTGCCCATTGATGTACTCTGCCTTGGAGAGTGATAAAGGTGGGTATTTATTTAGCAAGGCTTGGAGAGAGATAAAATTGTAAAAATAAGTTACCAATCAGCACCTATCATTTTTTTAAACAGAGCCTGCAAAATGTAAATTTGAAGCTGACTGGTTAGTGCTTGATCTCTCACAATTTTATCTCTCTCCCAGCTTTGATAAATACACCCCAAAGTACCAACCAATCAGCTCCTGTCATTTCTCAAACATCTTCTGTAAAGACACAGTTATGAGCTGATTGGTTGGCACTCTCCAAGGTTTAGTACATCTCTCCCTGAAGGCCCCATACATCAGCAATTGATTGCAGCAATCGTGCAATTGATTGAAAAAGGGAAAGATTTTTTATACACAATCAATTGCCAATTGCTGCAATCAATTGCTGATGTATGGGGGCCTTATGTGTTAAATTAGTTTACTTACTATTCTGTACAGTGTACTGAGGCAGTTTAGTTATGCTGACACAGGGAGTCCAATGTTCTGAACGTGAACCAAGATACTAATAATCGATTGCATCCTATGCCACTACCCACATACAGTCACCAGCTGGTGACCTGTATGCTCTACTCCATGCAACACGTCTGTGCATTGTGGTCTCAGGGCATCTACATTTGTGTACATACACTCTGCCATACCCCCGCCTGTACACAGATATCCCAACATTAGCCCTATTTTTCAGGACAGGTTACACACAGGAGATAATGGACGAGGCTAAAGCAGCCAGGATGTATAGAACTTTAAAAAGTAGCACTGTACTGCAACTCACCCAACAGCTGTATAACCACATGTAGGCTAGTGAGAGTCTAATGCTGCCCATCCACTAGGAGATTAAATTGAGCGATAACGACATAGTTATCGTTAATTAATCGTTCACTAAAATGTCTAAAACAACCAGCGATGCGCGCTCCTGCTGGTCGTTTTAGACATCTATCATCGGGCAAACATGCTGGACAACCTGACAATAATGTCAGGTTAAGCATGTTAGCAGATGATTGATGAGCCTACACTGAACGACTGCTCATTCAGTGTAGACACATCACAGACTGACAAACGACTGCACGATTACAATGTCGTAATCATGCAGTTTATTGCCTGTCTTCTAGTGGATGGGCAGCATAAAGGCCCCCATACATCAGCAATTGATTGTATGTAAAAATCTTTCCCCTTTTCAATCGATTGTGGCAATCTGCAATCGATTGAAAGAGGGAAAGATTTTTACACACAATCAATTGCAAACTGCACGATTGCTGCAATCAATTGCTGATGTATGGGGGCCTCACGCCAGTGATTCCAACCTTGGTCCTCAAGGCACACTAATACCCCTTTTACACCGGAGCTAAAACCCGGGTTTTTGAAGGGTTAACCCGGGCAGCTCCCTGGTGTAAAAGGGGAGAGAGTTGGATCGCCGGGTCGAGTGACCCGGCAATCCAACCCAGGTTACTAGCAGGGTTTAACACGGGCGTAGCCAGTGAAACCCTGCTATGAGAACAGCGCACTCCGGGTCACGATGACCTGGAGTGCGCTGCTAGCCGGCCGATTGGTCTGGCTTCAGTGGCGCTTGGAGATGACGTAATCTCCAAGCGACCACTTTCACTCCGCAAAAGCCGGGTCTATGCAGACCCGACTGCGGTGTGAGCGGCACTGACTCGGGAATATCCCGAGTCGGCGCCGGCAAACTTCCGGGTCTGATCCGGATAGGAACTTTGTTCCAACTCCGGGTCAGACCCGGAATTTAGGTGGAAAAGGGGTATTACAGTCCTGGTTTTAGTGATATCCAAGCACAGATGGTTAAATCTAAATAACTGAGGTGCTAATTAAGTCACCTGTGCTCAACTATGGCTATCCTTAAAACCTGGACTGTTATTGTGCCTTGAGGACGATGGTTGGGAACCCCTGGTCTAAGCCAATGCATAGCCAAAACAAATACATGAACTTCACAGTAGTTGCTAGAGAGGTTCCTGCCAAAATAATGCAATGCTACAAATTCAGCTCCAGCCTTAACCTGCATGTGACAGTGTTGCTGCTAGGGCTTGACTAAAGGCCTCCATACATCAGCAATCAATTGCGGCAATTTGCAATCGATTGTGTATAAAAATCTGCAATGTATGGGCTTCACAGATCGCAAATTGCAACCAAAAAGTGATGGGAATTGTTAAATCAGATTGTCCAACATGTTGGATTTCACAGATCGATTGGGGCTGTAGATTGCTAGTTTATGGACATGATCAGGAGATTTGCAGACCGTTACTAGTAAAATGATGGGCCTTTCAAGATTGACAGATCTGCGTTTGCTGCAATCAATCTGCAAATCACTGAAAGAGACCTGTAGTGTATGGGCTCAGATTGCTCGATTGGGAAATCCTGAGTTCGGGCAATAAATCCTCAAATTGTTTGATTGTGGTTTTTAGATTGCTGATGTATGGGGGCCTTAAGAGATCCTGGGGCACTAAGGCAAGCAGTTTGGGAGCTCCCCACCAGTTTACAAGGGGTACTGCATCTGCAGGAGTGGGCATAACTACACAGCATAGGAAAGGACACATGCAGAGATTCGACCACTGCTACCTTATTCAAAGTTAGAACGCATTATCTGTAGAAAGATGTCAATAGAAAGGGATATTAGAGCCTTTTGTATCTGAGGAGGACATACTGTAAAAGAACACATGGCCTTACCTTGAACTGCAAGTCTAACAGAACCATTTGCACTGGTCATAATTTGAAGATTATACTCCAAGCTCTCTTCCCCACAGACCAGAGAGGGCTCCTCATAAAAAGAACTACTTGTAGTCAAACTCTGTGCTCCAGCAAGACACCAACACCCTAACAAAGTTACACCCCAGACCCACAGCCATGTCCAACACCCAGACATTGCACTCACAACAGCTGAACAGAAGATAGAGTATATTTATTGCCTGTTGGAGACCTTGAGGGTAGAGCTGACTCAGGTGTTCCTAGCATAACATAAGGACTGTGTACTGCCATCAACTAGCAGCTGTCATAAGTAAAGCAGTATTTCTAATAAAGGGAACACTCATCTCAGTGTTCAGACTGCATGTGATAAAATTACAACATTTTGCTACTGTTAGAGTTTGTCCTAATATACTGAAAAAGCCTATAACTAGAGATCTATTTTATAGTTTTTAAATAGAAATCAGATTGAAACGTTACTATTAAAAATATCTTAAATGGTTCAATGGGCTGAATGCGCTCAGATTGCCTGTGACTCTGCGTGCTTGCAGATTGTTTATGTTAGGCCGCGTGCTCTCAGATTGTTTATGTTAGGCTGTGTGCTCTCAGATTATCTATGTTAGGCTGCGTGCTCGCAGATTGTTTGTTAGGCCGCGTGCTCTCAGATTGTTTATGTTAGGCTGTGTGCTCTCAGATTATCTATGTTAGGCTGCGTGCTCGCAGATTGTTTATGTTAGGCTGTGTGCTCTCAGATTATCTATGTTAGGCTGTGTGCTCTCAGATCATCTATGTTAGGCTGTGTGTTCTCAAATTATCTATGTTAGGCTGTGTGTTCTCAAATTATCTATGTTAGGCTGTGTGCTCTCAGATTATCTATGTTAGGCTGCGTGCTCGCAGATTGTTTATGTTAGGCCGAGTGCTCTCAGATTATCTATGTTAAACTGGCCACACACTAGACCAATTTACATCTAACCAGCCAACTTGTTGATTGGTTGGAATGAAAATCTGGTAAGGAATGGGAGTAAATGATGATCAGCAATTTGCTCCTAAATGCCAGAAAACAGATGAAAATGGTCGTTCAGACAAGTTTGTTAAATGTTTGATCTAAACTATTTGTTCAAACAACATTTTTGGTCCATTTTCCGGCGTTTGGGAGCAAATTTCTGATTGTCATTTGCTTTTATTCCTTACCAGGTTTTCATTCCAACCAATCAACTAGTTGGCTGGTTGGATGTAAATTGGTCTAGTGTGTGGCCAGCTTTAGGCTGCGTGCTTGCAGATTGTTTATGTTAGGCCGAGTGCTCTCAGATTATCTATGTTAGGCTGCGTGCTCGCAGATTATCTACGCTAGGCTGCGTGCTCTCAGATTGTTTATGTTAGGCTGCGTGCTCTCAGATTGTTTATGTTAGGCTGCGTGCTCGTAGATTATCTACGCTAGGCTGCGTGCTCGTAGATTATCTACGCTAGGCTGCGTGCTCGTAGATTATCTACGCTAGGCTGCGTGCTCTCAGATTATCTATGTTAGGCTGTGTGCTCTCAGATTGTTTATGTTAGGCTGCGTGCTCGTAGATTATCTACGCTAGGCTGCGTGCTCTCAGATTATCTATTTTAGGCTGTGTGCTCTCAGATTATCTATGTTAGGCTGCGTGCTCTCAGATTATCTAGGTTAGGCTGTGTGCTCTTAGATTATCTAGGTTAGGCTGTGTGCTTTTAGATTATCTATGTTAGGCTGTGTGCTTTTAGATTATCTATGTTAGGCTGTGTGCTTTTAGATTATCTATGTTAGGCTGTGTGCTCTTAGATTATCTATGTTAGGCTGTGTGCTCTCAGATTATCTATGTTATGCTGTGTGCTCTCAGATTATCTATGTTAGGCTGTGTGCTCTTAGATTATCTATGTTAGGCTGTTTGCTCTCAGATTATCTATGTTAGGCTGTTTGCTCTCAGATTATCTATGTTAGGCTGTTTGCTCTCAGATTATCTATGTTAGGCTGTTTGCTCTCAGATTATCTATGTTAGGCTGCATGCTCTCATATTATCTATGTTAGGCTGTTTGCTCTCAGATTATCTATGTTAGGCTGTTTGCTCTCAGATTATCTATGTTAGGCTGCATGCTCTCATATTATCTATGTTAGGCTGTTTGCTCTCAGATTATCTATGTTAGGCTGTGTGCTCTCAGATTATCTATGTTAGGCTGTTTGCTCTCAGATTATGTATGTTAAACTGCATGCTCTCATATTATCTAGCGTTCCCGCTAGGCTGTTTTAGCATGGTGCGGCACCCTGCCCTCCTTCTGGAGGGCAAAAAGCACCCTGCCTTCACAGGCTGCGGGTGCAGTCTTCACCCGCGGGGCGCAGTGTCCCGCGGGTGGAGAAATGTGCGGTGACCCGGTCACCGCCGGAGAATAGACGCCGGGCGCATGCGCCCGGCATCTGTTCTCCCTGTCTGCAGCGCTTGGGGGCTGCCCGGCATGTCCGTAAGTGCCGGGCATGCCCCCAAGTATGATGAAAAAGGGGACGAGTCTTATAGACACGCCCCCTTTTATGGCCACGCATCCTTTTCGCCCGCGCGCACAAAGTTGCCCTCTCTAGCTCTGGCACCCTGCCTGCCGCCGGAGCTAGAGTGAACACTATTATCTATGTTAGGCTGTGTGCTCTCAGATTGTATATGTTAGGCTGCATGCTCTCAGATTGTATATGCGTAGGTTTACCATACTATCCCTTTAAATTGGGACACTCATGGATTACATTAGCTGCGTGCTCTTAGATTGTGTATGCAAGGCTGCATGCTTTCAGATTACCTATTTAAAATATTTACTTCTCTGTTGCAGTATGTATGTCTTTTTTAAAAATTCCATTCGTGTTGGTTTTTTGTTTTATTTAGTTATATATTATATATATTTTGGCTGCAATAGCACATGATTGTAACATTTCTATAGCCCCATATTACTTTCATGTGCAATGTGCGATATATTGTGTATAGAGAATCCAGAGAGGCTGTTGGCCCTTCCTGACAACATTGTGGATGGATTAGTTTTTGGTTTTGCCTCCCACAATACAGATATACAGTATTTTGCATAGCCATAACCCTCTGACTGGCCTCCTGCAGTAATAGTGCTATATAGGTATAAAACTGAATAGAAATGAAGTTTCCAAGTACATTTATTTTCATTGTACGTTATTTAATGTATTATTTAAAATAGTTGCAGTATTCCAACATGAATGTACAATATATGCATAACATCTGTGTGTGTTATCACTGCACTGATAAGTGCAGAAAGGGTAATAGTGCTGATGTATGCTGTGCTATACTCTGCTGATTACAGTAAGTGGCTGTGTCCAGAGACTCACAAGTAGCTGTGCTGGTAAAGTGACTGTATAGGGGGCACACTGCATGTTAATGTATGCTGCGCTATACTCTGCTGAAAGTAGCTGTGTACAGAGACTCACAAGTGTCTGTGCTGGCAAAGTGACTGTGTATAGGGAAACACGATATACTCTGCTGATTACAGTAAGTGGATGTGTCCAGAGACTCACAAGTGGCTGTGCTGGCAAAGTGGCTGTGTATAGGGAAACACTGCATGCTGATGTATGCTGCGCTATACTCTGCTGAAAGTGGCTGTGTCCAGAGACTCAGAAGTAGCTGTACTGACAAAGTGGCTGTGTAAGGGGGCACACTGTATGCTCATGTATGCTGCGCTATACACTGCTGATTAATGTGGCTGTGTCCAGAGACTCAAAAGTGGCTGTGCTGGCCAAGTTGCTGTGTAAGGCGGCACACTGCACACTGATGTATGCTGCGCTATACTCTGCTGATTAAAGTGTTGAGACCCACAAGTGGCTGTGTGTAAAAAAAACTTTCAAGAAAGTTAAAAGTTTAAATAGAAATAAAAAACTTATTTTTTTTGGTGCTGTACCCCTCAGTGTATAAAGGCACCGTGACTCTTTGGGCCTTAGGGCCTGATTCAGACCCGCTCGCAAGCAGGTCGATGGTCCCCCACTGCGCATGCGCGAGCCCTGGCGAGCGACTGAAGTTCAGTTGCTGCGGGGCTTGCTACAAGACGGGGCGGCTGTCGATGGTGAGTGACAGCTCGCCCCGTTTTGTAGGCGGGGAGGGGGGGTGGTTAGGCAAATGCAGGTGTTCCTGTAGGAATGCCTGGCATTTGAAGACGGACCTACTGACATCACTAGTGATGTAAGTAGTCGACTTCCTGCTCTAATAGAGCAGGAAGTCCACTCGGGCTTGCGGGAGTTGAGACCCTACCTACCACAGGGTCTCGTCGCAAGCCCGATGGTCGCAAATATCATGACGGACTCCAGGCCGCTCGCACAAGCTGTGGGTGGCCACCCACAGCTTTGCGAGCGGCATGGAGAAAAAAAAATACAAAAATCACTTCCTGATTCAGAGCGAGCGCTAGCTATCAGTGAGCAGCTCTGAATCAGGCCCTTAGCCCACTGTGTATACAAGCACCGCAACTCCTTGGGCAGTAGCCCTCTGTGTATACAAGCACCGTGACTCCTTGGGCCTTAGCCCTTTGTGTATACAAGCACCATGACTCCTTAGGCAGTAGCCCTCTGTGTATGAATTAAAAGCACTGTGACTCCTTGGGCAGTAGCCCTCTCTGTATAAAAGTATCGTGACTCCTTGGGCATTAGCCCTCTGTGTATAAAAGCACAGTGACTTTTTGGGACTTAACCCTCTGTGTATAAAAGTACTGTGACTCCTTGGGCAGTAGACTTCTGTGTATACAAGCACTGTGACTCCTTGGGCCATAGCCCTCTGCATATACAAGCACTGTGACTTCTTGGGCCGTAGCCCTCTGCGTATACAAGCACTGTGACTCCTTGGGCCTTAGCCCTCTGTATGTCCATAACACACAAGTACCGTGGCTCAGTAGTGAGTGGCAATGTTTCATAGATGTGCTTTAAACTGTGGTGTCTGTGCCGCTGCTCTGTTCCTTAGTAACCAGCCAGCTCACTGCAACCTTTGGCCAATAATGGTGAAAACAATATTGTGAGCTGTGAGGTGGTCTAAATTGACTGTAAATGACTGGAAATTAATGTTATTGGGGTTAATAATAGTCTAGGAACAAAAAAAAAAATATGTGATTTTTGCTTTTTTTTAATCAATATTTAAAAAAAAAAATCCAAATTCAAAGGCAGTCATGGCAGATTTGGCAAATCAAATCCAAAGCCGGACGACGGATCAGAACCAAATCCAAATCCAGCAAAAATGGTCCGGCACACATCCCTAATATATATATATTTACAAGTTGAATTCGCACAGGGTTTCTCCCTCCAGGAACCAGCATTGGGTGTCTCAGGTACCTGGAAAAGCAGCGGCTGTGTCACTGATCCTGAATCCCGGAATGGGGGACAGGTTTTACCTGTAGCTGCAGGGGCATATAATAATTATAAAATACAAATAAATAAATGGGATACGTTCAATATCTTGGCACATCCTGAGACCTGTCGGAATCCCGGCGCCGGCATCCTGACCGCTGGAATCCGTAAGGTAAGCAGTAGGGTTAGGGTATGGCAATAGGGGGAGGGTTAAGTTTAGGGTGCGAGGAGGGGGAGATTAGGTTCAGGCCCCAGGGAGGGTTAGAACACCGACCAAAAGGTGTCGGTATCCTAACCCTGTTTTGATGCCAGCATCGGGATTTTGAACGCTAAGATCCAGAACGCCGGCATCCCGTAACCATCACAAATAAAAAGGATATATATACTTACAAGTTGGATGCGCGCCTGGTCTCTCCATCCAGCAACCAGCATCGGGCATCTCAGGTTCCTGGAAAAGCAGCGGCTGTCACTGATCCTGAAATGGGGGACAGGTTTTACTTGTGGCTGCAGGGGCATATAATAGTTATAAAAGACAAATAAATAAATGGGATACGTAGTGTTCCCTCTAGCTCCGGCGGGAGGCAGGGTGCCGGAGTTAGAGAGGGCATGTCCGTGCGCGCGCGACCGAGAAGGGGGCGTGGCCATCAAGAAGGGGGCGTGTCTATAAGACGCGTCCCCTTTTCGTTACTCTTGGGGGCATGCCCGGCACTTACGGACACGCCGGGCAGCCCCCAAGCCCTGCAGACAGGGAGAATAGATGCCGGGCGCATGCGGCCGGCGTCTATTCTCCGGCGGTGACTGGGTCACCGCACATTTCTTCACCCGCGGGACACTGCGACCCGCGGGTGAAGACGGTTCCCGCAGGCTGTTGGGGCAGGGCGCTTTTTGCCTTCCAGAAAGAGGGCAGGGCGCCGCGCCCCGCTAAAACAGCCTAGCGGGAACGCTAGATACGTTCAATATCTCGGCACATGGGATTCCGGCTGTCAGAATGCCCGTGCCGGAATACTAACTCCTGTCAGAATTCCTGCGCCGGCATCCTGACCGCCAGGATCCCAAAGGTAAGTAGCGAGGTTAGGAGGAAGGTTAGAGTTATCACAAGGGGTAGGGGAAGGTTAGGTTCAGGCACCGAGGAGGGAGGGTTAGGATATGGTCCGAAAGGTGTCGGTGTCCTAACCCTGTCGGGCTGCCGGTGTTGGGATTTTCAATGCTGGGATCCCGTACCCATCCCAAATAAATAAATAAAAAGGATATAGATACTTAAAAGTTTATTCCGCGCAGGGTCTCTACCTCCAGCAACCAGCGCCGGGCGTCTCTGGTCCCTGGAAAAGCAGCGGCTGTCACTGATCCTGAAATGGAGGACAGGTTTTACTTGTGGCTGCATTGGCATATAATAGTTACAAAAACATAAATAAATGGGTTACATTCAATATCCCGACACATAGGATTCCAGAGGTCAGAATGCCAGTGCCGGAATCCTGTCAGCTGGTACAATCCCGGTATCGGCATCACGACCGCCGGAATCCTGAAGGTAAGTAGCGGGGTTAGGGGGAGGGCTAGGGTTAGGCACTAGGAGGAGGGATAGGGGTTAGGCACTAGGGGGAGGGGTTAGGGTTAGGCACCAAGAGGGGAGGGTTAGGATTAGAGTGCGGGGAGGGGGACGATAGGTTTAGGTAACAGGGAGGAAGGATTAGGATACCTACCCATGACACTGAAACAGTGGCCCAGCAGAAGTAATTACAGAGCCGGCCCGAGCCTAATTTATTTGGTAAGTGAATATAGATTTTGGTGACCCCAACCACACACACATTTATATATATATATATATATATATATATGTGTGTACACACACATATATACACATGCAGTATATATACACAGTGAGTACATATTTTATTTTTTTAAGCTGGAAATAATTTCATAACAGCAGAGTCTGCTCCCACTGCAGTAAAGTAATACATTTAGGACCCCATATATTAACGAAGCATAACCCCTTTAGTGCTCGCTAAAGGGGTTATGCCAGACTTACTGGATTTAACAAACAGCAGTAATCTAAGAATACCGCTATTTGTCAAGCATCGCTCTCACCAGCGATGCGGTCCTCTTTGCCAGCAATGGAGACCTGGCAGCACCTTTCCGGCTTTAGCAAAGCCTTCCAGGCACTGCCGGGTCTTCGTGTCATGCACAAGTGCAGACGGACCGTCGTACATATGCATAACACAGGAGCCCCGTAGCTGTCTCGCAGAGGAGGAGGACTTTGCGGGACCTCGATGAAGGGGTGGGTATTGGTAAATACCAGCAAATATTTAATTTGTATCACAGTGATACTAAACGAAAACTTCCGCTGGTGATTACCTGTTGCCCAGAACTGCACAACTGCCGACATTCCTCCTCACTGCTGGCACCTCACTCACACCTGGAGTTATGCCATGCCCACTGGAGCAAATCGTAACTATGGAAAAAGGGGCATAGAGTGAGAGGAAAATGGCAGTAGGAGGCGGGTGACTGATGGGAAAGAGAGAGGGACAGATCAATGATCCGCGCTTCAGCACTTGTGGCTGGTCCTTGGGAGGGACCAGCTAATTTGCAGGGTGGGTGAGAGGAGGGAGGGTATTAATGCAAGGTGGGTGAGAGGAAGGAGGGTATCAATTAGGGAAGAGCGGTTCGGATTTTGTGGAATCCGAACAGTGGGGATCCGAGTCCACCTCAGCCGCGGCTTGGATCCCACTGCAAGGCCGAACGCCATCCTCCTGACGTCGGATTCTCGTGAGAATTTGCCGCTACATAAGGTGCCGAGAACGGGACTCGGCGCCATTTCACTCCCACGCTCCGCACACTGCTCTGCTGAAAGTGGCCAAAGACTCACAAGTGGCTGTGCTGGCAAAGTGACTGTGTATAAGGGAGCACACTGCATGCTGATCTATGCTGCGCTATACTCTGCTGATTAAGTGGCTGTGTCCAGAGACTCACAAGTGGCTGTGCTGGCAAAGTGACTGTGTATAGGTGTGGCACCCCACCAACATCCTGTGTTCCTACCCACCCCTATGAAAATGTAAAGTATTAATATGCCTCCTGCCATAATTTAACTGTTTTCATTGAGGTTCAGGGACTTTTTTGCACTGCCCCCCAGCGGCGGTGGACATTAGGAGACCAGTGAGTACTGTGGCTGGCTCAAGGATTTGATACTAGGGAGAATGGCAGTTGGTGGCCGCACTGTCTGAGGAAAGGACCGGAAGGAGCAGACCTGCTCGGGGATATTACCCCTGCTCCTGAGGTAACCGGTGGGCAGGCTGTGGGAGCGGCAGCAGTGTCTACCCTGGCAGAGACAGGGAGCCAGAGACCCTCCAGCAAGTATGGCAGAGGTTGGGATGTAGCGGGCAGACTCCCCTACTACAAAGGCAGATGGAGAGACAGACTCTAGGGACCATTTGTAAGGCAGCAGCTATTGGGGGACGGACGGACTATCTCCCATCCAGTGACAGACTCACAAATATGGAATAGACGTCCAGAATAAGGTCTGTAATTGTTCACCAGCCACAGCCACACAGCTGCCCCCCTACCTATCCAGCTCACTGCTACAGAGCCTATCAGTGACTTGTTAGCCACATAGGCAGCCAGGGGTCATACTGACCCACAGTCTCCTCCGGAGATCACCTAGTATATAGTAGCATAGAGAACTCTGCATTTAATATATTTAATTAATCTTGCCAACACCTCGTGCAGGAAGGAATTAAGCTGCTCTGTCCAGGCCTATAACCTGCAGCATAGTAAGATTAGTAACTTTGTTGAGTTACAGTGTTAGAATGATTCCAGCGGCACCAGGGATGAGCTGAGCTGACATTTATGCACCCGGACACGTGACGCCGCTCCATAACCGCAGGGAAGGATAAGCAGCATCCATCACTGTATTGTCAGTAGGAGAAACACTGTCCAACACATCAGGATATAGGAGTGCCACGTTTATTTCCTCACCTACAAGCAATTGAATCTTGAATATATATATATATATATATATATATATATATATATATTATATAATATATATATATCTATATATCTATAAACAAGCCACTTATTATATCACACTAAACCAAAGTGAATAAAATGGCCACTGTCCCAGCTGGCGTATCCACCCTCATCTAAGGATTTGCACTGCTCAATTAGACTGAAAGTCGTCCTTGTTTATTTACATGCTATTATATAGAGGAGTAAAGGGAAGACTGAAAGAAATTCATCATTCCCATTTGGGTTAACTAATATAGGCTATTAAGAAGGAAACTTTAAACAGATACCCTCTACTTGAAACTGTGTACTTTATTGCAGTGGTGTCCCTCCCCACGGTGACACCCGGGGCGGGGAGGGACGCTGGATGCCAAATAGGGGCATGGCCTCGCTGGACGGGGGCGTGGCTTCACGGTATGGGGGTTGTGGCCTCGCGGTACGAACCCCCGTTGTCCCATTCTTCTTAGCAGTGGGGCCGTGGGGGAAGTCGGTTGTATGCACTGTGCAGGAAGGGAGGTGCGGACTGCCTTGTGGTCACCCCACTGGCGCCATCTAATTAGTCGATACCCACCCGCTCTTGCCTGCCGCAGTGCTGCCATAATATCAAGATCCCTCGTCCCCCGTCACGTTCTTTCCCCAGTCCCTCATCCCTCCCAGTTCCCTCCCATGAATGCTGGGCTTAACGTGAATGAACTGTGCTACTGTTCCCAATCCCCCCCCCCGGTCTTTCAGATTACTGGTGGTGGCGTCGCTGCGCATGGCATTTTGGGAGCAGCCACGGTAGACAATGGTGCAGCAGCACACTGCAGCAGTACCTCCACTTTCTGCTAGGCATGCCCCCTACACTGATGAACAGGGGGCGTGTCACAAAGCCACACACCCTTTTCAAATAACAATGCTTGTTTTGTTTTGTTTTTTGGGGGGGGGGGTGGCGCCATAGGGAACTTTTACTCTGAGCTCCACGAGGTCTAGAACTGGCCCTGGGCACACTGCACGCTGATGTATGCTGCACTATACTATGCTGATTAAGTGACTGTGTCCAGACTTTCAAGTGACTGTGCTGGTAAAGTGACTGTGTAAGGGGGCACACTGCACACTAATGTATGCTGCGCTATATTCTGCTGATTAAGTGGTTGTGTCCAGAGACTCAAAAGTGGCTGTGTTGGTAAAGTGACTGTGTATAAGGGCCACACTGCACACTGATGTATGCTGAGCTATACTCTGCTGATTAAGTGGCTGTGTCCAGACTTACAAGTGGCTGTGTTGGTAAAGTGACTGTGTATAAGGGGCATACTGCACACTGATGTATGCTGCGCTATACTCTGCTTACTTAAGACCCACAAGTGGCTGTGTGTACAAAAAAAAAAAAGAACCTGTTACTTATGACCAGCCCTGTGTCTGTGACAGACACAGACTGGCGATGCACGGACAGCAGCGTGTCAGAGCCAGGGCAGCTGTGTTCCTAGCAGTTTACCTTTAATCAGACCAATGTCCGGTCTCTGGGCCTGATTCATACCCGGTCGCAAGCGCTGTGCGCTCGCAACCGGGTCGATGGTGGGCCAGTGCGCATGCGCGAGATCCGGATAGCGACAGGCACTCCGTCGATCCAGGTCTCGCACCAAATGGGGCATGCTGTCGATGTTTAGTGACAGCATGCCCCCTTTGGTCGGCGAGCCAGGGGAGTGGCTGCCCAAACTGAGGCTTTCCCATATGAACGACTCCGTTTGGGGCAGCCCCACTGACATCACGAGTGATGTCAGTGGGAGAGATTTCGGCTCTGTTAGAGCCGAAATCTCTCTGGGGCTTTCGGCAACGAGACCCTACCACAAGGGTCTCGTCGCAAGCCCGATGGTCGCAATGGTCTTGACCATCGCTACCATCTTCTTGGCCGCTCGCTATAGCTGTGGGTGGTCACCCACAGCTATGCGAGCGGCCAGGAGGCCATTCCAAAAAAAAAATAGCCCGGCCCTGATTCAGAGCGAGCGCTATGTCAGAGCGAGTGGCTCTGAATCAGGGCCACTGTCCCTCCAGTGCAAGGTGCAGCTGTCCAGAGCCTGTTCTCTCTCCTCCAGCGCCAGGGTCAACCCTGTCCAGCGCCGAGCAAGGCAGCTACAGTGTTACAAAATGGCTCTTCTCCTTGCACTGCAGCTAAGTATGCGTCGGGATTTTTAATGGCAGCGCATGCACAGTAAAGAAGTGTACATATTGCGATGATGAAAGGAGACGTGCAGGGAGAGGATTCACCGGGATACAGTTTATTCACAAGCTCTGTCCCAGTTTGAGAATTTTAATAAATTCATATGAAAAGAACATAACTCGCAATGCGAGTTAAATCGTTATGTTCGCATCACAACTGCAATTTAGATGCGGATTGTGATAAACAGCGCCCTAAAGGTGAATTTGACCAGTCTGTGCATAGACTGTATGGGGTAAATTTACTAAGATGGGAGTTCTATTAAGAAATAATGTTGCCCATAGCAACCAATCAGATTCCAGGTATTATCTGCTAGAAGGTGCTAGATAAATGAGAAATAGAATCTGATTGGTTGCTATGGGCAACATCACTTCTTAAATAGAACTCCATTCTTAGTAAATGTGCCCCTATGAATACAATTTCTTTTCAAACCTCAATGAGGCCTAGCCCAGGTTGTGTGTTACAACTTATATGCCTATGTAGAAATTAATTATTTAACCCACTGGTTACAAGCAGCAATCTCCCTGACTCCCTTAAGAGTACAGTAATCTCCCTGATTGCACCTTACCCCCATTATGAAGCTGTTATATAAATAAAAAAACGGAGATATATACATTCTAATGGGATCATCAGTATCATTTCCCTCCATTGCTTATAAGGCACAATGATCCATTGGGCTACATGCATTTTCTTAAAAGTATCAGTGAGTTTACGTCAAGAAGTAGATCTCAAGGTGCCCACACATATACCGATGTGCTCACGATACGATTTTATGGCCAATTTCCTCATGAACTTTCACGGGAGCTCCCTTGCCATCGTAATCACGATTTTGGAAAAAAGACACCCAATCTGTCTTACGATCTCACGATCTATCGGATCGTACCCAATCTGTCTTACGATCTCACGATCTATCGGATCGTACGCATCGTGAGATTGGCCATAACAAATCGTGAGTTGAAAAAAAAAAAAAAAATCAGGCTCTTGACTATTGGAGGGAAATTTAAATAGCCATAATAATGGGAGGGGCTAGCTTGGGAGTATAAAAAAAGCAGGCACCCTAAACTCTGTGTACATTCTGCTCTGCTACTAGATGAGGCTAGGTGTATTCCTGCTGAATCCTGTACATTGCTACTGTGCTCTTTGTATTTGGCTTGCCTTATACAAAGTTTATTCTACCTGCAAGTGTGTGCTACCTACCTGCATTCTATCCTGTTCCTGAATTCTGTACTGATGCGTCCCTATCAGTATAAAGTGTTGGTCGCTGAAGCCGGGGTCCGGGAGATTAGGAAGAGGGCCCAGCGAAGAAGGACGAGAGCATGCTGGACCAAGGAGTGGCTGCTACAAATGGATACCCGCTCTCACATGTCCCTGCTGATAGAGATCAAGGAGAACAACCCGGAGGACTATCGGAACTACCTGCGCATGGATGACGCCAGCTTCCAAGAATTGCTGCATCTGGTGACCCCCCACATCAAGAGACAGGACACAAGGTGGCGGAGGGCAATCCCTGCTGAAGACAGACTGGTGGCTACCCTAAGGTGCCTGGCTACAGGAAGGTCACTGGAAGACCTGAAGTTTGGGACACTCATCTCACCTCAGTCCTTGGGCATCATCATTCCGGAGACCTGCAAAGCCATCGTAAAAGTGCTACAGTACCAGTATTGCAAGGTAAGTTAAAAAAAAACACCACACATTGGTTTCTTGTGTAAAGAAAAATATTTTTTTCTAAAACAAAGAAAAAAAATAGCCTTCAGTACAATGTGCACTGACCTGCAGGCAACTGAAAGTGTGCACTAAACTGTGTGCAAAATACTTTTTTTATTACAACTTTACAAAAGAACATTATCACCAAATTTTATGAATCCCAATAGGTAGCCGGCTGTATGTGATAGGGTGGGTCAGACGCCAGTTTGAACAGGCCAATACACACATGGCACAAGTACACATTGTGGCCCCGGCTTCCAGCAATGTGTACTTGTGCCATGTGCGTAGTGACCTTGTTCAAATGGCGTCATCACCACCCTATCCCATACAGCAAGCACAGATTGGAATTCATAAAATTTGGTGATATTACAATCAAGAAAAAATTTACATCTGTGTATATTGGGGCGACTCATCTGCTGCATCCAGCAGAGCATTATACAAGGTGGTGCTGGTGCTTGGTGGGGTAGTAATATCTAACTGGGCAGGGGGGGGCGGACATACCTATTTGGGGCAGGGGAAAATAGCAATGGATCTGCAATGTATGTCGAATTTGAGATATTTTTGCTCATACAGCGACTCAAGAGGTCGTAGTTTAACCTTAAAAAATTTTGTTGGATATCTGCATCCAGATTTCTCAATGTGCTGTTCACATGAGCTGTGAAATCATCAATTGCATCTGGGGGTTTCTGCAGCAGCCGTTCTGCGTTTTGTAAAAAATGGTCCTCTCGTTCTGTAAAATTCTCCTTTCTGCCTTTTTTTTTCTTTTTTTGGGGTTGTTAAGAAGATGAGGGTCCAGGTGGAACTTGACTTTCCACTTGTGTGCTATTCTCCGAATCACTGTCGCCACCGAGCAGACTGAGGTCCGGTGTTGATGTTAAATCAGGGTCTTGGGTGGGAGTCTATGTAGGAAAAAAAGATAGATATAAAAAATATTATAGTCATGTTTTAACATCTTTTTTACTATTTTTACAGTTTCCTAACACCGTGGAGGAGTGGACCAGCATCGTGGAAGATTTTGAACAACGTTGGAATTTCCCTAACTGGGGAGGAGCCATCGATGGGAAACACATCCGCATCAACCCACCTGCCAACACCGGATCATACTACTACAACTACAAAGGATTCTTCAGCATCGTTCTCAAGGCAGTGGTGAATGCCAACTACGAATTTCTGTTTGTGGATGTCGGCAAGAATGGGCGTGCTTCGGATGGTGGGTCCTTCAAAAAGACGGTTTTCTACCAGAGACTCGCCAACAAAACCCTCAACCTGCCCTCACTGGACCAGACAAAGCACGGCCTAAATTACGTTTTCATTGCAGACGAGGCTTTTGCATTACATGAACATGTGATGAAGCCATTTGCACACAGGGGCCTGACCACATACGGCGGGCGGTGGCTGGGTCATGCATTTATTACCTGGGGGCACACATTGGTGGGCAGTGGGGAGCACATATTGGTGGTCAGTGTGGTTGTATTAAACTGTACCAATACTCACCAAAACTTGTCCAAAACAAAACTTCAGTGTGCAGGCTCCCAAAGTGCGACTGTCTTGCTCCATACACGATGCTGCACAAGATGGCGATGGGGCGTGTCCAGGCTTCTGTCATTGAAATTCCGCATTGTGTGATGAATCGTACGATTCTTCGTGAGGAAAAAAAAACCTCACGATCAGCGTCCATCGTGTTCATGGTTGGCTAATCTGCCCTACAGCACATCAGATCCGAAGATGCGATATACGACTAGCGGGGACGCGCATCGGCATTGTGCTCGTGAGTATAGACTCACTATTTGTACTTTTTTTACCCGATTCGTCGTCATGATTCGTCGAAATCGGCCAAATCGTGTAAAATGTTGCTATGTGTGTGGGCACCTTCACTAATTGCTTTGGAGCTCATTTACAGTTGGATGCAAATCAATTTTAAGGCACGCCTCTTAGATGTAGCAGTACACGCCCACTTTACCGCCACACTCATAGGTGTTGCTTCACAATCTCCCTGAAATGCTTTCTCAAAAGTAGGCACGTATACACATAACTCATACACATTGATCCCTGTAGACTGGCTACTCCAATATCACACACCTGTTACATTGATCACTATACACAGGTCAATGGTGGCCTGTTTGTATTATTGCTTGTACAGTATATATTACTGTGTAATAACTGCTTCCATTATACATAATATTATGGGAAATTCCCTCCTACAGAACACGAAACAGAAAGACAATTATGTAAAGAAACGGCAAATGAAATGCAATTAAACCCTAACAATATTGTAGCATACCAGAACTTTGAAAATTATGTAGTAAAAAAACACCAACATTGGCATGTCCATCTCCAAATTCCTAAGGGTCACCATTGCAAAGAGGTGAGCATGTGACCTGAGTGACCTGTTACCCTTGTAGAACCTACGTATGGATTTTGGGAGGTACCTAATATGCAGAAGAGCTGTCATTAAGAGTATAACATCCATCTCATAGCCCTAAATGTTATACATGTCCCATCTATGGGATCATTAACAGAAAATAAGAATGGACACTCATAGAATGCTTTGCATATGCCATCTGTGCATACAGGAGCCATGCTGCTGCCCTCGTACTATGTAATGTGGTTTAACACTTACTACTAAATATGTTTCTATAAAGGATGAAAACAGCAGAGTCTACTCTATGATGACAGTCAGATGTGGTGTGGGTGTCATGGGCATGTCAGCCAGTTACTGCAGCCATAGGTGACCCTAAACCAACTAACCTGAGAGGTGTTGGTGATTATCACTCACAGATGATTAATAATAGGGCGTAAATCTAATCTGTGTGATCACAATACTGCATTTTAATACAATACCAATCACACAATGAGCACACATCAGAATTTATGCTGCCCTTATGTTACCCAAACACTATACTGTGCCAGTTTCCTCCAGAAATGAAAGTTATCATAGATATAGATATTATATATACAGATATATATATATATATACACAGCATTGTGAAACGGGGCGTAGCCAAAATGGCGTGATTCAGTGTGAATTGCATCATCGTCCTCCACCGCTGCGGGGGTTTCTCTTATAACCGCAGGAGGGGTTGGCAGCCGCCGGGATGCTTGCCTGCCTTTCCGGGGGGCCGGGAGGCTCCTGGCCGAATCAGAAGGGTAGGCAAGTATGCCATAAATATATTACAGTAGGATTTACTAACAGCTTAACACAACTATAAAACAGACAACCTGTGACTAGCGAGCTGTTATAGAACTGTAAGTACCAGCCTGCCCTACTGACTGGAGCAGTCTCCATGTGGTTTGTGTATCACACTATATATGCAGTGCATGCATTAATATAAGAGGGTTATAAGCTCCTCATGTATTGTAATCATATATCTGCTGGCAAAGATAGACAGTGACACCACCACCACCCAGGACACAGCTAGTGCTACAGATATGTGTAGGTGCAGGGCCACTGCATTACCTGTGGGTTAAGCAATTTTACCTTCACCAGCGCTGGAACTCTCCTCTCCAGTCACCAGAGCAGCCCCTTCATGTTACAGCACACACATCCCCCTCCCATGCTTATTGGCTGACAGACATATCTGTCTTTCCTCTTTTGTGCTGATTGGACAGAGCACACATGCAGCAGACTTGTTACCCTTCCTGCCTGCAAATCTATACAGTAGTAAAGAAAAGAACTGCTGTCAGTGGTGCGGTACACAGCTAGAAAATCCCGTCACTTTGATACTGGTACAGCTGGCCTCTAAGGACCCTTTTCTTTATATATATATAAAAAAAAAAGTTTCATAACCCACCCCTGGCGTCTGCGCCACACCGCTGATTGCCTGGGAGGACACAGAGGCACTGGCATTGCCAGTGAAGTCAATGTGTGGGAGGAGGTGACTGCGTTACAGCAGTGGCTGCGGCCAGTTAGATCCATGGCTGCCGCTAGCACAATACAAACAAAATATGTCTCTTTGAGATAACCTTCATTGTTTAGTTTAATTGACTCAGCTGCACCCTCTAGTGACCGGTGCCCTTAGGCAGCTGCCTAATGGTGGTGCCGGCCATGCACCTTCTCCCGCTAAAGGCCCCCATACATCAGTAATTGATTGCAGCAATCGTGCAATTTGCAATCGATTGTGTATAAAAATCTTTTCCTTTTTCAATCAATTTCAGAATTGCCACAATCGATTGAAAAAGGGAAAGATTTTTATACACAATCAATTGCAAATTGCACGATTGCTGCAATCAGTTGCTGATGTATGGGGGCCTTAAGTCGTAGCTGCACTCAAGACCCTCTCCTACACCTTAATCTGTTTCCCTAGCCAGGAGTCACAGTGGCATGATGTCAGTTTCACTTTTTATAGCATTATCATATTGAATTTTATCTAAAGTTAACTATTTCATTACCCCTGCCCTGGGGTATAGGGATGAGCCCTGGTGCAATTGGCACTAGGACTGTTTATACTCGGGGGATGGGGCCGCACACATTTTTACAAGCCTGACTCCCTGAAAAGCCAGTCTGGCAATGCTCAGAACGGCCAATTTTCTCTGATTTGAGGGTAACCAGCACTGGGCTAAAAATTGTTGGGAACCCCATGCATGTTTTATTATTATTATAATCATTATTATTATTATCATTTTTATTTATTTCTCTATTTTTGAGAAGCAGAAATAGGCAGAATTCTGATAGTGGCCTCATGTGGGTGAAACCAATACAAAAGTTGTCAGGGTAAAGGACCCCATACATCAGGTAATTCCAATCAATCCGCCAGTCGTAAACGCAAATTTGCGGACATTGATGATTGCTCATCTGAAAGGTAATCTATAAAATTCTTCATGTTAAAAATCCCTGATTTGCCAATCCTGATCATATTTTGGTTGTGGCAAATCAGGGAAATACAACATGTTGGATGTCATCTCGGCATCTGGGAAACGAGGCATTTATGACAATCCGTTACTGATGTATGGAGACCTTTACAATCCATTATCTGTGGCCACACTGGTGGTAGGAAACAGAGCCGTAACTAGACTTTTTGGTGCCCTGTGCCAGAAAGAGTATTGGCGCCCCCCTCATTTTTTAAAGGGACATAATGCACCCAAAAAAGGGCCATGGCTTCATGGGGAAGGGCCAGGGAAGAGATAGGAGAGACCAGGAGATGCTGGGGATGAAATAAGAGGAAGCTACAAGCAAGAATTATAATAATAAGAAATTTGACAGGCCCAAACAGTGCCCCTTGACCTGTGGTGCCCTGTGCGATGGCACCGGCCGTACTACCCTAGCTACGGCTCTGGTAGGAAAGGCCTATCACCTCCTGAAGCTGAATTATAAAAAACTATTTCTGTAGACAAAGCATGAAAAGGGGAAACTGTCAATAATTATATCTCACATAGCAGTCCTGCACTAACAGTACATTGATGTGATAAAGTTATTTT
This sequence comes from Taudactylus pleione, assembly GCA_031769625.1. Lineage (NCBI taxonomy): Eukaryota > Metazoa > Chordata > Amphibia > Anura > Myobatrachidae > Taudactylus > Taudactylus pleione. The sequence goes on from JAUIMM010000261.1 coordinate 3,819,367, forward strand.
AATTAGTTCCTGCACAAATTGTCTATAATGGGGTTCTAGCCCTTTCCTAGCATTATTACAGCACATGACGCATCATAATAGAGCTTTTGCTCAGGGTGATGTCAGACACGCTGACCATATCGGCGGAATTTAAATGTATTCGCGGCCCGCATCTCCTGTCTAAAGTGACAGGTGATCGCGGGCCGCTATATACAATTGTCCAAGATTTTCGTGCTGATCGCACCCATAGAGGTCAGGTTTAGCCGCGTAAAGCAGCTAAACCCGACCAAAGTGCTGGGCGCGATCGCGAAAAGTGATGTTTGGGCGCCCAAACATGTCACTTTTCGCACATTTCAGCTCTCACCCCCCTTGGGCTGCGAGCTGAAATGTAGCGCTGGCAGCTCATCGTGCCCGATAGGAGCAAGAATTGAATAGCTCCGTCGGGCGCGATAGCGGCTATAAAGAATTGAATTCCGCCCTTTGAGTCTTTTGATAGGAAGTATTCAGAGGAGATACGCCAGTATTTAGGTGCTTGTGTATTACAACATTTATAGTACTAATACTATTGCTCAGGTCGGGCACAGGAACCCCGATTCTGATAGCAAAAGGTAAGCAGATTCCTCAGTTATTTTCATTATTTTTACTAAGCAGAAATAATTTTGGAAGGGGGCACAATAGAAATGTTAGACACATGTATAACTCAGCAGATATCAGGACACAAAGTTCATAATATATATCTTATTTTACAATACAACATACACAGCACTATAGTAATAGACTGATTTGGAATTATAATATTGTATATATCATGTGAGAATTGGGATAAAGTATTTGGTTTTCAGGTGCAGACCTGTGTCTAGAGGTTAGTTATATGGTAATAAAATATAAAGTTGTCCCAATAATAATTATTACTGACCTCACAGGGCTACATATTGTAATGACATACAGGTGTGGTTGAAACGTATATCGGCCAATTACATTGCACCAGGTGATTGGTATAGTTATTACATAAGTTTATCAATTAGTCAACAGTGACCAATGGCATCGCAGGTTACATCCACACCCTGTGCTGGCCCATTATGCCCCCTACCCCCCGCACATGTGACACCATGATGTGATGGGGCTGCCGCTTCGTCCTTTTGCCCATCTAGTTACTGCCCTGTCACTGACCCCAGGATGGATGATAGACCAGTTGTGCTCTTCATATTACTTGCTATTGGCCTATACTCAACAATAGTGATATTTCTGTGGACATAGATTCCAAGGTTTAAATCACTAAAACCTATGGCTGTCCCTGGAAATTAGAGACAGCTGCCAATGTCTCACTTGGGCTGGTTGTGTTTAGTAGAGAGGGTGGCTGGGGGCTGGTTTTCAGCCCCAGAGGAAGGGGAGGATCCCCAAAACGTTATGTACTACATTTCCTTCTATCACTGTTTAATAAACCAGCTCTTCTGATCATATAAGATGCTTCATTCCAGCCTTTGGTGTGTAGCCTCAGTCACATAAATGTGTCCGGGTCTGGTTACCATCACTAGATAGCTGCCCCTGGCATTTAGTCCAGATACTGTATAGAATTAGGAAGGTGTGCCATGCTGTCTTATTTTACTTATAACATATATATTCATGTTACACAGGTCTGCTGTTTTTATAATTGTTTGAATTGAGGAATTAAATTAGTAATTGATATGTGTAATACAAATGATGTTTATTCTCCTCACTTGTTTCTTTCTGCATAGATATCAATAAGATCCACATATAAAGCTCATCGTGTTTTCAGAGGAGATATACCAGTATTAGGTGCTTGTGTATTACGACATTTATAGTATACACATAACTGATACACATTGATCCCTGTAGACTGGCTACTCCAATATCACACACCTGTTACATTGATCACTATACACAGGTCAATGGTGGCCTGTTTGTATTATTGCTTGTACAGTATATATTACTGTGTAATAACTGCTTCCATTATACATAATATTATGGGAAATTCCCTCCTACAGAACACGAAACAGAAAGACAATTATGTAAAGAAACGGCAAATGAAATGCAATTAAACCCTAACAATATTGTAGCATACCAGAACTTTGAAAATTATGTAGTAAAAAAACACCAACATTGGCATGTCCATCTCCAAATTCCTAAGGGTCACCATTGCAAGGAGGTGAGCATGTGACCTGAGTGACCTGTTACCCTTGTAGAACCTACGTATGGATTTTGGGAGGTACCTAATATGCAGAAGAGCTGTCATTAAGAGTATAACATCCATCTCATAGCCCTAAATGTTATACATGTCCCATCTATGGGATCATTAACAGAAAATAAGAATGGACACTCATAGAATGCTTTGCATATGCCATCTGTGCATACAGGAGCCATGCTGCTGCCCTCGTACTATGTAATGTGGTTTAACACTTACTACTAAATATGTTTCTATAAAGGATGAAAACAGAAGAGTCTACTCTATGATGACAGTCAGATGTGGTGTGGGTGTCATGGGCATGTCAGCCAGTTACTGCAGCCATAGGTGACCCTAAACCAACTAACCTGAGAGGTGTTGGTGATTATCACTCACAGATGATTAATAATAGGGCGTAAATCTAATCTGTGTGATCACAATACGTCACTTTAATACAATACCAATCACACAATGAGCACACATCAGAATTTATCCTCCCCTTATGTTACCCCGACACTCTACTGTGCCAGTTTCCTCCAGAAATGAAAGTTATCATAGATTTAGATATTATATATACAGATATATATATATATACACAGCATTGTGAAACGGGGCGTAGCCAAAATGGCGTGATTCAGTGTGAATTGCGTCATCGTCCTCCACCGCTGCGGGGGTTTCTCTTATAACCGCAGGAGGGGTTGGCAGCCGCCGGGATGCTTGCCTGCCTTTCCGGGGGGCCGGGAGGCTCCTGGCCGAATCAGAAGGGTAGGCAAGTATGCCATAAATATATTACAGTAGGATTTACTAACAGCTTAACACAACTATAAAACAGACAACCTGTGACTAGCGAGCTGTTATAGAACTGTAAGTACCAGCCTGCCCTACTGACTGGAGCAGTCTCCATGTGGTTTGTGTGTCACACTATATATGCAGTGCATGCATTAATATAAGAGGGTTATAAGCTCCTCATGTATTATAATCATATATCTGCTGGCAAAGATAGACAGTGACACCACCCAGGACACAGCTAGTGCTACAGATATGTGTAGGTGCAGGGCCACTGCATTACCTGTGGGTTAAGCAAATTTACCTTCACCAGCGCTGGAACTCTCCTCTCCAGTCACCAGAGCAGCCCCTTCATGTTACAGCACACACATCTCCCTCCCATGCTTATTGGCTGACAGACATATCTGTCTTCCCTCTTTTGTGCTGATTGGACAGAGCATACATGCAGCAGGCTTGTTACCCTTCCTGCCTGCAAATCTATACAGTAGTAAAGAAAAGAACTGCTGTCAGTGGTGCGGTACACAGCTAGAAAATCCCTTCACTTTGATACTGGTACAGCTGGCCTCTAAGGACCCTTTTCTTTATATATATAAAAAAAAAGTTTCATAACCCACCCCTGGCGTCTGAGCCGCACCGCTGACTGCCTGGGAGGACGCAGAGGCACTGGCATTGCCAGTGAAGTCAATGTGTGGGAGGAGGTGACTGAGTTACAGCAGTGGCTGCGGCCAGTTAGATCAATGGCTGCCGCTAGCACAATATAAACAAAAGATGTCTCTTTGAGATAACCTTCATTGTTTAGTTTAATGGACTCAGCAGCACCCTCTAGTGACCGGTGCCCTTAGGCAGCTGCCTAATGGTGGTGCCGGCTATGCACCTTCTCCCGCTAAAGGCCCCATACATCAGTAATTGATTGCAGCAATCGTGCAATTTGCAATCGATTGTGTATAAAAATCTTTTCCTTTTTCAATCAATTTCAGAATTGCCACAATCGATTGAAAAAGGGAAAGATTTTTATACACAATCAATTGCAAATTGCACGATTGCTGCAATCAATTGCTGATGTATGGGGGCCTTAAGTCGTAGCTGCACTCAAGACCCTCTCCTACACCTTAATCTGTTTCCCTAGCCAGGAGTCACAGTGGCATGATGTCAGTTTCACTTTTTATAGCATTATTATATTGAATTTTATCTAAAGTTAACTATTTCACTACCCCTGCCCTGGGGTATAGGGATGAGCCCTGGTGCAATTGGCACTAGGACTGTTTATACTCGGGGGATGGGGCCGCACACATTTTCGCAAGCCTGACTCCCCCTGAAAAGCCAGCCTGGCAATGCTCAGAACGGGCAATTTTCTCTGATTTGAGGGTAACCAGCACTGGGCTAAAAATTGTTGGGAACCCCATGCATGTTTTATTATTATTATAATCATTATTATTATTATCATTATTATTTATTTCTCTATTTTTGAGAAGCAGAAATAGGCAGAATTCTGATAGTGGCCTCATGTGGGTGAAACCAATACAAAAGTTGTCAGGGTAAAGGACCCCATACATCAGGTAATTCCAATCAATCCGCCAGTCGTAAAAGCAAATTTGCGGACATTGATGATTGCTCATCTGAAAGGGAATCTAGAAAATTCTTCATGTTAAAAATCCCTGATTTGCCAATCCTGATCATATTTTGGTTGTGGCAAATCAGGGAAATACAACATGTTGGATGTCATCTCGGCATCTGGGAAACGAGGCAATTGTGACAATCCGTTACTGATGTATGGTGGCCTTTATAAGCCATTATCTGTGGCCACACTGGTGGTAGGAAAGGCCTATCACCTCCTGAAGCTGAATTATAAAAAACTATTTCTGTAGACAAAGCATGAAAAGGGGAAACTGTCAATAACATATCTCACATAGCAGTCCTGCTCTAATTAGTCTCTGCATAAATTGTCTTTAATGGGGTTCTAGCCCTTTCCTAGCATCATTATTACAGCACATGACGCATCATAATAGAGCTTTGGCTCAGGGTGATGTCAGACCCGGTGACAGTTTGAGTCTTTTGATAGGAAGTATTCAGAGGAGATACACCAGTATTTAGGTGCTTGTGTATTACAACATTTATAGTACTAATACTATTGCTCAGGTCGGGCACAGGAACCCCGATTCTGATAGCAAAAGGTAAGCAGATTCCTCAGTTATTTTCATTATTTTTACTAAGCAGAAATCATGTGAGAATTCGGATAAAGTATTTGGTTTTCAGGTGCAGACCTGTGTCTAGAGGTTAGTTATATGGTAATAAAATATAAAGTTGTCTCAATAATAATTATTACTGGCCTCACAGGGCTACATATTGTAATGACATACAGGTGTGGTTGTAACGTATATCGGCCAATTACATTGCACCAGGTGACTGGTATAGTTATTACATAAGTTTATTAATTAGTCAACAGTGACCTAAGGCATCGCAGGTTTCATCCACACCCTGTGCTGGCCCATTATGCCCCCTACCCCCCGCACATGTGACACCATGATGTGATGGGGCTGCCGCTTCGTCCTTTTGCCCATCTAGTTACTGCCCTGTCACTGACCCCAGGATGGATGATAGACCAGTTGTGCTTTTCATATTACTTGCTATTGGCCTATACTCAACAATAGTGACATTTCTGTGGACATAGATTTCAAGGTTTAAATCACTAAAAGCTATCTCTATCCCTAGAAATTAGAGACAGCTGACAACGTCACACTTGGGCTGGTTGTGTTTAGTAGAGAGGGTGGCTGGGGGCTAGTTTTCTGCCCCAGAGGAAGGGGAGGATCCCCAAAACGTTATGCACTACATTTCCTTCTATCACTGTTTAATAATCCAGCCCTTGTGTTCATATAAGATGCTTCATTCCAGCCTCTGGTGTGTAGCCTCAGTCACATAAATGTGCCCGGGTCTGGTTACCATCATTAGCTAACTGGCCCTGGCAGTTAGTCCAGAGACTGTTTAGAATTAGGAAGGTGTGCCATGCTGTCTTATTTTATTTATAACATATATATTCATGTTACACAGGTCTGCTGTTTTTATAATTGTTTAAAATGAGGAATTAAATTAGTAATTGATATGTGTAATACGAATAAAGTTTATTCTCCTCACTTGTTTCTTTCTGCATAGATATCAATAAGATCCACATATGGAGCTCATCGTGCTGGTCGTGGTTCTGATCCTCCTACTGATTTCTGTAGCTGCTGTGATCTTTGGCATTTGCTACTGGTATGTAATATACTAATATCATAGGTGTATTATTACTATACCATTTTATTATCATTACACAATATAACCATGTGTTCTAGTTGGCTGGTAGGTGTATATGTATCTAGTTTTTTCCAGGGTAGATCTAGTATTAGGTGCAGTAGGCTGGTGGCGACAGGTTTATTACTGGCTGTAATGTCATCAGATATGGACAATGTTACAATCCCTGTCGCTGTATCTTCAGTGTTACCACCCCTGTCCCTGCATCTTCAGTGTTACCACCCCTGTCCCTGTATCTTCAGTGTTACCTCCCCTGTCCCTGCATCTTCAGTGTTACCTCCCCTGTCCCTGCATCTTCAGTGTTACCACCCCTGTCCCTGCATCTACAGTGTTACCACCCCTGTCCCTGTATCTTCAGTGTTACCACCCCTGTCCCTGCCTCTTCAGTGTTACCACCCCTGTCCCTGCATCTACAGTGTTACCACCCCTGTCCCTGCATCTACAGTGTTACCACCCCTGTCCCTGCATCTTCAGTGTTACCTCCCCTGTCCCTGCATCTTCAGTGTTACCACCCCTGTCCCTGCATCTACAGTGTTACCACCCCTGTCCCTGCATCTTCAGTGTTACCACCCCTGTCCCTGCATCTTCAGTGTTACCACCCCTGTCCCTGCATCTTCAGTGTTACCACCCCTGTCCCTGTATCTTCAGTGTTACCTCCCCTGTCCCTGTAACTTCAGTGTTACCTCCCCTGTCCCTGTATCTTCAGTGTTACCTCCCCTGTCCCTGCATCTTCAGTGTTACCTCCCCTGTCCCTGCATCTGTTACCACCCCTGTCCCTGCATCTTCAGTGTTACCACCCCTGTCCCTGCATCTTCAGTGTTACCTCCCCTGTCCCTGCATCTTCAGTGTTACCTCCCCTGTCCCTGCATCTTCAGTGTTACCTCCCCTGTCCCTGCATCTTCAGTGTTACCTCCCCTGTCCCTGCATCTTCAGTGTTACCACCCCTGTCCCTGCATCTTCAGGGTTACCTCCCCTGTCCCTGCATCTTCAGGGTTACCTCCCCTGTCCCTGCATCTTCAGGGTTACCACCCCTGTCCCTGCATCTTCAGTGTTACCTCCCCTGTCCCTGCATCTTCAGTGTTACCTCCCCTGTCCCTGCATCTTCAGTGTTACCTCCCCTGTCCCTGCATCTTCAGTGTTACCTCCCCTGTCCCTGCATCTTCAGTGTTACCACCCCTGTCCCTGCATCTTCAGTGTTACCTCCCCTGTCCCTGCATCTTCAGTGTTACCTCCCCTGTCCCTGCATCTTCAGTGTTACCACCCCTGTCCCTCTATCTTCAGTGTTATCACCCCTGTCCCTGCATCTTCAGTGTTACCACCCCTGTCCATGTATCTTCAGTGTTACCACCCCTGTCCCCGCATCTTCAGTGTTACCACCCCTGTCCCCGCATCTTCAGTGTTACCACCCCTGTCCCCGCATCTTCAGTGTCACCACCTCTGTCCCCGCATCTTCAGTGTTACCATCCCTGTCCCCGTATCTTCAGTATTACCACCCCTGTCCCCGTATCTTCAGTGTTACCACCCCTGTCCCCGCATCTTCAGTGTTACCACCCCTGTCCCCGTATCTTCAGTGTTACCACCCCTGTCCCCGCATCTTCAGTGTTGCCACCCCTGTCCCCGTATCTTCAGTGTTACCACCCCTGTCCCCGTATCTTCAGTGTTACCCCCCTGTCCCCGTATCTTCAGTGTTACCCCCCTGTCCCCGTATCTTCAGTGTTACCACCCCTGTCCCCGTATCTTCAGTGTTACCACCCCTGTCCCTGTATCTTCAGTGTTACCTCCCCTGTCCCTGTATCTTCAGTGTTACCACCCCTGTCCCTGTATCTTCAGTGTTACCTCAATGCTTGCCTACCCTACCTACCTACCCTTTGCATGCCGGAGCTTGGTAAATCTGACAACATCGCTAGCCCCTATAGAAACCTATGGGGACTGCGGATGCTGTTGGAAATGAAGGGACTGCAGCCTATATCTCCTATATCTGCTGCGATCTCTCCATGGTATATTTGGAGGATTTTTTATATTTACGTGTATTCCCGAAAACAGCCATATTGTTTGATAAATAGGTCCCAATGTGCCCCTATACACTGCTCTTTTAAGTCATATAGCAGGGATGGGGAACCTCAGGCCCTGGGATCGTATAAGGCCCGGGGAATCATTTGGTCTCGCCCTTAGAGCTTTTTTCTGCTAGCCTCATCTGGCTAGCAGGGTGCCCAGATTGGCATTCTGCAGCCAGAATCTATGCAGCAGTGCCGCCAGGAGCATCCTTAGGACCCTTTTGACGATACACCACAGCCCTTACACCTCCGCGGAGCATCCTCAAGATGCTCTGGGTATTGCTGTAATCAACAGTGATTGTGGCCCCGCCCCCTGTGACATCACATTGAGGGACCACGGCCTGCAACGGGCCCGCGAATTATGTTATATATATCAAAATGGACCTCGACAGAAAATAGGTTCCCCACCCGTATCATATAGGATTGTAGACCCCTTGCTGTCTTTCTATGTGCTGTAACTAAGCAGATTTTTTAACTTTTAGGATAAAGCAGGAGTCAAAAAGGGATAAGGACATCCAACTGGAATCAGTAGTCATCATCAACTCAGGTAACATTAATTAGATAACGATGTAATACAGTTGTGTCCTTATATAAGTAATACAGGCACTCAGGTAGCTGCTAACTTTTAGTGACATCCCAGAAGCGGTATCAGCGCACGTTATTGTCGCTGATACCACTTCTCCCCGATGTATGATCGGGGTCTGGGCGGTAAATGACAGGGGCGCTATGCGCCCCTGTCATTATCGGCGCTGCTATTTGCAAGATAGCAGCACCGATAGCCTGGGCCATGTACGAACGCTCATATCGCCTGACCGTTCGACCCGCTGTAGCTGTCGTTATCGACAACTACAGCCTGGCACCAGCCTATCCCCACAGCAGGGACATCACTGTCACTGCTGCGGCGACTGCTGGCTCCAGGCTGCACGCGGGGATCTCGCGATACTTGCGAGATCCTGTGCATGCTCAGTGGAGCCGGCGAGGACAGAGACACAGGGCATCAACAATCAGCACTAGGCTAATGCACTGTGGTCTCTAGCGGGTAGCGCCGGAGGGGGGAGTTAATGTTTCCTTCTCCGGCCGATGAGATGTTCTTACATCTCATCGGTAGTGCTTCCTGCTTCGCCTCGGTAAAGAGGTGACGCGGTAAGCATTATAGCGGCATGTTAAGTGCCGCTATCATACATCTACCCCATTAAGTGTTATGGAATTCAGCCAATGAAAAATGTTGTGTGATTAAATAATCAGAAAATGTCATCTAAAATTACAAATGAGTAGTGTTTTCCTCACAGAGTTACTCTCCCCATACACTCATCAGATTATCATCTGGCTCCTAGCAAACTACATAAAGAGCTGGACAGCAGGAACTTAATACCCAAAATCCACCACCATGATATACAGTAATATTTGCAGCACGGTATATTCGCAGTGCGTATACTCGCACCTGTCAGTCATTTGACTTTCAATCATCTTTAGCCGTTGGATGTACTGGGATGCATGATGCCATCTGAGATCATGTGGTTAGGAGGGAGGTGTGGGGGGGTGTATTTTACTAAAAAAGGATTATTTCTTGCTGTTCGTCTTTGCTAACTAATTTACATTTGTCCTTGACGCACTACAAGTCATATCACTGTACTCCATAGAAAAGGGCACAGAATAGCGTGAATTTTGGTCACTCATTGGCAATGCAATAGGAATAAATGGGAGTGCTCTGATTGGTCAGAGAGTAGGTACTGCTCTGCGTTGACCAATCAGAGCTGTCCAATTCCTTCCTATAAATGTTACCATGAGTGATTTCTCATTACCGTTGGCCTTCTATAGGAAGAATTAGCACGTCAAGGGGTTTTTTTTTTGCAATGTATGTGGGATGACTACATGAAGCATGAATACAATGCATATAGTAAGTTACTAATTTATCAATTTAATAGGTAATAAAAAAGCACTTACTGTAGCAATACATATTTAGCATTTTTGGTTACATTAGACTCGGTTACCAAGGAGGCCCATGATTCAGCACAGGAGCAGGAGAGGCCACAGGAGGCTGATGTAGAACAGGCAGCAGGTAATATTTATTACCACATAATAGTATTTTCTTAATGATTTTTCTTTATGTAATATTGATTGTATCCTATTAAAAGTCTCAAATACTGCATGCTGTTATAGACACCTTAAATTCCCACCTAACTAGCCATATCAATACTATATTGTATATTATATACAGTACTGTATATACATGTATATTTACATGTACTGTAGTATGGAACAGGCTTTTGCTGTATTTAGTTAGGATCTTGTATATTATTTTATAATGTACTGTACATTACTGTGCCAATACAGGTTGAGTCTCCCATATCCAAAATGCTTGGGACCAACAGTATTTTTTATATCAGATTTTTCTGTATTTTGGAATATTTGCTTACAATATTGAGATTTCTAGGGGATGGGACCCAAATCTAAACACAGAATGTATTTATGTTTCATATACAACTTATACACACACAGCCTAAAGGTCATTTTATACAATATTTTAATAATTTTGTGCATCAAACAAAGTTCGTGTACATAAACAAAATTACCTTATGTTTCATATAAACCCTATACACACAGTCTGAAGGTAGCTTTATGCAATATTTTTAATTACTGTGTCTTAAACCAAGTTTGTGTACATTGAACCATCAGAAAGTAAAGGTGTCACTATCTCAGTCACGCTCAAAAAAATCCGTATTTGTAAATATTTGGATATGGGAGACTCAACTGGTACCTTATTTTGACTTCTCATAGTTCCACTACGCCATGATGAGGGGGAGCTGGCACAGCAGCAGGCCCATGCGGTGGAGCAGAAGCAGAGCCAGGAGCATGCAAATAGATGCTCTCTCCATCATCTTCTGGAAGGAACTCCAAAAGAAGAACTGCTCCTGGCCTTTAAACTTGGAATTAGACAGGAAATCTCTACCATGGCTATTTGTTTTGAAAATATCAAGCAATACCTCACATGGATTGAGAAAATGTACCAGAGATGATGGAGCAGAGCCAGGTGAAAGTGAGGAAGGCCCTGAACTGTTACGGGCAAACTTTGCCATCTTGCCGCAGCAGAGGAGTGGGACTTCCGCACCATTAGGTAAGCAGAACAGGCAAACAGGTGCAGAGGTAATAAGGTGCAATAAGAAGCCAGGCAGGTAAGTAGCAATCAGAGCCCACAGCACAGAGTAATAGGAGGGACCATTAAGGGGTTTAAGTGCAGGTAAATTATAAGGTGTACCAGCCTGGGAAAAGAAAGTCAGAACAGATCTACCATGTAAATTTATAAAACCTTGGAAAGCCAAAGTAGCTCTATCAGCAACCCCGGTAACCACATTTCCTTTGGTTCCTGAAGTAACACTAGCCAGAACACACTCAACTATTCAGCATTATGAGGCTAAAGAATTTCTTGTAAACAATAGGGATTTGCTCTCTGTAACGTACCTGGTAAAACAACAGTCATTACACATGAACCAGGGTTTAAAGTTAACCAAAAGGCCTATAGAATACCAGAAGCCCAAAGGGAATCAGTGTCTAATGTTATAAAAAAAAATGTCACATAGTGACTTATTTGTCTTTTATATTTTGGTGATAAGTGTTTTTGTGTTGGGGAGAATGTGTGACAGTGAGGCTAGTCAGGTAGGGAATGTTGGGAAGAATGTGTGACAGTGAGGCTAGTCAGGTAGGGGATGTTGGGGAGAATGTGTGACTGAGGCTAGTCAGGTAGGGGATGTTGGTGAGAATGTGTGACAGTGAGGTTAGTCAGGTAGGGGATGTTGGGGAGAATGTGTGACAGTGAGGCTAGTCAGGTAGGGGATGTTGGGGAGAATGTGTGACTGAGGCTAGTCAGGTAGGGGATGTTGGGGAGAATGTGTGACAGTGAGGCTAGTCAGGTAGGGGATGTTGGGGAGAATGTGTGACTGAGGCTAGTCAGGTAGGGGATGTTGGGGAGAATGTGTGACAGTGAGGCTAGTCAGGTAGGGGATGTTGGGGAGAATGTGTGACAGTGAGGCTAGTCAGGTAGTGGATGTTGGGGAGAATGTGTGACAGTGAGGTTAGTCAGGTAGGGGATGTTGTGGAGAATGTGTGACAGTGAGGGTAGTCAGGTAGGGGATGTTGGGGAGAATGTGTGACAGTGAGGGTAGTCAGGTAGGGGATATTGGGGGGAATGTGTGACAGTGAGGCTAGTCAGGTAGGGGATGTTGGGGAGAATGTGTGACAGTGAGGCTAGTCAGGTAGGGGATGTTGGGGAGAATGTGTGACAGTGAGGCTAGTCAGGTAGGGGATGTTGGGGAGAATGTGTGACGGGGAGGCTAGTCAGGTAGGGAATGTTGGGGAGAATGTGTGACAGTGAGGCTAGTCAGGTAGGGGATGTTGGGGAGAATGTGTGACAGTGAGGCTAGTCAGGTAGGGGATGTTGGTGAGAATGTGTGACTGAGGCTAGTCAGGTAGGGGATGTTGGGGAGAATGTGTGACAGTGAGGCTAGTCAGGTAGGGGATGTTAGTGAGAATGTGTGACTGAGGCTAGTCAGGTAGGGGATGTTGGTGAGAATGTGTGACAGTGAGGCTAGTCAGGTAGGGGATGTTGGTGAGAATGTGTGACTGAGGCTAGTCAGGTAGGGGATATTGAGGAGGTTGAGGAGCTGGCGGTTCAGGATCCAATCTCTTCTGTGGAGGAGAATGAGGAGGATCCTCGTCAGTGCACACGGACCAGGACTTGCCGCAATGTGACATTCACTTATGCGCAAAACATGGCCCTGGTGACTGAGCTGCTATGGCATCACCGCCAGCTGTTTGGCCGTGACGCATCCAAGGTGTCCTCCCGTAGGAAGAGCAGCATCTGGCAGGCGGCCGTCACAGCCATAGATGCAAAGGGGCCAGCACACCGCACCTCTGACACATGCCGCATGAGGTTTTATGACTGTAATGTTGTAGTGAGTATTTCTGATGCAAATGTGTTTTAACATGCAAAATAGTTGGGTAATCAATTTTACAATTACAGCCAGAAGAATGGAAGTGTTTGTTATGCTTGCAGCAAAGATTCTATAGTACCCCCATTATTTATATGAGCAATACTGACCACTAATACTGATTTACTATTTGTACATAATTTTATTGACAAAGTACTTTACATACTGTTCCTGACATCATGCGTTGTGTGCGCAGAATGTTTCCGTACAAAATCCAAAAATAAAACATTTGTAAAGGCAGAATAAAAAAATACAGTATATATAAAACATTATTTACATTTTACAGTGCAGAAGAGGTCTTCCCCACCTCAGGCCAACCCTCTGCAGGTATCAGTGTGATGAACAAGTGGCAGGTATGTAATTATTCACTGTGTGTTTGGTGAAGGGACAATTCAAACAAAGGTCTAATTCTTTATAGCTTCTCTTTAGGACCTTCATCCCGCAGGAGACCACCACGAAGGCTGTCAGTGGTGTCACCATTGCCCCCACAGCAGCTGCTGGGGACTCCTGAACGGCCGGTTCTTTCTTCTCCTCAACTTGAAGGTGAGTAACATTCCTATATAGGTGACACAACATACACATTACACAACCACTTACACATAATGTTAGCAGTGTAGGGTATTGTATATTCTTCTTAAAATGCAGTATTTATAAAGTATACATTTTGCCTCAAACAATCACATGTTAGCTATTACATTATACTGCTGTGAGGGAGGGGGGGGCAGCATCGGACCCAGGCCCCCGCCAGGCCCCTCAGAAAGCTCGTGCCCGGGTAATTTGTACCCGCTCCCCCCCCCCCCTCTCGGCACCCCTGTACTTGCGAGGGAGCAATGTTGGTGGTGGTGGGGACGTTACAATGCATCCTAATCAGAAATAACGTCACCATTACTGTATAGTGTGTGGGCACCTTACGTCTTTGTGTTTGGTAAAAATATTACATTTAGTAATGGCCCATACCAACCCACCACTTACTGTGTTTCATGTTTTAGCAAGGAAAAGATCCATGCTAGACAGATATTATATTTGCTGGTATGGTCAACACCACTTACATTTCTAGAGCCTTCAGTAAATGTAGATAAGAAATAATCAACCACATAACAAAAAATAAAATAAAAAAAATCCTTACACACAACTGTACTTTCTTCACAGAGGAGAATATCCAGCAGCCAGCCCCGACACAACAAGTGCAGGAGCCTGAAGCAGAGGAGATATCCAGCAGCCAGCCCCAACACAACAAGTGCAGGAGCCTGAAGCAGAGGAGGATATCCAGCAGCCAGCCCCGACACAACAAGTGCAGGAGCCTGAAGCAGAGGAGGATATCCAGCAGCCAGCCCCGACACAACAAGTGCAGGAGCCTGAAGCAGAGGAGAATATCCAGCAGCCAGCCCCGACACAACAAGTGCAGGAGCCTGAAGCAGGGGAGGATATCCAGCAGCCAGCCCCGACACAATAAGTGCAGGAGCCTGAAGCAGGAGAGGAGGATATCCAGCAGCCAGCCCCGACACAACAAGTGCAGGAGCCTGAAGCAGGGGAGGATATCCAGCAGCCAGCCCCGACACAGCAAGTGCAGGAGCCTGAAGCAGAGGAGGATATCCAGCAGCCAGCCCCGACACAACAATTGCAGGAGCCTGAAGCAGAGGAGGATATCCAGCAGCCAGCCCTGACACAACAAGTGCAGGAGCCTGAAGCAGAGGAGGATATCCAGCAGCAAGCCCCAACACAACAAGTGCAGGAGCCTGAAGCACAGGAGGATATCCAGCAGCCAGCCCCGACACAACAAGTGCAGGAGCCTGAAGTAGAGGGGGATATCCAGCAGCCAGCCCCGACACAACAAGTGCAGGAGCCTGAAGCAGAGGAGATCTATATTTTAAATATAACTGAGATCCCTGTCGCTCTGCGCACACCACCTAGTCAGCCGACTCCTGCACCTCAATTTAGCCCAACATCTCCGCATCCAACCCAGGAGCAACAGTTTGGGGTCAACTGGGCCACCCAGCAAACTACAAACAAAGACCTGCTAAAGAAGCTGGTAGAAAATATGAGCAGTTTGGCATACCACACCAACCAAATCTACAGGTGTGCCAGCCGACAAAGCCAACACCAAAGGCAGCTTATCCATACAATGGATCTCAGCCACAGTGACATGAACAGATACAATAACCAATATCTGCAAATAATTGAAGCTAATTTGTCTAAACAACAGAGCATGCTGCACATGATGGAGACTCAGGCCCAAGCCATCAGGGAGATGAATGCAACTATAGGCCAATTTTCTCAACCTAGTGGCAATCCATACTGCAGGCAGAAGCAGCAGCTCGGGGGGCACAACCCCAAATACCACCCCTCTTAACTCACCATGTAGGCGGTAATCCCGCAGGTAGAGAGCACCTCATCAGCCACAGGCCAGAGCAGCACCAGAGGGCAGAGGGGATAGAGAGTGATTGGTCCACAAAGTGCCCTAATCCTAAATAGAATGATTACATTACATTGAATGGATTTTTTGGTTGGCTATAAGTATTGTGTTTAGCATTTGGTTAGTACACTTTACTATTTTACATTGTTTTGCAAACAGTTTCCTGCAAAAAAAATAAATATTTTAAGCACATTTAGTAAAATGGTGCAAACGTTACTCACATGTTTTTGTCATTATTAAAACACAAATGATTTAAATTTGTACATTATGTCCTGCTTAAATTAAGAACCGACACTTTAATGCCACATATATCAGTGTTTGGGTACTTGGGGCAGTGTCGAACTTGGGCATTAAGGGCCCACAGGGGAATTGCAATGATAGGGGCCCATTGAAATGTGGTGGCACAAAGATAAGGGCTATAGCCAGCCATAGAAAGAAGGAAAGATGAATAACTGCTCCAGTCACCTCTTCTGAGTCATTTTTCTTTCCCTCTGGCACAATGAATGTAGCATGGGGAACATTTTAGCCAGTTAGTGTTTGCTTACAACTATTAACTGGTCAGTTTTAATGCTAGAATCCATTGCCATAGTGGAGTGATAAGTTGTCCAGGACAATATTGCAGCCTCCACTCAATGACAATCCCCATTCACTTCCCCTCTCATATATCCATGAGTAAGTGTGGCTACTGTACAAGCCGTACTTAGGGTACCTCTGGGCTGCAAGCAAATGTGCACAAGTCTATTGTAAGCCCAGGTCGCGAGTTGCGGTGCTGGCAACGCTGTGGAAACGCTATTGCAAGGACGACTCGTGCCCTTTATGAGTCTATGGAGCTTATTCAGACCCGGTCATTAGCTCTACGAGCTCGCAACCGGGTCGATGTTGCTCCAGTGCGCATGTGCATGACGGAGCCAGCTCCGTCGTGCGCATGCACGAGACCCGGCTAATGACGGGTGATCCGTCGTTAGGGGTCTCGTAGCAGACGGGGCGAGCTGTCGATGTTGAGGGAGAGCTCTCTCCGTTTGCTGGGCGGGCCCGGCCAAACGGAGGCATTCTTGTCGGAACGCTTGCCGTTTGGGGGCGGCCCCACTGACCTCATCAGTGATGTCAGTGGGGAGCTTCCTGCTCAAACAGAGCAGGAAGCTCCCTGGGGCTTAAGGTTGACGAGACCCTACCTTAGGGTCTCGTCGTAAGCCCTGATGGTCGCGATGGTCTTGACCATCGTGACCATCACCCTTAGCGGTCATTAGAGCTGTGGGTGTTAACCCACAGCCTAACGACCGACATGGAGGCGGCCGTTCGGGATGCAAGCGGCCGCCCTGTTTCAGAACTACCGCTTGCATCCTACGACCGCCTCTGAATGAGGCCCTATATTCTTTATCAGTAACATGGATATAAATATCAAGAAATCCAAGACAAAATACAAAATTACCATTTTGCTACCTGGACATGTTGAAGGATGGATGTCCATGAGTGTATAAAGCAAGTCATATACTTATAAACAGGATCAAACAAATTGTTAAAACAGAACGATTACACGTTTCATAGATAACTGCTTTAAACACTGTGGCTGTGCATTGGTTGTTTTCATACAGTAGATATTTGCAGCAGAAGGATTGCACATGGGGAACGTCCTACATGGGTACTGTGCAGAATAGGACACCATTTGGCATTTTGCAACTCATTTGTGCAGTAACACTGGCTCTGATTCAGCAGGGATCGCTATTCAGCTTATACACACGTATCACAGTTGCTAATATCAATGGTGATATGTAAATGTTTGCATTCGTATTGCAATCGCAGCCTGACATAAGGACGCCCACTTCCCCTTACTCACATCCGTATACTAAGCCAACAAAGTGAAACAATCAATAACATCGAGTAACATTGGACCCATAAGCACAATAAAGGTAGGTCAGACCTTACTCAGGAATTGCTAACTTCTGCGCACGCTATGAGGCCTCATGATGCATCTGGTATCGCAGTGGATAATTTATGCATGCCCCTGAAATGGCGTGTGAATGCACTGGCACATCTGCAGTCGCCCAATCACCCCCCACAAATGGTACTTCCTGTCAGTCACTCTCTCATGGGTCTGCGTATCCTCTGCGATCGCAGTCCTGATCGCAGCATCTGGTTCGCGCAGTACGATGCATGCGCAGTGCAAATTAATTGGCTGATTGCATGCGTATAAGCAACTGCGATCCTTGTTGTATCAGGCCCATAGTTATGAAAGGTTACCTGGGAGAAAAGGAGACCATCTAAGAATACAGCTGCCAGTATTAAAAGCAGAAATTTGGTGACAAGTGGAATATTGTTGCATTAAGGAGTATAGAATGGGAAATGCAGTGTTTCTTCAGGGTAGAAGAGACGGCCCTCTTAGCTAGTACTGCAGACTACCCATACAGCTCCTCATGTGTGAGTCCACACACACATCAGCTCCCTCCTGCCCTGCATGCATCCACGTTACTTAACTGCGACTGCACTTTGTTAGTAGCAGTGAGCGGCACACTTAGGACCTAATTCAGAGTCGGTCGTTGCGGCCGCACGGTCGTACGCCACCGATGTTCGCTAAACTGCGCATGCGTAAAGTTCGCAATGCGCGTGCGCAAACTAGCCGCTACGATCAGAAATTTCTCCCTCCTTGAACACAGCCAGGTCGGTAGTTTGAGTGACAGATTGAGGCGTTTGTGGGTGGTAACAGGGGAAGGTGCTTGAAAACGGGGGAGTGGAGATCCGAACGCAGGCGTGTCTAATTATGCGAACGGCGTTTTATGGGAGTGCATACGGTTTATGGGAGTGCATAATTAGCAAAGTAGCGTCATGGCACATGTGACATGGGAGGTTTTTTCACTGACATAATCGTAGAGCTTAAGAGAGGGTATGGTCAACCTTAAGCTCTACGACCAGTTCCGATGGTTACCGATGCTCGCGATTAATCCTTATATGCCCGGAGATGACGTGTAATGCGTATGAGAAGGGGGCGTATTTTTTGTCATCCGACCGCTTCCTCCCCTTGGTCGGCCAGTAACCGATCCGAACTAAGGGACGCAACATGCGAGTGCATCATTTGCATATCCGGCCCCTTTTCCCGTACGACCGTGCGGCCGCAACGACCGACTCTGAATGAGGTCCTTAGTATCCAGCAGAGTAGATTATCACCCTGGGGATCTGATGATTTTGGTTTTGGTTGGTGGGGTGTTTTGAGACAATCCCCCCCCCCTTAATTTGGCTCCTATACAGTAAATGGTCAGAACACACCCTTATAGTCAGATATCGCCCTGCACACTTGCCTCGGTTATTCCCCGGCTCTCCTGCCGGCAGTGTCACAGAGTCTGGCTGGTGCACTGCGCTTTCTGTCCTTTGCGCTGTCTGTTCCAGGCTGCTGCTCTTCAGCTTCTTGGCCAGGTCCATTAATTTTCATTGCGTAGTGTGGCAGTATCACCAGAGATGGCGTTGGTGAGCAGCAGATTCTGTGTGGGATTGGAGAGATCCTCCCACACAGGTTTGAAATACTGAGTGGTGATACACCTGCCAGGGGGAGAGAGCTCAGGTGTGAGCTAATGAGAAGGCCGAGCAGTCAGGCTGCTGGGGACAGTCTAGGGGAGACTGTAGCAGCCAGGAGAGCCCAGTGAAGCTAAGCGAGCCATTGGGGGCCAGGAGGCCTGAGTCCGGATCTAGCAAGAGGCAAGGGGGGACCATCAAACTCTCAGACTGTGGTACTATAAAGCAGCGAGGCTGCTGGCTAAGGAAGCTATATCAGGCCAGGAGGCCAGGGTCCAGTTCTGCACGTGGCAGGAAGGACCCCCATTTACAGAGACTGTGTTGGCAGACTAGTTGCACCCTTATAGAGAGGGCTCAAGAAGTGAGCTAGATGCCCTAAACAGGGGGTAGGTTGTTTTGCTATTTTCTGTTTGTTATTTTCTGTATCCTGAATTCACAAGCTGGAAGTAAAAGCATCATTTGTTTACTTGAAAGCCGTGTGTGGACCCTCAATAAGCACCTAAACATTGCACCCATCCACCCTCTGCCGAGCTAAATACCCCAAGTCATCACAGTAGGCATAGCAGTGCGCAAACTAGCAATTGCGATGGAAACTGCATTTGCAGAGGCCTCGCAGACTGTTAATAGAGTAATTGACAGGAAGTGCCGTTTGTGGGTGGAGACAGGGGGGTGGTCGGGTGAACACAGGCGTGCCAGTGCATTGCAACGCCGATGCATGGGCATGCATAAATTAGACACTGCAATCATATACATAGTGTGAGGTCTCATAGTGTGCAGGGCAGTTAGCAATTCCACAGTAAGCACTGGTCAACCGCTAGTATGCAAATGTATCTGAACCTTTTCAATGTTACAATGTGTATACAGTACTTTCCAGGAAGTGCAATTAGCATCAAAACCTGTGTTGAGACCATTAGCAGGTGACAGACATCACATAGTGATTGTTTGGCTGTGTTAAGGCCCCCATACATCAGAGATTGATTGCAGCAATCGTGCAATTTGCAATCGATTGTGTATAAAAATCTTTCCCTTTTAAAATCGATTGCAGATTGCAGAATTGCCAAAATCGATTGAAAAAGGGAAAGATTTTTATACACAATCGATTGCAAATTGCAGGATTGCTGCAATCAATCTCTGATGTATGGGGGCCTTTAGTAGTAGGAATGGTGTAATGCATATGTTCCATTATAAAACAACTCTGCTTTTGCATACTTTTGATCCTTTTGTTTTCAATTCTAATTGTTTAAGTTACTTGCTTTACATGGTTTTTTTGGTTATTTTTACAAATGTTTATTTTTTTACATGAGGACATCATATCCCATCAGACCCCCACCACTCCTCCCCCTCCTTGCCCTTACCACCCCTCCCCTTCTGTCTCACCAACTCTGACTTCTCCCCTGCTTCTGGAGAGGAAGTCATGGCCCTCATCCGGTCCTCCCCTCCTTCCACCTCCCCTCTTGACCCTATCCCTTCCCATCTCCTCTCCCACCTGTTTCCTTCTGCCTGTTCCCATCTGGCTCACCTCCTTAATCTCTCCCTATCATCTGGCACTGTCCCTTCTGCATTCACACATGCTCTTGTCTCCCCCATTCTTAAAAACCTACCCTTGATCCTAACATACTGTCCAACTATCGACCCATCTCTCTTCTCCCTTTTGCTTCCAAACTCAATGAGCGTATTATCTACAACCGCCTTACCACCTTTCTTTCCTCCCTCCCACCCCCTCCTTGACTCATTTCAATCTGGCTTCCGATCTCTCCACTCCACTGAAACTGCCCTCACAAAAGTCAGCAATGACCTCCTTGCTGCCAAATCCAAGGGCCACTACTCTGCTCATTCTCCTTGACCTCTCTGCTGCATTTGACACTATAGACCACCCCCTCCTCCTGCAAATCCTTTACGCTCTCGGTTTACGTGGCACTGCCCTCTCCTGGCTTTCCTCCTACTACTCTGATCGTTCCTTCGATGTGTCCTCTCATGACGTCTCTTCCCCCCCACTTCCACTAACAGTAGGAGTTCCCCAAGGTTCTGTTCTTGGACCTCTCCTTTTCTCCCTATATACATCCTCTTTAGGTGAACTCATTAACTCCTTTGACCTCCAATATCATCTCTATGCTGATGATACTCAAATTTACCTTTTCACCCCTGAGCTCTCCCCCTCGCTCCTTACCCGTATCTCCAACTGTGTCTCTGCTGTCTCTTCGTGGATGTCCCAGCGCTTTCTTAGACTTAACATGTCTAAAACTGAGCTGATCATCTTCCCACCCTCTTCCACTACATCACTTCCCACAATTTCATTATCTGTTGATGGCACAACTATCTCCTCTAGCCCCAAAGTGCGCTGTCTTGGAGTTATCCTAGACTCCTCCCTCTCCTTTAAACCGCACATTCAGCACCTCTCGCAATCCTGCCATTTTCACCTAAAAAATATATCTCCAGGATTAGACCCTTCCTCACCCAGGATGCCACTAAAACCCTCATCCACTCACTGGTCATATCCAGATTGGACTACTGTAACCTCCTCCTAGCTGGCCTCCCAGTCTCTCACCTCTCTCCACTACAATCGGTTCTCAATGCTGCTGCTCAGCTCATCTTCCTCTCCAGACGTTCTACATCTGCTTTCCCTCTCCTTCAAGCCCTACACTGGCACTCCTTCCCCTTCAGATGCCAATTCAAGGTTCTTACATTCGCCTACAAAGCCCTCACCAAATCCTCTCCCGCATACATTTCTGACCTTCTCTCCCTTCACACTCCCTCCGTCCACTTCGCTCAACTGATGCATGCCGCCTCTCTTGCCAACTGATTACTTCCTCCCACTCCCGCATCCAAGATTTTGCCCGTGCTGCTCCCTACCTTTGGGATGCTCTCCCTCTCCCTATCAGACTCTCCACCTCTCTACAAATCTTCAAATGGGCTCTCAAGACCCACTACTTCATCAAGGCCTTTCAGCACTCATCCTAACCCACCTCATGCTCTTCCCTTCCTATCTTCCCCTTCTGTTTCACGCTTGTCTGTCTGCCCCTCCCCTTTAGAATGTAAGCTCTCATGAGCAGGGACCTCTTCCCTCATGTGCTTCTCTTTACATTTTATTCTACTCTTTACTCCCCATTAGGGCACCTAACATGGGACTGCCAACTCCCGGCAGCTTATTGTGAGTGCTTTAATCACTATTTCAGCAATGTATATAAGTCGTGTCCTTGTCCTGAACTATAATGTACTGTAAGTTACTTGTTTCTTGTTCACCTATTAGTTCTATGTACCATGTAAAGGCGCTGCGGAACACTTGTGGCGCCATATAAATAAAGGATAATAATAATAATAATAATAATGTGTTTATAGTGTAGTGTAGTGCAGTGGTGGACAAGCTGGGCACCATGGCATCCTGGGGTGTCTCGGGACACTTGCAGGGGTGCCTGAGGTTGGTGGTCTGGCACAAAATGCAAAAAATGTACTATGTAATGTAAATATCTGGACAAACAGAATGACAAACCTGTCCACCACCACATTCTGTAAGTGAACTGAAGATTGACAGGGAAGCATATTTAATTTCACTATACTACATTTTTATCAAAAGATATCACTAACAAACTTAAACTTAGGGGTGCTTTGAATACATTGCTAAAACTAGTGCACAATAATTCTTTAAATGTTTTTAATCGCTGGTGTACTGTGTTATAGTGTAGTACCAGAGGCATGTATACCAAACTAACCTTCTTAAAAACAATTGTGAGCTTGTCTATATTAAACGTCATGAATAAATACATTTGCATATATGTACGTGTTATGTTAAAAAATGGTAAGGCTTAAAATTGCATTAACATTTTTTTTCATGTATGCATTAAAAATAACAATATATAATTCAAACAAAAATTAGCATTTGCCATTTTATGGCCACATAGACAAAAACATGACATAAACAAACAATGGTTTTTAACATTCTCAAATTTTTTGAATGATTTGGAAGAGGGCCACACTTGCAGATGGGTGATGTTGATATTAATGCGACTGTTGCTGCAACATATGTCCAAACACCACTTCCTACAAAAATAATAAAAACTCCAAATGTGTCTTCAACAACTTAATGAGACCCAACAGAAGACAAGATACCAGTACCAGTCCTTAGTAAAAGAGAGTTGCATAAAAGAGGCAATAGTATCCAGATTTCATAGTAGATAAAGTTCATTAAAGAAAATGGAAAGATCTGGATGTGAAATTTTACAAAAAATCAATATCTGCAAAGACGCTTCACTACAGATTCAGGAGAAGATAAATCCTGGATCTGGGTGGTCCCGCGTGTGCCCTGGCCAGAGCTAGTTTCTAGTTGCCTCTGCCAAAAACCTCCATTCTAGGGCAGGCAAAATTTTAACTTCTTGGGGGTCAAATGTAATATTTCAGGGAGTGGACATCCTGACCTTTTTGCTTGCTGGATTCGCGATTTTGCTCCTGAGTCTGTAGCGAAGCTCACTCCATCTAATTTAAATATATGACAAGACAAATTGTTTAAAAAGCATTAACAAATTTACAAATAACTAATAATTAGATTAAAATATAAAAAAAAAAAAAAGGTAATAAAAAATATAATTAAACAAAATAATCAATAAACACAGTGGTTCACAAACTTCAACCTATGGACCTGACCAAAATAATTACTATAATGTTATCTAGCAGGTATACATGTGTATTCTTTACTCACTGACACATTGCCATATTTACATTTTATAATTAATTTAATAAATGACTCTTAGTTTAATCTTACCGTTTACGCATATAATTAGTAGTATGAAAATTGGAGCTCACAGATTGGATTTTTGGAAAATTTCCAGCCAGATCATTCCATATTCTTTTCCAGGAACTTTGGTCCCACTATGAAACCTGGATAATGCCTCTTGTATCAGCAAATCATTCTCCCTCTTTATAAGACCTAGTACTTGAATCTTGTCTTCATTACAGATTGTTGGGTCTCCATCAGTTGGTACAGACACATTTGGAGGTGATGTTTGTGGATGAGGGATATTTGTTGATGGCCCAGCAACAGGCTCAACATCCACATCTGCAAGTGTAGACATTGCTGCAGGGGCAGCATACAAGTCCTTTCCAAATCCTTCAAGAAATTCGAGAAGGTCAAAACCAGTGTCTTCTTCCATTTTGACCACAAAACAGCTATCACAGAGAGTTCAGAATCCATCTAAGGATTTTTCTTTTATAGTAGGATGTGTACGCGAGGTGCGTAAGAACGTAATTAACATTCGCCTATAAATAGGCAACCCAAGAGCAGGTCCAGCCTTTCAATTGAATGGCAGAGATGCCGCTCATGCGAGTGACTGCTCATCCGTCTGGTAAGACACTTGTGTAGTGAACAGAAATACATTTTGAGACTGTGCAGCATTCTGATATTAAACAAAACTTATACTGTCTCATATGCAGCCATT
Source organism: Taudactylus pleione (assembly GCA_031769625.1). Taxonomy (NCBI): domain Eukaryota; kingdom Metazoa; phylum Chordata; class Amphibia; order Anura; family Myobatrachidae; genus Taudactylus; species Taudactylus pleione. The sequence continues at coordinate 3,843,978 of JAUIMM010000261.1, forward strand.
TTTGTGTAGTCAGCCAATCACAAAGCACCATGGTGTATCTACAGTATGTAATATGAAAATACAGCCAGTGCCATCATGAGAGCCACATGCTTCAGCCGACTTGAACTTCGCCTTCTAACACAAATTATGGATCACAGGCTGGGGCATGCACCACCATATGTGTGTAACCGCACAAAGATGCAGGCGTACCGCGAGGTGCATAGGTGCCTCTGGCGCTTTGGATGCAGATGCACAGTGATGCAATTAGAGCTTCGGTGGTCGGATCCTGAGATGCTGCCAGCCTGATGTCCTGGCACAGTTACGGGCGATCAACGTAGAGTAAGTATGAGTAAATATGTGTATGCAAGTAAGTTAAGTATGCATATATCCATGTTTAATCGCAAAACATATGGCTTGCAACTGCATGCATGTGTGGTTGTTAGACATGTGGACATCTGTTTGGTACAGCCATTTTGTTTAATTTGTAGTGCATTGTGATTGTTTGGTGAGTATATAAGTGTATCTCTCTCTATTTGTTATTAAAAATGTTTTAATTACATTATAATCATGTCCATTGTTGTGTTTTTTATGTTAATTTTAATTGTTTACATATCTTTTTTCAAAGGACAACAGCAAGCTCTTCGAAGAAGATGCCGAAGAGTGGATCGAGCAATATCGCCATCCCCTCCACACTCCCCCTCCCCTGAACAATCCCATTCCCATAGCCACTCCCTCCCCCCTGACCAACATCATTCCCCTAGCCACTCCCTCTCCATTCCACTAGCTACTTTCTCTCCCCTGTTCAACCGCATTCCCCTGCCGAATCTCAATCATAGGGGGAGTCCTGCTTTGCCACATCCTCAACCCCAGGGCAAAGTGGCATAATGGTGAACTGATGAATGTTGAGCAAGGTATATGATAAAGTAGACATAATTAACCTTAGATGTGTAATTAATTTTAGTATTTGCAACATTTACAATGTTAACCAGGCAAATCCTTGAATTGCTTCCAAACAGGCCCCTACAAGGCAGCTAGTCACTCACACTGCAGTTTGGGTGGTCTGAAAGGGAGAGTGCAGGACCCATTATGCACATGTGATTAACGTATATAACATATCCTGAGATGAACATACATCTCAGAATTGAGGCCATACTATTTTGTCATGTCATAATTTCATTGTTAGGGCCACATTTATCTTCTAGTCTCAAACATTCTTGTTGTGTATGTGATTGGTGCTCCAGTTAATCAGCTGATAACTTTTTTTAAAGTCATATGCAACTTTTCTAAAAATCAAAAAGTTTCATGCATGCAGGTACAAGGGCCAATGGACCTCATTCAGAGTCGGTCGAAGCGGCTGCACGGTCGTACGGGAAAAGGGGCCGGATATGCAAATGATTCCCTCGCAAGTTGCGTCCCTTAGTTCGGATCTGTTACTGGCTGACCAAGGGGAGGAAGCGGTCGGATGACAAAAAATACGCCCCCTTCTCATACGCATTACACGTCATCTCCGGGCATATAAGGATTAATCGCGAGCATCGGTAACCATCGGAACTGGTCGTAGAGCTTAAGGTTGACCATACCCTCTCTTAAGCTCTACGATCATGTCAGTGTAAAAACCTCCCATGTCACATGTGCCATGACGCTACTTTGCTAATTATGCACTCCCATAAACCGTATGCACTCCCATAAACCGTATGCACTCCCATAAAACGCCGTTCGCATAATTAGGCACGCCTGCGTTCGGATCTCCACTCCCCCGTTTTCAAGCACCTTCCCCTGTTACCACTCACAAATGCTTCATTCTGTCACTCAAACTACCGACCTGGCTGTGTTCAAGGAGAGAGAAATTTCTGATTGTATCGGCTAGTTTGAGCACGCGCATTGCGAACTTTACGCATGCGCAGTATAGCGAACATCGGTGGCGTACGACCGTGCGGCCGCTTCGACCGACTCTGAATGAGGTCCAATGTCACTGACACCGTGTGGGAGGGCACATCATCCACAGCATAGTTGGTACACACTGGCTGATGCAGATGAATGTTATATTTATGTGTTTGTTTGCTGTGGTATAACAAGTGTGCAAATATGCTGATGTCCTTATTGTTTTTATTTTTAATTTCAGATCCAGAACGTCAGAGGCGCTGGGATGAGGCCATTCGGGGGGAAGTTGGCCAGATAAAAAATTGCCTAAACAAAATGATAGGGTCTCTGGACCGTTTTTTAAATGTCTTATAGTTTTTTTTCTTGTTAATTCATTAACAAGTTTTATGTTAAAAATAAAAGTTAATTTTGGTTTGCAAATACAATGTGTTGTGTAATTATTATTACACATTACTTTATTATAATTTTCAAATTATATATCTATATATACCTTTTGTAAATTAGCCAGAACAAAAGTACAATTAGCATTCATTGCAGGTGCACAACAAGCAATCATTAGTATCAGAACATCGATTGCTGTGGAAACTGCTTTAGCTGCATTTGCCAGTAAATAATCGGTGATTGATTGTGTGCGCTTCAGCTTCCTATTGTAATCGCTATTATATAATGAAGGGACGTGGGCGGCTTCATTTGCTGCTGTGCGTCTTTATTATTCACTGCGGTCATATTGTGGTGGCAGTCATCTGCATGTTCTCGCATGCACAGAATACGTGCGTTCGCAATTTTGTGAACCAAGCTGAATCAGTCCATTGATGTGATAAAATTATTTTAATTTGTCCCTGCATAAATTGACTTTAATGGGGTTTTAGCCATTTCCTAGCTTTAATTATTACAGTACGTGACACATCATAAAAGATCTTTGGTTCAGGGTGATGTCATAGAAACAGTATATATTAGAAGCTTGTGTATTGTAACATTTATAATAATAATAATATTGCTCAGGTCGGGCACAGGAACCCCAATTCCGACAGCAAGAGGTAAGCAGTTGTTTTAATTATTTTTTACTAAGCAGAAATAATTTTGGGAGGGGGCACTATAGAAATGTTAGACATATGTACCTATATATCTCAGCAGATATCAGGACACACAGTACATAATACACAGCTTAATATACAATACAGCAAACATTAGACAGCACTATGATAACCTGTGTCTAGGGGTTAGGTATATATGGTGATAATTATTATAGGGACAACTTTATATTTTATTACTCTCTGACTGACCTTGAAAAGTATATCAATTTTTTTCATTACACAGGGGATTGGTACAGTTATTAAATAAGTGTATTAATCAGACAACAGTGGCCCAAGGCATTGCAGGGTACATCAGCTGACATCGACGCACTTGGGCTACTTCTGTTTAGTAGAGATTGTGGCTGGGGTCTGGCTTTCTGTGCCCAGCGACGGGGGGGGGGGGGGTAGGGGCACAGCCATACCGGGCCCCGAGATTTGAGGGGCCCACAGACAATCCTGGTTGTAATGCCGCGGGCCGTAGCAAAGAAGGAGGAGATGATCCGAGCCTCCTCCCCTCTCGTCTCTGACCCTCCCCTCCTCTTACCTTCTTCTCCTCTCATAGACTGCAGTTGCCGGGGCCTGACGTCACACTGTAGTGACCGGCTGAGAGGTAACCTGTGCTACTGGGCTCTGGCTTTGCCCTGCTGCGGCCAGAAGTTAAGTATACTCCCTGTTTTTTTGTTTTTTTTCTCTTTCTCTCCCCTGCCCTCCTTACTGTATCCCTCACTGATACTTTCCCTTCATGTCCCAGTAAACCCTTCCAACCCAAATAACCCCCTTTACCCTCCTATAGAGACCTCGCTTACCCTCTGCCCCTTCACTACCTGCTTCTCCCGTAACCCACTGCCTCTCACCCTCTCCCTTTCACCTGCTATCCATTACCCTTTGCCTTTCCCTGTCACCCACTGCTTCTCCCTGTCACCCTCTCTCTTTCACCTTTACTGTGTCCACCTTCTTGTCCACCCTCTTCCCATTGTCTTCCTCTCCCTGCCACCCTCGCCCTTTCTTCCTTACCCTGTAATATACTGATTCTCTGTGTCATCCTGTTTCTGCCTGTTACCCTCTCCCTGTCATAAAATGCTTCACCCTCTGTCTATCCCCGTCACCCTCTCTCTCTGGTCAAACCTCTGCTATATGACAGTCACATTGGTTATATTCCTTTGCAAACAGGCGTCCTCCGAACCATGTGATCTTCCTCGTGAAAACTGAATACCAACTGCATTCTAGTCTTCAAAGGTTCCCCATTGCAGAGAGGTAAGGCAGACTCTCAAACGACTGGCCTGTACCTGCAAGGGACTTGGGGATGGGGGGGCCGGCCTAAAATATGTGTGTACTGGGCCCCATCATTTCTGTTGCCGGCCCTGGCCTCAGTCACATAAATGTGCCCGGGTCTGGTTACCATCAATAGCTAGCTGGCCCTGGCATTTAGGGCCTGATTCAGAGCCGGACGCTCTGACCAGAGCGCTCGCTCTGAATCAGGGCCCTCCTCCATTAAAATGGAGCGTCCTCCTGAACGCTCGTATAGCTGTGGGTGACCACCCACAGCATATACGAGCGTCCAAAAAGATGGTCGCGATGGTCTTGACCATCGCGACCATCGGACTTGCGGCGGAGACCCTGCGGTAGGGTCTCCCTGCCACAAGCCCTGGAGTGATTTTGGCTCTATCAGAGCCAAAATCACTCCCACTGACATCACTAGTGATGTCAGTGGGGCCGGCTTCAGACAGTAGGCGTTCCCATGGGAACGCCTCCGTCTGGGAGGCACACCCCCGGCACGCCCACCAAAGGGGGCGTGCTGTCAGTCACCATCGACAGCACGCCCCCTTTGGTGCGAGACCCGGAGCGACAGCTTGGCTGTCGCAGTCCGGGTCTCGCGCATGCGCACGACGGAGCTCCCTCCGTCGTGCGCATGCGCAGTGGGGAACATCAACCCACTTGCGAGCATACTGCCGCTTGCGAGTGGGTCTGAATGACCCCCCTAGTCCATAGACTGTATAGAAATTAGGAAGGTGTGCCATGCTGTCTTATTTTACTTATAACATATATACTCATGTTACACAGGTCTGCTGTTTTTATAATTGTTTTAAATGAGGAATTAAATTAGTAATTGATATATATAATACGAATGAAGTTTATTCTCACTTGTTTCTTTCTGCATAGATATTAATAAGATCCACATATGGAGCTCATCGTGCTGGTTGCGGTTCTTATTCTCATACTGCTTTCTGTGGTTGTTGTGATCTTCGGCATTTGCTACTGGTATGTAATATACTAATATCATATACAAGGTGTTAGATGTACCTAGCTAATAGGTGTATTATTACTTTACAGTATTATTATCATTACACAATATAACAATCATATATATTCCAGTTACACAGCTCTGCTGTTTTTATAATTGTTTTAAATAAGGGATTGATATGTGTAATATGGCTGCAAATTAAATGAATTTTATTCTCCTCACTTGTTTCTTTCTGCATAGATATCTGTAAGATCCACATATGGAGCTCATTGTCCTGATTGTGGCTCTAAGACTCCTGCTGATTTCTGTGGCTGCTGTGATCTTCGTCATTTGCTACTGGTATGTAAGTTGCTAATATCATGTACAGAGTGTTATATTTACCTAGCTAATAGGTGTATTATTATTATACAGTATTATATAAGAAACTGTATTTTGATATGATGGGGACCTGGGCAAGTTATACTTGGGAATGTGGTTACTTCTATAACATGTGACTTGCAGTGTTGTCATTATGCAGCAATACAGGGAGGACAAAGGCTGATTGTCTCTGTAATATATAGTTACCAATATATAGCTGGGAGAATATCTGTTCAGTGTATAGTTGTAACTAGGGGTGAGCGGGTTCGGATTTCTGAAATCCGAACCCCCCCCGAGCCCCCCCGATCCGAGTCAGGCTCGACTTTTCCCGCCTGACTCGGATATGAAATCGAGGCAAAACGTCATCATCCCGCCTACTGGGTCTCGCGGGTTTTGGATTCTATATAAGGTACCCGCGTCAGCGCCATTTTCTCACTCGGCTGTGGACAGTGAAGAGGGAGGGTGGGAGTTAGGGCTTGCTGGGCTGTGTAGTGTAGTGTAGTGTTGTGCTGTGCTGTGCTGCTGTTGTCCATAGGGGCTGTGTCCACTCCTCCAAAGTCCATAGGGGCTGACTGTACTGTATTGTGCAGTCAGTTGTCCATAGGGGCTGGCTGTGTTGTGCTGTGCTGCTGTTGTCCATAGGGGCTGTGTCCACTCCTCCAAAGTCCATAGGGGCTGGCTGTACTGTGTTGTGCAGTCAGTTGTCCATAGGGGCTGTGTCCACTCCAAAGTCCTGTGCAGTGTCCCAGTCCTAAAGGGGTGCTGTAGTGTTGTCCAGGGGGTGCTCTGTCCATCAGGGGTGCTCCCCCCAAGTGCAAAAAAAATAAATATTTTTTCTGTGTTTGTGAATTGTGTGCGCAGTAGCCGCACGTGCATCAACAAAGTAGTGCCAAGTGTGTGCCTGTGTCATAAGTAAAGGGCCGGCTGGCTTGACCGTTAAAGGGTGTTGTAACCCCTAAAGTGCACTCCAAACAAAATAAAAAAATATTTTCTGTGTTTGTGAATTGTGTGCATTGTGGCTGCACGTGCATCAACAAAGGAGCAGCGCCAAGCGTGCGCCTGTGTCCCATAGGTAAAGGGCCGGCTGGCTTGACCGTTAAAGGGTACTGTAACCCCCAAAGTGCACTCCAAACAAAATAAAAAAATATTTTCTGTGTTTGTGAATTGTGTGCACTGTGGCTGCACGTGCATCAACAAAGGAGCAGCGCCAAGCGTGCGCTTGTGTCCCATAAGTAAAGGGCCGGCTGGCTTGTCCGTTAAAGGGTGTTGTAACCCCCAAAGGGTACCCCAAACAAAATAAAAAAAATATTTTCTGTGTTTGTGAATTGTGTGCACTGTGGCTGCACGTGCATCAATAAAGGAGCAGCGCAAAGCGTGCACCTGTGCCCCATAAGTAAAGGGCCGGCTGGCTCATTTCTTAAAGGGTGGTGTAACCCACAGAGTGCACTAGTCTCCAACAAAAATAAAAAATTATTTTCTGTGTTTGTGTGCGCCTTAGCCGCACGTATATATCAATATAACATAAATGGAGGACCAAACTTTCTCCGATAAAAATAAAATAGGGAAAAATCAAGAACCACTTCCTCCTAGTGCTGTTGCTGCTGCTGGGAGTTGTTCATCATCCCAGAGAGGAAGTACGAACACCACTACTTTTACTAAACAATTGACCCTCCAACAGTCCTTAGCGAGGAGGATGAAGTACGACAGCAGTCATCCTGAAGCAAAACGTATAACTGAGGCCTTGACTGCTATGTTGGTGTTAGACGTGCGTCCGGTATCTGCCATTAGTGCAGTGGGATTTAGACAATTGATGGAGGTAGTGTGTCCCCGGTTCCAAATCCCGTCTAGATTCCACCTGCATCCTCAAAGCAGCAGCGACAAGCGTGCGTCTGTCTGTTAAAGGGTGGTGTAACCCTCAAAGTGCGCTCCACAAACAATAAAAAAATTCTTTTTTTTCTGTCCTTGTGAATTGTGTGAGCTGTAGCTGCACCTGCATCCTCAAAGCAGCAGCGACAAGCATGCGTCTGTCTGTTAAAGGGTGGTGTAACCCTCAAAGTGGTATGTATGTATTGGACCAGCCAGTGTGCTGCCTGTGTTATAGTCATGTCTGTGTTACTGTGCTGTACTGTAATACAATATGCTGCTCTATAATATAATGTCATACCTCCCAACTGTCCCGATTTTCGCAGGACAGTCCCGTTTTTTTGGGAGCTGTCCCGCCCGCGGGTTGCAGTGTCCCGCGGGCGGGGGGAGGTTGGGAGGGAGATCTACTCACCGCTGCTGTGCTTATCTGCGCACACAGCGGTGAGCTTGCTGCGCTGTGCGTGCACCACACCCGGCTAAAGATCCATGCTGTGGGCGGTCTGCCATCTGCGACAGGACTGGGCACGCCCATCAGCGTGATGACGCCGGGACGTGTCAGCCGGCCACGCCCACCCTCCCGACTACTGACCACAAGCTGCAGAGAGCTGTAGGGGACCTAGCAATACAAAAGATGCTCGGCCACGCCCCCAACCGATGCCTGACTACGAGTTTTATTCTCTGCTTTCCCGGGGCTGGCTGTAACCATGTGGTATACTTGGGTGACCTACCTGGCATTTAGGATTTTAGATTGAGATTGCAGGTAATAACTATTGGTGTAAAAGGGTCAACCATGTATTTAAAAGGAACAAGGTATTGAAAATTAAAAAAAAATTTAGATGAAGGATGTTCATGTTTTTAATATAAACATAAACATCCTTCATCTATTCATTTTTTTAATTTTCAATACCTTGTTCCTTTTATTATTATTATTATTATTATTATTATTATTATCATTTATTTATATGGCGCCACAAGTGTTCCGCAGCGCCTTACAAAGTACATAGACAAAAAAGTAACCATTGACTTACAATACAATACAATACAATACAGGACAGGACATGGATAAACATTGCTATTTTAGTGACATTAACGCCCGCATAAGCAGCCAAGTGTCAGTTGCCCTAGTGGCTAGTAAGAGATAAATTAAATTACAGTAGGGAGAAGCACAAGAGGGTAGAGGGCCCTGCTCGAAAGAGCTTACATTCTTTAAGGGAGGGGAAGACAAACAGGAGTGACACAGAATTGGGTGGGCCGGGAGAAAGGAAGATGTAGCAGCAAGTTAGGATGAGAGCTGAAAGGCTTTAATGAAGTAGTGGGTCTTAAGAGCTCGTTTGAAAGATGGTAGAGAGGTGCAGAGTCTGATAGGGAGAGGGAGGGAGTTCCAAAGGTGAGGAGCAGCACGGGCAAAGTCTTGGAGGCGGGAGTGGGAGGAAGTAATCAATTGGCATGAAAGGTGGCGTGTATTAAGTGAACGAAGAGGGCGGACAGAAGAGTGAAGGGAGATTAGATCAGAGATGTAAATGGGAGAGGAATGGGTGAGGGCTTTGTAAGTGAGTGTAAGAGCCTTGAATTGGGTTCTGAAAGGGAATGGGAGCCAGTGGAGGGCTTGCAAAAGAGGGGAGGCAGATGTAGAGCGTTTGGAGAGGAAGATGAGCCGAGCAGCAGCATTGAGCACAGACTGGAGAGGAGAGAGATGGGATTTGGGGAGGCCAGCTAGGAGAAGGTTACAGTAGTCCAGTCTGGACAAAACCAGTGAATGTACAAGGGTTTTGGTAGCATCCCGGGTGAGAAAGGGTCTGATCTTGGAAATATTCTTGAGATGGAAACGACAGGACTGTGAGAGGTTCTGAATGTGTGGTTTAAAGGAGAGGGAAGAGTTCAGGATGACTCCAAGACAACGCACTTTGGGGCTAGATGAGATAGTAATGCCATCTATTAATAAAGAAATAGTGGGACATGATGTTATGTGGGAGGGTGGGAAGACTATCAGCTCAGTCTTAGACATATTAAGTTTGAGAAATCGCTGGGACATCCAGGAAGAGATAGCAGAGAGACAGTTGGAGATACGAGTCAGTATAGAGGGGGAAAGATCAGGTGAGGAAAGGTACATCTGAGTATCATCAGCATAGAGATGATAATGGAGGTCAAAAGAGCTGATGAGTTTACCTAGAGAAGACGTATAGAGAGAGAATAGGAGAGGTCCAAGAACAGAACCTTGGGGAACACCTACTGTAAGAGGCTATGGGGGGGAGGAGTCGCCATGAGAGGAAACAGAGAAGGAACGGTCAGAGAGGTAGGAGGACAGCCAGGAGAGAGCAGTGTCACGTAGACCATGGGAGTGAAGTATATGCAGCAGTAGAGGGTGGTCCACAGTGTCAAAGGCAGCAGAGAGATCAAGGAGAATGAGCAGTGAGTAGTGGCCCTTGGATTTGGCAGCAAGGAGGTCGTTGCTGACTTTTGTGAGGGCAGTTTCAGTGGAGTGGAGAGAACGGAAGCCAGACTGAAAAGGGTCAAGGAGGGAGTGGGAGGAAAGAAATGTGGTGAGGCGGTTGTAAACAATACGCTCAAGGAGTTTGGAGGCAAAAGGGAGGAGAGAGATTGGACGGTAGTTAGAGAGAATGTTAGGATCAAGGTTAAGTTTTTTAAGAATGGGGGAAACACGGGCATGCTTGAATGCAGAAGGAACAGTGCCAGATGAGAGGGAGAGATTAAGGAGGTGGGCAAGATGGGAGCAGGCAGAAGGAGAGAGGTAGCGGAGGAGGTGGCAGGGGATAGGGTCGAGAGGAGAGGTGGAAGGGGGGGAGGACTGGATAAGGGCCTTAACTTCCTCTCCAGTCACAGGGGAGAAGGATGTCAGAGTCTGTAAAATGGATGGGGAGGGGTGATCCGGGAATGGAGGAGGTGGAGAGCTGGGGGACTGGTTGGATATGATGTCCTGACGTATGGAATCAATTTTAGATGTGAAATAGGTAGCAAAGTCAGTGGCAGAGAGCAAGGAGGGGAGACGAGGAGGGGGTGGACAGAGGAGGGAGTTGAAGGTGGAAAAGAGACGCTGGGGATTTGAGGACAGGGAGGAGATGAGATTATTGAAATATGACTGTTTAGAGAGGGAGAGCGCAGCACTATAGGATGAGAGCATGAAATTGAAATGGAGAAAATCTGCCTGAGAGCGTGATCTTCTCCACTGTTGCTCGGCGGTTAAATATATGCCTGTATATATATATATATATATATATATATATATATATATATATATAAATCAATAGAAGAAAACAGCGCCAAATTTGTCCACTCTGTTTAACGTGAAATACCTTTCACAAGTGTGTGTTTTTTGTTTTTTTATATTGGTAAATCTAATAGAAATATAATAGAAATATTATACATATATATATATATATATACATATACTATTTGTATATGTAGCACTCCCTTGATAAGTATAAGGTGTCTGCTTGGTCAACAAAAAATGGTGGCCATGGCTAGGCCACCTTGGTACAGGAAACAATATGACAATATAGCTGACCACAAGCGCCTCCTAGTGCATATACAGTGAACCAATTAAACCTGTGCAAATACAATTTTTTGTGTTTATATCCTTGTCCTTATCCAGGACCGTGACATACAAGTGACTTTGTGCAATAAATACAACCGTGTAATATATATGAATAAATATATTTAAAACTGCATAAATAATGTGCATAAAAATTTTTTCATTAAATAAAACAATTCATAGACAACACACAATGACATAAATACACAGAAATAATGGATAAAAAGCTAGTACTAAAAGATAATAAATAGCGATTTTTAGTGAAAAATAAATATATATTTTCTAAAATAAATCGGATTTATAGCTTATCTTTTCCAGCAGTATTTTGGGAAGAGTTCATAAAGTGCAAGGTCAGGGTCCCAACGCGTTTCGTCCTCTGGACTTCATCAAGGGGAAGTGTATGCATAGAGACAGAGCAGGGTTTATATACCTTAAGTACAGGAAGCACATGTCCTCATTTCGTGACATCATTTCCTGTTACCTATTTCAGGTCAAAAAGCCATATAATGTCCAGATTTTAACAATAAAATTTGTATTATGGCACTCATTATAAACAATATAAAACATAGAAAGCAAATAAATTATGTGAGTCAATGTTTTTCTGCTTCATGATTATAGTTCTGTCCAAGTGGAACGCATGTGAGGCGCACCCCGTCATTTCCGGTCATGTGGTCCGCGGGCTGGTATTGGTTTAACATAATGCCAGTCTAGGTGGAACGCAGGGAGAACACAGGATGAGCGCACCGCGTCACTTCCTGTTCCATGTAGTATTGGGTAAGTGACTACCAGTCCCCATATTACATCACCATTAAATAGCTATTAAGATGTTACTTTTCCATCTCCAGGTCCCCACCGGCGGCCATCTTGGTAGTTCTTTCATAACCTGTGGCAGCCATCTTTGTAGTTCCTAGATGCTATGACCAGTGCCATTCAATAAAGAACTGGGAGGAATTAGCATTCTTATTCTGGGATGCTAAACGTCTTTATTGACCATTAACACGTATCCTGAAAAAGAGGAGAAAATTAAGGCAGACACAAATATGATGAGCTATTTAATCAGAGACTCCATTCCCTGATTGTCAATGCAGAAAGTGAACTATACAAAAAGACAATAGTCTATGGATACCAACTAAATAATAGGTTTATATTCAGAAAAATTACATGTTAGATGGAAAGGTGACTGATGCAGGTGCAAAATTGTAAAACAAGACTCGGAGCCATATCATATTCTATATGCCATTTTATTCCCATTCACAATTTTACTACAACACCTGGTCTTCCTAGGAGGTCCCCCATCCAAGTACTGACCAGGCCCAATCATGCTTCGCTTAGAAGATCAGACGAGATTGGGCATTGACATGTTGGTATGGTTGTAGGTATGTGTTCACTTATGCATAGATTTATGGACTTTGCTCCACGAGGACCTGTAATCAATCGCATTTCAGCTTCATCACCCTCCATATCATAAATAAGAACATGTTTTAATAATAATACTGTAGTCCAAACTTTTGCTTCCTTTTTTTTATCTATAAAGTTGTCTTTAATCGCCTTGGTACATGATAACGTATATTATACCGCTATCATTGTGTCTTAAGTCATATAAAAGGAGCTATTTCATAGTTATCGTTAAACCCCATGGGAAATAAAGTGTTTAATTCGAAGATCCAGAACATTTCACGTTGAGCAAGTTTCTTGCCCAGATCTCCCCCTCTCTCTCCCATGGTTACATGTTCTATTGCTTTAAAGGACAATTCTTCTGGGTTGGATCCATGGTGTGTATTAAAATGTCTTGAGACCATGTGATTTTCTACTTTATTCTTGATATTCCTCACATGTTCCTGCATCCTTAACTTGAGGGGCCTCTTTGTTTTTCCCACATATTTAGTACCACATGAACACTCTAACAGGTAGATCACTGATGTAGAATTACAGTTCATGAATTCCTTTATTTTATATTCCTTCGAATTATCATGATTCTTAAAGATCTTCCTTTGTGGATTCAAATATTTACAGATATTACATCGACCACATTTGTAACATCCAACACATTTTGGTAATGTTCTAATGGGTTCTGTTGTGTCACTTCTCAGGAGACTTGGTGCTAACGAGTCTTTAAGGCTTTTGGCTTTCCTGAACACAGTGGGTGGCTTTGGTGGAATCACATCCTTTAAAATAGGGTCCAACAGCAAGATGTTCCAATGTTTTGAAAGTGTCGCCCTTATCTTTTTTTCCTGTCCACTATAGGTGGTGATGAAGGGGATTATTTTATTTTCTTCTTTCACCTTCTGTTTATATATTAGTAATTCGGACCTCACCAGATTTGTAGTTTTTTGAATTGCTCTCCCAATTATTTCTTCCGGGTATTCTTTATTTTGAAATATTTCTTGGTAGATTTGGATCTGTTGATCACACATAGTTGGATTACTACAATTACGTTTGATCCTGTGGAATTGTGAATACGGAATATTGTCCTTCCAACTCTTCAGATGATTACTTTTATAATGTAAGTAACTGGTTGTATCAACTTTTTTAATGTAGTTACTTGTGCAGATCATCTCATTATCCCCTGTCAATACCAAGTGCAGAAATTCTATGGAAGTTCTATTAAAATTGGAAGTAAATTTCAAATTCATATTGTTGTCGGATATATGTGATAAAAACGATTTAAAATTCTCTTCTAAACCTTCCCAAATCATTAAAATATCATCAATATATCTCTTATAAAAAATGATATTATTTTTAAAAGGATTGTTATTATATACATACTCCTCTTCCCAACATCCCATGAATAAATTCGCAAAGTTGGGTGCAAACGTCGTCCCCATTGCTGTTCCACATATTTGTCTGTAAAATTGGTCCAAAAATCTAAAATAATTATGTTCCAAGATAAAAGCCATTAAATCACATAAAAATTCTCTATGTGTTGGGTTCATTGAAGGGTCTTGATTAAGAAAGTATCTACAAGCGTTAATTCCTTTGTGGTGTTCAATACAAGTGTACAATGATTGAACATCTATGGTAACCCAGGAGTAGCTTTCTTTCCATGCTAGGTTTTCCACTGCTTGTAAAACATGTGTCGTGTCTTTTAAGTACGACTCTAAGTTTTGTACATACTTCTTTAGGAAGATATCAACATACTCAGAAATGTGTGAAGTGAGTGATTCAATTCCAGCAATTATTGGTCTTCCTGGAGGCTCTACCATTGATTTATGTACTTTAGGTAGGAAATAAAAAGTGGGGGTTATGGGACTAGTATTCATAAGGTATTGGAATTCGTTTTTATCTAAAATCTCATTGTGTAATCCAAATACCAATAGTGTTCTTAGTTCATCAATATATTCATTAAGGGGATCTTGTTCAAGTAAGATATATGAGTCCTTGTCCCCCAAAAGTCGGTTTGCTTCTTTCAAATAATAAGATCGATCCATAAGTACTAGTCCCCCCCCCCTTGTCAGCTGGTTTCAAAACAATATTTGTGTTCTTTTTCAGATTTCTTAGTGCCTCTTTTTCACTGTTCTTAAGATTCTGCTTCTTTGTTGGCACAAATTCTTCATCGCAAAGTTCCTTTTTCACCATTTCATAAAATATGTTGATGTGACTTCCTTTGGACTCAATCGGATAGTATTTTGACTTCCCCTTCAGGCCAGATTTAGATTTTTGCATCTCAAAGTTATTTACAATTGCATTTTCCTTCTTTAAGTAATGTCTTTTTAGTGTGAGGTTCCTAATAAATTTATTTAAATCAATAAAGGTTTCGAATTTATTCATATTGCTTGTTGGAGCAAAGTTAAGTCCTTTGCTGAGCAGAGAAATTTCAGGTGGTGTAAGTTGATGTTGGGATAAGTTGAAAATTCCATGTGCTGTTGGATCTAATGGTGTAGGTTTCTTCTTTTGTATGTTCTTCCGTTTGCCCCCTCGTGTTCCTCTTCTTCTCCGATTCTTCTTTTCATTGGTGATGCCAATTTGGTTGTTTCTCTGAAAAAGGGCCTTCTCGTGTGTTGCGGAGTGGGATGAGTTCCTGGGGATAAAAAAATCAGTGTCGCTAATGGAATCCAGCCTTTGTAATGTGTTGAATCTGTTGTTTGTCTGTATTCCTCTGTTGTATGGTGATTCATCCTCATCTTTATGTGCCGATGGCACGTGAAATGTTCTGGATCTTCGAATTAAACACTTTATTTCCCATGGGGTTTAACGATAACTATGAAATAGCTCCTTTTATATGACTTAAGACACAATGATAGCGGTATAATATACGTTATCATGTACCAAGGCGATTAAAGACAACTTTATAGATAAAAAAAAGGAAGCAAAAGTTTGGACTACAGTATTATTATTAAAACATGTTCTTATTTATGATATGGAGGGTGATGAAGCTGAAATGCGATTGATTACAGGTCCTCGTGGAGCAAAGTCCATAAATCTATGCATAAGTGAACACATACCTACAACCATACCAACATGTCAATGCCCAATCTCGTCTGATCTTCTAAGCGAAGCATGATTGGGCCTGGTCAGTACTTGGATGGGGGACCTCCTAGGAAGACCAGGTGTTGTAGTAAAATTGTGAATGGGAATAAAATGGCATATAGAATATGATATGGCTCCGAGTCTTGTTTTACAATTTTGCACCTGCATCAGTCACCTTTCCATCTAACATGTAATTTTTCTGAATATAAACCTATTATTTAGTTGGTATCCATAGACTATTGTCTTTTTGTATAGTTCACTTTCTGCATTGACAATCAGGGAATGGAGTCTCTGATTAAATAGCTCATCATATTTGTGTCTGCCTTAATTTTCTCCTCTTTTTCAGGATACGTGTTAATGGTCAATAAAGACGTTTAGCATCCCAGAATAAGAATGCTAATTCCTCCCAGTTCTTTATTGAATGGCACTGGTCATAGCATCTAGGAACTACAAAGATGGCTGCCACAGGTTATGAAAGAACTACCAAGATGGCCGCCGTCCCTATCCGAAGTATTATAACGATCCATAAATATTGGAAGAACAGTGATGGAATACAAACAGTCAAGGAAAAACATTGAACATCTTATGTTAAGAATGGCAAACCTCTGTTTTCCGATTGACCCCGATTAGTGTTTGACATAGCACTCAAAACCATAAAGACGACTGCTACAAGTGGTAAAAGAACTACAAAAATGGCCGCCGGCTTCATGTAAAAGAACTACAAAAATGGCCGCCGCTTTAATGTAAAAAAACTACAAAAATGGCTGCCGCCTTCATCTAAAACGACCTCATGGTCTACTAATACAATTACAAGCGAGCGACACATCCTCCGGTGGGGACCTGGAGATGGAAAAATAACATCTTAATAGCTATTTAGTGGTGATGTAATATGGGGACTGGTAGTCACTTAACCAATACTACATGGAACAGGAAGTGACGCGGTGCGCTCATCCTGTGTTCTCCCTGCGTTCCACCTAGACTGGCATTATGTTAAACCAATACCAGCCCGCGGACCACATGACCGGAAATGACGGGGTGCGCCTCACATGCGTTCCACTTGGACAGAACTATAATCATGAAGCAGAAAAACATTGACTCACATAATTTATTTGCTTTCTATGTTTTATATTGTTTATAATGAGTGCCATAATACAAATTTTATTGTTAAAATCTGGACATTATATGGCTTTTTGACCTGAAATAGGTAACAGGAAATGATGTCACGAAATGAGGACATGTGCTTCCTGTACTTAAGGTATATAAACCCTGCTCTGTCTCCATGCATACACTTCCCCTTGATGAAGTCCAGAGGACGAAACGCGTTGGGACCCTGACCTTGCACTTTATGAACTCTTCCCAAAATACTGCTGGAAAAGATAAGCTATAAATCCGATTTATTTTAGAAAATATATATTTATTTTTCACTAAAAATCGCTATTTATTATCTTTTAGTACTAGCTTTTTATCCATTATTTCTGTGTATTTATGTCATTGTGTGTTGTCTATGAATTGTTTTATTTAATTAAAAAAATTTTATGCACATTATTTATGCAGTTTTAAATATATTTATTCATATATATTACACGGTTGTATTTATTGCACAAAGTCACTTGTATGTCACGGTCCTGGATAAGGACAAGGATAATAACACAAAAAATTGTATTTGCACAGGTTTAATTGGTTCACTGTATATGCACTAGGAGGCGCTTGTGGTCAGCTATATTGTCATATATATATATATATATAGATTATTTTATGTAGATATATATATATATATATATATATATAGATCAGTGGGTGTAACAAGACACGCCCACAAACAGTAAGCCACGCCCCCGCCGGCGCGCGCCGAGGCGCATTGTCCCTCTTTGCAAATTACAAATGTTGGGAGGTATGTAATGTGCCTCTATTTATTGCTCTTGATAACCATTACTTTCTTGCTATGTGCTGTAACTGACAGTCTTTTCTTATTTTTTAACTTTTAGCAAGAAGCAGCCATCAAAAAGAGAGACAGGTCTTATCCAGGAATCTATACTCATCATCAACCCAGGTAACATTAACTAGATAACAACATGATATTAATGTGTCCTTAGTTATCTTTGCTGTTAGTACATTCTGTGCCCTGGTTTTGCGCATAATGGTGAGGAGGGCACCGGCCCTCTGTAATAGGCTGGGACTCTGAGCACTGCAGGAGGAGAGGGAAGGGGTGGCCGCCACACTGCCTGCATGTTCTATTTTCCTTCCTTCCTGGCTGTCAGGTATCTGCAGTCAGTGGCATGAAGCATGCAGGCAGTGTGGTGACCACCCCTTCCCTCTCCTCCTGACCTCAGAGGCCCAGCCTGTCAATCAGATAAGAAGCTCCGCCCCTCCAGACGAGGAGATGCTGCCAAATTACGTCATGTTAAGAAGTAATGTGTGTGTAAGTGTATATGTGTACTGTATATATGTGTTTATGTGTACTATATATATGTATGTATGTAGGTGCGAATATGTGCACTGTATATGTGTGTGCCTGTGTACGTACATAGGTAGATATGTATGAGTGTATATGTGTACTGTATGTGTGTATAAATGTATATATGTATGAATATGTGTACTGTATATGTATGTGTGTGTATGTATACTGTATGTGTGTGTATATGCATAAATGTATATATGTATGAATATATGTACTGTATATGTATGTGTGTATGTATACTGTATGTGTGTATATATGTATGAATATGTGTACTGTATATGTATGTGTGTGTATGTATACTGTATGTGTGTGTATATGTATAAATGTATATATGTATGAATATGTGTACTGTATATGTATGTGCACTGTATATCTATCTATCTGTGTGTATGTGTACTGTATATCTATCTATCTGTGTATATGTGTACTGTATATGTGTATGCATGAATGTATTTATGTGTGAATATGTGTACTGTATGTGTGTGTGTATTAGGGGTGTGCCCCGGACACTTTTCGTGTTTTGGATCTGGATCTTTCTTCGTGTTTTGGATCTAGATTGGTTTTGCCAAAACCACCCTTCCGTGTTTTGGGTTCTGGGTTTTGTGTTTTGGATCTGTATTTTTTTGAAAAAAAGCATAAAAACAGCTAAAATCACAGAATTTGTAGGTTTTTCTGCCCCTATGCTATTATTAACCTCAATAACCTTAATTTCCACTCATTTCCAGTCTATTCTGAACACCTCACACCTCACAATAGTGTTTTTATGTCCAAAAGGTTGCACCGAGGTAGCTGGATGACTATGCTAAGCGACACGAGTGGGCGGCACAAACACGTGACCCATTTAGGCGTGATACTGCAGTGGCAGACAGGATGGCAGTTTGAAAAACTAGACCCCAAACTGTACATAATGCAAAGAAAAAAAAGAGGTGCAAGATGGAATTGTCCTTGGGCCCTCCCACCCACCCTTATGTTGTATAAACAATACATGCACACTTTAACAAACCAATCATTTCAGCGCCAGGGTCTGCCACACAACTGTGGCTGCAATGATTGGTTCGTTTGGGCCCCCACAAAACAAGCTGGCAATTAATCTGTCCCTGCACAAACTGGCTCTACGGAGGCAAGATGTCATCCTCATCCTCCTCATCCACCGATTCCTCACCCTCTTCAGTGTTGTGTACATCCTCATCCTCACAGAGTATTAACTCGTCCCCACTGGAATCCACCACCACAGGTCCCTCTGTACGTCCTGGAGGCTGGTCTCCCTGGAAGAGCTGATAATTCATTTTGATGAACATCATCTTCTCCACATTCTGTGGAAGCAACCTCCTACGCCTTTCGCTGACAAGGTTCCCGGCTGCACTAAACACTCTTTCGGAGTACACACTGGAGGGGGGCAACTCAGGTAAAATAGAGCCAGTTTGTACAGGGGCCTCCAAATTGCCTCTTTTTCCTGCCAGTACAGGTATGGACTGTCTGACATGCCTACTTGGATGCTGTCACCGATGTAATCCTCCACCATTCTGTCAATGGTGACAGTATCATATGCAGTGACAGTAGACATGTCAGAAATTGTTGCCAGGTCCTTCAGTCCGGACCAGATGTCCAAACTTGGTCCTGCCTGCCCTGCATCACTGCCAGCGGGTTGCTTAGGATACCTAAGTTTTTTCCTGGCAGCCCTAGTTGCGGGAGAAAATGAAAAAGGAGCTGTTGACGTGTCACGTTCCGCTTCGGCTGACAGTGTATTCACCAGCAGGTCTTTGCACCTCTGCAGGCTTGTGTCGGCCGGAAAGAGAGACACCACATAGGCTTTGAACCTAGGATCGAGCACGGTGGCCAAAATGTAGTGGTCTGATTTCAACAGATTGACCACCCTGGAATCCTGGCAAAGCGAAGGAAGGGCTTCATCCACAAGTCCCACATGCCGAGCGGAATCGCTCCGTCTTAGCTCCTCCTTCACTTTCTCCAGCTGCTTCTGCAAAAGCCTGATGAGGGGAATGACCTGACTCAAGCTGGCAGTGTCTGAACTGACTTCACGTGTGGCAAGTTCGAAGGGCTGGAGAACCTTGCACAACACGGAAATCATTCTCCACTGCACTTGAGTCAGGTGCATACCCCCTCCTTTGCCTATGTCATAGGTGGATGTATAGGCTTGAATGGCCTTTTGCTGCTCCTCCATCCTCTGAAGCATATAGAGGGTTGAGTTCCACCGCGTCACAACCTCTTGCTTCAGGTGATGGCGGGGCAGGTTCAAGAGTGTTTGCTGGTGCTCCAGTCTTCGGCACGCAGTCGCTGAATGGCGAAAGTGGCCAGAAATTTTTCGCCTCGATTTCAGATCCGAGTCAGGCGGGAAAAGTCGAGCCTGACTCGGATCTGCCTCGGATCGGGGGGGTTCAGATTTCAGAAATCCGAACCCGCTCACCCCTAGTGTGTATATGTATAAATGTGTGTGTATGTATGTATGAGTGTACTGTATGTGTATATGTAGAAATGTATGTGTGTGCCTGTATGTTTGTATGTATATATGTATAAGTGTATATGTATACTGTATGTGTGTGTGTATGTATGTATGTATACTGTATGTGAGTGTATATGTATAAATGTAAGTATATGTATGTGTGACTATGTTTACTGTATGTGTGTGTGTATATGTGTGTGCCTATGTATGTATGTATAAGTGTACTGTATGTGTGTGTGTATATGTATAAATGTATGTATGTGTATATATGTGTGGGGGCGGGAATGCGTGACATGAAACACTGACATGAAATTCCTGTGTTTTTGCTCACGAACGTGCATCAACCCAGGATTTTTCATCACTGGAAACTGCTCAACTAAAGTCCAGTGACCAGGGGATCCAGCATAGGTAGCTTGCAGGGTTGGACGCAGGTTGCTCCCATGTCACCCTGCAGTGTAAACGGAGCGCCCCGGGCCTCGATGACCCGGGTCATGCTGCATGCTACCTGATTGGCCGGCTTCAGTGACGCTTGGAGATTACATCATCGACAAGCATCCACTGCAACGCCGGAAGACTCGGGTCACTGCAGACCCAAGTCTAGTGTGAAAGGTGCCGACCCAGGCACCCAGACCCAGTTGATGGGTGCTGTGTGGGGAGATCTTTATGGGAGCTGATAGAGTGGATAAGTATTAATGGCTGCTGGGAGAGTGAAATAATAAAGGAATGGAGAGAAATAGGTTATTGTATTCTCAGAGGGGATTGATGGGTTCTTGAAGGAATGGTTTAATAGGGGGTAAATTGATTCATAGATTATTGAGGGGAATGGATGATGGGTGGGTGGGAGATGATGGTTGCTGAATGGCTTAATGGGTACAGACAAGATGGGTGAATGGTTTGCTGGGGGTAAATGGGATTTATAAATGGGGTGGAGGACGATGGGCATACTGGATGCCCTGAGTATATACAGTGTTTAATAGCTATACAGACAAGATGTGTTGATGATTAGGTAATCTAGATTCAATCATTGCTGCAGAATTTCTTATTCTGATGTATTTGCACTAGTGTATAGATAACTAGACCAAGTTGTTAGCTTTGTGGTATGTATTGCTTTTTGTTTAAGGATATGTATTGTTAGCTATTTTGTGTATTGGGTGTTGATTATAATCATTGCATACACATTACAGCTATCATTACTTAGGGGTCATTGTTAGGCTGCAGGCCTTTGGTGGCCGGTGCATAATTTTATACTGTAAGTACACTTTACATTTTAAACCTAATTTTGCCATTATTCCAGCACCAATCGAAGTGAAACAGAAGAACACTCTGGGGCCTATTCATTAACACATAAAATTCGACGGAGGTAATTAGGTAGAACTCGCATGGAGTTCTACCTAATTACAGGAGGAATTCATCATTCCTCCTCTCCATAACTATCTATTCCGAAAAGCTGTCATTTCTGCGATGACAGTTTTTCGGGAAATAGATAGTTTTCCCTCACTACACTGCAGTAATTTTGTGTACCCCCCCAACCCCCTCCTCTCACCTCCCCCCGTCCCGCACTTACCTGTCCGCGCAGCAGCCTCCGGCTCCGTCCTGCTGGTCTGTCATGTGGTCTCCCAGCAGACCACAGTGCAGATTAGAAAAAAATATATTATTATTTTTTTTTTTTTCTAATCTTTATTGTGTTCTGCTGGGAGAACACAGTGTCCGAGCAGCATCCGGAGCCAGAGGACGCACCAGAGCGCCGGAGGGAGACGTCGGGGGATCTGTCCAGCTATAAGCAGTTAAGTTTCACCTGCTATTCGCCACCTCCATCAAATTCCGAAAATACATAATTTTCGGAATTTGATGAATACCATAATTTCCACATCCCCATACTAATGTATGGGGAGTGTGGAAATTGACGCAGGGGAACTTAACCAGGAGATATCAGTAATATCTCCTGCGGTAAGATACTTCATGAATACTAAAATAATGTTATTTAAGGAAAATGTCCTTAAAAACGTTAATTTAGTGTTGATGAATAGGCACCTCTAACTTAAAACTTTCAAAAACCTAAACACTATTAACAAAGTTGGATCAAGAAATGTGAGTTTAAAATCTCTTCACTACAAGCACCTGCTGTCTGCATAACCAGGACATTCATCACTGGACTCCCTGTTTGGTCACTGCAAGAACATAGCACTTGCTATTATTTGAGCTGGCTCTCTGGTTTTCACAAACATTTCAATGCATACTGTATCTGTGCCAAAGTCAGTTTACCTCTTTACACTTAGGGCTCTATTTATTAACATTATTTGACTAAAATAAAGTGAAAAAGGGTGTTTTCACACCCTTTTCATATTATTTTAGTATCACCTATAGTTATTACAGGGCAATTGGAGGAGAATTCGTAAAATTCTACTCCAACCCCTAAGTATCACTTATTTTTAGTAAGCAGATCGCATTTCCCATAATTGTAATGGGAAATGTGATCTGGCCAAAGTTACTAAAAATAAATTGTAAAAAAATATCGGGGAAAGCCCTGTGATAATAACGCCAGGTATCCAGGGTCTCCCCCAGTTACTGGACTCCTGCCCTGCTCTGACGGGGAGAGCAGAGTCAGGAGCCGGTCCCAGTGATCAGCTGTGTGGTCTAAACAGACCGCAAGCTGATTACTGCAAAAAAAAATAAAAAATTGGTAAAATTATTTTTTTATTTACCTGACTCCTGGGACCGGTGATCGGGCCTCCGGTGATGACTCCAGTCCGGTCAGTTGGTCTCCCATAGTGCACTGCTGCCCGGTCATTAGGTGATCGGGTCCCAGTGCAGTATGGGAGATCACCTGACCGGAGGCATGGAGATCATCACCGGAGGCCCGGATCATGCAGGTAAGTGTAATTAAGAGGGGGGGTCCGCGATTGCGGGGGGCAGGGCTTAGCGCCGGGGGGGTAGCAGCGGCGGCCGGTCGACGCATGCGTGGGCACTTTGTCACGGTATTTTTTGCAAAAATACCGTGATAAGGCTCCGAAGGGGATTCGCAGGGACAGTGGGTCTCATTTAGAGCCGCTCGTAAGCAGCTGTTCGCTCGTTCCGAGCGATGTTCGCACATCTGCGCATGCGTACGGTTTGTAATACGCATGCGCGAACCAGTCAGTGCGGCCGAAAATCGTTTGTTCGCTATATAGCGAATGCCTGCTAATTTGAGTGACAGGAGGAGGCGTATGTGGGTGGTAACAGGGGAAGGTGCTTGAAAACGGGGAGTGGAATTCAGAACGCAGGCGCGCTTAAAGGTCAAAACGGGCGTTTTATGGGTGTGCATAATTAATACAGCAGCGTCATTGACCACGTCACTTGGTTGTTTTAAAGTCAGAACTGCTCGCAATATAGCGGTAGGAAAAACCAGCCACAAGAATAGCGAGCAGTTCATACACTGTTCGATGTACTCGATTAATCTATTAAATAGCGGACATGACGTATGATGCGAGCGGCCAGGGGGCGTATTTTTAAAAAAAACGACCGCATGTTTTGTTCGCTCGTTCAGACATAGAGGCGTCAACAGACCGCAAAGAGCGAACGGTTCATTTGAATAGCCACCCCCTTTTTCTGAACGAGCGAGCGCTAATAGCGTCCGGCTCTGAATCAGACCCAGAGCTTTATCGCAAGCTCTGTCCCTGCAAGGGATTTGTAGTAAATCCCTGTGATATTGCCTGAATTCGCAATGCGAATTCAGTCGTTAATATCACACTACAACCTGCATTCAATATGCGGATTGTAGTAAATAGAGCCCTTAGAGATAATGTATTTTTACCTTAGCTCTTTTACCTAGCCTCACATCATATACTTACTAACACAGTGTACTTTAATATTGAATTTCTGCCCCAAGTAAATCTCCACTTTTATTCCATTCACTAATAAACTTGTTATTGTGCATACTCATTTTCCAACACTGTACTTTCACTTGCATTTCTGCAAATCTCCTGCACTTTCTCTCACATTCATACTTCATTCATAGTTTCCAGTTTTCCTCCCCCTATTTACCTTATCCACACCATGACCATGTTTTCTTCAACTCCACCTTCACTCAGTGTCTACCTAATCCCCTGCTTCCATCTTTATCCTTCCCTCCTTGTCTCCTCCACCTCCTCCATTTATCTTTTCTGTCTGCCTTCCTCCCACTCCTCTCCCGTTACTTCACTTTTATTCTCCTCTACCCCAACATGGTCCTACTACCCCACCACTAATCCTTCCTCCCATCCTCCTCTACCTGTCAATTCACCCCAACTCCATCCACATCTCATTAAACTGTCTCCCGGCCCATCTCCTACAGGTTCCCTCCCTAGCACTGGAGCCCGCACTATCACTACACTCTATTAATTTCAGTCTCCTACATTAATCTCACCTCCTTGCTACAGCAACCCTGATAATCTCATTCACATCTCTCCCACAAATGCTGTCCCTCTATCCTGTCTTTTCACCCACTCCCTCCTTGACCCATTTCAGTATGGCTTCTGTTCTCTCCACTCCACTGGAATTGCCCTCATGAAAGTCAACAATGACCTCCTTGCTGCAAAATCCAAGGTCCATAACTCTGCTCATTCTCCTCGACCTATCTGCTGCTTTTGAAACTGTGAACCACCCTGACCTCCTGCAAATCCTCTCTTGGTCTACATGACACTGTCCTCTCCTGGAAATCCTCTGACTTCTCTGGATGTTCTTTCTCTGTCACCTCTCATGACTCCTCTCCCCCCCCACTTCAACTTGGAAGTAGGTGTTCCCCAAGGTTCTGTTCTTGGACCTCGCCTAATCTCCCTCTATATGTCTAGGGGAACTCATCAGTTCGTTTGACCTACAATATCATCTCTATGCTGATGATACTCAGATCTACCTTTCCTCCATTGCCCTCTCTCCCTCTCTCCTCACTCCTATCTCCTAACTGTTTCTCTGCTATCTCTTCCTGTATGTCCCAGATATTTCTTAAACTTAATATGATTAAGACTGAGCTGATCATCTTCCCAAACTCTCAAATAACCTCACTTCCCACAATTTCTTTATCAGTTGACAGCACAACTATCTCCTCTAGCCTTCAAACTACACATTCAGCACCTCTCACATTCTGTTGTTTCCATCTCAAAAATATTTCCAAGATCAGACCCTTTCTAACCCAGGATGCTACTAAACCCCTCATCCACTCATTGGCCATCTCCAGACTGGACTACTGTAACCTCCTCCTATCTGGCCTCCCTCACTCCCATCTTTCTCCACTCCAATCTGTCTTCAGAGCTGATGCTTGGCTCATCTTCCTCTCCAAATGTTCTACATCTGCCTCCCTTCTCCTACAAACCCACCACTGGCTCCCATTCCCCTTCAGAACCCAATTTAAGGCTCTTACACTCAGTTACAAAGCCTTCATCCATTCCTCTCCCATTTACATCTCTGACCTCATCTCCCTTCACACTCCTATCCGCCATCTTCGCTCAACAACTGCACATTGCCTCCTGCCAACTGATTACTTCTTCCGCTCCAAGATTTTGCCTGTGCTGCTCCCTAACTCTGGAACTCTTTCCCTCTCCCCATCAGACTCTCCACCTCTCTACAAATCTTAAACTGGCTCTTAAGATTCACAACTTCATCAAAGCCATCCGGCTTTCATCCTAACCCGCTGCTACATGCTTCTTCCTCCCTGTCTACCCCATCAGGGTCACGCCTGTTTGTCTGCCCTTCCCCATTGTTAGCTCTTATGAACAGGGCCCTCTACACTCCTGTGCTTCTCCTTACTTATACTTTCATCTACTCCTTACTCCCCAGTAGAGCACCTAACACTTGGTTGCTTACTCCCTGTTGCTTATTTTAGTGTTATGATCACTATGCAGCAATGTATATAAACCTTGTCCTACGTTGTATTATACTGCAAGTCACTGATTTCGTATTCACTTATTTATGTACTTTGTAAGGTGCTGCTGAACACTTGTGGCGCTATTTAAATAGAGGATAACAATAATAATGTGTGACGTGTAGGTTTCCATTTTGCAATGAAAAATGCACCCTGACCCCTTTTGGAGCACTAGGCCGAGCCGAGCTCTGGATGAGTGGTTTTAATTGAAGGAGGTTGTGAGTGAAAGACTGGGGTTTGGGCTTGGATTCCACACTTCCATGGCGATCTCTGTTTTCTGATGTGTGTCATAATTTTGTAATGTGGCACTGGTATGTGGCATAATGTATTGGAGGCACTGATATGTGGCATATTGTATATTGTGTAAAAAATATTTTTTAGTTCACTGATGTGTGGTACTGTTATGTGTTGGGGCACTGATGTGTGGTACAACTATGTGTTTGGGGCACTGATGTGTAGTACAATTTTTTGTTAGGGTACTGATGTGTGGCATATTATGCATTGGGGCCACTGATGTGTGACATACTGTGTATTATGGCACTGATTTGTAGCATAATCACGTATTGGGCACTGATGTATGGCAAAACCGCCTTGATAAATAGGCCCCATAGTGCATTAAATTTATCTGTGTATATTATTGTTTATTCCACTAGGGGGCACAAAAATCTATATTCACTTACCAAAAATACTGTATATTCGCAGGGAATATACTCGCATCTCTCAATCATTTAAATGTTAATAATCTTTGCCCTCTGTATGTGCTGTGTTGCAAGATGCCATCTGGAATTATGTGGTTAGGAGAGAAGTGTGTGTGCGTCTTTTACTAATATATTATTTTTTATAGGATCTGCTGCGCTTTGAGAAATCAGAGCGATCCTAATCATTACTATGAGAATTACTGGAAGTGATTTCACTTTACCGTTGTGCTCCCATAGGGAGTAGTGCATAGTTTTATATGTTGACATTGATTGTAGGCCACAAAAGACCTACTGTATATGAATGTTTTTATGACATACTACTATACAATATACAGTACTTTATGAAAACATAATATCACATAAATGGTCTGGTGGATACAGTAGATGTGTCATCATAAGGCCCCCATACACAGAGATTCAAAGTTGGTAAGATGAGTTGTACGATTTCCCTTGAAATTCTTCCCTTGAAATTTTTCATAAGATGTGGTCAAATAGTGTACGACTGATCGTTACAATCAGGTTGTACTCAAAAGATCGTAGATCTTTCTGCAAAACCATCTGATCTGCGATCCAACTAGACGACGGTGGGGATGCGCATCGGGGTCGCAGAAGACTCAAAATACAACTATTTTCAAACGATTGGTCTGTCCAACCTGTAGGAACTGCCAAAATCGTGTTAAAAATCGTCCCGTGTATGGGCACCTATAGTCTTTCAACAATTTTCATGTTGTCAGTCTTCTAATTTGTTAAAATAGAAGGAATGGAATCTGGGGAAAGCTTCTGCACCAGTAAATATTTATTTAGAAATAAGTGTGAAACCCCAATATGAAGAGTAATAAATTCAATATTTATGCGACGTCTGGGGCGTGCTGCCAAGGACAAGATACAACATGTAAGAAAAATAAAAAAGAAGACAGAAATGTCCCTTGGTTGGCGCACTAACAAAAAATGTAATAAAATGTAACTTTTATTAAACAATATTAAAATTGTATATATAATAATCTCTCCAGTGAAATATAAAAAATGAAAAACGTCTCAGTGTGTTAATTATTGAAATGAATAGTGTTATTGGTACACCTGCGCGTGTAATGGTGACACAAAAATGGATATTAATAAATAGAAAATCTTTCACAATTAAGTCATAGAATATATGCAAATCCAAAAATAGCAAATCAAAAAATGCATTTAATTGGGACCAATTATATGTGGCATGCTATAACATCCCTAAAAGTGGGATAATATTCTGCAATGTCCACTGCATGTCAGAATTGCCATGATATGCATGTGAGAAGTGGCCGCAATATACTCATATACCTAGATTGCCACCTGTAACTGAAATGCACATGGAATCTAATACATTTAAACAAGGGTTGACTTAACTGCTGCAAAGCCAACAAATAACTTTTAACATCTAAGGGGCTGGAATTATATTCCGTAAAGACTGACTAATATACTTGTAATTAGTCAATTGGCTCAATTAATATAGATTTCATATCACAAATGTAGGAATAGGAGATTGATATATTATCACCTTATCCCCTCATGTTATTCTACTATGTTTTTGGACATAATTGGCTATTCATTAGGCTGCAGATAAACATGTACATGTGCTGTCTGCAGTGTATTCAGCAAATCTCTGGAAAGAAAGCCAAATCTTCAGATATACAATGTTGCAGTGTCACAGTGTCTTGTTATAATGTTAGCAGCACATGTAGCCATTTAAATCATAAGGGTATTTGCATTAGCTTTGACAATAAGAAAACCCATGCCCAAATTAGGGAGTATCTGGGAAAGAAGCCAAATTTGAACAGCACACATGGTGTGTATAAATGATTCTAAGCTTGCTGCTGTTCATGCAGCTATAAATAAATAGGATCTAACATGAATAGCTGGTAACTTAGTGAGTCTAGAAACAGCTCTAATCAGTCACATGGTATACACTATCTGAGCCTTACACTAGCTCACTAATAATGGTTGAATTCAGCAGTATAAGTTATATGAGTATTAGGTTTGACTTAATTAATATAATATATATGAGCATTACATCAGCTCAATAGAGATAAGTGTCTCATATACACAGCGCATATATCAGGTGAGTACTGAGTGAAGTATTATCTTCTTTTTACATCACATCACATCACTACAGACGTTTGAGCAGTAACATATCTGCTCATGCAGCAGTAAAATCCCTGCTGCTGCCAACGTACGTTTCACAAATGAGAGTTTTTTCAAGGCAACCAGAGCATGTTCTGTAATTAATCTTTATTAGGAGAGGCAGCCTATCATAGCATCCCTCTGTGATCACATGTTATCCTGAGCCTATGATAAATGCAAGGGCACACAAGCCAATCATATCTTGCATAATAGGTCACATGTATTTAAACAGCCAATTAAATCATTTATAGTCCAAAAGTAAAGAAATACAGAGATAGATATAAGAAGAGAGAGAAAGAAGAGAGATGAAAATCATGGAACTGGAACCAGTATAAGATGAGAGATGCAATCTCCGTCATGGATTATAAAAACACAGTTAAAGATTGTAATTGTTACATAGAATACAAATGCTTAGATGATAACTTCATATACCTATATATTATATAAGAAACTAAGGTAAGTAATATAAAAAGTGTGTATATATGCAAATTGCATAGAGCATCCATCCTATGTGTACAGTATATATGAAAAATAAAAATATATAAATAAAATAAGATATATTTAATAAAAAATATATAAAAAAGTGCTAATGCCAAATCATACTAGTATATATGTAATCCATGTGTATATTATTACAACACTGAATAATAATAAATACATATAATAAAGAGAGGGCAAAGAAACACTTATTTTATTTAGTGATATGTGAGCTAATAAGAAAAGTGTGTGCAAAATATTATAATAAAAAAGAAAAATGTGATAAAGAGCGAAAGTGCCGACAATGTGAAATGAAGATGAAAAATCCTCAAATAAATCGTGCCAAAATAAAACACATGTGAGAAATATGTATGTAAGAGAATAAATATGTATACATAAAAAATTATGAAATATAATGGTGAAAGTGCATAAATGTGTTAAAAATCATAGATATATGTGAATACTATGAAATGCATTTCAGTGAAAATATTAGGTGAAAAAGAAAAAAGAATGTGTATCCCTGTCCTATAATATAAATTTCCCAAAATAATTAATAACCAAAAATTATATAGCTATGTGATAATTAGAGAAATGGTAAATAACTATTCCATTCATTTAAACCATTGGGATGCATGCTTTTGTTTAAAAAAATCATTTTTGTCTCATATTTTAACAGTTCATTATCCAAATCTCCTCCTCTTCTTCCCAGTTGAATCTGTTTCATACCAAATGCTCGTAAGCCTTTCGGACTTCCTTCATGAAACTTCAAAAAATGATAGGCTACAGGAGATAATGTCTTGAACTTAAGTTTGTCACTGCTGGCATTTTTAATGCTATTAACATGTTCAAGAAGTCTAATTTTAAATGGTCTTATGGTCTTGCCAATATATTTCTTGCCACATGGGCATATTAGTTGGTTTACTAACCCGGAGGAATTGCAATTGATGTAATTATCAATTTTCCACTTGTGTCCAAAATAGTCAAAAAATTGCTTGGAAGGTGCCATATACTGGCAAGCTTTACACTGCTTACAACTAAAGGAACCCTGAGTTGGAAAACCAGATTTTTTAGGGGAAGACAAGTGACTATGTACTAAAAGGTCTTGTAAGTTGCTTGACCTTCTCCAACTCATCGGCACTCGACTGGGGAGTATTTTTGCCAAATCATGATCAGTATGAAGGATAGGCCAATGTTGTTGTAAGATGGTATTAATTTCTTGCCATTTTTTATTAAAGGTACCTATAAATCTCACTGGTTCCTCACTTTTAGTTTTCATTTTAGGAATCAGTAATGTATCTCTAGCCTGGGTGTGTACATCCTTCTTCACCTTTTTCAATAATCTATTGCTGTACCCCCTTGTCATAAGCCTATCACATAATTCACGTTCCCTTACTATATAATTATGATCTTCAGAACAGTTTCTCCTAGTCCTAAGTAATTCACCCTTGGGGACTCCTTTAATAGTTGCTGGCAAGTGGGAGCTTTTGGAGTGTAAAATGCTATTGGTTGACGTAGGTTTCCTAAAGACATCAGATGTTATTCGACCATTCTCCTCGATCTTGATTGTCAAATCCAGAAAGTTGACAGAATCTTGGCTAACTTCTCCCGTCAATTTTAAGTTGAGATCATTCTCATTAAGTATGGTAATAAATTCCTCTAAGAGATCCCTCTCCCCCTCCCAAAAAATCAGGATATCATCTATGTATCTTAAATAGATGAGAACATGATTGGTATATATCTCATGATTGTCTGTAAAAACGTACTCACGCTCCCACCATCCCAGGTAGAGGCCAGCATATGTTGGGGCACACGCTGTCCCCATAGCTGTGCCTCTAACCTGGAGGTAGAAGTTATCGTTACACGTGAAAAAAAATTTTGTGAGTACAAATTCCAACAAAGAAAGTAGGAAGGTTTTTAATGCCTGATCTCTACTCATATTCAGACAATATCTCACAGCCTCTAGACCCTTAGTGTGATTTATACTTGTATAGAGGCTCTCGACGTCATAAGTTGCTATCCATGTATGAGAGTTAACCGTCAGATCTTGTATTTTTGTCAAAACGTCCATTGTGTCTTTTACATAAGAAGGTAAAGTTATGACGTAGTGTCTAAGGTATTGATCAACGAAAATACTTGCCTTTACCCGATACAATCGGACGTCCCGGTGGCACTAGGGGATCTTTATGGATTTTCGGAAGCAAATATAGAGTAGGTACTCTGGGATTATCTACCTTAAGAAAATTGTAATCTTTTCTAGTAATTACTCCACCTGATAATCCATCAGTTATCAACTTCATGTAATCTTGTAGATAATTTTGTGTGGGATTGAAAGTGAGTTTGGTATAACACTTGGTATCTCCCAGTTGTTTTTCTATCTCATCCAAATACATGGATCTGCGCCATAATACCACGTTGCCTCCTTTATCTGAAGGTTTTATTATGGTGTCACACCAATGGGATACCTGATACAATGCTGTTCTTTCACCTGGAGTGAGGTTGTCTGAATTGCTGACAAAGCCCTGACTAGAAAAGAGTCTTTCAAAATCTTTTGACACTAAGTCTACAAAAACCTTAACTGGAGGACAAATTTTGAAGTCTGGAAAAAACTGAGATTTCGGTAATAAAGTGGATGAATTGAATGGTCTTAAGTCATGACTCTCTTGCTCTTCATTCCCAGATTCTAATTCTGCTAAAATCTTAATCATAACAATATCTTCTTCAGACAAGTTGGTATTAGGAGATTCAGTGAGACTAGTCTGTAGGCCATGTGTATCGCTAAAAAATTTTTTTAAAAGAAGCTTCCTTGCAAAAAGTTGGAGATCTTTTTCACATTCGAATCTATTAGGCAGTCGTTCTGGAGAGAAAGATAAACCTTTAGACAGGAGTGAGATTTGGTCATTAGAAAGGGTTTTGTTGGTGAGATTGATAATTTTAAGGCTGTCACTCATTATTTCCTGTACCGTCGTGTTTCTCTCGGATCCTCCATCCAATCTCTCAAATCTCTTTTTCTTCTTTCCCCCCCTCCTGCCCCTTCTAGTCTTGAATTTGTAGGACCAAGATTGTTCCTGATATCCTTTGGAGTACGATCTAAAAAATTCCTGCCCCTATTAGATAATGATGATTGGGAAGGTCCTTCTCCTTCTGAGGAGTCAATCTCTGAGGTTGAATATTCGATGGGCTTATTGTATCTATGTCGTTGTACATGAGTCTTCCATCGATAGACATTGTCCTGTATAAAATCCGTTTTGTCTCTTTGGAACTTTCTTCTTTTTTTCTCAATTATACCATTCTCAAATTCATCCACCTCCCTTTTGTATTTATTGTAAGTAAGTTGGAATTTTTCTAATGATTCAAACTTTTTAAGCTTATCGCTTAGTCTCTTGATGTCAATTGCATAATCATTTAATAAAAGTTCATCATGTTTAATGAGAACTGTTATTAATGATTTAGAGCATTGGGTGAGAGTATCTTCCCATTCTTTATTTAAATCAGGAGTAGCAAGTTCAAAAGTAGGGAATAGTTTAGGTCTTAAACCTCTTGGGGTGATATTGTTCTTAATATAACTATCAAAAGTTACCCTATTCCACCAGGTTTTGCTTTGTTTAAACAAAAGTTGTTTCAACATCAGAAGATCACTTTGCCAATCCCTCCCCAAGGAGTCTTGTAGTTCTCCATTAATATCAGATATTAGGTCCGAATTATTTTGAAGTTTCTCACGTCTTTCCTCCAAGTCTTTAATTAGACTGAAAGTGGCCATATTGAAAAGTAATAATTACTACAATTAATTACAGCTCAAGAATATTAATAATAGGGTTCTTAGTACAGTTCTGCTCTGGCAAAAGGACAAAAATAAAAAAAATGTATATATAGAAAGTATGAATTTCAACCAATAATAGTATACAGAATATGCCTGTGCAAAGAAGCGCAAGAATGCTGGACTAGCCAGCTGTATAACTCGTTAGAATAGAAGGAATGGAATCTGGGGAAAGCTTCTGCACCAGTAAATATTTATTTAGAAATAAGTGTGAAACCCCAATATGAAGAGTAATAAATTCAATATTTATGCGACGTCTGGGGCGTGCTGCCAAGGACAAGATACAACATGTAAGAAAAATAAAAAAGAAGACTGAAATGTCCCTTGGTTGGCGCACTAACAAAAAATGTAATAAAATGTAACTTTTATTAAACAATATTAAAATTGTATATATAATAATCTCTCCAGTGAAATATAAAAAATGAAAAACGTCTCAGTGTGTTAATTATTGAAATGAATAGTGTTATTGGTACACCTGCGCGTGTAATGGTGACACAAAAATGGATATTAATAAATAGAAAATCTCTCACAAATAAGTCATAGAATATATGCAAATCCAAAAATAGCAAATCAAAAAATGCATTTAATTGGGACCAATTATATGTGGCATGCTATAACATCCCTAAAAGTGGGATAATATTCTGCAATGTCCACTGCATGTCAGAATTGCCATGATATGCATGTGAGAAGTGGCCGCAATATACTCATATACCTAGATTGCCACCTGTAACTGAAATGCACATGGAATCTAATACATTTAAACAAGGGTTGACTTAACTGCTGCAAAGCCAACAAATAACTTTTAACATCTAAGGGGCTGGAATTATATTCCGTAAAGACTGACTAATATACTTGTAATCAGTCAATTGGCTCAATTAATATAGATTTCATATCACAAATGTCATGTAGGAATAGGAGATTGATATATTATCACCTTATCCCCTCATGTTATTCTACCATGTTTTTGGACATAATTGGCTATTCATTAGGCTGCAGATAAACATGTAGATGTGCTGTCTGCAGTGTATTCAGCAAATCTCTGGAAAGAAAGCCAAATCTTCAGATATACAATGTTGCAGTGTCACAGTGTCTTGTTATAATGTTAGCAGCACATGTAGCCATTTAAATCATAAGGGTATTTGCATTAGCTTTGACAATAAGAAAACCCATGCCCAAATTAGGGAGTATCTGGGAAAGAAGCCAAATTTGAACAGCACACATGGTGTGTATAAATGATTCTAAGCTTGCTGCTGTTCATGCAGCTATAAATAAATAGGATCTAACATGAATAGCTGGTAACTTAGTGAGTCTAGAAACAGCTCTAATCAGTCACATGGTATACACTATCTGAGCCTTACACTAGCTCACTAATAATGGTTGAATTCAGCAGTATAAGTTATATGAGTATTAGGTTTGACTTAATTGATATAATATATATGAGCATTACATCAGCTCGTTAGAGATAAGTGTCTCATATACACAGCGCATATATCAGGTGAGTACTGAGTGAAGTATTATCTTCTTTTTACATCACATCACTACAGACGTTTGAGCAGTAACATATCTGCTCATGCAGCAGTAAAATCCCTGCTGCTGCCAATGTACGTTTCACAAATGAGAGTTTTTTCAAGGCAACCAGAGCATGTTCTGTAATTAATCTTTATTAGGAGAGGCAGCCTATCATAGCATCCCTCTGTGATCACATGTTATCCTGAGCCTATGATAAATGCAAGGGCACACAAGCCAATCATATCTTGCATAATAGGTCACATGTATTTAAACAGCCAATTAAATCATTTATAGTCCAAAAGTAAAGAAATACAGAGATAGATATAAGAAGAGAGAGAAAGAAGAGAGATGAAAATCATGGAACTGGAACCAGTATAAGATGAGAGATGCAATCTCCGTCATGGATTATAAAAAAATCAGTTAAAGATTGTAATTGTTACATAGAATACAAATGCTTAGATGATAAATTCATATACCTATATATTATATAAGAAACTAAGGTAAGTAATGTAAAAAGTGTGTATATATGCAAATTGCATAGAGCATCCATCCTATGTGTACACTAAATATGAAAAATAAAAATATATAAATAAAATAAGATATATTTAATAAAAAATATATAAAAAAGTGCTAATGCCAAATCATACTAATATATATGTAATCCATGTGTATATTATTACAACACTGAATAATAATAAATACATATAATAAAGAGAGGGCAAAGAAACACTTATTTTATTTAGTGATATGTGAGCTAATAAGAAAAGTGTGTGCAAAATATTATAATAAAAAAGAAAAATGTGATAAAGAGCGAAAGTGCCGACAATGTGAAATGAAGATGAAGATGAAAAATCCTCAAATAAATCGTGCCAAA
Source organism: Taudactylus pleione (assembly GCA_031769625.1). Lineage (NCBI taxonomy): Eukaryota > Metazoa > Chordata > Amphibia > Anura > Myobatrachidae > Taudactylus > Taudactylus pleione. The sequence continues at coordinate 3,879,704 of JAUIMM010000261.1, forward strand.
ATAAAACACATGTGAGAAATATGTATGTAAGAGAATAAATATGTATACATAAAAAATTATGAAATATAATGGTGAAAGTGCATAACTGTGTTAAAAATCATAGATATATGTGAATACTATGAAATGCATTTCAGTGAAAATATTAGGTGAAAAAGAAAAAAGAATGTGTATCCCTGTCCTATAATATAAATTTCCCAAAATAATTAATAACCAAAAATTATATAGCTATGTGATAATTAGAGAAATGGTAAATAACTATTCCATTCATTTAAACCATTGGGATGCATGCTTTTGTTTAAAAAAATAATTTTTGTCTCATATTTTAACAGTTCATTATCCAAATCTCCTCCTCTTCTTCCCAGTTGAATCTGTTTCATACCAAATGCTCGTAAGCCTTTCGGACTTCCTTCATGAAACTTCAAAAAATGATAGGCTACAGGAGATAATGTCTTGAACTTAAGTTTGTCACTGCTGGCATTTTTAATGCTATTAACATGTTCAAGAAGTCTAATTTTAAATGGTCTTATGGTCTTGCCAATATATTTCTTGCCACATGGGCATATTAGTTGGTATACTAACCCGGAGGAATTGCAATTGATGTAATTATCAATTTTCCACTTGTGTTCAAAATAGTCAAAAAATTGCTTGGTAGGTGCCATATACTGGCAAGCTTTACACTGCTTACAACTAAAGGAACCCTGAGTTGGAAAACCAGATTTTTTAGGGGAAGACAAGTGACTATGTACTAAAAGGTCTTGTAAGTTGCTTGACCTTCTCCAACTCATCGGCACTCGACTGGGGAGTATTTTTGCCAAATCATGATCAGTATGAAGGATAGGCCAATGTTGTTGTAAGATGGTATTAATTTCTTGCCATTTTTTATTAAAGGTACCTATAAATCTCACTGGTTCCTCACTTTTAGTTTTCATTTTAGGAATCAGTAATGTATCTCTAGCCTGGGTGTGTACATCCTTCTTCACCTTTTTCAATAATCTATTGCTGTACCCCCTTGTCATAAGCCTATCACATAATTCACGTTCCCTTACTATATAATTATGATCTTCAGAACAGTTTCTCCTAGTCCTAAGTAATTCACCCTTGGGGACTCCTTTAATAGTTGCTGGCAAGTGGGAGCTTTTGGAGTGTAAAATGCTATTGGTTGACGTAGGTTTCCTAAAGACATCAGATGTTATTCGACCATTCTCCTCGATCTTGATTGTCAAATCCAGAAAGTTGACAGAATCTTGGCTAACTTCTCCCGTCAATTTTAAGTTGAGATCATTCTCATTAAGTATGGTAATAAATTCCTCTAAGAGATCCCTCTCCCCCTCCCAAAAAATCAGGATATCATCTATGTATCTTAAATAGAAGAGAACATGATTGGTATATATCTCATGATTGTCTGTAAAAACGTACTCACGCTCCCACCATCCCATGTAGAGGCCAGAATATGTTGGGGCACACGCTGTCCCTATAGCTGTGCCTCTAACCTGGAGGTAGAAGTTATCGTTACACGTGAAAAAAATTTTTGTGAGTACAAACTCCAACAAAGAAAGTAGGAAGGTTTTTAATGCCTGATCTCTACTCATATTCAGACAATATCTCACAGCCTCTATACCCTTAGTGTGATTTATACTTGTATAGAGGCTCTCGACGTCATAAGTTGCTATCCATGTATGAGAGTTAACCGATGAGTTGGAGAAGGTCAAGCAACTTACAAGAACTTTTAGTACATAGTCACTTGTCTTCCCCTAAAAAATCTGGTTTTCCAACTCAGGGTTCCTTTAGTTGTAAGCAGTGTAGAGCTTGCCAGTATATGGCACCTACCAAGCAGTTTTTTGACTATTTTGGACACAAGTGGAAAATTGATAATTACATCAATTGCAATTCCTCCAGGTTAGTATACCAACTAATATGCCCATGTGGCAAGAAATATATTGGCAAGACCATAAGACCATTTAAAATTAGACTTCTTGAACATGTTAATAGCATTAAAAATGCCAGCAGTGACAAACTTAAGTTCAAGACATTATCTCCTGTAGCCTATCATTTTGTGAAGTTTCATGAAGGAAGTCCGAAAGGCTTACGAGCATTTGGTATGAAACAGATTCAACTGGGAAGAAGAGGAGGAGATTTGGATAATGAACTGTTAAAATATGAGACAAAAATGTTTTTTTTAAACAAAAGCATGCATCCCAATGGTTTAAATGAATGGAATAGTTATTTACCATTTCTCTAATTATCACATAGCTATATAAATAATTTTTGGTTATTAATTATTTTGGGAAATTTATATTATAGGACAGGGATACATATTCTTTTTCACCTAATATTTTCACTGAAATGCATTTCATAGTATTCACATATATCTATGATTTTTAACACATTTATGCACTTTCACCGTTATATTTCAGAATTTTTTATGTATACATATTTATTCTCTTACATACATATTTCTCACATGTGTTTTATTTTGGCACGATTTATTTGAGGATTTTTCATCTTCATCTTCATTTCACATTGTCGGCACTTTCGCTCTTTATCACATTTTTCTTTTTTATTATTATAATATTTTGCACACACTTTTCTTATTAGCTCACATATCACTAAATAAAATAAGTGTTTCTTTGCCCTCTCTTTATTATATGTATTTATTATTATTCAGTGTTGTAATAATATACAAATGGATTACATATATACTAGTATGATTTGGCATTAGCACTTTTTTATATATTTTTTATTAAATATATCTTATTTTATTTATATATTTTTATTTTTCATATATAGTGTACACATAGGATGGATGCTCTATGCAATTTGCATATATACACACTTTTTAAAATTACTTACCTTAGTTTCTTATATAATATATAGGTATATGAATTTATCATCTAAGCATTTGTATTCTATGTAACAATTACAATCTTTAACTGTGTTTTTATAATCCATGACGGAGATTGCATCTCTCATCTTATACTGGTTCCAGTTCCATGATTTTCATCTCTCTTCTTTCTCTCTCTTCTTATATCTATCTCTGTATTTCTTTACTTTTGGACTATAAATGATTTAATTGGCTGTTTAAATACATGTGACCTATTATGCAAGATATGATTGGCTTGTGTGCCCTTGCATTTATCATAGGCTCAGGATAACATGTGATCACAGAGGGATGCTATGATAGGCTGCCTCTCCTAATAAAGATTAATTACAGAACATGCTCTGGTTGCCTTGAAAAAACTCTCATTTGTGAAACGTACGTTGGCAGCAGCAGGGATTTTACTGCTGCATGAGCAGATATGTTACTGCTCAAACGTCTGTAGTGATGTGATGTAAAAAGAAGATAATACTTCACTCAGTACTCACCTGATATATGCGCTGTGTATATGAGACACTTATCTCTATTGAGCTGATGTAATGCTCATATATATTATATCAATTAAGTCAAACCTAATACTCATATAACTTATACTGCTGAATTCAACCATTATTAGTGAGCTAGTGTAAGGCTCAGATAGTGTATACCATGTGACTGATTAGAGCTGTTTCTAGACTCACTAAGTTACCAGCTATTCATGTTGGATCCTATTTATTTATAGCTGCATGAACAGCAGCAAGCTTAGAATCATTTATACACACCATGTGTGCTGTTCAAATTTGGCTTCTTTCCCAGATACTCCCTAATTTGGGCATGGGTTTTCTTATTGTCAAAGCTAATGCAAATACCCTTATGATTTAAATGGCTACATGTGCTGCTAACATTATAACAAGACACTGTGAAACTGCAACATTGTATATCTGAAGATTTGGCTTTCTTTCCAGAGATTTGCTGAATACACTGCAGACCGCACATGTGCATGTTTATCTGCAGCCTAATGAATAGCCAATTATGTCCAAAAACATGGTAGAATAACATGAGGGGATAAGGTGATAATATATCAATCTCCTATTCCTACATGACATTTGTGATATGAAATCTATATTAATTGAGCCAACTGACTGATTACAAGTATATTAGTCAGTCTTTACGGAATATAATTCCAGCCCCTTAGATGTTAAAAGTTATTTGTTGGCTTTGCCGCAGTTAAGTCAACCCTTGTTTAAATGTATTAGATTCCATGTGCATTTCAGTTACAGGTGGCAATCTAGGTATATGAGTATATTGCGGCCACTTCTCACATGCATATCATGGCAATTCTGACATGCAGTGGACATTGCAGAATATTATCCCACTTTTAGGGATGTTATAGCATGCCACATATAATTGGTCCCAATTAAATGCATTTTTTGATTTGCTATTTTTGGATTTGCATATATTCTATGACTTATTTGTGAGAGATTTTCTATTTATTAATATCCATTTTTGTGTCACCATTACACGCGCAGGTGTACCAATAACACTATTCATTTCAATAATTAACACACTGAGACGTTTCTCATTTTTTATATTTCACTAGAGAGATTATTATATATACAATTTTAATATTGTTTAATAAAAGTTGCATTTTATTAAATTTTTTGTTAGTGCGCCAACCAAGGGACATTTCAGTCTTCTTTTTTATTTTTCTAATTTGTTAACAATGGTGCAAGAAAGAGTGAAACAGTATACTGTAGTTACTGTTATATGAATATACTGCTCAACAGATTTGTGAAGAAGGTGTCAATATGATAAATAATAATAATCTAAAAATAACTCCCATTTCTTATGCCAACACAGACCAAGTACATGTGTCTGCCCAGGAGGAGGTGTCTGCCCAGGAGGAAGGGGAGGAAGAGGGGCCAGAGGAGCCTGATATGGAGCAGGCAACAGGTATAGTAATTGCCACATAATAGTTTGTCTTAATAGTGATTTTTTTTGTGCATTCTGTTTTTATTAAGGATTCCAAAGAGACAAAGAAATTCAGTAATACAGATAAACAAAGGCATATAAATACCCACATATCCATATCAATTATATATAAATTGGAATCCATTTTACATAATTAATTTAAAAAAACACAAATTATTAGAATCATACAAAGAGAACAAAATAACAGAAGGAAAAGAAGGGAGAGAGGGGAGGGTCTTTTTTGCAATAGAAATTACTATAGCTAAATGAAATTAATCCAGATCCAGCTACGTAGTTGGGTAGATTGAAATCATATAATTTTTAAATTCCGCAGAAGCTTTATACTCCAACCATGGAGATCAAATATTAGTAAAATTAGAAGGTTTGTTGGTAGGAGAGAATAAGAGATCTTCCATGGAAAGATAGTAATCAATTCTCTGAAACCAATCTTTACGGGAGTGGGAATTGCGGGAATTCCAAAAAATGGGAATAACTGCCCTTGCTGCATTACTGAGATGGTGCAATAAAGATTTGTTATAATTTCCCAATGGTGTATGTGAATGGTTAATTAGCCAGAATGCTGGGTCCATAGGAACAGGTGAGCCTAGAATTTGGTGCGACGCGGAAATAACTTCTGACCAGAATTTAGATAACTGGGGGCAATCCCACCATATATGTCGCAGGGAACCTGGGTGGTAAGATATCTCCAGCAAGAACCTGACTTCATTGGAAACATAGCATGTAGTAGAGTAGGGTGCCTGTACCATGTCATTAAAATCTTATATTGAGCTTCCTTTACCATTGTGCAAACTGAGCTGCAGTGAGTTTTAAGGAATATAGTTTGCCATTCTTGTTCGGTGAGGGAAATCCCAAAATCTAGTTCCCATTTTTTAGCCCATGGAGGAATAGAAGAGGAAGGATTGGATAAGAGCAACTGGTATATGGCAGAGATTGTGTGGGAAGGGGTAGTTGGTGATACACACAGTTTTTCAAATGGAGTTAGGTCTCTATTAGAAGCTGTTAACCTATCTGCGGAGGTCTGGAAATGGCGAACCTGTAAATATCACCAATATTCAGAATGTGGGATTGACCAATTTTCCTGGAGTTCAGTAAAGGATTTAATGCCTGACCTGTTTACCACCTGGCCAACTCTAAAAAGACCTTCTTTCACCCAATTAGGGAACTGTGCAAGGTTAATACCAGGGTGGAAATCAGCGTTAGCCAAAAATGAAGTGAGGGGGCCAAAACGTGAGGAAATGTGGGATAATTGTCTTAAGGACTTCCAAATAGATAGAGAAGGAGATATTGTCGGATGAGGGGTTTCTGGTTTAGAGAGGAATGGAAGCCAAGGTGTAATTTCGGGAGGGAATTTCATGAAGTGACCTTCCAGCGCAACCCATTGCTTGATCTCTCTACATCTAGTCCATTCAAGAATTCTATTAAGATGTATAGCATGATAGTATGATTTGATATCAGGAAGTTGGAGACCACCCAGATGTTTAGGCCGTACTAAAAGATCCCGTCTAATCCGGGGCTGTTTCCTGGACCAGATTAATTGCTGGATTAAAGAATTCAGCGAACGAAACCAAGAGTCTGGGATCTGAATGGGCAGAGACTGAAAGAGGTAAAGCAATTTGGGAAGCGTGTTCATTTTTACTACGTTGATTCTCCCCAACCACGAAAGGTGTTTTAAATGAAAGTGGGAATAATCTGTTCGAATGGATGGAAGGAGGGGAGAAAAGTTGGTGGCAAAAAGTTGTGACAAATTTTTTGTGATTTTAACCCCTAGATAAGTGATGTGGGAGGGATGCCAAGGAAAATGGAACGTAGATTGTAGTCCTGAGGGTTGAGCGGACAGGTTCAAGGCCCAAGATTTTGAAAAATTAATCTTGAAATTGGACAGTCGTCCAAAATTTTCAAATTCATACATTAAATGAGGCAAAGAAATCACTGGGTGGGAGACAATAGCTAGTAGGTCGTCTGCGAAAAGGGCCAGTTTGTGTTCTCTATCAACTGCCAGGATCCCAGTAATATGAGGGTTGGCTCGTATAGATCTTGCTAATGCCTCAATGCAAAGAATGAAGATGAACGGCGACAAAGGGCAACCTTGTCGCGTGCCATTGTTTATGGAAAAGGATCCAGACAATTCGCCATTGACCCTCACCCTCGCCGAAGGGCATGAATATAAGGTCAAAATTCTATGAAGAGCAAGAGGACCCAATCCCATATGCACAAGCACAGACCTCATAAAGGACCAATTAATTCTGTCAAATGCTTTTTCTGCGTCTGTCGAGAGTTGGATAATTGGGGTCTTCACCTGAGAGGTAGCAAATTATACCAGGCTAAGGACTTTAATAGTGTTATCCCGCGCCTCACGACCCTTGACAAATCCCACTTGGTCTAATAGTGATTTTTAATGTAACATTGATTCCAGTAAAGGTCTCATGTGCTGTATAATGCATGCTGTTGTGGATGCACCAAAATCATACCAAACTAGCCATATCAGCACTATGGGCCTGATTCAGAGATGTACATTAACCTAATGGTTAGCGCACATCTCTTTGGGGTCTGCACATGTGTAGTACCCTTTCTGCGCCTTATAGAATGGATCCTGCGATCTCACTCACAGACCCCTCCCAAGCTGCAGCATGATTGCATTGTATGGGTGGTGAAGAGGGTCATGGCTGGTAGATGCAGATTTCCTGGCCTTACAAGTTACCAGAACCTGGTCAGGCTGCAGCAAGTTTCAGCTTCCGCAGCCTGGCCAAAGGAGCAACCATTGCAACCGGTAATCCCAGGTTGTGACCTTAGTCGCAGATGGAGCAAGGAGTTGATTGTTTCTTACAGACACCTCCTGCTCCATTAGCGTTTTAGATGAACGGAATTGCATAGCCACTTGTGTGTAATACAGTACTGTACATAGATGTCTATTGTTTACATGTAGAATGGATCAATGTTTGATACATTAAATATGGATCCATTTATTTTTACTGTACTGTATTTAAAATGGGGCAGGCAGAGCTGTAACTAGAATTTTTGGTGCCCTGGGCCAGCAAGAACATTCCTCCTCCCCCCCAATTTTCCAAATAGGGACATAAGGCGCCTGCTCGAAATAAGGGATGTGGCCTTATGGGGAATTTAGCATGACAAATCTGATTTGTCCCATATGATAATGAAGGGGTACCGATCCCTCTGTACAAATGCCAGAGCCACTGTTATCCAGGTGTGTCACTGTCAATTACAGTGTGAATCAATGAGTGCAGTGATAATTATGAGTGATGGGTTTGAGTCCCAGGTATGACTATATTTTCAAATATTTGCATTAAACAAAGGAAGATGTGACTGGAGGGAAGGAGGCCAGATGGAGGGGAAGTCGGACAGGGAGGAGATAAGGGCAGCCAGGAGATTCCAGGCATCAAAAAGAGGAAGCTACAAGTGATATAACAGATTACAAACAGAACATTGATAGGCTTTCACCTTCTTGCTGTATTAAGTGCTATATTAAGTGGATGATGTACTGTACATACTGTACATTTATGTGCCAATACCTTATTTTTGCTTTTCACAGTTCAGCTACACCATGAGGAGGGGAAGCTGAGGCAGCAGCGGGCCTATGAGGTGGAGAAGGACCAGGAGCATGCAGACCAAGGCTCTCTCCATCGTCTTCTAAATTAAATTCCAAGGGAAGATCTGTTCTTGGCCTATAACCTTGGCATGCAACAAGAAATATCCACTATGTGTATTTGTTTTGAAAATATTGCCCATTATCTTGTATGGATAGAAAATCTGTGCAAGAAATATTTTTTTTAAGCAATCATTGTTACTGTACTATATAAATTTATACAGTATGTTGCTGAAGTTATCAGAGCCGGCCGCCGCTGACATCCCCAGACATAATCACTGCTCTGAAGGCTCTGCCGCGCTCCCCCCACAGATAGCAGGAGGTAATAAACCTAACCAACAAGCACCCAAACTCTCCCAGAGCCCTCCGGCTCCCTCCTGCAATGGCTGGTGATGGTTGGTGAGCAGGCATTAGCTATCAGGACTCCACGCTGCAGACCTCCTGTGACTATAGGGCTCTATAAAGCATTCAGCCTTTAAACAGTGATGCCTGAGGAGGTCCAGTACACAGTGTAGAAACACGATTTGTCTCACCTGCACCATCATCCAGCTGTCCTATTGTTTCCATTGCAGATAGATTAAAAATCTCTCCACTGCGGTCGTGCCTGGTGAAGCCAGGCACAACATGCACCGTTAGGGGGTCCTTGAGATCTGGAGTTGGGAAACACTATACTAGGTCCCTTTAATTTTCTACCCTGTGTTACAATATATATATACACAATATAATTTTTTCAAATGTATATATTGGAGTGCTGTTTTTTCTGGTTATACTGGATTATGCTATTTCTTTTTTTATGACCGAGCACCCATCACTCTATTGGATTACGGAGTGTGCATGACTTCTCTTTTTATTATCATATATATATATATATATACATATATATATATATATATTTTTTTTTTGTTTGTTTTTTTTGTTTAATCAATTATATTTGGTTTAATTAATGTGTTTATGTCCTAGTCTATTCAGGCATCTGTTTAACTAGGATACACCAGTGAAGTTACTTATTTGTTTTTGTATGATTTATGTGAGGTTGGCTAAACCTCTTTTGTTATAGTTTATACTTTTTATATGTTGTTTTTAGAAATAACTATACTATAAAAGCAATAAAAATATACTGTTGCTGGGGGGCGTGGCTTGGATGCTGAGGAAGGAGGCAGCATGGCGCTGGAGCTCCCCTGTACCTGACTACAATACAGCACCTCCCGCCGTGCCTTCCCGTTCCCCGGATCAGTCCTGCAACTGACCATTCATCAGAGCCCCCCGGGCACATATTCTACCTGCCGGGCGGACTACCTGACCTCCAGACGTGGTACCCTGGGAGCACGCTGTAGCAGGGACGCCAACGCTATAGCTCTGGTCTTCACCCCGGCACGCCGCAATCAGACGCCGCCACCTCTCTCACCGCCGGTCTCTACCCCTGCTCACCACAGCCTGCCGGGACACGCGGGGATGCTGCTGGTCGGGTTTCCACTCCCACTTTACTACTACTATGTGAGAGACGCACAAAGAAACAGGGAGAGCCCCCTGTAGATAGGGACGTTCCGGGTGCCATTTTCAGCCTAACAAACTCAGGCACTTCTTCTTTAGTATTAAGCGCTCTCCTTATACTCTCAAAGTGGCATTTGGGTACAATCCTTACCTGAAGGTACTATGAATAAATGACACAATAGCCCTAGTGATCTGGATTAATGGGCACCTAGAGAGCTCTGCATTAACCCCGGCATTCCATTATATAAAGCTGCGTTAGTGGCATCTTAAATACAGCAAGACTCCTAGTTCTAAGAGGAGTATAAGATTTGACATCAGATGGAGCACTCTGGTCCTTCTCAAAGGCAGCCCAAACAACAAAGAGCCCGCTCTGAGAAAAGGAGAACTGAAACCAACATGGCTGCCTCCTCTGAGGCACAGTACACCACTACAGACATTGCTGCAGACTCTGCTATTTCTCAGCCTGCTTCTCCTGCCTCAGATCTTCAGGCTAACCCTGTCACCTATGGGGAAGTAGTTAAAGCGATCCAGGAGGCTATGGGCCCTATTATGGACACTCATTCAGCTAAACTAACACAAGTGGTCTCAGACATAAAATCTCAGATTAAACAAATATCTCAGAGAGTTCTGACCAATGAAAATTGACTGGGAGCCATGTTCCACGATGTGGAGGAGTCGAAAACTAGTACAGCTTCTCTACAAAAATTACATTACCAAGTATTAAGTAAACTTGACGATCTTGAAAATAGATCAAGAAGGAACAACCTTCACATCACTGGCCTACCCGAAACCCTTAAAGGCACAGAACTGACTCAATTTCTTATGCCAACCTTACCGGAGCTACTGAATAGAACAGATATATGTTCTGATATTGGGAAAGGGCGCATAGAATTGGCCCAGTGCGTGACTAAGGATTCTAGACCACGTGTTGTTATCCTCAGATGCTTGAACTTTCTCCATAAGGACGCCATTTGGAGTGCTTCACATTGACATGGAGAACTTCAGTGGGAGGGTTCTAAATTCTGCATATTTCAGGACTATTCTGCAGAGGTGACGTAAGCAAGGAAAGATTTCTCTCCTCTTTGTTCCCGTATATACAAGGCCAATCGCAAATTTGCTCGGCTTTATCCTGCGAGGTTGCGGCTGTTCAATGGAGATTCTTTTAAGGACTACACTTCGGTTGCTGATGCTGATCTTTTCATATCCGAGGAGATGGCGTCGTCTTCTACACATGACCCGTGAATCTATTGGGACAGCCACGTGAGCAAGGGTCAAAGTGCAGTTTAGTTCACCTCATATTTCTTCATGTAATTCTCTTTGAATTCAAAATTAATACACAAACGCTAATGTAGGGTGACTTTTCTCTATGCTATCTGATTATTAGATGTTTCTATAAAATTCTCTGCTATATCTTTTCTATTAAGATTAGAATAGGATGTTCTAATAAGTGAAATGGTAATGTTATATTACGTTATGCTCTATGATACTTAATTGTTTCACATGCCGAGGTATGCCAAGTGCATACCTAAATTGTTTAAGTGATGTTACTGCGTTCTGATGCGCTGAAAGTTTGTCTATGTTCAAATTTTAGGGTACTTCTCGACCCTTATAGTTTTTGTCTGTTTCTCCCTTTTTTCTTAATTTTATTAACCCTCATGTGTCTTGTCCTGCTTATCTTATGATACGATTTATATGGTGTTTTCGCTATATGATGATGTTAATGTGGTTCAGTGGTTACTACATATCTTTTGTATATCACTATGACTAGCCTTGTATATGGTACCTGGAATGTGGGTGGGATCAATTCCCTGATAAAAAGGAAAAAGATCCTCCTTTATATGAAAAAACTCAAACTGGATGTTGTTTTCCCGCAGGAGACGCATCTCCTCCCTTCTGAGGCGCTTAAGCTAAATATGCTGGGTTAGTCGGTCTTGGCCTCCTCCACATATACTTCTAAGGCTAGGGGGATAGTCAATTTGGTAAATAAAAATCTCAATACAATTATTCATTCGACTACTACCGACCCACATGGCCGTTATATTATTGTAGACGTATCAATCAACACTTCTAGATTTATGCTATGTAATCTATATGCTCCCAATTCACAGACCAAACATTTTTTTTTACATATTCTTTCTAAATTACATATGTGCTCAGATGCGTCCCTTATTCTTGGAGGAGACTTCAATTTAGTTGCCTCAAATATATTAGACAGAAATACTATGTCTACAAGAACCTCTCCCCCAAAAATTGGTATTCCATATATATGTGACCAGCTAAGATTGGTGGATGTGTGGAGAGCATGTCACCCGGTGGAACAGGATTTTACATGCTTGTCTGCGGCTCATGGCACCCTTTCCCGCATTGATTATCTATTGCTCTCCAACCATTTATTTTCCAGGGTAATAAACTCTAAAATAGAACCAATATATATATCGGATCATGCTCTGTCCTGGATGCAGATATCAAGCACTACTAATAGAGGTCCGTCAGTGGCGTTTTCCATCTTACTTGTCTAGTTCTATTAAGTTTTGTAATATGCTGGAGTTAGCGTGGAATGATTATAAATTTAAAAACTCAGATTGTGAACATACTGATCCGCTCCTTTTTTGGCAGGCTTCTAAACCTGTGTTATGGGGTGTTATTTTGTTATACTGCAAACAGAGAGAAAAACAAATGGGATCGGATTACTTGGAATCTCAGGCGAAACTCACATCTGCTTATCATGAATTTAAAATTAATCCTAATCCCATATCCAAACAGTCATATTATCTTCAAAAAACCCTGTTTGACAATGTTTTATCCTCAATGGAGTCTAAATATACTTTCAATAAGGAATCGAGATACTATAGCCATGGGAATAAATCCAGTAGATTATTGTCTAATTTATTAAAAGGACATCACTCTCCTACAATTATTAAAGCCTTAAAAAAAAATGACGGTAACTTAGTCAGATCTAATGCAGATATCACAGAAATTCTTAAATCATTTTACTCTCAATTATATTCTAGTCCGGTCGTGGATGAGTCCAGGAGAACGGCTTTTTGGTCTAACATACATGTACCCGTTATGTCCACAGATCAGGCTTCATCTTTGATAAAACCAGTAACCACAGATGAAATCATGGCAATAATTTCTTCTTTAAAACGCGATAAAGCCCCATGGTCCTGATGGCCTCTCTAATGATTATTATTAGATTCTCTCCTCAAAAATTTCTGAGACCCTCACGGCGGTTTATAATTCTATTTTAATGGGCAATAGTCCCCCACAATATTTTAACTCTGCCATTGTCAGAGTCTTGAAAAAGCCAGGTCGTGATCCAGAACTCCCCAGTTCATACTGTCCGATATCATTATTAAACACAGACTATAAGATTCTCAATAAATTATTAGCAAATAGATTTAAATTAGTCTTGCCATCCATTATTCATGCTGACCAAACTGGATTCATCCACGGCTGTCAGTCTGTTGCAAATATTAGGAAGGTAATTTCAATTATGCAGTGGGTGGAGTCCGCCGGTTGCCGCGATGCCAATGTAATATTATCATTAGATGCCGAAAAGGTGTTTGATTTAGTCACGTGGGACCACTTATTCGAGTCATTGCGGAGGTTTGGGGCACCGGTGGAGTTCACCCAATTAATTGCTAATCTGTGTTCGGACCCTATGACACAGGTAATGGGTAACGGATTTTTGTCCTCCCCGTTTTATATAAAGAGGGGTACTCGCCAGGGTTGTCCGTTGTTGCCCTTACTTTTTGCATTGGCTTTGGAGCCCCTGGCGATTGCTCTTCGAGAATCCTCGCTTTATACTGGTATTATGGTGGGGAAGGTGGAGGCTAAGATGGCATTGTTCGCAGACGACATGCTTTTATTTATATCTAATCTTAGTGTATCTATTCCGGCAATTGTTTCTTTAATTGAGGATTTTGGGACGTTTGCTGGCTATAAAGTAAACTATACTAAGTCTGAAATGCTTCCTTTATCAGGAGACGTAACAGGGTTTGAGTTACACCCAATACTTTCCTTATTTCCAGTGGTCACAACTACTCTCACGTACAGTATCTAGGAGTTCAGATTCCTAAGCTGTTAATTGATTTATACACTGCTAACTTTAAACCTGTTTTGACAAGCATTTCTAAGATATTGTCTGGATGGATAAATTTGCCTTTGTCTTTGTTAAGCAGAACCACCGTAATTAAAAGTATTGTCTTTCCTAAACTAGCATATTTATTGCAGATGCTTCCCTTGAGCCTCACAAAGAAAGATGCCTCTCATGTGGGCTCAATATTTTAAAAATTTCTATGGAGTAATAGAAAACCAAGAATAGCTTATTCTAAGTTGCAGCTGCCTCATTCTGAGGGAGGAGTAAATTTACCTGACCTACAATCATTTAGTAGGGCAACACATTTCAGATATATTTTGGATTGGTTTTGTTGTAGATCTATATTTATAAATTTTGACCTAGAAGTAGAACTATTTTCCCCTTTCTCCCCGGGGGCGCTGCTTCACTCACCCAAGAAAGGAAAGACATTCCAGCTCTGTTATTTTCTACTACTTTATTTTTTAATACATATCATTCCTGGAGGTACACTAATATCAAATAGCAAAGAAACCCTTGTTCCTCCAGGTTTACGACCTTTTGGGGAAATCCAGCCTTTATACCGGGTCTGCGATACATATAAGAGATGGAAGGAGGCTGGAATTGTATCAATCCGAGATGTTTTTGATCCAGGGGGGTCTTGATGTCTTTCTCTGAATTAAAAAATAAGTATGAGTTAGTGGACAGACACTTCTTCATGTACTTGCAGATTAGACATTTCATTAACTCTATGTCCAAACCTATGTCTAACGCTGAGATACCTTACCCTATGCAGACAATTTTTTCCTTTTCTCGTACCAGTCTTTATAGACTTAAACATTATAATATATATCTTAGATTTTCTTGGTATAGAAACATTTGGGAAAACACTCTTAAAAGATGGTCAGAGGATATTGTTGATAACTCAGACGTAGATATCTTACTAGATCATAATTCAATGGTATTTAAATATTTACATACTGCATCATTGCAGGAAACACATTTTAAAACAATGCACAGAGCATTTATTTTACAGGCTCAGAGAGAACATATTGTTCCAGACGAAACTGGCAAATGCCCAAAGTGTAAAATGCAGGGAGCTACATTCTTTCACAACTTTTGGCAATGTGGGAAGATAGCAATATTTTGGCATAAAATTATCAACTATATTAATCAGATATTCAATTTAAATTTATCTAGAGACCCAAAAGCATGTCTGTTGGTAAACTTGTCGGTGTGGGACCTAGGTGTATTGGGAAAAAAGATTATTCCTGTCATAACCGTTATTCTCACTGTTGATTCTCACTGTTGATATTGAAATACTGGATCAAGAGGTCTACACCCTCTCTGGCTGAGCTGAAAAATATTCTCCGCATCATTTATTTTGAAAGACGAGCTACCATCCCGGATATTGAAAAAAGTGTAACCAGATTCCATAAAAAATGGGAACATTATATTGCAGCTTTAGATATATCAGTCCAAACACATATATACAAATTATTTGAATCCACCGCCTGGTTTCTACACAGACAATTAGGCCCTCCTGTTTCATAATCAGAGATATCCAGATGTTTTCATACTCAAAAATTTAAACAGTGATCAACTGTTCACGTTTTCCTTTTCTAAAGGAAGTAGAAAGTATACCATATATACGTGGTTAGGAAATGTCCCCCTGTCCCCCCCTCTTGTGTGTTCCTAACTATGACCCCCTTTTTTGTTGGTATTATTTTTATTTTTGTCTGTTTGTTTTAATTTTCCTGTTGTACTATTAACCAAAGGAATATCTGTTTTTGATGCTGCATTTTATGTAACAAATAATCATTCAAGTTCTGACAACTTTATGTAAAATGTATCATTCTATATTTTGAAAAATCCTTTTTGGAAAAACTTAATAAAATGTTTATAAAAATAATATATATATATATGTATACATACTGTTGCTATATGTGTCCAATTCAAATGTGAATGGGTTTATATGTATATTTTTATCCTTATCAAATTATATATGTTTTAATAAATGTGTTTTTGCTAATTTACTAGTCTATTTAGGCATTTTTTTCAACTATGATACACCAGTGCAGTTACTTCTTTGTTTTTATGTGAGGTTGGCAATACCTCTATTTTTTCTACTGAGGGTGTATACGTATAAATACAGTATGTACATCAGCAGTGGCATCACAAGGGGGGTGCGGGCTGCACCAGATGATGCCCATTGCGGGTGACACCAAAGTGCTGACTCCTTCTCAGTAACAGGAGCCGGGTGCTGCACTATAGCTTTACAAACAGCACTCGGCTTCTGACACAGCGTGGGCCTGGCACTTCACACAGACTGGTCCCCAGGCTCAGTCTGCATATCCAGGACCCCAGGAGTGACTATGGCTGGGATGTACTAACGGAAAAATGCGGTAAAAACACAATTTTCAGGGGTTCTACCGCATTTTCATATGTACTAAGTCCCGGCCGCCCAATTTTCGATGCAGACGGTAACGCCAGGTTTTTCGATACAATAGAACTCAACAATGTTTAATGTAGATATATTTTCCTGTTATATAGCATACACTAGATAGAGGTTAACTGGGGGCAGTTGGAGGTCTTAGGTTCACTCTGGGTCCCTAGGGGTACATAGGTCCCAACAGCTCGCCAGTATATATAGGTTGAATCTCCCATATCCAAATATTCCAAAATATGGAATATTCCGAAATACGGAATTATTTTGGCATGACTTAGATAATGAAACCTTTGATTTTTGATGGTTAAATGTACACAAACTTTGTCTAAGGCACAAATTATTAAAATATTATAGAAAATTACCTTCAGGCTGTGTGTATAATGTGTATATGAAACATAAATTGATTTAATTTCTGTACACAAACTGTGCTTGAGCCACAAAATTATTGAAAATATTGTATAAAATTACCTGCAGGCTGTGTGTATAAGGTGTATATAACACATAAATGCATTCTGTGTATATTTGGGTCCCATTCCCAAGATATTTCATTATTATATGCAAATATTCCAAAATACGGAATATTCCGTTATCCAAAATACCCCTGGTTCCAAGCATTTTGGATATGGGAGACTCAACCTGTACACTGTGTAACCCTTACGTGTGAGGTTTATCAATAAACAGGAATGGTTTATAGGAAAAAAAGAGTGTTTTTCTGTCTTGATCCTGTCAAAAGGAAAATATAACTGGTTTGATCAGTCCAAAATCACAATTTGAAGGAGAATTCTCAATATATGTGAAACAATAATCACATAAATACAAGAATTATGACTTATCTAACTATAAGATTTTAAAATCAATATGTATTGTTATATTTAGGATTTCCATTATCTTATCCTGTTAATTGGTTCGGACAAAAAGATTCTAGAAGAATATAATAATAAAAAAAATCTTATTATCAGATAAGATAATCTTCTGATATATTATTTACTAAAATGACGTGATTAGTAACATTTATTATGATCTACTTTATTCTCCAATGGTGTTACTACTTATGTATCCATATATGTATTTGTTTAGAGGAGTGCATCTTATCCCAAGTTAAAAAAGTTTCTTTGTATAACAAAAAAATTCTGACATGTTACCTCTAAGGTTTTATGTGGTAAAATACTCATTAAAATATATATTGTTTATAAGCTAATAATGGGTTTTAAATATATTCTTTTATTTTTATTTATTCACAAAAGTTTACGATGCTCTTGATATATGATATACCAATTTTATTAATAACTGTAATATAACAGTTTCCATTAACTAATCAAGTCCTCAGAGAAAAAAAAATTGCCAATTGTCTACAAGCCAGTTAAAAGGATTAAGTGGCGGAGGGCTAGGTGCTTCTGACAAAACGGCATGTAGCCGAAAAATGTGTAAAGTAATGCTCCCTGACGTCATACCCGGAAGTAGCTAGCGGTAACACTCTGCAGACTTCTAAGCTGCAAGGAGAGAAGCCGACACAAGGAAACATTCTGTCACGGTTCACACTAGGAGAAGCAGCATGTTGAAAAGGATACAAAACGAATAACTAAGCCGGGACACTGTGCACAGTGAGTCACATTTCCCTGGGATGTATGAGAAGACCGCTAAAGGTAAGAAATAGTGGCAACAACATTACGGTACTAACCTTAGTACCTGGACTATTAAAATTAGGAACTCCAAAAGGAAAAAGTTCCTCTTACACTGTACATCGTTTTATGTACCAAACAACTCCTTAGGGTCTGATCAACAAGTGAGGCAGTTTTGTGACTACGTAAAGTATACCGGACATTGGGGTAGATGTATGAAGCCCAGAAACGGTATCAGCGCACGTTAAGTGCGCTGATACCGTTTCTCCCCGATGTATGATCGGGGGTCTGGGCGGTAAATGACGGGCGCTATGCGCCCCTGTCATTATCTGCGCTGCTATCTACAAGATAGCAGCGCCGACAGCCTGGGCTATGTACGAACGGTCAGATCGTCTGACCGTTCGGCCGGCTGTAGCTGTCGATAACGACAGCGCTGGCGCTAGCCTATCCCCACAGCAGGGACAGCGCTGTCCCTGTTGTGGCGGCTACCGGCTCCAGGGCTGCACGCGAGGATCTCGCGATACTTGCGAGATCCCGCGCATGCTCATTGGAGCCGGCCAGGTCTGACACACATCGCATCAGCACTAGGCTGATGCGATGTGGTTTGTAGCGGGTAGCGCCGGAGGGGGGAGTTAACGCTCCCCCTCTCCGGCCGGTGAGATGTTCACACATCTCACCGGTAGTGCTTCCTGCTTCGCCTCGGTAAAGAGGCGAAGCAGGAAGCATTATAGCGGCACTTAACGTGCCACTATAATACATCTACCCCATTGTATAAACATTGCCAGCTATAAAAGCTACAGTACTGCTATCCTGCTACTAACGCTTATTAACTGCATGGCTGCAGCTTTGACTGCCAGCTTGACACTACATAGCAAACTTTCCCTGCTACTATTGCTGGTTTTATTTCAATTATTTTGGTATATCAGTTATTAATGATTTTTAGATATTATATTTATGTATTTGTTTTTAGGGATATTATTGAGTCTTTTTAGCGGATTGTGTATATTGATAACACTAAAGTTTTTCTTTATAAATATTTTATATCATTGATTAATATTTAAGGTGAGATCAGTGCTCCACAACCTTTTCCCTTTTCTTTGTATACACTACAAATTATAGGAGGGTCAGCTCCTCCAAGTGGTAGTCCATGATGTTTACCTAAAAATATAATTACCACGATAATCTCTTAGCGCCCATGAGGATTTCTTTCTTTGGTTTCCCTATAGAAGCCTATGGGCTTCCTACCGCATCCCACTCCCTGCCGATATCACCCAATGTGAACATAAAGAGGAGTGAACTTCAGCGCAAATAGTGCGGGTGCATCTACAGTAGGAGCCCTGTATATCTCCTTAAACCCCGTTTATCATTTTTGACTAAAGGTGCCCACACAAATAGCGATGTGCTCACGATCAGCCGATGTGTACGATTTCCCTTGAAACTCTCTCCGGCAGCTCTGCACACGATCTGCACACGATTTGGTGTCCAATCTTCATACGATCTATCCTGCATCCAGACTTTTTACAGTGCATCGCATCCTAGATTGTCAGATCTGCCATACTGCACAGCAGATCTGATGATGTGATGTGCGACCAGTGGGGACGCGCAACGCATCGTGAGTGGGGACTCACAATTTACTCACGATTTGGCCATATTTTACATGATCTGTCGTTCCAATGCGTCGGAATCGGCCAAATCGTGTAAAATATCGCTATATGTGTGTGGGCACCTTACGTTTGCTCTGCAGCAGGGGTGGTATATAACTGGCTCCTCAGCAACTGCTGAACCACACACCCCACCACAGCCTTAGCATGCCCTGAATAGTAAAACTCAGGCAGGGCATGCTGGGACCCACAATCCCACAGCAATTGGAGGGCAGCCTACAGCTCCTGTACAGGTTAGCTGGGAAAACTTGTATACCTCATACCTCTGACTAAGCTTCCAGTGTGAGGTATATAATTTGGTGGGAGGTTTTACCTGCTAGTGCAATGCTGGCCATATGTATGTTGCTATACTTGCCTCTTTGAAGAGGCTGAGGACCTAGTCACCTCTTCTGACTCACAGTCCACTGAAGAGGGACATGGTAGCCATACATACTCAGGAGAGTTTAATAGTGGAACATTGGGTTGGGACCTCTTTTGTCTTTGGGCAGAAGTACTGTGCCAGCTATGGGCAGAAGAAATGTGTCTGGTGCGGGCACTGGTACTTTTCTACCTCTGGGCAATTTCAGGGAAAGATCCATTTGTGCCTGAACAGGCATCCCTGAGTGAATTTATCTCCATATTCACTTTTGTACCTCATGTTTTGCTACCTTTGGGCAATTTCAGGGGCTGCTGCATTTCTGATTGAACAGGCACCTGAGTAGTCTCTGGAGGGAGAGGTGTCTATTGGCAGTGATTTGTACCTCACACTCTAAGTTGAAAAAAAAAACATTTATTCCACTTGACAGAAAAATATATTTTTTTTATCATACTTAACAGCTTAAGGGGCCTATTCATCAACACTAAAATAAAGTTTTTAAGGACATTTTCCTTAATTAACGTTATTTTAGTATTCATGAACACACTTAGCACAGGAGATATCACTTGTTAAGTCCCCCTGCATTCATTTCCACACTCCCCATACATTAGTATGGGGATATAGAAGTTAGGCTATTCATCAAATTCCGAAAATGTTGTATTTTCGGAATTTGATGGTGTTACCATACCACTGTGAGGTGGCGTATAGTAGGTAACACTTACCTGCTTCCAGCTGGGCATGTCCCCCCGGCATCTTCTTCCATTGCTCTGGACTCTCCTCTGGCTCCGTCTGCTATGCTGTCATGTGTTCTCCACAGCAGAACACAATAAGGTTTAAAAAAAAAAAAAACGTTATTTTTTTTTTTTCTAAACTACTGGGTTCTGCTGGGGAGAACACATTACAGCATGGCAGATGGAGCCAGAGGCTGCTGCATGGGCAGGTAAGTCGGGGACTGGGGGGAGGTGAGGGGGGGATGGGGGGCAGGTGAGTGGAGGGGGCGGGGGGGACACATACAAAATTACCGCAGCTGTAGGTAGTGCTGCGCATGCGCTGGTTTTATGAATGTAACAGCGCATGCGCAGCACAGATTCCAGCTGCGGTAAGTTAGTATAGAGAGGGAAAGCTATCTATTTCTTGAAAAGCTGTCATCGCAAAAATTTTAGCTTTTCTAAATAGATAGTTATGGGGAGGAGGAATGATGAATTCCTCTGGTAATTAGGTAGAACTCCATGCGAGTTCTAAACCTAATTACCTCCAGAGAAAGTTTAGGTATGATGAATAGGCCCCTCAATAAGAATCGCTGCCAGCAGGAAGAGGCCTCTTTATTTCTGTCTCTTGAACAGAGGAGAGAGGTTACTTTTGGCAGTGACTTTACCTCAGACTCGGAGGTAGAAAAACAAACAAACATTACACTCAACAGGCTTTTAAAATTATAAAGAATAACTGGCAGCACTGTTAGTGGCTCTCCTGTGACAATATGGCAAAACAAGGGGGGATAGCTGTAAGTATTCTGTCAGAGAAACAGACCCAGCTTCCGCCCGTGTCTGCGCTCTACAAAATTCTACCTGAGGGCGGGCTCAAGCAGTCATACGACCATTAGGTCAGAGAGCAGATACTAGGCCCCGCCCTCCTTTATAGGGACAAGCTATTTTTTTTTCACTTTACCATGTTCCAGTGGTATTCGGGAGCAGGGCCGTAGCTAGGGTAGTGCGGCCGGTGCCATTGCACAGGGCACCACAGGTCAGAGGGTGCTGTTTGGGCCTGACTAGCTCATCTACCCACCAGCTGTTGCTCGGTTTCAAAACCTGTTCCCTAGAACAAAGAAAGTTTGCAGGTCATATATTCCTGCAAACTAGGGGTGAGCGGGTTCGGATTTCTGAAATCCGAACCCCCCCGAGCCCCCCCGATCCGAGTCCGATCCGAATAAGGCTCGACTTTTCCCGCCTGACTCGGATCTGAAATCGAGGCAAAACGTCATCATCCCGCCTTCCAAGTCTCGCGGGTTTTGGATCCTATATAAGGTACCCGCGTCGGCGCCATTTTCTCACTCGGCTGTGGACAGTGAAGAGGGAGGGTGGGAGTTAGGGCTGTGTAGTGTAGTGTAGTGTAGTGCTGCTGTTGTCCACTACTTCAAAGTCCATAGGGGCTGGCTGTGTTGTGCTGTGCTGCTGTTGTTAATAGGGGCTGTGTCCACTACTTCAAAGTCCATAGGGGCTGGCTGGACTGTGTTGTGCAGTCAGTTCTCCATAGGGGCTGTGTCCACTCCAAAGTCCTGTGCAGTGTCCCAGTCCTAAAGGGGTGCTGTAGTGTTGTCCAGGGGGTGCTCTGTCCATCAGGGGTGCTCCCCCCAAGTGCTAAAAAAATAATATATTTTCTGTGTTTGTGAATTGTGTGCGCAGTAGCCGCACGTGCATCAACAAAGTAGTGCCAAGCGTGCGCCTGTGTCATAAGTAAAGGGCCGGCTGGCTTGACCGTTAAAGGGTGCTGTAACCCCCGAAAGTACACTCCAGTCCAAACCAAAAAAAAAATTATTTTCTGTGTTTGTGAATTGTGTGCGCAGTAGCCGCACGTGCATCAACAAAGTAGTGCCAAGCGTGCGCCTGTGTCATAAGTAAAGGGCCGGCTGGCTTGACCGTTAAGGGTGCTGTAACCCCCGAAAGTACACTCCAGTCCAAACCAAAAAAAAAAAAATTTTCTGTGTTTGTGAATTGTGTGCGCAGTAGCCGCACGTGCATCAACAAAGTAGTGCCAAGCGTGCGCCTGTGTCATAAGTAAAGGGCCGGCTGGCTTGACCGTTAAGGGTGCTGTAACCCCCGAAAGTACACTCCAGTCCAAACCAAAAAAAAAATAATTTTCTGTGTTTGTGAATTGTGTGCGCAGTAGCCGCACGTGCATCAACAAAGTAGTGCCAAGCGTGCGCCTGTGTCATAAGTAAAGGGCCGGCAGGCTTGACCGTTAAAGGGTGCTGTAACCCCCAAAGTACACTCCAGTCCAAACCAGAAAAAAAATTATTTTCTGTGTTTGTGAATTGTGTGCGCAGTAGCCGCACGTGCATCAACAAAGTAGTGCCAAGCGTGCGCCTGTGTCATAAGTAAAGGGCCGGCTGGCTAGACCGTTAAAGGGTGCTGTAACCCCCAAAGTACACTCCAAACCAAAAAAATATATATTTTCTGTGTTTGTGACTTGTGTGCACTGTGGCTGCACGTGCATCAACAAAGGAGCAGCGCTAAGCGTGCGCCTGTGTCCCATAAGTAAAGAGCCGGCTGGCTCATTTATTAAAGGGTGGTGTAACCCACAAAGTGCACTACTCTCCAGCAAAAATAAAAAAATATTTTCTGTGTTTGTGTGCGCTTTAGCCGCACGTATATATATCAATATAACATAAATGGAGGACCAAACTTTCTCCGATAAAAATAAAATAGGGAAAGATCAAGAACCACTTCCTCCTAGTGCTGTTGCTGCTGCTGGGAGTTGTTCATCATCCCAGAGAGGAAGTAGGAACATCACTACTTTTACTAAACAATTGACCCTCCAACAGTCCCTAGCGATGAGGATGAAGTACGACAGCAGTCATCCTGAAGCAAAACGTATAACTGAGGCCTTGACTGCTATGTTGGTGTTAGACGTGCGTCCGGTATCCGACATTAGTGCAGTGGGATTTAGACAATTGATGGAGGTAGTGTGTCCTCGGTTCCAAATCCCGTCTAGATTCCACCTGCATCCTCAAAGCAGCAGCGACAAGCGTGCGTCTGTCTGTTAAAGGGTGGTGACACCCTCAAAGTGTGCTACACAAACAATTAAAATATTGTTCTTTTTTTTTCTGTCTTTGTGAAATGTGTGGGCTGTAGCCGCACCTGCATCCTTAAAGCAGCAGCGACAAGCGTGCGTCTGTCTGTTAAAGGGTGGTGACACCCTCAAAGTGTGCTACACAAACAATTAAAATATTGTTCTTTTTTTTTCTGTCTTTGTGAATTGTGTGGGCTGTAGCCGCACTTGCATCCTCAAAGCAGCAGCGACAAGCGTGCGTATGTCTGTTAAAGGGTGTTGTAACTCTCAAAGTGCTCCAAAAAATCAAAAATTTTTTTTTAATGTGTTTGTGACTTGTGTGCAATGTAGCCACACTTGCATCCTCAAAGCAGCAGCGACAAGCGTGCGTCTGTCTGTTAAAGGGTGGTGACACCCTCAAAGTGTGCTACACAAACAATAAAAATATTCTTCTTCTTTTTTCTGTCTTTGTGAATTGTGTGGGCTGTAGCCGCACCTGCATCCTTAAAGCAGCAGCGACAAGCGTGCATCTGTCTGTTAAAGGGTGGTGTAACTCTAAAAGTGCTCCAAAAAATAAAAAACTATTTTTTTAATGTGTTTGTGACTTGTGTGCGATGTAGCCGCACTTGCATCCTCAAAGCAGCAGCGACAAGCGTGCTTCTGTCTGTTAAAGGGTGGTGACACCCTCAAAGTGTGCTACACAAACAATAAAAATATTCTTCTTCTTTTTTCTGTCTTTGTGAATTGTGTGGGCTGTAGCCGCACCTGCATCCTTAAAGCAGCAGCGACAAGCGTGCGTCTGTCTGTTAAAGGGTGGTGACACCCTCAAAGTGTGCTACACAAACAATTAAAATATTGTTCTTTTTTTTTCAGTCTTTGTGAAATGTGTGGGCTGTAGCCGCACCTGCATCCTTAAAGCAGCAGCGACAAGCGTGCGTCTGTCTGTTAAAGGGTGGTGTAACTCTCGAAGTGCTCCAAAAAATAAAAAACTTTTTTTTTAATGTGTTTGTGACTTGTGTGCGATGTAGCCGCACTTGCATCCTCAAAGCAGCAGCGACAAGCGTGCGTCTGTCTGTTAAAGGGTGGTGTAACCCTCAAAGTGTGCTCCACAAACAATAAAAATATTCTTTTTTTTTTTCTGTCTTTGTGAATTGTGTGGGCTGTAGCCGCACTTGAATCCTCAAAGCAGCAGCGACAAGCGTGCGTCTGTCTGTTAAAGGATTACATCGGTGACAGCATCCAAGTAGGCATGTCAGACAGTCCGTACCTGTACTGGCAGGAAAAAGAAGCAATTTGGAGGTCCCTGTACAAACTGGCTCTATTTTACCTGAGTTGCCCCCCCTCCAGTGTGTACTCCGAAAGAGTGTTTTGTGCAGCCGGGAACCTTGTCAGCGAAAGGCGTAGGAGGTTGCTTCCACAAAATGTGGAGAAGATGATGTTCATAAAATGAATTATCAACTCTTCCAGGGAGACCAGCCTCCAGAACGTACAGAGGGACCTGTGGTTCCAGCAGGGACGAATTATTACTCTGTGAGGATGAAGATGTACACACTGAAGAGGGTGAGGAATCGGTGGATGAGGAGGATGAGGATGACATCTTGCCTCCGTAGAGCCAGTTTGTGCAGGGACAGATTAATTGCCAGCTTGTTTTGTGGGGGCCCAAACGAACCAATCATTTCAGCCACAGTTGTGTGGCAGACCCTGGCGCTGAAATGATTGGTTTGTTAAAGTGTGCATGTCCTGTTTATACAACATAAGGGTGGGTGGGAGGGCCCAAGGACAATTCCATCTTGCACCTCTTTTTTTTCTTTGCATTATGTACAGTTTGGGGCCTAGTTTTTCAATGCCATCCTGTCTGCCACTGCAGTTTCACGCCTAGATGGGTCACGTGTTTGTGCCGCCCACTCGTGTCACTTAGCATAGTCATCCAGCTACCTCGGTGCAACCTTTTGGACATAAAAACACTATTGTGAGGTGTGAGGTATTCAGAATAGACTGGAAATGAGTGGAAATTAAGGTTATTGAGGTTAATAATAGCATAGGAGCAGAAAAACCTACAAATTCTGTGATTTTAGCTGTTTTTATGCTTTTTTTCAAAAAAATACAGATCTAAAACACAAAACCCAGAACCCAAAACACGGAAGGGTGGTTTTGGCAAAACCAATCCAGATCCAAAACACGAAGAAAGATCCAGATCCAAAACCAAAACACAAAACACGAAAAGTGGCCGGTGCACACCCCTACTGCAAACTAATGTTGCTCCCTCGCTTCTAGAATGGGCAAGTGTGTATGAACTTGTTGGTGCAATCCCCCTACCAAACCATCATTGATGTCATTGTATCACTGTCACACATTCTCCCCAACATCCCCTACCTGACTAGCCTCACTTTCACACATTCTTCCCAACATCCCCTACATGACTACCCTCACTGTCACACATTCTCCCCAACATCCCCTACCTGACTAGCCTCACTGTCACACATTCTCCCCAACATCCCCTACCTGACTAGCCTCACTGTCACACATTCTCCCCAACATCCCCTACCTGACTAGCCTCACTGTCACACATTCTCCCCAACATCCCCTTCCTGACTAGCCTCACTGTCACACATTCTCCCCAACATCCCCTACCTGACTAGCCTCACTGTCACACATTCTCCCCAACATCCCCTACCTGACTAGCCTCACTGTCACACATTCTCCCCAACATCCCCCACCTGACTAGCCTCACTGTCACACATTCTCCCCAACATCCCCTACCTGACTAGCCTCACTGTCACACATCCTCCCCAACATCCCCTACCTGACTAGCCTCATTTCTTCCCAACATCCCTTACCTGACTAGCCTCACTGTCACACATTCTCCCCAACATTCCTTACCTGACTAGTCTCACTGTCACACATTCTCCCCAACATTCCTTACCTGACTAGTCTCACTGTCACACATTCTCCCCAACATCCCCTACCTGACTAGCCTCACTGTCACACATTCTCCCCAACATCCCCTACCTGACTAGCCTCACTGTCACACATTCTCCCCAACATCCCCTACCTGACTAGCCTCACTGTCACACATTCTCCCCAACATCCCCTACCTGACTAGCCTCACTGTCACACATTCTCCCCAACATCACCTACCTGACTAGCCTCACTGTCACACATTCTCCCCAACATCCCCTACCTGACTAGCCTCACTTTCACACATTCTTCCCAACATCCCCTACCTGACTAGCTTCACTGTCACACATTCTCCCCAACATCCCCTACCTGACTAGCCTCACTGTCACACATTCTCCCCAACATCCCCTACCTGACTAGCCTCACTGTCACACATTCTCCCCAACATCCCCTACCTGACTAGCCTCACTGTCACACATTCTCCCCAACATCCCCTACCTGACTAGCCTCACTGTCACACATTCTCCCCAACATCCCCTACCTGACTAGCCTCACTGTCACACATTCTCCCCAACATCCCCTACCTGACTAGCCTCACTGTCACACATTCTCCCCAACATTCCCTACCTGACTAGCCTCACTGTCACACATTCTCCCCAACATCCCCTACCTGACTAGCCTCACTGTCACACATTCTCACCAACACAAAAACACTTAACACCAAAACATAAAAGACAAATAAGTCATATGTGACTTTATTTTTTATATCATTAGACACTGATTCCCTTTGGGCTTCTGGTATTCTATAGGCCTTTTGGTTAACTTTAAACCCTGGTTCATGTTTAATGACTGTTGTTTTACCAGGTACATTACAGAGAGCAATCCCTATTTTTACAAGTATTTAGCCTCATAATGTTGAGTGTGTTTTGGCTAGTGTTACTTCAGGAACCAAATGTAATGTGGTTACCGGGGTCGTTGATAGAGCTACTTTGGCTTTTCCACCCCACACCCCACAGACACACAAACACTGACAATAGACTTTAAATAAAAATGACAGAAAAAAATGGCACACGTCTAAATGACAGCACAAGAAGAATCACAACACCACTCACACTACAGCACTCATAAATCACCCCAAAAAACACCTCCCAACTCAGCCAACTCCACAAGACACCTCTTTCTCACCACTCCTCTAAACAGAGCCGTAACTAGACTTTTTGGTGCCCTGTGCCAGAGAGCATTGGCGCCCCACTTCGTACTTTTTAAATAGGGAGATAAGATAATGCACCTGAAAAAGAACCATGGCTTCATGGGGAAGGGCCATAGGGGCAGCCAGGAGATGCTGGGGATAAAAGAAGAGGAAGCTACAAGTGAGAATGATAAACAGGACAATTGACAGGCCCAAACAGCGCCCCCTGCCCTGTGGTGCCCTGTGCCATGGCACAGGTCGCACTACCCTAGTTACGGCCCTGCCTCTAACTAAACCCACGAGGTTCGGATGGTTTGGGGCATACTTATATGGCTGTGACAAGACACTTCCATGTATGACACTTTAAACCAATCACACACCGTCTCTTCCGGAATCGACTGAGTTTCAGTGAATGCATAAGCATTTTGACAATACGAACCGATGCTAAATTCTGCCATGTTCGGTAGAGTTTGTCAATACGGTTGGCAAACACGGTTGAAAAATACGAATGCATACACCATCGAAAAACAGGAATGGGACAAACTCGACAGCTTAGTAAATTCTGTAACCTGATTTTAAAAAAAATAAAAATAAGGACGATGTCATCCGAGATTGATCTTGGATGACATCGTTTGAAAATCGGCACCTTAGTAAATTTTCCCCTAAGAGACTATTGGAAAGCACTCGCCCCATCCTTGGTGCAGAAGACTGAAATCAAGGGGCAACTCTGTGAACATTCCCAAGGTAAATTTATTTTACATGTGAATGCCACGTTATCACCTACAGTAGTAATGCCCATCCAACTGCAAGTGAGAAGCAACCTAGATGTGTACAACACAGAATCACCCGTAAATATTATTATTATTACCAGTTATTTATATAGCGCACACATTTTCCGCAGCGCTTTACAGAGAATATTCGGCCATTCACATCCGTCCCTGCCCCAGTGGAGCTTACAATCTATATTCCCTACAACATGCACACACACATACACACTAGGGATCATTTTTGATAGGAGCCAATTAACCTACCAGTGTATTTTTGGAGTGTGGGAGGAAACCCACGCAAGCACAGGGAGAATACACAAACTCCACACAGGGCCGTAGTGGGTATCGAACCAATGAGCTCAGTGCTGTGAGGTAGTAACGCTAACCATTACACCATCTGTGCTGCCCAAATAAATACAGTACATCCATTTCTTTTTGTCCTTTGTTGAATTGTGTTTCTGTTAATTCCTGTCTTGTGGTGTGTCAGTCTATTGAGTGTCATCATTATATTGCATTTCTCTTATACTTTAATATTGTAATTTCTTGAAAAAAGTATCTTAATGAATATACCCTTCATCAACTACATGGTTAAACACACAAATGATAATAATCCTAAAATAACACGTAGTCAAAACGGGATTAAAACTCAGTCTCAGCAGTTAAATTCTTTTCAGTAGTTCAATTTGGGTTGGGTATGATATCCCGGTGGCTAAATAGCTGCCAGGCGAAATACAGACAGCGGAATCCCGATGAGGACAGATTCCAACAGGAGAAGGTAAGTAGTCTAACCCTACCCCTGTCCCCCCCTAAACCTCCTAGGTGGTGCCTAACCCTACGTCCCACAGGGGGTGCCTAAACCTATGTCACTGTGTCTGTGAGGTATATTTATTAATTGAAATTAATATGTAATGCCAGCGGAACTATTCCTGGCGGACCAAATACCTACGCCGGAAGCCCGAACAGTGAAGATCCCGTCTAGGGCTGGTAAGTACCCTAACCCTTCCCTCTCCCCCCCCTAACCCTCCCTTAGTGGTGCTTAACCCTAACCACCCCGGGGGGTGCCTTAACACTAACTTTTCCCCAGTGGTGCCTACACCTAACTCCCCCTTCCTGCACCCTAAACCTAACTCTCCCAGGGGAATACCTAACCCTAACCTTCCCCCAGTGGTGCCTACCCCTAACCCCACCTTCCCCTAGCCCAACCCTAACCCTCCCCGGGGGTGCCTAACCCTAAGTCCCCCCCCGGGGGTGCCAAAACCTAACCCTCTCCCCTGCAGCTAACAGTGAGAAAGCCCCGGCTTACCTTAGTTCGGGCATTGGGATTTTGGCGTCGGGCTAAAGATAGGCATCGGGAATTGGATGCCTATCTTTAGTCCCTGGTCGAGCTTCCAGAGTCGGGATTCCGACGGGCGGCATTCCGGGTGGCGCTATCTTAACCGCATCCCTATTAATCAGGACAATCCTTTCTCTGGCTTTATGAAGGTCTATTGCTAATTAACTCCATCTTCATCTATTTCCACATTATTGCCACGCCTCTGTGTTCAATGGGTACACCCACTTTGGCAAATGGTTACGCCCCTTCAGGGGGCCCCTACTACTGCAATCCCCTGGTGGGTCCTTCATGCTCCAGTCCGACACAGACAATAATAATATGACATGCAGCATAAGTAATAGAAATATGTTTTTAAGTATATAATCAGGTATAATGTCACTATGTTATTTTTTTATGAACCATGACCTCTTTGTTTCCACCAGGCTGGTTAATACAAAA
This sequence comes from Taudactylus pleione, assembly GCA_031769625.1. NCBI lineage: Eukaryota > Metazoa > Chordata > Amphibia > Anura > Myobatrachidae > Taudactylus > Taudactylus pleione. The sequence goes on from JAUIMM010000261.1 coordinate 3,910,194, forward strand.
CTGAAGTGTGCCCAGCCAATGGAGATGGCATTGCTAAAATCACAGCAAAGAGACCAAGACTCTGAGGATGATTTATAGTAAAATCTTCTAATCACCATCTATCATTATTATACCCATATCTAATGTACTGTACTGTTTACTACTCCAGGTTTACATGTAACAAATGAACTATGTAAAATAACCATATCTATAATCATCCCTGCAGCCCTTATAACCACCCACCTCGTATAGTGTTGTCCATCTGGCTTGTTCTCAGTGATTCGGGACTAGGAATAAGATATTTTTAATTATTACAATATATTTCATGGCAAATCGTGTTGCTGGGCCTGATTATAGATCTATCTTACATACTGATTACTCTGGGCAGTCATAACTATTCACTCTCCATGATCACAGCACATTCCTACTCTATTTTCTATAACCTCTGTCAGTATCCATACGTCTGCCTGGCCAGGCCCAGGAAGCTTTACTGAAATTAGTAGAAATCTTTATGTTGTCATTTTTTTTTGGTTTTATTTTTTTTAATTAGAATTTATTTTATTAAGTTTTAGCTACAGCTACTACTGTAGGTCTTTAGTTATAGCTAGTGCTGCACTAGACTGTTATTACAAGAGACAGTGGGTGGATCCATTTCAGTCTGAAGAGACATTAGGGAAACTGATCTGGTGGGCTCCTTCTCGCTGGCCCTCCTGCACATAGGTATAATATATTACCGCCTACTTGAATTGAAATGAGAAGTCTTATATAGGAGTTAAGTTATGCAGAGCTTCTCTGATCATTCCCATAAAGAATCAAAACCAATAACGGGTACATTTATTTATTTTGTTACTGTAGTGAGATTGTGGCACCATGATGCAGTCACCGAAAAAAATATTCTCTTCTGGAATAATTCTCAACCTGCACAGAATTGTTAGTACAGGTTGCGTCTCCCTTATCCAGAATTTTATTAGCATGACCGAGATAGTGAAACCTTTGCTTTTTGATGGTACACAAACTTTATTTAAGACACAGAATCATTGAAAATATTGTATACAATTACCTTCAGGCTGTGTGTATAAGGTGTATATGAAACATAAATGGATTTGATGTATATACACATGATTAGTCGAGGCACAAAATTATTGAATATATGGTATAAAATTACCTGCAGGCTGTGTATAAGATATATATAAAGCATAAATGTATTCTGTGTTTAGATTTGGGTTCCATTCCCGAGATATCTCATTATGGTATGCAAATATTTCAAAATACGGAATATTCCAATATCCAAAATACCCCTGGTCCCAAGCATTAAGAATATGGGAGACTCAACCTGAAATACCAGATGCTGCACCCTTACTGTATACAAGTGTATATAAAGCTGCTTTGTGCAAACTAAAAACGAGTGTGTCTCTGATTTATGGCAATTGTATTTATTGTCATGTGTTGTGTTTGGCGACTAATGAACTCCCTGAAAGGGTTCAATATGTATCAGTTGTTATTAGCACGGATACATTCTTATTGTGCTTGTCTAGTATTGTGAAGGATAAAAGATTTGTCAGATGGGTGATTACTCCAATCGCATTGGAAACGTAAATATAAAGGTGCAGATGGTCACCTTGTGCAGTGCTCATGCCATTTGTGCCCGCTTTTAGGGAAATTATTTTTCACTTAAAAAAGCAATAATCGCTCAGGTACAGAATTTGGCATCTTATTATATTGGTGGGTGGATGGTATATGCTGCTGTATGTTGGCTTGTGGGTGCTATATGCTGCTACATATTAGTAGATAGGTGTTATATGCTGCTACATATTAGTAGATAGGTGTTATATGCTGCTACATATTAGTAGATAGGTGTTATATGCTGCTACATATTAGTATATAGGTTTTATATGCTGCTACATATTAGTAGATAGGTATTATATACTGCTACATATTAGTAGATAGGTGTTATATGCTGCTACATATTAGTAGATAGGTGTTATATGCTGCTACATATTAGTATATAGGTTTTATATGCTGCTACATATTAGTAGATAGGTATTATATACTGCTACATATTAGTAGATAGGTGTTATATGCTGCTACATATTAGTGGATAGGTATTATATGCTGCTACATATTGTTGGGAGGGTTCTATATAATTCTACGTACTAGTATATAGGAGTTATATGCTGCTACATATTAGTAGATAGGTGTTATATGCTGCTACATATTAGTATATAGGTTTTATATGCTGCTACATATTAGTAGATAGGTATTATATACTGCTACATATTAGTAGATAGGTATTATATGCTGCTACATATTAGTGGATAGGTATTATATGCTGCTACATATTGTTGGGAGGGTTCTATATAATTCTACGTACTAGTATATAGGAGTTATATGCTGCTACATATTAGTATATAGGTTTTATATGCTGCTACATATTAGTAAATAGGGGTTATATGCTGCTACATATTGGTGGGAGGGTTCTATATACTGCTACATATTAGTATATAGGTGTTATATGCTGCTACATATTAGTATACAGGTTTTATATGCTGCTACATATTAGTATATAGGTGTTATATGCTGTTACATATTAGTAGATAGGTGTTATATACTGCAACATATTAGTAGATAGGTGTTATATGCTGCTACATATTAGTGGGAGGGTTCTATATACTGCTACATATTAGTATATAGGTGTTATATGCTGCTACATATTAGTATATAGGTTTTATATGCTGCTACATATTAGTATATAGGTGTTATATGCTGCTACATATTAGTAGATAGGTGTTATATGCTGCTACATATTAGTAGATAGGTGTTATATGCTTCTACATATTGGTGGGAGGGTTCTATATACTGCTACATATTAGTATATAGGTGTTATATGCTGCTACATATTAGTAGATAGGTGTTATATGCTGCTACATATTGGTGGGAGGGTTCTATATACTGCTACATATTAGTATATAGGTGTTATATGCTGCTACATATTAGTATATAGGTGTTATATGCTGCTACATATTAGTATATAGGTGTTATATGCTGCTACATAATAGTAGTTAGGTGTTATATGCTGCTACATATTAGTAGATAGGTGTTATATGCTGCTACATATTGGTGGGAGGGTTCTATATACTGCTACATATTAGTATATAGGTGTTATATGCTGCTACATATTAGTATATAGGTTTTATATGCTGCTACATATTAGTATATAGGTGTTATATGCTGCTACATATTAGTAGATAGGTGTTATATGCTGCTACATATTAGTATATAGGTTTTATATGCTGCTACATATTAGTAGATAGGTATTATATACTGCTACATATTAGTAGATAGGTGTTATATGCTGCTACATATTAGTAGATAGGTGTTATATGCTGCTACATATTAGTATATAGGTTTTATATGCTGCTACATATTAGTAGATAGGTGTTATATGCTGCTACATATTAGTATATAGGTTTTATATGCTGCTACATATTAGTATATAGGTGTTATATGCTGCTACATATTAGTAGATAGGTGTTATATGCTGCTACATATTAGTAGATAGGTGTTATATGCTGCTACATATTAGTGGATAGGTATTATATGCTGCTACATATTGTTGGGAGGGTTCTATATACTGCTACATATTAGTATATAGGTGTTATATGCTGCTACATATTAGTATACAGGTTTTATATGCTGCTACATATTAGTATATAGGTGTTATATGCTGTTACATATTAGTAGATAGGTGTTATATACTGCAACATATTAGTAGATAGGTGTTATATGCTGCTACATATTAGTGGGAGGGTTCTATATACAGCTACATATTAGTATATAGGTGTTATATGCTGCTACATATTAGTATATAGGTTTTATATGCTGCTACATATTAGTATATAGGTGTTATATGCTGCTACATATTAGTAGATAGGTGTTATATGCTGCTACATATTAGTAGATAGGTGTTATATGCTTCTACATATTGGTGGGAGGGTTCTATATACTGCTACATATTAGTATATAGGTGTTATATGCTGCTACATATTAGTAGATAGGTGTTATATGCTGCTACATATTGGTGGGAGGGTTCTATATACTGCTACATATTAGTATATAGGTGTTATATGCTGCTACATATTAGTATATAGGTGTTATATGCTGCTACATATTAGTATATAGGTGTTATATGCTGCTACATAATAGTAGTTAGGTGTTATATGCTGCTACATATTAGTAGATAGGTGTTATATGCTGCTACATATTGGTGGGAGGGTTCTATATACTGCTACATATTAGTATATAGGTGTTATATGCTGCTACATATTAGTATATAGGTTTTATATGCTGCTACATATTAGTATATAGGTGTTATATGCTGCTACATATTAGTATATAGGTTTTATATGCTGCTACATATTAGTATATAGGTGTTATATGCTGTTACATATTAGTAGATAGGTGTTATATACTGCTACATATTAGTAGATAGGTGTTATATGCTGCTACATATTAGTGGATAGGTATTATATGCTGCTACATATTGGTGGGAGGGTTCTATATACTGCTACATATTAGTATATAGGTGTTATATGCTGCTACATATTAGTATATAGGTTTTATATGCTGCTACATATTAGTATATAGGTGTTATATGCTGCTACATATTAGTAGATAGGTGTTATATGCTGCTACATATTAGTAGATAGGTGTTATATGCTGCTACATATTAGTGGATAGGTATTATATGCTGCTACATATTGTTGGGAGGGTTCTATATACTTCTACGTACTAGTATATAGGAGTTATATGTTGCTACATATTAGTATATAGGTTTTATATGTTGCTACATATTAGTAAATAGGTGTTATATGCTGCTACATATTGGTGGGATGGTTCTATATACTGCTACATATTAGTATATAGGTGTTATATGCTGCTACATATTAGTATATAGGTTTTATATGCTGCTACATATTAGTATATAGGTGTTATATGCTGTTACATATTAGTAGATAGGTGTTATATACTGCTACATATTAGTAGATAGGTGTTATATGCTGCTACATATTAGTGGATAGGTATTATATGCTGCTACATATTGGTGGGAGGGTTCTATATACTGCTACATACTAGTATACAGGTATTATATGCTGCTACTTATTAGTATATAGGTTTTATATGCTGCTACATATTAGTATATAGGTGTTATATGCTGCTACATATTAGTAGATAGGTGATATATACTGCTACATATTAGTATATAGCTGTTATATGCTGCTACATATTAGTGGATAGGTATTATATGCTGCTACATATTGGTGGGAGGGTTCTATATACTGCTACATATTAGTATAGAGGTGTTATATGCTGCTACATATTGGTGGGTGGGTTCTATATACTTCAGCATATTAGTAGATAGGTGTTATATACTGCTACATATTAGTGGATAGGTATTGTTTGCTGCTACATATTGGTGGGCTGGTTCTATATACTGCTAAATATTAGTAGATAGGTATTATATACTGCTACATATTAGTATATAGGTGTTATGCTGATACATATTAGTGGATAGGTATTATATGCTGCTACGTATTGGTGGGTATTATATGCTGCTACATATTGGTGGGTGGGTTCTATATACTTCTACATATTAGTAGGTAGGTGTTATATACTGCCAGAGCCGTAGCTAGGTATTTTGGTGCCCTGTGCCAAAAAGATCATTGGTGCCCCCACCCCCATATATTTTATAAAGGGAAAGGGGGCAGCAAAGGCATGCGCCAAAAACAAAGGGGTGTAATGTGGCCACACAACAGTACCAGTCCACATTACAATACACATTAGTGTTCATTATTCACAATACACAGCAGAGTACTGTAGTACCTCAAACCCCTTTATCATGTTATGCCACACAGTAGAGCCCCTTATACACATTATGCCACACAGTAGAACCCTTTATACACATTATGCCACACAGTAGTACCCCTTATACATGTTACGCCACACAGTAGTACCCCTTTTACACATTATGCCACATAGACACCCTTATACACATTACGCCACACAGCAGTGCCCCTTATACATGTTATACCACCCAATCACAGCCCACACTCTTACTGCCCCTATTTATAGCTATTACTGTCCCCAATCACAGCCCACACTGTTCCCTGTCACGTATCTCAATGCCCCTACTCTCACTCCCCCCCTTATAGCTATCAGTTCCTCAAATCACAGCTCACACTGGTCTCACTTATAGCTAACACTGTCCTCCTCACACAGCCCCCATTGTGAAGCTCCTCCTTCTAGACCTAACCCTCTGCTCAAGCCATGTCTCTGCAGCAACTTCAACCCTGCCCCCATGTTTGTCTATAGCCCCCAGCTCAATCCCTGTCTCCCAATAGCCTCAGCCCTCCCTCCTGTGTCTCTCTATAACCTTAAATGCTTTCCCCCCTCCCTCCTTCACTTACCTCGATGATGCTCCTCCAGAGTCCTTCTCATGGCGGCGACGGCGACAATGACAACAGGTTCCTCACAGTCAGTCTTTCTCTGAGAGTCTGTTCTGCTTCACCGCGCTGATGTCATGACAGCCCGCAGCGAAGAAAACTTTATTGTTCCAGCTGGGTAGTCAATGCCTGCGTCCTGCTGATTACTGCAGCGGCACAGGCACAGGCCAGGACCAGTCACAATCACTGGACTGATCCTGTCATGCAAGTGAAGCAGCTGCAGCTGGGGGGAGCAGCTCCGGCTGGGGTGCCCCCGAAAGAAGAGGGCCCAGGGGTACCCACCCTTAATCCGTCTCTGAGCGGGGGCGGTAGATGTTGAACCTGGTGAGTAAGGCACCAGCCTCCCTGCAGCCTTCCCCTCTTTCCCTCAGCCAGTGCAGCCAGAGTTAGACACTGAGCCTGCGCTGGCTTGTTCAGAGACCCTTAAAACATTATGGTGGATTGCCGGTTCCACCCTCAGGGCTGCTCCGCTCTGTGCACCACCCTAGCTACGGCCCTGTATACTGCTACATATTAGTATATAGGTGTTATATGCTGCTACATATTAGTGGATAGGTATTATATGCTGCTACATATTGGTGGGTGGGTTCTATAAACTGCTACATATTAATAGATAGGTGTTATATACTGTTATATATTAGTAGCTAGGTGTTATATACTGCTACATATTAGTATATAGGTGTTATATACTTCTACATATTAGTGGAGAGGTATTATATGCTGCTACATATTGGTGGGTGGTTCTATATACTGCTACATATTAATAGATAGGAGTTATATAATAATAAAAATATAGTTGGTGTTTTTTTGCGCACCATTCCAGGGTAAAAGGATAAGTTTATAGAAATGAAAAAAAAATGCTTACACTGACTTAAAAAATTAGTTCACAGTTAAATGAGGCTTCTGTCAAGATCATAAGTACTAATATTCATACGATTTGACATTTTTTCAATTTCCAACCGGTGTTTGGATAGGACGGTTAATAATACACAACAAATCATGTTTTGAGTCAATTACTCCAGGGACCTCTGGGGAACAGAACCTGGAATTACCACTCTTGATGTACAGTCCTAGCCCAGATGTTACATTATACTGATTCCTGCAGCACTCCACCAACACGTTTCAACTCCTTCAGAGCCTTTTTCAAGGACAGCCTGTATTACCCCGGTGGTTTTATGTGCAGCATCCATTAAGGGGAGTGCGGGATTGTTTATTTTTTCAGGTGTTATAGACTGTTACATATTAGTATATATATGTTATATGCTGCAACATATTGGTGGGTGGGTACTGTATACTGCTACATATAAGTGGTGATTGCTATATAAGCTGCTATAGATGGGTGCTATATGCTGCTACATTTTGCTGGATGGGTGCTATATGCTGCTACATATTGCTGGTTGGGTGCAATATGCTGGTAAATATTGATGAGTGTGTGCAATGTTCAGATACTTATAGGTAGGTGGGTGCTATATGCTACTATATATTGGTGTGTGGGTGCTGTATACTGCTACATATTAGTGGTGATTGCTATATAAGCTGCTATAGGGTGCTATATGTGGCTACATATTGCTGGATGGGTGCAATATGCTGCTACATATTGATGAGTGTGTGCAATATGCAGCTACATATAGGCGGATGCTATATAATGGTGACATGTTTATTTACACGGGATTATCCAAAAGTGCACAACCTATAGAGGTATACATTGGCTAAAACAAGCATTATTTTAAAAAACAGATGTAAAAGTTTAAATTAATGGGATAGTGGATGTCTTAAAGTTGTAATAGAATAGACTGAGATATGATTATTTTACTCTTTTTAATCTAATTTATTGAGTTTTCAAAAGTAGAACATACAGTATATAGAGAAAAACAGATGGTAAAAAACAACTCGGGGTAGAATGCAAAAGATAACCGAGGTTCGGATAGATCAGAGGGCACATAAAACCCCTAGGCAGGGATGCGTGGGGTTAATAAAGTTAGGCAGGGGAGTATTACTTTTTTATGGTCAGATTGACATTAGGTTAGGATTGGTGGAGTGTTGTGTAAGGGGTGTGGTTAATAGGAGTGTGGGTAGGTCAGCAATGTTACACTGCCTCTTTGGAATCTGATCTGCTAGCTGTACAGACACAGGTTGTAGATTTCTGTGTTTTTGATAGTTTTACATTTCAAAATTCATATATTCTTTCCTCTCTCTATTCTACCATCTTATCCTACATCTTTCTTTTCCCTATTTACTCTATCTTTTCCTTTCCTCTCCTGGTAGTCTGCTCTGGGTCACCCCCAGCGTGCTCATTCGTTCCCCGCCAGGGTGGCTGATACTGCCAGGCTGGGGCTCATGCCCTTAGTCAACCCCCCCACCCCCACCCCCGATCCACACTAGTTAGCCCCGCCGGTCCTCCCATCGATCTGGAGGCGCTGGCGGGGACGAAGAAGGAAAATATGTGCTGGCGATGCCGTTCAGTCCTGCGCACGCCACTCTCACGGGCGCGCGTGGCACGGCGCTCACTCCGTGCAGGACCCTGGTCACTCCGGCTGAGTCCCACTCTGGGGATCTAATCAGCCAGGGGATGGAAGTCAAGAGGCCTCGTGGGCGCTGCTCGCGCGACCCGCCCAGCACAGCGCAACAGTAGTGGTCACCCTGGCTGAGTCCCGCTCCGGGGTGCCAACCAGCCGGGGGACCAAGCGCCAGCACTAGGGAGTGAGTCGGGAGCCTGTCATGGCTCCGGCTCACTCCATAGCAGCGGGGGGGAGGCGGAGCCAGTGGCCATCTTCTCAGGCCGGGGGGAGGGGCCAGCAGCCATCTTAAAGTATTAAATCAAGGGCAGCATGGTCTGCTTGCTGCCATGGGATCCCTCATGGCAGCCACCGTACCCCAATTTGTTAATGAGCTACCTCTGTGTGAGCTAACTCCGCATGAGCTATCTTTAAGTGAGATTTTACCAGCCCTGTGTCCCTCACAGCGCAGCTAGGCATGCTTGCTGCCATGGGTTTCTCATCTCATGGTCTTCTATCGTAATATAGTTCCAGATGGTTACGCTGGTGATGCCGCCATGGAGACTGGGACTATTGCCGGACAGCTGGTGCTCTTACACCCCTACGGTCTCCGCAGTCTGGGGGTGTGAGGTAGGCTTTTAGCACCTCGGCTGTGCCGGCGGCATAAGTTACAGTCATACATAACCCACGACTACAAGGCCGTTGCGTATCTAGTTTCTCGGCCATGTGCCGTTTCCTCAGTAGCTTACCAGCCCAACTCCAAACATACTTTATTTGGTCTATTCACAGTCGGCTCGTCATTGGCAACAAACCAGTTTTATTTATCTAGTCATATAAAAAAACAAAAAAACTTTTTTTATTAATCAATACTGTTGGTAGAGCACTTATTTCATAAATAAATGCAGTGATTTTTGATACATGTTAAATGCATTATAGCACACATTATCATAAGCCAACATGTCAGGAACCACGGTGCCTTTGGCCCTTTGTTCTTTGGTGCTTCTGCACGGTTCCTCATTAGATTATTGCGTTAAGATTTTGGCATATGACATTCATTTATTACAGCAAACATTCGTGTTATAGGTATGCACATTGTTGACATTCAAAAATTATAAGTCAGTGCGCACAATAAAGATATATTGATTTAATATTAATTCAAGCAATTAATTATGTCAAAATTTATAAGACCGTATCGTCCATTAAATTAATTTTTACAGCAAAACATTCATGTTTAGTCATGCACATAGATAAGAAAATAAGTGCGGCAGGGAAGTATGAAGAAGGAAAATATGTATCATGGAGTATTCATCAGTTAATCGATCACAAATGTGTGATTGCACAATATTACTAATTTCACGCTATTACATACATTCTATTTAATAAATGTACTAAATTACGTTACATGGGTATCCCTAAGTTTCATAGAGTTGGGAGTGTCTTGGGACCCAATGACCACGTAGGGACTTGAAGCATGCGCCTCTCCCCCTCCCACCATGTGCTCTAGTGGGAGTCAGCCTGTGAATGGTTTCACGGGCTCATTGTCTAAAATTAAGTATCAGGAGCCTATCATCTCCTCTTCTGTTATTCTTCACTTGTTTGTTCTGGCCCTTTCCCTATAGCCGGCGCCCGCGGTTGGTTTTTCTTACCCATGAGTGGGTGCTTTTCCATACCGTTTTAATTGGAGAGCTTTGTCTAATACATTGTGAGGTCATACATAAGGACATTTATGCGATAACTGCTGGAATGATTTCAATTATCCCCTCAGTGGTCCAGTTCCTCCTCAGACTCAGTATCTGGCCTTTGGGAATATTTGTTTTATACTTTACATCTTGGTGTTGAAAATGTTTTTATATGCCAAATATGGTTCATAGGAGTTAGGCGAGCTACACATTTGCATGGTAGTCTCATCCCTATTCCATTTTAGACCTACTCATATATATTTATTTTATATACAGATACAGAATCGACCCGAGTCCACCCCCACATGCAACGCTCTTCAAAATACACCATATTTTCTACACGCACACCCCCCCCCTTTTTTTTTACACATACATGTTCATAGAATTTAGGTGAGCTACACAGCTTACATTGCATCTGATCCCCATTCATATATACCTAATCATATATTTATATATAAATCTTACATAGGGAAACAGGTTTGACCCGAGTCCACCATCCCCACATACATCGTTCTTCTAAGCACACCGTATCTTATACACAGCCCTATGTAATAACGGGACATGCCCCTGACTTGGGTTTCCCCGGGCTGTGGGTTGTGGTCTCCTAATGGCTTTGAAAAGCTCGGTCAGTGTTTATGCGGGGTTGCATATATCGGGGAATACTACATTCCTGGATTCAGGAGCCATCGCTGTGTTGCTTGTGTCAGTGGGGGTGTTTTTGAGGCCCCTGCTGTCATAACAGTCGGGGGCTCTGTTTACAACAAGGGTTGGCATTGTTTGGTCCCCCAGCATCCGATATGTCGGTGTGCTGAGTCCACTAATTAAGCAGCTAGGTATGATTTGAGGCTGTTGTTCCTTGTGTCTTGTTTGCTCTTTACACTGCTGCGCCTGCGCATACGATTCATTGCCTAATGCAAAGGGCCCTGAATTTCGATACTGCCCCTGTTTTTCTTTTGTTTCAGACATCAATGTGGCCGGGTCCCCTCTTACCGCCACCCCAGAGATCGATATTGTCGCTTCTGTTGTTGCCAGGAATGGAGTCATCAGTGCAGATGATACCCTGTTCAATCCTCAAGCCGCCATGGAGAGTTTTCGCATGTCGGTCCTTGGCTCCTCAGTCCTTTGATTGCCTATCAGGCTTTGTGGCAGCAGTGAGAGTCTTTCTGGCAGTCTCAGCTCGGCAGGGGATACAGGCTTTATGATGATGCAAGTCCTATGCCTATATTCATGTCGACTAATCATGTGTAATGTTTGTTTGTGGACTTCAGTGCTCCGGCCAACTTGCCACCTTTCCGGTGGGGTCTCAAGGGATTTTGCCCTATTTTTTGGCCTGCTTAGGACAATGTTTGGCTAATGCTATAGTTTAACTTCGTGTAAACAAATAAACAACAAAAATATGAGAATGACATTACTAAGCAATATAAAAAGATGCAGCAGGTTTTTTGTATGTTTTTACCTCGGGTCAAGTCCTCCTTCCCCCCCTTTCCCTCCCCCCATCACCTCCCTCTGCAATATGTCATAATCACCATACTCATCATGTATGTTTCATGTATTGCAGGTGGTTTACAGGATTACAGCTCATTTTGTTTATCGGACACTTGTATATATTTTGGGCGGGTCAATCCCGCTTGGCTAGTATGGGTTGGGAGGCATTAGTGCCCTGTATACGGACATCAGCGGAGGACTTAGGTTCTCCTTTGGTCTTAGCAATTCACCTGGGAGGGAATGATTTGTGCCGGCAGATGTCGCTTTACTTGCAGCACACTATGTGTCATGATTTGGGTGGGTTGCTTGGCTTTGGCCAAATGTCGTGATAATTTTGTCCGATATTGTGCTAGTCTTTCCTGGTGATGTAGGTGCATGGTTGGGGGGGTAAATTTGTGGAGCATCACCCTTTAATGGGGTACAAGATGCCTAGCAGGGACAAATTTCATTTATAGTGTTTTTTGTTCTGTGTGGGGAGGTTTTAGAGGGTAGGTTGTATGGTGGTGGGCATGTTCCATCATTGGGAACTTGCGTGGTGGGAAAGAACGGCAGTATCTATAAAGCATCCACCTTGCTGCAGTATGAGCGGTGCGCCTCCTTCAATGCACTTGTTAGGCCGATTTTACCCTACTGGGTCAGCGGCACCTCTCGTTGGAGAGGGCTAAAATAGTGCATTGGGATGGGGCTGGATACCGTCTCACTTGCCAGAGAGGGATATCGGCCCTTGCAAGTTTTATATCACTATTACACTTGAATTGGGATAGTGGCCCATTCAGTGAGTGTTTTACATCTTTGCCTAAGTCAAGTGAGCGGCGTAAGGTTACTGGCCGTTCTTTCTTATACCACCATACTCTGATTGTAAAATAAATAAAGCTGACCATATATTTTTGATCGCATATATACTTGGTCTGTCTCTTTATTTTATTTAAGTTGGTCAAATAACTTTAAGGTTGCACGCATTATCTGCCGATGGGGATTTTAAGATAACCGAGGTTCGGATAGATCAGAGGGCACATAAAACCCCTAGGCAGGGATGCGTGGGGTTAATAAAGTTAGGCAGGGGAGTATTAGTTTTTTATGGTCAGATTGACATTAGGTTAGGATTGGTGGAGTGTTGTGTAAGGGGTGTGGTTAATAGGAGTGTGGGTAGGTCAGCAATGTAATACTGCCTCTTTGGAATCTGATCTCCCACCCTCCTTCCCCCTTTTTTCCTCTTGTGTCGGCTTTATTTCAAGGGCGGGAAAGAACGGCAGTATCTATAAAGCGTCCACCTTGCTGCAGTATGAGCGGTGCGCCTCCTTCAATGCACTGGTTAGGCTGATTTTACCCTACTGGGGTCAGCGGCACCTCTCGTCGGAGAGGGCTAAAATAGTGCATTGGGATGGAGCTGGATACCGTCTCACTTGCCAGAGAGGGATATCGGCCCTTGCAAGTTTTATATCACTATTACACTTGAATTGGGATAGTGGCCCGTTCAGTGAGTGTTTTACTAAACCTTCTATCGGATGAGGTGTTGTCATGTGTCCAAACCACTTATCATACTAACATAAAATAAAGACACAGACGTGGATTTGGCAGATAACTTGATGGCAATTTATTGGAGCAATAATAATAATTATTTATTTATTATTTATTTAAGGATGTATGGTGGCAAAGAAAGGAGGGCCAGAAATCAGCCAAATCTGCTATGCCCACACACAAACAACAAAAGGCATAGCAGGCGTAGATCGCCCAGAGTGCATACACATAACCATGTAAATCATGTCAACAACAAAAGGTAACGCTCACCCCCATCTTGACTTCCCACCCGTTTAGGTGGTGATACTGCCCCCCGTTAGGTTGGTACATCCAACTACCAGTCAACGAAGGGAGCGCCCTTAAATTATAATTGCACCCGGACTGGCGACCTGCCGTTCTTTCCCGCCACCCAAAACCAAACCCACAACATACCAAAATTTATAGGGGAGGGAGGGTGGGGAACCTGGAACAAAGAGGCTTTGGCCCACACTTTTAGCCCACTATATAATGTTTCTGTTACAAACCCACCCCTGCTTGCCATAGGCTAATTCCAACAAGTAATTTGCATACATGCCTGCCCCCATCCTAGAGGTTTAAAACACCTCTTTTCTTATGCAATCTTTCGGTTTCTCTAAACCTTCTATCGGATGAGGTGTTGTCATGTGTGCAAACCACTTATCATACTAACATAAAATAAAGACACTGAGACGTGGATTTGGCAGATAACTTGATGGCGATTTATTGGAGCAATAATAATAATAATTTATTTATTATTTATTTAAGGATGTATGGTGGCAAAGAAAGGACGGACAGAAATCAGCCAAATCTGCTATGCCCACACACAAACAACAAAAGGCATAGCAGGCGTAGATCGCCCAGAGTGCATACACATAACCATGTAAATCATGTCAACAACAAAAGGTATAGCTCACCCCCATCTTGACTTCCCACCTGTTTAGGTGGTGATACTGCCCCCCGTTAGGTTGGTACAGCCAACTACCAGTCAACAAAGGGAGCGCCCTTAAATCATAATTGCACCCGTACTGGTGACCTGCCGTTCTTTCCCGCCACAGCAAGGTTCTGCTTATAGAACCGCCGCACCGCCACCATACCAAGTACTACCCCAATAACACCAACTCCTCAAAAAGATCCCCAATAAACAATGACAAACCCTCCTCTGTTAAATGAACTCCATCAGGTCTATACATATAACTAAATCAAAATTGAATGTTCTTATGGTAAATGACACGGCCATAATTGGCCATCACAAATTTGGCAACTGCGAAATTAAGTTTCTTCCTAGCTTCGTCATTAGCAGGAAAACTCCTAACCCCACGCCAGACCTGTCGAGGTACAATGCAAGACCAAATTAATTTACACAAGGGCCAGGCCGATAGCACCCTTGCCAAATCGTTGACAATATCAACTCGTAATTCTACAGTGGACCTCTGCCCTAAGTCGTTGCCTCCTAAATAAGCCACCAAAATACGTGGCCTACCAAAAAGCCTTGCATACTCTAACAGTTTAGGACAAAAGGAATGCCATCTCATACCTCTGGAACCTATCCAATGGACCCTAGCTGAATATTAAAAAATTGGAGCTTGATCTGAACTTATAAACCTAGCAGCCCAGAAAATATATGAGTGGCCTATAACCCAAATGTCCTGCGTGTCAAAGAGCAATCCTAAAGGTGGAGGAAAGCAGTAAATAAAAAAATAGTAATTGTCATAAAACAATAAAATTTTATGGTGTATTAGTGGGATCTGACAGAACATAAGTGAGTATCTGCCAAAAAGAAAAATTTTCTATTGGTCGCTGACTTTACTATTTAAAGTGGCTAAGACAAACAGAAGACACAAAGGGGAAGAATGGGTGGGGGGGGATTGGGAAAAAACAGGTGAACTCGGCAAGAGGTAAAATAAAAACCTGCTGAGGGATGGACTATGGCCTAATTAAATGATTGAGAATAGCCGAATTGAATCCGTCAGTTCAGGTGAAAATTGTAAAATCCCTCAAGACTCCCAATGCCAGCAATGGCGAGTAGCTAATCCCGAGTAGGACGGACAGGGGTAACAGACAAGACAAGACAGGACAGTACATGAGACAAGACAAAAACCAGGCAAGCATAAAATATAAACGTAACCGGAACAGACTGTGAAATGACTTTAAACAAAGGGCCTTAACGCCTAGGTCGAATGTAACCTTTATAACTATCCGATTTCCAACGTCCTAGGGCCTTAATTTCTGATGCCGAGAAACCCGCAGCTGCCGCCGAAGTTGCGGCTCCGATCCGAAATGAGTGTGTACCAAAATCTTGAGGCGGGAGGCCTAAAACTGATACACACCTCTTCAAAAACCAACCAAACTGGTATTTGGTAAGCGGAGTCCTGTCCATATGCATGAGTCATGAACCAGGAACATCCGGCCGCAATAACTCATACCGCATAGCTAGTGCCACGGGGCAGATCTGTTCGTCCCTAGATGGACCCAACGAGATCCACCTACCCCTACCAGTCTGGTCGGTCTTCGACCGCCGAATCCTACAGAGAACAGACCTCTCACTGACCAGGATATCCGAGAGGAGCATGGCGGCATCAACCCATTTGGATGATGCCACCAGCTCCGATACCCTCAATGTGCCGTGAAAAGCCTCCGAAAACACCACTTGAATCAGGACCGCCTCATACGCAGTAAGAGCCACTCCGTGAACCGCCCCTAATACTGCCGGAAGCAGATGAGCGTCCACAGGTCTCCTATGGTCAGCTACTGGCCGGGAGACCCGTGCCCAACCCTTTAAAGCCTTCACAATCAGAAAACTTTTAGTAAAGTCAGGTTGGCCCTTCAATTTACAATAAAATGCAATGCCCCCCAAAGAGCGCGCAACAGAAGCCCTGGATCTGCCAGCCAAACGGAGACTCCAAATAAAAGAAAGCATCGAACGATGCTGACTCTTACCTGCCTGTTTGCTGCTACGGGAATAATCTTCCCATTCATTCCATGCCTGCCGATATGCTCGCAACGTGGAGGGGGCTAGAGACTGTTCTGCTAAGCGATCCATGCCGGCTCAATCACCTGCCAAACATAAGAGGGGCAAAGCACAACGTCAGCACCAGGGGCCACAGATCGGAACCTAGCCCACTGGAAACGTGATAACGCATCGGCTATCTCATTCTCCACCCCAGGAACGTGTCTTGCCTTAAACATGATGTTACAGCGCAAACATGTGAGCACAGCTGCGCTAGCAAGCGCAAAACCAGCAGGGAAGCCGCATGTTGCTGATTGTATCGCATGGACCACGCCCAGGTTGTCACACCTGATAATGATGCTGCGATTGCGTAACCATTCCCCCAGATTTCCAAGGAAACCATTATGGGAAACAGTTTGAGAAGGAGTAAGTCCTTAGTCAAACCCTTTCCCACCCATTCTTCCAGCCAACGGCCAACGCACCAGGAGCCATCAAGGTAACATCCGAACCCTGTGGTGCCTGCTGCGTCGGTGAACAGCTGCAGCTACAAATTGTCAGCGACTGGAGACATCCACAACCGAACGCCATTAAAATCCCGAAGAAATCTCTGAGGATAAACATAGCAAATGTCTCGGTTAGTGACACCAGCCGTGGCCCTTTCCAATTTACGTGAAAAAACTCTGCCCATTGGAATTACTTTACAGGCCCAGGAGGGATTGCGCCTGCCGCAGGGTAATTCAACTGGAAGCCGTGCATTCCACTATGGCATTACGCAACTTGACAGGCTTATCGAGAGGAATGCGACAAGAACCCGCCGAGGTACAGATCTCGATACCCAGGAATGACAAGCAAGGGGAAGGGCCCTCCGTTTTGTCCGCAGCAACGGGAACTCCAAATGAAAAAACAGCGCTCGTAAAAAAAACAAAAGGTAACTGCATCTGCCTGAACCAGAAGGGCCGACACACAGAAAGTCATCGAGATAGTGGGCTATCCCATGACTACCGCAAAAATTAATAAATTCCACGCACCAGTGTAGGAAGATGCTAAAACGCTCGAAAAACGCACAGGACACAGAACACCCCATAGGCAAGCATTTGTCTATGTAATATCCGTTGTCCAAGCTAAAAACTCATAAACTGGAATGACTCTGGGTGCAAAGGAAGTAGACGAAAAGCTGACTCAACATCTATCTTAGCCATCAGTTCGCCCGGACCATAACACCTAATGACATCCAAAGCATCGTCAAAAGACTGGTACACCACCGAGGAAACCTCAACTGGCATGGCATGGCATAATTTACTGATGAGCCTGGCGGATAAGACAGATGTTGCATGAGCCTGTATTTTCCTGGAATTTTCTTGGGAACCACTCCCACCGGGGAATTCACAAGATCCCTAATGGGGGTTCTGCAAAAGCCCTGCAATGCGCCTGACGCTAACCTCGCCAGCCACTTTTTCCCTAAGAATGTGAGGCAATTCAAAGGCAGACTTCAAATTTCTAGGCGAATATGTGTCGACATCCCTGCAAATAGGTAAACGAAAACCAAAACTGAAGCCTTTTAACGAAAATTCTGCGTCCTGCAGAACCGGGTACCAACTCAACCATTTTGCTATCGCTGTGACACGGACAGGGGATGGAGCTTTACTTAGCACTGTGCCTTTTGCTGGCTGTGCAGGCTGCTGCTGGGCACCCACCTTGAAACACTTGGCAACTGGGTGGTTGCCACCACATCGCAAGCAGAGGTGACGAAAACGACATTTTCGTCCCTGCGTACAGGTGGAATTATTAAAGGCGAAGCATTTTCCCCCAGACACCTGCTGTTAGCCCTGACGAACTGAACTAGCTGCTTTGCTCGCGTTGTACCCCTCATAGGGAGGACGCGAAGGCTGCGTGACCTCCAGCAATGTATATTTGTCGAAGTAAGAGCATAGATGAGAATGGAGCTTCCCGGTGATAGCTGCTTGGGGCAGTGATTGCAATAATAAGCTGTTCACCCTGTAGAAATTCACTGTAGCACATGTATTCTGTCTATTTTGTAAGTTAAATGCTCAGAATACAGTATATAATACAATCTCCTCTATTAACTGATAATAATGATTCAAAGGAGATAAAAGCTAGATCTTAGGTGCTATACATAAATAAAGCAGTGTCAAAGGCATTACCCCTTACTGTGAGATAACGCATCACTAAAGCATTCTATTCCCCCAATGATACCTCAATGCCCAGCATAATACTGACACTGTTTGCTGCAACTGTTTTCTACCATTAAGAGGGCATAATCAGCACTTAGACCAGCTATAAAATACATCATACGAATGTACTGAATTAAATAATTCTGGCATATACAGGACCAGCAAACACAGTAAGCAATTATATGTAGAAGTAGAGCCATCCTGTCTGAGCTGAATCTTTTTATTTCATGTGCAGGCTCCTTTACAGATCATCTGAGCAAGTTGGGGAATCTGGGAGAGGGCAGAAAAAGAAACCATGCACTGCCCTGGACAGAGATGCACAGATTGGTCCCCTTATGTACTGGATGGTGTATTATCCAGTATTAATAATTGATCCAATAGGTGGTCCATATCAGTGCACCCCGAACAGTGCATGGTTTCCAGATCTCCTAGTTGGTGCACAACAATATTCATTACTGGCTTTTTAACTTTTTCTACTGGCTGACACATTTAAAAGATCAACAGGGACTGTAGTGCTAGTTATTTCATTTGTGACACTGAGGGGATCCTAAAAAACATGCAACTTTAGTATTATATGCTATTTCTATTGTAGTCATCATGGTGTGGGCTGAGGGGGGGGGGGGGGGGGTTCAGGCATGGCACTCATAAACCCCTCCTGCATTTGCCTATGGTGCTGGCCACTGCAGCCACAAAGATGATATTGACCAGGGGCATTAAGGACTGAAGGGAAGCACCCCTCTCCCGCACTGGCACACCTTCCACAAAGCTGCAGCAGCCTGAGGGGGGATAGAACTATCAATAGGGGAACCACACCTGCAGCCCCTAATAACATGGGGGCACTGTGGAGCCAGGGACCAGGGTCTGGGGAGGCTCATTACTAGGCAGGACATAGCCACCCCTCCCCCAGCAGAACAAGAAACCAGAAAAGACAGTGATTGAGGACAGAAAGGAAAAGTAAAAGCAATGATATGAAGTAAATGAAAAGAATAACTAAATACAATAAGGAAAAGGAGGAGAGAAGAAGAGAAGAAGGAGAAGCACTAAGAGAGTTTTATTAAGGAAAATGACAACTGACAACATGCACTTCCCTGTCCTGGAGGAATCTGGAACAAAGAGGCTTTGGCCCACACTTTTAGCCCACTATATAATGTTCCTGTTACAAACCCGCCCCTGCTTGCCATAGGCTAATTGAAACAAGTAATTTGCATACATGCCTGCCCCCATCCTAGAGGTTTAAAACACTTCTTTTCTTACGAGGCTGAAGTTGGCTTCTTATTCGGCCAGCTTCTTATTAATTTCTTATTCACTTCTTATTCATTTCTTATTCACTTCTTATTCAAGCTCCAGCTTCTTATTCACTTCTTATTCATTTTCCAGCTTCTTATTCAGAAAATGTTACATTAAAATATTTAAATAAAGTTAGATCACTAAACTAACGCTATGTAAACAAAGAATTATGTCCCTTACACAGTCTACAATTATTATTTTCCTGGCACAATAAGGATTTGGGCATGAAAAGGGCAGTAAAGCGGGCACAGGCACCACATTTTGTCATTTTGAATAAGAAGCTGTAGTTGTGCAGGGGTTAACTAGCTTCGGTCATCAAATGTTACACTTGAAATCCACAGAGGGTGGTCTGGTACATATGACCCACTTGTCATTTGCCTTGACCAATAAGGATTTTGGCATGAATAGGGCAGTAAAGCGGGCACAGGCAAAACATTTTGTCATTTTGAATAAGAAGCTGTAGTTGCGCAGGGGTTAACTAGCTTCGGTCATCAAATGTTACACTTGAAACCCACAGAGGGTGGTCTGGTACATATGACCAACTTGTCATTTGCCTTGACCAACAAGGATTTTGGCATGAATAGGGCAGTAAACGGGCACAGGCTCCAGAATTTGTAATTTTGAATAAGAAGCTGTATTTGTGCAGGGGTTAACTAGCTTCGGTCATCAAATGTTACACTTGAAACCCACAGAGGGTGGTCGGGTACATATGACCCACTTGTCATTTGCCTTGACCAACAAGGATTTTGGCATGAATAGGGCAGTAAAGCGGGCACAGGCACCAGATTATCTCATTTTGAATAAGAAGCTGTAGTTGTGCTGGGGTTAACTAGCTTCGGTCATCAAATGTTACACTTGAAACCCACAGAGGGTGGTCTGGTACATATGACCCACTTGCCATTTGTCTTGACCAACAAGGATTTTGCCATGAATAGGGCAGTAAACGGGCACAGGCACCAGAATTTGTAATTTTGAATAAGAAGCTGTAGTTGTGCAGGGGTTAACTAGCTTCGGTCATCAAATGTTACACTTGAAACCCACAGAGGGTGGTCGGGTACATATGACCCACTTGTCATTTGCCTTGACCAATAAGGATTTTGGCATGAATAGGGCAGTAAAGCGGGCACAGGCACCAGATTATCTCATTTTGAATAAGAAGCTGTAGTTGTGCAGGGGTTAACTAGCTTCGGTCATCAAATGTTACACTTGAAACCCACAGAGGGTGGTCTGGTACATATGACCCACTTGCCATTTGTCTTGACCAACAAGGATTTTGGCATTAATAGAGCAGTAAACGGGCACAGGCTCCAGAATTTGTAATTTTGAATAAGAAGCTGTAGTTGTGCAGGGGTTAACTAGCTTCGGTCATCAAATGTTACACTTGAAACCCACAGAGGGTGGTCTGGTACATATCACCCACTTGTCATTTGCCTTGACCAACAAGGATTTTGGCATGAATAGGGCAGTAAACGGGCACAGGCTCCAGAATTTGTAATTTTGAATAAGAAGCTGTATTTGTGCAGGGGTTAACTAGCTTCGGTCATCAAATGTTACACTTGATACCTACAGAGGGTGGTCTGGTACATATGACCCACTTGTCATTTGCCTTGACCAACAAGGATTTTGGCATGAATAGGGCAGTAAAGCGGGCACAGGCACCAGATTATCTCATTTTGAATAAGAAGCTGTAGTTGTGCAGGGGTTAACTAGCTTCGGTCATCAAATGTTACACATGAAGTCCACAGAGGGTGGTCTGGTACATATGACCCACTTGTCATTTGCCTTGACCAATAAGGATTTTGGCATGAATAGGGCAGTAAAGCGGGCACAGGCACCACATTTTGTCATTTTGAATAAGAAGCTGTATTTGTGCAGGGGTTAACTAGCTTCGGTCATCAAATGTTTCACTTGAAACCCACAGAGGGTGGTCTGGTACATATCACCCACTTGTCATTTGTCTTGACCAACAAGGATTTTGGCATGAATAGGGCAGTAAACGGGCACAGGCTCCAGAATTTGTAATTTTGAATAAGAAGCTGTATTTGTGCAGGGGTTAACTAGCTTCGGTCAACAAATTTTACTCTTGGAACCCACAGAGGGGGTCAGGTACACATGACCCACTTGCCAATGTCCCTTGACCAGCAAGGATTTTGGCATAAATAATTTGGGCAATGGACAAATGATCCGGATCTCGGTACCTGCACATAAACACAAACGAACAGCCACCTACACGGCTTCACTATACTGACTTCTTTCTTTAGTGTTTACCATACACACTGGCATCACAAGGGGGGTGTGGCAGGGCCGGATCTAGACATTGTGGAGCTTAGGGCGAAAGTTCACAGTTGCCAACTTTTTTTAGAAAATGTTCCTCTGCTTGTGCTGAAAGCGCACGCACTACCGGAAAGGGCAATTCATCACACTGTAGGGCATGCCCAGCACTTACGAAGGTGCTGGGCTTCCCCTCAAGCTCTCCCCTCGTGGCGATTAATTGCCATGTGCAGTAATGCTCCTTACACAGTAATGCCCTTTATAAACACATTATGCCACATGCAGTAATGCCCTGTATAACACATTATGCCACATGCAGTAATGCCCTGTTTAACACATTATGCCACATGCAGTAAGAATTTGTATAACACATTATGCCACACGCAGTAATGCCCTGTATAATACATGTCGTCACACGCAGTAATGCCCTGTATAATACATTGTGCCACACACATTAATGCCTTCTATAATACAGTATCCCCAATTCCAATTACGCCACACATTAGTCCCTTATTCATGTTATGACACACAGTGGTGCCCCTTTTACACAATGCTCAAATTAGTGCCCCTTATACACAAGGTCCACAGTACTGAGTAGTAGTGCCCCTAATACAATGCCCACAGTAGTGGTGCCCCTTATAGAATGCTCACAGCAGTGGTGTCTCTTACACAATGGCCCCAGTATTGGTGCCCCCCATGCAGTGCCCTCATTAGTACCCACAGTGTTAATGCCCCCATTGGTAAAGTACCCTATAGTAGTGCCTCCATTGGTAATGCCCCCAATAGTGGTGCTCCCTATAGTAGTGCCCACATTAGTAGTGCCCCCAGTAATATGCCCCCTATAGTAGTGCCCACATTAGGAATGCCCCCTATAGTAGTGCCCACAGTTGTAATGCCCCCATTAGTGCCCCCTATCGTAGTGCCCCCAGTAGTAATGCCCCCTTATAGACATGCCCCCAGTAGTAATGCCCCCAGTAGTAATGCCCCCTTATAGACATGCCCCCAGTAGTAATGCCCCCTTATAGACATGCCCCCAGTAGTAATGCCCCATGTCTCCCTTCTGAAAAATAAAAAATACAAACACAATACTTACCTTAGGCCCCGCTCCTGCGTCCGCTGCTGTCTGGTCTGACCGCGGCTCCACCACGGATCTATGGGAGAGATGTCATGACGTCCCTCCCATAGTGCTCTCTGCTGGAGCCGGAGCCGGAGCTCAGGAGTGAGCTCCGGTTCCACATTTCTATGAGAGAGACTTCATGACGTCAGGACTTCCCTCCCTATGTGGGAGCCGGAGCTCTGGAGTGAGCTTCGACTGCCACTGCAGAGAGGGAGCCGGGTGCCCGCTGATAACAAATATCAACGCGGGGGGGGACTGGCGCTGGTTTTTTTTTTTTTCTTATGGTATTTTTATTTTTGCCCTCCTGGGGAATCAGTGGCGCCCTCTAGGGGCCGGCGCTCTGGGCGACTGCCCTGTTAGCCCGCCCCTAGAACCGCCTATGGGGGCGGGCCGCACTGGGTGACACCATCCGAAGGGTTTGACACTAAAATAGCAGAGCTGCTTTGCTATTTTGGCGTCACCATGGTCGGATGGTGTCACCGTGATGCCAGGACGTGGAGAGAGGCAGGGAGAGACTGTGGGATGCCCCAACAGCTGCAGGAGGACTGGGGAAGCCCACTGTGTGACGAGAACGGGAGGCGGTAACGCACCCAAGATCGTCTCACATAAGGGGTGTCGCTTCACAGGCGAGGTCACGCCCCTTCCTGCGAAGCCACGCCCCTTCTGGGAGCGCACGCCTATGGCGCGCAGGATGACTCAGAGCACCAAGGTAGGTGACGCCTCTGACCACCCACACCAACTTGACTACTCATACATACACCAGCATCCTGCCAACAGCAATACAGGCTGGATGTAGTGCACTCCATATCACCATGCTACCCCTATGCTCCCCAACATCTACACCAACCTGACTACTCATACATACATCAGCACCCTCCCAACAGCAATACAGGCTGGATGTAGTGCACTCCATATCACCAAGCTACCCCTATGCTCCCCAACAATGCATCTACACCAATAATGCAATAATTGTTACAGGACAAGGGAATACTGCAGTTACAAAACATTACAATAATCACAAACAGGTACCTTACTACAGCCTACCTTTTAATGGAGGCCTGATTGTAGTAGCTGAGATGACGAGGTAACAAGGTTACAAACCTCAATACATTCTTATCAAATCAGAACAACAGTACTACAGGGCTTAATCATCTTCTGCTGCCTCAGGCCTAGTGCCTGCCTTCTAGGGGATCAATGACACTATGTAGGGCCTATTGCCCACCTAACAAAGGGTTAATGATGTGGATCCCAAATTAACCCTATAGGGCCTAATGCCCCTTATACATTGTGGGACTAGTGCCCTCTCTGGCTCAGGCTTATTGTCCGCCTAACAAAGGCCGTCCCTGCTGATTAGGGCTTAATGCCCACAGTGGCCACGGGCCTGATGCCTGACAATTAAAATAGCATGCAATTGAATGAAAATACAATGCAATTAGATTTACCAGTCCAGTAGTCTTTGGCTGAACTAAGCCTAGTTCATCCACAATTACTATGTGTTCTTCACCCGAGGTGGGCCAACTCCCACGATCTCAGTGCTTCCTGTAGTCTTCACCTTGAGCTGGCAAACTCCCACTGCCACAGAAGTCTTCACCCAGGTAGCAGTGACCAAGGTCCAGGGGCAGAACTATGGTGTTTGGCGCCCAGGGCAAGATGAGAAGTTGGCACCCCGCTTATTTATGTGACCTTGGCCTATTGCCCAGGGTCAATTATAGCCTTAGGAGCACGGGCCTAATGCCCGCCTATTTGTGCCACAGGCTTAAGGCCTCATGACCCCTACGTGCCTACTGCCTAACAATCTGATGGTCTAGGGAGGGGTTAATGATGGTAAGGCCTCAAAGAGGGTCTACCTGTCGGGTGGGAGAGGATGCAGTGAGGATCTTCATTTGCTCTTTTACTTCCCAACCACCGCAGTACTCTCCGGTCCCCAGCCGCATTCTTCTGTTGCTGGCCCATTCTGGCCAGTAGCGGCACTGCCAGAGCTCTTCTCTATTGAGCCTGGTGTCTCCTAGTGTCTTCTGCAGCCACTGGAGCTCTTCTCTTTTGAGCCCGGTGTCTTCTGGACTCTTCCACGGCCGCTGGAGCTCTTCACCCATTTCCGCCAAATTGACTCTTCCTCCCAGAGACATGTGATGCTAGACGCCACGGGCATAGCCAGCCATGATGCGGCTTACAACGAATGGCTCACTGTGGCCGATTTCTATTGGCTGCCGGTGCACGCCATGATTGGCTCAGATTGTCAAAATTGTCACCACTGTGATTGGCTCAAATTCAAATTGTCACCCCTCTTCAATGGCCGGCGGTCCATGAGCTGCACTCAGCTATTAGCTGGCGCCACATGTCAGCCGCTGCTGGGCCTTGACCAGCACTGAAAACAGACATACTGTCCCAGCATCGGACACTTATGTGTCCTGCTGGGGATACATCTCACCGGACTGCAGGACTAAGGCGCTGGGATCAAGCATTTGGTCACAGCACTGGCAGCTGCTTAACTGGGGTATATGGAGCCCAGGACAAGTTTAAAAATGGACCCCCCCCTATGTGCGTGTGACAAAAAATGGGCGCGGACACTTAAAAATGGGGCGTGTCAACATGACACACATCCCTATCTCGTCACTCTGAACATTCCTTTCCATTCCATATGCACCTTAATGCAGTGCCCCTTATACAGTCCCCCCTATGCAGTGCCCCCAGTAGTGGTCCCTCTTATGCAGGCCCCCAGTAGTACCCCTTATACAGTACCCTTAGTATACAATGTTCCCAGTAGTGATCCCTCTTATGCAGGCCCTTAGTAGTGACCCTTATACAGTACCCCTAGTAGTGGTCCCCCTTATGCAGTCACCCAGTAGTTCCCCTTATACGATGCCCCCAGTAGTGATCCCCCATATGCAGTGCCCCTTACACAGTTCCCCCTGTCGTAGTCCTTCTTATGCAGCCCGCCATTAGTTCCCCTTATACGGTGCCCCCAGTAGTGGTCCCCCTTATGCAGATCGCAGTAGTGGTCCCACTTATGCAGGCCACCAGTAGTGATCCCCCTATCCAGTAGTAGTCCCCAGTAGAGCCCCCCCGATGCAGTGCCCCCAATAGTAGTTACCTCCATACGTTAGTAGTAGTCCATAGTAGAGGTCACCTCCCCCCCTGATGCAGTACCCCCATTAGACAAACACACAAGTAAAAAAAAAAAAACTAACTTGAATCCCCGCTCCTGCTCACACCGCCGTCCGCGCCACCGCAGTCCTCCCGGGCTGGCGCACTCTGCATTATGGGAGAGACGTCATGACATCTCTCCCATAACCCACTACAGGAGCTGGAAGGCGGAGCTCATGAGTGAGCTCCAGCCCAGCTCTTGCAGTGGGTGCAGCAGCAGACAATGAGAGTCTGTCTGACTCTCATTGGCTGCTGTAAATGCACTGGCGGCTCTATGGGCTATCCTGAGCCCGCCTCCCACCCTTCGCCTGGCGCTATTAGGTAAGCGCTCAGGGGGAGAGAAGGGGCGCGGCTGTGCAGCACAGGACAGTGCTGGGCGCAGGGAAGCCTAGCGCCGGTCCTGAGTAAATGCTGACCGCACTCAGGAGCTCACTCAGAGCCAGTCGCGAGCGCACGGTGCTCGCAAGCGGCTCGATGCTTGAGTATGCGCCGCGTAAAGCAGGTGCATGTGCGAGACCAGCTGAGCGACTGAAGGTCAGTCGCTACGGGGCTCACAATAAGACGGGACGGCTGTCGATGTTGATTGACAGCATGCGTTCCCTTAGGAACGTCTGGCGTTTTTAGGAGGGGTTGCTGACATCACTAGTGATGTCAGTAGTGGACTTCCTGCTCTATTAGAGCAGGAAGTACACTCGGGCTTGCGGCAGCTAGACCCTACCCCAGGGTCTCGTCGCAAGCCCGATGGTCGCGATAATTATGACTGTCTCTGGCCTGCTCGCACAAGCTGTGGATGGTCACCCACAGCTTTGCGAGCGGCCGGAGATTAAAAAAAAAACACCTGCCCACATGCAGAGTGAGCGGCCGCCAGCAGCAACCGACTCTGAATGAGCTTCTCACTGCGGTCGGCACTACACTGTTTAACTAGGATGGGCTAGTACCATGGCCGGCGGTGCGGGGGCATCACCGGCCATGGTGGCCCTGCCCTAGTTACGCCACTGAGCACTGGACATCGTCCTGGACATCAGCTCCCCCCTCTGCTGGGCCTGTCAGATGGTGCCCAGGGCAAGGTGCCCCACACGCACCCCCTTATTACGCCACTGCCGGTGTACCAGCTTTCCGAGACATTCCAGAAATGTGCTGAATAGTCTGGGGCTGGTTAATGTGATGGCAGGAGGGCACCACGCTAAGTGTATCTCCCTGCTATAGTGTTACCCCTTCCTCCCTATAACCAGACTAGTGCTGGATAATGTGATGGCAGGAGGACACCATGCTAAGTGTGTTTCCCTGCTATAGTGTTACCCCTTCCTCCCTATAACCAGCCTAGTGCTGGATAATGTGATGGCAGGAGGGCACCATGCTAAGTGTGTCTCCCTGCTATAGTGTTACCCCCCTCCTCCCTATAACCAGCCTAGTGCTGGATAATGTGATGGCAGGAGGGCACCATGCTAAGTGTGTCTCCCTGCTATAGTGTTACCCCCCTCCTCCCTATAACCAGCCTAGTGCTGGATAATGTGATGGCAGGAGGGCACCACGCTAAGTATGTCTCCCTGCTATAGTGTTACCCCCTTCTCCCTATAACCAGCCTAGTGCAGGATAATGTGATGGCAGGAGGGCACCACGCTAAGAGAGTCTTCCTACTATAGTGTTACCCCCTTCTCCCTATAACCAGCCTAGTGCTGGATAATGTGATGGCAGGAGGGCACCACGCTAAGTGTGTCTCCCTGCTATAGTGTTACCCCCTTTATCCCTATAACCAGACTAGTGTAGGATAATGTGATGGCAGGAGGGCACCATGCTAAGTGTGTCTCCCTGCTATAGTGTTACCCCCTCCTCCCTATAACCAGCCTAGGGCTGGTTATCGGTATAAAAGGTGAACCCCACACAGATTTGTTTTCCTGTATTCCAATACCAAACCATGCTCAGAGGTGTGGGGTTTTTACTAATGTAGGGAAAGATGCCAATTGTCAAATTTGTTGACCAAAGCTATTTAACCCTTGAAAAACTACAGGTAATTATTCAAAATTAAGAAATCTGGTGCATGTGCCCACATTACTGCCCTATTTAAGCCCAAATCCTTGCTGGTCAACGCAAAAGATAAGTGGGTCATAAGTACCTGACCACCCTCTGTGGGTTTCAAGTGTAACATTTGATGACCGAAGCTAGTTAACCACTGCACAACTACAGCTTCTTATTCAAAATGAGATAATCTGGTGCCTGTGCCCGTTTACTGCCCTATTAATGCCAAAATCCTTGTTGGTCAAGGCAAATGACAAGTGGGTCATATGTACCAGACCACCCTCTGTGGGTTTCAAGTGTAACATTTGATAACCGAAGCTAGTTAACCCCTGCACAACTACAGCTTCTTATTCAAAATTACAAATTCTGGTGCCTGTGCCCGCTTTACTGCCCTATTCATGCCAAAATCCTTGTTGGTCAAGGCAAATGACAAGTGGGTCATATGTACCCGACCACCCTCTGTGGGTTTCAAGTGTAACATTTGATGACCGAAGCTAGTTAACCCCTGCACAACTACAGCTTCTTATTCAAAATGAGATAATCTGGTGCCTGTGACCGCTTTACTGCCCTATTCATGCCAAAATCCTTATTGGTCAAGGCAAATGACAAGTGGGTCATATGTACCAGACCACCCTCTGTGGATTTCAAGTGTAACATTTGATGACCGAAGCTAGTTAACCCCTGCACAACTACAGCTTCTTATTCAAAATGACAAATTCTGGAGCCTGTGCCCGTTTACTGCCCTATTCATGCCAAAATCCTTGTTGGTCAAGACAAATGACAAGTGGGTCATATGTACCAGACCACCCTCTGTGGGTTTCAAGTGTAACATTTGATGACCGAAGCTAGTTAACCCCTGCACAACTACAGCTTCTTATTCAAAATTACAAATTCTGGAGCCTGTGCCCGTTTACTGCCCTATTCATGCCAAAATCCTTGTTGGTCAAGAAAAATGACAAGTGGGTGATATGTACCAGACCACACTCTGTGGGTTTCAAGTGTAACATTTGATGACCGAAGCTAGATAACCCCTGCACAACTACAGCTTCTTATTCAAAATTACAAATTCTGGAGCCTGTGCCCGTTTACTGCCCTATTCATGCCAAAATCCTTGTTGGTCAAGACAAATGACAAGTGGGTGATATGTACCAGACCACCCTCTGTGGGTTTCAAGTGTAACATTTGATGACCGAAGCTAGTTAACCCCTGCACAACTACAGCTTCTTATTCAAAATGAGATAATCTGGTGCCTGTGCCCGCTTTACTGCCCTATTCATGCCAAAATCCTTGTTGGTCAAGGCAAATGACAAGTGGGTCATATGTACCAGACCACCCTCTGTGGGTTTCAAGTGTAACATTTGATGACCGAAGCTAGTTAACCCCTGCACAACTACAGCTTCTTATTCAAAATGAGATAATCTGGTGCCTGTGCCCGCTTTACTGCCCTATTCATGCCAAAATCCTTGGTGGTCAAGGCAAATGACAAGTGGATCATATGTACCAGACCACCCTCTGTGGGTTTCAAGTGTAACATTTGATGACCGAAGCTAGTTAACCCCTGCACAACTACAGCTTCTTATTCAAAATTACAAATTCTGGAGCCTGTGCCCGTTTACTGCCCTATTCATGCCAAAATCCTTGTTGGTCAAGGCAAATGACAAGTGGGTGATATGTACCAGACCACCCTCTGTGGGTTTCAAGTGTAACATTTGATGACCGAAGCTAGTTAACCCCTGCACAACTACAACTTCTTATTCAAAATGAGATAATCTGCTGCCTGTGCCCGCTTTACTGCCCTATTCATGCCAAAATCCTTGTTGGTCAAGGCAAATGACAAGTGGGTCATATATACCAGACCACCCTCTGTGGGTTTCAAGTGTAACATTTGATTACCAAAGCTAGTTAACCCCTGCACAACTACAGCTTCTTATTCAAAATTACAAATTCTGGAGCCTGTGCCCGTTTACTGCCCTATTCATGCCAAAATCCTTGTTGGTCAAGACAAATGACAAGTGCATCATATGTACCAGACCACACTCTGTGGGTTTCAAGTGTAACATTTGATGACCGAAGCTAGATAACCCCTGCACAACTACAGCTTCTTATTCAAAATTACAAATTCTGGAGCCTGTGCCCGTTTACTGCCCTATTCATGCCAAAATCCTTGTTGGTCAAGACAAATGACAAGTGGGTCATATGTACCAGACCACCCTCTGTGGGTTTCAAGTGTAACATGTGATGACCGAAGCTAGTTAACCCCTGCACAACTACAGCTTCTTATTCAAAATGAGATAATCTGGTGCCTGTGCCCGCTTTACTGCCCTATTCATGCCAAAATCCTTGTTGGTCAAGGCAAATGACAAGTGGGTCATATGTACCAGACCACCCTCTGTGGGTTTCAAGTGTAACATTTGATGACCGAAGCTAGTTAACCCCTGCACAACTACAGCTTCTTATTCAAAATTACAAATTCTGGAGCCTGTGCCCGTTTACTGCCCTATTCATGCCAAAATCCTTGTTGGTGAAGACAAATGACAAGTGGGTGATATGTACCAGACCACACTCTGTGGGTTTCAAGTGTAACATTTGATGACCGAAGCTAGATAACCCCTGCACAACTACAGCTTCTTATTCAAAATTACAAATTCTGGAGCCTGTGCCCGTTTACTGCCCTATTCATGCCAAAATCCTTGTTGGTCAAGACAAATGACAAGTGGGTCATATGTACCAGACCACCCTCTGTGGGTTTCAAGTGTAACATTTGATGACCGAAGCTAGTTAACCCGTGCACAACTACAGCTTCTTATTCAAAATGAGATAATCTGGTGCCTGTGCCCGCTTTACTGCCCTATTCATGCCAAAATCCTTGTTGGTCAAGGCAAATGACAAGTGGGTGATATGTACCAGACCACCCTCTGTGGGTTTTCAGTGTAACATTTGATGACCGAAGCTAGTTAACCCCTGCACAACTACAGCTTCTTATTCAAAATGAGATAATCTGGTGCCTGTGCCCCCTTTACTGCCCTATTCATGCCAAAATCCTTGTTGGTCAAGGCAAATGACAAGTGGGTGATATGTACCAGACCACCCTCTGTGGGTTTCAAGTGTAACATTTGATGACCGAAGCTAGTTATCCCCTGCACAACTACAGCTTCTTATTCAAAATGAGATAATCTGGTGCCTGTGCCCGCTTTACTGCCCTATTCATGCCAAAATCCTTGTTGGTCAAGGCAAATGACAAGTGGGTGATATGTACCAGACCACCCTCTGTGGGTTTCAAGTGTAACATTTGATGACCGAAGCTAGTTATCCCCTGCACAACTACAGCTTCTTATTCAAAATGAGATAATCTGGTGCCTGTGCCCGCTTTACTGCCCTATTCATGCCAAAATCCTTGTTGGTCAAGGCAAATGACAAGTGGGTCATATGTACCAGACCACCCTCTGTGGGTTTCAAGTGTAACATTTGATGACCGAAGCTATTTAACCAATCCCTGCACAACTACAGCTTCTTATTCAAAATTACAAATTCCCGGTGCCTGTGCCCGTTTACTGCCCTATTCATGCCAAAATCCTTGTTGGTCAAGGCAAATGACAAGTGGGTCATATGTACCAGACCACCCTCTGTGGATTTCAAGTGTAACATTTGATGACCGAAGCTAGTTAACCCCTGCACAACTACAGCTTCTTATTCAAAATGACAAAATATAGTGCCTGTGCCCGCTTTACTGCCCTTTTCATGCCCAAATCCTTATTGTTCCAGGAAAATAATAATTGTAGACTGTGTAAGGGACATAATTCTTTGTTTACATAGCGTTAGTTTAGTGATCTAACTTTATTTAAATATTTTAATGTAACATTTTCTGAATAAGAAGCTGGAAAATGAATAAGAAGTGAATAAGAAGCTGGAGCTTGAATAAGAAGTGAATAAGAAATGAATAAGAAGTGAATAAGAAATTAATAAGAAGCTGGCCGAATAAGAAGCCAACTTCAGCCTCGTTCTTTTCTTATGCAATCTTTCGGTTTCTCATCTTTGCCTAAGTCAAGTGAGGGGTGTCAGGTTACTGGCCGTTCTTTCTTATGCCACCATACTCTGACTGTAAAATAAATAAAGCTGACCATATATTTTTGATCGCATATATACTTGGTCTGTCTCTTTATTTTATTTAAGTTGGTTAAATAACTTTAAGGTTGCACGCATTATCTGCCGATGGGGATTTTAAGATAACCGAGGTTCGGATAGATCAGAGGGCACATAAAACCCCTAGGCAGGGATGCGTGGGGTTAATAAAGTTAGGCAGGGGCGTATTAGTTTTTTATGGTCAGATTGACATTAGGTTAGGATTGGTGGAGTGTTGTGTAAGGGGTGTGGTTAATAGGAGTGTGGGTAGGTCAGCAATGTAATACTGCCTCTTTGGAATCTGATCTCCCACCCTCCCTCCCCCTTTTTTCCTCTTGTGTCTTGTGTCGGCTTTATTTCAAGGGCAGGAAAGAACATCAATATCTATAAAGCATCCACCTTGCTGCAGTATGAGCGGTGCGCCTCCTTCAATGCACTGGTTAGGCTGATTTTACCCTACTGGGGTCAGCGGCACCTCTCGTCGGAGAGGGCTAAAATAGTGCATTGGGATGGGGCTGGATACCGTCTCACTTGCCAGAGAGGGATATCGGCCCTTGCAAGTTTTATATCACTATTACACTTGAATTGGGATAGTGGCCCATTCCGTGAGTGTTTTACATCTTTGCCTAAGTCAAGTGAGGGGCGTCAGGTTACTGGCCGTTCTTTCTTATGCCACCATACTCTGATTGTAAAATAAATAAAGCTGACCATATATTTTTGATCACATATATACTTGGTCTGTCTCTTTATTTTATTTAAGTTGGTTAAATAACTTTAAGGTTGCACGCATTATCTGCCGATAGAGATTTTAATAACAGGATTAGCCAGTAAGATAGAAGTACAAAAAAAAAATTGTCCAGGTCAAGGGCTCCCTGGTTCAAAGTTCTGCCTGGCACACTCCACTATGAGGTCCGAAGGGAACCCCAACCACTCCATATCTATCCAGTGGAAGGCACTGCAACCAAGTGTGTATGAGGACGTGCAGGCCCTGCGACCAAAGGGGAGTAGGGGCAGAGCTGTCATGGGCCTTGAGGTTCTTGGAGGCCCTGGAGGGGCCCACAGATGAACCCATATCTAACAGGTGTGTGCGTTGCTGTAATGATCAGGAGGACACAGGCAGTGGGATCTGCCCAGGAAGCCAATGCATCTGTAGTGCTGCTTTATTGCAACATTGATTGCAAATCCAATGAAGTTTTATTTATTGTAGAACAGCACTTGTGATTTCATGACATCACGCCGTGCTGCTGAAAGTGAGGAGTTACAGTGGGCAGCCAGAACTTCAGAAGACATAGAAAAAGGTGAGTGAGGGGACTGAAGATGAAATGGGGGCTTGAGGGACATTGTGGGGCTGGATGGACACTGGGCTGGAGGGATACTGTGGAGCTGGAGACATACTGTGGGTGCTGGAGAAACACTGTGGGAGCTAGAGCGACATTTTGGGGACTGGAAGGATACTTTTGGAGTTGGATAGACATTGGAGGCTAGAGAGACACTGTTGGCTGGAGAGACACTGGGCTGAAGAGACAGAAAAGGTCTGGGGATGGAGAGACAGAAAGGATCCGGAGAGACACAAGGGGTGATGAGGCTGAAGGGAAGTGGCTGGATATTATACAACACTGGTTGGATTAGAACAGGGGTGGGGAACCTATTTTCTGCCAGGGGGCATTTGTATATTTATAAAATCATTTGAAGGCCGTACAAAATTCTTAACGTAAAAATGTACCTGATATGAGTGTGTGTGTGTATATATTGACAGATATATATATATATATATATAAATGCAGCTTAATGTTTTAATACTTCCATAGCAAGCTTACATTAGTGCAACGTTTTGGTCCACACATAGACCTTTTTCAAGCTGCCCAGCATAACCTCACGAATGTGATATAAACAATCATCAGACACAGGTCCAAACTTCAGGATAGCACTTACATATACCAGCTGGCTCCTTATATATTACCCCACATGCCACAGGTGCTAGTGTGTGCTCCACCACTGGAATGCATAAGCAGGAAGTGACATCACTTCCTCCCACTCAGCATCAATCCCCATAGTCTAAGCAACAAAGTATACAAGCGGTGGCGCAGAGTAATATAACAAGGCACGTGCCCCAACTATCAGTCAGGCAGACACCCGTCCTGACACAAAATGAGGGCGGGAGTAAGTGTCTCAAGGTTACCAGGCAACCAGATATGGGGTGATAGACTCACAACATCAATTATAGTATATTCTTACACATTATATACTAATCATAGTAATTAGGACGGAGTGCATTTCATATGCAAGGAGTTGAAGTAAACACCCGAGCCTGTGGGTGTCGGCCTCTAGACAAGAAGGGGCTAGTTGTTTAGTGAGGTAGTGTTATGGGGTGGGGTTAGGTTTGGTTAGCCTATAGGATTGGCAGAGGGTGGGTCAGTGCTATTTCAGAGTTGCTGCTTGGCAGCCATTTTATAGAAATTTCTCTGGTTGGCAGTTTGAGCAGGTGCTAGTGACAGGTGCTGTGCTAGGGACAGGTGCTGGGCTAGTGACAGGTGCTGGGCTAGTGACAGGTGCTGTGCTAGGGACAGGTGCTGTGCTAGTGACAGGTGCTGTGCTAGGGACAGGTGCTAGGCTAGTGACAGGTGCTGTGCTAGGGACAGGTGCTGTGCTAGGGACAGGTGCTGGGCTAGTGACAGGTGCTGTGCTAGTGACAGGTGCTGTGCTAGTGATAGGTGCTGTGTTAGTGACAGGTGCTGTGCTAGTGACAGGTACTGTGCTAGTGACAGGTGCTGTGCTAGTGACAGGAAAACTTCACTTTATGGGGCCTATTCATTAAACGTAAAAAATCTCTGGAGATAATTAGCTTTAGAACTCTCATGGAGTTCTAGCTAATTATAGGTGGAATTCATCATTCCACCTCTCCATAAGTATCTATTTCGAAAAGCTGTCATTTTTGCGATGACAGCTTTTCGGGAAATAGATACTTTTCCCTGCCTACACTACCTTATCGCATCTGGAAACAATGCTGCGCATGCGCTGTTACATCTGTAAAACCAGCGCATGCGCAGCACTGCCTACAGATGCGGTAAGTTTCGTAACCCCCCCCGACCCCCCCACCCCCCTCCGCTCACCTTCACCCCCCCCGACTTACCTGTCTGCGCAGCAGCCTCCGGCTGCGTCCTGCTGGTCTGTCATGTGGTTTCCCAGCAGACCACATGACAGATTAGAAAAAAAAAAAAACTTTTTTTTTTTGACTAAACTTTCTTGTGCTCTGCTGGGGAGCACACATGTCCGACCAGCCTCCGGAGCCTGAGGACGGAGCAGAGCGCTGGAGGGACTCGTCGGGGGACCTGCACATGCGGATACAGGTAAGTGGATTCTGCTATTCACCACCTCACAGTGGCGAATAGTAACTGCATCAAATTCCGAAAATTGATAATTTTCGGAATTTGATGAATACCATAATTTCCACATCCCCATACTAATGTATGGGGAGTGTGGAAATTAACGAAGGGGAACTTAGCAAGGAGATATCTGTGATATCTCCTGTGCTAAGTGGCTACATGAATACCAAAATAACGTTATTTAAGGAAAATGTCCTTAAAAACGTTATTTTAGTATTGATGAATAGGCCCCTATGTAGCTTATACTTCTATTTATTATCTCTGGCTACTTCTATTTATTATCTCTGTCTTTTCATCTCCTACTCTCTGCCCCTCTGCCTGTTTTAACTGTTCTTATACCCTGTATTCTGCCTTTTTCTTTTCCCATTTATTTATATATCTGCCTCCATTTCTGTCCTGTCTTCCTTCTTCCCATTGTGTATATATTTAATTATCCTCACTGAGGTGATAACTGATGGTAAACACTCTGCTGTGTATGATATTACAGAATATACATAGTGTGTAGAGATAACAGTGAGCTGTACACACTGCCATGTATAATAGTACAGTATGTACACAGTGTGTAGTGATAACATTGAGCTGTACACACTGCCATGTATAATAGTACAGTATGTACACAGTGTGTAGTGATAACATTGAGCTGTACACACTGCCATGTATAATAGTACAGTGTATACACAGTGTGTAGTGATAATATTGAGGTGTGTATTCTGCTGTGTATAGTAGTACAAAGATAACCAGTGTGTAGTGATAACATTGAGCTGTACACACTGCCATGTATAATGGTGCAGTATATACACAGTGTGTAGTGATAATAACATTGAGGTGTTCACACTGCCATGTATAATAGTGCAGTATATACACAGTGTGTAGTGATAACATTGAGCTGTACACACTGCCATGTATAATAGTACAGTGTATACAGTGTGTAGTGATAATATTGAGGTGTGCATTCTGCTGTGTATAGTAGTACAAAGTATACACAGTGTGTAGTGATAACATGAGCTGTACACACTGCCATGTATAATGGTGCAGTATATACACAGTGTGTAGTGAAAATATTGAGGTGTGCATTCTGCTGTGTATAGTAGTACAAAGTATACACAGTGTGTAGTGATAACATTGAGCTGTACACATTACTATGTATAATGGTACAGAGTATACACATTATAAATACACACTTGTACACTCACACTGACGGAAGCTGCTTAATACCTAAGTGATAAACACCAGATCACAAGATACAAATTCTTAAAAAATAAAAAGGTCCAAGCGCTCTACCTTAAAAAGTTACACCACAACCCAGATTTAACGGGTAAGGATAAATACATATAGTTTCAAAGATACGAATATAAGATCTCTGATATATAGTCATGTTTTTCATAGGAAGATAATTTCCTCTGGATAGTGATGTCACCAATACTACAATATGATCCAGAAAGTCATAAAGTAATCCAAACTTGAATCCTCCAAAAAAGCAGTTTTCAATACTGTGTCCCTTAATATTCTATTGTCCCTCGTAAAGACGTCATAAAAAAAATATAATGGGAACACATCCATAGTATTAAGCAGTAAATCATTTATTGCAACATAAAATACACATGATAAATGGCTGCATACCATATAAGTCCTTTTTGGAAAAGGTACAAATCAATACATATAAGGGAAATTTTCATTAGCTCCCCCTACTGAGCTGTACAAAAATACTCCACCAATGCGTTTTAACCTATAGGTCTTTTTCTAGGTGCGTTTGTATATCAGACCAGGATCAGGTCTTTATAGGAATTCAAGTCTCCGCCCACTTCCTGTCTTGTGTGCGGACATAGGTAGAAATAAAAATAAACCTCTACACATCCAAAGGACTCATATATAAGCTCACCGCTATTTAGGTACGCTGTATCCTAAGCTACTGCATTATATAGCAAGCCATAGTGCCCTTTTGTTAGTGATAATCATCACTTCCTGTAACTCGAGGACGCTTCCTGCGTGCCTAGTAATGGAACGCATACTGCCGGCCACGTGACCCACGGACATGAAGTGGTGGCGGGGAACTCGGTGTGTGTGCAACACCATGGAGCATATGATGCAAACCACAGGACCACTAGGTCTAACATTACGGCAAAGTGCTGGACAAGTCAGGGTGTACGTCTGCGTGCCAGCACTTGTCCGTCCACCGGATATAACTACCCTGGGGACATCATTGTATAACATGAGTTCACTATTTTGATATAAATGCAAAATAGATAATTCTCTAATATAATTAGTATATAGCAAATGGCTTTGGTATTATAAACAATAAATATAAAACTGCATATCAATTATAATAAAAATGCATATATGTATGTAAACAGTAATAAGATCTATAAAATAACCAGCATAAAAACACAATATAAAAATAATCTTAAATCATGTTATTATATGAATCAAAACCATTTAAAAATGTTAAAAACTTTAAAAACCGCTTTAGTTCGAAATCTGTATTTAACCCCCACCGCTGTAGTGTTTTAATTTCGTATATGGATTTCATTTCTGCCTTCGCTAAAAATTTATCAGTACCTTTTGTACGCCAATTGCCTTCAATCTTTTTAATCCCTATAATGCTTTTGATATTTTTGAGGGAATGGTTGGCAACACCTGTTTTAATATTCCGCAGGTGTTCTGCCTATCTGTCTCGGAATCTCCTTGTGGTTTTTCAAATATATTGGAGGCCACAAACATTCGATTAAATAATACAATTGGTACTGTTGCACGTAATAAAATCTTAAATTTTTAAACATTTGTGTAGTGGCATAAGATGTGATTTCTTAAATTTTTCTGGCTTGATTGCTAGGAGAAATACATACATTACAGGACCCACAGCGAAGTATCGAATACTGTGGTAAAATGTCTCATAAATGGGATCTTATAGAACATATTGCATATAGTATTTTATATATAGTTATTTATATAGCTATCGGTATAGTGATAACACTGAGGTGAGCGCTCTGTATAAGAGTACTGAGTATACACAGTGTATAGTTATAATAACACTGCTCTGTGTAGTAGTACTGAGTTAACGCGATGTATAGTTGTAATACTGAGGTGTGCATACTGCTCTGTATGATGGTACTGAGTATAAAAATGCTGAGTATGCACATTGTATAGTTATAGTTACACCACTAAGGTAAGATACACTGCTCTGTATAGTAGTACTCAGTTAACACGGTGTATAGTTGTAACACTGAGGTGTGCACACTGCTCTGTATGATGGTACTGAGTATAAAAATGCTGGGTATGCACATTGTATAGTTACTCCACTAAAGTAAGATACACTGCTCTGTATAATAGTGCTGAGTATAGACAGGGTATAGTTATTACACTGATGATGAGCACACTGCTCTGTATGATATTACTGAGTATGCACAGTGTATAGTGATAACACTGATGATGAACACAACACTCTCTACACAGTGCACTCCGTATAATGATACTCAGTAACTATGCACAGTTTGTAGTTATAACACTGAGGTGACAACTGATGGTGAGCACACCACTCTGTATGCTAATACTAAGTATACACGGATAATGGTCACACACAGGGCTATGTGTGTGTTTATAATTAATTTCTTTAGCTCCTCCCCCAGTAGCGCCACTCACAGTTCCTGAACCTACTTTTCTCGGAAAATTGCACTGGTCACACCACACCATATAATACACTTTGACCCCGTTGGCAGTAGCGTAACCACAGCCCCCCCTTACAATATTCCAGGAAGGGAGCCCTAATACTGCTACAAATGCGGGCAATATTCTTACACTCCTTTGTAGGATAGTGCAAGGTCTACAATGGCTGGTCCTGTTGTTCCTTTGGTTTCTGTTTCTCTTTCAGAGGCTGCGGTTCCAGGGAATGGTGCTCCCGCTCGGGATGCAGATATAACTGCAGTTTCTGGACATAGCGAACAGATGGTCAGCTCTGATGAGACAACTTTTGCACTTTATGCAGATTCAGTGGCATACTTGGTCAAAGTGATGGCAAAGGCATAAGCCTAGCAGCCATAGTTTTTCCGTATTGGAGGACCTGGATGAAGCCGTACATTGTTCTAATAGTCTATTTCAGGCCAGGCATACCCCTGCTGTTAGAACATGCTTGCGTATACCTTGACGCATTTTGATTAGTTGCATTTTTGCGATTTGGCCCTGCTAGCCTAGTTAGATCAGTGATTATTGCCCTTCTGCTGTACAGCATATTATCAAGCCAGCATGGAGGGTCTAGCATATCAGTCCTTAGCTCCCAGGACCATGCAATTTATCAGGTTGCTTGGTGGGCATGGCATTGCATTTTGGCCCATGGAGGGAGCCGAGGTAAGACCAGTTGAAAGCTTATTCTTGCTTTTGTGTAGAGCTTGTTTGCATTGGGACAGGTCCAGTGCTATAGTGGTAATGATGTTAGCAGGCCTGTCCCAATTTTTTCTGTGTCTTGGGCCTGGAGGACCTTTCAAAGTGTTTCTTGGTCAAGAGAGCTTTGAAGGGGGTGGGACAAGTTGGTCACTGCTCCTCCTGTTGGTCAGCGCCCACTCTATTTGCATCTTCCTGCATGGTTATTCCAAGTTTTTTTGGCAGATTTTTGGTTTTAGAGTCCAGATCAGTGCAGCTGCATTGACTATTGCGTCAGGTTTTTTTCCATTGATCAGAGCTAGGCCATGAGCTGAGTAAAGTCTAGTGCTTAAAAACGTACCTTAGACTTCAGTAAAAATTTTGCTTTACATCCTAACTTGAGAACTAGCTACTCGTCATATTTGGGGGTCCTGAGGAATTTTGTTTTACCACTAGTTTATAACTTTGGCTGCATGCCGGCTGGTGGACGTTTTGTGTTTTGCCTCAGGTCAAGTTAGGATCACCCCTCCCCGCCCTCCCTTCCTATTTGTGTCTTTGTTGTGTATTTATTTAATATACAGAATTTATTCCAGTTTTGGAGAGGGTTAGATGGTTTAGGGTTTTTGGAGTGTTCCATTTCAGCTCATTTGGGGATGATCATTGCCATGTGCCCCCTATTGCAGAGTTTTGTGGTTTGATATCATTCCACAGCAGGTCTGGAGAGCTGGTTTTGTCTCCTGGGACCCTGTAGGTGGTCAGAAGATGGATAAACCTGGCTGTGAGTTGCAGTGTCCAGGGTTTTGGAGGAGTGGTCCTTTTACATGCTTTGATTCGGTCCACTGATGACCTCTTTAAAGGATGGATGGTGCATTGGAATGGAGTTATTGAGGAGTTAGTTAGAAGAAGTCAAGGTGTTGTAGATTATGGTATGGTGGCCGTGTGGTTCTTAGCTGGGAACCGCTGTTGGCGGGTAAGAACGGTAGCAGTCGCCATCTGTCTTTGGAGCTTGAGGTGCTCTCCCTTCCAATACATGGCTTAGGCTGATTTTACCATACTGGGGTCAGCGGCAACCACATAACCAGGTGGGCCTCACGTCGTGTCATTGGGGTGGGAGGTGGATACCTTGGGTATGGTAATGGGCTGGCTGCTCGCCTCCCATTTAGAAGATCGATGTGAGTATGCAGTTGGTGATCTTGCATTGTGGGGGCCGTTCTTTCTGTGCCACCATACTTTGTCTGTCTTTCTTTCTTATTCTATTAGTTAGTTATATAAGTCTCTGTGTCATTATTTCATTATGTCTATGGTTGATGATTTACCCTACACTGTTAGGAGAGAACACTCATCAGGCGATGGGGAGTTTATTATCCATAAAACATATAAATGTCATATCTAGGCTAGAGTGGTGTGTATAAGTATATTTGCAAGTTATACACAATTTCAATGAGTGGCCATACAAGTTGCCAGCTGGTTCACAGATATTAGAGATACATATCAAAGGTTATCACAAAAAGCTAAATATCTGCAATATCATGTATAGTCAAACAATATCAATGTGCAAAAAAAATGTTTTTAGAAATTTTGTCAATATTTTAGAAAGATTTTCAAGTATACTAAAAACAACATGTGTTAAAGACTAAACACTCAACACACATGTATTTATAACAGTGGAGTATTATGTATGTATAGAATAAAAAATATATAACTTCCCTGAGGAAGTTTGGTTCAAACGAAATGCATTGGAGGTTCCTGCTCATTATCATTCAAATCTACACCCCTTGGGGAAACACTACGGTCGGAGGTTCCCTGAATTTGGTATCACTCAGTCTGAAGTGAACTGTCCTTGATTGATATGTTTTATGCCAAGTGATCTTTTTGTACTTGTTCTTAATCCTATTTTTAAACCATAAAGTTGTGATATACTACCCTATGAGTTATTTTTGGTTTTGATGAAATTGGAAACCTCATGAAGGTTGTGTCCTGATTCATCATATCATTGGTTGGATTGGAGATAAGCGTAATTATTCCTGTTTATTGTACGCATATTATTTACTTTGAAAACAAATTGTTTCTTACATACTACACTATTGGCGCTTTCTTGTCTAGTTTTCATATATATACACACACAAACACACTGTATAGCATTACTAAAGCAGACTACCTAGTAAAATGCACAAATTTATAGAAAAGGAGCAGGTCCTGTTGTGGGATGCAGTCAGGAAGCCGACGGTCGAAATGCCAACTGCCGGCTTCCCGACTGTGCAATCTCGACAGGGGACAAATGATAGGTGTCTACTATAATTATCCCTATACCGGGAGGCCGACGCCCGGCATACCAAACGAAGGTAAGCCGGGCGGTGGGCATGGACAGCTGCGGGGGGGAGGGTTAGGTTAGGGGCTCCCGGGGGGAACTTAGGGTTAGGCACCACCTGGGATGGTTAGGCTAGGGGAAGGGTGGGTTAGGCACCCCCAGGAGATTGTTAGGGTTAGGCATTCCCCCAGGAGGGTTAGGTTTAGGCTGCGGGGATGGGGGGTAGGTTTAGGCACTTATGGGGGGGGTTAGGGTTAGGCACTAGGGGGTGGTTAGAGTTAGGCACCCCTAAGGGAGGGTTAGGGGCGGGGGAGAGGGATAGAAATAGTGAATTTACTCACCTTGTCAGGATCTTCACTGCTGGTCTTCCGGCGTCGGGATTTGAACTGCCAGGCATTCATACCGATCCCCTGTTGTATACACAGGGAAGGCGGTCTGGCTGCTGTGTCAGCGCAGCAGTCGCAGGGATCACTGACACTGACTGTGGCCCGTGGCCATAGGTGAATTAGAAGGTAAAGGTTTGAGGACAGTAATCTTAATTCTAAAGAAACATTAATGATACAAACCATACTGAATTAGCAAATTCAGTTTAATCAAGAAGTTTATATTTTGCCCTGCACCAAAACTCCTGTTACTATGTATTGTCTGATGGAACCTCTGCTATATGACAATGACATTGGTTATATTCCTACACAAACGGGCGTCTTCTGTACCATCTGATCTCCTATGTGAAGAGTGAATACTGACTAATGTCATAATCTGCCCAGGGAGAAACAAATTCTACAGAGGTTCTCATTGCAGAGAAACTACTTACAGGTAAGGCAGACT
This sequence comes from Taudactylus pleione, assembly GCA_031769625.1. NCBI lineage: Eukaryota > Metazoa > Chordata > Amphibia > Anura > Myobatrachidae > Taudactylus > Taudactylus pleione. The sequence continues at coordinate 3,953,830 of JAUIMM010000261.1, forward strand.
CTCAATCGCCAGGGACCCAGGGATGGGGGCACCTAAAAAATGAGTGTACAAGGCCCCATGATTTCTGTTTCTGGACCTGAGGGTATGGCCATACCCTATTGCAAATACCTGCGCACTGCTAATGCGAAAAAAGCTGCAGTAAATGAGCCAACTCCATAAAATAAGGTGAGTGTTAGATTTTAGAAGCAGGACTTTAGTCATTATAGCCAAGCCTTGTGGTTTGGTTTCGATTAACCCGTGCACACTCACATGACACTCAGAATCAGATGAGTTTGAGTTTTAACATTGGTCACCTGGATACTCTGTTTGCTGTATAAGACGCACTGCACAAGCGCTGCGTTCGCACTGAGGGCCTGATTCAGAGCCGGACGCTCTGACCAGAGCGCTCGCTCTGAATCAGGGCCATCCTAGTTAAATTGGAGCAGCCTTTTGGACGCTCGCATAGCTGTGGGTTACCACCCACAGCTTATGCGAGCGTCCATGATGATGGTCGCGATGGTCAACCATCGCATACATCGGACTTGCGACGAGACCCTGCGGTAGGGTCTCGCTGCGGCAAGCCCTGGGGTGATTTTGGCTCTATCAGAGCCAAAATCACTCCCACTGACATGACTAATGATGTCAGTGGGGCCGGACCCAGACGGTAGGCGTTCCCATGGGAACGCCTCCATCTGGCAGCCACGCCCCTGGCACGCCCACCAAAGGGGGCGTGCTGTCACTCACCATCGACAGCACGCCCCCTTTGGTGCGAGACCCCGAGCGAGTGCTTCCCCGTCGCTCGCCGGGTCTCGCGCATGCGCATGACGGAGCAGCCTCCGTCGTGCGCATGCGCATTTGGGTACCATCGACCCGTTTGCGAGCGTCCTGCGCTCACGAGCGGGTCTGAATGAGACCCTGAGATTACGCACATACAGAAGAATCCATCGCAGAGTGAGTGACAGGTTGTGTGTTTTTGGGGGCGGTCGGTAAAACACAGGTGTGCCTGTCCGTTTGAATGCTGTTGCATGGGCGTGCATAAATTAGCCCCTGTGATTGCATACGCAGCTTGTCAGCCTACTGTGTGCAAGGAGACTTGTAGTGTCTGCGGCAGGTCAGAGCTGGTGTAAATGCTGCGTGAGTGGTCGGTGTGTGTCAATGGTACCGATGTTCGTGCAGTAGAGCGGCATTGGGTGGATATGAGAAAGCAGTACTGGGCGTCTTTATGCTGGCTGAACTTTGGCAAGCATTAGTATATTTTTAACAGCTGCGTTGCGTGCGATTTTGCAGCTGTGATCACAATTGCGATCCGTTCTAAATCTGGCCCTTTCATCTTATTGTGAAAATTCTCCCTAATTCATAAATACTGTACCCTTTATCTGCAATTTGTAGGTTTGGACTTTGGATTATTGTGACTTGCATTACCTACCTACTAACAGGGCTGTTGAGACAGCTGCTGGGTACTGAACGGGCTGTGACTAAATCCGCGAGACTTTACCATACACTCTCTGGAAAATAATAATGGTAAATACTATGCACTGCACCATCATGCTGCAAGGGGGAACATTTGTCCCCCTTAACACCTTGCCTGGGTCCCCACTAAGACCCCCCTAAAGGTCCAGGCCAAGGTAATTAGTACCTGCTCCTCCCCACCAGGATTAAATGGTTTTATCTTGAGGCTTGGGGGAAATTTACTAAGAATCGTGTTGATGCAATATGGAGATTTTCAGTAATAAAGTTGTGAGTTTGCAAATCGTGAATTTGTTATACGGCAACATCAATGGTTATCGCATATCAAACACAACTTTACACTCCAAATCATGGCATATCACCATTGGACCAAACATCGTATGATTAACATTGTCATCAATGCAAATCATGAATTTACTAAGAAACGTGTTGGACAACACGACCGATCTTGCACCAAAATTGCAACACAATGTACCAAATGAATAGACTACCAAATAAGTGGCGTGTTTGCATGTACAAAGCATTTCAATTAGGGGGTTTAAGTGCGGGATGCCGGTGCTCGGGATCCAGGCGGTCAGAATCCTGGTGCTGGCATCCTGTCAGGATAGGATACCAACACCTGTCTGTCAATATCCTAACCCTCCCCATCACCCTAACCCTTCCTCTCTGCAGCCTAATCCTAAACTTCAACCCTGGCATCCTGATGGTGGGTATTCTGACCACATCCCTAATTAGGACAGGCTCAATCAAGATGCTTATAAAAGGCGGCCAACTCAGCTGCAGCACTGTCTGTGATTCCAAACATGGCTCAGGCAGGATTTTCTATCATGTGGGCACAGGCACTTCTTCCATGTGACTTGCACCATCTGACTCAAAGGGCCCGGGAGCAGAAAACCGAACAGAGAAACCAGCAGGAAGAGATGCTGCAAAGCCTACATAGGCCTAGGTGCTTCCATGTGTGTTTCAATCTCAAAGCAGTGTCTGATGACGAGGTCATCTAGATGTTCTGCAACAACTTAATGCACCTGTATGACCTCATTAAGACTCACCTTGAGCCAGATGCTGCGCGGTAATGAGCCATATCAGGCCTATACAAACTGCTGGCTGTTCTGCACTTTTGAACACAGAAAAAAAAGAGATTTGCCCCCAGCACACTGCAGCAAAAACAATACTTAAATCCTACATGATAATAGAGATTTAGAGGTATTAGTTACACACATTTGCAAATATATGAATAAGCGCCAGGTCAATCGTCAAGGCTCCTCTATACTGGCATCCCTAATATTAAGGGGCTCACGTCCGAGAAGCAAAGCACTCCAAAAAAATTCCAACCAAGGGCCATCCCCAGGGCATCACACGAAAAAGGGAAAAAGGTGATAGTGAAGTATAAAGAAAAGATGTGTAAAGATAAATCAATAAGTGTTAATGAAATGATAAAGAATTAAAATGACATAAATAATGTACAAACAAATAGAGAAGTGATAAAAGTATTCTTGACGATTGGCCTGGCGCTTATTCATATATTTGCAAATGTGTGTAACTAATACCTCTAAATCTCTATTATCATGTAGGATTTAAGTATTGTTTTTGCTGCAGTGTGCTGGGGGCAAATCTCTTTTTTTTCTGTGTTCAGAGTAAACCCCGCCCTTTACAAGCACCGGTGTTATGCAATTAAGCTGATCTGAGCAACTACCATTTTTTTTGCAAGTTTGGAGAGGCATGAAGGCAGTCAGCATTAGGAGGAGGTGCTGATGCTTATAGTGCCATGTGGAGTTTTTTTGGGGTACCTCCAAGGTAAGTTAGCTCTCAGCTTATATATGTACTGTTATCATGCAGTACATCAATTGTAATTATATGACCCAGAGTGGGTGCTACCATTATGTAGCAATAATTATTTTGGGGTGAGCGTTTGGGAGTGGGGCCCCCGGGGGGGTTCTGACTGGGCCTTTCTCATGGCATCACCACTTAATTCACATAGAATACTTTTATCACTTCTCTATTTGTTTGTACATTATTTATGTCATTTTAATTTATCATTTCATTAACACTTATTGATTCATCTTTACACATCTTTTCTTTATACTTCACTATCACCTTTTTCCCTTTTTCGTGTGATGCCCTGGGGATGGCCCTTGATTGGAATTTTTTTGGGGTGTGTTGCTTCTCGGATGTGAGCCCCTTAATATTAGGGACGCCACTATAGAGGAGCCTTGACGATTGGCCTGGCGCTTATTCATATATTTGCAAATGTGTGTAACTAATACCTCTAAATCTCTATTATCATGTAGGATTTAAGTATTGTTTTTGCTGCAGTGTGCTGGGGGCAAATCTCTTTTTTTTATGTGTTCAGAGTAAACCCCGCCCTTTACAAGCACCTGTGTTATGCAATTAAGCTGATCTGAGCAACTACCATTTTTTTTGCAAGTTTGGAGAGGCATGAAGGCAGTCAGCATTAGGAGGAGGTGCTGATGCTTATAGTGCCATGTGGAGTTTTTTTGGGGTACCTCCAAGGTAAGTTAGCTCTCAGCTTATATATGTACTGTTATCATGCAGTACATCAATTGTAATTATATGACCCAGAGTGGGTGCTACCATTATGTAGCAATAATTATTTTGGGGTGAGCGTTTGGGAGTGGGGCCGCCGGGGGGGTTCTGACTGGGCCTTTCTCATGGCATCACCACTTAATTCACATAGAATACTTTTATCACTTCTCTATTTGTTTGTACATTATTTATGTCATTTTAATTCTTTATCATTTCATTAACACTTATTGATTTATCTTTACACATCTTTTCTTTATACTTCACTATCACCTTTTTCCCTTTTTCGTGTGATGCCCTGGGGATGGCCCTTGGTTGGAATTTTTTTGGGGTGCATTGCTTCTCGGACGTGAGCCCCTTAATATTAGGGACGCCAGTATAGAGGAGCCTTGACGATTGGCCTGACGCTTATTCATATATTTCCAAATGTGTGTAACTAATACCTCTAAATCTCTATTATCATGTAGGATTTAAGTATTGTTTTTGCTGCAGTGTGCTGGGGGGCAAATCTCTTTTTTTTCTGTGTTCAGAGTAAACCCCGCCCTTTACAAGCACCTGTGTTATGCAATTAAGCTGATCTGAGCAACTACCATTTTTTTGCAAGTTTGGAGAGGCATGAAGGCAGTCAGCATTAGGAGGAGGTGCTGATGCTTATAGTGCCATGTGGAGTTTTTTTGGGGTACCTCCAAGGTAATTTAGCTCTCAGCTTATATATGTACTGTTATCATGCAGTACATCAATTGTAATTATATGACCCAGAGTGGGTGCTACTATTATGTAGCAATAATTCTTTTGGGGTGAGCGTTTGGGAGTGGGGCCGCCGGGGGGGTTCTGACTGGTCCTTTCTCATGGCATCACCACTTAATTCACATAGAATACTTTTATCACTTCTCTATTTGTTTGTACATTATTTATGTCATTTTAATTCTTTATCATTTCATTAACACTTATTGATTTATCTTTACACATCTTTTCTTTATACTTCACTATCACCTTTTTCCCTTTTTCGTGTGATGCCCTGGGGATGGCCCTTGGTTGGAATTTTTTTGGGGTGCGTTGCTTCTCGGATGTGAGCCCCTTAATATTAGGGACGCCAGTATAGAGGAGCCTTGACGATTGGCCTGGTGCTTATTTATATATTTGCAAATGTGTGTAACTAATACCTCTAAATCTCTATTATCATGTAGGATTTAAGTATTGTTTTTGCTGCAGTGTGCTGGGGGCAAATCTCTTTTTTTTCTGTGTTCAGAGTAAACCCCGCCCTTTACAAGCACCGGTGTTATGCAATTAAGCTGATCTGAGCAACTACCATTTTTTTTGCAAGTTTGGAGAGGCATGAAGGCAGTCAGCATTAGGAGGAGGTGCTGATGCTTATAGTGCCATGTGGAGTTTTTTTGGGGTACCTCCAAGGTAAGTTAGCTCTCAGCTTATATATGTACTGTTATCATGCAGTACATCAATTGTAATTATATGACCCAGAGTGGGTGCTACCATTATGTAGCAATAATTATTTTGGGGTGAGCGTTTGGGAGTGGGGCCCCCGGGGGGGTTCTGACTGGGCCTTTCTCATGGCATCACCACTTAATTCACATAGAATACTTTTATCACTTCTCTATTTGTTTGTACATTATTTATGTCATTTTAATTTATCATTTCATTAACACTTATTGATTCATCTTTACACATCTTTTCTTTATACTTCACTATCACCTTTTTCCCTTTTTCGTGTGATGCCCTGGGGATGGCCCTTGATTGGAATTTTTTTGGGGTGTGTTGCTTCTCGGATGTGAGCCCCTTAATATTAGGGACGCCACTATAGAGGAGCCTTGACGATTGGCCTGGCGCTTATTCATATATTTGCAAATGTGTGTAACTAATACCTCTAAATCTCTATTATCATGTAGGATTTAAGTATTGTTTTTGCTGCAGTGTGCTGGGGGCAAATCTCTTTTTTTTATGTGTTCAGAGTAAACCCCGCCCTTTACAAGCACCTGTGTTATGCAATTAAGCTGATCTGAGTAACTACCATTTTTTTTGCAAGTTTGGAGAGGCATGAAGGCAGTCAGCATTAGGAGGAGGTGCTGATGCTTATAGTGCCATGTGGAGTTTTTTTGGGGTACCTCCAAGGTAAGTTAGCTCTCAGCTTATATATGTACTGTTATCATGCAGTACATCAATTGTAATTATATGACCCAGAGTGGGTGCTACCATTATGTAGCAATAATTATTTTGGGGTGAGCGTTTGGGAGTGGGGCCGCCGGGGGGGTTCTGACTGGGCCTTTCTCATGGCATCACCACTTAATTCACATAGAATACTTTTATCACTTCTCTATTTGTTTGTACATTATTTATGTCATTTTAATTCTTTATCATTTCATTAACACTTATTGATTTATCTTTACACATCTTTTCTTTATACTTCACTATCACCTTTTTACCTTTTTCGTGTGATGCCCTGGGGATGGCCCTTGGTTGGAATTTTTTGGGGGTGCATTGCTTCTCGGACGTGAGCCCCTTAATATTAGGGACGCCAGTATAGAGGAGCCTTGACGATTGGCCTGGCGCTTATTCATATATTTGCAAATGTGTGTAACTAATACCTCTAAATCTCTATTATCATGTAGGATTTAAGTATTGTTTTTGCTGCAGTGTGCTGGGGGGCAAATCTCTTTTTTTTCTGTGTTCAGAGTAAACCCCGCCCTTTACAAGCACCTGTGTTATGCAATTAAGCTGATCTGAGCAACTACCATTTTTTTGCAAGTTTGGAGAGGCATGAAGGCAGTCAGCATTAGGAGGAGGTGCTGATGCTTATAGTGCCATGTGGAGTTTTTTTGGGGTACCTCCAAGGTAAGTTAGCTCTCAGCTTATATATGTACTGTTATCATGCAGTACATCAATTGTAATTATATGACCCAGAGTGGGTGCTACCATTATGTAGCAATAATTTTTTTGGGGTGAGCGTTTGGGAGTGGGGCCGCCGGGGGGGTTCTGACTGGTCCTTTCTCATGGCATCACCACTTAATTCACATAGAATACTTTTATCACTTCTCTATTTGTTTGTACATTATTTATGTCATTTTAATTCTTTATCATTTCATTAACACTTATTGATTTATCTTTACACATCTTTTCTTTATACTTCACTATCACCTTTTTCCCTTTTTCGTGTGATGCCCTGGGGATGGCCCTTGGTTGGAATTTTTTTGGGGTGCGTTGCTTCTCGGACGTGAGCCCCTTAATATTAGGGACGCCAGTATAGAGGAGCCTTGACGATTGGCCTGGTGCTTATTTATATATTTGCAAATGTGTGTAACTAATACCTCTAAATCTCTATTATCATGTAGGATTTAAGTATTGTTTTTGCTGCAGTGTGCTGGGGGCAAATCTCTTTTTTTTCTGTGTTCAGAGTAAACCCCGCCCTTTACAAGCACCGGTGTTATGCAATTAAGCTGATCTGAGCAACTACCATTTTTTTTGCAAGTTTGGAGAGGCATGAAGGCAGTCAGCATTAGGAGGAGGTGCTGATGCTTATAGTGCCATGTGGAGTTTTTTTGGGGTACCTCCAAGGTAAGTTAGCTCTCAGCTTATATATGTACTGTTATCATGCAGTACATCAATTGTAATTATATGACCCAGAGTGGGTGCTACCATTATGTAGCAATAATTATTTTGGGGTGAGCGTTTGGGAGTGGGGCCCCCGGGGGGGTTCTGACTGGGCCTTTCTCATGGCATCACCACTTAATTCACATAGAATACTTTTATCACTTCTCTATTTGTTTGTACATTATTTATGTCATTTTAATTTATCATTTCATTAACACTTATTGATTCATCTTTACACATCTTTTCTTTATACTTCACTATCACCTTTTTCCCTTTTTCGTGTGATGCCCTGGGGATGGCCCTTGATTGGAATTTTTTTGGGGTGTGTTGCTTCTCGGATGTGAGCCCCTTAATATTAGGGACGCCACTATAGAGGAGCCTTGACGATTGGCCTGGCGCTTATTCATATATTTGCAAATGTGTGTAACTAATACCTCTAAATCTCTATTATCATGTAGGATTTAAGTATTGTTTTTGCTGCAGTGTGCTGGGGGCAAATCTCTTTTTTTTATGTGTTCAGAGTAAACCCCGCCCTTTACAAGCACCTGTGTTATGCAATTAAGCTGATCTGAGCAACTACCATTTTTTTTGCAAGTTTGGAGAGGCATGAAGGCAGTCAGCATTAGGAGGAGGTGCTGATGCTTATAGTGCCATGTGGAGTTTTTTTGGGGTACCTCCAAGGTAAGTTAGCTCTCAGCTTATATATGTACTGTTATCATGCAGTACATCAATTGTAATTATATGACCCAGAGTGGGTGCTACCATTATGTAGCAATAATTATTTTGGGGTGAGCGTTTGGGAGTGGGGCCGCCGGGGGGGTTCTGACTGGGCCTTTCTCATGGCATCACCACTTAATTCACATAGAATACTTTTATCACTTCTCTATTTGTTTGTACATTATTTATGTCATTTTAATTTATCATTTCATTAACACTTATTGATTTATCTTTACACATCTTTTCTTTATACTTCACTATCACCTTTTTCGTGTGATGCCCTGGGGATGGCCCTTGGTTGGAATTTTTTTGGGGTGCATTGCTTCTCGGACGTGAGCCCCTTAATATTAGGGACGCCAGTATAGAGGAGCCTTGACGATTGGCCTGGCGCTTATTCATATATTTGCAAATGTGTGTAACTAATACCTCTAAATCTCTATTATCATGTAGGATTTAAGTATTGTTTTTGCTGCAGTGTGCTGGGGGGCAAATCTCTTTTTTTTCTGTGTTCAGAGTAAACCCCGCCCTTTACAAGCACCTGTGTTATGCAATTAAGCTGATCTGAGCAACTACCATTTTTTTGCAAGTTTGGAGAGGCATGAAGGCAGTCAGCATTAGGAGGAGGTGCTGATGCTTATAGTGCCATGTGGAGTTTTTTTGGGGTACCTCCAAGGTAAGTTAGCTCTCAGCTTATATATGTACTGTTATCATGCAGTACATCAATTGTAATTATATGACCCAGAGTGGGTGCTACCATTATGTAGCAATAATTATTTTGGGGTGAGCGTTTGGGAGTGGGGCCGCCGGGGGGGTTCTGACTGGGCCTTTCTCATGGCATCACCACTTAATTCACATAGAATACTTTTATCACTTCTCTATTTGTTTGTACATTATTTATGTCATTTTAATTCTTTATCATTTCATTAACACTTATTGATTTATCTTTACACATCTTTTCTTTATACTTCACTATCACCTTTTTCCCTTTTTCGTGTGATGCCCTGGGGATGGCCCTTGGTTGGAATTTTTTTGGGGTGCATTGCTTCTCGGACGTGAGCCCCTTAATATTAGGGACGCCAGTATAGAGGAGCCTTGACGATTGGCCTGACGCTTATTCATATATTTGCAAATGTGTGTAACTAATACCTCTAAATCTCTATTATCATGTAGGATTTAAGTATTGTTTTTGCTGCAGTGTGCTGGGGGGCAAATCTCTTTTTTTTCTGTGTTCAGAGTAAACCCCGCCCTTTACAAGCACCTGTGTTATGCAATTAAGCTGATCTGAGCAACTACCATTTTTTTGCAAGTTTGGAGAGGCATGAAGGCAGTCAGCATTAGGAGGAGGTGCTGATGCTTATAGTGCCATGTGGAGTTTTTTTGGGGTACCTCCAAGGTAATTTAGCTCTCAGCTTATATATGTACTGTTATCATGCAGTACATCAATTGTAATTATATGACCCAGAGTGGGTGCTAATATTATGTAGCAATAATTCTTTTGGGGTGAGCGTTTGGGAGTGGGGCCGCCGGGGGGGTTCTGACTGGTCCTTTCTCATGGCATCACCACTTAATTCACATAGAATACTTTTATCACTTCTCTATTTGTTTGTACATTATTTATGTCATTTTAATTCTTTATCATTTCATTAACACTTATTGATTTATCTTTACACATCTTTTCTTTATACTTCACTATCACCTTTTTCCCTTTTTCGTGTGATGCCCTGGGGATGGCCCTTGGTTGGAATTTTTTTGGGGTGCGTTGCTTCTCGGACGTGAGCCCCTTAATATTAGGGACGCCAGTATAGAGGAGCCTTGACGATTGGCCTGGTGCTTATTTATATATTTGCAAATGTGTGTAACTAATACCTCTAAATCTCTATTATCATGTAGGATTTAAGTATTGTTTTTGCTGCAGTGTGCTGGGGGCAAATCTCTTTTTTTTCTGTGTTCAGAGTAAACCCCGCCCTTTACAAGCACCGGTGTTATGCAATTAAGCTGATCTGAGCAACTACCATTTTCTTTGCAAGTTTGGAGAGGCATGAAGGCAGTCAGCATTAGGAGGAGGTGCTGATGCTTATAGTGCCATGTGGAGTTTTTTTGGGGTACCTCCAAGGTAAGTTAGCTCTCAGCTTATATATGTACTGTTATCATGCAGTACATCAATTGTAATTATATGACCCAGAGTGGGTGCTACCATTATGTAGCAATAATTATTTTGGGGTGAGCGTTTGGGAGTGGGGCCCCCGGGGGGGTTCTGACTGGGCCTTTCTCATGGCATCACCACTTAATTCACATAGAATACTTTTATCACTTCTCTATTTGTTTGTACATTATTTATGTCATTTTAATTTATCATTTCATTAACACTTATTGATTCATCTTTACACATCTTTTCTTTATACTTCACTATCACCTTTTTCCCTTTTTCGTGTGATGCCCTGGGGATGGCCCTTGATTGGAATTTTTTTGGGGTGTGTTGCTTCTCGGATGTGAGCCCCTTAATATTAGGGACGCCACTATAGAGGAGCCTTGACGATTGGCCTGGCGCTTATTCATATATTTGCAAATGTGTGTAACTAATACCTCTAAATCTCTATTATCATGTAGGATTTAAGTATTGTTTTTGCTGCAGTGTGCTGGGGGCAAATCTCTTTTTTTTATGTGTTCAGAGTAAACCCCGCCCTTTACAAGCACCTGTGTTATGCAATTAAGCTGATCTGAGTAACTACCATTTTTTTTGCAAGTTTGGAGAGGCATGAAGGCAGTCAGCATTAGGAGGAGGTGCTGATGCTTATAGTGCCATGTGGAGTTTTTTTGGGGTACCTCCAAGGTAAGTTAGCTCTCAGCTTATATATGTACTGTTATCATGCAGTACATCAATTGTAATTATATGACCCAGAGTGGGTGCTACCATTATGTAGCAATAATTATTTTGGGGTGAGCGTTTGGGAGTGGGGCCGCCGGGGGGGTTCTGACTGGGCCTTTCTCATGGCATCACCACTTAATTCACATAGAATACTTTTATCACTTCTCTATTTGTTTGTACATTATTTATGTCATTTTAATTCTTTATCATTTCATTAACACTTATTGATTTATCTTTACACATCTTTTCTTTATACTTCACTATCACCTTTTTACCTTTTTCGTGTGATGCCCTGGGGATGGCCCTTGGTTGGAATTTTTTGGGGGTGCATTGCTTCTCGGACGTGAGCCCCTTAATATTAGGGACGCCAGTATAGAGGAGCCTTGACGATTGGCCTGGCGCTTATTCATATATTTGCAAATGTGTGTAACTAATACCTCTAAATCTCTATTATCATGTAGGATTTAAGTATTGTTTTTGCTGCAGTGTGCTGGGGGGCAAATCTCTTTTTTTTCTGTGTTCAGAGTAAACCCCGCCCTTTACAAGCACCTGTGTTATGCAATTAAGCTGATCTGAGCAACTACCATTTTTTTGCAAGTTTGGAGAGGCATGAAGGCAGTCAGCATTAGGAGGAGGTGCTGATGCTTATAGTGCCATGTGGAGTTTTTTTGGGGTACCTCCAAGGTAAGTTAGCTCTCAGCTTATATATGTACTGTTATCATGCAGTACATCAATTGTAATTATATGACCCAGAGTGGGTGCTACCATTATGTAGCAATAATTTTTTTGGGGTGAGCGTTTGGGAGTGGGGCCGCCGGGGGGGTTCTGACTGGTCCTTTCTCATGGCATCACCACTTAATTCACATAGAATACTTTTATCACTTCTCTATTTGTTTGTACATTATTTATGTCATTTTAATTCTTTATCATTTCATTAACACTTATTGATTTATCTTTACACATCTTTTCTTTATACTTCACTATCACCTTTTTCCCTTTTTCGTGTGATGCCCTGGGGATGGCCCTTGGTTGGAATTTTTTTGGGGTGCGTTGCTTCTCGGACGTGAGCCCCTTAATATTAGGGACGCCAGTATAGAGGAGCCTTGACGATTGGCCTGGTGCTTATTTATATATTTGCAAATGTGTGTAACTAATACCTCTAAATCTCTATTATCATGTAGGATTTAAGTATTGTTTTTGCTGCAGTGTGCTGGGGGCAAATCTCTTTTTTTTCTGTGTTCAGAGTAAACCCCGCCCTTTACAAGCACCGGTGTTATGCAATTAAGCTGATCTGAGCAACTACCATTTTTTTTGCAAGTTTGGAGAGGCATGAAGGCAGTCAGCATTAGGAGGAGGTGCTGATGCTTATAGTGCCATGTGGAGTTTTTTTGGGGTACCTCCAAGGTAAGTTAGCTCTCAGCTTATATATGTACTGTTATCATGCAGTACATCAATTGTAATTATATGACCCAGAGTGGGTGCTACCATTATGTAGCAATAATTATTTTGGGGTGAGCGTTTGGGAGTGGGGCCCCCGGGGGGGTTCTGACTGGGCCTTTCTCATGGCATCACCACTTAATTCACATAGAATACTTTTATCACTTCTCTATTTGTTTGTACATTATTTATGTCATTTTAATTTATCATTTCATTAACACTTATTGATTCATCTTTACACATCTTTTCTTTATACTTCACTATCACCTTTTTCCCTTTTTCGTGTGATGCCCTGGGGATGGCCCTTGATTGGAATTTTTTTGGGGTGTGTTGCTTCTCGGATGTGAGCCCCTTAATATTAGGGACGCCACTATAGAGGAGCCTTGACGATTGGCCTGGCGCTTATTCATATATTTGCAAATGTGTGTAACTAATACCTCTAAATCTCTATTATCATGTAGGATTTAAGTATTGTTTTTGCTGCAGTGTGCTGGGGGCAAATCTCTTTTTTTTATGTGTTCAGAGTAAACCCCGCCCTTTACAAGCACCTGTGTTATGCAATTAAGCTGATCTGAGCAACTACCATTTTTTTTGCAAGTTTGGAGAGGCATGAAGGCAGTCAGCATTAGGAGGAGGTGCTGATGCTTATAGTGCCATGTGGAGTTTTTTTGGGGTACCTCCAAGGTAAGTTAGCTCTCAGCTTATATATGTACTGTTATCATGCAGTACATCAATTGTAATTATATGACCCAGAGTGGGTGCTACCATTATGTAGCAATAATTATTTTGGGGTGAGCGTTTGGGAGTGGGGCCGCCGGGGGGGTTCTGACTGGGCCTTTCTCATGGCATCACCACTTAATTCACATAGAATACTTTTATCACTTCTCTATTTGTTTGTACATTATTTATGTCATTTTAATTCTTTATCATTTCATTAACACTTATTGATTTATCTTTACACATCTTTTCTTTATACTTCACTATCACCTTTTTCGTGTGATGCCCTGGGGATGGCCCTTGGTTGGAATTTTTTTGGGGTGCATTGCTTCTCGGACGTGAGCCCCTTAATATTAGGGACGCCAGTATAGAGGAGCCTTGACGATTGGCCTGGCGCTTATTCATATATTTGCAAATGTGTGTAACTAATACCTCTAAATCTCTATTATCATGTAGGATTTAAGTATTGTTTTTGCTGCAGTGTGCTGGGGGGCAAATCTCTTTTTTTTCTGTGTTCAGAGTAAACCCCGCCCTTTACAAGCACCTGTGTTATGCAATTAAGCTGATCTGAGCAACTACCATTTTTTTGCAAGTTTGGAGAGGCATGAAGGCAGTCAGCATTAGGAGGAGGTGCTGATGCTTATAGTGCCATGTGGAGTTTTTTTGGGGTACCTCCAAGGTAAGTTAGCTCTCAGCTTATATATGTACTGTTATCATGCAGTACATCAATTGTAATTATATGACCCAGAGTGGGTGCTACCATTATGTAGCAATAATTATTTTGGGGTGAGCGTTTGGGAGTGGGGCCGCCGGGGGGGTTCTGACTGGTCCTTTCTCATGGCATCACCACTTAATTCACATAGAATACTTTTATCACTTCTCTATTTGTTTGTACATTATTTATGTCATTTTAATTCTTTATCATTTCATTAACACTTATTGATTTATCTTTACACATCTTTTCTTTATACTTCACTATCACCTTTTTCCCTTTTTCGTGTGATGCCCTGGGGATGGCCCTTGATTGGAATTTTTTTGGGGTGTGTTGCTTCTCGGATGTGAGCCCCTTAATATTAGGGACGCCACTATAGAGGAGCCTTGACGATTGGCCTGGCGCTTATTCATATATTTGCAAATGTGTGTAACTAATACCTCTAAATCTCTATTATCATGTAGGATTTAAGTATTGTTTTTGCTGCAGTGTGCTGGGGGCAAATCTCTTTTTTTTATGTGTTCAGAGTAAACCCCGCCCTTTACAAGCACCTGTGTTATGCAATTAAGCTGATCTGAGTAACTACCATTTTTTTTGCAAGTTTGGAGAGGCATGAAGGCAGTCAGCATTAGGAGGAGGTGCTGATGCTTATAGTGCCATGTGGAGTTTTTTTGGGGTACCTCCAAGGTAAGTTAGCTCTCAGCTTATATATGTACTGTTATCATGCAGTACATCAATTGTAATTATATGACCCAGAGTGGGTGCTACCATTATGTAGCAATAATTATTTTGGGGTGAGCGTTTGGGAGTGGGGCCGCCGGGGGGGTTCTGACTGGGCCTTTCTCATGGCATCACCACTTAATTCACATAGAATACTTTTATCACTTCTCTATTTGTTTGTACATTATTTATGTCATTTTAATTCTTTATCATTTCATTAACACTTATTGATTTATCTTTACACATCTTTTCTTTATACTTCACTATCACCTTTTTCCCTTTTTCGTGTGATGCCCTGGGGATGGCCCTTGGTTGGAATTTTTTGGGGGTGCATTGCTTCTCGGACGTGAGCCCCTTAATATTAGGGACGCCAGTATAGAGGAGCCTTGACGATTGGCCTGGCGCTTATTCATATATTTGCAAATGTGTGTAACTAATACCTCTAAATCTCTATTATCATGTAGGATTTAAGTATTGTTTTTGCTGCAGTGTGCTGGGGGGCAAATCTCTTTTTTTTCTGTGTTCAGAGTAAACCCCGCCCTTTACAAGCACCTGTGTTATGCAATTAAGCTGATCTGAGCAACTACCATTTTTTTGCAAGTTTGGAGAGGCATGAAGGCAGTCAGCATTAGGAGGAGGTGCTGATGCTTATAGTGCCATGTGGAGTTTTTTTGGGGTACCTCCAAGGTAAGTTAGCTCTCAGCTTATATATGTACTGTTATCATGCAGTACATCAATTGTAATTATATGACCCAGAGTGGGTGCTACCATTATGTAGCAATAATTTTTTTGGGGTGAGCGTTTGGGAGTGGGGCCGCCGGGGGGGTTCTGACTGGTCCTTTCTCATGGCATCACCACTTAATTCACATAGAATACTTTTATCACTTCTCTATTTGTTTGTACATTATTTATGTCATTTTAATTCTTTATCATTTCATTAACACTTATTGATTTATCTTTACACATCTTTTCTTTATACTTCACTATCACCTTTTTCCCTTTTTCGTGTGATGCCCTGGGGATGGCCCTTGGTTGGAATTTTTTTGGGGTGCGTTGCTTCTCGGACGTGAGCCCCTTAATATTAGGGACGCCAGTATAGAGGAGCCTTGACGATTGGCCTGGTGCTTATTTATATATTTGCAAATGTGTGTAACTAATACCTCTAAATCTCTATTATCATGTAGGATTTAAGTATTGTTTTTGCTGCAGTGTGCTGGGGGCAAATCTCTTTTTTTTCTGTGTTCAGAGTAAACCCCGCCCTTTACAAGCACCGGTGTTATGCAATTAAGCTGATCTGAGCAACTACCATTTTTTTTGCAAGTTTGGAGAGGCATGAAGGCAGTCAGCATTAGGAGGAGGTGCTGATGCTTATAGTGCCATGTGGAGTTTTTTTGGGGTACCTCCAAGGTAAGTTAGCTCTCAGCTTATATATGTACTGTTATCATGCAGTACATCAATTGTAATTATATGACCCAGAGTGGGTGCTACCATTATGTAGCAATAATTATTTTGGGGTGAGCGTTTGGGAGTGGGGCCGCCGGGGGGGTTCTGACTGGGCCTTTCTCATGGCATCACCACTTAATTCACATAGAATACTTTTATCACTTCTCTATTTGTTTGTACATTATTTATGTCATTTTAATTCTTTATCATTTCATTAACACTTATTGATTTATCTTTACACATCTTTTCTTTATACTTCACTATCACCTTTTTCGTGTGATGCCCTGGGGATGGCCCTTGGTTGGAATTTTTTTGGGGTGCATTGCTTCTCGGACGTGAGCCCCTTAATATTAGGGACGCCAGTATAGAGGAGCCTTGACGATTGGCCTGGCGCTTATTCATATATTTGCAAATGTGTGTAACTAATACCTCTAAATCTCTATTATCATGTAGGATTTAAGTATTGTTTTTGCTGCAGTGTGCTGGGGGGCAAATCTCTTTTTTTTCTGTGTTCAGAGTAAACCCCGCCCTTTACAAGCACCTGTGTTATGCAATTAAGCTGATCTGAGCAACTACCATTTTTTTGCAAGTTTGGAGAGGCATGAAGGCAGTCAGCATTAGGAGGAGGTGCTGATGCTTATAGTGCCATGTGGAGTTTTTTTGGGGTACCTCCAAGGTAAGTTAGCTCTCAGCTTATATATGTACTGTTATCATGCAGTACATCAATTGTAATTATATGACCCAGAGTGGGTGCTACCATTATGTAGCAATAATTATTTTGGGGTGAGCGTTTGGGAGTGGGGCCGCCGGGGGGGTTCTGACTGGTCCTTTCTCATGGCATCACCACTTAATTCACATAGAATACTTTTATCACTTCTCTATTTGTTTGTACATTATTTATGTCATTTTAATTCTTTATCATTTCATTAACACTTATTGATTTATCTTTACACATCTTTTCTTTATACTTCACTATCACCTTTTTCCCTTTTTCGTGTGATGCCCTGGGGATGGCCCTTGGTTGGAATTTTTTTGGGGTGCGTTGCTTCTCGGACGTGAGCCCCTTAATATTAGGGACGCCAGTATAGAGGAGCCTTGACGATTGGCCTGGTGCTTATTTATATATTTGCAAATGTGTGTAACTAATACCTCTAAATCTCTATTATCATGTAGGATTTAAGTATTGTTTTTGCTGCAGTGTGCTGGGGGGCAAATCTCTTTTTTTTCTGTGTTCAGGGTAAACCCCGCCCTTTACAAGCACCTGTGTTATGCAATTAAGCTGATCTGAGCAACAACCATTTTTTTTGCTTTTTTTGCATGTTCTGCACTTTTGGACTGCTGGGAACTTTCAGTCAGTGATGAGCAGGGTGGTTGGCATATCGCAAGCCACCTTCTCAGGGCCGGTGCAAGGTGTTTTTGGCACCCTAGGCAAAACTTTAGCCTACTCCCCCCCCTTCCCCACCAGCACCACCAATTACACACTTCCCAGCCAGTACAGTGAAAGTGCAGAGGTGGTGTCTTCCTCTGCTGAGTACAATAAAGCCGCATATCCATTTATAGACATACAAACGAGAGCACAATTACGATATTGCAATTGTGCTCTCATTTGTATGTCTAGTGATGAACCTAGACTGAATGTTCACTCTTCAGTACAGGTACATCCATCATCCCCGTACATGCTGAACCTGATGGGATCATCAGGTTGACCAGCATGTATGGGTGGTGATAGATGGCAAAAACGACCAGCAGGCACGTGCATCGCTGGTCTTTTTTGTAATTTACATGCCTGATTTGTGGGCGATTGCACGATAACGACGTTGTGCGCCCAGAACCCATTCACACTGATAGCAGCACTTGGGGGTAGCCCGGCATGTCCATAAGACACGCCCCCAAGAGTAACGAAAAGGGGAGGCATCTTAAAGACATGCCCCCTTTTCCTTGGCCACGCATGCAGATGTACCCTGTCTCTAGGTCTGGCGCCCTGCCCGGCACCAGACCTAGAGTGAACACTACCTAATACACATTATGCCATATCATAGTACCCCCTATACATATTATGCAACATGGCAATGCCCCGAATACACATTATGCCACATCATGGTGTCCCAGATACACATTATTCAACAACACAGTGTCCCAGATACACATTATACCACACTGTAATGCCCGTAATACACATAATGCCATATCATGGTGTCCCAGATACACGTTTTACCACATTGAAAAGAAGTCACTTTATCAGGGGATTTGCTGTATCAGTCCAAGTTAGAAACCCCACCCACACACACAGCTGTTGTGGAACTGCATATTACAACCGTTCTGCAGGGCATCAATCAGAATGCCAGCATGTGGCACACATCAGCCACTGACAGCAAAATGCGTGTGTGTGGGGAGAGTGGGTGGTGGAGGATACAAGTTTAAAAGTTTGTGCACCTGAGGGTACTACACTCCTCACACTTTTTAAGTCCATGAAAATTTGAGACGTCCCCCTGTTCCTTGAAGCAACTTTTACACTGAGGTGAACCGGCTGATGCCACCTCTCTGCACCGGTGACAGTGAAACAGGCAGAGCATCCAAGAACATTCACCACTGGGGAGCAAGTGAGGAGTACAAAGGGGAGGGACGCAGCAGACTTGCCATGGCTGCTTCATAGAGTGCGGGGCAAGCAAGGAGAATTCAATAGTCTCCCAACCCCACTGCTTATGGCAAAGGTAGGCAACTATTGGTCCAACAGGCTTGCCCCTGCTCTGTGTTAGTGGGACCTAATGGGGGTTATCCAGGCTGCACAGCACCATTCCTCACCAGTGACCTGCCGGCGCAACAGGAGACTGCTGAGCCACAGTGCTGTGACTCATAGGCGTCTGGATGAAGACCAACACAGCCAGATATTAAAGGTATTATAGGATGCAGCCCATCCTAAAGGCCACCCCTTCTATAAAAACCGAGTTGCTACCCATCTATATTGTATAAAAGTAGAGGTGTGCACCGACCCCCGCGTTTTGGTTTTGGTTTTGGATCTGAATCTCCCCTGGTTTTGGATCTGAATCTGGTTTTGGATTTTTTTCCTTGGTGTTTTGTTTTTTGGTTTTGGTTTTGGATATGTATTTTTTCCAAAAAATTATATAAACAGCTAAAACCATATATGTTGGGCCTGTTTTGTTCCTACAGTATTATTAACCTTAATAACAATCATTTTCAGGCATTTCTAGGCATTTTTAACCACCTCACACCTTACAATATTGATTTCACTCTTTTTCACCAATACAGGCCAAAGGCTGCAGCGAGCTGGCTGGCTAAAGTAAGTGACAGAGCAGCGGCACAAACGCACGGCAGTTTAAAAAAATATAGGACATCTATGAAACATTGCCACACAGCAGTGGCAGACTGGATGGCAGTTTAATAAACTGTAATAATGTCAGTCGGCAATGCCCCAAATTGTGCCAAATGTAAAGAAAATAGGTGGAATTGTCCCTCCCACCCACACTTATGTGGGATATTAAAAAGGACATGCACAATTTAACAAACCAAGCACTTTAGCCACTAGGACTGGCACTTTTGTGGCTGAACTCCTTGGTTTGTTTGGGCCCCTACAAAACATTTTTTGGAAGGACTACCTTCAATTATTAAGGAGGAGGTTGTTGCTGGTCCGAACTGCTGGTAACTGATACTGGACTGCTTATTATTCATTTACAAATTATACTTTTGTTAAACAAATTGCATGAACTCGATGCAAATGACGTAACAGGGAGGATGTGCCTAGATGGTTAACGTCCCTTCCTCTGCTAACTTTGGCTTTACAAATGGAACAGATGCATTCACATCTTGTCAGAATTTAGATTAAAATAATTCCACACCCAAGATGTGGCTTTTCTGGCTTTCTTTTTATCACGAGCAAGAACTGCTGCCACTGATAGCTGATTTACACAAACAACATCCTCATCATCAACATCATCATTAGCGTCAGATAGGACACAAATTTCCCCTCATCCTCCTTTTGCACTTGCTCCACACTATCATCCTCATTTTCTATTATTTCACCATCTAATACTAACACAGCCATCATGGCATCAGTGGTCTTCTGTGAAACTGGGTGACAGCTGTTATACTTACTTCCTCTATCAAAGGACTGTTTAATAGCCAATTTTTGTTTTTTTTAAACTACTACTAGTAGTAGTCGTCTTGGTCCCTTTCTGGGATAAAGATCCACTCCCAGCAGCAGCAACAGATGTAGCACTCAAGGATCCTTCTGAGGAATCACGGAAAGGAGAGGAGTCAGTCATGCTTATGAAATTGGATGCAGGACTACTTCCTATCACGAATGAGGATGATGATGATGATGCAGGTGTTGGTAGTGGAGATTGCAGGCACTTGAATCCAGCAGCTAGGTGACACTGGACTGATTGTTGTTCGTTTTTATGTCCCCAAAGTTTTAGAATTTGAAATACCCTTTCGAATTTGATGAATGCGCTGCAAGTGACGTAACAGGGAGGAGGTTCCAAGATGGTTAAGGTCCTTATCTCCACTCACTGTTACTTGGCAATGGTTACAAATGGCTTGGCAAAGGTTGTGCGGATTTGGGTGGAAATAATTCCACACATAAGTGGATTTTTTGGTCCTTTGCCCAGGCATGGCAACAATGGGATTTTTCCCACCATGGCCAACTGTTTCCTGATTTACAGTTTTTACACAAACATTCTTGCCATCCACATCCTCATCATCCTTGTTGTTATCAGCAACTACATAAATATCCTCCTCATCCTCCACGTCCAATTCCACAGAAGCATTCTCGATTTCTACGTCAGAAGAAGGCACACAAATAGTGGAAGGAGGATCCTCTTCAAGTACAGTATTACTAGAAAGGTCAAGCTCACACATGGCAACCGCGGACACACTTGGACTTTCGTCTGGGATTTCTGATTTCTCCTTGACAGACAGGAGCACAGCACCCCTGCGCACCTACGCTGATGACAGGTGTGGCTAACATGCACACAATAAAAATTGTTTATTTATTTTTGGGGCAGCAGCCTATGACAGACAGCAGCACAGCACCCCTGTGCAGCTACGCCAATGACAGTGACAACCAGGTGTGGCTAACACGCACACAAAAAAAATGTTTATTTTTTTTTTTATAACACTGGGGTGAACCCCTGAAAAGAGGCCGCAGCCCCTTAACAGACAGCAGCACAGCACCCCTGCACTGATGACAAGTGTGGCTAACACTAATTTTTTTCACACTGGGGGTGGGTGAAATGCACCACTGAAGGACAGAGCACTCTCTGGACAACACAGCACTATAGCCAGCCAGCCCCTATTGTCAGGACAACAGCCAGCCCCTATGGACACGACAACAACAGCCAGACAGCCCCTATGGACACAACAACAACAGCCAGACAGCCCCTATGGACAGGACAACAGCCAGCCAGCCCTTCTATAGACAACAGCCAGCCAGCCCTTATGGACAACAGTAGCTAGCTCCTATGCACAGCGTCAGAGTGCAATTAACAATAATTAATAACAATAGCACAGCTCCCAGCTCCCTCCCTCTTCACTCTCCACAGCCGGAATGTAAAATGGCAGTGAATCGCAGGACCTTTATAGAATCCAAAACCAGCGACAACGACAGCCAGACAGTCCCTATGGAAGGGACAACGACAGCCAGCCAGCCCCTATGGACAGGACAACGACAGCCAGCCAGCCCCTATGGACATGACAACAGCCAGGCAGTCCCTCTATAGACAACAGCCAGCCCTTATGGACAACAGTAACCAGCTCCTATGCACAGCGTCAGCGTGCAATTAACAATAATTCATAACAACAGCACAGCACAGCTCCCAACTAGCTCCCTCTTCAATCTCCAAAGCTGGAATGAAAAATGGCGGTGAATCGCAGGACTTTTATAGAATCCAAAACCAGCGAGAAATTGACACGTTTGCCTCGTTTTCAGATCCGAGTCAGGCAGGAAAACTCGAGCCGACTCGTATCTGCCTCGGATCCCCAAAGTTCGGGTGGGACCCGCTCATCTCTATATAAAAGACGTACTATTGTGCATAAGTGTGATACCTGACATGAGTGCTTCTCTCTGTATGTTTGTGTGTGTATATACATATATACTGTATGTGTGTGTGTGTGTATATATATATATAGTGTAAGATATGAAAAGCGGCAGTCCCAGTTCTGATTTACACAACATAGTTCTTATTTACAGCATTTGAAATACATAGCATATAGGAGTGCCATGTTCCATGTCTTACGCTGCATCCACTATATACTGGCACCCTTGATAAAACACTAGACACTGGAGTGCCTATCTTCTCCATACGTGTGAATGAATATACTATAATATATATATATATATATATATATATATGCACACATTCGCCTGTTACACTGGTGCCCCCCCCACACCAAACACCAGAGCCCCCCTGTGTGATGCTCGAGACCGCAAATATATATATATTTTTTCTATAAGGAGGGGGTCTGGCCACATCTACCGAGTTGGCCATGCCACCTCCCAGTACTGAGCCCCGGCAGAGCTGTTGACAGACCTGGGGGTGTGAACATGGGCACTGATTCAGACCCGCTCGCTGCTGGAGGCAGCTCGCAGGTCTGAAGGGCGTTTTTTTTTCTGTGACCGGCCTCCTGGCTGCTTGCTAAGCTGTGGGTGACCACCCACAGCTTTAGCGAGTGGCCAGGTGATGGTCGCGATGGTCGTGACCATCGCTGCTTGCGACGAGACCACTGTGGTAGGGTCTCATCTGCCACAAGCCCAAGTAAGCTTCCGGGTCTAATAGAGCCGGAAGCAAAATGGCAGGCGTTCCTTCGGGAACGCCTCCATTTGGCCAGCCACCCTCCCCTCCCCACCTACAAAACGGGGCGAGCTGTCAATCAACATTGACAGCCACCCCGTTTGTAGCGAGCCCCGGAGTGAGAGAATTTCTCTCTCGCTCTGGGGCTTGTGCACATGCAGTGCTACTGCCCGGCCATTGACCCGCTTGCGAGCGCTATGCAATTGCAAGAGGGTCTGAATCAGGCCCATAATATCATGATCACACCCCCACACCATCCATTTCTGATGCCCCACGACCCCTGCCTCGCTAACCTGACTGCCCCCAGTTGTCAGCAATTAATAAAGACTGACCTGAGAAGGTGGTCTGATAATGCATGTTTTCTCCTGCTGCAGGCAGCTCTGTCTCTGTATGCAATGCATCTCTACAGGAAGTCAAGCCTCTCACTTAGCTAAGTTGTTGAGGGTGAATAGGCAGAGATGCGGGTGGCTGGGGGTGTCGCTTTACGCACCCGGGGTGATGGGCAAAGCTTCGGGTAACTTTGATGAGCAGGGCTTCGGCTGTCCAGGGGGAATTGATGAGCTTCTGGTGTGGGAGGGACCTTTGAGCAGGCATAGCTAATTGGCAGGGCTTCTGTTGGAGTGACTCAGTTAAATGTTTATGGTTTTGGGTACCCGTCGCTATGGGCAGAGCTTTTGAATTGTCCAGGCTTGAATAGGCTGCAGATCTCCTGTTGTCCACACTCCACTGGTGGTGACAGGAAAAAATATATTTTGTGTCAGGACTTTCTGCATCAGATGCTGTGGGCCTATTTTCATTGGGGGCTTGGAGCTTCATCTCCACCCGTCACATTGTAAATCCGGCCCTGATGACACCACCCAGGACACAGCTAGTGCTACAGATATGTGTAGGTGCAGGGCCACTGCATTACCTGTTGGTTAACCAATTTTACCTTCACCAGCACTGGAACTCTCCTCTCCAGTCTCCAAAGCAGCCCCTTCATGTTACAGCGCACACCACATCCCCCTCCCGTGCTCAGGCCCGCCAAAAGCTGCTGCAGGCTCGGGTAACAGGGGGCGTGGCCTAATTGCAGGAGGCATGGATACGCCCCTTTTGGGGGGAAAAATAAAATAAAATTTCAGCGTCCCTGGCAAGGGGGGCACTCTGAGACCCCTCAGCCCAGCGCAAGGACAGGGGGGGTGCGATCAGTGTGATTGCTCCTCCCCACAGGCATAGGAGACTGCTGTGCCTGCTGCTCAGCAGCCACAAGCAGTCTCCCACTGCAACTCAGCAGACACTGTGTTCTGGGCTGCTGTGAGGGAGGGGGAGCGGCGTCGGACCCAGGCCCCCACCGGGCCCCTCAGGAAGCCAGGGCCCAGGTAATTTGAACCCGCTCCCCCACTCTCGGCACCCCTGCCCATGCTGATTGGCTGACAGACATAACAGTCTTTCCTCTTTTGTGCTGATTGGACAAAGCACACATGCAGCAGGCTTGTTACCCTTCCTGCCTACAAATCTATACAGTAGTAAAGGAAAGAACTGCAGTCAGCGGTGCGGTACACACTTAGAAGATCCCGTAATTTTGATACCGATACAGCTGGCCTCTAAGGACGGTTTCCTCATAAAAAAAAAAGTTTCATAACCCACCACTGGCGTCAGCACCACTGACTGCCTGGGAGGACGCGGAGGCACTGGCATTACCAGTGAGGTCAATGTGTGGGAGGAGGTAACTGAGTTACAGCAGTGGCTGCGGCCAGTTAGATCCATGGCTGCCGCTAGCACAATATAAATGAAAGATGTCTCTTTGAGACAACCTTCATTGTTTAGTTTAATGGACTCAGCAGCGCCCTCTAGTGACCAGCGCTCTTAGGCAGCTGCCTAATGGTGGCGACAGCCATGCACCTACACCCGCTAAGTCATAGCTGCACTCAAGACCCTCTCCTATACCTTATTCTGCTTCCCTAGCCAGGAGTCACAGGGGCATGATGTCATTACCCCTGCCCTGGGGTATAGGGATGAGACCTGGTGCAATTGGCACCAGGACTGTTTATACTCAGGGGGATGGGGCCGCACACATTTTTGCAAGCCTGACCCCCCCTGAAAAACCAGCCTGGAAATGCTCAGAACGGCCAATTTTCTCTGATATGAGGGTAACCAGTACTGGGCTGAAAATTGTGGGGAACCCCATGCATGTTTTATTATTAATTATTATTATTATTATTATTATTATTTATTTATCTATTTTTGAAAAGCAGAAATAGGCAGAATTCTGATAGTGGCCTCATGTAGGTGGGACCAACACAAAAGTTGGCAGGGGAAAGGACCCCATACATCAGCTGGTTCCAATCAATCCATCAGTTGGAAACGCAAATTTGCGGAGATTGATGATTGCTGATCCATCAGGGAATCTAGGAAATTCTTTATGTTAAAAATCCCTGATTTGCCAATCCTGATCATATTTTGGTTTTGGCAAGTCAGGGAAATACAACATGTTGGATGTCACCTTGACGCCTGGGAAACGGGGCAATTGTGACAATCCATCATTGATGTATGGTGGCCTTTATAAGCCATTATCTGTGGCCACACTGGTGGTAGGAAAGGCCTATCACCTCCTGAAGCTGAATTATAAAAAAAACTATTTCTGTAGACAAAGCATGAAAAGGGGAAACTGTCAATAACATATCTCACATAGCAGTCCTGCACTAACAGGGCATTGATTATTATTTTAATTAGTCTCTGCACAAATTGTCTTTAATGGGGTTCTAGCCCTTTCCTAGCAACATTATTACAGCACATGACGCATCATAATAGAGCTTTGGCTCAGTGTGATGTCAGACACGCTGACAGTTTGAGTCTTTTGATAGGAAGTATTTAGAGGAGATACACCAGTATTTAGGTGCTTGTGTATTACGACATTTATAGTACTAATACTACTTCTCAGGTCGGGCACAGGAACCCCGATTCTGATAGCAAAAGGTACGCAGACTCCTCAGTTATTTTCATTATTTTTACTTAGAAATCATTTTGGAAGGGGCACAATAGAAATGTTAGACACATGTATAACTCAGCAGAAATCAGGACACAAAGTTCATAATATATATCTTATTCTACTATACAACATACACAGCACTATAGTAATAGACTGATTAGGTTTATCACATTGTATATATCATGTGAGAATTGGGGTGAAGTATTTGGTTTTCAGGTGCAGACCTGTGTCTAGAGGTTAGTTATATGGTGATAATTATTATTGGGACAACTTTATATTTTATTACTGACCTCACAGGGCTACATATTGTATTGACATACAGGTGTGGTTGAAAACGTATATCGGCCAATTTCATTGCACCAGGTGATTGGTATAGTTATTAAATACGTTTATTAATTAGCCAACAGTGACCTAAGGCATGTCGAAGCTGAATAATTGAGTAAGACAAGTTCAGTTTAAAATTCAATCACAGCGACGCCATCTTGCGACTGGCCGCAAGACTCTATTTTAGAAATGCGATCGCAAGACGCCATTTTGCGAATGGCCGCCTAAGCGCCATTTTAGATAAACTCACATTTTAGTACATGTGGCGATAATACCATTAGCATCATGCGAAGGCATCTGTGACCATTATCATATGAAGCAAGTGGCCAGGTGACAACTGGCTTGGGTAGATAAGTTTCCTGCATAGTGTTTGTTCACTACGGGTGGTCTGGCTAGAATAAATAAGCAAGCTTCCTGCAATGACACAGGAAAGATGGGAGGGCCTGCTGACAGGAGATGTAGAACTATCTGGCCCAGCATGCTAAAATGTTAGAGACAAGGCACTTATCCTCACACACACATTAAATATGTCTTTATATCAAACCCCGAATACTCACACATTTCATATTCACACATAAGGTTCCATAAGCATCAAAATATATGATTCAAGTTGGTTAAGTTAGTTTAAATGCTAAGAAATAAAGGTTTTTGATAACTAAGGTATTAGAGATGATAAGCAAGGTGTGTTTGGTCTCGTTCTGATGCATACGCTTTTTACAGCATCCCGGTGTTATCGGTGGAGAGATCGCATCATGCAAACTCAAGTTACAGATCGCAGAACTTACAAGCAACAAAATGTTTAGCTGATGAAATGTTACAGGAGGCGTTACCAGAAAGACTCCGGCTGTTAGAGGCAGGGAAAGTCTATTTGAAACAACCTGTTAAATGTGCCGTAACATATGCTTCTCCTCTGGGAACCAATGACATCAGCAGGAAATTTCCCCTTTGTCCTGCTTTAGTCTGGGGGGAATAAATACATGTGCCCATATACTGGTTTAGGAGTCCATGCTGAAGGTTGTATGTACTAAAGGTCTCTAGTCTGAGGTCTATCTCTGGGTCCGGAGGCGCAAGCGTATGTATACTGTACTTGGGTCTGTATTATTTCCTTTTTACGCCTAAATTATGTATGTATAGATTGCGTGTAACTGACTGTACTTTTACCTGAATAATACTTGTGCGTTGGAACCACAGATTCCACTCCTGTCTTTATTTGCGGTCATACTGCATACGCAATTAGCGTTGTGTTTAGAGGTTTATAGGAAGGTTTTCAGAAGGTATAGGCAGGAGTATATAGAGGTTCATTTCTAATATTGTTAGTTGGGGGCTCGTGAAGAAGTCACTTACCTGCTCACACGGTACATACGGTCATCGATATTTCAGCAAAGGGTGGAGTGGCCACATGCAGGGTTTGCCTGCAACCGCTTTGTGCTGAAAGATCGCTATCCATCTCCGTGTGAATTAAGGAAGCTGACTAGAATCCAGGGACAAGAGAGGAAAAAGTTTGTTTTCCTCTGTTGATAGAACCTTGTGTTTAGAGGGGTGCCGCAGTATTGTGTACGCGGCTAAAATGCATTTTTGCGTACGCAGTTAAAAAAGTCATTATACGGTTGTGTGGTAGTCGCATAATTGTGTATGCGGCCGTTCGCACAATAGCATATACGCACTTACGGTTCTGCTGCCACGTGTTTGAACAAAGCCATTGAGGTTTACATTTTTTTTTCTATTACCAATATCTGGGTTAAACGTGTATTTTCCTGCGCAGGAAAAAGTGTGTAACAGTGAGTGTATTGTTGGTAGTGGTAATTTTAAGTTAAGGGTATCATATGATCCTTAAGGGCTAGGTGCAAGGGTTAGCCTAGTCGCTCGGTAAGCAGCTTTACCGTTCTAAACACAGTAGCAGGTGTACATGTTGTCTTTGTTGTATAGAGGTGCGTGAGAGTGGCCGACATATAAACTCTCATAGGTCTGGAAGTTACCTTACTAAAGCTTATCCGGGTGTGGAAGTGGCCTGCTTCAAATCTTATCCAGGTGTGGAAGTTGCCTTACTAAATCTTATCCAGGTGTGTGGGCGCCGCCGACTTAAATCGTCCACAGGTAAGTGAAAGTGTCTTGATTGTCTTTCACCGGTTTAAATTTTTATTGAAAAACGTAGGAGTTGTCTCAGAATGGGAGCCACGCAAACAGTAGAGATGTTAAGCAATGATGTGCTGCTAATGGAGGCACCGATCGGATCGGCCCATCGTATCATGCATACCAAGTACGGTACTTATGCAATAAGGTATTGTGATATATGGTTTAATATAACGAGGAAGAGTGTTAGACCGTTTCCCAGAATTGGTAGTTTTGACAAAATGTGTTAGATAATGTCCAGGATCACATCAGTATGGTGCGATCCCGAGAGAAAAATATTAAGTATTTTGAATGTTTAAAACTATGGCAGCATGAAGGGGATGCTTGGCTTAAAAATGTGCAAACGATGCAAACTAGCGTTGCGAATGCATTGCCAGAAAATACATCCACGACGCTGAATTGCAAATATGGGCGAGCGCAAATTGGCGCGCACGTGCGGCAAGGTAGCGTCGTGGAGAGTATTGTCAGCAGTTCACGCTCACCTCCCCCACCTTATGTGGACGGAGGTGCAAGTACAGTTACCAAAAATACCAACAAAAAATGTAACAAGTAATTTGTACCCCCTCTTAAGTAACCATAAAGAAAATGTTTATGATGTAGATGATGAGCCTATTGTAATGTCTGCCATTTCCCATGCTGTGCAAATGATAGATGCTGCATCACCACAATCACGGGTGGTGCCGCCATCTCCATCGGTAACAGCAAGGGAAGTGTTAATATACTCTGCACCCATTGAGGAAGTTGTTAATACCATACGTAGCAGCAGCAGATTAAACTCCCAGCCAGGTAATCAGGTCAGAGGTAGCAACGCTGCCGGTCTGCATCCCATTCGGACAATAACTGTTCCGAATGGAAATGCGGATGCAAACGGTGTAGTGCCCACTAGGGAAGTAGTAATGCATTGTCCATGGACAAGGGCAGAACTAAATTCCATCATAAATGATTTCCCTGATCCAAAAAAGGAATTAACCAAATCTCAAAGATTTTTGAGAAATTTGGGTAGTTCTCATGAGCCCACTAATAAAGATTGGAGTGTAGTGTTAAGGGCCTGTCTACCACGCAATACCGACGTGACAAAATTTATCACGGATTGTGTATTGGATGGCGACGTTCCCTTAACAGACCAAGTAAACCAAGGTAACATTTCCCGCATTGTGACTCAATTGGGTATATATTTTCCGGTAGTAGTTAACTGGAACAAAATCTTCACAATCAAACAAAAGGAGAGTGAAACTGCAGAAGACTATTGCGATCGGGCTCTGCAGGCTATCACCCAGTACACTGGGATAGAAGATATTAAAGATAGCATTCACCACAGGGGAATGATAGTCACGATATTGATGGACGGTTTAAAAGAGAATTTAAAAACTCATGTTCAAACCTCACAGCCTGGCTGGAGGGGACTTACAATAGATAACCTCATAGAGTCTGCCATAGAACATGACAAAAACATCTCAAAAAAGAGGGAGACCCAGAGCGAAAAATTAATGGCTGTCAGTATACAAGCTCTGGAGGGAAAGACGGTAACACCACAGCCAACAGACATGCTTGCACTTGCACACACACTCATGTCAGAACAAGTTGCTCTCACTAACCCCACTCAACAACAAACACAACTCTATCCCACTAACCCAATGCAACCACAGGTCCCAGGATATCCACCTACTTCTTATCCCCTACAATACCCTTACCCTCCCTATCCTTACCCATATCCACCACCTTTACCCTCTGCTCAAACTCCACAACAACACATGCTTTCACCTGAATCACGGACATGTTTTAATTGCAAACAAACAGGACACTTAAGTAGAACCTGCACAGTAAAAAGAGTATGGACCCCACACCAAGGGAAACCTGGATATCCCCATAAGGGATATGCACAGAGATCAGCAAATATTCAGCAAGCACCAGCTCCAATTGTAGCCGTAAATGCTTTATTGGAGAATGGTAGCCAACGCTAGGGGTCAGGTCATACCTGTAGTCTACAGATAGTCAGGTTAACGGGAAGTACTAGGGAAGAACCGGTCTTGATGGTTGATGTAGCTGGTACTGAATATCCTTTTCTTGTAGACACAGGGGCGACCAAGTCAGTGATGAAATCTCCTGTTAATTTACAGGTGACCAATGAGACAATACCAACAATGGGTGTGACAGGTAGAGTGGAACGTTATCCTTTAACAAAGTCCGCAGAGGTTAGTATTGGGCCGTTGCATACCAGACATTCTTTTCTCCTGGCTGCCGCGGCTCCTACTAACCTGCTGGGCAGAGACTTGTTATGTAAAATGGGATGTGTCATATATTGCACCCCTGATGGTGTATATTTAGATATCCCAGAGAGAATGGTATACGAGGTGTGGGATATGTTAGACACTCCTCAAAGGATAATGTATCACTCTACCGTTTTAAAAGAAAATCCATCACAAGTAGATGAAATGTTGTCCCAAATTCCAGATTCTCTTTGGACAAAAGATGGACAGGACACTGGATTAATGGCAAACCTAAGCCCGGTAATGGTAAACTTAAAAAGCGGTAGGCAAGCTCCAAAAATTTCCCAGTACCCACTAAAACAGGAAGTAGAACTAGGGGTGTTTCCAATAATCGAGCGATTATTGCAACAGGGAATTTTAGTTCGTACAGCTAGTGTAGCCAACAGTCCCATCTTTCCAGTAAAGAAGAGTGGTGGGAGGAGTTATAGGCTGGTACAAGACCTTAGAGGTGTTAATAAGGTAGTAGAGAGCCAATTCCCTGTAGTGCCGAATCCAGCTGTCATCCTGATGCAGATCCCACCAAATGCAACCCATTTCACTGTCATTGACCTCTGTTCTGCTTTCTTCTCTGTGCCTCTCCACCCTGACTGTCAGTACCTATTCGCATTCACATACAGAGGTGTGCAATATACATGGACACGATTGCCCCAAGGTTTCATAGACAGCCCCAGTATGTTCTCCCAGGCATTGCATGACTGTTTACAAGCTTTTCAACCTGCCAATGGATCAGTTCTAATTCAATATGTGGACGATTTATTGCTATGTTCTGACTCTTTTATGTCATGTGTGAATGATACTAAACTTTTGTTACTTCATCTCTCGCATACAGGACACAAAGTGGCTAAGGACAAGTTACAGCTGTGCCAGCCCAGAGTAAAATATTTGGGACACTGCCTAACCCAGGGGTTACGACATCTCACAAATTATAGAATCCAGGCCATACAAAACATGACACTGCCGCAGAATCAACAGCAAATATGTACCTTCTTGGGAATGTGTGGATATTGCCGAATGTGGATCCCAGGTTTTTCTATTTTGGCCTTGCCTTTACAGGAACTAGTCTCTTCCTCAAAGCCCGATCACGTCACACACACTGAGGAATCAGAACAGGCTTTTCTTAATCTTAAGGATAGCCTGACAAAAGCTCCTGTATTGGGAATACCCGATTATGAAAAACCTTTTGATTTATATTGTACGGAAGCCGATGGTTGTGCTGCAGGTGTCCTTACACAAAAACATGGTGATGCCAGTAGGCCCGTAGCATACTACAGTGCCCAATTGGACACGATACCAAGATCACTCCCCACCTGTTTGAGAAGTGTAGCAGCTACCGCTTTATTGGTGAGTAAAAGTGAGGACGTAGTATTGGGCCATGATATGATTGTCTACACTCTCCATGCTGTATCTGCTCTGTTGAACTCAGCTCAAACCAGACACGTCTCCTCGGCTAGGTTCACCAAATGGGAACTAGCCCTAATCGCTCCTGCAAATATTACTGTTAAACGTTGCAGTACACTGAATCCAGCAACATACCTACCATATGTACAACATGATGTACAAAGGGTGGAAGGAGAGGAGTTGCTGGCGGGAGGTGAGTTCAGCAGACATGATGACACTCATGATTGTATGACATATCTGAATCAGACCTTTACTGCTAGACCTGACATACATGACACACCTTTAGAGAATGTGGATGTGACTTTCTATACGGATGGGAGTTGTCATAGACAAACAGACACAGGTGAATTATGTACAGGTTATGCTGTTGTAAATGACACAGACATCATGGAAGCTAAACCTCTTGGTCCTCCTCACTCAGCCCAGGTGGCAGAGTTAGTAGCACTGACTAGAGCATGTGAACTGGCAGCAGGCAAATCTGCTAACATTTACACTGACTCGAGGTATGCATTCGGGGTGGTGCACGATTTTGGGGCTCTATGGCGTCTGAGAAATTTTATGACAGCAGCAGGCACACCAGTTGCACACTCCCGACACATAAAACATCTCCTAGAAGCAATCCAACTGCCCAAGGCATTGGCAGTAATTAAATGCAAAGCCCACACATGTGAGGATGACCCGGTGTCACTGGGCAATAACAGAGCTGATGAAGCTGCAAAATGGGCAGCAGGGTTAAAAATGTCTTCCCCGATTGAAACAATTATGTCATTCCAAACCATTGATATGCTGAAATTAATTGAGATGCAAAATTTGTGTTCAATTCAGGAAAAATCCATATGGAAGTCCAAGGGGTGTGGGCAAGAATCCTCTGGGCTCTGGAGGGACGGACATGGTAAGCCAGTAGCCCCCAAGGCATATTACTCTAGCCTGGCTGAGGCAGCACACGGTCTGACTCACCTGGGCAAACAGGGTATGTGCAAGTTGGTGAGGGCATACTGGTGCGCACCAGGTTTTTCTTCACAAGCAGAGAAGATAGCAATGTCCTGTCTGACTTGCTTGAGAAAGAACATAGGGAAAGCGATCCCTACCGAACCGTCCCACATTCCACCGACTGATGGACCTTTCCAGGTGATACAAATTGATTTCATCCAATTACCACCCTGCAGGAACCTTAAGTATGTACTAGTGTGCACAGACGTATTTTCTAACTGGGTTGAGGTGTACCCAGCGGCCACTAATACTGCAGCGTTCACTGCCAAGAAAATAGTTCAGGAATTTGTATGCAGGTACGGTATCCCTAGAATCATTGAGAGTGATAGGGGTACCCATTTCACAGGTGATGTTTTTCAAAATATCTGTAAGCTGATGGGTATTAATAGCCGACTTCACACCCCCTACCGACTGCAGGCCAGTGCCAAGGTAGAGAGGATGAACGGAACTATTAAAAGTAAGCTAAGTAAAATCATGGCAGAGACTGGACTAGGATGGCCAGAAGCGTTACCTTTGGTCCTACATAGCATAAGGATTTCCTCTGAATCTGTCCCCATTTGAAATACTATTCGGCAGACAACCTCATTTGATTATAAGTCCCCAGGAAGACTTGAAGGGTAACAACGAGGTAACTGTAAAGTATCTTATATCAATGAGTAGGCAGTTAAAGCAACAGCAGCAGAAATTTAAATTGTTGTCTAATGATATGCCTGAAACTAACTGTCATGATGTTGAACCAGGAGAATATGCAATGATCAGAAATTTCATGCGTTCAGGTTGTTTGACTGATCGGTGGGAAGGTCCATACCAGGTGCTGCTGACGAGTACTACATCTTTGAAGGTGGCCGAGAGAGATACCTGGGTCCATTCCACTCACTGCAAAAAGGTCAATCAACCAGTGAAGAAACAAGGTGGAAACAAGGCTGATAGTGTGGACCTGTCGCTCGCGAACTTGTTCCGGGAGGATTGAAAAGGTTGTAGTGAAATACCTGAACCGAGAGAAATTTTGCAGGACTTGTTGTTAAAATGGACAGGCCTGCTATGTTCATTCTCATATTCTCTTTTAGAGTGTTCACTATCCTGGTCAGTTCGGGAATATCCAGTGTCTGTGATGGGGGACAGATTGAGGAAACAGGAGCTGATGGCAGTGCTGATGGAGTGGAGAAAGGAGGAGTGCAATGCCAATCAGGGGAGTGTCTGACCAATCTTAGTACTGTTATTGTTAAGAGAGCTGTCATTCCGGATACTCGGGGAAGGTGTGGAGGTTTATCGTCTGAAGATTCCTGTATTTGTGAGTTTTGTGGGTCCCTAGTTGATGAGAACTGTATCCAACGGTACCAACCTAAATATAACCCGTACTGGGGAGGGTATCCTTTAGAGGATTATCACAGCATGGTAGGCAAAGTGTTAAATGAAACTGATTGCTGGGTGTGTTCACATGTGCCACAGGGACAGCATAATGTAGGGTTGGTGCCATTTCCGCTGAATATCATGGAAATTTTAGATTTACAAAAAGGGAAAACTTTGGATGGAAAATTCCTCTCATCCAAACCACCTCATTTCAAACTCTATCAATTCCAAGTAGATAGATCACTTTTATGTTTGAACATAACCAACCCCAATAAACCCCGGAGGTTGGGAAGTGACGGGGAATAATCAGACGATGACCTTCTCACAAAGAGCTGATAATGAGTCCATAAACTATGATCTGTTACGCTCAATTAAATCAAGTGGAAAACATTTTAGGCACCGGTATACATTGAGTTCCACCAAAGAAATGATTGGTAAAGTACCAGATGGTTATTGTGCTAAAATAATACAACCAGAAACTTGCATATACCAGATGGAAGAGCCTGAGATAGGATTGTTTGCAAGAGAAATGTGTTTAATGATAATGATGCATACCATTCCTTATGTTCTCCCTGATAATGTATATTTTATATGTGGAAGAAAAGCGTATAAATGGCTCTCCCCGAGTTCCGAAGGTTTGTGTTATCTGGGAAGAGTAGTCCCAGAAGTTATGACCCTCACACATGTTGAAATGTTGGGAATACATAAAAACACACCATCACCATATCTTCACATGCAATATGAACACAGAGGCAAGAGAAATATGATACAGTGATATGCATAAAGCCGCTCAGTTAATCAGCGAGACAACTGGCTTCCAAGTTTTAGTCGCCCTGGATCCCGCCAGAATTGCTAGGGGTACATAAAATTTTAGATATATCCAGGAACTTGCTAAATTAATAGATAATATCACCGAGATGTACGATGACACATTCAGGTACACGGGGAGAGAATTGCAAGTGTACAAGAGGGAACTAGTGCAACACAGGCTAGTGTTGAATTATTTAAGCGCTGTTACTGGAGGGTATTGTGTAACATTAGCCACCCAATTTGGAGTAAAATGTTGCACTTATGTCACCAATGATACCAGCGACCCTAAGGAGGTGATAGACCAGAAGATGGATGAGATTCTGCAGCTAAAGTGGGAATTTCGTAAGAACCATACCGCATCAGTGGCTGAAGCAGGGGAAAAGATAGAAGGATGGGTGTCATGGCTGAACCCAGTTAAATGGTTCTCGGGTCTAGGGGAATGGGTCCAGGAAGTGATCGCCAGCATAGGCAAATTCTTGATCCTTATACTGATTGTCATCATAATAATTGGCATATGCGTCCGGTGTGTTCCTATTGTGTTGAAGTGTGGAAAATTTAAAAATAGAGTAAAACGAAAGAATGAAATTATGATGGTGGTCAGAAATGATAATATGTATACCGAGGTAGATACAGAACTGCATTACAACCCTGACTAGGAAGTACCATCATTTAAATGTCTAATATTTAGACATGCATAGAAGATATTATTGAAATGTTATTTATAGAACACCTCAGATAATGTAAAGTCTCAAATTCCCCTTCAAGACTGCTGTTATAAGACTGGTGCATTCCCACACCTGTCACATGATCTCCCAAGATCCGCGGTGTGTGTATAATAGTAGTTTTATGTCCCCACCCAGAGACACATTATTGATGGATTAAGGAACACCTTGTGCCATCCCAGAATAATACTAAATAATATGTAAATGTAAGCCTAAAATAAATTTATATAACAGATTGTGATAGCATGTTGTTTGCTATCAAAGGGTGGACTGTCGAAGCTGAATAATTGAGTAAGACAAGTTCAGTTTAAAATTCAATCACAGCGACGCCATCTTGCGACTGGCCGCAAGACTCCATTTTAGAAATGCGATCGCAAGACGCCATTTTGCGAATGGCCGCCTAAGCGCCATTTTAGATAAACTCACATTTTAGTACATGTGGCGATAATACCATTAGCATCATGCGAAGGCATCTGTGACCATTATCATATGAAGCAAGTGGCCAGGTCACAACTGGCTTGGGTAGATAAGTTTCCTGCATAGTGTTTGTTCACTACGGGTGGTCTGGCTAGAATAAATAAGCAAGCTTTCTGCAATGAAACAGGAAAGGTGGGAGGGCCTGCTGACAGGAGATGTAGAACTATTTGGCCCAGCATGCTAAAATGTTAGAGACAAGGCACTTATCCTCACACACACATTAAATATGTCTTTATATCAAACCCCGAATACTCACACATTTCATATTAGCACACAAAAGGTTCCATAAGCATCAAAATGTATGATTCAAGTTGGTTAAGTTAGTTTAAATGCTAAGAAATAAAGGTTTTTGATAACTAAGGTATTAGACATGATAAGCAAGGTGTGTTTGGTCTCGTTCTGATGCATACGCTTTTTACAGCATCCCGGTATTATCGGTGGAGAGATCGCATCATGCAAACTCAAGTTACGGATCACAGAACTTACAAGCAACAAAATGTTTAGCTGATGAAATGTTACAGGAGGCGTTACCAGAAAGACTCCGGCTGTTAGAGGCAGGGAAAGTCTATTTGAAACAACCTGTTAAATGTGCCATAACATATGCTTCTCCTCTGGGAACCAATGACATCAGCAGGAAATTACCCCTTTGTCCTGCTTTAGTCTGGGGGGAATAAATACATGTGCCCATATACTGGTTTAGGAGTCCATGCTGAAGGTTGTATGTACTAGGGGTCTCTAGTCTGAGGTCTATCTCTGGGTCCGGAGGCGCAAGCGTATGTATACTGTACTTGGGTCTGTATTATTTCCTTTTTACGCCTAAATTATGTATGTATAGATTGCGTGTAACTGACTGTACTTTTACCTGAATAATACTTGTGCATTGGAACCACAGATTCCACTCCTGTCTTTATTTGCGGTCATACTGCGTACGCAATTAGCGTTGTGTTTAGAGGTTTATAGGAAGGTTTTCAGAAGGTATAGGCAGGGGTATATAGAGGTTCATTTCTAATATTGTTAGGCATCGCAGGTTACATCCACACCCTGTGCTGGCCCATTATGCCCCCTACCCCCGCACATGTGACACCATGATGTGATGGGGCTGCCGCTTCGTCCTTTTGCCCATCTAGTTACTGCCCTGTCACTGACCCCAGGATGGATGATAGACCAGTTGTACTCTTCATATTACTTGCTATTGGCCTATACTCAACAATAGTGACATTTCTGTGGCCATAGATTTCAAGGTTTAAATCACTAAAAGCTATCTCTGTCCCTAGAAATTAGAGACAGCTGACAACATCACACTTGGGCTGGTTGTGTTTAGTAGAGAGGGTGGCTGGGGGCTGGTTTTCTGCCCCAGAGGAAGGGGAGGATCCCCCAAAACGTTATGCACTACATTTCCTTCTATCACTGTTTAATAAACCAGCCCTTGTGTTCATATAAGATGCTTCATTCCAGCCTCTGGTGTGTAGCCTCAGTCACATAAATGTGCCGGGTCTGGTTGCCATCATTAGCTAGCTGGCCCTGGCATTTAGTCCAGATACTGTATAGAATTAGGAAGGTGTGCCATGCTGTCTTATTTTACTTATAACATATATATTCATGTTATACAGGTCTGCTGTTTTTATAATTGTTTTAAATGAGGAATTAAATTAGTAATTGATATGTGTAATACGAATAAAGTTTATTCTCCTCACTTGTTTCTTTCTGCATAGATATCAATAAGATCCACATATGGAGCTCATCGTGCTGGTCGTGGTTCTGATCCTCCTACTGATTTCTGTAGCTGCTGTGATCTTTGGCATTTGCTACTGGTATGTAATATACTAATATCATATACAAGGTGTTAGATGTACCTAGCTAATAGGTGTATTATTACTTCACAGTATTATAATCATTATACACTGTAACAATGTGATTTAGTTGACTTGTAGGTGTATATGTATCTAGTCTTTTCCAGGGCAGATCTAGTATTAGGTGCAGTAGGCTGGTGCCGACAGGTTCATTACTGGCTGTAATGTCATCAGATATGGACAATGCTACAATCCCTGTCCCTGTATCTTCAGTGTTACCACCACCCCTGTCCCTGCATCTACAGTGTTACCACCCCTGTCCCTGTATCCTCAGTGTTACCACCCCTGTCCCTGAATCTTCAGTGTTACCACCCCTGTCCCTGCATCTTCAGTGTTACCACCCCTGTCCCTGCATCTTCAGTGTTACCACCCCTGTCCCTGCATCTACAGTGTTACCACCCCTGTCCCTGCATCTACAGTGTTACCACCCCTGTCCCCATATCTTCAGTGTTACCGCCCCTGTCCCCGTATCTTCAGTGTTACCGCCCCTGTCCCTGTATCTTCAGTGTTACCACCCCTGTCCCTGTATCTTCAGTGTTACCACCCCTGTCCCTGTATCCTCAGTGTTACCACCCCTGTCCCTGTATCCTCAGTGTTACCACCCCTGTCCCTGTATCCTCAGTGTTACCACCCCTGTCCCTGCATCTTCAGTGTTACCACCCCTGTCCCTGTATCTTCAGTGTTACCACCACTGTCCCTGTATCCTCAGTGTTACCTCCCCTGTCCCTGCATATTCAGTTACCACCCCTGTCCCTGCATCTTCAGTGTTACCACCCCTGTCCCTGCATCTTCAGTGTTACCTCCCCTGTCCCTATATCTTCAGTGTTACCACCTCTGTCCCTGTATCTTCAGTATTACCACTCCTGTCCCTATATCTTCAGTCTTTCCACCCCTGTCCCTGCATCTTCAGTGTTACCACCCCTGTCCCTGCATCTTCAGTGTTACCTCCCCTGTCCCTGCATCTTCACTGTTACCACCCCTGTCCCTGTATCTTCAGTGTTACCACCCCTGTCCCTGTATCTTCAGTGTTACCATCCCTGTCCCTGCATCTTCAGTGTTACCTCCCCTGTCCCTGTATCTTCAGTGTTACCACCCCTGTCCCTGTATCTTCAGTGTTACCACCCCTGTCCCTGCATCTTCAGTGTTACCACCCCTGTCCCTGCATCTTCAGTGTTACCACCCCTGTCCCTGTATCTTTACTATTACCACCCCTGTCCCTGCATCTTCAGTGTTACCACCCCTGTCCCTGCATCTTCAGTGTTACCACCCCTGTCCCTGCATTTTCATTGTTACCACCCCTGTCCCTGCATTTTCATTGTTACCTCATTGTTACCACTCTTGAGGAGAGAGAGTACTTTATGTACAGGAACGTAGCTTAAACCCCTAGGGATTTGGGTGCACAGTTAGGAATCAGTATAGTGGTATTGATAGGGTTAAATTTGGTAAGTTTCTGTCAGCCTATTAGGATAGTTTAGGTCATAACTGGTGGGAGGAGATTAGTTGAGTTAGCTCAGTGTTAGGCAGGGCTCTGCCTCTTCTTTTCTTGGACTTTCAGGCAAGTACAAGATATTTGGGCTGTGATAAAGCCTTTCTTTATACTTTATTTTCCAACTTTCTCTATCCTGCCTTTCTGCTCTGCCTTTTCCTCTCTCTATTCTAAGTGTGCTGCCCGCAGTATTCATAGTAAAAATTCAACCTCCCCCCCCCCTCACCATTGTGCTTGCTCTGCGATGTCCAGGCCCCGGCGCTCTGCACCTATTCCAGCGCGTTATGCAGAGTCCCTTGGGACTCTCACGCGCAGGCGGGCATCATCTTGTCCGGCCGGGGAGAGAGGGCTGAGGGTGTCTTTCGGCCTCCACCCGGCCGCAGACGGTCCCCCTCCAACACCAGTCACCGCAGCAACAGCTCCGGAGTCTGTGGATGGCTCCGGGGTTCAGGGCCAGCGGGGGGCGTGGGCCTCTCCCAGCGACAGCGGCAGCTCCATACAAGCTGTCCGCAGGCAAGGTAGGTGCCGGCGTGCTCCCGCCTCCTCCCTCGATAGCAGCGGAAGCACCGCTGCTTTGCCGTGTGGTCGGGGCGGCCGCCGGCGGGCTCCAGCCTCCCCACCCAGTAGTGTGGCAGTTAGCACCATTAACAAGGGGTCCCGGTGGCCCGCGGGTGTGCGCCCGTGGGCATATGAACGGCCCCGTCAATGTAGCAGTTTGGCGGCCGGGTCCTCTAGGGACGCCGGTGCCATTTTAGAGGCAGAGGGCGGCTTCCAGAGGTCAGGGTCAGGTTTAGGAGGATCTCCTGATCTTTCAGGATCCAGTCAGGGTGAGGAAGGTGCTAGGTTCCCGCAACAATCATATGCTAGGTGGGGTGATAGGCAGGTTTAAGGGATTGGGGGTCCTCCCATCCCTATGCTTCTAGCCGCACAAGTGCCCCTCAGGCCATTAGTACCCCTGCTCCTACACCCTCCCCAGATTTAGGTGCACTGACAGGAGTGTTGGTAGCTCTGGTAGGTGCACTAACGCCTCAATTGCAGAATGCGAACGGATCCGGCGGAGGGGATCAGCGTTACAGCAATTGACGCCGCTTGTCCACGATGTGTAGCCTACCTGCACCTGTGACAACCACCATTTCTCCTTCTCCTTTGTCTCCTCCGTCTCTCTCTTCCTTGCCGGTTGGTACCAGGCCCTCAAGGTCTGGTCCCGCCACATGGGGTGGGAATGAAGGGAATGTGAACACGTTGTTGCTGGCCTCCTCCTCTGTTGTTGCAGGTCTCTCTGGAAGAGGTGTGGAGGAATTTGTGTCTTATAATTCCCGGAAGTCATTGCGGGTGGTGGATCCGGTTGTTCCTGGACAGTCCGGCGTTTCTGCATCAGGTTTGATGGCCGAGGGTCACAGATCCAATGACACCCCACAGGATGAAGGGGCGTCCACTTCGGGTGAGTCGGATAGTGAGTGGAGTGAGGGGCTAGTTAGCTCAGAATCTAGTGATACATCCACTTCTAGCGGAAGTCGTAGGCGTCACCGTCATAAAGCCAAGCGGCCGCGTTGCTCACGTGCATCTAGACGGTCACATCACCGCCGCCGTCGGCGTCGGTCCTCCATTGAAAGCGGGGAATCGGATATTAGCCCAGGGGACATCGTCCGCTGTGCTAATACGGCAATTCTCCATGGGCTAAGGCCGCGTATGCGTGAGAAAATTAACAAGGGCAAGTACGTTGACGTGTTTTCTCTTACGTCCAAATCTCGCAAAGCGTTAGCCGCTGCAAAAAAGAAAGGGGGCATCGGGGAGGATGTCCATCGTTCTTATATAAATTGGCTCAGTGGCTTTTATGTTTTTGTGGGCTGTTACCTTAAAACTAGGGGTGAGCGGGTTCGGATTTCTGAAATCCGAACCCCC
Organism: Taudactylus pleione; assembly: GCA_031769625.1. Classification (NCBI taxonomy): domain Eukaryota; kingdom Metazoa; phylum Chordata; class Amphibia; order Anura; family Myobatrachidae; genus Taudactylus; species Taudactylus pleione. Next base: position 3,995,512 of record JAUIMM010000261.1, read on the forward strand.
CCCGAGCCCCCCCGATCCGAGGCCGATCCGAGTCAGGCTTGACTTTTCCCGCCTGACTCGGATCTGAAATCGAGGCAAAACGTCATCATCCCGCCTTCCGGGTCTCGCGGGTTTTGGATCCTATATAAGGTACCCGCGTCGGCACCATTTTCTCACTCAGCTGTGGACAGTGAAGAGGGAGGGTGGGAGTTAGGGCTGGCTGGGCTGTGTAGTGTAGTGTAGTGTAGTGCAGAGTAGTGTTGTGCTGTGCTGCGCTGTGCTGCTGTTGTCCATAGGGGCTGTGTCCACTACTTCAAAGTCCATAGGGGCTGGCTGTGTTGTGCTGTGCTGCTGTTGTCCATAGAGGCTGTGTCCACTACTTCAAAGTCCATAGGGGCTGGCTGGACTGTGTTGTGCAGTCAGTTGTCCATAGGAGCTGTGTCCACTCCAAAGTCCTGTGCAGTGTCCCAGTCCTAAAGGGGTGCTGTAGTGTTGTCCAGGGGGTGCTCTGTCCGTCAGGGGTGCTCCCCCCAAGTGCTAAAAAAAAATATATTTTTTCTGTGTTTGTGAATTGTGTGCGCAGTAGCCGCACGTGCATCAACAAAGTAGTGCCAAGCGTGCGCCTGTGTCATAAGTAAAGGGCCGGCTGGCTTGACCGTTAAAGGGTGCTGTAACCCCCAAAGTACACTCCAAACCAAATGAAAAAATATTTTCTGTGTTTGTGAATTGTGTGCGCAGTAGCCGCACGTGCATCAACAAAGTAGTGCCAAGCGTGCGCCTGTGTCAGAAGTAAAGGGCCGGCTGGCTTGACTGTTAAAGGGTGCTGTAACCCCCAAAGTACACTCCAAACCAAATAAAAAAATATTTTCTGTGTTTGTGAATTGTGTGCGCAGTAGCCGCACGTGCATCAACAAAGTAGTGCCAAGCGTGCGCCTGTGTCATAAGTAAAGGGCCGGCTGGCTTGACCATTAAAGGGTGCTGTAACCCCCAAAGTACACTCCAAACCAAATAAAAAAATATTTTCTGTGTTTGTGAATTGTGTGCGCAGTAGCCGCACGTGCATCAACAAAGTAGTGCCAAGCGTGCGCCTGTGTCCCATAAGTAAAGGGCCGGCTGGCTTGACCGTTAAAGGGTGCTGTAACCCCCAAAGTACACTCCAAACCAAATAAAAAAAATGTTTCTGTGTTAGTGAATTGTGTGCGCAGTAGCCGCACGTGCATCAACAAAGTAGTGCCAAGCGTGCGCCTGTGTCAGAAGTAAAGGGCCGGCTGGCTTGACCGTTAAAGGGTGCTGTAACCCCCAAAGTACACTCCAAACCAAATAAAAAAATATTTTCTGTGTTTGTGAATTGTGTGCGCAGTAGCCGAACGTGCATCAACAAAGTAGTGCCAAGCGTGCGCCTGTGTCATAAGTAAAGGGCCGGCTGGCTTGACCATTAAAGGGTGCTGTAACCCCCAAAGTACACTCCAAACCAAATAAAAAAATATTTTCTGTGTTTGTGAATTGTGTGCACTGTGGCTGCACGTGCATCAACAAAGGAGCAGCGCCAAGTGTGCGCCTGTGTCCCATAAGTAAAGAGCCGGCTGGCTCATTTCTTAAAGGGTGGTGTAACCCACAAAGTGCACTACTCTCCAGCAAAAATAAAAAAATATTTTCTGTGTTTGTGTGCGCCTTAGCCGCACGTATATATCAATATAACATAAACGGAGGACCAAACTTTCTCCGATAAAAATAAAATAGGGAAAGATCAAGAACCACTTCCTCCTAGTGCTGTTGCTGCTGCTGGGAGTTGTTCATCATCCCAGAGAGGAAGTAGGAACACCACTACTTTTACTAAACAATTGACCCTCCAACAGTCCCTAGCGATGAGGATGAAGTGCGACAGCAGTCATCCTGAAGCAAAACATATAACTGAGGCCTTGACTGCTATGTTGGTGTTAGACGTGCGTCCGGTATCCGCCATTAGTGCAGTGGGATTTAGACAATTGATGGAGGTAGTGTGTCCCCGGTTCCAAATCCCGTCTAGATTCCACCTGCATCCTCAAAGCAGCAGCGACAAGCGTGCGTCTGTCTGTTAAAGGATGGTGTAACCCTCAAAGTGCGCTCCACAAACAATAAAAAAATTCTTCTTGTTTTTTCTCTTTGTGAAATGTGTGGGCTGTAGCCGCACCTGCATCCTTAAAGCAGCAGCGACAAGCGTGCGTCTGTCTGTTAAAGGGTGGTGTAACCTCAAAGTGCACTCCACAAACAATAAAAAAATTCTTCTTTTTTTTTCTGTCTTTGTGAATTGTGTGGGCTGTAGCCGCACTTGCACCCTCAATGCAGCAGCGACAAGCGTCCGTCTGTCTGTTAAAGGGTGGTGTAACCCTCAAAGTGCTCCAAAAAATAAAAAACTATTTTTTTTATGTGTTTGTGACTTGTGTGCGATGTAGCCGCATGTGCATCAACACAGTAGCAGCGCCAAGCGTGCGCCTGTGTCATAAGTCAAGGGCCGGTTTGGACATCTGGTCCGGACTGAAGGACGTGCCAACAATTTCTGACAAGTCTACTGTCGCTGCATATGATACTGTCCTCAAAGCAGCAGCGACAAGCGTGCGTCTGTCTGTTAAAGGATTACATCGGTGACAGCATCCAAGTAGGCATGTCAGACAGTCCGTACCTGTATTGGCAGGAAAAAGAAGCAATTTGGAGATCCCTGTACAAACTGGCTCTATTTTACCTGAGTTGCCCCCCCTCCAGTGTGTACTCCGAAAGAGTGTTTAGTGCAGCCGGGAACCTTGTCAGCGAAAGGCGTAGGAGGTTGCTTCCACAAAATGTGGAGAAGATGATGTTCACAAAATGAATTATCAACTCTTCCAGGGAGACCAGCCTCCAGAACGTACAGAGGGACCTGTGGTGGTGGATTCCAGCCGGGACGAATTAATACTCTGTGAGGATGAGGATGTACACAACACTGAAGAGGGTGAGGAATCGGTGGATGAGGAGGATGAGGACGACATCTTGCCTCTGTAGAGCCAGTTTGTGCAGGGACAGATTAATTGCCAGCTTGTTTTGTGGGGGCCCAAACAAACCAATCATTTCAGCCACAGTCGTGTGGCAGACCCTGGCGCTGAAATGTTTGGTTTGTTAAAGTGTGCATGTCCTGTTTATACATCATAAGGGTGGGTGGGAGGGCCCAAGGACAATTCCATCTTGCACCTCTGTTTTTTCTTTGAATTATGTACTGTTTGGGGCCTAGTTTTTCAAACTGCCATCCTGTCTGCCACTGCAGTGTCACTCCTAGATGGACCACGTGTTTGTGCCGCCCACTCGTATCTCTTAGCATAGTCATCCAGCTACCTCGGTGCAACCTTTTGGATATAAAAACACTATTGTGAGGTGTGAGGTGTTCAGAATAGACTGGAAATGAGTGGAAATTAAGGTTATGGAGGTTAATAATAGCATAGGAGCAGAAAAACACACAAATTCTGTGATTTTAGCTGTTTTTATGCTTTTTTAAAAAAAAATACAGATCCAAAACACAAAACCCAGAACCCAAAACACGGAAGGGTGGTTTTAGCAAAACCAATCCAGATCCAAAACACGAAGAAAGATCCAGATCCAAAACCAAAACACGAAAAGTGGCCGGTGCACACCCCTACTTAAAACGCGTCCGGAAGAGGCCATGAACGTGATACGATACCTTCACCTGATTCAGGGGCTTTTCCGTACGTCACGCGGCCCTGTATGGCGACGGTACGACGAGGAGTTTCGCCGTAAACAGTCAGGCATAAAAATTATGGATTTGGGGTGGAAGGACGTAGAAGTCTGGTTGGAGGTAACACAGCCCGCTCCTCTGATCACTGAGGTATCTTCCGGACGGAAGTCCGGCGGCCAGGGAGCTGCCCAGAGTCATTTCTCTAAGGTTCCGGCTGCCAAAGGCTGTTGTTTTGCTTTTAACAAAGGCAATTGTGTAGTGGGAGCCCGGTGTCGTTTTCGACACCACTGTCTGCGTTACGGTGCCCCCCATCCAGCCAAGGAATGCCACAGATTGCCTGCCCCTGCTTCTTCCTCTGGCTCCAGACCTACCGGGTCCGGTGCCGCTCCATAGAGCTCCATCGCCAGTCCGCATGGAGGCAATCCGTAAGTGGTTGTTTAGGTACCCTTTGCGCGAGACGGCGATGTTTTTGCTTGATGGTATCACCAAGGGGTTTCAGCTCCCGGTGGTGGGTAATGTTCGGTTAGGGGAACCCAAAAACTTACGTTCAGCTTACCTATTGCCGGGTATTCTGAAAGACAAAGTGGGCAAGGAGGTGCAGCTGGGGTTCATGGCTGGGCCTTTTGCTGCCCGTCCTTTGCACAATTTAGTTCTCTCTCCAGTGGGAGTTGTGCCCAAGAAGGCCCCCGGGAAGTTCAGGTTGATACAACATCTATTCTTTCCAGCTGGGGGGTCAGTGAACGATGCCATACCCGAATCATTAGCTCGGGTTTGTTATTAGTCATTCGAAGACGCCCTCAGTTTAGTGAAATTGGAGGGTACGGGGGCCTTGTTGGGTAAGGTTGATGTGGAGTCTGCCTTTCGCCTATTGCCTTTGCACCCTGACTCATTTTGGTTCATGGGCTTTAGGTTGGAGGACGGCTTTTACTTCGACAAGTGTCTCCCCATGGGGTGCTCCATGTCGTGTGCTTATTTTGAAGCCTTTAGTTCTTTCCTGCATTGGCGTGTTTGCATGGGCACTGGGGAGTCCGGGGTGGCCCACTACCTCGATGACTTCCTATGTGTTGGGCCAGCTGGTTCCCCTCGTTGTGCGGAGCTTGTTTTCTCTGCAGGCTTTGTTTAGTGAGTTCGGGGTCCCAATTGCTTCCGATAAAACGGAGGGGCCTTGCACTCGTCTATCGTACCTTGGTATCGAGATCGATACTGCTGCCGGTTGTTGCCGTTTGCCTGCAGAGAAGATAGCAAAGCTTCGCAACGCCATTACGCTTGCATTGTCACTAGGTAGGATTACCTTGAGGCAAGGGCAATCGTTACTAGGGCTTTTCAATTTTGCATGCAGGGTAATCCCCATGGGGCGGGTTTTCTGTCGTAAATTAGAGAGAGCGACCACAGGAACACGCCGACCCCATCATTTCATACGATTATCTTCCGAAATTAGGAGAGATCTTCGAGTTTGGGATGTCTTTTTGGAAACATACAACGGCATTAGTTTTTGGTTGCATCCCCCAGCTGCCAGTGCACAGCTTCAGCTTTTCACGGATGCGGCCAGTGCTACTGGTTTTGGAGCCTACTTGGAGGGCACTTGGTCCGCTTCCCCGTGGCCTTCATCTTGGGTTGCCGGGGGGCTGACCAAGAATCTTCTTTTACTCGAGCTGTTTCCCATAGTTGTTGCCCTGGAGTTGTGGGGTGATCGGCTCCATAACTGGCATGTCATATTTTGGTGCGACAACTTGGGGGTAGTTTATGCTATTAACCGGCAGAAGTCTACATCCTTGACGGTTCTCAGGCTCCTTGCACAGCTTGTTTTGCGCTGTCTGGCGTGTAATGTTCACTTTGAAGCAAGGCATGTTCCCGGCGTAGACAATTCCATTGCCGATGCGCTATCCCGCTTTCAATGGGTTAGATTTAGGGAACTTGCCCCTTCTGCAGCAGCGATTGGTGATATCTGCCCCCCTCATTGTTGGCAGGTTATTTGTCCAGAATGGAGGGGTTAGCGCGGCACTCGCTCGTCCCCAGCACGTTGAGTTCATACCAGTCTGCCTGGAACCAGTGGGAGTCCTTTTTCTCCCGCAAGCGTGACGGAGGTAAGCAGATTTACCAAGTCTTTTTATCTTTTATATGGGGTCTATATTCTGCTGGTAAGTCCAGGGCGGTGGTGGCGAGAATCATTTGCGGCGTTTCGTTTTTCTTGCGCTTGCATGGGCGTCGGGATTTTACCAAGGGATTCTTAGTGCAAAGGGCTTTTAAAGGTTGGGCTAGAATGGCCCCGGTTCAGGATGACCCCAGAAGACCAGTCACTTTTTCGTTACTTGTTGAGTTTGTGATTGTAATGTCTGATGTTTGCACGTCCCCTTATGAAACGATACTTTTCCGGCTCGCTTTTGCGATGGCCTTTCACGGGGCTTTTCGCATCAGCGAGTTGGTAGCTGCTTCTCGTCGTGCCCCTCCTGCTTTGCTTTATTCACACATTATCGTCGCCCGGTCTCTGATATGTAAGCTGCAGCGATCCAAAACAGATCAATTGGGTAGAGGTTGCTGGGTGTATTTGGCAGCATGTTCGGATGCACGTGTTTGCCCGGTTGCGCTGGCCGGAGAGTATTTGCGCCTTAGGCCCAACTTGCCAGGTGCGTGGTTGATCCATGGTGATGGTTCCCCCTTGACCATGTATCAATTCCGATCTGTCCTTCAGCGGTGTACCCAGTCCCTCGGCTTGCCTCAAGGGGTATACGGTTCCCATTCCTTCCGGATTGGGGTGGCCGCAGCCCGTACTGGATGGTCGGTTTCAGAAATTAAAGCTCTAGGGCGATGGAAATCGAATGCTTATAATAAGCGATATGTACGGCACTGATATGTTTGCTTCTGCATTGTACATTTGTCTTACTGTTGTATTATTATAACTTGGAATTTTTCTGTTACCGCTCGTCACCGTTATCGGTGGGGGCCCTGAGGGATTTTGCCCTGTTTTTGCCCTGAACCACGGAAACTGATTGGCTATTGTTATCCAGGCAGGTTTTTTCAGGTTTTCACCTCGGGCCAAGTTAGTTTTTTCCCCCGTTCGCTCCCCCTCCCCCCCTGTCTTTTATCTTCTCTACCTTCTTTCTCTCTTTTGATGCCGACATTTCGTTTGTGCTATGTTTTGGGCTTCCATTTGGTAACCTTGTTACATTGTGTTTTTCTTACAGGAGCTAATTTGGACCCTCACCCCATATGGGTTGTGTGTCACTCATTTATACATTGAGCAGCTACATCGCCCTTGGCGTGTGACCCTCAGTCATTTGTAGCAGTAGACAGCATTCGCTGGTTAGGCAGGAGAGGCATGCGCTGGGACGCGCTGTTAGGTTTGCTGTTAGAGATGGCTTCGTGTTTTGGGGCTCCTGGTGTTTTAGTTTTGCACTTGGGGGGCAATGATCTGGGGTCTCAGTCGTCCTTAGATTTGAGGTACAAGGTAGTTAGTGATCTTGAGACCATTTGTTCCTGGTGGCCATGGTGTAATCTTGTTTGGTCGGCTATCATTCCCAGGCAGTGTTGGAGGAGCGAGATGCCTGGGGTGTTAATTGATAAGGCAAGATGCAAGGTTAATTCCCTAGTGGCAAAAAGAGTGGTAGCTTTAGGTGGCCTGGTGATAAATCATCCTTCAATACGCTTCAGAGACTCTCACCTGTTCCGTTCGGATGGAGTTCACCTTACTGAAGAGGGGACATTGCTGTTCTTGGAAAGTATCTTTAGGGGATTAGGTAGTTTAGTTTAGACTGGTGGCGGGCCCGTCTTTAAGAGGTGTCGTCGGGCGTGGCTGGAAGGAGCGTCAGGTAAAGGGTTAGGTTCACTGCAATTTATTTTGGGGTGCAATCGGCATCAATACACTGTTGACGTTAACCTTCTGGGGTCAGCTACACTGGCTTACTGGCCGGGCCTTTTTTATGAGTGTATTGGTGCCTGATTTGGAGACCTTAAAGATTACTTGCTTAAAGGGCAATTGGCCCTGCAAGTAGGGTGGAGGATAGTGGAAATTGCTTAAAGTGAATTTGGACCATTTGCTTATGATGCTCTTTCTTTCCGTCACCAGTAGTTTTTGTATTTAAAATAAAGGCTGATCTTATTTTTTATAGCAATAAAGTTGTCTGTGTCTTTATATTAGATAAGTTATATAAGGTTGGTTAAGCTGTACTGGTTTAGATTTGTGTTCACATATACCGATAGGGCGTTTATATCCCTGCATTTTCATTGTTAACACCCCTGTCCCTGTATCTTCAGTGTTACCACCACTGTCCCTGTATCTTCAGTGTTACCACCACTGTCCCTGTATCTTCAGTGTTATCACCCCTGTCCCTGTATCTTCAGTGTTACCACCCCTGTCCCTGTATCTTCAGTGTTACCACCCCTGTCCCTGCATCTTCAGTGTTACCACCCCTGTCCCTGCATCTACAGTGTTACCTCCCCTGTCCCTGTATCTTCAGTGTTACCTCCCCTGTCCCTGTAGCTTCAGTGTTACCACCCCTGTCCCTTCATCTACAGTGTTACCACCCCTGTCCCTGCATCTTCAGTGTTACCACCCCTGTCCCTGTATCTTCAGTGTTACCACCCCTGTCCCTTCATCTTCAGTGTTACCACCCCTGTCCCTGTATCTTCAGTGTTACCACCACTGTCCCTGTATCTTCAGTGTTACCACCACTGTCCCTGTATCTTCAGTGTTATCACCCCTGTCCCTGTATCTTCAGTGTTACCACCCCTGTCCCTGTATCTTCAGTGTTACCACCCCTGTCCCTGCATCTTCAGTGTTACCACCCCTGTCCCTGCATCTACAGTGTTACCTCCCCTGTCCCTGTATCTTCAGTGTTACCTCCCCTGTCCCTGTAGCTTCAGTGTTACCACCCCTGTCCCTTCATCTACAGTGTTACCACCCCTGTCCCTGCATCTTCAGTGTTACCACCCCTGTCCCTGTATCTTCAGTGTTACCACCCCTGTCCCTTCATCTTCAGTGTTACCACCCCTGCCCCTGTATCTTTAGTGTTACCACCCTGTCCCTGTATCCTCAGTGTTACCTCCATGCATGCCTACTCTCCCTACCTACCCTTTGCATGCTGGAGCTAGGTAAATCTGACAACATCGCTAGCCCCTATAGAAACCTATGGGGACTGTGGCTGCTGTTGGAAATGAAGGGACTGTAGCCTATATCTCCTATATCTGCTGCAATCTCTCCATGGTATACTTGGAGGATTTTTTATATTTACGTGTATTCCCAAAAACAGCCATATTGTTTGATAGATAGGCCCCAATGTGCCCCTGTACACTGCTCTTTGAAGTCATATAGGATTGTAGACCCCTTGCTGTCTTTTCTATTTACTGTAACTGAGCAGATTTTTGAACTTAGGATAAAGCAGGAGTCAAAAAGGGATAAGGACATCCAACTGGAATCAGTAGTCATCATCAACTCAGGTAACATTAATTAGATAACGATGTAATACAGTTGTGTCCTTATATAAGTAATACAGGCATTCAGGTAGCAGCTGATTTTTTGTGACATTAAGGGCTCTATTTACTACAATCCGCATTGGTAATGCAGATTGTAGTGTGATATTACCGACTGAATTCGCATTGCGAATTCAGGCAATATCACAGCGATTTACTACAAATCCCTTGCAGGGACAGAGCTTGCGATAAAGCTCTGTCCCTGCGAATCCCCTCCAGAGAATTATCACGGTATTTTCACAAAAAATACCATGATTAAGTGCCCGCGCAGGCGCCAACCGGTCGCCGTTCCTAACCCCACTCCGGCGCTAATCCCTGCCCCCCGGCGCTAATCCCTGCCCCCCGCGATCATGGACCCCCCCGCGACCCCTCTCCCTTACTTACACTTACCTGCATGCTCCAGGCCTCCGGTGATGTTCTCCATTCCTCCGGTCAGGTGATCTCCCATACTGTACTGGGGTCCGATCACCTGATGACTGGGCCACAGTGCACTGTGGGAGACCAGCTGACCGGAGGGGAGTCATCACCGGAGGCCCAATCTCCGGTCCCTGGAGTCAAGTAAGTAATTTTTTTTTTTTTTACAGTAATCAGCTTGCGGTCTGTTTAGACCACACAGCTGATTACTGGGACCGACTCCCGGCTCTGCTCTCCCTGTTAGAGCAGGCCAGGAGGCCGGTAACTGGGGGAGACCCTGGATAACGCCACCTCCAGGTGGCGTTATTATCACAGGGCTTTTCCCGATATTTTTTTCACATTTATTTTTAGTAACTCTGGTCGGATCACATTTCCCATTACAGTTATGGGAAATGCGATCTGCTTTACTAAAGATAAGTGATACTTAGGGGTTGGAGTAGAATTTTATGAATTCTACTCCAATTACCCTATAGTAACTATAGGTGATACTAAAATAATGTGAAAAGGGTGTGAAAACACCCTTTTTCACTTTATTTTAGTAAAAATAATGTTAATAAATAGAGCCCATAGTGTTATGGAATTCAGCCAATGAACAATGCTGTGTGATTAAATAATCAGAAAATGTCATCTACAACTACAAATGAGAAGTGTTTCCCTCACAGAGTTACTCTCCCCATACACTCATCAGATTATCTCTGGCTCCTAGCAAACTACATAAAGAGCTGGACATCAGGAACTTAATGGCCAAAATCCACCTCCATGATGTAATATTTGCAGTACGGTATATTCGCAGTGCATATACTCGCACCTGTCAGTCATGTGACTTTCAATCATCTTTAGCCGTTGGATGTATTGGGATGCATGATGCCATCTGAGATGATGTGGTTAGGAGAGATGTGTGTGGTGGTGTATTTTACTAGAAAAGGATTATTTATTGCTGTTCGTCTTTGCTAACTAACTTACATTTGTCCTTGACGCACTACAAGTCAAATCACTGTACTCCATAACAAAGGGCACAGGATAGCATGAATTTTGGCCACTCATTGGCAATGCAATAGGAATAAATGGGAGTGCTCTGATTGGTCAGAGAGTAGGAGCTGCTGTGCTTTGACCAATCAGAGCAGTCCAATTCCTTCCTATGAAAGTCACTAGGAGTGATTTCTCATTACCATCGGCCTTCTCTAGTAAGAAGTAGCACGTCATTTTACAAGGGTTTTTTTTTTGCACATGGGATGACTACATGAAGCATAAATACAATGCATATAGTAAGTTACTAATTGTCTATTTAATAGGTAATAAAAAAGCATTTACTGTAGCAATACATATTTTGCATTTTTGGTTACATTAGACTCGGTAACCAAGGAGGCCCATGACTCAGCACAGGAGCAGGAGAGGCCACAGAAGGCTGATATAGAACAGGCAGCAGGTAATATTTATTACCATATAATAGTATTTTCTTAATGATTTTTTTACGTAATATTGATTGTATTCTATTAAAGGTCTCTTATACTGTATGCTGTTATGGACACCCTAAATTCCAACCTAACTAGCCATATCAATACTATATTGTATATTATATACAGTACTGTAGTATGGAACAGGCTTTTGCTGTATTTAGTAAGGATCTGGTATCTTTTTTTTATATTGTACTGTACATTACTGTGCCAATACAGGTAGGTTGAGTCTCCCATATCCAAAATGCTTGGGTCCAAAAGTATTTTGGATATCAGATATCTCCGTATTTTGGAATATTTGCTTATTATAATAAGATTTCTAGGGGATGGGACCCAAATCTAAACACAGAATGCATTTATGTTTCATATACACCTTATACACACATAGCTCAAAGGTCATTTTGTACAATATTTTAATATTTTTTTGCATCAAACAAAGTTTATGTGCATAAACAAAATTAACTTATGGTTTATATAAACCCTATACACACAGTCTGAAGGTAGTTTTATACAATATTTTTAATAACTGTCTTAAACCAAGCTTGTGTACATTGAACCCTCAGAAAGCAAAGGTGTCACTATCTCAGTCACGCTCAAAAAAATCCTTATTTCTAAATTTTTGGATATGGGAGACTCAACCGTTAACCTTATTTTTACTTCTCATAGTTCCACTACGCCATGAGGAGGGGGAGCTCGCGCAGCAGCAGGCCCATGCGGTGGAGCAGAGGCAGAGCCAGGAGCATGCAAATAGATGCTCTCTCCATCATCTCCTGGAAGGAACTCCAAAAGAAGAACTGCTCCTGGCCTTTAAACTTGGAATTAGACAGGAAATCTCTACCATGGCTATTTGTTTTGAAAATATCAAGCAATACCTCACATGGATTGAGAAAATGTACCAGAGATGATGGAGCAGAGCCAGGTGAAAGTGAGGAAGGACCTGAACTGTCACGGGCAAACTTTGCCATCTTGCCGCAGCAGAGGAGTGGGACTTCCACACCATTAGGTAAGCAGAACAGGCAAACAGATACAGAGGTAATAAGGTGCAATAAGGAGCCAGGCAGGTAAGTAGCAATCAGTGCCCACAGCACAGAGTAATAGGAGAGACCATTAAGGGGTTTAGGTGCAGGTAAATTATAAGGTGTACCAGCCTGGGAAAAGAAAGTCAGAACAGATCTACCATGTAAATTTTTAAAACCTTGGAAAGCCAAAGTAGCTCTATCAGCGACCCCGGTAACCACATTACCTTTTTTTTTTTTAATTAAGTGATTTTTTATTGATTTTCAAGTAAAAGAAAACAACAACAAATAGACAAACATAAAACAAAATAAAAGGATGTAGAACTAGCATATTATTGATGTCACATTACAATGAGCAGACAGACTAGCATATAACACTTATATACAACAATTGTCCATATATATATATATACATACACACATATACATAAACATATATATACATATTCTTTCCCCTCTCGTACACACCAATAAGTGATTGTGTAGCATTATTTCCCCCTTTGCTACTATTACATAACAGCACTAAATGATGAATTGGAGACAGAGAGCCTTTGATGTGCGGTCTGAGCATGAGCAGAACTAAGCCATTTGGCCCATATGTGTTCAAATTTAGATTCGGCGTTTGTAGCCAAATAGGTATATTTTTCATGTACAATTGTGGCAGAGACTAAGGATAGCCAATCATAATACTCCGGCCCTGTGGAGGCCATCCAGGAGCGGGCAATGCAAACTTTGGCCAACATGCAAACATTCAGTACATACTGACGAGTGTGTCTATCAAGCAGATGATCTTCTATAATTCCAAGCGTACATACAATAGGAGTAAGAACAGCCTGCAGGACTCCTGTAGAGGAGATTACCCTGAGTATTTTATCCCAGAATGACATAATCTGAGGACAATCCCAAAGCAAATGCCAAAAGTTGGCCGATGGGGCACTACATTTAGGGCAATTTGAATCTGAGCGACCACCAACCCTAAACAGACGATCAGGAGTTAAATAAACCCGGTGCAATAGAAATAGCTGGATTTGTTGGAAACGAATTGAGGTGGTAGCTAATCGTGGACATCCCAATGCATCCTGCCATGAGTCATCCTGTATTGCACCCAGATTGACCTCCCATTTAGCTCTGAGAGTTGGTAGATCATCATGGTGGTGAGCCTGCATTACAAAGAAGTAGGCATGAGAAACAAAACGACGAGGTCCGCCTATAGACAAGAATTTTTTGACAGGGGAATCTTGAATGTTTGGGGGAGCATCAGGGAATTGGGTCGCTAGCGCATGTCTAAGTTGCAGGTATCTAAAGAAATGTGACTGTGGGAGGCCAAATTCAATTTGCAACTGACTAAAGGATTTAAGTACACCTGCATTATATAGCTGTCCCAAGGAGACCACTCCCCACCTACCCCAAATCCCCCTGGTCTGCAATGCCAAAAGTTCAGGCAAAGCTCGAGAGCACCATAGTGGAGTAGCCGGATCTAAGCCCTGTGTCTTCATAAGTTTTGAGACAGAGTCCCATATTCTGACAGCTTGAGTAAGTATAGGTAACATAGTGTTAGATATATTACCACTAAGTAGTGCCTGCAGAGGAGTATGACCTGGAGTAACCTGGGAGATCATAACAGCATGCAGGGCCTGAGGGTCACTATCATTTATCCAATGCCACAAATGCGCCAGTTGAGATGCAAAATAATACATGCGAAAGTGGGGAAGCGCCAGACCCCCTTGTGAATGAGGCTTAGTGAGCACATCCAATTTTATGTGAGCTCTGCGATCCGCCCAGACCAGAGAGGAGACCAAACTGTTTATTTGATGGAAAAGTTTTTGGAGAAGATAGATCGGAGAGTTATGGAGTACATATAACAGTTTAGGTTGTAGCACCATTTTAATTAAGTTTACACGCCCGGTGAGTGAGAGTGGAAGTTTGCTCCATATCTTTGCCCGAGCCCATAAATAGTCCACCTGGGGCACCACATTTAAGGTCACATAATCTCGGGGAGCATTAGATATCCAAATACCAAGATATTTAAAGGTATTGACCCACTTCAGTGGAAGTGAAACACTCGAACTCACAGGGCATGGTCCTCCAAGGGGGAGAATACAAGATTTATCCCAATTTATTGTAAATCCCGAGAAACTACCAAACTGAGTAATGAGATCAAGAACATAAGGCATGGAGCTGGAATAGTCAGAAACAAAGAGCAACATATCGTCAGCGTACAACGCCACTTTGTCTGTTCTGGCCCCCAGCTCCAATCCCCCGATACTCCTATGTGCCCGAATGAGACAAGCCAAAGGCTCAATTGCTATAGCAAACAGGGTGGGAGACAAAGGACATCCCTGTCTTGTTCCACGTGATAAAGGAAAGGAAGAGGATATAAAACCATTGATTGACACCCTAGCTGTTGGGGCCGAATATAGGAGCTGAACCCATTTTATAAACCCAGGGCCAATCCCAAAGCAGCGCATGGTCTCCCATAGGAAGGGCCACTCTACAGAATCGAAAGCTTTTGCCGCATCCAGCGAAACAACAACTGAGGAGGACCCTTGCACACGAGAGACCTGCAAATGAGTAAAAAGGCGACGTAAATTAATGGATGTGGACTTGCCGGGCATAAACCCCGTCTGGTCTGGGTGGACAACAGATAAAATCACCCTACCTAATCGAATGGCCAATACTTTAGCTAAAATTTTAACATCTGTAGGGAGAAGGGATATGGGTCGGTAAGAGTCAGAGAGCCTTGGATCCTTCCCCGACTTAGGCAAGACCACAATAAGAGCCTCTGACATAGATTGTGGGAGAGCAGTGCCCTCATATAACTGGTTAAACAAGTCAAGGAGACGAGGGACATAAAACTGACTATGCTTCTTGTACAGCTCTATCGGAACTCCATCTAACCCGGGTGCCTTACCGCCAGGGAATGAACGCAAAGCCTCATCTACCTCCTCCCGAGTCAGGGGAGAGTCCAAGTAATCCCTGTCCCCCGCCGTCAAAGTGGGCAATAGTATACCTGCGAGATAGGATTGTACATCGTTTAACGTGCAGGTCAGTCTAGAAGTATACAAAGCCCTATAAAACTGTACAAAAACTGCAGCAATATCTGGGGTCTGTACCTGGGCCACCCCAGCAGAATCAAGAACTTCAACCACAGCTACAGGGGACCTCTCTGCACGTGCCAGATTAGCAAGGTAACCTCCCGGCCTGTCAGCCAAGGCATAGTGGGAATGTGCTGCAAACAGCAGCCTATACTGAGTCTTAGCCAATAGTAAGTCACTCCCCTCCTTCTGAGTGGCAAGCCAGGCAAGTCTGGAAGAGTCCTGCCCATCAGACAGATACACTGCTTCCAAAGCCCTGCAGGAGGATTCCAACTCTTTCTCATGGTGCTTGTAGGAAGATTTTAATTCAGACACACGTCTAATCAGGGTACCCCTTAAAAAGGATTTAAAGGCATCCCAAACTACTGTAGTGGAAGCCGAGCCATGATTATTAGAGAAAAATTAATCCCAGGTAGCCTCTAGCTCCGACCCCGCTCCCATACGAGTCAACCAAAAGGGGTTGAGCTTCCAGAAGGAATGCCCGCACTGACCAATCAGGTCCAACCCAAGTACCAATGGGGAGTGATCTGAAATCTCTCTTGCTTCGTAAACAACTGACTGAAGTTTAGGAAACAGATTGGGGGAGATCAGGGCAAGGTCAATCCTGGAGAACAAATGATAGCTACGTGAAAAACAGGAATATTGTTTCTCCACAGGATGTCTCGTCCTCCAAGCATCCACCAAGCCCAGCTCTGCCACAAGGGCCCCGAAGCGACCACTACTGGAGGAAGAGGAACCAGAGGTATTGCTCCGCCTATCAAGAACAGGATCCATTACGTTGTTAAAATCCCTCACACAAATTACAGGTGTATCTGGAAATCTAGCCATAAATTCAGCTGCTTTTTTCATAATCTCAGATGAGTACGGGGGTGGGATATATATAGCCAATAAAAGAATGGGGGCAGCATTTATTCGACATTGTAAAAAAACATACCGTCCCCAAGTGTCACTTTGCAGGGAAACCAACTCAAAACCAAGTGATCTGCGTATAAGGATTGAAACACCCCTAGATGATGAAGTGCGCGAGGTATGATAAGCCCATCCAACCCACGGTTTTTTGAGTGACATTAACCTACTCCCCAGCAAATGTGTTTCAGTGAGGCATGCAATGTCAGAGCCATATTGTCGGAGCTGCCGGAGGACTAAGGATCTTTTAATTTTATCGTTAAGCCCTCGGACATTCCAAGATACAATTCTCAATGGAGAAGCCATCATCCCAGATTAGTACCAGATACTAGCAACACTAGCCAGCGGATAACCTGCAAAATAGCATTGGAGTGTGCGAGACAAACAAATAGACATATTAAATATACAATGGTATATGCATA
Source organism: Taudactylus pleione (assembly GCA_031769625.1). Classification (NCBI taxonomy): domain Eukaryota; kingdom Metazoa; phylum Chordata; class Amphibia; order Anura; family Myobatrachidae; genus Taudactylus; species Taudactylus pleione. Next base: position 4,011,961 of record JAUIMM010000261.1, read on the forward strand.
GAAGAAAGCAAAGAAAAAATTTGCGATACAAAAAAATTGACATGACATCTCTATAGGAACATCCATTGAAAAACACAAAAAAAAACAAAAACAAAAGAAAAACCCCAACCCTTATTTCCTCCCCGTATACCTAACCCCAACTTTGGCATACCTAAATTCCTAACAACTATCCCGATACAACAACCCCCCTACAGATTACGGAGCAAAGAATTTAGATGACCCCTAGACATGAGGGAGCTCTCCAGCCAATAATGCCCTCGGTGCCCCTGTAAACAAAAAACAAACAAACCATACAATACAATAGCAGGGGAAGGTGCATAAACCCAAACATAATACATACAGTAGAAAGGTGACATAGACTTATATAGCGCAATCAGAGTACAATGCAATAAACCGACAGACAAAAAATAGTTATCTGCAATCGGTAATGATATAAATATAGTGATCTCGTAATGCTATCAGACTTATTGTCAACAAATAAATAATAACTTGAAGATCACAGCAAGTCATAAGCCCCAGCCTATATGAGAACAACAGTCAGTGACCAGAAATTAAGCATAGTTACGTGAGTTCAAGGCAAATTATGATCCAGCTGACTTAATCTTCAGCCACCTGTCTGCGGCCAGGCCTGTAATGATCTAGCCATAGAGCAGCCTCTTTTGGAGACATAAAGAACTTTGCGGGTCATTCAGAACCACTCGCGAGCGGCTGTACGCTCGCAAGTGGGTCGATGTTCCCCACTGCGCATGCGCATGACGGAGGGAGCTCCGTCATGCGCATGCGCGAGACCCGGCGAGCGACGGGTCTCCCATCGCCCCGGGTCTCGCACCACAGGGGGCGTGCTGTCGATGTTGATTGACAGCACGCCCCCTTTGGTGGGCATGCCGGGGGCGTGCCTGCCTGATGGAGGCGTTCCCATGGGAATGCCTACCGTCTGAAGCCGGCCCCACTGACATCACTAGTGATGTCAGTGGGAGTGATTTTGGCTCTGATAGAGCCAAAATCACTCCAGGGCTTGTGGCTGGGAAACCCGACCGCAGGGTTTCCCTTGCAAGTCCGATGGTCGCGATGGTCAAGACCATCACAAGTCCGATGGTAGTGATGGTCAAGACCATCGCGACCATCTTTTTGGATGCTCGTATATGCTGTGGGTGGTCACCCACAGCTATACGAGCGTCCAGGAGGACGCTCCATTTTAATGGAGGAGGGCCCTGATTCAGAGCGAGCGCTCTGGTCAGAGCATCCGGCTCTGAATCAGGCCCTTTGTGTCCTCGTCAGCAATGACTCTTAGCTTGAATGGGAATAACATTGCATATGGGAGATTCAGTTCACGCAGGCGTCTCTTAATTGGCATAAATTGAGCTCTCTCCTTTTGCACATCAATAGAAAAATCAGGAAATACCAAGACACGACAGCCATTCCTTTCCATAGGACCTTTGACACGAACTAGTCTGAGTATTGAGTCCCAATCTTGGTAGTGTAACAATTTGGCTATAAACGTACGGGCAGGTGCTCCAGGCTGCGGTGCCCTAGTAGGGACGCTATGAGCCCGTTCCACCGCAAAATGAGAAGTAAAAGCATCGCGACCAAAAACTTCCAGGAGCCATTTTTCTAGAAATTCTACAGGATTATTTCCCTCCTTCTTTTCCGGCAATCCTACGAAGCGAACATTGTTGCGACGTAATCGCCCTTCCATATCTGACAATTTAGGTGGCACAGCTAACATTTGAGAATCCAAAGTATAACCACATTACCTTTGGTTCCTGAAGTAACACTAGCCAAAACACACTCAACTATTCAGCATTATGAGGCTAAAGAATTTCTTGTAAAAAATAGGGATTTGCTCTCTGTAACGTACCTGGTAAAACAACAGTCATTAAACATGAACCAGGGTTTAAAGTTAACCAAAATGCCTATAGAATACTAGAATCCCAAAAGGAATCAGTGTGTAATGATATGAAAAAAAATGTCACATAGTGACTTATTTGTCTTTTATGTTTTGGTAGTAAGTGGTTTTGTGTTGGGGAGAATGTGTGACAGTGAGACCAGTCAGGTAGGGAATGTTGGTGAGAATGTGTGACAGTGAGGCTAGTCAGGTAGGGGATGTTGGGAAGAATGTGTGACGGGGAGGCTAGTCAGGTAGGGGATGTTGGTGAGAATGTGTGACAGTGAGGCTAGTCAGGTAGGGGATGTTGGTGAGAATGTGTGACAGTGAGGCTAGTCAGGTAGGGGATGTTGGTGAGAATGTGTGACGGGGAGGCTAGTCAGGTAGGGTATGTTGGGGAGAATGTGTGACAGTGAGGCTAGACAGGTGGGGGATGTTGGGGAGAATGTGTGACAGTGAGGCTAGTCAGGTAGGGGATGTTGGGGAGAATGTGTGACTGAGGCTAGTCAGGAAGGGGATGTTGGTGAGAATGTGTGACAGTGAGGCTAGTCAGGTAGGGGATGTTGGTGAGAATGTGTGACGGGGAGGCTAGTCAGGTAGGGTATGTTGGGGAGAATGTGTGACAGTGAGGCTAGTCAGGTGGGGGATGTTGGGGAGAATGTGTGACAGTGAGGCTAGTCACGTAGGGGATGTTGGTGAGAATATGTGACAGTGAGGCTAGTCAGGTAGGGGATGTTGGTGAGAATGTGTAACAGTGAGGCTAGTCAGGTAGGGGATGTTGGGGAGAATGTGTGAAAGTGAGGCTAGTCACGTAGGGGATGTTGGGGAGAATGTGTGACAGTGAGGGTAGTCAGGTAGGGGATGTTGGTGAGAATGTGTGACAGTGAGGCTAGTCAGGTAGGGGATGTTGGTGAGAATGTGTGACAGTGAGGCTAGTCAGGTAGGGGATGTTGGTGAGAATGTGTAATAGTGAGGCTAGTCAGGTAGGGGATGTTGGGGAGAATGTGTGACAGTGAGGCTAGTCACGTAAGGGATGTTGGGGAGAATGTGTGACAGTTAGGCTAGTCAGGTAAGGGAGGTTGGGGAGAATGTGTGCCTGAGGTTAGTCAGGTAGGGGATGTTGGTGAGAATGTGTGACAGTGAGGCTAGTCAGGTAGGGGATGTTGGTGAGAATGTGTCACGGGGAGGCTAGTCAGGTAGGGGATGTGGGGGAGAATGTGTGACAGTGAGGCTAGTCAGGTGGGGGAAGTTGGGGAGAATGTGTAACAGTGAGGCTAGTCAGGTAGGGGATGTTGGGAAGAATGTGTGACAGTGAGGCTAGCCAGGTAGGGTATGTTGGGTAGAATGTGTGACAGTGAGGCTAGTCAGATAGGGGATGTTGGTGAGAATGTGTGACAGTGAGGATAGTCAGGTAAGGGATGTTGGTGAGAATGTGTGACGGGGAGGCTAGTCAGGAAGGGGATGTTGGGGAGAATGTGTGACGGTGAGGCTAGTCAGGTAGGGGATGTTGGTGAGAATGTGTGACGGGGAGGCTAGTCAGGTAGGGGATGTTGGTGAGAATGTGTGACAGTGAGGCTAGTCAGGTAGGGGATGTTGGGAGGAATGTGTGACAGTGAGGGTAGCCAGGTAGGGGATGTTGGTGAGAATGTGTGATAGTGAGGCTAGTCAGGTAGGGGATGTTGGTGAGAATGTGTGACAGTGAGGCTAGTCAGGTAGGGGATGTTGAGAAGAATGTGTGACAGTGAGGCTAGTCAGGTAGGGGATGTTAGGGAGAATGTGTGACAGTGAGGGTAGCCAGGTAGGGGATGTTGGTGAGAATGTGTGACAGTGAGGCTAGTCAGGTAGGGGATGTTGGGGAGAATGTGTGACGGTGAGGCTAGTCAGGTAGGGGATGTTGGTGAGAATGTGTGACGGGGAGGCTGGTCAGGTAGGGGATGTTGGTGAGAATGTGTGACAGTGAGGCTAGTCAGGTAGGGGATGTTGGGAAGAATGTGTGACAGTGAGGGTAGCCAGGTAGGCGATGTTGGTGAGAATGTGTGACAGTGAGGCTAGTCAGGTAGGGGATGTTGGTGAGAATGTGTGACAGTGAGGCTAGTCAGGTAGGGGATGTTGGGAAGAATGTGTGACAGTGAGGCTAGTCAGGTAGGGGATGTTGGGAAGAATGTGTGACAGTGAGGGTAGCCAGGTAGGGGATGTTGGTGAGAATGTGTGACAGTGAGGCTAGTCAGGTAGGGGATGTTGGTGAGAATGTGTGACAGTGATGCTACTCAGGTAGGGAATGTTGGGGAGAATGTGTGACAGTGAGACTAGTCAGGTAGGGGATGTTGGTGAGAATGTGTGACGGGGAGGCTAGTCAGGTAGGGGATGTTGGGGAGAAAGTGTGACTGAGGCTAGTCAGGTAGGGGAAGTTGGGGAGAATGTGTGACAGTGAGGCTAGTCAGGTAGGGGATGTTGGGAAGAATGTGTGACAGTGAGGCTAGTCAGGTAGGGTATGTTGGGTAGAATGTGTGACAGTGAGGCTAGTCAGGTCAGGGATGTTGGTGAGAATGTGTGACAGTGAGGCTAGTCAGGTAGGGGATGTTGGTGAGAATGTGTGACAGTGAGGCTAGTCAGGTAGGGGATGTTGGTGAGAATGTGTGACAGTGAGGCAAGTCAGGTAGGGGATGTTGGTGAGAATGTGTGACAGTGAGGCTAGTCAGGTAGGGGATGTTGGGGAGAATGTGTGACGGTGAGGCTAGTCAGGTAGGGGATGATGGTGAGAATGTGTGACGGGGAGGTTAGTCAGGTAGGGGATGTTGGTGAGAATGTGTGACAGTGAGGCTAGTCAGGTAGGGGATGTTGGGAAGAATGTGTGACAGTGAGGGTAGCCAGGTAGGGGATGTTGGTGAGAATGTGTGACAGTGAGGCTAGTCAGGTAGGGGATGTTGGTGAGAATGTGTGACAGTGAGGCTAGTCAGGTAGGGGATGTTGGGAAGAATGTGTGACAGTGAGGCTAGTCAGGTAGGGGATGTTGGGAAGAATGTGTGACAGGGAGGGTAGCCAGGTAGGGGATGTTGGTGAGAATGTGTGACAGTGAGGCTAGTCAGGTAGGGGATGTTAGGGAGAATGTGTGACGGAGAGGCTAGTCAGGTAGGGGATGTTGGTGAGAATGTGTGACAGTGAGGCTAGTCACGTAGGGGATGTTGGGGAGAATGTGTGACAGTTAGGCTAATCAGGTAGGGGATGTTGGGGAGAATGTGTGACTGAGGCTAGTCAGGTAGGGGATGTTGGTGAGAATGTGTGACAGTGAGGCTAGTCAGGTAGGGGATGTTGGTGAGAATGTGTGACAGTGAGGCTAGTCAGGTAGGGGATGTTGGGAAGAATGTGTGACAGTGAGGGTAGTAAGGTAGGGGATGTTGGTGAGAATGTGTGACAGTGAGGCTAGTCAGGTAGGGGATGTTGGTGAGAATGTGTGACAGTGAGGCTAGTCAGGTAGGGGATGTTGGTGAGAATGTGTAATAGTGAGGCTACTCAGGTAGGGAATGTTGGGGAGAATGTTTGACAGTGAGGCTAGTCACGTAAGGGATGTTGGGGAGAATGTGTGACAGTTAGGCTAGTCAGGTAAGGGAGGTTGGGGAGAATGTGTGACTGAGGTTAGTCAGGTAGGGGATGTTGGTGAGAATGTGTGACAGTGAGGCTAGTCAGGTAGGGGATGTTGGTGAGAATGTGTGACGGGCAGGCTAGTCAGGTCTGGGATTTTGTGGAGAATGTGTGACAGTGAGGCTAGTCAGGTAGGGGATGTTGGGAAGAATGTGTGACAGTGAGGGTAGTCAGGTAGGGGATGTTGGTGAGAATGTGTGACAGTGAGGCTAGTCAGGTAGGGGATGTTGGTGAGAATGTGTGACAGTGAGGCTACTCAGGTAGGGAATGTTGGGGAGAATGTGTGACAGTGAGACTAGTCAATTAGGGGATGTTGTTGAGAATGTGTGACGGGGAGGCTAGTCAGGTAGGGGATGTTGGGGAGATTGTGTGACTGAGGCTAGTCAGTTAGGGGAAGTTGGGGAGAATGTGTGACAGTGAGGCTAGTCAGGTAGGGGATGTTGGGAAGAATGTGTGACAGTGAGGCTAGCCAGGTAGGGTATGTTGGGTAGAATGTGTGACAGTGAGGCTTGTCAGGTCAGGGATGTCGGTGAGAATGTGTGACAGTGAGGCTAGTCAGGTAGGGGATGTTGGTGAGAATGTGTGACAGTGAGGCTAGTCAGGTAGGGGATGTTGGTGAGAATGTGTGACAGTGAGGCTAGTCAGGTAGGGGATGTTGGTGAGAATGTGTGACAGGGAGGCTAGTCAGGTAGGGGATGTTGGTGAGAATGTGTGACGGGGAGGCTAGTCAGATAGGGGATGTTGGTGAGAATGTGTGACAGTGAGGCTAGTCAGGTAGCGGATGTTGGGAAGAATGTGTGACACTGAGGGTAGCCAGGTAGGGGATGTTGGTGAGAATGTGTGACAGTGAGGCTAGTCAGGTAGGGGATGTTGGGGAGAATGTGTGACGGTGAGGCTAGTCAGGTAGGGGATGTTGGTGAGAATGTGTGACGGGGAGGCTAGTCAGGTAGGGGATGTTGGTGAGAATGTGTGACAGTGAGGCTAGTCAGGTAGGGGATGTTGGGAAGAATGTGTGACAGTGAGGGTAGCCAGGTAGGGGATGTTGGTGAGAATGTGTGACAGTGAGGCTAGTCAGGTAGGGGATGTTGGTGAGAATGTGTGACAGTGAGGCTAGTCAGGTAGGGGATGTTGGGAAGAATGTGTGACAGTGAGGCTAGTCAGGTAGGGGATGTTAGGGAGAATGTGTGACAGTGAGGGTAGCCAGGTAGGGGATGTTGGTGAGAATGTGTGACAGTGAGGCTAGTCAGGTAGGGGATGTTGGGGAGAATGTGTGACGGTGAGGCTAGTCAGGTAGGGGATGTTGGTGAGAATGTGTGACGGGGAGGCTGGTCAGGTAGGGGATGTTGGTGAGAATGTGTGACAGTGAGGCTAGTCAGGTAGGGGATGTTGGGAAGAATGTGTGACAGTGAGGGTAGCCAGGTAGGCGATGTTGGTGAGAATGTGTGACAGTGAGGCTAGTCAGGTAGGGGATGTTGGTGAGAATGTGTGACAGTGAGGCTAGTCAGGTAGGGGATGTTGGGAAGAATGTGTGACAGTGATGCTAGTCAGGTAGGGGATGTTGGGAAGAATGTGTGACAGTGAGGGTAGCCAGGTAGGGGATGTTGGTGAGAATGTGTGACAGTGAGGCTAGTCAGGTAGGGGATGTTGGTGAGAATGTGTGACAGTGATGCTACCCAGGTAGGGAATGTTGGGGAAAATGTGTGACAGTGAGACTAGTCAGGTAGTTGATGTTGGTGAGAATGTGTGACGGGGAGGCTAGTCAGGTAGGGGATGTTGGGGAGAAAGTGTGACTGAGGCTAGTCAGGTAGGGGAAGTTGGGGAGAATGTGTGACAGTGAGGCTAGTCAGGTAGGGGATGTTGGGAAGAATGTGTGACAGTGAGGCTAGTCAGGTAGGGTATGTTGGGTAGAATGTGTGACAGTGAGGCTAGTCAGGTCAGGGATGTTGGTGAGAATGTGTGACAGTGAGGCTAGTCAGGTAGGGGATGTTGGTGAGAATGTGTGACAGTGAGGCTAGTCAGGTAGGGGATGTTGGTGAGAATGTGTGACAGTGAGGCAAGTCAGGTAGGGGATGTTGGTGAGAATGTGTGACAGTGAGGCTAGTCAGGTAGGGAATGCTGGGGAGAATGTGTGACAGTGAGGCTAGTCATGTAGGGGATGTTGGTAAAAATGTGTGACGGGGAGGCTAGTCAGGTAGGGGATGTTGGGGAGAATGTGTGACTGAGGCTAGTCAGGTAGCGGAAGTTGGGGAGAATGTGTGACAGTGAGGCTAGTCAGGTAGGGGATGTTAGGAAGAATGTGTGACTGAGGCTAGTCAGGTAGGGTATGTTGGGTAGAATGTGTGACAGTGAGGCTAGTCAGGTCGGGGATGTTGGCGAGAATGTGTGACAATGCGGCTAGTCAGGTAGGGGATGTTGGTGAGAATGTGTGACAGTGAGGCTAGTCAGGTAGGGGATATTGGGGAGAATGTGTGACAGTGAGGCTAGTCAGGTAGGGTATATTGGGGAGAATGTGTGACAGTGAGGCTAGTCAGGTAGGGGTTGTTGGTGAGAATGTGTGACAGAGAGGTTAGTCAGGTAGGGGATGTTGGGGAGAATGTGTGACAGTGAGGCTAGTCACGTAGGGGATGTTGGTGAGAATGTGTGACAGTGAGGCTTGTCAGGTAGGGGATGTTGGTGAGAATGTGTGACAGTGACGCTAGTCACATAGGGGATGTTGGTGAGAATGTGTGACAGTGAGGCTAGTCAGGTAGGGGATGTTGGGGAGAATGTATGACTGAGGCTAGTCAGGTAGGGGATGTTGGTGAGAATGTGTGACAGTGAGGCTAGTCAGGTAGGGGATGTTGGTGAGAATGTGTGACGGGGAGGCTAGTCAGGTAGGGTATGTTGGGGAGAATGTGTGACAGTGAGGCTAGTCAGGTGGGGGATGTTGGGGAGAATGTGTGACAGTGAGGCTAGTCAGGTAGGGGATGTTGGTGAGAATGTGTGACAGTGAGGTTAGTCAGGTAGGGGATGTTGGGGAGAATGTGTGACAGTGAGGCTAGTCACGTAGGGGATGTTGGTGAGAATATGTGACAGTGAGGCTAGTCAGGTAGGGGATGTTGGTGAGAACATGTAACAGTGAGGCTAGTCAGGTAGGGGATGTTGGGGAGAATGTGTGACAGTGAGGCTAGTCACGTAGGGGATGTTGGGGAGAATGTGTGACAGTTAGGCTAATCAGGTAGGGGATGTTGGGGAGAATGTGTGACAGTGAGGGTAGTCAGGTAGGGGATGTTGGTGAGAATGTGTGACAGTGAGGCAAGTCAGGTAGGGGATGTTGGTGAGAATGTGTGACAAGGAGGCTAGTCAGGTAGGGGATGTTGGTGAGAATGTGTGACAGTGAGGCTAGTCAGGTAGGGGATGTTGGGAAGAATGTGTGACAGTGAGGGTAGTCAGGTAGGGGATGTTGGTGAGAATGTGTGACAGTGAGGCTAGTCAGGTAGGGGATGTTGGTGAGAATGTGTGACAGTGAGGCTAGTCAGGTAGGGGATGTTGGTGAGAATGTGTAACAGTGAGGCTAGTCAGGTAGGGGATGTTGGGGAGAATGTGTGACAGTGAGGCTAGTCACGTAGGGGATGTTGGGGAGAATGTGTGACAGTTAGGCTAGTCAGGTAAGGGATGTTGGTGAGAATGTGTGACAGTGAGGCTAGTCAGGTAGGGGATGTTGGTGAGAATGTGTGACAGTGAGGCTAGTCAGGTAGGGGATGTTGGGGAGAATGTGTGACAGTGAGGCTAGTCAGGTAGGGGATGTTGGGAAGAATGTGTGCGAGTGAGGGTAGTCAGGTAGGGGATGTTGGTGAGAATGTGTGAGAGTGAGGCTACTCAGGTAGGGAAGGTTGGGGAGAATGTGTGACAGTGAGACTAGTCAGGTAGGGGATGTTGTTGAGAATGTGTGACGGGGAGGCTAGTCAGGTAGGGGATGTTGGGGAGAAGGTGTGACTGAGGCTATTCAGGTAGGGGAAGTTGGTGAGAATGTGTAACAGTGAGGCTTGTCAGGTAGGGGATGTTGGGGAGAATGTGTGACAGTGAGGCTAGTCATGTAGGGGATGTTGGGGAGAATGTGTGACAGTTAGGCTAATCAGGTAGGGGATGTTGGGGAGAATGTGTTACTGAGGCTAGTCAGGTAGGGGATGTTGGTGAGAATGTGTGACAGTGAGGCTAGTCAGGTAGGGGATGTTGGGGAGAATGTGTGACGGGGAGGCTAGTCAGGTAGGGGATGTTGGTGAGAATGTGTGACAGTGAGGCTAGTCAGGTAGGGGATGTTGGGAAGAATGTGTGACAGTGAGGGTAGTCAGGTAGGGGATGTTGGTGAGAATGTGTGACAGTGAGGCTAGTCAGGTAGGGGATGTTGGTGAGAATGTGTGACAGTGAGGCTAGTCAGGTAGGGGATGTTGGTGAGAATGTGTAACAGTGAGGCTAGTCAGGTCGGGGATGTTGGGGAGAATGTGTGACAGTGAGGCTAGTCACGTAGGGGATGTTGGGGAGAATGTGTGACAGTGAGGCTAGTCAGGTAAGGGATGTTGGGGGGAATGTGTGACTGAGGTTAGTCAGGTAGGGGATGTTGGTGAGAATGTGTGACAGTGAGGCTAGTCAGGTAGGGGATGTTGGTGAGAATGTGTGACGGGGAGGCTAGTCAGGTAGGGGATGTTGGTGAGAATGTGTGACAGTGAGGCTAGTCAGGTAGGGGATGTTGTGAAGAATGTGTGACAGTGAGGGTAGTCAGGTAGGGGATGTTGGTGAGAATGTGTGACAGTGAGGCTAGTCAGGTAGGGGATGTTGGTGAGAATGTGTGACAGTGAGGCTACTCAGGTAGGGAATGTTGGGGAGAATGTGTGACAGTGAGACTAGTCAGGTAGGGGATGTTGTTGAGAATGTGTGACGGGGAGGCTAGTCAGGTAGGGGATGTTGGGGAGAATGTGTGACTGAGGCTAGTCAAGTAGGGGAAGTTGGGGAGAATGTGTGACAGTGAGGCTAGTCAGGTAGGGGATGTTGGAAAGAATGTGTGACAGTGAGGCTAGCCAGGTAGGGTATGTTGGGTAGAATGTGTGACAGTGAGGCTAGTCAGGTCAGGGATGTCGGTGAGAATGTGTGACAGTGAGGCTAGTCAGGTAGGGGATGTTGGTGAGAATGTGTGACAGTGAGGCTAGTCAGGTAGGGGATGTTGTTGAGAATGTGTGACGGGGAGGCTAGTCAGGTAGGGGATGTTGGGGAGAAGGTGTGACTGAGGCTAGTCAGGTAGGGGAAGTTGGTGAGAATGTGTAACAGTGAGGCTAGTCAGGTAGGGGATGTTGGGGAGAATGTGTGACAGTGAGGCTAGTCATGTAGGGGATGTTGGGGAGAATGTGTGACAGTTAGGCTAATCAGGTAGGGGATGTTGGGGAGAATGTGTGACTGAGGCTAGTCAGGTAGGGGATGTTGGTGAGAATGTGTGACAGTGAGGCTAGTCAGGTAGGGGATGTTGGTGAGAATGTGTGACAGTGAGGCTAGTCAGGTAGGGGATGTTGGTGAGAATGTGTGACAGTGAGGCTAGTCAGGTAGGGGATGTTGGGAAGAATGTGTGACAGTGAGGGTAGTCAGGTAGGGGATGTTGGTGAGAATGTGTGACAGTGAGGCTAGTCAGGTAGGGGATGTTGGTGAGAATGTGTGACAGTGAGGCTAGTCAGGTAGGGGATGTTGGTGAGAATGTGTAACAGTGAGGCTAGTCAGGTAGGGGATGTTGGGGAGAATGTGTGACAGTGAGGCTAGTCACGTAGGGGATGTTGGGGAGAATGTGTGACAGTTAGGCTAGTCAGGTAAGGGATGTTGGTGAGAATGTGTGACAGTGAGGCTAGTCAGGTAGGGGATGTTGGTGAGAATGTGTGACAGTGAGGCTAGTCAGGTAGGGGATGTTGGGGAGAATGTGTGACAGTGAGGCTAGTCAGGTAGGGGATGTTGGGAAGAATGTGTGACAGTGAGGGTAGTCAGGTACGGGATGTTGGTGAGAATGTGTGAGAGTGAGGCTACTCAGGTAGGGAATGTTGGGGAGAATGTGTGACAGTGAGACTAGTCAGGTAGGGGATGTTGTTGAGAATGTGTGACGGGGAGGCTAGTCAGGTAGGGGATGTTGGGGAGAAGGTGTGACTGAGGCTATTCAGGTAGGGGAAGTTGGTGAGAATGTGTAACAGTGAGGCTAGTCAGGTAGGGGATGTTGGGGAGAATGTGTGACAGTGAGGCTAGTCAGGTAGGGGATGTTGGGAAGAATGTGTGACAGTGAGGGTAGTCAGGTAGGGGATGTTGGTGAGAATGTGTGACAGTGAGGCTAGTCAGGTAGGGGATGTTGGTGAGAATGTGTGACAGTGAGGCTAGTCACGTAGGGGATGTTGGTGAGAATGTGTAACAGTGAGGCTAGTCAGGTCGGGGATGTTGGGGAGAATGTGTGACAGTGAGGCTAGTCACGTAGGGGATGTTGGGGAGAATGTGTGACAGTGAGGCTAGTCAGGTAAGGGATGTTGGGGGGAATGTGTGACTGAGGTTAGTCAGGTAGGGGATGTTGGTGAGAATGTGTGACAGTGAGGCTAGTCAGGTAAGGGATGTTGGGGGGAATGTGTGACTGAGGTTAGTCAGGTAGGGGAAGTTGGGGAGAATGTGTGACAGTGAGGCTAGTCAGGTAGGGGATGTTGGGAAGAATGTGTGACAGTGAGGCTAGTCAGGTAGGGTATGTTGGGTAGAATGTGTGACAGTGAGGCTAGTCAGGTCAGGGATGTCGGTGAGAATATGTGACAGTGAGGCTAGTCAGGTAGGGGATGTTGGTGAGAATGTGTGACAGTGAGGCTAGTCAGGTAGGGGATGTTGTTGAGAATGTGTGACGGGGAGGCTAGTCAGGTAGGGGATGTTGGGGAGAAGGTGTGACTGAGGCTAGTCAGGTAGGGGAAGTTGGTGAGAATGTGTAACAGTGAGGCTAGTCAGGTAGGGGATGTTGGGGAGAATGTGTGACAGTGAGGCTAGTCATGTAGGGGATGTTGGGGAGAATGTGTGACAGTTAGGCTAATCAGGTAGGGGATGTTGGGGAGAATGTGTGACTGAGGCTAGTCAGGAAGGGGATGTTGGTGAGAATGTGTGACAGTGAGACTAGTCAGGTAGGGGATGTTGGTGAGAATGTGTGACAGTGAGGCTAGTCAGGTAGGGGATGTTGGTGAGAATGTGTGACAGTGAGGCTAGTCAGGTAGGGGATGTTGGGGAGAATGTGTGACAGTGAGGCTAGTCACGTAGGGGATGTTGGGGAGAATGTGTGACAGTTAGGCTAGTCAGGTAAGGGATGTTGGTGAGAATGTGTGACAGTGAGGCTAGTCAGGTAGGGGATGTTGGTGAGAATGTGTGACAGTGAGGCTAGTCAGGTAGGGGATGTTGGGGAGAATGTGTGACAGTAAGGCTAGTCAGGTAGGGGATGTTGGGAAGAATGTGTGACAGTGAGGGTAGTCAGGTAGGGGATGTTGGTGAGAATGTGTGAGAGTGAAGCTACTCAGGTAGGGAATGTTGGGGAGAATGTGTGACAGTGAGACTAGTCAGGTAGGGGATGTTGTTGAGAATGTGTGACGGGGGGGCTAGTCAGGTAGGGGATGTTGGGGAGAAGCTGTGACTGAGGCTATTCAGGTAGGGGAAGTTGGTGAGAATGTGTAACAGTGAGGCTAGTCAGGTAGGGGATGTTGGGGAGAATGTGTGACAGTGAGGCTAGTCATGTAGGGGATGTTGGGGAGAATGTGTGACAGTTAGGCTAATCAGGTAGGGGATGTTGGGGAGAATGTGTGACTGAGGCTAGTCAGGTAGGGGATGTTGGTGAGAATGTGTGACAGTGAGGCTAGTCAGGTAGGGGATGTTGGGGAGAATGTGTGACGGGGAGGCTAGTCAGGTAGGGGATGTTGGTGAGAATGTGTGACAGTGAGGCTAGTCAGGTAGGGGATGTTGGGAAGAATGTGTGACAGTGAGGGTAGTCAGGTAGGGGATGTTGGTGAGAATGTGTGACAGTGAGGCTAGTCAGGTAGGGGATGTTGGTGAGAATGTGTGACAGTGAGGCTAGTCAGGTAGGGGATGTTGGTGAGAATGTGTAACAGTGAGGCTAGTCAGGTCGGGGATGTTGGGGAGAATGTGTGACAGTGAGGCTAGTCACGTAGGGGATGTTGGGGAGAATGTGTGACAGTGAGGCTAGTCAGGTAAGGGATGTTGGGGGGAATGTGTGACTGAGGTTAGTCAGGTAGGGGATGTTGGTGAGAATGTGTGACAGTGAGGCTAGTCAGGTAGGGGATGTTGGTGAGAATGTGTGACGGGGAGGCTAGTCAGGTAGGGGATGTTGGGGAGAATGTGTGACAGTGAGGCTAGTCAGGTAGGGGATGTTGTGAAGAATGTGTGACAGTGAGGGTAGTCAGGTAGGGGATGTTGGTGAGAATGTGTGACAGTGAGGCTAGTCAGGTAGGGGATGTTGGTGAGAATGTGTGACAGTGAGGCTACTCAGGTAGGGAATGTTGGGGAGAATGTGTGACAGTGAGACTAGTCAGGTAGGGGATGTTGTTGAGAATGTGTGACGGGGAGGCTAGTCAGGTAGGGGATGTTGGGGAGAATGTGTGACTGAGGCTAGTCAAGTAGGGGAAGTTGGGGAGAATGTGTGACAGTGAGGCTAGTCAGGTAGGGGATGTTGGAAAGAATGTGTGACAGTGAGGCCAGCCAGGTAGGGTATGTTGGGTAGAATGTGTGACAGTGAGGCTAGTCAGGTCAGGGATGTCGGTGAGAATGTGTGACAGTGAGGCTAGTCAGGTAGGGGATGTTGGTGAGAATGTGTGACAGTGAGGCTAGTCAGGTAGGGGATGTTGTTGAGAATGTGTGACGGGGAGGCTAGTCAGGTAGGGGATGTTGGGGAGAAGGTGTGACTGAGGCTAGTCAGGTAGGGGAAGTTGGTGAGAATGTGTAACAGTGAGGCTAGTCAGGTAGGGGATGTTGGGGAGAATGTGTGACAGTGAGGCTAGTCATGTAGGGGATGTTGGGGAGAATGTGTGACAGTTAGGCTAATCAGGTAGGGGATGTTGGGGAGAATGTGTGACTGAGGCTAGTCAGGTAGGGGATGTTGGTGAGAATGTGTGACAGTGAGGCTAGTCAGGTAGGGGATGTTGGTGAGAATGTGTGACAGTGAGGCTAGTCAGGTAGGGGATGTTGGTGAGAATGTGTGACAGTGAGGGTAGTCAGGTAGGGGATGTTGGTGAGAATGTGTGACAGTGAGGCTAGTCAGGTAGGGGATGTTGGTGAGAATGTGTGACAGTGAGGCTAGTCAGGTAGGGGATGTTGGTGAGAATGTGTAACAGTGAGGCTAGTCAGGTCGGGGATGTTGGGGAGAATGTGTGACAGTGAGGCTAGTCACGTAGGGGATGTTGGGGAGAATGTGTGACAGTGAGGCTAGTCAGGTAAGGGATGTTGGGGGGAATGTGTGACTGAGGTTAGTCAGGTAGGGGATGTTGGTGAGAATGTGTGACAGTGAGGCTAGTCAGGTAGGGGATGTTGGTGAGAATGTGTGACGGGGAGGCTAGTCAGGTAGGGGATGTTGGGGAGAATGTGTGACAGTGAGGCTAGTCAGGTAGGGGATGTTGTGAAGAATGTGTGACAGTGAGGGTAGTCAGGTAGGGGATGTTGGTGAGAATGTGTGACAGTGAGGCTAGTCAGGTAGGGGATGTTGGTGAGAATGTGTGACAGTGAGGCTACTCAGGTAGGGAATGTTGGGGAGAATGTGTGACAGTGAGACTAGTCAGGTAGGGGATGTTGTTGAGAATGTGTGACGGGGAGGCTAGTCAGGTAGGGGATGTTGGGGAGAATGTGTGACTGAGGCTAGTCAAGTAGGGGAAGTTGGGGAGAATGTGTGACAGTGAGGCTAGTCAGGTAGGGGATGTTGGAAAGAATGTGTGACAGTGAGGCCAGCCAGGTAGGGTATGTTGGGTAGAATGTGTGACAGTGAGGCTAGTCAGGTCAGGGATGTCGGTGAGAATGTGTGACAGTGAGGCTAGTCAGGTAGGGGATGTTGGTGAGAATGTGTGACAGTGAGGCTAGTCAGGTAGGGGATGTTGTTGAGAATGTGTGACGGGGAGGCTAGTCAGGTAGGGGATGTTGGGGAGAAGGTGTGACTGAGGCTAGTCAGGTAGGGGAAGTTGGTGAGAATGTGTAACAGTGAGGCTAGTCAGGTAGGGGATGTTGGGGAGAATGTGTGACAGTGAGGCTAGTCATGTAGGGGATGTTGGGGAGAATGTGTGACAGTTAGGCTAATCAGGTAGGGGATGTTGGGGAGAATGTGTGACTGAGGCTAGTCAGGTAGGGGATGTTGGTGAGAATGTGTGACAGTGAGGCTAGTCAGGTAGGGGATGTTGGTGAGAATGTGTGACAGTGAGGCTAGTCAGGTAGGGGATGTTGGTGAGAATGTGTGACAGTGAGGCTAGTCAGGTAGGGGATGTTGGGAAGAATGTGTGACAGTGAGGGTAGTCAGGTAGGGGATGTTGGTGAGAATGTGTGACAGTGAGGCTAGTCAGGTAGGGGATGTTGGTGAGAATGTGTGACAGTGAGGCTAGTCAGGTAGGGGATGTTCGTGAGAATGTGTAACAGTGAGGCTAGTCAGGTCGGGGATGTTGGGGAGAATGTGTGACAGTGAGGCTAGTCACGTAGGGGATGTTGGGGAGAATGTGTGACAGTTAGGCTAGTCAGGTAAGGGATGTTGGGGGGAATGTGTGACTGAGGTTAGTCAGATAGGGGATGTTGGTGAGAATGTGTGACAGTGAGGCTAGTCAGGTAGGGGATGTTGGTGAGAATGTGTGACGGGGAGGCTAGTCAGGTAGGGGATGTTGGGGAGAATGTGTGACAGTGAGGCTAGTCAGGTAGGGGATGTTGGGAAGAATGTGTGACAGTGAGGGTAGTCAGGTAGGGGATGTTGGTGAGAATGTGTGACAGTGAGGCTAGTCAGGTAGGGGATGTTGGTGAGAATGTGTGACAGTGAGGCTTCTCAGGTTGGGAATGTTGGGGAGAATGTGTGACAGTGAGACTAGTCAGGTAGGGGATGTTGTTGAGAATGTGTGACGGGGAGGCTAGTCAGGTAGGGGATGTTGGGAAGAATGTGTGACTGAGGCTAGTCAGGTAGGGGAAGTTGGGGAGAATGTGTTACAGTGAGGCTAGTCAGGTAGGGGATGTTGGGAAGAATGTGTGACAGTGAGGCTAGCCAGGTAGAGTATGTTGGGTAGAATGTGTGACAGTGAGGCTAGTCAGGTCAGGGATGTCGGTGAGAATGTGTGACAGTGAGGCTAGACAGGTAGGGGATGTTGGTGAGAATGTGTGACAGTGAGGCTAGTCAGGTAGTGGATGTTGGTGAGAATGTGTGACAGTGAGGCTAGCCAGGTAGGGGATGTTGGTGAGAATGTGTGACAGTGAGGCTAGTCAGGTAGGGGATGTTGGTGAGAATGTGTGACAGTGAGGCTAGTCAGGTAGGGGATGTTGGTGAGAATGTGGGACAGTGAGGCTAGTCAGGTAGGGGATGTTGGGAAGAATGTGTAACAGTGAGGGTAGCCAGGTAGGGGATGTTGGTGAGAATGTGTGACAGTGAGGCAAGTCTGGTTTGGGATGTTGGGGAGAATGTGTGACGGTGAGGCTAGTCAGGTAGGGGATGTTGGTGAGAATGTGTGACGGGGAGGCTAGTCAGGTAGGGGATGTTGGTGAGAATGTGTGACAGTGAGGCTAGTCAGGTAGGGGATGTTGGGAAGAATGTGTGACAGTGAGGGTAGCCAGGTAGGGGATGTTGGTGAGAATGTGTGACAGTGAGGCTAGTCAGGTAGGGGATGTTGGTGAGAATGTGTGACAGTGAGGCTAGTCAGGTAGGGGATATTGGTGAGAATGTGTAACAGTGAGGCTAGTCAGGTAGGGGATGTTGGGGAGAATGTGTGACAGTGAGGCTAGTCACGTAGGGGATGTTGGGGAGAATGTGTGACAGTTAGGCTAGTCAGGTAAGGGATGTTGGGGGGAATGTGTGACTGAGGTTAGTCAGGTAGGGGATGTTGGTGAGAATGTGTGACAGTGAGGCTAGTCAGGTAGGGGATGTTGGTGAGAATGTGTGACGGGGAAGCTAGTCAGGTAGGGGATGTTGGGGAGAATGTGTGACAGTGAGGCTAGTCAGGTAGGGGATGTTGGGAAGAATGTGTGACAGTGAGGGTAGTCAGGTAGGGGATGTTGATGAGAATGTGTGACAGTGAGGCTAGTCAGGTAGGGGATGTTGGTGAGAATGTGTGACAGTGAGGCTACTCAGGTAGGGAATGGTGGGGAGAATGTGTGACAGTGAGACTAGTCAGGTAGGGGATGTTGTTGAGAATGTGTGACGGGGAGGCTAGTCAGGTAGGGGATGTTGGGGAGAATGTGTGACTGAGGCTAGTCAGGTAGGGGAAGTTGAGGAGAATGTGTAACAGTGAGGCTAGTCAGGTAGGGGATGTTGGGAAGAATGTGTGACAGTGAGGCTAGCCAGGTAGGGTATGTTGGGTAGAATGTGTGACAGTGAGGCTAGTCAGGTCAGGGATGTCGGTGAGAATGTGTGACAGTGAGGCTAGTCAGGTAGGGGATGTTGGTGAGAATGTGTAACAGTGAGGCTAGTCAGGTAGGGGATGTTGGTGAGAATGTGTGACAGTGAGGCTAGTCAGGTAGGGGATGTTGGTGAGAATGTGTGACGGGGAGGCTAGTGAGGTAGGGGTTGTTGGTGAGAATGTGTGACAGTGAGGCTAGTCAGGTAGGGGATGTTGGGGAGAATGCGTGATGGTGAGGCTAGTCAGGTAGGGGATGTTGGTGAGAATGTGTGACGGGGAGGCAAGTCAGATAGGGGATGTTGGTGAGAATGTGTGACAGTGAGGCTAGTCAGGTAGGGGATGTTGGGAAGAATGTGTGACAGTGAGGGTAGCCAGGTAGGGGATGTTGGTGAGAATGTGTGACAGTGAGGCTAGTCAGGTAGGGGATGTTGGGGAGAATGTGTGACGGTGAGGCTAGTCAGGTAAGGGAAGTTGGTGAGAATGTGTGACGGGGAGGCTAGTCAGGTAGGGGATGTTGGTGAGAATGTGTGTTAGTGAGGCTAGTCAGGTAGGGGATGTTGGGAAGCATGTGTGACAGTGAGGGTAGCCAGGTAGGGGATGTTGGTGAGAATGTGTGACAGTGAGGCTAGTCAGGTCAGGGGTGTTGGTGAGAATGTGTGACAGTGAGGCTAGTCAGGTAGGGGATGTTGGGAAGAATGTGTGACAGTGAGGCTAGTCAGGTAGGGGATGTTGGGAAGAATGTGTGACAGTGAGGGTAGTCAGGTAGGGGATGTTGGTGAGAATGTGTGACAGTGAGGCTAGTCAGGTAGGGGATGTTGGGGAGAATGTGTGACAGTGAGGCTAGTCACGTAGGGGATGTTGGGGAGAATGTGTGACAGTTAGGCTAGTCAGGTAGGGGATGTTGGGGAGAATGTGTGACTGAGGTTAGTCAGGTAGGGGATGTTGGTGAGAATGTGTGACAGTGAGGCTAGTCAGGTAGGGGATGTTGGTGAGAATGTGTGACGGGGAGGCTAGTCAGGTAGGGGATGTTGGGGAGAATGTGTGACAGTGAGGCTAGTCAGGTAGGGGATGTTGGGAAGAATGTGTGACAGTGAGGGTAGTCAGGTAGGGGATGTTGGTGAGAATGTGTGACAGTGAGGCTAATCAGGTAGGGGATGTTGGTGAGAATGTGTGACAGTGAGGCTACTCAGGTAGGGAATGTTGGGGAGAATGTGTGATGGTGAGGCTAGTCAGGTAGGGGATGTTGGTGAGAATGTGTGACGGGGAGGCTAGTCAGATAGGGGATGTTGGTGAGAATGTGTGACAGTGAGGCTAGTCAGGTAGGGGATGTTGGGAGGAATGTGTGACAGTGAGGGTTGCCAGGTAGGGGATGTTGGTGAGAATATGTGACAGTGAGGCTAGTCAGGTAGGGGATGTTGGTGAGAATGTGTGACAGTGAGGCTAGTCAGGTAGGGGATGTTGGGAAGAATGTGTGACAGTGAGGCTAGTCAGGTAGGGGATGTTGGGAAGAATGTGTGACAGTGAGGGTATCCAGGTAGGGGATGTTGGTGAGAATGTGTGACAGTGAGGCTAGTCAGGTTGGGGATGTTGGGGAGAATGTGTGACAGTGAGGCTAGTCACGTAGGGGATGTTGGGGAGAATGTGTGACAGTTAGGCTAGTCAGGTAAGGGATGTTGGGGAGAATGTGTGACTGAGGTTAGTCAGGTAGGGGATGTTGGTGAGAATGTGTGACAGTGAGGCTAGTCAGGTAGGGGATGTTGGTGAGAATGTGTGACGGGGAGGCTAGTCAGGTAGGGGATGTTGGGGAGAATGTGTGACAGTGAGGCTAGTCAGGTAGTGGATGTTGGGAAGAATGTGTGACAGTGAGGGTAGTCAGGTAGGGGATGTTGGTGAGAATGTGTGACAGTGAGGCTAGTCAGGTAGGGGATGTTGGTGAGAATGTGTGACAGTGAGGCTACTCAGGTAGGGAATGTTGGGGAGAATGTGTGACAGTGAGACTAGTCAGGTAGGGGATGTTGTTGAGAATGTGTGACGGGGAGGCTAGTCAGGTAGGGGATGTTGGGGAGAATGTGTGACTGAGGCTAGTCAGGTAGGGGAAGTTGGGGAGAATGTGTGACAGTGAGGCTAGTCAGGTAGGGGATGTTGGGAAGAATGTGTGACAGTGAGGCTAGCCAGGTAGGGTAAGTTGGGTAGAATGTGTGACAGTGAGGCTAGTCAGGTCAGGAATGTCGGTGAGAATGTGTGACAGTGAGGCTAGTCAGGTAGGGGATGTTGGTGAGAATGTGTGACAGTGAGGCTAGTCAGGTAGGGGATGTTGGTGAGAATGTGTGACAGTGAGGCTAGTCAGGTAGGGGATGTTGGTGAGAATGTGTGACGGGGAGGCTAGTCAGGTAGGGGATGTTGGTGAGAATGTGTGACAGTGAGACTAGTCAGGTAGGGGATGTTGGGGAGAATGTGTGACGGTGAGGCTAGTCAGGTAGGGGATGTTGGTGAGAATGTGTGACGGGGAGGCTAGTCAGATAGGGGATATTGGTGAGAATGTGTGACAGTGAGGCTAGTCAGGTAGGGGATGTTGGGAAGAATGTGTGACAGTGAGGGTAGCCAGGTAGGGGATGTTGGTGAGAATGTGTGACAGTGAGGCTAGTCAGGTAGGGGATGTTGGGGAGAATGTGTGACGGTGAGACTAGTCAGGTAGGGGATGTTGGTGAGAATGTGTGACGGGGAGGCTAGTCAGGTAGGGGATGTTGGTGAGAATGTGTGACAGTGAGGCTAGTCAGGAAGGTGATGTTGGGAAGAATGTGTGACAGTGAGGGTAGTCAGGTAGGGGATGTTGGTGAGAATGTGTGACAGTGAGGCTAGTCAGGTAAGGGATGTTGGTGAGAATGTGTGACAGTGAGGCTAGTCAGGTAGGGGATCTTGGGAAGAATGTGTGACAGTGAGGCTAGTCAGGTAGGGGATGTTGGGAAGAATGTGTGACAGTGAGGGTAGCCAGGTAGGGGATGTTGGTGAGAATATGTGACAGTGAGGCTAGTCAGGTAGGGGATGTTGGGGAGAATGTGTGATGGTGAGGCTAGTCAGGTAGGGGAAGTTGGTGAGAATGTGTAACAGTGAGGCTAGTCAGGTAGGGGATGTTGGGGAGAATGTGTGACAGTGAGGCTAGTCATGTAGGGGATGTTGGGGAGAATGTGTGACAGTTAGGCTAATCAGGTAGGGGATGTTGGGGAGAATGTGTGACTGAGGCTAGTCAGGTAGGGGATGTTGGTGAGAATGTGTGACAGTGAGGCTAGTCAGGTAGGGGATGTTGGTGAGAATGTGTGACAGTGAGGCTAGTCAGGTAGGGGATGTTGGTGAGAATGTGTGACAGTGAGGCTAGTCAGGTAGGGGATGTTGGGAAGAATGTGTGACAGTGAGGGTAGTCAGGTAGGGGATGTTGGTGAGAATGTGTGACAGTGAGGCTAGTCAGGTAGGGGATGTTGGTGAGAATGTGTGACAGTGAGGCTAGTCAGGTAGGGGATGTTCGTGAGAATGTGCAACAGTGAGGCTAGTCAGGTCGGGGATGTTGGGGAGAATGTGTGACAGTGAGGCTAGTCACGTAGGGGATGTTGGGGAGAATGTGTGACAGTTAGGCTAGTCAGGTAAGGGATGTTGGGGGGAATGTGTGACTGAGGTTAGTCAGATAGGGGATGTTGGTGAGAATGTGTGACAGTGAGGCTAGTCAGGTAGGGGATGTTGGTGAGAATGTGTGACGGGGAGGCTAGTCAGGTAGGGGATGTTGGGGAGAATGTGTGACAGTGAGGCTAGTCAGGTAGGGGATGTTGGGAAGAATGTGTGACAGTGAGGGTAGTCAGGTAGGGGATGTTGGTGAGAATGTGTGACAGTGAGGCTAGTCAGGTAGGGGATGTTGGTGAGAATGTGTGACAGTGAGGCTTCTCAGGTTGGGAATGTTGGGGAGAATGTGTGACAGTGAGACTAGTCAGGTAGGGGATGTTGTTGAGAATGTGTGACGGGGAGGCTAGTCAGGTAGGGGATGTTGGGAAGAATGTGTGACTGAGGCTAGTCAGGTAGGGGAAGTTGGGGAGAATGTGTTACAGTGAGGCTAGTCAGGTAGGGGATGTTGGGAAGAATGTGTGACAGTGAGGCTAGCCAGGTAGAGTATGTTGGGTAGAATGTGTGACAGTGAGGCTAGTCAGGTCAGGGATGTCGGTGAGAATGTGTGACAGTGAGGCTAGACAGGTAGGGGATGTTGGTGAGAATGTGTGACAGTGAGGCTAGTCAGGTAGGGGATGTTGGTGAGAATGTGTGACAGTGAGGCTAGCCAGGTAGGGGATGTTGGTGAGAATGTGTGACAGTGAGGCTAGTCAGGTAGGGGATGTTGGTGAGAATGTGTGACAGTGAGGCTAGTCAGGTAGGGGATGTTGGTGAGAATGTGGGACAGTGAGGCTAGTCAGGTAGGGGATGTTGGGAAGAATGTGTAACAGTGAGGGTAGCCAGGTAGGGGATGTTGGTGAGAATGTGTGACAGTGAGGCAAGTCTGGTTTGGGATGTTGGGGAGAATGTGTGACGGTGAGGCTAGTCAGGTAGGGGATGTTGGTGAGAATGTGTGACGGGGAGGCTAGTCAGGTAGGGGATGTTGGTGAGAATGTGTGACAGTGAGGCTAGTCAGGTAGGGGATGTTGGGAAGAATGTGTGACAGTGAGGGTAGCCAGGTAGGGGATGTTGGTGAGAATGTGTGACAGTGAGGCTAGTCAGGTAGGGGATGTTGGTGAGAATGTGTGACAGTGAGGCTAGTCAGGTAGGGGATATTGGTGAGAATGTGTAACAGTGAGGCTAGTCAGGTAGGGGATGTTGGGGAGAATGTGTGACAGTGAGGCTAGTCACGTAGGGGATGTTGGGGAGAATGTGTGACAGTTAGGCTAGTCAGGTAAGGGATGTTGGGGGGAATGTGTGACTGAGGTTAGTCAGGTAGGGGATGTTGGTGAGAATGTGTGACAGTGAGGCTAGTCAGGTAGGGGATGTTGGTGAGAATGTGTGACGGGGAAGCTAGTCAGGTAGGGGATGTTGGGGAGAATGTGTGACAGTGAGGCTAGTCAGGTAGGGGATGTTGGGAAGAATGTGTGACAGTGAGGGTAGTCAGGTAGGGGATGTTGATGAGAATGTGTGACAGTGAGGCTAGTCAGGTAGGGGATGTTGGTGAGAATGTGTGACAGTGAGGCTACTCAGGTAGGGAATGGTGGGGAGAATGTGTGACAGTGAGACTAGTCAGGTAGGGGATGTTGTTGAGAATGTGTGACGGGGAGGCTAGTCAGGTAGGGGATGTTGGGGAGAATGTGTGACTGAGGCTAGTCAGGTAGGGGAAGTTGAGGAGAATGTGTAACAGTGAGGCTAGTCAGGTAGGGGATGTTGGGAAGAATGTGTGACAGTGAGGCTAGCCAGGTAGGGTATGTTGGGTAGAATGTGTGACAGTGAGGCTAGTCAGGTCAGGGATGTCGGTGAGAATGTGTGACAGTGAGGCTAGTCAGGTAGGGGATGTTGGTGAGAATGTGTAACAGTGAGGCTAGTCAGGTAGGGGATGTTGGTGAGAATGTGTGACAGTGAGGCTAGTCAGGTAGGGGATGTTGGTGAGAATGTGTGACGGGGAGGCTAGTGAGGTAGGGGTTGTTGGTGAGAATGTGTGACAGTGAGGCTAGTCAGGTAGGGGATGTTGGGGAGAATGCGTGATGGTGAGGCTAGTCAGGTAGGGGATGTTGGTGAGAATGTGTGACGGGGAGGCAAGTCAGATAGGGGATGTTGGTGAGAATGTGTGACAGTGAGGCTAGTCAGGTAGGGGATGTTGGGAAGAATGTGTGACAGTGAGGGTAGCCAGGTAGGGGATGTTGGTGAGAATGTGTGACAGTGAGGCTAGTCAGGTAGGGGATGTTGGGGAGAATGTGTGACGGTGAGGCTAGTCAGGTAAGGGAAGTTGGTGAGAATGTGTGACGGGGAGGCTAGTCAGGTAGGGGATGTTGGTGAGAATGTGTGTTAGTGAGGCTAGTCAGGTAGGGGATGTTGGGAAGAATGTGTGACAGTGAGGGTAGCCAGGTAGGGGATGTTGGTGAGAATGTGTGACAGTGAGGCTAGTCAGGTCAGGGGTGTTGGTGAGAATGTGTGACAGTGAGGCTAGTCAGGTAGGGGATGTTGGGAAGAATGTGTGACAGTGAGGCTAGTCAGGTAGGGGATGTTGGGAAGAATGTGTGACAGTGAGGGTAGTCAGGTAGGGGATGTTGGTGAGAATGTGTGACAGTGAGGCTAGTCAGGTAGGGGATGTTGGGGAGAATGTGTGACAGTGAGGCTAGTCACGTAGGGGATGTTGGGGAGAATGTGTGACAGTTAGGCTAGTCAGGTAGGGGATGTTGGGGAGAATGTGTGACTGAGGTTAGTCAGGTAGGGGATGTTGGTGAGAATGTGTGACAGTGAGGCTAGTCAGGTAGGGGATGTTGGTGAGAATGTGTGACGGGGAGGCTAGTCAGGTAGGGGATGTTGGGGAGAATGTGTGACAGTGAGGCTAGTCAGGTAGGGGATGTTGGGAAGAATGTGTGACAGTGAGGGTAGTCAGGTAGGGGATGTTGGTGAGAATGTGTGACAGTGAGGCTAATCAGGTAGGGGATGTTGGTGAGAATGTGTGACAGTGAGGCTACTCAGGTAGGGAATGTTGGGGAGAATGTGTGATGGTGAGGCTAGTCAGGTAGGGGATGTTGGTGAGAATGTGTGACGGGGAGGCTAGTCAGATAGGGGATGTTGGTGAGAATGTGTGACAGTGAGGCTAGTCAGGTAGGGGATGTTGGGAGGAATGTGTGACAGTGAGGGTTGCCAGGTAGGGGATGTTGGTGAGAATATGTGACAGTGAGGCTAGTCAGGTAGGGGATGTTGGTGAGAATGTGTGACAGTGAGGCTAGTCAGGTAGGGGATGTTGGGAAGAATGTGTGACAGTGAGGCTAGTCAGGTAGGGGATGTTGGGAAGAATGTGTGACAGTGAGGGTATCCAGGTAGGGGATGTTGGTGAGAATGTGTGACAGTGAGGCTAGTCAGGTAGGGGATGTTGGGGAGAATGTGTGACAGTGAGGCTAGTCACGTAGGGGATGTAGGGGAGAATGTGTGACAGTTAGGCTAGTCAGGTAAGGGATGTTGGGGAGAATGTGTGACTGAGGTTAGTCAGGTAGGGGATGTTGGTGAGAATGTGTGACAGTGAGGCTAGTCAGGTAGGGGATGTTGGTGAGAATGTGTGACGGGGAGGCTAGTCAGGTAGGGGATGTTGGGGAGAATGTGTGACAGTGAGGCTAGTCAGGTAGTGGATGTTGGGAAGAATGTGTGACAGTGAGGGTAGTCAGGTAGGGGATGTTGGTGAGAATGTGTGACAGTGAGGCTAGTCAGGTAGGGGATGTTGGTGAGAATGTGTGACAGTGAGGCTACTCAGGTAGGGAATGTTGGGGAGAATGTGTGACAGTGAGACTAGTCAGGTAGGGGATGTTGTTGAGAATGTGTGACGGGGAGGCTAGTCAGGTAGGGGATGTTGGGGAGAATGTGTGACTGAGGCTAGTCAGGTAGGGGAAGTTGGGGAGAATGTGTGACAGTGAGGCTAGTCAGGTAGGGGATGTTGGGAAGAATGTGTGACAGTGAGGCTAGCCAGGTAGGGTAAGTTGGGTAGAATGTGTGACAGTGAGGCTAGTCAGGTCAGGAATGTCGGTGAGAATGTGTGACAGTGAGGCTAGTCAGGTAGGGGATGTTGGTGAGAATGTGTGACAGTGAGGCTAGTCAGGTAGGGGATGTTGGTGAGAATGTGTGACAGTGAGGCTAGTCAGGTAGGGGATGTTGGTGAGAATGTGTGACGGGGAGGCTAGTCAGGTAGGGGATGTTGGTGAGAATGTGTGACAGTGAGGCTAGTCAGGTAGGGGATGTTGGGGAGAATGTGTGACGGTGAGGCTAGTCAGGTAGGGGATGTTGGTGAGAATGTGTGACGGGGAGGCTAGTCAGATAGGGGATATTGGTGAGAATGTGTGACAGTGAGGCTAGTCAGGTAGGGGATGTTGGGAAGAATGTGTGACAGTGAGGGTAGCCAGGTAGGGGATGTTGGTGAGAATGTGTGACAGTGAGGCTAGTCAGGTAGGGGATGTTGGGGAGAATGTGTGACGGTGAGACTAGTCAGGTAGGGGATGTTGGTGAGAATGTGTGACGGGGAGGCTAGTCAGGTAGGGGATGTTGGTGAGAATGTGTGACAGTGAGGCTAGTCAGGAAGGTGATGTTGGGAAGAATGTGTGACAGTGAGGGTAGTCAGGTAGGGGATGTTGGTGAGATTGTGTGACAGTGAGGCTAGTCAGGTAAGGGATGTTGGTGAGAATGTGTGACAGTGAGGCTAGTCAGGTAGGGGATGTTGGGAAGAATGTGTGACAGTGAGGCTAGTCAGGTAGGGGATGTTGGGAAGAATGTGTGACAGTGAGGGTAGCCAGGTAGGGGATGTTGGTGAGAATATGTGACAGTGAGGCTAGTCAGGTAGGGGATGTTGGGGAGAATGTGTGACGGTGAGGCTAGTCAGGTAGGGGATGTTGGTGAGAATGTGTGACAGTGAGGCTAGTCACGTAGGGGATGTTGGGGAGAATGTGTGACAGTTAGGCTAATCAGGTAGGGGATGTTGGGGAGAATGTGTGACTGAGGCTAGTCAGGTAGGGGATGTTGGTGAGAATGTGTGACAGTGAGGCTAGTCAGGTAGGGGATATTGGTGAGAATGTGTGACGGGGAGGCTAGTCAGGTAGGGGATGTTGGTGAGAATGTGTGACAGTGAGGGTAGTCAGGTAGGGGATGTTGGGAAGACTGTGTGACAGTGAGGGTAGTCAGGTAGGGGATGTTGGTGAGAATGTGTGACAGTGAGGCTAGTCAGGTAGGGGATGTTGGTGAGAATGTGTGACAGTGAGGCTAGTCAGGTAGGGGATGTTGGTGAGAATGTGTAACAGTGAGGCTAGTCAGGTAGGGGATGTTGGGGAGAATGTGTGACAGTTAGGCTAGTCAGGTAAGGGATGTTGGGGAGAATGTGTGACTGAGGTTAGTCAGGTAGGGGTTGTTGGTGAGAATGTGTGACAGTGAGGTTAGTCAGGTAGGGGATGTTTGGGAGAATGTGTGACAGTGAGGCTAGTCACGTAGGGGATGTTGGTGAGAATGTGTGACAGTGAGGCTTGTCAGGTAGGGGATGATGGTGAGAATGTGTGACAGTGAGGCTAGTCACATAGGGGATGTTGGTGAGAATGTGTGACAGTGAGGCTAGTCAGGTAGGGGATGTTGGGGAGAATGTGTGACAGTGAGTCTAGTCAGGTAGGGGATGTTGGGGAGAATGTGTGACAGTGAGGCTAGTCAGGTAGGGGATTTTCGGGAGAATGTGTGACGGGGAGGCTAGTCAGGTAGGGGATGTTGGTGAGAATGTGTGACAGTGAGGCTAGTCAGGTAGGGGATGTTGGTGAGAATGTGTGACAGTGATGCTAGTCAGGTAGGGGATGTTGGGGAGAATGTGTGACAGTGAGGCTAGTCAGGTAGGGGATGTTGGTGAGAATGTGTGACAATGACGCTAGTCAGGTAGGGGATTTTGGGAAGAATGTGTGACAGTGAGGGTAGTCAGGTAGGGGATGTTGGTGAGAATGTGTGTGACAGTGAGGCTAGTCAGGTAGGGGATGTTGGTGAGAATGTGTGACAGTGATGCTACTCAGGTAGGGAATGTTGGGGAGAATGTGTGACAGTGAGACTAGTCAGGTAGGGGATGTTGGTGAGAATGTGTGACGCGGAGGGTAGTCAGGTAGGGGATGTTGGGGAGAATGTGTGACTGAGGCTAGTCAGGTAGGGGAAGTTGGGGAGAATGTGTGACAGTGAGGCTAGTCAGGTAGGGGATGTTGGGAAGAATGTGTGACAGTGAGGCTAAACACGTAGGGTATGTTGGGTAGAATGTGTGACAGTGAGGCTAGTCAGGTCAGGGATGTTGGTGAGAATGTGTGACAGTGAGGCTAGTCAGGTAGGGGATGTTGGTGAGAATGTGTGACAGTGAGGCTAGTCAGGTAGGGGATGTTGGTGAGAATGTGTGACAGTGAGGCTAGTCAGGTAGGGGATGTTGGTGAGAATGTGTGACAGCGAGGCTAGTCAGGTAGGGAATGTTGGGGAGAAAGTGTCACAGTGAGGCTAGTCAGGTAGGGGATGTTGGTGAGAATGTGTGACAGTGATGCTACTCAGGTAGGGAATGTTGGGGAGAATGTGTGACAGTGAGACTAGTCAGGTAGGGGATGTTGGTGAGAATGTGTGACGCGGAGGGTAGTCAGGTAGGGGATGTTGGGGAGAATGTGTGACTGAGGCTACTCAGGTAGGGGAAGTTGGGGAGAATGTGTGACAGTGAGGCTAGTCAGGTAAGGGATGTTGGGAAGAATGTGTGACAGTGAGGCTAAACAGGTAGAGTATGTTGGGTAGAATGTGTGACAGTGAGGCTAGTCAGGTCAGGGATGTTGGTGAGAATGTGTGACAGTGAGGCTAGTCAGGTAGGGGATGTTGGTGAGAATGTGTGACAGTGAGGCTAGTCAGGTAGGGGATGTTGGTGAGAATGTGTGACAGTGAGGCTAGTCAGGTAGGGGATGTTGGTGAGAATGTGTGACAGTGAGGCTAGTCAGGTAGGGAATGTTGGGGAGAATGTGTCACAGTGAGGCTAGTCAGGTAGGGGATGTTGGTGAGAATGTGTGACGGGGAGGCTAGTCAGGTAGGGGATGTTGGTGAGAATGTGCGACGGGGAGGCTAGTCAGGTAGGGGATGTTGGGGAGAATGTGTGATTGAGTCTATTCAGGTAGGGGAAGTTGGGGTGAATGTGTGACAGTGAGGCTAGTCAGCTAGGGGATGTTGGGAAGAATGTGTGGCTGAGGCTAGCCAGGTAGGGTATGTTGGGTAGAATGTGTTACAGTGAGGCTAGTCAGGTCAGGGATGTTGGTGAGAATGTGTGACAGTGAGGCTAGTCAGGTAGGGGATGTTGGGAAGAATGTGTGACAGTGAGGCTAGTCAGGTAGGGGATGTTGGGGAGAATGTGTGACTGAGGCTAGTCAGGTAGGGGAAGTTGGGGAGAATGTGTGACGGGGAGGCTCGTCAGGTAGGGGATGTTGGGGAGAATGTGTGACAGTGAGGCTAGTCAGGTAGGGGATGTTGGGAAGAATGTGTGACAGTGAGGCTAGTCAGGTAGGGGATGTTGGTGAGAATGTGTGACAGTGAGGCTAGTCAGGTAGGGGATGTTGGTGAGAATGTGTGACAGTGAGGCTAGTCAGGTAGGGGATGTTGGTGAGAATGTGTGACAGTGAGGCTAGTCAGGTAGGGAACGTTGGGGAGAATGTGTCACAGTGAGGCTAGTCAGGTAGGGGATGTTGGTGAGAATGTGTGACGGGGAGGCTAGTCAGGTAGGGGATGTTGGTGAGAATGTGCGATGGGGAGGCTAGTCAGGTAGGGGATGTTGGGGAGAATGTGTGATTGAGTCTATTCAGGTAGGGGAAGTTGGGGTGAATGTGTGACAGTGAGGCTAGTCAGGTAGGGGATGTTGGGAAGAATGTGTGGCTGAGGCTAGCCAGGTAGGGTATGTTGGGTAGAATGTGTTACAGTGAGGCTAGTCAGGTCAGGGATGTTGGTGAGAATGTGTGACAGTGAGGCTAGTCAGGTAGGGGATGTTGGGAAGAATGTGTGACAGTGAGGCTATTCAGGTAGGGGATGTTGGGGAGAATGTGTGACTGAGGCTAGTCAGGTAGGGGAAGTTGGGGAGAATGTGTGACGGGGAGGCTAGTCAGGTAGGGGATGTTGGGGAGAATGTGTGACAGTGAGGCTAGTCAGGTAGGGGATGTTGGGAAGAATGTGTGACAGTGAGGCTAGTCAGGTAGGGGATGTTGGTGAGAATGTGTGACAGTGAGGCTACTCAGGTAGGGAATGTTTGGGAGAATGTGTGACAGTGAGACTAGTCAGGTAGGGGATGTTGTTGAGAATGTGTGACGGGGAGGCTAGTCAGGTAGGGGATGTTGGTGAGAATGTGTGACTGAGGCTAGTCAGGTAGCGGAAGTTGGGGAGAATGTGTGACAGTGAGGCTAGTCAGGTAGGGGATGTTGGGGAGAATGTGTGACAGTTAGGCCAGTCAGGTAAGGCATGTTGGGGAGAATGTGTGACTGAGGTTAGTCAGGTAGGGGTTGTTGGTGAGAATGTGTGACAGTGAGGTTAGTCAGGTAGGGGATGTTGGGGAGAATGTGTGACAGTGAGGCTAGTCACGTAGGGGATGTTGGTGAGAATGTGTGACAGTGAGGCTTGTCAGGTAGGGGATGATGGTGAGAATGTGTGACAGTGAGGCTAGTCACATAGGGGATGTTGGTGAGAATGTGTGACAGTGAGGCTAGTCAGGTAGGGGATGTTGGGGAGAATGTGTGACAGTGAGGCTAGTCAGGTAGGGGATTTTCGGGAGAATGTGTGACGGGGAGGCTAGTCAGGTAGGGGATGTTGGTGAGAATGTGTGACAGTGAGGCTAGTCAGGTAGGGGATGTTGGTGAGAATGTGTGACAGTGAGGCTAGTCAGGTAGGGGATGTTGGGGAGAATGTGTGACAGTGAGGCTAGTCAGGTAGGGGATGTTGGTGAGAATGTGTGACAATGATGCTAGTCAGGTAGGGGATTTTGGGAAGAATGTGTGACAGTGAGGGTAGTCAGGTAGGAAATGTTGGTGAGAATGTGTGTGACAGTGAGGCTAGTCAGGTCAGGGATGTTGGTGAGAATGTGTGACAGTGAGGCTAGTCAGGTAGGGAATGTTGGGGAGAATGTGTGACAGTGAGACTAGTCAGGTAGGGGATGTTGGTGAGAATGTGTGACGCGGAGGGTAGTCAGGTAGGGGATGTTGGGGAGAATGTGTGACTGAGGCTAGTCAGGTAGGGGAAGTTGGGGAGAATGTGTGACAGTGAGGCTAGTCAGGTAGGGGATGTTGGGAAGAATGTGTGACAGTGAGGCTAAACACGTAGGGTATGTTGGGTAGAATGTGTGACAGTGAGGCTAGTCAGGTCAGGGATGTTGGTGAGAATGTGTGACAGTGAGGCTAGTCAGGTAGGGGATGTTGGTGAGAATGTGTGACAGTGAGGCTAGTCAGGTAGGGGATGTTGGTGAGAATGTGTGACAGTGAGGCTAGTCAGGTAGGGGATGTTGGTGAGAATGTGTGACAGCGAGGCTAGTCAGGTAGGGAATGTTGGGGAGAATGTGTCACAGTGAGGCTAGTCAGGTAGGGGATGTTGGTGAGAATGTGTGACAGTGATGCTACTCAGGTAGGGAATGTTGGGGAGAATGTGTGACAGTGAGACTAGTCAGGTAGGGGATGTTGGTGAGAATGTGTGACGCGGAGGGTAGTCAGGTAGGGGATGTTGGTGAGAATGTGTGTGACAGTGAGGCTAGTCAGGTAGGGGATGTTGGTGAGAATGTGTGACAGTGATGCTACTCAGGTAGGGAATGTTGGGGAGAATGTGTGACAGTGAGACTAGTCAGGTAGAGGATGTTGGTGAGAATGTGTGACGCGGAGGGTAGTCAGGTAGGGGATGTTGGGGAGAATGTGTGACTGAGGCTAGTCAGGTAGGGGAAGTTGGGGAGAATGTGTGACAGTGAGGCTAGTCAGGTAGGGGATGTTGGGAAGAATGTGTGACAGTGAGGCTAAACACGTAGGGTATGTTGGGTAGAATGTGTGACAGTGAGGCTAGTCAGGTCAGGGATGTTGGTGAGAATGTGTGACAGTGAGGCTAGTCAGGTAGGGGATGTTGGTGAGAATGTGTGACAGTGAGGCTAGTCAGGTAGGGGATGTTGGTGAGAATGTGTGACAGTGAGGCTAGTCAGGTAGGGGATGTTGGTGAGAATGTGTGACAGCGAGGCTAGTCAGGTAGGGAATGTTGGGTAGAATGTGTCACAGTGAGGCTAGTCAGGTAGGGGATGTTGGTGAGAATGTGTGACAGTGATGCTACTCAGGTAGGGAATGTTGGGGAGAATGTGTGACAGTGAGACTAGTCAGGTAGGGGATGTTGGTGAGAATGTGTGACGCGGAGGGTAGTCAGGTAGGGGATGTTGGGGAGAATGTGTGACTGAGGCTACTCAGGTAGGGGAAGTTGGGGAGAATGTGTGACAGTGAGGCTAGTCAGGTAAGGGATGTTGGGAAGAATGTGTGACAGTGAGGCTAAACAGGTAGGGTATGTTGGGTAGAATGTGTGACAGTGAGGCTAGTCAGGTCAGGGATGTTGGTGAGAATGTGTGACAGTGAGGCTAGTCAGGTAGGGGATGTTGGTGAGAATGTGTGACAGTGAGGCTAGTCAGGTAGGGGATGTTGGTGAGAATGTGTGACAGTGAGGCTAGTCAGGTAGGGGATGTTGGTGAGAATGTGTGACAGTGAGGCTAGTCAGGTAGGGAATGTTGGGGAGAATGTGTCACAGTGAGGCTAGTCAGGTAGGGGATGTTGGTGAGAATGTGTGACGGGGAGGCTAGTCAGGTAGGGGATGTTGGTGAGAATGTGCGACGGGGAGGCTAGTCAGGTAGGGGATGTTGGGGAGAATGTGTGATTGAGTCTATTCAGGTAGGGGAAGTTGGGGTGAATGTGTGACAGTGAGGCTAGTCAGGTAGGGGATGTTGGGAAGAATGTGTGGCTGAGGTTAGCCAGGTAGGGTATGTTGGGTAGAATGTGTTACAGTGAGGCTAGTCAGGTCAGGGATGTTGGTGAGAATGTGTGACAGTGAGGCTAGTCAGGTAGGGGATGTTGGGAAGAATGTGTGACAGTGAGGCTAGTCAGGTAGGGGATGTTGGGGAGAATGTGTGACTGAGGCTAGTCAGGTAGTGGAAGTTGGGGAGAATGTGTGACGGGGAGGCTAGTCAGGTAGGGGATGTTGGGGAGAATGTGTGACAGTGAGGCTAGTCAGGTAGGGGATGTTGGGAAGAATGTGTGACAGTGAGGCTAGTCAGGTAGGGGATGTTGGTGAGAATGTGTGACAGTGAGGCTAGTCAGGTAGGGGATGTTGGTGAGAATGTGTGACAGTGAGGCTAGTCAGGTAGGGGATGTTGGTGAGAATGTGTGACAGTGAGGCTAGTCAGGTAGGGAACGTTGGGGAGAATGTGTCACAGTGAGGCTAGTCAGGTAGGGGATGTTGGTGAGAATGTGTGACGGGGAGGCTAGTCAGGTAGGGGATGTTGGTGAGAATGTGCGATGGGGAGGCTAGTCAGGTAGGGGATGTTGGGGAGAATGTGTGATTGAGTCTATTCAGGTAGGGGAAGTTGGGGTGAATGTGTGACAGTGAGGCTAGTCAGGTAGGGGATGTTGGGAAGAATGTGTGGCTGAGGCTAGCCAGGTAGGGTATGTTGGGTAGAATGTGTTACAGTGAGGCTAGTCAGGTCAGGGATGTTGGTGAGAATGTGTGACAGTGAGGCTAGTCAGGTAGGGGATGTTGGGAAGAATGTGTGACAGTGAGGCTAGTCAGGTAGGGGATGTTGGGGAGAATGTGTGACTGAGGCTAGTCAGGTAGGGGAAGTTGGGGAGAATGTGTGACGGGGAGGCTAGTCAGGTAGGGGATGTTGGGGAGAATGTGTGACAGTGAGGCTAGTCAGGTAGGGGATGTTGGGAAGAATGTGTGACAGTGAGGCTAGTCAGGTAGGGGATGTTGGTGAGAATGTGTGACAGTGAGGCTACTCAGGTAGGGAATGTTTGGGAGAATGTGTGACAGTGAGACTAGTCAGGTAGGGGATGTTGTTGAGAATGTGTGACGGGGAGGTTAGTCAGGTAGGGGATGTTGGGGAGAATGTGTGACTGAGGCTAGTCAGGTAGGGGAAGTTGGGGAGAATGTGTGACAGTGAGGCTAGTCAGGTAGGGGATGTTGGGAAGAATGTGTGACAGTGAGGCTAGCCAGGTAGGGTATGTTGGGTAGAATGTGTGACAGTGAGGCTAGTCAGGTCAGGGATGTCGGTGAGAATGTGTGACAGTGAGGCTAGTCAGGTAGGGGATGTTGGGGAGAATGTGTGACGGGGAGGCTAGTCAGATAGGGGATATTGGTGAGAATGTGTGACAGTGAGGCTAGTCAGGTAGGGGATGTTGGGAAGAATGTGTGACAGTGAGGGTAGCCAGGTAGGGGATGTTGGTGAGAATGTGTGACAGTGAGGCTAGTCAGGTAGGGGATGTTGGGGAGAATGTGTGACGGTGAGACTAGTCAGGTAGGGGATGTTGGTGAGAATGTGTGACGTGGAGGCTAGTCAGGTAGGGGATGTTGGTGAGAATGTGTGACAGTGAGGCTAGTCAGGAAGGTGATGTTGGGAAGAATGTGTGACAGTGAGGGTAGTCAGGTAGGGGATGTTGGTGAGAATGTGTGACAGTGAGGCTAGTCAGGTAAGGGATGTTGGTGAGAATGTGTGACAGTGAGGCTAGTCAGGTAGGGGATGTTGGGAAGAATGTGTGACAGTGAGGCTAGTCAGGTAGGGGATGTTGGGAAGAATGTGTGACAGTGAGGGTAGCCAGGTAGGGGATGTTGGTGAGAATATGTGACAGTGAGGCTAGTCAGGTAGGGGATGTTGGGGAGAATGTGTGACGGTGAGGCTAGTCAGGTAGGGGATGTTGGTGAGAATGTGTGACAGTGAGGCTAGTCACGTAGGGGATGTTGGGGAGAATGTGGGACAGTTAGGCTAATCAGGTAGGGGATGTTGGGGAGAATGTGTGACTGAGGCTAGTCAGGTAGGGGATGTTGGTGAGAATGTGTGACAGTGAGGCTAGTCAGGTAGGGGATATTGGTGAGAATGTGTGACGGGGAGGCTAGTCAGGTAGGGGATGTTGGTGAGAATGTGTGACAGTGAGGGTAGTCAGGTAGGGGATGTTGGGAAGAATGTGTGACAGTGAGGGTAGTCAGGTAGGGGATGTTGGTGAGAATGTGTGACAGTGAGGCTAGTCAGGTAGGGGATGTTGGTGAGAATGTGTGACAGTGAGGCTAGTCAGGTAGGGGATGTTGGTGAGAATGTGTAACAGTGAGGCTAGTCAGGTAGGGGATGTTGGGGAGAATGTGTGACAGTTAGGCTAGTCAGGTAAGGCATGTTGGGGAGAATGTGTGACTGAGGTTAGTCAGGTAGGGGTTGTTGGTGAGAATGTGTGACAGTGAGGTTAGTCAGGTAGGGGATGTTGGGGAGAATGTGTGACAGTGAGGCTAGTCACGTAGGGGATGTTGGTGAGAATGTGTGACAGTGAGGCTTGTCAGGTAGGGGATGATGGTGAGAATGTGTGACAGTGAGGCTAGTCACATAGGGGATGTTGGTGAGAATGTGTGACAGTGAGGCTAGTCAGGTAGGGGATGTTGGGGAGAATGTGTCACAGTGAGGCTAGTCAGGTAGGGGATTTTCGGGAGAATGTGTGACGGGGAGGCTAGTCAGGTAGGGGATGTTGGTGAGAATGTGTGACAGTGAGGATAGTCAGGTAGGGGATGTTGGTGAGAATGTGTGACAGTGAGGCTAGTCAGGTAGGGGATGTTGGGGAGAATGTGTGACAGTGAGGCTAGTCAGGTAGGGGATGTTGGTGAGAATGTGTGACAATGACGCTAGTCAGGTAGGGGATTTTGGGAAGAATGTGTGACAGTGAGGGTAGTCAGGTAGGAAATGTTGGTGAGAATGTGTGTGACAGTGAGGCTAGTCAGGTCAGGGATGTTGGTGAGAATGTGTGACAGTGAGGCTAGTCAGCTAGGGAATGTTGGGGAGAATGTGTGACAGTGAGACTAGTCAGGTAGGGGATGTTGGTGAGAATGTGTGATGCGGAGGGTAGTCAGGTAGGGGATGTTGGGGAGAATGTGTGACTGAGGCTAGTCAGGTAGGGGAAGTTGGGGAGAATGTGTGACAGTGAGGCTAGTCAGGTAGGGGATGTTGGGAAGAATGTGTGACAGTGAGGCTAAACACGTAGGGTATGGTGGGTAGAATGTGTGACAGTGAGGCTAGTCAGGTCAGGGATGTTGGTGAGAATGTGTGACAGTGAGGCTAGTCAGGTAGGGGATGTTGGTGAGAATGTGTGACAGTGAGGCTAGTCAGGTAGGGGATGTTGGTGAGAATGTGTGACAGTGAGGCTAGTCAGGTAGGGGATGTTGGTGAGATTGTGTGACAGCGAGGCTAGTCAGGTAGGGAATGTTGGGGAGAATGTGTCACAGTGAGGCTAGTCAGGTAGGGGATGTTGGTGAGAATGTGTGACAGTGATGCTACTCAGGTAGGGAATGTTGGGGAGAATGTGTGACAGTGAGACTAGTCAGGTAGGGGATGTTGGTGAGAATGTGTGACGCGGAGGGTAGTCAGGTAGGGATGTTGGGGAGAATGTGTGACTGAGGCTACTCAGGTAGGGGAAGTTGGGGAGAATGTGTGACAGTGAGGCTAGTCAGGTAAGGGATGTTGGGAAGAATGTGTGACAGTGAGGCTAAAAAGGTAGGGTATGTTGGGTAGAATGTGTGACAGTGAGGCTAGTCAGGTCAGGGATGTTGGTGAGAATGTGTGACAGTGAGGCTAGTCAGGTAGGGGATGTTGGTGAGAATGTGTGACAGTGATGCTAGTCAGGTAGGGGATGTTGGTGAGAATGTGTGACAGTGAGGCTAGTCAGGTAGGGGATGTTGGTGAGAATGTGTGACAGTGAGGCTAGTCAGGTAGGGAATGTTGGGGAGAATGTGTCACAGTGAGGCTAGTCAGGTAGGGGATGTTGGTGAGAATGTGTGACGGGGAGGCTAGTCAGGTAGGGGATGTTGGTGAGAATGTGCGATGGGGAGGCTAGTCAGGTAGGGGATGTTGGGGAGAATGTGTGATTGAGTCTATTCAGGTAGGGGAAGTTGGGGTGAATGTGTGACAGTGAGGCTAGTCAGGTAGGGGATGTTGGGAAGAATGTGTGGCTGAGGCTAGCCAGGTAGGGTATGTTGGGTAGAATGTGTTACAGTGAGGCTAGTCAGGTCAGGGATGTTGGTGAGAATGTGTGACAGTGAGGCTAGTCAGGTAGGGGATGTTGGGGAGAATGTGTGACAGTTAGGCTAGTCAGGTAAGGCATGTTGGGGAGAATGTGTGACTGAGGTTAGTCAGGTAGGGGTTGTTGGTGAGAATGTGTGACAGTGAGGTTAGTCAGGTAGGGGATGTTGGGGAGAATGTGTGACAGTGAGGCTAGTCACGTAGGGGATGTTGGTGAGAATGTGTGACAGTGAGGCTTGTCAGGTAGGGGATGATGGTGAGAATGTGTGACAATGACGCTAGTCAGGTAGGGGATTTTGGGAAGAATGTGTGACAGTGAGGGTAGTCAGGTAGGGGATGTTGGTGAGAATGTGTGTGACAGTGAGGCTAGTCAGGTAGGGGATGTTGGTGAGAATGTGTGACAGTGATGCTACTCAGGTAGGGAATGTTGGGGAGAATGTGTGACAGTGAGACTTGTCAGGTAGGGGATGTTGGTGAGAATGTGTGACGCGGAGGGTAGTCAGGTAGGGGATGTTGGGGAGAATGTGTGACTGAGGCTAGTCAGGTAGGGGAAGTTGGGGAGAATGTGTGACAGTGAGGCTAGTCAGGTAGGGGATGTTGGGAAGAATGTGTGACAGTGAGGCTAAACACGTAGGGTATGTTGGGTAGAATGTGTGACAGTGAGGCTAGTCAGGTCAGGGATGTTGGTGAGAATGTGTGACAGTGAGGCTAGTCAGGTAGGGGATGTTGGTGAGAATGTGTGACAGTGAGGCTAGTCAGGTAGGGGATGTTGGTGAGAATGTGTGACGGGGAGGCTAGTCAGGTAGGGGATGTTGGTGAGAATGTGCGACGGGGAGGCTAGTCAGGTAGGGGATGTTGGGGAGAATGTGTGATTGAGTCTATTCAGGTAGGGGAAGTTGGGGTGAATGTGTGACAGTGAGGCTAGTCAGGTAGGGTATGTTGGGTAGAATGTGTTACAGTGAGGCTAGTCAGGTCAGGGATGTTGGTGAGAATGTGTGACAGTGAGGCTAGTCAGGTAGGGGATGTTGGGGAGAATGTGTGACGGGGAGGCTAGTCAGATAGGGGATGTTTGGGAGAATGTGTGACGGGGAGGCTAGTCAGATAGGGGATGTTGGTGAGAATGTGTGACAGTGAGGCTAGTCAGGTAGGGGATGTTGGGAAGAATGTGTGACAGTGAGGGTAGCCAGGTAGGCGATGTTGGTGAGAATGTGTGACAGTGAGGCTAGTCAGGTAGGGGATGTTGGGGAGAATGTGTGACGGTGAGGCTAGTCAGGTAGGGGATGTCGGTGAGAATGTGTGACGGGGAGGCTAGTCAGGTAGGGGATGTTGGTGAGAATGTGTGACAGTGAGGCTAGTCAGGTAGGGGATGTTGGGAAGAATGTGTGACAGTGAGGGTAGCCAGGTAGGGGATGTTGGTGAGAATGTGTGACAGTGAGGCTAGTCAGGTAGGGGATGTTGGTGAGAATGTGTGACAGTGAGGCTAATCAGGTAGGGGATGTTGGTGAGAATGTGTGACAGTGAGGCTAGTCAGGTAGGGGATGTTGGGAAGAATGTGTGACAGTGAGGCTAGTCAGGTAGGGGATGTTGGGAAGAATGTGTGACAGTGAGGGTAGCCAGGTAGGGGATGTTGGTGAGAATGTGTGACGGTGAGTCTAGTCAGGTAGGGGATGTTGGTGAGAATGTGTGACGGGGAGGTTAGTCAGGTAGGGGATGTTGGTGAGAATGTGTGACAGTGAGGCTAGTCTGGTAGGGGATGTTGGTGAGAATGTGTGACAGTGAGGCTAGTCAGGTAGGGGATGTTGGGAAGAATGTGTGACAGTGAGGCTAGTCAGGTAGGGTATGTTGGGTAGAATGTGTGACAGTGAGGCTAGTCAGTTCAGGGATGTTGGTGAGAATGTGTGACAGTGAGGCCAGTCAGGTAGGGGATGTTGGTGAGAATGTGTGACAGTGAGGCTAGTCAGGTAGGGGATGTTGGTGAGAATGTGTGACAGTGAGGCAAGTCAGGTAGGGGATGTTGGTGAGAATGTGTGACAGTGAGGCTAGTCAGGTAGGGGATGTTGGTGAGAATGTGTGACAGTGAGGCTAGTCAGGTAGGGGATGTTGGTGAGAATGTGTGACAGTGAGGCTAGTCAGGTAGGGAATGTTGGGGAGAATGTGTCACAGTGAGGCTAGTCAGGTAGGGGATGCTGGTGAGAATGTGTGATGGGGAGGCTAGTCAGGTAGGGGATGTTGGTGAGAATGTGCGACGGGGAGGCTAGTCAGGTAGGGGATTTTTTATGGAGAATGTGTGACTGAGTCTATTCAGGTACGGGAAGTTGGGGTGAATGTGTGACGGGGAGGCTAGTCAGGTAAGGGATGTTGGGGAGAATGTGTGACTGAGGCTAGTCAGGTAGGGGAAGTTGGGGAGAATGTGTGACAGTGAGGCTAGTCAGGTCAGGGATGTTGGTGAGAATGTGTGACAGTGAGGCTAGTCAGGTAGGGGATGTTGGTGAGAACGTGTGACAGTGAGGCTAGTTAGGTAGGGGATGTTGGTGAGAATGTGTGACAGTGAGGCAAGTCAGGTAGGGAATGTTGGGGAGAATGTGTGACAGTGAGGTTAGTCAGGCAGGGGATGTTGGTGAGAATGTGTGACGGGGAGGCTAGTCAGGTAGGGGATGTTGGGGAGAATGTATGACTGAGGCTAGTCAGGTAGGGGAAGTTGGGGAGAATGTGTGACAGTGAGGCTAGTCAGGTAGGGGATGTTGGGAAGAATGTGTGACTGAGGCTAGTCAGGTAGGGGATGTTGGGAAGAATGTGTGACAGTGAGGCTAGTCAGGTAGGGGATATTGGGGAGAATGTGTGACAGTGAGGCTAGTCAGGTAGGGGTTGTTGGTGAGAATGTGTGACAGTGAGGCTAGTCAGGTCGGGGATGTTGGCGAGAATGTGTGACAGTGAGGCTAGTCAGGTAGGGGATGTTGGGAAGAATGTGTGACAGTGAGGCTAGTCAGGTAGGGGATATTGGGGAGAATGTGTGACAGTGAGGCTAGTCAGGTAGGGGTTGTTGGTGAGAATGTGTGACAGTGAGGTTAGTCAGGTAGGGGATGTTGGGGAGAATGTGTGACAGTGAGGCTAGTCACGTAGGGGATGTTGGTGAGAATGTGTGCCAGTGAGGCTAGTCATGTAGGGGATGTTGGAGATAATGTGTGACAGTGAGGCTAGTCAGGTAGGGGATGTTGGGGAGAATGTGTGACAGTGAGGCTAGTCAGGTAGGGGATGTTCGGGAGAATGTGTGACGGGGAGGCTAGTCAGGTAGGGGATGTTAGTGAGAATGTGTGACAGTGAGGCTAGTTAGGTAGGGGATGTTGGTGAGAATGTGTGACAGTGAGGCTAGTCAGGTAGGGAATGTTGGGGAGAATGTGTGACAGTGAGGTTAGTCAGGCAGGGGATGTTGGTGAGAATGTGTGACGGGGAGGCTAGTCAGGTAGGGGATGTTGGGGAGAATGTATGACTGAGGCTAGTCAGGTAGGGGAAGTTGGGGAGAATGTGTGACAGTGAGGCTAGTCAGGTAGGGGATGTTGGGAAGAATGTGTGACTGAGGCTAGTCAGGTAGGGGATGTTGGGAGGAATGTGTGACAGTGAGCCTAGTCAGGTAGGGGATATTGGGGAGAATGTGTGACAGTGAGGCTAGTCAGGTAGGGGTTGTTGGTGAGAATGTGTGACAGTGAGGCTAGTCAGGTCGGGGATGTTGGCGAGAATGTGTGACAGTGAGGCTAGTCAGATAGGGGATGTTGGGAAGAATGTGTGACAGTGAGGCTAGTCAGGTAGGGGATATTGGGGAGAATGTGTGACAGTGAGGCTAGTCAGGTAGGGGTTGTTGGTGAGAATGTGTGACAGTGAGGTTAGTCAGGTAGGGGATGTTGGGGAGAATGTGTGACAGTGAGGCTAGTCACGTAGGGGATGTTGGTGAGAATGTGTGACAGTGAGGCTAGTCAGGTAGGGGATGTTGGAGAGAATGTGTGACAGTGAGGCTAGTCAGGTAGGGGATGTTGGGGAGAATGTGTGACAGTGAGGCTAGTCAGGTAGGGGTTGTTCGGGAGAATGTGTGACGGGGAGGCTAGTCAGGTAGGGGATGTTGGTGAGAATGTGTGACAGTGAGGCTAGTCAGGTAGGGGATGTTGGTGAGAATGTGTGACAGTGAGGCTAGTTAGGTAGGGGATGTTGGGGAGAATGTGTGACAGTGAGGCTAATCAGGTAGGGGATGTTGGTGAGAATGTGTGACGGGGAGGCTAGTCAGGTAGGGGATGTTGGTGAGAATGTGTGACAGTGAGGGTAGCCAGGTAGGGGATGTTGGTGAGAATGTGTGACGGTGAGTCTAGTCAGGTAGGGGATGTTGGTGAGAATGTGTGACGGGGAGGTTAGTCAGGTAGGGGATGTTGGTGAGAATGTGTGACAGTGAGGCTAGTCTGGTAGGGGATGTTGGTGAGAATGTGTGACAGTGAGGCTAGTCAGGTAGGGGATGTTGGGAAGAATGTGTGACAGTGAGGCTAGTCAGGTAGGGTATGTTGGGTAGAATGTGTGACAGTGAGGCTAGTCAGTTCAGGGATGTTGGTGAGAATGTGTGACAGTGAGGCCAGTCAGGTAGGGGATGTTGGTGAGAATGTGTGACAGTGAGGCTAGTCAGGTAGGGGATGTTGGTGAGAATGTGTGACAGTGAGGCAAGTCAGGTAGGGGATGTTGGTGAGAATGTGTGACAGTGAGGCTAGTCAGGTAGGGGATGTTGGTGAGA
Organism: Taudactylus pleione; assembly: GCA_031769625.1. Taxonomy (NCBI): domain Eukaryota; kingdom Metazoa; phylum Chordata; class Amphibia; order Anura; family Myobatrachidae; genus Taudactylus; species Taudactylus pleione. The sequence goes on from JAUIMM010000261.1 coordinate 4,053,825, forward strand.
ATGTGTGACAGTGAGGCTAGTCAGGTAGGGGATGTTGGTGAGAATGTGTGACAGTGAGGCTAGTCAGGTAGGGAATGTTGGGGAGAATGTGTCACAGTGAGGCTAGTCAGGTAGGGGATGCTGGTGAGAATGTGTGATGGGGAGGCTAGTCAGGTAGGGGATGTTGGTGAGAATGTGCGACGGGGAGGCTAGTCAGGTAGGGGATTTTTTATGGAGAATGTGTGACTGAGTCTATTCAGGTACGGGAAGTTGGGGTGAATGTGTGACGGGGAGGCTAGTCAGGTAAGGGATGTTGGGGAGAATGTGTGACTGAGGCTAGTCAGGTAGGGGAAGTTGGGGAGAATGTGTGACAGTGAGGCTAGTCAGGTCAGGGATGTTGGTGAGAATGTGTGACAGTGAGGCTAGTCAGGTAGGGGATGTTGGTGAGAACGTGTGACAGTGAGGCTAGTTAGGTAGGGGATGTTGGTGAGAATGTGTGACAGTGAGGCAAGTCAGGTAGGGAATGTTGGGGAGAATGTGTGACAGTGAGGTTAGTCAGGCAGGGGATGTTGGTGAGAATGTGTGACGGGGAGGCTAGTCAGGTAGGGGATGTTGGGGAGAATGTATGACTGAGGCTAGTCAGGTAGGGGAAGTTGGGGAGAATGTGTGACAGTGAGGCTAGTCAGGTAGGGGATGTTGGGAAGAATGTGTGACTGAGGCTAGTCAGGTAGGGGATGTTGGGAAGAATGTGTGACAGTGAGGCTAGTCAGGTAGGGGATATTGGGGAGAATGTGTGACAGTGAGGCTAGTCAGGTAGGGGTTGTTGGTGAGAATGTGTGACAGTGAGGCTAGTCAGGTCGGGGATGTTGGCGAGAATGTGTGACAGTGAGGCTAGTCAGGTAGGGGATGTTGGGAAGAATGTGTGACAGTGAGGCTAGTCAGGTAGGGGATATTGGGGAGAATGTGTGACAGTGAGGCTAGTCAGGTAGGGGTTGTTGGTGAGAATGTGTGACAGTGAGGTTAGTCAGGTAGGGGATGTTGGGGAGAATGTGTGACAGTGAGGCTAGTCACGTAGGGGATGTTGGTGAGAATGTGTGCCAGTGAGGCTAATCATGTAGGGGATGTTGGAGATAATGTGTGACAGTGAGGCTAGTCAGGTAGGGGATGTTGGGGAGAATGTGTGACAGTGAGGCTAGTCAGGTAGGGGATGTTCGGGAGAATGTGTGACGGGGAGGCTAGTCAGGTAGGGGATGTTAGTGAGAATGTGTGACAGTGAGGCTAGTTAGGTAGGGGATGTTGGTGAGAATGTGTGACAGTGAGGCTAGTCAGGTAGGGAATGTTGGGGAGAATGTGTGACAGTGAGGTTAGTCAGGCAGGGGATGTTGCTGAGAATGTGTGACGGGGAGGCTAGTCAGGTAGGGGATATTGGGGAGAATGTGTGACAGTGAGGCTAGTCAGGTAGGGGTTGTTGGTGAGAATGTGTGACAGTGAGGTTAGTCAGGTAGGGGATGTTGGGGAGAATGTGTGACAGTGAGGCTAGTCACGTAGGGGATGTTGGTGAGAATGTGTGACAGTGAGGCTAGTCAGGTAGGGGATGTTGGAGAGAATGTGTGACAGTGAGGCTAGTCAGGTAGGGGATGTTGGGGAGAATGTGTGACAGTGAGGCTAGTCAGGTAGGGGTTGTTCGGGAGAATGTGTGACGGGGAGGCTAGTCAGGTAGGGGATGTTGGTGAGAATGTGTGACAGTGAGGCTAGTCAGGTAGGGGATGTTGGTGAGAATGTGTGACAGTGAGGCTAGTTAGGTAGGGGATGTTGGGGAGAATGTGTGACAGTGAGGCTAATCAGGTAGGGGATGTTGGTGAGAATGTGTGACGGGGAGGCTAGTCAGGTAGGGGATGTTGGTGAGAATGTGTGACAGTGAGGGTAGCCAGGTAGGGGATGTTGGTGAGAATGTGTGACGGTGAGTCTAGTCAGGTAGGGGATGTTGGTGAGAATGTGTGACGGGGAGGTTAGTCAGGTAGGGGATGTTGGTGAGAATGTGTGACAGTGAGGCTAGTCTGGTAGGGGATGTTGGTGAGAATGTGTGACAGTGAGGCTAGTCAGGTAGGGGATGTTGGGAAGAATGTGTGACAGTGAGGCTAGTCAGGTAGGGTATGTTGGGTAGAATGTGTGACAGTGAGGCTAGTCAGTTCAGGGATGTTGGTGAGAATGTGTGACAGTGAGGCTAGTCAGGTAGGGGATGTTGGTGAGAATGTGTGACAGTGAGGCAAGTCAGGTAGGGGATGTTGGTGAGAATGTGTGACAGTGAGGCTAGTCAGGTAGGGGATGTTGGTGAGAATGTGTGACAGTGAGGCTAGTCAGGTAGGGGATGTTGGTGAGAATGTGTGACAGTGAGGCTAGTCAGGTAGGGAATGTTGGGGAGAATGTGTCACAGTGAGGCTAGTCAGGTAGGGGATGCTGGTGAGAATGTGTGATGGGGAGGCTAGTCAGGTAGGGGATGTTGGTGAGAATGTGCGACGGGGAGGCTATTCAGGTAGGGGATTTTTTATGGAGAATGTGTGACTGAGTCTATTCAGGTACGGGAAGTTGGGGTGAATGTGTGACGGGGAGGCTAGTCAGGTAAGGGATGTTGGGGAGAATGTGTGACTGAGGCTAGTCAGGTAGGGGAAGTTGGGGAGAATGTGTGACAGTGAGGCTAGTCAGGTCAGGGATGTTGGTGAGAATGTGTGACAGTGAGGCTAGTCAGGTAGGGGATGTTGGTGAGAACGTGTGACAGTGAGGCTAGTTAGGTAGGGGATGTTGGTGAGAATGTGTGACAGTGAGGCAAGTCAGGTAGGGAATGTTGGGGAGAATGTGTGACAGTGAGGTTAGTCAGGCAGGGGATGTTGGTGAGAATGTGTGACGGGGAGGCTAGTCAGGTAGGGGATGTTGGGGAGAATGTATGACTGAGGCTAGTCAGGTAGGGGAAGTTGGGGAGAATGTGTGACAGTGAGGCTAGTCAGGTAGGGGATGTTGGGAAGAATGTGTGACTGAGGCTAGTCAGGTAGGGGATGTTGGGAAGAATGTGTGACAGTGAGGCTAGTCAGGTAGGGGATATTGGGGAGAATGTGTGACAGTGAGGCTAGTCAGGTAGGGGTTGTTGGTGAGAATGTGTGACAGTGAGGCTAGTCAGGTCGGGGATGTTGGCGAGAATGTGTGACAGTGAGGCTAGTCAGGTAGGGGATGTTGGGAGGAATGTGTGACAGTGAGGCTAGTCAGGTAGGGGATATTGGGGAGAATGTGTGACAGTGAGGCTAGTCAGGTAGGGGTTGTTGGTGAGAATGTGTGACAGTGAGGTTAGTCAGGTAGGGGATGTTGGGGAGAATGTGTGACAGTGAGGCTAGTCACGTAGGGGATGTTGGTGAGAATGTGTGCCAGTGAGGCTAGTCATGTAGGGGATGTTGGAGATAATGTGTGACAGTGAGGCTAGTCAGGTAGGGGATGTTGGGGAGAATGTGTGACAGTGAGGCTAGTCAGGTAGGGGATGTTCGGGAGAATGTGTGACGGGGAGGCTAGTCAGGTAGGGGATGTTAGTGAGAATGTGTGACAGTGAGGCTAGTTAGGTAGGGGATGTTGGTGAGAATGTGTGACAGTGAGGCTAGTCAGGTAGGGAATGTTGGGGAGAATGTGTGACAGTGAGGTTAGTCAGGCAGGGGATGTTGGTGAGAATGTGTGACGGGGAGGCTAGTCAGGTAGGGGATGTTGGGGAGAATGTATGACTGAGGCTAGTCAGGTAGGGGAAGTTGGGGAGAATGTGTGACAGTGAGGCTAGTCAGGTAGGGGATGTTGGGAAGAATGTGTGACTGAGGCTAGTCAGGTAGGGGATGTTGGGAAGAATGTGTGACAGTGAGCCTAGTCAGGTAGGGGATATTGGGGAGAATGTGTGACAGTGAGGCTAGTCAGGTAGGGGTTGTTGGTGAGAATGTGTTACAGTGAGGCTAGTCAGGTCGGGGATGTTGGCGAGAATGTGTGACAGTGAGGCTAGTCAGATAGGGGATGTTGGGAAGAATGTGTGACAGTGAGGCTAGTCAGGTAGGGGATATTGGGGAGAATGTGTGACAGTGAGGCTAGTCAGGTAGGGGTTGTTGGTGAGAATGTGTGACAGTGAGGTTAGTCAGGTAGGGGATGTTGGGGAGAATGTGTGACAGTGAGGCTAGTCACGTAGGGGATGTTGGTGAGAATGTGTGACAGTGAGGCTAGTCAGGTAGGGGATGTTGGAGAGAATGTGTGACAGTGAGGCTAGTCAGGTAGGGGATGTTGGGGAGAATGTGTGACAGTGAGGCTAGTCAGGTAGGGGTTGTTCGGGAGAATGTGTGACGGGGAGGCTAGTCAGGTAGGGGATGTTGGTGAGAATGTGTGACAGTGAGGCTAGTCAGGTAGGGGATGTTGGTGAGAATGTGTGACAGTGAGGCTAGTCAGGTAGGGGATGTTGGGGAGAATGTGTGACAGTGAGGCTAATCAGGTAGGGGATGTTGGTGAGAATGTGTGACGGGGAGGCTAGTCAGGTAGGGGATGTTGGTGAGAATGTGTGACAGTGAGGCTAGTCAGGTAGGGGATGTTGGGAAGAATGTGTGACAGTGAGGGTAGTCAGGTAGGGGATGTTGGTGAGAATGTGTGACAGTGAGGCTAGTCAGGTAGGGGATGTTGGTGAGAATGTGTGACAGTGATGCTACTCAGGTAGGGAATGTTGGGGAGAATGTGTGACAGTGAGACTAGTCAGGTAGGGTATGTTGGTGAGAATGTGTGACGCGGAGGCTAGTCAGGTAGGGGATGTTGGGAAGAATGTGTGACAGTGAGGCTAGTCAGGTAGGGTATGTTGTGTAGAATGTGTGACAGTGTGGCTAGTCAGGTCAGGGATGTTGGTGAGAATGTGTGACAGTGAGGCTTGTCAGGTAGGGGATGTTGGTGAGAATGTGTGACAGTGAGGCTAGTCACGTAGGGGATGTTGGTGAGAATGTGTGACAGTGAGGCTAGTCAGGTAGGGGATGTTGGTGAGAATGTGTGACAGTGAGGCTAGTCAGGTAGGGAATGTTGGGGAGATTGTGTGACAGTGAGGCTAGTCAGGTAGGGGATGTTAGTGAGAATGTGTGACGGGGAGGCTAGTCAGGTAGGGGATGTTGGTGAGAATGTGTGACAGTGAGGCTAGTCAGGTAGGGGATGTTGGGGAGAATGTGTGATGGTGAGGCTAGTCAGGTAGGGGATGTTGGTGAGAATGTGTGACGGGGAGGCTAGTCAGATAGGGGATATTGGTGAGAATGTGTGACAGTGAGGCTAGTCAGGTAGGGGATGTTGGGAAGAATGTGTGACAGTGAGGGTAGCCAGGTAGGGGATGTTGGTGAGAATGTGTGACAGTGAGGCTAGTCAGGTAGGGGATGTTGGGGAGAATGTGTGACGGTGAGACTAGTCAGGTAGGGGATGTTGGTGAGAATGTGTGACGAGGAGGCTAGTCAGGTAGGGGATGTTGGTGAGAATGTGTGACAGTGAGGCTAGTCAGGTAGGTGATGTTGGGAAGAATGTGTGACAGTGAGGGTAGTCAGGTAGGGGATGTTGGTGAGAATGTGTGACAGTGAGGCTAGTCAGGTAGGGGATGTTGATGAGAATGTGTGACAGTGAGGCTAGTCAGGTAGGGGATGTTGGGAAGAATGTGTGACAGTGAGGCTAGTCAGGTAGGGGATGTTGGGAAGAATGTGTGACAGTGAGGGTAGCCAGGTAGGGGATGTTGGTGAGAATGTGTGACAGTGAGGCTAGTCAGGTAGGGGATGTTGGGGAGAATGTGTGACGGTGAGGCTAGTCAGGTAGGGGATGTTGGTGAGAATGTGCGACGGGGAGGCTAGTCAGGTAGGGGATTTTTTATGGAGAATGTGTGACTGAGTCTATTCAGGTACGGGAAGTTGGGGTGAATGTGTGACGGGGAGGCTAGTCAGGTAAGGGATGTTGGGGAGAATGTGTGACTGAGGCTAGTCAGGTAGGGGAAGTTGGGGAGAATGTGTGACAGTGAGGCTAGTCAGGTCAGGGATGTTGGTGAGAATGTGTGACAGTGAGGCTAGTCAGGTAGGGGATGTTGGTGAGAACGTGTGACAGTGAGGCTAGTTAGGTAGGGGATGTTGGTGAGAATGTGTGACAGTGAGGCAAGTCAGGTAGGGAATGTTGGGGAGAATGTGTGACAGTGAGGTTAGTCAGGCAGGGGATGTTGGTGAGAATGTGTGACGGGGAGGCTAGTCAGGTAGGGGATGTTGGGGAGAATGTATGACTGAGGCTAGTCAGGTAGGGGAAGTTGGGGAGAATGTGTGACAGTGAGGTTAGTCAGGTAGGGGATGTTGGGAAGAATGTGTGACTGAGGCTAGTCAGGTAGGGGATGTTGGGAAGAATGTGTGACAGTGAGGCTAGTCAGGTAGGGGATATTGGGGAGAATGTGTGACAGTGAGGCTAGTCAGGTAGGGGTTGTTGGTGAGAATGTGTGACAGTGAGGCTAGTCAGGTCGGGGATGTTGGCGAGAATGTGTGACAGTGAGGCTAGTCAGGTAGGGGATGTTGGGAAGAATGTGTGACAGTGAGGCTAGTCAGGTAGGGGATATTGGGGAGAATGTGTGACAGTGAGGCTAGTCAGGTAGGGGTTGTTGGTGAGAATGTGTGACAGTGAGGTTAGTCAGGTAGGGGATGTTGGGGAGAATGTGTGACAGTGAGGCTAGTCACGTAGGGGATGTTGGTGAGAATGTGTGCCAGTGAGGCTAGTCATGTAGGGGATGTTGGAGAGAATGTGTGACAGTGAGGCTAGTCAGGTAGGGGATGTTGGGGAGAATGTGTGACAGTGAGGTTAGTCAGGCAGGGGATGTTGGTGAGAATGTGTGACGGGGAGGCTAGTCAGGTAGGGGATGTTGGGGAGAATGTATGACTGAGGCTAGTCAGGTAGGGGAAGTTGGGGAGAATGTGTGACAGTGAGGCTAGTCAGGTAGGGGATGTTGGGAAGAATGTGTGACTGAGGCTAGTCAGGTAGGGGATGTTGGGAAGAATGTGTGACAGTGAGCCTAGTCAGGTAGGGGATATTGGGGAGAATGTGTGACAGTGAGGCTAGTCAGGTAGGGGTTGTTGGTGAGAATGTGTGACAGTGAGGCTAGTCAGGTCGGGGATGTTGGCGAGAATGTGTGACAGTGAGGCTAGTCAGATAGGGGATGTTGGGAAGAATGTGTGACAGTGAGGCTAGTCAGGTAGGGGATATTGGGGAGAATGTGTGACAGTGAGGCTAGTCAGGTAGGGGTTGTTGGTGAGAATGTGTGACAGTGAGGTTAGTCAGGTAGGGGATGTTGGGGAGAATGTGTGACAGTGAGGCTAGTCACGTAGGGGATGTTGGTGAGAATGTGTGACAGTGAGGCTAGTCAGGTAGGGGATGTTGGAGAGAATGTGTGACAGTGAGGCTAGTCAGGTAGGGGATGTTGGGGAGAATGTGTGACAGTGAGGCTAGTCAGGTAGGGGTTGTTCGGGAGAATGTGTGACGGGGAGGCTAGTCAGGTAGGGGATGTTGGTGAGAATGTGTGACAGTGAGGCTAGTCAGGTAGGGGATGTTGGTGAGAATGTGTGACAGTGAGGCTAGTCAGGTAGGGGATGTTGGGGAGAATGTGTGACAGTGAGGCTAATCAGGTAGGGGATGTTGGTGAGAATGTGTGACGGGGAGGCTAGTCAGGTAGGGGATGTTGGTGAGAATGTGTGACAGTGAGGCTAGTCAGGTAGGGGATGTTGGGAAGAATGTGTGACAGTGAGGGTAGTCAGGTAGGGGATGTTGGTGAGAATGTGTGACAGTGAGGCTAGTCAGGTAGGGGATGTTGGTGAGAATGTGTGACAGTGATGCTACTCAGGTAGGGAATGTTGGGGAGAATGTGTGACAGTGAGACTAGTCAGGTAGGGTATGTTGGTGAGAATGTGTGACGCGGAGGCTAGTCAGGTAGGGGATGTTGGGAAGAATGTGTGACAGTGAGGCTAGTCAGGTAGGGTATGTTGTGTAGAATGTGTGACAGTGTGGCTAGTCAGGTCAGGGATGTTGGTGAGAATGTGTGACAGTGAGGCTAGTCAGGTAGGGGATGTTGGTGAGAATGAGTGACAGTGAGGCTAGTCACGTAGGGGATGTTGGTGAGAATGTGTGACAGTGAGGCTAGTCAGGTAGGAGATGTTGGTGAGAATGTGTGACAGTGAGGCTAGTCAGGTAGGGAATGTTGGGGAGATTGTGTGACAGTGAGGCTAGTCAGGTAGGGGATGTTAGTGAGAATGTGTGACGGGGAGGCTAGTCAGGTAGGGGATGTTGGTGAGAATGTGTGACAGTGAGGCTAGTCAGGTAGGGGATGTTGGGGAGAATGTGTGATGGTGAGGCTAGTCAGGTAGGGGATGTTGGTGAGAATGTGTGATGGGGAGGCTAGTCAGATAGGGGATATTGGTGAGAATGTGTGACAGTGAGGCTAGTCAGGTAGGGGATGTTGGGAAGAATGTGTGACAGTGAGGGTAGCCAGGTAGGGGATGTTGGTGAGAATGTGTGACAGTGAGGCTAGTCAGGTAGGGGATGTTGGGGAGAATGTGTGACGGTGAGACTAGTCAGGTAGGGGATGTTGGTGAGAATGTGTGACGGGGAGGCTAGTCAGGTAGGGGATGTTGGTGAGAATGTGTGACAGTGAGGCTAGTCAGGTAGGTGATGTTGGGAAGAATGTGTGACAGTGAGGGTAGTCAGGTAGGGGATGTTGGTGAGAATGTGTGACAGTGAGGCTAGTCAGGTAGGGGATGTTGATGAGAATGTGTGACAGTGAGGCTAGTCAGGTAGGGGATGTTGGGAAGAATGTGTGACAGTGAGGCTAGTCAGGTAGGGGATGTTGGGAAGAATGTGTGACAGTGAGGGTAGCCAGGTAGGGGATGTTGGTGAGAATGTGTGACAGTGAGGCTAGTCAGGTAGGGGATGTTGGGGAGAATGTGTGACGGTGAGGCTAGTCAGGTAGGGGATGTTGGTGAGAATGTGTGACAGTGAGGCTAGTCACGTAGGGGATGTTGGGGAGAATGTGTGACAGTTAGGCTAATCAGGTAGGGGATGTTGGGGAGAATGTGTGACTGAGGCTAATCAGGTAGGGGATGTTGGTGAGAATGTGTGACAGTGAGGCTAGTCAGGTAGGGGATATTGGTGAGAATGTGTGACGGGGAGGCTAGTCAGGTAGGGGATGTTGGTGAGAATGTGTGACAGTGAGGGTAGTCAGGTAGGGGATGTTGGGAAGAATGTGTGACAGTGAGGGTAGTCAGGTAGGGGATGTTGGTGAGAATGTGTGACAGTGAGGCTAGTCAGGTAGGGGATGTTGGTGAGAATGTGTGACAGTGAGGCTAGTCAGGTTGGGGATGTTGGTGAGAATGTGTAACAGTGAGGCTAGTCAGGTAGGGGATGTTGGGGAGAATGTGTGACAGTTAGGCTAGTCAGGTAAGGGATGTTGGGGAGAATGTGTGACTGAGGTTAGTCAGGTAGGGGATGTTGGTGAGAATGTGTGACAGTGAGGCTTGTCAGGTAGGGGATGTTGGTGAGAATGTGTGACGGGGAGGCTAGTCAGGTAGGGGATGTTGGGGAGAATGTGTGACAGTGAGGCTAGTCAGGTAGGGGATGTTGGGAAGAATGTGTGACAGTGAGGGTAGTCAGGTAGGGGATGTTGGTGAGAATGTGTGACAGTGAGGCTAGTCAGGTAGGGGATGTTGGTGAGAATGTGTGACAGTGAGGCTACTCAGGTAGGGAATGTTGGGGAGAATGTGTGACAGTGAGACTAGTCAGGTAGGGGATGTTGTTGAGAATGTGTGACGGGGAGGCTAGTCAGGTAGGGGATGTTGGGGAGAATGTGTGACTGAGGCTAGTCAGGTAGGGGAAGTTGGGGAGAATGTGTGACAGTGAGGCTAGTCAGGTAGGGGATTTTGGGAAGAATGTGTGACAGTGAGGCTAGCCAGGTAGGGTATGTTGGGTAGAATGTGTGACAGTGAGGCTAGTCAGGTCAGGGATGTCGGTGAGAATGTGTGACAGTGAGGCTAGTCAGGTAGGGGATGTTGGTGAGAATGTGTGACAGTGAGGCTAGTCAGGTAGGGGATGTTGGTGAGAATGTGTGACAGTGAGGCTAGTCAGGTAGGGGATGTTGGTGAGAATGTGTGACGGGGAGGCTAGTCAGGTAGGGGATGTTGGTGAGGATGTGTGACAGTGAGGCTAGTCAGGTAGGGGATGTTGGGGAGAATGTGTGACAGTGAGGCTAGTCAGGTAGGGGATGTTGGGGAGAATGTGTGACGGGGAGGCTAGTCAGATAGGGGATGTTGGTGAGAATGTGTGACAGTGAGGCTAGTCAGGTAGGGGATGTTGGTGAGAATGTGTGACAGTGAGGCAAGTCAGGTAGGGGATGTTGGTGAGAATGTGTGACAGTGAGGCTAGTCAGGTAGGGAATGTTGGGGAGAATGTGTGACAGTGAGGCTAGTCATGTAGTAGATGTTGGTGAGAATGTGTGATGGGGAGGCTAGTCAGGTAGGGGATGTTGGGGAGAATGTGTGACTGAGGCTAGTCTGGTAGGGGAAGTTGGGGAGAATGTGTGACAGCGAGGTTAGTCAGGTAGGGGATGTTGGGAAGAATGTGTGACTGAGGCTAGTCAGGTAGGGTATGTGGGGTAGAATGTGTGACAGTGAGGCTAGTCAGGTCGGGGATGTTGGCGAGAATGTGTGACAATGAGGCTAGTCAGGTAGGGGATGTTGGTGAGAATGTGTGACAGTGAGGCTTGTCAGGTAGGGGATATTGGGGAGAATGTGTGACAGTGAGGCTAGTCAGGTAGGGGTTGTTGGTGAGAATGTGTGACAGTGAGGTTAGTCAGGTAGGGGATGTTGGGGAGAATGTGTGACAGTGAGGCTAGTCACGTAGGGGATGTTGGTGAGAATGTGTGACAGTGAGGCTTGTCAGGTAGGGGATATTGGGGAGAATGTGTGACAGTGAGGCTAGTCAGGTAGGGGTTGTTGGTGAGAATGTGTGACAGTGAGGTTAGTCAGGTAGGGGATGTTGGGGAGAATGTGTGACAGTGAGGCTAGTCACGTAGGGGATGTTGGTGAGAATGTGTGACAGTGAGGCTTGTCAGGTAGGGGATGATGGTGAGAATGTGTGACAGTGAGGCTAGTCACATAGGGGATGTTGGTGAGAATGTGTGACAGTGAGGCTAGTCAGGTAGGGGATGTTGGGGAGAATGTGTGACAGTGAGGCTAGTCTGGTAGGGGATGTTGGGGAGAATGTGTGACAGTGAGGCTAGTCAGGTAGGGGATTTTCGGGAGAATGTGTGACGGGGAGGCTAGTCAGGAAGGGGATGTTGCTGAGAATGTGTGACAGTGAGGCTAGTCAGGTAGGGGATGTTGGTGAGAATGTTTGACAGTGAGGCTAGTCAGGTAGGGGATGTTGGGGAGAATGTGTGACAGTGAGGCTAGTCAGGTAGGGGATGTTGGTGAGAATGTGTGACAATGACGCTAGTCAGGTAGGGGATTTTGGGAAGAATGTGTGACAGTGAGGGTAGTCAGGTAGGGGATGTTGGTGAGAATGTGTGTGACAGTGAGACTAGTCAGGTAGGGGATGTTGGTGAGAATGTGTGACAGTGATGCTACTCAGGTAGGGAATGTTGGGGAGAATGTGTGACAGTGAGACTAGTCAGGTAGGGGATGTTGGTGAGAATGTGTGATGCGGAGGGTAGTCAGGTAGGGGATGTTGGGGAGAATGTGTGACTGAGGCTAGTCAGGTAGGGGAAGTTGGGGAGAATGTGTGACAGTGAGGCTAGTCAGGTAGGGGATGTTGGGAAGAATGTGTGACAGTGAGGCTAAACACGTAGGGTATGTTGGGTAGAATGTGTGACAGTGAGGCTAGTCAGGTCAGGGATGTTGGTGAGAATGTGTGACAGTGAGGCTAGTCAGGTAGGGGATGTTGGTGAGAATGTGTGACAGTGAGGCTAGTCAGGTAGGGGATGTTGGTGAGAATGTGTGACAGTGAGGCTAGTCAGGTAGGGGATGTTGGTGAGAATGTGTGACAGCGAGGCTAGTCAGGTAGGGAATGTTGGGGAGAATGTTTCACTGTGAGGCTAGTCAGGTAGGGGATGTTGGTGAGAATGTGTGACAGTGATGCTACTCAGGTAGGGAATGTTGGGGAGAATGTGTGACAGTGAGACTAGTCAGGTAGGGGATGTTGGTGAGAATGTGTGACGCGGAGGGTAGTCAGGTAGGGGATGTTGGGGAGAATGTGTGACTGAGGCTACTCAGGTAGGGGAAGTTGGGGAGAATGTGTGACAGTGAGGCTAGTCAGGTAGGGGATGTTGGGAAGAATGTGTGACAGTGAGGCTAAACAGGTAGGGTATGTTGGGTAGAATGTGTGACAGTGAGGCTAGTCAGGTCAGGGATGTTGGTGAGAATGTGTGACAGTGAGGCTAGTCAGGTAGGGGATGTTGGTGAGAATGTGTGACAGTGAGGCTAGTCAGGTAGGGGATGTTGGTGAGAATGTGTGACAGTGAGGCTAGTCAGGTAGGGTATGTTGGTGAGAATGTGTGACAGTGAGGCTAGTCAGGTAGGGAATGTTGGGGAGAATGTGTCACAGTGAGGCTAGTCAGGTAGGGGATGTTGGTGAGAATGTGTGACGGGGAGGCTAGTCAGGTAGGGGAAGTTGGGGTGAATGTGTGACAGTGAGTCTAGTCAGGTAGGGGATGTTGGGAAGAATGTGTGGCTGAGGCTAGCCAGGTAGGGTATGTTGGGTAGAATGTGTTACAGTGAGGCTAGTCAGGTCAGGGATGTTGGTGAGAATGTGTGACAGTGAGGCTAGTCAGGTAGGGGATGTTGGGAAGAATGTGTGACAGTGAGGCTAGTCAGGTAGGGGATGTTGGGGAGAATGTGTGACTGAGGCTAGTCAGGTAGGGGAAGTTGGGGAGAATGTGTGACGGGGAGGCTAGTCAGGTAGGGGATGTTGGGGAGAATGTGTGACAGTGAGGCTAGTCAGGTAGGGGATGTTGGGAAGAATGTGTGACAGTGAGGCTAGTCAGGTAGGGGATGTTGGTGAGAATGTGTGACAGTGAGGCTAGTCAGGTAGGGGATGTTGGTGAGAATGTGTGACAGTGAGGCTAGTCAGGTAGGGAATGTTGGGGAGAATGTGTCACAGTGAGGCTAGTCAGGTAGGGGATGTTGGTGAGAATGTGTGACGGGGAGGCTAGTCAGGTAGGGGATGTTGGTGAGAATGTGCGACGGGGAGGCTAGTCAGGTAGGGGATGTTGGGGAGAATGTGTGATTGAGTCTATTCAGGTAGGGGAAGTTGGGGTGAATGTGTGACAGTGAGGCTAGTCAGGTAGGGGATGTTGGGAAGAATGTGTGGCTGAGGCTAGCCAGGTAGGGGAAGTTGGGGAGAATGTGTGACGGGGAGGCTAGTCAGGTAGGGGATGTTGGGGAGAATGTATGACTGAGGCTAGTCAGGTAGGGGAAGTTGGGGAGAATGTGTGACAGTGAGGCTAGTCAGGTAGGGGATGTTGGGAAGAATGTGTGACTGAGGCTAGTCAGGTAGGGGATGTTGGGAAGAATGTGTGACAGTGAGGCTAGTCAGGTAGGGGATATTGGGGAGAATGTGTGACAGTGAGGCTAGTCAGGTAGGGGTTGTTGGTGAGAATGTGTGACAGTGAGGCTAGTCAGGTCGGGGATGTTGGCGAGAATGTGTGACAGTGAGGCTAGTCAGGTAGGGGATGTTGGGAAGAATGTGAGACAGTGAGGCTAGTCAGGTAGGGGATATTGGGGAGAATGTGTGACAGTGAGGCTAGTCAGGTAGGGGTTGTTGGTGAGAATGTGTGACAGTGAGGTTAGTCAGGTAGGGGATGTTGGGGAGAATGTGTGACAGTGAGGCTAGTCACGTAGGGGATGTTGGTGAGAATGTGTGACAGTGAGGCTAGTCAGGTAGGGGATGTTGGAGAGAATGTGTGACAGTGAGGCTAGTCAGGTAGGGGATGTTGGGGAGAATGTGTGACAGTGAGGCTAGTCAGGTAGGGGATGTTCGGGAGAATGTGTGACGGGGAGGCTAGTCAGGTAGGGGATGTTGGTGAGAATGTGTGACAGTGAGGCTAGTCAGGTAGGGGATGTTGGTGAGAATGTGTGACAGTGAGGCTAGTCAGGTAGTGGATGTTGGGGAGAATGTGTGACAGTGAGGCTAGTCAGGTAGGGGATGTTGGTGAGAATGTGTGACGGGGAGGCTAGTCAGGTAGGGGATGTTGGTGAGAATGTGTGACAGTGAGGCTAGTCAGGTAGGGGATGTTGGGAAGAATGTGTGACAGTGAGGGTAGTCAGGTAGGGGATGTTGGTGAGAATGTGTGACAGTGAGGCTAGTCAGGTAGGGGATGTTGGTGAGAATGTGTGACAGTGATGCTACTCAGGTAGGGAATGTTGGGGAGAATGTGTGACAGTGAGACTAGTCAGGTAGGGTATGTTGGTGAGAATGTGTGACGCGGAGGCTAGTCAGGTAGGGGATGTTGGGAAGAATGTGTGACAGTGAGGCTAGTCAGGTAGGGTATGTTGTGTAGAATGTGTGACAGTGTGGCTAGTCAGGTCAGGGATGTTGGTGAGAATGTGTGACAGTGAGGCTAGTCAGGTAGGGGATGTTGGTGAGAATGTGTGACAGTGAGGCTAGTCACGTAGGGGATGTTGGTGAGAATGTGTGACAGTGAGGCTAGTCAGGTAGGGGATGTTGGTGAGAATGTGTGACAGTGAGGCTAGTCAGGTAGGGAATGTTGGGGAGATTGTGTGACAGTGAGGCTAGTCAGGTAGGGGATGTTGGTGAGAATGTGTGACGGGGAGGCTAGTCAGGTAGGGGATGTTGGTGAGAATGTGTGACAGTGAGGCTAGTCAGGTAGGGGATGTTGGGGAGAATGTGTGACAGTGAGGCTAGTCAGGTAGGGGATGTTGGGGAGAATGTGTGACGGGGAGGCTAGTCAGATAGGGGATGTTGGTGAGAATGTGTGACAGTGAGGCTAGTCAGGTAGGGGATGTTGGTGAGAATGTGTGACAGTGAGGCTAGTCAGGTAGGGAATGTTGGGGAGAATGTGTGACAGTGAGGTTAGTCAGGCAGGGGATGTTGGTGAGAATGTGTGACGGGGAGGCTAGTCAGGTAGGGGATGTTGGGGAGAATGTATGACTGAGGCTAGTCAGGTAGGGGAAGTTGGGGAGAATGTGTGACAGTGAGGCTAGTCAGGTAGGGGATGTTGGGAAGAATGTGTGACTGAGGCTAGTCAGGTAGGGGATGTTGGGAAGAATGTGTGACAGTGAGCCTAGTCAGGTAGGGGATATTGGGGAGAATGTGTGACAGTGAGGCTAGTCAGGTAGGGGTTGTTGGTGAGAATGTGTGACAGTGAGGCTAGTCAGGTCGGGGATGTTGGCGAGAATGTGTGACAGTGAGGCTAGTCAGATAGGGGATGTTGGGAAGAATGTGTGACAGTGAGGCTAGTCAGGTAGGGGATATTGGGGAGAATGTGTGACAGTGAGGCTAGTCAGGTAGGGGTTGTTGGTGAGAATGTGTGACAGTGAGGTTAGTCAGGTAGGGGATGTTGGGGAGAATGTGTGACAGTGAGGCTAGTCACGTAGGGGATGTTGGTGAGAATGTGTGACAGTGAGGCTAGTCAGGTAGGGGATGTTGGAGAGAATGTGTGACAGTGAGGCTAGTCAGGTAGGGGATGTTGGGGAGAATGTGTGACAGTGAGGCTAGTCAGGTAGGGGTTGTTCGGGAGAATGTGTGACGGGGAGGCTAGTCAGGTAGGGGATGTTGGTGAGAATGTGTGACAGTGAGGCTAGTCAGGTAGGGGATGTTGGTGAGAATGTGTGACAGTGAGGCTAGTCAGGTAGGGGATGTTGGGGAGAATGTGTGACAGTGAGGCTAATCAGGTAGGGGATGTTGGTGAGAATGTGTGACGGGGAGGCTAGTCAGGTAGGGGATGTTGGTGAGAATGTGTGACAGTGAGGCTAGTCAGGTAGGGGATGTTGGGAAGAATGTGTGACAGTGAGGGTAGTCAGGTAGGGGATGTTGGTGAGAATGTGTGACAGTGAGGCTAGTCAGGTAGGGGATGTTGGTGAGAATGTGTGACAGTGATGCTACTCAGGTAGGGAATGTTGGGGAGAATGTGTGACAGTGAGACTAGTCAGGTAGGGTATGTTGGTGAGAATGTGTGACGCGGAGGCTAGTCAGGTAGGGGATGTTGGGAAGAATGTGTGACAGTGAGGCTAGTCAGGTAGGGTATGTTGTGTAGAATGTGTGACAGTGTGGCTAGTCAGGTCAGGGATGTTGGTGAGAATGTGTGACAGTGAGGCTAGTCAGGTAGGGGATGTTGGTGAGAATGTGTGACAGTGAGGCTAGTCACGTAGGGGATGTTGGTGAGAATGTGTGACAGTGAGGCTAGTCAGGTAGGGGATGTTGGTGAGAATGTGTGACAGTGAGGCTAGTCAGGTAGGGAATGTTGGGGAGATTGTGTGACAGTGAGGCTAGTCAGGTAGGGGATGTTAGTGAGAATGTGTGACGGGGAGGCTAGTCAGGTAGGGGATGTTGGTGAGAATGTGTGACAGTGAGGCTAGTCAGGTAGGGGATGTTGGGGAGAATGTGTGATGGTGAGGCTAGTCAGGTAGGGGATGTTGGTGAGAATGTGTGATGGGGAGGCTAGTCAGATAGGGGATATTGGTGAGAATGTGTGACAGTGAGGCTAGTCAGGTAGGGGATGTTGGGAAGAATGTGTGACAGTGAGGGTAGCCAGGTAGGGGATGTTGGTGAGAATGTGTGACAGTGAGGCTAGTCAGGTAGGGGATGTTGGGGAGAATGTGTGACGGTGAGACTAGTCAGGTAGGGGATGTTGGTGAGAATGTGTGACGGGGAGGCTAGTCAGGTAGGGGATGTTGGTGAGAATGTGTGACAGTGAGGCTAGTCAGGTAGGTGATGTTGGGAAGAATGTGTGACAGTGAGGGTAGTCAGGTAGGGGATGTTGGTGAGAATGTGTGACAGTGAGGCTAGTCAGGTAGGGGATGTTGATGAGAATGTGTGACAGTGAGGCTAGTCAGGTAGGGGATGTTGGGAAGAATGTGTGACAGTGAGGCTAGTCAGGTAGGGGATGTTGGGAAGAATGTGTGACAGTGAGGGTAGCCAGGTAGGGGATGTTGGTGAGAATGTGTGACAGTGAGGCTAGTCAGGTAGGGGATGTTGGGGAGAATGTGTGACGGTGAGGCTAGTCAGGTAGGGGATGTTGGTGAGAATGTGTGACAGTGAGGCTAGTCACGTAGGGGATGTTGGGGAGAATGTGTGACAGTTAGGCTAATCAGGTAGGGGATGTTGGGGAGAATGTGTGACTGAGGCTAGTCAGGTAGGGGATGTTGGTGAGAATGTGTGACAGTGAGGCTAGTCAGGTAGGGGATATTGGTGAGAATGTGTGACGGGGAGGCTAGTCAGGTAGGGGATGTTGGTGAGAATGTGTGACAGTGAGGGTAGTCAGGTAGGGGATGTTGGGAAGAATGTGTGACAGTGAGGGTAGTCAGGTAGGGGATGTTGGTGAGAATGTGTGACAGTGAGGCTAGTCAGGTAGGGGATGTTGGTGAGAATGTGTGACAGTGAGGCTAGTCAGGTTGGGGATGTTGGTGAGAATGTGTAACAGTGAGGCTAGTCAGGTAGGGGATGTTGGGGAGAATGTGTGACAGTTAGGCTAGTCAGGTAAGGGATGTTGGGGAGAATGTGTGACTGAGGTTAGTCAGGTAGGGGATGTTGGTGAGAATGTGTGACAGTGAGGCTTGTCAGGTAGGGGATGTTGGTGAGAATGTGTGACGGGGAGGCTAGTCAGGTAGGGGATGTTGGGGAGAATGTGTGACAGTGAGGCTAGTCAGGTAGGGGATGTTGGGAAGAATGTGTGACAGTGAGGGTAGTCAGGTAGGGGATGTTGGTGAGAATGTGTGACAGTGAGGCTAGTCAGGTAGGGGATGTTGGTGAGAATGTGTGACAGTGAGGCTACTCAGGTAGGGAATGTTGGGGAGAATGTGTGACAGTGAGACTAGTCAGGTAGGGGATGTTGTTGAGAATGTGTGACGGGGAGGCTAGTCAGGTAGGGGATGTTGGGGAGAATGTGTGACTGAGGCTAGTCAGGTAGGGGAAGTTGGGGAGAATGTGTGACAGTGAGGCTAGTCAGGTAGGGGATGTTGGGAAGAATGTGTGACAGTGAGGCTAGCCAGGTAGGGTATGTTGGGTAGAATGTGTGACAGTGAGGCTAGTCAGGTCAGGGATGTCGGTGAGAATGTGTGACAGTGAGGCTAGTCAGGTAGGGGATGTTGGTGAGAATGTGTGACAGTGAGGCTAGTCAGGTAGGGGATGTTGGTGAGAATGTGTGACAGTGAGGCTAGTCAGGTAGGGGATGTTGGTGAGAATGTGTGACGGGGAGGCTAGTCAGGTAGGGGATGTTGGTGAGGATGTGTGACAGTGAGGCTAGTCAGGTAGGGGATGTTGGGGAGAATGTGTGACAGTGAGGCTAGTCAGGTAGGGGATGTTGGGGAGAATGTGTGACGGGGAGGCTAGTCAGATAGGGGATGTTGGTGAGAATGTGTGACAGTGAGGCTAGTCAGGTAGGGGATGTTGGTGAGAATGTGTGACAGTGAGGCAAGTCAGGTAGGGGATGTTGGTGAGAATGTGTGACAGTGAGGCTAGTCAGGTAGGGAATGTTGGGGAGAATATGTGACAGTGAGGCTAGTCATGTAGTAGATGTTGGTGAGAATGTGTGACGGGGAGGCTAGTCAGGTAGGGGATGTTGGGGAGAATGTGTGACTGAGGCTAGTCTGGTAGGGGAAGTTGGGGAGAATGTGTGACAGCGAGGTTAGTCATGTAGGGGATGTTGGGAAGAATGTGTGACTGAGGCTAGTCAGGTAGGGTATGTGGGGTAGAATGTGTGACAGTGAGGCTAGTCAGGTCGGGGATGTTGGCGAGAATGTGTGACAATGAGGCTAGTCAGGTAGGGGATGTTGGTGAGAATGTGTGACAGTGAGGCTTGTCAGGTAGGGGATATTGGGGAGAATGTGTGACAGTGAGGCTAGTCAGGTAGGGGTTGTTGGTGAGAATGTGTGACAGTGAGGTTAGTCAGGTAGGGGATGTTGGGGAGAATGTGTGACAGTGAGGCTAGTCACGTAGGGGATGTTGGTGAGAATGTGTGACAGTGAGGCTTGTCAGGTAGGGGATATTGGGGAGAATGTGTGACAGTGAGGCTAGTCAGGTAGGGGTTGTTGGTGAGAATGTGTGACAGTGAGGTTAGTCAGGTAGGGGATGTTGGGGAGAATGTGTGACAGTGAGGCTAGTCACGTAGGGGATGTTGGTGAGAATGTGTGACAGTGAGGCTTGTCAGGTAGGGGATGATGGTGAGAATGTGTGACAGTGAGGCTAGTCACATAGGGGATGTTGGTGAGAATGTGTGACAGTGAGGCTAGTCAGGTAGGGGATGTTGGGGAGAATGTGTGACAGTGAGGCTAGTCTGGTAGGGGATGTTGGGGAGAATGTGTGACAGTGAGGCTAGTCAGGTAGGGGATTTTAGGGAGAATGTGTGACGGGGAGGCTAGTCAGGAAGGGGATGTTGCTGAGAATGTGTGACAGTGAGGCTAGTCAGGTAGGGGATGTTGGTGAGAATGTTTGACAGTGAGGTTAGTCAGGTAGGGGATGTTGGGGAGAATGTGTGACAGTGAGGCTAGTCAGGTAGGGGATGTTGGTGAGAATGTGTGACAATGACGCTAGTCAGGTAGGGGATTTTGGGAAGAATGGGTGATAGTGAGGGTAGTCAGGTAGGGGATGTTGGTGAGAATGTGTGTGACAGTGAGACTAGTCAGGTAGGGGATGTTGGTGAGAATGTGTGACAGTGATGCTACTCAGGTAGGGAATGTTGGGGAGAATGTGTGACAGTGAGACTAGTCAGGTAGGGGATGTTGGTGAGAATGTGTGACGCGGAGGGTAGTCAGGTAGGGGATGTTGGGGAGAATGTGTGACTGAGGCTAGTCAGGTAGGGGAAGTTGGGGAGAATGTGTGACAGTGAGGCTAGTCAGGTAGGGGATGTTGGGAAGAATGTGTGACAGTGAGGCTAAACACGTAGGGTATGTTGGGTAGAATGTGTGACAGTGAGGCTAGTCAGGTCAGGGATGTTGGTGAGAATGTGTGACAGTGAGGCTAGTCAGGTAGGGGATGTTGGTGAGAATGTGTGACAGTGAGGCTAGTCAGGTAGGGGATGTTGGTGAGAATGTGTGACAGTGAGGCTAGTCAGGTAGGGGATGTTGGTGAGAATGTGTGACAGCGAGGCTAGTCAGGTAGGGAATGTTGGGGAGAATGTGTCACTGTGAGGCTAGTCAGGTAGGGGATGTTGGAGAGAATGTGTGACAGTGATGCTACTCAGGTAGGGAATGTTGGGGAGAATGTGTGACAGTGAGACTAGTCAGGTAGGGGATGTTGGTGAGAATGTGTGACGCGGAGGGTAGTCAGGTAGGGGATGTTGGGGAGAATGTGTGACTGAGGCTACTCAGGTAGGGGAAGTTGGGGAGAATGTGTGACAGTGAGGCTAGTCAGGTAGGGGATGTTGGGAAGAATGTGTGACAGTGAGGCTAAACAGGTAGGGTATGTTGGGTAGAATGTGTGACAGTGAGGCTAGTCAGGTCAGGGATGTTGGTGAGAATGTGTGACAGTGAGGCTAGTCAGGTAGGGGATGTTGGTGAGAATGTGTGACAGTGAGGCTAGTCAGGTAGGGGATGTTGGTGAGAATGTGTGACAGTGAGGCTAGTCAGGTAGGGTATGTTGGTGAGAATGTGTGACAGTGAGGCTAGTCAGGTAGGTAATGTTGGGGAGAATGTGTCACAGTGAGGCTAGTCAGGTAGGGGATGTTGGTGAGAATGTGTGACGGGGAGGCTAGTCAGGTAGGGAAAGTTGGGGTGAATGCGTGACAGTGAGGCTAGTCAGGTAGGGGATGTTGGGAAGAATGTGTGGCTGAGGCTAGCCAGGTAGGGTATGTTGGGTAGAATGTGTTACAGTGAGGCTAGTCAGGTCAGGGATGTTGGTGAGAATGTGTGACAGTGAGGCTAGTCAGGTAGGGGATGTTGGGAAGAATGTGTGACAGTGAGGCTAGTCAGGTAGGGGATGTTGGGGAGAATGTGTGACTGAGGCTAGTCAGGTAGGGGAAGTTGGGGAGAATGTGTGACGGGGAGGCTAGTCAGGTAGGGGATGTTGGGGAGAATGTGTGACAGTGAGGCTAGTCAGGTAGGGGATGTTGGGAAGAATGTGTGACAGTGAGGCTAGTCAGGTAGGGGATGTTGGTGAGAATGTGTGACAGTGAGGCTAGTCAGGTAGGGGATGTTGGTGAGAATGTGTGACAGTGAGGCTAGTCAGGTAGGGAATGTTGGGGAGAATGTGTCACAGTGAGGCTAGTCAGGTAGGGGATGTTGGTGAGAATGTGTGACGGGGAGGCTAGTCAGGTAGGGGATGTTGGTGAGAATGTGCGACGGGGAGGCTAGTCAGGTAGGGGATGTTGGGGAGAATGTGTGATTGAGTCTATTCAGGTAGGGGAAGTTGGGGTGAATGTGTGACAGTGAGGCTAGTCAGGTAGGGGATGTTGGGAAGAATGTGTGGCTGAGGCTAGCCAGGTAGGGGAAGTTGGGGAGAATGTGTGACGGGGAGGCTAGTCAGGTAGGGGATGTTGGGGAGAATGTATGACTGAGGCTAGTCAGGTAGGGGAAGTTGGGGAGAATGTGTGACAGTGAGGCTAGTCAGGTAGGGGATGTTGGGAAGAATGTGTGACTGAGGCTAGTCAGGTAGGGGATGTTGGGAAGAATGTGTGACAGTGAGGCTAGTCAGGTAGGGGATATTGGGGAGAATGTGTGACAGTGAGGCTAGTCAGGTAGGGGTTGTTGGTGAGAATGTGTGACAGTGAGGCTAGTCAGGTCGGGGATGTTGGCGAGAATGTGTGACAGTGAGGCTAGTCAGGTAGGGGATGTTGGGAAGAATGTGAGACAGTGAGGCTAGTCAGGTAGGGGATATTGGGGAGAATGTGTGACAGTGAGGCTAGTCAGGTAGGGGTTGTTGGTGAGAATGTGTGACAGTGAGGTTAGTCAGGTAGGGGATGTTGGGGAGAATGTGTGACAGTGAGGCTAGTCACGTAGGGGATGTTGGTGAGAATGTGTGACAGTGAGGCTAGTCAGGTAGGGGATGTTGGAGAGAATGTGTGACAGTGAGGCTAGTCAGGTAGGGGATGTTGGGGAGAATGTGTGACAGTGAGGCTAGTCAGGTAGGGGATGTTCGGGAGAATGTGTGACGGGGAGGCTAGTCAGGTAGGGGATGTTGGTGAGAATGTGTGACAGTGAGGCTAGTCAGGTAGGGGATGTTGGTGAGAATGTGTGACAGTGAGGCTAGTCAGGTAGTGGATGTTGGGGAGAATGTGTGACAGTGAGGCTAGTCAGGTAGGGGATGTTGGTGAGAATGTGTGACGGGGAGGCTAGTCAGGTAGGGGATGTTGGTGAGAATGTGTGACAGTGAGGCTAGTCAGGTAGGGGATGTTGGGAAGAATGTGTGACAGTGAGGGTAGTCAGGTAGGGGATGTTGGTGAGAATGTGTGACAGTGAGGCTAGTCAGGTAGGGGATGTTGGTGAGAATGTGTGACAGTGATGCTACTCAGGTAGGGAATGTTGGGGAGAATGTGTGACAGTGAGACTAGTCAGGTAGGGTATGTTGGTGAGAATGTGTGACGCGGAGGCTAGTCAGGTAGGGGATGTTGGGAAGAATGTGTGACAGTGAGGCTAGTCAGGTAGGGTATGTTGTGTAGAATGTGTGACAGTGTGGCTAGTCAGGTCAGGGATGTTGGTGAGAATGTGTGACAGTGAGGCTAGTCAGGTAGGGGATGTTGGTGAGAATGTGTGACAGTGAGGCTAGTCACGTAGGGGATGTTGGTGAGAATGTGTGACAGTGAGGCTAGTCAGGTAGGGGATGTTGGTGAGAATGTGTGACAGTGAGGCTAGTCAGGTAGGGAATGTTGGGGAGATTGTGTGACAGTGAGGCTAGTCAGGTAGGGGATGTTGGTGAGAATGTGTGACGGGGAGGCTAGTCAGGTAGGGGATGTTGGTGAGAATGTGTGACAGTGAGGCTAGTCAGGTAGGGGATGTTGGGGAGAATGTGTGACAGTGAGGCTAGTCAGGTAGGGGATGTTGGGGAGAATGTGTGACGGGGAGGCTAGTCAGATAGGGGATGTTGGTGAGAATGTGTGACAGTGAGGCTAGTCAGGTAGGGGATGTTGGGAAGAATGTGTGACAGTGAGGGTAGCCAGGTAGGTGATGATGGTGAGAATGTGTGACAGTGAGGCTAGTCAGGTAGGGGTTGTTGGAGAGAATGTGTGACGGTGAGGCTAGTCAGGTAGGGGATGTTGGTGAGAATGTGTGACGGGGAGGCTAGTCGGGTAGGGGATGTTGGTGAGAATGTGTGACAGTGAGGCTAGTCAGGTAGGGGATGTTGGGAAGAATGTGACAGTGAGGGTAGCCAGGTAGGGGATGTTGGTGAGAATGTGTGACAGTGAGGCTAGTCAGGTAGGGGATGTTGGTGAGAATGTGTGACAGTGAGGCTAGTCAGGTAGGGGATGTTGGTGAGAATGTGTGACAGTGAGGCTAGTCAGGTAGGGGATGTTGGGAAGAATGTGTGACAGTGAGGCTAGTCAGGTAGGGGATATTGGGAAGAATGTGTGACAGTGAGGGTAGCCAGGTAGGGGATGTTGGTGAGAATGTGTGACGGTGAGGCTAGTCAGGTAGGGGATGTTGGTGAGAATGTGTGACGGGGAGGTTAGTCAGTTAGGGGATGTTGGTGAGAATGTGTGACAGTGAGGCTAGTCTGGTAGGGGATGTTGGTGAGAATGTGTGACAGTGATGCTACTCAGGTAGGGAATGTTGAGGAGAATGTGTGACAGTGAGACTAGTCAGGTAGGGGATGTTGGTGAGAATGTGTGACGGGGAGGCTAGTCAGGTAGGGGATGTTGGGGAGAAAGTGTGACTGAGGCTAGTCAGGTAGGGGAAGTTGGGGAGAATGTGTGACAGTGAGGCTAGTCAGGTAGGGGATGTTGGGAAGAATGTGTGACAGTGAGGCTAGTCAGGTAGGGTATGTTGGGTAGAATGTGTGACAGTGAGGCTAGTCAGGTCAGGGATGTTGGTGAGAATGTGTGACAGTGAGGCTAGTCAGGTAGGGGATGTTGGTGAGAATGTGTGACAGTGAGGCTAGTCAGGTAGGGGATGTTGGTGAGAATGTGTGACAGTGAGGCAAGTCAGGTAGGGGATGTTGGTGAGAATGTGTGACAGTGAGGCTAGTCAGGTAGGGGATGTTGGTGAGAATGTGTGACAGTGAGGCTAGTCAGGTAGGGGATGTTGGTGAGAATGTGTGACAGTGAGGCTAGTCAGGTAGGGAATGTTGGGGAGAATGTGTCACAGTGAGGCTAGTCAGGTAGGGGATGCTGGTGAGAATGTGTGACGGGGAGGCTAGTCAGGTAGGGGATGTTGGTGAGAATGTGCGACGGGGAGGCTAGTCAGGTAGGGGATGTTGGGGAGAATGTGTGACTGAGTCTATACAGGTACGGGAAGTTGGGGTGAATGTGTGACTGGGAGGCTAGTCAGGTAAGGGATGTTGGGGAGAATGTGTGACTGAGGCTAGTCAGGTAGGGGAAGTTGGGGAGAATGTGTGACAGTGAGGCTAGTCAGGTCAGGGATGTTGGTGAGAATGTGTGACAGTGAGGCTAGTCAGGTAGGGGATGTTGGTGAGAACGTGTGACAGTGAGGCTAGTCAGGTAGGGGATGTTGGTGAGAATGTGTGACAGTGAGGCTAGTCAGGTAGGGAATGTTGGGGAGAATGTGTGACAGTGAGGCTAGTCAGGCAGGGGATGTTGGTGAGAATGTGTGATGGGGAGGCTAGTCAGGTAGGGGATGTTGGGGAGAATGTATGACTGAGGCTAGTCAGGTAGGGGAAGTTGGGGAGAATGTGTGACAGTGAGGCTAGTCAGGTAGGGGATGTTGGGAAGAATGTGTGACTGAGGCTAGTCAGGTAGGGGATGTTGGGAAGAATGTGTGACAGTGAGGCTAGTCAGGTAGGGGATATTGGGGAGAATGTGTGACAGTGAGGCTAGTCAGGTAGGGGTTGTTGGTGAGAATGTGTGACAGTGAGGCTAGTCAGGTCGGGGATGTTGGCGAGAATGTGTGACAGTGAGGCTAGTCAGGTAGGGGATGTTGGGAAGAATGTGAGACAGTGAGGCTAGTCAGGTAGGGGATATTGGGGAGAAAGTGTGACAGTGAGGCTAGTCAGGTAGGGGTTGTTGGTGAGAATGTGTGCAAGTGAGGTTAGTCAGGTAGGGGATGTTGGGGAGAATGTGTGACAGTGAGGCTAGTCACGTAGGGGATGTTGGTGAGAATGTGTGACAGTGAGGCTAGTCAGGTAGGGGATGTTGGAGAGAATGTGTGACAGTGAGGCTAGTCAGGTATGGGATGTTGGGGAGAATGTGTGACAGTGAGGCTAGTCAGGTAGGGGATGTTCGGGAGAATGTGTGACGGGGAGGCTAGTCAGGTAGGGGATGTTGGTGAGAATGTGTGACAGTGAGGCTAGTCAGGTAGGGGATGTTGGTGAGAATGTGTGACAGTGAGGCTAGTCAGGTAGTGGATGTTGGGGAGAATGTGTGACAGTGAGGCTAGTCAGGTAGGGGATGTTGGTGAGAATGTGTGACGGGGAGGCTAGTCAGGTAGGGGATGTTGGTGAGAATGTGTGACAGTGAGGCTAGTCAGGTAGTGGATGTTGGGAAGAATGTGTGACAGTGAGGGTAGTCAGGTAGGGGATGTTGGTGAGAATGTGTGACAGTGAGGCTAGTCAGGTAGGGGATGTTGGTGAGAATGTGTGACAGTGATGCTACTCAGGTAGGGAATGTTGGGGAGAATGTGTGACAGTGAGACTATTCAGGTAGGGTATGTTGGTGAGAATGTGTGACGCGGAGGCTAGTCAGGTAGGGGATGTTGGGAAGAATGTGTGACAGTGAGGCTAGTCAGGTAGGGTATGTTGTGTAGAATGTGTGACAGTGTGGCTAGTCAGGTCAGGGATGTTGGTGAGAATGTGTGACAGTGAGGCTAGTCAGGTAGGGGATGTTGGTGAGAATGTGTGACAGTGAGGCTAGTCACGTAGGGGATGTTGGTGAGAATGTGTGACAGTGAGGCTAGTCAGGTAGGGGATGTTGTTGAGAATGTGTGACAGTGAGGCTAGTTAGGTAGGGAATGTTGGGGAGATTGTGTGACAGTGAGGCTAGTCAGGTAGGGGATGTTAGTGAGAATGTGTGACGGGGAGGCTAGTCAGGTAGGGGATGTTGGGGAGAATGTTTGACTGAGGCTTGTCAGGTAGGGGAAGTTGGGGAGAATGTGTGACAGTGAGGCTAGTCAGGTAGGGGATGTTGGTGAGAATGTGTGACGCGGAGGGTAGTCAGGTAGGGGATGTTGGGGAGAATGTGTGACTGAGGCTAGTCAGGTAGGGGAAGTTGGGGAGAATGTGTGACAGTGAGGCTAGTCAGGTAGGGGATGTTGGGAAGAATGTGTGACAGTGAGGCTAAACACATAGGGTATGTTGGGTAGAATGTGTGACAGTGAGGCTAGTCAGGTCAGGGATGTTGGTGAGAATGTGTGACAGTGAGGCTAGTCACGTAGGGGATGTTGGTGAGAATGTGTGACAGTGAGGCTAGTCAGGTAGGGGATGTTGGTGAGAATGTGTGACAGTGAGGCTAGTCAGGTAGGGGATGTTGGTGAGAATGTGTGACAGCGAGGCTAGTCAGGTAGGGAATGTTGGGGAGAATGTGTCACAGTGAGGCTAGTCAGGTAGGGGATGTTGGTGAGAATGTGTGACAGTGAGGCTAGTCAGGTAGGGGTTGTTGGTGAGAATGTGTGACAGTGAGGTTAGTCAGGTAGGGGATGTTGGGGAGAATGTGTGACAGTGAGGCTAGTCACGTAGGGGATGTTGGTGAGAATGTGTGACAGTGAGGCTAGTCAGGTAGGGGATATTGGAGAGAATGTGTGACAGTGAGGCTAGTCAGGTAGGGGATGTTGGGGAGAATGTGTGACAGTGAGGCTAGTCAGGTAGGGGATGTTCGGGAGAATGTGTGACGGGGAGGCTAGTCAGGTAGGGGATGTTGGTGAGAATGTGTGACAGTGAGGCTAGTCAGGTAGGGGATGTTGGTGAGAATGTGTGACAGTGAGGCTAGTCAGGTAGTGGATGTTGGGGAGAATGTTTGACAGTGAGGCTAGTCAGGTAGGGGATGTTGGTGAGAATGTGTGACGGGGAGGCTAGTCAGGTAGGGGATGTTGGTGAGAATGTGTGCCAGTGAGGCTAGTCAGGTAGGGGATGTTGGGAAGAATGTGTGACAGTGAGGGTAGTCAGGTAGGGGATGTTGGTGAGAATGTGTGACAGTGAGGCTATTCAGGTAGGGGATGTTGGTGAGAATGTGTGACAGTGATGCTACTCAGGTAGGGAATGTTGGGGAGAATGTGTGACAGTGAGACTAGTCAGGTAGGGTATGTTGGTGAGAATGTGTGACGCGGAGGCTAGTCAGGTAGGGGATGTTGGGAAGAATGTGTGACAGTGAGGCTAGTCAGGTAGGGTATGTTGTGTAGAATGTGTGACAGTGTGGCTAGTCAGGTCAGGGATGTTGGTGAGAATGTGTGACAGTGAGGCTAGTCAGGTACGGGATGTTGGTGAGAATGTGTGACAGTGAGGCTAGTCACGTAGGGGATGTTGGTGAGAATGTGTGACAGTGAGGCTAGTCAGGTAGGGGATGTTGGTGAGAATGTGTGACAGTGAGGCTAGTCAGGTAGGGAATGTTGGGGAGATTGTGTGACAGTGAGGCTAGTCAGGTAGGGGATGTTAGTGAGAATGTGTGACGGGGAGGCTAGTCAGGTAGGGGATGTTGGGGAGAATGTTTGACTGAGGCTTGTCAGGTAGGGGATGTTGGTGAGAATGTGTGACAGTGAGGCTAGTCAGGTAGGGGATGTTGGAGAGAATGTGTGACAGTGAGGCTAGTCAGGTAGGGGATGTTGGGGAGAATGTGTGACAGTGAGGCTAGTCAGGTAGGGGATGTTCGGGAGAATGTGTGACGGGGAGGCTAGTCAGGTAGGGGATGTTGGTGAGAATGTGTGACAGTGAGGCTAGTCAGGTAGGGGATGTTGGTGAGAATGTGTGACAGTGAGGCAAGTCAGGTAGTGGATGTTGGGGAGAATGTTTGACAGTGAGGCTAGTCAGGTAGGGGATGTTGGTGAGAATGTGTGACGGGGAGGCTAGTCAGGTAGGGGATGTTGGTGAGAATGTGTGCCAGTGAGGCTAGTCAGGTAGGGGATGTTGGGAAGAATGTGTGACAGTGAGGGTAGTCAGGTAGGGGATGTTGGTGAGAATGTGTGACAGTGAGGCTAGTCAAGTAGGGGATGTTGGTGAGAATGTGTGACAGTGATGCTACTCAGGTAGGGAATGTTGGGGAGAATGTGTGACAGTGAGACTAGTCAGGTAGGGTATGTTGGTGAGAATGTGTGACGCGGAGGCTAGTCAGGTAGGGGATGTTGGGAAGAATGTGTGACAGTGAGGCTAGTCAGGTAGGGGATGTTAGTGAGAATGTGTGACGGGGAGGCTAGTCAGGTAGGGGATGTTGGGGAGAATGTTTGACTGAGGCTTTTCAGGTAGGGGAAGTTGGGGAGAATGTGTGACAGTGAGGCTAGTCAGGTAGGGGATGTTGGTGAGAATGTGTGACAGTGATGCTACTCAGGTAGGGAATGTTGGGGAGAATGTGTGACAGTGAGACTAGTCAGGTAGGGTATGTTGGTGAGAATGTGTGACGCGGAGGCTAGTCAGGTAGGGGATGTTGGGAAGAATGTGTGACAGTGAGGCTAGTCAGGTAGGGGATGTTAGTGAGAATGTGTGACGGGGAGGCTAGTCAGGTAGGGGATGTTGGGGAGAATGTTTGACTGAGGCTTTTCAGGTAGGGGAAGTTGGGGAGAATGTGTGACAGTGAGGCTAGTCAGGTAGGGGATGTTGGTGAGAATGTGTGACGCGGAGGGTAGTCAGGTAGGGGATGTTGGGGAGAATGTGTGACTGATGCTAGTCAGGTAGGGGAAGTTGGGGAGAATGTGTGACAGTGAGGCTAGTCAGGTAGGGGATGTTGGGAAGAATGTGTGACAGTGAGGCTAAACACGTAGGGTATGTTGGGTAGAATGTGTGACAGTGAGGCTAGTCAGGTCAGGGATGTTGGTGAGAATGTGTGACAGTGAGGCTAGTCACGTAGGGGATGTTGGTGAGAATATGTGACAGTGAGGCTAGTCAGGTAGGGGATGTTGGTGAGAATGTGTGACAGTGAGGCTAGTCAGGTAGGGGATGTTGGTGAGAATGTGTGACAGCGAGGCTAGTCAGGTAGGGAATGTTGGGGAGAATGTGTCACAGTGAGGCTAGTCAGGTAGGGGATGTTGGTGAGAATGTGTGACAGTGATGCTTCTCAGGTAGGGAATGTTGGGGAGAATGTGTGACAGTGAGACTAGTCAGGTAGGGGATGTTGGTGAGAATGTGTGACGCGGAGGGTAGTCAGGTAGGGGAAGTTGGGGAGAATGTGTGACTGAGGCTACTCAGGTAGGGGAAGTTGGGGAGAATGTGTGACAGTGAGGCTAGTCAGGTAGGGGATGTTGGGAAGAATGTGTGACAGTGAGGCTAAACAGATAGGGTATGTTGGGTAGAATGTGTGACAGTGAGGCTAGTCAGGTCAGGGATGTTGGTGAGAATGTGTGACAGTGAGGCTAGTCAGGTAGGGGATGTTGGAGAGAATGTGTGACAGTGAGGCTAGTCAGGTAGGGGATGTTGGGGAGAATGTGTGACAGTGAGGCTAGTCAGGTAGGGGATGTTCGGGAGAATGTGTGACGGGGAGGCTAGTCAGGTAGGGGATGTTCGGGAGAATGTGTGACGGGGAGGCTAGTCAGGTAGGGGATGTTGGTGAGAATGTGTGACAGTGAGGCTAGTCAGGTAGGGGATGTTGGTGAGAATGTGTGACAGTGAGGCTAGTCAGGTAGTGGATGTTGGGGAGAATGTTTGACAGTGAGGCTAGTCAGGTAGGGGATGTTGGTGAGAATGTGTGACGGGGAAGCTAGTCAGGTAGGGGATGTTGGTGAGAATGTGTGCCAGTGAGGCTAGTCAGGTAGGGGATGTTGGGAAGAATGTGTGACAGTGAGGGTAGTCAGGTAGGGGATGTTGGTGAGAATGTGTGACAGTGAGGCTAGTCAGGTAGGGGATGTTGGTGAGAATGTGTGACAGTGATGCTACTCAGGTAGGGAATGTTGGGGAGAATGTGTGACAGTGAGACTAGTCAGGTAGGGTATGTTGGTGAGAATGTGTGACGCGGAGGCTAGTCAGGTAGGGGATGTTGGGAAGAATGTGTGACAGTGAGGCTAGTCAGGTAGGGTATGTTGTGTAGAATGTGTGACAGTGTGGCTAGTCAGGTCAGGGATGTTGGTGAGAATGTGTGACAGTGAGGCTAGTCAGGTACGGGATGTTGGTGAGAATGTGTGACAGTGAGGCTAGTCACGTAGGGGATGTTGGTGAGAATGTGTGACAGTGAGGCTAGTCAGGTAGGGGATGTTGGTGAGAATGTGTGACAGTGAGGCTAGTCAGGTAGGGAATGTTGGGGAGATTGTGTGACAGTGAGGCTAGTCAGGTAGGGGATGTTAGTGAGAATGTGTGACGGGGAGGCTAGTCAGGTAGGGGATGTTGGGGAGAATGTTTGACTGAGGCTTGTCAGGTAGGGGAAGTTGGGGAGAATGTGTGACAGTGAGGCTAGTCAGGTAGGGGATGTTGGTGAGAATGTGTGATGCGGAGGGTAGTCAGGTAGGGGATGTTGGGGAGAATGTGTGACTGAGGCTAGTCAGGTAGGGGAAGTTGGGGAGAATGTGTGACAGTGAGGCTAGTCAGGTAGGGGATGTTGGGAAGAATGTGTGACAGTGAGGCTAAACACGTAGGGTATGTTGGGTAGAATGTGTGACAGTGAGGCTAGTCAGGTCAGGGATGTTGGTGAGAATGTGTGACAGTGAGGCTAGTCACGTAGGGGATGTTGGTGAGAATATGTGACAGTGAGGCTAGTCAGGTAGGGGATGTTGGTGAGAATGTGTGACAGTGAGGCTAGTCAGGTAGGGGATGTTGGTGAGAATGTGTGACAGCGAGGCTAGTCAGGTAGGGAATGTTGGGGAGAATGTGTCACAGTGAGGCTAGTCAGGTAGGGGATGTTGGTGAGAATGTGTGACAGTGATGCTTCTCAGGTAGGGAATGTTGGGGAGAATGTGTGACAGTGAGACTAGTCAGGTAGGGGATGTTGGTGAGAATGTGTGACGCGGAGGGTAGTCAGGTAGGGGAAGTTGGGGAGAATGTGTGACTGAGGCTACTCAGGTAGGGGAAGTTGGGGAGAATGTGTGACAGTGAGGCTAGTCAGGTAGGGGATGTTGGGAAGAATGTGTGACAGTGAGGCTAAACAGATAGGGTATGTTGGGTAGAATGTGTGACAGTGAGGCTAGTCAGGTCAGGGATGTTGGTGAGAATGTGTGACAGTGAGGCTAGTCAGGTAGGGGATGTTGGTGAGAATGTGTGACAGTGAGGCTAGTCAGGTAGGGGATGTTGGTGAGAATGTGTGACAGTGAGGCTAGTCAGGTAGGGGATGTTGGTGAGAATGTGTGACAGTGAGGCTAGTCAGGTAGGGAATGTTGGGGAGAATGTGTCACAGTGAGGCTAGTCAGGTAGGGGATGTTGGTGAGAATGTGTGACGGGGAGGCTAGTCAGGTAGGGGATGTTGGTGAGAATGTGCGACGGGGAGGCTAGTCAGGTAGGGGATGTTGGGGAGAATGTGTGATTGAGTCTATTCAGGTAGGGGAAGTTGGGGTGAATGTGTGACAGTGAGGCTAGTCAGGTAGGGGATGTTGGGAAGAATGTGTGGCTGAGGCTAGCCAGGTAGGGTGTGTTGGGTAGAATGTGTTACAGTGAGGCTAGTCAGGTCAGGTATGTTGGTGAGAATGTGTGACAGTGAGGCTAGTCAGGTAGGGGATGTTGGGAAGAATGTGTGACAGTGAGGCTAGTCAGGTAGGGAATGTTGGGGAGAATGTGTGACTGAGGCTAGTCAGGTAGGGAAAGTTGGGGAGAATGTGTGACGGGGAGGCTAGTCAGGTAGGGGATGTTGGGGAGAATGTGTGACAGTGAGGCTAGTCAGGTAGGGGATGTTGGGAAGAATGTGTGACAGTGAGGCTAGTCAGGTAGGGGATGTTGGTGAGAATGTGTGACAGTGAGGCTACTCAGGTAGGGAATGTTTGGGAGAATGTGTGACAGTGAGACTAGTCAGGTAGGGGATGTTGTTGAGAATGTGTGACGGGGAGGCTAGTCAGGTAGGGGATGTTGGGGAGAATGTGTGACTGAGTCTAGTCAGATAGGGGAAGTTGGGGAGAATGTGTGACAGTTAGGCTAGTCATGTAGGGGATGTTGGGAAGAATGTGTGACAGTGAGGCTAGCCAGGTAGGGTATGTTGGGTAGAATGTGTGACAGTGAGGCTAGTCAGGTCAGGGATGTCAGTGAGAATGTGTGACAGTGAGGCTAGTCAGGTAGGGGATGTTGGTGAGAATGTGTGACAGTGAGGCTAGTCAGGTAGGGGATGTTGGTGAGAATGTGTGACAGTGAGGCTAGTCAGGTAGGGGATGTTGGTGAGAATGTGTGACGGGGAGGCTAGTCAGGTAGGGGATGTTGGTGAGAATGTGTGACAGTGAGGCTAGTCAGGTAGGGGATGTTGGGGAGAATGTGTGACAGTGAGGCTAGTCAGGTAGGGGATGTTGGGGATAATGTGTGACGGGGAGGCTAGTCAGATAGGGGATGTTGGTGAGAATGTGTGACAGTGAGGCTAGTCAGGTAGGGGATGTTGGGAAGAATGTGTGACAGTGAGGGTAGCCAGGTAGGCGATGTTGGTGAGAATGTGTGACAGTGAGGCTAGTCAGGTAGGGGATGTTGGGGAGAATGTGTGACGGTGAGGCTAGTCAGGTAGGGGATGTTGGTGAGAATGTGTGACAGTGAGGCTAGTCAGGTAGGGGATGTTGGGGAGAATGTGTGACAGTGAGGCTAGTCAGGTAGGGGATGTTGGTGAGAATGTGTGACAGTGAGGCTAGTCAGGTAGGGGATGTTGGGGAGAATGTGTGACAGTGAGGCTAGTCAGGTAGGGGATGTTGGGGAGAATGTGTGACAGTGAGGCTAATCAGGTAGGGGATGTTGGGAAGAATGTGTGACAGTGAGGCTAAACACGTAGGGTATGTTGGGTAGAATGTGTGACAGTGAGGCTAGTCAGGTCAGGGATGTTGGTGAGAATGTGTGACAGTGAGGCTAGCCAGGTAGGGTATGTTGGGTAGAATGTGTGACAGTGAGGCTAGTCAGGTAGGGATGTCGGTGAGAATGTGTGACAGTGAGGCTAGTCAGGTAGGGGATAATGGGGAGAATGTGTGACAGTGAGGCTAGTCAGGTAGGGGATGTTGGTGAGAATGTGTGACAGTGAGGCTAGTCAGGTAGGGGATGTTGGTGAGAACGTGTGACAGTGAGGCTAGTCAGGTAGGGGATATTGGTGAGAATGTGTGACAGTGAGGCTAGTCAGGTAGGTAATGTTGGCGAGAATGTGTGACAGTGAGGCTAGTCAGGCAGGGGCTGTTGGTGAGAATGTGTGACGGGGAGGCTAGTCAGGTAGGGGATGTTGGGGAGAATGTATGACTGAGGCTAGTCAGGTAGGGGAAGTTGGGGAGAATGTGTGACAGTGAGGCTAGTCAGGTAGGGGATGTTGGGAAGAATGTGTGACTGAGGCTAGTCAGGTAGGGGATGTTGGGAAGAATGTGTGACAGTGAGGCTAGTCAGGTAGGGGATGTTGGGAAGAATGTGTGACAGTGAGGGTAGCCAGGTAGGGGATGTTGGTGAGAATGTGTGACAGTGAGGCTAGTCAGGTAGGGGATGTTGGTGAGAATGTGTGACAGTGAGGCTAGTCAGGTAGGGGATGTTGGTGAGAATGTGTGACAGTGAGGCTAGTCAGGTAGGGGATGTTGGTGAGAATGTGTGACAGTGAGGCTAGTCAGGTAGGGGATGTTGGGAAGAATGTGTGACAGTGAGGGTAGCCAGGTAGGGGATGTTGGTGAGAATGTGTGACAGTGAGGCTAGTCAGGTAGGGGATGTTGGTGAGAATGTGTGACGGGGAGGTTAGTCAGGTAGGGGATGTTGGTGAGAATGTGTGACAGTGAGGCTAGTCAGGTAGGGGATGTTGGTGAGAATGTGTGACAGTGATGCTACTCAGGTAGGGAATGTTGAGGAGAATGTGTGACAGTGAGACTAGTCAGGTAGGGGATGTTGGTGAGCATGTGTGACAGGGAGGCTAGTCAGGTAGGGGATGTTGGGGAGAAAGTGTGACTGAGGCTAGTCAGGTAGGGGAAGTTGGGGAGAATGTGTGACAGTGAGGCTAGTCAGGTAGGGGATGTTGGGAAGAATGTGTCAGTGAGGCTAGTCAGGTAGGCTATGTTGGGTAGAATGTGTGACAGTGAGGCTAGTCAGGTAGGGGATGTTGGTGAGAATGTGTGACAGTGAGGCTAGTCAGGTAGGGGATGTTGGTGAGAATGTGTGACAGTGAGGCTAGTCAGGTAGGGGATGTTGGTGAGAATGTGTGACAGTGAGGCAAGTCAGGTAGGGGATGTTGGTGAGAATGTGTGACAGTGAGGCTAGTCAGGTAGGGGATGTTGGTGAGAATGTGTGACAGTGAGGCTAGTCAGGTAGGGGATGTTGGTGAGAATGTGTGACAGTGAGGCTAGTCAGGTAGGGAATGTTGGGGAGAATGTGTAACAGTGAGGCTAGTCAGGTAGGGGATGCTGGTGAGAATGTGTGACGGGGAGGCTAGTCAGGTAGGGGATGTTGGGGAGAATGTGTGACTGAGTCTATTCAGGTACGGGAAGTTGGTGTGAATGTGTGACGGGGAGGCTAGTCAGGTAAGGGATGTTGGGGAGAATGTGTGACTGAGGCTAGTCAGGTAGGGGAAGTTGGGGAGAATGTGTGACAGTGAGGCTAGTCAGGTCAGGGATGTTGGTGAGAATGTGTGACAGTGAGTCTAGTCAGGTAGGGGATGTTGGTGAGAACGTGTGACAGTGAGGCTAGTCAGGTAGGGGATATTGGTGAGAATGTGTGACAGTGAGGCTAGTCAGGTAGGTAATGTTGGGGAGAATGTGTGACAGTGAGGCTAGTCAGGCAGGGGATGTTGGTGAGAATGTGTGACGGGGAGGCTAGTCAGGTAGGGGATGTTGGGGAGAATGTATGACTGAGGCTAGTCAGGTAGGGGAAGTTGGGGAGAATGTGTGACAGTGAGGCTAGTCAGGTAGGGGATGTTGGGAAGAATGTGTGACTGAGGCTAGTCAGGTAGGGGATGTTGGGAAGAATGTGTGACAGTGAGGCTAGTCAGGTAGGGGATATAGAGGAGAATGTGTGACAGTGAGACTAGTCAGGTAGGGGATGTTGGTGAGAATGTGTGACGGGGAGGCTAGTCAGGTAGGGGATGTTGGGGAGAAAGTGTGACTGAGGCTAGTCAGGTAGGGGAAGTTGGGGAGAATGTGTGACAGTGAGGCTAGTCAGGTAGGGGATGTTGGGAAGAATGTGTGACAGTGAGGCTAATCAGGTAGGGGATATTGGGGAGAATGTGTGACAGTGAGGCTAGTCAGGTAGGGGTTGTTGGTGAGAATGTGTGACAGTGAGGTTAGTCAGGTAGGGGATGTTGGGGAGAATGTGTGACAGTGAGGCTAGTCACGTAGGGGATGTTGGTGAGAATGTGTGACAGTGAGGCTAGTCAGGTAGGGGATGTTGGAGAGAATGTGTGACAGTGAGGCTAGTCAGGTAGGGGATGTTGGGGAGAATGTGTGACAGTTAGGCTAGTCAGGTAGGGGATGTTGGGAAGAATGTGTGACAGTGAGGCTAGCCAGGTAGGGTATGTTGGGTAGAATGTGTGACAGTGAGGCTAGTCAGGTCAGGGATGTCAGTGAGAATGTGTGACAGTGAGGCTAGTCAGGTAGGGGATGTTGGTGAGAATGTGTGACAGTGAGGCTAGTCAGGTAGGGGATGTTGGTGAGAATGTGTGACAGTGAGGCTAGTCAGGTAGGGGATGTTGGTGAGAATGTGTGACGGGGAGGCTAGTCAGGTAGGGGATGTTGGTGAGAATGTGTGACAGTGAGGCTAGTCAGGTAGGGGATGTTGGGGAGAATGTGTGACAGTGAGGCTAGTCAGGTAGGGGATGTTGGGGAGAATGTGTGACGGGGAGGCTAGTCAGATAGGGGATGTTGGTGAGAATGTGTGACAGTGAGGCTAGTCAGGTAGGGGATGTTGGGAAGAATGTGTGACAGTGAGGGTAGCCAGGTAGGCGATGTTGGTGAGAATGTGTGACAGTGAGGCTAGTCAGGTAGGGGATGTTGGGGAGAATGTGTGACAGTGAGGCTAGTCAGGTAGGGGATGTTGGTGAGAATGTGTGACAGTGAGGCTAGTCAGGTAGGGGATGTTGGGGAGAATGTGTGACAGTGAGGCTAGTCAGGTAGGGGATGTTGGTGAGAATGTGTGACAGTGAGGCTAGTCAGGTAGGGGATGTTGGGGAGAATGTGTGACAGTGAGGCTAGTCAGGTAGGGGATGTTGGGGAGAATGTGTGACAGTGAGGCTAGTCAGGTAGGGGAAGTTGGGAAGAATGTGTGACAGTGAGGCTAAACACGTAGGGTATGTTGGGTAGAATGTGTGACAGTGAGGCTAGTCAGGTCAGGGATGTTGGTGAGAATGTGTGACAGTGAGGCTAGCCAGGTAGGGTATTTTGGGTAGAATGTGTGACAGTGAGGCTAGTCAGGTAGGTAATGTTGGCGAGAATGTGTGACAGTGAGGCTAGTCAGGCAGGGGATGTTGGTGAGAATGTGTGACGGGGAGGCTAGTCAGGTAGGGGATGTTGGGGAGAATGTATGACTGAGGCTAGTCAGGTAGGGGAAGTTGGGGAGAATGTGTGACAGTGAGGCTAGTCAGGTAGGGGATGTTGGGAAGAATGTGTGACTGAGGCTAGTCAGGTAGGGGATGTTGGGAAGAATGTGTGACAGTGAGGCTAGTCAGGTAGGGGATGTTGGGAAGAATGTGTGACAGTGAGGGTAGCCAGGTAGGGGATGTTGGTGAGAATGTGTGACAGTGAGGCTAGTCAGGTAGGGGATGTTGGTGAGAATGTGTGACAGTGAGGCTAGTCAGGTAGGGGATGTTGGTGAGAATGTGTGACAGTGAGGCTAGTCAGGTAGGGGATGTTGGTGAGAATGTGTGACAGTGAGGCTAGTCAGGTAGGGGATGTTGGGAAGAATGTGTGACAGTGAGGGTAGCCAGGTAGGGGATGTTGGTGAGAATGTGTGACAGTGAGGCTAGTCAGGTAGGGGATGTTGGTGAGAATGTGTGACGGGGAGGTTAGTCAGGTAGGGGATGTTGGTGAGAATGTGTGACAGTGAGGCTAGTCAGGTAGGGGATGTTGGTGAGAATGTGTGACAGTGATGCTACTCAGGTAGGGAATGTTGAGGAGAATGTGTGACAGTGAGACTAGTCAGGTAGGGGATGTTGGTGAGAATGTGTGACGGGGAGGCTAGTCAGGTAGGGGATGTTGGGGAGAAAGTGTGACTGAGGCTAGTCAGGTAGGGGAAGTTGGGGAGAATGTGTGACAGTGAGGCTAGTCAGGTAGGGGATGTTGGGAAGAATGTGTCAGTGAGGCTAGTCAGGTAGGGTATGTTGGGTAGAATGTGTGACAGTGAGGCTAGTCAGGTAGGGGATGTTGGTGAGAATGTGTGACAGTGAGGCTAGTCAGGTAGGGGATGTTGGTGAGAATGTGTGACAGTGAGGCTAGTCAGGTAGGGGATGTTGGTGAGAATGTGTGACAGTGAGGCAAGTCAGGTAGGGGATGTTGGTGAGAATGTGTGACAGTGAGGCTAGTCAGGTAGGGGATGTTGGTGAGAATGTGTGACAGTGAGGCTAGTCAGGTAGGGGATGTTGGTGAGAATGTGTGACAGTGAGGCTAGTCAGGTAGGGAATGTTGGGGAGAATGTGTCACAGTGAGGCTAGTCAGGTAGGGGATGCTGGTGAGAATGTGTGACGGGGAGGCTAGTCAGGTAGGGGATGTTGGGGAGAATGTGTGACTGAGTCTATTCAGGTACGGGAAGTTGGTGTGAATGTGTGACGGGGAGGCTAGTCAGGTAAGGGATGTTGGGGAGAATGTGTGACTGAGGCTAGTCAGGTAGGGGAAGTTGGGGAGAATGTGTGACAGTGAGGCTAGTCAGGTCAGGGATGTTGGTGAGAATGTGTGACAGTGAGGCTAGTCAGGTAGGGGATGTTGGTGAGAACGTGTGACAGTGAGGCTAGTCAGGTAGGGGATATTGGTGAGAATGTGTGACAGTGAGGCAAGTCAGGTAGGTAATGTTGGGGAGAATGTGTGACAGTGAGGCTAGTCAGGCAGGGGATGTTGGTGAGAATGTGTGACGGGGAGGCTAGTCAGGTAGGGGATGTTGGGGAGAATGTATGACTGAGGCTAGTCAGGTAGGGGAAGTTGGGGAGAATGTGTGACAGTGAGGCTAGTCAGGTAGGGGATGTTGGGAAGAATGTGTGACTGAGGCTAGTCAGGTAGGGGATGTTGGGAAGAATGTGTGACAGTGAGGCTAGTCAGGTAGGGGATATTGGGGAGAATGTGTGACAGTGAGGCTAGTCAGGTAGGGGTTGTTGGTGAGAATGTGTGACAGTGAGGCTAGTCAGGTCGGGGATGTTGGCGAAAATGTGTGACAGTGAGGCTAGTCAGGTAGGGGATGTTGGGAAGAATGTGTGACAGTGAGGCTAGTCAGGTAGGGGATATTGGGGAGAATGTGTGACAGTGAGGCTAGTCAGGTAGGGGTTGTTGGTGAGAATGTGTGACAGTGAGGTTAGTCAGGTAGGGGATGTTGGGGAGAATGTGTGACAGTGAGGCTAGTCACGTAGGGGATGTTGGTGAGAATGTGTGACAGTGAGGCTAGTCAGGTAGGGGATGTTGGAGAGAATGTGTGACAGTGAGGCTAGTCAGGTAGGGGATGTTGGGGAGAATGTGTGACAGTGAGGCTAGTCAGGTAGGGGATGTTCGGGAGAATGTGTGACGGGGAGGCTAGTCAGGTAGGGGATGTTGGTGAGAATGTGTGACAGTGAGGCTTGTCAGGTAGGGGATGTT
This sequence comes from Taudactylus pleione, assembly GCA_031769625.1. NCBI lineage: Eukaryota > Metazoa > Chordata > Amphibia > Anura > Myobatrachidae > Taudactylus > Taudactylus pleione. The sequence continues at coordinate 4,093,139 of JAUIMM010000261.1, forward strand.
GGTGAGAATGTGTGACAGTGAGGCTAGTCAGGTAGGGGATGTTGGTGAGAATGTGTGACAGTGAGGCTAGTCAGGTAGGGGATGTTGGTGAGAATGTGTGACGGGGAGGCTAGACAGGTAGGGGATGTTGGTGAGAATGTGTGACAGTGAGGCTAGTCAGGTAGGGGATGTTGGGAAGAATGTGTGACAGCGAGGCTAGTCAAGTAGGGAATGTTGGGGAGAATGTGTCACAGTGAGGCTAGTCAGGTAGGGGATGTTGGTGAGAATGTGTGACAGTGATGCTACTCAGGTAGGGAATGTTGGGGAGAATGTGTGACAGTGAGACTAGTCAGGTAGGGGATGTTGGTGAGAATGTGTGACGCGGAGGGTAGTCAGGTAGGGGATGTTGGGGAGAATGTGTGACTGAGGCTACTCAGGTAGGGGAAGTTGGGGAGAATGTGTGACAGTGAGGCTAGTCAGGTAGGGGATGTTGGGAAGAATGTGTGACAGTGAGGCTAAACAGGTAGGGTATGTTGGGTAGAATGTGTGACAGTGAGGTTAGTCAGGTCAGGGATGTTGGTGAGAATGTGTGACAGTGAGGCTAGTCAGGTAGGGGATGTTGGTGAGAATGTGTGACAGTGAGGCTAGTCAGGTAGGGGATGTTGGTGAGAATGTGTGACAGTGAGGCTAGTCAGGTAGGGGATGTTGGTGAGAATGTGTGACAGTGAGGCTAGTCAGGTAGGGAATGTTGGGGAGAATGTGTCACAGTGAGGCTAGTCAGGTAGGGGATGTTGGTGAGAATGTGTGACGGGGAGGCTAGTCAGGTAGGGGATGTTGGTGAGAATGTGCGACGGGGAGGCTAGTCAGGTAGGGGATGTTGGGGAGAATGTGTGATTGAGTCTATTCAGGTAGGGGAAGTTGGGGTGAATGTGTGACAGTGAGGCTAGTCAGGTAGGGGATGTTGGGAAGAATGTGTGGCTGAGGCTAGCCAGGTAGGGTATGTTGGGTAGAATGTGTTACAGTGAGGCTAGTCAGGTCAGGGATGTTGGTGAGAATGTGTGACAGTGAGGCTAGTCAGGTAGGGGATGTTGGGAAGAATGTGTGACAGTGAGGCTAGTCAGGTAGGGGATGTTGGGGAGAATGTGTGACTGAGGCTAGTCAGGTAGGGGAAGTTGGGGAGAATGTGTGACGGGGAGGCTAGTCAGGTAGGGGATGTTGGGGACAATGTGTGACAGTGAGGCTAGTCAGGTAGGGGATGTTGGGAAGAATGTGTGACAGTGAGGCTAGTCAGGTAGGGGATGTTGGTGAGAATGTGTGACAGTGAGGCTAGTCAGGTAGGGAATGTTGGGGAGAATGTGTCACAGTGAGGCTAGTCAGGTAGGGGATGTTGGTGAGAATGTGTGACGGGGAGGCTAGTCAGGTAGGGGATGTTGGTGAGAATGTGCGACGGGGAGGCCAGTCAGGTAGGGGATGTTGGGGAGAATGTGTGATTGAGTCTATTCAGGTAGGGGAAGTTGGGGTGAATGTGTGACAGTGAGGCTAGTCAGGTAGGGGATGTTGGGAAGAATGTGTGGCTGAGGCTAGCCAGGTAGGGTATGTTGGGTAGAATGTGTTACAGTGAGGCTAGTCAGGTCAGGGATGTTGGTGAGAATGTGTGACAGTGAGGCTAGTCAGGTAGGAGATGTTGGGAAGAATGTGTGACAGTGAGGCTAGTCAGGTAGGGGATGTTGGGGAGAATGTGTGACTGAGGCTAGTCAGGTAGGGGAAGTTGGGGAGAATGTGTGACGGGGAGGCTAGTCAGGTAGGGGATGTTGGGGAGAATGTGTGACAGTGAGGCTAGTCAGGTAGGGGAAGTTGGGAAGAATGTGTGACAGTGAGGCTAGTCAGGTAGGGGATGTTGGTGAGAATGTGTGACAGTGAGGCTACTCAGGTAGGGAATGTTTGGGAGAATGTGTGACAGTGAGACTAGTCAGGTAGGGGATGTTGTTGAGAATGTGTGACGGGGAGGCTAGTCAGGTAGGGGATGTTGGGGAGAATGTGTGACTGAGGCTAGTCAGGTAGGGGAAGTTGGGGAGAATGTGTGACAGTGAGGCTAGTCAGGTAGGGGATGTTGGGAAGAATGTGTGACAGTGAGGCTAGCCAGGTAGGGTATGTTGGGTAGAATGTGTGACAGTGAGGCTAGTCAGGTAGGGATGTCGGTGAGAATGTGTGACAGTGAGGCTAGTCAGGTAGGGGATGTTGGTGAGAATGTGTGACAGTGAGGCTAGTCAGGTAGGGGATGTTGGTGAGAATGTGTGACAGTGAGGCTAGTCAGGTAGGGGATGTTGGTGAGAATGTGTGACGGGGAGGCTAGTCAGGTAGGGGATGTTGGTGAGAATGTGTGACAGTGAGGCTAGTCAGGTAGGGGATGTTGGGGAGAATGTGTGACAGTGAGGCTAGTCAGGTAGGGGATGTTGGGGAGAATGTGTGACAGGGAGGCTAGTCAGATAGGGGATGTTGGGGAGAATGTGTGACAGTGAGGCTAGTCAGGTAGGGGATGTTGGGAAGAATGTGTGACAGTGAGGGTAGCCAGGTAGGCGATGTTGGTGAGAATGTGTGACAGTGAGGCTAGTCAGGTAGGGGATGTTGGGGAGAATGTGTGACGGTGAGGCTAGTCAGGTAGGGGATGTTGGTGAGAATGTGTGACAGTGAGGCTAGTCAGGTAGGGGATGTTGGGGAGAATGTGTGACAGTGAGGCTAGTCAGGTAGGGGATGTTGGTGAGAATGTGTGACAGTGAGGCTAGTCAGGTAGGGGATGTTGGGGAGAATGTGTGACAGTGAGGCTAGTCAGGTAGGGGATGTTGGGGAGAATGTGTGACAGTGAGGCTAGTCAGGTAGGGGATGTTGGGAAGAATGTGTGACAGTGAGGCTAAACACGTAGGGTATGTTGGGTAGAATGTGTGACAGTGAGGCTAGTCAGGTCAGGGATGTTGGTGAGAATGTGTGACAGTGAGGCTAGCCAGGTAGGGTATGTTGGGTAGAATGTGTGACAGTGAGGCTAGTCAGGTAGGGATGTCGGTGAGAATGTGTGACAGTGAGGCTAGTCAGGTAGGGTATAATGGGGAGAATGTGTGACAGTGAGGCTAGTCAGGTAGGGGATGTTGGTGAGAATGTGTGACAGTGAGGCTAGTCAGGTAGGGGATGTTGGTGAGAACGTGTGACAGTGAGGCTAGTCAGGTAGGGGATATTGGTGAGAATGTGTGACAGTGAGGCTAGTCAGGTAGGTAATGTTGGCGAGAATGTGTGACAGTGAGGCTAGTCAGGCAGGGGATGTTGGTGAGAATGTGTGACGGGGAGGCTAGTCAGGTAGTGGATGTTGGGGAGAATGTATGACTGAGGCTAGTCAGGTAGGGGAAGTTGGGGAGAATGTGTGACAGTGAGGCTAGTCAGGTAGGGGATGTTGGGAAGAATGTGTGACTGAGGCTAGTCAGGTAGGGGATGTTGGGAAGAATGTGTGACAGTGAGGCTAGTCAGGTAGGGGATGTTGGGAAGAATGTGTGACAGTGAGGGTAGCCAGGTAGGGGATGTTGGTGAGAATGTGTGACAGTGAGGCTAGTCAGGTAGGGGATGTTGGTGAGAATGTGTGACAGTGAGGCTAGTCAGGTAGGGGATGTTGGTGAGAATGTGTGACAGTGAGGCTAGTCAGGTAGGGGATGTTGGTGAGAATGTGTGACAGTAAGGCTAGTCAGGTAGGGGATGTTGGGAAGAATGTGTGACAGTGAGGGTAGCCAGGTAGGGGATGTTGGTGAGAATGTGTGACAGTGAGGCTAGTCAGGTAGGGGATGTTGGTGAGAATGTGTGACGGGGAGGTTAGTCAGGTAGGGGATGTTGGTGAGAATGTGTGACAGTGAGGCTAGTCAGGTAGGGGATGTTGGTGAGAATGTGTGACAGTGATGCTACTCAGGTAGGGAATGTTGAGGAGAATGTGTGACAGTGAGACTAGTCAGGTAGGGGATGTTGGTGAGAATGTGTGACGGGGAGGCTAGTCAGGTAGGGGATGTTGGGGAGAAAGTGTGACTGAGGCTAGTCAGGTAGGGGAAGTTGGGGAGAATGTGTGACAGTGAGGCTAGTCAGGTAGGGGATGTTGGGAAGAATGTGTCAGTGAGGCTAGTCAGGTAGGGTATGTTGGGTAGAATGTGTGACAGTGAGGCTAGTCAGGTAGGGGATGTTGGTGAGAATGTGTGACAGTGAGGCTAGTCAGGTAGGGGATGTTGGTGAGAATGTGTGACAGTGAGGCTAGTCAGGTAGGGGATGTTGGTGAGAATGTGTGACAGTGAGGCAAGTCAGGTAGGGGATGTTGGTGAGAATGTGTGACAGTGAGGCTAGTCAGGTAGGGGATGTTGGTGAGAATGTGTGACAGTGAGGCTAGTCAGGTAGGGGATGTTGGTGAGAATGTGTGACAGTGAGGCTAGTCAGGTAGGGAATGTTGGAGAGAATGTGTCACAGTGAGGCTAGTCAGGTAGGGGATGCTGGTGAGAATGTGTGACGGGGAGGCTAGTCAGGTAGGGGATGTTGGGGAGAATGTGTGACTGAGTCTATTCAGGTACGGGAAGTTGGTGTGAATGTGTGACGGGGAGGCTAGTCAGGTAAGGGATGTTGGGGAGAATGTGTGACTGAGGCTAGTCAGGTAGGGGAAGTTGGGGAGAATGTGTGACAGTGAGGCTAGTCAGGTCAGGGATGTTGGTGAGAATGTGTGACAGTGAGGCTAGTCAGGTAGGGGATGTTGGTGAGAACGTGTGACAGTGAGGCTAGTCAGGTAGGGGATATTGGTGAGAATGTGTGACAGTGAGGCTAGTCAGGTAGGTAATGTTGGGGAGAATGTGTGACAGTGAGGCTAGTCAGGCAGGGGATGTTGGTGAGAATGTGTGACGGGGAGGCTAGTCAGGTAGGGGATGTTGGGGAGAATGTATGACTGAGGCTAGTCAGGTAGGGGAAGTTGGGGAGAATGTGTGACAGTGAGGCTAGTCAGGTAGGGGATGTTGGGAAGAATGTGTGACTGAGGCTAGTCAGGTAGGGGATGTTGGGAAGAATGTGTGACAGTGAGGCTAGTCAGGTAGGGGATATTGGGGAGAATGTGTGACAGTGAGGCTAGTCAGGTAGGGGTTGTTGGTGAGAATGTGTGACAGTGAGGCTAGTCAGGTCGGGGATGTTGGCGAAAATGTGTGACAGTGAGGCTAGTCAGGTAGGGGATGTTGGGAAGAATGTGTGACAGTGAGGCTAGTCAGGTAGGGGATATTGGGGAGAATGTGTGACAGTGAGGCTAGTCAGGTAGGGGTTGTTGGTGAGAATGTGTGACAGTGAGGTTAGTCAGGTAGGGGATGTTGTGGAGAATGTGTGACAGTGAGGCTAGTCACGTAGGGGATGTTGGTGAGAATGTGTGACAGTGAGGCTAGTCAGGTAGGGGATGTTGGAGAGAATGTGTGACAGTGAGGCTAGTCAGGTAGGGGATGTTGGGGAGAATGTGTGACAGTTAGGCTAGTCAGGTAGGGGATGTTGGGAAGAATGTGTGACAGTGAGGCTAGCCAGGTAGGGTATGTTGGGTAGAATGTGTGACAGTGAGGCTAGTCAGGTCAGGGATGTCAGTGAGAATGTGTGACAGTGAGGCTAGTCAGGTAGGGGATGTTGGTGAGAATGTGTGACAGTGAGGCTAGTCAGGTAGGGGATGTTGGTGAGAATGTGTGACAGTGAGGCTAGTCAGGTAGGGGATGTTGGTGAGAATGTGTGACGGGGAGGCTAGTCAGGTAGGGGATGTTGGTGAGAATGTGTGACAGTGAGGCTAGTCAGGTAGGGGATGTTGGGGAGAATGTGTGACAGTGAGGCTAGTCAGGTAGGGGATGTTGGGGAGAATGTGTGACGGGGAGGCTAGTCAGATAGGGGATGTTGGTGAGAATGTGTGACAGTGAGGCTAGTCAGGTAGGGGATGTTGGGAAGAATGTGTGACAGTGAGGGTAGCCAGGTAGGCGATGTTGGTGAGAATGTGTGACAGTGAGGCTAGTCAGGTAGGGGATGTTGGGGAGAATGTGTGACGGTGAGGCTAGTCAGGTAGGGGATGTTGGTGAGAATGTGTGACAGTGAGGCTAGTCAGGTAGGGGATGTTGGGGAGAATGTGTGACAGTGAGGCTAGTCAGGTAGGGGATGTTGGTGAGAATGTGTGACAGTGAGGCTAGTCAGGTAGGGGATGTTGGGGAGAATGAGTGACAGTGAGGCTAGTCAGGTAGGGGATGTTGGGGAGAATGTGTGACAGTGAGGCTAGTCAGGTAGGGGATGTTGGGAAGAATGTGTGACAGTGAGGCTAAACACGTAGGGTATGTTGGGTAGAATGTGTGACAGTGAGGCTAGTCAGGTCAGGGATGTTGGTGAGAATGTGTGACAGTGAGGCTAGCCAGGTAGGGTATGTTGGGTAGAATGTGTGACAGTGAGGCTAGTCAGGTAGGTAATGTTGGCGAGAATGTGTGACAGTGAGGCTAGTCAGGCAGGGGATGTTGGTGAGAATGTGTGACGGGGAGGCTAGTCAGGTAGGGGATGTTGGGGAGAATGTATGACTGAGGCTAGTCAGGTAGGGGAAGTTGGGGAGAATGTGTGACAGTGAGGCTAGTCAGGTAGGGGATGTTGGGAAGAATGTGTGACTGAGGCTAGTCAGGTAGGGGATGTTGGGAAGAATGTGTGACAGTGAGGCTAGTCAGGTAGGGGATGTTGGGAAGAATGTGTGACAGTGAGGGTAGCCAGTTAGGGAATGTTGGGGAGAATGTGTCACAGTGAGGCTAGTCAGGTAGGGGATGCTGGTGAGAATGTGTGACGGGGAGGCTAGTCAGGTAGGGGATGTTGGGGAGAATGTGTGACTGAGTCTATTCAGGTACGGGAAGTTGGTATGAATGTGTGACGGGGAGGCTAGTCAGGTAAGGGATGTTGGGGAGAATGTGTGACTGAGGCTAGTCAGGTAGGGGAAGTTGGGGAGAATGTGTGACAGTGAGGCTAGTCAGGTCAGGGATGTTGGTGAGAATGTGTGACAGTGAGGCTAGTCAGGTAGGGGATGTTGGTGAGAACGTGTGACAGTGAGGCTAGTCAGGTAGGGGATATTGGTGAGAATGTGTGACAGTGAGGCTAGTCAGGTAGGTAATGTTGGGGAGAATGTGTGACAGTGAGGCTAGTCAGGCAGGGGATGTTGGTGAGAATGTGTGACGGGGAGGCTAGTCAGGTAGGGGATGTTGGGGAGAATGTATGACTGAGGCTAGTCAGGTAGGGGAAGTTGGGGAGAATGTGTGACAGTGAGGCTAGTCAGGTAGGGGATGTTGGGAAGAATGTGTGACTGAGGCTAGTCAGGTAGGGGATGTTGGGAAGAATGTGTGACAGTGAGGCTAGTCAGGTAGGGGATATTGGGGAGAATGTGTGACAGTGAGGCTAGTCAGGTAGGGGTTGTTGGTGAGAATGTGTGACAGTGAGGCTAGTCAGGTCGGGGATGTTGGCGAAAATGTGTGACAGTGAGGCTAGTCAGGTAGGGGATGTTGGGAAGAATGTGTGACAGTGAGGCTAGTCAGGTAGGGGATATTGGGGAGAATGTGTGACAGTGAGGCTAGTCAGGTAGGGGTTGTTGGTGAGAATGTGTGACAGTGAGGTTAGTCAGGTAGGGGATGTTGGGGAGAATGTGTGACAGTGAGGCTAGTCACGTAGGGGATGTTGGTGAGAATGTGTGACAGTGAGGCTAGTCAGGTAGGGGATGTTGGAGAGAATGTGTGACAGTGAGGCTAGTCAGGTAGGGGATGTTGGGGAGAATGTGTGACAGTTAGGCTAGTCAGGTAGGGGATGTTGGGAAGAATGTGTGACAGTGAGGCTAGCCAGGTAGGGTATGTTGGGTAGAATGTGTGACAGTGAGGCTAGTCAGGTCAGGGATGTCAGTGAGAATGTGTGACAGTGAGGCTAGTCAGGTAGGGGATGTTGGTGAGAATGTGTGACAGTGAGGCTAGTCAGGTAGGGGATATTGGTGAGAATGTGTGACAGTGAGGCCAGTCAGGTAGGGGATGTTGGTGAGAATGTGTGACGGGGAGGCTAGTCAGGTAGGGGATGTTGGTGAGAATGTGTGACAGTGAGGCTAGTCAGGTAGGGGATGTTGGGGAGAATGTGTGACAGTGAGGCTAGTCAGGTAGGGGATGTTGGGGAGAATGTGTGACGGGGAGGCTAGTCAGATAGGGGATGTTGGTGAGAATGTGTGACAGTGAGGCTAGTCAGGTAGGGGATGTTGGGAAGAATGTGTGACAGTGAGGGTAGCCAGGTAGGCGATGTTGGTGAGAATGTGTGACAGTGAGGCTAGTCAGGTAGGGGATGTTGGGGAGAATGTGTGACGGTGAGGCTAGTCAGGTAGGGGATGTTGGTGAGAATGTGTGACAGTGAGGCTAGTCAGGTAGGGGATGTTGGGGAGAATGTGTGACAGTGAGGCTAGTCAGGTAGGGGATGTTGGTGAGAATGTGTGACAGTGAGGCTAGTCAGGTAGGGGATGTTGGGGAGAATGTGTGACAGTGAGGCTAGTCAGGTAGGGGATGTTGGGGAGAATGTGTGACAGTGAGGCTAGTCAGGTAGGGGATGTTGGGAAGAATGTGTGACAGTGAGGCTAAACACGTAGGGTATGTTGGGTAGAATGTGTGACAGTGAGGCTAGTCAGGTCAGGGATGTTGGTGAGAATGTGTGACAGTGAGGCTAGCCAGGTAGGGTATGTTGGGTAGAATGTGTGACAGTGAGGCTAGTCAGGTAGGTAATGTTGGCGAGAATGTGTGACAGTGAGGCTAGTCAGGCAGGGGATGTTGGTGAGAATGTGTGACGGGGAGGCTAGTCAGGTAGGGGATGTTGGGGAGAATGTATGACTGAGGCTAGTCAGGTAGGGGAAGTTGGGGAGAATGTGTGACAGTGAGGCTAGTCAGGTAGGGGATGTTGGGAAGAATGTGTGACTGAGGCTAGTCAGGTAGGGGATGTTGGGAAGAATGTGTGACAGTGAGGCTAGTCAGGTAGGGGATGTTGGGAAGAATGTGTGACAGTGAGGGTAGCCAGGTAGGGGATGTTGGTGAGAATGTGTGACAGTGAGGCTAGTCAGGTAGGGGATGTTGGTGAGAATGTGTGACAGTGAGGCTAGTCAGGTAGGGGATGTTGGTGAGAATGTGTGACAGTGAGGCTAGTCAGGTAGGGGATGTTGGGAAGAATGTGTGACAGTGAGGGTAGCCAGGTAGGGGATGTTGGTGAGAATGTGTGACAGTGAGGCTAGTCAGGTAGGGGATGTTGGTGAGAATGTGTGACGGGGAGGTTAGTCAGGTAGGGGATGTTGGTGAGAATGTGTGACAGTGAGGCTAGTCAGGTAGGGGATGTTGGTGAGAATGTGTGACAGTGATGCTACTCAGGTAGGGAATGTTGAGGAGAATGTGTGACAGTGAGACTAGTCAGGTAGGGGATGTTGGTGAGAATGTGTGACGGGGAGGCTAGTCAGGTAGGGGATGTTGGGGAGAAAGTGTGACTGAGGCTAGTCAGGTAGGGGAAGTTGGGGAGAATGTGTGACAGTGAGGCTAGTCAGGTAAGGGATGTTGGGAAGAATGTGTCAGTGAGGCTAGTCAGGTAGGGTATGTTGGGTAGAATGTGTGACAGTGAGGCTAGTCAGGTAGGGGATGTTGGTGAGAATGTGTGACAGTGAGGCTAGTCAGGTAGGGGATGTTGGTGAGAATGTGTGACAGTGAGGCTAGTCAGGTAGGGGATGTTGGTGAGAATGTGTGACAGTGAGGCAAGTCAGGTAGGGGATGTTGGTGAGAATGTGTGACAGTGAGGCTAGTCAGGTAGGGGATGTTGGTGAGAATGTGTGACAGTGAGGCTAGTCAGGTAGGGGATGTTGGTGAGAATGTGTGACAGTGAGGCTAGTCAGGTAGGGAATGTTGGGGAGAATGTGTCACAGTGAGGCTAGTCAGGTAGGGGATGCTGGTGAGAATGTGTGACGGGGAGGCTAGTCAGGTAGGGGATGTTGGGGAGAATGTGTGACTGAGTCTATTCAGGTACGGGAAGTTGGTGTGAATGTGTGACGGGGAGGCTAGTCAGGTAAGGGATGTTGGGGAGAATGTGTGACTGAGGCTAGTCAGGTAGGGGAAGTTGGGGAGAATGTGTGACAGTGAGGCTAGTCAGGTCAGGGTTGTTGGTGAGAATGTGTGACAGTGAGGCTAGTCAGGTAGGGGATGTTGGTGAGAACGTGTGACAGTGAGGCTAGTCAGGTAGGGGATATTGGTGAGAATGTGTGACAGTGAGGCTAGTCAGGTAGGTAATGTTGTGGAGAATGTGTGACAGTGAGGCTAGTCAGGCAGGGGATGTTGGTGAGAATGTGTGACGGGGAGGCTAGTCAGGTAGGGGATGTTGGGGAGAATGTATGACTGAGGCTAGTCAGGTAGGGGAAGTTGGGGAGAATGTGTGACAGTGAGGCTAGTCAGGTAGGGGATGTTGGGAAGAATGTGTGACTGAGGCTAGTCAGGTAGGGGATGTTGGGAAGAATGTGTGACAGTGAGGCTAGTCAGGTAGGGGATATTGGGGAGAATGTGTGACAGTGAGGCTAGTCAGGTAGGGGTTGTTGGTGAGAATGTGTGACAGTGAGCCTAGTCAGGTCGGGGATGTTGGCGAAAATGTGTGACAGTGAGGCTAGTCAGGTAGGGGATGTTGGTGAGAATGTGTGACAGTGAGGCTAGTCAGGTAGGGGATGTTGGAGAGAATGTGTGACAGTGAGGCTAGTCAGGTAGGGGATGTTGGGGAGAATGTGTGACAGTGAGGCTAGTCAGGTAGGGGATGTTCGGGAGAATGTGTGACGGGGAGGCTAGTCAGGTAGGGGATGTTGGTGAGAATGTGTGACAGTGAGGCTTGTCAGGTAGGGGATGTTGGTGAGAATGTGTGACAGTGAGGCTAGTCAGGTAGGGGATGTTGGGGAGAATGTGTGACAGTGAGGCTAGTCAGGTAGGGGATGTTGGTGAGAATGTGTGACGGGGAGGCTAGACAGGTAGGGGATGTTGGTGAGAATGTGTGACAGTGAGGCTAGTCAGGTAGGGGATGTTGGGAAGAATGTGTGACAGCGAGGCTAGTCAAGTAGGGAATGTTGGGGAGAATGTGTCACAGTGAGGCTAGTCAGGTAGGGGATGTTGGTGAGAATGTGTGACAGTGATGCTACTCAGGTAGGGAATGTTGGGGAGAATGTGTGACAGTGAGACTAGTCAGGTAGGGGATGTTGGTGAGAATGTGTGACGCGGAGGGTAGTCAGGTAGGGGATGTTGGGGAGAATGTGTGACTGAGGCTACTCAGGCAGGGGAAGTTGGGGAGAATGTGTGACAGTGAGGCTAGTCAGGTAGGGGATGTTGGGAAGAATGTGTGACAGTGAGGCTAAACAGGTAGGGTATGTTGGGTAGAATGTGTGACAGTGAGGCTAGTCAGGTCAGGGATGTTGGTGAGAATGTGTGACAGTGAGGCTAGTCAGGTAGGGGATGTTGGTGAGAATGTGTGAAAGTGAGGCTAGTCAGGTAGGGGATGTTGGTGAGAATGTGTGACAGTGAGGCTAGTCAGGTAGGGGATGTTGGTGAGAATGTGTGACAGTGAGGCTAGTCAGGTAGGGAATGTTGGGGAGAATGTGTCACAGTGAGGCTAGTCAGGTAGGGGATGTTGGTGAGAATGTGTGACGGGGAGGCTAGTCAGGTAGGGGATGTTGGTGAGAATGTGCGACGGGGAGGCTAGTCAGGTAGGGGATGTTGGGGAGAATGTGTGATTGAGTCTATTCAGGTAGGGGAAGTTGGGGTGAATGTGTGACAGTGAGGCTAGTCAGGTAGGGAATGTTGGGAAGAATGTGTGGCTGAGGCTAGCCAGGTAGGGTATGTTGGGTAGAATGTGTTACAGTGAGGCTAGTCAGGTCAGGGATGTTGGTGAGAATGTGTGACAGTGAGGCTAGTCAGGTAGGGGATGTTGGGAAGAATGTGTGACAGTGAGGCTAGTCAGGTAGGGGATGTTGGGGAGAATGTGTGACTGAGGCTAGTCAGGTAGGGGAAGTTGGGGAGAATGTGTGACGGGGAGGCTAGTCAGGTAGGGGATGTTGGGGACAATGTGTGACAGTGAGGCTAGTCAGGTAGGGGATGTTGGGAAGAATGTGTGACAGTGAGGCTAGTCAGGTAGGGGATGTTGGTGAGAATGTGTGACAGTGAGGCTTGTCAGGTAGGGGATGTTGGTGAGAATGTGTGACAGTGATGCTAGTCAGGTAGGGGATGTTGGTGAGAATGTGTGACAGTGAGGCTAGTCAGGTAGGGAATGTTGGGGAGAATGTGTCACAGTGAGGCTAGTCAGGTAGGGGATGTTGGTGAGAATGTGTGACGGGGAGGCTAGTCAGGTAGGGGATGTTGGGGAGAATGTGTGATTGAGTCTATTCAGGTAGGGGAAGTTGGGGTGAATGTGTGACAGTGAGGCTAGTCAGGTAGGGGATGTTGGGAAGAATGTGTGGCTGAGGCTAGCCAGGTAGGGTATGTTGGGTAGAATGTGTTACAGTGAGGCTAGTCAGGTCAGGGATGTTGGTGAGAATGTGTGACAGTGAGGCTAGTCAGGTAGGAGATGTTGGGAAGAATGTGTTACAGTGAGGCTAGTCAGGTAGGGGATGTTGGGGAGAATGTGTGACTGAGGCTAGTCAGGTAGGGGAAGTTGGGGAGAATGTGTGACGGGGAGGCTAGTCAGGTAGGGGATGTTGGGGAGAATGTGTGACAGTGAGGCTAGTCAGGTAGGGGAAGTTGGGAAGAATGTGTGACAGTGAGGCTAGTCAGGTAGGGGATGTTGGTGAGAATGTGTGACAGTGAGGCTACTCAGGTAGGGAATGTTTGGGAGAATGTGTGACAGTGAGACTAGTCAGGTAGGGGATGTTGAGAATGTGTGACGGGGAGGCTAGTCAGGTAGGGGATGTTGGGGAGAATGTGTGACTGAGGCTAGTCAGGTAGGGGAAGTTGGGGAGAATGTGTGACAGTGAGGCTAGTCAGGTAGGGGATGTTGGGAAGAATGTGTGACAGTGAGGCTAGCCAGGTAGGGTATGTTGGGTAGAATGTGTGACAGTGAGGCTAGTCAGGTAGGGATGTCGGTGAGAATGTGTGACAGTGAGGCTAGTCAGGTAGGGGATGTTGGGGAGAATGTGTGACAGTGAGGCTAGTCAGGTAGGGGATGTTGGTGAGAATGTGTGACAGTGAGGCTAGTCAGGTAGGGGATGTTGGTGAGAATGTGTGACGGGGAGGCTAGTCAGGTAGGGGATGTTGGTGAGAATGTGTGACAGTGAGGCTAGTCAGGTAGGGGATGTTGGGGAGAATGTGTGACAGTGAGGCTAGTCAGGTAGGGGATGTTGGGGAGAATGCGTGACAAGGAGGCTAGTCAGATAGGGGATGTTGGTGAGAATGTGTGACAGTGAGGCTAGTCAGGTAGGGGATGTTGGGAAGAATGTGTGACAGTGAGGGTAGCCAGGTAGGCGATGTTGGTGAGAATGTGTGACAGTGAGGCTAGTCAGGTAGGGGATGTTGGGGAGAATGTGTGACGGTGAGGCTAGTCAGGAAGGGGATGTTGGTGAGAATGTGTGACGGGGAGGCTAGTCAGGTAGGGGATGTTGGTGAGAATGTGACAGTGAGGCTAGTCAGGTAGGGGATGTTGGGAAGAATGTGTGACAGTGAGGGTAGCCAGGTAGGGGATGTTGGTGAGAATGTGTGACAGTGAGGCTAGTCAGGTAGGGGATGTTGGTGAGAATGTGTGACAGTGAGGCTAGTCAGGTAGGGGATGTTGGTGAGAATGTGTGACAGTGAGGCTAGTCAGGTAGGGGATGTTGGGAAGAATGTGTGACAGTGAGGCTAGTCAGGTAGGGGATGTTGGGAAGAATGTGTGACAGTGAGGGTAGCCAGGTAGGGGATGTTGGTGAGAATGTGTGACGGTGAGGCTAGTCAGGTAGGGGATGTTGGTGAGAATGTGTGACGAGGAGGTTAGTCAGGTAGGGGATGTTGGTGAGAATGTGTGACAGTGAGGCTAGTCTGGTAGGGGATGTTGGTGAGAAAATGTGACAGTGATGCTACTCAGGTAGGGAATGTTGAGGAGAATGTGTGACAGTGAGACTAGTCAGGTAGGGGATGTTGGTGAGAATGTGTGACGGGGAGGCTAGTCAGGTAGGGGATGTTGGGGAGAAAGTGTGACTGAGGCTAGTCAGGTAGGGGAAGTTGGGGAGAATGTGTGACAGTGAGGCTAGTCAGGTAGGGGATGTTGGGAAGAATGTGTGACAGTGAGGCTAGTCAGGTAGGGTATGTTGGGTAGAATGTGTGACAGTGACGCTAGTCAGGTCAGGGATGTTGGTGAGAATGTGTGACAGTGAGGCTAGTCAGGTAGGGGATATTGGTGAGAATGTGTGACAGTGAGGCTAGTCAGGTAGGGGATGTTGGTGAGAATGTGTGACAGTGAGGCAAGTCAGGTAGGGGATGTTGGTGAGAATGTGTGACAGTGAGGCTAGTCAGGTAGGGGATGTTGGTGAGAATGTGTGACAGTGAGGCTAGTCAGGTAGGGGATGTTGGTGAGAATGTGTGACAGTGAGGCTAGTCAGGTAGGGAATGTTGGGGAGAATGTGTCACAGTGAGGCTAGTCAGGTAGGGGATGCTGGTGAGAATGTGTGACGGGGAGGCTAGTCAGGTAGGGGATGTTGGGGAGAATGTATGACTGAGGCTAGTCAGGTAGGGGAAGTTGGGGAGAATGTGTGACAGTGAAGCTAGTCAGGTAGGGGATGTTGGGAAGAATGTTTGACTGAGGCTAGTCAGGTAGGGGATGTTGGGAAGAATGTGTGACAGTGAGGCTAGTCAGGTAGGGGATATTGGGGAGAATGTGTGACAGTGAGGCTAGTCAGGTCGGGGTTGTTGGTTAGAATGTGTGACAGTGAGGCTAGTCAGGTCGGGGATGTTGGTGAAAATGTGTGACAGTGAGGCTAGTCAGGTAGGGGATGTTGGGAAGAATGTGTGACAGTGAGGCTAGTCAGGTAGGGGATATTGGGGAGAATGTGTGACAGTGAGGCTAGTCAGGTAGGGGTTGTTGGTGAGAATGTGTGACAGTGAGGTTAGTCAGGTAGGGGATGTTGGGGAGAATGTGTGACAGTGAGGCTAGTCACGTAGGGGATGTTGGTGAGAATGTGTGACAGTGAGGCTAGTCAGGTAGGGGATGTTGGAGAGAATGTGTGACAGTGAGGCTAGTCAGGTAGGGGATGTTGGGGAGAATGTGTGACAGTGAGGCTAGTCAGGTAGGGGATGTTCGGGAGAATGTGTGTCGGGGAGGCTAGTCAGGTAGGGGATGTTGGTGAGAATGTGTGACAGTGAGGCTAGTCAGGTAGGGGATGTTGGTGAGAATGTGTGACAGTGAGGCTAGTCAGGTAGGGGATGTTGGTGAGAATGTGTGACAGTGAGGCTAGTCAGGTAGGGAATGTTGGGGAGAATGTGTCACAGTGAGGCTAGTCAGGTAGGGGATGCTGGTGAGAATGTGTGACGGGGAGGCTAGTCAGGTAGGGGATGTTGGGGAGAATGTGTGACTGAGTCTATTCAGGTACGGGAAGTTGGTGTGAATGTGTGACGGGGAGGCTAGTCAGGTAAGGGATGTTGGGGAGAATGTGTGACTGAGGCTAGTCAGGTAGGGGAAGTTGGGGAGAATGTGTGACAGTGAGGCTAGTCAGGTCAGGGATGTTGGTGAGAATGTGTGACAGTGAGGCTAGTCAGGTAGGGGATGTTGGTGAGAACGAGTGACAGTGAGGCTAGTCAGGTAGGGGATATTGGTGAGAATGTGTGACAGTGAGGCTAGTCAGGTAGGTAATGTTGGGGAGAATGTGTGACAGTGAGGCTAGTCAGGCAGGGGATGTTGGTGAGAATGTGTGACGGGGAGGCTAGTCAGGTAGGGGATGTTGGGGAGAATGTATGACTGAGGCTAGTCAGGTAGGGGAAGTTGGGGAGAATGTGTGACAGTGAGGCTAGTCAGGTAGGGGATGTTGGGAAGAATGTGTGACTGAGGCTAGTCAGGTAGGGGATGTTGGGAAGAATGTGTGACAGTGAGGCTAGTCAGGTAGGGGATATTGGGGAGAATGTGTGACAGTGAGGCTAGTCAGGTAGGGGTTGTTGGTGAGAATGTGTGACAGTGAGCCTAGTCAGGTCGGGGATGTTGGCGAAAATGTGTGACAGTGAGGCTAGTCAGGTAGGGGATGTTGGTGAGAATGTGTGACAGTGAGGCTAGTCAGGTAGGGGATGTTGGAGAGAATGTGTGACAGTGAGGCTAGTCAGGTAGGGGATGTTGGGGAGAATGTGTGACAGTGAGGCTAGTCAGGTAGGGGATGTTCGGGAGAATGTGTGACGGGGAGGCTAGTCAGGTAGGGGATGTTGGTGAGAATGTGTGACAGTGAGGCTTGTCAGGTAGGGGATGTTGGTGAGAATGTGTGACAGTGAGGCTAGTCAGGTAGGGGATGTTGGGGAGAATGTGTGACAGTGAGGCTAGTCAGGTAGGGGATGTTGGTGAGAATGTGTGACGGGGAGGCTAGTCAGGTAGGGGATGTTGGGAAGAATGTGTGACTGAGGCTAGTCAGGTAGGGGATGTTGGGAAGAATGTGTGACAGTGAGGCTAGTCAGGTAGGGGATATTGGGGAGAATGTGTGACAGTGAGACTAGTCAGGTAGGGGATGTTGTTGAGAATGTGTGACGGGGAGGCTAGTCAGGTAGGGGATGTTGGGGAGAATGTGTGACTGAGGCTAGTCAGGTAGGGGAAGTTGGGGAGAATGTGTGACAGTGAGGCTAGTCAGGTAGGGGATGTTGGGAAGAATGTGTGACAGTGAGGCTAGCCAGGTAGGGTATGTTGGGTAGAATGTGTGACAGTGAGGCTAGTCAGGTAGGGATGTCGGTGAGAATGTGTGACAGTGAGGCTAGTCAGGTAGGGGATGTTGGGGAGAATGTGTGACAGTGAGGCTAGTCAGGTAGGGGATGTTGGTGAGAATGTGTGACGGGGAGGCTAGTCAGGTAGGGGATGTTGGTGAGAATGTGTGACAGTGAGGCTAGTCAGGTAGGGGATGTTGGGGAGAATGTGACAGTGAGGCTAGTCAGGTAGGGGATGTTGGGAAGAATGTGTGACAGTGAGGCTAAACACGTAGGGTATGTTGGGTAGAATGTGTGACAGTGAGGCTAGTCAGGTCAGGGATGTTGGTGAGAATGTGTGACAGTGAGGCTAGCCAGGTAGGGTATGTTGGGTAGAATGTGTGACAGTGAGGCTAGTCAGGTAGGTAATGTTGGCGAGAATGTGTGACAGTGAGGCTAGTCAGGCAGGGGATGTTGGTGAGAATGTGTGACGGGGAGGCTAGTCAGGTAGGGGATGTTGGGGAGAATGTATGACTGAGGCTAGTCAGGTAGGGGAAGTTGGGGAGAATGTGTGACAGTGAGGCTAGTCAGGTAGGGGATGTTGGGAAGAATGTGTGACTGAGGCTAGTCAGGTAGGGGATGTTGGGAAGAATGTGTGACAGTGAGGCTAGTCAGGTAGGGGATGTTGGGAAGAATGTGTGACAGTGAGGGTAGCCAGGTAGGGGATGTTGGTGAGAATGTGTGACAGTGAGGCTAGTCAGGTAGGGGATGTTGGTGAGAATGTGTGACAGTGAGGCTAGTCAGGTAGGGGATGTTGGTGAGAATGTGTGACAGTGAGGCTAGTCAGGTAGGGGATGTTGGGAAGAATGTGTGACAGTGAGGGTAGCCAGGTAGGGGATGTTGGTGAGAATGTGTGACAGTGAGGCTAGTCAGGTAGGGGATGTTGGTGAGAATGTGTGACGGGGAGGTTAGTCAGGTAGGGGATGTTGGTGAGAATGTGTGACAGTGAGGCTAGTCAGGTAGGGGATGTTGGTGAGAATGTGTGACAGTGATGCTACTCAGGTAGGGAATGTTGAGGAGAATGTGTGACAGTGAGACTAGTCAGGTAGGGGATGTTGGTGAGAATGTGTGACGGGGAGGCTAGTCAGGTAGGGGATGTTGGGGAAAAAGTGTGACTGAGGCTAGTCAGGTAGGGGAAGTTGGGGAGAATGTGTGACAGTGAGGCTAGTCAGGTAAGGGATGTTGGGAAGAATGTGTCAGTGAGGCTAGTCAGGTAGGGTATGTTGGGTAGAATGTGTGACAGTGAGGCTAGTCAGGTAGGGGATGTTGGTGAGAATGTGTGACAGTGAGGCTAGTCAGGTAGGGGATGTTGGTGAGAATGTGTGACAGTGAGGCTAGTCAGGTAGGGGATGTTGGTGAGAATGTGTGACAGTGAGGCAAGTCAGGTAGGGGATGTTGGTGAGAATGTGTGACAGTGAGGCTAGTCAGGTAGGGGATGTTGGTGAGAATGTGTGACAGTGAGGCTAGTCAGGTAGGGGATGTTGGTGAGAATGTGTGACAGTGAGGCTAGTCAGGTAGGGAATGTTGGGGAGAATGTGTCACAGTGAGGCTAGTCAGGTAGGGGATGCTGGTGAGAATGTGTGACGGGGAGGCTAGTCAGGTAGGGGATGTTGGGGAGAATGTGTGACTGAGTCTATTCAGGTACGGGAAGTTGGTGTGAATGTGTGACGGGGAGGCTAGTCAGGTAAGGGATGTTGGGGAGAATGTGTGACTGAGGCTAGTCAGGTAGGGGAAGTTGGGGAGAATGTGTGACAGTGAGGCTAGTCAGGTCAGGGATGTTGGTGAGAATGTGTGACAGTGAGGCTAGTCAGGTAGGGGATGTTGGTGAGAACGTGTGACAGTGAGGCTAGTCAGGTAGGGGATATTGGTGAGAATGTGTGACAGTGAGGCTAGTCAGGTAGGTAATGTTGTGGAGAATGTGTGACAGTGAGGCTAGTCAGGCAGGGGATGTTGGTGAGAATGTGTGACGGGGAGGCTAGTCAGGTAGGGGATGTTGGGGAGAATGTATGACTGAGGCTAGTCAGGTAGGGGAAGTTGGGGAGAATGTGTGACAGTGAGGCTAGTCAGGTAGGGGATGTTGGGAAGAATGTGTGACTGAGGCTAGTCAGGTAGGGGATGTTGGGAAGAATGTGTGACAGTGAGGCTAGTCAGGTAGGGGATATTGGGGAGAATGTGTGACAGTGAGGCTAGTCAGGTAGGGGTTGTTGGTGAGAATGTGTGACAGTGAGCCTAGTCAGGTCGGGGATGTTGGCGAAAATGTGTGACAGTGAGGCTAGTCAGGTAGGGGATGTTGGTGAGAATGTGTGACAGTGAGGCTAGTCAGGTAGGGGATGTTGGAGAGAATGTGTGACAGTGAGGCTAGTCAGGTAGGGGATGTTGGGGAGAATGTGTGACAGTGAGGCTAGTCAGGTAGGGGATGTTCGGGAGAATGTGTGACGGGGAGGCTAGTCAGGTAGGGGATGTTGGTGAGAATGTGTGACAGTGAGGCTTGTCAGGTAGGGGATGTTGGTGAGAATGTGTGACAGTGAGGCTAGTCAGGTAGGGGATGTTGGGGAGAATGTGTGACAGTGAGGCTAGTCAGGTAGGGGATGTTGGTGAGAATGTGTGACGGGGAGGCTAGACAGGTAGGGGATGTTGGTGAGAATGTGTGACAGTGAGGCTAGTCAGGTAGGGGATGTTGGGAAGAATGTGTGACAGCGAGGCTAGTCAAGTAGGGAATGTTGGGGAGAATGTGTCACAGTGAGGCTAGTCAGGTAGGGGATGTTGGTGAGAATGTGTGACAGTGATGCTACTCAGGTAGGGAATGTTGGGGAGAATGTGTGACAGTGAGACTAGTCAGGTAGGGGATGTTGGTGAGAATGTGTGACGCGGAGGGTAGTCAGGTAGGGGATGTTGGGGAGAATGTGTGACTGAGGCTACTCAGGCAGGGGAAGTTGGGGAGAATGTGTGACAGTGAGGCTAGTCAGGTAGGGGATGTTGGGAAGAATGTGTGACAGTGAGGCTAAACAGGTAGGGTATGTTGGGTAGAATGTGTGACAGTGAGGCTAGTCAGGTCAGGGATGTTGGTGAGAATGTGTGACAGTGAGGCTAGTCAGGTAGGGGATGTTGGTGAGAATGTGTGAAAGTGAGGCTAGTCAGGTAGGGGATGTTGGTGAGAATGTGTGACAGTGAGGCTAGTCAGGTAGGGGATGTTGGTGAGAATGTGTGACAGTGAGGCTAGTCAGGTAGGGAATGTTGGGGAGAATGTGTCACAGTGAGGCTAGTCAGGTAGGGGATGTTGGTGAGAATGTGTGACGGGGAGGCTAGTCAGGTAGGGGATGTTGGTGAGAATGTGCGACGGGGAGGCTAGTCAGGTAGGGGATGTTGGGGAGAATGTGTGATTGAGTCTATTCAGGTAGGGGAAGTTGGGGTGAATGTGTGACAGTGAGGCTAGTCAGGTAGGGAATGTTGGGAAGAATGTGTGGCTGAGGCTAGCCAGGTAGGGTATGTTGGGTAGAATGTGTTACAGTGAGGCTAGTCAGGTCAGGGATGTTGGTGAGAATGTGTGACAGTGAGGCTAGTCAGGTAGGGGATGTTGGGAAGAATGTGTGACAGTGAGGCTAGTCAGGTAGGGGATGTTGGGGAGAATGTGTGACTGAGGCTAGTCAGGTAGGGGAAGTTGGGGAGAATGTGTGACGGGGAGGCTAGTCAGGTAGGGGATGTTGGGGACAATGTGTGACAGTGAGGCTAGTCAGGTAGGGGATGTTGGGAAGAATGTGTGACAGTGAGGCTAGTCAGGTAGGGGATGTTGGTGAGAATGTGTGACAGTGAGGCTTGTCAGGTAGGGGATGTTGGTGAGAATGTGTGACAGTGATGCTAGTCAGGTAGGGGATGTTGGTGAGAATGTGTGACAGTGAGGCTAGTCAGGTAGGGAATGTTGGGGAGAATGTGTCACAGTGAGGCTAGTCAGGTAGGGGATGTTGGTGAGAATGTGTGACGGGGAGGCTAGTCAGGTAGGGGATGTTGGGGAGAATGTGTGATTGAGTCTATTCAGGTAGGGGAAGTTGGGGTGAATGTGTGACAGTGAGGCTAGTCAGGTAGGGGATGTTGGGGAGAATGTGTGACTGAGGCTAGTCAGGTAGGGGAAGTTGGGGAGAATGTGTGACGGGGCGGCTAGTCAGGTAGGGGATGTTGGGGACAATGTGTGACAGTGAGGCTAGTCAGGTAGGGGATGTTGGGAAGAATGTGTGACAGTGAGGCTAGTCAGGTAGGGGATGTTGGTGAGAATGTGTGACAGTGAGGCTTGTCAGGTAGGGGATGTTGGTGAGAATGTGTGACAGTGATGCTAGTCAG
Organism: Taudactylus pleione; assembly: GCA_031769625.1. NCBI lineage: Eukaryota > Metazoa > Chordata > Amphibia > Anura > Myobatrachidae > Taudactylus > Taudactylus pleione. The sequence continues at coordinate 4,114,408 of JAUIMM010000261.1, forward strand.
GTAGGGGATGTTGGTGAGAATGTGTGACAGTGAGGCTAGTCAGGTAGGGAATGTTGGGGAGAATGTGTCACAGTGAGGCTAGTCAGGTAGGGGATGTTGGGAAGAATGTGTGGCTGAGGCTAGCCAGGTAGGGTATGTTGGGTAGAATGTGTTACAGTGAGGCTAGTCAGGTCAGGGATGTTGGTGAGAATGTGTGACAGTGAGGCTAGTCAGGTAGGAGATGTTGGGAAGAATGTGTTACAGTGAGGCTAGTCAGGTAGGGGATGTTGGGGAGAATGTGTGACTGAGGCTAGTCAGGTAGGGGAAGTTGGGGAGAATGTGTGACGGGGAGGCTAGTCAGGTAGGGGATGTTGGGGAGAATGTGTGACAGTGAGGCTAGTCAGGTAGGGGAAGTTGGGAAGAATGTGTGACAGTGAGGCTAGTCAGGTAGGGGATGTTGGTGAGAATGTGTGACAGTGAGGCTACTCAGGTAGGGAATGTTTGGGAGAATGTGTGACAGTGAGACTAGTCAGGTAGGGGATGTTGTTGAGAATGTGTGACGGGGAGGCTAGTCAGGTAGGGGATGTTGGGGAGAATGTGTGACTGAGGCTAGTCAGGTAGGGGAAGTTGGGGAGAATGTGTGACAGTGAGGCTAGTCAGGTAGGGGATGTTGGGAAGAATGTGTGACAGTGAGGCTAGCCAGGTAGGGTATGTTGGGTAGAATGTGTGACAGTGAGGCTAGTCAGGTAGGGATGTTGGTGAGAATGTGACAGTGAGGCTAGTCAGGTAGGGGATGTTGGGAAGAATGTGTGACAGTGAGGGTAGCCAGGTAGGGGATGTTGGTGAGAATGTGTGACAGTGAGGCTAGTCAGGTAGGGGATGTTGGTGAGAATGTGTGACAGTGAGGCTAGTCAGGTAGGGGATGTTGGTGAGAATGTGTGACAGTGAGGCTAGTCAGGTAGGGGATGTTGGGAAGAATGTGTGACAGTGAGGCTAGTCAGGTAGGGGATGTTGGGAAGAATGTGTGACAGTGAGGGTAGCCAGGTAGGGGATGTTGGTGAGAATGTGTGACGGTGAGGCTAGTCAGGTAGGGGATGTTGGTGAGAATGTGTGACGAGGAGGTTAGTCAGGTAGGGGATGTTGGTGAGAATGTGTGACAGTGAGGCTAGTCTGGTAGGGGATGTTGGTGAGAAAATGTGACAGTGATGCTACTCAGGTAGGGAATGTTGAGGAGAATGTGTGACAGTGAGACTAGTCAGGTAGGGGATGTTGGTGAGAATGTGTGACGGGGAGGCTAGTCAGGTAGGGGATGTTGGGGAGAAAGTGTGACTGAGGCTAGTCAGGTAGGGGAAGTTGGGGAGAATGTGTGACAGTGAGGCTAGTCAGGTAGGGGATGTTGGGAAGAATGTGTGACAGTGAGGCTAGTCAGGTAGGGTATGTTGGGTAGAATGTGTGACAGTGACGCTAGTCAGGTCAGGGATGTTGGTGAGAATGTGTGACAGTGAGGCTAGTCAGGTAGGGGATATTGGTGAGAATGTGTGACAGTGAGGCTAGTCAGGTAGGGGATGTTGGTGAGAATGTGTGACAGTGAGGCAAGTCAGGTAGGGGATGTTGGTGAGAATGTGTGACAGTGAGGCTAGTAAGGTAGGGGATGTTGGTGAGAATGTGTGACAGTGAGGCTAGTCAGGTAGGGGATGTTGGTGAGAATGTGTGACAGTGAGGCTAGTCAGGTAGGGAATGTTGGGGAGAATGTGTCACAGTGAGGCTAGTCAGGTAGGGGATGCTGGTGAGAATGTGTGACGGGGAGGCTAGTCAGGTAGGGGATGTTGGGGAGAATGTGTGACTGAGGCTAGTCAGGTAGGGGAAGTTGGGGAGAATGTGTGACAGTGAAGCTAGTCAGGTAGGGGATGTTGGGAAGAATGTGTGACTGAGGCTAGTCAGGTAGGGGATGTTGGGAAGAATGTGTGACAGTGAGGCTAGTCAGGTAGGGGATATTGGGGAGAATGTGTGACAGTGAGGCTAGTCAGGTCGGGGTTGTTGGTTAGAATGTGTGACAGTGAGGCTAGTCAGGTCGGGGATGTTGGCGAAAATGTGTGACAGTGAGGCTAGTCAGGTAGGGGATGTTGGGAAGAATGTGTGACAGTGAGGCTAGTCAGGTAGGGGATATTGGGGAGAATGTGTGACAGTGAGGCTAGTCAGGTAGGGGTTGTTGGTGAGAATGTGTGACAGTGAGGTTAGTCAGGTAGGGGATGTTGGGGAGAATGTGTGACAGTGAGGCTAGTCACGTAGGGGATGTTGGTGAGAATGTGTGACAGTGAGGCTAGTCAGGTAGGGGATGTTGGAGAGAATGTGTGACAGTGAGGCTAGTCAGGTAGGGGATGTTGGGGAGAATGTGTGACAGTGAGGCTAGTCAGGTAGGGGATGTTCGGGAGAATGTGTGTCGGGGAGGCTAGTCAGGTAGGGGATGTTGGTGAGAATGTGTGACAGTGAGGCTAGTCAGGTAGGGGATGTTGGTGAGAATGTGTGACAGTGAGGCTAGTCAGGTAGGGGATGTTGGTGAGAATGTGTGACAGTGAGGCTAGTCAGGTAGGGAATGTTGGGGAGAATGTGTCACAGTGAGGCTAGTCAGGTAGGGGATGCTGGTGAGAATGTGTGACGGGGAGGCTAGTCAGGTAGGGGATGTTGGGGAGAATGTGTGACTGAGTCTATTCAGGTACGGGAAGTTGGTGTGAATGTGTGACGGGGAGGCTAGTCAGGTAAGGGATGTTGGGGAGAATGTGTGACTGAGGCTAGTCAGGTAGGGGAAGTTGGGGAGAATGTGTGACAGTGAGGCTAGTCAGGTCAGGGATGTTGGTGAGAATGTGTGACAGTGAGGCTAGTCAGGTAGGGGATGTTGGTGAGAACGAGTGACAGTGAGGCTAGTCAGGTAGGGGATATTGGTGAGAATGTGTGACAGTGAGGCTAGTCAGGTAGGTAATGTTGGGGAGAATGTGTGACAGTGAGGCTAGTCAGGCAGGGGATGTTGGTGAGAATGTGTGACGGGGAGGCTAGTCAGGTAGGGGATGTTGGGGAGAATGTATGACTGAGGCTAGTCAGGTAGGGGAAGTTGGGGAGAATGTGTGACAGTGAGGCTAGTCAGGTAGGGGATGTTGGGAAGAATGTGTGACTGAGGCTAGTCAGGTAGGGGATGTTGGGAAGAATGTGTGACAGTGAGGCTAGTCAGGTAGGGGATATTGGGGAGAATGTGTGACAGTGAGGCTAGTCAGGTAGGGGTTGTTGGTGAGAATGTGTGACAGTGAGCCTAGTCAGGTCGGGGATGTTGGCGAAAATGTGTGACAGTGAGGCTAGTCAGGTAGGGGATGTTGGTGAGAATGTGTGACAGTGAGGCTAGTCAGGTAGGGGATGTTGGAGAGAATGTGTGACAGTGAGGCTAGTCAGGTAGGGGATGTTGGGGAGAATGTGTGACAGTGAGGCTAGTCAGGTAGGGGATGTTCGGGAGAATGTGTGACGGGGAGGCTAGTCAGGTAGGGGATGTTGGTGAGAATGTGTGACAGTGAGGCTTGTCAGGTAGGGGATGTTGGTGAGAATGTGTGACAGTGAGGCTAGTCAGGTAGGGGATGTTGGGGAGAATGTGTGACAGTGAGGCTAGTCAGGTAGGGGATGTTGGTGAGAATGTGTGACGGGGAGGCTAGACAGGTAGGGGATGTTGGTGAGAATGTGTGACAGTGAGGCTAGTCAGGTAGGGGATGTTGGGAAGAATGTGTGACAGCGAGGCTAGTCAAGTAGGGAATGTTGGGGAGAATGTGTCACAGTGAGGCTAGTCAGGTAGGGGATGTTGGGAAGAATGTGTGACTGAGGCTAGTCAGGTAGGGGATGTTGGGAAGAATGTGTGACAGTGAGGCTAGTCAGGTAGGGGATATTGGGGAGAATGTGTGACAGTGAGACTAGTCAGGTAGGGGATGTTGTTGAGAATGTGTGACGGGGAGGCTAGTCAGGTAGGGGATGTTGGGGAGAATGTGTGACTGAGGCTAGTCAGGTAGGGGAAGTTGGGGAGAATGTGTGACAGTGAGGCTAGTCAGGTAGGGGATGTTGGGAAGAATGTGTGACAGTGAGGCTAGCCAGGTAGGGTATGTTGGGTAGAATGTGTGACAGTGAGGCTAGTCAGGTAGGGATGTCGGTGAGAATGTGTGACAGTGAGGCTAGTCAGGTAGGGGATGTTGGGGAGAATGTGTGACAGTGAGGCTAGTCAGGTAGGGGATGTTGGTGAGAATGTGTGACAGTGAGGCTAGTCAGGTAGGGGATGTTGGTGAGAATGTGTGACGGGGAGGCTAGTCAGGTAGGGGATGTTGGTGAGAATGTGTGACAGTGAGGCTAGTCAGGTAGGGGATGTTGGGGAGAATGTGTGACAGTGAGGCTAGTCAGGTAGGGGATGTTGGGGAGAATGCGTGACAAGGAGGCTAGTCAGATAGGGGATGTTGGTGAGAATGTGTGACAGTGAGGCTAGTCAGGTAGGGGATGTTGGGAAGAATGTGTGACAGTGAGGGTAGCCAGGTAGGCGATGTTGGTGAGAATGTGTGACAGTGAGGCTAGTCAGGTAGGGGATGTTGGGGAGAATGTGTGACGGTGAGGCTAGTCAGGAAGGGGATGTTGGTGAGAATGTGTGACGGGGAGGCTAGTCAGGTAGGGGATGTTGGTGAGAATGTGACAGTGAGGCTAGTCAGGTAGGGGATGTTGGGAAGAATGTGTGACAGTGAGGGTAGCCCGGTAGGGGATGTTGGTGAGAATGTGTGACAGTGAGGCTAGTCAGGTAGGGGATGCTGGTGAGAATGTGTGACAGTGAGGCTAGTCAGGTAGGGGATGTTGGTGAGAATGTGTGACAGTGAGGCTAGTCAGGTAGGGGATGTTGGGAAGAATGTGTGACAGTGAGGCTAGTCAGGTAGGGGATGTTGGGAAGAATGTGTGACAGTGAGGGTAGCCAGGTAGGGGATGTTGGTGAGAATGTGTGACGGTGAGGCTAGTCAGGTAGGGGATGTTGGTGAGAATGTGTGACGAGGAGGTTAGTCAGGTAGGGGATGTTGGTGAGAATGTGTGACAGTGAGGCTAGTCTGGTAGGGGATGTTGGTGAGAAAATGTGACAGTGATGCTACTCAGGTAGGGAATGTTGAGGAGAATGTGTGACAGTGAGACTAGTCAGGTAGGGGATGTTGGTGAGAATGTGTGACGGGGAGGCTAGTCAGGTAGGGGATGTTGGGGAGAAAGTGTGACTGAGGCTAGTCAGGTAGGGGAAGTTGGGGAGAATGTGTGACAGTGAGGCTAGTCAGGTAGGGGATGTTGGGAAGAATGTGTGACAGTGAGGCTAGTCAGGTAGGGTATGTTGGGTAGAATGTGTGACAGTGACGCTAGTCAGGTCAGGGATGTTGGTGAGAATGTGTGACAGTGAGGCTAGTCAGGTAGGGGATATTGGTGAGAATGTGTGACAGTGAGGCTAGTCAGGTAGGGGATGTTGGTGAGAATGTGTGACAGTGAGGCAAGTCAGGTAGGGGATGTTGGTGAGAATGTGTGACAGTGAGGCTAGTCAGGTAGGGGATGTTGGTGAGAATGTGTGACAGTGAGGCTAGTCAGGTAGGGGATGTTGGTGAGAATGTGTGACAGTGAGGCTAGTCAGGTAGGGAATGTTGGGGAGAATGTGTCACAGTGAGGCTAGTCAGGTAGGGGATGCTGGTGAGAATGTGTGACGGGGAGGCTAGTCAGGTAGGGGATGTTGGGGAGAATGTATGACTGAGGCTAGTCAGGTAGGGGAAGTTGGGGAGAATGTGTGACAGTGAAGCTAGTCAGGTAGGGGATGTTGGGAAGAATGTGTGACTGAGGCTAGTCAGGTAGGGGATGTTGGGAAGAATGTGTGACAGTGAGGCTAGTCAGGTAGGGGATATTGGGGAGAATGTGTGACAGTGAGGCTAGTCAGGTCGGGGTTGTTGGTTAGAATGTGTGACAGTGAGGCTAGTCAGGTCGGGGATGTTGGCGAAAATGTGTGACAGTGAGGCTAGTCAGGTAGGGGATGTTGGGAAGAATGTGTGACAGTGAGGCTAGTCAGGTAGGGGATATTGGGGAGAATGTGTGACAGTGAGGCTAGTCAGGTAGGGGTTGTTGGTGAGAATGTGTGACAGTGAGGTTAGTCAGGTAGGGGATGTTGGGGAGAATGTGTGACAGTGAGGCTAGTCACGTAGGGGATGTTGGTGAGAATGTGTGACAGTGAGGCTAGTCAGGTAGGGGATGTTGGAGAGAATGTGTGACAGTGAGGCTAGTCAGGTAGGGGATGTTGGGGAGAATGTGTGACAGTGAGGCTAGTCAGGTAGGGGATGTTCGGGAGAATGTGTGTCGGGGAGGCTAGTCAGGTAGGGGATGTTGGTGAGAATGTGTGACAGTGAGGCTAGTCAGGTAGGGGATGTTGGTGAGAATGTGTGACAGTGAGGCTAGTCAGGTAGGGGATGTTGGTGAGAATGTGTGACAGTGAGGCTAGTCAGGTAGGGAATGTTGGGGAGAATGTGTCACAGTGAGGCTAGTCAGGTAGGGGATGCTGGTGAGAATGTGTGACGGGGAGGCTAGTCAGGTAGGGGATGTTGGGGAGAATGTGTGACTGAGTCTATTCAGGTACGGGAAGTTGGTGTGAATGTGTGACGGGGAGGCTAGTCAGGTAAGGGATGTTGGGGAGAATGTGTGACTGAGGCTAGTCAGGTAGGGGAAGTTGGGGAGAATGTGTGACAGTGAGGCTAGTCAGGTCAGGGATGTTGGTGAGAATGTGTGACAGTGAGGCTAGTCAGGTAGGGGATGTTGGTGAGAACGAGTGACAGTGAGGCTAGTCAGGTAGGGGATATTGGTGAGAATGTGTGACAGTGAGGCTAGTCAGGTAGGTAATGTTGGGGAGAATGTGTGACAGTGAGGCTAGTCAGGCAGGGGATGTTGGTGAGAATGTGTGACGGGGAGGCTAGTCAGGTAGGGGATGTTGGGGAGAATGTATGACTGAGGCTAGTCAGGTAGGGGAAGTTGGGGAGAATGTGTGACAGTGAGGCTAGTCAGGTAGGGGATGTTGGGAAGAATGTGTGACTGAGGCTAGTCAGGTAGGGGATGTTGGGAAGAATGTGTGACAGTGAGGCTAGTCAGGTAGGGGATATTGGGGAGAATGTGTGACAGTGAGGCTAGTCAGGTAGGGGTTGTTGGTGAGAATGTGTGACAGTGAGCCTAGTCAGGTCGGGGATGTTGGCGAAAATGTGTGACAGTGAGGCTAGTCAGGTAGGGGATGTTGGAGAGAATGTGTGACAGTGAGGCTAGTCAGGTAGGGGATGTTGGGGAGAATGTGTGACAGTGAGGCTAGTCAGGTAGGGGATGTTCGGGAGAATGTGTGACGGGGAGGCTAGTCAGGTAGGGGATGTTGGTGAGAATGTGTGACAGTGAGGCTTGTCAGGTAGGGGATGTTGGTGAGAATGTGTGACAGTGAGGCTAGTCAGGTAGGGGATGTTGGGGAGAATGTGTGACAGTGAGGCTAGTCAGGTAGGGGATGTTGGTGAGAATGTGTGACGGGGAGGCTAGACAGGTAGGGGATGTTGGTGAGAATGTGTGACAGTGAGGCTAGTCAGGTAGGGGATGTTGGGAAGAATGTGTGACAGCGAGGCTAGTCAAGTAGGGAATGTTGGGGAGAATGTGTCACAGTGAGGCTAGTCAGGTAGGGGATGTTGGTGAGAATGTGTGACAGTGATGCTACTCAGGTAGGGAATGTTGGGGAGAATGTGTGACAGTGAGACTAGTCAGGTAGGGGATGTTGGTGAGAATGTGTGACGCGGAGGGTAGTCAGGTAGGGGATGTTGGGGAGAATGTGTGACTGAGGCTACTCAGGTAGGGGAAGTTGGGGAGAATGTGTGACAGTGAGGCTAGTCAGGTAGGGGATGTTGGGAAGAATGTGTGACAGTGAGGCTAAACAGGTAGGGTATGTTGGGTAGAATGTGTGACAGTGAGGCTAGTCAGGTCAGGGATGTTGGTGAGAATGTGTGACAGTGAGGCTAGTCAGGTAGGGGATGTTGGTGAGAATGTGTGAAAGTGAGGCTAGTCAGGTAGGGGATGTTGGTGAGAATGTGTGACAGTGAGGCTAGTCAGGTAGGGGATGTTGGTGAGAATGTGTGACAGTGAGGCTAGTCAGGTAGGGAATGTTGGGGAGAATGTGTCACAGTGAGGCTAGTCAGGTAGGGGATGTTGGTGAGAATGTGTGACGGGGAGGCTAGTCAGGTAGGGGATGTTGGTGAGAATGTGCGACGGGGAGGCTAGTCAGGTAGGGGATGTTGGGGAGAATGTGTGATTGAGTCTATTCAGGTAGGGGAAGTTGGGGTGAATGTGTGACAGTGAGGCTAGTCAGGTAGGGGATGTTGGGAAGAATGTGTGGCTGAGGCTAGCCAGGTAGGGTATGTTGGGTAGAATGTGTTACAGTGATGCTAGTCAGGTCAGGGATGTTGGTGAGAATGTGTGACAGTGAGGCTAGTCAGGTAGGGGATGTTGGGAAGAATGTGTGACAGTGAGGCTAGTCAGGTAGGGGATGTTGGGGAGAATGTGTGACTGAGGCTAGTCAGGTAGGGGAAGTTGGGGAGAATGTGTGACGGGGAGGCTAGTCAGGTAGGGGATGTTGGGGACAATGTGTGACAGTGAGGCTAGTCAGGTAGGGGATGTTGGGAAGAATGTGTGACAGTGAGGCTAGTCAGGTAGGGGATGTTGGTGAGAATGTGTGACAGTGAGGCTTGTCAGGTAGGGGATGTTGGTGAGAATGTGTGACAGTGAGGCTAGTCAGGTAGGGGATGTTGGTGAGAATGTGTGACAGTGAGGCTAGTCAGGTAGGGAATGTTGGGGAGAATGTGTCACAGTGAGGCTAGTCAGGTAGGGGATGTTGGTGAGAATGTGTGACGGGGAGGCTAGTCAGGTAGGGGATGTTGGGGAGAATGTGTGATTGAGTCTATTCAGGTAGGGGAAGTTGGGGTGAATGTGTGACAGTGAGGCTAGTCAGGTAGGGGATGTTGGGAAGAATGTGTGGCTGAGGCTAGCCAGGTAGGGTATGTTGGGTAGAATGTGTTACAGTGAGGCTAGTCAGGTCAGGGATGTTGGTGAGAATGTGTGACAGTGAGGCTAGTCAGGTAGGAGATGTTGGGAAGAATGTGTTACAGTGAGGCTAGTCAGGTAGGGGATGTTGGGGAGAATGTGTGACTGAGGCTAGTCAGGTAGGGGAAGTTGGGGAGAATGTGTGACGGGGAGGCTAGTCAGGTAGGGGATGTTGGGGAGAATGTGTGACAGTGAGGCTAGTCAGGTAGGGGAATTTGGGAAGAATGTGTGACAGTGAGGCTAGTCAGGTAGGGGATGTTGGTGAGAATGTGTGACAGTGAGGCTACTCAGGTAGGGAATGTTTGGGAGAATGTGTGACAGTGAGACTAGTCAGGTAGGGGATGTTGTTGAGAATGTGTGACGGGGAGGCTAGTCAGGTAGGGGATGTTGGGGAGAATGTGTGACTGAGGCTAGTCAGGTAGGGGAAGTTGGGGAGAATGTGTGACAGTGAGGCTAGTCAGGTAGGGGATGTTGGGAAGAATGTGTGACAGTGAGGCTAGCCAGGTAGGGTATGTTGGGTAGAATGTGTGACAGTGAGGCTAGTCAGGTAGGGATGTCGGTGAGAATGTGTGACAGTGAGGCTAGTCAGGTAGGGGATGTTGGGGAGAATGTGTGACAGTGAGGCTAGTCAGGTAGGGGATGTTGGTGAGAATGTGTGACAGTGAGGCTAGTCAGGTAGGGGATGTTGGTGAGAATGTGTGACGGGGAGGCTAGTCAGGTAGGGGATGTTGGTGAGAATGTGTGACAGTGAGGCTAGTCAGGTAGGGGATGTTGGGGAGAATGTGTGACAGTGAGGCTAGTCAGGTAGGGGATGTTGGGGAGAATGCGTGACAAGGAGGCTAGTCAGATAGGGGATGTTGGTGAGAATGTGTGACAGTGAGGCTAGTCAGGTAGGGGATGTTGGGAAGAATGTGTGACAGTGAGGGTAGCCAGGTAGGCGATGTTGGTGAGAATGTGTGACAGTGAGGCTAGTCAGGTAGGGGATGTTGGGGAGAATGTGTGACGGTGAGGCTAGTCAGGAAGGGGATGTCGGTGAGAATGTGTGACGGGGAGCCTAGTCAGGTAGGGGATGTTGGTGAGAATGTGTGACAGTGAGGCTAGTCAGGTAGGGGATGTTGGGAAGAATGTGTGACAGTGAGGGTAGCCAGGTAGGGGATGTTGGTGAGAATGTGTGACAGTGAGGCTAGTCAGGTAGGGGATGTTGGTGAGAATGTGTGACAGTGAGGCTAGTCAGGTAGGGGATGTTGGTGAGAATGTGTGACAGTGAGGCTAGTCAGGTAGGGGATGTTGGGAAGAATGTGTGACAGTGAGGCTAGTCAGGTAGGGGATGTTGGGAAGAATGTGTGACAGTGAGGGTAGCCAGGTAGGGGATGTTGGTGAGAATGTGTGACGGTGAGGCTAGTCAGGTAGGGGATGTTGGTGAGAATGTGTGACGAGGAGGTTAGTCAGGTAGGGGATGTTGGTGAGAATGTGTGACAGTGAGGCTAGTCTGGTAGGGGATGTTGGTGAGAAAATGTGACAGTGATGCTACTCAGGTAGGGAATGTTGAGGAGAATGTGTGACAGTGAGACTAGTCAGGTAGGGGATGTTGGTGAGAATGTGTGACGGGGAGGCTAGTCAGGTAGGGGATGTTGGGGAGAAAGTGTGACTGAGGCTAGTCAGGTAGGGGAAGTTGGGGAGAATGTGTGACAGTGAGGCTAGTCAGGTAGGGGATGTTGGGAAGAATGTGTGACAGTGAGGCTAGTCAGGTAGGGTATGTTGGGTAGAATGTGTGACAGTGACGCTAGTCAGGTCAGGGATGTTGGTGAGAATGTGTGACAGTGAGGCTAGTCAGGTAGGGGATATTGGTGAGAATGTGTGACAGTGAGGCTAGTCAGGTAGGGGATGTTGGTGAGAATGTGTGACAGTGAGGCAAGTCAGGTAGGGGATGTTGGTGAGAATGTGTGACAGTGAGGCTAGTCAGGTAGGGGATGTTGGTGAGAATGTGTGACAGTGAGGCTAGTCAGGTAGGGGATGTTGGTGAGAATGTGTGACAGTGAGGCTAGTCAGGTAGGGAATGTTGGGGAGAATGTGTCACAGTGAGGCTAGTCAGGTAGGGGATGCTGGTGAGAATGTGTGACGGGGAGGCTAGTCAGGTAGGGGATGTTGGGGAGAATGTATGACTGAGGCTAGTCAGGTAGGGGAAGTTGGGGAGAATGTGTGACAGTGAAGCTAGTCAGGTAGGGGATGTTGGGAAGAATGTGTGACTGAGGCTAGTCAGGTAGGGGATGTTGGGAAGAATGTGTGACAGTGAGGCTAGTCAGGTAGGGGATATTGGGGAGAATGTGTGACAGTGAGGCTAGTCAGGTCGGGGTTGTTGGTGAGAATGTGTGACAGTGAGGCTAGTCAGGTCGGGGATGTTGGCGAAAATGTGTGACAGTGAGGCTAGTCAGGTAGGGGATGTTGGGAAGAATGTGTGACAGTGAGGCTAGTCAGGTAGGGGATATTGGGGAGAATGTGTGACAGTGAGGCTAGTCAGGTAGGGGTTGTTGGTGAGAATGTGTGACAGTGAGGTTAGTCAGGTAGGGGATGTTGGGGAGAATGTGTGACAGTGAGGCTAGTCACGTAGGGGATGTTGGTGAGAATGTGTGACAGTGAGGCTAGTCAGGTAGGGGATGTTGGAGAGAATGTGTGACAGTGAGGCTAGTCAGGTAGGGGATGTTGGGGAGAATGTGTGACAGTGAGGCTAGTCAGGTAGGGGATGTTCGGGAGAATGTGTGTCGGGGAGGCTAGTCAGGTAGGGGATGTTGGTGAGAATGTGTGACAGTGAGGCTAGTCAGGTAGGGGATGTTGGGGAGAATGTGTGACAGTGAGGCTAGTCAGGTAGGGGATGTTGGTGAGAATGTGTGACGGGGAGGCTAGACATGTAGGGGATGTTGGTGAGAATGTGTGACAGTGAGGCTAGTCAGGTAGGGGATGTTGGGAAGAATGTGTGACAGCGAGGCTAGTCAGGTAGGGAATGTTGGGGAGAATGTGTCACAGTGAGGCTAGTCAGGTAGGGGATGTTGGTGAGAATGTGTGACAGTGATGCTACTCAGGTAGGGAATATTGGGGAGAATGTGTGACAGTGAGACTAGTCAGGTAGGGGATGTTGGTGAGAATGTGTGACGCGGAGGGTAGTCAGGTAGGGGATGTTGGGGAGAATGTGTGACTGAGGCTACTCAGGTAGGGGTAGTTGGGGAGAATGTGTGACAGTGAGGCTAGTCAGGTAGGGGATGTTGGGAAGAATGTGTGACAGTGAGGCTAAACAGGTAGGGTATGTTGGGTAGAATGTGTGACAGTGAGGCTAGTCAGGTCAGGGATGTTGGTGAGAATGTGTGACAGTGAGGCTAGTCAGGTAGGGGATGTTGGTGAGAATGTGTGACAGTGAGGCTAGTCAGGTAGGGGATGTTGGTGAGAATGTGTGACAGTGAGGCTAGTCAGGTAGGGGATGTTGGTGAGAATGTGTGACAGTGAGGCTAGTCAGGTAGGGAATGTTGGGGAGAATGTGTCACAGTGAGGCTAGTCAGGTAGGGGATGTTGGTGAGAATGTGTGACGGGGAGGCTAGTCAGGTAGGGGATGTTGGTGAGAATGTGCGACGGGGAGGCTAGTCAGGTAGGGGATGTTGGGGAGAATGTGTGATTGAGTCTATTCAGGTAGGGGAAGTTGGGGTGAATGTGTGACAGTGAGGCTAGTCAGGTAGGGGATGTTGGGAAGAATGTGTGGCTGAGGCTAGCCAGGTAGGGTATGTTGGGTAGAATGTGTTACAGTGAGGCTAGTCAGGTCAGGGATGTTGGTGAGAATGTGTGACAGTGAGGCTAGTCAGGTAGGGGATGTTGGGAAGAATGTGTGACAGTGAGGCTAGTCAGGTAGGGGATGTTGGGGAGAATGTGTGACTGAGGCTAGTCAGGTAGGGGAAGTTGGGGAGAATGTGTGACGGGGAGGCTAGTCAGGTAGGGGATGTTGGGGAGAATGTGTGACAGTGAGGCTAGTCAGGTAGGGGATGTTGGGAAGAATGTGTGACAGTGAGGCTAGTCAGGTAGGGGATGTTGGTGAGAATGTGTGACAGTGAGGCTAGTCAGGTAGGGGATGTTGGTGAGAATGTGTGACAGTGAGGCTAGTCAGGTAGGGGATGTTGGTGAGAATGTGTGACAGTGAGGCTAGTCAGGTAGGGAATGTTGGGGAGAATGTGTCACAGTGAGGCTAGTCAGGTAGGGGATGTTGGTGAGAATGTGTGACGGGGAGGCTAGTCAGGTAGGGGATGTTGGTGAGAATGTGCGACGGGGAGGCTAGTCAGGTAGGGGATGTTGGGGAGAATGTGTGATTGAGTCTATTCAGGTAGGGGAAGTTGGGGTGAATGTGTGACAGTGAGGCTAGTCAGGTAGGGGATGTTGGGAAGAATGTGTGGCTGAGGCTAGCCAGGTAGGGTATGTTGGGTAGAATGTGTTACAGTGAGGCTAGTCAGGTCAGGGATGTTGGTGAGAATGTGTGACAGTGAGGCTAGTCAGGTAGGAGATGTTGGGAAGAATGTGTGACAGTGAGGCTAGTCAGGTAGGGGATGTTGGGGAGAATGTGTGACTGAGGCTAGTCAGGTAGGGGAAGTTGGGGAGAATGTGTGACGGGGAGGCTAGTCAGGTAGGGGATGTTGGGGAGAATGTGTGACAGTGAGGCTAGTCAGGTAGGGGATGTTGGGAAGAATGTGTGACAGTGAGGCTAGTCAGGTAGGGGATGTTGGTGAGAATGTGTGACAGTGAGGCTACTCAGGTAGGGAATGTTTGGGAGAATGTGTGACAGTGAGACTAGTCAGGTAGGGGATGTTGTTGAGAATGTGTGACGGGGAGGCTAGTCAGGTAGGGGATGTTGGGGAGAATGTGTGACTGAGGCTAGTCAGGTAGGGGAAGTTGGGGAGAATGTGTGACAGTGAGGCTAGTCAGGTAGGGGATGTTGGAAAGAATGTGTGACAGTGAGGCTAGCCAGGTAGGGTATGTTGGGTAGAATGTGTGACAGTGAGGCTAGTCAGGTAGGGATGTCGGTGAGAATGTGTGACAGTGAGGTTAGTCAGGTAGGGGATGTTGGGGAGAATGTGTGACAGTGAGGCTAGTCAGGTAGGGGATGTTGGTGAGAATGTGTGACAGTGAGGCTAGTCAGGTAGGGGATGTTGGTGAGAATGTGTGACGGGGAGGCTAGTCAGGTAGGGGATGTTGGTGAGAATGTGTGACAGTGAGGCTAGTCAGGTAGGGGATGTTGGGGAGAATGTGTGACAGTGAGGCTAGTCAGGTAGGGGATGTTGGGGAGAATGTGTGACGGGGAGGCTAGTCAGATAGGGGATGTTGGTGAGAATGTGTGACAGTGAGGCTAGTCAGGTAGGGGATGTTGGGAAGAATGTGTGACAGTGAGGGTAGCCAGGTAGGCGATGTTGGTGAGAATGTGTGACAGTGAGGCTAGTCAGGTAGGGGATGTTGGGGAGAATGTGTGATGGTGAGGCTAGTCAGGAAGGGGATGTTGGTGAGAATGTGTGACGGGGAGGCTAGTCAGGTAGGGGATGTTGGTGAGAATGTGTGACAGTGAGGCTAGTCAGGTAGGGGATGTTGGGAAGAATGTGTGACAGTGAGGGTAGCCAGGTAGGGGATGTTGGTGAGAATGTGTGACAGTGAGGCTAGTCAGGTAGGGGATGTTGGTGAGAATGTGTGACAGTGAGGCTAGTCAGGTAGGGGATGTTGGTGAGAATGTGTGACAGTGAGGCTAGTCAGGTAGGGGATGTTGGGAAGAATGTGTGACAGTGAGGCTAGTCAGGTAGGGGATGTTGGGAAGAATGTGTGACAGTGAGGGTAGCCAGGTAGGGGATGTTGGTGAGAATGTGTGACGGTGAGGCTAGTCAGGTAGGGGATGTTGGTGAGAATGTGTGACGAGGAGGTTAGTCAGGTAGGGGATGTTGGTGAGAATGTGTGACAGTGAGGCTAGTCTGGTAGGGGATGTTGGTGAGAATGTGTGACAGTGATGCTACTCAGGTAGGGAATGTTGAGGAGAATGTGTGACAGTGAGACTAGTCAGGTAGGGGATGTTGGTGAGAATGTGTGACAGGGAGGCTAGTCAGGTAGGGGATGTTGGGGAGAAAGTGTGACTGAGGCTAGTCAGGTAGGGGAAGTTGGGGAGAATGTGTGACAGTGAGGCTAGTCAGGTAGGGGATGTTGGGAAGAATGTGTGACAGTGAGGCTAGTCAGGTAGGGTATGTTGGGTAGAATGTGTGACAGTGAGGCTAGTCAGGTCAGGGATGTTGGTGAGAATGTGTGACAGTGAGGCTAGTCAGGTAGGGGATGTTGGTGAGAATGTGTGACAGTGAGGCTAGTCAGGTAGGGGATGTTGGTGAGAATGTGTGACAGTGAGGCAAGTCAGGTAGGGGATGTTGGTGAGAATGTGTGACAGTGAGGCTAGTCAGGTAGGGGATGTTGGTGAGAATGTGTGACAGTGAGGCTAGTCAGGTAGGGGATGTTGGTGAGAATGTGTGACAGTGAGGCTAGTCAGGTAGGGAATGTTGGGGAGAATGTGTCACAGTGAGGCTAGTCAGGTAGGGGATGCTGGTGAGAATGTGTGACGGGGAGGCTAGTCAGGTAGGGGATGTTGGTGAGAATGTGCGACGGGGAGGCTAGTCAGGTAGGGGATGTTGGGGAGAATGTGTGACTGAGTCTATTCAGGTACGGGAAGTTGGGGTGAATGTGTGACGGGGAGGCTAGTCAGGTAAGGGATGTTGGGGAGAATGTGTGACTGAGGCTAGTCAGGTAGGGGAAGTTGGGGAGAATGTGTGACAGTGAGGCTAGTCAGGTCAGGGATGTTGGTGAGAATGTGTGACAGTGAGGCTAGTCAGGTAGGGGATGTTGGTGAGAACGTGTGACAGTGAGGCTAGTCAGGTAGGGGATGTTGGTGAGAATGTGTGACAGTGAGGCTAGTCAGGTAGGGAATGTTGGGGAGAATGTGTGACAGTGAGGCTAGTCAGGCAGGGGATGTTGGTTAGAATGTGTGACAGGGAGGCTAGTCAGGTAGGGGATGTTGGGGAGAATGTATGACTGAGGCTAGTCAGGTAGGGGAAGTTGGGGAGAATGTGTAACAGTGAGGCTAGTCAGGTAGGGGATGTTGGGAAGAATGTGTGACTGAGGCTAGTCAGGTAGGGGATGTTGGGAAGAATGTGTGACAGTGAGGCTAGTCAGGTAGGGGATATTGGGGAGAATGTGTGACAGTGAGGCTAGTCAGGTAGGGGTTGTTGGTGAGAATGTGTGACAGTGAGGCTAGTCAGTTCGGGGATGTTGGCGAGAATGTGTGACAGTGAGGCTAGTCAGGTAGGGGATGTTGGGAAGAATGTGTGACAGTGAGGCTAGTCAGGTAGGGGATATTGGGGAGAATGTGTGACAGTGAGGTTAGTCAGGTAGGGGTTGTTGGTGAGAATGTGTGACAGTGAGGTTAGTCAGGTAGGGGATGTTGGGGAGAATGTGTGACAGTGAGGCTAGTCACGTAGGGGATGTTGGTGAGAATGTGTGACAGTGAGGCTAGTCAGGTAGGGGATGTTGGAGAGAATGTGTGACAGTGAGGCTAGTCAGGTAGGGGATGTTGGGGAGAATGTGTGACAGTGAGGCTAGTCAGGTAGGGGATGTTCGGGAGAATGTGTGACGGGGAGGCTAGTCAGGTAGGGGATGTTGGTGAGAATGTGTGACAGTGAGGCTAGTCAGGTAGGGGATGTTGGTGAGAATGTGTGACAGTGAGGCTAGTCAGGTAGGGGATGTTGGGGAGAATGTGTGACAGTGAGGCTAGTCAGGTAGGGGATGTTGGTGAGAATGTGTGACGGGGAGGCTAGTCAGGTAGGGGATGTTGGTGAGAATGTGTGACAGTGAGGCTAGTCAGGTAGGGGATGTTGGGAAGAATGTGTGACAGTGAGGGTAGTCAGGTAGGGGATGTTGGTGAGAATGTGTGACAGTAAGGCTAGTCAGGTAGGGGATGTTGGTGAGAATGTGTGACAGTGATGCTACTCAGGTAGGGAATGTTGGGGAGAATGTGTGACAGTGAGACTAGTCAGGTAGGGTATGTTGGTGAGAATTTGTGACGCGGAGGCTAGTCAGGTAGGGGATGTTGGGAAGAATGTGTGACAGTGAGGCTAGTCAGGTAGGGTATGTTGTGTAGAATGTGTGACAGTGTGGCTAGTCAGGTCAGGGATGTTGGTGAGAATGTGTGACAGTGAGGCTAGTCAGGTAGGGGATGTTGGTGAGAATGTGTGACAGTGAGGCTAGTCACGTAGGGGATGTTGGTGAGAATGTGTGACAGTGAGGCTAGTCAGGTAGGGGATGTTGGTGAGAATGTGTGACAGTGAGGCTAGTCAGGTAGGGAATGTTGGGGAGATTGTGTGACAGTGAGGCTAGTCAGGTAGGAGATGTTAGTGAGAATGTGTGACGGGGAGGCTAGTCAGGTAGGGGATGTTGGGGAGAATGTTTGACTGAGGCTTGTCAGGTAGGGGAAGTTGGGGAGAATGTGTGACAGTGAGGCTAGTCAGGTAGGGGATGTTGGTGAGAATGTGTGACGCGGAGGGTAGTCAGGTAGGGGATGTTGGGGAGAATGTGTGACTGAGGCTAGTCAGGTAGGGGAAGTTGGGGAGAATGTGTGACAGTGAGGCTAGTCAGGTAGGGGATGTTGGGAAGAATGTGTGACAGTGAGGCTAAACACGTAGGGTATGTTGGGTAGAATGTGTGACAGTGAGGCTAGTCAGGTAGGGGATGTTGGTGAGAATGTGTGACAGTGAGGCTAGTCAGGTAGGGGATGTTGGTGAGAATGTGTGACAGTGAGGCTAGTCAGGTAGGGGATGTTGGTGAGAATGTGTGACAGTGAGGCTAGTCAGGTAGGGGATGTTGGTGAGAATGTGTGACAGCGAGGCTAGTCAGGTAGGGAATGTTGGGGAGAATGTGTCACAGTGAGGCTAGTCAGGTAGGGGATGTTGGTGAGAATGTGTGACAGTGATGCTTCTCAGGTAGGGAATGTTGGGGAGAATGTGTGACAGTGAGACTAGTCAGGTAGGGGATGTTGGTGAGAATGTGTGATGCGGAGGGTAGTCAGGTAGGGGATGTTGGGGAGAATGTGTGACTGAGGCTACTCAGGTAGGGGAAGTTGGGGAGAATGTGTGACAGTGAGGCTAGTCAGGTAGGGGATGTTGGGAAGAATGTGTGACAGTGAGGCTAAACAGGTAGGGTATGTTGGGTAGAATGTGTGACAGTGAGGCCAGTCAGGTCAGGGATGTTGGTGAGAATGTGTGACAGTGAGGCTAGTCAGGTAGGGGATGTTGGTGAGAATGTGTGACAGTGAGGCTAGTCAGGTAGGGGATGTTGGTGAGAATGTGTGACAGTGAGGCTAGTCAGGTAGGGGATGTTGGTGAGAATGTGTGACAGTGAGGCTAGTCAGGTAGGGAATGTTGGGGAGAATGTGTCACAGTGAGGCTAGTCAGGTAGGGGATGTTGGTGAGAATGTGTGACGGGGAGGCTAGTCAGGTAGGGGATGTTGGTGAGAATGTGCGACGGGGAGGCTAGTCAGGTAGGGGATGATGGGGAGAATGTGTGATTGAGTCTATTCAGGTAGGGGAAGTTGGGGTGAATGTGTGACAGTGAGGCTAGTCAGGTAGGGGATGTTGGGAAGAATGTGTGGCTGAGGCTAGCCAGGTAGGGTATGTTGGGTAGAATGTGTTACAGTGAGGCTAGTCAGGTCAGGGATGTTGGTGAGAATGTGTGACAGTGAGGCTAGTTAGGTAGGGGATGTTGGGAAGAATGTGTGACAGTGAGGCTAGTCAGGTAGGGGATGTTGGGGAGAATGTGTGACTGAGGCTAGTCAGGTAGGGGAAGTTGGGGAGAATGTGTGACGGGGAGGCTAGTCAGGTAGGGGATGTTGGGGAGAATGTGTGACAGTGAGGCTAGTCAGGTAGGGGATGTTGGGAAGAATGTGTGACAGTGAGGCTAGTCAGATAGGGGATGTTGGTGAGAATGTGTGACAGTGAGGCTACTCAGGTAGGGAATGTTTGGAAGAATGTGTGACAGTGAGACTAGTCAGGTAGGGGATGTTGTTGAGAATGTGTGACGGGGAGGCTAGTCAGGTAGGGGATGTTGGGGAGAATGTGTGACTGAGGCTAGTCAGGTAGGGGAAGTTGGGGAGAATGTGTGACAGTGAGGCTAGTCAGGTAGGGGATGTTGGGAAGAATGTGTGACAGTGAGGCTAGCCAGGTAGGGTATGTTGGGTAGAATGTGTGACAGTGAGGCTAGTCAGGTCAGGGATGTCGGTGAGAATGTGTGACAGTGAGGCTAGTCAGGTAGGGGATGTTGGTGAGAATGTGTGACAGTGAGGCTAGTCAGGTAGGGGATGTTGGTGAGAATGTGTGACAGTGAGTCTAGTCAGGTAGGGGATGTTGGTGAGAATGTGTGACGCGGAGGCTAGTCAGGTAGGGGATGTTGGTGAGAATGTGTGACAGTGAGGCTAGTCAGGTAGGGGATGTTGGGGAGAATGTGTGACAGTGAGGCTAGTCAGGTAGGGGATGTTGGGGAGAATGTGTGACGGGGAGGCTAGTCAGATAGGGGATGTTGGTGAGAATGTGTGACAGTGAGGCTAGTCAGGTAGGGGATGTTGGGAAGAATGTGTGACAGTGAGGGTAGCCAGGTAGGCGATGTTGGTGAGAATGTGTGACAGTGAGGCTAGTCAGGTAGGGGATGTTGGGGAGATTGTGTGACGGTGAGGCTAGTCAGGTAGGGGATGTTGGTGAGAATGTGTGACGGGGAGGCTAGTCAGGTAGGGGATGTTGGTGAGAATGTGTGACAGTGAGGCTAGTCAGGTAGGGGATGTTGGGAAGAATGTGTGACAGTGAGGGTAGCCAGGTAGGGGATGTTGGTGAGAATGTGTGACAGTGAGGCTAGTCAGGTAGGGGATGTTGGTGAGAATGTGTGACAGTGATGCTAGTCAGGTAGGGGATGTTGGTGAGAATGTGTGACAGTGAGGCTAGTCAGGTAGGGGATGTTGGGAAGAATTTGTGACAGTGAGGCTTGTCAGGTAGGGGATGTTGGGAAGAATGTGTGACAGTGAGGGTAGCCAGGTAGGGGATGTTGGTGAGAATGTGTGACGGTGAGGCTAGTCAGGTAGGGGATGTTGTTGAGAATGTGTGACGGGGAGGCTAGTCAGGTAGGGGATGTTGGGGAGAATGTGTGACTGAGGCTAGTCAGGTAGGGGAAATTGGGGAGAATGTGTGACAGTGAGGCTAGTCAGGTAGGGGATGTTGGGAAGAATGTGTGACAGTGAGGCTAGCCAGGTAGGGTATGTTGGGTAGAATGTGTGACAGTGAGGCTAGTCAGGTCAGGGATGTCGGTGAGAATGTGTGACAGTGAGGCTAGTCAGGTAGGGGATGTTGGTGAGAATGTGTGACAGTGAGGCTAGTCAGGTAGGGGATGTTGGTGAGAATGTGTGACAGTGAGTCTAGTCAGGTTGGGGATGTTGGTGAGAATGTGTGACGCGGAGGCTAGTCAGGTAGGGGATGTTGGTGAGAATGTGTGACAGTGAGTCTAGTCAGGTAGGGGATGTTGGTGAGAATGTGTGACGGGGAGGCTAGTCAGGTAGGGGATGTTGGGGAGAATGTGTGACTGAGGCTAGTCAGGTAGGGGAAGTTGGGGAGAATGTGTGACAGTGAGGCTAGTCAGGTAGGGGATGTTGGGAAGAATGTGTGACAGTGAGGCTAGCCAGGTAGGGTATGTTGGGTAGAATGTGTGACAGTGAGGCTAGTCAGGTCAGGGATGTCGGTGAGAATGTGTGACAGTGAGGCTAGTCAGGTAGGGGATGTTGGTGAGAATGTGTGACAGTGAGGCTAGTCAGGTAGGGGATGTTGGTGAGAATGTGTGACAGTGAGTCTAGTCAGGTAGGGGATGTTGGTGAGAATGTGTGACGCGGAGGCTAGTCAGGTAGGGGATGTTGGTGAGAATGTGTGACAGTGAGGCTAGTCAGGTAGGGGATGTTGGGGAGAATGTGTGACAGTGAGGCTAGTCAGGTAGGGGATGTTGGGGAGAATGTGTGACGGGGAGGCTAGTCAGATAGGGGATGTTGGTGAGAATGTGTGACAGTGAGGCTAGTCAGGTAGGGGATGTTGGGAAGAATGTGTGACAGTGAGGGTAGCCAGGTAGGCGATGTTGGTGAGAATGTGTGACAGTGAGGCTAGTCAGGTAGGGGATGTTGGGGAGAATGTGTGACGGTGAGGCTAGTCAGGTAGGGGATGTTGGTGAGAATGTGTGACGGGGAGGCTAGTCAGGTAGGGGATGTTGGTGAGAATGTGTGACAGTGAGGCTAGTCAGGTAGGGGATGTTGGGAAGAATGTGTGACAGTGAGGGTAGCCAGGTAGGGGATGTTGGTGAGAATGTGTGACAGTGAGGCTAGTCAGGTAGGGGATGTTGGTGAGAATGTGTGACAGTGATGCTAGTCAGGTAGGGGATGTTGGTGAGAATGTGTGACAGTGAGGCTAGTCAGGTAGGGGATGTTGGGAAGAATTTGTGACAGTGAGGCTTGTCAGGTAGGGGATGTTGGGAAGAATGTGTGACAGTGAGGGTAGCCAGGTAGGGGATGTTGGTGAGAATGTGTGACGGTGAGGCTAGTCAGGTAGGGGATGTTGGTGAGAATGTTTGACGGGGAGGTTAGTCAGGTAGGGGATGTTGGTGAGAATGTGTGACAGTGAGGCTAGTCAGGTAGGGGATGTTGGTGAGAATGTGTGACAGTGATGCTACTCAGGTAGGGAATGTTGAGGAGAATGTGTGACAGTGAGACTAGTCAGGTAGGGGATGTTGGTGAGAATGTGTGACGGGGAGGCTAGTCAGGTAGGGGATGTTGGGGAGAAAGTGTGACTGAGGCTAGTCAGGTAGGGGATGTTGGGAAGAATGTGTGACAGTGAGGCTAGCCAGGTAGGGTATGTTGGGTAGAATGTGTGACAGTGAGGCTAGTCAGGTCAGGGATGTCGGTGAGAATGTGTGACAGTGAGGCTAGTCAGGTAGGGGATGTTGGTGAGAATGTGTGACAGTGAGGCTAGTCAGGTAGGGGATGTTGGTGAGAATGTGTGACAGTGAGTCTAGTCAGGTAGGGGATGTTGGTGAGAATGTGTGACGCGGAGGCTAGTCAGGTAGGGGATGTTGGTGAGAATGTGTGACAGTGAGGCTAGTCAGTTAGGGGATGTTGGGGAGAATGTGTGACAGTGAGGCTAGTCAGGTAGGGGATGTTGGGGAGAATGTGTGACGGGGAGGCTAGTCAGATAGGGGATGTTGGTGAGAATGTGTGACAGTGAGGCTAGTCAGGTAGGGGATGTTGGGAAGAATGTGTGACAGTGAGGGTAGCCAGGTAGGCGATGTTGGTGAGAATGTGTGACAGTGAGGCTAGTCAGGTAGGGGATGTTGGGGAGAATGTGTGACGGTGAGGCTAGTCAGGTAGGGGATGTTGGTGAGAATGTGTGACGGGGAGGCTAGTCAGGTAGGGGATGTTGGTGAGAATGTGTGACAGTGAGGCTAGTCAGGTAGGGGATGTTGGGAAGAATGTGTGACAGTGAGGGTAGCCAGGTAGGGGATGATGGTGAGAATGTGTGACAGTGAGGCTAGTAAGGTAGGGGATGTTGGTGAGAATGTATGACAGTGAGGCTAGTCAGGTAGGGGATGTTGGGAAGAATGTGTGACAGTGAGGGTAGCCAGGTAGGCGATGTTGGTGAGAATGTGTGACAGTGAGGCTAGTCAGGTAGGGGATGTTGGGGAGAATGTGTGACGGTGAGGCTAGTCAGGAAGGGGATGTTGGTGAGAATGTGTGACGGGGAGGCTAGTCAGGTAGGGGATGTTGGTGAGAATGTGTGACAGTGAGGCTAGTCAGGTAGGGGATGTTGGGAAGAATGTGTGACAGTGAGGGTAGCCAGGTAGGGGATGTTGGTGAGAATGTGTGACAGTGAGGCTAGTCAGGTAGCGGATGTTGTTGAGAATGTGTGACAGTGAGGCTAGTCAGGTAGGGGATGTTGGTGAGAATGTGTGAAAGTGAGGCTAGTCAGGTAGGGGATGTTGGGAAGAATGTGTGACAGTGAGGTTAGTCAGGTAGGGGATGTTGGGAAGAATGTGTGACAGTGAGGGTAGCCAGGTAGGGGATGTTGGTGAGAATGTGTGACGGTGAGGCTAGTCAGGTAGGGGATGTTGGTGAGAATGTGTGACGAGGAGGTTAGTCAGGTAGGGGATGCTGGTGAGAATGTGTGACAGTGAGGCTAGTCTGGTAGGGGATGTTGGTGAGAATGTGTGACAGTGATGCTACTCAGGTAGGGAATGTTGAGGAGAATGTGTGACAGTGAGACTAGTCAGGTAGGGGATGTTGGTGAGAATGTGTGACGGGGAGGCTAGTCAGGTAGGGGATGTTGGGGAGAAAGTGTGACTGAGGCTAGTCAGGTAGGGGAAGTTGGGGAGAATGTGTGACAGTGAGGCTAGTCAGGTAGGGGATGTTGGGAAGAATGTGTGACAGTGAGGCTAGTCAGGTAGGGTATGTTGGGTAGAATGTGTGACAGTGAGGCTAGTCAGGTCAGGGATGTTGGTGAGAATGTGTGACAGTGAGGCTAGTCAGGTAGGGGATGTTGGTGAGAATGTGTGACAGTGAGGCTAGTCAGGTAGGGGATGTTGGTGAGAATGTGTGACAGTGAGGCAAGTCAGGTAGGGGATGTTGGTGAGAATGTGTGACAGTGAGGCTAGTCAGGTAGGGGATGTTGGTGAGAATGTGTGACAGTGAGGCTAGTCAGGTAGGGGATGTTGGTGAGAATGTGTGACAGTGAGGCTAGTCAGGTAGGGAATGTTGGGGAGAATGTGTCACAGTGAGGCTAGTCAGGTAGGGGATGCTGGTGAGAATGTGTGACGGGGAGGCTAGTCAGGTAGGGGATGTTGGTGAGAATGTGCGACGGGGAGGCTAGTCAGGTACGGGATGTTGGGGAGAATGTGTGACTGAGTCTATTCAGGTACGGGAAGTTGGGGTGAATGTGTGACGGGGAGGCTAGTCAGGTAAGGGATGTTGGGGAGAATGTGTGACTGAGGCTAGTCAGGTAGGGGAAGTTGGGGAGAATGTGTGACAGTGAGGCTAGTCAGGTCAGGGATGTTGGTGAGAATGTGTGACAGTGAGGCTAGTCAGGTAGGGGATGTTGGTGAGAACGTGTGACAGTGAGGCTAGTCAGGTAGGGGATGTTGGTGAGAATGTGTGACAGTGAGGCTAGTCAGGTAGGGAATGTTGGGGAGAATGTGTGACAGTGAGGCTAGTCAGCAGGGGATGTTGGTGAGAATGTGTGACGGGGAGGCTAGTCAGATAGGGGATGTTGGGGAGAATGTATGACTGAGGCTAGTCAGGTAGGGAAGTTGGGGAGAATGTGTAACAGTGAGGCTAGTCAGGTAGGGGATGTTGGGAAGAATGTGTGACTGAGGCTAGTCAGGTAGGGGATGTTGGGAAGAATGTGTGACAGTGAGGCTAGTCAGGTAGGGGATATTGGGGAGAATGTGTGACAGTGAGGCTAGTCAGGTAGGGGTTGTTGGTGAGAATGTGTGACAGTGAGGCTAGTCAGGTCGGGGATGTTGGCGAGAATGTGTGACAGTGAGGCTAGTCAGGTAGGGGATGTTGGGAAGAATGTGTGACAGTGAGGCTAGTCAGGTAGGGGATATTGGGGAGAATGTGTGACAGTGAGGCTAGTCAGGTAGGGGTTGTTGGTGAGAATGTGTGACAGTGAGGTTAGTCAGGTAGGGGATGTTGGGGAGAATGTGTGACAGTGAGGCTAGTCACGTAGGGGATGTTGGTGAGAATGTGTGACAGTGAGGCTAGTCAGGTAGGGGATGTTGGAGAGAATGTGTGACAGTGAGGCTAGTCAGGTAGGGGATGTTGGGGAGAATGTGTGACAGTGAGGCTAGTCAGGTAGGGGATGTTCGGGAGAATGTGTGACGGGGAGGCTAGTCAGGTAGGGGATGTTGGTGAGAATGTGTGACAGTGAGGCTAGTCAGGTAGGGGATGTTGGTGAGAATGTGTGACAGTGAGGCTAGTCAGGTAGGGGATGTTGGGGAGAATGTGTGACAGTGAGGCTAGTCAGGTAGGGGATGTTGGTGAGAATGTGTGATAGGGAGGCTAGTCAGGTAGGGGATGTTGGTGAGAATGTGTGACAGTGAGGCTAGTCAGGTAGGGGATGTTGGGAAGAATGTGTGACAGTGAGGGTAGTCAGGTAGGGGATGTTGGTGAGAATGTGTGACAGTGAGGCTAGTCAGGTAGGGGATGTTGGTGAGAACGTGTGACAGTGAGGCTAGTCAGGTAGGGGATGTTGGTGAGAATGTGTGACAGTGAGGCTAGTCAGGTAGGGGATGTTGGGGAGAATGTGTGACAGTGAGGCTAGTCAGGCAGGGGATGTTGGTGAGAATGTGTGACGGGGAGGCTAGTCAGGTAGGGGATGTTGGGGAGAATGTATGACTGAGGCTAGTCAGGTAGGGGAAGTTGGGGAGAATGTGTAACAGTGCGGCTAGTCAGGTAGGGGATGTTGGGAAGAATGTGTGACTGAGGCTAGTCAGGTAGGGGATGTTGGGAAGAATGTGTGACAGTGAGGCTAGTCAGGTAGGGGATATTGGGGAGAATGTGTGACAGTGAGGCTAGTCAGGTAGGGGTTGTTGGTGAGAATGTGTGACAGTGAGGCTAGTCAGGTCGGGGATGTTGGCGAGAATGTGTGACAGTGAGGCTAGTCAGGTAGGGGATGTTGGGAAGAATGTGTGACAGTGAGGCTAGTCAGGTAGGGGATATTGGGGAGAATGTGTGACAGTGAGGCTAGTCAGGTAGGGGTTGTTGGTGAGAATGTGTGACAGTGAGGTTAGTCAGGTAGGGGATGTTGGGGAGAATGTGTGACAGTGAGGCTAGTCACGTAGGGGATGTTGGTGAGAATGTGTGACAGTGAGGCTAGTCAGGTAGGGGATGTTGGAGAGAATGTGTGACAGTGAGGCTAGTCAGGTAGGGGATGTTGGGGAGAATGTGTGACAGTGAGGCTAGTCAGGTAGGGGATGTTCGGGAGAATGTGTGACGGGGAGGCTAGTCAGGTAGGGGATGTTGGTGAGAATGTGTGACAGTGAGGCTAGTCAGGTAGGGGATGTTGGTGAGAATGTGTGACAGTGAGGCTAGTCAGGTAGGGGATGTTGGGGAGAATGTGTGACAGTGAGGCTAGTCAGGTAGGGGATGTTGGTGAGAATGTGTGATAGGGAGGCTAGTCAGGTAGGGGATGTTGGTGAGAATGTGTGACAGTGAGGCTAGTCAGGTAGGGGATGTTGGGAAGAATGTGTGACAGTGAGGGTAGTCAGGTAGGGGATGTTGGTGAGAATGTGTGACAGTGAGGCTAGTCAGGTAGGGGATGTTGGTGAGAATGTGTGACAGTGATGCTACTCAGGTAGGGAATTTTGGGGAGAATGTGTGACAGTGAGACTAGTCAGTTAGGGTATGTTGGTGAGAATGTGTGACGCGGAGGCTAGTCAGGTAGGGGATGTTGGGAAGAATGTGTGACAGTGAGGCTAGTCAGGTAGGGTATGTTGTGTAGAATGTGTGACAGTGTGGCTAGTCAGGTCAGGGATGTTGGTGAGAATGTGTGACAGTGAGGCTAGTCAGATAGGGGATGTTGGTGAGAATGTGTGACAGTGAGGCTAGTCACGTAGGGGATGTTGGTGAGAATGTGTGACAGTGAGGCTAGTCAGGTAGGGGATGTTGGTGAGAATGTGTGACAGTGAGGCTAGTCAGGTAGGGAATGTTGGGGAGATTGTGTGACAGTGAGGCTAGTCAGGTAGGGGATGTTAGTGAGAATGTGTGACGGGGAGGCTAGTCAGGTAGGGGATGTTGGGGAGAATGTTTGACTGAGGC
Organism: Taudactylus pleione; assembly: GCA_031769625.1. Taxonomy (NCBI): domain Eukaryota; kingdom Metazoa; phylum Chordata; class Amphibia; order Anura; family Myobatrachidae; genus Taudactylus; species Taudactylus pleione. The sequence goes on from JAUIMM010000261.1 coordinate 4,141,445, forward strand.
TTGTCAGGTAGGGGAAGTTGGGGAGAATGTGTGACAGTGAGGCTAGTCAGGTAGGGGATGTTGGTGAGAATGTGTGACGCGGAGGGTAGTCAGGTAGGGGATGTTGGGGAGAATGTGTGACTGAGGCTAGTCAGGTAGGGGAAGTTGGGGAGAATGTGTGACAGTGAGGCTAGTCAGGTAGGGGATGTTGGGAAGAATGTGTGACAGTGAGGCTAAACACGTAGGGTATGTTGGGTAGAATGTGTGACAGTGAGGCTAGTCAGGTCAGGGATGTTGGTGAGAATGTGTGACAGTGAGGCTAGTCAGGTAGGGGATGTTGGTGAGAATGTGTGACAGTGAGGCTAGTCAGGTAGGGGATGTTGGTGAGAATGTGTGACAGTGAGGCTAGTCAGGTAGGGGATGTTGGTGAGAATGTGTGACAGCGAGGCTAGTCAGGTAGGGAATGTTGGGGAGAATGTGTCACAGTGAGGCTAGTCAGGTAGGGGATGTTGGTGAGAATGTGTGACAGTGATGCTTCTCAGGTAGGGAATGTTGGGGAGAATGTGTGACAGTGAGACTAGTCAGGTAGGGGATGTTGGTGAGAATGTGTGACGGGGAGGCTAGTCAGGTAGGGGATGTTGGTGAGAATGTGCGACGGGGAGGCTAGTCAGGTAGGGGATGTTGGGGAGAATGTGTGATTGAGTCTATTCAGGTAGGGGAAGTTGGGGTGAATGTGTGACAGTGAGGCTAGTCAGGTAGGGGATGTTGGGAAGAATGTGTGGCTGAGGCTAGCCAGGTAGGGTATGTTGGGTAGAATGTGTTACAGTGAGGCTAGTCAGGTCAGGGATGTTGGTGAGAATGTGTGACAGTGAGGCTAGTCAGGTAGGGGATGTTGGGAAGAATGTGTGACAGTGAGGCTAGTCAGGTAGGGGATGTTGGGGAGAATGTGTGACTGAGGCTAGTCAGGTAGGGGAAGTTGGGGAGAATGTGTGACGGGGAGGCTAGTCAGGTAGGGGATGTTGGGGAGAATGTGTGACAGTGAGGCTAGTCAGGTAGGGGATGTTGGGAAGAATGTGTGACAGTGAGGCTAGTCAGATAGGGGATGTTGGTGAGAATGTGTGACAGTGAGGCTACTCAGGTAGGGAATGTTTGGAAGAATGTGTGACAGTGAGACTAGTCAGGTAGGGGATGTTGTTGAGAATGTGTGACGGGGAGGCTAGTCAGGTAGGGGATGTTGGGGAGAATGTGTGACTGAGGCTAGTCAGGTAGGGGAAGTTGGGGAGAATGTGTGACAGTGAGGCTAGTCAGGTAGGGGATGTTGGGAAGAATGTGTGACAGTGAGGCTAGCCAGGTAGGGTATGTTGGGTAGAATGTGTGACAGTGAGGCTAGTCAGGTCAGGGATGTCGGTGAGAATGTGTGACAGTGAGGCTAGTCAGGTAGGGGATGTTGGTGAAAATGTGTGACAGTGAGGCTAGTAAGGTAGGGGATGTTGGTGAGAATGTGTGACAGTGAGTCTAGTCAGGTAGGGGATGTTGGTGAGAATGTGTGACGCGGAGGCTAGTCAGGTAGGGGATGTTGGTGAGAATGTGTGACAGTGAGGCTAGTCAGGTAGGGGATGTTGGGGAGAATGTGTGACAGTGAGGCTAGTCAGGTAGGGGATGTTGGGGAGAATGTGTGACGGGGAGGCTAGTCAGATAGGGGATGTTGGTGAGAATGTGTGACAGTGAGGCTAGTCAGGTAGGGGATGTTGGGAAGAATGTGTGACAGTGAGGGTAGCCAGGTAGGCGATGTTGGTGAGAATGTGTGACAGTGAGGCTAGTCAGGTAGGGGATGTTGGGGAGAATGTGTGACGGTGAGGCTAGTCAGGTAGGGGATGTTGGTGAGAATGTGTGACGGGGAGGCTAGTCAGGTAGGGGATGTTGGTGAGAATGTGTGACAGTGAGGCTAGTCAGGTAGGGGATGTTGGGAAGAATGTGTGACAGTGAGGGTAGCCAGGTAGGGGATGTTGGTGAGAATGTGTGACAGTGAGGCTAGTCAGGTAGGGGATGTTGGTGAGAATGTGTGACAGTGAGGCTAGTCAGGTAGGGGATGTTGGTGAGAATGTGTGACAGTGAGGCTAGTCAGGTAGGGGATGTTGGGAAGAATGTGTGACAGTGAGGCTAGTCAGGTAGGGGATGTTGGGAAGAATGTGTGACAGTGAGGGTAGCCAGGTAGGGGATGTTGGTGAGAATGTGTGACGGTGAGGCTAGTCAGGTAGGGGATGTTGGTGAGAATGTTTGACGGGGAGGTTAGTCAGGTAGGGGATGTTGGTGAGAATGTGTGACAGTGAGGCTAGTCAGGTAGGGGATGTTGGTGAGAATGTGTGACAGTGATGCTACTCAGGTAGGGAATGTTGAGGAGAATGTGTGACAGTGAGACTAGTCAGGTAGGGGATGTTGGTGAGAATGTGTGACGGGGAGGCTAGTCAGGTAGGGGATGTTGGGGAGAAAGTGTGACTGAGGCTAGTCAGGTAGGGGATGTTGGGAAGAATGTGTGACAGTGAGGCTAGCCAGGTAGGGTATGTTGGGTAGAATGTGTGACAGTGAGGCTAGTCAGGTCAGGGATGTCGGTGAGAATGTGTGACAGTGAGGCTAGTCAGGTAGGGGATGTTGGTGAGAATGTGTGACAGTGAGGCTAGTCAGGTAGGGGATGTTGGTGAGAATGTGTGACAGTGAGTCTAGTCAGGTAGGGGATGTTGGTGAGAATGTGTGACGCGGAGGCTAGTCAGGTAGGGGATGTTGGTGAGAATGTGTGACAGTGAGGCTAGTCAGGTAGGGGATGTTGGGGAGAATGTGTGACAGTGAGGCTAGTCAGGTAGGGGATGTTGGGGAGAATGTGTGACGGGGAGGCTAGTCAGATAGGGGATGTTGGTGAGAATGTGTGACAGTGAGGCTAGTCAGGTAGGGAATGTTGGGAAGAATGTGTGACAGTGAGGGTAGCCAGGTAGGCGATGTTGGTGAGAATGTGTGACAGTGAGGCTAGTCAGGTAGGGGATGTTGGGGAGAATGTGTGACGGTGAGGCTAGTCAGGTAGGGGATGTTGGTGAGAATGTGTGACGGGGAGGCTAGTCAGGTAGGGGATGTTGGTGAGAATGTGTGACAGTGAGGCTAGTCAGGTAGGGGATGTTGGGAAGAATGTGTGACAGTGAGGGTAGCCAGGTAGGGGATGATGATGAGAATGTGTGACAGTGAGGCTAGTCAGGTAGGGGATGTTGGTGAGAATGTGTGACAGTGAGGCTAGTCAGGTAGGGGATGTTGGTGAGAATGTGTGACAGTGAGGCTAGTCAGGTAGGGGATGTTGGGAAGAATGTGTGACAGTGAGGCTAGTCAGGTAGGGGATGTTGGGAAGAATGTGTGACAGTGAGGGTAGCCAGGTAGGGGATGTTGGTGAGAATGTGTGACGGTGAGGCTAGTCAGGTAGGGGATGTTGGTGAGAATGTGTGACGGGGAGGTTAGTCAGGTAGGGGATGTTGGTGAGAATGTGTGACAGTGAGGCTAGTCAGGTAGGGGATGTTGGTGAGAATGTGTGACAGTGATGCTACTCAGGTAGGGAATGTTGAGGAGAATGTGTGACAGTGAGACTCGTCAGGTAGGGGATGTTGGTGAGAATGTGTGACGGGGAGGCTAGTCAGGTAGGGGATGTTGGGGAGAAAGTGTGACTGAGGCTAGTCAGGTAGGGGAAGTTGGGGAGAATGTGTGACAGTGAGGCTAGTCAGGTAGGGGATGTTGGGAAGAATGTGTGACAGTGAGGCTAGTCAGGTAGGGTATGTTGGGTAGAATGTGTGACAGTGAGGCTAGTCAGGTCAGGGATGTTGGTGAGAATGTGTGACAGTGAGGCTAGTCAGGTAGGGGATGTTGGTGAGAATGTGTGACAGTGAGGCAAGTCACGTAGGGGATGTTGGTGAGAATGTGTGACAGTGAGGCTAGTCAGGTAGGGGATGTTGGTGAGAATGTGTGACAGTGAGGCTAGTCAGGTAGGGGATGTTGGTGAGAATGTGTGACAGTGAGGCTAGTCAGGTAGGGAATGTTGGGGAGAATGTGTCACAGTGAGGCTAGTCAGGTAGGGGATGCTGGTGAGAATGTGTGACGGGGAGGCTAGTCAGGTAGGGGATGTTGGTGAGAATGTGCGACGGGGAGGCTAGTCAGGTAGGGGATGTTGGGGAGAATGTGTGACTGAGTCTATTCAGGTACGGGAAGTTGGTGTGAATGTGTGACGGGGAGGCTAGTCAGGTAAGGGATGTTGGGGAGAATGTGTGACTGAGGCTAGTCAGGTAGGGGAAGTTGGGGAGAATGTGTGACAGTGAGGCTAATCAGGTCAGGGATGTTGGTGAGAATGTGTGACAGTGAGGCTAGTCAGGTAGGGGATGTTGGTGAGAACGTGTGACAGTGAGGCTAGTCAGGTAGGGGATGTTGGTGAGAATGTGTGACAGTGAGGCTAGTCAGGTAGGCAATGTTGGGGAGAATGTGTGACAGTGAGGCTAGTCAGGCAGGGGATGTTGGTGAGAATGTGTGACGGGGAGGCTAGTCAGGTAGGGGATGTTGGGGAGAATGTATGACTGAGGCTAGTCAGGTAAGGGAAGTTGGGGAGAATGTGTGACAGTGAGGCTAGTCAGGTAGGGGATGTTGGGAAGAATGTGTGACAGTGAGGCTAGTCAGGTAGGGGATGTTGGGAAGAATGTGTGACAGTGAGGCTAGTCAGGTAGGGTATATTGGGGAGAATGTGTGACAGTGAGGCTAGTCAGGTAGGGGTTGTTGGTGAGAATGTGTGACAGTGAGGCTAGTCAGGTCGGGGATGTTGGCGAGAATGTGTGACAGTGAGGCTAGTCAGGTAGGGGATGTTGGGAAGAATGTGTGACAGTGAGGCTAGTCAGGTTGGGGATATTGGGGAGAATGTGTGACAGTGAGGCTTGTCAGGTAGGGGTTGTTGGTGAGAATGTGTGACAGTGAGGTTAGTCAGGTAGGGGATGTTGGGGAGAATGTGTGACAGTGAGGCTAGTCACGTAGGGGATGTTGGTGAGAATGTGTGACAGTGAGGTTAGTCAGGTAGGGGATGTTGGAGAGAATGTGTGACAGTGAGGCTAGTCAGGTAGGGGATGTTGGGGAGAATGTGTGACAGTGAGGCTAGTCAGGTAGGGGATGTTCGGGAGAATGTGTGACGGGGAGGCTAGTCAGGTAGGGGATGTTGGTGAGAATGTGTGACAGTGAGGCTAGTCAGGTAGGGGATGTTGGTGAGAATGTGTGACAGTGAGGCTAGTCAGGTAGGGGATGTTGGGGAGAATGTGTGACAGTGAGGCTAGTCAGGTAGGGGATGTTGGTGAGAATGTGTGACGGGGAGGCTAGACAGGTAGGGGATGTTGGTGAGAATGTGTGACAGTGAGGCTAGTCAGGTAGGGGATGTTGGGAAGAATGTGTGACAGTGAGGGTAGTCAGGTAGGGGATGTTGGTGAGAATGTGTGACAGTGAGGCTAGTCAGGTAGGGGATGTTCGGGAGAATGTGTGACGGGGAGGATAGTCAGGTAGGGGATGTTGGTGAGAATATGTGACAGTGAGGCTAGTCAGGTAGGGGATGTTGGTGAGAATGTGTGACAGTGAGGCTAGTCAGGTAGGGGATGTTGGGAAGAATGTGTGACAGTGAGGCTAGTCAGGTAGGGGATGTTGGTGAGAATGTGTGACGGGGAGGCTAGTCAGGTAGGGGATGTTGGTGAGAATGTGTGACAGTGAGGCTAGTCAGGTAGGGGATGTTGGGAAGAATGTGTGACAGTGAGGTTAGTCAGGTAGGGTATGTTGGATAGAATGTGTGACAGTGTGGCTAGTCAGGTCAGGGATGTTGGTGAGAATGTGTGACAGTGAGGCTAGTCAGGTAGGGGATGTTGGTGAGAATGTGTGACAGTGAGGCTTGTCAGGTAGGGGATGTTGGTGAGAATGTGTGACAGTGAGGCTAGTCAGGTAGGGAATGTTGGGGAGAATGTGTGACAGTGAGGCTAGTCAGGTAGGGGATGTTGTTGAGAATGTGTGACGGGGAGGCTAGTCAGGTAGGGGATGTTGGGGAGAATGTTTGACTGAGGCTAGTCAGGTAGGGGAAGTTGGGGAGAATGTGTGACAGTGAGTCTAGTCAGGTAGGGAATGTTGGTGAGAATGTGTGACAGTGAGGCTTGTCACGTAGGGGATGTTGGTGAGAATGTGTGACAGTGAGGATAGTCAGGTAGGCGATGTTGGGGAGAATGTGTGACAGTGAGGCTAGTCAGGTAGGGAATGTTGGTGAGAATGTGTGATGGGGAGTCTAGTCAGATAGGGGATGTTGGTGAGAATGTGTGACAGTGAGGCTAGTCAGGTAGGGGATGTTGGTGAGAATGTGTGACGGGGAGGCTAGTCAGGTAAGGGATGTTGGGGAGAATGTGTGACTGAGGCTAGTCAGGTAGTGGAAGTTGGGGAGAATGTGTGACAGTGAGGCTAGTCAGGTAGGGGATATTGGGGGGAATGTGTGACAGTGAGGCTAGTCTGGTAGGGGATATTGAGGAGGTCGAGGAGCTGGCAGTTCAGGCCCCAAACTCTTCTGCAGAGGAGAATGAGAAGGATCCTCATCAGTGCACACGGACCAGGACCGGCCGCAATGTGAGATTCATTTATGCGGAAAACATGGCCCTGGTGACTGAGCTGATGAGGCATCACCACCAGCTGTTTGGCCATGACGCTGCCAAGGTGCCCTCCTATAGGAAAAACATAATCTGGCAGGTGGCCATCACAGCCGTAGATGAAGAGGGGCAAGGAACCTTGCACCTCTGACACATGCCGCATGAGGTTTTATGACTGTAATGTTGTAGTGAGTATTTCTGATGAAAATGTGTTTTAGCATGCAAAATAGTTGGGTAATCAATTTTACAATTACAGCCAAAAGAATGGAAGTGTTTGTTATGTTTGCAGCTAAAATTATATACTACACCCATTATTTATGTGAGCAATACTGACCACTAATACTGATTCAACATTTGTGTATAATTTTATTGACAATGTACTTTACATACTGTCAGGGCCGGCCTGAGCTCAATTTACTTGGTAAGCGAATATATATGTTGGCGCTCCATGGAGCACTTTTGCAAGGTAGCTTGGTCTCGTGGGAAAAGTCGTACCCATGAGCCACACCCCATTTTTGTCATGCTGGAGGCAAGCCCATGGCCCTGGGAGAGAAAAGGAAGCCAAAGGGGGCCAACAACAAAGAGGAGAGAGACCAAAGACAGGTGCAATACATTTAAGAGAGAGGTGCAGAGAGTGGAGAGAGAGGCAAAGAGAGTTACAGAGAGGAGAGAGAGGCAGAGAGAGAGAGAGGCTACTTAAATACTCTTTACACACTATGTCTATCTGATCATGTATCTCCATAACTACAGTCACTCCCTGATCCTACTGTATACCTCATGACCTCACCCACAGAAATACCACTAATGCACCAGCCCTCCTTGAACCATTCCTTATCCACACATATAACCAATACTCACCACTACTCCCTGGCACCATACCTCACCCACAAAAAATACCATTTACTCACCACTACTCCCTGGAACTTTACTGACCTACTGTAATTCCTTACTTACTATTCCTTACTATCACCCCTGAACCAATAATTCACCCAATGCAATAGCCCTCACTCACCACCACTCCCTGACACGATATCTCACCCACTGAAATATCCTTTTACAAAATCTGACAAGATAAGAAAATAGTAAAAGAAAATTGTAAACCTTTTTGAATTCTTAAATAAACTTGTCCTACCTCACAATGGGCTCTATTTATTAACATTATTTTTACTAAAATAAAGTGAAAAAGGGTGTTTTCACACCCTTTTCACATTATTTTAGTTTCACCTGTAGTTATTACAGGGCAATTGGAGTAGAATTAGTAAAATTCTACTCCAACCCCCAGTATCACTTATTTTTAGTAAAGCAGATCACATTTCCCATAATTGTAATGGGAAATGTGATCCGACCACAGTTACTAAAAATAAATTGTAAAAAAATACCGGGGGAAGCCCTGTGATAATAACGCCACCTGGAGGTGGCGTTATCCAGGGTCTCCCCCGGTTACCGGGCTCCCACTCTGCTCTAACGGGGAGAGCAGAGGCTGGAGCCGGTACCAGTACTCAGCTATGTGGTCTAAGCAGACCGCAAGCTGATTGCTGTAAAAAAAAGAAAAAAAAAATTAAACATTTTTATTTTTTACTTACCTGAATCCAGGGACCGGTGATCGGGCCTCCGGTGATGGCTCCTCTCCGGTCAGCTGGTTTCCCATAGTACACTGGGGCCCGGTCATCAGGTGATCGGGCCCCAGTGCAGTATGGGAGATCACCTGATCGGGAAGCCCGGAGAAGATCACCGGAGGCCATGAGGATGCAGGTAAGTGTAATGAAGGGAGGGGGGGTCGCGGGGGGTCACGGTCGCGGGGGTCTGTGATCGGGGGCGGAGCTTAGCGTCGGGGGCGGGGCTTAGCGTCGGTGGGGGGGTAGTAGCGGTGGTCGGTCGGCGCCTGCGCGGACTCTTAGTCGCGGTATTTTTTCCGAAAATACCGCGACTAGAGTGCGGATGGGATCCGCAGGGACAGAGCTTTATCGCAAGCTCTGTCCCTGCAAGGGATTTATAGTAAATCCCTGTGATATTGCCTGAATTCGCAATGCGAATTCACTCGGTAATATCACACTACAATCTGCATTCAATATGCGGATTGTAGTAAATAGAGCCCAATGGCTCCCGAAGCTTTTCTTTACTTCTACATTTACTTCTGTATTTCCCTGAAGCTTTTCTTTACTCCTACATTTACTTCTGTATTTCCCTGAAGCTTTTCTTTACTCCTACATTTACTTCTGTATTTCCCTGAAGCTTTTCTTTACTCCTACATTTACTTCTGTATTTCCCTGAAGCTTTTCTTTACTCCTACATTTACTTCTGTATTTCCCTGAAGCTTTTGAGACTGTTGCTAAATTCAAACACTGGCCTGAGACAAAGTTGGAGGAGAGTTTCTAAATGTAAATAAAAATGGTGCAAATATATATAGACAGAGAAATATAGTATATATACACACACACGTAAATAGGAGATATATATACTGTATATCAAATTATTGAAATAGTAATGTTAGTATAAAGGCTATCCAAATGTATCATCCTTCAAAACAGGCGGTGTGAAACATAATTGACAATACTAATTGTCAATTATCTATTCGAGCTACAGACCTTATTTACCTTCTCTATAAAATATTTTGAGGCTTATATGTATTTAGGTACAGTAGCCTTTATACTAATCACAATATATATTCTGCTTAGATTATTCTTACCATTTTACAATTATTTTCTTTGTTTCGTCTTTCCATGTCTGTATGTGCGCCTCTATGTCTACATATACATATCCTTCTATGTCTGTATCTGCCCCCACATGTCTGTATGTGCGCCTCTATGTCTACATAAACATATCCCTCTATGTCTGTATCTGCCCCCAGATGTCTGTATGTGCGCCTCTATGTCTACATATACATATCCCTCTATGTCTGTATCTGCCCCCACATGTCTGTATGTGCGCCTCTATGTCTACATATACATATCCCTCTATGTCTGTATCTGCCCCCACATGTCTGCATGTGTCCCTCCATGTCTGTATGTGCCCCTCTGTCTATATATACGTTTCCCTCTATGTCTATATCTGCCCCCATATGTCTGCATGTGTCCCTCCATGTCTGTATGTGCCCTTCTGTAGTATGTCTGTCTCTGATCCCCTATGTCTCTGCGTGTGTCTGTATATACCCCACAATGACTATGGGCCTGATTCAGACCCGTTTGCTATTTGCGGTCGTTCGTTCAAAAACAAGGGGTGGCTATTCAAATGATCCGTTCGCAAATTGCAGTCTGTTCACACCTCTAAGTCTGAACGAGCGAGCAAAACATACGCTCGTTTATTTGTTAAAAACGCCCCCTGGCCGCTCGCACCATACGTCATGTCCGCTATTTATTAGATTAATCGAGTACATCGACCAGCGTATGAACTGCTCGCTATTCTTGTGGTTGGTTTTTTCAACCAGTATTTTGCGAGCAGTTCTGAGTTAAAAAAAACCAAGTGACGTGGTCAAAGACGCTGCTGGATTAATTGTGCACTCCCTTAAAACGCCCGTTTTGACCTTTAAGCACGCCTGCGTTCGGATCTCCACTCCCCATTTTCAAGCACCTTCCCCTGTTACCACCCACATACGCCTCATTCTGTCACTCAAAATAGCAGGCATTCGCTATATTGCGAGCACATGAATTTCGGCCGCACTGACTGGTTCGCGCATGCGTATAACGATCCGTACGCATGCGCAGATGTGCGAACATCGCTCGGAACGAGCGTACTGCCGCTAGCGAGTGGCTCTGAATGAGGACCTATGTGTCCCTCCATGTTCATATCTGGCCCTATGTGTCTGCAGGTGCCCATACTAGTCTGTATGTGCCCCTTCATGTCCAAATGTGCCTCTCAATATCCAAATATGCCCAATTAGGTCTCTATATTTCCCCTCCATGTCCATATGTGCACACCCCCCCACACACACACACAGCTTCTTTATTCCTCCATCTGTCCTGTACTCCTCACAGCACCTGCAGTATGTGCTATTACAATGCTCTCTAATTGCCCCAGCGGTCTCTCCTCGGCTGTGCTCAGCCTTTGTCCAGCAGCCTGCACCCATCTGTGCTTAGCCTCTCCCCAGCGGCCTCTGCCCGGCAGCCTCCACCCGTCTGTGCTTAGCCTCTCCCTGTCTGTGCTTAGCATCTCCCCGGCTGTGCTCAGCCTCTCCCCAGCAGCCTCCACCCATCTGTGCTTAGCCTCTCCCCAGCGACCTCTCCCCGGCAGCCTCCACCCATCTGTGCTTAGCCTCTCCCTAGCGGCCTCTCCCCGGCAGCCTCCACCCGTCTGTGCTTAGCCTCTCCCCAGCGGCCTCTCCCCAGCAGCCTCCAACCGTCTGTGCTTAGCCTCTCCCCAGTGACCTCTCCCCGGCAGCCTCCACCCATCTGTGCTTAGCCTCTCCCTGTCTGTGCTTAGCATCTCCCCGGCTGTGCTCAGCCTCTCCCCGGCATCCTCAACCCATCTGTGCTTAGCCTCTCCCTGGCGGCCTCTACCCGGCAGCCTCCACCCGCCTGTGCTTATCCTCTACCAGACGGCCTCTGCCCGGCAGCCTCTACCCATCTGTGCTTAACCTCTCCCTGGCGGCCTTTCCATCGCTGTGCTACTTAGCTGAGCTACCTGCCACATGTCTGTAACTTAACCTTAGGTCCAGTCATCTTCTTGTTCTCTCTTCACTTGGCTGAGTTGCGTCGGCTGGGACCTCGGGTAGAAGAATCTCGATGTGTCATGTGGTGGAAGAATGTGGGGCTGGGTCACAGGCAGCAGCGCGACTGGTGAGTGACTGGACAGTCATGCTCTATGCCAGACCACAGGAGTGTGTGCATCGGTGTAGAAGGCGCAGTACTCCCGGGCAGCAGGTCAGGAACATTGAAGCAGTGACAGGGGATCACGATGGAGCCACAGCCCTTAGCAGACCATGTTTTTAGGCATTGGAGGAGGGACCCCTTGTTTCTGGTGGTTCCGGCCCTGCTCCCGTGAGTTATATATGCCGAAGCACTGTCATTGCCCGTTCCCTGATGTGGCGCTGTCCTCCCTAGGACCCGGCGCCCCCCTGCTGCCCCATCGCATCCCTTCACTGTCAGGCTGCAGGATGGCGGCGCCCTCCTCACTGTGGTGCTCTACGTGCCCGCGTACCCAGCGTAATGGTCGGGCCGGACCTGCATACTGTTCCTGACATCATGCGTTGTGTGTGCAGAATGTTTCTTTAAAATAATTCAAAAATTCAAGAAAAACATTTGTAAAGGCAGAATAAAAAATATATATAAAACATTATTTACATTTTACAGTGCAGAAGAGGTCTTCTCCCACCTCAGGCCAACCCTCTGCAGTTATCAGTGTGATGAACAAGTGGCAGGTATGTAATTATTCACTGTGTGGTCTGTGAAGGGACAATTCCAACAAAGGTCTAATTCTTTATAACTTCTCTTTAGGACCTTCATCCTGCAGGACAACATCACAAAGTCTGTCAGTGGTGTCACCATTGCCCTCACAGCAGCTGCTGGGGACTCCTGAACGGCCGGTTCTTTCTTCTCCTCAACTTGAAGGTGAGTAACATTCCTATATAGGTGACACAACATACACATTACACAACCACTTACACATAATGTTAGCAGTGTAGGGTGTTTTTTTTTCTTCTTAAAATGCAGTACACTGTACCTGTATTTAAAAAGTGTAAATTTTGCCTCAAACAATCACATGTTAGCTATTATGTTATACAAATATTTTTTTTCAATATAAAAAGGTTTGCTTGATATTGAGAACATTTCCACTCTGAAAACAATAAAAAAATATACCCCTAGACCTTGATTGTGTTAAGGTGCCAACACACTACACAATTTGTACATTATACATTGACATCAATGATGACTTGGGGGGGTTGCACTAACAAGTGTATACATACTTGCCCATGCTAGTAGCAAGGAAGCAATGTTGGTGGGGGAGGATAACGATGTTGGCCATGCTGCATTCTGTATAACATCATAAGGGAGTTTGCAATATCTTCCCTGCTGTAGTGAAGGTCTGAAGATTGGAACAACACACACATATTGCCATTGTTATTATTCATGGACAGTGCAGAATTTGTCCTTACAATGCATCCTAATCAGAAATAACTTCACCATTACTGTATAGTGTGTGGGCACCTTACATCTTTGTTTTTGGTAAAAATATTACATTTACAGTAGTAATGGCTTCAGAACGAAAAAGTGGTGACGAGGCCCATACCCACCCACCACGTACTGTGTTTAATTTTTTAGCAAGGAAAAGATCCATGCTAGACAGATATTATATTACTGGTATGGACAACACCACTTACATTTCTAGAGCCTTTAGTAAATGTAGAGCAGAAATAATCAACCACATAACAAACAATAAAATAAAAATCCTTACACACAACTTTACTTTCTTCACAGAGTTGGACATCCAGCAGCCAGCCCCAACACAACAAGTGCAGGAGCCTGAAGCAGAGGAGGATATCCAGCAGCCAGCCCCAACACAAGTGCAGGAGCCTGAAGCAGAGGAGGATATCCAGCGGCCAGCCCCAACACAACAAGTGCAGGAGCCTGAAACAGAGGAGGATATCCAGCAGCCAGCCCCGACACAACAAGTGCAGTAGCCTGAAGCAGAGGAGGATATCCAGCAGCCAGCCCCGACACAACAAGTGCAGGAGCCTGAAGCAGAGGAGGATATCCAGCAGCCAGCCCCGACACAACAAGTGCAGGAGCCTGAAGCAGAGGAGGATATCCAGCAGCCAGCCCCGACACAACAATTGCAGGAGCCTGAAGCAGAGGAGGATATCCAGCAGCCACCCCAAACACAACAAGTGCAGGAGCCTGAAGCAGAGGAGGATATCCAGCAGCCAGCCCCAACACAACAAGTGCAGGAGCCTGAAGCAGAGGAGGATATCCAGCAGCCAGCCCCGACACAACAAGTGCAGGAGCCTGAAGCAGAGGAGGATATCCAGCAGCCAGCCCCGACACAACAATTGCAGGAGCCTGAAGCAGAGGAGGATATCCAGCAGCCACCCCAAACACAACAAGTGCAGGAGCCTGAAGCAGAGGAGGATATCCAGCAGCCAGCCCCAACACAACAAGTGCAGGAGCCTGAAGCAGAGGAGGATATCCAGCAGCCAGCCCCGACACAACAAGTGCAGGAGCCTGAAGCAGTGGAGGATATCCAGCAGCCAGCCCCGACACAACAAGTGCAGGAGCCTGAAGCAGAGGAGGATATCCAGCAGCCAGCCCCGATACAACAAGTGCAGGAGCCTGAAGCAAAGGAGGATATCCAGCAGCCAGCCTTGATACAAGTGCAGGAGCCTGAAGCAGAGGAGATCTATGTTTTAAATATAGCTAAGATTTCTGCCGCTCTGCACACACCACCTAGGCAGCCGACTCCTGCACCTCAATTTAGCCCAACATCTCCGCATCCAACCCAGGAGCAACAGTTTTGGGCCAACTGGGCCACCCAGCAAATAACAAACAAAGACCTGCTGAAGAAGCTGGTAGAAAATATGAGCGGTTTGGCACACCACACCAACCAAATCTACAGGTGTGCTAGCCGACAAAGCCAACACCAAAGGCAGCTCATCCATACAATGGAGCTGAGCCGCAGTGACATGAACAACACAACAGAGCATGCTGCACATGATGTAGACATAGGCCCAAGCCATCAGGGAGATGAATGCAACTATAGACCAATTTTCTCAAAACCTAGTGGCAATCTATAAAGAAGGCAGAAGCAGCAGGTCAGGGGCCACAACCCCAAATACCACCCCTCTTAACTCACCATGTAGGCGGTGATCCCGCAGGCAGGTAGAGAGCACCTCATCAGCCACAGGCCAGAGCAGCACCAGATGGCGGAGGGGATAGAGAGTGATTGGTCCATAAATTGCCCTAATCCTAAATAGAATGATTACATTACATTAAATGGATTTTTTGGTTGACTATAAGTATTGTGTTTAGCATTTGGTTAGTACACTTTACTATTTTACATTGTTTTGCAAACAGTTTCCTGCAAAAAAAAATGTAAGCACATTAAGTGAAATGGTGCAAACGTTACTCACATGTTTTTGTCATTATTAAAACACAAATGATTTAAATTTGTACATTATGTCTTGCTTAAAATAAGAACCGACACTTTAATGCCACATACATCAGTGTTTGGTTATTTGGGGGCAATGTCAGACTGGGGCATTAAGGACCCGCAGGGGAATTGCAATGATAGGGGCCCACTGAAATGTGGTGGCACAAAGATAAGGGCTATAGCCAGCCATAGAAAGAAAGAAGAGGTGACTGGAGCAGTTATTCATCTTTCCGAGTCATTTTTCTTTAAAACTGGCACAATGAATGTAGCATGGGGAATATTTTAGCCAGTTAGTGTTTGCTTACAACTATTATCTGTTCAGTTTTAATGCTAGAATCCATTGCCTTAGTGGAGTGATAAGTTGTCCAGGACAATATTGCAGCCGCCACTCAATGACAATCCCCATTCACTTCCCCTCTCATATATCCATGAGTAAGTGTGGCTACTGTACAAGCCGTACTTAGGGTACCTCTGGGCTGCAAGCAAACGTGCACAAGTCTATTGTAAGCCCAGGTCGTGAGTTGCGGTACTGGAAAAGCGGCGGAAACGCCATTGCAAGGACCACTCGCGCCCTTTATGTGTCTATGGGCCTGATTCAGAGTTGGGAATAGAGAGAGAGATCTCTCTCAACTGATCATCTTGGTGAAACCATGCTGCACTGCAGGTGGGGCAGATTTAAAATGTGCAGAGAGGTTTAGATTTGGGAGGGAGGTGTCCAAACTGACATCTAAATTGTAGAGTAATAATAAAGCTGTGCAGTATTTGTGGGCTACATGTAAAAGCAGCCAGTATTTACACTACATGCAAAAAAAACTGTGTCCAGGTACACAGTTAAGTGCTATCTCTCTCTCTATTCCCAACTCTGAAATCGGGCACCATATTCTTTATCAGTAACAAGGATATAAATATCAAGTAATCCAAGAGAAAATACAAAATGAACATTTTGCCAACTGGACATGTTGAAGGATGGATGTCCATGAGTGTATAAAGCAAGTCATATACTTAAAAACAGGATCAAACAAGTTGTTAAAACAGAACGATTACACGTTTCATAGATAACTGCTTTAAACACTGTGGCTGTGCATTGGTTGTTATCATACAGTAGATATTTGCAGCAGAAGGATTGCACATGGAGAATAGGACACCATTTGGCAGCTCATTTGTGCAGTAACACTGGGTCTGATTCAGCAGGGATCGCTATTCAGCTTATACGCACGACGTATCGCAGTTGCTAATATCAGCGGTGATATGTAAATGTTTCCATTCATATTGCAATCGCAGCCTGACATAAGGACGCCCACTTGCCCTTACTCGCAGCCGTATACTAGGGCAACATAGCAAAACAATCAATAACATCGAGTAACATCGGACCCATACACACAATAAAGGTAGGTCAGACCTCACTCAGCAATTGCTAACTTCTGCGCACGCTATGAGGCCTCATGATGCATCTGGTATCGCAGTGGATAATTTATGCATGCCCCTGAAATGGCGTGTGAATGCACTGGCACGTCTGCATTCGCCCAACCACCCCACACAAACGGCACTTCCTGTCAGTCACTCTCCCATGGGTTTGCGTATCCTCTGCGATCACAGTCCTGATCGCAGCATCTGGTTCACGCACTGTGATGCATGCGCAGTGAAAATTAATTGGCTGATTGCGTGCGTATAAGCAACTGCGATCCTTGCTGTACCCGCCTGGATGACACAACCGCAACAACTTAATGCACCTGTATGACCTCGTTAAGACTCACCTTGAGCCAGACACTGCGCGGTAATGAGCCATATCAGGCCTATACAAACTGCTGGCTGTTCTGCACTTTTGGGCTGCTGGGAACTTTCAGTCAGTGATGAGGAGGGTGGTTGGCATATCGCAAGCCACCTTCTCAGGGCCGGTGCAAGGTTTTTTTGGCACCCTTTAGTCTACTCCCCCTCTACCCCACCAGCACCACCAATTACACACTTCCCAGCCAGTTAAGTGAAAGTGCAGAGGTGGTGTCTTCCTCTGCTGAATACAATAAAGCCGCGTATCCACTTATAGAAATACAAACAAGGGCAAGATTACGACATTGCAATTGTGCTCTCTTTTGTATGTCTAGTGATGTGCCTAGAATGAACGTTTACTCGTTCAGTACAGGAACATCCGTCATCCCCGTATATGCTGAAACTGACGGGATCACCAGGTTGACCAGCATGTACGGGCGATGATAGATGGCAAAAACAACCAGCGGGCACGTGCATCGCTGGTCGTCGTTGTTATTCACATGCCTTATTAGTGGGCGATTGCACGATAAAGACGTCGTTATCATTCAATCGCCTGTCAAAATTGCCTAGTGGATACCCGGCTTAAGGATGTCTCTCTCAGAGACATCCGTAATTATGTGATGGCTGCAGTACTGTGTGCTCCTCTACTCACCTCCCTTTGTCCCTTAGTCCGCCAAACCCATATTTTCCCCTTCCCCCATCTGGTTCTTATTAGGGGTGTGCACCGGCCACTTTTCGTGTTTTGTGTTTTGGTTTTGGATCTGGATCTTTCTTCGTGTTTTGGATCTGGATTGGTTTTGCCAAAACCACCCTTCCGTGTTTTGGGTTCTGGGTTTTGTGTTTTGGATCTGTATTTTTTTTAAAAAAAGCATAAAAACAGCTAAAATCACAGAATTTGTAGGTTTTTCAGCTCCTATGCTATTATTAACCTCAATAACCTTAATTTCCACTCATTTCCAGTCTATTCTGAACACCTCACACCTCACAATAGTGTTTTTATGTCCAAAAGGTTGCACCGAGGTAGCTGGATGACTATGCTAAGCGACACGAGTGGGCGGCACAAACACGTGACCCATCTAGGCGTGATACTGCAGTGGCAGACAGGATGGCAGTTTGAAAAACTAGGCCCCAAACTGTACATAATGCAAAGAAAAAAAAGAGGTGCAAGATGGAATTGTCCTTGGGCCCTCCCACCCACCCTTATGTTGTATAAACAGGACATGCACACTTTAACAAACCAATCATTTCAGCGCCAGGGTCTGCCACACAACTGTGGCTGAAATGATTGGTTCGTTTGGGCCCCCACAAAACAAGCTGGCAATTAATGTGTCCCTGCACAAACTGGCTCTACGGAGGCAAGATGTCATCCTCATCCTCCTCATCCACCGATTCCTCACCCTCTTCAGTGTGTACATCCTCATCCTCACAAAGTATTAACTCGTCCCCACTTGAATCCACCACCACAGGTCCCTCTGTACCTTCTGGAGGCTGGTCTCCCTGGAAGAGGTGATAATTCATTTTGATGAACATCATCTTCTCCACATTCTGTGGAAGCAACCTCCTACGCCTTTCGCTGACAAGGTTCCCGGCTGCACTAAACACTCTTTCGGAGTACACACTGGAGGGGGGGCAACTCAGGTAAAATAGAGCCAGCTTGTACAGGGGCCTCCAAATTGCCTCTTTTTCCTGCCAGTACAGGTATGGACTGTCTGACATGCCTACTTGGATGCTGTCACCGATGTAATCCTCCACCATTCTGTCAATGGTGACAGTATCATATGCAGTGACAGTAGACATGTCAGAAATTGTTGCCAGGTCCTTCAGTCCGGACCAGATGTCCAAACTTGGTCCTGCCTGCCCTGCATCACCACCAGCGGGTTGCTTAGGATACCTAAGTTTTTTCCTGGCAGCCCCAGTTGCGGGAGAAAATGAAGAAGGAGCCGTTGACGTGTCACGTTCCGCTTCAGCTGACAGTGTGTTCACCAGCAGGTCTTTGCACCTCTGCAGGCTTGTGTCGGCCGGAAAGAGAGACACCACATAGGCTTTAAACCTAGGATCAAGCACGGTGGCCAAAATGTAGTGGTCTGATTTCAACAGATTGACCACCCTGGAATCCTGGCAAAGCGAATGAAGGGCTTCATCCACAAGTCCCACATGCCGAGCGGAATCGCTCCGTCTTAGCTCCTCCTTCACTTTCTCCAGCTGCTTCTGCAAAAGCTTGATGAGGGGAATGACCTGACTCAAGCTGGCTGTGTCTGAACTGACTTCACGTGTGGCAAGTTCGAAGGGCTGGAGAACCTTGCACAACACGGAAATCATTCTCCACTGCGCTTGAGTCAGGTGCATACCCCCTCCTTTGCCTATGTCATAGGTGGATGTATAGGCTTGTATGGCCTTTTGCTGCTCCTCCATCCTCTGAAGCATATAGAGGGTTGAGTTCCACCGCGTCACAACCTCTTGCTTCAGGTGATGGCGGGGTAGGTTCAAGAGTGTTTGCTGGCGCTCCAGTCTTCGGCACGCAGTCGCTGAATGGCGAAAGTGGCCAGAAATTTTTCGGGCCACCCAAAGCGTCTCCTGCACGCCCCTGTCGCTTTTCAGAAAATTCTGCACCACCAAGTTTATTGTGTGAGCAAAACATGGGACGTGCTGGAATTTGCCCAGATGTAATGCCCGCACAATATTGGTGGCGTTGTCAGATATCACAAATCCCCAGGAGAGTCTAAGTGGGGTAAGCCACTGGGCGATGATTTCCCTCAGTTTCTCTAAGAGGTTGTCGGCGGTGTGCCTCTTACTGAAACCGGTGATACACAGCGTAGCCTGCCTTGTAACGAGCTGGCGTTTCTGAGATGCTGCTACTGGTGACGCTGCTGCTGTTGCTGCGTAAGGTGATACATCTACCCAGTGGGCTGTCACAGTCATATAGTCCTTAGTCTGCCCTGTTCCACTTGTCCACATGTCCGTGGTTAAGTGGACATTGTGTACAACGGCATTTTTCAGGACACTGAGGACACTTTTTCTGACGTTTCTGTACAGTCTCGGTATCGCCTGCCTAGTGAAGTGGAATCTAGACGGGATTTGGAACCGGGGACACACTACCTCCATCAATTGTCTAAATCCCACTGCACTAATGGCGGATACCGGACGCACGTCTAACACCAACATAGCAGTCAAGGCCTCAGTTATACGTTTTGCTTCAGGATGACTGCTGTCGTACTTCATCCTCCTCGCTAAGGACTGTTGGAGGGTCAATTGTTTAGTAAAAGTAGTGGTGTTCCTACTTCCTCTCTGGGATGATGAACGACTCCCAGCAGCAGCAACAGCAGCAGCGGCAGCAGTAGGCGTAGCAATGCAGGATCCTCCAGAGGAATCCCGGATAGGAGAGTCAGTCATGCCAGTGACATGGCCTGCAGGACTACTTCCGATCCTGACTAAGGAGGAAATTGACGAGGAGGGAGTTGACGGTGTGGTTTGCAGGCGCTTGGATACAACAGGACAACGGGATTTAGGTGTCCCTGGACTGCTTACGGTCTTAGCCAAAGTTTCTGAACTTGACAGTAACTTTTTATGAACGCGCTGCAGGTGCCGTATAAGGGAGGATGTTCCTAGGTGGTTGACGTCCCTACCCCTACTTATTTCACCTTTACATATGGTACATATGGCAAGACAGTTGTTGTCCGGATTTGGATAGAAATATTGCCAGACCAAAGAGGTGGAATGTTTGGTCTTCTGCCCAGGCATGACCGTGATGGGCTTTTTCATCCCACGGACAACAACTGTCTCCCCCGGAGCCTGATTTAAACAAACCACATCACCATCAGAATCCTCCTCGCCAACTTCCTCCTCAGCGCCAGCTACACCAGTATCCTCATCCTGTTGTACTTCAACAGTGACATCTTCAATTTGCATATCAGCAAGTGGACTGTGGGTGCTCCTTTCAGCACTTGCAGGGGGCGTGCAAATGGTGGAAAGAGCCACCTCTTCCCGTCCAGTGCTGGGAAGGTCAGGCATCGCAACCACCACCACACTTGGACTCTCCTTGGGGATTTGTGATATCTTCTTAGAAAGCACAGTTCTTCGCTGTGCTTTTGCCAGCTTAACTCTTTTGATTTTTTTAGTGGGAGGAGGGCTTTCATCGTCATGTGAAGCTGAACCACTAGTCATGAACATACTAGGGATCAACCTTAACCGTTCCTTGCCACTCCGTGTCGTAAATGGCATATTGGCAAGTTTACGTTTCTCTTCAGCTGATTTAAATGTCTTTTTCAAGGTCATTTTCCTGAACTTTGCCATTTGGGATTGTATGTGCCCTCTACTATGACATTGGGCATCGGCCTTGGCAGACGACGTTGATGGCATGTTATCGTCTATGTCATGACTAGTGGCAGCAGCTTCAGCACTAGGAGGAAGTGGTTCTTGATCTTTCTCTATTTTATTTTTATCGGAGAAAGTTTGGTCCTCCATTTATGTTATATCGATTTGATATATACGTGCGGCTAAACACAGAAAATAATTTTTTTTTTGGTTTGGACTGGAGTGTACTTTCAGGGGTTACAGCACCCTTTAACGGTCAAGCCAGCCGGCCCTTTACTTATGACACAGGCGCACGCTTGGCACTACTTTGTTGATGCACGTGCGGCTACTGCGCACACAATTCACAAACACAGAAAATAATTTTTTTTTTGGTTTGGACTGGAGTGTACTTTCAGGGGTTACAGCACCCTTTAACGGTCAAGCCAGCCGGCCCTTTACTTATGACACAGGCGCACGCTTGGCACTACTTTGTTGATGCACGTGCGGCTACTGCGCACACAATTCACAAACACAGAAAATAATTTTTTTTTTGGTTTGGACTGGAGTGTACTTTCGGGGGTTACAGCACCCTTAACGGTCAAGCCAGCCGGCCCTTTACTTATGACACAGGCGCAAGCTTGGCACTACTTTGTTGATGCACGTGCGGCTACTGCGCACACAATTCACAAACACAGAAAATAATTTTTTTTTTGGTTTGGACTGGAGTGTACTTTGGGGGTTACAGCACCCTTTAACGGTCAAGCCAGCCGGCCCTTTACTTATGACACAGGCGCACTCTTGGCACTACTTTGTTGATGCACGTGCGGCTACTGCGCACACAATTCACAAACACAGAAAATAATTTTTTTTTTGGTTTGGACTGGAGTGTACTTTCGGGGGTTACAGCACCCTTTAACGGTCAAGCCAGCCGGCCCTTTACTTATGACACAGGCGCACGCTTGGCACTACTTTGTTGATGCACGTGCGGCTACTGCGCACACAATTCACAAACACAGAAAATATTTTTTTTTTTGGTTTGGACTGGAGTGTACTTTCGGGGGTTACAGCACCCTTAACGGTCAAGCCAGCCGGCCCTTTACTTATGACACAGGCGCACGCTTGGCACTACTTTGTTGATGCACGTGCGGCTACTGCGCACACAATTCACAAACACAGAAAATAATTTTTTTTTTGGTTTGGACTGGAGTGTACTTTCGGGGGTTACAGCACGCTTTAACGGTCAAGCCAGCCGGCCCTTTACTTATGACACAGGCACACGCTTGGCACTACTTTGTTGATGCACGTGCGGCTACTGCGCACACAATTCACAAACACAGAAAATAATTTTTTTTTTGGTTTGGACTGGAGTGTACTTTCGGGGGTTACAGCACCCTTAACGGTCAAGCCAGCCGGCCCTTTACTTATGACACAGGCGCACGCTTGGCACTACTTTGTTGATGCACGTGCGGCTACTGCGCACACAATTCACAAACACAGAAAATAATTTTTTTTTTGGTTTGGACTGGAGTGTACTTTCGGGGGTTACAGCACGCTTTAACGGTCAAGCCAGCCGGCCCTTTACTTATGACACAGGCGCACGCTTGGCACTACTTTGTTGATGCACGTGCGGCTACTGCGCACACAATTCACAAACACAGAAAATAATTTTTTTTTTGGTTTGGACTGGAGTGTACTTTCGGGGGTTACAGCACCCTTAACGGTCAAGCCAGCCGGCCCTTTACTTATGACACAGGCGCAAGCTTGGCACTACTTTGTTGATGCACGTGCGGCTACTGCGCACACAATTCACAAACACAGAAAATAATTTTTTTTTTGGTTTGGACTGGAGTGTACTTTGGGGGTTACAGCACCCTTTAACGGTCAAGCCAGCCGGCCCTTTACTTATGACACAGGCGCACTCTTGGCACTACTTTGTTGATGCACGTGCGGCTACTGCGCACACAATTCACAAACACAGAAAATAATTTTTTTTTGGTTTGGACTGGAGTGTACTTTCGGGGGTTACAGCACCCTTTAACGGTCAAGCCAGCCGGCCCTTTACTTATGACACAGGCGCACGCTTGGCACTACTTTGTTGATGCACGTGCGGCTACTGCGCACACAATTCACAAACACAGAAAATAATTTTTTTTTTGGTTTGGACTGGAGTGTACTTTCGGGGGTTACAGCACCCTTAACGGTCAAGCCAGCCGGCCCTTTACTTATGACACAGGCGCACGCTTGGCACTACTTTGTTGATGCACGTGCGGCTACTGCGCACACAATTCACAAACACAGAAAATAATTTTTTTTTTGGTTTGGACTGGAGTGTACTTTCGGGGGTTACAGCACCCTTAACGGTCAAGCCAGCCGGCCCTTTACTTATGACACAGGCGCACGCTTGGCACTACTTTGTTGATGCACGTGCGGCTACTGCGCACACAATTCACAAACACAGAAAATAATTTTTTTTTTGGTTTGGACTGGAGTGTACTTTCGGGGGTTACAGCACGCTTTAACGGTCAAGCCAGCCGGCCCTTTACTTATGACACAGGCGCATGCTTGGCACTACTTTGTTGATGCACGTGCGGCTACTGCGCACACAATTCACAAACACAGAAAATAATTTTTTTTTTGGTTTGGACTGGAGTGTACTTTCGGGGGTTACAGCACCCTTAACGGTCAAGCCAGCCGGCCCTTTACTTATGACACAGGCGCAAGCTTGGCACTACTTTGTTGATGCACGTGCGGCTACTGCGCACACAATTCACAAACACAGAAAATAATTTTTTTTTTGGTTTGGACTGGAGTGTACTTTGGGGGTTACAGCACCCTTTAACGGTCAAGCCAGCCGGCCCTTTACTTATGACACAGGCGCACTCTTGGCACTACTTTGTTGATGCACGTGCGGCTACTGCGCACACAATTCACAAACACAGAAAATAATTTTTTTTTGGTTTGGACTGGAGTGTACTTTCGGGGGTTACAGCACCCTTTAACGGTCAAGCCAGCCGGCCCTTTACTTATGACACAGGCGCACGCTTGGCACTACTTTGTTGATGCACGTGCGGCTACTGCGCACACAATTCACAAACACAGAAAATAATTTTTTTTTTGGTTTGGACTGGAGTGTACTTTCGGGGGTTACAGCACCCTTAACGGTCAAGCCAGCTGGCCCTTTACTTATGACACAGGCGCACGCTTGGCACTACTTTGTTGATGCACGTGCGGCTACTGCGCACACAATTCACAAACACAGAAAATAATTTTTTTTTTGGTTTGGACTGGAGTGTACTTTCGGGGGTTACAGCACCCTTAACGGTCAAGCCAGCCGGCCCTTTACTTATGACACAGGCGCACGCTTGGCACTACTTTGTTGATGCACGTGCGGCTACTGCGCACACAATTCACAAACACAGAAAATAATTTTTTTTTTGGTTTGGACTGGAGTGTACTTTCGGGGGTTACAGCACCCTTAACGGTCAAGCCAGCCGGCCCTTTACTTATGACACAGGCGCACGCTTGGCACTACTTTGTTGATGCACGTGCGGCTACTGCGCACACAATTCACAAACACAGAAAATAATTTTTTTTTGGTTTGGACTGGAGTGTACTTTCGGGGGTTACAGCACCCTTTAACGGTCAAGCCAGCCGGCCCTTTACTTATGACACAGGCGCACGCTTGGCACTACTTTGTTGATGCACGTGCGGCTACTGCGCACACAATTCACAAACACAGAAAATATATTATTTTTTTAGCACTTGGGGGGAGCACCCCTGATGGACAGAGCACCCCCTGGACAACACTACAGCACTCCTTTAGGACTGGGACACTGCACAGGACTTTGGAGTGGACACAGCCCCTATGGAGAACTGACTGCACAACACAGTCCAGCCAGCCCCTATGGACTTTGAAGTAGTGGACACAGCCCCTATTAACAACAGCAGCACAGCACAACACAGCCAGCCCCTATGGACTTTGAAGTAGTGGACAACAGCAGCACTACACTACACTACACTACACAGCCCTAACTCCCACCCTCCCTCTTCACTGTCCACAGCCGAGTGAGAAAATGGCGCCGACGCGGGTACCTTATATAGGATCCAAAACCCGCGAGACTCGGAAGGCGGGATGATGACGTTTTGCCTCGATTTCAGATCCGAGTCAGGCGGGAAAAGTCGAGCCTGACTCGGATCAGACTCGGATCAGGGGGGTTCGGGGGGGTTCGGATTTCAGAAATCCGAACCCGCTCACCCCTAGTTCTTATACTTAAATACTGTCTGCAGCTTAATGTTCTTTTTTGTCTTTCTCAAGGCCAAGGGTAGGAGAGAGCAGGCCAGGCGGCAGGAGCCCACACTATTAAACAGCGCACGTCAGCAAGAGCCAGATTAAGACCCCTTGGGGTCCCAGTCAATATACTGGTTTGGGCCCCCTTCTGATCTATTTATACACTGATCCCTATACACAAATCATTCTAATAGCATAAACCCTTATAATCACTGATCACTATACACAGGTCATGCCAACATCACATATCCATAATTGCCAACTCTCCCTGATTTTCCCTGGCCAAAATGATGTGATTCAGTGTGAATCGCGTCATTTTCCTCCACCACTGCAGGGGTTTCCCTTATAACCACGGTAGGGGTCGGCAGCTGACGGGGAGGCTTACCTGCCTTTCTGAGGGGCCGGGAGCGGCACACGATTTTCGGGAGGCTCCTGGCTGAATCGGGAGGGTAGGCAAGTATGCCATAAATATATTACAGTTAGATTTACTAGCAGCCAAACACAACTGTAAAACAGACAACCTGTGACTAGTTAGCTGTTATAGAACTGTAAGTACCAGCCTGCCCTACTGACTAGAGCACCTGAGACTTGTAAATACACAGCCATAGGCAGGCCCGCCAAGAGCCGTGTCGGGTAAAAGGGGGCAAGGCCTAATCGCGGGAGGGGTGGCCACACCCCCTTAAGAAAAAAGAAAAGTTTTGCGTGCTGGCATAACCAGTGGGGGGTGCGATCAGCTTGATTGTTCCCTTCACAGGCATAGGAGACTGATGTGGCTGCTTCTTACAGCCATGAGCAGTCTCTCTGTGCAGCCCAGCACAAAGCAGCATTTGCTGGGCTGCCGTGATGTAAGAGGGGGGGAGCGGTGCTGGACCCGGGCCCCTCCAGCAAGCCCGGGCCCGGGTAACTAATACCCGCTCCCCTCCTCTTGGCATCCCTGGCCATAGGTCATCTCATTCTGCTCAGACGTTTGATAAAAAGCTGAGAAGTCTCCATGTGGTTTGTGTGTCACACTATATATGCACTGCATGCATTAATATAGGGTTATAAGCTCCTCGTGTATTGAAATAATGTATCTGCTGGTAAAGATAGACAGTGACACCCAGTGCCAGATTAAGGTCCAGATGGGCCTGGAGGTGAAATTTATAAAGGGCCTACTGTGTGTTTCCACAAGGTTTGTGAGTTTGGATGTGGGGGGTGTTATACACAGGGGGTGTGGTCTGTACTGTGGTGTGGGCTAGCACCATGAAGGGCATAGCTACTGCCTACATCAACCACCTAAGTCTCTGGCCCCTCATTGCTTACAGGGCCGGTTCTAGACATTGTGCTCAGGGCGAAAGTTCCCAGTTGCGCCCGCCCCCCCCAAAAAAAAACGAAAGAAAGAATTTTTTTAGATAAGATAACATTATGCCACACGCAGCAATGGCCTTTATAACACATTATACCACACGCAGTAATAACACATTATGCCACACGCAGCAATGCCCTTTATAACACATTATGCCACATGTAGTAATGCCCTGTATAATACATTGTGCCACACACAGTAATTACCTTTATAATACATTATCCCCAATTCAGATTACACCACACAGTAGTCCCTTATGTTATGACACACAGTGGTGCCCTTTTTACATAATGCCAAAATTAGTGTCCCTTATACACAAGGCCCACAGTAGTAGTGCCCCTAATACAATGCCCACAGTAGTAGTGCCCCTTATACAATGCCCACAGCAGTGGTGCCCCTTACACAATGGCCCTCATTCAGACCCACTCGCAAGCGGGCGCACGTACGTTAGGCGTACGTACAAAAATATTTAAATTCAATGGCTCGCTCGTATTTTCGTTCGCATCTAAAATTCCTCCCAAAACTCTGACGACCCCTCCTCTAACTAACGAGCGTACAAAATAGCGAGCGTACATCCCCGAAATGGCTTGAAAGGAACGCACGCACAAGTATAAACAGGAAGTGGCCTTGTCAGATGTCGATTACCTGCTCCTTTATTCTGCCTACCTCCATCAATCGTATCATGCCAATCAATGTATCAATTAGCTTAATTGTTTGTTTTTTTCAACACAATGCAAGAAACTTTACTCTTGTCCGTGTTTGTGTTTACCCGCAGAATACGTACGGATGAAACATTCGCTTTTATTGTTCAAAAAACATGTGAACCACAATTAAACAATTGTACTATTGCTGTGGATCCCCGCATATTTCCCTGGGTTCATTTCTTTATTTAAATTTGCTTACGCATGTCACTGCATCAAGCCTATCCTAACTCTCCAGAGATTTCTGGCCCTGTCGAACACATGACTCATACACTAACCAATAAAATTGCTCCTGTTAATTTCCAAAATACATTAGCCAATCAGAAAATTTTTACACACTTTATCAAAAATGATTTTTAAGAAAAACACCATTGCCATCATGAGAGCCTCCGCATTCACCAGGCGCGAGCTGCTGGTGCTTACGGAGGTCATGGATCGCCGGATCACCAGCCAGCCTCAACCCATGACCAACCGGCAGAAGCGCTCCGCGTATGCGGAGGTACGGTCCCGCCTGCGGTCCTTCGGCTCACGCCGCAACATCGGGCAGCTGGAGCGCAGGTGGTCCGACATGCAACGGCGAACGCCCCGCTTGCTGGCATGCTTTCGCATGCAGATCCTGGCAAGTAAGTGTTATGTATTGTGGTTTTAATGTTTGTGTTTGTGGGGCAAACTGCGTGTGCATGTTTTCCTGTCTGTTCTATTTATTATTTGTACTCATATCTGCGTGTGCATGTTTTCCTGTCTGTTCTATTTATTATTTGTACTCATATCTGCGTGTGCATGTTTTCCTGTCTGTTCTATTTATTATTTGTACTCATATCTGCGTCTGCATGTTTTCCTGTCTGTTCTATTTATTATTTGTACTCATATCTGCGTCTGCATGTTTTCCTGTCTGTTCTATTTATTATTTGTACTCATATCTGCGTCTGCATGTTTTCCTGTCTGTTCTATTTATTATTTGTACTCATATCTGCGTCTGCATGTTTTCCTGTCTGTTCTATTTATTATTTGTACTCATATCTGCGTCTGCATGTTTCCCCTCTATTTCTGATTTATTAATTCTACTGCTATTTGGTTTTTTTTTTTTTTTTTTTTTTTTAGTTTGGTTGCCCGGATTTGTCCATAAACTAAACGCAATTTCTTTGACATATTTTAGGGGGACAGCCAAGACTCCGCCGTCACCGTCCGTCCAGACGGCGTTCCCGCCCACTATCCCCAACCCCCAGCCAACACTCCACCCCAAATCTTTCCCCTATTCCCCACTCCTCCCCATCCTTCCCAGACCCTCTCCCGGAAATGTCGGGCCTCCTTCCCCTCCGTCCCACTTCCCCCTCTCCTCCACCCACCCCTCTTCCAATTACCCCCTCCCCGGAGTCCATCATAACTCCGCCCCATTCTTTGGGTAATGACGGATCCTCCGAGGAGGATCATGGAGGTTTGCCCGGAGCTCCCGTTTTGTCTCCCGGTATGTTTTTTTTTATTTTTTTTTAAAGCACAAACTGTTTGTATGTAATCATGTGTCGTGCCTTTCTTCGTGTTTTTGTGGCTTGACTTTTGTTGATTGTGAAGGTTTGCCTTTACCTCTTCCTGGTGATTTAAACATACACATATCATACCTGTGGGAATTTGTACCTAGGCCTTGTATTTTTGCCAGCCCACCCTTTTTATTTTTGTTTTTGGGTTTAGGAGTGATTTGGTTGTTTTTTGTTTTTTTTCTGTGGATTCCCTATTGTTGTATTAACCCACACACTTTTCTCACCCACAGAGGAACAGAGGCGTCGGCAAGAGGTGACGGATGTTGTGGGGCAGATGCGCCAACATGTCATCGGCATTCTGGTGGCCCTCGACCGGCTGTCTGGCCTCCTTCGGCATTAGTTTTTTTATTTTTGTTCTATTTTCCAATTAAATTTATTAAGACAAATATACGTTGTGGCTCATTTTTAAAAACCAAAACCAAGATAGTTTAGCCTGACATAAGTAGACTGTTCCTGCAAGGATTTCCCTTTTTTAAAAGTTAGATTGTGTTTTGTCTTTGTATGTCAAACAGACACAAGAAACACATAACAGTAACAATGTCATTTCCCTTTTTGGGTGTAGTGTCAATTACATATTTCTACATTTTCCAGGTTCCTACTTGGTGCGCAAGCTGCTTAGGCCAATCTTACAAATCCCAAGGTTGGGCCAGGCTTCCTTTTGGTGTGGATTGGGAAGCTGAAAACATATTTCAGTTTAGCTCAACTGGCGTCAGTACTGGTTTACCCCTTAGTCAAATGTAACTTGTGTTAACCTGGTTACACTTGCTGTTAACGTTCCAAAAAAGGAAGACCATTTCACTCTTCAAACATTTATTCACAACATAACAGAGAAAACAAAGTGGTCACTCCCAAAAAAAATACACAGTGATAAATTCAAATACAACACATACCAAGAAATAATTAAATAAAAACACAAAATCAAGAACTGGTTGACGAAGGACCATGCCAACATGATTCCACAAACATGGCGTTGCGATATGGGTTCCAGAATATATGCCCAAAAGGACCAGATCCAGGTTTGGTAAGGGTAGCAGGAAGTAGTGAGCGTTGGAGTGCCAAAGATTATGTGAACAAACAGAAGATGGTGAGAAAAATAAAAATAAATTAGATGTTCGCCAAAAAACACAAACACATTAGGTATAAACACTGGAGTTTTGTTCAAACTTACCTAAAAAATCTGGCCACCACATCATCGCGTATGGCCCCCCCACATACTGACCTTCGACCAACCTCGGGGGGGCCATCCTCAGGTAAGGCATCCTCTGGCTGCATTGGGACACCACTCCTTATGGCAATGTTGTGAAATATCCCACACAGGACCACAATTTTCGACACCATATCCGGCACATACATGAGCTCGCCACCAGAGCGGTGGAGGCATCTGAATCGGCCTTTTAAAAGGCCGATACAGCGCTCCACCACTTGCCTGGTGGCTGTAAGTGCGGAATTATACGCACTTTGTGGCCCTGGTGTGGGAGCCAAATAAGGAGTGAGCAGCCAGGACATGCAAGGGTATCCACTGTCTCCTGTGAACAAAAATAGACCACATCAGGAACACTGTGTATCAAGCTTAACATTGTTATGTACTAAAGGTCTCCACTTACCCAGAAGCCACGCATCACCAGCTTGTAGGTTGGTTAATTTCTGCCATATCCCTGATTGCCGGATGACGAAGGAGTCATGAGCACTTCCGGGTAATTTAGCATTCAGGGACAGGATCTGGAGGGAGGCATCACATACCACCATTACATTCAGGGAGTGATAGTGTTTCCTGTTTCTAAATATTGCCTCCAGCCGTGCTGGAGGCTGAAGTGGTATGTGAGTACCATCCACAACCCCTATGATGTGTGGGAAGCCAGCTATTTGGTAAAAATTGGCCTTGGCCACACTAAGGGCACCCATATCCAAAGGCATTTTAATAAAATTATGGAGGTGCTTGAAAAGTGCCTCCATCACTGCCCTCAGGATCCTGGAAAAGGAGGATTGGGAGATGCCCGCCACTATTCCCACCGTTGTTTGAAACGATCCTGAGGCACAGAAATGTAACACCGCCATAAATTGCGTCAGTGGTGGTATTGCTGTTGGACTGTCAATTTGCCGCTCAAGATCACTTTCTATTAATGAGAGAGTGTCTATGATGATTTTGGGAGGTAGACGGTAGCGTCTTAAAACCTCATCATCGGGCATTCCAAAAAGGGTGACACGTGTTCGAAATATCTGGGGCCTTGCATGCCTACGATGCCTACGCCTGGGACGAGTTTGAGGTTGGTCGTCTTCCGGGAGCAGGGCCAGAACAATTCGCCCCAGATCTACCTGAAATTCAAAGTTTACAATGTAAGGCTTTTGACCCACCCCAAAAGTAACAAAAAACAACTTAGCTTTCTGATACCATCCATAGCTGCTTACATGCCGGGGTATTGTCATGATACGTATAAACTGTAAAAAAGCCAACAATGAGACTTCAAAAATTTAGAGGGTGATTTTTTTTTATTCAAATTGTTGCAAGCCAACACAGAAAATAGCGGAAACACACATTTGGCCATCGATGAAAACGACATTGCACACCGTACGTCAAATAGGGTTCAAATGGACCCAAAAAATGGAAAAGGGAAAAGCAAAACTGGATTACATGATGAATAAGCCGCCAAAAATGCGTTAATTATTTCGCAAATGCAAGTCACTACACCAACAGTCAAAAATGCGGTAATTAATTCGCA
This sequence comes from Taudactylus pleione, assembly GCA_031769625.1. Lineage (NCBI taxonomy): Eukaryota > Metazoa > Chordata > Amphibia > Anura > Myobatrachidae > Taudactylus > Taudactylus pleione. Next base: position 4,172,814 of record JAUIMM010000261.1, read on the forward strand.
AATGCAAGTCACTACACCAACAGTCAAAAATGCGGTAATTAATTCGCAAATGCAAGTCACTACACCAACAGTCAAAAATGCGGTAATTAATTCGCAAATGCAAGTCACTACACCAACAGTCAAAAATGCGGTAATTAATTCGCAAATGCAAGTCACTACACCAACAGTCAAAAATGCGTAAATTATTTCGCAAATGCAAGTCACTACACCAACAGTCAAAAATGCGGTAATTAATTCGCAAATGCAAGTCACTACACCAACAGTCAAAAATGCGGTAATTAATTCGCAAATGCAAGTCACTACACCAACAGTCAAAAATGCGTAAATTATTTCGCAAATGCAAGTCACTACACCAACAGTCAAAAATGCGGTAATTAATTCGCAAATGCAAGTCACTACACCAACAGTCAAAAATGCGTAAATTATTTCGCAAATGCAAGTCACTACACCAACAGTCAAAAATGCGGTAATTATTTCGCAAATGCAAGACAAAAAATGGACTTACCCAACTCGAATATATAAGATTTCCCAAAAAAACTTCTTTGGGTCCGAAAACCAAAAAAAACTAAAAAAGATGAAATGAGTGTTAAAAAAATTAACTAACCACAAAACAGAAGAAGACACCAATTGGCCACAAATTTGACTGCACAAAACTTACCAAATCAGGAAAGGATGTGGAAAAAAGGAAAAAAATGCGAACGGAAAAACAAAAGAACTGTAGCAAAAACAAACAAAAAACCAACTCTGCCAAATCCTCCAACCGCAAACAACCAAATCCAAACAACTTAACCGACAACACTCCAACAACCCCACCTCGACTCCACACACACCAAGCCATAAATAGTGTTTATTTTCCCGCACAAATTAAGGATGAATCATAGGGACGCACAATCAATGATGCGGCCGCAAACAAAGGACGCATGTATAAATACGTCACGAAATCACATTGAATTTCTGGTTGTTTTCATTCTGGAAGCAGAAACATGGCTTCAGACCAGGGAAACAATGGGCAAAAATCCGGCGGTAAGGCCTTCATGCATTTTGTCTCCATGATTATTTTCAAACAAATATATTGGTCAAGTTGTGAAGTGGCTAAATCTGAATATTTACCCAAATAGGTGAGGAGGATGACATGGAAGAGACTGCTGGCCCCAGTCAACCCGCCAAAGCTGCCAAAAAAAAAAGGCAGCCACATTTCACAAGCAAGGAGATGGAGGTTTTGATCCAGAAGTGCGTTGACATCCTGCCCCAGGCAGCCAGGAATATGAGCCAAAGCCAGAAGTGGAGAATGTGGGAGGAGGTCGCCGTTGCTGTCAATAGGGTGGGTGATTATGTCCGTCTAGCCCGGGATGTCAAACGGCGGTAAGTAAACACTTTCCCATCCTATAAACAAACCCCATTGTAAAAAAAAGGATAATGGTTCCAAATTCATTCCACAGATGGGCAGACTTCAAATATCATCTCAAACAAAAACTTGCCGACAGGGCTAGGCATGCAAGGGGGACAGGTGGGGGTCCCACCCCTGTGTCATTGGAGTTGACAGACTTAGAAGAGATGGCACAGGGGTGTGTGCAGGCTGTGGAGGTGTTTGGCGTGTCCAACATGGATACGGACATGCCAGACTTTGCGGCTCCTCATGTTGGCCAAGGTAAGTCTTGTGATGTCACCAACTCTGAAATGCTATTGTGCCAATATGTAGATTCTAATGTGAGTCTTTTCTACAATTTCCTAACAGAGACAGAGGCGGATGAGTCTGCTCCAGAGAGGAGCCTTGGCCGCAGAATTTCTGCTGGCTCTGCAGGGGAGGAACCAGTACATCCGGCTGAGGACCCTGCAGAAGCCAGTCCAGGGCGTGCCCCCTCGCAGGCAGTGGGCCTCCTCACAGAACTCAATTTTAAATCGGATTGCCATACGGAGATTCTGCAGAGGATGGACGCCAGTCTGATACGGGTGGCTGAGGCCCTGGAGCAAAATGCTGCGGCCAACGTGACCATTGCTCAGGCCCTGGCGGAAAATACCAGGGCCAACATCCGCATCGCCGATGCCCTGGAGCAGCTCGTTCGCCAGCACATGGTGGAGCCGACCTCCCTTCCTGCCGGAACATCCGGATCCTCCACCTCTGGCACAACATCAGGCAATCCTCCAAATGTGCCTAGCCCTGTGCCTAGTCCAGAGGCCACAACATCTGCCTCTGGACAGGCCAGCCCGATGGCATCCCGGACCCGGTCTGGCGCCCACCCTCACCCAGCCAAACGGGCGAGAAAACGGTGACAGCAATGGCGACTTTTCCCACACTCCTTCTGTGCTTGGCTCATATTCCTTTCTGGTCAAAACTTCCCTCTCCTTTCTTGTGAAATGTTTTTAAATTTTGTATTTACGCTTATGTTAGCAGTTATGGTTATTTTTTTTTTGGATCAAATATCTTGGCCACAAAAAAAGGCAACCAAATATTAGGCCAATTTGTTTGTGTTTAAACAATAAATTAAAAACAAAAAACTGACATTGTATTGTGACATTATTGTACAAATGGGTTACATTTAATCCTGGCCCTAAAGGCAAAAACTGACCCTCTTAAAAAAAAAAAAAGGCCTCTTTAAGGAACGTTTCAAAAATCACATAGCGATGCAAATTCCACAGTAAACCAAAAAAAAGGGGAGCTAATTAAAAGATGATGACATTATTGTTACAATAGGCCATAACCAACAAATTGTGGCCAAAATAAAACCCCAAAAATGTACGCTAATTGATTGTGTAATTATGACATTAGCAGGTATGATTTCCACCTGCGTACGCTTTTGTGCTATCCCAATAAACTGCTTTCCAAACACATACCAAGCTGGATTTCAATCCAACACTAATTACTTTACTGACCAGCCGCGATTAATCGCTGCACCATCGTGGAGTCCCGGGACGGAGGAGAAGGCCATCGCCAATGTGGTCGAGTAATCCTGACCCTAAGCTGTGCGAGCATTTTGAAGGGAAAGCGGATGTTTCAGTGACGTATGAGACGGTCCGAACACATTTGACGTTCGCATCTGCTAATGTATGTACGCCCCAAAAACGCCTCGCCACGCCTGCGTTTTTTCATCTCCACCCCCGTCAACACCCAAAAACGCCCTGTTCTGTCAATCACATTTGACATGTCACTTCCTGTACGCTATTTTAGGAACGAGAGAAAAAAAGCTCGCAATCTTCCGTACGCACATGCGCAGTGTAACACCGACGCATGCGCGGTTAGTCAACATCGGAACGCAACGAGCGTACTGTTGTTAACGTGCGGCTCTGAATGAGGGCCAATGGCCCCAGTAGTGGTGCCCCCCATGCTGTACCCGCATTAGTAGTACCCCCAGTGGTAATGCTCCCAATAGTAATGCCCCCTATAGTAGTTCCAACAGTAGTAAAGCTCCCCAGTAGTAATTCCCCAATTAGTAATGCCCCCTATAGTAGTGCCCCCATTAGTAATGCTCCCCAGTAGTAATGCCCCCATTAGTAGCGCTCACAGTAGTAATGTCCCTTATAGTAGTTCCCCCAGTAGTAATGCTCCCCAGTAGTAATGCTCCCATTAGTAGTGCCCACAGTAGTAATGCCCACAGTAGTAATGTCCCTCATAGTAGCTCCCCCAGTAGTAATGCCCCCCATTAGTAATACTCCCCATTAGTAATGCTCCCCAGTAGTAATCCCCATATTAGTAATGCCCCCTATAGTAGTGCCCCCATTAGTAGAGCCCCCATTAGTAATGCCCCCCAGTAGTAATCCCCCCTACTGTAGTGCCCCCATTAGTAATGCTCCCCAGTAGTACTGCCCCCATTAGTAATGCCCCCTATAGTAGTGCCCCCATTAGTAGAGCCCCCATTAGTAATGCTCCCCAGTAGTAATCCCCCCTATTGTAGTGCCCCCATTAGTAATGCTCCCCAGTAGTACTGCCCCCATTAGTAATGCCCCCTGTAGTTGTGCCCACTAGTAGTAATGCCCCCTATAGTCGTCCCCCAGTAGTAATGCCCCCCAGTAGTAATGCCCCTAAAATCGTGCCCCCAGTGCTGGTGCTTCCGACTGAAAAAAAGAAACACAATACTTACCTTTAGCCCCGCTCCTGCTTACGCTGCCGCTGCCGTCCGGTCCAACCGTGGCTCCTCGGATCTATGGGAGGTAAATCATGGCATCATGACGTCCCTCCCATAGTACTCTCTCTGCCGGAAGCCGGAGCTCAGGAGTGAGCTCTGGCTTTCGGCTGCAACTGCAGGGAGGGAGCCAGGTGCCTGCTGATAACAAATATCAGCGGGCGCCCGTCAAATGCAGCCTCTCTGCGGCGGCTAACGGGGGGGAAGGGGGTGGCGTATTTTTATTTTATTTTTTTCTTCCTTCTAGGTTTTCTTTCAGGGGGTGGGACTCAGTGGCTCCCTCTAGGTATCGGTGCTCCGGGCGACGGCCCTGTTAGCCCGCGCCTAGAACCGTCACTGATTGCTTATATGTATGCACCACTTGTTATATTATTGAGCACTTAATAAAAAAAATTATTTATTAAAGTACACACACACACACACATATATATATATATATATATATATACAGTCAGGTCCATAAATAATGGGACATTGACAGAATTTTCAGATTTTGGCCTCTATTCACCACCACAATGGTTTTGAAATGAAACAAACAAGATGCTTTAACTGCAGACTTTCAGATTTAATTTGAGGGTAATTACATCCAAATCGGGTGAACAGTGTAGGAATTACAACAATTTCAATATGTGCCTCACACTTTTTAAGGGGCCAAAAGTAATGGGACTATCAACTCAAAAGCTATTTCATGGACAGGTGTGGGCTATTCCCTCATTATTTCATTATCAATTAAGCAGGTAAAAGGTCTGGAGTTGATTCTAGGTGTGACATTTGCATTTGGAATCAGTTGCTGTCGACTCTCAATATGAGAACCAAAGAGCTGTCACTATCAGTGAAGCAAGCCATCATTAGGCTGAAAAATCAAAACAAACCCATCAGAGAGATAGCAAAAACATTAGGTGTGGCCAAATCAACTGTTTAGAACATTCTTAAAAAGAAAGAACGCACCGGAGAGCTCAGCAACACCAAAAGACCCGGAAGACCATGGAAAACAACTGTGGTGGATGACAAAAGAATTATTTCTCTGGTGAAGAAAAACCCCTTCACGACAGTTGGCCAAATCAAGAACACTCTCCAGGAGGTAGATGTATATGTGTCAAAGTCAACAATGAAGAGAAGACTTCACAAGAGTGAATATAGAGGGTTCACCACAAGATGCAAACCATTGGTGAGCCACAAAAACAGGAAGACCAAATTAGAGTTTGCCAAACAACATCTGAAAAAGCAATTACAGTTCTGGAACAACATCCTATGGACAGATGAGACAAAGATCAACTTGTACCAGAGTGATGGGAAGAGAAGAGAAGGAAAGGAACTGCTCATGATTCAAAACATACCACCTCATCAGTGAAGCATGGTGGTGGTAGTGTCATGGCGTGGGCATGTATGGCTGCCAATGGAACTGGTTCCCTTGTATTTATTGATGATGTGACTGCTGACAAAAGCAGCAGAATGAATTCTGAAGTGTTTTGGGCAATATTATATGCTCATATTCAGTCAAATGCTTCAGAACTCATTGGACGGCGCTTCACAGTGCAGATGGACAATGACCCGAAGCATACTGCAAAAGCAACCAAAGAATTTTTTAAGGCTAAAATGTGAAATGTTATGCAATGGCCAAGTCAATCCCCTGACCTGAATCCGATTGAGCATGCATTTCACTTGATGAAGACAAAACTGAAGGGAAAATGCCCCAAGAACAAGCAGGAACTGAAGACATTTGCAGTAGAGGCCTTGCAGAGCATCACCAGGGATGAAACCCAGCGTCTGGTGATGTCTATGCGTTCCAGACTTCAGGCTGTAATTGCCTGCAAAGGATTTGCAACAAAGTATTAAAAAGTAAATGTTAGATTTAGGATTGTTTAGTTTGTCCCATTACTTTTGGCCCCTTAAAAAGTGGGAGGCACATATAGAAACCATTGTAATTCCTACACTGTTCATCTGATTTGGATGTAATTACCCTCAAATTAAATCTGAAAGTCTGCAGTTAAATCACATCTTGTTTGTTTCATTTCAAAACCATTGTGGTGGTGAATAGAGGCCAAAATCTGAAAATTCTGTCAATGTCCCAATATTTATGGACCTGACTGTATATATATATATACACAAACACACACATTATAAATACATACAATGATTGCACTAACACGAAAATTACAGTACACTATGGGGTCTATTCATCGTCACTTAATTTCTACGAAAGTATATAAAAATTAGGATTTTCATCTATTTAAAAAAAAAAATAAGTGTCAGGTTTCTTCATAATTTTTGTAATGCAGAAGATATCACTGATATCGCCGTGCCCTGTCCTATTTCTAAAGGGCAAAAAGCACCCTGGCCTTCGGTGCAGTGCCCCGCTGAAACAGCCTGTGGGTGCCATTCCCACCCGTGGGTCGCAGTGTCCTATGGGTGGGGAAAACTGCGGTGTAGCGGTCATTGCCGGTGAATGGATGCCGAGCGCATGCGCCCAGCACCCAATCACTTTCATAGCAGCACTTGGGGGCAGCCCGGCATGACCCCAAGGCATCTTAAAGACATGACCCCTTTTCCTTGGCCACGCATGCAGATGTACCCTTTCTCTAGGTCTGGCGCCCTGCCCAGCACCAGACCTAGAGTGAACACTACCTAATACACATTATGCCATATCATGGTACCACCTATACACATTATGCAACATGGCAATGCCCCAAATACACATTATGCCACATCATGGTGTCCCAGAAACACATTATTCAACAACACAGTGTCCCACATACACATTATGCCACAAGGCAGTGTCCATGATACACATTAAACCAAACTGCAATGCCCTTAATACACATTATGCCATATCATGGTGTCCCAGATACACGTTATGCCACATTGAAAAGAAGTCACTTTATCAGGGGATTTGCTGTATCAGTCCAAGTTAGAAACCCCACCCACACACACAGCTGTTGTGGAACTGCATATCACAACAGTTCTGCAGGGCATCAGTCGGAATGCCAGCATGTGGCACACATTAGCCACTGCCAGCAAAATGCTTGTGTGTGGGGAGAGTGGGTGGTGGAGGATACAAGTTTAAAAGTTTGTGCACCTGAGGGTACTACACTCCTCACACTTTTTTTTTTTTTAATCCAATAAATTTTTATTGATTTTTAAATGCATAGTAAATTTACATTGTAAAAACATTAAAAACAATAAAAACTACTAAATACATAAAACAAAAAAGATAAATGTGTGTGGTCTCACTTCACAACATTTAAATAACATATGAATTATATTCCTTCCTTCACATGACTTGCAAACAGCAAATATATTATTTGACATATACATATACGGCAATGCCTTTTCACACAACAATATTCGCGTATTATGGTAACGTAACTCCCTGGAATTAAGCATTGAACAGGTTAGGCACAGTCATCCTTGAACAACTATGTGGAGAATCGAGCCATCTTTCCCAGGTAGCATAGTATTTCTGCACTGTATTTCTGGCAGTATAAACATACTTTTCATGTGCAGCAACCGCCCCAACCAAGGATAGCCATGTTCCCAGGTGTGGCCCAGAAGTCACCATCCACTCCCTTGCTATACATACCTTGGCAAGCGTACAGAGGTTATTAGTGTATCGTATGGCATGTTTATCGATTGTGTCTGCATCAATCACAGCCAAAATGCACGTCGTAGGGGTAAGGATATCTTGAGGTATACCCGTAGAAATAATAACACGGAGTACCCCCTGCCAAAAGGAATTCACCAGAGGACATGACCATATTAAATGCCAAAAGTTCCCCTCAGATGAGCTACATTTAGGATATTTTGAGTCTGTCCTACCCCCTATTCTTAGTAAACGGATGGGTGTCATATATACTCTGTGTATTATAAAGTATTGTATCTGCTGGTATCTAACAGATGTGGTAGCAAAACGAGGGCTAGCAAGAGCTGCTCTCCAATCATCCTCCTCCATTACTCCAACATCATTTTCCCTTTGTAGTTTTAAAGATAATAACTCAGACTTATGATGCTTGTTCAACAAGTTAGAGTAAATCCCAGATATTAAGCGGCCAGAACCACCAGATTGCAATGAAGTTTTAATGGGAGACTCCTGTAGAGATAGAGGAACTTCAGAGAACTGGGCATTGATGGCATGTCTAAGCTGGAGGTATCTAAAGAAGAAATGGTTGGGGACGTCAAACTCTAGACGCAACTGGTAAAAGGACTTTAGTGTTTCTGCCTGTAATATCTGCCCAGTAGACACTATACCCCACTGGCCCCAGGCCTCACCGACCTGAAGAGCAGAGAGCTCCCTGAGACAATTAGCATGAGCAAGAGGAGTATCTGGATCTATGCCCTCGGCTTGTAATAGATGTGAAACCAGTCTCCAGATAGTGATGGCCTGCCTAATTAAGGGCATATTAACTATATGTATATTATCACTCAGCAATAGTCGCAATGGAGCTAGGCCTGTCTTATAGTGAGCCAGGATAAGGGAAGGCAAGGAATTATCAGTTTTGTTATTAATCCATTCCCATACATGTGTCAATTGTGCAGCAAAATAATAACATTTAAAAAAGGGTAATGCCAAGCCACCAGAATCACGAGGCCCAGTTAAAGTTTGTAATTTTATACTGACTCTTTTGTTGGCCCACAGTAGAGAGGATAAAAGGCCATCAATCTGTTTAAAAAAATTCTGAGGGATGTACACCGGAGAATGACAAAGAATGTATAGGATTTTAGGTTGGAGAACCATTTTAACAAGGTTCACTCTTCCTGTTACAGTTAGTGGCAGTTTACTCCAAATTGGGACACGAGACTTAAGATAGGCAATTTGCGGCAGCAGATTTATAACAGGAACGTCAGGGCAGGTCCCCCTGAAGGGAAGGATACATGATTTATCCCAATTACTTAATTAATAAGCCAGACTATTTTCCAAATAAGTCAATAACCTCTAAGGGCTTAGGCATAGAGGTATCAAAATGCATGACAAAAAGTAGTATGTCATCCGCATACAACGCAATTTTATCTTCCCTTGATCCTAGATTAAACCCATGTATGTCAGCGTGATTTCTAATCATGCTGGCCAAGGGCTCAATGGCCATAGCGAACAGGATGGGTGACAGGGGACATCCCTGCCTTGTTTCCCTATACAGAGAAAAGGATGTGGAAATAAATCCGACACCCTCGCCACAGGGTCCGTATATAAAAGCTTTATCCACTTAATAAAACCCGGGCCAATACCAGAATGTTCCATAGTCTCCCAGAGAAATACCCATTCAATCCAATCGAACGCCTTGGCGGCATCCAGTGACACGATAGTAGAGGTTTGTGGGTCCCCACGTTTTAAGTGTGTAAATAACTGCCGTAAATTTATTGCCGTGGACTTACCGGGCATAAAGGGTGATCAGGGTGAATCAATTGGGTTATGACCCGGTTAATCCTGAAGGCTAATATTTTTGTAAGGTTTTTACATCTGTAGTGAGGAGAGAAATGGGTCTGTATGATTCAGTCCTGGTAAGATCTTTACCTGATTTAGGTAAGACAACTATCAGTGCCTCAGAATATAGAATTTGGTAACATATTGTTTACATAAGTTTGATTAAATAGCTCCAATAGTTGAGGTATAAATGTTTTGTTATGTTTTTTGTATAACTCCAAGGGGACCCCATCTAAGCCAGGGGCTTTACCATTTGGGAATGATTTTAGGGCCACCTCTACTTCCTCTAATGTCAATGGGGAGTCAAGAGAGTCCCTTGCCTCCGGGGAGAGTGTCGGGAGTGATACAGCAGACAGAAATTCACGTACCTCCTGTTGGGAATGGACCAACCTAGATTTGTAAAGGTCAGAGTAGTATTTAACAAATTCCTCCACAATATCTGGGGTGCGCACATATTCAGCATTATCTGACCCAACTAATTTTATCACTGTATTGGGTGACTTTTGTTCAATTCGGGCCAAGTTAGCTAGATAAGAACCGGGTCTATCACCTGATGCATATTGCAAGTGTGAATTAAAAAGTAACTTATATTGGGCCTTGTCCATCAAACAATCCTTCCACAATTTTTGGGCATCCCACCATGCTTTTTTATTTAATTCTGAACCGTCAGCAATATAGGCTAACTCCAAGGATTTACATGAAGCCTCCAAATCCATTTCATTTTTATAGGAAAACGTCAAACCAGCAACTCTTCGAATAAGAGAGCCTCTGAGAAATGACTTAGAGGCGTCCCATAAAACTGAAACAGATGCAGTACCACTGTTTAATTAAAAAAATTATTTCCACTCCGCCTCCAACTCCGCTCCAGTGCCCATACGTGACAGCCAAAACTTATTCAATTTCTAAAATTGTTGGCCCCTCTGACCCTCTAAGTCTAGACTGATTGTTATTGGGGAGTGGTCAGAAATTCCCCTGGTCATATGTTATCTTGTGGATTCTAGGCAACAAATCTGGTGTAGCTAAAGCCAGATCAATCCTGGAAAATGTTGAATGTGTGTAAGAGAAGCAGGAATATTGTCTTGCAGAGGGATTCCTCACCCTCCAGGCATCAACTAGGCCCATTCCTCCAACCATATTCGAGAAACCTGTTCCCCTCCCTTGTGTAGCTGGATCCATGGGTGCCGAGAGGGGGGGGAGCGGGTACAGTTTACTCGGGCCCGGGCTTGCTAGAGGGGCCCGGGTCTGGCGTCACCCCCCCTCCCTCACAGCAGCTCAGCACACAGCTTGTGCTGGGCTGCTGTGTGAGACTGCTCGCGGCTACTGCAGCAGCCGGAGCAGTCTCCTATGGCTGTGGGGGGGAGCGATCACACTGATCACGCCCCCCCTGCTTAGCACCGGGCTGGGGGGCTTAAAGTAATTATTATTTCTTTTTTTTTTCAAGGGGGCGTGGCCACGCCTCCCGCGATTAGGCATCCCCCCCATTACCCGGGCCCGGCCAGGCTGTCAATGGCCCTGGATGGAGCAGACATTCTATGTCTAACTAACAGAGGGTCTAATATGTTATTAAAGTCCCCCACGCATAGAGCAGGTGTTCCCGGGTTAAGGCCAAGAATTCGGTGACCTTTTTGAGAACATCATGGGAGTACGGCGGTGGGATATATACCGCCAACAATAATAAGGATATAGAATTCATTTGACATTTTAAGAACACATATCTACCCCATGCATCACACTGCACCTTTTGCAAAAGGAATTGGACAGATTTCCACACTAGAATAGACACACCTCGTGACGCTGAAGTATGTGAGGAGTGATATGTCCATCCTATCAATTTCCCACCCGTCAAATGAGTCTCCGTTAGACAAATTATATCTGAAGCATATTTTTTTACCTGTCTGAACACCAGCGATCTCTTAACCTTACCGTTCAAGCCCCTCACATTCCAAGTGAGAATATTAATATTGTGTGAAGATGTCACTCAGATAGTTATAAAAATATTTAAACATCCATAAAATCATATGAAGAATAAGTATGTGACACCATACAAAATAGAGAAAAACCACTGCAATTGAAAAGAAAAAAAAGAAAATAAGCAAACTATCCCATACAACTAGCATGGACCCATCCCTTATAACATCCCCCACCCTGTATACCACACCCAACCTAGGCATACCACCCCTATCCCACACTATTAATCTAAACTAAACAATTCAATAAAATATATTACCTTACTTGCATAAGATAAATGGAGCAAAATATATAATGACTAAAGAACAAAACACCTGGAGGCCTTCGAACACTGAGTTTTCCCCCGGGAACAAAAACATATTTTTAGAAAATGCAATATATATTATCCGGTAACTAACCAGCAGAGAGGACATATACGGATCTACCCATATAATACAAAATGCTACTACACATAAATACTATGCATAATTGTGAATATATCTATAAATATATAATGTTAGCATCAACAGACCCTTATTGATATACGATAATTTGTCTACATAATAACAGTACCGTTAAAGCATGAACCATATACACTATAACAGAAATGCATTATGCGGCAGACTTGTAACCACATATAATTGGTGTAACACATAATAAAATAGCAGGATATCAATCATTAGCCAGCGCTTCCCTGGCAGGTCTGCGGCGGTCCAGCCACAATGCCGCTTCCCTCGGAGTCGTGAAGAATTTGGTCTCACCATCAGCAATGACACGAAGTTTGGATGGGTATAACATGGCGTATGAAATATTAAGATCACATAGACGCCTTTTAATCGGGAGAAATTGGGCCCTATCTTTTTGTATTTCCATAGCGAAATCCAGGAAAACAGAAACACGAGTCCCGTTCCATTGTAATGGACCGCTAGTGCGGGCCAGTCTAAGAACAGAGTCCCGGTCACGGAAATGTAAGAACTTTGCTATTAAAGTACGTGGTGGTGCCCCAGGTGGCAGGGGTCTAAATGGCACCCGATGAGCTCTCTCAATTGTGAAATATGATGAGAAAGAGGTAGAACCAAACATGTCAGACAGCCATTTTTCCAGGAATTTTTCAGGATTGGTTCCCCCCTCCTTCTCTGGCAACCCCACGAAACGGACATTATTACGCCTTAGGCGTCCCTCCATGTCGAATATTTTCCTCTGTATGGAAATAAGCTGGGAATCCATAGAATCAACACGGACGCTTAAAGGAGTTATCTTATCCTCCAAAGTGGAAGTGCAAGTCTCCACCTCACCAACTCTCTCCCACACACACTGTAAGTCATGGTGTATAATTGAGAGATCAGCCTGTACTTTCCCAATCTTTTCTGACAACCTAGTCTCGCAAGCTGTCACCACCTCAAGAACTCGTTGAAGCGCAGCGTCAGAGGACTCAGCTGAGGTCATCGACTCCACAGGGGGTGTAGGAGGGGAATTGCCTCCCTGTGCTGAAGAAGTGGATTGGGCAGGGGGTACTATGGAGAACTTTTCCAGTTTAGCTGCCGCAGCCGAAGTCTTCCCCATCATAACAATATGTATGGGAGGAGCTGACTGTATGTTGCTGAATGAGGCAGGGTACAGTAGTATATAGAATAGATATTGACAACACCACTACCTTCGTAACTGCATATTATATATGAGACACAGAAAGATCTATATTAATAATAGCTGCTGCCAGGAGGTGAGGTGCAGAGGAAGCTGGGTCCGCATATAAATCAGCAGGCAAGAATACAGGCACAGCCCTGCAATATAGAAAGCAGAGCTTAGCTCACTCAGAAGATCAGGAGGGGAAGTCTCACCGTCAGCCACACAGGAAGCGTGCAGGGTGTTTCACAGCTCTGCCGCTGGCCGCCAGGAATCACCTCCTCCCGTCTCATAGGAGCTGCTGCCAGGACGCTGCCCCATCAGAAAAGATGGCACCGGCGGCGCATGTGATCAGGCCCCGTCTCTTAAGGATAGTCTGCTGCTGGGTACGTCAGCCCCCGCAGCCGCGCCAGCTCCGCTCACCGCGGTCACCACTCACTCCGCCAGCCACGCACCAGATTTAGGTCCCGGATAATCGGGCAGGATATATGGGTCCAGAGAGTGCACCAGATCGTGTGCTACAGCATGCTCTCCGTGGCCACGCCCCCCCACTCCTCACACTTTTTAAGTTCATGAAAAATTTGAGACGTCCCCGTGTTCCTTGAAGCAACATTGACACTGAGGTGAACCAGCTGATGCCGCCTCTCTGCACCGGCGACAGTGAAACAGGCAGAGCGTCCGAGAACATTCACCACTGGGGAGCAAGTGAGGAGTACAAAGGGGAGGGACACAGCAGCCTTGCCTTGCCTGCTGGGCAAGCAAGGAGAATTCAATAAGATATACATTGGTTTATTGCTTCTAACCCTTAACAACCTTGTCTAGCTTACTTAACTTAAACTAAATAAATAACGAGACAGACAACAAGAGCTTGGCTAAAAGGTCACAGCTTTTATTTATAATTAATTAATTACCTAACCAGGGTGGCAAAGAGACGCTGCAGGCTCAGTTCTAGCTTTTACTTTGCTCAAATACTCAGGGAACGACTGACACATCCCCCCTCTAGAAGCACTAATGCTGCGAGGGTCCCACTTCCCTCCTGGGCCAATCCGAGATGCTTCCGTGCAAAAAGCGCCCGGGTCCCCCCTTAGCGGAGCAGGACAAATTCGCCAGGTTCATCAAGGGCAAGTGCCCCCACAACGTATCTTGCGCCACATAAAGCCACTGAGCTGCAGCGTACTCCCACCATGCTGCGCCTCCCCTAAATTGTGAAGAAAAAGTTAGTGTGACACAACAAAAACAGTAACGGGTGGGATGGTGGGTTTCAAAGATCCAGAAAAAAGTGGCTGTCTAATTCAAACAAGCCAATATATACTGATCATCTGACCACTCCCTCTAGCAATATCATTGGCTCACCCAACCGGCTGACCAGACAGCCCTATAATCTGCCCAGCAACAAGGCTGTCATCAACAGCCATACAGCAAAAAACATAGTAATCTTAGTTATTCTCACGCTTATCCAGCCTTCTCATACTATAAGATATACATTGGTTTATTGCTTCTAACTCTTAACAACCTTGTATAGCTTACTTAACTTAAACTAAATAAATAATGACACAGACAACAAGAGCTTGGCTAAAAGGTCACAGCTTTTATTTATAATTAATTAATTACCTAACCAGGGTGGCAAAGAGACACTGCAGGCTCAGTTCTAGCTTTTACTTTGCTCAAATACTCGGGGAACAACTGACACGTCCCCCCTCTAGACGCACTAATGCTGCGAGGGTCCCACTTATCCACTGGGCCAATCCGAGGCGCTTCCGTGCAAAAAGCGCCCGGGTCCCCCCGTGCAGAGCAGGACAAATTTGCCAGGTTCATCAAAGGCAAGTGCCCCCACAACTTATCTTGTGCCACATAAAGCCACTGAGCTGCTGCGTACTCCCACCAAAGCCAGATTCCAAAGGAAACTGGCCCGCCACCCAACACGACCTAGCCCAGAACAAGAAAAACTTTAAAAAGCAAACAGATCCAAATCATCAAAAGGCCGTCAATCAGGATGAAAAAATAGAGTTAAATACCCAACTAAAAGCTATGACTCACACCAAGCCACCCAGTGACACATCATGACAGGCTTCTGACACATTCACCTTCTTCCTTGCCCTGTCTAACAGACCATGCTTACACACCACTCTCCAAGTCAGACTAGTCACCATAACAGATCACGCAATCCTTCCATTCATCCTTTATCCCAACAAAAACTTCTCACCGCGAATGATCACTCCACACCTTTCCGCTGCACACTTCGTTGCTCACGACAGGCAACACCCCCTAGTCAGGCACCCCTATTTAGCCACCAAGGACATAATAAAATCAAGCACGAAACTCTACACCAAACCTCGCACATCATTCTCAAAAACCCAAATGTCAACTGCTACAAACCCAGTGAGCAACAAAATTCCGCACCATGAGTACCACCAAAACCCAACCATCCTGACACAACTTTAAGAACACATAGCAACTAACTAGCAGGGATGCATGAGGGGAAACAGTAATTAGAGTGAAGAGAAAAAACTAAAAAACCTACCCATGAACCAAATTGGGCCAGATCAAGGCTCCCGGGAGGAAAAATTAAAAGATCCCTTCACCACCCCCAATTGTTGAATGCTAGTCGTTCAATGATTGGTTGGTAAACAATGTTTCAGGTTGGCGCCGGGTGCGCAACTAGCTCTAGTCATGACTTATATATATCACAATAAGCAGCCCACTCTCACATCCTAAGCTTTGCATAAAATGCCCCTGCTATCACTGCGCCAATAGCTGACCCAATTTGAAGGAAATGAGTACTAGAGGCTGAAGCATAGAATCAACCCTTACCAAAACTTTGACCAAAAGAGCAGAGAACTGAAATGTGGTACGCAGGTTTAGGTAGGCCTGAACACCGCCCATACATTTTAACTGAAATGCAGTACGCAGGGTAAGATTGGCATGTAAACCACCCTTGCGCTCAACAAGCAGGACTGATGTCCCGAAACAAATATTTAAACAAAAACCCTGACGATGAAGATGTCTTATTGACAGCCACCCCCTCTATCAAACTAAATGCTCCAAAACTTGTAGCCAAGAAGTTCAAATGGAAAAAAGAGGCCTAACACCCATACAGAAGCTACCTGTCCCGTACCACAAGCAAAGTCCTCCAAACTGCACATTAAAGGGCCACAAGGAGACGCCGCTAGCAGGGAACCCCTTCACCCAACATGTAATAAATGATTGCGTTTGTTCTTAAATACCTTTTGCTTCAATAGAATGTGATCTCTGCTAGCGCTGCCGCCAGTAACTTTGGACCCACCCTGCTACGAATGGTTCCAAATAAAGAAGTAACATAAATACCAGCAAAATATTGAAAAACTAACCCTCCATAGAATGGCTGAGCACCATAAACTCACCAAAATTGCCAGGCAGAGGCTTACGTCCGGAGTATCCTTGGCACAAGAGACCGCAGTGCAATATTGCATGTTAGAAACTAAAATTCGATACCAAAGCAAACCAGAGAGCTTTGGTAGTTGACGGCATGAGCTAAACCCAATGCGCACTAGAAATAATTAATCCACCAACTCAGTCGCACTGCCAGACTTTATGGTACGAAAGAAGGGAAACGGCTCCAACAGCAACAAATTATTCATAAAACCTACATAGTACCAAAACTGGGTCCAATGACAAGTGCAGAAAATCCCTAGCCTACTATCGCGACAATCTCGATCTACAGACAAACAGGACACATAACCTACAATCATGTCATGCGAAACTGGAACACCCCAAAACACGGAAAAAGATGCATGCGCAGAAAAAAGGAGGCCCAAACAGACGTCACTCCTTCCTGCACCTATGAAGAGAAATCAGACTAGATGATGTGCTGACCCGACCTGTTCAGTGCCGGCGCGAACACACCAATGTAAATCAAATGGATTTCTCAAAAAAGGTGCCGGAAAAACACACCGCCCGAAGGCGAATATTTATCTGCTAATTTGCCTAAAAACCTACTGAAAATCCCATGCATTGCACAACCTCCGAGAGCAAGCCATACCAAAACTGCGAATTAAAAACTGGTCAAAATGGAGAACTGCTCTGAGGAAACGCGGGGATGGCATAATTAACGTAACTACACAATGCATAGGATACCACGATAGAATGATGAATGCTGCCTAACCGGAACTTACCCACAACATGCGTGGGGACCACCCCACCGTAGAGATACATAGATTCTGCAAGGGGGACGAGGAAAAGCACCGCCATCTACCCCAGGATAAAACCTCTGCCCCAAACCTAGGCCGGCAAATTTAAGTAATAAATCCCGACAGAATGCAAACTACGGGGTGTCCTGTCAAGAAGAGGCTACACTAACGTCCAACGAAAACGAATGAAAAAACCCTAGAACCACAAGAAAATTCTACCTACCAAGCTAGCTATAACCACAGAGAAAAGCAGCAACAAAATGGCGACTGAGCCTAAATAACTCCCTTGGAGCTGACCCCTAAGTTGGGAGCTAAACCCTCCTGTTAACGTTGGCAGTCCTCGGCCAGGAGCTCACCCACAGGTGAGGCATGAGGGCAAATGCCAGCTCGGGGGCACAGGGGATCATAACTGTCGAAACATCTGCTCCCCACTGCCCCCTGAACCATACCCCCATTTCTAAGAGGTTACCATGACCTAAGGGGGTAGACGCTGTTGTGAGACCTATAACAATACTAAACATCTTTTCTTTTCTTTTTTTAAAAAGGCATAACCACCCCACCATCATGGTTCTGCCCGCATTGGGCATAAATTCACCCCATGCCAAATTTCTGGACCAGACCAACATGTAAATACAAAACAGGTATATTAATAAAACTGCAAATGTTCCGCAATCCACTACCAAATATCCCCTGGCAAAGCTGAGCATACCCTATTATTATATTCACGAAAATTGCAACACTCGCCTATGTAACCTGATTCCACCCTATGACATCCCAAATTGAGCAAGAAAATGCAGCAAATTTTACTTCTGCAGATCCTTATTTGCTGAAACGCAAAGCGCACAGAGAAAACTGAATTCACACCATGTACAGTGTCCTTGTTTCCTAACCCCTATAGCCTGCGTCATCAGCCTCCCTGGATTTATTGCCTGACTCCCTGTCTAACCGCTGTGCAACCCTCCTGTCAATCTTGCGTGGGCACGCCAGGTAAACAGAAGATGAAAGACACAAACTGAATTCATAGCAAATTGTGACACAATCATACTCACCAGAACCAGGTGTCCCAGCACCTCCTCTACAATGCTTCTGCGAGGAGGCCATCTTCAATGTTTTCACGCGGCGGAGCCACCAACTCGACCGCCATGTCCATCTCAACACGCACTGGATCAGTATCCGAACTAGCCACCGCACTGGAACAGTAGCCGAACTAACTACTGCATCATCTTGAGGAACCACCACGGAGGCAGGCAGGCCTGTAACAGAACCAGGTGGTCCCAGACACATATAGAATCAACAGCCGCACGAGACTTCTCCCAAAACTCCTCCCGCAACCACAGAAAACCTGCAGGTACAGGAAATAGATAAGGAAAAGCACAGGAGGCACTGTTGTGGGAGCGGGGATGTATGGGGAAGTGAGTGGCCAGAACAGATAATAGACCTGGAAGGGAAGCCCCGGGAAGTGAAGGGGTAACCGTTGCGCCAAGGAGCTGCCAATGGTCGCAGCGAGAAGATAAAGGAGGGGGCACCTGGTGGAATAGGTGTAAGATGAGGAATGGTAATGCATAGAGGGGCGGGGGGAGGTTGAGGAGGCATAGATAAGAGGAAATTAGGAAGAAATGGGGGGGGTTGGTGAAATGGGGAGCAAGCCTGGAGAAACAATGACATCTGCCCAGGGGGGGTCCTGACCAGAACCCCCTGCACTGACTGAAAATTGAGGAAGGCACTGGGAGTGGAGGTAACAGGGCCTTGCAGGGGAGGAGCATGCAGAAAAATTTTAATCCTGCTGCATGGGGCAATGCACCTGGGTGAAGGGGGGCTTTTGGGCCCTGTCAGGGGTGGCAGAGTGATAGGACTGGCGAGCGGTGCTGGGGCATGCCGCCCATAATGGCCACCAGGATTTTAAAATGGCCTCCATGCCCGCCGCTAGGGCGGGGCACTGGAAACACCAGAGACTGGGGGGTGGCATGGAATTACCATACGGGGCTGCACCACAGGAAAAGCCACCAAAGGGGGGGGTGTGACTGCAGGGTGTGAGGGGGAGCATGTAGAAGTTGGAAACACGTGCAGACGGGGAACTGGTAAGAAAAAAAAACCCGCAACCCTATGGAAAGCCCGAGAAGGTGGGGGCGGAGGGGGGTAACCCATAGCAGGGCAGGGCTATGTGAGGAAACTCAAAAGGGGGGGGGGGCGCCGACAAAATGGCTGCCGGGACAGTGTAGCAGAAGTGACGGCAAAATGGCCGCTGGGATGGGAAAAGTCCCGCGGACCCGCAGCCGGGCAGGCTCTGAAACTGCCGGCAGCAGAGGGCAAGAGTGGGATACGGAGGATGCGCATAGCGCTGACCTCTGGGGAGGGGTTGTTGGCTAATGTAGTGTGTACACGGGAGCTGCGGACACGGGAACTACACCTGCAAGGCAGAGGAGTGAGATGCCGGAGCTTGCTTGTGCAGGCAGAAGCCACCGGTGCATGGTGGAAAAAATCTTGGCAGGTGAGGGGGGAGAGAGGGTTGAGGGGGGGGGAAGAGGGGGGCTGCCCACACATGAGAAACGCGAAGCAGGTGGGGAACTAATACAAGGAGGTGTGGAGGGATGGGATGGGACAGCCGGCGTGGACATAAAAGGCTGAAAGATGGCATAAGTGAGAAAGACAGGGACACAGGGACCAAAGAGAAGGCATGGAAAACTGGGAATACAAAGTAAGACAGAATGTATAAAAAGGGGCAAAGATACTCAACCTGATCCTGTTTCAAAGATCCAGAAAAAAGAGACTATCTATATTCAAACAGGCCAATATATACTGATCATCTGACCACTCCCTCCAGCAATATCATTGGCTCACCCAACCGGCTGACCAGTCAGCCCTATAATCTGCCCAGCAACAAGGCTGTCATCAACAGCCATACAGCAAAAAACACAGTAATCTTAGTTATTCTCATGCTTATCCAGCCTTCGCATACTATAGTCTCCCAACCCCACTGCATATGGCAAGGGTAGGCAACTATTGGTCCAACAGGCTTGCCCCTGCTCTGTGTTAGTGGGACCTATTGGGGGTTATCCTGGCGGCAGAGCACCATTCCTCACCAGTGACCTGCCGGCGCAACAGGAGACTGCTAAGCCAAAGTGCGGCGACTCATAGGCGCCTGGATGAAGACCAACACAGCCAGATATTAAAGGTATTATAGGATGCAGCCCATCCTAAAGGCCACCCCCTTTTATAAAAACCGAGTTGCTACCCGTCTATATTGTATAAAAGTAGAGATGCGTACCGACCCCCACATTTTGGTTTTGGATCTGGATCTTCCCTGGTTTTGGATCTGAATCTGGTTTTGGATTTTTTTCTTTGGTGTTTTGTTTTTCGGTTTTGGTTTTGAATCTGTATTTTTTCAAAAAATTATATAAACAGAAAAAAACACATATCTTGGGCCTGTTTTTGTTCCTACAGTATTATTAACCTTAATAACAATCATTTTCTAGGCATTTCTAGGCATTTTTAACAACATCACAGCTCACAATATTGATTTCGCTATTTTTCACCAATATAGGCCAAGGGCAGCAGCGAGCTGGCTGGCTAAAGTAAGCAACAGAGCAGTGGCACAAACGCACAGCAGTTTAAAAAAATATAGGACATCTATGAAACATTGCCACACAGCAGTGGTAGACAGGATGGCAGTTTAATAAGCTATAATAATGTCAGTCGGCAATGCCCCAAATTGTGCCAAATGTAAAGAAAATAGGTGGAATTGTCCCTCCCACCCACTCTTATGTGGGATATTAAAAAGGACATGCACAGTTTAACAAACCAAGCACTTTAGCCACTAGGACTGGCACTTTCGTGGCTGAACTCCTTGGTGTGTTTGGACCTCCACAAAACATTTTTTGGAAGGACTACCTTCAATTATTAAGGAGGAGGTTGTTGCTGGTCCAAACTGCTGGTAGCTGATACTGGACTGCTTGTTATTTATCTACAAATTATAATTTTGTTAAACAAATTGCATAAACTCCCTGCAAATTACGTAAGAGGGAGGAGGTGCCTAGATGGTTAACGTCCCTTCTTCTGCTAACTTTGGCTTTACAAATGGAACAGATGCCTTCACAGCTGACTTACACAAACCACATCCTCATCATCAACAGCCACATTAGCGTCAGATAGGACACAAATTTCCCCTCATCCTCCTTTTGCACTTCCTCCACAGTATCATCCTCATTTTTTATTATTTCACCATCTAATAGCACAGCCATTGTGACGTCAGTGATCCGCTGTGAAACTGGGTGACAGCTGTTATACTTACTTCCTCTATCAAAGGACTGTTTAATAGTCAATTGTTTTTTTAAATTACTACTGGTAGTAATCTTCTTGGTCCCTTTCTGGGATAAAGGTCCACCCCTAGCAGCAGCAACAGGCGTAGCACTCAAGAATCCTTCTGAGGAATCACGGATAGGAGAGGAGTCAGTCATGCTTATGAAATTGGATGCAGGACTACTTCCTATCACGAATGAGGATGTCGATGATGATGTAGGTGTTGGTGGAAAAGATTGCAAGCGCTTGGATCCAGATAGAAGGGAGCAGCTAGGTAACAGTGGACTGATTGTTGTTTGTTTTTTTGTCCCCAAAGTTTTAGAATTTGAAATACCCTTTCCAATTTGATGAATGAGCTGCAAGTGACATAACAGGGAGGAGGTTCCAAGATGGTTAAGGTCCTTACCTCTACTCACTGTTACTTGGCAATGGTTACAAATGGCTTGGCAAAGGTTGTGCGGATTTGGGTGGAAATAATTCCACACATGAGAAGTGGATTTTTTGGTCCTTTGCCCAGGCATGCCAACATTGGGATTTTTCCCACCATGGCCAACAACTGTTGCCTGATTTACAGTTTTTATACAAACATCCTTGCCATCCACATCCTCATCATCCTTGTTGTTATCGCCAACTACATAAATATCCTCCTCATCCTCCTTGTGCAATTCCATAGAAGCATTCTCGATTTCTATGTCAGAAGAAGGCACACAAATAGTGGAAGAAGGATCCTCTTCAAGTACAGTATTACCAGAAATCCTCTGGGATTTCTGATTTTTCCGAGCGTATTACTCTTCTTAACAATTATAATTTTTTTTGTACCTCTCCTATAAACAGAGGGGCTTAAATTATCACTAGAACCATCAGTCATATATACAGGCCAATGCCTTATCCTTTACATGCCACTTTGTGTAGTGAATGGCATATTGGCAATTTTTTGTTTCTCTAAAGCTGACTTAGCTTTACATTTTTTTTGCTTTAACATTGTAAAAGTTGATTTTTTTAGCCTGACTTTTTGGCATGACTTAAGCCCTGGTACATCGGCCTTCATAGATGACGTTGACAACCTTGCATCATCATGACTGCTGTCGGCAGCTACAAGACTGGTATGTGGATTCTGCTCTCTGGTCATGTGACTGTCCTCCATATTCACTACGCACACATCCACACACAAAAAATATTGTTGGTTTTATTTTTATTATTTTGGGCAGCAGCCCCTCGACAGACAGGAGCACAGAACCCCTGCGCAGCTACGGTGATGACTGTGACAGCCAGGTGTGGCTGACACGCACACAAAAACATAGTTTTCTTATTATTTTGGGCAGCAGCCCATTGACAAACAGGAGCACAGCACCCCAGCGCACCTACGCTGAAGACAGTGACAGCCAGGTGTGGCTGACACGCACACAATTTTTTTTTTATTATTATTTTGTCCAGCAGTCCCTCGACAGACAGGAGGACAGCACCCCTGCGCAGCTACGCCGATGACAGTGACAGCCAGGTGTGGCAAAAAAATTTGTTTTTTAAATTTTGGCCAGCAGCCCCTCGACAGACAGCAGCACAGCACCCCTGCGCACCTACACCGATGACAGGTGTGACTAACACGCACACAAAAAAAATTGTTTATTTATTTTTTGGGCAGCAGCCTATGACAGACAGGAGCACAGCACCCCTGTGCAGCCATGCTGATGACAGGTGTGGCTAACACGCACACAAAAAAATTGTTTATTTATTATTTTGGGAAGCAGACCCTCGACAGACAGCAGCACAGCACCCCTGCGCACCTACGCCGATGACAGGTGTGACTAACACACACACAAAAAAATTGTTTATGTATTTCTTGGCCAGCAGCCTTTGACAGACAGCAGCACAGCACCCCTGCGCAGCTACGCCGATGACAGTGACAGCAAGGTGTGACTAACACGCACACAAAAAAATGTTTATTTACTTTTGTATGACACTGGGGTGAACCCCTGAAAAGAGGCCGCAGCCCCTTAACAGACAGCAGCACAGCACCCCTGCACTGATGACAAGTGTGGCTAACACTAATTTTTTTCACACTGGGGGTGGGTGAAGAGCACCCCTGAATGACAGAGCACCGCCTGGGCAACACAGCACTACAGCCAGCCAGCCCCTATGGACATGACAACAACAGCCAGACAGCCCCTATGGACAGGTCAACGACAGCCAGCCAGCCCCTATGGACACGACAACAGCCAGCCAGCCCCTCTATAGACAACAGCCAGCCCTTATGGACAACAGTAACCAGCTCCTATGCACAGCGTCAGCGTGCAATTAACAATAATTAATAACAACAGCACAGCACAGCTCCCAGCTCCCTCCTTCTTCACTCTAAACAGCCGGTATGAAAAATGGCGGCGAATCGCAGGATCTTTATAGAATCCAAAACCCGCGAGAATCTGACAGCAGGATGATGATGTTTTGCCTCATTTTCAGATCCGACTCGTATCTGCCTCGGATCCCCGAAGTTCGGGTGGGTCCAGTTCTCAGGGAACCGGACCCACTCATCTCTATATAAAAGACGTGCTATGGCGCATAAGTGTGATACCTGACATGAGTGCTACTTTCTGTACGTTTGTGTGTGTATATACATATATACTGTATGTGTGTATATATATATATATATATATATATATATATATATATATATATATACCGTGTTTCCCCGATAATGAGACACTGTCTTATTATTTTTTTGGTTCCAAAAAACACCATAGGGCTTATTTTCGGGGTAGGTCTTATTTTAACTAACATTGACAGCCCCTTATGCAGGCCCCCCTGTAGCAGTGCCCCTTATGCAGGCCCCCCCTGTAGCAGTGCCCCTTATGCAGGCCCCCCCTGTAGCAGTGCCCCTTATGCAGCCTCCCTTGTGTAGCAGTGCCCTCTATGCAGCCCCTCCCCTGTAGCAGTGCCCCTTATGCAGCCTCCCTTGTGTAGCAGTGCCCCTTATGCAGGCCCCCCCCTGTAGCAGTGTCCTTTATGCAGGCCCCCTTATTGCAGTGCAAGTACGGTACTTACCTGAGTCACCGCCGTCCGGGATGTCCCTTTCACTTGCGCGCTGACTGGATCTAATATGATCCAGCAGGCGCGGCAGCACAGGATCCTCAGCGCGCGGGTGACGTCATGACGTCACCCGCGCACTGCATGACTGGGAATGCTGGTCTCTGCAGCGTTCCCAGCTCAAAAAGAAAAAAAGGTAGGTCTTATTTTCGGGGTAGGGCTTATTTTAGACCGGGCTACAAAAGTAAGGGTAGGGCTTATTTTCAGGGTAGGTCTTATTATCGGGGAAACACGGAATATATATTGTGTAAGATGTGAAAACGGCAGTCCCAGTTCTGATTTACACAACAAAGTTCTTATTTGAAGTATATAGCATATAGGAGTGCCATGTTCCATGTCTTACGCTGCATCCACTATATACTGGCACCTTTGATAAAACATCAGACACTGGAGTGCCTATCTTCTCCATAAGTGTGAATATACTATATTATAAATATATATATATATTTATATATAATCCACCTTATGGATGGCACTCCCAACAGACGAGGTATAAATGGCCAGGGTGCTCAGCATCTGCGTATGCCACAGCAAAATACCCTCCAAGTAGCGGCACTCATCTGGACTTAGAAATAACTTCAAGAGACAATAATAAAGTTCCAACGTTTCGGATATGACTCCTTGTTCACGGAACAGACAAATACATAAGACAAACACATGCAAATGCACTTACCTATATAGTGTCTAAATGCTGACTCTCACGTGTGCTGTCCCTCTGGCACGCCATCGGCATCCACCGCACTTCCGGATCCGCGTCACTTCCGGTTTCGACCAGCCGGAAGTGTGTCAATGGGTATGCTCGGTCCCGTAGCCATGGAGACCACATGCAAGGAGAGTCATCACCACACCCCCTACCATGTGACATAAACAAAAACAACAATGAATAAACAGTCAATCAGCAAATAATCTAGATATATGATAATTTCTATAATACTATATCATTAAGTACAGTATTGCACTCGATGTCTAATCTGTGATACATCTAATAACAGTAAAAGTAGGGGTGTGCACCGGCCACTTTTCGTGTTTTGTGTTTTGGTTTTGGATCTGGATCTTTCTTCGTGTTTTGGATCTGGATTGGTTTTGCCAAAACCACCCTTCCGTGTTTTGGGTTCTGGGTTTTGTGTTTTGGATCTGTATTTTTTTGAAAAAAAGCATAAAAACAGCTAAAATCACAGAATTTGTAGGTTTTTCTGCTCCTATGCTATTATTAACCTCAATAACCTTAATTTCCACTCATTTCCAGTCTATTCTGAACACCTCACACCTCACAATAGTGTTTTTATGTCCAAAAGGTTGCACCGAGATAGCTGGATGACTATGCTAAGCGACACGAGTGGGCGGCACAAACACGTGACCCACTAGGCGTGATACTGCAGTGACAGACAGGATGACAGTTTGAAAAACTAGGCCCCAAACTGTACATAATGCAAAGAAAAAAAAGAGGTGCAAGATGGAATTGTCCTTGGGCCCTCCCACCCACCCTTATGTTGTATAAACAGGACATGCACACTTTAACAAACCAATCATTTCATCGCCAGGGTCTGCCACACAACTGTGGCTGAAATGATTGGTTCGTTTGGGCCCCCACAAAACAAGCTGGCAATTAATCTGTCCCTGCACAAACTGGCTCTACGGAGGCAAGATGTCATCCTCATCCTCCTCATCCACCGATTCCTCACCCTCTTCAGTGTGTACATCCTCATCCTCACAAAGTATTAACTCGTCCCCACTGGAATCCACCACCACAGGTCCCTCTGTACGTTCTGGAGGCTGGTCTCCCTGGAAGAGCTGATAATTCATTTTGATGAACATCATCTTCTCCACATTCTGTGGAAGCAACCTCCTACGCCTTTCGCTGACAAGGTTCCCGGCTGCACTAAACACTCTTTCGGAGTACACACTGGAGGGGGGGGCAACTCAGGTAAAATAGAGCCAGTTTGTACAGGGGCCTCCAAATTGCCTCTTTTTCCTGCCAGTACAGGTATGGACTGTCTGACATACCTACTTGGATGCTGTCACCGATGTAATCCTCCACCATTCTGTCAATGGTGACAGTATCATATGCAATGACAGTAGACATGTCAGAAATTGTTGCCAGGTCCTTCAGTCTGGACCAGATGTCCAAACTTGGTCCTGCCTGCCCTGCATCACTGCCAGCGGGTTGCTTAGGATACCTAAGTTTTTTCCTGGCAGCCCCAGTTGCGGGAGAAAATGAAGAAGGAGCTGTTGACGTGTCACGTTCCGCTTCAGCTGACAGTGTGTTCACCAGCAGGTCTTTGCACCTCTGCAGGCTTGCGTCGGCCGGAAAGAGAGACACCACATAGGCTTTAAACCTAGGATCGAGCACGGTGGCCAAAATGTAGCGGTCTGATTTCAACAGATTGACCACCCTGGAATCCTGGCAAAGCGAATGAAGGGCTTCATCCACAAGTCCCACATGCCGAGCGGAATCGCTCCGTCTTAGCTCCTCCTTCACTTTCTCCAGCTGCTTCTGCAAAAGCCTGATGAGGGGAACGACCTGACTCAAGCTGGCAGTGTCTGAACTGACTTCACGTGTGGCAAGTTCGAAGGGCTGGAGAACCTTGCACAACACGGAAATCATTCTCCACTGCGCTTGAGTCAGGTGCATACCCCCTCCTTTGCCTATGTCATAGGTGGATGTATAGGCTTGTATGGCCTTTTGCTGCTCCTCCATCCTCTGAAGCATATAGAGGGTTGAGTTCCACCGCGTCACAACCTCTTGCTTCAGGTGATGGCGGGGCAGGTTCAAGAGTGTTTGCTGGTGCTCCAGTCTTCGGCACGCAGTCGCTGAATGGCGAAAGTGGCCAGAAATTTTTCGGGCCACCCAAAGCGTCTCCTGCACGCCCCTGTCGCTTTTCAGAAAATTCTGCACCACCAAGTTTATTGTGTGAGCAAAACATGGGACGTGCTGGAATTTGCCCAGATGTAATGCCCGCACAATATTGGTGGCATTGTCAGATATCACAAATCCCCAGGAGAGTCTAAGTGGGGTGAGCCACTGGGCGATGATTTCCCTCAGTTTCTCTAAGAGGTTGTCGGCGGTGTGCCTCTTACTGAAACCGGTGATACACAGCGTAGCCTGCCTTGGAATGAGCTGGCGTTTCTGAGATGCTGCTACTGGTGACGCTGCTGCTGTTGCTGCGTAAGGTGATACATCTACCCAGTGGACTGTCACAGTCATATAGTCCTTAGTCTGCCCTGTTCCACTTGTCCACATGTCCGTGGTTAAGTGGACATTATGTACAACGGCATTTTTCAGGACACTGGGGACACTTTTTCTGACGTTTCTGTACAGTCTCGGTATCGCCTGCCTAGTGAAGTGGAATCTAGACGGGATTTGGAACCGGGGACACACTACCTCCATCAATTGTCTAAATCCCACTGCACTAATGGCGGATACCGGACGCACGTCTAACACCAACATAGCAGTCAAGGCCTCAGTTATACGTTTTGCTTCAGGATGACTGCTGTCGTACTTCATCCTCCTCGCTAAGACCTGTTGGAGGGTCAATTGTTTAGGTGTTCCTACTTCCTCTCTGGGATGATGAACGACTCCCAGCAGCAGCAACAGCAGCAGCGGCAGCAGTAGGCGTAGCAATGCAGGATCCTCCGGAGGAATCCCGGATAGGAGAGTCAGTCATGCCAGTGACATGGCCTGCAGGACTACTTCCGATCCTGACTAAGGAGGAAATTGACGAGGAGGGTGTGGTTTGCAGGCACTTGGATACAACAGGACAATGGGATTTAGGTGTCCCTGGACTGCTTACGGTCTTAGCCAAAGTTTCTGAACTTGACAGTAACTTTTTATGAACGCGCTGCAGGTGCCATATAAGGGAGGATGTTCCTAGGTGGTTGACGTCCCTACCCCT
The DNA here is from genome assembly GCA_031769625.1 of Taudactylus pleione. Classification (NCBI taxonomy): domain Eukaryota; kingdom Metazoa; phylum Chordata; class Amphibia; order Anura; family Myobatrachidae; genus Taudactylus; species Taudactylus pleione. The sequence continues at coordinate 4,201,351 of JAUIMM010000261.1, forward strand.
ACTTATTTCACCTTTACATAAGGTACATATGGCAAGACAGTTGTTGTCCGGATTTGGATAGAAATATTGCCAGACCAAAGAGGTGGAATGTTTGGTCTTCTGCCAAGGCATGACCGTGATGGGCTTTTTCATCCCACGGACAACAACTGTCTCCCCCGGAGCCTGATTTAAACAAACCACATCACCATCAGAATCCTCCTCGCCAACTTCCTCCTCAGTGCCAGCTACACCAGTATCCTCATCCTGTTGTACTTCAACAGTGACATCTTCAATTTGCATATCAGCAAGTGGACTGTGGGTGCTCCTTTCAGCACTTGCAGGGGGCGTGCAAATGGTGGAAAGAGCCACCTCTTCCCGTCCAGTGCTGGGAAGGTCAGGCATCGCAACCACCACCACACTTGGACTCTCCTTGGGGATTTGTGATATCTTCTTAGAAAGCACAGTTCTTCGCTGTGCTTTTGCCAGCTTAACTCTTTTGATTTTTTTAGTGGGAGGAGGGCTTCCATCGTCATGTGAAGCTGAACCACTAGTCATGAACATACTAGGGATCGACCTTAGCCGTTCCTTGCCAATTCCGTGTCGTAAATGGCATATTGGCAAGTTTACGTTTCTCTTCAGCTGATTTAAATGTTTTTTTCAAGGTCATTTTCCTGAACTTTGGGCCTGATTCAGAGCCGTTCGCTATTTGCGGTCGTTCGTTCAAAAACAAGGGGTGGCTATTCAAATGATCCGTTCGCAAATTGTAGTTTGTTCACGCCTCTAAGTCTGAACGAGCGAGCAAAACATACGCTCGTTTATTTGTTAAAAACGCCCCCTGGCCGCTCGCATCCTACGTCATGTCCGCTATTTATTAGATTAATCGAGTACATCGACCAGCGTATGAACTGCTCGCTATTCTTGTGGTTGGTGTTTGCTACCACAAATTTGCGAGCAGTTCTGGCTATAAAATAACCCAGTGACGTGGTGAATGACGCTGCTGAATTAATTATGCACACCCATAATACGCCCGTTTTGACCTTTAAGCACGCCTGCGTTCGGATCTCCACTCCCCATTTTCAAGCACCTTCCCCTGTTACCACCCACATACGCCTCATTCTGTCACTCAAAATAGCAGGCACTCGCTATATAGCGTACAAACGATTTTTGACCGCACTGACTGGTTCGCGCATGCGTACTAAAAACCGTACGCATGCGCAGATGTGCAAACATCGCTCGGAACGAGCGTACTGCCGCTAACGAGCGGCTCTGAATGAGGGCCTTTGTCGTTTAGGATTGTATGTGCCCTCTATTATGACATTGGGCATCGGCCTTGGCAGACGACGTTGATGGCATGTTATCGTCTATGTCATGAATAGTGGCAGCAGCTTCAGCACTAGGAGGAAGTGGTTCTTGATCTTTCTCTATTTTATTTTTATCGGAGAAAGTTTGGTCCTCCATTTATGTTATATCGATTTGATATATACGTGCGGCTAAACACAGAAAATATTTTTTTATTTTTGCTGGAGAGTAGTGCACTTTGTGGGTTACACCACCCTTTAAGATATGAGCCAGCCGGCTCTTTACTTATGGGACACAGGCGCATGCTTGGCGCTGCACCTTTGTTGATGCACGTGCGGCTACTGCGCACACAATTCACAAACACAGAAAATATTTTTTTTTGGGTTTGGAGTGTACTTTGGGGGTTACAGCACCCTTTAATGGTCAAGCCAGCCGGCCCATTACTTATGACACAGGCGCACGCTTGGCACTACTTTGTTGATGCACGTGCGGCTACTGCGCACACAATTCACAAACACAGAAAATATATATTTTTTTGGTTTGGAGTGTACTTTGGGGGTTACAGCACCCTTTAACGGTCAAGCCAGCTGGCCCTTTACTTATGACACAGGCGCACGCTTGGCACTACATTGTTGATGCACGTGCGGATACTGCGCACACAATTCACAAACACAGAAAATATTTTTTTTTTTGGTTTGGACTGGAGTGTACATTGAGGGTTACAGCACCCTTTAACGGTCAAGCCAGCCGACCCTTTACTTATGACACAGGCGCACGCTTGGCACTACTTTGTTGATGCACGTGCGGCTACAGCGCACACAATTCACAAACACAGAAAATATTTTTATTTTTGGTTTGGAGTGTACTTTGGGGGTTACAGCACCCTTTAACGGTCAAGCCAGCCGGCCCTTTACTTATGACACAGGCGCACGCTTGGCACTACTTTGTTGATGCACGTGCGGCTACTGCGCACACAATTCACAAACACAGAAAATATTTTTTTTTTTGGTTTGGACTGGAGTGTACTTTGGGGGTTACAGCACCCTTTAATGGTCAAGCCAGCCGGCCCTTTACTTATGACACTGGCGCACGCTTGGCACTACTTTGTTGATGCACGTGCGGCTACTGCGCACACAATTCACAAACACAGAAAATATATATTTTTTTGGTTTGGAGTGTACTTTGGGGGTTACAGCACCCTTTAACGGTCAAGCCAGCCGGCCCTTTACTTATGACACAGGCGCACGCTTGGCACTACTTTGTTGATGCACGTGCGGCTACTGCGCACACAATTCACAAACACAGAAAATAATTTTTTTTGGGTTTGGACTGGAGTGTACTTTGGGGGTTACAGCACCCTTTAACGGTCAAGCCAGCCGGCCCTTTACTTATGACACAGGCGCACGCTTGGCACTACTTTGTTGATGCACGTGCGGCTACTGCGCACACAATTCACAAACACAGAAAATATTTTTTATTTTGGTTTGGAGTGTACTTTGGGGGTTACAGCACCCTTTAACCATCAAGCCAGCCGGCCCTTTACTTATGACACAGGCGCACGCTTGGCACTACTTTGTTGATGCACGTGCGGCTACTGCGCACACAATTCACAAACACAGAAAAATATTTTGTTAGTTGATTTGTAGTGTACTTTGGGGGTTACAGCACCCTTTAACGGTCAAGCCAGCCGGCCCTTTACTTATGACACAGGCGCACACTTGGCACTACTTTGTTGATGCACGTGCGGCTACTGCGCACACGATTCACAAACACAGAAAAAATATTATTTTTTTAGCACTTGGGGGGAGCACCCCTGATGGACAGAGCACCCCCTGGACAACACTACAGCACCCCTTTAGGACTGGGACACTGCACAGGACTTTGGAGTGTACACAGCCCCTATGGAGAACTGACTGCACAACACAGTCCCGCCAGCCCCTATGGACTTTGAAGTAGTTGACACAGCCCCTATTAACAGCAGCACAGCACAACACAGCCAGCCCCTATGGACTTTGAAGTAGTGGACACAGCCCCTATGGACAACAGCAGCACAGCGCAGCACAGCACAGCACAGCACAGCACAACACTACACTGCACTACACTACACTACACTACACAGCCCAGCCAGCCCTAACTCCCACCCTCCCTCTTCACTGTCCACTGACGAGTGAGAAAATGGCGCTGACGTGGGTACCTTATATAGGATCCAAAACCCGCGAGACCCGAGTCAGGCGGGAAAAGTCGAGCCTGACTCGGACCGGCCTCGGATCGGGGGGGCTCGGATTTCAGAAATCCGAACCCGCTCACCCCTAAGTAAAAGAGAGTTATGACCAACACAATAACGTCCTGATGTATACTCCTATTGAGTACTGGCTGTAAAATGTATAATACTACTAGCATATATCTGGTCTAAACCTATAGATGAATTACATACACTGAAACATAGTCCCGGCAGAAAACAAGAATGATCACAGCAAAACAGCACATAATGATGCATGCCATGTCGCATATCTAACAGCAGCTATGTTGTAGTGTGTAAACAAAGCAGCATTATAAAAATACTGCGTAAGAGACATGTTCGTTAAGTCCCTTGGGTCTGACAGTGTCCAGACGATGGATCCATTGCATCTCTCTCTGCAGGAGTTTTTTATCCCGATCTCCTCCACGCACATCCTCCATAACCTGATCGATAATGATGTAGTGCAGAGCAGCAAGATTGTGCTTCGCTTCCACTAAATTCTTAGCGACAGGCTGATCAATATTTTTACCACTTAATGCCCCCCTGATGGCAGAGCGATGCAATGCCATCCTGTCTCTGAAGGGTCTGATGGTCTTACCCACGTAACATAACCCACAATAACTTTATTATTGTCTCTTGAAGTTATTTCTAAGTCCAGATGAGTGCCGCTACTTGGAGGGTATATACAGTCAGGTGCATAAATATTGGGACATTGACAGAATTTTCATATTTTGGCCTCTATTCACCACCACAATGGCTTTGAAATGAAACAAACAAGATGTGCTTTAACTGCAGACTTTCAGACTTAATTTGAGGGTAATTACATTAGGGATGAGCGGGTTCGGTTCCCTGAGAACCGAACCCACCCGAACTTCGGGGATCCGGGGCGATCCGAGCCCAAGCTCGGATCTCCCTGTCTGCCCCGGATCCCTCTCCCGAGGCAAAACCTCGAGATCTGCTGTCGGATCTCGAGGTTTTGCCTCGAGCGGCCATTTAAAAAAAAATGCCTTTGCCTTTAATGGGCAAAGTGCTGATTGGCTGACAGAGCCGTCTGTCACGGCTCTCAGCCAATCAGCATTATGGTGCTCATTTGCATGTAGCACGGACTCGTGAGATCCGTGCTACATGCATCTGTGTGATTGACAGTGACACAGAGCACAGATGGGTCAGTGAGACCCGTCTGTGCTGCTGTGTATTTCAATGACACAGATGCACGCACGGACCAGGAGATCCGTGCTACTTGCATCTGTGTCATTGACACAGAGCACTAACGGGTCCGTGAGACCCGTCTGTGCTGCTGTGGTAAATAAAAAAAAAAAAACCTGTGTAAAAAGAGAAAAAAATGGCGTCCTCCCCCCCAAAAAAAGAGCAACCAGCCCCGGGCATTAGTGACCCAGTGCTGGGTGTGCTTAAATACAGGGGACAAACGACATAGGGGTCCCCTGTACTTAAACACAACCAGCACCGGGCTAGTCAGAACCAGAGCTGGTTGCCAAAATACGGGGGACAAACGACGTAGGGGTCCCCCGTATTCTGCGCAACCAGCTCTGGGCTCTGATCCGGTCCTGGTTCTGGAAATACAGGGGAAAAAAATGAGTAGGGTTCCCCTGTATGTTCCAGAACCAGCACTGGACTTTTTCTAGCGGGGGGCTGATGCCACAGCCAGGGGAGCCCTTTCACCGGGCCCCCCAGCCGCAGCATCAGCCCTGACCGCTAGTCAGCCCAGGCCGGGGATCCCTGGAGAGCTGGGGACCCCCCCAATAAAGGGGTCACCCTCTCCAGGGCACCCCAGGCCCAGGCTGATAGCCCGGGGCTATCCCCGCCACCCCTGGTGGCGGTGGGTGGCGGGTTGATTGTGTGGTGTGGTGTAAATAAAGAATATCAAACATTGTCTTTACAAGTAGAACTGCAAGTCCCAGCAAGCCTGCCCCGCATGCTGGTACTTGGAGAACCACAAGTACCAGCATGCAGGGCATTAAGGGCCCACTAGTACCTGTAGTTCACCTGTAAAAAAATGTTTAAAAAAAACACAGGACACACACACCGTGACAGTATAAGTTTATTAAACATACATACACACACACACACACACACACACACATGTACACATACTCACCTATGTAACCCTGTAGCATCGGTCCACTTGTCCGGTAAAGTATCCATAGGGGACCTGTGAAAAAAAACATACTCACCATCTCCTATGCGAGGTTCTGTCCTCTTCGTTCCAAAGTAGGCATCCCCGGACTTGGCAAAAAAAAAAAACGAAAACGCGATCCACGAACTTAGTACCGTTCTATAGAACGGTACTTCCCGAATGAGAGCTTAGCGGCGGGGTATCACCATGGAAACCCCGCTGCTAAGCGTTCATTGGCTGAGAGAGGCCATCTCCCGTCTCTCTCAGCCAATGAACGGCTCCCTCCATTGTAGTCAATGCTGGGAGCCGCAAGGTTATTAAAGTTTACCCTGCGGTTCCCACCATTGACTACAATGGAGGGAGCCGTTCATTGGCTGAGAGACGGGAGATGACCTCTCTCAGCCAATGAACGCTTAGCAGCGGGGTTTCCATGGTGATACCCCGCCGCTAAGCTCTCATTCGGGAAGTACCGTTCTATAGAACGGTACTAAGTTCGTGGATCGCGTTTTCGTTTTTTTTTTTTGCCAAGTCCGGGGATGCCTACTTTGGAACGAAGAGGACAGAACCTCGCATAGGAGATGGTGAGTATGTTTTTTTTCACAGGTCCCCTAGGGATACTTTACCGGACAAGTGGACCGATGCTACAGGTTACATAGGTGAGTATGTGTACATGTGTGTGTGTGTATGTATGTTTAATAAACTTATACTGTCACGGTGTGTGTGTCCTGTGTTTTTTTAAACATTTTTTTTACAGGTGAACTACAGGTACTAGTGGGCCCTTAATGCCCTGCATGCTGGTACTTGTGGTTCTCCAAGTACCAGCATGCGGGGCAGGCTAGCTGGGACTTGCAGTTCTACTTGTAAAGACAATGTTTGATATTCTTTATTTACACCACACCACACAATCAACCCGCCACCCACCGCCACCAGGGGTGGCGGGGATAGCCCCGGGCTATCAGCCTGGGCCTGGGGTGCCCTGGAGAGGGTGACCCCTTTATTGGGGGGGTCCCCAGCTCTCCAGGGATCCCCGGCCTGGGCTGACTAGCGGTCAGGGTTGATGCTGCGGCTGGGGGGCCCGGTGAAAGGGCTCCCCTGGCTGTGGCATCAGCCCCCCGCTAGAAAAAGTCCAGTGCTGGTTCTGGAACATACAGGGGAACCCTACTCATTTTTTGTCCCCTATATTTCCAGAACCAGGACCGGATCAGAGCCCAGAGCTGGTTGCGCAGAATACAGGGGACCCCTACGTCGTTTGTCCCCCGTATTTTGGCAACCAGCGCTGGTTCTGACTAGCCCGGTGCTGGTTGTGCTTAAGTACAGGGGACCCCTACGTCGTTTGTCCCCTGTATTTAAGCACACCCAGCACTGGGTTACTAATGCCCGGGGCTGGTTGCTCTTTTTTGGGGGGGTGCATGCCATTTTTTTCTTTTTTTACACAGGTTTTTTTTTTTTTTTTTTACCACAGCAGCACAGACGGGTCTCACGGACCTGTCATTGCTCTGTGCCAATCACACAGATGCATGTAGCACGGATCTCCCGGGTTCGTGCTACATGCAAATGGGCACCATAACGCTGATTGGCTTCCTGTCTGCCACTGCAGTGCCACTCCTAGATGGGCCACGTGTTTGTGCCGCCCCCTTGTGTCGCTTAGCATAGTCATCCAGCTTCCTCGGTACAACCTTTTGGCCTAAAAACAATATTGTGAGGTGTGAGGTGTTCAGAATAGAGTGGAAATGAGTGGAAATTAATGTTATTGGGGTTATTAATAGCGTAGGAACAAAAAAAGGCCCATTTATGTGATTTTAGCGGGTTTTTTTTATTTTTTAAGAAAAAATCCAGATCCAAAACACAAAACCCAGAACCCAAAACACGGAAGGGTGGTTTTGGCAAAACCAATCCAGATCCAAAACACGAAGAAAGATCCAGATCCAAAACCAAAACACAAAACACGAAAAGTGTCCGGTGCACACCCCTAAATTACATCCAAATCAGGTGAACGGTGTAGGAATTACAACGGTTTCTATATGTGCCTCCCACTTTTTAAGGGGCCAAAAGTAATGGGACAAATTAAACAATCCTAAATCAAACTTTCGCTTTTTAATACTTTGTTGCAAATCCTTTTGCAAGCAATTACAGCCTGAAGTCTGAAACACATAGACAACACCAGACGCTGGGTTTCATCCCTGGTGATGCTCTGCCAGGCCTCTACTGCAAATGTCTTCAGTTCCTGCTTGTTCTTGGGGCATTTTCCATTCAGTTTTGTCTTCATCAAGTGAAATGCATGCTCAATCGGATTCAGGTCAGGGGATTGACTTGGCCATTGCTTAACATTCCACTTTTTAGCCTTAAAAAAACTCTTTGGTTGCTTTTGCAGTATGCTTTGGGTCATTGTCTATCTGCACTGTGAAGCGCCGTCCAATGAGTTCTGAAGCATTTGACTGAATATGAACATATAATATTGCCCGAAACACTTCAGAATTCTTTCTGCTGCTTTTGTCAGCAGTCACATCATCAATAAATACAAGGGAACCAGTTCCATTGGCAGCCATACATGCCCACGCCATGACACTACCACCACCATGCTTTACTGATGAGGTGGTATGTTTTGGATCATGAGCAGTTCCTTTCCTTCTCCATACTCTTCTCTTCCCATCACTCTGGTACACGTTGATCTTTGTCTCATCTGTCCAAAGGATGTTGTTCCAGAACTGTAATGGCTTTTTTAGATGTCTTCCTGTTTTTGAGGCTCACCAATGGTTTACATCTTGTGGTGAACCCTCTATATTCACTCTTGTGAAGTCTTCTCTTGATTGTTGACTTTGACACATATACACCTACCTCCTGGAGAGTGTTTTTGATTTTGCCAACTGTTGTGAAGGGGTTTTTTCTTCACCAGGGAAATAATTCTTCTGTTATCCACAACAGTTGTTTTCAGTGGTCTTCCGGGTCTTTTGGTGTTGCTGAGCTCTCCGGTGCGTTCTTTCTTTTTAAGAATGTTCCAAACAGTTGATTTGGCCACACCTAATGTTTTTGCTATCTCTCTGATGGGTTTGTTTTGATATTTCAGCCTAATGATGGCTTGCTTCACTGATAGTGACAGCTCTTTGGATCTCATATTGAGAGTCGACAGCAACTGATTCCAAATGCAAATGTCACACCTAGAATCAACTCCAGACCTTTTACCTGCTTAATTGATTATGAAATAACGAAGGAATAGCCCACACCTGTCCCTGAAATAGCTTTTGAGTTGATAGTCCCATTACTTTTGGCCCCTTAAAAAGTGGGAGGCACATATAGAAACCGTTGTAATTCCTACACCGGTCACCTGATTTGGATGTAATTACCCTCAAATTAAATCTGAAAGTCTGCAGTTACAGCACATCTTATTTGTTTCATTTCAAAGCCATTGTGGTGGTGAATAGAGGCCAAAATATGAAAATTATTTCAATGTCCCAATATATATGCACACACTTGCCTGTTATACTGGCGCCCCCCTACACCAAACACCCTGTATGGTGTGCGGGACTGCAAATGTATATATAATTTTTTAATAAAGAGGGGGTCTGGCCACATCTACCGAGTTAGCCATACTGCCTTCCAGTACTGAGCCCCGGCAGAGCTGTTGACAGACCTGGGGGTGTGAACATAATGTCATGATCACGCCCCTACACAATCCACTTCTGATGCCCCACGACCCCTGCCTCGCTGACCTGACTGCCGCCAGTTATCAGCAATTAATTAAGACTGACCTTTGAGAAGGTGGTCTGATAATGCATGTTCTCTCATCCTGCAGGCTGCTCTGTCTATGTCTGCAATGCATCTCTACAGGAAGTCAAGCCTCTCACTAAGCTAAGTTGTTGAGGGTGAATAGCCAGAGATGCGGGTGGCTGGGGGTGGAGCTTCATGCACCCGGGGTGATGGGCGAAGCTTCGGGTAACTTTGATGAGCAGGGCTTTGGCTGTCCAGGGGGAATGGGTGAGCTTCTGGTGTGGGAGGGACCTTTGAGCAGGCAAAGCTAATGGGAAGGGCTTCTGTTGGAATGACTCAGTTAAATGTTTATGGTTTTGGGTACCCGTCGCTATGGGCAGACCTTTTGAATTGTCCAGGCTTGAATAGGCTGCAGATCTCCTGATGTCCGCATTCCACTGGTGGTAACAGGAAAAAAAATATTTTCTGTCACGACTTTCTGCACAATATAAACAAAAGATGTCTCTTTGAGACAACCTTCATTGTTTAGTTTAATGGACTCAGCAGCGCCCTCTAGGGACCGGTGCCCTTAGGCAGCTGCCTAATGGTGGCGCCAGCCATGCACCTTCACCCTCTAAGTCAGTGTTGGCTAACCTTGACACTCCAGCTGTTGTGGAACTATATATCCCATCATGCCCTGCCACAGTTTTAGCATGCCCTAATAGCAAAACTGTAGCAGTGCATGCTGGGTTATGTAGTTCCATAACAGCTGGAGTGTCAAGGTTAGCCAACACTGCTCTAAGTTGTAGCTGCACTCAAGACCCTTTCCTACACCTTAATCTGCTTCCCTAGCCAGGAGTCACAGTGGTATGATGTCATTACCCCTGCCCTGGGGTATAGGGATGAGCATTCGTGCAATTGGCACCAGGACTGTTTATACTCAGGGGGATGGGGCCGCACATATTTTTCAAGCCTGCTCCCCCTGAAAAACCAGCCAGGCAATGCTCAGAACGGCCAATTTTCTCTGATATGGAGGTAACCAGCACTGGGCTAAAAATTGTGGGGAACCCCATGCATGTTTTATTATTATTAGTATTTATTTCTCTATAGGTGGGACCAACACAAAAGTTGGCAGGGGAAAGGACCCCATACATCAGCTGATTCCAATCAATCCATCAGTCGGAAATGCAAATTTGCGGACATTGATGATCGCTGATCCATCAGGGAATCTAGGAAATTATTCAAGTTAAAAATCCCTGATTTGCCAAACCTGATCATATTTTGGTTGTGGCAAATCAGGGAAATACAACATGTTGGTTGTCACCTTGACGCCTGGGAAACGGGGCAATTGTGACAATCGATCACTGATGTATGGTGGCCTTTATAAGCCATTATCTGTGGCCACACTGGTGGTAGGAAAGGTCTATCACCTCCTGAAGCTGAATTATAAAAAAAATATTTCTGTAGACAAAGCATGAAAAGGGGAAACTGTCAATAACATATCTCACATAGCAGTCCTGCACTAACAGGGCATTGATTATTATTTTAATTAGTCTCTGCACAAATTGTCTTTAATGGGGTTCTAGCCCTTTCCTAGCATCATTATTACAGCACATGGTGCATCATACTAGAGCTTTGGCTCAGGGTGATGACAGACACGGTGACAGCTTGAGTCTTTTGATAGGAAGTATTTAGAGGAGATACACCAGTATTTAGGTGCTTGTGTATTACGACATTTATAGTACTAATACTATTTCTCAGGTCGGGCACAGGAACCCCGATTCTGATAGCAAAAGGTAAGCAGATTCCTCCGTTTTTTTCATTATTTTTACTTAGCAGAAATAATTTTGGAAGGGGGCACAATAGAAATGTTAGACACATGTATAACTCAGCAGATATCAGGACACAAAGTTCATAATATATATCTTATTCTACAAAACAACATACACAGCACTATAGTAAAGGACTGATTAGGTTTATAATATTATATATATAATGTGAGAATTGGGGTGAAGTCATACTTGCCTACCCTCCCAATTTGGTCAGGAGCTTCCCGAAAATCTGGTGCCGCTCCCGACCTCCCGGGAAGGCAGGCAATCCTCGCGGCCCCGGCGATGTGCCCGCACCCCCCCGCACTTTTAAGCAAAAACACCGGCAGCAGGGGGGCCGGTGACGCGATTCGCGCTGAATCGCGTCATAGTGGCTCCGCCCTCGGCTGCTCAATGCCATTAATCACGGCATTGTGCAGAGGGGGCGGAGCCACGATGACGCGATCGCGCTGTCACGCCCCATGCTCCGCCCCCAATGCCACGTCAGGTGCCGGGCCCCGCCCCCTTTGGCCATGTCATGCCACCAGCCCTGTAAGCCCGACAGCTCCCTCCCGGAAGGAGGGAGCTAAATGTCGGCAAGCCTGGGTGAAGTATTTGGTTGTCAGGTGCAGGCCTGTGTCTAGAGGTTAGTTATATGGTGATAATTATTATTGGGACAACTTTATATTTTATTACTGGCCTCACAGGGCTACATATTGTAATGACATACAGGTGTGGTTGCAACGTATATCAGCCAATTTCATTGCACCAGGTGATTGGTATAGTTATTAAATAAGTTTATTAATTAGCCAACAGTGACCTATGGCATCGCAGGTTACATCCACATCCTGTGCTGGCCCATTATGCCCCATACCCCCCGCACATGTGACACCATGATGTGATGGGGCTGCCGCATCGTCCTTTTGCCCATCTAGTTAGTGCCCTGTCACTGACCCCAGGATGGATGATAGACCAGTTGTGCTCTTCATATTACTTGCTATCAGAGCCGTAACTAGACTTTTTGGTGCCCTGTGCCAGAAAGAGCATTGGCGCCCCCCTCATTTTTCAAAGGGACATAATGCACCCAAAAAAGGGCCATGGTTTCATGGGGAAGGGCCAGATAAGAGATGGGGGAGGCCAGGAGATGCTGGGGATGAAATTAGAGGAAAATACAAGCAAGAATGATAATAAAAAGACATTTAACAGGCCCAAACAGCGCCCCCTGACCTGTGGTGCCCTGTGCGATGGCACCGGCTGCACTACCCTAGCTACGGCCCTGCTGTCTATTGGCCTATACTCAACAATAGTGACATTTCTGTGGACATAGATTTCAAGGTTTAAATCACTAAAAGCTATCTCTGTCCCTAGAAATTAGAGACAGCTGACAACGTCACACTTAGGCTGGTTGTGTTTAGTAGAGAGGGTGGCTGGGGGCTGGTTTTGTGCCCCAGAGGAAGGGGAGGATCCCCAAAACGTTATGCACTACATTCCCTTTTGTCACTGTTTAATAAACCAGCTCTTGTGTTCATATAAGATGCTTCATTCCAGCCTCTGGTGTGTAGCCTCAGTCACATAAATGTGCTGGGTCTGGTTACCATCACTAGATAGCTGGCCCTGGCATTTAGTCCAGAGACTGTATAGAATTAGGAAGGTGTGCCATGCTGTCTTATTTTACTTATAACATATATATTCATGTTACACAGGTCTGCTGTTTTTATAATTGTTTTAAATCAATGAAATTAGTAATTGATATGTGTAATACGAATGAAGTTTATTCTCCTCACTTGTTTCTTTCTGCATAGATATCAATAAGATCCACATATAAAGCTCATCGTGCTGGTCGCTGTTCTGATCCTCATACTAATTTCTGTGGTTGTTGTGATCTTTGGCATTTGCTACTGGTATGTAATATACTAATATCATATACAAGGTGTTAGATGTACCTAGCTAATAGGTGTATTATTACTTTAAAGTATTATTATCATTATACACTATAACAATGTGATTTAGTTGGCTGGTAGGTGTATATGTATCCAGTCTTTTCCAGGGCAGATCTAGTATTAGGTGCAGTAGGCTGGTGCCAACAGGTTTATTACTGGCTGTAATGTCATTAGAGATGGACAATGTTACAACCCCTATCCCTGTATCTTCAGTGTTACCACCACTGTCCCTGTATTCTCAGTGTTACCACCCCTGTCCCTGTATCATCAGTGTTACCACCCCTGTCCCTGTATCTTCAGTGTTACCACCCCTGTCCCTGCATCTACAATGTTACCACCCCTGTCCCCGTATCCTCAGTGTTACCTCCCCTGTCCCTGCATCTTCAGTGTTACCTCCCCTGTCCCCGCATTACAGTGTTACCACCCCTGTCCCCATATCTTCAGTGTTACCACCCCTGTCCCTGCATCTTCAGTGTTACCACCCCTGTCCCTGTATCTTCAGTGTTACCTCCCCTGTCCCTGCATCTTCAGTGTTACCACCTCTGTCCCTGCATCTTCAGTGTTACCTCCCCTGTCCCTGTTTCTTCAGTGTTACCTCCCCTGTCCCTGCATCTTCAGTGTTATCACCCCTGTCCCTGCATCTTCAGTGTTATCACCCCTGTCCCTGCATCTTCAGTGTTACCACCCCTGTCCCTGTATCTTCAGTGTTACCACCCCTGTCCCTGTATCCTCAGTGTTAACACCCCTGTCCCTGCATCTTCAGTGTTACCACCTCTATCCCTGTTTCTTCAATGTTACCTCCCCTATCCCTGCATCTTCAGTGTTATCACCCCTGTCCCTGTATCCTCAGTGTTACCACCCCTGTCCCTGTATTTTCAGTGTTACCACCCCTGTCCCTGTATCCTCAGTGTTACCACCCCTGTCCCTGTATTTTCAGTGTTAACACCCCTGTCCCTGCATCTTCAGTGTTACCACCCCTGTCCCCGTATCTTCAGAGTTACCGCCCCTGTCCCCGCATCTTCAATGTTACCGCCCCTGTCCCTGTATCTTCAGTGTTACCACCCCTGTCCCTGTATTTTCAGTGTTACCACCCCTGTCCCTGTATTTTCAGTGTTATCACCCCTGTCCCTGCATCTTCAGTGTTACTACCCCTGTCCCTGTATTTTCAGTGTTACCACCCCTGTCCCTGTATTTTCAGTGTTACCACCCCTGTCCCTGCATCTTCAGTGTTACCACCCCTGTCCCTGTATTTTCAGTGTTACCACCCCTGTCCCTGCATCTTCAGTGTTACCTCCCCTGTCCCTGCATCTTCAGTGTTACCTCCCCTGTCCCTGCATCTTCAGTGTTACCACCCCTGTCCCTGCATCTTCAGTGTTACCACCCCTGTCCCTGTATATTCAGTGTTACCACCCCTGTCCCTGCATCTTCAGTGTTACCACCCCTGTCCCTGCATCTTCAGTGTTACCTCCTCTGTCCCCGTATCTTCAGTGTTACCACCCCTGTCCCTGTATCCTCAGTGTTACCTCCCCTGTCCCTGAATCTTCAGTGTTACCACCCCTGTCCCCGTATCTTGTGTTATCACCCCTGTCCCTGCATCCTCAGTGTTACCACCCCTGTCCCCGTATCCTCAGTGTTACCACCCGTCCCGTATCTTCAGTGTTACCACCCCAGTCCCCGTATCTTCAGTGTTACCACCCCTGTCCCCGTATCTTGTGTTACCACCCCTATCCCTGTATCTTCAGTGTTACCTCCCCTGTCCCTGTATCTTCAGTGTTATCTCCCCTGTCCCTGCATCTTCAGTGTTACCACCCCTGTCCCTGCATCTTCAGTGTTACCACCCCTGTCCCTGCATCTTCAGTGTTATCTCCCCTGTCCCTGCATCTTCAGTGTTATCTCCCCTGTCCCTGTATCTTCAGTGTTACCACCCCTGTCCCTGCATCTTCAGTGTTACCACCCCTGTCCCTGTATCTTCAGTGTTACCACCCCTGTCCCTGCATCTTCAGTGTTACCACCCCTGTCCCTGTATCCTCAGTGTTACCTCCATGCATGCCTACTCTCCCTACCTACCCTTTGCATGCCGGAGCTTGGTAAATCTGACAACATCGCTAGCCCCTATAGAAACCTATGTGGACTGCGGATGCTGTTGGAAATGAAGGGACTGCAGCCTGTATCACCTATATCTGCTGCGATCTCTCCATGGTATATTTGGAGGATTTTTTATATTTACATGTACTCCCGAAAACAGCCATATTGTTTGATAGATAGGTCCCAATGTGCCCCTGTACACTGCTCTTTGAAGTCATATAGGATTGTAGACCCCTTGCTGTCTTTCTATGTGCTGTAACTAAGCAGATTTTTTTACTTTTAGGATAAAGCAGGAGTCAAAAAGGGATAAGGACATCCAACTGGAATCAGTAGTCATCATCAACTCAGGTAACATTAATTAGATAATGATGTAATACAGTTGTGTTCTTATATAAGTAATACAGGCATTCAGGTAGCAGCTGATTTTTAGTGACATTAATGGTGGGTACACACTGGGCGATATTACTGAGCGACTGCACGATTACGACATCGTAATCGTGCAATCGCTCAGTAATCGTGCACAAATCGTGCACTTTTATGTCGGAAACGACCAGCGATGCGCACTCCCGCTGGTCGTTTCCGACATTGTCCATCGCCTGAACATGCAGCACAACCTGACGACCTCGTCAGGTTGCTGCATGTCGGGGAATGGGGGAGAGAGCCCGGCGCTGAATGATATCGTTAATGATATCGTTCAGCGGCTGTGCTCAAAGTCATGAACGACATTGAGCACAGCCTGCCGGGGACACACTACACGATATCGCTCAGGGAGCATATCGTGTAGTGTGTACCCACCATAAGTGTTATGGAATTCAGCCTGTGATTAAATAATCAGAAAATGTCATCTACAACTACAAATGAGAAGTGTTTCCCTCACAGAGTTACTCTCCCCATACACTCATCAGATTGTCATCTGGCCCCTAGCAAACTACATAAAGAGCTGGACATCAGGAACTTAATAGCCAAAATCCACCACCATGATGTACAGTAATATTTGCAGCACGGTATATTCGCAGTGCGTATACTCGCAACTGTCAGTCATGTGACTTTCAATCATCTTTAGCCGTTGGATGTACTGGGATGCATGATGCCATCTGAGATCATGTGGTTAGGAGGGAGGTGTGGGGGGGTGTATTTTACTAAAAAAGGATTATTTATTGCTATTCGTCTTTGCTAACTAACTTACATTTGTCCTTGACGCACTACAAGTCAAATCACTGTACTCCATAACAAAGGACACAGAATAGCATGAATTTTGGCCACTCATTGGCAATGCAATAGGCATAAATGGGAGTGCTCTGACTGGTCAAAGCACAGCAGCTCCTACTCTCTGACCAATCAGAGCAGTCCAATTCCTTCCTATGAATATCACTAGGAGTGATTTCTCATTACCATTGGCCTTCTATAGGAAGAAGTAGCACATCATTTTACAAGGGTTTTTTTTTTTCAATGTACGTGGGACGACTACATGAAGCATAAATACAATGCATATACTAAGTTAATAATTATCTATTAAATAGGTAATAAAAAAGCACTTACTGTAGCAATACATATTTTGCATTTTTGGTTACATTAGACTCGGTTACCAAGGAGGCCCATGATTCAGCACAGGAGCAGGAGAGGCCACAGGAGGCTGATGTAGAACAGGCAGCAGGTAACATTTATTACCACATAATACTATTTTCTTAATGATTTTTTTTTTTTATGTAATATTGATTGCATTCTATTAAAGGTCTCATATACTGTATGCTGTTATGGACACCCTAAATTCCAACCTAACTAGCCATATCAGTACTATATTGTATATTATATACAGTACTGTATATACATGTATATTTACATGTACTGTAGTATGGAACAGGCTTTTGCTGTATTTAGTAAGGATCTGGTATCTTTTTTTTATAATGTACTGTACATTACTGTGCCAATACAGGTTGAGTCTCCCATATCCAAACTGCTTGGGACCAAAAGTATTTTGGATATCAGATTTTTCCGTATTTTGGAATATTTGCTTACCATAATGATATTTCTAGGGCAAGGGACCCAAATCTAAACACAGAATGCATTTATGTTTCATATACACCTTATACACACACAGCCCAAAGGTCATTTTGTACAATATTTTAATAATTTTGTGCATCAAACAAAGTTTATGTACATAAACAAAATTAACTTATGGTTTATATAAACCCTATACACACAGTCTGAAGGTAGTTTTATACAATATTTTTAATAACTGTATTAAACCAAGTTTGTGTACATTGAACCATCAGAAAGCAAAGGTGTCACTATCTCAGTCACGCTCAAAAAAATCCTTATTTCTAAATATTTGGATATGGGAGACTCAACCGATACCTTATTTTTCACATAATTCCACTACGCCATGAGGAGGGGGAGCTGGCGCAGCAGCAGGCCCATGCGGTGGACCAGAGGCAGAGCCAGGAGCATGCAAATAGATGCTCTCTCCATCATCTCCTGGAAGGAACTCCAAAAGAAGAACTGCTCCTGGCCTTTAAACTTGGAATTAGACAGGAAATCTCTACCATGGCTATTTGTTTTGAAAATATCAAGCAATACCTCACATGGATTGAGAAAATGTACCAGAGATGATGGAGCAGAGCCAGGTGAAAGTGAGGAAGGACCTGAACTGTCACAGGCAAACTTTGCCAACTTGCCGCAGCAAAGGAGTGGGACTTCTGCACCATTAGGTAAGCAGAACAGGCAAACAGGTACAGAGGTAATAAGGTTCAACAAGGAGCCAGGCAGGTAAGTAGCAATCAGAGCCCACAGCACAGAGTAATAGGAGGGACCATTAAGGGGTTTTAGTGCAGGGAAATTATAAGGTGTACCAGCCTGGGAAAAGAAAGTCAGAACAGATCTACCATATAAATTTATAAAACCTTGGAAAGCCAAAGGAGCTCTATCAGCAACCCCGGTAACCACATTACCTTTGATTCCTAAAGTAACACTAGCCAGAACACACTCAACTATTCAGCATTATGAGGCTAAAGAATTTCTTGTAAAAAAAATAGGGATTTTACCTGGTAAAACAACAGTCATTAAACATGAACCAGGGTTTAAAGTAGGGGTGTGCACCGGCCACTTTTCGTGTTTTGTGTTTTGGTTTTGGATCTGGATCTTTCTTCGTGTTTTGGATCTGGATTGGTTTTGCCAAAACCACCCTTCCGTGTTTTGGGTTCTGGGTTTTGTGTTTTGGATCTGTATTTTTTTGAAAAAAAGCATAAAAACAGCTAAAATCACAGAATTTGTAGGTTTTTCTGCTCCTATGCTATTATTAACCTCAATAACCTTAATTTCCACTCATTTCCAGTCTATTCTGAACACCTCACACCTCACAATAGTGTTTTTATGTCCAAAAGGTTGCACCGAGGTAGCTGGATGACTATGCTAAGCGACACGAGTGGGCGGCACAAACACGTGACCCATCTAGGAGTGACACTGCAGTGGCAGGCAGGATGGCAGTTAGAAAAACTAGGCCCCAAACTGTACATAATGCAAAGAAAAAAAGAGGTGCAAGATGGAATTGTCCTTGGGCCCTCCCACCCACCCTTATGTTGTATAAACAGGACATGCACACTTTAACAAATCAATCATTTCAGCGCCAGGGTCTGCCACACAACTGTGGCTGAAATGATTGGTTCGTTTGGGCCCCCACAAAACAAGCTGGCAATTAATGTGTCCCTGCACAAACTGGCTCTACGGAGGCAAGATGTCATCCTCATCCTCCTCATCCACCGATTCCTCACCCTCTTCAGTGTGTACATCCTCATCCTCACAAAGTATTAACTCGTCCCCACTTGAATCCACCACCACAGGTCCCTCTGTACCTTCTGGAGGCTGGTCTCCCTGGAAGAGCTGATAATTCATTTTGATGAACATCATCTTCTCCACATTCTGTGGAAGCAACCTCCTACGCCTTTCGCTGACAAGGTTCCCGGCTGCACTAAACACTCTTTCGGAGTACACACTGGAGGGGGGGCAACTCAGGTAAAATAGAGCCAGTTTGTACAGGGGCCTCCAAATTGCCTCTTTTTCCTGCCAGTACAGGTATGGACTGTCTGACATGCCTACTTGGATGCTGTCACCGATGTAATCCTCCACCATTCTGTCAATGGTGACAGTATCATATGCAGTGACAGTAGACATGTCAGAAATTGTTGCCAGGTCCTTCAGTCCGGACCAGATGTCCAAACTTGGTCCTGCCTGCCCTGCATCACCGCCAGCGGGTTGCTTAGGATACCTAAGTTTTTTCCTGGCAGCCCCAGTTGCGGGAGAAAATGAAGAAGGAGCCGTTGACGTGTCACGTTCCGCTTCAGCTGACAGTGTGTTCACCAGCAGGTCTTTGCACCTCTGCAGGCTTGTGTCGGCCGGAAAGAGAGACACCACATAGGCTTTAAACCTAGGATCGAGCACGGTGGCCAAAATGTAGTGGTCTGATTTCAACAGATTGACCACCCTGGAATCCTGGCAAAGCGAATGAAGGGCTTCATCCACAAGTCCCACATGCCGAGCGGAATCGCTCCGTCTTAGCTCCTCCTTCACTTTCTCCAGCTGCTTCTGCAAAAGCCTGATGAGGGGAATGACCTGACTCAAGCTGGCAGTGTCTGAACTGACTTCACGTGTGGCAAGTTCGAAGGGCTGAAGAACCTTGCACAACACGGAAATCATTCTCCACTGCGCTTGAGTCAGGTGCATACCCCCTCCTTTGCCTATGTCATAGGTGGATGTATAGGCTTGTATGGCCTTTTGCTGCTCCTCCATCCTCTGAAGCATATAGAGGGTTGAGTTCCACCGCGTCACAACCTCTTGCTTCAGGTGATGGCGGGGCAGGTTCAAGAGTGTTTGCTGGCGCTCCAGTCTTCGGCACGCAGTCGCTGAATGGCGAAAGTGGCCAGAAATTTTTCGGGCCACCCAAAGCGTCTCCTGCACGCCCCTGTCGCTTTTCAGAAAATTCTGCACCACCAAGTTTATTGTGTGAGCAAAACATGGGACGTGCTGGAATTTGCCCAGATGTAATGCCCGCACAATATTGGTGGCGTTGTCAGATATCACAAATCCCCAGGAGAGTCTAAGTGGGGTAAGCCACTGGGCGATGATTTCCCTCAGTTTCTCTAAGAGGTTGTCGGCGGTGTGCCTCTTACTGAAACCGGTGATACACAGCGTAGCCTGCCTTGTAACGAGCTGGCGTTTCTGAGATGCTGCTACTGGTGACGCTGCTGCTGTTGCTGCGTAAGGTGATACATCTACCCAGTGGGCTGTCACAGTCATATAGTCCTTAGTCTGCCCTGTTCCACTTGTCCACATGTCCGTGGTTAAGTGGACATTGTGTACAACGGCATTTTTCAGGACACTGAGGACACTTTTTCTGACGTTTCTGTACAGTCTCGGTATCGCCTGCCTAGTGAAGTGGAATCTAGACGGGATTTGGAACCGGGGACACACTACCTCCATCAATTGTCTAAATCCCACTGCACTAATGGCGGATACCGGACGCACGTCTAACACCAACATAGCAGTCAAGGCCTCAGTTATACGTTTTGCTTCAGGATGACTGCTGTCGTACTTCATCCTCCTCGCTAAGGACTGTTGGAGGGTCAATTGTTTAGTAAAAGTAGTGGTGTTCCTACTTCCTCTCTGGGATGATGAACGACTCCCAGCAGCAGCAGCAACAGCAGCAGCGGCAGCAGTAGGCGTAGCAATGCAGGATCCTCCGGAGGAATCCCGGATAGGAGAGTCAGTCATGCCAGTGATATGGCCTGCAGGACTACTTCCGATCCTGACTAAGGAGGAAATTGACGAGGAGGGAGTTGACGGTGTGGTTTGCAGGCGCTTGGATACAACAGGACAACGGGATTTAGGTGTCCCTGGACTGCTTACGGTCTGAGCCAAAGTTTCTGAACTTGACAGTAACTTTTTATGAACGCGCTGCAGGTGCCGTATAAGGGAGGATGTTCCTAGGTGGTTGACGTCCCTACCCCTACTTATTTCACCTTTACATATGGTACATATGGCAAGACAGTTGTTGTCCGGATTTGGATAGAAATATTGCCAGACCAAAGAGGTGGAATGTTTGGTCTTCTGCCCAGGCATGACCGTGATGGGCTTTTTCATCCCACGGACAACAACTGTCTCCCCCGGAGCCTGATTTAAACAAACCACATCACCATCAGAATCCTCCTCGCCAACTTCCTCCTCAGCGCCAGCTACACCAGTATCCTCATCCTGTTGTACTTCAACAGTGACATCTTCAATTTGCATATCAGCAAGTGGACTGTGGGTGCTCCTTTCAGCACTTGCAGGGGGCGTGCAAATGGTGGAAAGAGCCACCTCTTCCCGTCCAGTGCTGGGAAGGTCAGGCATCGCAACCACCACCACACTTGGACTCTCTTTGGGGATTTGTGATATCTTCTTAGAAAGCACAGTTCTTCGCTGTGCTTTTGCCAGCTTAACTCTTTTGATTTTTTTAGTGGGAGGAGTGCTTCCATCGTCATGTGAAGCTGAACCACTAGTCATGAACATACTAGGGATCGACCTTAGCCGTTCCTTGCCACTCCGTGTCGTAAATGGCATATTGGCAAGTTTACGTTTCTCTTCAGCTGATTTAAATGTCTTTTTCAAGGTCATTTTCCTGAACTTTGCCATTTGGGATTGTATGTGCCCTCTACTATGACATTGGGCATCGGCCTTGGCAGACGACGTTGATGGCATGTTATCGTCTATGTCATGACTAGTGGCAGCAGCTTCAGCACTAGGAGGAAGTGGTTCTTGATCTTTCTCTATTTTATTTTTATCGGAGAAAGTTTGGTCCTCCATTTATGTTATATCGATTTGATATATACGTGCGGCTAAACACAGAAAATAAATTTTTTTTTGGTTCGGACTGGAGTGTACTTTGTGGGTTACAGCACCCTTTAACGGTCAAGCCAGCCGGCCCTTTACTTATGACACAGGCGCACTCTTGGCACTACTTTGTTGATGCACGTGCGGCTACTGCGCACACAATTCACAAACACAGAAAATAATTTTTTTTTGGTTTGGACTGGAGTGTACTTTGGGGGTTACAGCACCCTTTAACGGTCAAGCCAGCCGGCCCTTTACTTATGACACAGGCGCACGCTTGGCACTACTTTGTTGATGCACGTGCGGCTACTGCGCACACAATTCACAAACACAGAAAATAATTTTTTTTTAGGTTTGGACTGGAGTGTACTTTCGGGGGTTACAGCACCCTTAACGGTCAAGCCAGCCGGCCCTTTACTTATGACACAGGCGCACGCTTGGCACTACTTTGTTGATGCACGTGCGGCTACTGCGCACACAATTCACAAACACAGAAAATAATTTTTTTTTTGGTTTGGACTGGAGTGTACTTTCGGGGGTTACAGCACCCTTAACGGTCAAGCCAGCCGGCCCTTTACTTATGACACAGGCGCACGCTTGGCACTACTTTGTTGATGCACGTGCGGCTACTGCGCACACAATTCACAAACACAGAAAATAATTTTTTTTTTGGTTTGGACTGGAGTGTACTTTCGGGAGTTACAGCACCCTTAACGGTCAAGCCAGCCGGCCCTTTACTTATGACACAGGCGCACGCTTGGCACTACTTTGTTGATGCACGTGCGGCTACTGCGCACACAATTCACAAACACAGAAAATAATTTTTTTTTGGTTTGGACTGGAGTGTACTTTCAGGGGTTACAGCACCCTTTAACGGTCAAGCCAGCCGGCCCTTTACTTATGACACAGGCGCACGCTTGGCACTACTTTGTTGATGCACGTGCGGCTACTGCGCACACAATTCACAAACACAGAAAATAATTTTTTTTTTGGTTTGGACTGGAGTGTACTTTCGGGGGTTACAGCACCCTTAACGGTCAAGCCAGCCGGCCC
This sequence comes from Taudactylus pleione, assembly GCA_031769625.1. Lineage (NCBI taxonomy): Eukaryota > Metazoa > Chordata > Amphibia > Anura > Myobatrachidae > Taudactylus > Taudactylus pleione. Next base: position 4,224,433 of record JAUIMM010000261.1, read on the forward strand.
TTTACTTATGACACAGGCGCACGCTTGGCACTACTTTGTTGATGCACGTGCGGCTACTGCGCACACAATTCACAAACACAGAAAATAATTTTTTTTTTGGTTTGGACTGGAGTGTACTTTCGGGAGTTACAGCACCCTTAACGGTCAAGCCAGCCGGCCCTTTACTTATGACACAGGCGCACGCTTGGCACTACTTTGTTGATGCACGTGCGGCTACTGCGCACACAATTCACAAACACAGAAAATAATTTTTTTTTGGTTTGGACTGGAGTGTACTTTCGGGGGTTACAGCACCCTTTAACGGTCAAGCCAGCCGGCCCTTTACTTATGACACAGGCGCACTCTTGGCACTACTTTGTTGATGCACGTGCGGCTACTGCGCACACAATTCACAAACACAGAAAATAATTTTTTTTTAGGTTTGGACTGGAGTGTACTTTCGGGGGTTACAGCACCCTTAACGGTCAAGCCAGCCGGCCCTTTACTTATGACACAGGCGCACGCTTGGCACTACTTTGTTGATGCACGTGCGGCTACTGCGCACACAATTCACAAACACAGAAAATAATTTTTTTTTTGGTTTGGACTGGAGTGTACTTTCGGGGGTTACAGCACCCTTAACGGTCAAGCCAGCCGGCCCTTTACTTATGACACAGGCGCACGCTTGGCACTACTTTGTTGATGCACGTGCGGCTACTGCGCACACAATTCACAAACACAGAAAATAATTTTTTTTTTGGTTTGGACTGGAGTGTACTTTCGGGAGTTACAGCACCCTTAACGGTCAAGCCAGCCGGCCCTTTACTTATGACACAGGCGCACGCTTGGCACTACTTTGTTGATGCACGTGCGGCTACTGCGCACACAATTCACAAACACAGAAAATAATTTTTTTTTGGTTTGGACTGGAGTGTACTTTCGGGGGTTACAGCACCCTTTAACGGTCAAGCCAGCCGGCCCTTTACTTATGACACAGGCGCACTCTTGGCACTACTTTGTTGATGCACGTGCGGCTACTGCGCACACAATTCACAAACACAGAAAATAATTTTTTTTTAGGTTTGGACTGGAGTGTACTTTCGGGGGTTACAGCACCCTTAACGGTCAAGCCAGCCGGCCCTTTACTTATGACACAGGCGCACGCTTGGCACTACTTTGTTGATGCACGTGCGGCTACTGCGCACACAATTCACAAACACAGAAAATCATTTTTTTTTTGGTTTGGACTGGAGTGTACTTTCGGGGGTTACAGCACCCTTAACGGTCAAGCCAGCCGGCCCTTTACTTATGACACAGGCGCACGCTTGGCACTACTTTGTTGATGCACGTGCGGCTACTGCGCACACAATTCACAAACACAGAAAATAATTTTTTTTTTGGTTTGGACTGGAGTGTACTTTCGGGGGTTACAGCACCCTTAACGGTCAAGCCAGCCGGCCCTTTACTTATGACACAGGCGAACGCTTGACACTACTTTGTTGATGCACGTGCGGCTACTGCGCACACAATTCACAAACACAGAAAATAATTTTTTTTTGGTTTGGACTGGAGTGTACTTTCAGGGGTTACAGCACCCTTTAACGGTCAAGCCAGCCGGCCCTTTACTTATGACACAGGCGCACGCTTGGCACTACTTTGTTGATGCACGTGCGGCTACTGCGCACACAATTCACAAACACAGAAAATAATTTTTTTTTGGTTTGGACTGGAGTGTACTTTCGGGGGTTACAGCACCCTTTAACGGTCAAGCCAGCCGGCCCTTTACTTATGACACAGGGGCACTCTTGGCACTACTTTGTTGATGCACGTGCGGCTACTGCGCACACAATTCACAAACACAGAAAATAATTTTTTTTTAGGTTTGGACTGGAGTGTACTTTCGGGGGTTACAGCACCCTTAACGGTCAAGCCAGCCGGCCCTTTACTTATGACACAGGCGCACGCTTGGCACTACTTTGTTGATGCACGTGCGGCTACTGCGCACACAATTCACAAACACAGAAAATAATTTTTTTTTGGTTTGGACTGGAGTGTACTTTCGGGGGTTACAGCACCCTTTAACGGTCAAGCCAGCCGGCCCTTTACTTATGACACAGGCGCACGCTTGGCACTACTTTGTTGATGCACGTGCGGCTACTGCGCACACAATTCACAAACACAGAAAATAATTTTTTTTTAGGTTTGGACTGGAGTGTACTTTCGGGGGTTACAGCACCCTTAACGGTCAAGCCAGCCGGCCCTTTACTTATGACACAGGCGCACGCTTGGCACTACTTTGTTGATGCACGTGCGGCTACTGCGCACACAATTCACAAATACAGAAAATTATTTTTTTTTTGGTTTGGACTGGAGTGTACTTTCGGGGGTTACAGCACCCTTAACGGTCAAGCCAGCCGGCCCTTTACTTATGACACAGGCGCACGCTTGGCACTACTTTGTTGATGCACGTGCGGCTACTGCGCACACAATTCACAAACACAGAAAATATATTATTTTTTTAGCACTTGGGGGGAGCACCCCTGATGGACAGAGCACCCCCTGGACAACACTACAGCACCCCTTTAGGACTGGGACACTGCACAGGACTTTGGAACTGACTGCACAACACAGTCCAGCCAGCCCCTATGGACTTTGAAGTAGTGGACACAGCCCCTATTAACAACAGCAGCACAGCACAACACAGCCAGCCCCTATGGACTTTGAAGTAGTGGACAACAGCAGCACTACACTACACTACACTACACAGCACTAACTCCCACCCTCCCTCTTCACTGTCCACAGCCGAGTGAGAAAATGGCGCCGACGCGGGTACCTTATATAGGATCCAAAACCCGCGAGACTCGGAAGGCGGGATGATGACGTTTTGCCTCGATGTCAGATCCGAGTCAGGCGGGAAAAGTCGAGCCTGACTCGGATCGGACTCGGATCGGGGGGGCTCGGGGGGGTTCGGATTTCAGAAATCCGAACCCGCTCACCCCTAGTTTAAAGTTAACCAAAAGGCCTATAGAATACTAGAAGCCCAAAGGGAATCAGTGTCTAATGTCATAAAAAAAATGTCACATATGACTTATTTGTGTTTTATGTTTTGGTGGTGTTTGTGTGTTGGGGAGAATGTGTGACAGTGAGGCTAGTCAGGTAGGGGATGTTGGGGAGAATGTGTGACAGTGAGGCTAGTCAGGTAGGGGATGTTGGGGAGAATGTGTGACAGTGAGGCTAGTCAGGTAGGGGATGTTGGGGAGAATGTGTGACAGTGAGGCTAGTCAGGTAGGGGATGTTGGTGAGAATGTGTAACAGTGAGGCTAGTCAGGTAGGGGATGTTGGTGAGAATGTGTGACAGCGAGGCTAGTCAGGTAGGGGATGTTGGGGAGAATGTGTGACAGTGAGGCTAGTCAGGTAGGGGATGTTGGGGGGAATGTGTGACAGTGAGGCTAGTCAGGTAGGGGATGTTGGGGAGAATGTGTGACAATGAGGCTAGTCAGGTAGGGGATGTGGGGGAGAATGTGTGACAGTGAGGCTAGTCAGGTAGGGGATGTTGGTGAGAATGTGTGACTGAGGCTAGTCAGGTAGGGGATGTTGGGGAGAATGTGTGACAGTGAGGCTAGTCAGGTAGGGGATGTTGGGGAGAATGTGTGACTGAGGCTAGTCAGGTAGGGGATGTTGGGGAGAATGTGTGACAGTGAGGCACCTCAGGTAGGGGATGTTGGTGAGAATGTGTGACAGCTAGGCTAGTCAGGTAGGGGATGTTGGGGGGAATGTGTGACAGTGAGGCTAGTCAGGTAGGGGATGTTGGGGAGAATGTGTGACAGTGAGGCTAGTCAGGTAGGGGATGTTGGTGAGAATGTGTGACTGAGGCTAGTCAGGTAGGGGATGTTGGGGATAATGTGTGACAGTGAGGCTAGTCAGGTAGGGGATGTTGGTGAGAATGTGTGACAGCGAGGCTAGTCAGGTAGGGGATGTTGGGGGGAATGTGTGACAGTGAGGCTAGTCAGGTAGGGGATGTTGGGGAGAATGTGTGACAATGAGGCTAGTCAGGTAGGGGATGTTGGGGAGAATATGTGACAGTGAGGCTAGTTAGGTAGTGGATGTTGGGGAGAATGTGTGACAGTGAGGCTAGTCAGGTAGTGGATGTTGGGGAGAATGTGTGACAGTGAGGCTAGTCAGGTAGGGGATGTTGGGGAGAATGTGTGACAGTGAGGCTAGTCAGGTAGGGGATGTTGGGGAGAATGTGTGACAGTGAGGCTAGTCAGGTAGGGGATATTGAGAAGAATGTGTTACAGTGAGGCTAGTCAGGTAGGGGATGTTGGGGAGAATGTGTGACAGTGAGGCTAGTCAGGTAGGGGATATTGAGAAGAATGTGTTACAGTGAGGCTAGTCAGGTAGTGGATGTTGGGGAGAATATGTGACAGTGAGGCTAGTCAGGTAGTGGATGTTGGGGAGAATGTGCGACAGTGAGGCTAGTCAGGTAGTGGATGTTGGGGAGAATGTGTGACAGTGAGGCTAGTCAGGTAGGGGATGTTGGGGAGAATGTGTGACAGTGAGGCTAGTCAGGTAGGGGATGTTGGGGAGAATGTGTGACAGTGAGGCTAGTCAGGTAGTGGATGTTGGGGAGAATGTGTGACAGTGAGGCTAGTCAGGTAGGGGATATTGAGAAGAATGTGTGACAGTGAGGCTAGTCAGGTAGTGGATGTTGGGGAGAATATGTGACAGTGAGGCTAGTCAGGTAGTGGATGTTGGGGAGAATATGTGACAGTGAGGCTAGTCAGGTAGTGGATGTTGGGGAGAATATGTGACAGTGAGGCTAGTCAGGTGGTGGATGTTGGGGAGAATGTGTGACAGTGAGGCTAGTCAGGTAGGGGATGTTGGGGAGAATGTGTGACAGTGAGGCTAGTCAGGTAGGGGATGTTGGGGAGAATATGTGACAGTGAGGCTAGTCAGGTAGGGGATATTGGGGGGAATGTGTGACAGTGAGGCTAGTCAGGTGGTGGATGTTGGGGAGGTTGAGGAGCTGGCAGTTCAGGCCCCAAACTCTTCTGCGGAGGAGAATGAGAAGGATCCTCGTCAGTGCACACGGACCAGGACAGGCCACAATGTGAGATTCACTTTTACAGAAAACATGGCCCTGGTGACTGAGCTGATGAGGCATCACCGCCAGCTGTTTGGCCGTGATGCAGCCAAGGTGCCGTCCCGTAGGAAGAACATAATCTGGCAGGCGGCCGTCACAGCCGTAGATGCAGAGGGGCCAGCACACCGCACCTCTGACAAATGCCGCGTGAGGTTGTAGGACTTTAATGTTGTAGTGAGTATTTCTAATGCAGATGTGTTTTAACATGCAAAATAGTTGGGTAATCAATTTTACAATTACAGCCAGAAGAATGGAAGTGTTTGTTATGTTTGCAGCAAAAATTTTATAGTACACCCATTATTTCTATGAGCAATACTGACCATTAATACGGATTTAACATTTGTACATAATTTTATTGACAAAGTACGTTACATACTGTTCCTGACATCATGCGTTGTGTGTGCAGAATGTTTCTTTAAAAAAATATCAAAATTAAAAAAAAACATTTGTAAAGGCAGAATAAAAAAAATATATAAAACATTATTTACATTTTACAGTGCGGTAGAAGAGGTCTTCCCCCACCTCAGGCCAACCCTCTGCAGTTGTCAATGTGATGAATAAGTGGCAGGTATGTAATTATTCACTGTGTGGTCTGTGAAGGGACAATTCCAACATATGTCTAATTCTTTATAACTTCTCTTTAGGACATTCATCCCGCAGGAGACCACCACGAAGGCTGTCAGTGGTGTCACCATTGCCCCCACAGCAGCTGCTGAGGACTCCTGAACGGCAGGGTCCTTCTTCTCCTCAACTTGAAGGTGGGTACCATTCCTATATAGGTGACACAACATACACATTACACAACCACTTACACATAATGTTAGCAGTGTAGGGTACTGTATATTCTTCTTAAAATGCAGTATTTATAAAGTGTAAATTTTGCCTCAAACAATCGCATATTAGCTTTTATATTATACAAATTTTTTATTTCAATATAAAAAGGTTTGCTTGATATTGAGAACATTTCCACTCCAAAAATAATAAAAAAAAATATACCCCTAGACCTTGATTGTGTTAAGGTGCCAACACACTACACAATTTGTACATTATACATTGACATCAATGATGGCTTGGGGGGTTGCACCAACAAGTGTATACATACTTGCTCATGCTAGTAGCAAGGAAGCAATCTTGGTGGGGGAGGATAACGACGTTGGCCATGCTGCATTCTGTATAACATCATAAGGGAGTTTGCTATATCTTCCCTGCTGTAGTGAAGGTCTGAGGATAGGAACAACACACACACATTGCAATTGTTATTATTCATGGACAGTGCAGAATTTGTCCTTACAATGCATCCTAATCAGAAATAACTTCACCATTACTGTATAGTGTGTGGGCACCTTACATCTTTGTTTTTGCAAAAATATTACATTTAGTAATGGCTTTAGAACGGAAAAGTGGAGACGAGGCCCATACCAACCCACCAAGTACTGTTTCATTTTTTAGCAAGGAAAAGATCCTTCTAGACAGATATTATATTATTGGTATGGACAACACCACTTACATTCCTAGAGCCTTCAGTAAATGTAGAGCAGAAATAATCAACCACATAACAAAAAATAAAATAAAAATCCTTACACACAACTGTACTTTCTTCACAGAGTTGGACATCCAGCAGCCAGCCCCAACACAACAAGTGCAGGAGCCTGAAGCACAGGAGGACATCCAGCAGCCAGCCCCGACACAACAAGTGCAGGAGCCTGAAGCAGAGAAGGATATCCAGCAGCCAGCCCCGACACAACATGTGCAGGAGCCTGAAGCAGAGGAGGCATATCCAGCAGTCAGCCCCAACACAACAAGTGCAGGAGCCTGAAGCACAGGAGGATATCCAGCAGCCAGCCCCGACACAAGTAGTGCAGGAGCCTGAAGCAGAGAAGGATATCCAGCAGCCAGCCCCGACACAACATGTGCAGGAGCCTGAAGCAGAGGAGGCATATCCAGCAGTCAGCCCCGACACAACAAGTGCAGGAGCCTGAAGCACAGGAGGATATCCAGCAGCCAGCCCCGACACAACAAGTGCAGGAGCCTGAAGCAGAGGAGGATATCCAGCAGCCAGCCCCGACACAACAAGTGCAGGAGCCTGAAGCACAGGAGGATATCCAGCAGCCAGCCCGACACAACAAGTGCAGGAGCCTGAAGCAGAGGAGGATATCCAGCAGCCAGCCCCAACACAACAAGTGCAGGAGGCTGAAGCAGAGGAGGATATCCAGAAGCCAGCCCCGACACAACATGTACAGGAGCCTGAAGCAGAGGAGGATATACAGCAGCCAGCCCCGACACAACATGTGCAGTAGCCTGAAGCAGAGGAGGATATCCAGCAGCCAGCCCCGACACAACAAGTGCAGGAGCCTGAAGCAGAGGAGGATATCCAGCAGCCAGCCCCGACACAACAAGTGCAGGAGCCTGAAGCAGAGGAGGATATCCAGCAGCCAGCCCCGACACAACAAGTGCAGGAGCATGAAGCAGAGGAGGATATCCAGCAGCCAGCCCCGACATAACAAGTGCAGGAGCCTGAAGCAGAGGAGGATATCCAGCAGCCAGCCCCGATACAACAAGTGCAGGAGCCTGAAGCACAGGAGGATATCCAGCAGTCAGCCCCGACACAACAAGTGCAGGAGCTTGAAGCACAGGAGGATATCCAGCAGCCAGCCCCGACACAACAAGTGCAGGAGCCTGAAGCAGAGGAGGATATCCAGCAGCCAGCCCCGACACAACAAGTGCAGGAGCCTGAAGCAGAGGAGGATATCCAGCAGCCAGCCCCGACACAACAAGTGCAGGAGCCTGTAGCAGAGGAGGATATCCAGCAGTCAGCCCCGACACAACAAGTGCAGGAGCCTGAAGCACAGGAGGACATCCAGCAGCCAGCCCCGACACAACAAGTGCAGGAGCCTGAAGCACAGGAGGATATCCAGCAGCCAGCCCTGACACAACAAGTGCAGGAGCCTGAAGCAGAGAAGGATATCCAGCAGCCAGCCCCGACACAACAAGTGCAGGAGCCTGAAGCAGAGAAGGCATATCCAGCAGCCAGCCCCACAAAACAAGTCCAGGAGCCTGAAGCACAGGAGGATATCCAGCAGCCAGCCCTGACACAACAAGTGCAGGAGCCTGAAGCAGAGGAGGATATCCAGCAGCCCCGATACAACAAGTGCAGGAGCCTGAAGCAGAGAAGGATATCCAGCAGCCAGCCCCGACACAACAAGTGCAGGAGCCTGAAGCAGAGAAGGCATATCCAGCAGCCAGCCCCACAAAACAAGTCCAGGAGCCTGAAGCACAGGAGGATATCCAGCAGCCAGCCCCGACACAACAAGTGCAGGAGCCTGAAGCAGAGGAGGATATCCAGCAGCCAGCCCCGACAGAACAAGTGCAGGAGCCTGAAGCACAGGAGGATATCCAGCAGCCAGCCCCGACACAACAAGTGCAGGAGCCTGAAGCAGAGGAGGATATCCAGCAGCCAGCCCCAACACAACAAGTGCAGGAGCCTGAAGCAGAGGGGATATCCAAAAGCCAGCCCTGACACAACAAGTGCAGGAGCCTGAAGCAGAGGAGATCTATATTTAAATATAACTGAGATTCCTGCCGCTCTGCGCACACCACCTAGGCAGCCGACTCCTGCACCTCAATTTAGCCCAACATCTCCGCATCCAACCCAGGAGCCAACTGGGCCTCCCAGCAAACAACAAACAAACAAAGACCTGCTGAAGAAGCTGGTAGAAAATATGAGCAGTTTGGCACACCACACCAACCAAATTTAGAGGTGTGCCAGCCAACAAAGCCAACACCAAAGGCAGCTCATCCATACAATGGAGCTGAGTAGCAGTGACATGAACAGATACAATAACCAATATCTGCAAAGAATGGAAGCTAGTTTGTCAACACAACAGAGCATGCTGCACATGATGTAGACATAGGCCCAAGCCACCAGGGAGATGAATGCAACTATAGGCCAATTTTCTCAAAACCTAGTGGCAATCTATAAAGCAGGCAGAAGCAGCAGGTCAGGGGGCACAATCCCAAATACCACCCCTCTGAACTCACCATGTAGGCAGTAATCCCGCAGGTAGAGAGCACCTCATCAGCCACAGGCCAGAGCAGCACCAGAGGGCGGAGAGGTTAGAGAGTGATTGGTCCACAATCCTAAATAGAATGATTACATTACATTAAAAAGATTTTTTGGTTGGCTATAAGTATTGTGTTTAGCATTTTGGTTAGTACACTACTATTTTACATTGTTTTGCAAACAGTTTCCTGCAAAAAAAAAAATGTAAGCACATTAAGTGAAATGGTGCAAGCGTTACTCACATGTTTTTGTCATTATTAAAAACACAAATGATTTAAATTTGTACATTATGTCCTGCTTAAAATAAGAACCGACACTTTAATGCCACATACATCAGTGTTTGGGTACTTGGGGCAGTGTCAGACTGGGGCATTAAGGACCCGCATGGGAATTGCAATGATAGGGGCCCACTGAAATGTGGTGGCACAAAGATAAGGGCTATAGCCAGCCATAGAAAGAAGGAAAGATGAATAACTGCTCCAGTCACCTCTTCTGAGTCATTTTTCTTTCCATCTGGCACAATGAAAGTAGCATGGGGAACATTTTAGCCAGTTAGTGTTTGCTTACAACTATTAACTGGTCAGTTTTAATGCTAGAATCCATTGCCATAGTGGAGTGATAAGTTGTCCAGGACAATATTGCTGCCTCCACTCAATGACAATCCCCATTCACTTCCCCTTTCATATATCCATGAGTAAGTGTGGCTACTGTACAAGCCGTACTTAGGGTACCTCTGGGCTGCAAGCAAACGTGCACAAGTCTATTGTAAGCCCAGGTCGTGAGTTGCGGTGCTGGAAATGCTGTGGAAACGCCATTGCAAGGATGACTCGTGCCCTTTATGTGTCTATATTCTTTATCAGTAACATGGATATAAATTTCAAGTAATCCAAGACAAAATACAAAATGAACATTTTGCTACCTGGACATGTTGCAGGATGGATGTCCATGAGTATATAAAGCAAGTCATATACTTATAAACAGGATCAAACAAATTGTTAAAAAAGAACGATTACACGTTTAATAGATAACTGCTTTAAACTAGGGGTGAGCGGGTTCGGATTTCTGAAATCCGAACCCCCCGAGCCCCCCCGATCCGAGGCCGATCCGAGTCAGGTTCGACTTTTCCCGCCTGACTCGGATCTGAAATCGAGGCAAAACGTCATCATCCCGCCTTCCGGGTCTCGCGGGTTTTGGATCCTATATACCCGCGTCGGCGCCATTTTCTTACTCGGCTGTGGACAGTGAAGAGGGAGGGTGGGAGTTAGGGCTGGCTGGGCTGTGTAGTGTAGTGTAGTGTAGTGCAGTGTAGTGTTGTGCTGTGCTGTGCTGTGCTGCGCTGTGCTGCTGTTGTCCATAGGGGCTGTGTCCACTACTTCAAAGTCCATAGGGGCTGGCTGGACTGTTTTGTGCAGTCAGTTGTCCATAGGGGCTGTGTCCACTCCAAAGTCCTGTGCAGTGTCCCAGTCCTAAAGGGGTGCTGTAGTGTTGTCCAGGGGGTGCTCTGTCCATCAGGGGTGCTCCCCCCAAGTGCTAAAAAAAAAAATATATTTTTCCTGTGTTTGTGAATTGTGTGCACTGTGGCTGCACGTGCATCAACAAAGGAGCAGCGCCAATCGTGCGCCTGTGTCCCATTAGTAAAGGGCCGGCTGGCTTGTCCGTTAAAGGGTGCTGTAACCCCCAAAGTACACTCCAAACAAAAAAAATATATATTTTCTGTGTTTGTGAATTGTGTGCACTGTGGCTGCACGTGCATCAACAAAGGAGCAGCGCCAAGCGTGCGCCTGTGTCCCATTAGTAAAGGGCCGGCTGGCTTGTCCGTTAAAGGGTGCTGTAACCCCCAAAGTACACTCCAAACAAAAAAAATATATATTTTCTGTGTTTGTGAATTGTGTGCACTGTGGCTGCACGTGCATCAACAAAGGAGCAGCGCCAAGCGTGCGCCTGTGTCCCATAAGTAAAGGGCCGTCTGGCTTGTCCATTAAAGGGTGCTGTAACCCACAAAGTATACTCCAAACAAAATAAAAAAATATTTTCTGTGTTTGTGAATTGTGTGCGCAGTAGCCGCACGTGCATCAACAAAGTAGTGCCAAGCGTGCGCCTGTGTCATAAGTAAAGGGCCGGCTGGCTTGACCGTTAAAGGGTGCTGTAACCCCCAAAGTACACTCCAAACCAAATAAAAAAATATTTTCTGTGTTTGTGAATTGTGTGCGCAGTAGCCGCACATGCATCAACAAAGTAGTGCCAAACGTGTGCCTGTGTCATAAGTAAAGGGCCGGCTGGCTTGACCGTTAAAGGGTGCTGTAACCACCAAAGTACACTCCAAACCAAATAAAAAAATATTTTCTGTGTTTGTGAATTGTGTGCGCAGTAGCCGCACGTGCATCAACAAAGTAGTGCCAAGCGTGCGCCTGTGTCATAAGTAAAGGGCTGGCTGGCTTGACCATTAAAGGGTGCTGTAAACCCCAAAGTACACTCTAAACCAAATCAAAAAATATTTTCTGTGTTTGTGAATTGTGTGCGCAGTAGCCGCACCTGCATCAACAAAGTAGTGCCAAGCGTGCGCCTGTGTCATAAGTAAAGGGCCGGCTGGCTTGACCGTTAAAGGGTGCTGTAACCCCCAAAGGGCACTCCAAACAAAATAAAAAAATATTTTCTGTGTTTGTGAATTGTGTGCACTGTGGCTGCACGTGTATCAACAAAGGAGCAGCGCCAAGCGTGCGCCTGTGTCCCATAAGTAAAGAGCCAGCTGGCTCATTTCTTAAAGGGTGGTGTAACCCACAAAGTGCACTACTCTCCAGCAAAAATAAAAAAATATTTTCTGTGTTTGTGTGCGCCTTAGCCGCACGTATATATCAAATCAATATAACATAAATGGAGGACCAAACTTTCTCCGATAAAAATAAAATAGGGAAAGATCAAGAACCACTTCCTCCTAGTGCTGAAGCTGCTGCCACTAGTCGTGACATAGACGATAACATGCCATCAACGTCGTCTGCCAAGGCCGATGCCCAATGTCATAGTAGAGGCCACATACAATCCCAAATGACAAAGTTCAGGAAAATGACCTTAAAAAAAACATTTAAATCATCTGAAGAGAAACGTAAACTTGTCAATATGCCATTTATGACACGGAGTGGCAAGGAACGGCTAAGGTCTTTCCCTATGACTAGTGTGTGTCATAGTAGTATGACTAGTATGTTCATGACTAGTGGTTCAGCTTCACATGACAATGGAAGCCCTCCTCCCGCTAAAAAAATCAAACGAGTTAAGCTGGCAAAAGCACAGCAAAGAACTGTGCATTCTAAGAAGATATCACAAATCCCCAAGGAGAGTCCAAGTGTGGTGGCGGTTGCGATGCCTGACCTTCCCAGCACTGGACGGGAAGAGGTGGCTCTTTCCACCATTTGCACACCCCCTGCAAGTGCTGAAAGGAGCACCCACAGTCCACTTGCTTATATGCAAATTGAAGATGTCACTGTTGAAGTACAACAGGATGAGGATACTGGTGTAGCTGGCGCTGAGGAGGAAGTTGGCGAGGAGGATTCTGATGGTGATGTGGTTTGTTTAAATCAGGCTCCGGGGGAGACAGTTGTTGTCCGTGGGATGAAAAAGCCCATCACGGTCATGCCTGGGCAGAAGACCAAACATTCCACCTCTTTGGTCTGGCAATATTTCTATCCAAATCCGGACAACAACTGTCTTGCCATATGTACCATATGTAAAGGTGAAATAAGTAGGGGTAGGGACGTTAACCACCTAGGAACATCCTCCCTTATACGTCACCTGCAGCGCATTCATAAAAAGTTACTGTCAAGTTCAGAAACTTTGGGTAAGACTGTAAGCAGTCCAGGGATACCTAAATCCCTTTTTCCTGTTTTATCCAAGGAATCGGTGGATGAGGAGGATGAGGACGACATCTTGCCTCCGTAGAGCCAGTTTGTGCAGGGACACATTAATTGCCAGCTTGTTTTGTGGGGGCCCAAACGAACCAATCATTTCAGCCACAGTCATGTGGCAGACCCTGGCGCTGAAATTATTGGTTTGTTAAAGTGTGCATGTCCTATTTATACAACCATAAGGGTGGGTGGGAGGGCCCAAGGACAATTCCATCTTGCACCTCTTTTTTTTCTTTGCAGTATGTACTGTTTGGGGCCTAGTTTTTCAAACTGCCATCCTGTCTGCCACTGCAGTGTCACTCCTAGATGGCCCATGTGTTTGTGCCGGCCAATCGTGTCGCTTAGCATAGTCATCCAGCTACCTCGGTGCAACCTTTTGGACATAAAAAAAATATTGTGAGATGTGAGGTGTTCAGAATAGACTGGAAATGAAGGTTATTGAGGTTAATAATTGAATAGGAGCATAAAAACCCACAAATTCTGTGATTTTAGCTGTTTTTATGCTTTTTTTAAAAAAAATACAGATCCAAAACACAAAACCCAGAACCCAAAACACGGAAGGGTGGTTTTGGCAAAACCTATCCAGATCCAAAACACGAAGAAAGATCCAGATCCAAAACCAAAACACGAAAAGTGGCCGGTACACACCCCTACTTTAAACACTGTGGCTGTGCATTGGTTGTTTTCATACAGTAGATATTTGCAGCAGAAGGATTGCACATGGGGAATGTCCTACATGGGTACTGTGCAGAATAGGACACCATTTGGCATTTTGCAGCTCATTTGTGCAGTAACACTGGCTCTGATTCAGCATGGATCGCTATTCAGCTTATACGCACATATCACAGTTGCTAATATCAGCGGTGATATGTAAATGTTCACATTCGTATTGCAATCGCAGCCTGACATAAGGACGCCCACTTCCCCTTACTCACAGCCGTATACTAGGGCAACATAGCAAAACAATCGATAACATCGAGTAACATTGGACCCATACACACAATAAAGGTAGGTCAGACCTCACTCAGGAATTGCTAACTTCTGCGCACGCTATGAGGCCTCATGATGCATCTGGTATCGCAGTGGATAATTTATGCATGCCCCTGAACTGGCGTGTGAATGCACTGGCACGTCTGCAGTCGCCCAATCACCCCCCACAAACGGCACTTCCTGTCAGTCACTCTCCCATGGGTCTGCGTATCCTCTGCGATCGCAGTCCTGATCGCAGCATCTGGTTCGCGCAGTGCAATGCATGAGCAGTGCTAATTAATTGTCTGATTGCATGCGTATAAGCAACTGCGATTCTTGCTGTATCAGGCCCATAGTTATGAAAGGTTACCTGGGAGAAAAGGAGACCATCTAAGAATACAGCTGCCAGTATTAAAAGCAGAAATTTGGTGACAAGTGGAACATTGTTGCATTTAGGAGTATAGAATGGGAAATGCAGTGTTTCTTCAGGGTAGAAGAGACGGCCCTCTTAGCTAGTACTGCAGACTACCCATACAGCTCCTCATGTGTGAGTCCACACACACATCAGCTCCCTCCTGCCCTGCATGCATCCACGTTACTTAACTGCAACTGCACTTAGTATCCAGCAGAGTAGATTATCACCCTGGGGATCTGATTGATGGTGTTGGTTGGTGGGGTGCTTTGAGAGAGGGGCATCTCTTTAATTTGGCTCCTATATAGTAAATGGGCAGCCCACACCCTTATAGTCGGGTACGGCCCTGAATACTTTCCTCGGTTATTCCCCAGCTCTCCTGTCAGGCAGTGTCACAGAGTCTGGATGGTGCACTTTGCTGTCTGTCCTGTGTGCGATGGGTACCAGGCTGCTGCTTCTCAGCTTCTTGGCCGGCTCTCCGCTTCACACTTCACCGTGACAGTGACTGACAAAATGCGAGTGTCGCAGTGTGACACAGTGACATCACACCATCGCGCCGTTTTACACAAGCAGAGCAGGAGGCGGAGCTGAACGGCAGCAGGGATTGAAATTGAAATTGCTCCATCTGCACATTGACCAGTGGGTGGTCCGGTACACACCTGGACCACCATTTAGTTTTGCCAGTCCCGCCCTGAACGCAGCCCACTTAGCCCCGCCTCCTGACCAAAAATGGCGTGGACAGAAATCAGTGGTCCCTACCGGGAAATTACCCAGCTCCCCGGTGGCCTGGGTAAGCCGAGTAATTTCTGAGTCGGGTAATTTCTGAGTCTAAGCCAGGCAGTCTGAGCCTGCATGGGGGTATATTTGTGGTTTTCATTTTTATTTAGAAGTGGATATGTTGCCCATAGGAAACAATTACTTTGAATTTAACATTTGTCTAACAAATTATAAAAATATATAAAAAATTATGTGATTGGTTGCTATGGGCAACATCTCCACTTCTATGAAAAAAATGACGTCAAATATAACCCTTATGGTGAGAAAAGGTCCAAAACAAAGTAAGTAATAAATTGTTAACATTGAAAAATACACATTGCTATATTTGAAGTATTAGTTATATGTGTTTGTTATGGTCAACATATCAAAGCAGTAAAATAATACCTTTAAAGTAGGGGTGAGCGGGTTCGGTTTTACTCGGTTTTACCCGGATCTTTTTATTGGCTGTCGCCGAACATGTGTTTTGGATAGCGAATAAAATCGAGCCAAATTTGCGGTAAAGTGGCTATAAGAACCGAGTAAAACCGAGTAAAACCGAACCCGCTCACCCCTACTTTAAAGTAGAGATGAATAGGTCCGGTTCTCACAGAACCGGATCCACCAGAACTTCCTGATCCGAGTCAAGATCCGAGCCCGTCTGGGATTTTCCCGCCTGACTCGGATCTCAAAACGAGGCAAAACGTCATCCTCCCACTGTTGGATTCTTGAGGGTTTTGGATTCTATAAAGGTCCCGGTGATCGGCACCATTTTCACTCCAGGTGTGGATGGTGAAGTAAACAGACGTGTTTCTGTCACTGTCTGTGTCAGTGTTTTGTCCAACTTATCCTGTCGGGGTCTGGGGCTGAAGGCTGCTGCTGTGTTGTCCATAAAGGGGCTGGGGCTGCATTATATAAAGGGGGGGGCTTCAGTGGGTGTTGCAGCTGCTATGTCACTTGTCCTGTCAATCAAGGGGCTAGGGTGCTCTTCCCCAATGTAAAAAAAAAAAAGTGCTTTTTTTGTGCAGCTGCAGGGGCGCAGAGAGGGGGGGGGAACGGGTACAAATTACCCAGGCCCGGGCTTCTTGAGGGGCCCGGGTCCGATGCTGCCCACCCTCCCTCACAGCAGTCCAGCACATAGCGTGTACTGAGCTGCAGTGGGAGACTGCTCGTGGCTGCTGAGCAGCAGCCACAGCAGTCTCCTATGCCTGTGGGGGGGGGAAGCGATCACACTGATCGTGCCCCCTGGCTTTGCACCGGGCTGAGGGGTCTCAGGGTACTCCCCTCGCTAGCGTGCAGTGCCTTTTTTCCCCCCAAAGGGGGAGTGGCCACGCCTCCCGCAATTAGGCCATGCCCCTTGTTACCCGGGCCCACCGTGGCTCTTGGTGGGCCTGCTTAGCTGCACTATCAATGTTTAGTGACACTGCCGGCCAGACCGCAGTTTATCGTCCACGTATTTCTGACTCTGCAGGTGGTCTGTCCGCACTCAGTAGGGGTGCTTTTTTGTCTATAAAGAATGTGTGCTGTCTGTGTTCTTCATCAAGGGGCTGCTGCCTCATTCAGGGGTGCTCTTCCCCAGTGTTAAAAAAAATACATTGTTCAGTGACACTGCCGGTCAGACTGCAGTGTAAGTTTGGTTAAAAGGAGGACGATCAAATGCGAGGAGAGCAGGAACCACATACCAGTCTTGCAGCTGCTGCCAGCAGTCATGATGATGATGCAAGGCCATCAATGTCATCTACGAAGGCCGATGCCCAATGGCTTAAGTCAGGGAATTTAAAATCAAATAAGCAATGTTTTACAGTGTTAAAGAAAAAAAATTAAAAGCTAAGTTAGCTGCATAGAAATAATGCCATTTACTACACGAAGTGGCAAGGAAAGCATAAGGCCTTGGACTTTATTTATGACTGGTGGTTCTGCATCTTATGATGATGTAAGCCCTGCTCCCTGTAGAAGTGTCAAAAAAATTTAAATCACTAAAGCATATGAACCAACTGTGTGCTCAAAAAAGTCACAGATCCCTGAGGAGAGTCCAGGTGTGTCCGCGGTTGCCATGTGTGAGCCTGACCTTTCTAATACTGTACTTGAAGAGGATCCTCCTTCTACCATTTGTGTGCCCTCTGCAAATGTGGGGATGAGTGTCACAAGCCACCTCGCTGCCAATGCTGTGCGGGGTGAACGCCGGGCAAGCGTTCGCTGACATCTCCTCCTTCCTCCTGTTAGGACCTGTGGTTAGCAGCATGTTGTTGCAGTTCCAGTCTTGGTTGCTGCTGAGCCTCTGCACTAATTGCTGCCTGTCTGTGTGCACTATCAGATGCACACTGATTGATTTTCCTGTCTGAACACAGCCCAGGTGCTCTATAATCTGTCATTAGGGAAACTAGCTCTGGTTGGGCCCTGTTCCTGTTAAATTCCAGCCAGCCCTTCACTCCTTGCCTGTGATAGCGTTCACCTGTTTCCAGTTGTCATTTTGGTCTCCAGTTTCACAGTTGAGTTCCCAGCACCTAGCCTGCTTCCCTGTTCCTGCCGTTTGTGTCATCCAGGCGGCACGGTCTGCATTTGCTCCAGATGTCCTTTGTGTCATCCAGGTGGCATGGTCTGCATTTGCTCCAGCTGTCCTTTGTGTCATCCAGGCGGCACAGCCTGCACTCAGCGTTCCGAATGCACAACCCAGCATCTTGTGTCAACATGGCGACACAGGCCGCACATCAGAGTACGCAACCTTGTGTATACCACTGGTGTCATCTGGGCGGCATTAAGTGCACCTCAGCAACCTGTGAACGCACCCTGTGTTCAACAACTGGTGTCATTGCGGCGGCACTAAGCACACCGTAGCATCCCCTGTACACAACTCTGCATCCTTTCGCTGGTGTCATCCCGGCGACACTGTGCGCACCTCAGTGTCCTCTGGCCAAGTCATTCTGCCCTCAAGGCAGCATCCAGACCAAAGGCTGCTACCGGCCCAAAGGCCGCACCACAGCTTATTGGCTTTCAGGCCTCAACCAGCCCAGAGGCTGCTACCGACCCAGTCCTGGGGCTGCTACTGGCCCAAAGGCCGCACCACCACTATTCGGCAGCATCTAGCCAAGATACTCCAGCTGTGCAAGACTTTTTCCCCCACTGTTTGCTCTGAGCCTTAACAATGAGCAGCACAAGTCAACATGCTGACATAGAAATCGAGGATGCTTATGTGGAATTGCACCTTGAGGATGAGGATATTTCTGTAGTTGGCGCTATCAAGGATGATGAGGATGTTGATGCAGAGGATGTGGTTTGTGTAAATCAGGCAACATGGTATGAAAAGCCCATGCCAGGGCGAAAGACAAAACAACCCATTTCTCATGTGTGGAATTCTTTCCACCCAAATCCGGACAACAATTGTCAAGCCATCTGTACCCATTATAAAGCCAGCATAAGTAGCGGTAGGGATCTTAATCATTTAGGAACCTCCTCCCTGTTCTGTCATTTGCAGCAAGTTCATGGAACATTTTTGAGAAAATCAGAAAGTGGTGCTAAAAGAAACAACAGACAGTCCAGCATCAGTTAGCTCCCTTCCTTCAGCTAGATCCCAGCAGCTGCAATCTCCACCACCAGCACCTTCATCATCAATATCGTCACTAATCATCGGAGGTAGTTCTGCATCCAGGATAAGGCTAGGTGACTCCTCCCTTATCCAGTATTCCTCAGAAGATTCCTTGAGTGCTAGGCCTGCTGCTGCTGCTGGGGGTGGATCGTCATCCCAGAAAAGGACCAAGACGACTACTACTAATAGTAATTTAAAAAAACAACTGACTATTAAACAATCCTTTGATAGAGGAAGTATATATAACAGCTGTTACCCAGTTGCACAGCAGATCACTGACGCCATGATGGCTGTGTTAGTATTAGATGGTGAAAAAATAGAAAATGAGGATGATAGTGTGGAGCAAGTGCAAAGGGAGGATGAGGGGAAATTTGTGTCCTATCTGACGCTAATGAGGATGTTGATGAGGATGTTGTTTGCGTAAATCATCCACCAGTGGCAGCAGTTCTTGCTCATGATAAAAAGAAAGCCAGAAAAGCCACTTCTTGGTGTGGAATTATTTTAATCTAAATTCTGACAAGATGTGAAGGCATCTGTTCCATTTGTAAAACCAAAGTTAGCAGAGGAAGGGACGTTAACCATCTAGGCACCTCCTCCCTGTTACGTCATTTGCAGCGAGTTCATGCAATTTGTTTAACAAGATTATAATAATTCGTAACTTAACAAGCAGTCCAGTATCAGTTACCAGCAGTTTGGACCAGCACATGCAATCTCCGCCACCAACACCCTCATCATCAACCTTCTTCTTAATAATTGAAGGTAGTCCTTCAAAAAAATGTTTTGTGGGGGCCCAAATAAACAAACAATTGGCACAATTTGGGGCATTGTCGACGGACATTATTATAGTTTATTAAACTGCAATCCTGTCTGCCACTGCTGTGTGGCAATGTTTCATAGATGTCCTATATTTTTTTAAACTGCCGTGCGTTTGTGCTGCTGCTCTGTTGCTTACTTTAGCCAGCCAGCTCGCTGCAGCCTTTGGCCTATATTGGTGAAAAATAGTGAAATCAATATTGTGAGCTGTGAGATGGTTAAAAATGCCTGGAAATACTGGAAAATGGTTGTTATTAAGGTTAATAATGCTTTAGGAACAAAAACAGCCCTAAATTATGTGGTTTTAGCTGTTTATATAATTTTTTTGAAAAAAATACAGATCCAAAACCAATACAAATAAGTGTGGTTTTGTAAAACCAAATTCAAAACTTTGAAGGAGATACAGATTCAGAACCAAAACACAGGGGTTGGCAGCGGTGCACAACCCTACTTTAAAGTTTATGCACATTAGTCATAGAATAGTGTGACGTTTTCCATACACATAACACATATGTTAGAGGATAGTTAGTAGCACATGCCAAATTTTAATTAAACTTTGTTGTGATAATATGACCACTACAGTACAAGTATATTATATCAGTACATTGTACACCCCGACACACATTGGGGTATATCCAATTAGCCGCGGGGTTTCACCCGCGGCTAATTGTCATGCAAAAGTCCCGCGACGCGGGATTAGCTATTCAATTAATTAGCTATTTCCTCGCGTCATTAGAACGGGACCCCTGCGCGAGAATACACTGATTCCGTGAGAACTGTGGAATCAGTGTGTTTTACCCGCTCGTGCGAGGCCGAATAGGGCGGCCTCAAGCAGATTTTACCTCGCACCTACATGAGGTACGAGGTAAAGTCCGTCAGCGGGGACTCGCGCACTGGGTCTTGGGGACTCCCGCGTGTGGAATCCCCGCTAATTGAAACCAAACCTGCGCGATAATTAGCCGCGGATATGCCCTATTGTGTATCTATAGCTACACTGCACCTCACAGGCGGATATTCCATATTAGTGCGGTCTAATCTATACTGATCCCACGAATTGGAGTACAGATTACACATAGCCATTCGGGCAATGTGAAGGACAATTTGTTTGTACAGTGGTGCACTTTGTCCATACTCACACTGGCACCAGGATAGTGGGTAATTATTATACCTTTATTGCACATCCAAGGACAGCTCTTAGCAGACGTCTGCATACAAACCTGATTATTCAGTGGTCCTGGAATATATATTTTATAATTTTATGTGAGATGGAATAATGGTGAATTTTGATACATCTTATTCATAGAGCTTAGAACAGTCTATTGCACTGAATGCAAATGTTTATTTATATCAACCTTGCACAACAGTGTTACTAAAATTGTATACTTTCTTACACCAAACGCTCTCTCTATTTTCTTGAAAAATCATCTTTTCTTAGCAGGTAGCAGACCCTGCTGGTGGAGCAGCTAGTTTAAGTCAGTTGGTTCTTTTGTAGACTGGTAAAAAGGCGTACCTGTTTCTTTTAATATTTAATTCTTACATTTACGAATGCTATAACTCACCCTCAGCAAATTGAATTTATCAACAAGGTAATAATCTTTGATATAATTGCGTGCGTTCCACTGTGGAATGCATAATCTAAAGTGCTGCATCATCCATATTGAGCCAGTTATTCCAAAGCTTGTTACTGTTAGGGCACGTGTGTGACTCTTGAGTATAGTCCAGCTACAGCCTTGAGGGCTGGAATTCTTGGCTGGATGCAGCCGTACAACAGCTTTGAGAGCTGGAGGAAAAACTTGGCTTATTGGGCCTGAAGGCTGTAGATGATGAAGAGGCCTTTGGGCTGTGCCGCAGCCTTGAGGGCTGATATAACTTGGCTGGATGCAACCAGTGGGCTGTAGAATATGAAGTGGCCTCTGGGCCGTGCAGCAGCCTTGAGGGCTGATATAACTGAGCTAGATGCAGCCAGTGGGCTGTAGAATATGAAGTGGCCTCTGGGCTGTGCAGCAGCTTTGGGGGCTGGTATAACTTTATAACTTGGCTAGATGCAGCCAGTGGGCTGTTGAATATGAAGTGGCCTCTGGGCTGTTCAGCAGCCTTGGGGGCTGGTATAACTTGGCTAGATGCAGCCAGTGGGCTGTTGAATATGAAGCAGCCACTGGGCTGTGTTGTGACCTTGAGGGCTGGAGCCGGAGCCACTTTGGCAAGATGCAGCAGAAACAAACAGAAACAAAGTCACTGGTGTTGGAGTGCAGAGCCAATCTGGAGTGATCCACAGAATGATGGACAGGAGGTAGGCGGAGACTCAGTGAACACTTGCCCTGTGTTCACCTCGCACAGTGTTCACAGTGCGGCAGCTTGTGACAGTTACTCACTTAACAAGGCCCTAAATATTCACAGAGAGTCCCATGGGTAGTTCTCCTCAGCAGGACCCTGACACCACATAAAGCAGCTCCCGCTCTCCTCCCCAGGGGAGACAACAGCTCAGTTGCTCTATCATGAACACATAGCAACACCCTGGAACACAAGCCCAAAGTAGGGAGCTTTAACTAAACAATGCGTACCATGATATTATTGCACTGGATAATAGATAGATACAGGCACTGAAGATGCCGGTATTCCAATAGTTACTGACACTGTGGCATAGCAGATATACAAACCCAAATTTACAATCTATACATATATATTGAACAAAGTAGACATGAAAATACTACAAATTATTAAACTATTCAGGTAGGTTAAAAAAATCATTCCGTATGAAATAACATCAAATAATTGGACCAATATATATTATCATATTAAACACACACACATTTTATATATATATATATATATATATATATATATATAATATATATATTAGGGGTGTGCACCGGCCACTTTTCGTGTTTTGTGTTTTGGTTTTGGATCTGGATCTTTCTTCGTGTTTTGGATCTGGATTGGTTTTGCCAAAACCACCCTTCCGTGTTTTGGGTTCTGGGTTTTGTGTTTTGGATCTGTATTTTTTTGAAAAAAAGCATAAAAACAGCTAAAATCACAGAATTTGTAGGTTTTTCTGCTCCTATGCTATTATTAACCTCAATAACCTTAATTTCCACTCATTTCCAGTCTATTCTGAACACCTCACACCTCACAATAGTGTTTTTATGTCCAAAAGGTTGCACCGAGGTAGCTGGATGACTATGCTAAGCGACACGAGTGGGCGGCACAAACACGTGACCCATCTAGGCGTGAAACTGCAGTGGCAGACAGGATGGCAGTTTGAAAAACTAGGCCCCAAACTGTACATAATGCAAAGAAAAAAAAGAGGTGCAAGATGGAATTGTCCTTAACAGGACATGCACACTTTAACAAACCAATCATTTCAGCGCCAGGGTCTGCCACACAACTGTGGCTGAAATGATTGGTTCGTTTGGGCCCCCACAAAACAAGCTGGCAATTAATCTGTCCCTGCACAAACTGGCTCTACGGAGGCAAGATGTCATCCTCATCCTCCTCATCCACCGATTCCTCACCCTCTTCAGTGTGTACATCCTCATCCTCACAGAGTATTAATTCGTCCCCGCTGGAGCCACAGGTCCCTCTGTACGTTCCGGAGGCTGGTCTCCCTGAAAGAGTTGATAATTCATTTTATGAACATCATCTTCTCCACATTTTTTGGAAGCAACCTCCTACGCCTTTCGCTGACAAGGTTCCCGGCTGCACTAAACACTCTTTCGGAGTACACACTGGAGGGGGGGCAACTCAGGTAAAATAGAGCCAGTTTGTACAGGGACCTCCAAATTGCTTCTTTTTCCTGCCAGTACAGGTACGGACTGTCTGACATGCCTACTTGGATGCTGTCACCGATGTAATCCTTTAACAGACAGACGCACGCTTGTCGCTGCTGCTTTGAGGATGCAAGTGCGGCTACAGCCCACACAATTCACAAAGACAGAAAAAAGAAGAAGAATATTTTTATTGTTTGTGTAGCACACTTTGAGGGTGTCACCACCCTTTAACAGACAGACGCACGCTTGTCGCTGCTGCTTTGAAGATGCAAGTGCGGCTACATCGCACACAAGTCACAAACATTAAAAAAATAGTTTTTTATTTTTTGGAGCACTTTGAGAGTTACACCACCCTTTAACAGACAGACGCACGCTTGTCGCTGCTGCTTTGAGGATGCAAGTGCGGCTACAGCCCACACAATTCACAAAGACAGAAAAAAAAGAACAATATTTTTATTGTTTGTGTAGCACACTTTGAGGGTGTCACCACCCTTTAACAGACAGACGCACGCTTGTCGCTGCTGCTTTGAGGACAGTATCATATGCAGTGACAGTAGACTTGTCAGAAATTGTTGGCACGTCCTTCAGTCCGGACCAGATGTCCAAACCAGCCCTTGACTTATGACACAGGCGTACGCTTGGCGCTGCTACTATGTTGATGCACGTGCGGCTACATTGCACACAAGTCACAAACACATAAAAAAAATAGTTTTTTATTTTTTGGAGCACTTTGAGGGTTACACCACCCTTTAACAGACAGACGCACGCTTGTCGCTGCTGCTTTGAGGATGCAAGTGCGGCTACAGCCCACACAATTCACAAAGACAGAAAAAAGAAGAATATTTTTATTGTTTGTGTAGCACACTTTGAGGGTGTCACCACTCTTTAACAGACAGATGCATGCTTGTCGCTGCTGCTTTAAGGATGCAGGTGCGGCTACAGCCCACATATTTCACAAAGACAGAAAAAAAAGAACAATATTTTTATTGTTTGTGTAGCACACTTTGAGGGTGTCACCACCCTTTAACAGACAGACGCACGCTTGTCGCTGCTGCTTTAAGGATGCAGGTGCGGCTACAGCCCACACATTTCACAAAGACAGAAAAAAAAAGAACAATATTTTTATTGTTTGTGTAGCACACTTTGAGGGTGTCACCACCCTTTAACAGACAGACGCACGCTTGTCGCTGCTGCTTTAAGGATGCAGGTGCGGCTACAGCCCACACATTTCACAAAGACAGAAAAAAAAAAGAATATTTTTATTGTTTGTGTAGCACACTTTGAGGGTGTCACCACCCTTTAACAGACAGACGCACGCTTGTCGCTGCTGCTTTAAGGATGCAGGTGCGGCTACAGCCCACACATTTCACAAAGACAGAAAAAAAAAGAACAATATTTTTATTGTTTGTGTAGCACACTTTGAGGGTGTCACCACCCTTTAACAGACAGATGCACGCTTGTCGCTGCTGCTTTAAGGATGCAGGTGTGGCTACAGCCCACACATTTCACAAAGACAGAAAAAAAAAGAACAATATTTTTATTGTTTGTGTAGCACACTTTGAGGGTGTCACCACCCTTTAACAGACAGACGCACGCTTGTCGCTGCTGCTTTGAGGATGCAGGTGGAATCTAGATGGGATTTGGAACCGGGGACACACTACCTCCATCAATTGTCTAAATCCCACTGCACTAATGGCGGATACCGGACGCACGTCTAACACCAACATAGCAGTCAAGGCCTCAGTTATACATTTTGCTTCAGGATGACTGCTGTCGTACTTCATCCTCGTCGCTAGGGACTGTTGGAGGGTCAATTGTTTAGTAAAAGTAGTGATGTTCCTACTTCCTCTCTGGGATGATGAACAACTCCCAGCAGCAGCAACAGCACTAGGAGGAAGTGGTTCTTGATCTTTCCCTATTTTATTTTTATCGGAGAAAGTTTGGTCCCCCATTTATGTTATATTGATATATACGTGCGGCTAAAGCGCACACAAACACGGAAAATATTTTTTTATTTTTGCTGGAGAGTAGTGCACTTTGTGGGTTACACCACCCTTTAAGAAATGAGCCAGCCGGCTCTTTACTTATGGGACACAGGCGCACGCTTCGCGTTGCTCCTTTGTTGATGCACGTGCAGCCACAGTGCACACAAGTCACAAACACAGAAAATATATATTTTTTTGGTTTGGAATGGAGTGTACTTTGGGGGTTACAGCACCCTTTAACGGTCAAGCCAGCTGGCCCTTTACTTATGACACAGGCGCACGCTTGGCACTACTTTGTTGATGCACGTGCAGCTACTGCGCACACAATTCACAAACACAGAAAATAATTTTTTTTTTGGTTTGGACTGGAGTGTACTTTGGGGGTTACAGCACCCTTTAATGGTCAAGCCAGCCGGCCCTTTACTTATGACACAGGCGCACGCTTGGCACTACTTTGTTGATACACGTGCAGCTACTGCGCACACAATTCACAAACACAGAAAATAATTTTTTTTTTGGTTTGGACTGGAGTGTACTTTGGGGGTTACAGCACCCTTTAATGGTCAAGCCAGCTGGCCCTTTACTTATGACACAGGCGCACGCTTGGCACTACTTTGTTGATGCATGTGCGGCTACTGCGCACACAATTCACAAACACAGAAAATAAATTTTTTTTTGGTTTGGACTGGAGTGTACTTTCGGGGGTTACAGCACCCTTTAACGGTCAAGCCAGCCGGCCCTTTACTTATGACACAGGCGCACGCTTGGCACTACTTTGTTGATGCACGCGCGGCTACTGCGCACACAATTCACAAACACAGAAAATAAGTTTTTTTTTGGGTTTGGACTGGAGTATACTTTCGGGGGTTACAGCACCCTTAACGGTCAAGCCAGCCGGCCCTTTACTTATGACACAGGCGCATGCTTGGCACTACTTTGTTGATGCACGTGCGGCTACTGCGCACACAATTCACAAACACAGAAAATATTTTTTTTTTTAGTTTGGACTGGAGTGTACTTTGGGGGTTACAGCACCCTTTAACGGTCAAGCCTGCCGGCCCTTTACTTATGACACAGGCGCACGCTTGGCACTACTTTGTTGATGCACGTGCGGCTACTGCGCACACAATTCACAAACACAGAAAATATATTATTTTTTTAGCACTTGGGGGGAGCACCCCTGATGGACAGAGCACCCCCTGGACAACACTACAGCACCCCTTTAGGACTGGGACACTGCACAGGACTTTGGAGTGGACACAGCCCCTATGGAGAACTGACTGCACAACACAGTCCAGCCAGCCCCTATGGACTTTGAAGTAGTGGACACAGCCCCTATTAACAACAGCAGCACAGCACAACACAGCCAGCCCCTATGGACTTTGAAGTAGTGGACAACAGCAGCACTACACTACACTACACTACACAGCCCTAACTCCCACCCTCCCTCTTCACTGTCCACAGCCGAGTGAGAAAATGGCGCCGACGCGGATACCTTATATAGGATCCAAAACCCGCGAGACTCGGAAGGCGGGATGATGACGTTTTGCCTCGATTTCAGATCCGAGTCAGGCGGGAAAAGTCGAGCCTGACTCGGATCGGACTCGGATCGGGGGGGCTCGGATTTCAGAAATCCGAACCCGCTCACCCCTAATATATATATATATATATATATATATACACATACATACAGTCAGGTCCAGAAATATTGGGACATTGACAGAATTTTCATATTTTGGCCTCTATTCACCACCACAATGGCTTTGAAATGAAACAAACAAGATGTGCTTTAACTGCAGACTTTCAGATTTAATTTGAGGGTAATTACATCCAAATCAGGTGAACGGTGTAGGAATTACAACAGTTTCTATATGTGCCTCCCACTTTTTAAGGGGCCAAAAGTAATGGGACTATCAACTCAAAAGCTATTTCATGGACAGGTGTGGGCTATTCCCTCGTTATTTCATTATCAATTAAGCAGGTAAAAGGTCTGGAGTTGATTCTAGGTGTGACATTTGCATTTGGAATCAGTTGCTGTCGACTCTCAATATGAGATCCAAAGAGCTGTCACTATCAGTGAAGCAAGCCATCATTAGGCTGAAAAATCAAAACAAACCCATCAGAGAGATAGCAAAAACATTAGGTGTGGCCAAATCAACTGTTTGGAACATTCTTAAACAGAAAGAACGCACCGGAGAGCTCAGCAACACCAAAAGACCCGGAAGACCACGGAAAACAACTGTTGTGGTTGACAGAAGAATTATTTCCCTGGTGAAGAAAAACCCCTTCACAACAGTTTGCCAAATCAAGAACACTCTCCAGGAGGTAGGTGTATATGTGTCAAAGTCAACAATCAAGAGAAGACTTCACAAGAGTGAATATAGAGGGTTCACCACAAGATGTAAACCATTGGTGAGCCACAAAAACAGAAAGACCAGATTAGAGTTTGCCAAACAACATCTAAAAAAGCCATTACAATTCTGGAACAACATCCTATGGACAGATGAGACAAAGATCAACTTGTACCACAGTGATGGGAAGAGAAGAGTATGGAGAAGGAAAGGAACTGCTCATGATCGAAAACATACCACCTCATCAGTGAAGCATGGTGGTGGTAGTGTCATGGCTTGGGCATGTATGGCTGCCAATGGAACTGGTTCCCTTGTATTTATTGATGATGTGACTGCTGACAACAGCAGCAGAATGAGTTCTGAAGTGTTTTGGGCAATATTATATGCTCATATTCAGTCAAATGCTTCAGAACTCATTGGACGGCGCTTCACAGTGCAGATGGACAATGACCCGAAGCATACTGCAAAAGCAACCAAAGAGTTTTTTAAGGCTAAAAGTGGAATGTTATGCAATGGCCAAGTCAATCCCCTGACCTGAATCCGACTGAGCGTACATTTCACTTGATGAAGACAAAACTGAAGGGAAAATGCCCCAAGAACAAGCAGGAACTGAAGACATTTGCAGTAGAGGCCTGGCAGAGCATCACCAGGGATGAAACCCAACGTCTGGTGATGTCTATGGGTTCCAGACTTCAGGCTGTAATTGCCTGCAAAGGATTTGCAACAAAGTATTAAAAAGTGAAAGTTAGATTTAGGATTGTTTAGTTTGTCCCATTACTTTTGGCCCCTTAAAAAGTGGGAGGCACATATAGAAACCGTTGTAATTCCTACACCGTTCACCTGATTTGGATGTAATTACCCTCAAATTAAATCTGAAAGTCTGCAGTTAAAGCACATCTTGTTTGTTTCATTTCAAAGCCATTGTGGGGGTGAATAGAGGCCAAAATATGAAAATTCTGTCAATGTCCCAATATTTATGGACCTGACTGTATATATATATATATATATATAACTCCACACAAAACCCGGCACTCACTTGATTAATGTATATTTTTCTTGCTATGGAGCCATCCCCAAGTGTAGCAACACTCTATATATTCATCCAAACTAGGGCGGCACTCAATAGACTTACGATCAGCACTTAAAGTCCTTTGTTAACTCCAACGTTTGGGGTTCCCCCTTTGTCAGGGACAGCAGATACAATAGACACATACAAAAAACACATACATATAGCCACATAGATAATTACAATCACACTCACCTGAAGCATGCCAGACCTGCCAACACCCGGAGCTGCGCGCTCAGACAAGATGTCGCAGTAATCCGGCCGTCATCAGGCCGCGCCTACCTGTGAGTCTGTACATGTTTCTTGGCAACCTAGCCCACTGGGGACATTATGGTTATCTGCTAAACCATCACCTACATCGATAAATAAGCTATCAACATCTCATTCCTCTATACCAGAACAATTCTAACATAAACATATTCAATTATACTCAGCTATACGCAAGATTGTATATGATACTCAAAATATTGATGCGGCTGGTAATACCAATATAAACAAATCAATCCCCATTGTTAAAAACAACCCAAAAATATGAGAGGACAATAACTCACTACGCACAAAGTCCACATTTTTATCATAATTTAAATAAGG
Source organism: Taudactylus pleione (assembly GCA_031769625.1). NCBI lineage: Eukaryota > Metazoa > Chordata > Amphibia > Anura > Myobatrachidae > Taudactylus > Taudactylus pleione. Next base: position 4,253,801 of record JAUIMM010000261.1, read on the forward strand.
AACAACATAAAGCAGTAAAATCTTTGTCTGAAAGAAAATACATTGTGATTCGAAGTGCGGACAAGGGCGGTGCTCTGGTGGTACAAAATCTTACTCAATATAGTAATGAATTCTATCTACAACTTAATGATTCCACCACATATGAGTTATTGTCTAAAGATCCGACTTCTATCTATAAGTTGGAATTGAAAAACATCTTGGATCAAGCACAACTTGTGGTGGGAACCGCAGAGTAAACTTTAATAATCCTGCGGCTCTTCATTGACTTCAATGGAGGGAACTGTTCATTGGCTGAGAGGCGGGGCTGACCTCTCTCAGCCAATGAACGCTCAGATATGGCTCTACAAAGGCTAGAGCCGCGTCTGAGCTCTTCATTCGGGAGGTAACAACCATCATGGTTGTTACCTAGTCCATGGATCTTGTTTTTTCGGTTTGTTGCTTTACCAAGACCATGGATGCATATGGGGAGAAGCGGACCAGTCCAGGTAATGTAGGTTAGTATGTGTGAGTGTGTATGTATGTATTAAAACTTTACTTTCACATTGTGTGTGTATTGTGTTTATTTAAACATTTCTTTACAGGTGAACTATAGGTACCAGCAAGCCCTTAAAGTCCTGCATGCTGGTACTTGTGGTTCTCCAAGTGCCAGCATGTGGGGGAGGCTTGCTGGGACCTGTAGTTCTACTGTAAAGACAAAGGGCCTGATTCAGACTTGGGAATAGAGAGAGATATCTCTCTCAACTGTGAACCTGAACAAACCATATTGCAATGCAAGGGGTGTAAATACATACATTTTTTTAAATGTGGTTTAAACACTGGCTGCTTTTGCATGTAGCCCACAAATACTGCACTGCTTTATTACTCTACAATTTAGATATCAGTTTGGACACCTCTCTCGAAAAATCTAAATCTCTTTGCACATTTTAAATCTGCCCCATCAGCAGTGCAGCATGGTTTCACCAAGAAGATCAGTTGAGAGAGATATCTCTCTCTATTCCCAAGTCTGAATCAGGCCCGATGTCTACACTTATCTATTTTTACACAACACCTACACTATCAACCCGCCACCCTCTGCCCAGGGGTGCTGGGGTTAGCCCCGGGCTATCAGCCTGGGCCAGGGGTGCCCTGGAGAGGGGGCTCCCAACTCCCTGGGGATCCCTGGCCTGGGCTGATGCTGCGGCTGAGGGGCCCAGTGAAAGGGCTCCCCTGGCTGTGGCATCAGCTTCCTTCTAGAAAGGGTCCAGTGCTGGTTGTGGAGATTACAGGGGGACACTATGCATTTTTCCCCCTGTAATTCCAGAACCAGGACAGGATCTGAGCCCAGTGCTGGTTGTGATTAGTACAGTGGAACCCTACGCAATTTTTTCCCTGTACTTACACAACCAGGACTGGCTATGAAAAGTCCAGGGCTGATTGTGTATTTAGGGGGGACCCCACATCATTTTTATTTCTTTTTTTAACATTAACTCTTTCCAAGCTTTTTACAGTAAGATACATGCATGCATCTCACTGATGCATGCATGTATCTGTGTCAAAATCGAACTGCTCATGCTGAAAACGAATGCATGAAGTTCTATTCATTTTTTGGATTTGCAGTTCGAGTTTGAGTTAGTTTTTCATTCGCTTTACAATTTGAATGTTAGTAAATGAAGGGATCCTATTGTCCTCTATGTGAAAACATCAATCTTTTTTAGAAATTCGATTTAATTTGAAATTCATCTTTCTATTAGATTTGACATTTCGATTTAGGCTTTAGTAAATTTTTTCATAAGAAATAGAATCGAAATCGAATGCAAAATCGAACAGAAAACAAAATCGAACTTTAGTAAATTTACCCCCTGGCCTGTAATAGCAAAGTTTGGGAAATTTTGTTGTAAGGGAACTTGCACACTTCTACACCAGCTCCATCTAGTGGTATCATAATATATTGCACAGTTTTTTCTTATTTTTTAAAAAGAACATTTTATTCAGGCATATGTATATATAACAAAATATACTGTACAGTATTACATCACAAATGCAAAAAGTAATAAAAGAATCAAATGGGATGTTACTTAGTTTCATGTAAAAAGAAAGAAAGAAAACACATGGGATGCACAATGAGGGCCTGATTCAGCAAGTATCGCAGTTGCTAATACGCACACAATCAGCCGATTGTTTCGCACTGCACATGCATACGCATCACAGTGTGTGTGCGTGAACCAGCTGCTGCGATCTGAACTGCGATCGCAGCGGCTCTGCAGACCCATCGCAGAATGATTGACAGGAAGTACTGTTAGTGGGTGGTGAGGGAAGGGTGTTCGAGTTAATGCAGGCATGCCAGTGCATTTCAACGCCGTTGCATGGGAGTGTGTAATACCCCGCAATAGGCAATGTCGTAACGTCCTAACTTTGTTTTCTTACATAGCAGTGAGGTGAGGATATTTCTTCCCAGCTACAATAAAAATATAACTGTTACACAAAACTTATTTATTTGCTTGGAAATGATCACCAGGACAAGTTAAGCTAGAGCAATCTTGTTTAGGAATGCTTTCTCCAACACATCAACTTAGTGTATAAACATCAACAAAAATATATATAATACCATATAACAATGTATCTTTATGGTTTTAAAAATATATAGTTATGTAAGTAAATATTCACTTAAGATCGTCTGTAATGGGTAATAGTTTTACTGGGTCTGACACAGTTCTCCATAATTCTTACTAGGGTAAATAGGACAGGCCATCGTTGGTGCACATGTTAAATTTGGTGATGATTATTGCTGCAAAAGTTATTGACTGCAAGACTATTTGCAACAGGTTTACTGACATTGGCCCTTCTTTTAGGATGTGATTTACTAATTTTAGTTCTCCTTTATCACAATACTGTTAATCTCCTTTCTACAGGGTGAACAGTTTCCATATATTTATTGGGGCGTTGCTGTATAGTGTGCTCATTAGATTTATACTTTTTAGGTGTTTTATATTAATATGAGGACTGTTGCGTCTGGCTCTGATCAATATTTCAGTTAAATACGATAAACACTTTCACTGTGGTAGCACAAGTCTGTGATTCCTAGTTGAGACCTGTATCACTCTATTAATATGGATGGGTCTCCAGTTATATGTGTGAGAGGTGTGCAAGACTCAACAGACCTGTGAGCAGTTCTCAAGTCCAGCACTGCTCCCTCTCACCAAGGGCCGTATTCAATTAGTGTTGAAAAGTCTGAATCCATGAAAAAGTGTCGCGAGTGACGTAATTTCGCCATGTGAAAAGTTTCCTCGGTATTCAATTCCGTAGACTTTTCGCCATTTTGGGGGCGAAAAAGTCCAAAGTTGGGGGACAAACTTAAAAACTAGCAAAATAGACTCCAGGGGGGTCCCCAAGTATGCCCCATGTGTTTTAAAGACTGCAGGTGCTTGCGGCAGGTGGATTTTTTAGGTTTTTTAAAACTTCACTTTAGCAACTTTAAAATATGCTCGCACCCACTTTCATTTACCCCAAATTTGCTGGGACTACTTATTTTCACCCAAACAAACTGCTAAATGTTATTCTTCACCACTTTTGCAAAGACGCTAAATAGCAGCTATTGAGATCATTTAAGTACCCCAGCTACCTTCAGCAGGGCAATTCGGGGGTATCTATAGTGATCCCCAATGTCAGTGCATCTTTTAGAGAGTGTCAGACTGATTTCCCCAAATCTGAAAGGCACACGGCGGTCAGTGGTACAGCACCACTATACCTGACGAAGCAACGGAGACCAGCGCTCCGGCTCTAAGACTGGATTGAACGCTGCACTGCAACTACAGCTTCTCCCGCTTGTCAGCTAATATCAGCGGATGGTGAGTCAGGCTGGACCTGATCTGATGTTACCCTGACCTGCTCTAGGGGGACGCCCATGCTTGCCGTCAGTGTTTGGGACATTTCATTTATCTGGATATGCATGTATACTCTAGCTATTACCTGGAGGTAATATATTGACCTGTCTATTCTCCATATACACTAGGAGGATTACCTGGATATTCACAATATAAATCAATACCAAAGTGGCCTTTTTGAGATCACCTAGATATAAAGAAAATGTACAGAATGCTGCTAATTTATATTTTTTTAAGCTGTCATGTGTTATGGTATATAATGGATATATTCCCACTTGATATATAGAAGTAGTGGTTATATTTGTTTTTATTTTGGATAGTACATATAAGAGCACTTTTCGTCTGTTAAGAGTTTCGCCGGGCTCCCGTTTTCGCTGATTTCTAACTGAATACGGGGATAAGCGGGGACGAGTGCGATATTTTTTCGCATGGAAAACCAGCGATGTCGGCGAACAGTCCACCATGCGAAAAATCCAGGGCTTTTCGCACCTAATTGAATATGCCAAAAAAATCTGAGGGTCGGAATCAGGATTTGACTTTCCATCCAAAATGAAGGCACAGAAAACAAATGAACAAGACTATCAGCTTGGCTTTTGATGTAGCACTACAAGTCCCAGCCACTACTATTATTTTTTCTCTGTCTCTCTCTCTCTCACAGCTGCTCATTTCTTCAGCTGCTTATCACTGAGCAATGGCTTCCCCTCCTCTCTCCACAGCCTCAACTGTCACTCTGCCAACTGATCTTTGTTTTTGTTTTTTTTTAAATCAACTTTATTTTTAAATGACACTGGCTTCAGACCCTTTCCAAAATAGAAACTGTGGAGTACCACATGGCATCATATCTCTGGCCAATCAGTTTTAATACTTTTTTTTTGTTGTTTTTTAAAGGCAGAGTTTCCCAAACTGCGCCATTACAGTCCAGGTTTTAAGGCTATCCATACTTGAGCAAAGGTGACTTAATTACTACCTCAGTCAATTTGATTTAACCATCTGGACTCAATCATGGATTGCATTAAAACTTGGCCTGTAGTTAAGGGAACAGTTTATTTGCATTTTGCATATATCAATTTGCACACTTCTACATCAGCTCCATCTAGTGGTATCATAATATATTGCATTGTTTATTTCTTATTTTTTAAAGAGAACATTTAATTCAGGCATAGCGGAACACAATATACAGTATGACATTACAAATGCAAAAAGTAATAAAAGAACGAACAGTAAGCAAAAAAAATAATCAAATGGGATGATACTTATTTTCATGTAAAAAGAAAGAAAACACATGGGATGCGCAATGAGGGCCTGGTTCAGCAAGGATCGCAGTTGATAATAGGCACGCAATTGGCCGATTGTTTCACATTGCGCACGCATAGGCATTGTAGTGCATGTGTGTGAACCAGCCGCTGCTATCTGAACTGCGATCGCAGTGGCTACACAGCTCCATTACAGGGTGATTGACAGGAAGTACTGCTTGCGGGTGGTGACAGGGGGGTGGTCGGGAGAATGCAGACGTGCCAGTGTTTTTCTACGCCGTTACATGGGCCTGCATAAATTACCCACTGTGATACCAGACGCAGCCTGAGCGTGCGCTGAAGTTAGCAATTCCTGAGTGAGGTCTGACCTGCCTTAACTGTGCGTATGGGTCCGATGTTACCAATTATTTTGCTAAGTATATGGATGTGAGTAAGGGGATGTGAGTGTTCTTATGTTAGGCTGCATATGCAATTATTTGCATATCCCCACTGATATAAGCAACTGTGTTGCGTGCGTATGAGCAGAATAGTGATCCATGCTGAATCAGGCTTTGAGTACAAGGTATACATTCTAATAAAACAGAAAAGCCGATAATTATTTTTTTTAATATGGGACGGAAGGGAGGAAAACAGAGTTACTTACAAATAGTAATACAGTCAAATCTGGATAAGTGGGAAACCTCTATTACTGGCACTAATTATGAGGTCCTGTCCCAGCATTATTGTGCCAAAAAACACCTGTTAGTGAGACTTAGGGCTCTATTTATTAACAAAATTTTTACTAAAATAAAGTGAAAAAGGGTGTTTTCACACCCTTTTCACATTATTTTAATTTCACCTACAGTTACCACAGGGCAATTGGAGAAGAATTGGTAAAATTCGATCTGTGTGCAAGTTGCACAAAAATAAATTGTGAAAAAAATACCTGGGGAGGCCCTGTGATAATAATGCCACCTGGAGGTGGCGTTATCCAGGGTCTCCCCCAATTACCGGACTCCTGCTCCACTCTAACAGAGCAGAGCCTGGAGCCGGCCCCAGTGGTCAGCAGTGTGGTCCAAACAGACGACACGCTGATACACTGCAAAAAAAATAGTAAAAAAAAAAATTAACATACCTGAGTCCAGTTCGGGGCTCCGGTGATGTCCTCCCTCCGGTCAGCTGGTCTCCCATACTGCACTGTGGCCCAGTCATCAGGTGACCGGGTCCCAGTGCAGTATGGGATGTCAGCTGACCAGAGTCATGGAGGACATCACCGGAGCCTGGATCATGCAGGTAAGTGCAATTAAGGGAGGGGGGGTCGCGGGGGGATCCGTGATTGGGGGGGTAGGAGCAGCGGGCGGTCAGCGCATGCGCGGGCACTTGTCACGGTATGTTTTTTGAAAATAACGTGATAAGGCTGCGGAGGGGATTTGCAGGGACAGAGGCCCTGATTCAGAGCCGGACGCTCTGACAGAGCGCTCGCTCTGAATCAGGGCCGTCCTTCTCTTTTTTTAGAGCGGCCTCCTGGCCGCTCACATAGCTGTGGGTGGCCACCCACAGCTATAGCGAGCTGCCAAAAAGATGGACGTGATGGTCAAGACCATCGGGCTTGCGATGAGACCCTTGTGGTAGGGTCTCGTTTCCGCAAGCCCTGGAGTGCTTTCGGCTCTATCAGAGCCGAAGGCACTCCCACTGACATCACAAGACGGTAGGTGTTCCCATAGGAACGCCTCCATCTGGGCAGCCACGCCCCCGGCACGCCAACCAAAGGGGGCGTGTTGTCACTTACCATCGACAGCACGCCCCCTTTGGTACGAAACCCATAATGACGGCTTGGCCGTCGCTATCCGGGTCACGAGCATGCGCACGAAAGAGCCGGGTCTCGGTCGTGCGCAGCACACTGGGCCAACATCGACCCGCTTGCGAGCGCTCAGCGCTCGCGAGCGGCAGTACCAGATTAAGGTCCAAATGGGCCTGGAGCTGACATTTTTGAAGGGCCTATTGTATGCTTCGGCAGGAGACGTGACTAGTACAATGGGTTGTGACTACAATTGTGGCAGTTTGGTCTGCACAGGGATGTGGCTAGCACCATGGAGGACATAGCTACCACCTACCGTCAACCACCTCAAACTCTCTCCCCTCTTCGCTTAAATTCTATATTATTGAGCATTAAATAAAATATTTTATTTATTAAAGATATACACTATATACTGCATATCTGTTTGCAGTGTAGTTTAGGACATAACAGTAAATCATACACAGAGACTGTATACATCAGAGATGCAGGGCAGAGGACAGTGAGGGGGGACGATTGCTTGGCCCCTGCTGGGAGATAAGACATCTGCGATTTAATTCCTGTTTATATCACCTCCCAAAGGCACAATAGCACCAAAGCAATGCACATACCTGCCGCCACCAAAACTCACTTATACCCTTTCAACTCAACACACTGAAGATGCTAAAATGATCACCCTGAGTATTTTTAGTAGTGACTATGCCACACAGTAGTGCCCATTGATACACATAATCCCACATATTGGTGTCCTCAGTACACATTTTGAACAGGATTAAGGGCCGCACGCAAATGCAGATGTTGACGTAGTTAAGAAATTTTTGGCAACTATGCATGCCCTATCATTTCTAAAAACCACTATGGCGCATGCCTTACAGAGTGTATACACAAGGGCGCTTTTGTGAAAGAGACACATGGTATCGGAAATGCTGTGGAAAAGTGATGGACGCTCCGGGCGGTGGCGCCTAAAAATGGTCCCGCTCATTGCGCGTATAATGACAGTGGTGCGGGCGTATCAATGCAAGTGGCTGCATTCCTACACATAGGAGTCCATAGCCAGACAGACTCTGCAGGTGCCATAGGGCTGGTGAAAGTTTGGATTTTGTGACCGATGGTGGTGGTGTACAAGGATGCACCAATCAGTATTACTGCGTGTACAGTCGCTAAAAGTGGATGTCTCAGTCCATTATTTTACATCCCAGTGCCCCGATACACATTATACCACACTGTAGTGCCCACCTGATACATATGGTATGGTAGCACGGACATAGGGACGGAGCTGCGCAAGAAAGGGGAGGTCAGCAGAGAGGCCTTGGTTGCACCACGTGCAGCTATTTGATAAGTGGAGACACGTTTTGCCATCCATTTTCTGGTAAGAAGTATAAGATCCATCATCGAGTGACCTGTTCCACGAATTTTGTTATTTTATTTGATCAGCTGTACGTGTGGTAAACATTATGTGGGAAAGACGGAAAGGGCCTTCAAGGAAAGAAAGGCGGTCCATAGGTCCTCAATTAGATCTGTTTTACAAACAGGGAAGACAGATCAACCAGTGGCCCGGCACTTCTTAGAAGCGCAACATAGTTTGGCCTCATTGCGATATCGGATTATCGATCATATAAAACCCCCTAGACGAGGAGGTGATCGGGGTTTACAATTATTGCAGGCGGAATGCAGGTGGATATTTCGCTTGGACACTTTGTCCCCTCGGGGGCTTAATGATCATTTGGGGTTGAGTTGTTTTCTATGATAATTTTTTGTGCATTTAGGCCCTCATTCAGACCCACTCGCGAGCGGCTGTCCGCTCGCAAGTGGGTCGATGGTCTGCACTGTGCATGCGCACGATGGAGGGAGCTCCGTCGTGCGCATGCGCGAGACGCGACGAGCGAAGGACTTTCCTTCGCTCGTAGTGTCTCATCAAAGGGGTCGTGCTGTCGATGTTGACTGACAGCACGCCCCCTTTGGTGGGCGTGCCGGGGGCGTACCTGCCAGACGGAGGCGTTCCCAAGGGAACGCCTACCGTCTGAAGCCGGCCCTAGTGACATCACTAGTGATGTCAGTGGGAGTGATTTTGGCTCTGATAGAGCCAAAATCACTCCTGGCCTTGCGGTTGAGAAACTCAAGACCATCAAGACCATCGCGACCATCATCCTGCACGCTTGTATATGCTGTGGGTGGTGACCCACAGCTATACGAGCGTCCAGGAGAACGCTCCATATTAATGGAGGTGGGCCCTAATTCAGAGCGAGCGCTCTGGTCAGAGCGTCCGGCTCTGAATCAGGGCCTTAGTCATATGTTCATTTAGTGTAATTTGTTTGTTTTTTTGAATTATCATTTATATTCAGTGTAGTATTATCTATCATTATTTAATATTACTAATCAAGATATCCTTTTATGTTTTATATTTCTTTATTGTTTTGTATTTAATACATCATTTTATTTTGGGCGCTAGTGATGTTTCTATTGGGTATTATTTTCATGTATTTATTCTTTATTAACATTCAACACATTGATATGTACGCTATTTTGCTCTGCTTTTCTCTGTGATTGTAATGTTTATGTCCTGTAGCTGGGTTACCTTACTGTCTCTTTCATTAGTTGTTAGTGGTAACATGGTCCGGCCCCTCCGTGACACGGATGCTGGCGTTTCCAGTGACGTCATCTTTATGCCTAGAATCGCACATGCATGCGGTGACACGGACGGAGGGGAGGGGGTATATAGGTAAGTGTGTTTGTATATCTCTTTATGCCCTGAGGAAAATGTTTGGATAAAGACATTGAAACGTTGGCGTAATTGGTCTCCTGTATACATCATTGCAATGAGTGCCGCCTGTTGTGTTGTTTTATATATATATATACACACACACACACACACACATGAAACTTGATCAATAATATACAATTCCTGTCAGTGCATGCATACCTTTTTGCAGAAGCAATGCCTGAGGCTCAGAGATCAGCAGCAGCCAGTTGGACACATTATCCCAATCAGCAGCACTGCCACCTCAGAGTCCGGATCAGTCATCCTGTCATGTGGGCCCCTTCACGGAGATGAGTTCCTCCTGCTCATCTGCTTAAGGTAGCAGTGGTGGGGGTGGCACCTGTTATGACACGCGGCGCATAGGAGGCGCTGAGACACTATGAGGCGCAGGAAGGCTCTTGAACCATTCCCATGTCTCTGAACTTAGGGCCTGATTCAGACCCACTCGCGAGCGGCTGTCCGCTCGCAAGTGGGTCGATGTTATGGACTGAGCATGCGCACGACGGAGGGAGCTACGTCGTGCGCATGCGCCAGACGCGACGAGCGAAGGAAAGTCCTTCGCTCGTTGTGTCCGATCAAAGGGGGCGTGCTGTCAATGTTGATTGACAGCACGCCCCCTTTGGTGGGCGTGCTGGGGGCGTGCCTCCCTGACGGGGGCGTTCCCACGGGAACGCCTCCCGTCAGAAGCCGGCCCACTGACATCACTAGTGACGTCAGTGGGAGTGATTTTGGCTCTGATAGAGCCAAAATCACTCCGGAGCTTGCGGTTGAAAACCTCAACCGCAGGCTCCGGCTCGCAATTTCGATGGTCGCGATGGTCTCGACCATCGCGACCATCACAATGCACGCTCGTATAGCCTGTGGGTGGTGACCCACAGCTATACGAGCGTCCAGGAGGACGCTCCATGAAAATGGAGGCCGGCCCTCATTCAGAGCGTGCGCTCTGCTCAGAGCGTATGGCTCTGAATGAGGGCCTTAGTCAGTTAGGGCTAGAGCAGGCGGCAGCTGTGAGACTAAAGGGGAGGGAGGGTGGTCAGCCGGGAGAAGGGGGGGAGCCGCCGGGGTCTCAGGGGGCGGGGCTTCCGGCAGCCACAGGCAGGCTGGTAAGGCAGGCTTCCGCTGTAGCAGGAAAAATGTTTTTCCTGTCTACAGCAGCACAGCCGATGCTGTGGGCCTATTTTGATGGGAGGCTTGGAGCTGCAGCTCCATCCGCCCCATTGGTAATCCGGCCCTGGCGAGCGGGTCTGAATTAGGCCCAGAGTTTTATCGCAAGCTCTGTCCCTGCAAGGGATTTTTAGTAAATCCCTGTGATTTTGCCTGAATTCGCAATGCGAATTCAGTCGGTAATATCACACTACAATCTGCATTCCCAATGCGGATTGTAGTAAATAGAGCCCTAAGTGAGGCTAAGGGGTCTGTTTACTAAACTGTGGGTTTATAGAAGTGGAGATGTTGCCCTTAGCAACCAATCAGATTCTAAATAACATTTATCTAGCACCTTTTAGAATATATCAGCTGGAATCGGATTGGTTGCCATGGGCAACATCTCCACTTCTAAAAACCCGCTATTTAGTAAATATACCCCTAAATGTGCCGTCCCTTGAGATCCCACCTACCCAAGTTCGACTGTATGTAATACAAAAGAAATCAGCTAAAATGATCTCATAGGGGACACAGTATCTTAAATGCTGCAGAAATGAGGTAAACATAGAAATATTTGAGGTAAACGGGATCGGTATGTATTACCGCCGACCGCTAGACTCTTCAGGACTTCCTGAATAGTCTAACAATCTCCCTGATTGCACCTTACACCAATTATGTAGCTGTTATATAAAAAAATAAACAGAAATATATACATTTAAAAAGGATCATTAGTATCATTTCCCTGCATTGGTTATAATGTACAATGATCCCTATGGCTACATGCACTTCCTGAAAAGTATCAGTGTGTTTTTATCAATAAATAGATTTTACTAATTACTTTGGGGCCCATTTACATATGTAGCAGTACACGCCCACTTTAACGATGCGCTCATAGGTGTTACTTTCACAATCTCCCTGATATGCTTTTTCAAAGTAGGCAAGTATGGACCTACTGTTGCTGTTGTACCTGTGAGATATACACTGTAGGTCCTATGAAAAAAAATGTCTTGTGTACTTTAGAGGAGCCTAGAATTTTTGCACTATGAGGAAATATATTAATTATGCTACAAAATGCAGGCAAGTAGAATATACTGTATTGCATCTTTAAACAAGATGACTTACCTCTAGCTAATAGACCCTAAGGATAAAGTCACATTGGCACTTTGTTGGGCAGTGTATTTTAGCACAGTGCATAATCCTCTTTATGGTGTATACATTTACATAACATAATGACAGTCTCAATGGAGTATCACTTTTGCACAGCCTATGGGAGGAGGTGGTACTAAAGGCAGTCTTGCGGAACAATCCCGGCCATACACGGTGCGATAAGCGCTGTGCAACACGATGGGGGATCCAACGTCCGACATATTGGGCAGTTCCCACACACAAGGTGCGCTCGGGTGGCCGACTGCCCGATATGCCAGCTCCCCCCTCCCCCACCTGCATAGCGCTGCATGGGATCGCACATCGCATCCCCAGATTGACTGAACCTGCGATGTACGACCCAACGGGTGCACACACTATCCGATGTCATGCCATTACACGGTGCGATATAGCAGCCAAATCGTACCAATCCATAGGATCGGCTGATTTATCCCACCGTGTATGGGCACCTTAAGACTTTCTTTTTTCAATAAAGTAGAAGTTCCCAACCTCTGAATTCCATTACATTCCAGGTTTTAAAGATATCCATGAGTTGCTAATCAGAGGGTCTATTCAAGAAGAATATGAAGTGGCTACTGATAAATATCACATTGATGCAATTTATAGTGACGTTTAGTAGCCATTCATGTACATTTACCTCTCCGACATCTTAGTGCGGTATCCGGCCCCGCTGCGATCCCGGAAAGCAGTGAGAAGACTGACCTATCAGGAGCCCGATATGTCTGTTTCTCACTGCGCATGCGCAATTGTCAGACCTGCTGCAAAGGATGCTGGGCAAAAGGGGGAGGAGCCAGCAACAGGTGCCGGGCAGAAAGCAGGGAAGTATGCAGCTTCCCTGCTCTATTCGGTTCTCAGCACAGATTACACCATCATGAGATAGCGAATCTGAGCACTGTAGAGGAACGTAAAGCAGAGCTTTCCATTATTCTATGAGTCGCACTCACAATACAAAAGTATGGTGATGCCAGTCATAAACAAAGCGTGGGTGCCGCCGGAGATGGAAGAACCTTCTCCACGATAAACCCCCTGTATGAATTGCCAAAAGCAGTGGAATGCCCTGTTTTCCTTTTCACTGCTCTATGAATAGACCCATAAATCACCTTCCTCAAGCATGGATATCCTTAAAACCTGGACTGTAGTGACAGTGTTTTTGAACTTCTGCAAAGGGTAGAGAGCAGTTGTGGCTCCAGAGTTGGTGCGGCTCCCATTTTTTAATTTTGGACTGTGCTGCAGCCCTACGTCTGGAGCTTCCACTGGTAGAGAGGGTAAATTTGAGGGGTTTGCCTTGCTGTGCTGAGCAGTACACAACCATTTCCACTCTACATTATACTTACATACTTTAAGAATGTGACATCTGACAGAGGCGGAGCAGGGCTATTTGCATAACTAGGCCCCACCACCTTGTGAATGGTGTGAAATACTGTGAAAATGATATGCTTATTAATTGCGTCATATTGCCTCGCCCCTTTCCCACGGGCATTATGCTCCCCATCCAGCCCACTTCACTAGGACCAGCCACTCTTTCTGGGGTCTCCCAGAAAACTGGTGATTCTCCCTGAGGTTGCGGGAGAGTAGATAAGTATGCTTTACATGTGTCATAAGATGCTGCATTTTGCACTTTCCTGTTGCACCTCATTTGAGAACATCTATAGGTGCACTTCAAGTGTTCTAAAAAAAAAAAAAAAAAAAACTTCAAACACCCAAATAGACCGTCTCGATGTCCCCTCATGTCTCACACAGGGCATAACAGGGTTATAATTTGTGGTTGTCCAAGGGCAACTAATTTACCAATACAATTGTTACAGTCAAATCAAGTCTTGCCATTGACACTCATTGTGACCTGCCAGCCAATCACAGTGGCCGTCAGGCGTCATAACAGATGATCTTACTGCAGCAGTGTAGAAGTGATCAGTCTCCCACCGGCAGGTTCTGGGCTCCATCACTTTTTATCCTTTAGCAGGGAAGGGAAGCACCGGTCTCGGCCTGGCTCTTCTGATACATTGCATCCTGCACTGCCTCACCATATGGGAAAACTGATGCGTGGGGCACTGAACATAATCCAGCCCTGCTCTCATGATTCATTTAAGTGATAAATTAGTATTTTAGGAGAAAAATATTGTTATAGTAGTATTTAATGAAGGGCATGGAGGTTGTAGGGCTGATGTGATGATTACACTCCTGCACAGCACATCTCTTCATTCCCATATGTGCCAAGGTGCAGTGTGGAGCTGTCTCCTGATAACAGAGAGCAGTCGCACATCTTGATGTGCACAGGGCAGGCCATAAACCCACAGGGGCAAAGCTAAGAAACACTACACATCGAGCACACAATATAAATGATCTCCTGGACTTATTTATTATCTGTCTCACTGTACATATCAGTGCTGAGCTCCTGTCACACAAGCAGAGTGGTACGGTACCTGTGTGATATTACCGTTACCAGCCTATGGTTCATCACTAAGAGTTTCCCATCTGTCCTTATTCCCTATACACAGATAAAATAGGTTTCACACATGTAGCAGAGATGGATATGGAAGGTAGCTGTTTTGTTTGTTTGTTTGTTTGTTTGTTTGTTTGTTTGTTTTTCTTGTTATTTATGGCAGGGTTTGCAAGTTTTATCTCCCTGAAAACGATCTTCTTTTAGGCTTCCGTTTCTTCAAGTACACAGCGAGCATGACAAATGCCGTTAGTATAGTGGCTGCTCCGGTAACGGTGTACGCAATTCCCAGAAACATGTTATTTCCTCCACACCATGACAACGTGGTCAGGATAACATGCTTTTTCCCTCCGAACCTCGATACAGGAAAATCTGAGGGTGCAAGTTAAGATGACAACCTATGATTAACAAAACACAGCGTATCCACAAACAGGGACATAGGGTCTGTTCATTATCACTTCCTTTCTACAAAATCAGGGGAAAATGAACATTTTCACCTGCTTTTGTAGAAATTAAGTTTTCGGGCCATTCATCAAAAAGTTTTCGAGCCATTCATCAAAAAGTTAAAGCAGGAGATTTTTACTGCTTACCTTTCTCTCACGATCTGGCCCGTGACCTAAATTCATCAAGCTCCGAAAAGATAAAATGCGGGAGTATTCTCCATCGTCATATGGCATTTGCTCCTGCAACCCGCTCCTTCCCTATGGGAAGAAGTCCTGGGTTGCTAAGAGGGATCCTTTCGCATACATCCACCCCTGTCCGGCTCCTTCCGTCGTGATGCCGGGGCTAGAGTTCACGCAGGCGCACTAGTTTCGGGGGAGATTTGCACTAGATTCAGTGAGACCGCTTATTTTTGGATCAGCTGTCTCCATGCAGGAGCGATGATGAATTGCTCCAGTGCTCACCGCGAGTTGAAATGTTAATTATTGGGGTCCGCTCAGAACCCGATAATTAACATAATGAATAGAGCCCACATTAACAGTGAGGGATAATTTCTCACTGTAAAAGGGGCAAGTCAGACACACAGGGCCAGATTAACAATGGGGCGGATGGAGCTACAGCTCCAGGCCTCCAAATAAAAATAGGCCCATCATCATGACAGCAGGATGTTGACTGACCGTCTACTCTCCACACGGTCAGCCATAAATCATAAGTAGTAAAATTGTATTTCTATTTAACTCTCAAAATAATGCATTTTTTTTCTTTACATATTTACGAAGACATTGGGGCTGAGATTATAGAGTGTGTATATGCCCACGTGGTTCCGGCCACACCACACAGCACTGGTCACACCTCATCTGCTTCTCATAATAGGCCCTGGATCATTTTCAGCTCCAGGCCCATGTGGTGCCCTAAATCCGGCCCTGCAGACACATAAGATTTATACTAAAGGGTTGTGTACCTTGTACTGCCAGATTTATTCTGACCTGTCCCGCTTAGTGTTACAAACAAGGGGGTTTAGTTTATTACTGTATGTATGTAAATAATGTGCATGTGAATCAGACTTGCCTACTCTCCTGGAAGTTGTGGGAAAAACGATTTTTTGGGAAGTCCTCCACTGCCCAGGAAGGGTGGATCTCCCTCATCCCGCCCACTTCCATGTGAAGTGGGCAAGATGGGGAGATAGTGAGGGAAATCTCAGGTCCGTACGGAGGGGCAGGGCTAAAATGATGCTGGGCCTAATGACGTGGAGAGCCCGGCCCTACCCCTGAAGCTGTCAGTTGCATCTCCTCTGCGGGCTTCTCCTGTAGAGGAGTTAACTAAAGTAGGCAAGTATGTTTTGAATATTTTTGTTACATTTATAGACACGTACGATACCATAGTAATAGCACCTAGAAGGTGAAAGAGGAACAGGTCAATGGCGAATTTGTGCTAAATAAGTGGATATTTTATGAAATGGCATTATTTCTGGTTTGCAAAAGACCTTTATAGTGTCATATTTCCAGGGGTTAAAGTGGGCCAGAACTGCGTTCCGTTAGTTCCATTTGGAGATGAAACCAGTTCCGCCTCCTCCGGCCCAACTGACCAAGGATGTCAGCCTGGCGCCACAGGGAGATGCCGGGTGCCCGCTGAGATTTTGTTACCAGCAGTCGCGCGGCTCCTTCCCCACAGTGGTAAGCGGAGCCTGGAGTTCACTCCTGAGCTCCGGCTTCCGGCTCCCGCAGTGTACACTATGGGAGAAACATCATGATGTTTCTCCCATAGTTCCAAGCAGCGAGTGGCCAGACGGGCGGCATCGGTCGGACACAGAGTAAGTATTGTGGGGTTTTTTTGTGTAAGGGGCACTACTAATGGGGGCATTTCTACAGGGGGAAATACCACTGGGAGCATTACCACTGGGGGCACTACTACAGGGGGCATTACTACTGGGGGCTTTACTAATGAGGGCATTGCATAAGGAGCACTACTACTAGGGGCACTACATAAGGGGCACCACTACTGTGGGCTCTGCATAAGGGGCACTACCACTGTGGGCACTGCATAAGAGGCACTACCACTACAGTGGGCATCACATAATGGGCACTACTGCTGTAAGAATTATGTGTAATGGGTACTATTGCTTTGGGCATTGTATAAGGGGCACTACTACTGTGGGCATTAAGGGCGGGATGTACTAAATGGAAAATGCGATAAAAACCTAGTTTCCGATCGGATCCCTCCCAGCATGCCCCGTGGCCGCCGAGTCACTCTGTGCATGCGCAGATGGATTCCCGGGTCATAAGCCCGGAAGTCCAGGGCGCAGCTCTGATCACAAAGGACATCTCTTATCGGAAGAGCTGTCCTTTGCAAAACTGATCGCATATGTTAGTACATATGCGATCAGTAGGGATGCAATGTCTGACAGGATACACCGCACAATGGCCCTCATTCAGAGCCACTTGCTAGCGGCAGTACGCTCGTTCCGAGCGATGTTCGCACATCTGCGCATGCGTACGGATTTTAGTACGCATGCGCGAACCAGTCAGTGCGGCCGAAAATCGTTGGTACGCAATATAGCGAGGGCCTGCTATTTTGAGTGACAGAATGAGGCGTATGTGGGTGGTAACAGGGGAAGGTGCTTGAAAACGGGGAGTGGAGATCCGAACGCAGGCGTGCTTAAAGGTCAAAACGGGCGTTTTAAGGGAGTGCATAATTAATACAGCAGCGTCATTGACCACGTCATTTGGTTTTTTTTAACTCAGAACTGCTCGCAAAATAGCGGTTGAAAACACCAACCACAAGAATAGCGAGCAGTTCATACGCTGTACGATGTACTCGATTAATCTAATAAATAGCGGACATGACGTATGGTGCGAGCGGCCAGGGGGCGTTTTTATCAAATAAACGAGCGTATGTTTTGCTCGCTCGTTCAGACTTAGAGGTGTGAACAGACTGCAATTTGCGAACGGATCATTTGAATAGCCACCCCTTGTTTTTGAACAAACGACCGCAAATAGCGAACGGCTCTGAATCAGGCCCAATGTTAATATATCCTGCCCTAGGTGTATTAGGGGCACTACTATGGTGGACATTGTGTATAAGGGGCACTACCATGGGCATTGTGTTAAAGGGGCACTACTGTGTGTCATAACATGAATAAGGGACTCTACTATGTGGCGTAATGTGAAACAGGGGCACTATGTGCGGTGTAATATGAATAAGATTGTGCTACTGTGTGGCGTAATTTGAATTGGGGATACAATTGTGTGACCACGTCCCTTTCTTTTTGAGACCACACCCCTTTTTGAGACCACTCTCTTTATTAAATAAGCACCGGGGAGCGAGGGGGTGAGTTCCACCACTTCTCTAGGACCACTTTAAGCACTGCATAAAATCCTCTCACAGGCACATCAATTATCACCATCACAAAGGATACTATAATCAATCCAGTAGCTGTAATTGCCAGCCGGGAGGCCTTCGGAGAACTGTTGTACGCGGGAGAGGCGTCTATAGAGCTTTCTGAAGTTCGGGAGTGCGGCCACTCTCATCCAGTTGATCAGGTCATCGTTTACGTAGCCATTGTTAGAAGGATCCAGAGGATCAAGCTCATAAACCGCTTTCTGCCAGTACGGAGGTCTGGCACTTCCTGTGAAGCCAAAAACATGGAGGAGATTAATTTTCCTCTGTTAGTGTTTCAACACTAAAAACATCATATCTGTAGCTGACGATGCACCTTGTTTTCATAAAGTAACATTCTGCATATTATGCGGCCAATGTACTTTACCTGCAAATGCCTGGACGAGATCCTCTATTGGTTCTGGGTTTCTGAACTTCACATTCTTATCAGACCACCAGGTGTTTCCAGTCTTCAGTAGAGGGACTGGGATATTATTAGCGGCGTCCAGCTGATAGTGAAGTGTTATTGTGTCTGGGAAGGCAAGAGATCAACTGTTACAATAATACATAATATCCAAGAGACATTAAGGGGCATATTGAATTAGGTGCAGGGTTTACCACATGGAGAAAAGCTCCGGGTTTCACGCCCGGAGCTACAGTATTAAATTAATCAGCATTTCCCACAATGCAAACGCTGAGGTAATGCATGGGAACCCATAGATTTTGCATAACATTCTGGAATCTATGTGTTTCCACTCGTGTGAATCCCCAGAGGCTGCATTTAACACATATTTTTCCTCACAGCTCCTGAGGCTGTGAGGAAACATTTTTGCCAGGTATGTAGCCGGCCAGGTGACACCATAAAATGCCATTTCATGGACGAAGAGTACCAGCTGAGCATGGAACATATGTATGCAGGCCCGCCAAGAGCCGTGGCGGGCCCCGGTAATAGGGGGCGTGGTCTAATCGCGGGAGGCGTGGCTACGCCCCATTGCCGAGAGAAAAAAAAAGATTTGCGCGCTGGGGAGGGGGGGCGCTCTGAGCCCCCTCAGCCCGGCGCAAAGCCAGGGGGGGCGCGATCACTGTACCCGCTCCCCCCCCTCTCGGTGCCCCTGTATGTATGGGGGGACAAAGACACAGTTGCAAAAATCACTAGATGCAGCCTGATTGTGTACATACATGTGACTCAGAATCATACATGTCATACATGTTCTTTATGCATGACTCCATACCCAGGGCCCCCTTTAAGAATGATGCATAACCCCTTTAGCACTCGCTAAAGGATTTGTGTCATCCTTTCTGGATTTAACAAACAACGGTAATCTAAGATTACCGCTGCTTATCACTGTATAGCTCTGGCCATCTTTCCATCCCACAGACACTGTGATGAGCACTGCTACACAAAGAAAGTCCTTCCTTACCAGGAGCAATACAGGGAATGACAAAGATTAGTTTCAAATATAATTTAGTATATTTTTTATTTGTTGCTCCAAATGACATGAAAGCATCGGCCTAATCCAGGAAAGCCCCAATCATTCTGCAATATAGATCCGTTAGCTAAAAGTTCATTCAGATAGAACAAAATTGTTCTATCACAGATTTTCTCTATTGTGCTGAACTTTTTCCCCTTGTGGTTTTCAGTTGTCAGACTCTTATTTCACATTCAACATAAGGCTAAAATCACAAGGAAAGTATTTGGGGTTCACCTGGAACAGCCAGAGAAACATAAAAAGGCACCGATCAGAAGCATTTAGTGAACAGCAACTACAAAACCACATTTCATGGCTCAAGCATGCAGTACACCGCTGGTAGATCAGAACCGCGACTCGGATTTATGGAGAAGCGAACCACACATCTCTAGTTTTACGTTACTATGTAGGACTTTTAAATGAATCTAAATATATTATAATAGTGCTATATAAGGGCTAGTATTAATGTCTGTACGGCATTGCAGGGAGGTTTTTTTTTTTCACTTGGGAGATCTTTGCTAAGCACCAAACTTGTAAAATGAGATTATAATCCTCTATAAATTTATCTTTGTAGGAGAGTGCAGGGATTGTTAGGCATAGTAGTGCACCGACAGTCAATTGATGGCCATACCTACCGAAGGCTGGTAACACCCCTTACGTGGACCTGTCTCTGCATTCCATTCAGTGGCGGAACAGGAGAGTGGTGGGCCCAAGTGCAAAACTATGCTTTGGGACCCCAACCTCCACCCCACCAAGCAAAAGAAAAATGAGATTACAAATGTCATTAATCCATATTTTTATTAGCACTGTATTATTTTCTACCAATTTATTGGTGACACCTGGTGCGGTAACTCATGGTGTCCCCCTACCCCTCCCCCCCATGGTTCTCCTCCCTTGTCAAACCATAGGGAGGGCCTGATTGCTATTGAGATCACAGCATGCAGGTCTTCTGCAAAATATGATAATTACTGTGATCGCAAAGACTGCATAGAGACGCCCACTATCGTGATGGGGGGGTTCATTGCTAGCCGGCGTCAGTGCATGGACGGAGGCACTCTCATTTGAAATGCAGATTGTAGTAAATAGGGGTCTTATAGAGCTTCCCTGTTTTATGAAAAATAGAAAAAAAATGGGTTTTGTAGCAAGACTCTGTGCAGACACTGTAACTATTGTTAGTGTGCAAAATACTTGTGGATCAAATCTTAGCAGATTAGGCAATAAAATAATAATTGTAATTTATTAAAATACACGTGTGTCAAGGCCGGCTTCAGGGCTGTAAGGCACTGCAGGCGCTCGTGGGCACCACCCGATAGGGGGAACATTAACCGGCGCTAACCACCAGCTGTAAGACCCGACCCGGCTCCAGCCAGGCTTATGCTCTGCAGCCCAGTGATGTAGATAGGAGTCGCCAACAGGGCGGGATAGGGGGAGAGAGACAGTGAAACGGGCTAGCTACACCTCCACTGAGAGGGGGGACGCACGGCAGATGCAGTCGCGTTCTGGCCATGCGGCTCTATGTATGATGTCGGGACCTGAGTCTATAAAGACTCAAGTTCCCAGCGTCCAAAAGGAGGAGGCATTATGCCATTATGCTGGGACTGCGAGACCCCACTCCTACTGTTGTTCTACACAATATATATATAATGGTGCACACAGGGATTATAGAAAAAGAGTCAGATAAAAATAAAGATAGACTTACTTCTACAAGAACAGTCCACAGGGGAGGCACAGCCACAGACTCCTCTCCACACATCACAGTGAGCTGGCTGCCAGAGTGGTCAGACTCCGGAGGAGAACAAAAAGGAGGAGCGCAGCTGCGCTCCTTCCAGAATGCTGGGTGTCGTCCAACGGGCATGATGACGTCACACGGCACGCACAACATTTTGGGAACACAAGTGTGGCGGTCGGAACTTGCTATATAACAGGGGCCACGGGAGGGGTGGGGGCTATACTGTAGGCTGCGGGGGGAGGGGGTGCAGGCAGGGCCAGATTAACAATGGGGCGGATAGAGCTACAGCTCCAGGCCTCCACATAAAAATAGGCCCATCAAAGTGACAGCATGATTACCAGCTGCCTAACTGGCAATACATTTTAAGTATTTAAATAGTTTTTCTAGTCCCCCTACCCCAAAAAAAAAAATTATGCTGTTTTTCTATTTCTATGTAGTTAGGGAGACATAGGGCTCTATTTACCAACATTATTTTTACTAAAATAAAGTGAAAAAGGGTGTTTTCACACCCTTTTCACATTATTTTAGTATCACCTATAGTTATTACAGGGCAATTGGAGTAGAATTCGTAAAATTCTACTCCAACCTCTAAGTATCACTTATTTTTAGTAAAGCAGATCGCATTTCCCATAACTGTAATGAGAAATGTGATCCGACCAGAGTTACTAAAAATAAAATGTGAAAAAATACCGGGGAAAGCCCTGTGATAATAACGCCACCTGGAGGTGGCGTTATCCAGGGTCTCCCCCGGTTACCAGACTCCTGGCCTGCTCTAACGGGGAGAGCAGAGCTGGGAGTCGGTCCCAGTAATCAGCTGTGTGGTCTAAACAGACCGCAAGCTGATTACTGTAAAAAAAATAAAAAAATAAAAATTGTAAAAAAAAAAATTTACTTACCTGACTCCCGTGACCGGTGATCGGGCCTCCGGTGATGACTCCCCTCCGGTCAGCTGGTCTCCCATAGTACACTGCTGCCCGGTCATCAGGTGATCGGGCCCCAGTGCAGTATGGGAGATCACCTGACCGGAGGAATGGAGAACATCACTGAAGGCCCGGAGCATGCAGGTAAGTGCATGGGAGAGGGGAGTCCGTGAACGCGGGGGCGGGGCTTAGCACGGAGGGGTAGCAGCAGCGATCGGTCGGCGCATGCGCGGGCACTTAATCACGGTATTTTTTGCGAAAATACTGTGATAAGGCTCCGAAGGGGATTTGCAGGGACAGAGCTTTATCACAAGCTCTGTCCCTGTAAGGGATTTGTAGTAAATCCCTGTGATATTGCCTGAATTCGCAATGCGAATTCACTCGGTAATATCACACTAAAATCTGCATTCAATATGCAGATTGTAGTAAATAGAGCCCATAGTGTTCATAGTGTAGGAGGTGTACACGCCAAGGTGACTCTGAACACACTCACACAGCACCGATCACAGCTCTTACCCTCCTCAGTATAGGCCTATGAACATTTTCAGCTCCAGGCCCTGGGTGCAGGTGCTTTTGGTGTCACCCTCCTCGAAGGGTTACACTGGTGCGGTCCGCTCCCCCTCTAGTGACGCCGCTGGGAGGGGCTGTCCTCCTTAGCCAGACCGCCCACTACCCTCCTCTGGCTGGACCGCAGCGGTGTCCTGCTTCTCTGTTAGGGCCCCCAGCCGTCTGCGATGTACTGTAATGAGTACTGCTGATAATGCAGTCAGCTGCGGATGTCAGACCCCTTCACTGCCGTGGGCCCTGGTGCGCTGCACCGGCGGTAGTTCCGCCCCTGATTCCCCTGCATTCTTGGATTGTTCATCTTCCATTCCCTATATAGCCAAACGGATTAGGACTAATCTGCCACTGGGGCTGCTAGGGACCAGGAAGCCTAGTGCAAGTGGGAGCAGTACTTCAGCGCAGGAAGCGAGTGAGAAAGGGAACAAAGGAATTACAGATGGCCAATTTGGCCATTACACAACTATGGGGCCTATTCATTAAACCTAAAAATTTGATGGAGATAATTAGGTTTAGAACTCGCATGGAGTTCTACCTAATTATAGGTGGAATTCATCATTCCACCTCTCCATAAGTATCTATTCCGAAAAGCTGTCATTTTTGCGATGACAGCTTTTCGGGAAATAGATACTTTTCCCTGCCTACACTACCTTATCGCATCTGGAAACAGTGCTGCGCATGCGCTGTTACATCTGTAAAACCAGCGCATGTGCAGCACTGCCTACAGATGCGTTAAGTTTGTGTACCCCACCGACCCCCCGACCCCCTCCGCTCACCTCCCCCCCCCCACCGACTTACCTGTCCGCGCAGCAGCCTCCGGCTCCGTCCTGCTGGTCTGTCATGTGGTTTCCCAGCAGACCACATGACAGATTAGAGAAAGAAAAAAAAAATTTTTCTTTTTCTAAACTTTCTTGTGCTCTGCTGGGGAGCACACATGTCCGACCAGCCTCCGGAGCCTGAGGACGGAGCAGAGCGCCGGAGGGACTCGTCGGGGGACCTGCACACGTGGATACAGGTAAGTCGATTCTGCTATTCGCCACCTCACAGTGGCGAATAGTAACTGCATCAAATTCCGAAAATGTAAGGGGAGTGTGGAAATTAACGCAGGGGAACTTAGCAAGGCGATATCTGTGATATCTCCTGTGCTAAGTCTGTTCATGAATACCAAAATAACGTTATTTAAGGAAAATGTCCTTAAAAACGTTATTTTAATGTTGATGAATAGGCCCCTTAGACTGTCATGGGTTTGTATTGCTGGACATTTACTTTCTCAATACATCTAGCACCTATTAACCTAAGATACGTCTAGCACTGACTAACCAAATCAGGTTAACAAGCTCATAAAATTTGATTCTTCTTTTTAGGGATATATATATTGTATAATCCGGCCTCAGTCAGGAAAGAAATTTGCAGTCATATTTTTTGCATTATGTGATAAATACATTTTAATGCTTTAGTCTTTTGCATACCCATCATTGTCACGGTATATATAAATAGATTGTGAGTTCTTTGGAATAGAGACATTTCTTGCTCTACTGAGATAAGTACATTACTAGGGGTAAATTTACTAAAGTGAGAGTTTTTAGAAGTGAGTTTTAAAAGTGATGTTGCCTATAGCAAAAAAAAATCACTTAACTGTGGTCCTGATTCAGCACAGGACGGAATTGCAAAGCTGCACGCAAGCAGCTTTGCAATTCCGTTCTTGCAATTATGGTAATGCAGCAGGAGGCATCACACCTCCTGCATACCTTACTTATCCAAGCTGCGTCCAAGGACGCAGCATTGGGTAATCTGTGAAAACATCGGCCGGCTAAGTGACGCATGGGTTCACGCAAGCCAGCCGTCGCAGATACAATAAAAGGCCAGGAAATCTCCGGTGGCTGACGGAGATCCTGGTCTCTTCCCTCCCCCCAGCGGCAGCATCCCTCACACTGACAGACACGGCAGCACCCCTCACACTGACAGACACCGGCAGCACCCCTCACACTGACGGACACCGGCAGCACCCCTCACACTGACGGACACCGGCAGCACCCCTCACACTGACGGACACCGGCAGCACCCCTCACACTGACGGACACCGGCAGCACCCCTCACACTGACATACACCGGCAGCACCCCTCACACTGACATACACCGGCAGCACCCCTCACACTGACATACACCGGCAGCACCCCTCACACTGACGGACACCGGCAGCACCCCTCACACTGACGGACACCGGCAGCACCCCTCACACTGACGGACACCGGCAGCACCCCTCGCACTGACGGAAACCGGCAGCACCCCTCCCACTGACGGACACCGGCAGCACCCCTCGCACTGACGGACACCGGCAGCACCCCTCCCACTGACGGACACCGGCAGCACCCCTCCCACTGACGGACACCGGCAGCACCCCTCACACTGACGGACACCGGCAGCACCCCTCACACTGACGGACACCGGCAGCACCCCTCACACTGACGGACACCGGCAGCACCCCTCACACTGACGGACACCGGCAGCACCCCTCACACTGACGGACACCGGCAGCACCCCTCACACTGACGGACACCTGCAGCACCCCTCACACTGACGGACACCTGCAGCACCCCTCACACTGACGGACACCGGCAGCACCCCTCACACTGACGGACACCGGCAGCACCCCTCACACTGACATACACCGGCAGCACCCCTCACACTGACATACACCGGCAGCACCCCTCACACTGACATACACCGGCAGCACCCCTCACACTGACATACACCGGCAGCACCCCTCACACTGACGGACACCGGCAGCACCCCTCACACTGACGGACACCGGCAGCACCCCTCACACTGACGGACACCGGCAGCACCCCTCACACTGACGGACACCGGCAGCACCCCTCACACTGACGGACACCGGCAGCACCCCTCACACTGACATACACCGGCAGCACCCCTCACACTGACAGACACCGGCAGCACCCCTCACGCTGACATACACCGGCAGCACCCCTCACACTGACAGACACCGGCAGCACCCCTCACACTGACAGACACCGGCAGCACCCCTCACACTGACAGACACCGGCAGCACCCCTCACACACACACTGGCCAGGGGTCACAGTCACGCTGCTGAAGATACGGGTTCCAGAGCAAGTGTCGATGATTTTTCCTCAAAATATGGATTTTAGGAGAATTTAGACCTGCTCTGGACTCGCTCACAAAAAAACTTGAGTGCTAAAACAATGTCAGTAACCTGCACCAAATTGAATACCAAAAATATTGCACCTGCGGGAAAAACCCTACAGGTGCGAGACTTTTGTTAAACTCAACCGTAAGTGTAGCCCTTTTCATTTCCCTACTTACCATTAAACATGCTGTTAGCAATTGCACCGCAGGGAGCCATTGGGGTTCCATTGCTGTAAGTGGTAAATGGTGCACAGCTGCTCGATGTCTGCACACTCTGTACAAAAGCAAGAAAACACATATAACATTACTCCTGGGCAGTGTGGTAAGTTCTTAATATTACCATTGTTTGCGGCCAGGGATGCTACACAGCTACTGGAACCAATAAAATGCATCTCCCCCAACGCACATGCCCTGAAGTGCAGCGGAGGCGTGAATGGGCCAGAATCACCTCCAACCCACTTGTTATGCCCTTTACAAAAAGTGACTTCTCTGCACCTCATTTTCTAGGTAGCATAAGTTTGCTCAGGGACTGAGGCAAAAAAAAGTATTTTCCCTCCCCATAGAGGTAAAAAGGAAAAGTTATATTAGTTTTGACTTGTTGGATTAAGCAGAATAAAGGAACTGAGCTCATTACTTTAAATAATAAATATATAAAGTATTATTTTTGCTGCCAAACTTCTTTACCACTTTTACAATAGTCACATTTGTGGATGTAAAAAAATTAACACACCTCTAAAAGGTGTACTATTAAAGGAGAAGCTTTAGAAAATATTATGTTTTCTATTTATTGACAGGTGAGCACTTAGGGGGGCTTACAGTTGCCCAAAACCCCTGCCACCAGGACGGGTAATGTTGTGGTCGATTGATTGATAGGCTGATCATTGCTTGTGACTGCTGATCAGACTAATACATTGCCCCCTAACTTCACACTCTCGCCATTTGTGATCTAATATCAAACATGTACCATCCCATAGGTGCAGACAGGAAGAAAGTCTGTTTTTGCAGAGCCAGACAGAAGAAGGTAAGTGTAGAGTGGGGAAATCTTAATGCACTGTAGGCATAGGAGTGGGCTCATAATTTAACAGGAAGATGAAGCTTAATCATTTAGTGGGTGGTAGGTAATTTATTGGTGGGGCTGTTTACATTAATATTAGGGGTCACAGCAGTGCATCGTTAGTTTATTTGGAGTGTTGGGAATAGCTATTTAATGCTAACTTGGTGTGGGTCTATTAGTTGAATGTGAGGCTGAGTTCGGGGAGGAAGGGGATATTTATTAACTTTTTGAAGTCCCGCAATATCTCACCTATGCCTCTTCAGGGGAAAGCTAGAGTCAACAAGATGTCCCCTGCTCGCTGAGTGGCAGCCATGACATCCTGGCTGGCTGATTCCAATAGGGGGCTTTACCCCAGGGGAATTTTGAAAACCCAAACCTCCAGGATAACAAGGATGCAGCCTAGGGGTCTTACGGCTAGGGAGGAGACGACTGTACAGCTGGGTACACACTAGAGCGATGTGTACCCAGACAATATGGCTGCCGAAGGGCTCACATATCGTATCTGCCATACACATCAGAAGGATGTAATAAAGGACGGAACAAACCCTCGTTCCGTCCTTCATTACCTTGCACAGTGCCGCATGCGATATTGTCTGGTTGGCCGTGCAGCACAGCCGACTGGAAAATATCGCTAACAGGAGAACGCAGATTG
This sequence comes from Taudactylus pleione, assembly GCA_031769625.1. NCBI lineage: Eukaryota > Metazoa > Chordata > Amphibia > Anura > Myobatrachidae > Taudactylus > Taudactylus pleione. The sequence goes on from JAUIMM010000261.1 coordinate 4,281,557, forward strand.
GCCATACACACTGGACGATATGTCGTTCCGATTAGTCCGGAAATTACATATCGGGCCAATATTGCTCCAGTGTGTGCGAGGAGATCTTGCTAATGCTGCTTAATTGGAAACCTAACATCGGGTAGTTTTTAATTTCCTCCACTAACTGTACAATAGACCGGGATGTTCACTACCTCCAGGATCCTAATTCCATCTTGAAACAAGTGGCTCATACAGGTTATATCTATTGTGGGGGCTGTCAGTTTGAGCAATATACTCTTTTTAGATAATTGCCTAACTTGAGGTTTATGCACAACAGTAAGTTACTTTTTCTCAGTAATTTTATGAAAGGTGTATTATTATTACTGTATTAATGTTTTATTGTTTTATCAATAAATGTATAATTTTACATTAACCAAGCCGTATATAACTATATATATATATGCTGTATATCCTCTAGTGAATATTAAACTACCCACTAGCACTGTTTTACATTTCTTGTATATCGCTCCAGTGTGTACCCAGCTTTAGTATTGTGGGACCTAACACGTCCTAGCTGTCAACACAATAATAAAATGTCATTGAGCCTTTACCTGTTTCTCCTTCCTGCTTTATTGCCAGATTTGATTGTTATAGCTTGTAACAAATGCTGCTGATGTGTTATTACAGACAGGTGTGCCGATGTGTTATTACAGACAGGTGTGCTGATGTGTTATTACAGACAGGTGTGCTGATGTGTTATTACAGACAGGTGTGCTGATGTGTTATTACAGACAGGTGTGCTGATGTGTTATTACAGACAGGTGTGCTGATGTGTTATTACAGACAGGTGTGCCGATGTGTTATTACAGACAGGTGTGCTGATGTGTTATTACAGACAGGTGTGCTGATGTGTTATTACAGACAGGTGTGCTGATGTGTTATTACAGACAGGTGTGCTGATGTGTTATTACAGACAGGTGTGCCGATGTGTTATTACAGACAGGTGTGCCGATGTGTTATTACAGACAGGTGTGCTGATGTGTTATTACAGACAGGTGTGCTGATGTGTTATTACAGACAGGTGTGCTGATGTGTTATTACAGACAGGTGTGCCGATGTGTTATTACAGACAGGTGTGCCGATGTGTTATTACAGACAGGTGTGCTGATGTGTTATTACAGACAGGTGTGCTGATGTGTTATTACAGACAGGTGTGCTGATGTGTTATTACAGACAGGTGTGCTGATGTGTTATTACAGACAGGTGTGCTGATGTGTTATTACAGACAGGTGTGCTGATGTGTTATTACAGACAGGTGTGCTTATGTGTTATTACAGACAGGTGTGCTGATGTGTTATTACAGACAGGTGTGCTGATGTGTTATTACAGACAGGTGTGCTGAAGTGTTATTACAGACAGGTGTGCCGATGTGTTATTACAGACAGGTGTGCTGATGTGTTATTACAGACAGGTGTGCTGATGTGTTATTACAGACAGGTGTGCTGATGTGTTATTACAGACAGGTGTGCTGATGTGTTATTACAGACAGGTGTGCTGATGTGTTATTACAGACAGGTGTGCTGATGTGTTATTACAGACAGGTGTGCTGATGTGTTATTACAGACAGGTGTGCTGATGTGTTATTACAGACAGGTGTGCTGATGTGTTATGACAGACAGGTGTGCTGATGTGTTATGACAGACAGGTGTGCTGATGTGTTATTACAGACAGGTGTCGCCTTCTTTCACTACATGTATTATTTTAAGGTATTAGTGTGTGCGGCCCTTTTGAAGGTTAGAGGGCTGCCTATGTGGTTGTCTGCATATACTAAAACACTTGGGGTTTGGGGCATGCTGGCTTTGTCTAACCAAAAAATGATCAGTAAAATGAGTCCTTGAGCAGTATCAGTGATAAATGTTTTGGTCAGTTATCAAGGACATAAGAAATATGTGAGTGGGGGTCTATTGTTTGAGCACCACCCCGTGGCCACTGAAGATTGTATCTACTACTGTGATTACACAAAATAAAACTAACCTCTTTATTAGTAACATTTCTCCCAAGTAACTGGGCATAATATCTGGATATCACGTATCGGCGATGGTTCTGGAAGAAGTTGCTGAGGCCATAGTACATATAGACATCCCCCTGCAGCAAAGAAATATACAGTATGTATGACACGTTCGATTCAAGTAGAAAACATCGCTAAGCTAAGCTGCGGACTAGAACAGACAGGATGTAGTCAAAAGGTCAACATCACAATGTCGACAGCTATGATATTGATATTGTACAAATGTCAACAGGCAATGTGTCAACATTCAGAATGTCGACATTAGAGTTAGGCTGTAGAAGGGAGGGTTAGGCTGCGGGGGGAGCTTAGGGTTAGGCTGCGGGGAGGAGGGATAGGCTTCGGGGGGGAGGTTCGCATAAGGTTGCAGTGGAAAGTTAGGCTAGGTTGCGGGGGGGGTTAGGCTGTGGGGCGAGGTTAGGGTTAGGCTGCGGGGGGGGTCAGGCTGTGGGGGAGTTTAGAGTAAAGCTGCAGAAGAAGGTAGGGTTAGACTGCAGGAGGAGGTTAGGATTAAGCTGGGGGGAGGGTTAGGCTGCAGGGAGGAGGTTCGCATAAGGTTGAGGTGGAAGGTTAGGGTTAGGCTGTGGGGGGAGGTTAGCGTAAGGCTGCAGAGGATGGTAGGGTTAGGCTGCGGGAAGAGGTTAGGATTAAGCTGCAGGGGGAGGGTTAGGCTGTGGCGGGAGGTTAGAGTTCTACTGAAGGGGGATATTTTAGGGTTAAGTACTAGAGGGAGGAACACAGCTCGGACCCAGAAGTTACCGTCACATGACCTGCGGGACCTGGAAGCCACCTCAGTTGTCAGGGCCATCGGGGATGATATGTTGACATTCTAACATGTGGACAGTTCATTACTGGTCAATGTCATTATGACTGTCGACATATCAATCCACATCCAAACATACTTGTGTTTTTCTGACTAGAGGATGGCTATTCTGGAAAAGTCCATTTGTTCGTTTTTCGGTAGTTCTACAGTAGATTATAATCAGAGATAGGAAGTTTATGTAAGTGCACGTTTTTTTAAGGAAGGTCACACATGAAGCCGAATCAAGACTATGGGTCGTATTCAATTTGAAACGAAAAGTCAGAGGCCGGACTTTTACCCACCCCGCGTATCCCCGTATTCAATTTCAAATGCCGAAAACGGGACACAGTGAAACTCAAACAGTCGAAAAGTCCTGTAATTTTTTGGGGAAATCAGCCTGATACCCCCCAAAAGATACTCTGACATGGGGGATTCACTATGGGTACCCCCGATTAGCCCTGCTGAAAGTATTTGGGGTTTTTGAATGGTCTCAATAGGCGTTATTTAGCGTCTGTCTGCAAGTGGTGAAGAATAGCATTTTGCTACTTTTTTGGAGGGAAAATAAGTATTCCCATCAAATTTGGTTTACATGAAAATGGGTGCAAGCAGGGCCGTTTCTAGGGGCAGGCGACCCGTGCAATCGCACGGGGCGCGCTGCCTCCTACCCCTGCTGTAGAAACAGCATGTTAACTGCCGGGCGCCCGGCAGAGCAGAGCAGCCGGAGACGGAGGCTCCGGCTTCCGGCTCCCACAATGTGCACTATGGGAGGACGTCATGACGTCTTTCCCATAGTGCAGAGAGAGGAGCAGCCGAGCGGAGCGGACGCCAGAGCGGGGCTGAAGGTAAGTGTTACTGTTTGTTTTTTTTTGTGTGTGCAGGCAGCCTGGACAATACTTGGGGGGAGGCACTACTACTGGGGGCACTTCTGCTGGGGGAGCCACCACTACTGGGGGCACCTGGGCACAGCTACTAGGGACATTACTCTGGGGGCACTTCTACTGGGGGAGACACCACTACTGGGGGCACCCGGGCACTACTACTGGGGACATTACTCGGGGGGCACTTCTACTGGGGTTATTGCTTAGGAGGCACCACTACTGGGTGCATTGCTCAGGGGCCAGGGGCACTTCTACTGGGGGCACTTCTACTGGGGGCACTACTACAAAGGGAGCGTTACTATTGGGGGCACTAATACAGGGGCATTAATACTGGGGAATTTATAAAGGGGACACTACTACAGGGGGCATTACTATTGGGGGCAATACAACTGGGGACACTACTACTGGGGCACTACAACAGGGACCATTACTATTGGGGGCATGACTACAGGGGACATGACTACAGGGGGCACTACTAATGGGGGCTCTGCATAAGTTACACTACCACTGTGGGCACTGCATAAGGGGCATAAATACAGGGGACACTGCATATGGGGACAACTACAGGGGGCACTGCATAATGGGCACTTTTGCCTGAGAGCCAGTGGGGGGGGGGAGCCTAAGACCTGTCGGGATGGAATGGCAAGGGAGGGGGCTGGAATGAAGTGTGTATTATGTGAATCATGTTTTTTCAATGTGTTTTATGTGGTTCTGGATTTAATAATGTATTTGAGGTGGATGTGGTTTTAAAACGTGGTTTATGTGCCTCTGGCTTTTCCAATATATTTTATATGGAAGTGGTTTGTTGCAGTGTATTTTATGTGGATCTGGCTTGTATTTTCAATGTGCTGGGCTCGCTCCCAACGCGACTAAAACCGGGTGTGATGCAAGGTCATACTTCTGCAAATGTCACACCACAGGCATGCACACAGAAATGCGGCGTGGGCTTGTGACAGCTAGGCCACACCCCATTTTTTGAGCGCGCGCCGGAGGCGCGCGCATGCTGTCTATCTTTTGTTTAGCTACATATATTTTTCAGCGCTTTGCCTCTGACAGGTTAGACACCCCTGTACTCAGTAGTCACAGTGGCTGTCATTCTGTGGTCTTTCTAGATCACGCTCCCTTACTGTGATACCACACCCCCTCACGATGACGCCACGCCCACTCCACAATATTACTGCTTCGAGGGGGGGGGGGGGCGCATTTTGACTGCTCGCACTGGGAGCCTCAGACCCTAGAAACTGCCCTGGGTGCAAGCATATTTTAAAGTTGCTAAAGTAAAGCATTATATAGCTCCAAAAAAGCACCTTCAGCAAGCACCTGCAATCAAAAAACCACCTCCCCCATACTTCCAGACACCTCCAAAAGCTATTTTTGATTTGTACCCCCACTTTGCTTTTTTCCGCCCATTTTTTCAAAGTGCTTTCTTGGGGTGTCTTTAGTGCTTTTTTGCTGCAATTAGCGTCAAGGGGGGTGTACATAGGGTTTAGGGGGGTTGCTGCAATTTTGCACCCCAAAACCACGATTCTGCACTTTTTTCCGCCGGGCATCCATTGACGATACTTTTCCGCTGGTTCCACCAGCGAAAAGTCTGGGAAATTGAATATGGGGATAAATTAATTAGGCGAAAATGACGTCATCATCGAAAAAGTGTTGCCGAAACTGACTTTTCGCTCCAAATTGAATACGGCCCTAAATAGGCATACGTCATTTTGCATATTTGTATATTTTTTTCGTTTATGTTTCTTGGCCACTCTAGGGGCGTGCCCAGCGTTTCCAGAGTTGATGAGCTGCCCCCAGCCTCTATACATTTAAGATGTCATGCGCGTGGGAACAGCATCCATTCGCCTCTGCTCTGCCATGCATCCCAACAATTTCCCCCATGGGTCAGTGTGACCGGCAGCTGGGACAGTGCTCGTAAAGCAGGACTAACCAACCAAAATCAGGACAGTTGGGAGCAGTGCCGGATTACCAAATAGGCAGAGTAGGAACTGGCCTTTGGGCCCCGCAATATTGATTTGATCTTGATAGAAAATTACAATCAGGCTCTCTTATATTGTTTTCCAAAAGATAGAAAAAAGAAATCAACTCCAAGAAAATACTGTATTAATGTAATGTACTCATTAACAACTTATATCATATAAACCATCATTTTGATATCTGCTAGGGCTACTATAGATCAACATTGTAAATCCCCTTCCCCCCCTCCGGTTGCCAAAGTTATAGTGAAAACACAACTCCATTGCTGCTTTCTCCCCAGGCCCGCTGAGAGCTGCGTCGGGCCTGGGTAATAGGGGGCGTGGCCTAATTGCAGGAGGCGTGGCCACGCCCCCTTCCCCCCCCAAAAAAAGATTTGCAGCTGTGCGCTGGGGAGGGGGGCGCTCTGGGCCCCCTCAGCCCTGCTCAAAGCCAGGGGTGGCGCGATCAGTGTGATCGCTCACCCCCACAGGCATAGGAGACTGCTGGGAATTGGTATGAAATACCGCCGGCCGGCGGTTCGATACCCGTCAGCGGCAGCCCGACAGGAGCAGAGTGCGACGCAGCGGAAGCCCGACAGCGCTGGAAATCCCGATCGTGGATAGGTAAGTATTTACTAACCTAACCTAACCCCCCTAACCCTAACCCTCCTTAGGGGTGCCTAACCCTAACTTCCCCCCCAAGTGCCTAACCCTAATCCCCCCTCTAAGTGCCTAACCCTAACCACCCCCTTCCCCACTGCCTAAACCTAAGTCCCCCGGGGAGGTGCCTAACCCTAAGTCCCCCCCAGGGGTGCCTAACCCTAACACTCCCTCCCCCTAGCCTAACCCTAACACTCCCGGGGGGGTGCCTAACCTTAAGTCCCCCCGGGAGCCCTAAACCTAACCCTCCCCCCCCGCGGCTGTCCGCTCGCGGTGCCCGGCATCCCTACGATCGGGATGCTGGGCGCCGGTCTCCCGGCATCGGGGAAATGCGAGCGTTTACATCTAGACGCCCGGCATTTCACCCTTGCCGGGAAATGGCAGTCGGGAAGCCGGCTGCCGGTATTTAGGCAGTCGGCTTCCCGATTGCCTCCCGACTGCTGTGGCTGCAGACAATAGTTTTTAGAGCAATAGAGTGGTCTTGCTCTTTGGGAGATAAACAGAAGCCTCCATTCAATCTTCATTCCCTCTTGTACTTCATGGGTGAGAAGTAAAGAAACCCTCAGAGCTGACAGATATGTAAACATGAAACATAAATTTATTTTACAATGCATCATATCAATTACTGTTATCAAAAAGTTGCCTCTCAAACGATAATGTCCAATGATCCATTTAGAAATCTGCAATCAAAATTGATTTAAAGGACATCAATAATTAGCCAAAGACCTTTATATCACTTAAATATTGTGGTATGCTTTGCCCATCATCTGCCACTGCTGCTCCCCCTGGTAATGTACAGATTGACTTGATCTGATCATAAAGATTACATATATCGAAGGGAAAAGCGCAGCCTTCTTTTATGTACTGCTGAACCAAAATGGACGCCACTTTTTTTTATCAGTTATATTAAGGGAGGGGATTTAAGCTCAGAAAGCAAACACATGTAAGTGTTAGGTAGTCTTTTTTTTTTCTGCCCCACAGCCTGTTATTTTTATTGTGTTGCTTTTTTATTTAATTTGAAACAGAAATATTTTTTTTTCTGTTTCACCATTAATAAAAAAAGGAAAGAAACCTTAGAATAGAGGTAAAATAATAATAATAATAGTAGTAATAATAATTAAAAAAAATAGGCACAAAAAAGTAAAAAATGGGCAATGTCCATACATTTTAAATGTATTATTTGATTGAATTATTACTTTTCTTTCATGACCACTTGATTTCTAATTAATTTCTACTCACCTGAATGTCCTTTTTCACACTAAAGTTGATAATACAGCCGCATGGCTTCTCTGAATACGAGGAATTTTCCCTTAGTTTTGTACATTGTGAGCAATAATCAGAATAGTTGATCTGTGAACAATATAATATAACCGATATTAGCAACAATAATAATCAGATAAACAATATCAGCACAGAATTTGCACCTTGCATAAAATTTGCTTGCGCCAATAATTTTAGTTGCACTTGTGACCACTTCTGCTTCTGCAGTACAGTAAGCATGTGCAGACGCAAGTTAAACATGGCATGCTGTGACAACCCTGGCTCTAATAAGAGCCAATCTATACTGTAAAGTGGGAGGGTGCCATTAGCTGGCGCAGCAGAGCACCAGAGGGGGACAAGCTTGCAAAAGAAAAGGACTGGTGGTTTGCACATGTGCAGTGCAGTGAGAGAGATGCCAAGGAGTTGAGCTGGAGAGCGGGATGAGGTTCTGAAGACCTGTGAGCCAAGAATGGGCAAGTGACGATGATGAGCTGGTGCCATTTGACAGGTCCACTGAATACCCGTTAACAGAATGCCAGGGACCGGTACAGAAGCGTCAGCAGTGTGTCTGAAATATCAAGAGAGGCAGCTTGTCATTGCTGGGAGCTGCAGCAGAGACCCGTGAAGAGTTATACTGACAATAGGAGACATCCCCAATAAAAGTGTATTGCAATATTGAGTAAATCTAATACCTTCAAGAGACAGAGGGCCTGATTCAGAGCGGGACGCTATTTGCGAACAGTCGTTCAGGAAAAGGGGCCGGTTATTTAAATGAGCGCTCGCTCTTTGCGGTCTGTTGACGCCTCTATGTCTGAACGAGCGAACAAAACATGCGCTCGCTATTTTGTAAAGACGCCCCCTGGCCGTTCGCATTATACATCATCTCCGCTATTTATTAGATTAATCGAGTACATCGAAAGGCGTCTGAACTGCTCGCAGTGCTTGTGGTAGGTTTTACTTCCCGCAATCACTGCGAGCAGTTCAGGCTAAAAGACAACCAAGTGACGTGGTCGATGATGCTGCTTTGTTAATTATCCACACCCATTAAACGCCCGTTTGGCACGCCTGCGTTCGGATCTCCACTCCCCGTTTTCAAGCACCTTCCCCTGTTACCACCCACAAACGCCTCATTCTGTCACTCAAATTAGCAGGCCCTCGCTGTTTTGCGAGCACACGATTTCCGACCGCAATGACTGGTTGGCGCATGCGCATTACGACGCATGCGCAGATGTGCGAACATCGCTCGGAGCGAGTGAGCGGCCGCTTATGAGCGGCTCAGAATCAGGCCCAGAGCTATATATATATATGGGTATATATATATATATATATATATATATATACACACTGACAGCGTGATATATGTGCTGATTGAGCTACTATTGAACTAGTGGGCTGAGGGCCTGATTCAGACCCACTCGCTAAGATGCATACTCTCGCTGCTGCCGATGGTATGCAGTGTGTATGTATTGCAGTACGCATGTGCATACCTTAGCGAAAGTTCACAATGCATTCGCTCGCTGCACATAGACAGCCCAGCAGAGTGAGTGACAGGGGCTGGCCATTAAAAATGGGGAAGTGGAGGTGTAAACACAGGCGTGCCTGAGCATCTCAATGGCGTTTTAGAGGTGTGCATAATTAAAATACAGCATCATAGTACACATCATCTGGCTTGTTTTTACACTGAAGTGCTCGCAGTGCTTGCTGCAGGGTATGGTCAACCTCAAGCGCTGCGATAGCATCCAATGTTACCCGATGTACCGATAGTTGCATACACTTCCTGGACATGACGTACACAAGTGGGCATCTTAAGACAGGCTGGTGGGTGTCTGCATACACTAAGTGATTGCGCTCTAAGAAATACTGGGCATGCTAATGCATTGCTGTGTGGTAGCACTGCCTACGCAATTTGCATACACATCATGTATGCAAATTGTATAGCGAACGGCTCTGAATCAGGCCCTGAGTCTATTAGTATAATGTCAGTATACCATTTTGTGCGAAAGATTGATATAAGAACTGATTAAGATTACACTTAGGACAGAGCTACTGATACTATTAAGTGCTGAAGATAGCTGTATTACTAAAGGGGAATTTCATTGTGCTTTATAATTGGAAAGTGGAAGTTATTGCTCTCTGTAATCAAGAAAGACCAGCATTAGATGCTAATTTTGTTACATTTGCCTATTGTGGATAACAAGAACATGCATATTATAGGACAGTGACCACCTAGCAAGGGAGTACTCCAATTAAATAACTTTGTGTTCACTTTAAAGTAAATGATTGATCAGTCTGAGATTTGCTAGTCTGCTAAAGAATAATCTGTTTTGTTATGTTTTCATATAACTGTTATTGAGAAGTTTATTGTGTGTTTAGAGTGTAGTGTATAGAAGTTGATAAGAAATCATATTTTCCATAGTTATACCCAAAGCGGTGCTGCAGCAGTTTAAGTAAAGAAATCTATGTAACCATTGGTGAGGATCATTGCTTATTTAGTACCGTATTGCTAGCTACTGTGTCATTTTTCATATTCCTTTTTTGCACATTTACTGCCATTATGTTTGGTGATCCTTATTTTTTCCATACTTTGTTCCCTGGACCCACATCCTCTTACTTCCTCTTTAATAAATCTAATGTTATGTAAAGTCATTTTACTGTGTTTATGGGGCTAGCATTTCTGCTACATCCTGAGAAGTATAAGCTTGTGGAGTCATTGCAGAGAAGAAGGAAAATCTGCTGAAGGTGCTGTCTAAACTGTAAGATACTATCTAACTTTTGTAGCTGTAAGCACTTAATTGCCAATCCCTTTGTTCATGATAGGGTCACATGCGACTAACTTTGTGAACCATTCCTTATTGCAGCTTAAATGCCTTTTTGCACCTGAATCTATATACTAGCAATCCTTCCTGCAGCTATCTGTAATGCTGGCCATACACTAGTGCGACCAGCGTAAGATAAGATTCATCTTATGATTTCCCTTGAACTCCCCGCCAGCAACCTGGCAGTCCCTAACACACTTTGGACACACGATGTACATACGATCTGACGTTATGATCGATTGTGTACCTGCTGAAAAACTGATAATCATTCTTCAAAATGTCACTGAAATGACAGTGGTTGGATGCACGATGCATCGCATGGTGAAAAACACAGCACAATCAGCATACGAATACGACGGATCATATAGGCTGCACATCTGATCATACGATACTTTTTAGGAGCTGCGGGAGCGCGCATCAGATCATATCCTACTAAAGAAATACACGATTCATCTTACGACGCATCGAAAATCAGGCAATCGGGCCGAAATCGTGCTAGTGTATGGCCAGCAATGCAACAATAAAGATGAGTCAGCCTTGAGTGAAATACTCAAGGCTGACTCATCTTTATTGTTGCATTTCTTGCATTGCATAGGATTCACACTCTTTTGCTTGCAATCCCACATACATTATTTGCTGAGAAACAGACATAATTTTGTCATTATAATCACTCATACTGCAGCATTCACATAACTTGGTATTGTATAATACACTTCTTAAATGTATTCTTATGAGACTTCCATCATGATATGCTGTCTGCAGTGCTGTACACATGTCATTTGTGACTCCCATGTATAATAGAATACACGTGTTGCTCTACACTTAAGTCTATGGTACCCATTGCTCTCTATAGATCATCTGGGCTTGGATTTGAACCTGGGTCTACTGTGACCTTCCACAACTTTTCATGCTTTCATTGCATTTCCATAGCAAACTTCCAGGTTGACTAATTTTCTGCACCTTTCAACTTGATAAACTTCATCATGGGTTTAGTTCCTGTGTGTATGTTCTTTGCAGCTATTTTGCAGCTATAAGCAGATGCCCACCAGCCATTCAAAAGACGCCCACTTGCGCACGTCATCTCCAGAAAGTGCTTGAAACCATTGGTGCATCGAGCACCATCGGATGCGATCGCAGCGTTTAAAGTAGACCATAACCTGCCGCAAGCACTGCGATCACTTCAGTGTGAAATACAACCAGGTGACGTGTACAATGATGCAGCCTGTTAATTATGCACGCGTCTGTAACGGCGTTAGGACACTCAGGCACACCTGCGTTCACACGTTTCTAGTGGCCTGCCCCTGTCACCACCCACAAATGGCTTGACCTGTCACTCATTCATATGAGCTGTCTATGCTGGGCGAGCGTACGCTTCCCGATCTTTCGCAGTGGTTTGTACACGCGCATTGCGATGCATACACATGCGCAGATTGCAAATATCGGCCAGCTACGAGCATTCTCATCCTAGCGAGCGGGTCTGAATCAGCCCCTCTGTGCTGTCTTCACTCTGTGGGCCCTATTTACTACAATCTGCATTTAAAATGCGATTGTAGTGTGATATTTCCGACTATGGCTTGTATTCAATTAGAAGCGAAAAGCCGTGATCCGCGAAAAAGTATCGCCGATTGCGACTTTTCTCCAGTCGGAAAAGTATTGCCGTATTCAATTCCATCCGCTTTTCGCATAGGTGAAAAAGAATCGCCTCTGAATAGGTGGAGAAAGAAGTGCAAAATTTTTGTTTGAGGGTACAAATGTGGGGAAACCACTCAGAACCCTTGGAATAGCCCCCCAAAGGACAACTGCAACAAAACATTTCTATCAAAAAGGTAAGAACACCCCAAAAAATGACATTGAATTTGGGGGTAAAAAGTGCAAAGTAGGGGGACAACTTAGCAAACTAGCGAAATAAGGTTCTGGGGGTGCACTAAGAAGGGGTCAAGTGTTTTGGAGATTGCCTGTGCATTTTTGGGGTGTAATTTCACTTAATTTAAAATTTCACTTTACAGACTTTAAAAGATGCTTGCACCCATTTTCAGGTACCCCAAATTTGACAGGACTACTTATTTTCACAAAAAAACACTGCTTTATGCCATTCTTCACCACTTGTGCAAAGACGCTAATTAGAGACTATTGTGCGACCTTAAGTACCCCAAAAAGTTTTATTAGGGCTAATCTGCATCTTTTTGGGGGGTTCAGGCTGATTTCCCCTATTCTGACACCACTTTTCGCATGTTCTGACTTCGCGTGTCTCTGTTTTTTGCGTCTGTCGGAATTGAATAAGAAAATAGCGGGGGCGCGCATGATAAGTTTCCGCGGCTAAAATACGCGATGTAGGCGAAAAGTCCGGCAGGCGAAACTTTATCGCAGGTGCGAAACTAATTGAATACCGCCCTAAATTTGCAATGCAATAAAGCTCTAAAGCTCTGTCCCTGCGAATCCCATCCGCACACTTCTCCCTGTATTTTTTGGAAAAATGTCTGTGCATACGCCGCGTGTGATCTGCTTACTAACAATATGTGATAGTTAGGGTTTGGAGTAGAATTTTACTAATTCTACTCCAACTGCCCTCTAGTAAATTTATGTGATACTAAGATAATGTGAAGAGGGTGTGAAAAACACCCTTTTTCACTTTATTTTAGTAAAAATAATGTTAATAAATAGATCCCTGTGTATTGTAGCATTCTGTGTATTGCATGTGTTTAAGATGGTGAATGTGTGCTGCTTTGGGTGTCTCAGTAGCTCGGGGCCTGTGTACTTTACTCTTCTGCATACTTGCCGACAATCAGCTCCAGCCTTCCGGGAGGGAGCTGATTGTCGGCTAACAGTGGGGGGGCGGGGGCGGTCATTGGGGGCGGAGTTGGGGGCGAGCCAGCCAGTTGGTGGTGCATTGGGGGTGGAGCCGGGAGCAGAGCCGCACGATCGCATCATCGTGGCTCTGCCCCTCTTCACAATGCCGTTATTTTTGGCAGTGTGAAGCAGGGGGCGGGGCCGCGATGACACGATTCAGCGTGAATCGCGTCACCGGCTCCCCCGCTGTTGGGGTTTATAATCTTTTCAGGGGGGAGGACGGGAGGGTCGGAGGCTTCCCTGCCTTTCCGGGGGCTGGGAGCCAAATCGTGGGGGTAGGCAAGCCTGCTCTTCTGTGCCTGAGCCCATAACCTGTTGGAAATATGTGTGTACAGGTGCGATAGTATGGCAGAGTTATGTACACACCAGCTGAATGCCCTATCACTACAGACAGCCCAGTTGTTTAATCAGGGATGGTTTATTTGGTGATAACTCTTGTACCAGCCCTATGCTCTGTGAAATTTCTTAAATAAAATAATAACTTGCTTGTTAGACGTGTCATTTTGATAATGCAACAACTGTTCTCAACTGTGTTTAGTATACATGCAGATGTCATCAGTGTTCAGCTGTTCATAAAGATAGATAATAATAAAAAAAGAAGGCGTTAGCTATTGGATGTGTTTTACATCCAGACTATATTATGGAAGATGTGGATTCTTCTTTCCTTTCCTCCATGTTAAAGATTGCAGCATGTTTTATCCTGTTTATGCAGAATTAGGGGGCGATTCAAATTTTTTTTCGGCGTGATAATTAATGAGCAACCAGTTTGATATTCATTTGTTCTGGGCACTCATTAATTATTGCCTTCTTCGCCGCCTAAAAGACGAGGTTTAGCCATCTAAAACTGCTAAACCCGTCTTAATTCCTGGTTAGGGTGCGTTATCTGCGGTTAGCGCGCCCTAACCAGGGTGTTTCAGACACATTTCTGCTCGCACCCTCCTGAGTTTGTGCAGAAATGCCGGCACCGGCGGCTATCACTCCCTGACAGAGCAACAATTGAAGTGCTCTGGGATGGGGCCTGACTGTCTTTCAGCACAGATGTGCCTTGCTGGAGCTCCTGCTAATTACCTGATAATCTGGTGACCAGCGCTGCGCTCCTGTCTGACTGGGGGTGCCTACTGTCCTCCTTCCCGGCTCTCCTTCTCCCCTGTGGCCGCTGTGACCCCCTGTGGTTTGCGGCCTACCTGCCGCCCAGAAGCCGCGGCCTTGAGTATGGGACCTTGTCCGGGTCCCGAGTGCAGCTGAAGTCGTGGCCGCTGACTGGTTGGCTCCTTCCTTGGAGGCTCCGGACCCCCAAGCATGGCCCAACGTGTCCTCTGAGTCCTCCGCTGACTCCGGCGCTGCGCTGTGACCCCCGGTGGCTCGCGGCCTACCCACCGATTGGAAGCCACGGACTTGCGTTTGGAGCCCGGCGGACACCCGGGTGACGTCATTCCCGCAGACGCCGCCTTGCTCCCTTGAACAGAGGCCATACCTGCCACAGCTTCCACACTTGCCTGATGACCTGCTGGGCTGATTCCTTCCCTCTCAGGGGCTGCTGTACTTGGAGGCTGCTGGAGTTCTACCTGGGAAGCTGTGGGCGCCATCTTGGATCTGGGCATCCCAGTCACTGCTCACCTGCAAGCAGCACATTTTCTGCCCTACCTTCACCATTTCTCCACACAGTCTACATGGCTGCCTTACAAAAATATGACATGGCTATTTGTGGCTGAATAAAGGTTTCCTCAACACTCCTCTACCAGCAAGGTACAAATATTCTACTTTGCCATGTTTTTTCAGTGATATCTATCTTTCATCCCTATGAGACCTCTACAGTTCATGTTTACTTAATGCACTGACCGCAATGGAAACCATTTGCCTTTGCATCATCGTTTATACTTAATTACCGAAGAAGCCATTATGCCTAACAAACGGAGTAAGCTATCCACTCTTGCGCCTCCAATCAAATTTGTACCCCAGAAAACCGCTGATTCATTGTCTGCAGGAAGATCTTCACTGACAACCAAAGCTACTCCCACTCCTTGCCCTACAGATACTCTTGATCTAACTACTGATGCTCCGCTGACAGTCCGTACACTCCATCAAATGCTTCAGGCATTCCGTACGGACCTTACCTCCGACTTTCAAATCTCCGTTAAACAGCTCACCAGTGAATAACATTCCACTTTTTAGCCTTAAAAAACTCTTTGGTTGCTTTTGCAGTATGCTACGGGTCATTGTCCATCTGCACTGTGAAGCGCTGTCCAATGAGTTCTGAAGCATTTGACTGAATATGAGCATATAATATTGCCGAAACACTTCAGAATTCATTCTGCTGCTTTTGTCAGCAGTCACATCATCAATAAATACAAGGGAACCAGTTCCATTGGCAGCCATACATGCCCATGCCATGACACTACCACCACCATGCTTCACTAATTAGGTGGTATGTTTTGGATCATGAGCAGTTCCTTTCCTTCTCTTCTCTTCCCATCACTCTGGTACAAGTTGATCTTTGTCTCATCTGTCAATAGGATGTTGTTCCAGAACTGTAATGGCTTTTTTAGATGTTGTTTGGCAAACTCTAATCTGGTCTTCCTGTTTTTGTGGCTCACCAATGGTTTGCATCTTGTGGTGAACCGTCTATATTCACTCTTGTGAAGTCTTCTCTTGATTGTTGACTTTGACACATATACATCTACCTCCTGGAGAGTGTTCTTGATTTGGCCAACTGTTGTGAAGGGGTTTTTCTTCACCAGGGAAATAATTCTTTTGTCATCCACCACAGTTGTTTTCCGTGGTCTTCCGGGTCTATTAGAGTTGCTGAGCTCTACTGTGCGTTCTTTCTTTTTAAGAATGTTCCAAACAGTTGATTTGGCCACACCTAATGTTTTTGCTATCTCTCTGATGGGTTTGTTTTGATTTTTCAGCCTAATGATGGCTTGCTTCACTGATAGTGACAGCTCTTTGGATCTCATATTGAGAGTTGACAGCAACTGTTTCCAAATGCAAATGTCACACCTAGAATCAACTCCAGACCTTTTACCTGCTTAATTGATAATGAAATAATGAGGAAATAGCCCACACCTGTCCATGAAATAGCTTTTGAGTTGATAGTCCCATTACTTTTGGCCCCTTAAAAAGTGGGAGGCACATATTGAAACTGTTGTAATTCCTACACCGTTCACCCGATTTGGATGTAATTACCCTCAAATTAAATCTGAAAGTCTGCAGTTAAAGCACATCTTGCGACTTCCGGTGGGCGGACCTTGTAGATGGCCGCATTTTTGAGAGCTCTCGCTCCCTTCACATACAGGCGCAGATAAAACACCTGCAGCGCCGGGAGCAGTGACGCGCGGACATCAGCGCGTCACCTGGAGATAGCGGTGGGTAAGTGGACACTATTCCCGGCTCCCCACCGTCACCATACCGCCGGAGTTTAGGTGCAGTACAAAGCACCACTAATCGCGGCCGTCATTTTGGATCCGGACGGATCGCCGGGCTGCCTCCCTTGTCACCTCTTCCCCTGAAGTGTGCTATCGGAGGAGCCACCTACCTTCCTGCCTCTCTGACTTCACTGGCCCCCTGTGACAAGTGCTGTAGTGTGGACAGTGCAGTATATTAGCCCACGACCGCCATTTTGGGACTGGCAGGGCTCTAGCTGCTGTTCCTGCACCACATTTATACAGAGAACTATCAGAGTTTTTCTGCATCTCCAAAGGCACTATATCTATATCAGCTCCCCCTGCTGGTCAGGATTATTCAGTTTTGTTGTTTTTTTTGGCATATTAAATATAATCAATTTTCCTAGCAAAGTCCATTATCTGAGATTTATATATGGATAAGCACGTGACCAAAATACAGAAGGGTGGTGAGGGAGGTCCAGGTGTCCGAGGCAGAGAGACCAGAACCACTGCATCTACCACCTCTAGTCCTCCTACTTCCCCGGCTGGGGATGATATTATGGACAGCGTGTCTGATCCTTCCAAATTCAGTGCTGCATCTGTGGTCAAAGCACAGGAAATCTCGGATCTTCTCTCACCATTGCTTGATAAAAAGTTGGCTGGTCTGAAAGAGGCAATAGATTCGGCTGTAACGCAGCTTCGCGAACATAGTGTGCGGTTTAATGAAGCAGAACAGCGCATTTCAAATCTTGAAGATGATCTTACTACGGCTAAATCGGTAATTGAAACGCAGGATGCTTCCATTGTCACCATGCAGGAAAAGCTGGAAGATTTGGAAAATCGCAACCGCCGCAATAATCTACGTCTGATTGGCTTACCGGAATCTGTCAAACAGCGGGAACTTATGGACTTAGTTTCCACCTGGTTTCCTCAGGAGTTGGGTTGCAGCTCTACATCAGGCCCTACATTGATCGAACGTGCACACAGAATTGGTCCGGATCGTCAAACAGATCGCCGCAGACCTAGACCTGTCATCTTCAGGTTCCTTAATTATATGGATAAAGTCAGACTGATGGAGGCTTATCGTAAATCTCAAAATTTATCCTATAAAGGGGACAGGTTGCTTCTCTTTCAAGATTTTTCCTATCAAGTGTCAATGAAACGAAGAGAATTTTCACCGATATGCAAGTCGCTTTTTGATGCTGGAATCAGATTTGCCCTCCTCTACCCAGCTAAGCTTAGAGTACAACATGATGGCAAACAGTATTTCTTTGATTCGGTGTCCCCAGCAAAGACATTTGTTACTTCTCTCTCGGAATCTAACGTACTCTCATCTGTCGATGAACATGGAGTTAATGCTTAAATCGCAAGTATTATATTACTCATGTATGCCTCATTATGTCATTAATATTTGTTAATGAGAAATTGATTCTCATCTGTTTTTGCATATTATGTGTATTTCTTACTATTTTTCGGGAAAACCCTGTTTCCTCTAAATTGTTCTTTTTTATTATTTGTTTTGATTTTGAATTTTTTTTTCTCATATTTGGAATATAGTTACTGGTTATTATTGGCCACAATGGCCTTATGTTTGGGTTCAAAGAAAAACACAAAATGGTAGAACTGTATCATTTTGGTGTATATATGTTTGGTTAAATGTAGTGATAATGGGATTGAGAGACCGCACGTTTATAATAACAATGGCGTCCTTACTCGCTGGGACATGGGATGCTATGTTTAACGAATTTCAACAAATTAGTATTTTCATGAAACAAGGTATTGGTTGATAACTTGAATTCCTTGGGTACACCTGTTAATTATAAGGATCGTATAAAATTCCTCACCTGGAATGTAGAGGGTCTTAACACACCGCTCAAACGGCGGAAAGTATTACAACACCTACAGAGGCTCAAACCAGATGTGGCTGTGCTTCAGGAAACGCACTGGAGGGAGGGGGATCCAAATACGTTAAGGAGCAATTGGTTGAATGAATACATAGCAGCTTCATATACATCCAAACGAAGAGGTGTGGTTCTTCTTCTACGCAAGTCCCTTAACTACACTATTCTTGATAAACTGTGTGACCCTGAAGGTAGATTTCTATTTGTTAAAATACAATTGGAGGGGGTTTTGTTTACTATTGTCACCATATATGCACCAACTGGTCCTAACAGTGTTTTTTTTTACAGATTTATATGTTCAAATACAGGATTGGGCCGAAGGGACCATTATTTTAGGGGGGGATTTCAATACTACTCTCAATCCACTATTAGACAGATCAGGCGATGGGGGAAGGGGCACTATACCTAAGGCTTTAGATTTTCTTATATCTTCTCTCCAACTCTCTGATCCCTGGAGGTATCAACACCCCGTGGAGCGTGATTATACGTTTTACTCACACCCACATCACACATCCTCCAGGATTGATTATTGGCTTCTTCCCACAAATCTCCTTCCTAAAGTTTATGATGCTAAAGTAGAATATATAGCTATCTCTGACCACGCTCCAACATGGTTCTCCTTATCCCTTCCTACACCAAAACCTTCCTCCTTTAATTGGAGATTTCCCTCCTATTTATATAATTGTCCTGATTTCAAGCTATATTTGGAACAACAATACGGGAACTATGTCAACGATAATAATAAACATATTGAAGATATCAATTTATTTTGGGCAGCATCCAAGCCGGTTTTGCGTGGCTCGATCATAGCTTATGTTGCCGGAAAACGTAAGAAACTCTCCCAAAAATGTCAAGCTATTAGTACAGCTCTTTCTACATCTTATACAAATTTATTAAGGTTTAATACCCCAGAAACTCGTCAGATTTATATTGATACTAAAAATTTATATGACACATTATGTACAGAAAAAGCCCAATGTTCTTTAGATTACCAGAAACATCGTTATTTTAAGTGGGGATATAGGGCAGGGAAACTGTTGGCCAATGTGGTTAGAAATCAACGTCCTCAGGTTAACATTTCAAAAATTGTCTCGGAATCTCATGTTCTTACCTCTACTTCTGATATAACAAATTCCTTTTTGGAATACTTTAGAAATATATACACTGCACCACCAGATAACCAAATTTTAGGTATGGAATTTTTAAAGTCGGCAGGTTCCCCTATATTAACTGAGGAGGAACAGGAGATACTGACTGATTTAATTTCTGAGCAAGAAATCTTGGCGGCTATTGGACATTCAGCAATTGGTAAAGCTCCGGGCCCTGATGGGCTTAGTGCAGAATATTATAAATTATTATCTCCATCTCTTACTCCTCATTTATTAAAATTGTTTAATTCTATTCTCTCTGGCACAGCGGCTCCATTTTCTTTTAATGAAGCCCGTATAATAATGTTACCGAAGCCGGGTAAAGATCCAACATTAGTACAGTCTTACCGTCCCATATCTTTATTAAATCAGGATTTAAAGTTATTATCCTCCATTATGGCACAAAGATTACAGATGCTTTTACCCAAGTTACTCCATACATCACAATCTGGCTTTGTAAAGAATAGATCTTCAGTACATAACATTCGTCAGGTAATAGCAGCCATAACGCAATCGCTACAAAACTCAGAGGATACGTCTCTTTTGGTCAGTTGTGATGCTGATAAAGCATTTGACCGTGTGTCCTGGACACATTTGTTACGCGTCTTTCATTTTCAAAATATTAGTCCAAGTTTTATACGTTTTTTTAATTCATTATATAATACCCCCACAGCATTTCTCACCATTAATGGTTTAAATACGGAGAACTTTCAATTATATCGCGGTACAAGACAAGGGTGCCCTTTATCTCCCCTACTTTTTAATTTAGCATTGGATTTCCTTATCCGACATTTTTATTTGCATACTGAATGGAAAGGGATTCGAATTGGAAGTCAAATATTAAAAGTGTCAGCATACGCTGATGACTTGCTATTATATTTTGCTAATCCACAAACTGCTTTCCCAGGTTTTATGCAACTCCTACATGATTTTGAAATTATATCAGGATTTGTGATAAATAAGTCTAAGACAGAAGCTTTAGCCTTACACGATGGTGCCCAGGCTGCCTGGAATGGTTCTTTTCCTTTCAGATGGGCGAATACCTCTTTGACTTATTTAGGTTTACATATACCTGTCAATCCCTCTGATCTCTACATGGCTTTTTTCCTGCTATAA
This sequence comes from Taudactylus pleione, assembly GCA_031769625.1. Classification (NCBI taxonomy): domain Eukaryota; kingdom Metazoa; phylum Chordata; class Amphibia; order Anura; family Myobatrachidae; genus Taudactylus; species Taudactylus pleione. The sequence continues at coordinate 4,302,352 of JAUIMM010000261.1, forward strand.
TATCTCGTATTACTGCTGACTTTCAGGCCTGGAAACACTTGCCACTGTCTTACATAGGTAGATGCCACTTGATAAAAATGATCTCTTTTCCTAGGTTGCTATACCCAATACAAATGTTACCCTTACTTTTAAAAGATTCAGATCTAATGTTATTGAATAAAGCTATGAGCAAGTTTATTTGGGCGGATAAGAAACCAAGAATATCTTTATTCAAATTAAGTCAATCCACACAATTGGGAGGTATTAACCTTCCCTGTATAAAGAGCTATAATCTAGCTGCAAACTAACGTTATGCAGTTGATTGGTTACAGAATTCTGAAGAGTTCACTAATACTGGCTTGGAACAAGCCTTTTGTCCTGACATCACACTCTCTAGCCTATTACATATGAGACCCACAGATTTTCCTCTCTCGGTTACTAATAATTTGTTGTTAACCACTACGTGCACAGCCTGGCGTCTATCTAGACGCAAGATGGGTGTATCAACATATAACACTATTTTTTTACCCATATATCATAATACAAGGTCTCAAGGATTCTCTGCTTTACATCATACTTTAGTGCGTTTTTGGGGTTCAGGGGGTCCGAGACTGGTTTATCAAGTTTTGGATGGACAGACACTTAAAATTCTTACATATGAAAAATTACAAGAAATATTTCCTCAGATAACTATTCCTTTATTTACATATTACCAACTTAGGAGTTATGTGACTAACATTCTCTCCAAACTAACAGATTCTGACAAGACACATACATTAGATAGAGTGTTGAGTAGTTGCTCAGGAAGAAGTTGCTCTACCTCATATTTGTATTCTCAAATTAAACGATCTATAGATTTGGAAAAATTACAGTCTGGGATTGTTAAATGGAAGATTGATTTTCCTGACATTCCACTTAATGATATTCTTCAAGCTTTTATTCGTCTAAATAAAATGCTTATTTCTGCTTCTTACACAGAAATGCATTATAAACTGCTACATCGTGCTTACTATACACCCAAGTTGCGTTTTTTGATGGGGGCCTCCAATGATTCTAAATGTTTCAAATGTCAAGCTTTAGAAGCAGATCTTTATCACTGTATGTGGAATTGTCCTGAAGTTAAAAAATTTTGGCTTATAATTCAAACTTATATTAAAGATGTTTTAGGTATAACTATTAATATCTCTCCTGAATGGGCCCTATGGGACATATACCTTGACCAAAATTTACCTAAACCACCACTGGGTCAACGAATTTTGTTAGCTAAAATTGCAGCAGCAGGAAAGAAGACCATCCTGTCTCAGTGGATATCCACAGATACCTTGACATCACCTTTGTTAATACCTCGTATTTCCTATTTATTTCACATGGATTGGCTTGAAATGTCAATTAACAAGGAAAAAAAGGTCAAAAAGTTTTTTGAGACATGGTTACCATATGTTTGTGCGTTACCTTCTGAGACAAAAGATAATTTACGCCAAGCGGTGAGGCTAACAACTTGGTACAACCTAGAAGTTGTTTCAACAGGAGGCTCACCCTTCTAAAGTAGTAACTTGGCTGACCCATAATGTTTATTGGGGATACGTGCGGTTCTCTCAATCCATTTGTTTCTGATAACTTGTATGTATATATATGTTTCATGATAAACATGGAATGTAACTGTTTATATATTTGATTGTGATATATTGTATACTATATTTGTTTTATTAATGTATACAGTTTACCAATAAAATATTTTGAAAAAAAAAAAAAAAGCACATCTTGCTTGTTTCATTTCAAAACCATTGTGGTGGTGAATAGAGGCCAAAATCTGAAAATTCTGTCAATGTCCCAATATTTATGGACCTAACTGTATATATATGTATATATATATATATATATATATATATATATATTGCAACATACATGATATATTTAAACATTTTAGACACAGGCAATAATAGGTTATGAGATCACACACAATGCCCACAGAGGAGGGGGTGCGTGTAAGTTCCTCTACCCCTCTGGAGTACTAAATGATCTCGGTAACACTGTACATTCCAGGTAAGAGTGACAGGTTAGTGAGGATCGGTCACTGGCCCCAACAGCAGAGAGTACATTATAGTGCAGAGAGCATGCAACTTACCTCTTCACCCCACAGTGACACTCACAGTGTGTGACAGATATCAAGCGACCCGTGCTAGCAGCCTGCATTGCTGTCTGTGTCCCGACTCCCTCCCAGTCCCGGAGCCCTGGGGAAGAGGAAAATAGAGAGACTCGCCTGCAGCTCCGCAGCAGCGCGGAGGCTGTGTGTAGGAGGAAGGTCCTATGACTGGACCGGAAACTCCCCCCTGCTCGTCATAAACCTCCATTCTCCCGCAGCAGCTAGGTACTTGTGTGCTCCCCCCCCCCACTCGGCGTCCCGATCTTTCTCAAAAGAGGGATATGCCGTAACTTCCCTCCCGTCAGCACTGTGCGCCTGCGGCCTGCGACCCTGCACGTCGCTGCATACAAGCCAACGGACGGCCGCCCATTAGAACCGCGGTGCAGCTGTGTCACAGTGACACAGTCTACCCGCGGTCAGCCTGTCCGCTGCTGGTAGTGGTCAATTAATGAATCGCATGGTCGCGGCCGCAGCGCCCTTCACTATGTGGCGCCATACGCGGCCGTGTACCTTGCGTAACCATAGAACCGGCCCTGCCTGCGTGCATACATCATATATCTATAGCCTGCGTGCATACATCATATATCATATGCGTGCATCAGGCCCTGTATGTTCTGTGTTATTATTATGAGTTTCCTCTGAGCCCTATATGCATCCCGCAGACTGAAAGAATACTGGCAGGTTAGTGTTACTGTGCTTGTACTACAGAATTTAGACTATAAGCTCCACTGAGTAAGGAGCCGATGTAAATAAGTGCTGCGTAATATGTTGACACTACATAAAATGTAATAAATAAATTATAAGGACAGGACAAAGGGGGATCCTCAGGCACTTTTGAAGGAATTTGCCACACACTACAGTACAAAGAGCCACGCATCTGATATAATGCATTTATGTGGAGTTCGGTTTGTAGGTTGGATGTCATGGTTACTGAAGGGGATGAGAGATGAAACTAGTTTTTAGTATATTAACTGTATATTGTGATCGTATTAGATCGTATTAGAACATTATCTTTTTTTCTCCCACATTATTACCGGACCTCTATGATTCTTAGGGGAGCAGGCAATTCTCTGTTTGAGATATTTGCAGAAACGCAGTGACGCAAATTTCTTCACCAAACTACATCCATGTCAGCGTCAGGTAACAGCGACCGCTCACTAATCTGTGCGCACATCTCCCCGCCATGTCAGTATGGCCCAGCCTATACACACACTGATTATTAATTATCCACTCACCCATATTTCTGTAACATTCTTTGTGGCAATAATCCAGCTGATTCCCACAGCCAAACAGAAGAGGCCAATGATGAAGAAAGTGCTGAGGACGAGGTCTGCGGACAGGATAAAGTTTCCAGATGGGATCCTCTGCTGCTTAAAGGCAGAATTGTCTGGACATTTGGTGGCAGGAAGGTCCTCCTTAGCTACCTTTCTCCCCATGGTATAATTTTCTGGCAAATCTCACGATTTTATATTTAACTGGAATAATATACACATTCCTAGTGCTGTGTAATTGTTATCCTCCCATTCATGCTCCATACAGACTGTCTTCTACTAAACTTCCTGGAATTACTGATTAACTGCAATGTGCTGGCAGCAGTCTGATTGTGGGCTTTGATTACCTGCTAGCTCTGTCATCTTGTGTCAGTCTTGTTCAATGTACTTTGCCCCTGCATAGGCCAATCAATATGCTATACAGTACCTGAGTGTTTGTTTTATATAGCCATTTATGGTCCTTCCCTCCACTATGTGCAATACTACTTTTAAAGGGAAACCGCTCCCTTTTAATTTCTTATTTTAGAGTGGCAGTAGTAAACTTACTGCATAAATAGGATTGTTCTGACCACAAGAACTTTCTTCATATGTTGATTAGATTTATTGTTTAACCAACATAAAATTCAATTAATGTGACATTTTATTTTAAATGTGTGGTCGGCTCTAGAGGTGGGGCTGTAGCGCAGTCAAAAATTCAAATAGGGGAGTCACACCAACTGCCACCCCACACACTGCCAAACATCGCTGGCCAAGACTTACTGGCAGTTCGGCAAGCAGTTCAATTCAGCTGAACCTTATTGACCCAGAACCAGGAGCCTTAGGATTCATTACACCAGGGTTATTCAGCCATTGTGTTGACATTCAGAGTGTCAACATGTACATAATGTCAACAGTGAAAATGTCAGCATTCACAATGACTACTTTGTCATAACGTTGACAGTCCGTGTTAGGGCTAGACTGCTGTTGGGTTTAGTTGTCGGCTTGACATACACTAAAAACACTATGTCCACATGCCGACTGTCAACATTTACAATGTCATTATTCTGGCAATGTCACCATTATGTCCATGTCGACATCCTGGTGTCAACATTCTGAATGCCGACATCTTGTCCCACACTCACATGCAACCGGTAGCTCTCCAGCACTTGTGGAACTACACATCCCGGCATGCTCTGCCATACTTTTAGCATTCTCTAACAGGGGATGTGTAGATCTACAGCAGCTGGAGCGCCCCATGTTTCCTATCCCTTGCATTACACAATAGTTTGTCATTATTTACATGGTAAATATATAAAAACTGCTAAAAATAAAATTCTAGTTCTAACAATGAATGTTTTGTCATGCCAATGGGGATGCAGTCAGGAAGCCGACGGTCGAAATGCCAACCTCCAGCTTCCCTACTGTTTAATCCCGACAGGGGACGACTAATGATAGGCGTAGAAATTTCGACGCCTATCATTACCCCTACGCCGGGAGCCCGATGCCCGGCATACCGTACAAAGGTCAGCCGGGCGGCGAGCGCGGACCGCGCAGGGGGGGAGGGTTAGGTTTCAGAACTCCCGAGGAGCTTAGAGTTAGTCACCTCCCCCAGGAGGGTTAGAGTCAGGCTAGGGGAAGGGGGGGTTAGGTTTAAGCACCCCCCGGGAGGGTTAGGGTCAGGTTAGGGGAAGTTAGGGTTAGGCACCCCCCGGGGGGCTTAGGTTTAGGCTGTGGCAACGGGGGGGTTAGGTTTAGGCACTTATGGGGGGTATAGGGTTAGGCAGTGTACTTACCGATCGTGATTTAGATGCCTGCCGGTCTTCTGCTGCCGGGATTTGAACCGCTGGGCGTAGGTGCGGCGGTCATTCATACCGATCCCTGCCAATGTGTGCACCATGTGGATTGCACCTAGCACATCGTAATGTGTTCATAGAGTAGAGCTTCTCAGAGTCGGCCCTGAAGACACACTAAAGGTGCGTATCCACTTGCCGACTGAGGAACGTCTGAACGATTACGACATTGTAATTGTTCAGTCGTTCCTCATCCTGTAGGTGCCCATACTGAATGATATGGCATAATAATTTACTCACTAAACAGTTTTGCAAAATGTTATTTTTATTATGTTTATTGATTCTCTATGGACAATTCATGTGATTTTTTTTTTTTTTAAATATTGTGTTGACCGGTCAATGGATTATTTATAATAATAAATGTATTTATAGATATTGTCGAATCAGTGTGTAATTTCGCCCATACCAACCTTCTCCTATGTGATCAGTGCAGAGGTTACTAGTGGATCCCTCAGCCGATGTCCATTCTGCCCAGGCAAAGCTGGCCCTGACAATTTGTTGACCGAGGCAAGATTGTAGTTGGTGCCCCTAAACTTGCAGCCATTGCGTGGGGACAGGCCTTCATGACTGCTCGGTTGCCTCCTGGAGCAATGGTGCCCTAGTAATTCACCTATAATAGCCTATGCCCAGGGTCCTGTATTTCAGAGTGAATCCACAAAACGTTACAAATGCAACAATAGAAGATTTGCACACTCGGAAATCCAGCTTGATTGAAATTCCTCTTTGTTAAAGCCTCAATAATTTCTATAGAATAACTATTATTTTCTTATACAGCTTTTTTCCGTGTGTGGGTGATTTGGTACTGCGTATTAAAGTTGGAAGTCATTCTGTCTGAAGAATATAAGGAACACTACACAAAAGCCATTTTAAGACATTAAGGGGCCTATTCATCAACACTAAAATAATGTTTTTAAGGACATTTTCCTTAATTACCATTATTTTCGTATTCATGAAGTATCTTAACACAGGAGATAGCACTGATATCTCCTGGTTAAGTCCGCCTGCGTTAATTTCCACACTCTCCATACATTAATATGGGGATATGGATATTATGCTATCCATCAAATTCCGAAAATTATGTATTTTCTAAATTTGATGGAGTTACTATACGCCACTGTGAGGTGGCATACAACGGGTGACACTTACCTGTGTCAGCGTGGGCAGGTCCTCCTCCGCTCCCTGGTCTCTCCTCCGGCGACTGTGCTGACACTGGGTTCTCCAGGCAGAACACAGTAAAGTTTAGAAAAAAAAAAAAGATATGTTTTTTTTTCTAAACTTTACTGTGTTCTGCCTGGAGAACACAGTGTCAGAACAGCAGATGGAGCCGGAGGCGGCTGCATCAGGCAGGTTAAGTCGGGGACTGGGGGGAGGTGAATGGAGTGGGGAGGTGGTGTTGGGGGGGCACACAGAATTACCGCAGCTGTAGGCAGTGCTGCGCATGCGCTGGTTTTACGGATGTAACAGCGCATGCGCAGCACTGATTACAGCTGCGGTAAGTTAGAGCAGATAGGGAAAACAATCTATTTCCCGAAAAGCTGTTATCGCAAAAATGACAGCATTTCAAAAAAGATAGTTATGGAGAGGAGGAATGATGAATTCCTCCGGTAATAATTAGGTAGAAATCCATGCGAGTTCTAAACCTAATTAACTCCATCGCTGTTTTAGTTATGATGAATAGGCCCCTTAGAATTTTTAATAGAATATGGTGTATACTTGTATATACAGGGGTGGACTGGCCATCTAGCCTGATGGGCCGGTCCGGCAACCTGAAGGCCTGACTGAGCAGCTCCACCTCCCAGCTCTCTGCTTGGCCAGCATGCTGAGACAGGGGAGTACCGCAAGGCTGCGCCCCCATGACGCAAGGCCAGCTTGTCTGCAGTGCGGCCACGACAATTTTTCCCACACACTACAAATGCCGGGGCCGTATAGTGCCCGCAGTCCATCCCTGCATATATGTTAATTTTATTAAAGACATTTTTAGAACATTTTGAGATTCATCCCCTTTATTACTCTATAACTGCAATTTAAGTGTATGCAGCGGGATCGGTGGGCGGTGTAGGGGCCGTGGTGGCACAATCGCACCATCATAGCCCACCTCCGCTATACAGTACCGAGATCACAGCCATTGTAAAGCGGGGGAGGGGGCTACAATTCAAGATTCAGCGAGAGGAGCTGCTTTCCCAGCTAAGGTTGTGATATGTGCCAATAGCAATTTATACTAATGGGGCCCACTGCCAGCAATGATAAATAGACCCCTTAAATAAAACATTTTAAAGCTAAAAAAATTCCGCTCTAACTCTGTATCTGTTAGAAATCAGTAGGTAAAAATGATGAAGTTATGAACAGGAATAAATGTGACCTTGCACATACAGTAATCCCACATATCCCTCTAGCGCAGACATGGGAGAGTCCCCACAATCAGCTTTTTGGAACGCTGTTCAGAAATTCAATCTGCTCCTCATTTTGTGGAATTGCAGGTCTGTCTGGAAATGTCCATTGTGGTAACAGTAAAACATCACTTCAAAGTCATTCTCGCAATCACTTATATGTCTGAAAATACACATTTATTTGGCTAACAATAATGCCAATTTTTAAAGCTTCCCTGTACGATATATCTAATGGAGTCAGAGAGAAATATATGTAAAGGTTGGTACAGAAAGGCTTGCGGTTCATTCTGCGACAACGCCTGATGTATAACAGCTAATCTGAGCACAGTCATTGTTCTTATTTACTACCCAGATAACCCTTTCCCCTATATATGTGTAATATAAACTCCCACTCCTCTCATCTATATCTGTGCCGCTCCCCTTCTCAGCTTCACATAGAAGTACCTACTGTCTTCTTACCACATGTTTGCTTGGTGGTGGTGAGTGTGGGAGGGAGAGGCAGCAGTAAAATGTTGGTCATACAGAAGCCAGTTACCATCGAGTTATCATAAGCAGCGAGTATGAAAACTCATTGTGTATGATAATGGTGCTCCAGCCAATCAGCTACTATCATCTGTTTGAAAAACAACAGTTGGCAGCTGATTGGCTGGAGCGCCATTTATCATACGTAATGAGTTTTAAAACCTGTTACATATGACAAAAAATTGTTGATTAATGGGCCTCTTTGTTTCATATAGATGTGGAGTTACATATGTGCTTCTATGTGTAATGAAGTAAGAAAGTTTAGGACAGCAATTGAAAGACTCCAGCACATGATTTCTTTTTATGCTGTTTTCATGCAGCGCCATTTAATTCCGTGGAGCCCAGCTCGATGCAGCAAAATTCCATACGCTGAGCTGGAATCCATGCATTTAACTAAATGGAGTGCTACACATGGGTAGTTAAAAAAAAACATTACAACACCATTAATTTTAGATCGAAGGCAGTAGTCGTTGACACCCTAGTGTGACATGACTACAAACACATAAGGATGGGTTATCCTGTCGGAGTATAGGGCCCACAAGATCCATTGTAACTGCTCTGAGGCTCCCCACGGTTGTAGGTTTTAGCGCTACAGCCCAGCCCACCAGCAGAATATTATCACAGACAGGTGTGACCCAGCAGACCAATAGGAGGCCTTGAGATGCTTGTGCTTTCTTATTGGTCCGCGCACAGGTTTTCCCAGTACTGTAGCAAAGCTGCTAATAGAATGGGGCCCGTTAAGATTAACCTTAACAAGGAATCCTCTGCTTTACAAATCCTATGGACGGTCAGTAAAAATACACAATTGTGGGTTGAATTTTTCTTAAAATCCTCCCCAGTAAATAACAATTTCATTTTGAAAATAGGAAATAAAAAAATAGTCTGTATAGACATAATGGAGAGCGATGAGTGGAAATAAATAGTATGGTTTAACTCTTTTACCATTGATTTCTCTTGCGTGAATTGGCTACTGGAAAACCCTCTGCACAGCCCATCACTTACTTACATGATGCTGCAGTGCAGTAAAACATCACAATTCAGTGTAAAGTGCACGTAATGCAGATTACTGGGTGACTCATTTTTTATTGAGCCATTGTTACCAGGTGCTTGTTGATCTTTGTTATAACGAGCCGATGAGTGTGCAGGTGTGTTCCTATGACAGCTGTGTATATATTTTATTACACTACAGAGTTACAACTTTATATTACAGGTGAAATCAAGTCTCATGTTATACAAGATTATACAAGTAACAACACATGTAACACAACATGTACTGACATTTAAGAAAGCACAGCTAAAGTCCTGATGTTTGTACAGTATATTATATATTAATATTAGATATATATATTATACCAGTGCTTCCCAAACGTTTTTGAATCACGGCGCCCTAGTGTATTAGCATTGTTTTCACAGCACCCCTAAGCCAAAAGTTTGTTATTGAGAGATTCTGAAAAAAATGTAGTGAAGTAAATTCTGCTGACCTGTCATCCCTAGGTTTGGTTATATAGTGGTGGACAGGTTAATGCTTCTGTTTGTGCACATATTTACATTGCATTGACCATAAAGAATTTGATTTGATGCTGGACCACCAACCTGAGGCACCCCTGCAAGTGTCCCGAGGCACCCCAGGGTGCTACGGCGCACAGTTTGGGAACCACTGTATTATACAGTTCAGGACACACACACTTCACCAGGAAATATTTTGGTGTATACAGTTCAGGACACACACACTTCACCAGGAAATATTTTGGTGTATACAGTGCAGGACACACAGACTTCACCAGGAAATATTTTGGTGTATACAGTGCAGGACACACAGACTTCACCAGGAAATATTTTGGTGTATACAGTGCAGGACACACACACTTCACCAGGAAATATTTTGGTGTATACAGTGCAGGACACACACACTTCACCAGGAAATATTTTGGTGTATACAGTGCAGGACACACACACTTCACCAGGAAATATTTTTGTGTATACAGTGCAGGACACACACACTTCACCAGTAATTATTTTGGTGTATACAGTGCAGGACACCCACACTTCACCAGGAAATATTTTGGTGTATACAGTGCAGGACACACACACTTCACCAGTAATTATTTTGGTGTATACAGTTCAGGACACACACACTTCACCAGGAAATATTTTGGTGTATACAGTGCAGGACACACATACTTCAACAGTAAATATTTTGGTGTATACAGTTCAGGGCACACACACTTCACCAGGAAATATTTTGGTGTATACAGTGCAGGACACCCACACTTCACCAGGAAATATTTTGGTGTATACAGTGCAGGACACCCACACTTCACCAGGAAATATATTGGTGTATACAGTGCAGGACACACACACTTCACCAGTAATTATTTTGGTGTATACAGTTCAGGACACACACACTTCACCAGGAAATATTTTGGTGTATACAGTGCAGGACACACAGACTTCACCAGGAAATATTTTGGTGTATACAGTGCAGGACACACACACTTCACCAGGAAATATTTTGGTGGGCCGGCAGCTGAATGGGGCAGTTTGCTACATTATTTTCTAAACTTTGTCAGTTTTATATTTATTTGTTTTAACTTGGGGATGGTCCCAACCTGTTGGTGGCCAGCCTTGATGTTATCCTCCTTTCTGTGGAGGGGCCAGTCAGTTTATTACAGACTGGGCAGATTCATCATAGTATAGGTGGCGGGTGTAAGTATTAGTTATTTAATTACCAAATTTTCCAATGCCTATCAATGTACATAAAAACACAAGTATAAATACATAATCTGTCATACCATTGCAACCACAAAAAAATGTAAACCACTAAGAAGTATATAACCTCTTTCTAACAATATAAAAGGATGGACCAGTGTTTATAAATCAAAAATATTTCACTCTTATCTAATGTCAGCTCTGGATTTATGAACTAGTTTAGTCGAATATAGGCCGAGTGGAATTTCCAGTTTGCAAAGTTATTAAATAAAAATGGCTGGTACCTGGTTAGGCTGGTTATTAAATAAAAAAGTGATACCCCCAACTTTTGGAGTATCACTACTAAATGCCTTCCAAGTGTCGAATCTGGATTATTGGCTGAGACAAGAACAGTTTAAAATTGAATCGCAGAGACGCCATCTTGGAAATAAGATCGTAAGACGCCATTTTGCGAATGGCCACCTAGGCGCCATTTTAGATAACTCACACTTTAGTACATGTGGCGATATTACTATTAGCATCATGCGATTGCATCTGTGACCATCGCCATAAGTTACGGTGATTCATCAAAAGCCCATTTCATGACTTTACGTAGTTTGGGTGCTCTGGATAAAGTGTATATTATTATAATTCCCCTAAAGGATATATTTCAGAAATGGCTGTACAGTATGTCAAAATTGGATTGCATTAGCTAAACAGAGCAAATGGCCAAGGGACAACTAGCATGTGTAGACAAGCTTCCTGGACATAACGTCTGCTCTCACTCCAGGTGGCCCTGCTCGAATACAGCAAGAGGGTCGTTTGTAGCACCTTACATTAGCAGGCTTCCTACAATAAAATACCTTCAAAGCCAAGAGTGTTATCTGAGGTTTGGGTCTTGTAGCTGTGCTAATTTGCATTTACACAAGAACCTGGGAGAACAAAGGACTGTACTTTTGATCCTGGGAAGGGTGGGGGCTGCTGAGGGAGGGGGACGTGTGGAACTATGCTCAGCATTCCACACTGCTAGGTGTTCACTTAGTTTAAATGAGATTTAAGTGCACCATTTCTCATACACACATTAATACGCACATTTGCGCTGTTAACTAATCGCATATTAGCGAATGCATAAGATCCTGTATGAAAATGCTGTTTATTAGCTTCATGCGCACGCATCTGCTCCAAGTTAACTAGCGTCTTTACATCACACCCCGCATACTTACACATTACATATTCACATAAAAGGTTTAATAAGCTGTAAGGTATAAGATTCAAGTATGCACATTTACTATAATTGCTATGAAATAAAAGTTATTTCGTAACTAAGGTTTTATACGTGATAAGTAAGCCATGTTTGGAATTGTACTGATGTGTACTCTCTCAACAGTATTCCGGTACCATCGGTGTGGAGATCGCATCATGCATTCTCAACTTATGGACCGCAGAGACTTCAAGCAACAAAATGTACATAATATGAACAACTGTTAGGATGTTGCATGAGGCAGGAAACCAGAGACCCCCAGTTGTTAGAGGCTGGGTTGTGTCTATTTGAATGAACCTGTTAAATGTTTTGTAACATATGCCCTCTCCTTTAGAACCAATGGTATTAGCAACAAACTTCTCTATTGTGTTGTTTATTTCTGGGGGGTATAAATATGTGCTCTGACCCTGGGTTCCTAGTCTTTTGTGCTGAATGCTGATTGACAAGGGGTTTCTTGCTGATGCCTAACATCTGGACCAGAGAGCGCTGCGTATGTATAATTGTACTTGGGTCTGTATAATCTCTTTGCGCTAAGATTAAATGAGGATCATAGATGCGGCAGGATTCATACTTAGTTTTGAGGAACACATATCGGAAGTCTGAGACATACCACCGGTTATCGAGTAGAAGACACTTCCGTCTTAGTCCTGCTTTCCACGGGTGTGGAACGCATACCGGAAGTTGAAAGCTCTGACGTACCTCCGGTAATCAAGCGGGAGATACTGAGGCCCGTCTGTGCTCTTCCATTGCGCCGGACTACCGTTCCCGGCGTAGGGATATCAGTGGAGGGGCCCTTTTTGTCTTGCTACATCTTAAGGAAGGCATAACATTATATGTATAGTAGTTTTGAGACATTTCCGGTCATGATGTAATTTCCGGCTATGGTCATGTGATTAGGTTTTATTGGGTATAAAAAGGCATGAGATGCACTACTTAGAAGACCTTGAGAAAGATACTACATCGAAACGCGTTGGTCAGAGGATTCTGTGCATCACCTTTTTGGAGATTACCTGGGTTGTGGACATTACATTCCCATTAAGGTACTGGGTGTGATATTTGGAGACTGATCTCTGGATATAGCACATCTGATTAACAACTGTACCTGGATGTTTTTTGTGAATTCTACTTCTAAAGGATTTCCTTTTTACATTGTGACATTTGATTTCATTAAAATTGATGATTTGTTCATTACATACTTTTGGAAAATCCTCTTTTTTTGGAATTATCAACAAAAGAAACCTTGATGTGTTTTAACCAGACTTGTTTCAAGTAAGTTGTGGTACGTTGACTAAAGATACCTTTATAGCATTTACCCCGCTCCGTTTTATGTGAGTAGGGTACGTGGTGGATCAGATGCATGTTATGTTTACTAATATTATTTAAGAAGTCGTGTCTATAAAAGAAACCGATATATGTTTTAAACCATACCACTTAGAAGTGAGTATGGTACGTCATCTGATTGATTGAGAGAAATAGGATTTATCTCTTGAAAATATCATTGTCTTACCTACACGACCATTTGGATAAAACAAACCTACACATATGTTTTTTCTTGTTTTTTTGTCGTTTTATATGTTGAATATTTGAAGAGGAACCACTGGAGAGAGTGACCAGCAACATAAGGACTGTTTTCTTTCAACTTAAGTTTAAGTAGCGCACCTGTGACACTATCGATTTGAAGTATTTTATGTTTATTTTCTTATATTGGACAAGTTAAGATAGTGTTTTGGAGCTGCCACTGTTTTGAATATTTGCGCCGTGAGTATTCCAATAACATTATAACCGCTTATATAGCGTGTAATTGCTGTACTTTTACTTGAATAATACTTTGTGCTTTGGAACCACAGATTCTAGGTCTGGAGTCTTTATTTATTGTATGACTGCGTACGCAAATTAGCGTCATCCTTAGAGGTTTATAGGTAGGATATTAGAAGGTATAGGCAGGGGTATATAGAGGTTCAAAGGCAGTATCCTTAGTTGGGGGCTCATAGTGAAGTCACTTACCTACTCACACGGCACATACGGTTATCGATATCTCAGCAAAGGGTGGAGTGGCCACATGCAGGGTTTACCTGCAACCGCTTTGTGCTGAAAGATCGCTATCCGTTTTTGTGTGAGCCAAGGAAGCTGACTAGAATCCAGGGACAAGAGAGAAAAAGTTTGTTTTCCTTTGTTGATAGAACCTAACGTTTAAAGGGGTGCCGCAGTATTGAGCACGCGGCTGAGTCGCAGTTTTGCGCACAGTGAAGATGCACTTTTGCGTATGCAGCTAAAAAGTTGTCATACGGTTGTGGTAGTCACATTATTGTGTATGTGACTGGTTGCACAATAGCGTATACGTACTTCCGGTTGTGCTGCCACATGTTAAAATAAAGCCGTTGAGGTTTACAATTTTCAATTGTTATCAATATCTGGTTAACGTGTCTTTTTCTGCGCAGGAAAAAGTGTGTAACAGTGAGTATTTGTTGGTAGGGGTAACTTATTCCCTACAGTTAGAGGTACCGTTTGACCTTTAAGGGCTAAGTGCTAGTCGCTCGGTAAGCAGCTAACCATTCTATACACAGTAGCAGGTGTACATGTTGTCTTTGTTGTAGAGAGGTGCGTGGAAATAGCCTACTTAAACTTCCATAGGTGTGGAAGTTGCCTTGCTAAATCTTATCCGGGTGTGCAAGTTGCCTTTTTTAAATCTTATCCAGGTGTGTGGGCGCTGCCGTTTAAATCGTCCATAGGTAAGTGAAAGTATCTTGATTGTCTTTCACCAGTTTAAATCTTTATTGAAAAGCATAGGAGTTGTCTCAGAATGAGGGCCATGCAAACAATAGAGATGTTAGACAATGATGTGCTGCTAATGGAAGTGCCGTTTGGATCGGCCCATCGTATTATGCATACTAAGTACGGTACTTATGCGATAAGGTATTGTGATGTATGGTTTAAAATGACGATGAAGAGTGTTAGACCGTTTCCCAGAATTGGTAGTTTTGTTAAAAATTGTACTAGATAATGTCTGGGATCACATCAGTCTGATGCGCTCCCGAGAGAAAAAGGTAAAATATTATGAATGTTTAAAGTTGTGGCAGCATGAAGGGGATGCGTGGCTTAAAAATGTGCAAGTGACGCAAACTAGCGTTGCGAGCGCATTGCTAGAGAATACATCTGCAACGCTAAATTGCAATACGGGCGAGCCGCAAAATGGCGCGCACGTGCAGCAAGGTAGTGTTGTGGAGAGTATTGCCAGCAGTTCACGCTCACCACCCCCACCTTATGTGGATGGAGGTGTAAGTACAGTTACCAAAAATACCCATAAAAATGTAACAAGCAATTTGTACCCTCTCTTAAGCAACTATAAAGAAAATGTTCATGATGTGGATGATGAGCCTAATGTAATGTCTGCCATTTCCCATGCTGTGCAGATGATAGATGCTGCATCACAACAATCACGAGTGGTGCCGTCATCTCCATCAGTAACAGTAAGGGAAGTGCTAACACCCTCTGCACCCGTAGAGGAAGTTGTTAATACCATACGTAATAGCAACATATTAATCCCCCAGCCAGGTAACAAGGTCAAAGGTAGCAGCGCTGCCGGTCTGCATCCCATTCGGACAATAACCATTCCGAATGGAAATGCAGATGCGAACGGTGTAGTGCCCACGAGGGAAGTAGTAATGCATTGTCCTTGCACAAGAGCAGAACTAAATTCCATCATAAATGATTTCCCTGATCCCAAAAAGGAACTAGCCAAATCTCAAAGATTTTTGAGAAATTTGGGTAGTTCTCATGAGCCAAATAATAAAGATTGGCGTGTGGTGTTAAGGGCCTGTCTACCACGCAATACCGACGTGACAAAATTTATCACGGATTGTGTATTGGATGGTGACTTTCCCTTAACAGACCAAGTAAACCAAGGTAACATTTCCCGCATTGTAACTCAATTGGGTATATATTTTCCGGTAGTAGTTAACTGGAACAAAATTTTCACCATTAAGCAAAAGGAGAATGATACTGCAGAAGATTATTGCGACCGGGCTCTGCAGGCTATCACCCAGTACACTGGGTTAGAAGATATTAAAGATAGCACTCACCACAGGGGAATGATAGTCACGGTACTCATGGATGGTCTGAAAGAGAATTTAAAGACTCGGGTTCAGACCTCACAACCTGGCTGGAGGGGAGTCACAATAGATACCCTCATAGAATCTGCCATAGAACATGATAAAAACATCTCAAAGAAGAGAGAGATCCAGAGCGAAAAACTAATGGCTGTCAGTATACAAGCTCTGGAGGGAATGACGTTAACATCACAGCCAACAGACAAACTCGCATCTGCACACACACTTACACCTGAACAGTTATATGCCCTCACTAACCCCATGCAACAACAAACACAGCTCTATTCCACAAACCCTATACAACCACAGGTCCCATACTACTCACAAACCTCATATCCCCCACAATACCCTTACCCTCCCTATCCTTACCCATATCCACCACCTTTACCCTCTGCTCAAACCTCACCACAACACGTGTCTTCACCCGATCCACGAACATGTTTTAATTGTAAACAAACAGGACACTTAAGTAGAAACTGTACAGTAAAAATAGTAGGAACCCCAAATCAGGGAAGACCTGGACATCCCGATAAGGGATATGCACAGAGACCAGCAAATGTCCAGCAGGCACCAGCTCCAATTGTGGCCGTAAATGCTTTATTGGAGAATGGTAGCCAACGCTAGGGGTCAGGTCATACCTGTAGTCTACAAATAGTCAGGTTAACGGAAAGTACTAGGGAAGAACCGGTCATGATGGTTGATGTAGCTGGTACTGAATATCCTTTTCTTGTAGACACAGGAGCGACCAGGTCAGTGATAAAATCTCCCGTTAATTTACAGGTGACCAACGAGACAGTACCAACAATGGGTGTAACAGGTAAAGTGGAACATTATCCTTTAACAAAGTCCACAGAGGTTACTATTGGGCCGTTGCATACCAGGCATTCTTTCCTTCTGGCTGCTGCGACTCCTACTAACCTCCTGGGTAGAGACTTGTTATGTAAGATGGGATGTGTTATATATTGCACCCCTGATGGTGTATTTTTAGATATCCCAGAGAGAGTTGCACACAAGGTGCGGGATATGTTGGGCACTCCCCAAAGGATAATGTATCACTCTACAAGTTTAAATGAAAATCCATCTCAGGTAGATGAAATGTTGTCCCAAATTCCAGATTCCCTTTGGACTAAGGATGGACAGGACACTGGATTAACATACAGAGGTGTACAATACACATGGACACGGTTACCCCAAGGTTTTATAGACAGCCCCAGTATCTTCTCAAAGGCATTGCACGACTGTTTACAATCTTTTCAACCTGCCAATGGATCTGTTCTAATTCAATATGTGGACGATTTATTGCTATGTTCTGACTCGTTTATGTCATGTTTGAATGATACTAAACATTTGTTGCTTCATCTCTCGCATACAGGACACAAGGTGGCTAAGGACAAACTATAGCCGTGCCAATCCAGAGTAAAATATTTGGGACACTGCCTAACCCAGGGGTTACGACATCTTACAAATGATAGAATCCAGGCCATACAGAACATGACACTGCCGCAGAATCAACAGCAAATGCAAATTCGTACCTTCTTGGGAATGTGTGGATACTGTGGATCCCAGGTTTTTCTATTTTGGCCTTGCCTTTACAGGAATTAGTCTCTTCCTCAAAGCCCGATCGTGTCATACACACAGAGGAAACAGAGCAGGCTTTTCTTAATCTTAAGGATAGTCTGACAAAAGCTCCTGCATTGGGAATACCTGATTATGAAAAACCTTTTGATTTGTATTGTACGGAAGCCGATGGTTGTGCTGCAGGTGTCCTTACACAAAAACATGGTGATGCCAGTAGCATACTACAGTGCCCAATTGGACACTGTGGCAAGATCACTCCCCACTTGTTTGAAAAGTGTAGCAGCTACCGCTTTATTGGTGAGTAAAAGTGAGGACGTAGTATTGGGTCATGATATGATTGTCTACACTCCCCATGCTGTATCTGCTCTGTTGAACTCAGCTCAAACCAGACACGTCTCTTCAGCTAGGTTTACAAATGGGAACTAGCTCTAATCGCACCCGCAAACATCACTGTTAAACGTTGCAGCATGCTGAATCCAGCAACGTATTTACCATATGTACAACATGATGTACAAAGGGTGGAAGGAGGCGAGTTGCTGGCGGGAGGTGAGTTCAGCGGACATAATGATACGCACGATTGTATGGAATATCTGAATCAGACCTTTACTGCTAGACCTGACATACACGACACACCTTTAGAGAATCTGGATGTGACTTTTTATATAGATGGGAGTTGTCATAGACAAACAGTCACAGATGAATTATGTACAGGTTATGCCGTTGTAAATGAAACAGACATCATAGAAGCTAAACCTCTTGGTCCTCCTCACTGAGCCCAGGTGGCAGAGTTAGTAGCACTAACTAGAGCGTGTGAACTGGCAGCATGCAAATCTGCTAACATTTACACTGACTCGAGGTACGCGTTCGGGGTGGTGCACGATTTTGGGGCTCTATGGCGTCTGAGAAATTTTATGACAGCAGCAGGCACACCAGTTGCACATTCCCGACACATAAAACATCTTTTAGATTGTTGATTTCATCCAATTAACACCCTGCAGGAATCTTAAGTATGTATTAGTGTGCACTGATGTATTTTCTAATAAGGTTGAGGCCTACCCAGCGGCCACTAATACTGCTGCGTTTACTGCCAAGAAAATAGTTCAGGTATTTGTGTGCAGGTACGGTATCCCTAAAATCATTGAGAGTGACAGAGGTACTCATTTCACAGGTGATGTTTTTCAAAATATGTGTAAGCTGATGGGTATTAATAGCCAACTTCACACCCCCTACCGACCACAAGCCAGTGCCAAGCTAGAGAGGATGAACAGGACTATTAAAAATAAGTTAAGTAAAATCATGGCAGAGACTGGACTAGGATGGCCAGAAGCGTTACCTTTGGTCCTACATAGCATAAGAACCACTCCTAGACCTCCTCTAAATCTGTCCCCATTTGAAATACTGTTCGGTAGACAACCTCATTTGATTATAAGTCCACAGGAAGACTTGAAGGGTAACAACGAGGTAACTGTAAAGTATCTTATATCAATGAGTAAGCAGTTAAAGCAACAGCAGCAGAAACTAAAATTGTTGTCCCATGATATGCCTGAAACTAACTGTCATGATGTTGAACCAGGAGAATATGTTATGATCAGAAATTTCTTGCGTTCAGGTTGTTTGACTGATCGGTGGGAAGGCCCGTACCAGGTGCTGCTGACAAGTACTACATCTTTGAAGGTGGCTGAGAGAGATACCTGGGTCCATTCCACTCACTGCAAAAAGGTCAATCAACCGGTGGAGAAACAAGTCAGAGACAAGGCTGATAGCGTGGACCTGTCACTCGCGAGCTTGTTCCGGGAGGATTGAAAAGGTCGTAGTGAGATACCTGAACTAAGAGAAATTTGCAGGTCTTGTTGTGACAATGGACGGGCCTGCTGTGTTCATTTTCATATTCTCTTTTAGAGTGTTCACCATCCTGGTCGGTTCGGGAATATCCAGTTTCTGTGATGGGAGACCGATTGAGGAAATGGGAGCTGATGGCAGTGCTGATGGAGTGGAGTCAGGATGAGTGCAATGCCAATCAGGGGAGTGTCTGACCAATCTTAGTACTGTTATTGTTAACAGAGCTGTCATTCCGGATACTCGGGGATGGTGTGGAGGTTTATCGTCTGAAGATTCCTGTATTTGTGAGCTTTGTGGGTCCCTAGTTGATGAGAACTGTATCCAACGGTGCCAACCTAAATATAACCCGTACTAGGGTGGGTATCCTTTAGAGGATTATCATATCATGGTAGGCAAAGTGTTAAATCAAACTGATTGCTGGCTGGATGTGTTCACATGTGTCACAGGGACAGCATAATGTAGGGTTGGTGCCATTTCCGCTGAATATCATGGAAATTTTAGAATTACAAAAAGGGAAAACATTGGATGGAAAATTTCTCTCAGCCAAGCCACCTAATTTCAAACTCTATCAATTCCGAGTAGATAGATCACTTTTGTGTTTAAACATAACCAACTCCAATAAACCCGGGAGTTGGGAAGTGACGGGGAATAATCAGACGATGAGCTTCTCGCATGATCTGTTACGCTCAATTAAATCTAGTGGGAAACATTTTAGGTATCGGTATACATTGTGGGCCTGATTCAGAGCCGAACGCTCTAACCAGAGCGCTCGCTCTGAATCACGGCCCTCCTCCATGAAAATGGAGCGGCCTCCTGGCCGCTCGCATAGCTGTGTGTGACCACCCACAGAATATGCGAGTGTCCATGATGATGGTTGCGGTAGGGTCTCGCTGCCGCAAGCCCTGGAGTGATTTTGGCTCTATCAGAGCCAAAATCACTCCCACTGACATCACTAGTGATGTCAGTGGGGCTGGCTTCAGACGGCAGGCGTTCCCATGGGAACGCCTCCGTCTGGCAGCCACACCCCCGGCACACCCACCAAAGGGGGCGTGCTCTCAATCAACATCGACAGCACGCCGCCATTGGTGCGAGACCCGGAGCGATGGAGAGTCCGTCGCTCGCCGGGTCTCGCGCATGCGCATGACGGAGCTCCCTCCGTCGTGCACATGCGCAGTGGGGGAACATCGACCCGCTTGCGAGCGTCCTGTGCTCACGAGCGGGTCTGAATGACCCCCTGAGTTCCACCAAAGAAATTATTGGTAAGGTGCCAGATGGTTATTGTGCTAAAATAATACAGCCAGAAACTTGCATGAACCAGATGGAAGACCCAGAAATATGATTGTTTGCAAGGGAAATGTGCTTAATGATAATGATGCATACCATTCCTTATGTTCTCCCTGATAATGTATATTTTATATGTGGAAGAAAAGCGTATAAGTGGCTCTCCCCGAGTTCCGAAGGTTTGTGTTACCTGGGAAGAGTAGTCCCAGAAGTTATGACCCTCACACATGTTGAAATGCTTGGTATACATAAAAACACACGTCACCATATCTTCACATACAATATGAACACAGAGGCAAACGAAATATGATTCCTGGTGACGTGCACAAAGCCACTCAGTTAATTAGTGAGACAACTGGCTTTCAAGTTTTAGTCGCATTGGATCCCACCAGGATCGCTGGGGGTACATTAAACTTTAGATATATTCAGGAACTTGCTAAATTGATAGATAATATCACTGAGATGTACGATGACACATTCAGGTATACAGGGAGAGAATTGCAAGCGTACAAGAGAGAACTGGTGCAACACAGGCTAGTGTTAAATTATTTAACTGCTGTTACTGGAGGGTATTGCGTAATGTTGGCCATCCAATTTGGAGTAAAATGTTGCACCTATGTCACCAATGATACCAGCGACCCCAAGGAGGTGATAGACCGGAAGATGGATGAAATTCTGCAGCTAAAATGAGAGTTTCGTAAGAACCATAACGGTTCAGTGGTTGAAGTAAGGGAGTAAGATAGAAGGATGGGTTTCATGGCTGAACCCAGTGAAATGGTTCTCAGGTCTAGGGGAATGGGTCCAGGAAATGATTGCCAGTATAGGCAAATTCTTAATCCTTATACTGATTGTCATCATAATAATTGGCATATGTGTCCGATGTGTTCCTATTGTGTTGAAGTGTGGAAAATTTAAAAATAGAGTAAAACGAAAGAACGAAATTATGATGGTGGTCAGTATGAATACCGAGGTAAACACAGAACTGCATTACAACCCTGAACTAGGAAATACCATAATTTAATGTATTATATTTAGACATGCATAGAATGTATTATTGAAATGTTATTTTTAAAAACACTTCAGATAATGTAAAGTCTCAATTCCCCTTCAAGGCTGCCTTTATAGGACTGGTGTATCCCCACACCTTTCAAATTATCTTCCAAGATCCGCAGTGTGCATATAATAGTAGTTTTATGTCTCCAATCAGAGACATTATTGATGGATTAAGAACCACCTTGTGCATCCCATAATAACACTAAATAGTATATAAATGTAAGCCTAAATTATATTTTAAAATCAGATTGTGATAGCATGTTGTTCGCTATCAAAGGGTGGACTGTTGAAGCTGGATTATTGGCTGAGTCAAGATCAGTTTAAAATTGAATCGTAGAGACGCCATCTTGGAAATGAGATTGCAAGATGCCATTTTGCGAATGGCCGTCTAAGCGCCATTTTAGATAAACTCACACTTTAGTACATGTGGTGATATTACTATTAGCATCATGCGATTGCATCTTTGACCATTGCCATAAGTTACGGTGATTCATCAAAATCCCATTTTATGACTTTACGTAGTTTGGGTGCTCTGGATAAAGTGTATATTATTATAATTCCCCTAAAGGATATATTTCAGAAATGGCTGTACAGTATGTCAAAATTGGATTGCATTAGCTAAACAGAGCAAATGGCCATGGGACAACTAGCCTGTGTAGACAAGCTTCCTGGACATAACGTCTGCTCTCACTCCAGGTGGCCCTGCTTGAATACAGCAAGAGGGTCGTTTGTAGCACCTTACATTAGCAGGCTTCCTACAATAAAATACCTTCAAAGCCAAGAGTGTTATCTGAGGTTTGGGTCTTGTAGCTGTGCTAATTTGCATTTACACAAGAACCTGGGAGAACAAAGGACTGTACATTTGAGCCTGGGAAGGGTGGGGGCTGCTGAGAGAGGGAGGCGTGTGGAACTATAATGCTCAGCATTCCACACTGCTAGGTGTTCACTTAGTTTAAGTGAGATTTAAGTGCACCATTTCTCATACACACATTAATACGCACAATTGCGCTGTTAACTAATCGCATATTAGCGAATGCATAAGATCCTGTATGAAAACGCTGTTATTAGCTTCATGCGCACACATCTGCCCCAAGTTAACTAGCGTCTTTACATCACACCCCGCATACTTACACATTACATATTCACATAAAAGGTTTAATAAGCTGTAAGGTATTAGATTCAAGTATGCACATTTACTATAATTGCTATGAAATAAAAGTTATTTCGTAACTAAGGTTTTATATGTGATAAGTAAGCCATGTTTGGAATTCTCAACAGTATTCCGGTACCATCGGTGTGGAGATCGCATCATGCATTCTCAACTTATGGACCGCAGAGACTTCAAGCAACAAAATGTACATAATATGAACAACTGTTAGGATGTTGCACGAGGCAGGAAACCAGAGACCCCCAGTTGTTAGAGGCTGGGTTGTGTCTATTTGAATGAACCTGTTAAATGTCTTGTAACATATGCCCTCTCCTTTAGAACCAATGGTATTAGCAACAAACTTCTCTATTGTGTTGTTTATTTCTGGGGGGTATAAATATGTGCTCTGACCCTGGGTTCCTAGTCTTTTGTGCTGAATGCTGATTGACGAGGGGTTTCTTGCTGATGCCTACATCTGGACCAGAGAGCGCTGCGTATGTATAATTGTACTTGGGTCTGTATAATCTCTTTGTGCTAAGATTATATGAGGATCATAGCGTGTAATTGCTGTACTTTTACTTGAATAATACTTTGTGCTTTGGAACCACAGATTCTAGGTCTGGAGTCTTTATTTACTCTATGACTGCGTACGCAAATTAGCGTCATCCTTAGAGGTTTATAGGTAGGATATTAGAAGGTATAGGCAGGGGTATATAGAGGTTCAAAGGCAGTATCCTTACAAGTTATATGTGTAATTTTAGGGTGCCTTTTTGACAAAATATAGGTGTGTTGTACTATATACAAGTGTGACTGTTGCCCCAGGGCTGTATTGTAGATTGAATTGTATTGTGTAGTGATTGCGCACTGAATACTGGCATTTACATGCCTTATATGATGCCAGCCAGACTCTATGTTTCCCCCTCCTGAGATGGTGGGCTAGCCCCTGCCATAGACTCTGTATAATGAAGGGGCACAAGGCTAGGACTTCCCCCCGGACTCTACAGGGGAGCCCGTTTGTGCCCTCTTGCAGTGAGTGGGGGCCAGTGACCATTGTGACACGCGTGCCTGGCGGGAACAGAGCCGGCGAAGAAGAGACCCGGACGGAGCTTTTAAAAAGGACTGGCAAACGAACCATTGGAGTCAGTCCCGAGGTGGCAGAGGTATAGCGCGGTGACCGTGCACTTACCTGAGGGCTGAGTATATCGAGGATGGGAGCCGGAGGAGCAGAGTGAGCCGTTCCGCTGACTAGGAGGTGGCTGCTGAGCGTGTGACATGTGAGGATCGGTGCCTGCTGGGAGAGGAGACGGGCCGGAACTAGATTGGAGGTGGGCTGTTGGAGGCTGCAAGTACCGGAGGCTGGCCTGAAGGAGGAGAGGACCAAAAAGGGTGGTGATTACCCGGTAACTGCCTTAATCATCTGTTCAAGCTGCCAGAAAGGTCTGTAACTTACAACACACCCAGTCATCTTACTGTGAGGTTACCCTGTAACTCAGTCACCAGTGAATGTCAGGATAAATAACCCAGAGGTTACTTAATTGAGGCAGTACTAGCCTAATACACAGTATATAGACTGCAGCCACCCATAATTTTGCCCGCAGCCTGTCAGTTATAGACTCAGCACCTAATATATACCCTCCCTCCTCTTGTGTAAGCAGTTTCAACACTCTTCATAACTCCAGCACTAGAAAGAACTGCAATTTCTTCATTGCAGCACCTGCGCCAGTGCAGGTGAGAGACAGTGTTAAAAGTGAGGATTATTTCCTAGAAGCTCCTACAGTGCCGAGTAGAGTAAAGTACAGCCACAGTTCTTGATTAATTGCTGGGCATCATCTCCTTTGTCAAGGTCCTTTACAATCTATCAATTGTTAGTGACAGCTAGAGTCAACCACCTGCATACAAAGTAATCATTATCAGGATACTTCAGATCCCTCTGAGTACAGCATTACTTATGGTACATTAAGACCTGTATAGACTACGTATGAAAGTTAAATACCACAGGAAACTATCCATCATAGGCAGAGCCAGCCTTCTACACGGACAGCTACAGTTTACTTAAAGGACTTCACAGGCCCGGGCTTGCAGCGTCCAAGAGTAATAAGTGTCAGTACCAGCGTAAGGGACAATATCAAGGAGCTGTGCAGTATCACCAGTCGTCAGGAAGTTTTAATGTAAAAACTACAAAGTATTCAAAAGTGCACCATCGAAAGGGGGTTTTGTCCAGACTTTTGGGGACTAAGGGCCTGATTCAGAGCTGAACGCTCTACCTGTTTTTTGGAGCGTCCTCATGGACGCTCGCATAGCTGTGGGTTACCACCCACAGCTTATGCGAGCGTCCATGATGATGGTCGCGATGGTCAAAGACCATCGCGACCATCGGGCTTGCGACGAGACCCTGTGGTAGGGTCTCGCTGCCGCAAGCCCAGGAGTGATTTTGGCTCTATCAGAGCCAAAGTCACTCCCACTGACATCATTACTGATGTCAGTGGGGCCGGACTCAGACGGTAGGCGTTCCCATGGGAACGCCTCCGTCTGGCCGCCACACCCCCGGCACGCCCACCAAAGGGGGCGTGCTGTCAGTCACCATCGACAGCACGCCCCCTATGGTGCGAGACCCCGAGCGATGTATTTCTCATCGCTCGCTGGGTCTTGCACATGCGCACAACGGAGCTCCCTCCGTCGTGCGCATGCGCATTCGCCAAACATCGACCCGCTTGCGAGCGAACTTCCCTCACGCGCGGATCTGAATGACCCCCTAAGTTCAAATACTGTTATTCATAATTGGTTAATAGTACTATTGCATTGAGAGTGTGGCAAAGTTGTGTAGAGTGTAAATATAGCACTAACTCTTTCATTCATAGCACAGCCGAGATAAGAACCAGAGGTGGTAAGGAAACAGGTATTGCACACTGCAGCACACCTGACATAACTGACTTACCGATACAGAACCCCAAGTTGGGTTATCATATTACCTGTTCTGTTGGGTTTTTTTCTATCGCTCACTAGGATACTTTCTGTATTGTATAGTGGACACAAGGATGTGCTCTATATTGCATAGTGGTCACTAAGATGCTCTCTGAATTGCATTGGACACAGAGTGGGATAGTATGGTAGTCACTAGCATGCTTTGTATATTGTATGGTAGCCTCTGCAATAATTTCTTGATTTTATGGCTGCCTCAGGATTACTCTCTGTATTGTATGTCAGTGTCTGGGATGCTCTTTGTATTGTATATTCGTCCCTTAAATGCCTGCCATTGTTGTGAATCCAAATCTAAACATTGGTGGGGCACTACAAATGTATTAGCCTAGAGTGGCTGGAAGCCCATAATCAGGCCTAGAACAGGAAGGTGACAGCAACTTAAATAATCATACATTACAACAGTGGTATACATAAGAGCATCTCTGGATACACAGCACATTAAAAGTTGAAGTTCTACAGCAGCAGAAGACCACCTGCTCAGCCTAGTGCAGTGGTTCTCAAACTCGGTCCTCAGGACCCCACACAGTTTGCATTTTCTAAGTCACCCAGCAGGTGCACAGGTGTATTCATTACTCAAAGACACATTTTATAAGATCCACAGGTGGATCTACTTAATTCACTTGTGATTCTGGGCCTATTTATTATCATGTTAAATGGCCCGGGAACCATGCAAAAACGCTAGTTGACGCTTATTTAGATTACCGGGCCACTCATCATCAGGGGTCCGAATAGGACCAACTGATATTCAGCAAACATCAATAAGTTTTCAGAGTTTGCCTGCGATAACAAGCACCATCTTCAGAAGGGAAAGAGTTCCGGGGATTCGAAAAGGGATCCCTCCGCCGCCTCCTCACTGACTCTGCACATGCGGGACCTCAGATCATGCATGTGCAGAAACCGGCTATGGGGGCAGGTAAGTAACGCAGCTACATCTGTAGCTGCGCTACTGATCGCGGGGACAGATGCTTTTCGGAGCAGCTGTCCCCGCACAGGAACAATGATGAATTGCTCCAGTGTTAAGTATCCCCCGCGGCGAAGTGAAAACTTTATTATCGGGGACCTTATGGCCCCCATGATGAATAGGCCCCTCTGTGAGGAGACCTGGGAAACCTTCACTGTTTGGGGTCCTGTGGACAGAGTTTGAGAACCTGTGACCTAGTGTAATGTTTTGCCTACTTGTTTTAGAACTGCCCTACTGCTACTGTTGGTTTTGCCCACCACTGATGCAGCAAAGGATAATCGTGTGCTAACCCCACCTACTTTTGTACACACCACACAGCAGAATTAATTGAGGCCCTGATCCAGAGATGGGTGCTGCTAGCATCGCCTCTGCACCTCTGGACTAACATATGCTAATGCAGCTGCAGTCGTCTTTTGACAAAATATGCCTCCTGCCAACATCTGCAATCTGAGTGCCACGTCCAAGGATGCAGCAACAGATCCCCATCAAGGCTTAAACTTACTCAGAATGGGCAACATTACTGCTTAGCCAGGGCCAGGAAATCTGCATTGGAAGACCCAGACCCTGGCATACATACAAAATAAGGGGCAACACGTCTTCGTTTTGTAAAAAAGCCCCTGTCACCCCCACCCCCTTCCCCCGCTCCCAAATGCCCACATGTCAATCATGCTGTGAATTTGGGGGCACTACGAGCAAACTCGCAAATGGATGACTGCACATATGCAGTACTCATGCCTCGCATGCGCAATTCTCCCACCATCGGAGATGTACACAAACCATCGGATTTGTGTGCATCTCTGAATGAGGCCCAGATTGTCATCATAACTATATTTATAGTCTATAAACTCTGAAAAAAGGGACTTTACCGATGCAGTGCAGAATGGCAAAGTATAGTCAGACCAGAACTTCTCACCCCTGCTGTACAGCTTGTTCTGCAGAAACACATGATTTGTGTGACATTTGCTGTATACCAGTAGACGTATATATATATTTTTCCAAAAGACATACATATATTCAGTAAAGTTCCACAATAAATGAATCTCTGGATAACCCATGGACTAATGCCTGTGTTTGCGCTACAATCAGGTCAACAATCACTGGGTGGTCTTCACCACATATCAATAAACCTCAGAACCATTATATACACTAAAGTACAGCATGTGCCCTTGGGCACAATTAGTTGTGTTTTTACTACTTTCAAAACAAAGAAACCATTCATTTATTTCTGATTAAATCTCTACTCCATCATGTTCAATGTGGCGCTAAGGAGAAATTCTTTGGGGTTTTGTCTGCAAATGCCTTTCATAGCAGAGCGCTACGGGATAACAAAAAGGTTCCTTTTCTGACAGCTACTTGACCAAACCATTCACTTTATTACCTGCGGTCACTCAAAGCCTCTTCCATCACTTTCTTTCAAACCCAGGGAATTCCCAGGTCTTCACTGCAGTGACATCACAAGTGTAAACAAGTAAAACAGGGCTTGTCGCACTTCTGAATTTTCACAGTCCTCATATATTTAAAGCAAACATCACCCAAATTTCAACAGCATACACCGAGTCCATTACACAGTGGCCTTCTCTGGATTTTTGTTGCTTTTTATAAGTTTACAATTGTAGAGGTGAGTGGGTGAAGGCGTTATGTTACGTTTAGAAGAAACTGAGATATTTAGAGTTTAAGATAAATTATTAGGCTAAAAATGGACTTAAGAATTGGACATAGCACCAAAATGTACCTAGGTTATAACACCTTCATCCATTAAAATTTTTTTAAATTGTTATACCACACCTTCATCCTCTCACCTCTTCAATTCTTTTATACCAACTGTTAGTCTCCATGTTGGCATCTTTCATATTAATATGCCTGTAATGGCACCCTGCAGTCTAGAGTGCCACCCAAACGTGTCCTTAGCTTCCTGGTCCTGGCCTGGTTCCTGGTCCTGGCCACCTCTTTGTGTTGTCATGATGTCACATATGCAGGTGGGCAGGGCTAATCCTGGTCACATTAGTGCCCTGCGCTATAGCATTGTCCAATACTGTGAGCTATTAGAAGGCACAGAGAAGTTTGCGGACCATGTAAAAGTACAAGACACAAAATCAGAGTTCCATATAGTATAGGGTGAAGTACAAGCTGTGTGTCCTGCAAATGGTATGAGTTCTGAGAAGTCAGCTCATTGAGGAGATAACTCGCTGGGAAAAGCGGAGATAATTGAGGAGCCAATGTGTGTCCTGCAGATGGTCTGCAGAGAAAGAGTGACTAGCTGAGGAGGGAATATCAGAAATAACAGATGGACTATGTATTCCTATGTGCAGTCACTACTGTAATATGGTAAGCACAGCAGTAGGGGGTCAGATGAAGTAGAGAATAGCTAGGTTTTTTTTAAATTCTTTTATGCTGATAACTATAACACATTTATGCTTGCAAGGAAATATCTGTCCGTGTTAAATTGCTAAGTGAAGACTGCAGTAGCAAGAATATTGAATGTTTTATGCACAGTAAAATTATGGCCCGTATTCAATTTGAGGCGAAAAGTCCGGATCCGCGATACTTTTTCGCCGATGATGTCATTTTCGCCTGTTTTCCTTTTACCCCGTATTCAATTTGAAAGACTTTCCACCTAGGCGGAAAGTCAATGCAATGTAATAGGCAAAAAAGTTTCACCTATGAATAGCAGGCAGAAAATAGTGCAGAATAAGGGTTTTGGGGTGCAAAGTTGCGGTAACCCCCCTGCAGCCTTCAGACAGTCCCCCAAAGGTAATCTGTGTCAATACAATTCTAAAAAACACTTAAGGACATCCCAAAAAATGACTGAAAAAGGGGGCGAAAAAAAAATGTTGGGGTACAAAGTTAAAAACTAGCGAACTTGACTCTGGGGGGGTCCCCAAGTATGCCCCAAGTGTTTTTTTTATTGCAGGTGCTTGAGGCAAGTGGATTTTTTTCAACTTCACTTTAGCAACTTTTAAATATGCTGACCCCCATTTTCAAGTACCCCAAATTTGCTGGGATAAGTTATTTTCAGGAAAAAATACTCCTGAATACTATTCTGCACCACGTATAGAAAAACGCTATTTAGCAGCTATTAAGGCGGTTTAAAAAGACCAAATACCTTCAGCAAGCCAAATCGGGGGGTACCATAGCTAACCCCCATATCAGAGCATCTTTTGGGGGGTGTCAGGCTGATTTCCCCAAATCTGACAGTACTTTCCGCTTGTTCAAGTTTCACCGGGTCCTGCTCTCACGTACTTTCAAATTGAATACGGGGTAAAGCGGGCACGCGCGTGATACTTTTCTGCCTACAAAACTAGGTGACCCGGGAGGGAGCTATTCAATTTACTGCGCTGTTTGGTCCGACAGTTGTCAGTTAAGTTGGAGAATGACGGTTCTCGCAACTTAACCTGGGTGTTTAACCAGAATTCTCCGACTATAGTGCGGGCCGCTCTAGGCCGAAAAACAGATGCGCGGCCGGCACTTTTGTCAGATTTCTCCTCGCATTCTCATAGGGGTGTGAGAAGAAATCCTTTAGTCAGACCAAACAGCGCGGCGAATTGAATAGCGTGCTGAATTGAATCGAATCTTAAAGAATTTCATATGTTTCTAGTTTCTGTAAAAAAAAAAAATCATAAAAGAAATAGAAGTTGGAAATAGTTAGTGAAGGCTCATCTAGAGAGCAAGATGGTGGATCCTCGGAAACAGGATTCATATAGTATTCATAGAATGGAAGTAGCAGAACCAAAGAAACTTTGCACAAATTGGAGGGGAAATCAGAAGAAAGTTGCTGAGTTACAGTATCTATACAGATTACATATTTAAGAAAAATGATTGTGTCATGGAATAAAAGTGGATTGTCAAAATGGCAAGAGAGGGAACCGAGCAGTCGCATATTGCAGCCACATAATCACCTTGGAAAAAAAATTACCGGCCAAAAATTATAATTGAGAGATGTAGAAATTCTATCGTTAATGATGAGCAGCGGTTGTACACATAGGGGAAGAAATGCAGGTGGCCATTTACCAAGGACAGTAAATTAGAGATAAAGCAGCTTCACATGTTACATTAGCCAGGAATGGAAAAGGGGCCAACCAGTTTAGATTGTAGGGATAGTGTTCCAGTGCTAAAATTTATACGCTCCCCAAGCTTCAAACAGAAAAAGAAGACAAAGGACCATGGAAGATGAGATCAGCAGAGGAGAGAAGAATTAGGATGGTCTTGAAGGTCTGGAAAGAAATTGGTCCAGAAATGGGAAGAAAAAAGGGACTAAAGGGGCCCATACATCAACTGCCTGATTCCGATGCCTCGATCAGATTCCCCCGACAATCTGCAAAATCCAAGAAGTTAGGAATCCCCGACTCGTCGATTACGGTCATTTTTGGGTAGGAGTCTGTGAATCGAGGATTTCCAACATTTAAGATTTTGCCAACTTTTTTACACAATTTATCAGCAAAATGCAGCACTGTGCCGATAGATTGTACTAAAGTCGCTGATCCCAGAGGTTGTGATATGGGTAGGTGGATGCGTGATGGCTGCAGGTTACATGGGGCTAGTTTCTCACCTGGTTAGAACCTGAAGTTTGGGGAGGTCTTCGACAAGATTCAGAAGGTGTATAACTAGATCTATCTGTAGCTCAGCAAGGAGCTATGTGGTCTAAGAAGACAGTTGAGAGCAGAGCAGAGGAGACTTATGGCCGTATTCAATTAGTTTTGCATATGCAATAAAGTTTTGCATGCCGTATGTTTCGCCTACATCGCGTATTTTAGCCGCAGAAACTTATCGTGCACGTACCCACGATTCGCCCCATTCAATTCCAAAAGACGCGAAAACATTGACACGCAAAGTCAGAACAGGCGTAAAGTTGTGTCAGAATCGGGGAAATCAGCCTGAACCCCCCAAACAGATGCAGAAACATTGGGGACCAATGTAGTAGTGCCCGATTAGCCCTAATAAAACTGTTTGGGGTACTTAAGTTTGCACAATTGCTACTAATTAGCGTCTTTGCACAAGTGGTGAAGAATGGCATAAAGCAGTATTTTTTGGCAAAAATAATTAGTTCTGTCAAATTTGGGGTACCTGAAAATGGGTGCAAGTATCTTGTAATGTCTCTAAAGTGAAGTTTTAATTAAAGTGAAATTCCTCCCTCATAAAAGCTCCTGCAATCCCAAAAACATTTGATCCCTTCTTAGAGCACCCCCAGAACCTTATTTCACTAGTTTGCAAACTTGTCCCCCCACTTTGTGCTTTTTCGCCCCCAAATTCAAAGTACTTTTTTGGGGTGTGCCTCACTTTTTTTGTAAGGATTTTTTGACACAGTTATCCTTTGGGGGCTGTCCCCAGGGTTCTGAGTGGTTTCCCCACCTTTGTATCCCAAAATAAAAATGTTGCACTTCTTTTCTCCTGCTATTCAGAGGCGAATCTTTTTCGCCTATTATATTGCATTGACTTTCCGCGTATGCGAAAAGCGGATGGAATTGAATACGGAGATAAGTTTCCTCCTGGCGAAAAGTCGCAATCGGCGATACTTTTTTGCGGATCTCGGCTTTTCGCTTCTAATTGAATACGGCCCTTAGTAGAGAAAGGTCACAGCAGCCGTGTGAGCGCCCATTGTGAATCCTGAAAGAGAGAGAGAGAGAGTGAGAGAGAGAGAGAGAGAGAGAGAGAGAGACTGCAAATAGGAGTCAATGCAACTATGAGTAGTACCAACAGCACAGACAGTGTAATTGTTAGCATTACTGCCTCACAGTGCTGAGGTCATGGGTGTGGCGTTTGTATATTCTCCCTGTTTTTGCATGGGTTTCCTCCCACACTCCAAAAATATACTGGTAGGTTAATTGGCTCCCAACAAAAAATTAACCTTAGTGTGTAAGTGTGTGCGTGTACATGTGGTAGGGATAATAGACCATAACCTCCACTGAGACAGGGACTGATGTGAATGGACAAATATTCTGCGATGGATTGGCGCGATACTGCAACCCGGCATCGCAGAAGTCCAACATGTTAGATCCCGCGATGGATCGCTGAACATCGATGGTCCCCAGTTGGCATTTCACTTTCAGTCACGATGTCGACCTTTAAGTCGACATCGCGACTTAAAGGTCCCCATACATCTGCGACAGATCATCGCGATGTAGCGATGGGAGCGGAAACGATAAGCCGGTCGGATATGCCGGGCAGGGACCATCGATGTTCAGCGATCAGTCGCAGGAACGCTGAAATTTCACGTTAAATTTCACCGATTTGATAATCATGATAATTTTTTGATTATGATTGTCATATCTGTGAAATCCAACATGTTGGGCTTCTGCGATCCTGCGATGCCAGGTTGCAGCATCGCAGGATTGCGGCAATCCATCGCAGAATGCACCCTATTAAAGGTATAAATTGATGCCAAATCTCCAGCACTGAGAGGATGTGAAATTCAAATGGAAATGGCTGCACCATTCTGTAACACCCCTAAATATGTACACTTCCACCTCGCTATAATGACCCCACCCTCCCTCCATTTATGTGTCAAGGGGAGAATGAGGATTGATATGTACTCACCCCCAGGAGCAGAACACGGCAATACCAGTCTTCATATCCAGTCTCTCAACGCCCTTGCTGTACACTTAGAAGCATTAGCAGTACCCGCACAGCAAATCCCCTCACAGTACTCACACTGAGCACCCATCAGCCTTGTGCATATTCAAATGAGACCCTGGCTGCTCTCCTTAGAATGTACAGGGCATGCATGCTTCACTGCACATGCTCACAAGAACAAGGCGAGTGCCTTCGGAAGAGTGGACCAGTATTGCCAGATCCCTCACAGCTGGGCATTATAGGGGCCAGAACACCCTGAAGCAGTGATGGTGGGTTTGCCAATGCCAACTCCACCCTCTCCTTTAAACACACTCTCCTCACCATTCTCTCATGGTCACGTATGCCCCAAGCCCTCTTTTTCTCACCCCTCATGTTATTCCTGCCTCTTGCACTGTATAGTGGAAGAAGTGTCTGGTCTTCATGATGGTACAGTAGCTCCCACTGATTATACTCCATGACAGAAAAATCTATACAGAGCATCTCTCATAGGGCCTCATTTATCAAGTTTTATCATATACAATGGGGCATATGTATCAAAATCTTGATGTGAGATAAATTTGTGAGATATATATGACCAACCAATCAGCTTCTAACTTACATTTTGCAGGCTGTGTTTAAAAAATTATAGTTAGGAGCTGATTGGTTGGTGATATATATCTCACAATTTTATCTCACATCAAGCTTTGATACATATGCCCCAATGAGTGATAAAACTTGTGAATAATAAATGGTGCTCCAGCCAATCAGCTCCCAACTGTCATTTTGCAAACAGATGACAGTTGGGCGCTGATTGACTGGATCACTATTTATCATACGCAACAAGTTTTATCAGTCGTCATGAATGCTAAAACTTGTTGATCATTGAGGCCCAGTGTGAAGAGGACACCAGTGCTCTGCACAGACCCCCACCGAATGGAGAAGCAGCATGACCCATCACTCTGACCGTCCCTCCACATCACAGTAGAGTAGCGATGAAGGGGGGACTTGCATCATGACACCAGAGCACTGCAGCTACTGGATTCAGTCACCCTCAGAGGATACAGCACAGGGGTAGTACCCTCAGCTGCCATGCCCAGTAGCAGCTGCTACCCTGGTAGTTACACTCATACATGTGATGCCACCAGAGGATTTTGCAATACATTGTAAATGATCAGTGATCAAATGTGATATACAGTAGATTGTTATATATGCCACTTTTTGGCATGGATGTTGATTCTTATATTTTTCAATTTCCAACATCTGTAGTTACCCGAAATGAGGATACAGCTTCCAGTTCTTCACTATGTGCATTCATACTATTATTCATCTTTCATTCAACTATGAAATATTTGACGTATAACTCAAGTATAGAATCATTTCTGACACCATGATCTCAGAATTTAAAATACACTGAACTGTCTCTTACAATGTAAATTACCTGGCTCTGCGAGTATAGAAAAGACCTAACTTTGTAAAACTATCCCTGTGACATCACACAAGTATGTACTGTATGGTGTCAGTCACTTCCTCTCCCCTAAACACAGTCACATACAGCAGTCAGGAGATGGGGCATACAGATTTTATTTAAGGTCTGGTGAAATTGCAATGGCACTTTGTGTATATAGGTAAATATTTTATTGTTATTTTCTCTGGAATGTTACGAGGTGTACAGGGGTCATTTCAGTCTCATTCAGTAGTAACACCAACACTTTCCCAGTCTTACATTAGGAGAGACAGGAGGCTTGACAGCATTTCACCTGAATATCCATTGCTTGCAAGTCCAGAGCCGTAACTAGACATTGTGGTGCCCGATACAGGAAAGAGCATCCATGAAGAATTAGATGGATGTGCCCAAAGATGCCCCCTCTCTGGACAACAAGTTGGCTGTGCCAATGTAATGCACTGTGTGCAGGACAGGCTGCTGGGGAGGGGGGAGAAACTGTCAGAGTCACCGATGCCACCTTCCATCGTTTTGAATGCCCGGGCTCGTGGTGCATGCTGGGAGTTGTAGTCTGCTGGGAGCGCTGCACTATGAAGCATAACAGCCACAGGAACTACAAATCCTGAGGAGCCGTGCTCATTGGTTATAAGCCATCTGCATACTGCTGTCCTTCCGTGGTTATAATAGGAGCCAGGAGGTGAGGAGCTGGGCGTACCGCTAGCGTAATGCTGTCCGGCAATATAGATTGCGGTGATGGGTTCCAGTGCTCTATACGGTAGTACCGGTCGCCCACCCCTAGTTACAACTTCGCTTGCAACTTTCTAAACTAGCTGACCCTGAGAAAATCACAAGTAAAATAATTAGCTCCACCTGTGGATCTTCAAAAATGTGTCAATGAGTAATGAATACACCTGTGCACCTGCTGGGTGACCTGGAAAACATGAACTGTCTGGGGTCCTGAGGACAGTTTGAGAACCTCTGCTCTACAACATGAAGCCTTCAAAATCCATATTACACAGATCACTATTTGCATGAACCTGTGGTGCCGATGACAGAATTAATATTTTGTTTTGTGACAAAAGCAGGGTACCCAGCACTGTACAAAAGGTTATGCCAGATGGGAGACCCTCCCTCGCCGGATGTATCTTATGCATAAAGCAAATGCAAAATGCTACGTTACAGTGTCACAGCCGCTGGCACTGTTAACGTGGCATTTCGCATGCAGATAGACCCCCAGTCACACAGTCGCTAGCCGCATATCATTTTAATCAACATAAGCTGCTTGTGCGTCCAATTCGCATCACTTTGCAATTGAAGGTAAAAAGTTGCATGGAAAGACGCTCATCACTACCAAGTCGGACAGCACTCGCGCATTGTTTAAAGTGACTTGTAGCGCACGGAGGTAAGATGCATGTGGACACATCTATATGTTACAGTAAATTAACATAAAGTAGGTGCTATTCTGGCAGGACTGGTTAGAGACTACGGCTTCTATTGCACTGGCCAGGTCCATTATAGAGGAGCAGCTGATCGTGGGGAACCTCTGTTGTCTTCTGCAAGGAATGGGTCTAAGCACTGGTGGGTGCTCATCAGAAGCAGGGTGACATAAATATAGATTACCTGGTGGGCAGTTCATGAAGATGGACAGCCTAGGAAAGAACCGACACAAAAGTCAGTATTAAAGGGACAACTACTCGGTATGTACGAATGACTGGAAACATGGTGTACACATTTGGCTTATTTACCGGTATCACATATTGGGTGTTAAAGTTAAGTTTCCAAATACAGTTGCCTAACTGCGAATCCATAAGGCAGAGGTACGCAAACGCGGGCCTCAAGCTTCAGTTCAGGATTTAGAGATTTCCATGGTTCAGCACAGGTGCAGGGCCGGATTAAAGGAGAGGCGACAGAGGCAATCGTCCCTGGGCCCCCACAACTGAAGGGCCCCCACACCCAGCCATCGGGGTTAAAGTGAACCGGAGGAGACGGAACCAGTTCCGCCTCCTCCGGACACCTAACCCCGGTGCCACACGGAGACACCATCTGCCTACTTGAGATTGTAACCAGCGGGCGCCCGGGTACCTCCCCGCAGCGGCAGCCAGACCCGGAGACTAGAGCTCACTCGTGAGCTCCGGCTTAAGCAGTGAACTATGGGAGAGACGTCATGCGTCTCTCCCATAGTGCAGAGGAGCAGCGCCAGCCGAGCGGATCAGAAGGCAGCGGGAGCAGGGCTTGAGGTAAGTATGATTTTTTTTTTCTCTTTAGCGCAAGCGGCTTTTCCACTGCTTGGGGACATTACTCGGGGTGGGACATTACTACAGGGGGCATTACTCGGGGGGGGACATTACTACTGGGGGCATTACTACAGGGGACATTACTCGGGGGGGACATTACTGCAGGGGACATTACTCGGGGGGGCATTACTACTGGTGCCACTACCACAGGGGGCATTACTACTGGTGCCACTACCACAGGGGGCACAACTACAGGGGTATTACTACTGAGGGCATTACTATTGGGCACACACAGGGGGCAGGACTACTGGGGGCACAACTACAGGGGTATTACTACTCAAGGTATTTATACAGGGGGCATTACTATTGGGAACACTACTACTGGGGGTATAACTACAGGGGGCACTGCATAAGGGGGAACACTCCTGGGGGCACTACTACTGAGTGCATTGCATAAAGGGCACGTAATAGGGGCCCCCACAGATCTTAATCCGGCCCTGCACAGGTGGTTAAATCAAATTGACTGAGACACTAATTAATTCGCCTGTGCTCAACCATGGATATCTCTAAAACCTGAACTGTTGGGGAGTCCTGAGGACAGCATTTGGGAACCTCTGCCCTTAGGTATTCTGAGTCCTACAGGACTGATGGAGAGTAACTCCAGGCTGGGGTCGTGATCTGTTTGCATCATACTTACCTACATTGCTGGGCAGCTTTCCGGGAGCAGCAGGAGGGGACCTGCTGCTCTCCTCTTCGGGGGGCGGGGCCAGACGATAGACGGCATTAAATGACGCGATTTGCCTAATTTAGCCCCGCCCCTTCCCGACGGACCCGATAATTTCAGGTAAAATCTCCCCATCCTGCCCACAATTTGCATTATACATTGTGCATTTCATGTATGTACAGATTATTGCAGTTTTGTTACCCCTAGGACTGTTTGAATGCATTACATTCATATATCTCTGTAACATACTGATTCTCCCAGAATGTCCATGAAGATAGTAGGTGATCTCCCAGGAGAGTCTACATCCTCCCTGATGCCTAGTTAGAATGAGTTATGGTGGTCATAACACAGCTTGATGATGCAATTCACGTTGTCGCACTGCCGCTATCATGTGGTGGTGTATTTTGTGTTATCACCCTGTAGCAGTGTAGTATGAAAGATGCCACAAATAGGACCTGATTCAGTGTCAATGTCAGACGCAACAGAGCGTTTATTTTATACTGCCCATGCATCCAGAGTCCGTGCGCACAGAGACGCAGTTGCCATTGAGATGCGGTCTCAGAAATGTCATGAAAATATATTGGGGGTCTTCGGGAGTGACTATGTGGACGCACGCAGTCGGTTTGCGTTGTGCAGACGTATCATTCAGGTGGTTGGACCTCAGACACAAATCGCTCACATTGGAGGCCATACTGTGAAGGACAATCTGCACCTAGCATGGGGTAGGTGCAAGTTTCGATGGTGGCATCTAAAGATAAACTAAGCAGTATTACCTCGTCGGATGGTGTCACCAAGAATCCAGAAACCGGAGAGAGGCAGGGGAGACACTGTGGGCTGCCTCAGGGGTGCGGGAACTTATGCAAACCCACGCCCCGTCCGCCTACGGTGTGCAAAAGATCTCCGACCAGCCGCACCGGGTGTCACCCAGGTAAGTGACACCTCTATCTCCAACTAAGGTAACAACTGTCTGATATGCACAGCATAACTATTGTGTGCTACTCACACATCTATACATATACTGTATATATTCCGTGTTGAGTTATTGCTACCCTTTATTCCCCTTAGTAACATGTTTTATTCTTTAGAAAAGAAAAATTTCAGACATACTTAACCACAGATAATAAATAAATTCTCTGTTCCGGTCACTACTACTGTGTTTTCTTTCCCCCTTGAAAACTAATAAATGCAATTGCTCTGCACTAAAACATTTTAAATGTAAACCCTAGTCTGTAGGTAATAGGCAGAATAAAGCTTACTAGATTGTGCAATAACTCTCCCCATATATTCCCCAACTAACCCAAATCCACTCAAAGTTAAGACACAAGAGAACAGAAGCGTTTTAAGAGAGCAGGGGGACCGTGTCATGGGCCCCCTCCTCTCTCTAGCGGTGCCACGACAGCCAGCGGGTGGAGTAGATTTTGGCTTTGTGCCAGAATCTACTGCGCATGTGCGCGTCCCCAGAAAAAAGGCGCCCACGCCATTTTCCAGCGGACAGCAGTATTGCGCATTTTCCCAGTGACTTTTGCTGCTTTGCAACGCCAGAATATATGGGTTCAGGGTGTGCCGTGTGGGCCCCCTGCACCCATCAATGATACGCCCCATGGGATTACCTACAAGGATAACTGATATATTCAAAATTATCATTACTAATGCTGCACATAATCACTCCACACCCACACACCCCCCCACCCTCCCTCTGCCAACTGCAACCCGAACTGTCTGATGAGCCACAGTATAACAGGGCAAGTCTCCAGGAAAGCCCGATATTTACAGTATGTGCTATGTACTGAATAATTTGCAAACATAATAGACATAAGTACATCTTCAAAGTATTTTATATTAAGTACTTGGGACTATGTTTTATTTTAGCAGCTTTGGACCCATGTGCTTAGATTTAGACATACTGTATAAATGTGTGGAGCAATGTTACGAAGTTCCTGTATGAAATTGTTGTTCCAATAGCCGGGTACATGCATCATTGGGGAGAGACGGAGAGGTGTCTGGAGGATCCCTCTCCTAAAGAGTCTGTGATAAGTAGCCCATAGGCTGCAGATGGCGTTAACAACCACGCCCAAGCTTCATACTCCAGAGCTTGGTAAATGTGACTGCGTAGCAGCCCCCCTAGAATCCTAAGGGGGCTGCTTTGCAATGGAAATGGAGGGGGCTCATACAGATATCTGACGTGTGCTACGGTCCCTCCATGGTAAATCCCAGGGATCCTTAATATTTGCCGATGCCTGTTCTCGGGGGATATTCCAGAAATATTGGGTAATAAATAAGCCCCATGCCTCATATTTATGTGATTGGTCAGATGTTACATGTCTGGGACTCCTGAATATCCTGGTATCCTCCAGACTTCCATGCAGAGTGGATTAAGCTTCATTTCGGCTCTGCAAATCGCGGCATTGTACAGCAGGCAACGATGCGACATACACACACATAGACCTCCCAATGCAATGACAGTTATCAGGACAATACTAATGAGGTTTATGTAACCTTTCATACTGATTTGAAAACATTACAGCTACTAAACAATAGTCACATAAGGTCATTATAAGGAGGAAACCACTTCTGAAAATCAAGAGCAAAGGAAAAAACTGCGCTCTAGAGTCTATGCCGGGACATCAGTTCAAAACATACAATGGAATAAAAAACAACATTTTATTGTAATAAGGCTAAATGCCAATTCAAAGAATTAATATATACACACAATAAAATACATACAAGAGAGTTGATCAGACTCTCAGTATTAGAAGAACAATAAATGTAAACACACAAATGACACAAGTGGGTATAATTAACCAATCTATATTGGAGTGTAACAATATAGAAACACTGATAGTAATGATACTTGTGACCCTGGAGATCCTTAATATTGAGAAAAGTCTCGTAAAACATAAATGACCAGATAAGGTATATCCAACCTTCTAAAGAAAGTCTCGTGTAGAATTCAATATAGGAGGTATATCAAAATTGTAATAGGAATTCTTTCTCCTGAAGGTACCTTATCAATAACTCAACGCTGTATATAATCACAGCTGATTGGAACACACTTATAATAAAAATATCAACATTCAGCCTCCTCCAACATATGCGGCTGTGTCTCTGTAAACACAGCAACAGCCGTGGGAATGTAGAACTGGAGCCGTAGGTAACAGGAATGGTTAATGTATAAAGCCAGGTATATACTGTCAGCGTGAGGTGATGCCAGCTACCAGCCTACTCCAGAGTATACCAAATACCTCATAGCGAATTATCAGCAGCCGGGACACTGTAAGGTGAAAGACGTAAACGATGTTTTTCACCTGTGTATGTTGCGCCAGATGACAGCCGTCTCAATGGGGCGCTGATACAGACAATGCCAGACGGTGAGGTCCCTCGGCTCTGGATAACAGCCAGGTGATAGTCGTGTCAGTGAAGTAGCGGTATTACAGTGAATACGGAGGTGAGCAGGAGGTGAGCGTCCCAACGGCTCAATTA
Source organism: Taudactylus pleione (assembly GCA_031769625.1). NCBI lineage: Eukaryota > Metazoa > Chordata > Amphibia > Anura > Myobatrachidae > Taudactylus > Taudactylus pleione. The sequence continues at coordinate 4,343,801 of JAUIMM010000261.1, forward strand.
GTAGATACAATCTCCGCTGTTTAAGCAGTGAGACTCCCGATGGACCGGAGGTTGGCCAGGGCAACAGTCGCCAGCTTGTCTTTAAAAGGCGTGCAGACGGACGCTGAATGTAGATGAGCAGGTAAGGTCTCCAGGCACCGACAGGGAACGACAACGCGTTTCGGCTACTGCTGTAGCCTTTTTCAAGTCAAAAGTGTTCCCCATTGTCCATTACATGGTATAAATAACACTAGGACACAACTGATTGGTTGGTTAATTAGTTCAGTCTGGTCTGTTCTTTTATCCATAATAGCTCATTGGGAGTTCAATTCAGCAGGTTTGTAGTTACTTCCAATGGATCTCATACTATTATTAGCTGCTTCTAAAGAACTCAAGAGAAGATTAACTAATAAACCACAAACCGACTAATATATAGTTCTATTATACCGATAGTTAATACAATAAATTGATGTAAAAAAAAAAATATATATATATATATATATAAAGATAAAATTATAATTATTAATAGAGTATTGAAAAATATTATTATATAAAAAATAATATATGTAAACATTTTTTTAATAATATATAGTATTATAGTTGATCTGATGTCCCGGCATAAATATGACTTGAAAAACCTAGGTATTGGTAATAAACTTATATAGATAAATAATAATAATGATAGTAATAATAATAATCATAATAATAATCATAATAAAAATAATAGTTATAATAATTAGAATTAGCACAATATTAAATCATATTAAATAAAATAAAACGAAATAAAATGAATAGCAAGAGAGGAAAGGTCCTTTAAAGGATGTCAAAGATGAATGGTTAGAAAGGAATAACTCAATCCTAAAATCAGCCTAACCTAAGGAGACGTACATAGATTAATACATACATACATGTAAGGACATATATGTGCGTATATGAATACATGGATGGATACCAATAAGGCAAATTGGGCAAATGATAGCCCACTCATACACAAGCAAAGATATAGTAAATAGACCAAAAGCAAATGGACCGAAAGCAAGTGGGGAGGGGGGTGGGGGGTAGACCATGGCCGCTTGGTTGACCAGACATTACATAGAAAGCAGCTACGGTCTAACCCGCACCCACATATAAGACATATATATATATAAATGCATGTACATACATAATCACATAAACACATAAACATAAATCTAATCATAAAATTCAAGTGCTTCGTTGAGGCCATCTGGAGAAAGTGTTTGAAGTCTGAAAATCCACTTGGATTCAGCTTCACATAGTCTTTTAAATCTATCGCCACCCCTGTTGGTAATTTCTATGTGTTCTATCCCCGTAATCTTGAGACAGGCTGGATTATTCTGATGAGCCTCAGAAAAATGTCTGGAAACACTATATGTCGCCAAACAATTGATGACATTAAGTCTATGTTCACGAAACCGTTCTTTGAGAGCCCTAGTTGTTCGGCCTACATATTGTAAAGAGCAAGCACAACTAAGTGCATATACAATATAACTAGATTCACAATTGATATGACTGGTAATATCAAATTTAATATCTGCTATAGCTGATACGATTTGCTTATTTTTATTAATATGTTTACACGTAAGACATCTCATACGATTACAGGGAAAACATCCATTTGGTCTCAACGGAAGCCAAGTATTAGTATGTATATTCTCTTTGATATTTCTAGAAAAAGTGCTTGGAGCTAAGAAACTTTTTAAATTCCTATTCTTTTTGAAAATGACAGTGGGTTTTAAAGCAATATTGTATGAGAGAACTGAGTCACACAATAATATTTTGTAATTCTTATTAATGATTGACTTAATTGTATTTGATTTATTATTAAATTGAGATATAAAGGCCAAAGGAACATCTTTCTTCATAGATTTAGTGGTAGTTTCTAAGGATAGAGAGATATCGACTATATTGTCCAGGGTATTAGTTGGTTCAATAGTATTGTTAGCATAAGGCACAGTCTCATTCAACTTAGACTTATGGGTCATTTCAGCATGAGTTTTAGCATTCTCCACTAGTTCAAGGGGATAACCTCTCATCACAAAATTTTCTATTAGTTTGTCGGCATGAAGATGAAAATCCTCATCTCTCGTACAATTACGCCTAACTCTCCCCATTTGACTCTTAGGAATATTATCAATCCATGGACGATAATGTCCACTCTGGTAATGAAGATAAGAGCTCGAGTCTACTGGTTTAGTATAGAGAGTAGATATGATTTTATCATCTGCAACCGACAACGTATCATCTAGAAAATCAATGGAAGTATGGCTAAAGTGCGAGGTGAACCGTAAATTAAAAGTGTTAGTGTTCAAAGCAGAGGTGAAATCAGTGGCAGAAAGAATATCCCCATCCCAAATCAAAAATAAGTCATCTATGTAACGACCATAGAACACCAGACCCGCTCCGGCTGATCCATCCCAAATATATTTATCCTCAAATGTACCCATATATATATTGGCAAAGCTCAGAGCGAATCCGGTGCCCATGGCCGTTCCATGAATCTGTAAATAGTGGGTGGAGTCAAACATAAAATTATTGTGCGTTAAAATAAAACGAATGCAATTCACCAAAAAATCTCGTTGAGCATAGGAAATGGTATTATCTTTGTTGAACATTTCTCCAACTGCCAGAATCCCAGCCTCATGTGGGATATTGGTATAGAGAGCCTGGACGTCAAGGGTAAAAAAGGCATACCCTGGGCGCCAGGTGATAGTGCTTATTTTATTTAATAAGTCAGAAGTATCTCGGATATGTGACCTCTGAGTAACCACATACTTTTGTAAAAAATGGTCAACAAAAAATGACAAGGTTCCAGTAACACAAGCAGGTGTGTTTAATCTGTCTAACAGGACATTAAATGATAATGAAATATCCCTACTCTCCAAAGGTTTGAGTTTTGCCCCGAGTACGAATCCTAATCTATTCAATTTATTTTCCGAACTTAATCGTTACGTCAGGTCTTTATGTAGACAGCGCTATTTTTTCTCCAAGACTAAGAAAGTTAGATTGGAGGAAAGTGACAATCCAATTCTTCTGGATACTAATGACCTAGAATGTCTATCTATTTTGGAAATGTTACAAGTTGAGGGAGGATCAAGAGAGGAAGAAATTGCAATATTTAACATAAAAGACCCTCTCCACTCTACAGATAGAAATAAATTTAAAAATAAATCTAATTTTTTCCCACTTAGCCATAAAAGCTCTAATATACAATTATTTTACAAAAATACTCTTAAAGATTTTCAAACTTTATGTAATTCTAATTCGACTAGGGACCTTGGTAAGAGAAACCTGTCATATGGTGAGACTAGCTTTGAGGACTCTTCAGGATGACGACTCCATTATTATCAAGCCCGCAGATAAGGGCGGTGGGGTCGTCATCCTGAATACTGAAGACTATATTAAAGAAGCTCTAACCCAACTTCAAGATGCTTGTTTCTATCAGATTCTAGGAAAGGATCCCACTTTAGTGTTCCAGAAAGAACTAAAAATTTTATTGGATGATGCTAAAGAGAGAGGTGTTATAACTAAAGATGAATTTCATTTTTTGTTTAATAATCACCCTATTTCACCGGTGTTTTATTATTTACCCAAAATCCACAAGTCTTTAATTTCTCCACCAGGGCGTCCTATTATTTCAGGGATTAATTCACTCACTTCTAATTTATCATTTTTTGTTGACCATTTTTTACAAAAGTATGTGGTTACTCAGAGGTCACATATCCGAGATACTTCTGACTTATTAAATAAAATAAGCACTATCACCTGGCGCCCAGGGTATGCCTTTTTTACCCTTGACGTCCAGACTCTCTATACCACTATCCCACATGAGGCTGGGATTCTGGCAGTTGGAGAAATGTTCAACAAAGATAATACCATTTCCTATGCTCAACGAGATTTTTTGGTGAATTGCATTCGTTTTATTTTAACGCACAATAATTTTATGTTTGACTCCACCCACTATTTACAGATTCATGGAACGGCCATGGGCACCAGATTCGCTCCGAGCTTTGCCAATATATATATGGGTACATTTGAGGATAAATATATTTGGGATGGATCAGTCGGAGCGGGTCTGGTGTTCTATGGTCGTTACATAGATGACTTATTTTTGATTTGGGATGGGGATATTCTTTCTGCCACTGATATCACCTCTGCTTTGAACACTAACACTTTTAATTTACGGTTCACCTCGCACTTTAGCCATACTTCCATTGATTTTCTAGATGTTACGTTGTCGGTTGCAGATGATAAAATCATCTCTACTCTCTATACTAAACCAGTAGACTCGAGCTCTTATCTTCATTACCAGAGTGGACATTATCGTCCATGGATTGATAATATTCCTAAGAGTCAAATGGGGAGAGTTAGGCGTAATTGTACGAGAGATGAGGATTTTCATCTTCATGCCGACAAACTAATAGAAAATTTTGTGATGAGAGGTTATCCCCTTGAACTAGTGGAGAATGCTAAAACTCATGCTGAAATGACCCATAAGTCTAAGTTGAATGAGACTGTGCCTTATGCTAACAATACTATTGAACCAACTAATACCCTGGACAATATAGTCGATATCTCTCTATCCTTAGAAACTACCACTAAATCTATGAAGAAAGATGTTCCTTTGGCCTTTATATCTCAATTTAATAATAAATCAAATAAAATTAAGTCAATCATTAATAAGAATTACAAAATATTATTGTGTGACTCAGTTCTCTCATCCAATATTGCTTTAAAACCCACTGTAATTTTCAAAAAGAATAGGAATTTAAAAAGTTTCTTAGCTCCAAGCACTTTTTCTAGAAATATCAAAGAGAATATACATACTAATACTTGGCTTCCGTTGAGACCAAATGGATGTTTTCCCTGTAATCGTATGAGATGTCTTACGTGTAAACATATTAATAAAAATAAGCAAATCGTATCAGCTATAGCAGATATTAAATTTGATATTACCAGTCATATCAATTGTGAATCTAGTTATATTGTATATGCACTTAGTTGTGCTTGCTCTTTACAATATGTAGGCCGAACAACTAGGGCTCTCAAAGAACGGTTTCGTGAATATAGACTTAATGTCATCAAAGGTTTGGTGACACATAGTGTTTCCAGACATTTTTCTGAGGCTCATCAGAATAATCCAGCCTGTCTCAAGATTACGGGGATAGAACACATAGGAATTACCAACAGGGGTGGCGATAGATTTAAAAGACTATGTGAAGCTGAATCCAAGTGGATTTTCAGACTTCAAACACTTTCTCCAGATGGCCTCAACGAAGCACTTGAATTTTATGATTAGATTTATGTTTATGTATGTTTATGTGTTTGTGATTATGCATGTACATGCATTTATATATATATATGTCTTATATGTGGGTGCGGGTTAGACCGTAGCTGCTTTCTATGTAATGTCTGGTCAACCAAGCGGCCATGGTCTACCCCCCACCCCCCTCCCCACTTGCTTTCGGTGTATTTGCTTTTGGTCTATTTACTATATCTTTGCTTGTGTATGAGTGGGCTATCATTTGCCCAATTTGCCTTATTGGTATCCATCCATGTATTCATATACGCACATATATGTCCTTACATGTATGTATGTATTAATCTATGTACGTCTTCTTAGGTTAGGCTGATATTAGGATTGAGTTATTCCTTTCTAACCATTCATCTTTGACATCCTTTAAAGGACCTTTCCTCTCTTGCTATTCATTTTATTTCGTTTTATTTTATTTATTTTATTTAATATTGTGCTAATTCTAATTATTATAACTATTATTTTTATTATTATTATGATTATTATGATTATTATTATTACTATCATTATTATTATTTATCTATATAAGTTTATTACCAATACCTAGGTTTTTCAAGTCATATTTATGCCGGGACATCAGATCAACTATAATACTATATATTATTAAAAAAAAATTTACATATATTATTTTTTATATAATAATATTTTTCAATACTCTATTTAATAATTATAATTTTATCTTTATATATATATATATATATATATATTATTTTTTTTTACATCAATTTATTATTGTATTGACTATCGGTATAATAGAACTATATATTAGTCGGTTTGTGGTTTAATGGTTAATCTTCTCTTGAGTTCTTTAGAAGCAGCTAATAATAGTATGAGATCCATTGGAAGTAACTACAAACCTGCTGAATTGAACTCCCAATGAGCTATTATGGATAAAAAAACAGACCAGACTGAACTAATTAACCAACCAATCAGTTGTGTCCTAGTGTTATTTATACCATGTAATGGACAATGGGGAACACTTCTGACTTGAAAAAGGCTACAGCAGTAGCCGAAACGCGTTGTCGTTCCCTGTCGGTGCCTGGAGACCTTACCTGCTCATCTACATTCAGCGTCCGTCTGCACGCCTTTTAAAGACAAGCTGGCGACTGTTGCCCTGGCCAACCTCCGGTCCTTCGGGAGTCTCACTGCTTAAACAGCGAAGATTGTATCTACTAATTGAGCCGCTGGGACGCTCACCTCCTGCTCACCTCCGTATTCACTGTAATACCGCTACTTCACTGACACGACTATCACCTGGCTGTTATCCAGAGCCGAGGGACCTCACCATCTGGCATTGTCTGTATCAGCGCCGCATTGAGACGGCTGTCATCTGGCGCAACATACACAGGTGAAAAACATCGTTTACGTCTTTCACCTTACAGTGTCCCGGCTGCTGATAATTCGCTATGAGGTATTTGGTATACTCTGGAGTAGGCTGGTAGCTGGCATCACCTCACGCTGACAGTATATACCTGGCTTTATACATTAACCATTCCTGTTACCTACGGCTCCAGTTCTACATTCCCACGGCTGTTGCTGTGTTTACAGAGACACAGCCGCATATGTTGGAGGAGGCTGAATGTTGATATTTTTATTATAAGTGTGTTCCAATCAGCTGTGATTATATACAGCGTTGAGTTATTGATAAGGTACCTTCAGGAGAAAGAATTCCTATTACAATTTTGATATACCTCCTATATTGAATTCTACACGAGACTTTCTTTAGAAGGTTGGATATACCTTATCTGGTCATTTATGTTTTACGAGACTTTTCTCAATATTAAGGATCTCCAGGGTCACAAGTATCATTACTATCAGTGTTTCTATATTGTTACACTCCAATATAGATTGGTTAATTATACCCACTTGTGTCATTTGTGTGTTTACATTTATTGTTCTTCTAATACTGAGAGTCTGATCAACTCTCTTGTATGTATTTTATTGTGTGTATATATGAATTCTTTGAATTGGCATTTAGCCTTATTACAATAAAATGTTGTTTTTTATTCCATTGTATGTTTTGAACTGATGTCCCGGCATAGACTCTAGAGCGCAGTTTTTTCCTTTGCTCTATCCCATTTAATAAGGTTGACATAACCTTATCTGACTGCTGAACTATTGTCTGATTCCTCTATTCTATTGGCGCTGGTTTTTATCTTAACTTCTGAAAATCAATACATTTTTTGCAGAATGTGTTAAAGAAACCACGGATACTGCCAAGTCTGAGAGATGCACTTTTTGAAAAGTTATTTCATAATTTTAAAATAATATTGAACATTTTTTTTTTTTAAAGTTTATTTGGCCAATCCTCTTTTGTAATGGTTTATTTATTAAAGCAGCATATGTACTGTGCTGCAGAAGAAACTACAACTTCCAGCAATCCCGGTTGCCTAAAGGCCCCCATACATCACCAATTGATTGCAGCAATCGTGCAATTTGCAATCGATTGTGTATAAAAATCTTTCCCTATTTCAATCAATTGTGGCAATTCTGCAATCTGCAATCGACTGAAAAAGGGAAAGATTTTTATACACAATCGATTGCAAATTGCACGATTGCTGCAATCAATTGCTGATTCATGGGGGCCTTAACTCATTGGTTCTCAATTGTACATTGGCCTATTTCCAAGCTTGTTATGTCATACTGCCTATTACATTCAGTTATATCACATTGTTAAGTTTCTATTTAGTATGCAAGATTTCTGGAGAACAATGGGTTTTTAGTAATACATGAAGTTGTTTATTGCTGATAAACTGTATTTTACACAATTTTGTTTGTATTAGGTCAATTTCAAATTTATCTGTACACACATCATACCCCTCATCCAATCAGAGTATGTGCAACACGTTATTCATAGGACAAAGCATTACAGACATGCTGAAACAGACGGACAGTATACAGACATGCTGAAACCCAGTATTGCTTTATTGTTAAAGATTATGGAGTTTGCACAAAAAAATAATTCTTTAAAACACAAACATGCTGCATAAAAGATAATATGACTAGAAAATACAGGGGCTAAAATAAACCGATCTTCAGAGATCCTTCTCTGCATGCAGCGATCAAGCCTGCCTCCAGGAGTTCTACCATCGCTTTCTTCACCTACATTAAACATAGAGCACATGTTACAGTATATGCATATGTGTAAAACAAAATAAAATGGAATGTTACAGAGACATAGGGCTAGATTTAGAAAACGGTGACTTTTGCAAGCTGACGCTTCTTGTCAGGTTTGACCTGGAAATTTAAAGAGGCAATAATGTTAATGGTGAAGTGAGGCATGTTTTCCACTTAATATTAGTGCCGCTTTAAATTTCCAGGTCAAACCCACCAAGAAGCAGCGGCTTTGCTTTGTAAATCTAGCCCTCAGACATTGCTGTATATGAAGGTGAAATTTCATACCGAGTAGTTGGATTCTTTTATATGGACATTTAAAACTTGTAAACTTTAGAACCTAGGACATTTTTACATTTGAGAATGATATCTGTGATGTCTCCATATTGCTGGTTACTGGTATATTAATTGTGAGTTCTCGCCATATTAATCTATCTGCGGCTTTTTGTTCCATGGAAAGGGCTGTATGTGTGTCTTAAGTACATGTTTGTGGGCTGCATCCCATTAAAATAAACTATACCACGTATAGCCAACAGATGCTGTAAGGTATTTAGAAGCAGAGAAAAAGCTAGTAGTGGGGTACTATTAAATAAGCAATGCTAAACCAAGGTACAAACAAAATTATTTTTGTGCACTATACGATATGCCTCAAAAAAAGCTACTTTATATAGAGCATAGGACAAATGTAACTAAACGGGTGCTATATTATGTAGGCTGGATAAGTACAGAGTATATCTACATACCTTGGGGCACATACAATTAGCCAGGAGGTTCCGCCATGTGTGGCTATACACATTTCTTATTATTTTGGCTGGAAAACCTTGCTAATAATTTGCTTGCACCTCTGTGGGATGCAAACGAAAATATGCAAGTTCTTCCTGCCCTAATACCCGGCAGGGTGTATCAGCGAGATACTAGGAGTATGAAAAATGAAGAGAAGCATTACTCATCAACAGTAATCTTTACCTCTGGAATATTCACCATCCTCCGCTGCTTCACATCCCTCCAGTTCCAATCCCAAATCAGATACTTCAAAGATCGCAAGCTGAGTCCATCTATCAGCAGAGGAAGAGCCAGATGTCAGCAAACAATGAGTATGGTGTGTAATCTATGAACTCTGCCACAAACATACGAAGAATCACACTTATTGATATTTTCTTCCTTAATATAGAACCTAAGTTACAATCACAAATGAAAGATGGGTTTGTAGAAATAGCACGTGAAATACGAGGAATTTATATTGCTTTGGGCATCATTGGTGTCGCCATCTATGTATAACGTTGGCTAACGTGGTTGAATGAATGTTGACATTGTGAGGGAGATCAGTTAGGTGTGAATTTAACGGTTTTCACCATGGTGGTGATGTTTCTCACACTTCGCGCACCATTTCCGATGTTCCACTGTGACTTTTTCTCGCAATTCAATTTTATTTGCGACACCACACCTATCATGTGTGAAGCCTTGAACAGGATTAGACATTATGTAGGGCCTGCAAAAAATACCATCATAAATAATTGCTTGCGAGTCGCGCCTATAGCATGATGCCATAAAACAGCCCTACATACATGTACTGTACTCAAAAAAACCAACACAGGCCTGTTGTAAGTTACTTCTCATAAACTCAAGGTCCACTTCCACCTCCTTCACCTGTGCAGTTCTGTATTGTGCCTCTTGCATCTTATTTCACACAATTAAACTAATGCAGAGAGGGTGGCTGGCAAGCTTTAGCCTGGGGGGAAAATGCAATTAAGTGGCCCTGGTTATCTACCAGTGCATAGCAACGGCAAAATGGACGTGGCAAAAAAACCGCAGGCATGGTTTCTCTAATGGGGATGCGGTTTAATTGTTTGATGAAATTTATGAAAAGGAACTACAGGTTGAGTCTCCCATATCCAAAATGCTTGGGGCCAAGGGTATTTTGGATATCAGAATATTCCGTATTTTGGAATAATTGCATGCCATAATGAGATATCTCGGGAATGAGACCCAAATCCTACCACAGAATGCATTTATGTTCTATATACACCTTATACACACAGCCTGCAGGTCATTTTATACAATATCTTCAATAATTTTGAGGCTCAAACAAAGTTTGTGTACATACATGAAATTCATCTTTCATATACACCTTATACACACAGCCTGAAGGTAATTTTATACTTTATTTTTAATAATTTTGTGTTTTAAAGTTTGTGTACATTGAACCATCAAAAAGCAAAAGGTTTCACTATCTCAGTCAAGCTAAAAAAAAACCAAAAACCGTATTTTGGAATATCTGTATATGGGAGACTCAACCTGTATAATCAAAGACATCCACCTTCCAGCCTTGTTGGACAATCAGAGACTATTCTAGTGACATACTAGTAAATATAGGAAGCAATATACAATAACAACTTCACAGCACCTCCCCCAGCCCCTTCAATGTCCACCTCACAGCACCACCCATCAATGTCCACCTCACAGCACCCCCCTTCAATGTCCACCTCACAGCACCCCCTTCAATGTCCACCTCACAGCACCCCCCTTCAATGTCCACCTCACAGCACAACCCATCAATGTCCACCTCACAGCACCTGCCCATCAATGTCCACCTCACAGCACCTGCCCATCAATGTCCACCTCACAGCACCCCCCATCAATGCCCACCTCACAGCACCACCCCATCAATGTCCAGCTCACAGCACCCCCCCATCAATGCCCACCTCACAGCACCATCCCTTCAATGTCCATCTCACAGCACCATCCCGTCAATACCCACCTCACAGCACCATCCCTTCAATGCCCACCTTACAGCACCCCCCCTTCAATGCCCACCTCACAGCACCATCCCTTCAATGTCCACCTTACAGCACCCCCCCTTCAATGCCCACCTCGCAGCACCCCCCCTTCAATGCCCACCTCGCAGCACAATCCCTTCAATGTCCACCTTGCAGCACCATCCATTCAATACTCACCTCGCAGCACCATCCCTTCAATGCCCACCTTACAACACCCTCCCTTCAATGTCCACCTTACAGCACCATCCCTTCAATGCCCACCTTACAGCACCATCCCGTCAATGTCCACCTCACAGCACCATCCCGTCAATGTCCACCTCACAGCACCATCCCTTCAATGTCCACCTCACAGCACCATCCCTTCAATGTCCACCTCACAGCACACCCCATCAATGTCCAACTCACAGCACCACCCCATCAATGTCCACCTCACAGCACCATCCCTTCAATGTCCACCTCACAGCTCCATCCCTTCAATGCCCACCTCACAGCACCATCCCGTCAATGTCCACCTTACAGCACCATCCCTTCAATGCCCACCTCACAGCACCATCCCGTCAATGTCCACCTCACAGCACCATCCCTTCAATGTCCATCTCACAACACCCCCCCCCCCCCATCACACATTATCTATGGTCTCACAAAGCCTGGCTGCCTGCACCTACCTCATGCATAAATATCATTCTGTCCACATTTTCTGCTGCTGGTGGATAGAATGAACATTACTCACAGTGCACAAAGGCAGAACCACAGTAATGCTGGGTATACACTACGTAATATATCAATATATTTTAGAATGTAAGCTCTTATGAGCAGGGCCCTCTACCCTCTTGTGCTTCTCCCTACTTTAGTTTCATCTACTTCTTACTCACCACTAGGGCACCTAACACTTGGCTGCTTATGCTCTGTTGTTTATCTGGGTGTTATGGTCACTAATGTAGCAATAAATATAATCCATGTCCTGGTCCTGTATTGTATTGTTCTGTAAGTTGCTTGTCTACAACTTGTTTATGTACTATGTAAGGCGCTGCGGAACATTTGTGGCGCCATATAAATAAATGATAATAATAATATATCGTTAAGTGTGGCAGCATGTGTGTGCACACAATATATCTGTGAATGAGGACATTAACAGATATAGTGTGTTGGCTGTGCAGCACGGAAGATGTGATATATCTTGCAAATATATCGTGCACAACTGCTGGTGTGTACGGACGGCCCACCGACCGACCTGTTACACTAGCAGCAGGAATCGCCGACACGGACATCACAACTGGGCAGGCAATTTTATGATGTCTGTGCAGCCAATTGTGAAGTGTGGCTGAGCAATGGACCCACAGACCGAGCAGACAATTTTGGTAAGCAGTGTTGCAGCCATCGTCTTTTGTAAAGGTGTAAAGAGACCTACACCGCCGGCTTCTCAGATCCGATGCTTGTGTCTGAAAAGTCAGCACTGGATGAACATCCGAAAAACATCGGTCATACCATCGGACATTTGAGCAACTCTATGGTTGCTCAGAAAGCCCTTCACAAGATGCGCGGGCTGCGACATGCCACCAAAATGGTCACAACACACCTGTGTTTTTGTCGCCACTCCCCCGTTAGCTCTCCCAGAAGGTCGCTGTCTGTCAATCACCCTGCGTCCTAATCCACACTGCGACTGCCATCACAGGACCATCGTGGCACATGCACAATGCAGCTCAGACACATGTGCAGTAGAACAAACATCGTCCAGTTGCGGCTGTATATAAACTGTACATTTGATTAATCTAATCTCATGTGACAAATTTTGGGCCAGATGTACTAAGCGCTGAAAAGTGATAGAGTGGAGAGTGATAAACGACCAGCCACTCAGCTCCTAACTGTCATGTCACAGGCTATGTTTAAAAAATGACAGGAGCGGATTGGTTGGTAGCTTATCACTCTCCATTTTATCCCTTTCCAGAGCTTAGTACATTTGGGCCATGTGACAAACAGCACACAACATGAAGAGACCATGGGACAAAGGACCTCATTCAGACCCAGTCACAAGCGCCGCACGCTTGCAACCAGGTCGATGTTTTGGTCATGCGCACGTGCAGCGGTCGCACAGCGCGTGCGCAAGCCCCGGTGCGAGAAACTCTCTCGCTCCGGAGCTCACTACAAAAGGGCCGGCTGTCGATGTTGATCCACAGCTCGGCCCGTTTTGTAGGCGGGGCAGGGGGTGGTTACACAAACGGAGGAGTTACCGTTTTGTGGGCGGCTGCACTGACATCAGTGATGTCAGCGGGGAGCTTTCTGCTCGATCAGAGCAGGAAGCTCCCTGGGGTTTGCGGTTCGCGAGACCCCACCTCGCAAGCCCCGATGGTCTTGACCATCGCGACCATCAACCTGGTCGGTCGCTAAGCTGTGGGTGGCGACCAGGAGGCTGCACTAGAACAAGCAAGCGGCCGCCCTCATTCAGAGCGAGCGGTCGCTTCTTGCGACCGCCTCTGAATGGGGGCCAAAGTGACAAACAGCACACAACATGAAGAGACCATGTGAAAAAGTGAATCATCCATGGTGATTCCACATCAAGAAAGAAGGTAATGTGAGCCATGTGCTGATGAACAAGTGCACCTCACTACTGATCATCAAGGAGTGCCAGAGCCTCTATACACAATAAGGAACAGTTTGGTCTGGAGAACTCAGGTTTGTGGTAACACCATGCCAGGGAGAAAATACAGCTACAACAATATCAATTGCTGAAAACTATTATAAAACCATTTAGACTATCTTTTTGGTACAAGCAACATCATATACATACAGTTACCACTTGTACGCTCTTAAATATTACATTAGGTGCATGTTCTTTATCATCATTATATATATATATATATATATATATATATATACACATACATACATAGACATGGGTAAGTAGAGGATTACGAGCGCCACCTGAGTCTAGTTATACCTCTGTTGTACAATAATAACGTAGTAGCTAAAAGAGATTTTGAAGTTCATTACCCCAAGGGTTATGGGTGTCAGCTGAATCAAGAGATTTAAAGCAGTGGTGATCTGCAATTTGCATAAGATTAGTGAACAGTGGACTTGGTAACCAGCGCAAAAACAGTGCTTCAAATCAATATAATATAAGAATAACCTAATGTTCAATAGGTATGCCAAAGTAGCGGGGTAGGGGGGAGGTGAGTTAGGTTTAGGGGTTAGGCACTAGGGGGAGGGTTAGGCACTAAGGGAGAGGGATAGGTTTAGGGTGCGGGGAGAGGGAGGTTAGGTTCAGGCACCAGGAAGGGAGAGTTAGGGTAGGGAGAGGAGGAGGATTAGCATACAGACCAGGGGCATCTTAAGAGAGGAGGGGGCCCATGTGCATTCCCCGTGCCGGGCCCCCTCCTCTCTCCCCGGCTGGCTGGCCACCGCACAGTCAGTAGACTCTGGGCACTAGAGTGTGCCCAGAGTCTACTGCGCATGGACAGAACGCCAGAAAAATGGCGGCGGCGGCCATTTTCCAGTGTTTGTGCCGCACTGACACCCGACGCGGGACCACGGACAGGTGAGTTTTAGATAATATGGGTGCAGGGTGTGCAGCGCGGGACCCCTCTGGACCCGGGTCAGTGCCAGATTAAGGTCTATATGGGCCTGGAGCTGAAATGTATGCAAGGCCTACAGTGTGCTCCCGCAGAGGATGTGACTGGTGATGTTGAGGGTGTATACTGTATACGAGTATTATATATAAATACTAGGTTATTGGACCCAGCCAGTGACGTGCGGTGAGGTAAATGGTAACACTGGTTAGTATCAGAGCCAGATTTACAGACAGATATATGAAGCTGAAGGTTAATGTGGGCATTATACAGAGGTGCAGCAGTATATAATGCTAGAAATTTGAAGAATCTTCATCAGGGATGTGCCGAAAAGGTAGACAGGGGAGGCAGTGCCTCACCAACCATACACTTTTTACTCCAGAGTTTTGACTATAAAAAGGATTAGAATAATACAAAGAAGATATTTATAATAATAATATCATTTTTATAGTCAAAAGAGAGACAGACAAGGCAAATAAATTCATTTGTATTAGTTTGAGGTAAATGTGCTTAGCATGTGATAACATTGAATGTACATATAGAAGTTTAAGGGCGTATTTATCAACTAAACACCAATTGCAATAATTACAGCAAGCTGAATTTATTTGATCAACCTGCTGATCGCCCGTACACATGCTGCAGGGACCTGGCGGTGAGTGACAACTCAACTGGGCAGGCAAATTTAAATGCCCACCCAGTTGTGACACCAGGCCTGACACATTGGGCGGACGATTGGTAAGTGTATGCACTTACCAACTGTCAAATAGGTCGTCGGATCAGACGCTTCTGGAGCAGTGGTGTAGTCAGGGCGGCAGATGACTGGAGAGAGTTGCGGAGCGGAAGGTGGAAGGATATGCAGTGTGTCTTTTCTCACATATAGGACGTCGGACACTTCTGGAGCAGTGGTGTAGTCAGGACAGCAGATGACTGGAGAGAGTTGCGGAGCGGAAGGTGGCAGGACATATGCAATGTGTCTTTTCTCACATATAGGACGTCGGACACTTCTGGAGCAGTGGTGTAGTCAGGGTGGCAGATGACTGGAGAGAGTTGCAGAGCGGAAGGTGGAAGGACATATGCAATGTGTCTTTTCTCACATATAGGACGTCGGACACTTCTGGAGCAGTGGTGTAGTCAGGGTGGCAGATGACTGGAGAGAGTTGCAGAGCGGAAGGTGGAAGGATATGCAATGTGTCTTTTCTCACATATAGGACGTTGGACACTTTTGGAGCAGTGGTGTAGTCAGGACGGCAGATGACTGGAGAGGGTTGCGGAGCGGAAGGTGGCATGACATATGCAATGTGTCTTTTCTCACATATAGGACGTCGGACACTTATGGAGCAGTGGTGTAGTCAGGGTGGCAGATGACTGGAGAGAGTTGCAGAGCGGAAGGATATGCAGTGTGTCTTTTCTCACATATAGGACGTCGGACACTTCTGGAGCAGTGGTGTAGTCAGGACGGCAGATGACTGGAGAGGGTTGCGGAGCGGAAGGTGGCAGGACATATGCAATGTGTCTTTTCTCACATATAGGATGTCGGACACTTATGGAGCAGTGGTGTAGTCAGGACGGCAGATGACTGGAGAGAGTTGCGGAGCGGAAGGTGGAAGGATATGCAGTGTGTCTTTTCTCACATATAGGACGTCGGACACTTCTGGAGCAGTGGTGTAGTCAGGACGGCAGATGACTGGAGAGGGTTGCGGAGCGGAAGGTGGCAGGACATATGCAATGTGTCTTTTCTCACATATAGGACGTCGGACACTTCTGGAGCAGTGGTGTAGTCAGGACGGCAGATGACTGGAGAGGGTTGCGGAGCGGAAGGTGGAAGGATATGCAGTGTGTCTTTTCTCACATATAGGACGTCGGACACTTATGGAGCAGTGGTGTAGTCAGGACGGCAGATGACTGGAGAGAGTTGCGGAGCGGAAGGTGGAAGGATATGCAGTGTGTCTTTTCTCACATATAGGACGTCGGACACTTCTGGAGCAGTGGTGTAGTCAGGGTGGCAGACGACCGGAGGGAGCCACAGAGCGTAGGAAGGCAGGATCTGCATTATGTCTTTTTCCACATGTAGGACGTCGGACTATCCTCACTGCATCGAACAGTGGCATAGTGAGGATAGCAGACGACTGGAAATGGGACAATCTAGTATAGCTTTTATTTACTGGGCAAATTTATTTTCAGTAGATACCCACTTGTTACTATAAGAATGAAAACTTATTTAGGGTTAGGCTGAGGGAAAGATGGGTTAGGGGGAGGGTTAGGGAGTATACTTAGGTAGTTGTGTCAGTATTCTGACTTACGGGATGCCACTGTCGGTATTATGACTGCTGGAATCCCAACCACCGGGATCCCATGCCCAACCTTACACAGCAGCTGCTGATCTTTGGTAAGTATTGAACCCCTCCCTGTACCTATTAGTACACCTCTTAATGCCCAGAGGGAAGGGTGATCCTAAAGCCATGGTTCCCCAGAGGTTTCCCCCACAGGGGTTTTTTCCTCTCCTGAGTGCTGAAGGATGAGGTTTCCCTAGTATGAGGCTTTTATGCCATGATGTTCACCCATCAGTCACTTATCAATGACATGCAGGAACGGGGACTCTGATTGGAGCTCGTCCCTGTGATGTGTAAGAAGTAAAATGATTTCTACTACGAACTCTTTACATCTGGGTTCAGACCCCGGCTGCGCTACTGCACATGCTCAATCATCAGACTATGGGCGGAATTCAGTTAGTTTTGCGTTTGTGATAAAGTTCAGCCTGGCGGACTTTTTGCCTACATCTCGTGTTTTGGATGCGGAAACTTATCGTGCGCGGCCCCACTAATCACCGTATTCAATTCCAAACCACGTGAAAACGGCAAGCCGCGAAGTCACAACAGGCGGAAAGTGGTGTCAGAATCGGGGGAAATCAGTCTCTACCCCCCAAAAAGATGCAGTAATATTGGGGAACAATGTAGATGTGCCCGATTAGCCTTAATAAAACCTTTTGGGGTACTTAAGTTGTTTCAATAGCTTCTAATTAGCGTCTTTGCACAAGTGGTGAAGAATGGCATTAAGCTGTATTTTTTGGAGAAGATAAGTAGTCCTGTCACATTTGGGGTACCTGAAAATGGGTGCTAGCTTATTTTAATGTCTCTAAAGTGAAGTTTTAGTAGAAGTGAATTTCCTCCCTCATAAAAGCACATGCAATCCCAAAAACACTTTGCCTCTTCTTAGAACACCCCCAGAACCTTATTTAGCTAGTTTGCGAACTTGTCCCCCCACTTTGTGCCTTTTCGCCCCCAAAATGTAGTTTTTTGGGGTGTTTTACATTTTTTCCCCGCGAATAACGACTTTTCGCATCTAATTGAATACGGCCCTATGTATGTGAGAGTGGTCAGTAACAGAGGGATCCCCTCCTGGGAAGTTTTGCATCGTGTAACCCATAGGCTACAATGGATAACACCATTTATAAATGTCATCAGCTGCTGAGGCCAAACTCGGCAATGGGTTGTATTTCGGTGCTTGGTAAATTTATTCAAACCTATGTTGGCTGCTTTGTGATAATATCTGTTGCAGTCCCCAGTACATACATTCAGGGGCTGCCGAATGTTTGCAGGTAGGCCCCAAAAATGACTTTTCAGGGAAAACGTACGAATATTTGTTGTTTAATATTCTGCATAATAATTTTTTTTATATTTTAACATAATAAAAAATGTTTTATGTATTATTTTTGACAGAGACTCCATTCCTTACTGACTGCTACGTTCACAGGGTCCACAAATGATTACTGATATGACGGTTCCTGTCCTGTCCTGCTGGTGCTCCTGACCTGCTGTATAGCAGCTAGACACATTTTATATACAGCAGACTGAGAGGGAGATAATGTGGAGTTGTCGTCCAAAGCCTCCAATCAACTTCTGTTATTTATGTACAGTAGCACAATATTCAAAATGACAGAAGCTGATTAGTTGCCCAAAGCAACCACACAATCTGATCTGTCTCCAAGGCTTGATACATCTCCCTGACAGTGCTCTGTCCCCCTTTCATTTAATTAGCAAGTTAAACTTATTAATGAGATTTGTCTTGTTAAATATCGTTAGAAACTTACAGTATAAAATAATAATAATTTTGTTTATATAGCGCTGTTCCCCAAGAAGTCTCAAGGTGCTTAAAAATGGGGTTCCAACTAGAGATGTGCGCTTCAGTTCTCCAGAAATCCGAATCCACCTGAATTTCATGAATCGGGATAGATCTGCGTTTCTAATCTCCTGGGGAGATCCATCTAAATCTGAATTGCAGTTCTGATATTCTAGTTGTTTGGAATTCAGATTTTAAAATCCAAAATTTCAGGTTTTGGATTTCAAACATTACATGATTTTAGCAGTTTTCAAAAAATTTTAATAATGGTTTTTTAAATTTTTTTAATAATTAAAAAAAAAAAAAATCCAGATCCAAAACCAAAATTCTCGAGGGTGGTTTTGCAAAACCAAAACACTAAAATTAATCCAGATCCAAAACCAAAATATGGGAGTCAGCGCACATCTCGAGTTCCAACTTCAGATAACTTTGCTTTATCATTCAAGCTTTTTCTATGCCAGACAGGTTAGGATTGAGAACTTAAAGCAGGAGTCTTCAACCCTTTACACAGTGTGGGCCACATTAAAAAATTAAACGAAGCCCGAGGGCCACTAAGCTATACGCCACACAGTAGCACAATCTTGATTCACCCAATTCACATTACACCACATAGTCATGTCCCTTATTCATGTATGACACACAGTGAGTGCCCCTTTTACACAATGCCCACAGCAGTAGTGCCCCTTACACATAATGCCCACAGCAGTAGTGCCCCTAATGCAATGCCCACTGTGGTGGTGCACCGTATGCAATGCTCCTTATGCAGTGCCCCCTGTATTGGTAGTGCCCCTTATGTAGTGCCCCCAGCAGTGGTGCCCCTTATGCCGTGCCCTCAGTAGTTATAGTGCCCCATGTGCCGTGCCCCAAGTAGTGGTAGTGCCCCTTATGCCGTGCCCTCAGTAGTTGTAGTGCCCGATGTGCCATGCCCCAAGTAGTGGTAGTGCCCCATATGCCGTGCCCACAGTAGTGGTAGTGCAGTGCCCCTTATGCAGTGCTCACAGTGGTAATGCCTCTTATGTAGTGCCACCAGTAGTGGTAGTACCCCTTATTCAGTGCTCCCAATAGTGCTGCCCCTTATGTAGAGCCCACAGTGGTAATGCCCCTTATGCAGTGTACCCAGTAGTGGTAGTGCCTCTTATGTAGTGCTCCCAGGAGTAGTGCCCCCTATGCAATGCCCACATTAGTGGTGCCCCAGTATTAATACCCCCAGTAGTAATACCCTCAGTACTAGTGCCCTTAATAGAAATGCCCCCTAGTAGTAGTGCCCCACAATAGTAATACCCCCTAGTATTAGTGCCTCTAATAGTAATGCCCACTAGTAGTAGTGCCCCCAATAGTAATGCCCCTAGTACTAGTTCCCATAATAGAAATGCCCCCTAGTAGTAGTGCCCATAATAGAAATTCCCCCTAGTAGTAGTGCCCCCAATAGTAATGTCCCTAGTACTAGTTCCCATAACAGAAATGCCCCCTAGTAGTAGTGCCCATAATAGAAACTCCCCCTAGTAGTAGTGCCCCCAGTAGTGAAGCCGTTTACAAAAAAAAATACTACTACTTATCTCAAACCCCACTCCTGCGTCTGCTGCCTCCGGTCCACCTGGCTGCTCTTCTGTCAGATGTCATGACGTCTCTCCCATAGTGCACTGCACACACTGCGGGAGCCAGAAGCCGGAGCTCAGGAGTGAGCTCCAGCGGGTGGTGCGGTGCAGGTAGGGAGCCTGGTGCCCGCTGGTAACAAAATCTCAGTGGCGCCCGGCAAATAGAGCCTGTTGGCTGGCTACGGGGAACAGCTCCCCCCGGTCGGCGGGCCACCCGACAGAGCTCTGCGGGGCCATGGGTTGAAGACTCCTGACTTAAAGTGTCCTTGGAAAATATGAAAAGGCCTCATGTAGGTTAGAATAAATCAACTATAAGCGGGGTACAACAGAAAAGTATGCGGAGTTAGCAATTTATTAGCTTTAGCCACAATGGTAGCAAACAAGAACAATGCAACAAGGTAGGCGGAGTCACAGCACATGCAGGAGGATCTTATAAAGATGAACATAGGAAGTCCGCCATCAAATGATTATGGGTTTCCACCATTGAATCTTTCAATGCGATGGTAACTAAACATTATATCAAAATAATTTGATGGGTAAAACCATTGTGATGATGTGCGCTCTTAATGTTAAACAACTGAATTCAGCTGTTTAACATCGAATGGCCATTATTTCCACACCATTCGATGGCGGCTGCCATTGGAAAGCCACAATGGAATGGATAGTGCCCTCTTCCTGATGACTTCTCTCTGTTGCCTTTCCTCCTATTTATCTCTTTGCTTGTGCCCCTTTGAAGAGGAGGCGGCATTGAGACGAGGAGAGGGAACAGAGCTTAGGGACCAAGGAGTCAGAACAGATAAATAGGAGGTGGGGCAAAAGAGGTTACGGAGCAGAGAAGGTCAGCCTCATCCTACGTCCCGTACGGGGCCAACCCTAGGGCGCACACTGCAGCCAGGCATGGATTTGGCTGCTGGCAGGGAGGAAGGCCGAGAATGCTGCCTGGCTGCTCCCATTGTGTTATAGCACAGAGCGACCAGGGTGCATCCTCTGCCTGCCTCCTGCAGCCAGCTAATCATATGCAGAGCGCGGCTACAGGGTGGAGGGGGGGATGGAGTGGGGCCAGCCTGCCCCTGCTAATGCACATTATCATCCCTCCGGCTCCCAATATTTCTTTTTATGCTAAACGTCGCTAAGACAACTAACTCAACAGTGTACGTCTATGCAGCACCTCCCAACCTCCCGCAAATTGAGACGAACATAATAATCGATGGACATTCCTCTAGAATGGGTGGTCCCATGCATTATGAGGTTTATGTTTATTGTCCTTCCCCGACACAAAAATTAATATTTAAACCTATTATGCAGAAAGTCTGCAATTATCACAGCACCCTCATCAGCAGAAGGTATGTGTGTACACTGTGCTGAGCTACAGACAGTAATTGCAGACCTAGAGATATGAGAACAGCTGATGTATTATATAAACGTATCTGCAGAAAGCACTAAGCTGCAATGATAAATATATTACACATATATTTTAAAGGCAATTAAATACATCTAAGATTATCTTTGAAAAGCTATGTATATCCATACTGCCCGAGTCACAAGCATCTCGCAATGTATTGTGAGGTTATAGAGTGATTCAGGTGGAAGAAACCATCTCCTTTTTGTTTTTTGATCTTGCGTTAAGCATTGCGTTCATCATTTTATTAAACTGCCTGCGATTTTGTTAGTTTTTCTTTTCTGCAGCAAATCTAACTTTTAGCGGCAGCTATCTAGCTGGTTACCTTGTCGCCTCTAACATGCTTAAAACATTGAAAAAAATGTAATTTAAAACAGACACATATCGGATACACAGTGTTTATGATAGTTCATGTAAGGGACGAGAAGAGCACTGTTTTAGTTACTACACACACATACACATATGATCCCCTATTTGTAACTGTAGTAACATGTAATAGAGTCTATTATCAGCACCTGGCACTTTCCATCGCTCACCAAGTCCCCAGTGCTGCGTTCTCTGCACTCACACACCCAGCCCAGGCTTATTAAAATAAAGGTTAGCTGAGATTCCAAGTGGTCTCACCACAAGAATGTATATGAATCATTCCATTTCAGTGGTTAGAAAATCAATTTATTTAATAGACATGTAAATCAGTGGGCTCTAATGAGGAGCAGAAATGCTTGGAATGGGTTAGGTGGTCTTCACCCTCCTTATGCTGCATATATAAGTGTATATTTTCTATTGAGTAATGTGAGTTGGAATGATTCATGTAAACCCCTTATGGTGACACCGCTTGCAAGTGCTGCCAACGGTTAAACAGATTGAGCGGGTTGTGGTGAAGCATGAAGTGGGTCCTTCAGATAAGTATCCAAAAGTTCTCTTTAAACTGAGGTGTCAGGAAAAAAAAGCACTTACTGTACAACACTATGTTTATTTTCTAGCTTTAATATGTCTCAAATAAAGAAACATCAAACTACAAAACATTTATATCCATGTTCCTTGTTTATTGCAACAAAATCCCATCATTTTCATTGTATTTCTAAACCTGTCTTGATTCAGCTCAATGACAGAAGTCTGTTGTGTTTCTTCTGCTCACTTTGTCTGGCCTATGACTGTTCCTCCTCTGTTCTCACTCCAGATTCATGTTTACATTATCCATTGCTGAATAGCGCACTTAGGGGGGGAATTCAATTAGCCGCAATAATTTACTGCGGGCTAATTGAAGCACCAGGGCTATTCAATTACAGCCGAAGGCTGCGGTTAACAAGGAATTTTATTTGGTCAGGCTCGAAAAGAGACCTGCGTTAAATAGCCTGTTTGCAGGTGCCGCTACCGTGTTTACCCATAAGTCTGGGAACTTATCCCCGATTCTGTGGGTTAGTGTGCGTTAACATGGTAATTTACTGGGCAAAATAAAAGGGCTCTAATTGAATGGCCCTGGGCATTAAAGCCTGAGTCTACTACCTTTTATCACCCACTGTCAATTACTGCTGCTAATTGAATTCCCCCTTTAAGGGGTTGATTCAATTAGTCACAGGGCTGCGTGCAAAAAATGGGGTGGGGGGGGAGGAATTGTTGGGCCGCGTGGCTAATTGAATCCTAAGATCATAATTGACCCCTAAAATTAATCCCACCAAAACCATCAGTATATGAGGTACATGTAAACATATCTAAAGACATTTATAGGCAAACGACATTTTGAATCTGTAGTAGGGATGGGCATCGATAACCGATCGCTTGGAATTATCGATAACTCAATCTTATACAAAACAATATTTTAGGCAATGTGATTCACAAGATAGATCCCTTGAACCATCTCAGCTGCTTTTCCCATCTCAGCTGTCTCTGGCACCCGGCTGTGGTGTCTCCGGAGATCCCCTGGCCCTGGTGTATACTGCAACTGCGCAGTATCGAATATATTTATATAAGAATATCAATATGGGTTTCTTTTTTAATATGTAATGTAGCGCTTCACATATGCTAATCCTGTGTCGATTTAGAATATCGATACGGGAACTGTATTGCGCCCTACCAGGAAGTCTTTATGGATCCATCTCTATAATATAGTCTAATTGCACCAATGCATTTACATAATTACAATTTTTAAATAAATTATTCGTACACAAAATAAAAAAATAAAGACAATGATGTGCAAAGTGGACAGACAGATGAGCTAGTCCCAGGCCAAACATATCCAGACCTGGGCTACACCTCCCAAATGTCTTGAATATGGCTAGACAGTCCTGCTTTGAGAGCTCTGTACGGCCATCCTGATATATAGTTTCAGAACTTTTAAGTTCTGAAACATCAGATTGAACCGTGGTTGTGCGTGATTTATTGTACCAGGAGTACATCCCCTCACACTACTTGGGCGGGATGTAGTTTATATCCCCGGCTGTCAGGATGCCGGCCCTCAGAATGCCAGCGCCGGAATCCCAAACCAGTCAAAATCCCGGCACCAGCATCCCGACCGCCGGTATATTTAGGCTGTGGGAGGGAGGGTTAGGTTTAGGCTGTGGGGAGGGAGGGCTAGGTTAAGGGGTAGGGTTAGGATATTTACCTGAAGATGTTGGTATCCTAACTCTTTAGGAAGAACCTTCAGCGCTACTAGAGTTGATCATTAATTAGACAGTCTTAAAGTCATTCAATAGACAGAATATCACAAAGTTACTGGTCTTTAGATGAATTCCTCCATATGCTGTGAGACGTCCTCTTAATCCAAATGGGTGGAGTTCACATGGAATTTCATAAAAAGGACAGAAAATACTCAGTGTAGTATTTCTTAAAAATTCTATAAATTTATTCACAAGAAAAAAAATGAACATACATCCAAATAATAAATGTTCCAAGATTTTGGTAGTAAGAGGAACCGTACCGTGTATGGCTCCAAATGAGAAGCAAGAAGGTGAGTTTAAAAGTAGGGAGTGTCCGGAATTCCTCCTTCTCCCCATTTTTTTTCAATGGGAACCTCACCCTGTCGGGATGCCGGTGTTGATTCTGACCACCGGGATCCTGAGCGCTGACATCCCGTACCCAACCCACTTTGGCTTATATTATATTATATTATATTATATATTTTTTTAAAAGTGCTTGCTGGTGCAACTGGGAACGCTGGTCTCTGAAGCGATCAGAGACTAAAGACACCTCTGATCTCTTCAGAGGCCATTGTTCGCAGTGATGCAGTGCGCGGGTGACGTCATGACATCACACGCGATGAGAGGAGTCTTCGCCTGCTGCTGGACTAGTTAGATCCAATCAGCGGCAGGGTCTACGCAGAGAGCTGACAGCGTGGACTGGAGCGAGAAGAGAGGTAAGTACTGCACAGGGGAGGGGGGCTACAGCATAAGGGGCACTACTAGGGTCATTACTGGGGGCACTGCATTAGGGGCACTGCATAAAATGCACTACTGGGGGCACTGGATAAGGACCGTTAATACACGGGGCACTGTATAAGGAGCTCTAATACAGGGGGCATTGCATAATGGGCACAACTACACTGGGTACTGCATAATGGGCACAACTACAGGGGGCGTTGTATAATGGGCACTGCTTAAGGGGCACATCTACAGGGGCACTGTATAGGTAGACCTATGGGGGTCCCGAGGAAATTTTGCTATGGGGCCCCCATTCCACTGGTTATGCCCCTGACTGGTACTTCAATTAATGACTTAATTTTGATGAGCTTACTGGGCACTAAATCTTAGTTAGTTTTCACAGCTGTAGAGCTAAGACACAACCATGGTGAGAAATATCTCTCTGAACATTATGACCATCACAATCTACTTTTATAATTTTTTGCTAGATATACTGTAGCTCTACTACCATCTACAGTATCAGTTATACCTTATTTCTTCTTTGTTATATTACTAAGGGACTGTTTAGTATAGGGAAAAAAGGTCAAGGTAGACATTCTCCCTATATACTGTGAGTAGCCCTCTTCTGTCAATAACCTATTAAGAGATGAGGAATATATATATATATATATATATATCTATATATATATATATATGGAGTATGTCCTGCCGGGAAGGTAAGTATGCAGTCACGGCAGGGGGGAGGGGTGGCGCAGAGCTGGATGGGGCGGAAAAGTAGACAGAGAGGGGGTGGCTGGTGCTTCTAAATGGCAATCAATTAAAAGGCAAAATCAGGATGGTTGTGCCTTATAAATGATTGCCTCTTCCAAATACCGGCCAGACTCGCTGTGGTCTCGCTGATGCTCGAAGTCGCAGGCTATTACATTTACCCCTCAGTCAGTGGATTCCTGCTGCTTCCACTCCTCTTCTCACATCAAAACATTATACATACAGAGCCCTGTTACTTCCTAATATAACCATAAATATATAGGACAGGTCACTGCATTTCACAAGATCACGACAGTAAGCAGATTATGGCATTCAGCAGGTTAATATTCACAATGCCGACAATGATGAAAATCGACATGGATAAAATGTCAGCATCATTACTGTCGACATCTGCAAAATGTCGATATTGTGGATGTGGAAATTGACAGAATGTTGACACTGTCATAATGTCAATATTTCCAGGAGGGTTAGGGTTAGCGCCAGTGTTAGGTTGCCACTGTCATGCTGATATGCTAAATATTTTCAACTTGACATATGTGTCGTCATGCTGAATGTTCACTGTCGACATTATGACCATATCACTGTTCTCATGTCGACATTGTACAACAGACGATAAAAACATATCTCCTGATGCTGTGGACATTCTGACTAGCAAAGCAGGGGGTGAATACGGTTAACAAAAGGATGTTGAGTGAATGCTGGCACTTGTAGAACAGCATTTTGTACAGAAGGACCACAAGTCCCAGCCCTGGATAACGGGGCATGCTGGTGCTTGTAGTTCTACACGGGAGGGGGGGATCCCTTTGGAACTCTGCACTGTAATGAACAGGCTACAACTGGTGGGAATTATGGCAGGGGGACTCTACACTGCCGTTTACCTGTATTGTATCCCTATACCAGCTTGTCAAAGCTTAGTGCTGGTATTGTTTTTTTGGGGGGACCTAAGCTATTGGTCACAGCGATTTTGCTGCTATCAATCTAGGCTGACAGTGCTAGTGCAGGTTACACCTTGGGGGGCCATCACGTGAAGATGACTGGTGTATCCAACAATGATGCTTATATACGTACAGCGCTGCACTGATGTATAGGGTCGGTCCAGCTCTGAATATGGGTTATTAATTTTTGGCAGCAAAATGCATTTCTAAGGAGGCGTGGCCTGGAGTAGCTGGGAGAGGGCAGCTTTTCTTTAGCTCTCCTGCACAAATCCTGAAAAAATCCTCTTTTCCTGGATATATCTACTTCACAACCAGGGATTTGTTGGCTTATCCTCTCCTGTATGTATTGGAGTGTCGCAGCTGGCTCCTGTTGCGTACTTTAAGGCACTATTACCTGGCGACTTGAGGTGGCTGTTTCCTTCTCCTGCTGGCCCGGAGTCTCCATTCCTGCTCTTAACTACTGCTTCTCAGAACGCTACTTACCTGGTGGATTGCTTTCGTTATCCGGCTGTTCCTGGTGCTCCGGTCCCTCTGCCGCTGACTGCTTGCCCGGTCTCTACTCCCTGCTGCCTTGCTCCGGCGAGTTGAAGACAACGGCCGCCATTTTGGGACCACACCCTACCTGAAGTAGCACTGGTACTGATCCTGCTGGTACATTGATCTTGCCGCTACTGCTTATTATTCAGTGGTTTCTCCCTGTTGTTGTACCTCTAATCTCCTGCTACTTACCAAGGGATTCTGTTCCTGTGTCTGATAATCAGATTGGACAGTTGGCAGCCATTTTATTTTAAGTGCCTTTGGTGGTGGGATTGAGCTCCTTATAACAACAGATCCTGACGCTGGCTGCAGTATATAGCTGTTACTGGAGAACATAGGTGGTGTGCTAGCCACCACCATTTAGTCTGTACCTGCTTACAGCTACTGCGGATACTTCAGACTTGACGGCCTTACATATGGCTAGTTCAGTGCAGCTGATTCTGCAAGCTATTGCTGCTTCCACACAGAGGCTTCTCAATAAACTTGGAGAAGTGAAGGCTGAGTCCCCAACTGAAGAGGTTACCTTCTGCATGTCTTATACGAAAGAACAAGTCTGGAGCTTATCCTCACCTAGGGAAGTGTATATTCCCATGCTGGATACCCTTTCAAACCCTAGGTGGTCGGGGTCTACTGTGCTTTTTCCAAAGAGTGCTACATTCCATTCCATTTCAAGTTTTTCATATTATTTTCTGTGTGCCCTTGGAAGGATGGATGTCTTCAGGATACATCATTAAAGCATTCCAAGTACTTTTCTGTAAGTCTTTGGTCGAATGGGGATGGAACTATGCCTCTATTTTCACTGCCTCCTGAGGCCCGGCCGGACTAATTAATGATTAATAATTTGGTGCCCCTTATTATGCTTTCAAGTCCCAATATTTCTTTGTCTCGTTGGTTACAATATCCTAGTATATAAATTATTATGTTGCCAAGCTTGAAGTATGTGAAAAACATTTCATCTGTATAGTATGTCTGTGGAAAAGGTTTTATCCTTAATATGCGGCAGAGCTGGGATTAGCATAGTCTAGCCTAGCTAAGGTCTACAATATATTGCCCTTGTCATATATGTGTTTTATTATCCTTTGTCTGTGTGGGTGGGGGGAGGGGGTTTATAGGTTAGGATATTGTAGGTTGGTTAAGGGGAATTGGGATCCAAGTATGCCTGGGTTGGGGTTAGGCCATACAGGGGGGGGGGGGGTTATAGGATGGGTTGTCTTGGAGGGTTTTGATTTATGGCAGATTATTATTAATATTTGTTACTTTTATTTCGTCATATTTTGCAATTATTATGTATCAGGCTTAAGATGTAAGGTAATTTTGTACTTGTATATGCCTCTACCACTGGCTATTTATGTTTTATATTTGGTAAATGAGCCCATATGGCGCCTATGGGCTCTTACTGTTTATTGATATAATATGTGGTACTCTTTATATCCTGATATATTGATTATTTGTGTTTACGTATGTTTATTGCCTGATTATATGTATTTTTGTATATTGTATGTGGTACTCTGCCACTTATTATTTGTTGTTGGGTGTTTTACTCTATGTTCTTTATTGGGAATTGTGCCATTTAAGAAGGTGATACCGAAAATTATTCTCTGAGTCAATATCTGTGCAAATTGTCCTACACCTGAACAAAGTAGGCTCCATATGTTCGAGATTTTGCTCATTACCGAATCTGTAACAGGCATAATTTGTAATGGAGTCAATATATGTGTCCTCGTTTTGTTTGTCATTGTAAAATCAATAAAAAATTATTGAATTTAAAAAAAAAAATGCATTTCTAAAATATTTCTACAACATTTACATTAGTAACCTGTGGATGCTTTATTAGTTCCTTTACATAAAGCTATTTGTATTAGATATACATGGTTCCCGTGATTTGGAGAAGTGAGACTAAAATATACTAAATAACAATAAGAAAATGAGTAAATCTTTCCCCCTTTGCCCCATGTTTGCCTGTAGCATTTCCCATTCAGCATAAGAGACCCCATACTTGTAATGCCAAAAGCGTGGATTCCTTACCTTGTTCTATCAGAGCTTTAATCCTCGCCGGTGTTCCTACTCCCAGATGAACGATCTTTTTCTCCAGATAGTTTACCTGCTCTTTAATCTGTGATGGTGTAAAAAATAGACGTTGAAATTGTCACATTGTTCCTTTAAATCATAAAAAAAACACAACTTGTACTTCTCCTCTGATATTCTTTATAGGACACGTTTAATGTGACATATACAGCATTTATATTTCCTTTCAACAATAGCTGGTTGTTGTGAGAGAATTGGGAAACTACACTCTTTGTTTTTGCTGTAATCTCATTGATTTCAGGTGCATTTTGCCTATTGCAGTGTACAGTACATAGCATGGATGAGTAGTGCCGGGTACACACTGAGACGACCAGCAATCGTGACGATGTTCAGGTTGATTTGCCTTCAAGCTGGACATCGCATGATTGCTGGTACACACTGCAGCGATTAACGAATGATGGAACGATTACTAGTTCCGTCCTTCATTAATATACATGGCGCCATATGCGATATCGTCATCTTTGAGGTGCAGCACATCAATGCGACTGAGTGAGCGCGCATACACACTGCAGGATATGTATGATCTTATGTTACAATTTGGACAAATCGGAAAACAACATCGCTCCAGTGTGTACCCAGCCGTAGGGTGGGTGTGGGGGGGGGGGGGGGTAAATTCTCTATAGATGCCTCAGCAATCCAATATTAGATGTAAGTAATGGAAGTAAGTCTGATGTAAACAAATATAGTGGAATTACTGAACGGAGGCAATTATTCCTACTTGTTCCTCTCTATTTCTCTATACTTTCTGAGTAACAGGTTTCCAGGGAAAGGCCTCTTACTGCAGCGAAATAGGAATGGGTGTTCTATATATATTGTCACACAGGCATATGAGAGATTGTCCATGTGTCAGATACCATTACAATCTGAAAGATGCCTAATTTTAATTACAGAGACCTTATGTTTAGCCCACCCAAGACAGGCTGGAATATTGGCTTTACTCTTGTTCGTTGTTTTATATGGAACCTCTTTAAGGGATGTAAATAAGGTGTGGGTTGGGGCTGGCCTGGCTAGAGCTTTCATGTTTATAACAGAGTTTTGTATCATCCTTGAAGTGTGTCCAGTCTAGCCTGCAGGCCATACAGTATATAGGGCCAGCTCTTCTTGGGTGCTTGGATGGCCAATGGAAATTAATGGTTCCCCCTTGGCCAATCACTGATATATGAGTCAATAGAAGAGAGGAACAGAGTAGGCTGGGTATACTGCATCAACTCTATGCATTGTACAGATTTCTGTGATGCAGTGTGCCCTGCTATGCTATGCCTAGTGTATATATTATAGTGATGCCGTGTGCCCTGCTATGCCTAGTGCATATATTATAGTGATGCAGTGTGCCCTGCTGTGCCTAGTGTATATATTATAGTGATGCAGTGTGCCCTGTTGTGCCTAGTATATCACAGTGATGCAATGTGCCCTGCTATACCTAGTCTATATATTACAGTGATACAGTGTGCCCTGTTGTGCCTAGTGTATATATTAAAGTGAAGTAGTGTGCCCTGCTATGCCTAGTGTATATATCACAGTGGTGCAGTGTGCCCTACAGTGCCCAGTGTAAATATTACAGTGGTGCAGTGTGCCCTGCTGTGCCTAGTGTATATATTACAGTGATGCAGTGTGCCTTGCTGTGCCTAGTGTATATATTATAGTGACGCAGTGTGCCCTGCTGTGCCTAGTGTATATATTACAGTGATGCAGTGTGCCTTGCTGTGCCTAGTGTATATATTATAGTGACGCAGTGTGCCTTGCTGTGCCTAGTGTATATATTACAGTGATGCAGTGTGCCCTGCTGTGGCTAGTGTATATATATTACAGTGATGCAGTGTGCCCTGCTGTGGCTAGTGTATATATATTACAGTGATGCAGTGTGCCCTGCTGTGCCTAGTGTATATATTACAGTGATGCAGTGTGCCCTGCTATGCCTAGTGTATATATTACAGTGATGCAGTGTGCCCTGCTGTGCCTAGTGTATATGTTACAGTGATGCAGTGTGCCCTGCTGTGCCTAGTGTATATATTACAGTGATGCAGTGTGCCCTGCTGTGCCTAGTGTATATGTTACAGTGATGCAGTGTGCCCTGCTGTGCCTAGTGTATATATTACAGTGATGCAGTGTGCCCTGCTGTGGCTAGTGTATATATATTACAGTGATGCAGTGTGCCCTGCTGTGCCTAGTGTATATATTACAGTGATGCAGTGTGCCCTGCTGTGGCTAGTGTATATATATTACAGTGATGCAGTGTGCCCTGCTATGCATAGTGTAAATATTATAGTGATGCAGTGTGCCCTGCTATGCCTAGTGTATATATTACAGTGAAGTAGTGTGCCCTGCTGTGCCTAGTGCAGAGGTTCCCAAAATTTTTTGAATCATGGCACCCTAGAGTAACCGCCAGGGCCGTTTCTAGGGGCAGGCAACCCGTGCTATCGCATGGGGCGCTCTGCCCTGACACCATAGGCAAAACTAAGGGGTGGTCCGGCGGTGCACCGGACCATCCATTAGCCAGTCTGCAGAACGTCCGGTAATTAAGAGCCGGGAGGTCTAACACACTACTTGTTAGAACCTCTCGAGACGCTGACGCCGAGAAACAAGCAGCAGCAGGAAGGAGGTAAGTGTGCGCTGCGCTGCGCTGGTGGCTGTAGACACATGATAAGAGAAACAGGAGGGGGTCTGGCTGATTGACAAATGGGGGGAGGGTCTGGCTTATTGACAAATGGAGGGGGAGGGTCTGACTGATTAAAAAACGGGGAGGGTCTGGCTGAATGACGGGGGCGGTCTCTCTGATTGACAAACAGGGAGGGGGTCTGGCTAATAGACAAAGGGGGGAAGGTCAGGCTGATTGACAAATGGGGGGAGGGTCTCTCTCTGATTGTCAATCAGCCAGACCTTCCCCTCATTTGTCAGTCAGGGAGAGGCTCTAGCTGAATGACACGGTGGGGGTCTGGCTGATTGTCGAACGAGGTCTGTCTGATTGACACACGGAGGAGGCTGAGGGACACGAGGAGTTGAAGCTGAAAGACACGGGCAGGAGGCTGGCGTGACGGAGCAGGAGGCAGGAGAAACGGGGCATGTTCCTGCTCTCACCGTCCCTGTAACTTCACCTCAGTGTCTCTGCCTTCACCCTCCTTATAACTCCACCTCAGTTTCCCTACCCTCAAAAGTGACAAATTGGGAACATGTCACGAGGACACGCCCTCTCCTGGTTTGCCATGCCCCCTTTCCAGGTGCGCGCGCGGCAGCAATGCCCTTTCCACACCTCAGTGACCTGCACTTAAAATATAATTGCATTATTAGTGATGTGACTGATTACATGGCTCAGAAAACTAAATATTATAACAGGAGGGGGCGCATTTTGAATTCTCGCGCTGGGAGCCAGATTGGCTAGAAAATGCCCTGGTAACCGCATTGGTTTCACGGCACCCCTCAGCCAAATGTTTGTTATTGAGAAATTCAGAAAAAATGTAGTAAAGTAGTAAAATTAAGTAAATTGTGCTAACCTGTCATCCTTACGTTCAGTAATGTGGTTGTGGACAGGGTTAAGCATCTGTTTGTCCACATATTTACATTACATTGACCAGAAATTTGGTGCTGGACCACCAACCTGAGGCACCCCTGCAAGTGTCCTGAGGCACCCCAGGGTGCCACAGCACACAGTTTGGGAACCACTGGCCTAGTGTATATATTACAATGGTGCAGTGTGCCCTGCTGTGTCTACTGACATTATTATGACCACCAGCTAGTAGCACGGACAGCAACTATACGGGCTGGGAGTGACTCAATAAGGGGCTGTTAGGTTGGCACAGGTATCTGGAGCTATGCTGACTGCAGTACATCCCACAGCTGCTGGAGGGTGCGTGGTGGAGTATCCATGGAGCAAACGATTGAGGTGGTCCCACAGATGCTCAATTGGGTTCAAGTGCAGGGAATTATGGGGCCAGTGAAGTACTTGGAAGTGTTGGTCGTTCTCGTCCAACCACTGTCAGACACTTCTAGCCGTGTGACATGTTGCATTTCTTGCTGGTTTGAGGGTGACTTCCACATGGATGAGGGGGCCGTGAAAACATTCCCCAGACCAAAACGCTTCCACTAGCTTGTGTTCTTCCAGCAATGGTTGCAGGGTGTTTGTTCTCCGATGTTTCTCGCCTGACACACCAACATCCATCTATTCGATGAAGCAGAAAACGTGACTCATTGGAGAAAGCAACACTTTGTCAATCAGTGGATATCCAATTCCGATACAGGCGTGAAAACTGAAGCTTTTTCCACCAATGAACCCTTCGTTAGCATAGGTGCAGTGACCATTCGTTTGCTTAGGAGCCCCATACGCAGCAGAGTCCGGTGAACTGTCGTTTTAGACACACATCTGGTGACCCCCAGGTTCATTTTGACTGTGAGCTGCTCCACTGTAGCGTGTTGGTCGGCCCTCACACACCTTAGCCGATGTTCACCGCTCACATCAATGGCACGTGGTGCTCCGCAGTTTCCACGTCTATTATTCACAATGGTGCCATTTATCCAGTCACGATACACCTTCACCACAGCAGCTCGCAAACAGTTCACAAACTGCTCTGTTTCAGAAATACTGCCACCCTTGGCCCAAAAACTAATAATCATCCCTTTTTGCAACTCGGATAAATCGCCCCTTTTACCTATGACAACATTGAGTGGTATGTGTGCTGAAGGCCTATCGCACACCTTATATACTCACCAAGCCAGCGCACGGCATGTCACATACTTCATGGGCTTCGCGCTGCGGATGTCAAATGTGGGATGTGGTCATAATAATGTGACTCGACTGTGTATATTACAGTGATGCAGTGTGCCCTGCTGTGCCTGTGTGACTGTGGCCACTACGCTACTCCTTCCCTCCTATCTCTAGGATTTATTAGTTACAGCACATTTCAGACCAAAACCAACCGTAGGATGAAAATACCTTAATGTGCTTAGCGAATAATTTCATTGCCTTGGTCTCGCCTCTGAATGCATTTACTAGTCTGTAAGAATGTGGGGCAGAAGACAATCGTATGAGGAACGAAGCATTAGATGATAGAATGAATACACATTGGCATACAGATAAGAGGGCATGCAAAGTGCAAACACAACATTTATTAAAGTCATATTCCTGGCCATTTGTACTGCCCGATGACTACCTTGGCACAGAGCTGCCCGGGGGAGTCCTAGGATCAGCAGAGATAGCGGAGTCTGACACCATCAGGGCTACAGTAATATACATTAATGTAATATATTTACAAGACTGATGCAGCACAGACTACTCTCATTCCTGCAAATAGGATCAGAAGTTTAATACCATCTATCTTAAGTGTAGAACCTGCTATCCCTGACAAGTGGGATGAAATGTAACGTAGTATTAATGACTTGTGCCATAGAAAATACACCTGACAGAGTTTAATAACCACACAACATAATTCATTCCACATATTTCAGCCTTATTAAATCATAACTAGACAGATATGATTATGTAGTAATAGACAAAATGACAGTTGTAAAACCCCACAGATGCTGCAAGTATATATACATATACATAGATAGGGGGCAGCAAAGACGGTGTAATGGTTAGCGTTACTGCCTCACAGCACTGAGGTCATGGGTTCGATTCCCACCACGGCCCTAACGGTGTGGAGTTTGTATATTCTCCCTGTGCTTGCATGGGTTTCCTCCGGGTACTCCGGTTTCCTCCCACACTCCAAAAATATACTGGTAGGTTAATTGGCTTCCCTCAAAATTGACCATAGTGTGTATGTTTGCAAGCATGTGGTAGGGAATATAGATTGTAAGCTCCACTGGGGCAGGGACAGATGTGAATGGTAAGATATGCTCTGTAAAGCGCTGCAGAATATGTGTGCGCTATATAAATAACTGGTAATAAATAAATAGATAGATAGATAGATAGATAGATAGATAGATAGATAGATAGATAGATAGATAGATAGATCACAAAAAAGCAAGGGATCTCCATTCTTATGTTACAAGCTGTAATTACTGGATTACCCATCATTTTGTCTTCTCTGACAATTCTCGCTATGATGATGTCACTGAGTAGATGTAACATACAGTATATGGATAAGGTCAGTGTGGAAGGTATTTTGTGTTACACAGTAGTAGGCACTCACTTCAGCAGTTCCAATGTGCGGTGCGCAGAGCTGCAGACGATTAGGATAAGGATGGATTTCTTTTCCTTGTGATTCTTTGACAGCTTTGACCATTTGGGGCAGACTGGAATAGAAAAGGTTGTTAGATTACAATCTCTTTAATCCGTGGACTGTGTACCCTACAGTATACTCACTTTCCTTCAGGTATGAAGACAGCGTATGGCTCAGGTCATTTGCTTTTGTAAAACAATTATCTAAGACAAAAAGAATAATTATCAATTTGCGACACCAAATGATGCCACTTGCATGAAAGGGTTAATGCTGTATGCTGGATGCCATTAAATAATCTAAGTACACAAAGCTTATACTAGCAAGTCATCATTGAGATATTTCTCCTTCATTTAAAATAAAAAATAAAAAATCTTCGATTGCCAAGCTCACTGAAGGTTAGCAGATGTAACACTAGGAGGGGTAAGCAACGTGTGGCTGCTGTGGAACTACACATCTCAGCATGCCTTTCCACAGTTTTAGCATGCCGTAACAGTGAAACTGTGACACGGCATGCTGGGATGTGTAGTTCAACCACAGCTGGAGTGCCACACGTTGCCATCTCCTGCATTATATGCATTTTATATATGTTGGCCTTTTCCAGGTGTCAACGTTATACTCATAGAGCTCATGGGCTATATTTCCATACATGTAGTAGGGAGTGCAATATGCCATATATAAGCTTTGGGAAGTGTCAGTAAAATACAGTACTGCAGCAGTTCTAAGAGGACTGGTTTATATTATAAATATAAAGCAATATCACTGACTATCTCCAAACATCTCCAATGGCCAAAAAGGGACAATAAAATAATTAATAAATAACATGCACTTAGTTATTATTGCATTTCTAGCTATATCCATGGGAACGAGGTATTGGTCATTATAGGGCGCTATTCTGAGTATGACTTTGCAGTGTCCCTGTGTGCCTCTCTTGTCGGTATTGCGTCTCTGACTTTATACAAATACTGCTACAAAGCCCTTCCCTGGTGTTCAGCTGTGCGTCTACAAGTGCAAGGACCGAGACCCCCACTTTTAGATGCTTAAATACCACTTGGTGCGGCCTTGGATGCAGCATTGAAACTTGCAGCAGCCCCATGCTAGGTGTAGATTGCCTGTCAGACTGTGGCCTCCAATGAGAGTGAATGATGAATCTGAGTTCGCTGTCTCAATCGCAACTGCGACTCTTGTGTGCACGGACTCCGGGTGTGTGCGCAGTGCGACTTCGATACATGCGCAGAGCAAAATAAATCACTCAACTGCGTACATATGACATCAACATCGCATCAGAATAAAGCCCATAGAGTATGACATATTTATTTTTACCACTATAAAGAACAATAAATTTCACCCCATATCATTAAAGCACAGTCTGATACAGTCCAATCAGCTATTATAAAAAAAATAAGTGTCATTTAAATTCAGAAAATATAACGATTATTTTATCACAATGGACCCAGCTGTCAGACAATGCAGCAGTAAGATGACCCCCTACCACTCTTTAGCTGACATATAAATCTCTGAGGCTAGCACAAGTCTCCTTCCATGACCAGTGACTGATGAAGAAAGGACAAATGCTCATGGGCCCGTTATACTTCCAATAAGATGACACAGCCGAGCAAACTAGGTCACTGTTAGGCCAAACAAACTCTTTTTTTGAAAAAATAAACTATCCCCTAAGGTGCAATGCTAAAAATATACATATATAGAATAATTAACCTTTTATTTTGTTCAATATAGAAGACGGATTCTGACTGTACGTGAAATATAATATAACAATATATTCCTGGAAATAACCTACACCATTTCTAAAAACAAAAAAAATAACATGAGCAGAAATGTATGTGCCTTATGTTTCTCCCCTTGGTTCACACAAAGTTCAAACACACAAGAGCCTGGCTGGAGAACCCTATACTTATATCCCAACCACACTCTGACATCTATCTGCCTATTCCAAAAGTGAACTTTGTTTTTACCTTTTCTGTGGTTTTATATATGGAGAATGAAATACATTACCTCAGGAAAAAAAAAATACTTACACATAACTTGCCTTAAAGTGTACCCGTCGCCTACATAAATAGGAGGCAGCCATTTTGAGAGCCAAGCCAATATAAATAAGAATACAACCTAGCAATTCATTGACCTGTTGCATTCGCTCTTCAACCCATAAAATGGCTGCCTCAATTTGAGTATTAACCTCTATAGCAGGCCTGGCCAACTTGTGGCTCTCCAGCTG
The DNA here is from genome assembly GCA_031769625.1 of Taudactylus pleione. Classification (NCBI taxonomy): domain Eukaryota; kingdom Metazoa; phylum Chordata; class Amphibia; order Anura; family Myobatrachidae; genus Taudactylus; species Taudactylus pleione. The sequence continues at coordinate 4,381,739 of JAUIMM010000261.1, forward strand.
TTGTGAAACTACAAGTACCAGCATACCCTGCCGCTGATCAGCTGGTAAAGCATGCTGGGACTTGTAGTTTCACAACACGAGAGCCACAGGTTGGCCAGGCCTGCTCTATAGGATCAGAATTACACTCAAATCTTGCCTGAGATGGAAGCATAAGAATTAGCATACCGCCCAACATTTCAGTACCATGAATACAGACAGTGGGATCATCACAATGGTGACAAGGAAGAGTAATGACATAGGTATGGACACACCCTTGTGGGTGTGGCCCAGTACTTGTGAAGTGCTAAGATGCCCCTTAGCCACCTCCACAGTATGTACAGCCATTCATTAGCAGTAGCAGGTGCTACTCTGCTTTGTACAGTAGCTCAGAGGTGAATGGGACATGCCACCCAACTCTCCAACCCTGGAACACACGTCAGCGGACAGGACAGTGGGACTGAGGCCTCATATCGGGACAGTTGGGATATATGGTTTAGGAAAGTAGCAGCTTTTCTTTAAGAGATTGGCCATACCTGGCAGTCTTAGGTCCTCCAACTCAATCTTTGACCGTGTCTTGCCGTAATATTGCACCAAAAGTTTTTGCAGGTCTTCTGGCTTCCCAGCTTTCGGGGCAGATGTTGCAAGGACATTGGTTATTGTCTTCTGAAATTAGATAAGTCATTCATAACACTAAGCAGCAGTAGAAACTTCAAATATATTCCTGGTTTAATTGGATTTAGCACAGATGGATGTGCATGTATTGGTGCATACACACGGTCAGATTTTTCTTCAGATCTGAACGATAACGATTTAATAATCGTTCATATCTGAAGGAAAATCTGACATATCTGTCAGATGAACGATTTGAACGATGCGCGTTCCCGATGGTCAGATAACGATATCTGACATTTGATGTATTTGCAGTCAGACTTGGATGATTCCATTAATTTTAATGCAGTCAAAAATCGTTCAATCGTTCAAATCTTTGGTAAAATCGTTCATCTGACAGATCTGACAAATCTGACCGTGTGTATGCTCCATTAGACACACTCAGAGGTTGTGTGATTTCTAAAACCACTTTCAGGCCTGGGCAACTCTACTTTGCCAGGAGGCTTATTATTGCAGTTCAATACAACTGACAGAAGAGCTCTGGGGGTGAGATAAAAGGAATAATGGTGAAGAGAAGACAGACAATGACAGCTCTAGCGACTGTTGAGCTATACAAGATGGCTTATTAGCACCATCATACAAACTCAGAGCCACTAGAGGGCCATCTGTCCCCTGCACCAGGAGGCATGGTCAAGCATCTGGGGGCATGACCGAGCCCCATTGGGAATACTGGGTCCTCTGCACTGTAAGCTAAAGGGGTCACACTGTCTCAGGAGTGTGGCTGCAACCCCCTCGGCAGCACAGATTCCCAGACAAGTCTGGACCCTGACAATTTGTACTTCTTTCTCCCCCGATGATAGAGAGGGCGTGCACATGAGTTAGTGTGCTAAAGTGACATCAACTGCAGGAGCATTTATCTTCTTCTCTGACGGGAGGAACTGGATAGACATAGGCGGACAGGGACATTTCATGCTATACAGGGGCTCTGTCTGCAATAATGTGCCAGAGTATGCACTCAAGTGAGAGAGAGGCCAGCGATGCACCTTTTGGGAGACATTCCTGGTTTAGGTCAGTACTGGTTATAACAAAGTCAGAAGTCATTTTTGGCACCATCTAGGCGCATTTTATGAGGAATAGCACCTAAAGATGTATACATAAACTAATGTCATTAAAATACCCCGATGTTCAAATATGACAATGTATAGAGACTGCCCTGATGTATCCTAACCTAGCCTGATCACAGAAATGAGGATCCAACGACCAGTATTTTATTAGATCAGCCGCATCTGCACCAAACAGAAGGTGCTGCAACTCTGCATTTCTACCCCAGTTCATAACTGACCTGTACTGTTGTAATATTTTCTAATAGGACCCATAATTTACTTTTACCATAAATGTTACTCTTTACCAATCGAAGCAATAACAACAATCTGCACAATCCGTATACCTTCTTCCTTTTTCTGGTTTTCTTTGTGGCCTCCTCTTTTGCTTCTGGTTTATTTAGGATGCATTCCTTACCCTACAGAAATAAATATGTTTAGCAAAATAGGAAACAGTAATATTTTCTTTCAGGACCATTGCATGTTTTATTTATTCCTTATAATTTTCAAGGGCCTCCTATCCCAAATTATATTTTTGTTAAAGCACGTGGTTATATTTTCTCAGGGTTATGGTTTCCTTTCTGATTTAAGTGTTTGTCTCCCTTAGATCATCCTGCCCTGACCGAACAGAGAATGAAGGGTTCTCCCTCCCATTTTCACCACTTGCCGGTATTTGGGCTAAATTTTTACCTGCACACTGTCCTAGCGCTTGATAACGCCAGAATATGTGACCGTACATATTCCTTCAGCAATTCACGAATATATGCATGCTTATATCTTTCATTATTTTCATTGCAATTAAGAGTACATAGAAATGATTCAGAATATATATTAGTTGTAAGTTGCGGAGGACCGACATGTGTCGAATGGCCTTAGGCCTAGAGATGAGGTCTACCTTCTCTCTAAAGTAGGCAGGTGTGTGTCTGAAGCAACAGTTATTATTGTTTAATATTGTATAATCTAAAGGTATAAATGTTATTACAGAAATAGGTATAAATTAGAACTGATGAAAACCATTTTCTTCTCTAGCAAGACAGAATAATGGGTTAGTTGAGTATGAACAGACTAGGAGACAGTAGGTCTCAGATCTGGCTAAACAAGAAGGGAGCTAATCGGGATAGCCTTGGCCTATAAGCAGTCACCAGTATTTTGAGAACATAGAAAGGAGATTATAGGTTTTGTTATGATTAAAACATATTATCAGTGAAATGTTTAGTGCGCATGAATATTGAATTACTTAATTAATATTCGTCATTTTAGAATATGTCAGTAGCAGAGAGGAAAAAGTATAAAAGATTGATCAAAAAGGGGAGGGGTCTGTCAGTCGGGCTGAGCAGGAGAGATCGTAGCTCGTGAGAGTGGCGGGGCGCTGGGCTGTAAGTATAGACATTGGCTGACTGTCACCTTGGGAGTCTATGCCAGGCATTGCACATAATCATTTTGTTACTGTTGCTGAACTTGCTGTTTTTATGTTGTAAGTCTGCTTTGTCATTAATGCCATAATACATGTATAATTCATTTGCTTTTTAAGTAAAACATTGTCATTTATTTTAGAGTTGGTATTGGTGTGAATTATTCCATTTCTTCTAATAATAAGTAAGGTTTAAAAACAATATCCAAAACACCTCGCGGTTATCACGCTTCACTAGGGCTCCGTGAACAAAGTCCACTGACACTCTATAGAGAGAATACTAATGCACTTGTGTTCAGTCACTGTGCTCCGCTCAAAATGACTGTCATTTGCGGCGGTATAACAAGTGTATATACTTACGCCCCATGACTGCCCTATTTGCACCCTAGTGTCCTATACACAAGAGAGAGCCCTTCTGCACCTGCGAGAGATATGCTTCCTGACCGTGACAGGCCTATCTGCTTATGTATGTATACATGTTTAACTGAGGCGTTTTTACATCTTCAACATGCACTTACTAATGTACTCGGCTTACATTTGGCAACTGGGGGCTGGTGACTTAAACGAAGGCAAGTCGTGCCCATTTTCAGGGGGGGTGAGGACTGTCTGTAACTATGATCCCCTACGCAGTCAAAATGGCTCTGTCATCTCAGTTCCGGCGCACATTCTGCACGACCGTAGGGTTACCCAGCAGTCCAATAATCAACTCTTCTGCGGCTGAGCTGCGTCTTTATATGCAGTTGCTTGGAACTGCGAAGCCACCGGTGGCCGTCTCATATTTTCGCACAGGTGTTGCGTACAAATTCGCGGCGGCATTAGCGTACAACTCTGAACCAGGCCTATGAAACGTGAAAAATAAAGCTGTAACTACAGCTTTAGCAAAGCAGCATATTGTGTGCAAGATCAAGTACAATGGATCCTGGAATAAATAACGACTTTACATCAATCTGGCTGTTCTCCCTGTAATCTGTCACATCTGGTGATATGGTAAGTGGATTTTCCTAATAAGCAATAATAGGAAGCGTGCCGATTTGGCACATACGTAGCATCTGCAATAGCTCTTCCATGTATGTTTGCAGCTTAGATTGATAAAACAGTTTCCGGTGTTGTTTTCATGTAGGAAAATATTATAGGTTTTGGCCTGGAGGAATCCAGATGGAAAACGGACAGCAGGATTTACATTCCAATGATATGGGTCAGTCTCACCCCTCCACATCACTGATGTAAGACATAAACTTCCTGTAATGAGCTACAGGTTGCTGATAGAAACCCAAGTTTAATGCTACAATCAAACTTTATTTTAACTAAACTCCTCTTGGCCCGCATTGTCTTTTTCTGACACGTGTCCGGCGACTGTACAATCCCGGTGGAAATCCTGCGGCTCGATTTCGTTTACTTGGTGATTTGAGAAATGTAAATGAAGCTTTAAAGGAAAGTCTGTCATTAGCTTTATATCTCCCCATGATGAGGGAATAGCTACATCTCGTGCACTTGAAATGTAGATCTGTAGCTCTGGGCCCATAGAAACATTTTATGAAGAAGCACAAAACCACATGTATGTTTTAGAACACGGGTGTGTTTCCTAAATGCCAAGTGTCCCAGCAGTCACGTCCTCCGCTTACATATCAAATATCAATTGAGAACGAAGTTATTTTTTTGTTTTTTTTAAGTATGTATTCAGCTGGAAGATTTACTTAAGAACGCGGTGCCCAGAATTCACACTCAGTCTAGTGGCGCAGACCTTGATTGATTATTTGACTGTAATGTAAGTGCTAAAGAAGTGTGAATAGCAGAAATCTGATTAATATTGTGGAAATCGTATTTTTACAAAATGAGATAGTTACTGTTCATCAAGTCTATAATGAAGGAGACATTGCAGAAACTACTTGTGTTAATGACAAAATCGGTGCACACCAATGTATGGGGGAGCTGGAGATTGTGCTATTTATTAAGTTTTTCAGTGCCTAATCCGATAGCCACTACCATTCCCTATCCTATGGAAAGAGCTTTCGGAGTGCCAGGAGGGAGCCATTCAGATCCCTCAGGCTCTCACCGTGCGGATGCTTGACCTACTGTAAGATCACAACCCAGCAGTGTAAACTTTGTAATGAGAGGTGAGCAAGCGATGCCGCAACCCAGGGCACAGGGACTAGGGGGTGCCAATGTCGCTTCCCAATGGCATCTACAATTGGCGTGCAGGGTGTCCGGAATGGCGCCCTGGAGCCTGTAGAGCTGTTGAAGAGCTTCAGAGAGCGCCCTTAGACTACTCCAGGCACTCCATTTTCTTCCTGACACCAGCACCCTCACCCCATTGCTGTGACATCACAATGTCACATGTTCGGGGGCGGCACAAGGCAGATTAAAGCCCTGATACGGCTCTAGACTCTGTCAGTACTGGCAAAAGCATTTAAAAAAAGTCAGAGAAACAATACTGTCAGAAGACAATAGCTTGCATGTAGCTACATATGTAACATACAGCACAAGGAAGTGCCAGCATGGGTGGCATGAGAGCTACTTAACCCAATTGTATCCTGTTGGTTCCACAAATAAAGGCTGTCACCCAACAGCATACTTGCTTACTTTTGCAGGCAGGACTTTGGGTGATCCGTCCGGTGTGAAATCTAGGTGGAAGGGGCAGTTTCGTGATCCTGTGTCCCTGCAGTCCATGATTTTCTGTCGTGATAACCAGCATTATAGCTCGGGGAGTATATAGGAAAGATTCCTGGACTGCACACCCTGAATATATATATAATCGAAGGTGCTACCTGTTGAGACTTATTGCAGGCACAGAAACAGACAGATCACAGGTGCACAACTCCAAATTACTGATTATATATAAATACATTATGCAATAAAATTTTGCAATCAATAGAGGTTTTTAGCATAATCATGGCCAAGGCTATGGGCCTACCCACCATATCCAGGTAACCTCTGTAGTGTATATCCCTAACATACTAGGGTTCAAATCCAGAACACCCCTAAATCGGCGCAGCCGAGCCACCCCAGGGCATCGCCATAATAAGAATAGTGAAGTGTGAAGTAAGAAAGAGAAGAGCAGCTATGGATGCATAGAAAGGTGAAAATACAAATATAATAAAAACAAACAGTAAAGTGTTAAAATTGTGCAAAAAAAAAAAAGAATGTGTTATAATGCGATGCCCTGAGGCAGACCAACCAATGCCTCAGGGCATCACATTTGATGGTAATCTTTCGAAAACCATATACTGTAGTTGGGATGACTAGGGTCTGCTAAAATACTTCTAGTCCGCTTTAATACTCTGCTGTTATAGAGAACTTGAATTTGGGGCAGTTTCACACCCACTATTTTACTTGCAGTCTTGACCACGTGTTCAAGAACATCCCGATCAGCAGCAGAATATAGCCCATATTATGGATTTTATGACTGTGTTTTAGAAATCACTTGGATCATTCTATGACGAGTGGACCAGGCGTCCCCACCTATCTTTGGGAAAATTTTAGTTCACAACATACAACTGTAGCAAAACTATAGCCCTCACAGTGGGGGTGGGTGCAGCCGTCACCGACTCCGCAGTGCACAACCAGCAGGTGGGGACGATCAAAGAGCCAGAGGATGGGACATAAGGGTTATGTACTAATAATGTGTAAGTGTGCTCTTACACATAGTAACCAATGAGCACCTGGGGCAAATTTACAGATGTGTCCTCATACACTTAGGATCCTGGCGTGAGTGATCCGCCATGTCAGGTGCGACTCTGCATGTGCTGTGTATTTTTCAATCGAAAAACTTCTTAGTCGCAATGCGATGTAACTAAGACGCACCAGAAGACTGCACTGATTAATTTGATATGGAACACTTTAAATTACCTGCTTCTTTTTCTTTTTCGTAGACTGTTCTGAAGTCACCTTCTTACTCTTTTTTGGGGTGGGCTCGCCATCGCTTTCCTCATTTTTTATATCTTCCACAGGTTCTGGATGAAGAAATAAAACCATGTTATATACAGTTCACATATTATGCACAAAACTTTGTTCTTACATGAAAATATCGATTTTATTTTTTTTGTAGATACACATATAAAGAATTTCAGGGTCAGCAAAATTATTATTATTCAGGGCAACATGGTGCCATAGTGGTTAGCATTCCTGCCTCATAACACTGAGACCATATTCCCAACAAGGGCCATATCTGTACAGAGTTTGTATGTTCTTCCCCTGTTTGTGCGGGTTTCCTACAGGTACTCCAGTTTCCTCGTACACTCTGGATAATCTGGATTTTTTTTTCTCCAAAAACATACTGGTAAGTTAAATGGCTACTGCCAAAATTGATCCTAGTGTGTGTGCGCTTGTATGTTAGGGAATTTAGGGGTCTATGTTCTAAGCCTTGGAGAGAGAGAAATTGGACGGAAATACAGCACCAACCAATCAGCTCCTAACTGTCATGTTACAGGCTGTGTTTTAAAAAATGACAGTTAGGAGCTTAGTACATACACCCCTTAGACGCTAAGCTCCAATGATATAAGGAATAATATTGAGGCCTAATATTTCCTGTAAAGCGCTGCGTAACTTGATGGTACTATATAAATAAATTATATAATATAAGCATATAACAAGCAGAGACCAACTTTCAAAAACAGAAACAAAAATTCTGCCGTCAAATGAAAGGCTCTTCTCAAGATGAGTGTGGTATATAAGCTCTATGTACAGGATATCAACATTCAGAATGTTGAAGGGGTCTCCATGTCAACATTATGTCGACAGCACTATTTTACCCTAACTGTAGTGTAACTCTAACGCTCATATGTTCACAATATAGACATACTGTACATAATATTGACATTTGGAATATGTGGCCAACAGACGTAAATAAAAAATATAGTTGATGCATTCTGGTAAATTTAATGTCTGGGTTTCTTATTAATTACAGATCATATCGTTTTGGAACTATAGTAATGAGTAGGGGAACAGAGAGAATGTCTAGGAATATATGACATGTCATCTGACCAGCTCTGGAGCCCTGGTTCACCTTGAGGGGAGCAGAAATAGGATAAGGAGCAGGAATCTAGCGGTGATGAATGAGGGAAAGTTGTAACCTTGTAGCTCATGTAAATAACACCGTCACATGCATTTCACCTTCTGATGAGGACAGTTAGTGTAGCAATTAGTCTGCCATGTGCAGATACAGTAACTCCATACACTGTACAGAACATTGATATATTTCGGTTCTTACATGCAGAGCTGAAACGTATAATACACGACAATGGAAAGATTGTTTTTTGTCTTTATTTAAGGCAATGTCTTCTGTGTACCGTCCTCTATGGTGGGAAACCTGTAATATTGGCGGAGATAAAACGTGAAGGTAAACTGTCCTTAAAATTGCAGTAAATCCCAGTCCGTTGGAGTAATTCTCTACCTCCCTCACCCTGGGAATGGTTCTAATGCATAGATTAATTTATGTCAATGAACAAAATTTTTTATTCGACTCCCGAAAAGCATTCTGATTATGTGACACTATGGTTTGGTGGGATGAACTCAAAGGGGCATATTCAATTAGGTGCGAAAAGTCCTGTACTTTTCGCATGCCGAACTTTTCGCCGTCATCGCTGCTTTTCCATGTGAAAAAGTATCGCACGCGTCACCGCTTGTCCCCGTGTTCAATTAGAAATAAGCGAAAACGGAAGCCGGCAAATTCGAAACCAGCGAAAAGTCCTGTCAAAAATGGGGAAAACACTCTGTACCCCCTGAAAAGCTGCACTAACATAGGGGATCACTATAGGGGTATTCTAGTACCCCTAATAAAGCTAATCTGGTTTTTTTTTCCTCCAATATCTTGCTATTAGAGTCTTTGCATAAGTGGTGAAGAATGGCATTAAGCAATATTTTTTCTGCAAAATAATTAGTCCCAGCATATTTGGGGTACATGGAAATGGGTGCTAGCACATTTTGAAGTTGCTAATGTGAAGTTTTAAAAAATAAAAAAAAAATCCACCTTTTTTTGACACAGTTTACCTTTGGGGGCTGTCCCAAGGGTGCAGGGTGGTTCCCGCAAGTTTGCACCCCAACACCCCAGTTCTGCACTTTTTTCGACAGCTTTCATAGGCGAATCTTTTTCGCCTATTCCAATGCATTGACTTTCCGCACCGGCGAAAAGTCTTTGGAATTGAATACGGGGATAAGTTTTCGCCTGGCGAAAGGACGTCAACGGCGATACTTTTGCGCAGAAACGGGCTTTTCGCACCTAATTGAATATGCTCCTAAATCTGTTTTCTCCTACAAGGATTTGATACCCCGAGACCAAGTATAAGCAACTGTTTTGATGGGCTATAAAATGTAGCTTTGGTTATATATTTGCCAACTACAGTGAATCCCTGTTTGTCTTGTATTACGTTTATATGTTTTTGATTGTATTATTTTTTTTGCAATTTTATGGATGTATACAAATTGGATGTTGCACTGGTGTCTTTTTGTGTATCTTGTTTATTATATTGTGTATGTTTACTGAAAAGCATAACACAAAATTTGAAAATAAAGAATTTATTTTAAAAAAAAACAAAATGGAAGTAAATTAATTAAATAAACTGGAGATATAAGTGGTAAAAGTTTGATCCATTTTGATACAGAACATAGGGCCTGATTCAGACCCGGTTGCTAAGCTGCGCTCGCTCGTTGCCAAAAGGGTCCGTGTATGCAAAACCTGCGATCGCATTGTCTGGCTTAAGGACGCCCTTTATGTCTTAGAGAGTGACGGCAATGAGTGCACGTTGGTGTTTAAAGACACCCACGTTTCATTCTTAACCCACGTCATCTCCAGGAAGTGTATGAATCATCGGTAACATCGAGAGCCATCGGAGCAGCTCGCAGCCCTTGAGGTAGACTCTATCCCACAGCAAGAGCTGCGAACAGTTCAGACAAATAAACAACCAAGTGACGTGTTCAATGGCGCTACTTTGCTAATTATGCGCACCCATTAAACTCTGTTTGGAAGCTCAGACACGCCTGCGTTCGCACCACCACTCCCCCGTTCACAAGCACCTTCCTTTATTACCACCCACAAACGGCACTGTCACTCAAAGTAGCGCTCAGTCTGTGTATAACGAGTGCACGATTCCCGATCACAGTGACTGGCTTGCGCACGCGCACTGCGACGCATGCGCAAATGTGCGATTATCTCCCCTAGTGAGCGAGCACAGCTTAGCGACCGGGTCTGAATCAGGACCATAGTTTAAGTACCACAATTTTTATGATAATTTTCTTCCACATTCATAGAATCCCCCTTAGAGCATTAGCGTTACAGTTTATGTTTGAATCTTAGCTAAAGTCGTCATTGAATAAATGTACAGTAAGTCTATAGTTCTGAGGAGATAGCAGTGACTTTTAGAAGTAGTAACATTTGATACCGTGCACCAATACTCATTGCACAGACGGCTGTCAGCTAAAAAGCTCTGAAAAGGATATTGTTATTTCATTTATACAAAAGATAAACATTTAAAATACTAAGGGGTCTATTTATTAAAGCATATTTGTGTTCAAACATCAGAAAATGTAATTATATGGGTGGCTCGTGGCATTGTTTAAGTAGTGTGGTCATTTACTGCTGTGGTCCTTCTGTTATCGGTCGCAAAAGCAGTCTGTGATAATAGGTTACGTTCATGTCCAGGGGTCTCCACCTGATCATCTCCAATTTTGATAACATTTTACATGAAGGTTGGCATAATGTATATGTCAGACTAACGTTGCTCTTTTGTTGCAAAGAACTTAGTATAAAGTCAGAAATAAAGCATAACGATGCATGGCGTGGGGTTTGTATCAGACCTATCTATGCATTGTTACCCTGGATTGTGTACTTTTTCCTCAACTTTTCTTATTTTTCCTACTTTTTCCTCCATTGTGTTACCTGTTCCTAAATTGTGTGTCTCAGTTGGCCTATAGTATACTAGGCACTTGGGGCTATGTTTACGAAGAGGCGACTTTTGTAAGCCACCGCTTCTCAGCGGGTTGATGAAAATCTAAAGGGGGGGGGGGATTCAATTGTTTTTTTTTTGGCGCTTTTACTACTAGACACACGTCATGGCAAATCCATTGTTTAGGCGCGATAACCGCCGGCGCCGACATGTCTGCTTGCAGCCTCCTGAGGTGGCGAGCAGAAATGTGCGAAAAATATGAGATATGGTAAGAACTTACCCTTGTTATCTCTATTTCTACGAAGTCCATAGGGTTCCACAGGATACCTTGGGGTACAGGTGTGACGTCAGTCGCAAGGCACCAAAGAGTTAAGCTTTCAGCCTCCCAGGATGCACTAGGTCCCCCTCCTATACCCCGCCCCCGGGCCAAGGCACCTCAGTTAGTTACCAAGCCATAGGCCGGAGGAGGAGAAGGAAGAGAGAGAACAAAGATCTGGACACATACAAGAATCACATTCTCACCAGAGGGAGACGGAAAACCGGTGACCAGAGCAAAGCCCATCTGCAGCACAGGTGCGACAGGGCGGGAGTCCTGTGGAACCCTATGGACTTCGTAGAAATAGAGATAACAAGGGTAAGTTCTTACCATATCTCATATTTTCTACTTCAGGGTCCATAGGGTATCCACAGGATACCTTGGGGATGTCCCAAAGCAGTATCCTTTAAGGGTGGGGACGCTCCTGTGCAGAAAGGAGAATCCGCCACCCGAAGGAAGCATCCTGAGAGGCGAAGGTGTCAAACCTGTAATACCTCACGAAGGTATGGACAGAAGACCACGTAGCAGCCTTGCAGATCTGTACTGCCGAGGCACCACGTCGAGCTGCCCACGAAGGACCCACAGACCTAGTGGAATGAGCCTTCAGAGAAGGAGGGACCGGTAGGCCTTCATGAAGATAAGCTTCAGAAATAGCCATACGGATCCAGGCTGCCAAAGTTTGCTTTGAAGCAGGCCAACCCTTTTTACGGAAGCCATAGAGGACAAACAAAGCGTCCGACTTCCTAAACGAAGAAGTGCGGTCAACATAAGTCCTTAAGGCCCGCACAACATCCAAAGAGGCCTCACCCACGGAAAGACCCGGTGAGTTAAAGGCCGGAACAACTATTTCCTCGTTAACATGAAACTGGGAAACAACTTTGGGAAGAAACTCGGGCCGAGTGCTGAGCACTGCCCTGTTCCCATGAAAAACCAAGAAAGGGGGTCTACAAGAAAGAGCCCCTAACTCAGAAACATGTCTGGCCGAAGCAATGGCCAGAAGGAAAACAGTCTTAGCTGTTAGCCATTTAATTTCCACTGAGCCCAGTGGTTCAAACGGCGGTCCTTGGAGAGCCCTCAGGACCACAGCCAAATCCCAAGGCGCCACAGGTGGAACAAAGGGCGGCTGAATACGGAGAACACCTTGCATAAAGGTGCACACATCCGGGATTGTAGCAATCCTACGGTGAAACCAGACAGATAGGGCCGAAACCTGTACCTTCAAAGAAGCAAGGCGAAGCCCATGATCTAGTCCCGCTTGCAGGAAGGCGAGAATCCGAGACAGACGAAACTCCCGCGGTGCATAACCTCTCGGTCGACACCACTGGAAGAACGTATGCCACACGCGATGGTATATCCTCGCGGAAGACGGTTTCCGAGCTCGTAACATGGTACGCACCACAGAGCTGGAAAACCCCCGGGACCTCAGCATGGCCGTCTCAACAGCCACGCCGTCAAAGACAGCCGAGTCAGGTCCAGGTGAAGGCAAGGACCCTGAGACAGAAGGTCCGGTCGTAGCGGCAACCGCAGAGGACTGTCCACGGACAGACCCTGAAGGTCTGAGAACCAGTGCCGTCTGGGCCACGCGGGAGCTATCAACAGGAGCGTCCCTCCTTCCTGTTTGAATTTCCGGATTACCCGTGGAAGAAGGGAGACCGGAGGGAACAGGTATGCGAACCGGAACGTCCACCGGACGGGCAGAGCATCCACCAGAGACGCCCCTTCGTCTCTTGTGCGAGACCCGTACACCGGCAACTTGTTGTTGTGCCGGGACGCCATGAGGTCGATTTCTGGAAGACCCCACCTGTCCACCAGTAGTTGAAAAACGTCCGGGTGCAGGGACCATTCCCCTGGATGAACGTCCTGGCGACTTAGAAAGTCTGCCTCCCAATTTAGCACTCCCGGGATGAAGACCGCTGATATGGCCGGAAGATTGCGCTCCGCCCAAACCAGGATCCGAGAGACCTCTACGAGAGCCGCCCGACTGCGAGTTCCTCCTTGCCTGTTTATGTAGGCCACGGTGGTAGCGTTGTCCGACTGGAACTGCACCGGGTGACCCTGGAGAAACCGCTGTGCCTGCAGGAGAGCATTGAAGACCGCACGGAGTTCCAAGATATTTATTGGAAGCTCTGCTTCTGTCGGCGTCCACCTGCCCTGGAACAAGTGTGGACCCGAAACTGCTCCCCAGCCCTGAAGACTGGCGTCAGTTGTCAACAGGACCCAATTTGGAACCCAGAACGGACGTCCCTTGTTGAGGTGGGTCGTCTTTAACCACCACGCAAGGGACAGGCGAACCTCCAGGGTGAGCACAATCGTCTGGAACTTCAGAGACTGAGGCAGCCCGTTCCACTTGGACAGGATCAGGTGCTGCAGAGGTCTGGAGTGAAACTGGGCGTATTCCACCATGTCGAACACCGACACCATGGAGCCCAGTAACCTCATCGCCGAGTGTAAGGACACCCGGCGGCTGTGCAGACAACTGCGCACCCTTGACTGTAAAGCAGAGATCTTGTCCTCCGTCACGAAGATCCTTTGCTGTCCCGAGTCCAATAAGGCTCCAAGATGCAGAATCCTCCGAGACGGGATTAGAGTGGACTTCTGCCAGTTGATTAGCCAGCCGTGCCGTTGCAGCAGTGCAATGGTCAGGTCCAAGTGGTGTGACAGGAGCTCTGGAGATCCTGCCACCAATAACAGGTCATCCAAGTACGGCAACATGCGGACTCCCTGCAGCCGCAGAGAAGCCGCCATGACCGCCATCACCTTGGTGAAAACACGTGGTGCTGTCGCCAGGCCAAAAAGTAACGCCCGAAACTGGAAGTGGTCGCTGCGGATTGCAAACCGAAGGAACTCTTGATGGCGCAAAAGAATAGGGACATGCAGGTAAGCGTCCTGTATGTCCAATGACACCATGTAGTCCCCAGGTTCCAGCGCCAGAATGATGGACCGTAGGGTCTCCATCCGAAACTTCGGGACCCGCAAAGACTTGTTGAGTGCTTTGAGGTTGAGAATCGGACGATATAACCCATTGGGTTTCTGTACCAAAAATAGATTTGAATAGAAACCCTGGCCCCTCTGGGAGAATGGAACAGGCACTATAACTCCAGCCTGGGGCATAGTGTGCAATACCTTCTGCAGCTCCGTAGCCTTGTTCCGGTCTGATGGTAGACCCGTGGTGAAGAATCGAGCCGGGGGTCTGTGCCGGAAGGAGAGGGCGTACCCATGGGAGACCACCTCCAGAACCTAAGTGTCTGTCGTAGTGAACAACCAACACCGGGAGAACTGCAGCAGGCGGCCTCCCACCCTGGGATCCCCCAAAGGGAGGCCCGGACCGTCAGGCCGCAGGCTTGTCATCTGGCTTGGGGGCCGGACGTCTGGTACTCCATGCCTGTTTCCGGGGCTTGACCGATTTCTTAGGGCCAGCCTGTCGAGGAAACGACTGTGGTTTGGGCCTGCCCTGGGCCCTAGATGACCGAAAGGACGATGGTCCAGAACCAGAAGGAGCAGCGGCCGACGGGAGACAAGCAGATTTGGCTGCCGCCAGCGTGGCCACAATCTTATCCAGATCCGGACCGAAGAGAACTTCTCCGGTAAACGGCAACGCTTCCAGGTCTTTCTTGGAATCTGCGTCCGCCTTCCAGGATCGCAGCCACAAGGTGCGACGAGCAGCTACCGCTGCTGAAGAAATTCTAGACACCAGAGTACTAATGTCTAGAGCCGCCTCGTTGATGTAGGTGGCCGAATCACGGAGATTGCCAATCAACTCCGCCTGTTCGGCCGGACAGTCGGATTCAAAAGAAGCCTCTAATGAATCTGCCCAGCGCTCCATCGCTCTGGCAACCCAGCAAATGGCCATAGCCGGCCGTGCTGCCCCCCCTGCAAGGGAACAAGCTGACTTCAGGCAGATTTCTACCTTGCGGTCCGTAGCATCCTTAAGGGAGGACATGGATGGCATCGGCAATGTGGCACTACGGACAAGACGGGTCACGTGAGAATCCACCTGTGGAGGGGATTCCCACTTAGCAAAATAATTATCCGCGAACGGATAAGCCACTGCCAGGCGTCTCTGCGGCTGGTATCTTTTGCCAGGTTGTTTCCACGCCTCCTCTAAATGGTCCACCAACTGACCCGAAAGAGGAAAGACTGTGGCATCGCCCTTCACATCTTTGAAAAAGGCATACTTAGATTTAGCCGCTGGGGGAACTTCGTCCTCAATCACCAAGGCTGTGCGGACCGCCCGAATAAGTCCAGGAATATATACTTTGGACTTAGCATCAGCGTCCTTAGTATGGAGAGGTTCCTGATCGTAAGGATCCAGAATCTCCCCATCATCAGACGTCCCTTCGTCATCCTCATAATGAGCGGACAGAGACGCCACCGGCCTTTTATGAGGCCGCATCACAGACTCCCCTTGCAACACATCCGACAAGTGCTGTACAGAACTCGTCAGGGAGTTAACCCACGCTGGCTCCTGAGAAACCGGGAGCGGGGAAATAGGGAGACTGTGGGGTACCACCAATTGTCGTGGGAACCCCTGCATGGGTGACGACACCACAGACTGCTGGGACAAACCCATCGGAGTAAACGCGGGCTGCGGAGCTAACTGGCCCACTAAAGCTGTTAACGCCTGAGCGAAACAAGCCCAGGGCGGCTCCTGTACCGGTGCTGTAACCGTAATAGGCTGCGCCATGGACAAACACTGCCGGCAAAGGCCCTCCGCGCTACCCTCCCCCTCCGCTAACGGTACTTTGCACGTGGTACACTGTAGCCGGAGGGGAAAATCACTTTCAGACATGATGGCACCACGTATGTGACCTCTCTCACCAATTAAGTATTAAATAGGCGAGAGACCACCCTGCAGCACCGCACTGCAAGGGCTTTAGCAGAAAGAACAGGGACAGTAATAAAGCTGACAGTTTTGAGAAGATAAAGTTACAGGCAGCAGCGCTAGCACAGTCACATACAATGCAGAGAAATAACAATTCCTGCACTAACAGCGCTGATCACTCAACTACACAGACACAGGGCCTGGTAGGACACAGCGCTGCATACACAGACCAGAGCCACAGCGGAGGAGAGGTATGCGGGGGGACCCAGACCATGATGCTTCCATCCAGGCTTCCAGCAGCGTTCACCATGCGTTGCAGAGAAGATGGCCGCCGAGGAGCAGAGAGAAGCTGGCCTGGGGGAGGAGCGCTGACACAGGACCAGTCAGCACAGTGCAGAGAGGGCTGTGTGCAGCGGGGGAGGGGCCGGCTGTGAGACAGGGAAGGCGCGCTCCCCTGGCATGCATTTAACCCCTGGGACGCCGCAGCGCTACCGCTCTGCTGCGGTCCGCTGTCCCAGGGGGTAGTGGAAAGCGCAGGTTCAGTACCTGGCTCCACGCTGCAGCCAGTCGCCAGGGAGCCCCCTGCCTGGGGACTTAGGACCATGTGACCAGCGGGGACCCACCGCGGGACCCCGCTGCTTACCTTTGTCCCCCTTGGATCCGGCCATGGTCCGGAACATCTGGGGTCACCGCTAGCTGTGACCCCAGATGCTCACCAGCATCCCCGGATCGGTACCGGCGTTCTGGTACCGGCGGGGGTGTAGGGAAGACAGCATGGACGTCAGGACTGACTGTCCATGCTGTACATCCAGATGTGCAGCCACAGCTGCACTGAAGAAAGCTTCAGGGGCTCTTCTAGCCCCCACTCCGACAGGTGCACCCGACGCCGGCCGGGCACCAAACTAAACTGAGGTGCCTTGGCCCGGGGGCGGGGTATAGGAGGGGAACCTAGTGCATCCTGGGAGGCTGAAAGCTTAACTCTTTGGTGCCCTGTGACTGACGTCACACCTATACCCCAAGGTATCCTGTGGATACCCTATGGACCCTGAAGTAGAAAGTCTGTGTTTCGGGTGCCCAAACAGTAACCAGGATTTAGTAGATGGGTTTAGCCTCTTTACGCGGCTAAGCCCAGCACGACAAGCGCAATAATTAATGGGGACCAGTGTCAGATTTTACCTAGGGTCTGTGGGGCTGCAGCACCCCCATTAAAATCCTCCACTTCAGTAAGCCAGGGCATTCCATGACTGCACTGGCTACACTGTGACTGGAGGTGGCTTCCCATTGGAAGTGTCACTTGCCAGTCACGCACAGGAAAGGCAGCCCCAGTGGGAGGCGTCTCCTCACCCTCGGACTGCCAGTCCGGATTCTCGTGGCTCCTTGAATGCAGCCCCCGGAACCAGTTGTGTCATGCACGGAGCCTTCGCCGGTCCTGGAGCCTGCCAGAACTATTGCGCAGGCAGCGGGAATCAGCAGCAGCCACCCTCAAGGAAAGAGAGTAGGAGCCACTGCTGATGGGCACCCAAAACAACTGAATTGTTAAGTCGGACATCCATTATCACCAACCAAAAAAACAATTGAATTGCCCCCTAATTGTCACTCACTTTCAGTGTAAAGTCCGGAGTGCTTTACACTGAATGAGAGTGCAGTTTTAAATTTTAATTTAAGCAGCCACTTTGTGGCTTTTAGGATTATCGTTTTGGCTAAATCACAGTCCATGTTATGAAAAAACTGGGCTATTTGGCGCGATTTGAGGATAGGGGTATGCAGACACCACATCTGTATATTGGATTAGTGTTCATTTGTATTAAAATAGTAACAATAAAATGAAAAGCAAAAAACAAAAGCACAAACCCTTGTTAATAACATAACTAAAAGCAAAAAAAAAAAAACATGATGATTTAAATAATTGCCTAGCCCAGTGGTTCCCATACTGGGTACCATGACCTCTTGCAGGGGTGCCTCGGGTTGGTGGTCCTGGATAAAATAAAATTATTTTTAGTGAAATTGATAGGCAAAACGAGTGCTACTGGCTGCCAATCAAAAAATATATGGTTAAAAATAAACGCAACCCTGTCAACCACCACATAACTAAACATAAGGGTGACATAAAAGCACAATTTACTTAATTAAATTTTTGCTGAATTTCTCAATTCGACACTTTTGGCCCAGGGGTGCCATGGAAAAAATGCTGATACTCAAGGGTGCCGTAATTTGAAAAGTTTGGGAACCACAGGCCTAGCCCCACAAGTTTATCACATAAGTAGGTGTTCCTATCATACTTATGCACACAGTATAAAGTTATGTATGCAGTACTAATATAAGGGAACATTTCAGTTTATATTAGCTACAAAGGACTGGTATTGGAATCACTGCATTATTGAATATGTTGCTTAAATAAATACATGACTCAGGACAGTGTGCTTAAGACTCGGTGCATAGATACTCATTTGTCATTAAAGTTGTGTGAAAACACCTATTTTCCTAAAGCACTAGGAAGGACAGGTTAGCGCTCTTACCATACATATCCTCTCCACAGTCCTCTCAACATTTGTGAGCATATCCGACACTTGGGTCAGACCAAACGGATGAGTATTACCAATGGGAGGGATGGTCCATGTATAGAGGGGGCCTGGCTGGGCAGGTTTGGTACATGGCCAATGTGTGCCACAATTTCTCTGCTGGATGTCCAGAGGTAGCCAGACAGAAGTATATAATGAGAGGGATTATAATCATCACAATACTCCCAGAGGAAGTCAGAGTATAAACTATTGGCAGTGGTATCCCAGCAATGAAAATAATTTCTGGGAACCACAGGTTAGTGACTGGGCTTTTCTAAATGTTTCGTATTACAGTATATCTGGGAAGTGGAGATTACTCTTTTCCTGTAGTTCACTATACCTCAAAGTCCAACATGACACAATAAGAACCAGAGATGCTAAATAGCCCTGGGAGGGAGCTCTCTGAGATTTTCTATTCAGCACGTTTGATGCGATTAAAGGATTTCTTCTCACACCCTCCTGAGGGGATGCAGTCAGGAAGCCGACAGTCGAAATGCCGACTGCCGGCTCCCCGACTGTTTAATCCCGGCAGGGGTCCAATGACATGCGTCGAGATCCCGACGCCTATCATTTTATCTACGCCAGGAGCTGAACGCCCGGCATACCGATCGAAGGTAAGGTGGGCGCCGGGTGCGGACAGCCTTCTAGGTTAGGGGCTCCTGGAGGGGTTAGGATTAGTCACCCACCCAGGAGAGTTAGGTTTAGGCAGTGGGGAAGGGGGGGGGTTAGGTTTAGGCACTAGGGAGGGAGGTTAGGTTAGTTAGTACTTCCCTTTAGAGCAGTCGGGATCTTCACTGGTGCCGGACTTGCGGCTTTGGGTTTTGAACCGCCGGACCCCATGAGGGTGCATGGAGAAATCATACAAAAGTGCCGGGCGCGTGGCTATTTGCAAGGTTAGCGCGGTGCTAACAGCCTCGCAGCCGGTACTTTAGTCGGAGAATGCTGGTTCTCGCGACTAAATACCCAGGTTAAGTCGAGACAACAGGTATTCTCCGACTAAACAGCGCGCTGAATTGATTAGCTACGGGAGCTCCCTCCTGGGACTTTTCAGCATCGCTTTGAATAGAATCGCGGTCATACAATCAAAATTCATTTAAACAGTCATATTCCATATAATTTCCCTTTGGGAAAAGTTTCTGAAAGTAACAGAATAGTCTAGGTGGCATCATGCAGAGACAATGACATGGCCAAAATGCACCAGAGACATCTGTAAAGTAGGGGTGTGCACCGGACACTTTTCATGTTTTGTGTTTTGGATCTGGATCTTTCTTCGTGTTTTGGATCTGGATTGGTTTTGCCAAAACCACCCTTCCGTGTTTTGGGTTCTGGGTTTTGTGTTTTGGATCTGTATTTTTTTTTTTAAAAAGCATAAAAACAGCTAAAATCACAGAATTTGTGTGTTTTTCTGCTCCTATGCTATTATTAACCTCAATAACCTTAATTTCCACTCATTTTCAGTCTATTCTGAACACCTCACACCTCACAATAGTGTTTTTATATCCAAAAGGTTGCACCGAGGTAGCTGGATGACTATGCTAAGAGATACGAGTGGGCGGCACAAACACGTGGCCCATCTAGGAGTGACACTGCAGTGGCAGACAGGATGGCAGTTTGAAAAACTAGGCCCCAAACAGTACATACTTCAAAGAAAAAAAAGAGGTGCAAGATGGAATTGTCCTCCCACCCACCCTTATGTTGTATAAACAGGACATGCACACTTTAACAAACCAAACATTTCAGCGCCAGGGTCTGCCACACGACTGTGGCTGAAATGATTGGTTCGTTTGGGCCCCCACAAAACAAGCTGGCAATTAATCTGTCCCTGCACAAACTGGCTCTACGGAGGCAAGATGTCGTCCTCATCCTCCGATTCCTCACCCTCTTCAGTGTTGTGTACATCCTCATCCTCACAGAGTATTAATTCGTCCCCGCTGGAATCCACAACCACAGGTCCCTCTGTACGTTCTGGAGGCTGGTCTCCCTGGAAGAGTTGATCATTCATTTTATGAACATCCTCTTCTCCACATTTTGTGGAAGCAACCTCCTACGCCTTTTGCTGACAAGGTTCCCGGCTGCACTAAACACTCTTTCGGAGTACACACTGGAGGGGGGGCAACTCAGGTAAAATAGAGCCAGTTTGTACAGGGACCTCCAAATTGCTTCTTTTTCCTGCCAGTACAGGTACGGACTGTCTGACATGCCTACTTGGATGCTGTCACCGATGTAATCCTTTAACAGACAGACGCACGCTTGTCGCTGCTGCTTTAAGGATGCAGGTGCGGCTACAGCCCACACATTTCACAAAGACAGAAAAAAAAAGAAGAATATTTTTATTGTTTGTGGAGCGCACTTTGAGGGTGTCACCACCCTTTAACAGACAGACGCATGCTTGTCGCTGCTGCTTTAAGGATGCAGGTGCGGCTACAGCCCACACATTTCACAAAGACAGAAAAAAAAATAAGAATTTTTTTATTGTTTGTGGAGCGCACTTTGAGGGTTACACCACCCTTTAACAGACAGACGGACGCTTGTCGCTGCTGCTTTAAGGATGCAGGTGCGGCTACAGCCCACACATTTCACAAAGACAGAAAAAAAAAGAAGAATATTTTTATTGTTTGTGGAGCGCACTTTGAGGGTTACACCACCCTTTAACAGACAGACGCACGCTTGTCGCTGCTCCTTTGATGACGCACGTGCAGCCACAGTGCACACAATTAACAAACACAGAAAATATTTTGTTTTTTGGTTTGGAGTGTACTTTGGGGGTTACAGCACCCTTTAACGGTCAAGCCAGCCGGCCCTTTACTTATGACACAGGCGCACGCTTGGCACTACTTTGTTGATGCACGTGCGGCTACTGCGCACACAATTCACAAACACAGAAAATATTTTTTTTTTTGGTTTGGACTGGAGTGTACTTTGGGGGTTACAGCACCCTTTAATGGTCAAGCCAGCCGGCCCTTTACTTATGACACAGGCGCACGCTTTAACACTACTTTGTTGATGCACGTGCGGCTACTGCGCACACAATTCACAAACACAGAAAATATTTTGTTATTTGGTTTAGAGTGTACTTTGGGGGTTACAGCACCCTTTAACGGTCAAGCCAGCCGGCCCTTTACTTATGACACAGGCGCACGCTTGGCACTACTTTGTTGATGCACATGCGGCTACTGCGCACACAATTCACAAACACAGAAAAAATATTTTGTTATTTGGTTTGGAGTGTACTTTGGGGGTTACAGCACCCTTTAACGGTCAAGCCAGCCGGCCCTTTACTTATGACACAGGCGCACGCTTGGCACTACTTTGTTGATGCACGTGCGGCTACTGCGCACACAATTCACAAACACAGAAAATATATATTTTTTTGGTTTGGACTGGAGTGTACTTTGGGGGTTACAGCACCCTTTAACGGTTAAGCCAGCCGGCCCTTTACTTATGACACAGGCGCACGCTTGGCACTACTTTGTTGATGCACGTGCGGCTACTGCGCACACAATTCACAAACACAGAAAATATTTTTTTTTTTGGTTTGGACTGGAGTGTACTTTGGGGGTTACAGCACCCTTTAACGGTCAAGCCAGCCGGCCCTTTACTTATGACACAGGCGCACGTTTGGCACTACTTTGTTGATGCACGTGCGGCTACTGCGCACACAATTCACAAACACAGAAAAAATATTATTTTTTTAGCACTTGGGGGGAGCACCCCTGATGGACAGAGCACCCCCTGGACAACACTACAGCACCCCTTTAGGACTGGGACACTGCACAGGACTTTGGAGTGGACACAGCTCCTATGGAGAACTGACTGCACAACACAGTCCAGCCAGCCCCTATGGACTTTGAAGTAGTGGACAACAGCAGCGCAGCGCAGCACAGCACAGCACAACACTACTCTGCACTACACTACACTACACAGCCCAGCCAGCCCTAACTCCCACCCTCCCTCTTCACTGTCCACAGCCGAGTGAGAAAATGGCGCCGACGCGGGTACCTTATATAGGAACCAAAAACCGCGAGACCCGGAAGGCGGGATGATGAAGTTTTGCCTCGATTTCAGATCCGAGTCAGGCGGGAAAAGTCGAGCCTGACTCGGATCGGAGGGGCTCGGGGGGGTTCGGATTTCAGAAATCCGAACCTGCTCACCCCTACTGTAAAGGAATACATACCATATGTCAACAGTGACAATTGTTGACAATGCAGCAGTACTTAAGTTAAGGCAACATGTTTCAAGTTATACTGCCGACAATGTTAAAATGCTTTAAGTAGCGTTTTAACCTTGTCGGCACTGTGGTGTTGGCATACTGATGCCAGCAGTGACTTTGCCGAAAATGTCACTGCCGACATAATGACTGCATCTCTCTGTAAAGACTGGCCCTTTTACATGGGAATCTTATACAGATGGAAAACATGCCATTTGTTAAAGCGTGTTGGGAGGTGTGGTATTACTCTGCCAGTTGCACATTTACCAATTGGGAGGTTGATCAACAATCTACAATTGGACACCACGGTGACACACTGGCTACTAATGCTGTCTCACAGCACAGAGGTCATGAGTTATTATTATTATTTTTTATTTATATGGCGCCACAAGGGTTCCTTAGCGCCTTACATAGTACATAAAGCACAGAAACAGTACAGAAACAGCACAGAGACAGTTGAACAAAACAAGAAAACAGTGACATACAGTACAAGACATTGCAGGACAAGTACATGGTATATAAACATTTGGAGTATAGAGTAGATAACGATCTAAGTAAAGGAAGGAGAAACACATGAGGGAAGAGGGCCCTGCTCGTGAGAGCTTACATTCTAAAGGGTTAGATTGCCAACCTTAGATTAAGAAAAAACAACTGGGATCTACACATAGAGCTCTGTATACTGGATATAATTAAACAAAAAACAATCACAAAAGAGACAATAACATGGGATTTATTTATCATATAATAAAAAGTTCTATGTAATAATGCACAGTAAGTATAAGCATTCAAATAGGCATATGCATATAAATCAAAGCATAAATGTGGCGGTGATTAGCAGCAGACATAATGGGCCTGATTCTGTGTCGGATGGATCTCGGAGGCAAATGGCGAGTTTTTACTTTCAGTACATGCACATTTACGCATATTTGTGTATGGATGTTCTATTCTAAGTCGGCCAGATCTATCTTTTCGTGAGACTGGTAATTTCGTGGCATGACAATGCGATTGCGCGGATCCGCCCTGACTTGTGGGCGTGTATTCTCTGTGTGATCCTGAGTTGTGTGTACGGGGAAGGGAACCCTGTTGACGCATCTCTTGCACCTAGCATGGGGCTATATAAATAAATAGTAATAGCCCGTAGCTGCACATTATTATGATCATGCATAACCCCTGCTGTGCAGTCACATTTGGGACATCTTCTCTTGTGTATTTTATTAGTGAAAGGTCATCATAATAAATAACTATTTACAACTAACAGTAAATTGCTGAGTAACTGTAACCATTGCAAATATATACCGAGGGCTTCTCAGAAGAGTCTATGTGCTGGATCTAAAACGATCCTTTTACCGTGTCAGAGCTGTAAAGGAATGCAACCCAACACAGAACGCTGCATACAGACCTCTCCAGCAGGGCACAGAGGGATGTAATGGCTTGTGTGACAAATAGCTGCCCTGACAGCTCTTTTTATGGCCAGGAATTAGACTTAATCAGAAATAGTCAAGCGATGGTTGGAAAGATGCACCTAAGTGATGTAGATCATCTATGGAGGAAATAACATGAGCTGATAGGAAATAAAGAGGGACCTCAATTGTACACAACTTAAGCTGAAGGTAGGAAAATAATTTGGGAAGATTTATCAAACCTTCAAAAAGTAGCAAACAATTAGGTTCTCTCTATCATTTATCTAATACAAATAAACAAATCTGACATCAGGTTATCGGGACTTCTGGATTGGTGTATAAATTCAATAATAAAACGGGTTTTATTAGCTAATACTTATGTTATGAAATGTAAAGTATATGCTGTTTAATGTACAGAGACTAAGAGACAAGTCATGTTTGGTACCATTCTGAATCACTGTTTATTTGCAGATCTTCGGTTCTATCGGCAAGGAGATCGCATCATGCGTCTGCAAGTTATGAATTACATGAAATTAGTGGTTAGAAAGTGAAATCTGTATGTAGTGTCTTTTACTAGTTTAAACCAGTTCTTCGTTGGGAAAGATCAACAAAGCCGTTGGAGGGCTGAACTATCACTGGACAAACTGACCTATGACCTGCATCGTACCAGAAGAACCAATGGAATTATGCCAGGTCGTTTCTATTGTATTGTCCGCTCTCTGTAAGATATATAAACTAGCGCTCTCGGCCCTATAGTCAGTAATCTTCTTTCTTTCTTGACGGAGGCTTCACGTTTAATGCCGGGAAATCTGGATCCAGAGCGCTAGCGTATGTATCGGCTGTACCTTTGTATTTAATTGTATTTTGTGCTAATTGTGTTAGATCAAAGCGTGTAACTTTCTTTTTATTGCAATAAGAACTTTTGTGCTTTGGAACCACAATATAAGTCTGGAAAGAAATTATTTCTGTTTAGCGATTATTGGGTAATCATAGTTGGGGGCTCGTAGTTTGGTGTTCACGCTACCGAGAGGTCGCACGAAAGCGTACGGATCTCGGTTTCGCAACAAAGGGTGGAAGGCGCCATAAGCAGGAAAGAATGCACTGTGGGCCTGATTCAGACCCGCTCGCGAGCGCTGAACGCTCGCAAGCGGGTCGATGTTGCCCAAGTGCGCATGCGCACGATGGAGGCGGCTCCATCTTGCGCATGCGCGAGACCAGATATAACGATGGCCAAGCCGTCGTTATGGGTCTCGCACCAAAGGGGGCGTGCTGTCGATGGTGATTGACAGCATGCCCCCTTTGGTGGGCATGCCGGGGGCGTGGCTGCCCAGACGGAGGCGTTCCCATGGGAACGCCTATCGTCTGGGGCCGGCCCCACTGACATCACTAGTGATGTCAGTGGGAGTGCTTTTGGCTCTGATAGAGCCAAAAGAACTCCAGGGCTTGCGGCTGCGAGACCCTACCGCAAGAGTCTCATCGCAAGCCCGATGGTCGCGATGGTCTTGACCATCGCGACCATCATTTTGGCCGCTCGTTATAGCTGTGGGTGGTTACCCACAGCTATGCGAGTGGCCAGGAGGCCGCTCCAAAAAGTAGGAGGGACGGCCCTGATTCAGAGCTAGCGCTCTGTCAGAGCGTCCGGCTCTGAATCAGGGCCAGTGTTCGATACCTGCACCATCTAGTGTTGTGAAACCGATATCAGTTGTTATGTGATTTCAAGGAGCGCTGACTAGGACTTGGGGCAGGAGAGAAAAGTTTGTTTCTTTCTTTGTCTGTCTTGGCGCTAGAGTGCGAGTCGCACAATAGTGTATATGTATTTCCTGTATTGCTGCCACGTGTTCAATCGTTCTGATAATATTGTTATATTGATAGCGTGATTACATTGTTTAAGACTTCTGAATCATACTGCCATATTAGCAAAAAGCCTAGTTTCTGCGCAGAAAACTAAAGGTGTATGAAAGCAGACGTGTGATTGTAACGTGATAGAGGCTACTACTGTGTGTGGGGCCTATGTTAGGTACCATGTGTTGGTCCTAAAGACTAGGTAGGTGTTTGATGAGGCAGAAAGCTACTGAGTGTGTACACATAGCAGGTGTATTGCAGCAAGGACAGGGATTTTGTACCTTGAAGAAAACAAGGGGTTTCCGAAATTCGGCTCCCAATAGTGGTCGCAGAGCCCATTGATCAGTTAGGTTCTCTGAACACTGCGACTAGACCGCACGGTTGGGTAGACCGTGATTGTGACTTGGATTGTAGTGGAGGAAATCACTGGAAAGGGTGTTATTGGAACACTTAAATTCTAACAGGGGAGAGTACTCAAAAAAGGGTGAGCTACCAGACAAGGGCTGAAAGGTGTCCGGAAAGACAGTTTAATTGTATAAGACATTATTCTGTTCCTCATTGTGTGTGCCGTCCATAACGGTTAGCGGGCCAGTTGTGCACAACGGGATAGGAGTGCGTGAACGTAGCTCCATAGGGATCGTTCACAGGTCCACATTCACTAGCAATAAGTTGCCTAGCATTTTCCCAGATGGGTGCTAAGCAGACGCTGGGAATAGTCGACGATGTGCTGCTTTTGGAGGGGCCAACAGGTTCGGCAAGGCATATAATGTATACAAAGTATGGTGCGTATGCAACTGCGTACTGTGACGTATGGGTTAAGATGACCAAGAGATGTGTGAAACCTTTTCCTACAATTGGCAGTTTGATGTGGAAGTGTTGAATAATGTCAGATATAGCATCTGTGTGGTGAAATCTCTAAAGAAATGAGTAAAGTATAATGATTGTTTGAAATTATGGCAGCATGAAGGGGAACACGTGGTAGAGTGGCGTGCTCGCGCCACTAAGTAGTGTCGTGAGCACTACGCAAAAGGGTGTGCACGCGACGCAAGACAGCGTTGCACACGCACCTCAAGGGAGCTCGCATGCGGTGCTAGTTAGCATCGCGCATGCGCTGCAAAGTAGCGTACACGCACCGCAAGGTAGTGGCGCTAAGGGTATAGGTATTCGCGCATGCGCACCTCCGCCACCCTATGTGGCTGAAGGTGATGGTACAGCCGATACTAAAAATTATAAAAATGTAACAAGTAATTTGTACCCTATCCTGAGTAATCATAAGGAAAATGTTTGTGTAGATGATGAACCTGTTGAAATGTCAGCCATTGCATATGCAGTAAATCTGTTAGGCACAGCACTAAGCCTAGAAAGGGAAGTGATCCAACCAGCTGTATCAGCAGAAGGGATCCCATCAGTTATACCAGCAGTAGAAATTGATGAAGGTAATACAGTGCATAGTAGTAACAGATTGAACCCCCAGAGTACTAAGGTAAAAGTTTCCATTATAGCAAAGTGGTAGGTGTCCATCCTGTTCCCAATGGGAATCCGGACATAAATGGTGTAGTACCCACACGGGATGTAGTAATGCATTGTCCATGGACAAGAGCAGAGTTACATTCAATAATGACAGAATTTCCCGACCCTAGGAAAGAATTAGCGAAGTGCCAAAAATTTGTAAAAGATTTAGATAATGCTCATGAGCCAACCAACAAAGATTGGCGAGTGGTATTACAGGCATGTCTTCCATCCAATACCGATGTGACAAAGTTCATCACGGATTGTGTATTGAATGGAGATAGTCCCTTCATGGATGAGAACAACCAAGGTAACATTACACGCATAGTCACCCAATTGGCCGTATATTTTCCAGTAGTAGTGAACTGGAGCAAAATTTTCACCATCAGGCAAAAGGATAGTGAGTCTGCAGCAGATTATTTCACCCGAGCACTGCTGACAATCACCCAAAATACAGGCATAGAAAATATAAAAGACAACACACAACACAGAGAAGTAGCTGTCACGGTACTTATGGATGGTCTTAAAGACACTCTAAAGACCAGGGTTCAAACCTCTCAGCCTAACTGGAGAGGAATTACTGTAGATGCCCTCAGGGAATCAGCTATAGAACATGATAAGAACATCCTCAGGAAGAGAGAAACACAAAGTAAGAAGCTAATGGCTGTTAGTATTCAAGCTTTAGAAGGAATGTACACACAGCCACAAAACTCATACCACACACAGCCACAAAACACATAACATACTAAGCCACAAACCTCATACCACACGCAACCAGAAACTCTCCATACTCAACCACCTAAACAACGACAACTTACCAACATAAGATGTTACACATGCAATCAGAAAGGACACATAAGTTGATACTTTCAAGAGAGAAATGGAGGGACAAATAATAAGAAAATGCATAAGTTCATACCAAAAGGATACTAGCAGAATGTAGGAAATCCTTAGCATTCGTCGGCTCACATAGTGGCTGTGAATGCTTTACTGGAGAATGATAGTCAGCTCTAGAGGTCAGGTCATACCTGTAGTCTACAGCCAGTCAGGCTAACTGAGAGTACTAGGGAAGAACCTACAATTACAGTAGATATAGCTGGTACTAAACACTCTTTTCTTGTAGACACAGGTGGCGACCAGATCAGTGTTAAATTCTCCATCAAATTTACAGGTGACCAACAAGACAGTACCAGCAATGGGAGTAACTGGTAAAGTGCAGCATTATCCTTTCACCAAATCTGCAGAGGTTACTATTGGGCCGCTGCAAACCAAGCATTCCTTTCTGCTGACAGCAGCTGCTCCTACTAACCTACTGGGAAGGGATTTGTTATGCAAGATGGGATGTGTCATTTACTGTACCCCTGAAGGTATATTCCTAGATATCCCAGAGAAGGTTGCGCACGAGGTAAGGGATATATTGGACACTCCACCAAGGTTAATGCTCCACTCTACCGTTTCAGAACAAAGCCCATCCCAAGTAAAAGAGATGTTATCTCAAATACTGGGTTCACTTTGGACAAAGGATGGACAGGACACTGGATTGATGGCAAATGTATCTCCTGTAATGGTAAATTTAAAAAGTAATAGGCAAGCTCCAAAAATTCCCCAATACCCGTTAAAGCCAGAGGTAGAGCTAGGGGTTTATCCAATAATTGAAAGGTTGTTACAACAGGGGATTTTAATCCGTACAGCTAGCCCAGCTAATAGTCCCATTTTTCCAGTGAAGAAGGCTGGGGGAGGGGCTATAGGTTAGTACAGGACATTAGGGGTGTAAACAAAGTAGTTGAAAGCCAATTCCCCGTAGTGCCCAATCCAGCTGTCATCCTCATGCAAATTCCACCATCTGCAACCCATTTTACTGTCATTGACCTATGTTCTGCTTTCTTCTCTGTCCCTCTTCACCCTGACTGTTAGTATCTCTTTGCATTCACCTACAGGGGGGTACAATATA
Source organism: Taudactylus pleione (assembly GCA_031769625.1). Classification (NCBI taxonomy): domain Eukaryota; kingdom Metazoa; phylum Chordata; class Amphibia; order Anura; family Myobatrachidae; genus Taudactylus; species Taudactylus pleione. Next base: position 4,411,320 of record JAUIMM010000261.1, read on the forward strand.
CATGGACACGATTTCCCCAGGGTTTCATAGATAGCCCCAGTATTTTCTCTCAAGCCTTACACGACTGTTTGCAATCTTTCCAACCAGGCAATGGATCTGTTCTAATTCAATATGTAAACAATTTATTGTTGTGCTCTGATTTGTTTATGTCATGTTTAAATTATATTAAACTACTGTTGCTTCATCTCTCACAGACATGACACAAGGTTGCTAAGGACAAATTACAGCCATGCCAGACTAAGGTTAAATTCTTGGGACACCCAGGGCCTACGACATTTGACAACCAACAGAATACAGGCCATACAGACCATGACACTACCGCAGAACCAACAGCAAATCCGTACCTTCTTGGGCATGTGTGGATACTGCAGAACGTGGATCCCAGGTTTTTCTATTCTGGCCTTACATTTGCAGGAATTGGTGTCATCCTCAAAACCCGACCATATCACACACCCTGAGGAAACAGAGCAGGCTTTCCTTAACCTTAAGGATAGTCTGACAAGAGCACCTGCATTGGGAATCAAGGTTATGATAAACCTTTTCATTTATATTGTACGGAGGCTGATGGCTGCCCGGCAGGTGTCCTCACACAAAAACATGGTGACGCTAGTAGACCTGTAGCATACTACAGTGCCCAATTGGACACTGTGGCAAGATCACTCCCAACGGTTTTAAGAAGTGTAGCAGCAACTGCTCTTTTGGTCAGTAAGAGTGAGGATGTAGTATTAGGCCATGATATGATTGTTTATACACCGCATGCTGTATCTGCTTTGCTGAATTCTGCCCAAACCAGACATGTTTCTTCAGCTAGGTTCACAAAATGGGAACTAGCTCTAATGGCACCTGCAAATATCACCATTAAACGGTGCAGTACGTTAAACCCAGCAACGTATTTACCATATGTGCCTCAGGATGCACAAAGGGTGGAGAGAGGTGAGTCGCTGGTTGAAGGTGAGTTTTGCAGGTATACTGATACACATGATTGTATGGAATATTAGAATCAGACCTTTACAGCAAGACCTGACATACGTGATACACCATTAGAAAATGTAGATGTGACATTTTACACGGATGGGAGTTGTCATAGACAAACTGACACAGGTTATGCTGTTGTAAATCACGAGGATGTTGTAGAAGCTGAACCACTTGGTCCACCTCACTCAGCACAGGTGGCTGAACTGGTGGCATTAAGGAGAGCATGTGAACTGGCAGAAGGTAAGTCAGCTAATATCTACACTGACTCTAGGTATGCCTTCGGGGTAGTCCATGATTTTGGGTCTCTTTGGCATCTTCAAAATTTTATGACAGCAGCAGGCACACCAGTTGCACACTCACACCACATAAAAGGACTCTTGACAGCAATCCAACTACCAAAGGCAGTAGCTGTCATCAAATGTAAAGCCCATACATGTGAAGAAGACCCGGTGTCACTGGGCAATAACAGAGCAGACGAAGCTGCCAAATGGTCAGCAGGGTTAAGAGTTAACATACCAGTTAATCAAATGATAGTTTTTCAGGCAATTGATGAGCAGAAATTAATTGAATGAAAAAAATTGTGTTCAATTCAGGAAAAGGCACTCTTGAGATCAAAGGGATGTGGGCAGGAGTCCTCTGGACTCTGGAGAGATGGACAAGGTAAGACAGTGGCACCCAAGGCATACTACCCAAGCTTCGCTGAGGCAGCGCATGGTCTGACTCACCTGGGAAAGTAAGGTATGTGCAAGTTGGTCAGAGCGTATTGGTGTGCACCAGGTTTCTCTTCACAAGCTGAAAAGAGGGCAATGTCCTGCTTGACGTGCTTAAGGAAAAACGTTGGAAAAACAATACCAACCGAGCCATCCCACATCCCTCCGACAGACGGACCTTATCAGGTAATACAAATTGATTTCATCCAATTACCACCCTGCAGGAATCTCAAGTATGTATTAGTTTGCACAGATGTGTTTTCTAATTGGGTAGAGGCATATCCAGCTGCCACTAATACTGCTGTTTTTACAGCTAAAAAGATTGTTCAGGAATTTGTATGCAGATGTGGTATCCTTAGAATCACAGAAAGTGATAGGGGTACTCATTTCACTGGTGATGTTTTCTAGAACATTTGTAAGTTAGTAGACTTCACACTCCCTATCGACCGCAAGCCAGCGCGTAGGTGGAGAGAGTGAACGGTACTATTAAGAACAAACTAAGTAAAGTTATGGCTGAAACTGGATTAGGATGGCCAAAAGCTTTACCGCTAGTCCTCCATAGGATCAGGACTACTCCTAGACCTCCTCTTAATTTGTCCCCTTTTGAAATACTGTTTGGGAGACAACCTAATTTGATTGTAAGTTCACAGGAGGATTTGAAGAGTAACAACGAGGTTACTGTGAAGTATCTTATAACAATGAGTAAACAGTTGAAACAGCAACAACAGAAATTTAAATTATCACCTGATATGCCTGAAACAAAGTGGTATACTTACTAAGGTACGGGTTTTTAGAAGTGGTTTTGTTGCCCATAGCAACCAATCAGATTCTACTTAACATTTATCTAGCACCTTCTAGAAGGTAATAGCTAGAATCTGATTGGTTGCTATGGGCAACAAAACCACTTCTAAAAACCCGCACCTTAGTAAATATACCCCAAACTGTCATGATGTTGAAGCTGGAGAATATGTTATGAACCGAAATTTCTTACATTCAGGATGTTTGACAGATCGGTGGGAAGTACCGTATCAAGTGTTGCTGACAAGTACGACATCGTTGAAAGTGGCAGAGAGAGATACCTGGGTCCATTCCACTCACTGCAGAAAGGTCAATCACCCGGTGGAGATACAAGGCGGAGTCAAGACAGATAACGTGGACCTGTCGATTGCGAGCCTGTTCCGGGAGAGTTAGATTGCAGTGGAACACCTGAGCTAGGGAAATTTGCAGACCACTATTCCAGCAATGGAGTGGTGGGCTGAGGTTGTGTTTGTGTTTCCTTCCAGGGTTCTCATCATATTCATTTGTTTCGGGATTTTCTGTTTCTGTGACGGAGAGGGAGGTTGATGGTGATATCGATGGAGTGGGATCAGGAGAAGGAGCGATAAAACCATTAGGGCGGTATTTGCCAAAACCCAGTACAGTAATTAAGAGATCTGTCATTCTAGAAACTCAGTGCGAAGGCCTATTGTTTGAGGAATACTGTATTTGTGCAAACTGTGGATCCCTAATTGATGAAAAATGCATCCAACGTCCAGAAGTGGTCTGTATTTGGGCAAGCATCCTTTAGAGGATTACCATTCCTTAGTGGGTAAGGTCTTAAACCAGAGTGTTGGGTTTGCACACATGTGCCTCAGGGACAACATAATGTAGGTTTAGTACCATTCCCGTTAACCGTCTCTGAGGTTCTTGGATTACATATGGGGAAAACTCTGTACAGGATATTCATTAAGTCCAAACCTCCAAATTTTAAGCTTCACCTGTACCAAGTAGATAGAACTCTCTTAAGTTTAAACTTCACCAATTCCAAAAAAACCAGGAAGTTGGGAGGTGACCGGGAACAATCAATGACCTTCTCACTCAGAGTTGATAATGGACCACTAGATAATAAACTTGTACATGACATTACTAACAGTGTGAGATATTTCCGGTATAGGTATACTCCTAGTTCCATTAAGGAGATGGATGGCAGAGTACCAGTAGGGTACTGTGCAGATATTATACAATCAGAGACGTGTATTAGCCAAATGGGAGAACTTGGGATATGATACTTTGTCAGAGAAATGTGTTTAACGGTAATGATGCATTCTATTCCCTATGTACTCCCAGACAATGTGTATTATATATATGTGGAAGGAAAGCATACAAGTGGCTCACTCAGAGTTCCGATGGTTTATGTTATCTGGGAAGGGTACTCCCAGAGGTTATGACCCTTACACATGGTGAAATGCTTGGTATTCATAAAAACACACCATCACCATATCTTCACACACAGTATGAACACATAGACAAAAGAAACATGCTACCTGGTTATGTACATATAGCCACACAGTTGATTAGCGAAACAACTGGCTTCCAAATTTTGGTAGCACTAGATCCCACCAGGATCGCTCGGGGTACTTTAAAGTTTAGATACATCCAAGACCTTGCTAAATTAATAGATAATATCACCGAGATGTATGATGACACGTTCAGGTACAAAGGTAAAGAGCTACAGGCCTATAAGAAAGAACTTGTGCAACATAGTCTAGTGTTAAATTATTTAACAGCTGTTACTGGCGGATACTGTGCGACTCTGGCCACCCAAATTGGTGTCAAGTGTTGCACTTACATCACAAATAATCTAGTGATCCCAAAGAGGTGATAGACCGGAAGATGTACGAGATTCTGCAGCTGAAATGGGAATTTCGAAAGAACCATAATGCCTCATTAACTGAGGTAGAGGAAAAGGTAGAAGAGTGGTTGAACCCTGTGAAATGGTTCTCCGGTCTAGGAAAGTGTGTTCAAGAAATGGTTGCTAGTATAGGTAAGCTCCTGATCCTTATATTGGTTGTCATCTTAGTAATTGGCTTGTGTGACAGATGTGTTCCTGCTGTGATGAAGTGTGGAAAATGTAATGCTAAGGTAAACCGGGATACCTTGGGAGTATAGGGTATAGGTATAGGTGTGACGTCAGTCATCGGACACCATAGAGTTAAGCTTTCAGCCTCCCAGGATGCACTAGGGTCCCCCTCCTATACCCCGCCCCCGAGCCAAGGCACCTCAGTTAGTTACCAAGCCATAGGCCGGAGGAGGAGAAGGAAGAGAGAGAAAGAAGATCACACTCTCACCAGAGGGAGACGGAAAACCGGTGACCAGACCAAAACCCATCTGCAGCACAGGTGCGACAGGGCGGGAGTCCTGTGGAACCCTATGGACTTCGTAGAAATAGAGATAACAAAGGTAAGTTCTTACCATATCTCATATTTTCTACTTCAGGGTCCATAGGGTATCCACAGGATACCTTGGGGATGTCCCAAAGCAGTATCCTTTAAGGGTGGGGACGCTCCTGTGCTGAAAGGAGAATCCGCCGCCCGAAGGAAGCATCCTGAGAGGCGAAGGTGTCAAACCTGTAATACCTCACGAAGGTATGGACAGAGGACCACGTAGCAGCCTTGCAGATCTGGACTGCAGAGGCACCACGTCGAGCTGCCCACGAAGGACCCACAGACCTAGTGGAATGAGCCTTCAAAGAAGGAGGAACCGGTAGACCTTCATGAAGATAAGCTTCAGAAATAGTCATACGGATCCAGGCTGCCAAAGTTTGCTTTGAAGAAGGCCAACCCTTTTTACGGAAGCCATAGAGGACAAACAAGGCGTCCGACTTCCTAAACGAAGAAGTGCGGTCAACATAAGTCCTTAAGGCCCGCACAACATCCAAAGTGGCCTCACCCACTGAAAGACCAGGTGAGTTAAAGGCCGGAACAACTATTTCCTCGTTAACATGAAACTGGGAAACAACTTTGGGAAGAAATTCAGGCCGAGTGCGGAGCACTGCCCTGTTCCCATGAAAAATCAAGAAAGGGGGTCTACAAGAGAGAGCCCCTAAATCAGAAACACGTCTGGCCGAAGCTATGGCCAGAAGGAAAACAGTCTTAGCTGTTAGCCATTTAAGATCCACTGAGCCCAGTGGTTCAAACGGCGGACCCTGGAGAACCCTCAGGACCACAGCCAAATCCCAAGGCGCCACAGGTGGAACAAAGGGCGGCTGAATGCGGAGAACACCTTGCATAAAGGTGCGCACATCCGGGATTGTAGCAATCCTATGGTGAAACCAGACAGACAGGGCCGAAACCTGTACCTTCAAAGAAGCAAGGCGAAGCCCATGATCTAGTCCCGCTTGTAGGAAGGCAAGTATCCTAGACAGACGAAACTCCCGTGGTGCATAACCTCTCGGTCGACACCATTGGAAGAACGTATGCCACACGCGATGGTATATCCTCGCGGACGACGGTTTCCGAGCTCACAACATGGTACGCACCACAGAGCTGGAAAACCTCCTGGATCTCAACATGGCTGTCTCAACAGCCACGCCGTCAAGGACAGCCGAGCCAGGTCCGGGTGAAGACAAGGACCCTGCGACAGAAGGTCCGGTCGTAGCGGCAACCTCAGAGGACTGTTCACGGACAGACCCTGAAGGTCTGGGAACCAGTGCCGTCTGGGCCACGCGGGAGCTATCAACAGGAGCGTCCCTCCTTCCTGTTTGAATTTCCGGATTACCCGTGGAAGAAGGGAAACCGGAGGAAACAGGTATGCGAACCGGAACGTCCACCGGACAGAGCATCCACCAGACACGCCTCTTCGTCTCTTGTGCGAGACCCGTACACCGGCAACTTGTTGTTGTGCCGGGACGCCATGAGGTCGATCTCTGGAAGACCCCACCTATCCACCAGCAGTTGAAAAACGTCCGGGTGCAGGGACCATTCCCCCGGATGAACGTCCTGGCGACTTAGAAAGTCCGCCTCCCAATTTAGCACTCCCGGGATGAAGACCGCTGTTATGGCCGGAAGATTGCGCTCCGCCCATACCAGGATCCGAGACACCTCTACGAGAGCCGCCCGACTTCGGGTTCCTCCTTGCCTGTTTATGTAGGCCACGGTGGTAGCGTTGTCCGACTGGACCTGCACCGGGTGACCCAGGAGAACCCGATGTTCCTGCTGGAGAGCATTGAAGACCGCACGGAGTTCCAAGATATTTATTGGAAGCTCCGCTTCTGTCGCGTCCATCTGCCCTGGAACAAGTGTGGACCCGAAACTGCTCCCCAGCCCCTGGCGAAGACTGGCGTCCGTTGTCAACAGGACCCAATTTGGTACCCAGAACGGACGTCCCTTGCTGAGATGGGTCGTCTGCAATGTGGCACTACGGACAAGACGTGTCACATGAGAATCCACCTGTGGAGGGAATTCCCACTTAGCAAAATAATTATCCGCGAACGGATAAGCCACTGCCAGGCGCCTCTGCGGCTGGTATCGTTTGCCAGGCTGTTTCCACGCCTCCTCTAAATGGTCCATTAACTGACCCGAAAGAGGAAAGACTGTGGCGTCACCCTTCACATCCTTAAAAAAGGCATACTTGGATTTAGCAGCTGGGGGAACTTCGTCCTCAATCACCAAGGCTGTGCGGACTGCCCGAATAAGTCCAGGAATATATATACCTTGGACCTAGCGTCAGCGTCCTTAGTATGGAGAGGTTCCTGATCGTAAGGATCCAGAATCTCCCCATCATCAGACATCCCTTCGTCATCCTCATAAGGAGCCGACAGAGACGCCACCGGCCGTTTATGTGGCCGCATCACAGTCTCCCCCTGCAACACATCCGACAAGTGCTGTACAGAACTCGTCATGGAGTTAACCCACGCCGGCTCCTGAGAAACCGGGAGAGGGGAAATAGGGAGACTGCGGGGTACCACCAATTGTCTTGGGAAACCCTGCATGGGCGACGACACCACTGACTGCTGGGACAAACCCATCTGTGTAAATGCGGGCTGCGGAGCTAACTGGCCCACTAAGGTTGTAAGCGCCTGAGCGAAACAAGCCCAGGGCGGCTCCTGTACTGGTACTGTAACCGTAATAGGCTGCGCCATTGACAAACACTGCCGGCAGAGGCCCTCCGCGCTACCCTCCCCCTCCGCTAAGGGTACTTTATACGTAGTACACTGTAGCCGGAGAGGAAAATCACTTTCAGACATGATGGTACTAAGTATGTGACCCCTCTCACCAATTGTATTTTAAAGAGGTGAGAGACCACCCTGCAGCACCGCACCGCAAGGGCTTAGCAGAAAGAACAGGGACAGTAATAAAGCTGACAGTCAGAATAGAAGATACAGGCAGCAGCGCTAGCACAGTCACATACAATGCAAAGAAAATCAATTCCTGCACTAACCAGCGCTGATCACTCAACTACGCAGACACAGGGTCTGGTAGGACACAGCGCTGCATACACAGACCAGACCACAGTGGAGGAGAGGTATGCGGGGGGACCCAGACCAAGATGCTTCCTTCCAGGCTTCCAGCAGCGTTCACCATGCGTTCAGGAAGATGGCCGCCGAGGAGCAGAGGGGAGGCTGGCCTGGGGGAGGAGCGCTGCCACAGGGCCAGTCAGCACAGTGCAGAGAGGGCTGTGTGCAGCGGGGGAGGCGCCGGCTGTGAGACAGGGAAGGTGCGCTCCCCCTGGCATGCATTTAACCCCTGGGACGCCGCAGCGCTACCGCTCTGCTGCGGTCCGCTGTCCCAGGGGGGTAGTGGAAGCGCAGGTTCTTACCTGGCTCCACGCTGCAGCCAGTCCCCAGGGAGCCCCCTGCCTGGGGACTCTGGACCATGTAACAGCGGGGACCCACCGCGGGACCCCGCTGCTTACCTTGCTGTCCCCCTTGAATCCGGCCATGGTCCGGAACATCTGGGGTCACCGCTAGCTGTGACCCCAGATGCTCACCAGCATCCCCGGATCGGTACCGGCGTTCTGGTACCGGCGGGGGTGTAGGGAAGACAGCATGGACGTCAGGACTGACTGTCCATGCTGTACATCCAGATGTGCAGCCACAGCTGCATGCAGGAAAGCTTCAGGGGCTCTTCTTAGCCCCCACTCCAACAGGTGCACCCGACTCCGGCCGGGCACCAAACTAAACTGAGGTGCCTTGGCTCAGGGGCGGGGTATAGGAGGGGGACCCTAGTGCATCCTGGGAGGCTGAAAGCTTAACTCTATGGTGCCCGATGACTGACGTCACACCTATACCCCCAAGGTAGCCTGTGGATACCCTGGACCCTGAAGTAGAAAAGAACTTTTGTGCTTTGGAACCACAATATAAGTCTGGAAAGCAATTATTTCTGTTTGGCGATTATTGGGTAATCATAGAGTCTTCAGGTCGTATATTAGTTTCATTTCTGTCTGGGCAAGGCAAATCTCTATATCTTTCTTGCACCAATGACTCTCTACTAATTTAATACCAATAATGCTTTTGATAAAAGAGATGGAATTGTTATGTTGTGCTTTAAAATGGACAGATAGGGAATGTTTCTCAAAACCTTTTTTAATATTCCTTAAAGGTTCAGTCCATCTATCCTTTAATGCCCTAGAGGTACGTCCAATATATTGTAAACCACACATACATTCGATAAAGTAGATACAGTTCTTGCTGTTACATGTAATAAAATCTGTAATTTTGTGGCTAGTCCCTGAACTGGAGGATTTATATGCTTCAATCTTAGAGACCTGTTTTGTAAAGCTCCTACAGACGATACATGTCCCGCACCGGTGGAAACCTGTAGTCCTAGTCCTCCCTGTGCTTTATGGGGGGATGCCGCTTTTTACTATCTTATTCTTCAAATTAGGGTCTCTTCTGTATATGAATTTTGGTCTCATAGGGATAATGGGTTTGAGGACCGGGTCTTTGGCTAATAAATTCCAATGCCTTTTAATAACTTTTTCAACTTCTTTGTGTTTGCCAATAAAAAACGTAATAAAAGGGAGCATAAAATCATTAGAAGTGTTCTCTAAAAATGGTTTAGGTTTTAAAAGGTCCTCTCTTTTATAAGTGGTCATTTCTTTAATCGGGGCATCTATCTCTGTTTCTCTATATCCATTAGAGATAAACCTGTTTTTATAAATTTTGACCTGTTCCTCAAATACTCCTATGTCTGAACAATTCCATACGAATGCGTCGGATTTGACCCTTCGGGATACTTCTTAACCAAACAGGATGGTGATTGCTGGTAATATCAATATAGGCATTGCAGTCTATAGGTATACAATAATGTTTGTAGGTGATTATTTTCTATGTAAAACGTGAGATCTAGGAAATTAACCTCATTCTTACTTGAGCTATAGGTTAATTGTATATTAAAGGGGTTGTCCTCTAATGACCCTTTAAAGTCTTCAAGCATCTTATCATCACCTTTCCATATAAACCCAATGTCATCTATATCGATCTATACCAGTGTATAATGTTATTACGGAACTTGTTATTGTACCAAAAAAAAATATTTTTTCTAAGATGAACTTGATTCCTTCTAATAGTAAATTAATTCTATCTTCATGGAGGTCACTTTGATTTAAAAAGAATTCAACCACCTCTATACCTTGGGAATGTTCAATGATGGTATACAGGCTACTTATATCCGCAGTGACTAGAATAAAATCATCTTCCCATTTAAGATACGCTGTTTTATCAGTAGTGTCTTTAATGTACTAATCTATTTTAAGAACCTCTGGTTGTAGGTGAGGGTCTAAAAAGTGTAACAAATTTGCTTTTAGAGAATTGGTACCCGCTACAATCGGGCGTCCAGGGGGATTTTGTGAATCTTTTTGAATCTTAGGGAGGATGTAAAAAACCGGTATGGAAGGGGATGAGTTAATCATATATTCAACCTCATTTTCCGAAAGGGTTCCTAAATTCTTCTATATTTCGACAGTAACGTAACAAAGTTTATTTCAATCTTTTCGCTAGGATTACATTTGAGGGGGGCATAAGTGCCTCTATCATTCAACTTCCTCATAATTTCCATATCGTAATTTTTAGTATCCATAATCACGATACCCCCACCCTTGTTGGCCCGGTTTAATCGTAATATCTTGATTATCTCCCAAATTTTATAAAGCCATTTTTTTTTTTATACGTCAAGTTATTTTTCTGATACCTGTTGATCGACAGCTCGCCCCTTTTTGTAGGTGGGCTGGGGGGGTGGTTTCGAAAACGGAGGCATTCCTTAAGGAACGCCTACCGTTTTGTGGGCGGCCACACTGACATCATCAGTGATGTCAGTGGGGAGCTTCCTGCTCCATCAGAGCAGAATGCTCCCTGGGGCTTGCGAGTGCCCAGACCCAACCTTAGGGTCTGGTCGCAAGCCCCGATGGTGATCACCATCGCGACCATCAGCTTAGCTTGCGACCAGGAAAAATGAAGCGCCCACCCTCATTCAGAGAGAGCGATCGCTTCTTGCGACCGCCTCTGAATGAGGTCCACTGTCCCACCATCCCACCCACGGGCCCCAGTTTCTCGCAGTGGGGTCGGAAGCTCTCACCTGCTTTGCAGAGCAGTTGGTAAATGGATGCTTGCATCCCATCAAATACAAGGAGGAGGTTCTTGCCTTACACAAACATTGTTTCAAAAGCTGGATTCACTATTACCACGTGACAGTGGTCTCTATTGACACAAAGCAATGTCACACATCAACCCAGCACAATACATCATTGCATACCTGGTTATGATTTCTTGTTTACTCCATAATGAGAAAGGAAAACTAAGGTCACTGGATTAGGCATAGATAATAAGGGGCTGATGTGGACTTTTAATGCATTAGTGTTTATGTTCACCGACATAAAATCTGCTAATGAAAAATAACATCTAAGTTTTTTATGCATTTACTAAGTTGGAAACATAACAGTTTGGCGCCTGCGGTAGACGCATCAGGTTTACGTCAGGCATACGCCACATAATTAACCAAGTTCTTCATCATTTGTTTAGCTTGCAAAATCCGCATCAGCTATAATACGATTTCAATAAATCTTTAGATCCCCCATCTCATGTACAGAAAAAGAAATAGCTAAAACAAGCACACAAAAACATAATATATGTATAAAAAAGTAGAAATAACCTATCAACTTCAGAGATTATGGCACCTGAAACGATAGAGATTTTTCAAGCGAATATGCGTCTCTGTGCTGTGTGAATCTGAATAACCCTAATTATGGTAATCAAACCTCTCTATACTTCTTCTACAGTATTCTGCCCCTTGCCCCAAATCCCGCCTCTCCAAGTGACCAATCCACATAAATCAGCGCAGAGCAATTCTTTTGTATTTTACGCTAAGCTTACTGGCATAAAATCCGATCAGCATCAACATGTTTATAGATCTTCTGGTAAAAAATAAACAAGTTACTTTTGGAGAAAAAAAATTAAATAAAAAAAAAAGAAATGAACATTTTTTTTATTTTTATAAAATTTCTCCAGGCAAATTTTATTCCTAGAAAAATGTCGGTAGCTTCTTACATTGATGAGAGAGATTCTTGGCAAGGATGTTAGAAGATAAAGGAAATTAACACACTTGTGCTCGGTCATATTTAGTGACTCATTCTCCTCTCAGGCAGGTAGCGCTGAATTTTAATGCAAACAGACACGAGGAGGATCTGATTTCTATCACAAAACCTGATGCAAGGCTACAAATTTTTTTATGCCAGGGAGAACAATTGAGGTCTGATCAGAAATGTTTGTTGTTTAGAAACAGATGGCTAACTGTATTTTATCCCATTACAGTGCAGCGCTGACTGGCTATATGTCTCTGTGGATACAGCCAAGCATCAGGTCAGCTTTCTGACAGGACCATCTGCCTACGGAGGGAACTATAAGTGGGTGGGTTATATTTAGAGCCTGGTCCAATGAAGAGCTAAGGGCCTTGGTGACTTTCCAGTGCAGCTCACCAGCAGACTGTCTGACACATGTTAATGCTGTCCCTGTACAGGGAGACTATAATAGTGGGATATTGGGGAGCACAGAGGTAAGGAGGATTATCATACAGTATACACACCAGCAAGACAAGGTGACAATTACAGGAATTGGTTGGATACTTCTATACATGGATTTGTCTTTCTTGTCATCTGAAAGGAAGACTGAACTGAACTAGCATCTCTTAAGAAAGGTAAGTCCAATATTTATTATTTTGTATTGTACCAGTTATCAGACCATGATCGGAAAAATGTTACGTAATTGACTAAGGTTCTTGTTATACTCTAAGGCAAACTTAGGCAACCTGTGTCTCATCAGCTGCTGTAGAACTACAAGTCCCAGCATGCTGAAGCCCCTGAGTTTGCTTAATGCTTCAGCATATGTAAAATCTTAGGTAAAGTCTGCTCTCTGACTCCAAGGCTGGCAGGGCCTACTTGTGATTTGTTGATTTACCAGAGTTTCCTTAACCCTGTACATGTGCAGTGTGTTCTATTTAGATTGCAAGCTTTGAGGAACAGGCGAGTTTCTTGCAGGTCTTTGCACCTCATTAACCTTGCTTATGCATTGCTTCCATGATGTATTGTGTTTTAAAAGGTATTTACTGTAGCTTAATATTGGAGAAGTCTCTGCCGTTATTATAAAATGCACAACAACAACATAACAGAGCAATAATGAAAAGTGAGTGACAAAACTAAACAAGAAAATGTACCACATGAAATGTTATATGTTCTGCAGAGCCTGAACTGTGAAAGGTGAGATCAGCTGCACAGACGCAAGATACATTGATTTATTCTTCCTACATCTAGGTTACACAAAACACTATGTACAGCGTGGAAGATGGGTGACATATGTTCCCCAAAAATGATTTACATTTAGAAGAAGCATGGTCCAATAATTCACACCACAAGTAAGGGCATGTGCACTGCAGTAGATCTATGAAGGGATGAATTCTCAGGTTACATTTTATACAGTACATTAGCACCTGGATGGTGAATAAACCTTTTGCAGCGTTTTGTAAGATCTAAGGTCACTGATAAAAATAGGCACCTGGTTTTACGGTGCAGGTCACAAGGGGCACCAGCTACGTTCTCCGCTGCCACAGAGAAATGCCTGCGTGGCATAATTCCTAGTCAGAATTCAATTTACAATTCTGCAACTTGCATCTTTATCTCTATGGCACCAACATATTCATTGGCACTGTGAACAATCTTTACACGTCACCTTGATTAACACATTGGGTGACATTGAGGTGGGGAATGAATCATGAAACAAAAGGTGTTGGTTTTGCACAAATATTAATTGTGTCAAGTACTGAGTTGCTAGTTATGGCGTCAGAATGGGTCTGGCAGCTGATTGGTGGAGGAAGTGCATTCTGGAGTACAGGTGCAGCACAGGAGAAGTGGTAATAAGGCATGAGCCATAGGATGATAGGCTTAGGCCGTAAACAGAGCAAAGAAAACAGTAGGAAGGGGCACAGGTGCCATAGAAGAGACTGCATGTTAGGATGTCCTGCACTGTGCGCTGACATTCAACACAATGTTAGTGCCTGGAGGTGTAACCGTCCTGATAGCCCTATGCGGACGTCTCCAAGAATTTAACTCCCCCATTCCCATTCCTTTGCACAGTTAACCGTCAAAAAAAAAAAAAATCATGCAAAAGTTAAAATGTAATTTTGGGAGGACATTACCAAGTTACATAAAAAAAATAGGACCACAACTGGTTTCTCTAGAGTCCCACCTCTGCAGCATTGGGAGGTAAGCATCTTCCCAGTGGATCCTGGTGGGATCTGTGTACAGGACCATAATGATGGGTGCGCGCCCAGGGCAGCAGAGTTGTGCCCAGACAGCACCAGTCTCTAGCTTTTAGGGCATCAGTCCCTAGCTTTTAGGCCCGTTCCCTGGAGAGCTGCACGGCTCATCCTTATGGCCCCTACACACTAACACGATATTGCTAATGATTTGGCAGATTCCGACGCATCGGAAGGACAAACAGTCAATATCATGCAGTGTGTATGCACTACACCGTGTAGTGCGCGCTCCTGTGGGGTCGTCAGCCGTATCGCCTGATCTTTTGTACATGCAGGAAGATAAGGCGATGCAGCTGAACGATCCCATGCAGCGCCTGCATATCGGGTGGTCCAGCATCAGATTGCCCAGTGTGTACGTCTCGCCCGATATATCGGCCCGTTGGTGCTGGGTTCGTGGGTCGCATCGCTGGGTACACAATTGTTTAGTGTGTACCCAGCTTTAGGGTGGGCTTGGTGCTCAGGGTCTCATTCAGACCCGCTCGCGAGCGCAGGACGCTCGCAAGCCGGTCGATGGTACCCAAATGCGCATGCGCACAACAGAGGGTGCTCCGTCGTGCGCATGCGCGAGACCTGGCGAGCGACGGGGGAAGCAGTCGCTCGGGGTCTCGCACCAAAGGGGGCGTGCTGTCGATGGTGAGTGACAGCATGCCCCCTTTGGTGGGCGTACCGGGGCGTGGCTGCCCAGATGGAGGCGTTTCCCATGGGAACGCCTACCGTCTGGGTCCAGCCCCACTGACATCACTAGTGATATCAGTGGGAGTGATTTTGGCTCTGATAGAGTCAAAATCACTCCAGGGCTTGCGGGCAGCGAGACCCTACCGCAGGGTCTCGTCGCAAGCCTGATGGTCGCGATGGTCTTGACCATCGCGACCATCATCATGGACACTCGCATAAGCTGTGGGTGGTAACCCACAGCTATGCGAGCGTCCAAGAGGCCGCTCCAAGTTTAGGTAGGAGGGCCCTGATTCAGAGCGAGCGCTCTGGTCAGAGCGTCCGGCTCTGAATCAGGCCCTCAGTTTCCTGCTCCTGGTGCTTATGCCTGGATGTACAATCAAAATGTTTGATCTGTGCAATTTGGATTGCTGTAAAACCTTTTCTCTGCGGCTTTCAGAAATATACATAGAACAAATTGCAAGAGACCCCACCGTACTGGTCACCATGAATGTAAAGCTTGGCTGCAGACTCCAGCTGTCTGACTGCCATATGATAATTATCCTCTGCCTCTCAGAAGCCAGTAAGAGGATTCTGACTGTGCATCAAACTGGAAAGCAAGATGGGTGAGCGCACTACAATATGGGGAAACAGTCATACTTTGAAGATGTTCCCAAATCTTCTAACAATGCGCTAAAAATGCTATGTCTCTAAGTCAGCCACGTATATATGTGAGGAATTCTAGAAATAATATCAAAAGCACAATGTTACATATGCCCGAGTCACAGATTACTGCAGCATTATGTGAAATATTACATGATACTTTGGTATGTCTATCACCCTGAATAAGAAACCACTGCCTAGTAGACGAGTGGATTCCATGCAATACATTTAAATATAACAGAAATTTGATCCATTTAATGTAGTTCTTAAATAACTTTATACGTGGTCTATAAACTATGTAAGAGGTACTGTATGCAAGCATGTCCGGTAGGAGATCAGGTCAATATACTGACAGACGGGATGCTGGCGCTTAGAATTGCCGGCTCTGGAATCCTGACACCTGTCAGAATGCCGGCACCCCGACGGTAAGTACTGGGGTTAGGGGGAGGGTAAAGGTTAGGCACTAGGGGGATGGTTAGGCACTAGGGGGAAGGGCTATGGTTAGGCACTAGGGGCGGGCAATTAGGTTTAGGCACCGGGGAGGGAGGGTTATGGGAGAGTTAGGATACTGACCGACAAGTGTCGGCATCCTAGCCCTATCGGTATGCTGGCGTCGGGATTCTGAGTGTCGGCTTCCCACACCCAACCCGTCTGGGAGAATCGTCGTATTGCATCACAAACAGATGCGTAGTGACGTATATAACAAAACTTTGTTTTCTAACACAATGTGCACTGTTTCCATACTGTCACTTTTCTGCCACACAACTAGACATGACCAGATGCAACTTCCACTCTCACTGCAGTTTTGTAGCTCCAGCAAAGTTACAACTTGCATCCTTTAGATCTATGGAAGACAATGAAAGGAACGTTTTGTAGTATCATACAGTATTTTATTTACGTCAGATATGCTGCCCCAACAAAGTTGACTTGACAGACACTAAAGGAATGGTAGGATTTCTTTCATAAACCCACCACTACCAATAGTAAAAGCTGAATGTAAAATTATACCTGGAAATGAAAGGGATTCTAAGGGCTTCAAAATGGTAACAAGAGCTGATGAAAGCTAATCACATTTATGTGCACAAATAATTCAGTGGGACAGTTCAGCAAATACACTTGTCATCATAATCCTGTTCTTATGCATTGCAAACATATTCTGCATAACTTCTCAATAATGTCTTACCAAGATATTGCTCATTTATACAGCTCAATAACTGAAAAGGTCCAAGGAGGTCATTTCTGAAATGCAACACATTTGCGGCACAGTGCGTTTTGGAACCGCTGTGCACCTTGATTTGCGTATGTGCTTCTAAATTTCCGCCAAGGGACATCAGTTTACAGAGCAGGATGGCAGGGTCTGAGATGGCATAGAAGTTTGCATTAGCAGAGGGAATAAGTTGGGTAGAATTAATTTCTAGTAAAGTACAGAGTTAGGGCCATAATTAGAGGCGAAAAGCTTTTTTCGTTTTTGTTTTTTTTTTTGCCGAAATTTTGCCTAAAAACTTTTCGCCTAATTCAATTCCAGGACGATATCGCCTAAGCGGAAACTCGTTGCATTGAATTCGCCAAAAAAGATTCTCCAATCAATAGTAGGTGAAAAGAACTGCAAAATATTTATTTTGGGGTGCAAACGTGGGCAAATGACTCAGAACCCTTGGGACACCCGCCCAAAAGACAAATTAGCAAAAAAAAACAACAACAAAAAAACCTAAGAACACCCCAAAAAAGACATGTCATTTTTGGGGTGATAATTTAAAAAAGTGGGGGGACAAGCATAAAAACTAGCGAAATAGGCTTCTTGGGGGGGCTGCAAGGATGGGTCAGGTGTTTTTGGGATTGCAGGTGCATGCAGCAGGTGGATTTTCCACATTTTTAAAAAGTTCACTTTAGAGACATAAAAATATGCTAGCACCCATTTTCAAGTACCCCAAATTTGACTGAACTACTGTACTTATTTTCACCCCAAAATATTGCTTAATGCTATATTTCACCACTTTTACAAAGACGCTAATAGCAAGCAATTTACACAACTTAAGTACGCAAAATAGCTTTATTAGGACTATTCGTACACATCTATATTGATTTCCTATGTTAGTGCATCTTTTCTGGGGTACAGACTGATTTCCCCAATTCTTACAGTACTTTTTGCCTGTTCCGCATTCGCCTATTTCGTTTTTCGCCTGTTTTGCAATTGAATTAGGCGAAAAGCGGGGACGCGCATGGAATGATTTCGCCTCCAGGCGAATTAGGTGAAAAGGCGGACAGGCGAACATTTTCTGACTTTTCACCTCTAATTGAATACCCTTCATATCGCCTAGTTTTGCAGAACAGTGTACCAAATAAGAGTTACTTTTGTGAAGTATTAGGTATTAAAATGATACAGAAGGGTGAAGTGGGTGCATTTTTGGGGGGCAATTCTTGCTGTGCAGTCAGGCTCACACACAGCCATTTGCACTCAGCACAATAACTTGAATCTTGCCCTGGGCTCAGAGCTTGAGGTAATCAGGTCTCACCATACTTTTAATGGGACCAGTTCTGCACCCTATTTTTGCATGTCGGAGAAGAAGCACTTTTCCAGATGGCCTACAGGTAATATAAATAAGAGTTTTACACACCAAACACTGCCACATTTCATAAATACACCTCTATAAATAAGTCCCTATATTCCCCCACTTGCATGAGTCATTTAAGCCATAAATGAAGCTAAAACTTGGGAGGGAATTTTTTTTTATTATTATTTAGAACAATATACACACTATCGCAGTTTATTTATGGTTAAAATACAACATTTAAATGTATCCGCTAAAATTGAATAGAATTACTGTAAGTATAATAGAGAATAGGTGGTGAGAGGTGATTTATAAAAGCGTGCACTTTACCCCAGCTTTGCTTCCCTACCAACGCCCACAGAGGGTAGAAGAAAAGAAAATAGTTATTATACTGTATCTTACACACATGGATAAAGAGCTTACAGTAGTCCCAAATAATACACCTTGTCCCTATGTGCTGTAACACACAGAAAGAGCATTATGCATTGTGGACAGTTATTGTTGCCGTCCAATGACCTTAAACACGAGTGTTTCCTTGGACTCCTGGCATTAGCTCGCAGTGTCCCTGTATGTCAGGAAACTTGGCCGGCTGTGTACAGGTCACTAAATAAAGCTAAAGGAAAATTGAGGGCAGCACTTTCCCCTAGCTGCCTTTCTAAGAACAGTACATTGCAGGAACTGTCTGTCAGACACAGCCGGCCTGGATATAGCTGGCCACAGGCAGTCACATATCCCAACATCATTCACATACCCCAACATCATTCACATATTGCAACATCATTCACATATCCCAACATCATTCACATATCCCAACATTATTCACATACCCCAACATTATTCACATACCCCAACATTATTCACATACCCCAACATTATTCACATATCCCAACATCATTCACATATCCCAACATCATTCACATACCCCAACATTATTCACATATCGCAACATTATTCACATACCCCAACATCATTCACATACCCCAACATCATTCACATATGCCAACATCATTCACATACCCCAACATCATTCACATATCCCAACATCATTCACATACCCCAACATCATTCACATATCGCAACATCATTCACATACCCCAACATTATTCACATATAGCAAAATTATGCACAAATCCCAACATTATTCACATATACCAACATTATTCACATATCCCAATATTATTCACATATTGCAACATTATTGATCAGAGTTGTGCAAACATAAAGATAATATTTTCTGTTTGGGAGTGAATGTTTAGCTCTCGAGAAGCAATAGTAGTGTAAACATCTACACATCAACGAAAAAAGTTAATAAACTCAAATCAAATAATGTGAATTTGTACTTGCTTCTGCTTTGCAGAATATACACAACAAGCCTATAACATTTGTCAAAGCCAGCAATGCAGGAATAACCAGACCACAATGTCCCTTACAGCTATCTAACATGGACCTGGCCACTGGACATGATCATAATACAACTCTACTGCACTATACCTGACTACTGGACATGATTATACTACAACCCTACTGCACTACACCTGACTACTGGACATGATTACAGTACAACCCTACTGCACTACACCGGACATGATTACAGTACAACCCTACTGCACTACACCTGACTACTGGACATGATTATAGTACAACCCTACTGCACTACACCTGACTACTGGAAATTATTATAGTACAACCCTACTGCACTACACCTGACTACTGGACATGATTATAGTACAACTCTACTGCACTACACCTGACTACTGGACATGATTATAGTACAACCCTACTGCACTACACCTGACTACTGGACATGATTATAGTACAACCCTACTACACTACACCTGACTACTGGACATGATTATAGTACAACCCTACTGCACTACACCTGACTACTGGACATGTTTATAGTACAACCCTACTGCACTACACCTGACTACTGGACATGATTATAGTACAACTCTACTGCACTACACCTGACTACTGGACATGATTATAGTACACTACTGTTACACTCTATACCATACTTGCAGACTCTTAATATCTCCTCTCCAGTTGAAGCCCAGAGAGGAGATGCAGATGACTACGCTGGGGGTAGGGCCGGGCTCTTGTCATGTCACTATGTCCTATAGAATTGCATCAAATTGGCCCTGTCCCCTTCCCTACGGAGCCGAGATTCCCGGTATTAATCTCCCCATCCTGCCCACTGCACTAAAAAGTGGGCAGGATGTGGGAGATCCACCCACTCTCCCGGGGATCTGGGGGACTACTCAAAAAATTGGGAATATCCTTGTCCTTCCAAGAGAGAAGGCAAATATGCTCTATACAGACATAGGGCCTGAGATAGACTTGTACACAAACCCGATGGTTCGTATAGAAATCCGATGGTGGGTGGACTGCACATGCGCTGGGGTTGCAGTGCTCAGCTCATATGCTGCAATGCCACTGCGACCCAGGCTGATTGACAGGCTGCGGCTGCTTGAGGCTGGTGAATGGGCGGCGGTGGGGTCCTTTCTCCAAAAGTGAGGTGCTTCACCTCCATTTTCTGTGACTGCTAAGGCCAGGATGTGCGTCTTACAACGCAGATTTAATGGCCCATCGCACATTCGGAGTAAGCTTATGGTGACCCGATGCTGCAGCACTTGGATCTGCGATGCTAACAGAAGGATAATTTTTCTTCATACACCCTCCTGCGGCATTTCTTAGCATCGCTGCTGCTTCCAACTCTGAATCAGGCCCTTTCGATGCTACACCCCCAACATGGCCAAAATAAATGACCAAAATAAAAATTCTATTGTATTTTAAATGTGCAACTTTCTTAAATCATAAATCGCACAGCGCGGAATACAAATATTTACATACTATAGAAGATAAATTACGCAAATCTCGGAAGCACAGTACTGTCCCTGCAAATCTGAGGATAGTAACATACTGTCAGAGATGGGACTTTAGCGATCCTTCCAATGATTTTAATATTAGACGTGAGTTTATACCTTAATTATTATTATTTATTTATAAGGCGCCACAAGTACTCTGCAGCGCCTTACAAAGTACATAAACAAGTAGGTTGACAGGTAACTTACAGTACAATACAATGCAGGACAAGGACATGGATAATATACATTGCTACATTAGCGACCATAACACCCTGATAAGCAACAGAGCATAAGCAACCAAAGTGTTAGGTGCCCTAGTGGAGAGTAAGAAGTAGATGAAAGTAAAGTAAGGAGAAGCACAAGAGGGTAGAGGGCCCTGCTCATAAGAGCTTACATCCTAAAGGGGAGGGGCAGGCAGACAGGTGTGTCACAGATTGGGCAGACAGTGAGGAAGGAGCATGTAGCAGCAAGTTAAGATGAGAGCTGGAAGGCTTTCATGAAGTAGTGAGTCTTGAGAGCCCGTTTGAAGGATTGTAGAGAGGTGGAGAGTCTGATGGGAAGAGGGAGAGAGTTCCAATGGTGGGGAGCAGCCTGCCTGGGACACTGACAAAATGCTTTCTGTGCCTGGATGGAAGTGACGATCATGCTTCAGCTATATGTTTAGCATCTGTGATGTGATCTCCACCTGGTGAAGCATGTTTCTGAGTTCTAACTAGAGCAATGGTCAAAAAGTCAACCTGATGCAACCGCTCTCACACAAGCAACGCGGGTCTGGAATTCCTGGTACAGAGGTGCTGAGAGGAGCCTCAGTGCTCATAACATGATATACCACAACCAGCGGAGGTATGCCCACGCCAATTTCCTTCTTGAGTATTTATATCATAGGTGCAAATATAGAGCAAAAGCTGAGAATGACAAAAACCTTCATAACAATTAACTTATTATTACCATCTTTCATGTATACATTGCCAGCACAGTACTCAGAACTGTACATTAAGCTTATTAGGATACAAACAAATTACACAATAATATGAAACAGAAGGTAAAGATGCCCAAATGAGCTTACAATGTAAGAGGTGGGGGGAACATAAGGCAGCAGCATTACAGTTGCAGCTGTTGGTGAAGATAAATGTTCGTGGATTCAGTCAGTGCACTAATTCTTAGGTCCCTGCATTTGATGAATATTGGTTATTTGCTAATTCCTGGCTCTGTACAGTTGCAATTACATACTGCGCACGTTACAGGCTCCAGACAGCGCAGACCATGTATATATCCAGCATTCTGTCTGTTCGTTAAAGAAAGTTAATCTTTTTACAAAATAAAAATGATTTGGAGAAACGTCATTCTGCTTTGTATCTCAGCTTGTGTGGCCTGCAGTCTCCCAGGTACAGTAACATTCTTCCCAGTAAGCCACTTTCTCAATGTGTGGTACATGCACTTTTAAAACATGAAAGGCTTTAAACCTATTTAGAATGTGCTGTATTCGAGGCTGCATTGTTATAAATTGCTACCTGAACCTATAAGTAACCCTGTCACATAAACAGCCTGGAGGCAGCCATTTTGTAGTTTGAACACATATTCAGCCTTTTAGTTTACTATGAGCTAATGATTGAAAAAACGGTTTATGAATATTGGTTCAGCTGACAAAATGGCTGCCTGTACTGTGTGTACGTAATCGAATGCACATCCACCATTTGTTTTGTGGTCGCTGTAGGTCAGTGTTACAGACTGCTGTAAATGCATACCAGAGAACACTGCATCTGTCTGACCTCTTCACTGTAGAGGGCTCGCAAGCGGGTCGATGGGCTCTGCGCACGCGCAGCGGCCGCACTGCGCATGCACAAGCCCCGGAGAGAGAGAGAAATTCTCTTGCTCCAGGGTTCACTACAAAAGGGACGGCTGTCGATGGTGATCGACAGCTCGCCCCGTTTTGTAGGCGTGGCAGGGGGGTGGCTTCACAAACGGAGGTGTTCCCAAATTAATGCCTGACGTTTGTGGGTGGCCCCACTGACATCACAAACGGAGGTGTTCCCAAACGAATGCCTGCCGTTTGTGGGTGGCCCCACTGACATCACCAGTGATGTCAGTGGGAGAGCTTCCGGCTCTATTAGAGCCGGAGGCTCTCAGGGGCTTGCGGCAGACGAGACCCTGCCACAAGGGTCTCGTCGCAAGCCCCAATGGTCTTGACCATCACAACCATCAACCTGGCCGCTCGCTAAAGCTGTGGGTGGTCACCCACAGCTTAGCGAGCGGCCAGGAGGCCGGCTCTTTTTAGTGATGCGGCCGCCCTCATTCAGAGCGAGCGCTCGCATTTTGCGAGCGCCTTTGAATGAGGTTCAGAGCGCTCTCATTTATTCTTTTTATATTGTATTTTGCTTGGTCCATAGAAGCTGCCATTTCCTTCTTTTGGGTGCTAAATTCAGTATAACTGTTACAGGATCTGTGTAACGATTTCTATTCCCAATGGAACAATGAGACAGAGGGCCTGATTCAGACCCACTCGCAAGTGGCTGTCCGCTCGCAAGTGGGTCGATGTTGTGCACTGCGCATGCGCACGACGGCGGTAGCTCCGTCGTGCGCATGCGCCAGACGCGAGGAGCGAAGGACTTTCCTTCGCTCGTTGTGTCTGATCAAAGGGGGCGTGCCTCCCTGACTGGGGGCGTTCCCAAGGGAACGCCTACCGTCAGAAGCCGGCCCACTGACATCACTAGTGATGTCAGTGGGAGTGATTTTGGCTCTGATAGAGCCAAAATCACTCCGGGCCTTGCGGTTGAAAACCTCAACCGCAGGCTCCGGCTCGCAGTGGCGATGGTCGCGATGGTCAAGACCATCGCAGCCATCAAGCTGCACGCTCGTATAGGCTGTGGGTGGTGACCCACAGCTATACGAGCGTCCAGGAGGACGCTCCATAATTATGGAGGGCGGCCCTCATTCAGAGCGTGCGCTCTGCTCAGAGCGTACGGCTCTGAATAAGGGCCAGAATTCCCCATAGGTTATTATAGTGCAGGCCATGCACCTTTTCACTGTTGAAGTTCAGGACAGTCCATTAAAAAAAAAAATATATG
Source organism: Taudactylus pleione (assembly GCA_031769625.1). NCBI lineage: Eukaryota > Metazoa > Chordata > Amphibia > Anura > Myobatrachidae > Taudactylus > Taudactylus pleione. Next base: position 4,435,360 of record JAUIMM010000261.1, read on the forward strand.
AATTCTGCAAATGCCTAGTTACAGAATGCTAGTAGTAACACCACACAGCTCTTTATGGATAAAATGTGGAAAACACCTTTTAGTTATGAAAACTTGCATATAACACATACAAACCACTCCTGTCTATTAAGCTATAAATGAAATACACCCAAAATATGGGTGTGATATGAAACGTCGACATGTTGAGACTTTCAACATTCGAAATGTTGAGCACCACGTCTACATAATGTCACGTTTTCACAATGTCAACACTCCTCTGTTAGCCTAAAGCTGGCCACATATTTAAAGATTATCTGTCAAACCAGCCAACTCGTTGATTGATTGGAATGAAAATCTGGTAACGTATGGGAGTAAATGATGATCAGCAATTAGCTCCTAAATGCCAGAAAACAGATGAAAATGGTCATCAGACAAATTTGTTACATGTTTGATCTAAACAATTTGTTCAAACAACAGTTTTGTCCATTTTCCGGCGTTTGGGAGCAAATTTCTGATTGTCATTTGCTTTCATACCTTACCAGATTTTCATTCCAACCAATCAACTAGTTGGCTGGTTGGACAGATAATCTTTAGATGTGTGGGCAGCTTAACCCTAACTGCAGCCTAACCCTCACTTCATGGTTCAACATTCTAATGTGGGGTACACACTTGGTCAACCGATGTATTTGGTAAGTATGCGGCTGCGCATACACACTTACCAATCGGCCAACAGATATGTCTGGCCGCAGGCACCAGTTGTGATGTCATTGTCGCTGGTTCCTGCGGCCAGCATATGGGTCAGTCATTCGTTCGCCATTACACACAGGCAGATGTGCACAATATATCAATCAATACATCGCATGTGCCATGCTGCACGGCTGATGTGATATATCTGTGAATTACATGGTTCACAGATATATTGTGTGCACACACTGGCTGACTGTTGGGACGATACAGATGTGTCCTCATACACCTACCCTCAAGATGCCTGGAGCGAGCGAGCCGCCAGGCCCCTTGCGACTCTGCTTGCGCCGAGCATCTTATTTGCGTCTTTTTCGCCAGAAAAGTGTCTTAGTCACAAATGGATGCGACAGACCGCTTCATGAGACTGCACTGGTTAATTTGATCTGCAACACTTGCATATCTGTCTGTCTTAGTGTCTATATGGAACACAATGGAACTTGGGGCCTGATTCAGAGTTGGAAATAGAGAGATAGCACTTAACTGTGTACCTGGGCAAACCATGTTGCAATGCAAGGGGTGTAAATACATAAAAAATTTTTGAATGTAGTGTAAATACTGGCTGCTTTTGCATGTAGCTCACAAATACTGCACAGCTTTATTATTACACTGCACTTTAGATGTCAGTTTGGACACCTCCCTCTCAAATCTAAATCTCTCTGCACATTTTAAATCTGCCCCACCTGCAGTGTAGCATGGTTTCACCACGATGATCACTTGAGAGAGATCTCTCTCTATTCCCTACTATGAATCAGGCCCTTGGTGTGTAAAAAGCCGTGGCCGATACATTGTAGCACTTTGTATACAGATTCAGACTCTGTTGCAATAGGATGCTGATGACATGGACACTTGTATATCTGTGTGCAACTTTAGACACATTTGCGACTAAAACAGATGGTCAGCACAAGCCGAGTTGCACGGGACCTGAAGCAACTGCAGCAATAGTGTATAAGGATACATCTGTACAAACGATATACAGTATCGTCCAGTGTGTACCCAGCAAAATGGTCAACAATCATAATGTCAGTGTCAACATCATGGGGGCAATCTAATTAGGTGCGAGTTGGCTTGTGTGAGCCGCTTTCATGGCAATCTCGCACTGCGAAGTGCAGCTGCAAACCAATTCCAAACTAGTTTTTTTTTCCCCCCCAGAGGAAAATCGTGTTTTTTTGTACACACCCCCTGAGGGAGTGAGATGGTAAGGAAAATCTTTATGGTAAAAATTTAGGGACATAGGGCCTGATTCAGCATTGATCGCAACTGCTATTGCGCACGCAATCGGCCGATTGTTGCTTTCTGCGCATGCATTGCAGTGTGCGAACACTCCACTGCGATTGGGACTGCAATCGCAGTGGTTACGCAGACCCATCGCAGAGTGATTGACAGGAAGAACCTTTGGGGGTGGTCGGCAAAACGCAAGCGTTCGAGAGCGTTTGAATGTCGTTGCATGGGCGTGCATAAATTAGCCACTGTGATGCCATACGCAGTTTGAGAACTCACTGCGTGCTTCGAGGTTAGCAATTCCTAAGGTCAGAGCTTGTGCAAGTGTGCGTGAGGCTGTGATGGTACTCTATGTTACCGATGGTTTTGCAGTCTTGCTAAGTATTACGGATGTGTATAAGGTAAGGTGGGCATCCTTATGTTGTGCTGCAACAGCATAGCGATCGCAATGGATTAGCATATCATCGCAGTGAGACTGCGTGCGTAATCGCAGCGATCCTTGCTGAATCAGGTCCAGAATGCAAAACACCATCGACAGCCCACCTAATGACTAATTAGGCATTTAGAAGTTTTCAGTTAGCTTAATTGGCCCAACAATTACATGTCATTTTTGGTGTTTACAGAAATAGGCTCAATTTACCCCCAAATGAACCTTTTTGTTAGTTTAGGCACCCCAAATGTAATTACAGTATTTTTTTATTTTAAATGGAAAAGCAATTGCTTTTTTATAATTTGATTATTTTTTTTTAAATTAAAGTTGCCTCAAATTAACACAAAATCACCTTTTTTTTTTTTGCATTTTTCATTTAATTTGTTTGAACCAATCGACACCATTTAAAAACCTCCAGTACTTTAATATGCCCACTAACAGTCTTCTGTGTGATTCTGCTAGCGAAGTTGTCACTTTTTTTGGGCCTAGGATGGTTCCCCCACTTTTTCATGCCCTCCGTCAAAGTCAAATGCCATAAAAAAAAAATGTGCACACCCTCCCCGCCAGTAGCGTGAGTTGCCATTTCTAATTGGCTTGGGCTTTTCTCCGTAGCGAGCATCCGTGTGAATAGTGCGGGTTTCATCAAACAAACTCGCACCTGATTGGATTGATCTACGAATGTCTACATTCTGAACATCCTGGATGCTGACGTTAGACCATGACAACATTCTAACTAGATCCCCAAATACTTGATGAAAAGCAACTGACAAAATCATTAGAAAGTGATTACTATGAACTGGATATAAATATATTTTAGCAATGAATGCAACGCACAATAGGTTCAGAGACAGTTACATTAGCCTAGTAGTATGTATTTCAGAGAATGACTGGCTGAAAGAGTGATGTTTATCTCTAAACCTGTCCATTATTTTGTCTCTTTGCTTGTTATCCAGCCAAATCCCAATTAAATTACCATGTAATCATCCGATCTCTTAATGCAGAAGATTAAAACTGTGATATGTGCAATGTACTTGTTTTTTTTTAATCAGAGGGCATTAATTAGAGGGGAATTTACTAAAGCCTGTGATTATTGGCAGTTTTGCAGATATGCAATCCCTTCAGTTATGTCCAATCAGTGAGTAAAAATAGATGGTTCTTTTTTAATACCTGACAGGAAAACAGCATTTTAAAATGAGCTATGAACCCAACTATTGTGCTGAATATTGGCAATGGTATTTTATCTTTTGTTGCAGATTACAGGTTGAGTCTCCCATATCCAAATATTCAGAATTATGGAATATTCCAAAATACAGAATATTTTTAGCATGACTTAGATAGTAAAACCTTTGCTTTTTGATGGTTAAAACTACACAAACTTTATTTAAGCACAACATTATTAAAATATTGTATAAAATTACCTTCAGGCTTTGTGTATAAGGTGAATATGAAATATAAATTAATTTCATGTATATACACAAATTTTGTTTGAGCCACAAAATTATTGAACATATTGTATAAAATGCCCTGCAGACTGTATATAAGGTGTATATAACACATAAATGCATTCTGTGTTTAGATTTGGGTCCCTTCCCCAAGACACTACATTATGGTACGCAAATATTCCAAAATACAGAATACTCCGATATCCAAAATACCCCTGGTCCCAAGCATTTTGCTTATGGGAGACTCAACCTGTATTGAAATGTGCAACATTTCCATAGAAATTAAATATTCTCTAATTTTACATATCATTATACCATGGTATAAGGATATGTAAAATTAGAGCAGTATATGCACCTGGCTCTTGGCAGGTGAGCAGTTAACTATGGTAAAATAATTTAGCAGTAGGGGATGGAGGAAAAGAGAAAGAGACCAGTAAAGTGTAAAACAGACAATGTAGTTGAAATTAATGTGAAATGCAGACGGGCTCATGTGGGGCTGGATGGAGTTTGCACATTTTGCTTAGCTTGCAGAGATTGCAAGATGCATGTGGCTCAGCAAGGCAGCATATGTTTTCCAAGAGAAGACAGCAGTATATGTGCCTGGTTTACACCAGGAGAGAACAGCAGTATATGTGACTGGTATACACCAGGAGAGAACAGTAGTATATGTGCCTGGTTTACACCAGGAGAGAACAATAGTATATGTGCCTGGTTTACACCAGGAGAGAACAGTAGTATATGTGCCTGGTTTATACCAGGAGAGAACAGCAGTATATGTGCCTGGTTTACCCAAGGATGGAAAAGCAGTATATGTGCCTGATTTACACCAGGAGAGAACAGCAGTATATGTGCCTGGTTTACACCAGGAGAGAACAGCAGTATATGTGCCTGCTTTACACTAGGGGAGAACAGCAGTATATGTGCCTGATTTACACTAGGGGAGAACAGCAGTATATGTGCCTGGTTTACATCAGGAGAGTACAGTAGTATATGTGCCTGGTTTACATCAGGAGAGAACAGCAGTATATGTGCCTGCTTTACATCAGGAGAGAACAGTAGTATATGTGCCTGATTTACACTAGGGGAGAACAGTAGTACATGTGCCTGGTTTACACCAGGAGAGAACAGCAGTATATGTGCCTGATTTACACCAGGAGAGAACAGTAGTATATGTGCCTGGTTTACACCAGGAGAGAACAGTAGTATATGTGCCTGGTTTATACCAGGAGAGAACAGCAGTATATGTGCCTGGTTTACCCAAGGATGGAAAAGCAGTATATGTGCCTGATTTACACCAGGAGAGAACAGCAGTATATGTGCCTGATTTACACCAGGAGAGAACAGTAGTATATGTGCCTGGTTTACACCAGGAGAGAACAGCAGTATATGTGTCTGATTTACACCAGGAGAGAACAGTAGTATATGTGCCTGGTTTACACCAGGAGAGAACAGTAGTATATGTGCCTGGTTTACACCAGGAGAAACAGTAGTATATGTGCCTGGTTTATACCAGGAGAGAACAGCAGTATATACACCTGGTTTACACCAGGAGAGAACAGTAGTATATGTGCCTGGTTTATACCAGGAGAGAACAGCAGTATATGTGCCTGGTTTACCCAAGGATGGAAAAGCAGTATATGTGCCTGATTTACACCAGGAGAGAACAGCAGTATATGTGCCTGGTTTACACCAGGAGAGAACAGCAGTATATGTGCCTGGTTTACATCAGGAGAGTACAGTAGTATATGTGCCTGGTTTACATCAGGAGAGTACAGTAGTATATGTGCCTGGTTTACATCAGGAGAGAACAGCAGTATATGTGCCTGCATTACATCAGGAGAGAACAGTAGTATATGTGCCAGATTTACACTAGGGGAGAACAGTAGTACATGTGCCTGGTTTACACCAGGAGAGAACAGCAGTATATGTGCCTGATTTACACCAGGAGAGAACAGTAGTATATGTGCCTGGTTTACACCAGGAGAGAACAGTAGTATATGTGCCTGGTTTACACCAGGAGAGAACAGCAGTATATGTGTCTGATTTACACCAGGAGAGAACAGTAGTATATGTGCCTGGTTTACACCAGGAGAGAACAGTAGTATATGTGCCTGGTTTACACCAGGAGAGAACAGCAGTATATGTGTCTGATTTACACCAGGAGAGAACAGTAGTATATGTGCCTGGTTTACACCAGGAGAGAACAGTAGTATATGTGCCTGGTTTACACCAGGAGAAACAGTAGTATATGTGCCTGGTTTATACAAGGAGAGAACAGCAGTATATACACCTGGTTTACACCAGGAGAGAACAGTAGTATATGTGCCTGGTTTATACCAGGAGAGAACAGCAGTATATGTGCCTGGTTTACCCAAGGATGGAAAAGCAGTATATGTGCCTGATTTACACCAGGAGAGAACAGCAGTATATGTGCCTGGTTTACACCAGGAGAGAACAGCAGTATATGTGCCTGGTTTACATCAGGAGAGTACAGTAGTATATGTGCCTGGTTTACATCAGGAGAGTACAGTAGTATATGTGCCTGGTTTACATCAGGAGAGAACAGCAGTATATGTGCCTGCTTTACATCAGGAGAGAACAGTAGTATATGTGCCAGATTTACACTAGGGGAGAACAGTAGTACATGTGCCTGGTTTACACCAGGAGAGAACAGCAGTATATGTGCCTGATTTACACCAGGAGAGAACAGTAGTATATGTGCCTGGTTTACACCAGGAGAGAACAGTAGTATATGTGCCTGGTTTACACCAGGAGAGAACAGCAGTATATGTATCTGATTTACACCAGGAGAGAACAGTAGTATATGTGCCTGGTTTACACCAGGAGAGAACAGTAGTATATGTGCCTGGTTTACACCAGGAGAAACAGTAGTATATGTGCCTGGTTTATACCAGGAGAGAACAGCAGTATATGCACCTGGTTTACACCAGGAGGGAACAGCAGTACATGCGCCTGGTTTACACCAGGAGAGAACAGCAGTATATGTGCCTGATTTACACTAGGGGAGAACAGCAGTATATGTGCCTGGTTTACACCAGGAGAGAACAGCAGTATATGTGCCTGATTTACACCAGGAGAGAACAGTAGTATATGTGCCTGGTTTACACCAGGAGAGAACAGCAGTATATGTGCCTGATTTACACCAGGAGAGAACAGTAGTATATGTGCCTGGTTTACACCAGGAGAGAACAGTAGTATATGTGCCTGGTTTACACCAGGAGAAACAGTAGTATATGTGCCTGGTTTATACCAGGAGAGAACAGCAGTATATGTGCCTGGTTTACCCCAGGATGGAAAAGCAGTATATGTGCCTGATTTACACCAGGAGAGAACAGCAGTATATGTGCCTGGTTTACACCAGGAGAGAACAGCAGTATATGTGCCTGATTTACACTAGGGGAGAACAGCAGTATATGTGCCTGGTTTACACCAGGAGAGAACAGCAGTATATGTGCCTGATTTACACTAGGGGAGAACAGTAGTACATGTACCTGGTTTACACCAGGAGAGAACAGCAGTATATGTGCCTGGTTTACACCAGGAGAGAACAGCAGTATATGTGCCTGATTTACACCAGGAGAGAACAGCAGTATATGTGCCTGATTTACACTAGGGGAGAACAGCAGTATATGTGCCTGGTTTACCCCAGGATGGAAAAGCAGTATATGTGCCTGATTTACACCAAGAGAGAACAGCAGTATATGTGCCTGGTTTACACCAGGAGAGAACAGCAGTATATGTGCCTGATTTACACTAGGGGAGAACAGTAGTACATGTGCCTGGTTTACACCAGGAGAGAACAGCAGTATATACACCTGGTTTATGCCAGGATGGAAAAGCAGTATATGCACCTGGTTTACACCAGGAGGGAACAGCAGCATATGTGCCTAATTTACACCAGCAGAGAATAGTAGTGTATGTGCTAGGTATATGCCTGGAGAGAACAGTAGTACGTATATGCACCTGGTTTATGCAAGGAGAGAACATCTGTATATGTGCCTGGTTTTCACCAGAAGAGAACAGCAGTATATAGTCTTCATTCTAGCACCCCGCACCTCTCACAACCCATGCAGGTCCTCTTTCCTGCCTGGGGTGTCGCTCTCTGCTTGGGTGCTTCTAGCACATCACATGCTGGTCTGTATATCAGAAGTTTGTTGCATCAGCTGAGTGTGCTAGAAGCACCAGAGCAGAGAGTGACACCCCAGGAAGGAAAGAGGAACTGGACGGGTTGTGACAGGTGCAAGGTGCTAGAATGAAGACTAAGTATATGCACCTGGTTTACGCCAGGAGGAAACAGCAGTATATGTGCCTGGTTTACGCCAGGAGAGAACAGCAGCATATGTGCCTGATTTACACCAGCAGAGAACAGTAGAAGTATATGTGCCAGGTTTACACTAGGACAGACCTGTAGTATATGCACCTGGTTTGCACCAGGACAGAACAGGAGTATATACAGGCACCCATTATTATATATAGGCCCCTGTCCCCTGATATATAACAACATAGAAGATATGCAGTGTATGTATTACATATATGTAGATAACAATGTAGGAGAGATGCAGTGTATGCATTACATATATGTAGATAACAATGTAGGAGAGATGCAGTGTATGTATTACATATATGTAGATAACAATGTAGGAGAGATGCAGTGTATGTATTACATATATATATATATATAGATAACAATGTAGGAGAGATACAGTGTATGTATTACATCCTGTCGGGATTGCACAGTCGGGAAGCCGGCGCTCGGCATTTCGACCATCGGCTTCCTGACAACATACCGTAGATAATGTAGGAGAGATGCAGTGTATGTATTACATATATGTAGATAATGTAGGAGAGATCCAGTGTATGTATTACATATATGTAGATAATGTAGGAGAGATGCAGTGTATGTATTACATATATGTAGAGAACGTAGGAGAGATGTAGTGTATGTATTACATATATGTAGATAATGTAGGAGAGATGCAGTGTCTGTATTACATATATGTAGATAATGTAGGAGAGATGTAGTGTATGCATTACATATATGTAGATAATGTAGGAGAGATGTAGTGTATGTATTACATATATGTAGATAATGTAGGAGAGATGCAGTGTATGTATTACATATATGTAGATAATGTAGGAGATGCAGTGTATGTTACATATCTGTAGATAACGTAGGAAAGATGCAGTGTATGTATTACATATATGTAGATAACGTAGGAGAGATGCAGTGTATGTATTAGATATCTGTAGATAATGTAGGAGAGATGCAGTGTATGTATTACATATATGTAGATAACGTAGGAGAGATGCAGTGTATGTATTAGATATCTGTAGATAATGTACGAGAGATGCAGTGTATGTATTACATATATGTAGATAATGTAGGAGATGCAGTGTATGTATTACATATATGTAGATAAGGAGAGCTGCAGTGCATGCATAACATATATGTAGATAATGTAGGAGAGATGCAGTGTTTTCTTTCACATATGTAGATAATGTAGGAGAGATGCAGTGTATGTATTACATATATGTAGATAATGTAGGAGAGATTCAGTGTATGTATTACACATATGTAGATAATGTAGGAGAGATGCAGTGTATGTATTACATATATGTAGATAATGTAGGAGAGATGCAGTGTATGTATTACACATATGTAGATAAGGAGAGTTGCAGTGTGCAGAGCATGCATAACATATATGTAGATATAGGAGAGATGCAGTGTATGTATTACACATACTGTATGTAGATAATGTAGGAGAGATGCAGTGCATGTATTACACATATGTAGATAAGGAGAGTTGCAGTGTGCAGTGCATGCATAACATATATGTAGATAATATAGGACAGATGCAGTGTATGTATTACACATACTGTATGTAGATAATGTAGGAGAGATGCAGTGTTTGTAATACATACAGTTTATGTAAATTACAATGTAGAAGAGATGCAGTGTTTGTATTACATACAGTCAGGTGCATAAATATTGGGACAGAGACAGAATTTTCATATTTTGGCCTCTATTCACCACCACAATGGCTTTGAAATGAAACAAACAAGATGTGCTTTAACTGCAGACTTTCAGATTTTAATTTGAGGGTAATTACATCCAAATCAGGTGAATGGTGTAGGAATTACAACGGTTTCTACATGTGCCTCCCACTTTTTAAGGGGCCAAAAGTAATGGGACTATCAACTCAAAAGCTATTTCATGGACAGGTGTGGGCTATTCCCTCGTTATTTCATTATCAATTAAGCAGGTAAAAGGTCTGGAGTTGATTTTAGGTGTGACATTTGCATTTGGAATCAGTTGCTGTCAACTCTCAATATGAGATCCAAAGAGCTGTCACTATCAGTGAAGCAAGCCATCATTAGGCTGAAAAATCAAAACAATCCCATTAGAGAGATAGCAAAAACATTAGGTGTGGCCAAATCAACTGTTTGGAACATTCTTAAAAAGAAAGAACGCACCGGAGAGCTCAGCAACACCAAAAGACCCGGAAGACCACGGAAAACAACTGTGGTGAATGACAGAAGAATTATTTCCCTGGTGAAGAAAAACCCCTTCACAACAGTTGGCCAAATCAAGAACACTCTCCAGGAGGTAGGTGTATATGTGTCAAAGTCAACAATCAAGAGAAGACTTCACAAGAGTGAATATAGAGGGTTCACCACAAGATGTAAACCATTGGTGAGCCACAAAAACAGGAAGACCAGATTAGAGTTTGCCAAACAACATCTAAAAAAGCCATTACAGTTCTGGAACAACATCCTATGGACAGATGAGACAAAGATCAACTTGTACCAGAGTGATGAGAAGAGAAGAGTATGCAGAAGGAAAGGAACTGCTCATGATCCAAAACATTCCACCTCATCAGTGAAGCATGGTGGTGGTAGTGTCATGTTGTGGGCATGTATGGCTGCCAATGGAACTGGTTCCCTTGTATTTATTGATGATGTGACTGCTGACAAAAGCAGCAGAATGAATTCTGAAGTGTTTCGGGCAATATTATATGCTCATATTCAGTCAAATGCTTCAGAACTCATTGGACGGCGCTTCACAATGCAGATGGACAATGACCCGAAGCATACTGCAAAAGCAACCAAAGAGTTTTTTAAGGCTAAAAAGTGTAATGTTATGTAATGGCCAAGTCAATCCCCTGACCTGAATCCGATTGAGCATGCATTTCACTTGATAAAGACAAAACTGAAGGGAAAATGCCCCAAGAACAAGCAGGAACTGAAGACATTTGCAGTAGAGGCCTGGCAGAGCATCACCAGGGATGAAACCCAGCGTCTGGTGATATCTATGCGCTCCAGACTTCAGGCTGTAATTGCCTGCAAAGGATTTGCAACAAAGTATTAAAAAGTGAAAGTTAGATTTAGGATTGTTTAGTTTGTCCCATTACTTTTGGCCCCTTAAAAAGTGGGAGGCACATATAGAAACCGTTGTAATTCCTACACCGTTCACCTGATTTGGATGTAATTACCCTCAAATTAAATCTGAAAGTCTGCAGTTAAAGCACATCTTGTTTGTTTCATTTCAAAGCCATTGTGGTGGTGAATAGAGGCCAAAATATGAAAATTCCCAATATTTATGCACCTGACTGTATATGTAGATAATGTAGGAGAGATGCAGTGTTTGTATTACATATACTGTATGTAAATTACAATGTAGGAGAGATGCAGTGTATGTATTACATATATGTAGATAATGTAGGAGAGATGCAGTGTTTGTATTACATATATGTAGATAATGTAGGAGAGATGCAGTGTTTGTATTACATGTATGTAGATAACAATGTAGGAGAGACACTGTAACCACACTGTAACAGTGTGGTGCAGACACTGTAACATCTGGAATTCTGATGGTTTGTCAACAGGGGGCAGCAATTAATGCCGAATTATAGGTATAATGTTCCAACACTAGCAGGCAGCAATATTATGTAATACATTATTATATTATCCCACTTCATCACAGTGAAATACTTAATGCATGTAAATTCACCTTCCTGACTGATAATATAACAGTAACAGTGATTAATAGACTCAATGGTCAAAGAATAAGACACAATCACTTGCAATAAGTGAGCCTATGTCACAATCAGCCGTCATATCCCTTTGCTGCATACAGTAGTGTTTGCCAGCTCCTGAGATTTAGATCTATATTTATTTTGACATGGATTCAGAATACGCATGTGTAGTTTTGGCTGTGGTCCCGCTACATGCTTGTCCTGCTGTAAAATATGTGGAGATTAGAATGCGTTAGTGACACTGCCCTTTCCGAAGGTTATTACCAGGAAAAGCTCTGTTCTTAAGTGATTAATAATGCCGGCCTCAGCTGGTCTCCGAAACTGATGTTCCTATAAGTGGCACAATGCCACATGAAATAAAAGCTATTATTATCTCATGTAATCCTCACCCTGAGGCTCTGAAAAGGGTCCTGTATACCAGGCTGCAGACTGATAGAAGTGGTCACACACAGAGGGGTAAATGTAACCACCCTGGCTTTGTCTTTTAAATCATTAAAAAATCAGGCAGACTCGCCGGAGAACTCAGGGATTCCTGCAAGTCGCAGGGTATTACATTTACCTAAGAGTGCAACACCAGCCTTAGAGAAGAGCGAGTCGTTCTGTATAATCACAAATATTAAATTGTGTCTGAACAGCTTTTTCTTTTCTTTTCATATTACAGACTGCACTTTTTCTACTTCAGTATTACATTTCTGACAGCATATTGTTTTCCACTTAATCCTCTATATTTCTGATGGAGAGTACAGTAGCAGTCATACACATTCTTGTCAAACCATTCTTTTATGATAGGAGTACCACTGACCATTGAAACAAGTGTCTCACTTCCATTTATTTTTCTGCCACTTGGTGGTGCACGCATTGTGCTGCAGGGCACAACTCACTGAGGCAATGGGCATGTTCACCTATGAGCGCCAGATGGGGGCGCCGAGACGATTAAAGAGCACCGTTTCAGGATGTTTAGGCCAGCAGGAGAGCCAAGATGAGGGAAGAGCAGCAGCCTACAGCACTGACTGCTATGGGTGGACATCAGAAACCCAGCATCGAATGGTTGACAGGCTTCTTACATCAAATCAAGTGAGGCTATAGCTACTAGCCATCACATTAAAACCATTCGATGGTATAACTATCAATGGTTACTATGTGCGCATGCGCAGAAGCAGTCAGAGCTTCATACATGAGCTGCTGACAACACTTCCGGGTGTCCGCAGCTGCATATGTCAGCCTTCGCATGGGCAATGGAAGGTGCATCCGATGGCTGGCAACCACCGAAATCCCGCAATTTGATGAAAAAAGTATTTCCACTGGATCAGAAATATCAATGGTTTAAGCCAATGGTGATGTCCATCCCTACGGAGAGCATTTGACCTGCCGGTAAGGACTTAAGCCGCGGGTGTGCAGGAGGGAGCAGTGAACTGCGTGGGAGAAGAGATCTTGCCTCCGGGTGCCAGTCTTCAATTTCTGCCACTTGGCAGAGATATTAGTATAATGGTGAATACACACGGTCAGATTTGATGAACGATTGAACGATTTTTACAATTATTTGAATGATTTCATCAACGATGAACAAATGAATGATTTCTGACAGTATTAAAATTAATGAAATCGTCAAAATCTTACTGCAAACGCAGTCGATGTCAGATCGTTATCTGACATGCGGGAACGCGCATCATTCGTCGATGCGTGCCCTATATGTCAAAGATATGAACGATTTTTTACAATCGTTATCGTTCATATCTGATAAGAAATCTGACCGTGTGTAGAGCATATATATGAACACTCCTGTTTTATATTTCCTAAGTGTATAAGCGCGTTAATGATAACCCTGGGTAATAGAGAGCTTCCACGTATCAATGCCGTAAATCCAGGAAACAATAGTAGCACTATTATATTTGTATGCAAAACATAGCTCAGTATGAAAGAGCCAATGGTAACGCAGTAGCTATAAAATCAGTATAATGGAGAGCAGCAGTTACAAAAGATTTGTTTCTACCTCTTTGTGGTGCGTGGTCACATGACGTCCACGTATGAGGCTTTGAATCGGTAGACTCACTTGAAATCCTTCGCCCCGTCCCCCCACACACACTTGCACTGCCACACTTACCAGTGACAGGCAGGGACGGACAATCACAGGTCCTGTATCTATATTGTTTGGATTGATGAACTATTGCCAGCAGCACATTGTCTCTCACCGACAATTAATAGAAACAGATCATTTGTAATAACGATAAAATCCGCGCATGGACACAGGAGACTGGCATCTTCAAGAAATGAATGCCATTAGCTAGTATGCGGTTATATAAATGGCTTGTCCCAAAGGTCCTTTGGCATAACGAGAGAGGAATGCCTGTAAGAACAGCTGCCTTTCCTTCTGAGTTTATCATCATTGTGATTATATAATGATTGTGATAGTGAATGTTTGTGCTTACCTGCATCTGTTGCTCATGGAGACCAGAGCTATGAAAATCAAATATTTTGCACAGCTACCTTTTCTAATAGTGTAGTAATACACTGCTATGGCAATATTTCTAAGTTTAAGGGGCATATGTATCAAGCGGATTATGTATTATTGTTATGTACTGTAGTATGTACTAATAGCACAATGCAGGAGATTTCGCAGAAGTGCTAATTACCACTTCAGATCACAGTCCCCATTATTGTCAATGGGGACTACAATCTGACCCCTATGTACTAAACACCAAAAAAGCAAAGCTTTTCGGAGTTTACACCATCTGAAGATGCCGGGGCTAAACTACTGTAAGCCTATGGGGGCTCCAGGTGCAGGAGAGAGATCTTTCGATCTCTCCCCGCAGCCCCCTGAAGCTGACACTGTGCGCATGCCCGGTGTCAGCTTCCCCCGGAGAAGTCTTTCACTTCTGTGAAAGACTTCTTCTAAATGCCGGGAATATACCTCGCAGGGACAGGGTTACTGCAACCGCTGTCCCTGCGAGTTCCCCTTGGTACATAGCGGGGATATTTTCATTAAAAATTAAAATATTCCCGGCGAAATGGATAAATAATAAATTGCGGCACTATTAGTACATAGACCCCTAAATGTACATTGACCACATTTACCTTAGCTTGATATATTGGGGCCAAATATTCTATACGACCTATATATCAGAACAGGGCCGTAACTAGGGTGGTGCGACATGTGCCACCGCACAGGGCACCACACAGCAGGGGGCGCTGTTAGTACCCTATCCTTCCCAGAGTAAAGATAAATTGAATTTATTGGCCATGTAAATGTGCGAGTTTTTGCTAGTGATTTTGTTCTAGATAGGCAGATGGGGGGGGGGGCACCCAGGGCTGCCATCAGAAATCATGGGACCCGGTACCAATGAAAAAGGCAGGGCCCCCCCAGCTCCTTGGTTCAGCCAGCACTTAGCAGCCTCAGCTGTCCTCTATGAGGGTGATAAATGAGCAATTAACTCTGCATACAGGACTACTGATTGTCCCCCCCTGGTGGCGGCACCTATGAACTTTATCGCACAGGGCATCTATATGTCTAGTTACGACTCTGTATCAGATGTCTTCTATTGGTACAAAATCGCTGCAGTGTTGTTGCTAAATATCAATATATTAAATATATAAATATTTGGCGCATTTTGTTAACAATGTAATGATCCAGCTTTGATCAAATCCCCCTTCCTCTCTCACCATTCCCTATTTAAATACTGTAGATCATTTGTGCTATTCTGTTTGGGTTTCACATGTGTGAGAACTGTGTGCGTGTTATATCTGCAATGAGGCACATGACGAAACACTAACTGTATCAATTATAATCTGGAGTGCAAATGTGTAACATGTTTTCCATGCAAGATCAAAGAACCTGCATTGTGTGCCCCATTTACTTCAAGCAACAAGTTAATCTAGGTTTTGTCTGTCTTGCGACAGGTGGGGGAAAGTTTGTTCTATTTAATCATGATTACAAGTGAGGCAGCTAACAGGTGATCCATCAAGTGCCAAGAAAACATCGCATTTAAACATCTGTTTTCATTGTCTAACATGGAATGCACAGAGCGAAGATATGGGGCATTTATATGCCATCAGTTTATTTCCTAGAAATAACCACTCTTGGAGGGATCACTATATTGTGCGGGGGTCACAGGTAGGCTCTGTATTGCGCAGGCGTCATAGCAGGGGTCACAGGAAGGCTCTCTCTATTAAACAGGGGGTCACAGGAAGGCTCTGTATTGCGCAGGAGTAACAGTAAGGTTCTCTGTATAGATTGTCAGTTTGCGAGCAGGGTCCTCTTACTTCTTTGTCGGTCTGTTATTACACTGTCTTGTTATATTACTTTTTTTGTTCCCAATTGTAAAGCACAACAGAATATGCTGGCAACTGTTAATAAATAAATACTGTGCAGGAGTCACGGAAAGGCTCTCTGCATTGTGCCAGGGTCATTTGCCACTTTAAGTTCCCAATCCACCGCTAGTATATGTTGTGCAGTTGTTTTAAATATTAGTTCACGATGACCACAATTGTATCGCCAGATATTAATAAACAGTGTAGTGATCTTAATATCAGTAGAAACTATACATTTTCATTAGGCACTTAGGGGTCTATTTACTAAGCTGTGTTAGGAGATAAAGTGATAAGGTACCAGCCAATCAGCTCCTAACTACCATCTCACAGGCTGTATTTGAAATATGGCAATTAGGAGCTGATTGTCTGGTACCTTATCACCGTTCACTTTATCTCCTAACACAGCTTGGTAAATATACCCCTGTATATGCAAAAAC
This sequence comes from Taudactylus pleione, assembly GCA_031769625.1. Classification (NCBI taxonomy): domain Eukaryota; kingdom Metazoa; phylum Chordata; class Amphibia; order Anura; family Myobatrachidae; genus Taudactylus; species Taudactylus pleione. Next base: position 4,451,972 of record JAUIMM010000261.1, read on the forward strand.
ACATCTTAATGTGTGCCCGTTAGCTACAGAGTTTATAGAGAAATTTGTAATAAAAATGCTGCAGATTTTTGGAACCTGGACATGTAGATAAGACCATTCCATGAGGAAAAGAACATATTAATCAGAGATTCTGATTTTAACTCTCGCAACTGTGATCCAGCCAGGAACCGGCTACCAAGTATAGCTACATAGAAGAATTGGCAGAGCGTTGAGCATTAAGAAAACTTACTGCTTTTAAACTTGTCAAGCACCAAACTTTTCCAGGAACTTGCACAACTCCGCAGCTTAATTTAGAAACAAATTGATTTACTTTTTTTTTGTGTGTGTTAATTCTGGGGAAGAATCCAGCCAGCATTTTGTTTCTGGAAAACGATCTAGTAAGCAGATCTCAGGGGCATAATTTTCCACCGAGCTTCGGGGTAACCTGTTGTGAACAAACAATGAGGCCACTTAATAGCGTGTTGCTATTTTGAAAAACATTGTGCGGAGACGACATGTTCGTTACAACTGTATTTTTAACATCGTTATTATGTGAATCACAAAAGCACCACAAGATCCCTAAATTCATTTCCAAATACCACAGGACAGCAATGCTTCACCTGCAAACTTCTTAAAGACTAAAATACCTAATGCTACTCTTGCTTCCATCATGTCCTACTTGGACATTCTCGCTTGAAGTTGACTTAGTAAATCATGTTACGCATCCAGGGGTGGAGAGGGTCCTAGTGCAGACTCAGTGCAAGCCCCTCTCCTCTCTGGCAGCGCAGAAGATTCTGGTTTGGTGCCAGAATCTACTGCGCATACGTGGGTCTCCAGGAAAATTACGTTATATGTTGACATGTTAAATGTCGACATTGACATTACGTTGCCGGTCGGCATGTCAACATAGCGTTTAAGGTGATTATTGCCCAAACCTATCCCTAAAATTTACTTTTGACATTCACGATGTTGACATTCAGACCATGTCGACATTTTGAAAATCGACACAATGACTGAATTACCTTTACAACTACGTTTTGGTGAGATCCATTTGCAGAGTGTGTACCTTCCAGTATAAATCCAGAATATTTGCAGCTGTACTCCCCATATCTCTAAAATCTCATGCGTTTCACGAGACAATAAAGGGACATAGGGGTCTATTTACTAAGCAGTGTTAGGAGACAGAGTGAAAAGTGATAAGGTGCCAGCCAATCAGCTCCCAACTGTCATTTTTCAAACAGTTGGGAGATGACAGTTGGGAGCTGATTGGCTGGCACCTTATCACTTTCACTCTGTCTCCTAACACTGCTTAGTAAATAGACCCCATAGCCAATTATATTGCTCAGTACTTACTTAGTAATTCCCCTTTCACAATAATACAATGCTTGAATAAAGCTGTCAGATAACAACTTCCCTCATGATAAAGTTCAGTAAATATTACCTTCAAAATTTGTTTAATAACCCGTACAGACTGATTAAAGATAACGTACCAATAGACCGACGTACCTAGCAATGTATTTTTTAAAACAACACCCTAAAAATACCACAGTTTCTGTATGTATAACTATGATGCTTGATCACCTATTTTAACCTAAATGTGTCATAATAAAGTGATAATAAATACTCCAGTTACATAAACTGATGATGTCACTGGCTTTCCAAATATCTCCAGGTTATCTTGAGATATCTTTCTTTACAGATGTGTACACCATATTCTCAAATCATGTCAAACAGCCCGATATGGTGCTCCACGGACTTGGCGACTATGCCACGCATCTCGCCCACAGACTTTTTCCACAAAATTTGAGTCTTCTTGCCAACGTGACAGAATATAAATGCATGGATGCCCTGGACACTGGAATTGCATGCAGCTGCTGTGTGCGACTCATATGCTAATCGGTGTAAAAAATACAAAAGCCTGGGGTAAGATATGAGTGAGCCGCACCAAACATCGCACAAAACATCGTTTTGTTTAATCTGCAACTTTATCCCAATTCTTTATGACAAAAATGCTAATCCTTAGTGCCTAGTACACTATAAATGACTTTATATGCGGTTACAATGCAAATAAGTACTTTTTCTGAAAATTAGTGTCTTAAGTCCAGGAAGTGCTACCTGTGGCAGATACAAAATTGAGGAAAAAGTGCACTGCACAGGAATCGTGCCACGCAATTCGCACCATATGGGATAGGTTTATGAGGACACATCTGTAAATGCCAGAAGGGCTGATGGCCTGATGGGCTGGTCCAGCGTCAAACCCCGGCTGAGCAGCTCCGCCTCCCGGTAATCTGCTCGGCCTGGGATACTGAAAGACGGGGCGTGCCGCAAGGCCAGGCCTGGGTGACTTGCGGCACACTCCCACGAGGTGAGGCCACGCCCTGTTTGAGGTGAGGTCATGCCCCTTTTGCGGGGATATCATCATTATGTGCTTGCATTGGCACAGCCAGTTCTTAATGTCAGGACTCACTAGAGTAAATAGGACTCTATGTCGTTTCACACTAAGAACAACCCAGAGGTGCAGAGTCTAATGGGGTACTGGTATTCATTCACCAGGGATTTCCGTAAGGGAATGTGTACTTCCCTACATTATTCCCGCAGGTCACAGCTCCATGAGCGAGACCCAGGTGCAACTAGCAGCGACTATGGTATACACAGGAAACAATACAAGTGTGTAGATAGATGCAAAATTAAAGGGAAATGTGTATGATATGGCAGTGGAATTGCTATGAGTTACATGATACATCCCGCCTTAAGTGTATTATGTATAAATGTTTATTGTGAATAATAATAGACAATAATGACTGGTCAGAGACATAGCAAATGACATTCACACATGAAGATTAGAGCTCTAACACTTGCTCAGAACTGGTCTGGTGATAGTAATATGATGTAATCACATGTGTTATTTAAAGGTTTACTATATTACGTATCTAGAAATAACTAATGTACCTGTCAGCGCCAGGACAACTAAAAATTGCAATAGCAATGTCCCTATCCTCAATATAACAGTCTACTGGGCTGTACCTCCTGCATGTTCTCATTTATGGTATTGATTCACTGAATATCATAAACCAACCATGCAAGTTACATGTTGCTGGCTATTTATTATATTTAATACTTATGTACTTTTTCTTCAGCTTGATGCAGAGATGAGGGAAAGACTATATGTGGAGCTTAATAACGCAATCTGTACAATAAAGTGGGCTTTATTACGTCCCGTCCAGCTTAGAAAGCAGTCACATTGTGACACCTACTGTGGTGGACGGAGCTCGATGATGAGATTTTCATTATATCCTTGTGTAATTAAACTCTCGCATAAAGAATTGCCTGCCGTCTCCCTCTTTGCAGTCATCCAATAAAGAATTTAAGAACAGAAAAACATTATTTATATGTATGTAATCCATTCATTAGTATCCCTTATACATATATAGGGGTATTCAATATGGTAGCGATAACATCGTTTTTTGCGTTAATATCGCACTTTTTAACTTTTTTGAGTTAATATCACTGGTTTTAGTTTTAGTTTTACACCGTATTCAATTTCAAAGACTTATCGCAGTTTTGGAAAGTCTTTGATAAAAAACGGTGATAACTTTTCACCATTGAATAGGTGTCGAAAAAAAGTGCAGAATTGGGGTTTAGGGGTGCAGGCTTAAAAAAAATTGCCTGCACCCCTGGGAATGACATTTAAAAAAGAACTGTGTAAAAAAAGTTTAAAAAAAAAATAGCGACACCCCAAAAAATGTATTTAAAAATTGGGGTGCAAAAAAAAAAAATGGGAAAAAATTGTTAAACAATAGGGAAATAGGTTCAGGGCTATTCTGCAAGTATGCGGCAGATGTTTTCTAGAATAGAATTATAGCGGCAGGTGCACAAATGCAGAATTTTTTAAAACTTACTTTAGGGACTTAGATATGCTAGTACCCATTTTCATGTACCCCAAATTTGATGGGACCACTTAAAAAAATGAAAAAAATAACCTAAGTGCTCTTCTGCATCACTTCTTTAATGTCGGAAAAAAAAAACCTGCTGCAGCTATTTAAATCCCCGACTTTCAATTAAAGGCTAAAACGGGGGTACCCATAGTGTTCCCCCATGTTTTTAGAACTTTAGGGGGGCCTTACAATTATTTAAAGGAAAAATTTGTAACTTTTACGCAAATCCAACATCGGAGTTTCCGGTTTTCATTCATTTTATTTTGAATACGGGGATAAGCGGGAGCGCGCACCATACCTTTACGCAGAAAAAACTCCGATATGAAACGTTAACTTCGCCAGGGAAGTTAACCTTTCATACTGAATACCCCTCATAGTGTTCACTCTAGGGCTCAAGTGGGTAAAAAGGACACTACTGTGCACGACGAAGGCACGAGCATCCGAAAAGGTGGTGTAGTCTCGGAAAGGGGGCGTGTTCTTAAGACGCGCCCCCTTTTCATCATTGTAGGGGGCATGCCCAGCACTCACGGAGATGCTAGGCAGCCCAAAGGTCTCCCTGCAGCGTGAACAGATGCCGCGTACATGCGGCACAGCCTCTACTCACCCGACGGTGATTGTTTCACTGCAACTTCCCCCCCGCCAGACACTGCAGCCTGTGGGTAGGGACGGCACATAGCCAGCTGTTTCAGCTGGGCCCCGTCATAAGGGCATGGCGCATTTTAGCACTCTTAAAACCTGGCAGGGCGTGCCGCCCCGCTATAACAGCCTAGTGTGAACACTATACATTTCACAAGTTTATCTATAAAAGAAAAGAAAGAAAAAAAGAAATAAATCACATCATCAAGGTTAATCATTGACAATATGTGATGCAAACAAGGGTATCTTTTCTGACCCATCCAGCTTAAAAGCCAAAAAGTCAGAAGGATGGTGAGGCCCCACTTTTACGGTCTGCATCCATTCTAAAAATGAAGATCAAGCAAGCAACACAATGGGCCTAATTCAGAGGTGGGCACCGTATCGCTATGCACGCAAACCACCAACGTCTTTCCTACTGTGCATGCATCCGATTCGCACTATGCAATTTCTGCGCACAAAGACGCAGTACAGATTCCAGTGAATATGTAAAGAATTGTAGAGGTAGTGTATGAGCGGGTGGCAAATATGGCACATTCGGAGGTTGTGTCTTATGGGAGTGTCTCGGGCGTGTCAGTGTAAGCGACTGAGGGCCTGATTCATCACGGATCGCTGTTGAAAAAATGCACGCAATCGTTCAATTGTTGCGTTCTGCCCATGCATCGCAGTGCGCGTACTAGCAATTGCGATGTGCAGATGCTACACAAACCCAGAGCAGAGTGATTGACAAGAAGTGCCGTTTGTGGGTGGTGACGGGGGTGGTCGGGCGAACACAGGCATGCCAGTGCGATTGAACGCCGTTGCAGGGGCGTGCATAAATTATTCAATGCGTGGCCATAAGCAGCCATAGCACTGATAGCGTGCGGGGCTGTTAGCTATTTCTGAGTAAGGTCAAGGCTTGTACAGGTGTGCATATGGGTCCGATGTTACCGATTGTTTCGCTATGTTGCCCTAGTATATGGATGTGAGTAAGGGGAACTGGGGGTCCTTATGTCAGGCTGCGAATGCAATGTGCATGCACACATTTAAATAGCACCGCTGATATTAGCAACTGCGGTGCGTGCGTATAAGCAGTATTGGGTTCCGTAGTGAATCAGGCCCTGAGTATATAGATGCACAGCCGCTCAAATATGAGCCCATACTCACACAGAACAATTGCATGTTTCTATGGCGCGACAGATGACTGACAGCACAGAAAACTGTATACTGTAAGCTGGAGACACAGACAAAGGAGAGATAAACTAGGGAGCACAGATAGGAACATAGAATACCAACCAAAAAAGATAGAAATTAAACAAGCGATTAAATAAATTAAATGTCCCGTCCTCTTTATTGACAGATGAGTACTCCATGAGGGAACGCGTTCAAAAGATCTTATATAATACAATCAGGGCCTGTTCTCATGTACATACATACTAGGCAGCATCATACCATACTGAGAATTCCCAATGTGAGAGTACTCACACCCTGTGCTGTGCCCATGATAGGTACTGTGAGGTTCCTGGGTGCAATATTACATGTGGTTCTCTGGCATTTTGACCCTGTCTGACTCCTGTTACTGGTGGCCATCTTCCAGCACTGTTGAACTTGGCTTTGGACTATTCTGGATATGGATTTCTTACTGCCTCTTGCCAACTGTTCCTGAACCTGGCCTGACACTGAACTTGCCTGCTGTGTGTCTGCATTAAAGTCCTGTATCTCTATGATTTCCAAGCTCCGACAGTCTGTATCATCACTTGGCGGATAAACACCTCTGACTTGTGCAAAAGTCCTGGGAGCAACTGAGTACCAGTCACCACGATATTAGCTTGGAGGGACAGAGGTCTGGATATAAAAGAAGAGCACGTTAGCCTGACCACTGGGGTTTATCAGCAGGGAGTGGGCCAGACGGGACACAAACAAAAGTTTTCCAAGCTTTCCATACATGGAGCAATCAGGTCTGGCAATTAGTGTGTCTCAATCAAAGTTGGATAAGGATTTGATCACAATAAAGCCTTCTAATTTTCAGAGCATGCTCAATATAACTGTTAGTTTCTTTGCTTCCAGAAAACACAGGTGTTATCACCCAGTGTCCCCACAAGACTAACACCCAATATTGACACTTCACATCAAAATTGACAGGACAAAGACAATGTCATGTTGGAAAATGCAATCAGAAAATATCCCTTACTGGCCCTTGTGTCATCTTCTAACACCACTGGTGTTGCTGGACCATGACTGGACTATAGTCTGTATTCAATTTGTAGGGAGGATAGCATCCTATGGTACAGTATGTGGAATGCATGTTCCCAGTAAAAGATACCTTCTCGTTTGTTACCTGTCCTGTCTTCCGTTATGGGCCATGGTTATGAATAGGACTATGTAACTGGAATTATGTAGAACATGCCTGACACAGGTGCATCACATGTTCAGCAATCACTGAACATATGGAGGGTGCCTTAAACAGATCGTTAATACGTTATAGTTTGCAGATGCCCAAACCTTACTATGTAGACTAAAGGGGGCTTTATATATATAAATATACTCCTGTTCCTGGCTCTGCTTCACGGAAGATATTCGGAGTCCTCTACAAAATTAGAAACACATCTAGCTATTTCTCGAAAATTATTTCTGCAACTCTGACTTCACAGAATGCAGCGAGAGAAGAAAACGAGAGCCTCTATTTATACACTGTTAAAGGTAAAGTCTTTAAGTATTATTGTAGTGCACATCTATTTCAGTCTTCCTATGGTAACAGACAAGTAAACATACCCCATGCAGGGAAATAGAGGCAGATATAGAACAGACCCATTATGCAGCAATACAGGACATGCAGAGGGAAGGCAATTCCAGTACATGCAATACATAGCAAGGAAGGAATGTGTGCACACTGTTAGGGGGCTAATGTATCCAACCATCTAAAGAGTGTAGAAGTTGCTTATAGCAACCACTCGGGATGTAGTTATAATACAGACTGCTGGGATGCAGACTGTTTAAATCCCGGCATTAGAATCCTGACCCGGGACTGAACATAGGCGGCTAATTCCCGACGCCAGCCTATATACTGATGCTGGAATGCACCCCGATCGGGGTTAAGCCGGGTAGGGTTAGGCTTTGGGTGGGGGGAGGAGGTTAGGCACCCATGGGGGGGGTTAGCGTTAGGCACCCCTGGGGGGTAGGGTTAGGCACCAAGTGGGGAGGGCTAGGTTTATGTACTTACGGGGGGGGGGTTAGGTTAGGGATACCGAGCATCGGGATGCCGCTCCCTGCATTTTGACAGAAGGCATCCCGACTGCCGGTATTTCATATCCAACCCCAACCAATCAGCTTCTAGTTAGCATTTATCAAGTACATCCTGTAAAATGATAGATAGAAGTTGTACAGTTGCTACGGCCAATTTCTCCACGTGTCCACATTTGCTACTTAGGGCCGTATTCAATTCGTTTCGCGTCCGCGATAAAGTTTCACCTGCCCAACTTTTCGCCTACATCGCGTGTTTTGGATGCGGAAACTTATCATGCGCGTCCCCACTATTCGCCCTATTTATTTCCAAACCACGCAAAAAACGGCAAGCCGCGAAGTCGGAACTGACGGAAAGTGGTGTCAGAAATGGGGAAATCAGCCTGAACCCCCCCCAAAAAGATGCAGTAACATTGGGGATCAATGTAGTAGTGCCTGAATAGCCCTAATAAAGCTGTTTGGGGTACTTAAGTGGTTTCAATAGCTTCTTATTAGTATCTTTGCACAAGTGGTGAAGAATGGCATAAAGTAGTATTTTGGGGTGAAAATAAGTAGTCTTGTCAAATTTGGGGTACCTGAAAATGGGTGCTAGCATATTTTAATGTCTCTAAAGTGAAGTTTTAATAAAAGTGAAATATCTCCGTCATACGCAAGCACCTGCAATGCCAAAAACACTTGACCCCTTCTTAGAGCACCCCCAGAACCTTATTTCGCTAGTTTTTGAAGTTGTCCCCCCACTTTGTGCTTTTTCACCCCCAAAACTGAAAGTACTTTTTTGGGGTGTCCTTAAGTTTTTTCCTGGAATTTTTTTGACGCAGTTGTCCTTTGGGGGCTGTCCCAAGGGTTCTGAATGGTTTCCCCACCTTTGCACCCCAAAATAAAAATGTTGCACGTCTTTTCGCCTGCTATTCAGAGGCAAATCTTTTTCGCCTATTACATTGCATTGACTTTCCGCGTACGCAAAACCTGGCTGAAATTGAAAACAGAGATAAGTTTCCTTCATGCGAAAAGCCCCAATCCGCGATACTTTTCCGCGGATCTCGGCTTTTTTGCGTCTAATTAAATACGGCCCATAGAGTCCAGTCTCTTTGATAGCTCCGATTTCATGCAGGAGTGCTCACATGACAACTAGTAGAGAGGATCGCTATAAATGTTTTGTAGGACACAAGTTTCACAAAGCTTGGAAGATCCACTCAAAGGGCCCATTTATCAAGCTGGTTTTCCTCATGTTTTCCTGATTTTTTTTTTTTAAGTATTGGATATATTTGTAAAGTGGTTGACATCATATCCAGCTGGTATTAGAAGTGTTTAAGGAGCTCTTTTCTGATCCCTCATGCATACTTTGTGCCCACCTCCCCCTCTTCCTCAGTGCCCCCTGAGTATGCTGATGCAGGACTCAGGTTTATTGGGTGTGGATCATTAGGTCTACATTGTCCCAGGGGTCTTCAACCTTGGCCCTCCAGCTGCTGTAGAACTAAACATCCCAGCATGCACTGCCATAGTTTTAGCATGCTGGGATGTGTAGTTCCACAGCAGCTGGAGGGCCACGGTTGAAGACCCCTGGTCTAGATAGACAATGTAAGATAGACAGGCAATAGATAGACAGGGACTGAAGGTCGACAGGGTCTGAAGGTCGACACACAAAATGTTGACTGGTGACAAGGTCGACAGGTACCGCAGGTCGACAGGTACAAAAGGTCGACATGCAATATGTTGACAGGTACTGAAGGTCGACAGGCAATAGGTCGACTGGGACTGAAGGTCGACAGGGTCAGAAGGTCGACACACTAAAGGTCGACTGGTAACAAGGTCAACAGGTATGAAGGTCAACAGGCAGTAGGTCGACAGTGACTAAAGGTCAACATGGTCAGAAGGTCGACACACTAAAGGTCGACTGGTAAAAAGGTCGACATGTATGAAGGACGACAGGCAGTAGGTAGACAGGGACTGAAAGTCGACAGGGTCAGAAGGTTGACGCACTAAGGTCGACTGGTAACAAGGTCGACAGGTATAAAGGTCGACAGGCAGTAAAATGGTCGATGCATTTTTTAAATTTTTATGGTTAGTGTCAGGGTTTGGCACTTACTCAGACGGGTCTACTAGTAACAAGGTCGACAGCTATGACACTCATATAGTCAAATGGTCGCCACTTTTTTTTAGGGTTAGTGTCAGGGTTAGGAACTTACCTAAGGTCGACTGGCAACAAGGTGTGAAGGTCGACAATCATAGTAAAATGGTTGATGCTTTTTTTTTTTTATGGTTATTGTCAGGGTTAGGGTTAGGCACTTACTCTGACGGAGCGACTAGTAACAAGGTCGACAGCTATGAAGGTCTACACTCATATAGTCAAATGGTTGACACTTTTTTCTTTTAAGGTTAGGAACTTAGGCTTAGGCACTTACTCCGACGGTTAGGGTTAGGCAATTACTCCAACGGGTTGACTAGTAACAAGGTCGACAGGCAGTAGGTCGACACTCATAGTCAAATGGTCGACTTTTTTTTTATTAGGGTTAGTGTCAGGGTTAGGCACTTACTCCGATGGTTAGGGTTAGGCACTTACTCCGACGGGTTGACTAGTAACAAGGTCAACAGGTATGAAGGTCGACAGGCAGTAAGTAGGTCGACACTCAGTCAAATGGTCGACACTTTTTTTGTAGGGTTAGGGTAAAGATTAGGCTAAAAAACAAAACAAACCATGTGTCGACCATTTGCATGTCGACCATATGAGTGTTGACCTAATGAACATGTCGAGCTTCAGTACATGTCGATCTTGTTACCAGTTGACTTTTAGTGTGTCGACCCTCAGACCCCGTTGACCTTCAGGCTGCTCCGTCGTGCGCATGCGCGAGACCCGGCGAGCGACGGGGAAGCCGTCGCTTGGGGTCTCGCACCAAAGGGGGCGCGCTGTCGATGGTGCGTGACAGCACGCCCCCTTTGGTGGGCGTGCCGGGGCGTGGCTGCCCAGACGGAGGCGTTACCCACAGCTATGCGAGCGTCCAGGAGGACGCGCCAAAAAAACCACAAAAAAACGCCCTGATTCAGAGCGGGCGCTCGTTCAGAGCGTCCGGCTCTGAATCAGGCCCTCCGTGTGTACAGCAGTAGCTACTCATTCTGTTGGTTCACAATCAAGGTTACTTAATGAAATGCAAAAAGCATTTTTATTAATAGCAATAGAATGAGGGTGATATTTAGTTAGCTGGCGCCATCTGTTGGCCTAATACTGGAAAAATAAAAGCTCTGGTATTTATAGAACAGATTTTGTAATTCCAGTTTTTCTGGTCGGATCGCCTTACACTTAAATGAAATGATAATTTGTTGATCATATTTAAACCACAGTATGACATTTATAAATTTGACAGAAGAGAGGAATGAGATTTTTGGCAATATATGACCATTTTTGTGCAAAGTTACAGCAATACAATACTGAAAACACTTAAGGCCAAATTCTGCACCCAAAATGTACAAGTTTTGTGCCTAAATGCCGAGCATGGCTAACATGTATTGGAAAACTTTTGAACTTGATGTTAATCTCTATTCTACAGCCAGAGTGGACTCTTTTCAAACCGCCAAGTTCCAGTAAAATAAACGAGCACCATGGAGCAGATACAGCAGCGTCCTCATACTCTGATGACTATTGCGCCATACGACACGAGATACCTGGCGCGATCCCTTTGCTGCACACATTTTCCTCAACTTTGCTACTTTATCCTTCATTGTGCTACTTTTCCTTAATTTTTGCCTCTAGGGCCTGGTTTCAAGTTTTACGCTAATGAAATCGCAATTGCAAAATATGCTAATGCATTTCAAAGCTTAGCCGAGCATAGGGACACCCACTGCTGCCTTCTCATATCCATCCAACGACATGCAACAGCATAATCATTGGTAACATCAACACAGATCGGGCAGCCACAAAGCTTCTGAGTGAAGTCTGACCTGCCTCACATACTGCAGCTGTCGTGACACGCAGAGGGCTCTCATGCTACAAACTAGATCGCAATGGTGTGTTTATGCACGCCCATGAAGCGTACTTTAAGCGGTTCCGACATGCCTGTGATTGCCTATCCAACCAACCCCCGTTACCTCTCCCAAACGCTGACTTCCTGTCACTCACTTTGCGAGTTAATCCTCCGTGCGGGCGTGATTGCAATACGATCGCTGCATGTACGCAGTGCAGTATTCACAATGGAAAATAATAGCTCGAAGTGCCTAAATATCAGCATTGCGGAAGTCTCGAAATCTGGCTCATAGTGTACTAGGGGCCTGATTCAGAGGCGCTTGCAAAAAGCGAGCGCTCGCTCTGAATCAGGGTGGCAGCTTTTTTTTTTGTTACCCGGCCTCCTGGCTGCTTGCTAAGCTGTGGGTGACCACCCACAGCTTTTGCGAGCGGCCAGGTGATGGTCGCGATGATCGCGACCATCGGGCTTGCGACGAGACCCTTGCGGTAGGGTCTCGTTCCCGCAAGCCCCAGGTAGCTTCCTGCTCTAATAGAGCAGGAAGCTCACTACTGACATCACGAGTGATGTCAGTAGGGCCGCCCACAAACAGCAGGCGTTCCTTCACGAACGCCTCCGTTTGACCAGCCCCCCCCCTCCCGCCTACAAAACGGGACGAGCTGTCGATCAACATCGACAGCCGCCCCATTTGTAGCGAGCCCCGGAGCGAGTGAGTTTCTCACTTGCTCCGGGGCTCGCGTACGCGCATTACACACACCGCGCGTGTGCAATGCCCTACCATCGACCCGCTTGCGGGCGCATAGTGTTTGTGAGCAGGTCTGAATCAGGTCCAAGTTACTTAGGATTAGTTTAGTTTTTTTTGTTGCAACTAACAGGTATAAAGCCACAGATGAAGCATAATGCATGGCACGGGTCACTTCTATGGCATCGGTTTTTGGTCCGTTTTAACTGGATTATGTACTTTTTTCTTAACTTTGCTACTTTTTCCTTCAATGTGCTACTTTTTCTGCAAATTTGTGTTAGTTAACCTGTTACAATTTTTACATTTAGTGCTTTCCCCCTTTTGTGGGAGAGAGGATATAAAACAGCAGGTAATGGTAGATACTGTTTAATAAAGCAGCATTCATAATTGTTCAATATATCTGAATTACCGTCTCAATGGAGCCCTGGATGAAAGAGTTTTTCCTGGGGTTACTCCATTTCTGTAATACAGTATCCAGAAACTGTATTTGCTCAGTACTTTAAAAAAGGTCTCCTGAGATGGATGTGATTGAGAAAACAAAATGAGACGCTGGAACCTCTAGGACAGCTGATGCTTATTGGTCCAGGCAGTTCCAACGCCCTTTGCATCTCACATGTTCTGGCTTTTGACAGAGACCCAGGGTAAAACTTCATGGGGCAACCTTATGGCTCTGGAGATGTGGGGTGATTATTGTTTTCCACCCTACCTAGCAGTGCAGCTTTAAAATAATAATTTTAGAAACACAAAACAGCCCCCAAGGATTGTGAACACAGCAGAAAGTGGGTTTAGAAACAAAATGTTATGGTAGAAAAAACCTAAATAATAAGCAATTTTGTGTGTGTACAATTTTATATATATATATATTTGTTTTGTTTAAGTAGGGGCTGGTGCGTAAGGTAGTCTTGAGAACAGCAATATGTTTGCTCCATGCATTCTTGAATTCTTTAACCGTACGAGTCTTTACTATAATTGCTGGGAGACTATTCAAAATATCTACTGTATGCACAGTTCTGTGCAGCAGTTCTTCCTAACATTACCATTCAGTCTTAAGCTGGGTACACACTGACAGATATATTGGCTGATCAATTGATCGGCCAATACATCTGGTGCCCGTCGGCCAGTCTATATCAGTAACGATGTCGTTCACAGATATATATCGCATTGGCTGTGCTACACAGCTGATGGACAGATATATCTGCAGATATCTCTGTCCATCGGTAAGTGTGTACAGGCGGTCTGCAGACGGCAGCCGCGGGGAGGGGGGGGAACCACCCATCCACGGGACCCGCGGCTGCCTGGAAGATGATGGTCGTTCAGTGTATATGAACAACCATCATCTACAGATGTATCTGCTAGGTGTGTACCCACCTTTACTTCACCCCAGTGTCCATTGTTCTAGATATATTGTTGTTTTTTAAACACTGCCTTTTTGAACTATCTCAATACTTTCATATATTTCAGTATATTTCTCTTAAAATTAGAACTTAACCAGTTATGAACGTATAACCAGGGCCAAGACATCTACGGATGCTGGGGTAAGGAAAGGGGTACTTTGTGCTTAAGTTGCACCAAGGGTGGTGTTGTTATGCCTACCCTATACTACTGGGTACCTTGCACCCCTTATAAAGGCCTAGAATGTCCTTGTGACTCCTTAAAGCCCATGGAAGAGCACTTTCCTGCTTGAAGAGCCTGATTCAGAGACAGACGCTAATGCGATCGCAGCTACGATTTTGTATGCAACCCAGCTGCAAAAACATGCTAATGGCGGCAAAGATCACCCGAACATATGGACGACCACTGCTGCCTTCTCATCTGCGTATGACGTCGCTTAACTGCATAAATATCGGTAACATCGACGCACATCGAGCTGCCATCTTGCCCTTGCGGCAGGTCTGACCATCCGCAAACACTGCAGCTCTCCTCGCACGCTGAGAGCGATCATGCTATAAACACAATCGCAATAGCCAATTTATGCACGCCAATGAAACGCCATTCAAACGGTCAGGCACGCCTGCGTTTTTCTGACCACCCCTCGTTACCTCCCCAAACACTGACTACCTGTCGCTCACTTTGCGAGTGGATCCTCTTAGCATACGTAATCGCAAAGCAAATGCGGTGCGTGCGCATTGTAAGTTATACACATTGCGCACTGGCAAGCAATAGCTCAATCTGCATAAATATCGCCATGGCGTCCGTCTCTGAATCAGGCCCTGAGTATGCAGGGGTGGATGACAAAATCATAATACACTATGACACTCCCTTTCGACTCAAATGGCATCAAGCCTCTCCCACCTCTTATTTTATTATACAGACCGGAGGCGATTTATGAAAAGTAGGCGAGGGTGAACTACTGTATGGTTTTAGTTAACATTAGAATAGCTAACATACCTCCTAAATAAGCAGGAAAATGTAATGTATGATGCTGAATGGGCAATGGAGCTTAGTATAACAATCTGACCAGTGCAGCTGTTATGTGACTAAAATAAGATGTTATTCCGGAATTATGTAGATAAATAAAACAAGTTGAAAAATGGGAACACATTTCATGCAGCCAATGTTTTGAAGTACTGTACAGTTTCCTTCAACCTTCAGCTGAACAGGCAAAAATCCTTAAACTGGAGCCAGAGCAAAGCCCACGTATTGTGTCTCCGGCAGCTAGTCATGCATCTGTTGACCACTTGCTAGAAAACTCTCCAGCTTTCCTAAGCAAAGCATTTTTCGGTGCGTGCCAGGCAGATCTATGGCTGTGCCGGTCACTGGTCCCACCAGCGAGCTGTGGCAGGGTATGAGCCCGATAACTAAATTCACCGTTTTCCTCTTGGATGCAATAAGCTTCTCATTTCATTTCCATCTTTTAAGATGTGGTTGTGTTTCCCAATGTGTCGTTCACAGAAAGTTCCTTGATCATTCTGTCCCCTTCTAGATCATACATAACGAGAGTGGGATTAGCTGACCTAGCAGCAATAGAGACTCCAGCAGCACCAAGTGGCAGGGAAATTAGCAGCACCAAGATATAATGAAGAGAGCATTAGATTTATTATCCTTTTTTTGTAGCACAAAAAAATGTGAATGTGACAACTAATACACAAATAAAAAAAAGGAAAAGTAATATATCCAATAGTTAAGAACTTTCAGCGTCTTCAGACATGACTGCAAACTTGGTATTAGTGATGAGTAATTGAATTACTGTACATTACTGTGCAAGCGGTTCCGCCTGGACCTTTTTGACAGCATAATCTTTGAGCTCGGCTTTTGCTTTGCCAGTCTGCCCTTTAATTTGAATTTCTCTCTATACATACAGCTGGGATGATGATGATGGTGTTAAATCATCCTGCTCTGTGGTGTGGTTTAAACTCTGGACTGAACAAACAAAGTGAGATGTTGCTGTCAATGTGCAGTGTTTAATATGGGTCTTGTTTGCAACTTATACATAATTTTGGATCATTTTCAAAATAATTAGCATTCCAAGTGGGTGACTTTTGGGAATCGGTAGGAATTACCGATGGACCCCTGGATGGCGGTTCAAATCCCGACAGCGACTGGCCGACACAGGAGGAAATCTCGATCGTCCCTAGGTAAGTATAAACTAACCTAATTCTTCCCCCTAATCCTCCCTTAGAGGTTCCTAACCCTAACCGCCCCCCCAGTGCCTAACCCTAACCCTCCCTCCCCCTAGCCTTACCCTAACCTCCCGGGGGGGGTGCCTAACCCTAAGTCTCCCCAGGGAGCCCTAAACATATCCCTCCCCCCCCCCCCCACGGCTGTGGCGCCCGGCATCCGCTCGATCGGGGTGCCCGGCGCCGGTCTCCCAGCGTCGGTAAAATGACAGGCGTCTAGATTTAGACGCCTGTCATTCGTCCCTCGTCGGGATTAAATTGTCTGGAAGACGGCGGTCGGCATTCCGTCCGCCGGTTTCCTAAACGTATACCTGATTTTGTTATTGCTGGTTATGTATGAATTACCCACATGCTGTCCAATCCCTGCATGATGTGACTGCAGGAGTGGGATGTCATCCTTCAGTATAGCCGGTCCAGCCACACTCTGCAGTTATGCCCAAGGGAAGCAGAGTGGCCTTTGGAGGTATAAAGGAATTTGTGTACAAGCATATGCATATACAATACCAATGCTTCAGCTTAAATGTGATGCCCTCCCAGCAGATTTGTTACTTAGGGATCAATGGTTCCCCCAGGCAGCAGAACTATGAGGTTTTTAATGCTCAGGGCCCCAGTGTTTTAGGAAATACTTTCCCATCCTTGCACCTTCATTCACTGCCCTCCTTGGTAGCTGCCAGCAAGTAATTTCCAAAATGAAAATAATCCACAGTTCTGCTAATGGGGAAGCAGGCGTCCCTGTAACAGTATTACTGGGTAGACATCTCCTTTGATGATCTCTACCATCAGAAATATGGCTTTGTTCATCTCACTGAGGCATATCTGCCCATTGGCGTATCCAGAGCACTGGCCTTAGAGCACTCAGAGCCAATTTTCATGCTGTCTGTGGTGAAATGAAAGAGACGGATAAGTAATATAATGGAGGCCGGCAGGCAATGGCGTGTAGCTTCAGTGAGGTCTAATTTCCTGTTGCTTTGTAAGTGGGTGTGACGTTGGAGTTCTCTCACATTTTAGCCGGCTTTCAGAGCAATGGAAGATTGGATGCTGATCCAAAGTTGCTCGAGTCTAAAGCTTCCAGATTTCTTATTTTTTTTTAGAAAAAGGCTGGATTACGACTGTTTTCAACCTGTTTGGGAAACAAGCTCAGATTTATTAGCTGCTTGTTCAGTCTTTGGATACTTTCGCAGGCAGATAGAGAAATGTTTCCAAGTTATGTGTTGCTGGTCTGAAGTTTTTTCCTAACTGTTATTTTTTTTTAGGTCATGATACTGAATATATGGGGGTAATCAATTAAAGGAGTGTTAGGTGCCGGCATTCTGACCATTTCTCCGGCACATCGTAACAACCCTAACTACAGATCTGGTTTACAGTAATTAGCTGTGATGTTCCTGACCACAGATCGCCGTTAATCGAATACCACCTTTTCAACAGCTTTAAGTCAACATTTGAATTTTTCACCCAAGTCCTCCTTGTTTGTTTTGCTAAGAGAAAGCACACCATGAAGGCCGCATGTACTGTGAGCCTTACGGGTCAAACCATCTGGAACTGCTGAGATCTGTACAAAATCTGCATTCTTCTTAAGGGAAAGGAATACCATGCAATTCGTTACCGACACAAGCAAATGACTTATCATTGTTTCGTGTCCACCTATAATAAAAGGGATGTTTTGGACAGGTCTCTATAATAATGTGGAGCCAGCCCCCATACGTGGGCAATAGATTTGCCTCCCCTTCTTGTAGTCTGCTGGCACAACTAAAGAAGTCGAGCCTCTATGAAGTAGTTCACAATGTCTGGCCGCGCATGTTACCGTTTAATATGGCAGACAATCTTTGCTACTTTTCCTGCGCTCCTCATTGGGGTGCGAAGAAAAATGAGCAAAGATATTAGTTGCGGAGTGTCTCCGTCAGACCGTTGCCGCGGCACTCTGTGCACAGCTCTCAGAAAAGAATTGCCCCCCTTTGAGGTTAACATTAACCCTTCTCCACTACTAGGGAAGAACAAGATGATAGGCAATGACGTAAAGTACTCCATTACAAATTTTGGCATAGACATGGCACCCCTTCTTGCTTCAAGTTTGGAATAATAATGTCCCCAAATGATGCTTAATGGAAATTTTTACCATATGGGGGGACGTGTTTCAAGCAGTGAAAAAAGATAGAAGTCGACCAGTGGAGAAGTTGCCCATAGCAACCAATCAGCTTCGAGGTAGCATTTATCAAGCACAGTCTATAAAATGATAGGTAGATGCTGATTGGAAAAAGTATCTACAGAGCAAATCTGCTGTCATAAACAGATCTGCCTGTGTAGCACATTTACCTAAATGCAGACTCTTTAATAATCACTTATATAAATGTCACTATGCTCATTAACACTGTAAAAAAAATGAAACCCTTTTCATTAATAATTATCTTGTATTCATTTGTAATATTTGGAATTAATTGAAGAAATGGAACAGTAAGTATTATAACATTTCTGAGGTGAACCACAGAAAGTCGAGAAATTAGAACCACCATTTGCAACTACCACACAAATCAGTATTCTCTGCATCAGCTGGATAATTGTAGAACACGAAATGTAAAATTACATTTTAATAGACTAAACATATCTAACTGAAACATTCGCCGTTACGTTAAATCACACTGTGGAAACTCCCAGCTGAAAACGAGTGGAGGTAGAGTTACTGTACCTCCGCCACTTGTGCATGCGATGTCAGGGCTGTCTGAGGCTGTAGCGTAAACTGAACAGCTGGGCTCAAATTAGTCTCATCATTTCATCTCTGCATGGACATTGTTACTCTTTTTTCCATGGCCCGACAAGAAAAGGAACCTCACAATTCACACGGTTTGGTGAACGTGGGCAGCAGTTTAACTCAATGTACTCGTACTAAAAGCTAAGATTTTCTAAAGAAAGAGGACTAGGGCTGTACCTTAGATTGATATTAAATAATACCCTAAACTAGAAGTTGTACACTCCAACATTACTAATAAAGCAAAATGTATGATTATAGGGGGTAAATTTACTAAAGTGAGCGTTTTTTACAAGTGAGTTTTAAAAGTGATGTTGCCCATAGCAACCAATTTATCTTCTAGAAAGTGCTAGTTAAATGCCAAGTAGAATCTGATAGGTTAATATGGGCAACATCACTTCTAAAACTCACTTCTAAAAACTCTCACTTTAGTAAATTTATCCCTAGGAATTTAAAAGGAAAACTGAATCATAGACATCAATGTTAATTTAGGTTTGAACTGAATAAAGTAAATGTGGCCCGTCATACCCTCATAAAACCACTGCATAGAAAAAAAAAATCTATTTACTGTAGTTTACGGTATTGTAAAATATCGCTGAGGATGGGAGGCTTATTTCTTCTTATTTAGTAGGACAGTGATGGGCATCCTTAGTAGTGAGTACAGATTTACAAACACATACATCGCCTCTTCTAGCTTTCTCTGCTCCTTTCTTTTGTTCTTTCCTGTGTACATCTCCCCCATCCAATAAAAATACGTTTTTATTCTGCAAAGCAAATAAAACATAAAAGAAACCAAACATTGGTCAGACACGCACTTAATAATTCCTTCAAACGTATACCTCTACAAACCCTAAAATGCCCCCATGTGCTCTCATATGCCAACATGGATCCTACATGTACAACAGGTCATTCAAAACTACCAATTCCCTCCTCCTGATCTGAAACCCCTCTACCTCCTCCCCTAATCTGTACTCCCCTTTTTTTCCTGACCTACACTCCTTCCTCCTCCTTCTCTGATCTGCACTCCCTTTTCCGCCTGTGTTGATGCTCCAAATTGCAGGTGAATTTATGAGATGCTACTTCATACATGGACACACCTCTGACTAAAGGTGCCCATCCACTAGCAGACATGAAAACGACTGCACGATTACAACACTGTAATCGTGCAGTCGTTTGTCAGTCAGTGATGAGCCTGCACTGAACGAGCAGTCGTTCAGTGCAGGCTCATCAATCATCTGCAAACATGCTCAACCTGACGTTATCGTCAGGTTAACCAGCATGTTTGCACTATGATAGATGTTCTAAACGACCAGTGGGCACGCGCATCGCTGGTCATTTTAGACATTTTTGCAAACGATTTATGAACAATTGAACGATCGTTATCGTCCAATCGCTCAACTTAATCGTCTAGTGGATGGGCACCTTTATTCAATAACAGAGAAAGAGCTAGGCCATAAACTGGAAGGAGTTATTGTCACAAATAGTATTAATGAATCAGAAGCACTTGGAAAGCTGTGCAGAGATGCATGCTCCATTAGAACAAATAGGTTTCAAACAAAGGCTCTCGAAATAGTCAACACTTGTCATTTTTATATACAGTACATGCTCAGCTAATGCTGTTTTCATGAAAATCGGTTCAGTAGTCTTTGCGCCAGCTTGGAGCAAACAGACAAACACATCGTTCTTATAATATTAATACAGGTATAGGTATAGATTAGAATTCATTAGTATGGTGCCACAAAATTCATGGCGATGGATGGCTCCTGGTGAAGGACATCATTGATGTATGTGATAAAGTGGATATTTTTTAACATATGGACTGCAAAACATGTATACTACGAGATGGAAGGTCTATTATAAGTCTGTAGGAAGATGGAAGCTGTATTATAAGTCTGTAGGAAGATTGAAGATCTATTATAAGTCTGTAGGATGATGGAAGGTGTATTATAAGTCTGTAGGAAGATGGAAGGTCTATTATAAGTCTGCAGGAAGATGGAAGGTCTATTATAAGTCTGTAGGAAGATGGAAGGTGTATTATAAGTCTGTAGGATGATGGAAGGTGTATTATAAGTCTGCAGGAAGATTGAAGATCTATTATAAGTCTGTAGGAAGATGGAAGCTGTATTATAAGTCTGTAGGAAGATGGAAGGTCTATTGTCAGTCTGTAGGAAGATGGAAGGTCTATTATAAGTCTGCAGGAAGATTGAAGATCTATTATAAGTCTGTAGGAAGATGGAAGCTGTATTAGAAGTCTGTAGGAAGATGGAAGGTCTATTGTCAGTCTGTAGGAAGATGGAAGGTGTATTATAAGTCTGCAGGAAGATGGAAGGTCTATTATAAGTCTGTAGGAAGATGGAAGGTGTATTATAAGTCTGTAGGAAGATTGAAGATCTATTATAAGTCTGTAAGAAGATGGAAGGTTTATTGTAATTCTGTAGGAAGATGGAAGGTGTATTATAAGTCTGCAGAAAGAATGAAGGTCTATTATAAGTCTGTAGGAAGCTGGACAGTCTATTATAAGTCTGTAGGAAGATGGAAGGTCTATTATAAGTCTATAGGAAGATGGAAGGTGTATTATAAGTCTGCAGGAAGATGGAAGGTCTATTATAAGTCTGCAGGAAGATGGAAGGTCTATTATAAGTCTGCAGGAAGATGGAAGGTCTATTATAAGTCTGCAGGAAGATGCAAGGTCTATTATAAGTCTGTACGAAGACACAGCAAGGAGACATCTTGTGGAAGATGCTGATGGCATGTACCCAGTTTACTAGCAATCTATCGATAATGTAATTTTATTTTATGGAATAGTTACTTTTAAATAGCCATCTGTGAATATTACATGCCTTTCCATACTTGAGTAACTTGTAATTTAGATCCAATGACCTTCAGTAAGAGAAATTTAATTGGCTTTTGCAATGGACACGAATCACAGGCATAAAGCACATCTTATTCAATAACATTGCTGTGTACTTCTATAAATGGACATTTGGAAAGAACAAGTCCTTGTTGCCAGCCCTGCTTCTGACATGTCTCCTGTTGTTATACCAGCAATCTTAACATTTACATATTTTACTAGTAAGTAATTGAACAACTTGGAATTTCTCTTCAAACATCCCTTCTACAAACACGTTAACATTTATACAAGGGAACATTTGCGAGGCTTTGAAGAATCGACTGCAATGATATTTTATGCAACAAGGGAACTAATTTCTTTCAGCAAAAGGAATACAGCTTAATAGAAAAATTAAGCAGATCGATATGAAAACCTCTTTGTACCAGTAACACATTGATATGAAGCAGGTAACGCACCAATATACAAATGGCTCCCTGCACAATAAACTTTATTAGCAGCCCCTTCCGACAAAATAGAAGAATCACCCTACTTCATATAAGCAATAAGGGAACAAGAGCTTTATAGAATGATCTGGTGCTTAGGTCACAGACTATTGATTTGGCTCACGCCACATGCAATAAATTCTACATAGTGTAATACAATAAAACTTGGGTAACTCCTGTGAATAAAGTCCACACTTTTAGGAAGATGGTATGAGATCCTTTTATTCAAAGGATGAAATTCCACCCCCGGTTATCCCCTGTAGGTGATTAGCTGACTAGATAGTTGATGGAAACTGGCTCTAATTAGGGTATGTATAATGTCGCCAATTCCTCCCATATATTTTCCAGTTATCACCACCATGGTTGTATATATGAAAAAAAAAAAAGATGAACATAGTGTCTCTCCCTTTAAAACATTACTACATCAATATAAAATAACACAAACTATCTGAAGAAATATGCACAAAAGACAAAAATAGTTCATACAAAAAGGTCCACCTCTTAAGGTATTCCCTGGCTCCTACTAGATGGACTTAATCGAAAAGCGGGATGGCAGCTAATCGCGGACATGAAATGTCAGCGAATGGGCACTGCCAACCCAGGACGCACAATGAGATATCCATTGCATTGTCCCCTTAACTTCCCTTTTAACTTACAGTGCGTGAGTGCAGAGAGGGGGGAATGAAAACAGGAAGCCCAAATTTCCATTTCCCTGTAATATCACTGGGACCTATCGTTGTGGATTGGGTTGCAGGAATCTGTGGAGCTGCTGATGTGAGATGTCTCCATTTATACCCAGCGATACCATGACATCAATGTAGGGATATGGCCATGTCCCCTAGCGAAGTCATTTAGTCACACTAACTAATCATTTCCATTAACCATTTACCCACTGTCCATAAATAAAAAGCTGGTAAACCTAAATCCAGACCTAGGTATCAAGCAGTGAAAAGAGTGGAGAAGTAGATCATAGCAACCAATCAGCTTTGTGGAAGCATTTAACTAGTACATTCTATAAAAAGTTGCTATTTAGTTGCCATGGGTAACTTATCCACTGATCCACTTCTCCACTCTTTTTACTGCTAAATACATCAACCCCTAATATCTAAAGTTCTATACTACACAGACGCCTAAATAACTGCATAACTAAGCATACATAAAAACTTGTCACTGATTACAGTCCTGATTTTCTTCTTCATACACACACTACAAAAGGTGTGGTAGAAGGGGCAGGGCATGACACAGGCTGGGTACACACCAGAACGACATTGGCACGATGGGAACGTCAATTTTGCAATCCCGTGGGTCATACACGATAACTTCTGTTTGGCCGTACTGCACGATCAATCAGGAGATATTGTGTACGATGCTATGCTGCTAAATGCAGCATGGTATATCGCATTGTTGTACTACTGAATTGTGGGGTGTGTACGCACGGTACGATAGGTCGGCCAGCGGATCGGCCAGGAACACTTCGTTCTGATGTGTACCCAGCTATAATATTAGTGTGGTTTGTCAAATTTGTGCAAGACTTTGGTGAGGATTTGATCTAACTTGTCCAGGAAATTGGACAGGTAGTGAAGGGTATGGTGCTATTTACTTAAGCGCAAGACAGAAAAAAAACAAAAACAGGTTAAAGCACTAACTAATTTGTTAAAACACATTACATTTATGACCCTCAATTAAGGTGTGAATCTAGGAAAGTAACTGCATAAAATGTTTCAGTATTGCACGGCGCACCTATCTCCTGATTGTGGCTCAATCTTAATACAGAAGGCCCAGATCCTGCTATAATCTAAAGCAGACACTAGTGGGATCAAGGCCTAAAGCTGCTGTGAGAACAAGTAAAGGGATGAAATCATTTTTATTTTATAAATAAACTGAAACCTGCTCACAGTGGTCATGTGGCTAGAGGGTTTACTGATTGATTCCCAATCTTGGACAATTTCATGACCATGTGACTGTAAGTATACAGTCAGGTCCATAAATATTGGGACATTGACAGAATTTTCATATTTTGGCCTCTATTCACCACCACAATGGCTTTGAAATGAAACAAACAAGATGTGATTTAACAGCAGACTTTCAGATTTAATTTGAGGGTAATTACATCCAAATCAGGTGAACGGTGTAGGAATTACAACGGTTTCTATATGTGCCTCCCATTTTTAAGGGGCCAAAAGTAATGGGACAAACTAAACAATCCTAAATCTAACTTTCACTTTTTAATACTTTGTTGCAAATCCTTTGCAGGCAATTACAGCCTGAAGTCTGGAACACATAGACATCACCAGACGCTGGGTTTCATCCCTTGTGATGTTCTGCCAGGCCTCTACTGCAAATGTCTTCAGTTCCTGCTTCTTCTTGGGGCATTTTCCCTTCAGTTTTGTCTTCATCAAGTGAAATGCATGCTCAATCGGATTCAGGTCAGGGGATTGACTTGGCCATAGCATAACATTCCACTTTTTAGCCTTAAAAAACTCTTTGGTTGCTTTTGCAGTATGCTTCGGGTCATTGTCCATCTGCACTGTGAAGCGCCGTCCAATGATTTCTGAAGCATTTGCCTGAAAATGAGCATATAATATTGCCCGGAACATTTCAGAATTCATTCTGATGCTTTTGTCAGCAGTCACATCATCAATAAATACAACGGAACCAGTTCCATTGGCAGCCATACATGCCCACGCCATGACACTACCACCACCATGCTTCAATGATGAGGTGGTATGTTTTGAATCATGAGCAGTTCCTTTCCTTCTTAATACTCTTCTCTTCTCATCACTCTGGTACAAGTTGATCTTTGTCTCATCTGTCAATAGGATGTTGTTCCAGAACTGTAATGGCTTTTTTAGATGTTGTTTGGCAAACTCTAATCTGGTCTTCCTGTTTTTGTGGCTCACCAATGGTTTACATCTTGTGGTGAACCCTCTATATTCACTCTTGTGAAGTCTTCTCTTGATTGTTGACTTTGACACATATACATCTACCTCCTGGAGAGTGTTCTTGATTTGGCCAACTGTTGTGAAGGGGTTTTTCTTCACCAGGGAAATAATTCTTTTGTCATCCACCACAGTTGTTTTCCGTGGTCTTCCGGGTCTTTTGGTGTTGCTGAGCTCTCCGATGCGTTATTTCTTTTTAAGAATGTTCCAAACAGTTGATTTGGCCACACCTAATGTTTTTTGCTATCTCTCTGATGGGTTTGTTTTGATTTTTCAGCCTAATGATGGCTTGCTTCACTGATAGTGACAGCTCTTTGGATCTCATATTGAGAGTTGACAGCAAAAATCTAGTAAGTTTCGATGGCGGAATTTAGCTTTAAGTTTTCTCAGTCACCCGCCACAGCAGAATGAATTGAGAATGGATTGGCATGTTCATTCATTATATATTCTGTGACATGTGAATTTACAAACACAGTGTAAAATGTCCATTCTACAGGACAGCAAAGCTAAAGCAATAGTCAAATACTGAATTGCCGGAACTTTGCACTTCGACGAAATAGTCTGTTCTGCTGTGAAATTAAATTTGTGGAAACCTTTCTGTAAGTTTTTCACACTACAGTCATCATGGGGTTGCTAGGAAACAATACAAGCGTAAAAGGAGCCTCAAGCCAACAAAAATTTCATATACCGTATAATTAATAGAGATGTGCGGTTCGGTTCTCCAGAAATCCGAATCCACCCAAATTTCGTGAATCCGGATAAATCCGAGTCGTGGTTCTAATCTCCTGAGGAGATCCGGGTCGCGGTTCTGATCTTTTTGAATTTGAATTTAAATCCGAATTTCGGGTTTTGGATTGCATAAATTACATGATTTTAGCGGTTTTTAAAACTTTTTATCTATTTTTATTTAAAAAATCAAGATCCAAAACCAAAAAACACTTGAGGGTGGTTTGCAAAACCAAATCCAGATCCAAAACCAAAACACGGGGGTCATCGCACATTCCTAATAATTAATACTATGGAACAGATGATTGCTAACTTTTTTACATTTGTAATATTTCCAACATAAGCCAGTCTTCTAGGCCAAAAAATAATATTAATATACCAATTTTGACAACAATCCTAATGGTTTTATCTGCAGCTGTCAGTAATAAGCCCACAATATAAAGGAGACTGTCAGGGGCACCAATGCGGTTTTAGGCCTCTGTGACATCACCGGTACGTAGTGAATTCACAGACCGCTCTCATGCATTTTGTTTTAGCCCAGGGATGGGGAACCTCAGGCCCGGGGGCCATATAATGCCCTCGGAATCATTTGGTCTGGCCCTCTGAGCTTTTTCCTGCTATGCTCATCTGGCTAGCAGGGTGCCTAGAATGGGACCCTGCAGCCAGACTCTGTGCGTCAGTGCCTCCTGGAGCGTCCTTAGGATTCTTCAGACGGTCCCACAGCTGCCCTTACAGCTCCCCGTAGCATCATCAGGATATCCCGGGCATTGCTGTAATCACTGGCAATTGTAACCCTGACCTCTTATGACATCACACGGAGGGGTGTGGCCTACACCAGGCCCGCGAACAATGTTATATATATCAAAATGGCCCTCGGCTGAAAAAAGGTTCCGTACCCCTGTTTTAGCCTAGAAAATGCCTGCCCCCACTGTGTTTATGCAAAATGTATACGTTACTTGCTATCCTGATGCTGCTTCAGCAGAAACAGTCAATGTTGACCAGAAAGCCATAATAAGTGCACTTATACACACACTGAACACAAAATGGCCACCCCTCATGCCACTTCTCCTGCACTTCAGGTTGGCCCACATCACTTGCTACAGTACATCGTTGTGAGACACAAGCCACAGCCAGGTAATGCTGAGCTCCTATACCCTTTGAACAAGGGGCACTTAAGGACTGTTGAGAAACACTGAGGTACTGTAAAGTGCCCTATAATTATCTGAAAAACAGTATAACAAACAAATGCAGTGTTTAAGGTCCTGCAGAACACTCCTTAGCAATATTTGGCTAGTCTTTCCCTTCCTAAAGTGGTTTATACAGTCTGAAGTATGATCTCATAGGCTTTATTACCACACACACCATCCCGAAAGACCCCTCTTTTTATTTGTTTAGCAGAACACAGATTATGATGACAATGAGACATTCAGGGTTAGGATTTTTGTGCCGTGAAGTCATGCGCTCTGGCAGCCTTTGGGACTTTTGTTGATTTTTTTAACTTCAATGACACTTTATGCTTCTTACAATATTGAACAGTACCTTTGATATCCATCAAAGAACTAAATAAAGCTAGTGGGCAAAACATACTAACGGAATAAAGCAAATTACCCTTTTGTTTTTCTATTAGAACAGACAGAATATATACAAATGGCAGAGAAATAAAGAAAAACTCCAGCTGTCTCTAAAGTTGTTAATCTATCACCCTCATCCATGGCAATGGTTTTCTGGGTGTCTGGATACACCAAAGACTGTAGCTTCAATCACATTGGTCATAAATGTTTAAAATATCCAGTACTTAGAAAGATACGTGCAACTGTTCCCATGAAACAGATCATGCAAATGTTGAATTACCTAAAGCTAGAATGTAATAAAGAGGTTGTCCACCTGAAATAAAATGTGAATGGTGGGGGTGGGGGGGGAGTGAAATACCTAATATGGGAAGGAAGCAATGCCCAGTGGCGAGGGCAAAGAGCAAAGTGGAGGGGGTGGGAGGGTGCAGTGCCCAACCATGGGGTTTGGGAAAGCACATTGCCAAAAGGTTCTGCAGGTAACGGTGCAGAAAAAGTTATGTAACCCTTAGCAACCAGTTGCTATACAGCCTTTTTTGACTTTTTTTTCCCAAAAATGCCAATCTGTTTAGTTGTTATTGCTTACAGCATCATTTCTGCACTGTGATCTGTGTACTTTTTTCTTTCGAGGGGGGGAGCGGTGTCTGATGAAATACTATCATACTCATAAAACAGGCTATTTCTCAGAAATGCTGTTTATAGTTACATGAAGTTATAATATATTGCATATATGTGATACATTTTTCCTAGTAATAAAAAAGGATTAGGACTAACCATCATGACACAACTCACAAGAGTAAGCAAGTTTACACTTAGATTATATAGGGCTAAGGAAAGGAAACTCAAGTGAATAATAAGAAAACATAAAGTAAACAAAGGAGGTAGTAATTAAAAGTGAAAGCATCTGGCCCATCATTGTGTGCATGCAATACCATCTATGGCTGTGTGCAACTGGAACCTGGAATGCTCAGTATTCAGCCAGTTTTTGTTACTGGTGACGGAATGAATCAAATTTCCAGTAATTTTTAAATCATTTTTGGCATTTTTCCACTTGAAATTCCAATTCGTTTATGTGAAGGAAAACGTGACCTCCTACTTCTTTGTTTTGGCTGTAGATACCTTGAAAATCCGGATCTAGAAACACGACACATTAAAGTGTACTCATCACCCATTGAAAGTGGAGATACATATGTTGTGGTCTAAACCATTAGCATAATGCCCAACAGTCCCCATTTTGTTGTCAAGAGCGGCAAAAGTGTGGAAGTTATGAAATTCGCCTGTAAACTATGGAATACAGTGCAGAGGTTCCCAAACGCGGTCCTCAAGGCACCCCAACAGTTCAGCTCAATAGCTGCCGATTCAAATCCCGATAGCGGCATCCCAATGCATGAAGAACCCTCCCTTAGTGGTGCCTAACCCTAACCCCCCCTTTCCGCACCCTAAACCTAACTCTTGCGGGGGGGTGCCTAACCCTAAACCCCCCATCCCGCACCCTTAACCTAACCCTAACCCCCCCTTCCCGCACCCTAAACCTAACCCTCCCGGGGGGCCCTAACCTCCCCCCGGGGACTGCTAACCATAACTACCCCTCCCCATAGTCTAACCGTAATCTCCCCGGGGGGTGTCTGAACCTAGCTCCCCTATCCCCGGGGACAGTGATACATACCTGGCGTCTGGACGTTCGCCATTCCGGCGGTCAGGATGCCAACGCCACTATCCTGATCTCATTTGGGATAGCAGCGTCTGCATTTTGCCGGCGGTCGGGATTTCGGCGTTGATATATCGGTGGCCAGGATCCTGTCCGCCGACTTTTTAACTACATCCCATTGAGCACAGTTGGTTAAATCAAAATTACTAAGGTACTAATTAGGTCACCTGTGGTCAACATGGATATCCTTAAAACTTGGACTGTAATGGAGCATACACACGGTCAGATTTGTCAGACTTGTCAGATTTGTCAGATGAACGATTGAACGATTAAACGATTTGAACGATTTTACCAAAGTTTTGAACGATTGAACGATTTTTGACTGCATTAAAGTGAATGGAATCGTCCAAGTCTGACTGCAAACACATCAGATGTCAGAAATCGTTATCTGACCATCGGGAACGCGCATCGTTGATCGTCCATCGTTCAGGCATGTCAGATATGAACGATTTTCCTTCAGATATGAACGACTGAACGATTTTTAAATAGTTATCGTTCATATCTGAAGGAAAAATCTGATCGTGTGTATGCACCATTAGGGTGCCTTGAGGACAAGTTTGGGAACCTCTGTGTTAGGAGCTTGCAGTTCATATCTTTAAAGTATCTGGGTAGTATCAGGCATAAAGCAGTAGGTAAGCATCCATAGAGGGTGTCCTCTTGTTCAGGGCTGCTGACATCTCCGCCGAGCCCAGGTACAGGGAGGGGGTGTGGCTAACTAAAAGAGACTAAAATAGGTGTGGCTAGATCGCCTAATTTCATAAAAGAAAAAGTATATGTTCGCGCCACACAGGGGGAAACAGGTGTCTGGGAATGGGGGCTGAGGGACACAGGCCACCGCCGGGCTCACCCAGCAGGTTCGGGTAAAGGTAAAGACTACTCACTCCCCACCCCTTTTGGCGCCCCTACCCGTTGTTTTCATAGGAAGGTAAATTCAATTTAAGAGTTTGCCTAAAGGGTGATCACCGATTACTTTGACAAAGCCTGATTCTATACTCCTAACAATTTTAACAACCAATAGAAGAACTATGAGCAGAGTTTGTTACATTAGGTTTGTGAACTGTCCTCGTTTCTCAAAACAAAAAGTTATGGTGCATACACACGGACAGATCAGACAATGATATCGTTGTCTGATCGTCCTGCATGTGCTGGATGATCGATATCGATCATCCAGCACACCACCAACCCCCAAACGACTATAACGACCCGCGATCAAAGATTGCGGGTCCCTATAGTAACTTGGTCGATATCGACCAGGTTGGACTGCATGCACGGGCGATGGTCGTTATCGACCATTCGTGCCCGCGCATCGTCCGTCATTTGGGGGTTGGAAGGGGCCAAACAATGGACGATATGAACGATATTCATATCATCCTGCAAAGTCGTAGAGTGTGTACGCACCTTTACTTTGGTTTCACTGAATGGACCTGGGAATAATGTTCTCCTTCAATAGCTTGTCACCCTGTGCTTTAAACAGCAGGTATCTGTGTAACATAACTAGATATCTGAAGATCCCATAGCAAAAGTTTGTAAGGGCCCCTATGTATCACCCAAACGTGAAAAATTCAATAACTTTGACAGGAAAGGTAGGCCCCTCAGCTCTGGGTCCAATAGCATCTGCACCCATGGTAGTTACGCCCTTGTATCCATGTCGTCACCAAATAGCTAATGGTAATGTAAGTAGCCTAATGCGGGCCATACATCTACGGCCCCGATCCCCCGTCCTGTATATCTGACCTGATTCGCCGCCATCAATGATCAGTGATCTGTCGGTGGAAATTCAACATGTTAAAAATCCCCGACTTGCCGATTCTGTCCATTTTTGGGTCAGGATCGGGGAATCGCGATCGTTCAACATGTTGCATATCCCAAATTCTCCAGCGTCGGCAGAATGGGGAATTGCGGCAATCAGTCGCAAATGTATGGGCCCCTAAGTCAGGTCCAGGATTGGACTCACAGGTGGTTGTAGAAACAGGTGTGGCGCATTGCCTTGTGCTGAGCTCATCAGGACATGAGTACTGCAGTAGTGGACCTCGAAACAGTGATCTAGTGACCATGATGAGGGCCATACCCTCATAATACAGAATTCAGAAAATGGACAAACCCCGGATGCAGTATTCTGCATTTATGGCCCATCCAATGCATAATTTCAGTACTATGTGCATTGACAGAGTGCTCCTAATAATTATCAGTACATATATAGTATTATAGCTCACTATAATGAGGTACACTATGGCTTGCTCAACTGTCTTAGAACACAGCAGAGGAATCAACAAACTGCATTTACAAGAGTGAATGGAACGCCTGGAGAGACTGAACACTATTATACATAGCAGACTTGTACATAGAAATCAGTTTAAATCAAACCAGACAGACATTTGTGCAGCAATGCTGCAAATGGTTAGAAAATATAAACTAATAACTGTCAATTCTAAAATGGGGGAAAGCACAATTATTTTATCTCAACAAAGCGCAGATAGCTGTATCTATTCTTCTACATTTGTCAGTCTGTCAGAAAACACATGTTGAGGGACACACACTACTTTCTCTGCAATTACCCACAAGATTACATACAATCTCATTGCCACATCAATCTTTCCTTCTCGTCTATCTCTAAAACAGACATCAAAGGACTGGAAGTGCAAGCCTATAATCCCATTGTACCAAGCACGTTGACGCGACGAATGTTCCGGTAATAATATTCCACAAACACATTTATCAAGTGTCACTCAGTGGAATTATCTGGTTGACTGGAACACGTCCTCTAAGCATTAGCGACTTCATTTATATATCAGCCCAGTTGCAATAACTGAAGTCGAAACCATCCCATTAAAATGTCTAGCTTGGCCCAACAGTCATAAATCTAAAATAATGGAACTTAAACAGACTTTTTTAAGGCAAAGGCAATAGTGGGAAATAAACGTTCTGTGGATTATAAAATACAATCGGCATCGCCAATATATTCATCATAAGTGATCATCTAAGGGACCATGAAGACCAAGAGTCGAGGTGATGACCTATCTTACAACAGACGTGATAATAGCAATGGAAATAAGTTTGATACAACATCGGTTGTTATTACACGACCATGGTATCTCTATAGAAAAGGGAAGTCTCTGCTAAACAAACATTTTCATAAAACCTGAGGCCGCTAACTGTGTGGAGTTTGTATATTCTCCCTGTGCTTGCGTGGGGTTACTCCGGTGTCCTCCCACACTCCAAAAATATACTGGTAGGCTAATTGGCTCCCTAGTGCATATGTCTGTGTGCATGCGATAGGGAACATAGATTGTAAGCTCCACTGGGGCAGGGACTGTTGTGATATCCAAATATTCTTTTTAAAGTGCTGCGGAATATGTGTGCGCTATATAAATAACTGGTAATAAATAATAAATAAAATGTAAAGCCTTTAGAATGTAAGCTCCTATGAGCAGGGCCCTCTACCCTCTTGTGCTTCTCCTTACTCTACCTTCATCTACTTCTTACTCTCTACCAGGGCACCTAACACTTGGTTGGTTTGCATTGTTGCTTATCTGGGTATTCTGGTTGCGAATGTAGCAATGTATATTATCCATGTCCTGTACTGTATTGTATTGTATTGTACTGTACTGTAAGTCACTGTAAATCAACCTATTTGTTTATGTACTTTGTAAGGCGCTGCAGAACACTTGTGGCGCCATATAAATAAACCATAATAATAATAATAAAGCCAGAAGATCTGAACAGAGATAAAACGACTCCAACCGCTTGCATGGTGTATAGGAATCCCTTTCACTTATATAGAGCTATATATATTCCTACAGAGGAATTCCAGGAACACAGAAAAGGTAAGCATGGCAGATTCTGGCAATAGATCAGGGGCTGGTA
Source organism: Taudactylus pleione (assembly GCA_031769625.1). Classification (NCBI taxonomy): domain Eukaryota; kingdom Metazoa; phylum Chordata; class Amphibia; order Anura; family Myobatrachidae; genus Taudactylus; species Taudactylus pleione. The sequence continues at coordinate 4,484,928 of JAUIMM010000261.1, forward strand.
GCAGTATTCAGTAGTCAGATTCAGGGCTGTTAAAGGTAAGTGCTGATCATATTGACCGGTCACAGCAGAAATACTTGGTGGCTGATGAATTAATGGGAATCGGTATGGAATCCCTGCTGCCACATGGCCAGCAGTTCGATTGGCGGCAGCCCGACAGATCAGCAGAGCCCGGCAGCGGAAGCCCGACAGCGCTGGAAATCCCGATCGCCCCTAAGGTAAGTATAAACTAACTTAACCCCATAACCCTGCTTAGGGGTGCCTAACCCTAACCTCCCCCCAAGTGCCTAACCCCCCCTCTAAGTGCCCAACTGTAACCCCCCCGCCCTTCCCCGCTGCCTACACCTAAGTCCCCCGGGGGGGTGCCTAACCCTAACCTCCCCCCGGGGGTGCCTAACCCTAACCCCCCCTTCCCCTAGCCTAACCCTCCCGGGGGGTGCCTAACCCTAAGCCCCTCCCGGGTGCCCTAAACCTAAGCCGTCGGGTAAATGACAGGCGTCTAGATATACGCCGGTCATTTATCCCACGCCGGGATAAAGCAGCCGGGAAGGCGGCTGTCGGTATTAAGGCAGCCGGTTTCCTGACTGCATACCGAATTAATGAAGGTGTATGTCTGAAAATGGTAGTAGAATGGATGTTATAGATACATTAGATAGAATTCTACCATTCACGATTTTGCTCAAGTAGAAGGAGACAGATGTTGCAAGGTCTAAAGTCTAAAAAGCATACTCTACTAGTTAGCCATCTCTAGCCAATGACCAAAGAGAGCTAATGCTGGCAATGCTCATCGATAGCCACCACCGGCGGTAACCTGTAACAAATAGATAAAAACTCTACCAATGTTTTTGACAGCCTTAGGGGTTCAGGGCTTCAGGACTAGACCCTGAAACTTGTACAACTTTTTGTGAGGAATAAAGAGAATTATAATAACTGTGAGACTGAACAGTATCTAAATTTGGAAGTGAACATGTTCTATGCAAGTCTCTTGCACCACATGTAAATGCCAAGAAAAATAATGTCTGAACAAGTATTTTTTTTTTCCTGCCAAAATACTAACCCCAAACTTAATGCAGACATTAAGCCCTGGCCTAAACATGGGGCAAGCTTTCCAACATTTTTAGATTATTGGTTCTCAGGTAATGGTCCCACAATATTTTGGGAAGACAAATTAAATTTTAAGATTTGAAAAATAAACCAGATTTCTGCTAAACGTGTCAGAACATTAAAGATAGAAAGTAAAATGGATATTAAAAGTGCAAACTTTAAAAGTAGCACTTTAGTCAAAAATAAAATTATTCTTGGAGGATTTTAACAATAATAGTAAATGAAGTTGATCTGGAACATAGAACCTCATTAATTAAAGCACAGCATATTATAATTTCTACATTTATGTGTTTTTTCTACTTCTAAAAATGCATCCCCCATTTTGCCTGAGATTGCAAGTAACTTGGGTTGCCTTTTCTTTCGTATTCAGTATTTGACAGGTTTTTTTACTATACTTTTATTTACAGTTGTTACTGTCATAGTATATATATATATATATATATATATATATATATATATATATATATATATATATATGTATATATAAATATATTTATTTATTAACACAGCTTGTTATAATGAACTCTCAGGATGAAATACAATTAGCTGCAGCATATAACTTGGAGTGTTCTTAAGGTGTGCTATATATGGATGGATAGATAGATAAATAGCACATATAGGCCCTGATTCAGAGCCGGACGCTCTGACCAGAGCGCTCGCTCTGAATCAGGGCCCACCTCCATTAATATGGAGCGTCCTCCTGGACGCTCGTATAGCTGTGGGTCACCACCCACAGCATATACGAGCGTGCAGGATGATGGTCGTGATGGTCTTGACCATCGCGACCATCGAAACTGCGAGCAAAAGCCTGCAGTTGAGTTTTTCAACCGCAAGGCCAGGAGTGATTTTGGCTCTATCAGAGCCAAAATCACTCCCACTGACATCACTAGTGATGTCAGTGGGGCCGGCTTCAGACGGTAGGCGTTCCCTTGGGAACGCCTCCGTCTGGCAGGCACGCCCCCGGCACGCCCACCAAAGGGGGCGTGCTGTCAGTCAACATCGACAGCACGCCCCCTTTGATGTGATACTCCGAGCGAAGGAAAGTCCTTCGCTCGTCGCGTCTCGCGCATGCACACGACGGAGCTCCCTCCGTCGTGCGCATGCGCAGTGCAGACCATCGACCCACTTGCGAGCGGACAGCCGCTCGCGAGTGGGTCTGAATGAGGGCCATATTCCCCTAAGAGAGATAAAGAGAAGCAGCCCAGAAGAGAGTAAGAGAGTTGTCCCACCAGGAGAGAAAGAAAAAAACAAACACAAAATTAAACATACCCAGGCAATGCCAGGTGCACAGCTAGTCAGCCATAGCATTAAATCCACTGACAGGCGAAGTAAACAACATTGATTATCTCGTTACACATCTGTCAAGGGGTGGGATATATTAGGTGGTGCCTGCATAAGTTTTTTTTTTTTTTTAGGGTGCATGACCACACCTTCCAGAATTGGCCATGCCCGCCGGAACTTGGGCTCATCAGAGCTCTCGACGGCCCTGCCTGCGGAAGCAGTGTGATGCTCTGGGCAATGTTCTGCCTGGAAACATTGAGTCCTGGAATTCATGTGGCTGTTACCTTGACACGTGCCACCGTCCTAAACATTGCTACAGACCAAGTACACCCCTTCATGGCAATGGTATTCCCTGATTGCAGTGGCCTCTTTGAGCAGGATAATATACCATGCAACACTGCACACATTATTCCGGAATGCTTTGAGGACCAGGACAATGAGGTCAAAGTGTTGACTTGGCCTCCAAATTTCTCATATCTCAATCTGATCGAGCAACTGTGGGATGTGCCGGAAAAACAAGTCCAAGCCATGGAGACCGCACCTCACCTCACAACTTACTGGACTTAGAGGATCTGCTGCTAACGTTTTGAATCCAGATACCACAGGACACCTTCAGTGGTCTTGTGGAGTATATGGCTCAACAGGTCAGAGCTATTTTGGCTCCACAAGGCTGAACTACACAATATTAATCAGATGGTTTTAATGTTATGGCTGATCGATGTATACTGTATCTGGTCCACATTTTTTGCTTTAAAAGGTAGCTCATACAATACTGATGTTACTTTTTTACAAATGACAAAGATGAATACTGCAAATTAAAGGAATACTACCCGATACTTGAAAGAGGACATTGTTACAGACAAAGTACACCCTTTCACGGCAACGTTATTCCTTGATGGCAGTGGCCTCTTTCAGCATGCTAATGCGTCCTGTCACTCTGCAAACATTGTTCAGTAATGGATTAAGGAACATGACTTGGCCTCCAATTTCCCCAGATCTAAATCTGAGTGATTGGAGGTATGTTCTAGAATAAGTGAATCATATCTGGAGCATCACAGCTTCAGTGGTGGTGGGTGGAGGATGCAAAAGTCACGGGAAGAGCTCCAGCGGCCCTGGAAGAGGCCAGAAGACGCCAGGCTCAAGACAGAAGAGTTACGGTGCTGGTGCTGCTTGCCAGGAGAATGTGGCTGAGGACTGGACAGGTAGGCCACCATTAATCCCTCCCTAGAAGACCAGGTTGTCGGGCACGAGGCCCGTGAGGTGATTAGGCCACTGATGGGGGGAGGGGGGGGGGCGCCGTGTATTCTATTGCCCTGGGCATCAAACCCCCTAGTTATGCCATTGATTTGGGCATAGCCTCAATAAAATCCAGCACTGGTCCCAAGATGGAACTGCAGACTGAGAAGTTTCAGAATATGCAGGTGGTCATTTTCAAAGTGCTTCCCACGTAAGTAGGTTTCCTGCTCGCAAAAAGTATTCCATGGTTCATTTGCTCATTAAGTGGCTTATGCAGAATTAGAAGCAAATATGACGAAAAAATTTTAAAAAGGAGCAATTTGCTCCTGGAACAAACCATTTTGCAATGCAGGGGGTGCAAAGGCAATTATTAATTTTCATGCAGGAAAAATACTGGCTGCTTTTGCAAGGAACCAACAAATACTTGGCAGCTCGAAATTTAAAATTAAACTGGGACAAAGCCCTAACTATAAGTGGGAATTCGATTAGCCACAGGATATACCCCAAAGCGAATTGAACAGGGAATAGTTATTCAATTAATTAGCCTTTTCCGTCGTGTGAGTTAACTCGCGCTTTCTTATTGATTCCACGTACAGTCCGGAATCAATGGGTTTCCCCGTATTTTATAATGCTGAATGTGTAATTAGCAAGCGGGGTAAACCCTGCAGCTAATTGAATCGGGCAGCGCAATTAGCCATGGGGTAAACCCTGCAGCTAATTGAATTTCTCCCCCTAAAAATCTTTGCACATTTAGATCTATCCCTTCTGCAATGCAACATACTGTAGTTTTTCCAAGGTGCAAATTTAATATTAACTCTAAAATACTTAGATTAAAAAATGTAAAACAAACACCGGTTGCATGGTCATGAATAGTAGTTAAGACCACATAATAAATGCATTTGTACCACCAATGATAGCAGGCTTCTAGAAAACAATATTAATTTCTGAACGAAGTTGACAAATAATGTTGCTTTAACATTTTTTTTTTTATTATAAACATTACATGAAATTTCCTAGACTCTAAAGAGATTTTCCAAGAACTCAGCCATTGAAATTCCACACAGAGTGCTCAGTAAAACCAATTCATACGAAATTCTTGTTATAAATGGCATGTTTATATGACTTTTGGGTCATGTGAACTATTTATCTAAACTGACTTTCCTGGGAGTTTTTAATTGGCTCCTTAACAATAAATTTAAGCAGGTACCTACAGTTTTGTAGTTTTGTCTGTTTGAAGTTGGCGCAAAAACTACTGAACCATAGTGGAAAGTCCAAGAAAAAACCTGCACTTTGTTTCATCTTAATCCGTCAAATTAAAGCTGAGCAATAACAAACAAAAATTATTGACATCATCAATGCAAGAGACAGGTGTAGCACAATGCGCGTGGCCGGTAAGGGGTAGGGAGAGGTGCTTTGTGCCCGCGCTCACTTGAATAGGATAGGCTACATAGCACTCTGCGCACAGGGCACACAGTGACATTGGTGTGAGTGGTTGCCGCCATTATGTATAGCGCTGCTGGTCACGTGGGCCACTCCAGCGACAGGTTCCCTATGCAAACAATACAACTAGAACACCTCAAATAAAAAAAAATGTTGGCAGAAGCGATTTTATCATGGTTGAAGCCGCGGGCAATAGCTAGTACCAACTAAAGTCGTAAGAAAATCAGGCATGTGCAACTAACCGTTCTGTCAATAGCTCTCACAATTGGTCCGAAGACCCGCAATTCAAATATGAACTCCTTGAAAAATACATGGGACAGACTTAATAAAAAGTGTGGTTTTAGGTTTTCTTGAGCGATTTAATAAAGCCCAAACTGTGCATCAAAGCACAAAATAATCAAAATAGCAATCAAAATAGCAAACAAATGGGAAACATACAGATCGGGTTAAGTAAAAAAACAAAATTGCATCCTAATAGTAAGTGAATATATATTTCTTTAAAAGACATGGTCCTAATAGATGAAATAGCTTTAGCTATCTTTCCCGTCAAAACTGAAAAATAAATAAATCAAATAGAAAAATACACCCTCCCTTCGCTAGAACCAGGTCGGTTATCTTTGATTACTTAAGCAGCTCAAGAGACGTCTCCTGACTGTCCAGACTGTCATTAGGAAGTGGGTACCGTGCACTAGGATCACCTACTCTTCCAGTACATGGGACACCTCGAAAATTCAGGAGTCTCCTAAACATTCCAGGGGTGTAGGTATGTATATATAACAGTGTCTGCAGAGGAGCAGTAACTAAATAAGAGCTGCGCACACTCGCATCTGTTATGTCCACATGCAAAAATAATATTTGGAAGATATATTAAAAATGAATAGGCAGAGAGTGGTGTTGCCTGGTTTGTGGGTGGATACATACATATTTTTCTTATGTACAAATGCAATGGTAGTGGATTGTAAGGTCGGCTTAGTGCTAGCCCCAATCCCCCCCCTCTCCCCGACACTTGACACTTGTTGGTTGGTATGTTAACTTTCCCTCTTTAGTGCCTAACCCACCCCCCTAGTGTCTGAACATAACCTCCCCCTCCCTGCACTCTAAACCTAACCCTCCCCCCTTAGCAGGGCTGGCAACAGAAATCTTGGGGCCCAGTACTCCTATATTTTTGGGGGCCCCATTCCCACATTGTTCCTAAAATCAAATTATATGCTGCAAAGTTCCCTGAAATCACACTGCAATGCAAAACCTCTCTGTGAGCATTATATAGCCAGAGGATAAGGAGAGGATTACGCCCCATATACAGTATAGCAATCACTATGTGGTCACTACAGAAACACAGGAACAAGGCTCCCTAAGCACCCGCTAAGACGCCCCAGCAGCATACCTTAAGGAGGTGTCCAGCTCTTCGTGGCCGCAACTGAGGAACTGCTGCACCCCCCCCCCCCAATCCCCCGCTGGCCCGTACGCCTAGCAAGCACCCAAACTCCATGGCGCCGAACACTGTGAGCGGATGCCCCGGCGTGGGCGGTGCTGTGGGACAGTGGAGGAGAGGCACCCGGCACCAGGCCTAGGAACACTGAGTAGGGTGGCGTGACCAGTGATGTCACACGGCCGCCGCATCACTGTTTTCGAGTACACAGCCCTGCTGTGCTGTCAGGGCAGTGGGCAGAAGCTACCTAAACTTACTTTAGCCGCGATGTACGTAAGTTAGGTACATAGCTATGCTGTCAGTTTGTTCTACTGTGGAGGATTGTGACTGGGCCCCTGTTGCCAGGCTGCCCCTTAGTGCCTAACCCTAACCCTCCCCCTAGTGCCTAACCATAACCCCTAAACCTAACCCTCCCCCCAACTCTGTTACTTACCTTTGGCATGGTCGGGGGGCCGGCGCCGGGATTCTGACTTGCGTCTGTATTCTGGCACCGGTATGCCGAATGCATACCCTAAGCCTAACCCTCTACTACCAGCAGCCTAACCCTACCAAGTGCCTAACCCTAACCCTCCCGCAGCCTAACCCTAACCTTCCCCCTAGTGCCTAACCCTGCCCTCCTGCAGCCTAACCCTAATCCCCCTCCTAGTGGCTAACCCTTCCCTCCCGTTGCCTAACGCTTCCCTCCCGTAGCCTAACCCTCCTCCTAGTGCCTAACCCTTCCCTCCCGTTGCCTAACCCTAACCCTCCTCCTAGTGCCTAACCCTCCTCCTAGTGCCTAACCCTTCCCTCCCGTAGCTGAACCCTAACCCTCCTTCTAGTGCAGTGATTCCCAACCTCGTTCCTCAAGGCCCACTAACAGTCCTGGTTTTAGTGTTATCCATGCTAAAGCACAGATGGTTAAATCAAAATAACTGAGGTACTAATTAAGTCACCTGTGCTCAAGTATGACTATGCTTAAATCCTGGACTGTTAGTGTGCCTTGAGGACCGTGGTTGAGAACCCCTTGTCCTAGTGCCTAACCCTGCCGTCCCGCAGCCTAACCATAACCATCTACTGCCAGTCCGTTCAGAATATCTGCATTTCACATGTCCATGTGTTTAAAGTCGACATTGTAAATGTTGATAACTTGACTACATCCAGGTAAAACATATAGAGGATAGGAATAATAATAATAAAAAAAAAAATCTACAAAAGAAATGAAAAATTACATTCCAAAACTGCATTTAAGTATAACAAACAAAATACAAATAGCCATTTGCTTACTTATTACGACATTGAACAGCACAAAAATAACCAGAGGGGCAGTGTGATATTATAGTACATGGAACAGTGTAATGAAACTTCCCTGTTACACCAGTGTTTATTTAACAGCTAATTCCATATATGAGGCCTCTTCCTAGTTCTGACAATTGTACGCAGTTCTACAGCATGAGGATAGTACTTTAAGTCCATGGAGTTGTAATATAAGCCAGATATATTTACATAATGTAACCATTACATTCTTTTATACACACCCTAAAGCACACAGACCTTTCTACTTAGGAAAATCACAGTCTTTAGCATCCCTGTTATTCTGACCTCACTTTCAAGGAATTCTTCAATTAAGTTTACGATACCTCTGCATGCAGTATGAAAACAAATTGTGCTTTATGCTCCATTTCAGAGATCTCTGTTGCCATCTTGTACACTATGGTCAGAGCGAAGGCATCTTGGCGTTCTGCGGGAATCCTTTCATTTCCTGGCTTTGAGTCTTAATTATATCTAGAAGATCCTCTACTTCGAGGCGAATGCTGTGGCTTTATTACTGTGCTCAAAATTTGTTTGTACCGTATGCTGCTGCATATAAAGATCAGTAATATGTTCTTCCTCTTGGACTCTGACGTGTTTCGTTATTAGTGGCATGAGACTGTAGGGATTGTTAAGTCTTTTCATACTTTTTCATCTGCTTGGTGCATAATACTGTACATAAGCGCTGCTACACACATTTAAAGCTTCACTCGTTAACAGGATCCTTTTTCACTCCCAGCCTGGAATAAAAACTTGGGGCCTGATTCAGAGCCGGACGCAATTAGCGCTCGCTCGTCCTGAAAATAGGGGTGGCTATTCAAATGAACCGTTCGCTGTTTGCGGTCTGTTCACGCCTCTAGGTCTGAACGAGCGAACAAAACTTGCGGTCGTTTTTTGGGAAACTACGCCCCCTGGCCTCTCGCATCCTACGTCATGTCCGCTATTTATTAGATTAATCGAGTACATCGACCAGGGTATGAGCTGCTCGCTATTCTTGTGGTTGGTTTTTGCTACCACAATTTTGCGAGTTCTGGCTATAAAATAACCCAGTGACGTGGTCAATGACGCTGCTGTTTTAATTATGCACACCCATAAAACGCCCGTTTTGACCTTTAAGCACGCCTGCGATCGGATCTCCACTCCCTGTTTTCAAGCACCTTCCCCTGTTACCACCCACATACGCCTCATTCTGTCACTCAAATTATCAGGCATTCGTTATTTTGCGAGCACATGAATTTCGGCCGCACTGATTGGTTCGCGCATGCGTATAACGATCCGTACGCATGCGCTGTTGGGCAAACATCGCTCGGAGCGAACGAGCAGCCGCTTATGAGTGGCTCTGAATCACTCCCCTGATCCTTTAGAAGCCCAACCACATTTTTCTTTGCAGTTGATCAATTGCACCAGTTACAAAATTGTAGAAATAGGGGATTTCAATTTCAAGGACCTTTTATTTATGCTGCACAAATCTAAAATGAGACAATGCAAGTGCAAGTGTGCAACCACAGGTGAAACTAAAACCCATTAAGCCCATGCATTGACAAATGGGGCAAAATAAGCCCTAATCCATTCTATCCAATCCCAAAATGACGACTTTTGGACAAAACTTTGCCCATGTTTACTCAAACACCTTCTCATTCAATATCTGACATTCAGGACAGTTGGTTGGTATGACAGAACTTTTCTTTTTATTTCAATGGAGTTTCTACATGTAGCAAACATGCAGTAAATTCAATGGAAATGAATGGGGTATTAAAATGAATGGGAAGGGGTCCAGATCTCTAGTGTTTTGAATGCATTTGCAACATATCGCATATCAGATACAAAAAAATTCTAAAACGTGGGAGGTGCAGGTATAATGCGGCAAATTGCATAATCACAGCCCAGTGGCTGCTGTACAATGCCGCGATTTGTAGCATGGCATGATGACTGGGGAAGTGGCTGTGATCTGGGAGGCTGCTCACTTCTAGTGGTAGGGGCAAGAGAACACAACCAAATTTGTGAGTTTTGGGAGCTAAGTATGGCTTACATTCTGTATAAGCATGGTTTGCATTCTGTATAAGTATGGGTTGCATTCTGTATAAGTATGGCTTACATTCTGTATAAGTATGGCTTACATTCTGTATAAGTATGGCTTACATTCTGTATAAGCATGGTTTGCATCCTGTATAAGCATGGTTTGCATCCTGTATAAGCATGGTTTGCATTCTGTATAAGTATGGTTTGCATTCTGTGTAAGTATGGTTTACATTCTGTATAAGCATGGTTTGCATTCTGTATAAGTATGGCTTACATTCTGTATAAGCATGGTTTGCATTCTGTATAAGTATGGCTTACATTCTGTATAAGCATGGTTTGCATTCTCTATAAGTATGGCTTACATTCTGTATAAGCATGGTTTGCATTCTGTATAAGTATGGCTTACATTCTGTATAAGCATGGTTTGCAGCGGTTTTTATGACGCAAACGTCAGAACATCAGTGGTTAGTGGCTCATAGTAATGTGCAGCTTGGTGGACAATAAATCCTTAGCAATACATATTTAGAGATATTAAACCTGCATGTTAAATATATCTGGTCCAGGGGTTGTAGCCGGCATTCCAGCACACACAATGCTGGTGGTTAGAATCTCGGCGCCGGAATCCCGATAGCAGACAGAATCCTAGCTCCAGAATCCCGACTGCTGCAACCCTGAAAGTGAGTACTAGGGTTAGGCACTTGGGGGAGGGTTAGGCTGCGGGAGGGAAGGGTTAGGGTCAGGCTGCGGGGGCGGATGGGGATGAGGACAGTTAGGGTCAGGCTGCGGGGGCAGACGGGTAGGCGGACAGTTAGGGTTAGGCTACGGGAAAGGTGGGTTAGGGATAGGGGAAGGGTTAGAATACTTACCTGAATGCGTCCGGATTTCCACTGTTGGGATTACACTGCCGGCATTATCGGCGCCAGGATCGCGTACCCAACACCTGGTCCAGAGAATAGGAATCGATACTGGTAATTCCATGCTCTATTTACAATAAAGTGTAATTAATCAGTATTAATAAAAATGAGCCATTTTCAGGGATAAACAGTTTGACTACCCATTTGAAATTAACACTAGGTCACATAGTTGCTGGTAATGCACAGAGCCAAATATCTACCAATGAATGGTCAGGTTTCATACTGCCTTCATATTGTAGCTATATAACAGATACATCTTAGTATTTTAAACATACAAAGTATGAGATTTTAAAATCACTCAAACATTGCAAACCAAAATCAACCCAACAAACTGAAAGTCTTGCAATGCCTGTAAAACCTTTTAATGGCACTTTCAGAACCATTAAATGACTGTAGCATAACCAATGAAAAACTGAACAATAAAAATAGCAAATTACCTAAAATGACGCAGCTACTATACACACCCTGCAATGTAGAGATTAGTTTTAAAGGTCAGCTGTGTGTTATTGAATGAGGTGGGAAAAGTAAAAACGAAAATTAGGACGAAATAAAAAAAAAAAAGATTAGGTTTTGCATTATATACTCTATAAAATTGAAAGGAAACATTCATGGAGTGGAAGCGTATGAAAAACAAGATTTCCTGTTCATTTATGTCGCTATAGAAAACAACTAGTGGCCGGTGATCTGGGACAAATAACAGAACTTCAGGACAGAGTATGAACTTTCGGAAATGTTACATGTGATAACTGATACTAAAGGCATGTTTAAACACGCCAAAAAGGAAATTTAGTAGACGAAACTGAATCAATTATATTAAGCGTATATAATTAACCCAAGTCCCATGTTAAATGTGCTTCCTGAAAATACAATAACTTTTTGACACAACCCTAATTGTGTGGCCGAGCAGTGGAAACGCAAACACCGTCCCACTTCTGAATGTCAAAGTACATTGGCTTACTAGTTTTGTCCTGTAGAACAAAAATATATAATAAAAATGCTGTATATGCAGGATCATGCATTCCCTGTAACCAATATGGACATCAGAAGTCACAGAGGAGTTCTGTGATCACACACGGCTGTAAGACATTGTTCCGTATAATGTGCACTGAAGTGGTGACATCAGAACTCGACAATTATGCAGGATGACATCAGAATGCACCAATTATACATGATGACATCAGAACTCACCATGGCAAATGACATCAGCACTCACCAATTATATATGACGACATCAGAACTAATTGTTCATGCAGATATTACTTTCAAGAGGTTGATACATATATCAACGTCACTGGTGTATTATGGAATGTTAATTACTACAAATGTATCAAAGACCTAACAGTAGCATCCCTTGTTTCTACATTCCTTGACAAAAGTTGCCTTAGTTACATACACAAAACTTTGTTTATTGTGAAAGAACACACATTACTTCATTATGTGCATTCATATGGAACACATTAGACTGAAACACTATATAACAAAACAAATTAACCACAGGCAAAAGAACACTCTGCTTTTCTACAATACACTGGACTGTTACATGCTAAAATACTGTACAGTACAGTGTATATTTAGAAAGTGCAACTTGGTCACCAAAGATGTTACTAATAATAGAGTGACTTGCTTTATAACAAGAAAAAAAAATGTAATGCTAAACCTCCATGAGAGTTAATTGACAATCTCTTTGGAAAACTTATTAAGTTTAAAGATTACATTCATGTAAATATTAGTGAACATTTACATTTTATCTTGGCTCATACTCAATGCATGTCAAGTCATTTTTCTAGCTTTATAGCTCTTACCAGTGTTAGTTACTACTATTTGTTTTTTTTAGAATTTGCTTTCACAAGTGAGTTGGAAATATTCAGGTTTATACATCGACAGCATGTACCCTTGTGCTTACATCTGATCTATAGCAGGTTGCCATTTTGTATAATAATCCTGACAATCCTCACATCACAAGGCACCAGACCTCCCAACATTTAAGCTCAATATACCCTCCAAATGCCCATTCACTGCAGGAAATTCCTCCCAAACCTGTGCTATAGCAGGATACCTTTGTGCCATGTGCAGGGACCCTCAACAAGTACGGGGGAGCACTGGAAACAGAAGATGGGTGCAGTTCTATGTAGTCAGGTGCCTCTCGGGGCACAGTGGAAGGTGAAAAAGGGTGGGAGGCTTCACGGTGCCATTGGGGAAGAAAACGTGCCGCCCCCTCAGCCTTGTGCCCTGGGCAAAGTCACTGGTCATACACCCCTCATCATGACCCGGTCTCAAATGGGACTACATTGTCTCAATTGAGAAGACCGACAGAGCCCTAAAACTGAGACTGTCCTGCTGAATTCGGGATGGTTGAGAGATGTGCTAGGAACTACTACAGTGTTAATTTATAAACAGCAAATTACTTCAACAAAATGGACACTGAGCACACATGAACGATCCATTTTATGAAGGCCAAAAAGTGTAGCAAATCACGTACTGGTGCTAAATAACTATCACAAACATTTGTTGAATGCTGCAGATATTTTTCTATACCATTGCACAATTTTATATATAGCTAAAATTTTCACAATAACAGTTATTTACATAGCGCACAAACATTCTGCAGTTCTTTACAGAGAATATTTGGCCATACACATCAGTCCTTGCCCCAGTGTAGCTTCCAATCTATATTCCCTACCACATACACACAAGGGTTAATATTTGTCAGGAGCCATTTAACCTAAGAGTATATTTTTGGATTGTGGGAGGAAACGGAGCACCCAGAATGAATTAATGTGGAGAACATACAAACTACACAGTTAGTACAATAGTGGGATTCGAACCCAAGACCTCAGTGCTGTGTGGTAGTAATGCGAATCATTACACCAATCGTACTTCCCAAACAGGAAGAACACAAAACTTCAGTGAGGCAGTTCCCAATTTGTCCTCACGATGGGTAAAAGAAATAAATACATTTTGACCCAATAAACCAAATAGCTATAGCCAACGTAGATTCAAGCTTCTTATTAAAAAGGGAACACAAATTTGTAGTGTATAAACTACCGCACATCCATATTTCTAATGAATGATATTATGCTTGGTAATAATTCTCCTGTGGTCACTGAGAAGTTTACTAATTGTGTATATATAGTATAGAATATAGGAACTCTTCGCCTGTCTACATATACATGCACAGTACTGACTGTTTGAACCTACATTGATAGGCGCGGGAAATAGCAGTTATAGCAGCTGTAAGTTATGTTCCAGTCTCCAGTAAACTATAAGACAAACGAAGCAGCAGACAGGGATGATAGATGATTATGTTTAACGTGAGCTTTGAGCAGCACGACTAGAAGTCAAAATTGTGTCAGTTCAAACTACTAATGCGCTGGGTCATATGGCTTTAATGTAAACCAGGCTGTTTATATCTAGTAAAAAAAGAGATAGTTTACAGAAACAAATTGCTTCTTGATTCAACATGAAAACCATAAATGCTACCTTAGACTCCTGAGGCAATGAATTCAGCATTGCGTATGGCACTTAAATAGTTTTAAGGATGGGTTCTTAAACATTAGCTGTCAAACGTGATATCACACATAAAGAAGTGTTGTTGGTGCTTTATTGTGAAATACTGTATTACCAGCATTAAGGGGATTGCTAATTGGAAATTCGACTTGGAGTTTAATATAGGCTGCAAGCATGCCCTGTCACACAAAGGCACGCTGGGTACTGTAGTCCAGCATCAGTTAAATAACTGATGTATTGGTTGCGAGCTTCTGGAGGATATTTCTGAAAAGTAAACGGGTGGTGTCCTCAACAGCATGCATATTATAGGTACCACATTACTATATAACCTCACTGGGTAGGACAAGTAACAGTGGAGGGAAAGAAGCTGGAAGGAGTAAGTGGTGGTGAGTTGTGGGAGTGGGATCAACTTAATACTTGTTGAACCTGGGCCCAATGTATGGGAGAGCAATTAGTTCCACAGTCGCTGATGGGACAAGAGACAAGGAAGACAAGCACTGGTGACATGGATAGTGCTAGGGGGAGAACACGAGGGAAAAGGGTCTCATCCATAAGAGCTTACACACTAAGGGGTGGGGTGAAGAGTTGGAGGATGAATGCTACATGGCGGATGGGTATTAGAGAAGAGTGGCGAGTTTGGAAGAGGGCTAGTAAGCTTTACCGAAAACATATTTAGGGCACGCTTAAAGCTGGGAGACTGGTAGTGAATCAGACAAGTCAAGGGAGTGAGTTCCAATGAAGGGGGCAAAATCTTGGAGGTGAGCGTAATATAAAGTGACGTGGGTGAAGGTGGGGCAAAGTTCAACAGTGGAGAGGGTGGGATGGAGTGTGAACAAAAATGAGATTGGAGATGTGGGGGATCGGTGTGGAGGTGGAGTGATTAAGGGCTTTGTATATGAGGGAAAGGAGTGTGGACTGGATTCTGAGAAGGATTGGGAGCCAGTAAAGCAGGTAGCAGAGTGGGAAGAAATGTACAGCAGAAGAGGACAATTAATTCAGTAGCATTAATGATAGATTGAAGTTGGCAGAGGTGACAAATTGAATTTACAGAAAAGGGGGTTACAGCAGTCTAGCTGCCAGATGAGTGCATGGATGAGGGTTTCGGTGGTGTCAGGGGTGAGGATGGACCAGATCCTAAAGATGTTGTGGAGGTGGAAGCATCAAAATTGAGAGATGGCCTGAATGTAGGGAGTGAAGGAGAAAGTGAGGATGATACAGAGGAAGCAGACTTTGGGGGACAGAAGAGAGGGCAATAATATAGAGAGTGACCAGGGGGCGCATGGAGGGACCCTTAAAGGGGGGGAAATAATAAGCTTAGTCTGGGCATGTTAAGCAATAGGAAGCACTGAAACATCCTGGAGGCAGAAAGGCAGTTAGGGATGTAAGAGAGGATGGAGAGAGAGGGGTCAAGCAGAAGGTGAATCATGATAGGACAGAGTCACAAAGGCCAATGTAATGGAGGGTGTGAGAGGAGGTGGTGGTTAACAGTGTCAAACAATATAAAGAAAAATAAGGAAGGAGAAGTAACCTAGGGATTTGGTGGTGAGAAGGTCATTGGTGACTTTGGTACGGGCAGTTTCAGTGAAGTATTGGAGGAGGCAGAAACCAGATTGAATAGAGTCAAGAAGGGAGAGGGGGAAAAGGAATGTGGTGAGATGCAGATGGACTATTCTCTCAAGGAGCTTTGAGGCATAAGGGACGGGAGAACGTGTGGTAGTTTGAGACAATCACCATCAAGTGAGGGTTTCTTAAGGTTGGGAGAGATAAGTGAAGAGGAGGACCACTTGAACAGTTGTGTGAGGTGGGAGCAGGCTTCAGGAGAGGGAAGAGGAGGATTTGGGAGGGAAGCAAGGTGTAGAGTAGGTAACAAACTTCATACCTGGTTGCAGGAGAGAAAGCAGAAAGAGTGGAAAGACAGGTGTGAAAGGTTGTTGCCAAGTTGAGAAAGCAGATAGGGAGGGTTGCGGTGAGATAGGCAAGGCCTGGAGAAGGGAGATGGTGTTATGCATGACTTCAATTTTGGCAGTGAATTTAATTGTGTGATGAAGTCAAGGGCAGAAATGGAGTTGAAACAAGCAAAGAGGCGGTGTGTATTGGAGGATTGGGAGGCGATAAGAGATTTGAAGTAGGATTGTTTGGAGAAGTTACAGCACACAACATGAATTTGAAATGAAGTAGTAAGCATGACATTGTGATTCCCTCCAGTACCGTTCACCTGTGCAGGAGCATTTCTCAAGGTAGCAAGTGAGCTTAGAGTACCAAGGTTGGAGTGCAGGCTGACAAAGTCTTGGAGTGTCAGTTGAGTTAAGAGCAGAAGTAATGCTGCATACACATGGTATGATGGCAACGATCAGATAACGATCAGACGATCATTGTCTGATCATCCTGCATGTGTTGGATGTTCATCCAACACATGTAGTAACCCCCTATTGTAAGCAGGCTAACCAGGTCGATATCGAGCAGGTCTGCCTGCTTGCACAGACGACGGTAGTTGATTGATAACGATCATATGTGGCCACGCATCGACCATCGTATTGTCGTTTGCAGGGGCCAGAAATTGTCAGATTTTAACGATACTGATAGGATTGTTACCGTTGAAATCTGACAGTTTATCGTACCGTGTGTGTTCGCAGCATAAGGGGGGAAATTGTAGAGTGGACCAGCTTTTTCATAGTAGGAGAGGGTGGATATGGGACAGAGGAGGGTTACCAGTGAGGAGGAAAAAATGGCAGGGTCAAGAGCATCAGGTGTGCTTGGGGTGGAGAAGGGTATAAGTGAAGCAGACTGTAATCACAGAATTGAGAGCGGGGGGGGGGTAGGGGGAAATTGACAAAGCTACAAATGTCACAAGGGTTTGTGGAAGACTAGGTCAAGAGACTGACCACTTCAGTGGGAAGCGAAAAAAGTTCACTGACTGAAATCAAAGGAGGATGACAGCAGTTTAGAGAGAACAGTAACTGTGGGATTGTCCAGTGGGATACTGAAGTCACAGAGGTTTAGAGAGGAGCTCGTCGGAAAGGTGAGATGGGGGAACCAGGCAGCAAAGCTATTAAGGAAGAGGGAGGTGTGACCTATGGGACTGTCAATGACCACAACACAATAATGAATAGGGTGGTAGAGACCGATATAGTGGAAATTAAACCATATGAAAGTACAACAGCCTCAGCGGAGTTGAACAATTCATTATGATTTACAGTAGGGGGTTGTGCTATACTTTATAATACACAAGTTTTCCTAAGGACCACTATTTAAGGACTCTTTAATGACACCGATAAGCACAATGGTTGGTTCTCCACATGAAGTAGAATGTATGCAGTATATACATATACAATATATCATTTTATTTTCTTCTTAACTTTAAATTATGCTTTACAGTAATACATATAATAACAGCATAGATGTACAGTAGTGAAGTTAAGGACAATTAGGTAGAAGAGAAGGAAAGCAAAGGGTAGGGAAGAGTCTTAAGGTTCTACACTATATAATCTAGAGCTCTTACCATAGAGAACTCACGGATATAAAATACACTAACCTATTAATTAGGCAGCACTTGTGATGTGCCCAGTTTAGCTTTGTTGCCCTCTTCAGCATATTCTAGAGCTGGTAGGAAATGAGTTCTAAATCCCTGTAGGAAGAGGAACCAATTACATAATCTTTACAGAGGTCTCCATTAAACCAACCTTACAGCTTCCCCTCAACTTTCACAGCACACTTGTGTCATTTCCAAGTGATATCTTACTGCACATATCTCCATCCCATGTCATCATATAGGGCAGTATAGGTTATAGGGTAATTTGGACAATTTTTGTTTTTACCGTTATCTTAACCTTAAATGCAAACATGTACCTAATTCCTATTTATATAGAGAAATCTGCACAAGGGAATGAGAGAAGGGGATAATAGGCTGGCTTGGACATATTCAGTTTTAGGTATAAATCCATCATAGTTTTTTTCTGATTCTAGGTTGTGAAGTTTTATTACTTGAAAAAGCAATAAAATTGCAAAAAAAAAATAAAAAAATTATAATAATTAATAATAAAAATATTTAAGCATGGTAATAATATGAAGACTAAATAAGTAAAGTCAGGAAAAAAAATATGAATAGAGCACTTTTACACAATTGGAAAGGTCACATCCTTTAACTCCATATAAAAGGAGTTGAATTTAAAAAATGGTTATAAAGGTGTACGAGACATCAAACGAAGCAGAGTAACTGTCTATGAATGCTGGAGTTATCTATCTAGTAATACACATGTACTCACATGTTGCCTACAGTTTCAACCATATTTAATATAAACTGACATGCCATGAAATACCTTCCCGTATTGAAAGATGCTTTATGTCCCATTTACCTCAGTGAACCCAGATGTGGTTGTGCAGACAGAGCTTGTGGCATGAGTAGTGTGTTAGTAATTATCAACATTAGTCTAAAAGGAAAATGACTAAAATCATTAATTCTTAGAAAAATTAGATTTACAATTTAAAGTTGTTTTTTTTTTTACAAAAACAGATAAAATATTAGGCCATACCTGTCTACATTCTTGTTACGAATAATTGATTGGTTAACACAAATACAGTATATGTTTCCCAGATTATTATTATTTTTTTGATATGTACAATATTTTTATTTTTTTCTTTATTACATTTACTGTCAGCTCATTTTTGCATTTTAGAAGAAAATAAAAACTGGGAAAGGAAAATAGCAGCCGTTTCGGTCTGCTTAATCTATATAAAGATGGCCGCTTAAGCTTTAGCTGGAAAATATAAGAGTTTTATGTTTTTAACCCCCAATCAACTGAGAAAATTCTAATTTGATAGGTTAAGGAAACCACTATGGATTCATGCGATGTAGAGATGACCTGAAAATAACTTTAAGGTTACTGCACAATGTATTGGGCAATGTTCTATAACCTAATTAACATGTCACCAAATACATCATAAGTAAAACATTAGCAGCCAAAAGGTGGTGGATGGCTGCATGCAGTTTACTGGTAATGCTGCTATTGATAGGAAGCGTGGGATCAGCCTCATTCGGAATGTACTGTAAGACAATGTAATGTTTCTTGGAAGTTTATGTAATGTTATTGGCTTTTTAATCTTGGCTCTGACATTGTTGTTTTGATTATTGTATTGTAGGGATGGAACCTCTGTCTGTATTTATCTACACTCTATTTATTACAGTGCCACTCTACATAAGGACACATCCAATTTACTGTTTTTGGGAAACGTTTTGTGGAACCTAAAAACACAACAAATTATTTATTTCAGCCGTACATAACATTTCATTCCAACTATCATGGAACTACAAATCCCAGGAATATCTGCCATTCTTTGTTCCACTACAGCCAGAAAGCCATAGATTTTATAAGCCTTATTTATTTGATACTAGCTACCCGCCCCAGCTTTGCCCGGGAGCAATTTTGAATTTAAGGTGATAGTTTTTTTTGCCGAGGTCTTATAAGATCACCTTGTAGACGACAGTCATTTTTCATACTGACGTCCACAGGGCCACCTAAAGTTGTCCACGAGAAAAACGGTCTCCACTTACGCCAACTTCAGCCACACTATGTATCTGTCCCTGTGCTTTATTTATTCTCATGCCAAAGCAGACTTTTACCGGGAATTGGAATAGTTTGAAATGAAAGAATCATTTTTCACATGGGGGGAGTTTGACTGGGGCGGTACACCTGTCAAACCGTAACGCATGTGTCATATGGCGAGCTCAGGGGAGGACAGAACCTTCCCTAGAGCAGAAGGGCAAATAGGAATGGTTAAAAAAAAAAAAAAAAAAGGGAAAAACTTAAATTTTGTAACAGTAAACAGGGTTTACATCAATTTTTCTTGAGAAGCAAGATATGTATCAATCTCTACATGGTATAAAATAAAGTCCATCGTTTTGATATATCTTTAACAGTTTAGGCAGCATTAGCCAAGAGAGCACTCAGACGCCCGTTTTTTTATTTACTTGCTTCACTAAAATCGTCACCGTTCGGCTCCCTTTTGTCATACATTAATGTCTCATACACCTAAACCTTCCTCGACAAATGCTCTATAGAATAGTGAAAACTGCACCAAAATCTGTCCATTGGTTATCAAGATTAGCCTGAACAAACAGACAGACGCCTACCAGGGACTTTATTTTATACTATGTATAGATATACTATTATTTTGCATGTGCTATGTGCTATCTAGTCATTATGCCATATGGGGACATGGTCTATAAAGCTGGGTATACACTATAGATATATTGTCCGATATATCTTCTGTGATGGATCGGAACAACCATCATTTGGTGTGTACCCTGAAAACCACCCAATTCATCGTATGATTAAATGGGAGGTCGCATCTTCCTATCGGAAGAGCTGCGCATCAGATTGGTACAATGTCACGGACTATGCAATACAGTTACATGAGACATGTAACAATATATATGGTACGTGCAGCGTGTAAGACGATGAGATATATCGTTACATTAAGTGTCATGGATATGAAATCACATGAAAAAATAAATAAATTAATAAAATGAAAAAAATTATTGTTTCTTATGTGTCCCTTAGAACTTAAAATACGTATACATAAAAGTATCATTGTCTGGGGATTAACAGACTTTGACGTGGCAGAATTTCCTCCAATACATATGGTATATCTTACAGGAGGAGAACTGCCAGGAAGCCATATAGAATATAACACTTGCATTTTATTCTGATGACATATAGCGATAGGGAAACGGCCATGTGGTAACAATGAGGGTCACAATCATGCTAATCACGTAACAAACAGATCTCTTTAACTCTTTCATGGGGTTGTGCTGCCAAAATAAATTATGTAGATCTCCTTCATCTTACCTGTTCAAGACAAGCTAAACAAGTGACTATTACAGTAATGAGTCACCTTAAAAGTTATAGTCTCAAGCCTAGGAAACTCAACAGAGATTAACTGCAGAATACAACCAGAAAATTGGCTATGAACAAGTTAACCTTAAAATTTTAAGCATAAAACATGTCAAATGGCATTTCAAATTAAGTGAATTCGTTTATCATGTTCAATATTAAATGGTAACTCTACTCAAACAATATTTTGCCTAATTAAATCTAATTTGACTATGATAGGTGCTCCAAATTACTGGAGACACTTCTAGTACTTGATAAGCATTCTGCCTGAAATTGCCTGTTAAAAACTCCAAAATAAAAGTACTGTTACTGCCATGAGATAGGTTTAGGATAACGCACCTCCAATAGCAACATCTGTAACCATGAAAAACAGAGATTGCAATTACTACCGATGTAGCTTGGGAAAGTTAGTTATTCTTAACTTGTCTGTCAAATGGCAGCAGTGGTGTGTTTCTGAGGTTTAGCAGGTTATATCAGGCAAAAGTCTTCTTTCAAGTATCAGGTAGTATTTCTTTAAATTGTTGTATCGATCTTATTCAAGCAATTAAGCAACATCAGTTGTGTGAGCCACCCTCTAAAGCAAAAAATATTGAATTGGATACAGTATACAGCGATCAGCCATAACATTAAAAACCATCTGCCTAATATTGAGCAGGTCCCCCTCATGCAGCCAAAACATCTATGACTTGTAGAGGCGTAGACTCCATAAGACCTTTGAAGGTGTCTAGTGGTATCTGGCATCAGGATGTTAGCAGCAGATCCTTTAAGCAAAGTAAGTTGTGAGGTGTGCTCTTGAACTTGTTTTTTCAGCACATCCCACAGATACTTAATGGGATTGAGATCTGAGGAATTTGGAGGTCAAGTCAACACCTTGACCTCATTGTCATGTTCATCAAACCATTCCTGAACAATGTTTGCAGTGTGGCAGGGCGCATTATTTAGCTGAAAGAGACCACTGCCATCAGGGAATACTATTGCCATGAAGGGTACTTGGTCTGCAACAATGTTTAGGTAGGTGGTACGTGTCAAAGTAACATCTACATGAATGCCAGGACCCAAGGTTTCCCAGCAGAACATTAGCCAGAGCATCACACTGCCTCTGCTGGCTTGCCTTCCTCCCATAGTGCATCCTGGTGCCATCTCTTCCCTATTTAAATTACACACATGCACCCTGCTTTCAAATTATGTAAAATAAAATGTGATTCATCAGACCAGGCCACCTTCCATTGCTCCATGGCCCAGCTCTAACACTGTCATGTCCATTGTGGGCGCTTTCGGCAGTGGACAGAGGTCAGCATAGGCACTCTGACCAGTCTGGGGCTACACAGCAAACTGCGATGCACTGTGTGTTCTGTCACCTTTATATCATAGCAAGCATGAACTTTTTCAGCAATTTGTGCTACAGTAGCTGGTCTTCTGTGGAATACGACCAGACATGCTAGCCTTCACTCCAGACGCGCATCAATGAGCCTTGGATACCTTGTCGCTGGTTCACCAGTTGTCCTTTCTTGAATTACTTTTGGTAGGTACTAACACTGCATACCGGGAACACCCCACAAGACCTGACATTTTGACAGTGCTCTGACCCAGTCGTCTAGCCATCACAATTTAGCCCTTGTCAAAGTAGCTCAGATCTTTATGCTTACCCATTTTCCCATCACAAGAAGAACTAAGGGCCTGATTCAGACGCACTCTCAAGCGGGTCGATGGTCGGCGCGTGCGCACCGCAAGTGCCCCGGAGCGAGTGAGAAATCACTCGCTCCGGGGCTCGCTACAAGACGGGGCGGCTGTCGATGTTGATCGACAGCTCACCCCATTTTGTAGGCGGGGAGGGGGGGGGTGGCTGGACAAACGGAGGAGTTCCCGAAGGAACGCCTGCCGTTTATGTGGGCGGCCCTACTGACATCATTCGTGATGTCAGTAGTGAACTTCATGCTCTATTAGAGCAGAAGTTCACTTAGGCTTGCGGGAACCGAGACCCTACCACAAGGGTCTCGTCGCAAGCCCGATGGTCGCGATAATCGCGACCATAGCCAGGCCACTCACAAAAGCTGTGGGTGGTCACCCACAGCTATGCAAGCGGCCTGGAGGCGGATTTTTTTAAATAAAAATCCACCCTGATTCAGAGCGTGCGCTCGCAAATAGCGAGCGCCTCTGAATCATGCCCTAAGTGTTCACATGTTGCCTAATATATCCCATCCCTTGACAACTGTCACTGTAATGAAATGATCAATGTTATTCACTTCACCTGTCAGTGGTTTCAATGTTGTGTCTGACCGATGAATAACAGTAATTTTTGAATTGCTGACTTTTTTAATCATAAGCTACATGAGAATCTGACTACACAGAGATAACTGTTTCCTTTCAAACACAGAATAGTACAATAATAGGTTTCCAGGACCTATAGCAGTGGTTCTCAACACTCAAGTTTTCCCAACAGGTCATGTAGTGAGGATTCCTGTCTGGGGAAGCAGATGGGATAATTACTGACCCAGAAAAATAGATTAACTCTCCTGTGCATGATTAAGGAAATCCACAAAACATGACATGTTGGTGGTACTGGAGGGCTGGAGTTGAGAACCTCTGACCTATAGAATGCTCTTTGCCAAGAAAAGTATGATCTTTACATTAATAAATGTGAGAAATCATTAAAATTCAGTGGTGTAGACTTAACCATTTGGATATTACAAATCCAGAACGGGCAAGACGCTCTATAAGAGAAACTGTATTGTCGAAAATTCTGGTTCTTACCGGAGACAATAAGAAAACCAATGGGAAGTGCAATCATTCCAGGAGGGTTCCAAGGACTTTGTAGGATGTGACACAGGGCTAGACCTGGTGCCTATATCAGTTCCTGATAGCAGGATCCTAGTAAAATTATTTATTATAGGGAATAACACCTTTTTGTGTTACTCAACCCTTTAGCACTAGTAGAACAATTCCTGCAACTGGGCTCAATATGATGTCTGATCTTTCTTCAAAAAAGTAGACTTATGCTTTTGAGTGTGTGGTTAAAGTAATGAAGGAAACCTCCAAACTTACAAACTTCTCCTCAAACCCTTTAGGAAAAATGAACATGAAAATGTAACATTGACTATTTTAAATTATATTATTGTATATTCATGGCTCTTCATATCCAATGAAACAAATACTGTTTAAAATTCTGCACTGCTGGCACTTGTTTCCTGTAACAATGGGCAGAAGCTGTAAACAATCATAATACAGCTTAGTGTATTTTTCTTACTATGAAGATGTATTAAGCCTTGAAAAGTGATAAAGTGGAGAGTAATAAAATATCAAGCAATCAGCACCTGTCATTTTTCAAACACAGCCTGTAAAGTAACAGGAGCTGATTGGTTGGTACTTTATCACTCTCCTCTTAATAACGGTGAGATGTACTAAGCCTTGAAAAAAGATAAGGTATCACACTTCTGTACTACTGATGTGCTTCAATACAGTTGCAAAGCGACAAAACAAAGAACGTGTTATACATTACCGGAATGTAGCGCAGAATCAGAAACACTTCTTACCTGGAAGAGAGAGGGAGAGGATGAAAACAACATTTTTATGTTAATACATTTACACTATTTGTTGATTAATAAAATGTAATGTCACATCAATCTGTTCCTTTTGTAATGAGACCCCTGAGTTAATCTCTGTGACTCAGAGACATTAATATAGCATTAGGTGTTTATCTATGGACATGTTAATGCAACCACTGCATTTTTCCTTCAACGCTACTGTGCATGCACCGTCTGCTAACCACGCATGTGCGGCGACCATTGCTGGTAAGAGATCCTACAGAACCATGTCCCGGTAATTTCTGCGAAGTGTAGTCCATAGGCTACAGCAGCTAACGCCATCTGAAGATGGTCTTAGCTGTTGGGGTCAAGTTCCCGAAAATGCTTTGCATTCTGGAGCTTGGTAAATCCAACAGCCTGGTAGCCCCCATAGAAACCAATGGGGGCTGCTTCTGCTGTTGGAAATAAAGTGTCCGCGGCAGATATCAGAGATGTCTATTGTGGTCCCTCTATATACGGGAGATACTTAAAGGATACTTACGGGTGTTTTCAGGGAATATCCTGTAAATATTATTTGATACATAGGCCCCTAAGTATCTTAACAGTCCTAAGCAGTGACCCCCTCATTGGC
Source organism: Taudactylus pleione (assembly GCA_031769625.1). Classification (NCBI taxonomy): domain Eukaryota; kingdom Metazoa; phylum Chordata; class Amphibia; order Anura; family Myobatrachidae; genus Taudactylus; species Taudactylus pleione. Next base: position 4,510,184 of record JAUIMM010000261.1, read on the forward strand.
TGTTGATTTTGAATGCATTTCTAATGTATTATTAAGGATCGTTTTATTTACACTTGCAATAGAAGGACAGTACATTGGCGCTGCTCACAAGCCTCTCTCTTCTGGATAGATAATTTTTCTTTCTACATACATTTACTACATTGACTACAATTGAATGTACAATGTCATAATAGAGGTTTGCCTATTCCAAAGCTGTCTGTAGCTCTAATAGGTGGAATGTCACTAAATTATTAAGAAGATCAGTGGTTCCCAAACTGGGTGCCCCAGGGCACTTGCAGGGGTAGAAACAAATGAGGCCTGACACCTCAAAACCAGAGAGCGCTGTTCAATTGATTGAGATTCAATTCATATATTTTAATCATAATAAAAAAATAAAAAAAAACAACTAATTAATATGTCAACATACAATTGTACCGGCAATATAAATACATAAAAATAATAATAACATTTCTCACTTATAAAGTACAATGATCCATATAAGTAGTAAACTCTATTCCAATTCTATGGACATATATGGAAACCCTTATCCTAATAGCAGCAACCAGGAACAACATATATCTCAATGAGCACCTTGGTGTTCCGCAGTTTGGAAGGCAATGTCTGTTAGAGCCAACAACTGGCAATATTCCTTTTGGAACTGATCAGTATCCCTAAAGCAGAATAGCAAAGTAGCTTTTTATAGGCAACAATTAGTCAGTTTGTGTTGTCCAAAAATAAAAGATATGTATCATGCAGTTCATGCTTCTCTAAATGGTTAGTGTGGTTTTGAAGTGATTAGTAAGCGCTTATAGAGTAACTAATACCAACTAACTAAAAACAATTGTATCATTATGTGCATCCTGCAGACTGAATGATCATAATTTTTTTTCCTGTGCATACTCAATATATGAAGATTGTTCACCAAGTGTGCAAACCACTCTGTAAGATCATTTGGAAAAGGCTTTTCGATTACTACTCCACGAATTGATTCAAGTATAGGTGCCGTGACTTGTAACCGATGGGTTCAACCTTAAGACTAAGATTCCGGGCCAAAACCTCATCCTACCTCAGGCTCCTACTCTTTCTTTCCATTGACTTTTTTGTTGTTAGTATAACTGATTAAATCTATTACAATTACCGGCAGCTGTTAAATCCCCACGCTTGTGGTTTTCAGAGTTGTCAACCAACAAGTAAATACTAATTTAATTCATTCGTGTTACTGTTTTTATACGTTTATTTCTAGCATAATAAAAAGTCAGCTTTACAAATCACAGTTCCAAGAAGATACTGGGCTCATACGGTCGAGGATGGTTTTAGAAATCTTTAGTACCAAGGCAAAACATAATGGGGAACTTACCACAATAGAGAGTGTATCAAGTTTTCTCAAGGAAGGTCTACCTGACTTTTTCTTTTTTTTAATGGTTTGAGGGGTACTTACTTTTTTCCCTTAAATCAGAAGGCTTGAGCCAATATTAGCCACATAACTGGCATGTGACCCATGCTCTCCGGCTGTGTTCCCAGAGCTTACAACATGAAATAAATTCTGCAGTAATGTACTGATGACAGCCCCCCTTAGATCAACTCCACTCTGCATGACGGGGAGGGGTAAGTGCTCCTGGGGGGAGGGGCTTTTATAGCCACGGGGGGGGGGGTTTACAGCCACAAAGAGATTTCTTACCACTTTAGAGGAGGGGGATCTTTTGCTACAGGTGGTTTATTACCATGGTGGGGTTGGGTAATGAATCACTGGGAACGATTGAACACTGGGGGTGGGGCGGAGCCACTGGGAGGATCTATTACAACTGAGGGTGAGGTAATGCAATGGGAGGATCTTTTTCCACTGAGGGGTTTTACAATGGGGGTCTATGGACACATTGGTGATAATACACTACATGGCCATCAAGAATACAGTGTGGGGGAATTAAAAGAGAAGAAACTGTGGTTACAAGGTTGATGGGAAAATGCTATAGGAGTCTAAACACACCCTATGTGTATTTTGTTAGTTAAATAAGTATTAATTGCTTGTTCTTGACTTAAATAATTTTGTTTTTGTTTTTTTTTCAAAATCACCAATTTCTAAGAATATTTTTGTAAAAAAACATTCAGCAGTTAAGAGTTTAAGTGTCGCCATGAGCTAGACTAGCCTTTTTTATTTGCCAATTCTATAGTGGCTTGTCCGCTAATTTCTCCATAACCACACTGGCTCAGGAGAGAGCATTTTATAGAGCTTCTGTGCGCTACATGCTCTCTCCCAGGCCGTCTGCCTTGCGGACTCACACCAGGGAAGCTGCAATGTGTAGACAGCTCGGGGAGATAGCAGATTCTATGCTGACAGCCCAACTACATGTTCTATTCCAAGACAATGACAGTTTCTACGAACCTGGTTTTTACATTGTACACAAGGCAATATAGAATAGTAAATAAAAGAACCTGGAGGAAAGCTATGTAAGTCACTGAAATTAAAGCTACAGGAGGTTTCTCATATCCAGGATCAATCTGGTCTGATGAAACCTTTTTTTGGCCCCTTAATTAAAAAGTCCCTGCCTTCCAAGCTCAGTAGGACATAACATTATTTCTGCAGTCCTGATAATCTCAGGGTCAGCTGGTTTAGAAATTTCCATTTATGTTCATCTCAATAAATGCAATCATGTTGTAAAGTAAGGTATATCCTGTAGAACATAAACCAGAAACTGAATGAACACCGTTTATGGAAAGGGTTTTCCAGTACAGTATCAGGACTAGTTTCCTTTATACAAATTTATAATACAGCGGCTTTAATTCAAACCTTAGTGACAAATTGCATGAAATGCAGCTCTCGTTTATTAGATTTCAGTGATCTTGTATAGAGAACTGTACTGTGGTTTTACAGGGATACACGAGTTCTTTCCGCTGATCATGTACCAAGCGCCTTACAAGCAACCTGGCAGTCATTTGATAGCCTCCCATCGCTGCTCATTCATAACACTCTGCGGCCACGAAATAGAATTGTTTTGACATCTTTCCAGCAGTCGCACTGGGGAATATTCATACTTCAATTTACAAAACAAAATGTGATACTGATTAGCTTTTCTAAATTTGTATAATACCATTTGGGCTGTTTGGCCTAAGAATGCCAAAGAGCTCAATGATGAACATAATGAAGAGATAGATATATGTACAGACAGAAACTATAAACACAGCCACAGGGATTTTCAAACATATGAAGGTAAATAATATGACATAATTTAATCAAGTCTGATGTAGCGTTGGTTAAAAATAACTAATGGCCCTGGGTAGTACTCAAGTCACAGCCTCCACCCAACACAGCTTGATTACCAATAGAACACTAAAAATTCTGTAATCTACTATCTGGAACACTTTATAGTGTTACAGGTTTGCAGGTCAAAGTGTCTGCATTTGCGGTGAAAGCTGAGCAGATATATGATCAGTGGGGGAGGAGTTGTAGTTAACTTTAGGTGGCAGATTCAATGCAGCGCGATCAGTAGCTTGCGTTGCACATTTTTCTGCCAGTTACGGGAGGCAGATTCTGCTCACACCTCCATAGGCTGCAAACAGAATCAGCCTCCTGCAGTTAGAGCATGGAAGCCGCCGTTCCGTCAGTTTCCGCCTCTAATTGAATCTAACCCCTAGGCGGGAGTTGCAGAGGCGTTCGCACTACCCACTAAAGTGCCGCTTTGCTTTGTGTAGCAGTGTAGAAATTAGATTTCATTTTGTGGAGCGAGATTGTTAGAAGCAGACAAAGGGGTGAAAAGAAAACATTATTATCAGGAGCCTTCTGAAGATGACAAGTGGAGAAGTTGCCCATAGCACCTCCAGCACACTGCAGCAAAATCAACAAAAACACTTGAATCCTACATAATAATAGAAATTCAGAGGTATTAGTTTACATACATTTGCAAATATATGAATAAGCGCTGGGCCAACATCAAGGCTCCTCTATACCAGCGTCCCTAACATTATGGGGTTCACGTCCGAGACGCAGGGAACTCCAAAAGAATCCAGCCAAGGACTATCCCCAGGGCATCACACGAAAAATGGAAAAAAGGTGAAAGTGAAGTGTAAAGTATAGTTGTGTAAAGATAAATCAATAAGTGTTAATGGTAAGGGGTTAAAATTACATAAATAATAGACAAACAAATAGAAAGGTGATAAAAAAATTATATCTATGTGAATTAAGTAGTGATGCCCTGAAAAAAGGCCAAGCCAGAGCAACTTCGGGGGCCCCACGCCCAAACGCTCACCCCAAAATAATTGTTGCTATCTAATAGTAGCACCCACTCTGGGTCATATAATTACAAATTAATGTACTGCATAATAACAGTACATGTATAAGCTGAGAGCAGACTCACCTAGAAGGTACCCCAGAAACCTCCTAATGGCACTATTCAGACCAACACGCGGCCGGCGGTTCGATTCCCATCAGCGGCAGCCCGACAGGAGCAGAGTGCGACGCAGCGGAAGCCCGACAGCGCTGGAAATCCCGATCGTGGATAGGTAAGTATCCACTAACCTAACCTAACCCCCCTAACCCTAACCATCCTTAGGGGTGCCTAACCCTAACTTCCCCCCCAAGTGCCTAACCCTAATCCCCCCTCTAAGTGCCTAACCCTAATCCCCCCTCTAAGTGCCTAACCCTAACCAACCCCTTCCCCGCTGCCTAAACCTAAGTCCCCCGGGGGGGGTGCATAACCCTAAGTCCCCCCCGGGGGTGCCTAACCCTAACCCTCCCTCCCCCTAGCCTGACTCTAACCCTCCCGGGGGGGTGCCTAACCCTAAGTCCCCACTGGGAGCCCTAAACCTAACCCTCCCCCCCCGCGGCTGTCCGCTCGCGGCGCCCGGCATCACTACAATCGTGATGCCGTGCGCCGGTCTCCCGGCGTCGGGGAAATGCGGGCGTCTACATATAGACGCCCGGCATTTCATCCTTGCCGGGATAAGACAGTCGGGAAGCCGGCTGCCGGTATATAGGCAGTCGGCTTCCCGATTGCTTCCCTCTGGGGTACCTTCTAGGTGAGTCTGCTCTCAGCTTATACATGTACTGTTATTATGCAGTACATTAATTTGTAATTATATGACCCAGAGTGGGTGCTACTATTAGATAGCAACAATTATTTTGGGGTGAGCGTTTGGGCGTGGGGCCCCCGAAGTTGCTCTGGCTGGGCCTTTTTTCAGGGCATCACCACTTAATTCACATAGATATAATTTTTTTATCACCTTTCTATTTGTTTGTCTATTATTTATGTAATTTTAACCCCTTACCATTAACACTTATTGATTTATCTTTACACAACTATACTTTACACTTCACTTTCACCTTTTTTCCATTTTTCGTGTGATGCCCTGGGGATAGTCCTTGGCTGGATTCTTTTGGAGTTCCCTGCCTCTCGGACATGAACCCCATAATGTTAGGGACGCTGGTATAGAGGAGCCTTGACGTTGGCCCAGCGCTTATTCATATATTTGCAAATGTATGGAAACCAATACCTCTGAATTTCTATTATAATGTAGGATTCAAGTATTTTTGTTGATTTTGCTGCAGTGTGCTGGAGGCAAAATCCCTTTTTTTTCTGTAGCTCAGTGTAAACCCCACACTTTACAAGCACCTGTGCAATGTCATTAAGTTGATGTGAGGGACCACCATACTTTTTGTTTGAAGTTGCCCATAGCAACCAGCTTCTAGCCAACAATTAGTATAGGGGCAGGCAACCTGTGGTACTCTAGTAATTGTGGAACTAAACATACTGTACCAGCATGATCTAGCAGCAAAACCGTAGCAGGCCATGCTGGGATGTATAGTTCCACATGTTACGTACCCTGGTCTAGTATATTCTATAAAATGCGAGGTAGACGCCGAGGGTTGCTATGGTTAACTCCTCCTCTTGTTCTCTGTGGGAGGTTTGAAAGATCTCCCCATTATTTATTAGATCTCCCAGCATAAGTAAGGCATGGTTACAGGGTGCTGATATTACTGATTAATGATGTTACTGATCCAAAAACACATTTAAAACAGAAAAAAAAGGTACAACATCAACATTTTTACTAAACACACCTACCAAAGGAATCGGTATGAAATACCACTGGCCGCATGGCCAGCGGTTCGATTCCCGGCAGCGCCTGGCCGACAAAAGCAGAGTTCCCGGCAGCGGAAGCCCGACAGCGCTGGAAATCCTGATCGTCGATAGGTAAGTACTTACTAACCTAACCCTCCTTAGGGGTGCCTAACCCTAACCTCCCCCCCCCCAAGTATCTAACCCCCCCCTTCCCCGCTGCCTAACCCTAAGTCCCCCCCGGGGGTGCCTAACGCCAAGTCCCCCCCGGGTGTCCTAAACCTAACCCTCCCCCCCCGCGGCTGTCCGCTCGCGGCGCCTGGCATCCCTTCGATCGGGATGCCGGGCGCCTGTCTCCCGGCGTCGGGACAATGTCAGGCGTCTACATCTAGATGGCCGGCATTTCACCCTCGCTGGGATATGACAGTCGGGAAGCCGGCTATCGGTATTAAAGCAGCCGGTTTCCCGATTGTATACCCTAGCAAAACCTTGCAGCATTTATAGATACATTTCATTTGACAAACAGTATTTCTTATGACCATAGTGAAGCTATAAGCTAAAAGACACACAGACAATAAGAAAAAAATGCAAACTGGAAGCTATGAAAGTTTGTTTGGTCTCCTCATATAAATAGAGAAAATGTGATATTAGCGTGCTAACATAACAGAGCAGAGGATGGAATTGCGCTCACTTGCCAATCCCTGGACCAGAGCCACAAAGAGCTGTTTGTATTTTATTTTTGTATGTTACTGGTTGATACTCTGTAAACTCAGCAGGGGAGATTCATTAAAGGAAAATATACTCTATTTACAAGCAAGGTTTATTATCTATTAATTGGACAGTAAAATGCATGGGAATTTATTGTGTGCAGTGAATGAGCCTTATGAGAATCTGCATTAATCCCATGTTTTGGTGACAGGCATGTAAAACAAAACATGTACTGTATCATCTATCTAAATACATTTCTATAATCGCAGATTGTAAGCTTGCGAGCAGGGCCTTCCTACCTATATATCTGTCTGTTATTACCCTGTTTTGTTCTATTAATGTTACCAATTGTAAAGCACAACGGAATATGCTGCTCTATATAAGAAACTGTTAATAAATTAAATAAATTGGTAACATGATGCAAAATTACCTCCTGTGAGACAGAACTTTTCCAACTAAGAGCCATATTCAACTAGCCGCAAAAAGTGCAGTTTGAAGAAAAGTTTTCGCCTATTTGGACTTTTCGCCTGTTTTCAATTGATCTCCGTATTCAATTACAGGAGTTTTCGCCTAAGCGGGAAAAAAACAGGAGAAAAGTTCTCTCTATGTATAGGCAGGTGATTATTAAGTGCAAAAACACTATTTTGGGGTGCAAATGTGGGGATTTGGTCCAGAACCCTTTGGACCCCCCTTAATGACTGGTACATTGGAGGGGCTATATGGATGGGACAGGTGTTTTTGGGATTGCACGAGGCTGCAGCAGGTGTATTTTTAAAATATTTAAAATGTTCAGTTTAGAGACTTCAAAATATGCTAGTACCCATTTTCATGTACCCCAAATTTGACCTCTGTACTCATTTTTCCCAAAAGTAATTTCTCTCTATTATTTTTCAGCACTTATTCATATAAGCATATAACAGCCAATTCAGACACTTTAAGAACACAAAACACTTTTGTTAGGGCTGTTAGAACACTTCTATGGAGGTCATTCAGACACACTCGCGAGCGGCAGTACGCTCGCAAGTGGGTCGATGTTCCCCACTGCGCATGCGCACGACGGAGGGAGCTCCGTCATGCGCATGCGCGAGACCCGGCGAGCGAAGGACTTTCCATCGCTCCGGGTCTCGCACCAAAGGGGGCGTGCTGTCGATGTTGATTGACAGCACGCCCCCTTTGGTGGGCGTGCCTGCCAGTCTGAAGCCGGCCCCACTGACATCACTAGTGATGTCAGTGGGAGTGATTTTGGCTCTGATAGAGCCAAAATCACTCCAGGGCTTGTGGTTGAGAAACACAGGGTTTCACTCACAAGTCCGATGGTCGCGATGGTCAAGACCATCGCGACCATCTTGTTGGACGCACGTATATGCTGTGGGTGGTGACCCACAGCTATACGAGCGTCCAGGAGGACGCTCCATTTTAATGGAGGAGGGCCCTGATTCAGAGCGAGCGCTCTGGTCAGAGCGTCCAGCTCTGAATCAGGGCCTATATTTCTAATGTTAGCGCAGCTTTTCTGGGGTACAGAGTGATTTCCACAAAATCTTAGGGACTTATTGCCAGTTTAGATTTTTTGCCGATTTCGCCTGTTTGCCTTTTCACGCAATTTGGAATTGAATACGGAGATAAGCGGGAGCGCGCACGAAAAAAGTATCGCCTAAATATAGGCAAAGGCGGCAAAAACATCGCGGCTCGGCTTTTCGCGGCTAATTGAATTCGACCCTCAATGTGCTACAAGGGTAGAGTGTATTATGATCCTTAATAGAAGGGGGTGCATTTCTTATTAAACTGAGCTACCAAAAACCTATTTGTTCAGAGAACAAAGTATATCCAGAAAGCTATAAATAGGAAAAGAACATAATATTGCAATCCTGGAATCATAACCAGTGCTACAGATACTGTACTGTATACACTAGAGCAGGGGCTTTCAACCTTTGCAGTGTGGGCTGCATTAAAAAAATTCAGCGAAGCCCTAGGGTAACTAAGCTATGCTGCGGCATTTAGACTCTTCCCCCTCTTCACACAATTATGTCCCATAACTTCCCCCTCCTACAATTTTAATTAGGTCCCAGAACAGCCCCTCTCCTCCCAAAATTATAATTATGCCCCATAACTGTCCCTCTTACTCCATTAATTATGTCATAGTTGCCCCCATCCTCAAACAATTGTGTTCCATAACTGCCCCCCACTGCAGTGTCCCTTATACAGTGCCCCCAGTAGTGGCCCCCCCTATGCAGTGGCTCCAGTAGTGGTCCCCATTATGCAGTGCCCCCAGTAGTCGTCTCCATTATGCAGTACCCCTTACACATACACAAACAACAAAAAAAACAATACTTACCTGAATCCCCGCTCCTGCTCCTGAGCCCACCACCGTCCACCCCTCCGTCCTCCCGGCCCGCTCGGCATTATGGGAGAGACATCATGACCTCTCCCCCTTCACCCACTGCTGGAGCCAGAAGGCGGAGCTCATGAGTAAGCTCCAGCCCGGCTAAAGAAATGAGTGAAGCAGCCAATGAGAATCTGTTGAAGACCTCTGCACTAAAGGAATATATACATACCATGAAGCAAAATTGTACACAGGGATGTTTCAAGGCTGGAGGGGACCTGTGTGCAGCTGTCGTTGGGCCCCCTCCAGCGCATGCATGGACTATCAGAAATATTGTACTATAGTATTTTGTGCATGTGCATATATCCCGCATTGCCTTTGTATGCTGCAGGCACCGGCACCATATTTCATAAGCTAATGGCGGAAACGAGATGTGGCCGGCTGGTAAGTGTGCATGGTTTAAGATCAATGGCTTATCTATAATGGGTGCAGGGTGTGTAGCGTGGGCCCCCCTGTACCCAAGGACCCGGGGACAGATTTGAACCTCTTGACAGATTTGAAACTAATATGGGTGTGTGTAGTGTGAATCCATGTGTAGGGAAACAGATTGTAAGCTCCTCTGAGTCAGGGACTACGTGAATAATACATTTTATATATATATATTTTTTTTTTCATATATAATATATTTTTGTTTTGCTTCAATTAATGTCCAGCATACTCCCTCCTATATCCTACAGCAGAGGTTCCCAAACTCGCAATTACAGTTCACGTTTTAAGGATGTCCATGTTTTAGCACAGGTGACTTAATTAGTACCTCAGTCAATTTGATTTAACCATCTGGATTCAAGCATGGATATCCTTAAAACCAGGACTGTAATGATGGAATTTGGGAACCTCTTCCCTACAGAAAAAGAAGTCAGTGCTTAGGAGGGTGGTGCTTCTCTATAAAGCATTACACTAGGAAAGTGTAGCACCAGGGCTTGTGTGATTAGCATTCAGGCAGATGTAAATAACAGAAATGCTCTGTATGGACTGCAGGTTGGTGCGTCACCAAACTGTGATATGTCCAGTGATGTTACAATAAGCATAACTGACATGCTACACTTTATCATTTCACCTTTTTGTTTCTAGATCAGATCACTTTTTTGTACTTTATGGGGCTTATTCAATTAGCCACGGGATTCACCCCACGGCTAATTGCCGCGCTGGACCTATTCAATTAGCGGGGATTCTCGCGCGGGAGTCCCCGAGTCCCCGCTGTCTGACTTTAAGCTCGCACCTCATGTAGGTGCGAGGTAAAATCCATGTCCAAACGACCAAATCGACCTCGCGTGCGAGGAAAAAACACATTGATTCCGCAGTTTACGCGGAATCAGTGTATTTCCGCGCGCGAGTCCCGATTTTACGGTGCGGGAAAAGGCTATTTAGTTGAATAGCTTTTCCCTGCGAAGCGGGAATTTAGTCCGGAAATTAGTCGCAGGGTAAATCTCGCGGCTAACTGAATCTGCCCCTATAAGAGCGGGCAAAATAATATTGGTTTGTGATGCAGGGGATGGAAAGTATTTAATAGACTTTACATTTTAACAATTTTGCAGTGGAAAGTGGTAATTAGTCTGAACTCAACCTTTATGCTTTCTCCATAAATGTTTACATTTTCTGTTTATATGTCCTTTGAAACTGAAGAAATTGTAGGTGTAAAACATGCAAACGGTAGCAACACAATGTAATGATTGTCATCAAAACATAAGAAAAGCACAGATATGGAAGTAGAGGGGAAAAAATAACCAACAATGGACATTTAACAAATAAATAAATAGCATTATGGTGTTTCTTAGTCATGCGTACAAACAATGGCAGTCTCTATGATGAGAATATATATGTACAAAAATATAGCATGATCTCGTCACACAATATATCATGATGCTTTCATTGAAGGACAAATACAACATACGTAAGAGAGCTACGCCTATAAAATATATTTATGGACACGGAATATGCTATAATTCACATCTGGTATATAAAGCTACAAAAAAGTTGAGAAACACTATATTACACCCGTCACAAAAGCATTTAAAGCCAAAGCAGCGGGTTCAGTGAGGAGAGAGTTAAAGAGAAGAATGTCTTGGATGAGGTAAGCGTGATAGACCAATGTTTAAGAACAGAGAAAAGTCTCAGCACATGACTCATACAGACATTAAACCATACAGGAGATAATTCTCAGGTAAACTTAGCTGAGCCTGTACGTCATCTCTCTCCAACCAGCTTGCATTAATCATGCCCCTGCTCCTCTGATGTAACCCAGCAAGAATGTCTGATTTATAGGGAGCTGAGAAACCACATCCCATTGTCACACACTCCAACCTGCATTTATTTTTACTGAAGTGTGCAAAACCTTTCACTTGCTTGATAAGTTCCTATCCTACAAACAGCCCTTATGTTGCAGAAACGGGTTGCATGAATAAAAGTTCTATTCTGTTTAGTCAGGAAAGATAAACCATATGAATACATGGCAGGGAAAAATAAATAATTGTCACTCATTTTTTTTATTCTATTTAACGAAGAAAATGTCTGATTAATGTTGTTTTGCTGAATTAAAAAAGTACCCTGCCTCAGACATAGTGGAGGCAGACATTCTGTATCCTGGTCTGAAAGGATACCGCTAGTAAAATTCACTGGGATTTAGTGAGATCACTGAATCAATCAGTGCCTCACTGTGATTAAAGCATTCAGTGCCTCACTTCTCAGTGCCTTGTGCATCAGTAATTAAAGAAGTCAGTGCCTCAAACCTCACTGATTTAGCTCTTATGCTGAGAATACACACTTGTTGATATATCGATCGACAAACGATATATATCACGAGTACATCGGAGGGTGTGTACACTCGATATGTCTGTGAACGTTGTTCACCATACTTATCGATTTTCTGGCTTCCCTCTCTGGGAGGGGCAGCCAGGTCGGTGCAGCAGGGCATGTGGCGGCGGCAAGATTGCGTAATCGTGGCTTCGCCCCCGTTTTACAATGACGATTTTAGCTGCATTGTAAAGCAGGGAGTGGGGCTACGATGACGCAATTCAGTGCGAATCGCATCATCATCCCCCCTGGATCACCCACCTCCACTTGATAATTGCGTGCGACCTGGTGCGGGCACGGGGGGAGGGATAGCCGGCCAATCTCTTGCAGGTGGTCGGGAGTGCCACTCATTATCGGTACATCCGGCTATGTGTATGGAAAACCCACCGACCGCCCGTACATTGGCCGCAGGGACCGTCGACACGGACATCACAAATGGGTGGGTAGTTGTGATGTCAGGCCAGACATATGGAGCAGCCGATTGGAAAGTGTGTATAGCTTACAAATTGGCCGCTCGGATGGTGGATCACCCTGCTAACTGATCCGTCGTTTAAGTGTGTACCCAGCATTAGTGAATTGATGGCCTGAATATAGGTTCAGACCTACAACATGTTTGCCTCCACTGTTACCGGCAACGTACAAATATGTTAAAGCACATAAGTAACAATAACAATAATAGTAATAATAATAATAATAATTTATGGATCGTGAATTCCAATGCAGGATGACACTACCATACCTCCCAACATTCAAACTTGCGGGATTCGGACATAATAAACCCACACTTTGAGAGGAAGCACCATCTACTTTCACATAAGCCCTGTGTCTTTCAAGGTCCCCAGTTTGGAGCTGTCCCGCCAAAATCGTGAGAGTTGGGAGGTACGGCATGTCTGCATCATAACTGGGGCCATTCTTCTATGCCTATTGGTTTCCAGTTTCCTGCAGCCCTGAAACATTGTGGTAGGTTAAGGCAGAGACGGATTTAAATGTTTAGGTGAAAAAAAGTAAAAAAATCAGCTCTGCAAAGTGCTGCATACTATTTGGTGCTATATGAATGTCAATAAAAAATAATAGATCCCAAAAGTGCCACTGAGGACGGTTATGAGGTTTGCAATTTTGTAAATGTTAGTGATTGTAATCTAAGACTTATCGTGTTACATCCTCCATGCCACCACATAAATAGCACTTCAAACAAACTAAAGGCTGCCACCTGTTCATGCATCAATCCCAGGAGGTAGCATGTTATGATGTCATCAATTACATCATTATTATTTTATTCCTGGAGACTGCAGTGAAATTAATTGTTCTGGTGATCTCATTCACTTAGACACTATCCAACCACAGAAGTAGAGGTACAGATGACATTGTTACCATCATACGGCTATATGGAGCTGAAAAGTTCTTAATTGGAGGGAACCATGACAGCTTTTATTGTTGTTTTTTTTATGTTTACTCCTGCAGATAATTACTTATGGTTCAGTCAAAAGCAGACGGTGCCTAACATACTGTAGCTGCCATTTTGAAAATGATTAAAATACAGTCATCATAAATCTACATTTCAAATGATAAATGTGTTAAGGCATCTTCTCAGTGAAAACAAATGATCTATTTATTACGATGCTGTCATTTATTGAGTGCCAAGAATGTGAAACAAACTGAGCGGATAGGTGAAATACAATAAGACTAAAATCGACATGGTCCAGTTAGGCTACAGACATGAAGGAAAGGAATGTGCAGGTGGGTGTTGAAGTGACAAAATCACATTAGCAGCTATTATAAATAATGATCTTAGGGGGGAGAACAGCTGAATAGGGGCCCTAACACGTACAGTCTAAAACACATTTGTTAGATAATGGTGTGCAGACAGGCTTGTCTAAATTAGTTATGGTGGTATTGGGAACATAATGGGTAGATGCAGAAAGAGAGAATGAGTGTTCAGAAAGGCGAATAAAGAAAAATATTATAAAAAAAAAAAAATTCAATAAGTGCAGGAATGCGGAAAGTTAGGGATGTTTTGTGTAAGTGGAGTTCTATTTATTTCTTCTGAGATTGTAAAACTTGCTAACTGTGGCACAAGGCCAAACTTTTTTTTTTTAATTCTTAAAAATATGTAATTTGATGGGGTGGGTGGGGCTTGAAGATGTGGTTCACATATTAACCCCGCCCATCTTACATGGGTTATGGTTGTAAGGAGATTTGTCTTTTCTTTCTGGTATCCAGAATGTGTTTCCCTAAAAGACATGGCTTATTTATAAATTAGGAAAATATATTTATGTGTCCCCAAAAATATGATTTGTTCTGAAATTAAACTCCTTGTGTGCAAGTAAACTAGTGGTAAATTAATACTGATATTCACTTTAGATATCTCCTATGCTTCATCAGGCTCAGACTGGCTCACAGGTGTACAGGGGGAATCCCTGGAATGTCCCACTCCCTCTTCTAGGGTCCAGTAAATTGGTGGAGCAGGATCATGGATGAACTTGGCTGCTTGGTTTATTTCTATGAAAACTACACCAAGATTAGCCCTCTTGTTGTCAACACACCCCAGTTCCCTCCTATATAATTGGGCCCAGTTCTTTGCATGCCCTCACTAATGACTGGCCAAGTCGCTCTCTAGTGACTGGCCACACCCCCTCTGGTGGCAGGGCACACCCCTAAAGTTTGGTCCCCTACCACTAAATTCCCTGGTGGGGCTATCATGCCCCAGTTTAACACTGTGTATCATACCATTTGAGTGTTTATGCAGAACGTTACAGACTTCAGTTTATCACACCACCTGGAGGCGACAAAATATATCAGTAATTTTTTGACAAGAAGGACAAGTTCGTGTTCGCTCCATGAGCATTATGGGGGTCATTCAGACTCGGTCATTAGCGCCGATGCACTCGGACCGGGTCGATGGCCCCCCACAGAGCATGCGCACGACGGCGACGGCGTGCGCATGCGTAAGACCCGCTATGACCGACAGCGCCGGTCGTAGCGGGTCTCGATCCAAAGGGGGCGAGCTGTCGATGTTGATTGACAGCTCGCCCCATTTGGAAGGCGGGCCGGGGGGGTGGCAGCCCAAACGGGGGCGTTCCCATGGGAACGCCTACCGTTTAGGGGCGGCCCCACTGACATCACTAGTGATGATATGTCAGTGGAGAGCTTCCGGCTCAGACAGAGCCGAAAGCTCTCCGGGGCTTACGACAAGGGAGACCCTACCCTAGGGTCACGTCGTAAGCCCCGATGGTCGCGATGGTCTTGACCATCGCGACCATCACCTTAGGCGGTCGTAAGGCTGTGGGTGTTAACCCCTAGC
This sequence comes from Taudactylus pleione, assembly GCA_031769625.1. Lineage (NCBI taxonomy): Eukaryota > Metazoa > Chordata > Amphibia > Anura > Myobatrachidae > Taudactylus > Taudactylus pleione. The sequence continues at coordinate 4,525,389 of JAUIMM010000261.1, forward strand.
CTTACCACCGCAAAGGAGGACGTCTTGAAAATTCAAGACGTCCTCCCCTCATTCAGACCGACCGCACGCTCTGTGCGACCGGCTCTGAATGAGGTCCTATATCTTTATACAAGAAAACCACATGAATCAAAACAATTCTGCTCATAAATGAGAAGGCAGCTATATATTGTAATCAATTAAACTAGTCATATAAAATGTGTCATCCATACATACCCACTGTATACAGAATATAGGGATCATGTATTTTTCCAAGGACTCAATCTAAGATTTATGTGTCCTCTGTATACAGTATGTGCGGAGTCATAACTTGTGTGGCAGAAGTAATATTTTATGTTATGTTCCAAAAGAGAGAGATCCTAGTTATAAAATTACTTAATGGAAGTAATAAAGCAGTCATAAAATAGATCAGCATTCCAGCACACCTTCTACAATAAAGTCATAAGAAAGTGGGTTTTGGTTAAAGAAAGTGATTTTAAAAAGTGCTAACAATGTTATAGGATTGTTAGTTCCTGGGGCTTAGTATTCTTATATAGTTTTTATTACCCGCTTGATTTTAAAGATTTTCTGTATAATAAGTATTACAACATGCTTTGTAATGTTAAAGTCCATTTAATAATGTTCTGCTTTTGTGTTCTCAAAATATTCATGTGCCAGATAGACTTAGTTTTTTTTTTTGTTTTGTTTTTTTATAAATGTCAGGGAGTAACTAAAGACTTAAGCTCCGTACACATGGAGCGATCAGTCAATGATCAGATATCGTTGTCTGATCGCCGATATCGAACATCCAGCACATGCACCAACCCCCAAATTGCTATAACGACCCGCGATCAACGATCGCGGTTCCCTATAGTAACCAGGCTAACCTGGTCAATATCGACCAGGTTGGCCTGCATGCACGGGCGATGGTTGATATCGACCATCCGTGCCCGCACATTGACCATCGTTTGGGGGTTGGAAGGGCCCAAAAACAGGACGATATTAACGATATGATCGATATCGTTCATATCATCTGGTTGTATCTGACCGTGTGTAAACACCATAAAACAACGTTAAACCAATCTCAGTGTTGGCAGAACTGGATGTTTAATAGTTAGTGTGGGATATAATTTTTGGTGATTTTAGTCATTTTACACAGACCAGGTGGTTTTGTTTTGAGTAATCCTTTCATACCCACATGTCATGCATGTCCAGGTGAGGATTGCTGTGATGGCAAATAGGTTTTTACATCTGGAACGTCTTACTCCTGGGTATGTGTAGTCGTCACGATCACTGGCGTATCTATAATGAGTGCAAAAGGTCCCACACTGCACACCTTGCACCTATATAATTATAGTTACCTCTGCAGACAGAAATCACCAGGAAAATAGTACAGCAACCATTTTCCCGGAGATTCGCACATGCGCAGAAGAGAGGTATCCAGGAACATAGCGCGAGTGCCATGTTTCAGGAGACCTGCGCATGCGTAGTAGACTCTGACACAAAGACACTGCTGGAGAGGAGGGATCCTCATGGAGGCTGCCCACAGGTCCTTCATCTCTTAAACCGCCCAAGGCTACGATGCTGGAAAATGGTCTGGTTATGGTCAACTAAATACCCACTTACTTACTAAAGACCAGTGCTGCGCTTGGTCTTCAGCATGGAGACACTGGGCTCATTTGCATGACAAATGGAGAACAGATAAGCATTTTGCGCTTATCTGGTAGTCACAGGATACAAGGAGATGTAGGTGTTTTAGAAGTAGGAAGATGTTTATTTGCTCCAGTAAAATGTCTTTAACCACTTAACTGACAATATGTTTTCACCCAAAACAGATGAGAAATTGTCATGAATTTGTTTTTAATAAAGTTAAAAATGTATTTTTAGAAATATATTTAAAATATTTTATTTAAAAATATATATATATATATATATATATATATACCCCCCCTGTGTCCATAGGCCCCATTGTAGTATTACTACTCAGTGGCAAAAGATCCCCAGTAATATCAACCTCTTACCCTCTCGTGGTAACAGATCCCTGAGGCAGAGCCTACACCCCCACCCACAATGCCAATGCACCACCACTATATTAGTGCCCCACCTCCTCATGAGACATTGTATATACTATTCTATATTTTTTATATATCCTCCTCCCTCAGCCAAAATAACTTTTGTGGGACATAACCCCCTTTACTTCCCCACCCAGGGCCAAAACAGGACTCCCCAACCCATGTGCAATAGCCCCATACCCTCACCTTGTTGCAGGGCTTAGTGGAGCGTGGCTCAGGAGGGACTGGTCATCAGTCCACCTTGCGGAAGCTGATCTCTGCACACGCTGGGAGGGAACTATGTTCCTCTCCTTGAACTTTTGGTTAAGATGCATGTGCCCCGGAGTGCTGTTTGCACAGCATTTTGGGTCGCGAGTTTGGACGTGATGTCGGCAATCACAGAACGCAGCGTCACTCCAAGGGGGCCCAAGCAGGAAATCCGTTCTGCACATGTGGCAAACTTTATGCAAATACCGCTACCCTTGTGTACATCCATGTGCAAGGACTGAGACACCCACTTTGAGCGTCTTTAGACGCACCATGGGAAAGTTTCACCTGCCCTATGGTAGAAGCAGATTGTCTGTCTGAATATGGCCGCTATGTGAACAAATAAAGATCTCTGTATGCAACCGCTATCAGCGACACCCCCATAAGACTACCCATCTCCGCGTGTCCGCATTGCCACCTCCCTGTCATCACCCAGGAATGCCCAATGCATTTTCAAACCATTTAAGAGATTGTGCATCTCCTGCGCGCCTCAATCACAGCTCCTAAGCTCCCAGTCTGGCAACACATGCAGTATGACTTAGACGCACGCACAGAATAAGAAAAAAATTGCTCCACTGCATCCGACATAGAATCAGGCCCAATGAGTGAGAATTGCATTCCATACGTAAACTAAGAAGAGTTGTATCGTGTAGCTAATATATATATTTTTTCTTTTTGTTTTTTGGGGGGCAGGACATTTTCAGGGACAAAAGTCTCAATTTCCCATTTCAAATCTTTGAAGCCATGGACTTTCCCTGGTGATTGGAAACAGTTGGTTGACATGCAGTAGTGGGGATCAGAGGGATCATTAGAAAACAGAAATGCTCTCCAGTAGAGCCCCCGCTTATTGCTGGACGAGGACTTGCTCATACATATGCGTGGTTGCTCTTTGCTGCACATGCTATAAAGCTGTTCCCCCATGTAGATTGGGATTTCTGAAGACCTTACATCAGCAGTGGCGGAAGAGGGCCTTCAACACTTTGCTCAGGATAAACTACCCAGCACATGTGCTACTAATAAAATGGAATAGTGTGGATAATTTCCTGCATGTTGGGCTGAGGATATACTTTGAGATGTCAAAGATCAACTCCTAACATCAGAAATTCTTCAGCATAATACGTCCCAGCTTTAGATGACATAATCCAGTTGGAATCAACAAATATTGTACCATAATATAAAACAGTCATTGACATATCATGTAAGAATGTGAAAACTGTCCAAGATCTAGCCTAAAAATAAACCTCCAATAACATAATAGTTTAAACATGTTAATTTACGGTTGCATGGCAGCTGTGCTAATCAGTACATGAGGTGTAAACCTCTTACATGTTTATATACGCTTCTTGGTAATTGATCTGCCCTCACCTCCTGAGGTGATTGCACATGTGATATATCTTAACAGTACGATCACACATAGAAATGGCACCCGGACACGGGGCTGTGAGAAGCTTTTAAGATTAAAAATAGTTTTTTCTTGTGAGAGCTTAAAAATGTTCAAAAGAAAAACATGGATAATAAAAGTGTAAACAAATAAGTTATTTAATGTCAGTAACTTTATTGTTATGAACAACTACATCTTTTAGATTCTGGGGCTGTCACACTGCCTTTCTTCTTACTAAAGGAATTAAAAATCTTCAAATGTATTACTCATTTCCAACTACTCTAGTCTCAGACCTTCCTCCCCCTGCTGCATCAGTCATATAATGTAATGGCCATCGGAGAGATACAGATGTTCCATCTACACTTCTCCTCAAATTGAGCCACGGAGTGGTATGAAAAATGCCACTAAGCCGCACCATGTGTCTTTATAACTCAATGTTTTAGTCAATTTAAGTCTTTTTGAACGGCTAATGCGGTGTAAGTACCCTGTACACCACTAGTGGAGTCGTGCGATATAGCTGCGCGAAAAAGTAAGCTAGTTTTAGAAAAAAATGCAAGAGACAGGGGGACCAATATGAATGAGCCACGCCATGTGTTCTGCTACGCAGGATCGTGCCACACCACTACGATTGTGAGGAAAGTGCAAATACCATGTCCCCAGTACACTACAACTCTGTTGGTATTGGACCTAAGGTGTGAAAAAGATGATGTATGGTGCAAAAAGGACATTATCATGCAAAAGCACAAGTCTCGTTATCCGCGGCGTGGTATCTAAGTCGCACCAAGCATCTTGCGCAAAAAAGCTAGGAGTATGAGAAGATATCTGTAGGTGTTTATTTTGTTTGCTTTGTTTTTCAGTCTCTGAAGCTGTCACTCATTGGTTGAACCTACTATTCATCCTAGGAACTAGTATCTACAAAATTTCCAATGTGGGCTCACACATGGATAGCCAATTTGGGTATATTTGGCCATTTTTCTCTTGCCCAAATCATGTTGGGTCCTGATAGCGTGGTCAGAAAGGGAATGTACATACTGTCAAAAGCAGTCTTTTGGACATATTCAAAAATAATCCAGTCATTTTGAATCAGATTATTCATTACTTTTTAGGCGATATTTAGAAAATTTTACATATCAATATCTCTGCCTGTATTTCCACCATAACGCTGCCTGGTAGGTGAGCTATTGGTGGCAGGGCCGGATTAAGGATGGGGAGGGAGGTGACGGGAGGTTGTCACTTAGAAACCCCCCTGCGTGTGCTGAGTACTTAGAAACCCTCCCTGACGGACAAATCCCCCCCTTACAGGGGGCGAATTGGGGGTGGAGCCAATATGGCAAGCCCCGTCCCCACATTACCCACGAATCACAGCATTATGGTGCGGGGCCTAATGATGTGAGGTGTCCTACCCAATGATCAACCTGCAGTTGCTGCATAAAAATGTAAGTGTATGTGTTGTGTACTGGTTTATTGTGTATATATGTGTATGTATGTGTTTGTGTGTATATATTGTATGTGTTATTGTGTGCATACTGTGGATGTGTTAGAATGTATATATGTGTATGTATGTGTTCATTTGTATATATGTGTTAGTGTGTGTATCCTATGCATGTATGTGTTTATGTGTGTACACTGTGGTAGTGTGTAGGTAATATTTACACCTGCTACACATACAGTCAGGTCCATAAATATTGGGACATTGACAGAATTTTCAGATTTTGGCCTCTATTCACCACCACAATGGCTTTGAAATGAAACAAACAAGATGTGCTTTAACCGCAGACTTTCAGATTTAATTTGAGGGTAAGTACATCCAAATCGGGTGAACGGTGTAGGAATTACAACAGTTTCAATATGTGCCTCACACTTTTTAAGGGGCCAAAATTAATGGGACTATCAACTCAAAAGCTATTTCATGGACAGGTGTGGGCTATTCCCTCGTTATTTCATTATCAATTAAGCAGGTAAAAGGTCTGGAGTTGATTCTAGGTATGACATTTGCATTTGGAATCAGTTGATGTCAACTCTCAATATGAGATCCAAAGAGCTGTCACTATCAGTGAAGCAAGCCATCATTAGGCTGAAAAATGAAAACAAACCCATCAGAGAGATTGCAAAAACATTAGGTGTGGCCAAATCAACTGCTTGGAACATTCTTAAAAAGAAAGAAGTCAACAATCAAGAAAAGACTTCACAAGAGTGAATATAGAGGGTTCACCACAAGATGCAAACCATTGGTGAGCCACAAAAACAGGCAGACCAGATTAGAGTTTGCCAAACAACATCTAAAAAAGCCATTACAGTTCTGGAATAACATCCTATGGACAGATGAGACAAAGATCAACTTGTACCAGAGTGATGGGAAGAGAAGAGAAGGAAAGGAACTGCTCATGATCCAAAACATACCACCTCATCAGTGAAGCATGGTGGTGGTAGTGTCATGGCGTGGGCATGTATGGCTGCCAATGGAACTAGTGCAGATGGACAATGACCCGAAGCATACTGCAAAAGCAACCAAAGAGTTTTTTAAGGCTAAAAAGTGGAATGTTATGCAATGGCCAAGTCAATCCCCTGACCTGAATCTGATTGAGCATGCATTTCACTTGATGAAGACAAAACTGAAGGGAAAATGCCCCAAGAACAAGCAGGAACTGAAGACATTTGCAGTAGAGGCCTGGCAGAGCATCACCAGGGATGAAACCCAGCGTCTGGTGATGTCTATGCGTTCCAGACTTCAGGCTGTAATTGCCTGCAAAGGATTTGCAACAAAGTATTAAAAAGTGAAAGTTAGATTTAGGATTGTTTAGTTTGTCCCATTACTTTTGGCCCCTTAAAAAGTGGGAGGCACATATAGAAACCGTTGTAATTCCTACACCATTCACCTGATTTGGATGTAATTACCCTCAAATTAAATCTGAAAGTCTGCAGTTAAATCACATCTTGTTTGTTTCATTTCAAAGCCATTGTGGTGGTGAATAGAGGACAAAATACAAAAATTATGTCAATGTCCCAATATTTATGGACCTGAATGTATATACATGTGCGTGTGTATATATATATATATATATATATATATATATATATATATATATATATATGAGTTCAAGTCCCAGTAGCACTCATTAAAAATGTAAATGAGGGAGTGCACGGTACATATGATAATGGTAGACAGAAAATTCAAACAACCAGCACATCCAATAAATTAATGCAAAAAAAAGGCTGTATTCAAGAAAATATCACAATAGCAGCATAGATCGGCAGCATAAATGATAAGTCACTGATAGAGTCCAACAAAGGTGAAGCATAACTTCATGATAATATAATATACTTAATGAAACCAGGGTGGTCACCAAACTGTCAGTGTGCATCTCACCGGACCCTAGAGCAGCAAGCCTAATCTCGACAGCTGTTTCGGCGCTGCATGCGCCTTTATCAAGAGCAGAAAAGACTAAAGCACAATGAGCCATATAAAGAGCCACACACATTAGTGAACTCACCCACAGGTGCGCGCGTCCACCCCTCTGTACACAACGGTTCCAGGAAGTGGCTGGACGCACACGTGGGGAACAACGTGTAACCGATCCACGTGACGGGGATCACGTGACGGTATCCTAGACAACACAAAAGCGGTAACCACGGAGCCGCATAATCATAATAAAGCCAAAAATAGGCAAGGCAATATAGCCAATGATGCGTGCTAGGGGAAATATAATGACCCAAAATAGGTCATACCAATCCGCTAAATAAAGTGGCTATTAATGGCTCAGGTGCATTACAATCATATCAGAATGCCAGTAGTAAACACAATATGACACATAAATGACACATAACAATAGACAACACATATAGCAATACCCAAAATACCCCCAAAAAAATTAAACTAAAAAAAATAGCAAAAAAAACATGTACAGAGAAACCTATGGTAGAGAGCACAGGATATATAGATTGACAGGAGCTCAACTAGAGAGATCAAAGAAAACAGCTATATATATTAGAGCCCCCCAGAAAATCCTGTGTTTGCCCCTGCCCACATAGGGTCGGTGTGACCCTGCCAAGGCCCCATGTTGCTTGGTGAGGGTTCCCACAACTTAGTTGCCCCAGGGCCCCCCAAGCCTTAATCCGGCCCTGTTGGTGGGTGAAAACCAAGTTGCTGATTTGGGAACTCTAATTATCTAACTTTTTCCAGTTCAACTGCAGATATCTTCCTGCATCTCGGCCATTTGAGATGACAGATCCGAGTTTTAGAATACTTATCTGCAGAAGTGAATTATTGTTATCATGTCACCAAAGCAATCTCCATTCACACACCATCCTAGTTAATAATACAATATATCATCCATTTGACCATTTCTACATTCATAGAGTCTTGTATATTATTAGTCGTAATGTATATTTGGTGGGACTGTACCAATTTTTGCAACTCAAAAAAGGGTAGAGTTTAATCTAAAAGTGGGAGTTTCTGGTTGGATTAGGGCGTGGTTTATGCATTAGTGGTGGGGCTTCATTTATCTCAGTTACACTGATAGGAGGGCCAGTTATATTCTGTCTAACAAAACCCCTATCAAGACTTTTTTTTTTTCTTGATTACCATATTCCCACTAGGAACTCCCTACTTGCCAGTATCTGACTAAGGGACTTTCAAAACATTCAAGTACTTGCCGAGTGAGGCTCATACCTGCCAACTCTCCCGCAATGACTGGGAGGCTCCCGAAAATCCTGCCCGTCCACACGAGGGCAAGTCTCCCAGCCGTACAAGTGGGCGGTCCGGGAGAGGGATGTGTGTGTGTGTGACATGATTCGCGCTGAATCGCATCTTCGTAGTCCCACTCCCAGCTTTACAATACAGGTAATCTTGGTACTGCGTAACTGGGCGGTTCCGCGATGACGCAATCCTGCTGCTACGCCCGCCATCGCCGCCGACACACACCTGCACTGCCCACTATTGCCACCGCCATGCCCCCTGCAGCGCCTCTGGGAGGGAGCGGCCAGAAAGTCGGCAAGTACGGTGAAGCGAGAGAGAGAAGCAAAAAAATACAACTGAAATCTCAGTGATGACATTTTAATTACACAACAATGTAATAGCTATGCAGTTCTGCAGACGCACAGTGTTGCCAGCTATAAGCTTCAGTCCTGGACATACAAAGCTGGGCTATAAATAATAATAATAATAATCTCTATATGTTTCTGTGCAGTGACAGAAAAGGAGCACTGTGATGGTCACCACTTGCTCTGTAGGCAGCAAAATCAACATTATTTTTCAGTCTCAGCAAAGTCATGTTCAGAAGTGGCGCACAGGCAAAACAGAATCATGAAAGGCTGCAGCTAGAACGGAAACAGCATTTATTTATTTAGCAAATATTGCTATGTAAAGGAATACCAGAATGTTTTCATCAAGAAGGGGAATATGAAAGGCAAGATCATGAAAGCTGTAAGCAAAAACGTAAATGGTGACGTTAAATAAAGCAAATATTAAACGTGAGTTTAGGAAACTTTGCAGGATCCCACACAGCTGTTTCTATGCAGGGGATACAGATAGTGCCAGTACATATTTCTCATTTTAAAGGCCCACTAGACACAAAATTAAGTAGATCCAACATAAAAAAAGGCTTTGTATAACATTCACAAGTATAAGTAATAGATAGAATGCCATTAAAGAATTTGAAAGGTTTGGTTCAGAAGATGCACTACAACCACAAGACCTTATGGACCAATAACAAAATGTCCCCCTGCCACTCATTCCTCATGTAACCCAGAATATGCTCCATGCATAATGCTTATTCTCTTCCCTAAAACTTCTCTATTCAGATAAGAGAATCTGTATGCAAGCCTGGAGCACTGCCGCCATGAATCAACTATGCAGCATCAGGGAAGGGTAAAGGAGTAATGGCAGCATTGTTTTCGGATAACACTGATCGCAGACAAAGGCCATTTTTTGTTAGGGGGGATATATTTTTGTAAAAACGACTGTATTAAATTATATTGCTAAGCAGCTGAGTGTAAGCTAAAATTTGCTGTCATCAACCATGTCAAACTCGGAGAGGCCCACTGAGTGGGACAGGAAAAGCAGGGGTGGTCGCTTAACAACCAACTTCAGTTAAAAAATGGAGGCCGGGACTGAACATGGTCTGCAGGACTGAGGCTTGCACTGCTGCTTTACAAGGAAATTAGGATTTTTCAGTCATAGATACTCATTGACTGGTAACTATACCCATGTTTCTATTGGAGGTTAATTGGCTTTTGTATTTATGTATGAGGTAACAGGTTGTCAGGTTTTATTACAGTAATCTATGAATTATATATAACATTTTATATTTATTGCATTGGTACGAGTTTTATTGTAACTTTGATATTCATTTTGTTTTATCAAATTTATATACTTTCACTTGTGATTGAAGCCTTCTAGTCCGGTTTCCCAGAGTCATACACGTTTATTGTATATTTAATTTTTCCTAGTCACTAGCGCTGTTTCACCTTTGCTCAGTTGACTTTTATGTCAATTGGTAACCACAGGAATAGCAGCTTTCAGTTTATATTATCCTAGTGGTTTCCAAACTGTGCGCTGCGCTGTCACCTGGGTGCAGCGGCGGCCGGTGGCCTAAAGAGGACGGCCAGTGTATTTTTTTGTGTAAAATCTATATATTTTTGGGTGAGGGGTTGGTGGCGCAGAGTACAGCGGAGAGGCGAGTGGTTACGATGAGTGGGGCGAGAGCGGTCACTGTAAAGCAACAGGGAGTGAATTCTGAAATCTTATAACGCAGTGCATGTCTGATCTGAGGAGCGAAGCTGACGATCACAACTACAGGTAAGGGGTGCGAACATAGAGAGGGGCAAATGGAGAGACATGGAGGGGGCAAAGGGAGAGAGACAAAGAGGGGGCAAAGGGAGAGAGACAAAGAGGGGGTAAAGGGAGAGAGACAAAGAGGGGGTAAAGGGAGAGAGACATGGAGGGGCATAGGGAGAGAGACATGGAGGGGGCAAAGGGAGATCGACATGGAGGGGGCAAAGGGAGATCGACATGGAGGGGGCAAAGGGAGAGAGACATGGAGGGGGCAAAGGGAGAGAGACATGGAGGGGGCAAAGGGAGAGAGACATGGAGGGGGCAAAGGGAGAGAGACAAGTAGGGGCAAAGGGAGAGAGACAAATAGGGGCAAAGGGAGAGACAAGTAGGGGCAAAGGGAGAGAGACATGGAGGGGGCAAAGGGAGAGAGACATGGAGGGGGCAAAGGGAGAGAGACGGAGGGGGCAATGGGTAAGAATAGCAGAGTTTTTAGCTTTTTTTTTTATACTTATTATATTATTTTGATCTAACTACTTAAAAAAGTGACTGCTTGGTAATTATTTTGGCTTTGACAAAATTAATGGAGACCCTAAGGGTACCTTGAACATAAAGTTTGGGAATCGATGTATTATCCACTTATTATTATATACTTATTTGTCCCCATATATCAGCGCCAGGAATACCTTGTTAGTTTGAGTTCTTCTCTGCTTTAAATCTTGCTGCAAAATCCCAGAATATCATAATTTTTATAATGTTGCATCCTATTCCTATTTCATTCCCCCCAGAAAGGGAAAATAAACTAAGTGAAAAACAAGCGATAGAAGGAAAAAAACATGTGATATGGACGGAAATGGTGACAGAAAAGGACATAATGAACATAACATTAAGGCTAACTAATTAGCTGGGAACAAGTCCCGGTAGCTTCCATGCCCGAAACTTCAGAAGTCAGATTCTGCTCACAGCCTATAGGAGGTGCAAGCACCATCTGCTTACTGTGATAGGCAGATCAATGCACTGAATCTGCCCACAGAGATTGGCATAATAATGTATACTTCAGGAGTCTGTCAGACAATTCTATGAGCCAGGGAACATGTGTATCCCCATTCACATCAATAAAAATGTTTTACAAAAATTAAGTATAAGAGGCAATTTTTTTTTTTCTTTTATATTTAGGAGAACTGGCTACCTGGCTTCTGAAATGTATCCGGCCATGGCCTAACATACAGCACTACCATTTAGGATGTACTGTAGATATTGTAATACTTTTCACAGCTGTCCATAGGACTAAGCTTACTTTCCGAGATCACAGCCTGAGAGTGCTGCACACCGGTAAAACAGATCATATAGGTTACTCAGTCTCAGATATACATACAGCAAAGAATATTCCCAGTCATCAGGGAACCTGGTTAAAATGGGCCGAGTTCCATTTATAAAGTATGCATGGGATTAATTTCACTAGAATTTTTTGTACTTCATTAGAAGTGCAGTTACCGACCATAGGGTGCTGAGGTATTGCTGAGATAGGAAGGGTATTTAGGCACTACATACATCTATGGCATGAAGAGCCTGGCATCTGGCTAAAGGAAGGCGACTAGGCAGTCAATCCTGATACAAAGGGCAAAACAGCCACATAGGTTATATACTGTAGACGAAAACTGAACTGCACCAAAATTGGCAAACTGGCATCTCTGCTTGTGAGGCCTCAAACAATTGTCATGGCATAGGATGATCTGCTCAAAAAGGATTGGAGAATAGTATGACCTGCCCAACAGTCTGGTTGACAATAACCACTCATTATTACATTAAGGGGCAGATTCCACTAGTCGTAAACTAGGTTGCGCAACTTTTTAATACATTTAGAACGTGGTCGCAACTCAAATCGCGCCAAATCGCCACTTAGCCGTCTAAAACACTCATTCTTAGTACCAAGTACACTATAGATGAACTAAAGCCAAATTGAGGAAAAAGTAGCTTAATCTAGGGCAGAGGTTCCCAAACGCGGTCCTCAAGGCCCCCCAACAGTTCCGGTTTGAGAGATATCCATGGTTGAGCAGAGGTGACTTAATTAGTACCTTAGTCAATTTGATTTAACCACCTGTGCTCAACCATGAAGATCTCTAAAACCTGAACTGTTGGGGAGCCTTGAGGACCACGTTTGGGAACGTTGGATCTAGGGCAAAAAGGCAAGAGACAGGTCTGATACAAGTGACCCAACGTTATGCTTTATCTGCCACTTCATACCAATTCTTTTGCTACAAAAAAGCAATCCTAAGTACCTAGTACACTATTTTCAGGAATCTGCAGAACGAGTCTGCTATCTGGCACGCAGACCAGTAACAGACTGTCAGTGATTGACAGTCTGCTGCCGTTTCCTGGCGAGGAGGTGGCAGAGACGGCCTCCGTAAAACGGAGGCGTGTTGCCGCCGTTGGGATTAGTGAAGAGGCCAGGATCTCCGTCGGCTGACTGAGATTTCTTGGCCTTTTTTGAGCATCTGCGATGGCTGGCTTGTGTGACCCCATGATCACTCAGCTGGCCAATGGACACGCAGATGATCCAAGGCTGGGCCCAAGGACGCAGCTTGGATCAGTAATGCATGCAGCAGGCGCGACAACTCCTGCTGCATTATTAATTACAGCTATTGCAGCTGCTAACATGTAAGCAGCTACGATAGCTTCTGCGTCCTCTGCTGAATCACTCCCTATATGCGTATTAAGACGCACAATTGAGGACAAAGTAGCAAAATTGAGGAAAAAGAACAAAGCATGGGAGCTGCTCATGAGTCGCTCCAACTGTCTTGCACCATATGGCGCAAAAAGTATAGGAGTATGATGATTTCTCCCATCTTTCATGCACTTCACATAGGTCGCACACTGCAGACTTAACGCGCGGCATTGTGCGCACTTGAAGAAATATCCTGCGAAGTGCGTGTTACATTATCGTAGGACTTCATACAATGGAAAGTGCGGTTTATTCAATTCAGCCCTTATGCATCCTAGATGTATTTATTTATTTGTTCTGAAAATCCTTCAAGAAAAGAACATGAAATCCTTACTCCCACTGATGTCTTAGTACCCAGTCGATACGAAGATACCTTCACTAGGCATGTTATCTAAATATACATTTCATTCTACTAATTTTTTTATTTAATCATGTTTTTAATATTCACGGGGGAAAGCAGTAAATAAATGGTGAATCATTCAAGAGATTACATATTTAAGATTATTGTTGCAGATATCATTCATTATATCCCAATGATAACCCATCGATTTTCAGTATCATCATTATCCCCCTTCTCCAGTAAAAATCCACCACCCCCAGGCTGTCCACAGTTATTGCAATGGCTTCCAGGGTCGGGATTTGAACCGGCGGCTCTTCAGCTGCTGAGATTTCATACCCAACCCTATTAAAGAGCTGGCAGGAAAGTGACTTCCCATTGGAAGCACTATTTGCTAATCACATGATGGACAGGCAGTGCTTCAAATGGGAAGTCAGCAATTTAATAAGGTTGGGTATGAAATCCCGGCGGCTGAAGAGCCGCAGGTTCAAATCCCGACCCCGGAAGCGTGACACATCAAGATCCCGACGGAGGCTGGTAAGTATTCTATCCCTCCTCTCTCCCCCCTAACCCTCCCTTGGTGGTGCCTATCCTTAAGACTCACAGGGTGGTGTCTAACCCTAAATCCACCCCAGGGGTGCCTAAACCTAACTCTCCCTTCCCGCACCCTAAACCTAACCCTCCTGGAGGTAGTGTGCCTGACCCTAACCTCCTCCCAGTGGTGCCTAACCCCCCCCAACCCTCTCCCTCCCTGGGGAGGACCTAACCCGAAGTCCCCCAAGGGTGTGCCTAAACCTACCCCCCCCCTGCGGCTAACACTTACGTGGGTCCAGTCACATACGATAGGGATGTCGGCTGTCGATGGTATCTAGATTGTAAGATAGATAGCAGTGTTGGCATTTTGGCCGGCGGTGGGATGCCTCTGTCGGTATATCGACAACCAGCATCTTGTCCACCAGGATATTGACTACATCCCCTTTAATATGCAGCAATTCTAGTAGATGTAGCCAGTGCAAAAAAAGTGGTTGTGCGCATGCACAAGTGTCACCACCAGCAGTGGCAGCAGGAACAGGTCAGGAGGCAGAAGGGGCAGATTTGTCCAAGATCATCATTATTATTACTATTATTTAGCCTATTATTTCACTGGGACACAGTGACATTGCTGAGAACAGCTCTTTGCACTTCATAACACAGATTGGATGGCTGCCAGGGCTAGGTGGAAGCCATCCAATCATCCTTATGGACACATTGCACCACTGCTGGATAATGTAAACATCTCCAGAATTGGATAATGCATTTATCAGCAGGGGTAACTGGGACTACATGGTGAGGAACATGGAACCCTATGGTCCTGTCAGGAGGGGGGTTCAGTGCTAAAATATTAGTTTCAACTGGAATTTTTTATTTTACTATAAATATGTAGAATGCATGCAAAATGTGACTGGAGCATAAAGAATCTATAATACAGCAAACACATCACATTAATGTTCGTTAAGCTACAGGAGGTGTAATCTAAAACAGACAACTGAAAATATGAGGATCATTTGGAGAAAATGGTTATCACCTGGTAAATGTCAAGAAAAGTTGTATGAAATCCAGACGTATTTGGCTAACAGCAATTACATCATACCAGATAATACAGCACTAATCCAAGATTCCAAAATAGGATATAACAGGCGGTCTCTTTAAACGTGGCGTAGCGAAGGGAGTTTTCGAGCAGTAGGAGAGTGACCTGTCAGTAAGCAAGTAAAGTGGACCATTCATCAGACAGGGAGAGATGAAAAGTCAGCATACAGAGGTAGAATTTCACAAATCTTATAGTTCACTACAAAGTTATCCAGAATCCATGACCTAATGCAGACTAACTGGTGCCTTCTGCTCCTGCTCTGTCATTATCTATCAGTAATAGATGGTTTAATCTTAAAAATATATGGTTTTAACTGTTGGCACTGGCGTGCGCATGAGGAGAGACAAATGCAAAAAACTTTTCAATCTGTGTCTACAAGAAAAATATGTCAAGACTGCATATTACAGCGATAGCCGGGAACTGCGGGGTTAAAACATGAATTGTAAAACAAGCGAGTCACAAAACTTTCTCCGGTTACAGCCTTCTATAATTATGTTGACAAGCGTCAGTCTGTAATAACGCACAGATTATTGCAGAGTTGTATTATTAGCACTTTTTACATTTCCAAATCAGTCAGAACAATTTCCAGGAACATCTTGTGGCTGAACAGGTGAATGGGGGCATTGGTACAAAGGGCAAAAGCATAAACATGACTCCAAGGTGCAACCTGTGACCACGTTAGAGCCACCTCTTTCATAAAATGATTCTGTTATGCTCTTAAAATCCTTCTTGGATTAGGCTGATTTATGATATAAAGTAAGCATCAGAGTGAGGGGCCATCAGGACTATTTTTATTATGTGATCGGCTTCTACATGACATGTAATGAATGCAGGATTCTGTGTGGCCATTTTGTGCATCATAAAGACGACCAAATGAATACAGACTAATCTTTTATTAGGGAATTACTGGGCATCTCTTTGACAGGGTGTGATCAGAAGGGTGCCTTCATAAGGGCAGCACGCAGCTTCCGCTGAAACAGCCTAGCGCTAATGTTACATACATGCCTATTAGACATCGACTGGGAGACCCTGGAAGGGAAGTCCAAGTGGCAAGGTCAAGGGGTTTGGTGATGCAATTTGCATCAGCTTGGTTCCGATTTGCCCACCGAGACATCTCATAGGTTCAACAAAATAACACTGAACACCACAGAAATGTTATGTGTTATCGAGATGATACTCTACAAACCCTTTTATGGTAACATACATAAATATATGAAAAACATGCCCCTAGTAGACACAAAAATGTACTTACATACCCACAACTTTTGTACTGCATATTGCGACACTGCCCCATGGATAACGATTGCAGTGGTCTTACCAGCCGCCAGAGAGGTCACTCTGAATGCAGGTGTGTATCTATAATGGGTGCAGGGTGTACGGTGCACATGGGCCCCTGGGTCCAGGAGGCCCACAACACACACCCTGCACCCATTTCTTCAATACTTACTTCTTCATGGAGTTATGTATAGGCAGCGCCAGCGCTGCTCAAATCAGCGCATGTGCAGTTGCTCAAGCGCCGGTAAAAATGGCCGCAGCGCCATTTCCCAGAAGACACAGTGCCAGAGTCTACTAGTGCTCATAATTGTGCTGCAAGAGGCTGCAGTGCAGTGCCGGATAGAGAGGAGGGGACCCTGACTGAGAGATGGCACAGATGCCTCCACCTCTCTTAATACGCCCCTTTCTGAAAACTATAATTCACTAGGAGCCAGTGACCTCTCTGGTGAAAATGGCTGCCTACATTTACATATTATGCTGCCCATCCACTAGCAGACCATAAAAACGACAGCATGATTACGACATTGTAATAGTGCTGTAGTTTCTATGTCTGTGATGAGCCTGCACTGAACGAGCAGTCGCTCAGTGCAGGCTCATCAATCATCTGGCACCATGCTGAACCTGATGTTATTGTCAGGTTGAACAACATGTTTGCCTGATGATTGATGTCGGAAATGACCAGCGTGCACGCGCATCGCTGGTCGTTTCAGACTTTAAAGTGCCCGATTTGCGGACGATTTGCAAGCGATTGCACGATAACGACGTCATGCAATGCCTATCAAAATCGTGCAATCGCCTGTCAAAATCACCTAGTGGATGGGCAGCATTACAGTGCTCGAAGATTGTCAATTAAGGTTCGCAATTAAAAATTGTCCACATGAATAGACTATGGTTGGATTTAGTTAAAACTTTTAGGCAGTTTCTCAAATTTAGCTTGATTTTTTTTTTTTTTTTTAAATCAATGAAAAATCTAAAGAAAAGATGGTAAATTTCTAATTTGTTTATTGATCCGACGGACCAGACCGAGAAAGAATATATACAGTAGCCGGTACAAGTATCAATACGCAACTAATATTGATTTGGTCCATTTTATAAATCAGTTCTATAGATTGTCAACATTTAAGGACTTTTCTCAGACAATAATAATATAATTAGAATGAATGAACAATCGATATAATCCTTAATTTTTTAGAAGTGATTTATCAACCCTAGTGTGCTCACATTTAATCTGTAGATGTGTCTGACTGTCCACCAAAAAAATCTCATGTCAAAACACAATGATACATTTCAAATAGTAAATAATAATAGTTTGAAGTATTGCTGCCAATATAATAAATGCAGTGAGTCTCAATAGAACAGTTTTACCCAATACTTGTGTATTTACATACTTTAATCCTTGCTCTTATTTGGAGGAAGCTACTGTACAGACTTGGTTACTGATCGGCATGCTGAACCCCTCAGCTCCTGTACATGTACATTGCCCATGCAAGTTACCGGAGCGGACCTAGAAAGTTAATACTGTGTCGTTCCAATGAGCTCAGCATTCATGGGCAGAATGAAAAGGACTGTTATTATTTCTAAAAGCAATAGAAGAGTATTAATTCCTTCAGTTTTTACAAGCATTAAGCAGCATTACATTAGTTCACTGAGACCCACAATGATTTATGTCATTAAATATAATTCGTCTGGAATGTTACGTTTTCTGTTTTTATTTAAAATGCTCCAAAGCGACTTTTTGGTCTTTAGCACTTAAGGTTAGGATTACAGCTGCTATTGTAGCAGGCGATTAAGATCCACGTCTATTATGTGCTATGAAACTCAGATCAATATCAAATGCGTTATGCATTGTATTATTCGATTAGGTTTTAGCTCTAATGTGAGGTTGTCAATATGATACAGTGAGCCCTGAGGGCACTGTAAACTTTACTGGCTTTGCACGCAAGCTATAACTCTTCTTTTTCTTTTAATATCTAATAACAATCATAAGAACGAGATGTATTTTTACAGGACTTAGGAGTCTGGTGCAGAAGTGAAGTTAAAATACATTTCTCTATAACTATGCAAGGAAAATAGGACGTTCTTTCCTAATTTTATTTATAGATGCAAAAACAATCTCCTTTAATTTAACTATATTCTATTCTATTTTATTTAACTCTACTTGAAACGAAATGCAGGTATACACTGGAGCGATGTGGGGCCGATTTGCCGTTTCATAATGACAAATCGCCTACATCGCTCAGTGTGTACGCTCAATATGCGCGCTCCTGCGGTCGCATGCAACGTCGTCAGGTTTGATGTGCTGCACATCAAACCTGACATCGCTAGCGATATGGTGCACATCGCCTAGTATGTACGGTCAACCGGACGACCAGGCGATATGTAATTCCTATTTGGCCTCTGAAGACATCACCTCTTGCCACTCCCAGCCAATGAACTTAAAGATGCTTGTTCTAGTGCGTACAGGAGCAAAAATACATTGTATATGACCAAACTATACGAAATGTCATTCTAGTGTGTACAGGAGCAAAAATACATTGTATATGACGAAACTATCTGAAATGTCATTCTAGTGTGTACAGGAGCAAAAATACATTGTATATGACCAAACTATACGAAATGTCGTTCTAGTGTGAACAGGAGCAAAAATACATTGTATATGACCAAACTATACGAAATGTCATTCTAGTGTGTACAGGAGTAAAAATACATTGTATATGACCAAACTATACGAAATGTCATTCTAGTGTGTACAGGAGCAAAAATACATTGTATATGACCAAACTATCTGAAATGTCATTCTAGTATGTACAGGAGCGACAACACATTGTATATGACCAAACTATACGAAATGTCGTTCTAGTGCGTACAGGAGCAACAACACATTGTATATGACCAGACTATACGAAACGTAGTGCAAACTTTTGCAAAGTTGCAGTATGTGTACGCTCAATTTCGCTAGATTTGGGCTCAAGGAAATCGTCTGGATAGTCTGAACGATTTCCGGACGTCTCAGTGTGTACCCAGCTTTAGGGCCAGAATCAAAGATGGACGTCTTTGGATGCAGCTGCTGTGCAAACATATGCTAATGACTGCAGGAGGCGCCTGAAGAAAAAAAAGGACGCCATGTCCGAATACAGTCACCATGTTTGCAGCATCGGGCATCTCAGTAAGCACAAGCTCAAAATGGCCACCTTCTGCCCGCTTGCGAGGCCAGTAAATCTACATCAGAAGAAGCAAACACTGGCCTTGGCACTCCCAGAGAACGGGGCCAACATACCCTGGTTTTCTGGAAACGCATGTCAATCATGTTGCGGCTTGGTAGCACTGCGTCCGATCTTGCAGGACCCTTCTGCACATGCGCATTATGGGTCCTGTTCATGCGCTGTAAACCCACCACATTGTGTGCAAATACATTATGTTTACGAACAACTCTAATTCAGGCAGTGTCTAGTTTTAGCTATAGTTTTCCTGTAAGTCAGGGTTTTATCAAACTCTGTCCTCAAGGCACCGTACTGTGGGGTACACAAAGGAACGAAGGATCGGCTGTACAACAGACTGATCTGCCGAATTGGTAAGTTGATGCACAAACAATATTGTGCATACACACTTACCCAATGGCCGCATGATATGTCTGGCCAGAAGAACCAGTTGTGATGTCATTGTCACTGGTTCCCTCGGCCAGCGTATGGGTCTGTTGTCTGGACGTGTGCACACACAAGCATATGTGAATGCTATATATCACATCTGCTGTGCAGCACAACCAATGCGATACATCTGTGAACAGTGGCATAAGTTCATCCCAGACGCAAGTTATAATTTGTTGCCCCCCCCAAAAAAAGGGAAAATAAATATGGTGCATATCTGTCTGCACAAAAACACTAATAAATAGGCCTAATAGTAACAAATTCACATATTCTATATTAAAGTAAATTTGCAGGATATCCCCATCCCCTTTTTCGAGTATATACTGCTATGCGTTAGTCACAGATAAGATAGTGACCTGTGTAGTGCAATTAGCATGAGGCTCAGTCCTCCTGATGGAGGCAAAAGACATCTGATGTGGGGCTTTGAGGACTGAGGTTGAGTCAAAATACCGTAAGACTGCTACTTTGGTGGAACTACAAATAACAAAATGCCCAGTGTACTGCCGAATGCATCACACACTTGCTCCACCAAAGATCTGCCCCCAGACGCAGTCGGTGGTGCCCCAGGCCTCCGCCTCCCATGCGTTCTTACCCACAGCTCCATGTGGTGCATCCCTGTTGACATCCAGCACCTGGAAAATCTGCAGCCGCTCTTAGGCTTGGGCCCGCCGCACAGGTCCGCGACTAGAGCTGCCACCAGGGAGGAGTGGGACGGGGAGTTGTGGATGAGGGGGGGTGTTAGAGTCACACTGGCATGAGAAGCTGCTCAGGAGCAGCATTATCAATGAGCGGGGACAGGTTATAGATGGAAGTGGCATCTGATGGTCTAACACGGAGCCCTCCACTAGTATATGGTTATG
Organism: Taudactylus pleione; assembly: GCA_031769625.1. Classification (NCBI taxonomy): domain Eukaryota; kingdom Metazoa; phylum Chordata; class Amphibia; order Anura; family Myobatrachidae; genus Taudactylus; species Taudactylus pleione. Next base: position 4,546,298 of record JAUIMM010000261.1, read on the forward strand.
CTAGCTTCTCAGGTGCCGGGAAGAGGTGCCATGTATTGGGCGGCCATGACGGTGCACTCCGGGTATATACTTACAGCCCTAAGCGGGGTGAATATATTGTGGGCAATCGAGGAGGTGTCTCTTCAGTGACGCCTCCATTGTCTCCCATAGTTCTGCCTCTGTCTGTGAAGATGTCATTCACAGATATATTGTGTGTACAAACTACCAGATAGGACAATATATAGTTTGTCCAGTGTGTACCCTACATGACAGTCCAGGTTTTAAGGATATCCATGCTTATGCACAGATAGTATAATAAAACTGAGGTGCTAATTAAGTCACCTGTGCTTAGGCAAGGATATCTTTAAAACCTGGACAGTTATGTTGCCTTAAGGACAGTTTGGGAAGCACCGCTGTAAGAGGTATGCAGTCACAATGTCGTCATGACAATGTTGACAGCAGAAGGTTGACAGTGATCATGTTGATGGTTAGAATGACAACATAATTAATGTTTATTCAGTAAGATGTCGACATTTCCAGGAGGGTTAGAGCTAGTGTTAGGGTTGCCAATAGGGATAGAATTAGAACAAAACTACCATGTCAGCATGCCAACAATGTTGACATAACCACTGTGTGTCAAGACACTGGGGTTTTGTAGATTGAGATAGGGACCCCTGGGGCTAGCTACATTTGTAGCAGACTAGACGAAGCTTGAGGCCTTGATAATGCTTGTCCTCATGCAAACTAAGTTGGTATTTGGGACAGCTGGATACAGGACAGATATGGGTATCTGGATACCCTGAAATAGCCATAGAGTACACTAGAGCAGTCTGTGGATGCACTGAAGTGAGTAACGGTAGCACGATGAAGTCAGACTGTGCAAAATGCTGGACTGAGACTGTAGTACAGCAGAGGCAGAATGTAGGTGGAACTGAGTGCTATACACAATAGAAGCAGGCTGCAAGTGATGTTGGAACTTAGAGCTATTCACAATGGAAGCAGACTGCAGGTGTTGTGGAACGGTGTGCTGTGCACAATAGAGATAGGCTGCAGGCGATGTTGGAACTGTGTGATGTGCACAAAAGCTGCAGGTGATGTTGGAACTGCCTGCTGTGCACAATAGAAGCAGGCTGCAGGTGGTATTGGAACCGAGTGCTATGCACAATAGAAGCAATGAAATATGCTGTGAAGCAATACTGGAGCAGGTTTTCTGGATAGCACTAAGCAGAATGCTTAGAAGCAATGTTGGTACAGGTTTTCCATATAGCACTTAAGCTGAATGCTGTGAAGCAATTACTGGAGCAGGTGTGCTGGAACACAGGCAGAATGCTTGTTAAGCAACTACTGGAAAACATTGAGGCAGAATGCTTATGATGCAAATACTGAAGCCTAGTAAAAAGAGCAGAATGCTGTTAGCAATAACGGAGACCGATGACTGGAACAGATGCAGGAAGCAAACGGAACTAGGGTGCTGATCTCTAGGAAGAGAAGTTGTACTGGCAATTAACAGTCAGCAGTTCCTGGTTTAAACAGGGCACCCGTAGAACCGATAGGCTGGATGAATCATGTGACCGGAGTTGCTGGAGACTGGTTTGTCAGAGCAGATCATGTGATACTGTCCAAGATGGCAAAGCCCATGATGCAGTACGGCAGGAACTAGATGTTACAGATGAGTGACCAAAAGTCTCAGGGATGCAGCAGGCGGGGGCACAGATTAAGGTGTCACCGCCGGCCCCAGTCGACACCATTTCAAAGTGTTCAATGTTGATATTATGAACATGTCGACTAAATATACCAAAATACAAATTGATTCAACATTAAACAGGCATCTTACAACATTTACTGATACATGTGCACAAAATGAACCACAGGCTCACTATAGAGGGCAACATTTCAAATGATACCTCTGCCATTATTAATTTTTAGTTAGGAGTTAAATATCCCAAATATGCCCAAAGGGCCTATTTAGCCCAATTCTGGGGGTGATTCAGAGGTGGATGCGATGGCAAATTTTGATGCAACTGCTTCTGCATCTTTGTGCTAGTGGCGTGTCCGATGGGCATCCTATTGAGACGCCTACCATAAGCGTCATGAATCCACCATTGTACATACAGAGACGCACTACTTGTAGACCATTGACCGAACCACAGGACATTGCACCTGCCTATGGTACACACAGAATGTCAGAGGGACCAATGCTGCCATTGCCAGTGAAATTGCATCTTTAGATGCAGTCGCTGACACTGTATCCCCCACCTGTTAGCCACCGCCTCAGTTACCACCCAGAAACGCCCATAAAATCTGCACTGCTTTCCATGCAATTTCGATCTGCGCCCCCAGGCAGTAACTAATTGGGACACATGCGCAGTGCAGGGGAAAACAGCGCCCCACACTTTCCCTGCGTCTGACTCATCCCCTCTACGTCTAGGTCCTGCAGCCTCTCTATCATCAATGGGTAGAGTTTACGGCAAGCCTCTGCCGCCACGTCATCTTGCTTATATCATTGGGAATGAATTGATTCGTTTTTCTAGTTACTCAGTTCAAACTGCCAATAAATGCAAAATTACTCACACGCTACACCCAGACCACTAAAGATGGAGAAGGTGCAGGAAAGTTAAGTGCTGGATACATTCTGCTAGGGAACGTATCTAGCTAATGCCTATAGGTTAGATAGGGCAGAAGTTCCCAAACTCGGTCCTCAAAGCACCCTAATGGTCCAGGTCTTCATCATGCTTGGGCACAGGTGACTTAATCAGGGCCTCAGTGTTTTGATTTAACCATCTGTGCTTAACCATGGATATCCTTAAAATCTGTACCGTTAGGGTGCCTTGAGGACAGAGTTTGGGAACCTCTGAGATAGGGGATTTTATTTAACTACTAAGCAAACAAATAAAATAAACACAATCACAAAGTTACACTTGTTTTATATTTGCGGTTGGGGAGAATCTAAGTCTTACATGCCATAGTGTATAGGCGGGTGCGATCCACACCAGAGTGTCACCCGCTGAGGGGTGACACCAAGGTGTGACTCCCCCTCACTGACAGGAGACGGGTGCTGCACTGTAGCATTAAGTGCAGCACTCAGCTCCTGACTCTGAGGGAGCCGGACGGCACGCCACACAGGGACCTCTTGCACCCCCCTTTCCACCCCAAGTAATAGGCACGGGGGTTCGGACCGTGAGGCCATGCGCCCTTTTTCGGCGCCGCACACACCGCGTCCCTCCCCGCACTGGGTGACGCCACGGGGAGGGACACCACTGACTCCAGGTACACTAAAATCTCAATCCCGACATATTTTCTTACCTTCAATAGAAAGTACATTTTTGCTGGTATAATACGTTTACATTACATAAGCCCAGAAAATTAGGATACTGAAAATGTATTAAAAAAAAAAAAAAAATGGACTGAATAATACAATTTGTGCTGAAAATTGATCAACACTGAAAAATTGTGACATTTCCCAGGATAGATTTTTTTTTTCCACAAACATTTTTATTGGAATGTAATACAAATAAATGGGGGTACAGAATAAAGAAAGGGAAGAAGGGAAGCCAGGAATCTTGCATACCCAGGACAGATCCTAAATATCTGCTACGCACAAAATCATCGCAGCCCTGTGCCTGGCGGTACAGAAAACACATAACTCTGGATCACACTATTTGTCTTCTTGTTGACACTGTAAAACTGAGAGGTACAGAGCAAATGATCCCTGGCTTTCTCCTTCTATTATTTTACTGTAATGCTAAGTGATAAGACAGATGCTTGTGCCTGACGTGCGGCTTGAAATGGTCCAGAGAAAAAAAAATATTCTTCACTCAAAGACCACCACTACTCTAGCGCATGATAAGCCAACAAGCTGGCCCTCAGACCTGATTAGCAAAATAAGCACACGCTCTAGGTAACAAAAACAGCTTTATTGCTCCCTAGAGGAAATGTGAACTGTGGGCAATGTTATTCTTGCATAACGTTTGCTCCTTGTTTATTCCTGGTATGACAGGATCTAGCGAACACGTCTGACGGCCACAGGTCCCAAATGATGTTAACAGAAGTCCCACGGACAATGCATTCTCTGTCTCCCAGTACGGTTAGCTCATGGATGTCAGATCTAGACTACCTCACTGCTCGCATCTACTTGCCAGTTCTAGTAGTGTACAGAGGAGAGGGAGGCAGAGGACCTCACAGCAGTCTTGTCATATTAACTGATCAATGTGCGCTTCTTAAGCTGGCCACACGCTACACCAATTTACATCCAACCAGCCAACTTGTTGATTGGTTGGAATGAAAATCTGGTAACGTATGGGAGTAACTGATGATCAGCAAATTGCTCCTAAATGCCAGAAAACAGTTGAAAATGGCGTCAGACAAGTTTGTTAAATGTTTGATCTAAACAATTTGTTCAAACAACAGTTTTGGTCCATTCCCCAGCATTTGGGAGCAAATTGCTGATTGTATGCCTTAACAGATTTTCATTCTAACCAATCAACTAGTTGGCTGGTTGGACAGATAATCTTTAGATGTGTGGCCAGCTTTACTGTACTGACATGGAAACAACACAATATATGTGCAACAGGTACAGATAGGGCCTGATTCAGACTTGGGAATAGAGAGAGATAACTCTCTCAACTGATCATCTTGGTGAAACCATGCTGCACTGCTGATGGGGCAGATTTAAAATGTGCAGAGAGATTTAGATTTGGGAGGGAGGTGTCCAAACTGACATCTAAATTGTAGAGTAACAATAAAGCTGTGCAGTATTTGTGGGCTACATGCAAAATCAGCCAGTATTTAACCCACATGTAAAAGCCTGTATGTATTTATACCCCTTGCATTGAAATATGGGCCCTGATTCAGAGCCGGACGCTCTGACCAGAGCGCTCGCTCTGAATCAGGGCCCACCTCCATAAATATGGAGCGTCCTCCTGGACGCTCGTATAGCTGTGGGTCACCACCCACAGCATATACGAGCGTGCAGGGTGATGGTCGCGATGGTTTTGACCATCGCCACTGCGAGCAGAAGCCTGCGGTTGAGTTTCTCAACCGCAAGGCCAGGAGTGATTTTGGCTCCATCAGAGCCAAAATCACTCCCACTGACATCACTAGTGATGTCAGTGGGGCCGGCTTCTGACGGTAGGCGTTCCCTTGGGAATGCCTCCGTCTGGGAGGCACGCCCCCGGCACGCCCACCAAAGGGGGCGTGCTGTCAATCAACATCGACAGCACGCCCCCTTTGATCAGACACTCAGAGCGAAGGAAAGTCCTTCGCTCGGCGCGTCTCGCGCATGCGCACGACGGAGCTCCCTCCGTCGTGCGCATGCGCAGTGCAGACCATCGACCCACTTGCGAGCGGACAGCCGCTCGCGAGTGGGTCTGAATCAGGCCCATGGTTTGTTCAGGTTCACAGTTAAAGTGCTATGTCTCTTTTTATTCCCAAGTCTGAATCAGGCCCATAGATTGTAAGCTTGTGAGCAGGGACCTCTTAACTCTTTTCCTGTCTGCAATTACCCAGTCTTGTTCTATTACTATTTTGTCCCCAATTATAAAGAACGACGGAATATGCTGGCACAACCTAAATAAATGTTCATAAATAACAATAATACATACCGAGTATAAGTCGACCCGAATATAAGCCGAGGTACCTAATTTTACCACAAAAAACTGGGAAAACTTATTGACTCGAGTATAAGCCTAGGGTGGGAAATGCAGCAGCTACTGGTAGTAATCCCTCCCCTGGTACTGCCCCCAGTAGTAATATTCCCCCTCTGGTAGTGCCCCCAGTAGTAATACCCCCCTGGTAGTGCCCCCAGTAGTAATACCCCCCCCTGGTAGTGCCCCCAGTAGCAATATCCCTCCCTGGTAGTGCCCCCAGTATTAATCCCCCCCTGGTACTGCCCCAGTAGTAATGCCCCCCCTGGTAGTGCCCCCAGTAGTAATACCCCCCTGGTAGCGCCCCCAGTAGTAATACCCCCCTAGTAGCGCCCCCAGTAGTAATACTCCCCTGGTAGTGCCCCCAGTAGTAAACCCCCCCCCCGGGTAGTGCCCCCAGTATTAATCCCCCCTGGTACTGCCCCAGTAGTAATCCCCCCCCCTGGTACTGGTAGTAGAGCGATGTAATATAAATAAAAAAAACCTCTTACCTGAAACCCCGCTCCTGGTCCCGACGCTGCTACTGGATCCTCCAGCCGCTTTGCATTATGGGAGAGACGTCGTCATGACGACGTCTCTCATTACCCACTGCGGTAGCCAGAAGATGGCTCCCGCAGTGGGAGCAGCAGCAGCCGGAGAGAGTGACAGACTCTCATCGGCTGCTGATTACAACAAACACACAGCTGCCGGCTCCGGAGGCTGTGTGTTTGGCAGTGTGTAGTGCTGACCGAACTCCGTCCGGTCAGCGCTACACACGTGGTGCAGCTGTGTCACAGAGACACAGTCTGCACCGCGGCCCGCATGGTACGCTACTCAGCTGTGTACCATGCGGGCATCACTCGAGTATAAGCCGAGGGGGTGCTTTTTCAGCACAAAAAATGTGCTGAAAAACTCGGCTTATACTCGAGTATATACGGTAAGTAATAAATAATAAGTAAAGATCAGGGGTGTTTTAAGAGAGGAGGGGGCCCGTGTGCAGCCTCCGGTTTGGTCCCCCTCCTCTCTGTTAGCGCAGTAGATTCTGGCTTCATGCCAGAATCTACTGCGCATGCGCGGGCCTCTGGGAAAATGGCGCCTGCGTCTTTTTTCCGGGGGACATCTCTTCTGCGCATGCTCGAGTCACAGGGAAAATTGCCGCCGCCATTTCTCCTGTGATTTTTTGCTGCCGAGCAGAACACCGGAATCGTCGGAAAGGTAAATGTAATTAACTATGGGTGCAGGGTGCGCGGTGTGAGCCCCCCTGGTCCCAGGGGCCCATGTGCACCGCACACCTTGCACCCATTATAAAGACGCCCCTGCGTCAGATACAGGTTTCCCATCGCTATACATGTGACTCAGAATAGCACATGCTATTCTAAAACTCGCTAACTGTAGCCATGTAAGGAGCAGTTTCTGACTCAGAATAAGGCCAGAAACAATAAATGATAAGTGTGAGGTTAGAATCCTTCTATGGGGCATATTCAATTAGGTGCGAAAAGTCCTGTACTTTACGCATGCCGGACTTTTCACCGACATCGCTGGTTTTCCATGCGGAAAAGTATCGCGCTTATCCCCGTATTCAATGAGAAACCGGCGAAAATGGGACCCGGTGAAAAGTCCTGTCAGATGTGAGGAGATCAGCCTGACACCCCGCAAAAGATGCACCGACATTGTGGATCACTATAGATCCCCCCAAATAGCCCTGCTGAAGGTATTTGGGGTACTTAAATGATCTCAATAGCTGCTAATTAGTGTCTTTGCACAAGTGGTGAAGAATAGCATTTAGCAGGGTTTGTTTTGCGACAATAAGTAGTCACAGCAAATTTGGGGTACATGAATATGGGGGTTAGCATATTTTAAAGTTGCTAAAGTGAAGTTTTAAAAAACATAAAAAATCCATCTACCGCAACCACCTGCAAACTTAAAAACACCTGGGGCATACTTGGGGACCCCCCTGGAGTCTAATTCGCTAGTTTTTAAGTTTGTACTTTTGTACTTTTCGCCCACTTTTTCAAAGTCATTTTTTGGGGTGATCTTAAGTATTTTTTTTACTTTTTTTGACACAGTTTACCTTTGGGGGGCTGTCCCAAGGGTGCAGGGTGTTTCCCGCAAGTTTGCACCCTAAAACCCCAATTCTGCACTTTTTTTCGACAGCTTTCATAGGCGAATCTTTTTTGCCTATTCCAATGCATTGACTTTCCGCACCGATGAAAAGTCTTTGGAATTGAATACGGGGATAAGTTTTCGTCTGGCGAAATGACGTCACCGGCGATACTTTTCCGCAGAAACTGACTTTTCGCACCTAATTGAATATACCTCTATGTGTGCACAAAATCCTGTTGGTGGAAAACGGCAACAGTCAGTTTCTTTGTTCGTCAAATGACAAGGGTAGAGGGACAAAAATGGCAGCAGCATTTAAACAGTAGTGGAACATAGAAAGGGAAAGGTCCTGCATTGCATTCTTCATGTTCTTTTAGCCGTAATAATAAAATGTAAAACAAAAATGAAAAAAAGGAAGACTATAGGCACAACGTGGGGTAAATTCAATTAAGTCCAGCTGCGTACATAGCAGATAATTATAGGCGGACAACCTCGCTCTTTTTGTCACTGGCATCTCTATAGGTAAAAGCCATCAAGGTTTTCCTGCCCGGATAACTAGTGTAGAGAGAACTTTGCAGCTAACTGAATCTTCCCAAACACCCCCACGACCCCAACATTGTGTGATTCACACATAGATTTATGCACACAGTCGTTTTTTCCTGCATTCTGGAACCTTCATTTTCCCTAAAAAGAAAAAAAAAAAGACCAAAACAGCATGTAATGTGGAAAACAATAACAAGGCTTTCTTAATGCATTTTTGTTTTCTTTTCTAATCCGTCCTTTGTCTAGTTTCAAAATCAGTTTTATGCTATTTGTTTTGTGATGGGACTAAAACAAAATATGCATTTTCAATCCGTTTTAACATGGCAAAAAAAATAAAAATGCAATGCTTAAAAAAATAAAATTAAAATAAAAACAGAGGCGCATAAAAATGCTTAAAGCACACCATACTTTGAAGAAGCGCAGAACAAGTACAATCATTTTTTTTTCAAGTACAAAACGAATCTTAAAAAATGTGTTTTTTTAACAGGAGTGTATACCCTTAGGAATGAATGATCAATGGAACACAGATGTATCAAAACTCCCTATGTATACAAGCCCTAATTTCTATAAATCCGTTGCTTGCCATGATTCCTTAAAAATGATCTGCTCCACTAGCAAAACGATATGAGAAACGTTGGAGTATTTACTTATAGCACAGAACTATGCAACATATGCCTGTGAAACGCAGAAAAATGTATTCTTTGTATTCCTAGTTGTCAAGACAATTGCATTGCACATACCAGCCGACATGAAGATGCACGTCATTGGACAGATGTTTACAGCATTATATATAGATTGTGTCACTGTGACATGGTTTAACCCTATAGAATACACCCAATCGCACATCGGTTGGAAAGTTCCATTAAAGCTAATGAACAGATAGTTCTTTTTTTCTAAATCGCATTATTCATGAGAATTCTGACCAGTGTAAAGCCACAGCCAGTAGTGTACACAAACGGTCTGTTATGATGAAATACTGATCGTATATGTCAAAATGAACGCTGTAAAAGACATTAAGCGGTGTAACCAAACACTGACTTGTTTCATAAACAACTGCACAAACCTTTTGTCATAGTTCACCACCTTATAAAACCTTGCATAATAAAACAAGGGAGCTGGTAATTACAGCCGTCATGCTATTTGTTCAGTGATGTCACTGAAACTTTGTGCGCTGGCAAAAGAATACAATTATTGTGAGCCAGCGTTTAGCAACAAATAATTATAAACACAACAGCCCGTAAAAATGTAATCTTACGTCTCAAAAAAAAAAAGTGAACGTAACCTTATATGGTAGCTTTGTAAAATTGGAGGCTTACATTAGAAACATTAGCCTCTCTGCAGATAATCTCTTAAAAATAACCCAATTCAGAACAGTGGCAGACATAGCTCAACATTTCCAAGCTGTAAAATTCAAAGAACCGGAACTGTAACAGTGCAGTGTTTTATAAGTAACCATTTTATTAGTTTAAAACGTTATTGCACTATGAAGTGCCCCCTTTCTATATATATATATATATATATATATATATATATATATATATATATATATATTTATTATAATTTTATGAAATATAAGACACAATGGGCGGAATTCAATTGTTTCCAGCCCCCTTCGCGCCCAACGGAGCTATTCAATTGTTGCTCCTGTCGAGCACGATCAGCTGCCAGCGCTCCATTTCAGCTCGCAGAGGTGCGAGCTGAAATGGGCGAAAAGTTGCCAGTTTGGGTGCACAAACGGCACTTTTCGCGATCGCGCCCATCACTTTGGTCAGGGGAAGCCAATTTACGGGCTAAATCTGACCACTGTGGGCACGATCAGCCGAAAAGCAGTAACAATTGAATAGCGCCCTGCGATCTCCCATCACTTTATAGATGGGAGATCCGGACAGCGAAAACAATTGAATACCGCCCAATACATGAAAATTAAATTGTATCACAGCAGATGCTGAGACATTTTTAACTGATGTACTTAATGTAACTGTCACAGTGACTTCAGATGATGTAATTAACATTCGTGAGTTATGAGATCAAGGACAAGAAGGTAAAATGGCCATCACCACCAGATGAAATATTTTATACATCTTCACAGCTAATCAGGAAGATAAATAGGCCTACATTGATTAATTCATCTGGATTCTACATGGTTTGAGTAATTTGTATCAGAGCACTCTAACTGGGGACAGAAATGTAATGTGAGTCACATTTGTGTGTAACATGAGTCACATGTCAAAATTGATTTTAAGTATAGTTCGGTTAACATTCAATTTTTCGTTTGTGTATCAATCATAAGTTTAGGGTCTTATAAGTGTATAGTATAACAATCATATTGTTAAAATAATTAGGAGAGCAGGTTTAAATAAATATTTAAGTCCCATAAGTTCTCATGTCCATTCTGTTGTAACATGAGTCACACATATAAACAATAACATTTAACTACTAAGAGTGTTTTTTTGCTTCTGCTAAGTTCTAAGCCATCAATTATGACAACCTACCCTAGTTCATAATCATATTTTTAAACTGTTTAATTTCAGCTGTATTTTTGTGTATGGTACATTTAAACTTCTAAAAATAACATGAAATGTAATGTGAGCCACATGGAATGACATATATATTACACACACACACACACATATATATATATATATACATACACACACATATATGTATTTATATATACATACATGCACACATATATACACACACACATATATATATATATATATATATATATATATATATAGCTATAGTGTGTATATATATAAGTGCTGCAAACCTCATATTACTTTGTCTGACTCCACTCTTGATCATCATTCCGGTACAAAATTTCATTTATGTAGCACTGCAGAATAGGAGTAGACGATGTCCAGCACTCCAGCTGCTGTGGAACTACACATCCCAGCATGCCCTGCCACAGATTTGTAGGGTAAGCTAAAACTGTGGCTGGGATGTGTAGTTCCTCAGCAGCTGGAGTGTCGGATGTTGCCTAACTCTGCTGTAGATTATCTTCACCTAAATAAATCTTATGGATATCGCGGCCCATAGCTTGGATATATCTCTAGTATCATTTACATGTATTTTTATTATTTACTTTTGACACAAATCTTTATTTCGCAGGTTGGCACAGATCAATAAATACATCTTCTTCATTTATTGGCCTATGCCAACTCAAAAGAGAGAAGTGTGTGTGTGTGTGTGTGTGCGCATGTGATGGTGGGGGGGAGGAGCGTAGCATTGACAGATTTTACATTTTTTCTTTGAGCTTAGTAATTCAAATATGAAGAACAGTGGTTCCCAAACTTGGTGCCGTGGGGCACTAGCATTGGTGTCATAGGTTCGTGGTGGTCCAGGGCCAAATCAAATGATTTATGGCAGAGGTTCACAAACGCAGCCCTCAAGGCTCTCCAGCAGTTCAGGTTTTAGAGATATCCATGCTTGACCACAGGTGACTTAATTAGTACTTCAGTCAATTTAATTTAACCACCTGTCCTCAACCATGGATATCTCCAAAATCTGAACTGTTGGGGAGCCTTGAGGACCATGTTTGGGAGCCTCTGATTTATGGTCAATGTGATAGGCAAAACTAAAGCTGGTGGCTGCCAGTCATAACACCATATAACTGTACCTAAGGATGTATCGTAAGCAGAAAATAATTTAATAATTTTTCCAGAATTTCTCAATAAGAAACTTTTGGCCTAGGGGTGTTGTGAAAACCATGCTGATACTCTAAGGTGCCGCGATTCCAAAAGTTTGGGAACCACTGATGTACAAGCAAAGGAAAATTGTGTAGCAACAATTATCTCATTTATTGAGTGTTCTGTGTATACAATAACATAATAGTGTACTTTTGTTTTTACAGATACATACCGCTATATTTTTGACTACCATAGATCCTGTCAAGCATCATGCTTGATGAGAAACAACTGATCAGTTACTATGAAAACAACTTAAAAAAAAACAAGACAGTCATTAAGTTTGTCTATTTTAGCCACAAATCAAATCCATCTCTTGATTAATTTCTGCAACATGGTCACTGATAGTCCCTTGGTGAACTCCGCAGACATGAGTTCATTGCATAGACACGCTTTCACATCATCACACAGAAGTGGATTGTTTTGATCTACGCTTTAACAAACCACTTTAAGGACATGCTGGTCTGTGGACTGTTCATTCATACACAAAATATCCCTATAGATTTATACGCTCTGTTGTTAGAGACTGCAGCCTTAACTTGGGGGAGAAGGCAAATGAATTAAGGCAGATCTAAGCTGAAATATATATAATATATATACTGTTCAAAACAGTATATATACATAACAAGCCATGTTTTAAGGTTACTTAAAACCTGAAAAGGGGAGTTCATCTATTTGGCTGGCTCATAAATTATTCCACCTGTATCTTCAAAACATCAGTTCTTGCTAACATTGGGGACTGGTATTAAATTTTTTTTAAAAAAAAAACCTTTCTAAACAAAGGATTTCAGGGACGGTATCCAGATGGTAGAGAGACAGTAACTAGGTAGACAGCCAATAATTAACGTTCCCGCTCGACTGTTTTAGCAGGGCACCACTACCTGCCCAATTTCAAAAAGGGCAGAATGAGCCCTGACCCTTTTGGCGGCACTTTCTCTAGGTCTGAACACTAGATAGACACCAGGAGGTGGACAGTGAATATGTATGTCTACCGGGTCAAAAGGTGAAAGCGTCGGAGCAACCAAATAAAAATCAGCATACTTTTATGCAGAGATAATACGGAGTACCCGTTCATGACCACACAGAACTGGCTATTTAAATTTCTATCACCAAAAATATACTTCTCTTAGAGGTATTTTCCATAATGCTGGAAACACTGTGACATTTGTACTTGTGTTGGAGACCTCAGACCACTAAAGATGGGTGGAAATTACTTAGGGGTCTATTTATTGTCATTTTTCAAACACAGCCTGTGAGATGACAGTTGGGAGCTGATTGGCTGGTACCTTATCACTTTTCACTGTCGCCTAACACTGCTTAGTAAATGAAATACGCGTATCTCATTTGGATTTCAACTTTCCCCAATAAAAACGCCATCTGTCTGTTAAGAAAATCAGTCAACTGTACAATATGAGCACCAATTTGGATGCCCAATAGTATGAGTCCATTTATCCATTTTTGTGACCAACTTAAGTGCAACCCCAGAAATCAGCAAGTAAAGGGGGACGAGGGAGCTTTCAGTTCAGTGTGATCTGTCACAGTACACCATGTTGATGTCCGGCTGCACTCATTACAGTCTATTACAGTACACAACCTTTGCTAATATTACATCACAAGGGAAAATCAGTGAGGATACTGGTTGCATAGTACCTGTACCTAGTGTTTATTCTTGCACCCTGCATCTATCATAACCCGTGCAGTTCCTCTCTCCTGCCTGGGGTGTTTCTTTCGGCTCTGGTGCGTCTAGCACACTCTGGTCTGTACCGCAGCAATTTTGAGCTGAATGTTCTAGAAACACCAGAACAGAGAGCGACACCCCAGGCAAGAGAGAGTAACTGCACGGGCTGTGACAGGTGCAGGGTGCTAGAATGAACACTACCTGTACCATATTGCACCGGAGGCAATTTTGCTAGAAGTGGGGAAAAAAGAAGACAAAACTTGAGATTCTTTTTTGGGGACTTGGAATCGCATTCTGTATAGCATAGCATTGGCTTTCTGGTATGAATAGTGTGGCTTGTCTTCATGTCCAGATAGTCTTTTAAGACATCTACATACAATTATCTATACCACTGGGTTGTTGACACCTTGGTTCATATAGTGATTTGTTCAGATGAATCAAGTTGGAGTGGGTGGCATGTGAGAAGTTATTTTGGCGTTTAAAGAGAAGAAAAAAAAAACCTCACTTTATCACTGAGTGTCCTGAATGCCATCTAGGGTGCTTGGCTTAATCTAGGGTTAGACGCTTAGGGGCATATTCAATTAGGTGCGAAAAGTCCTGGACTTTTCGCATGCCGGACTTTTTGCCGACATCGCTGGTTTTCCGTGGGAAAAAGATTCGTGCTCGTCCCAGCTTATCCCCGTTTTCAATTAGAAATCGGCAAAAACGGGACAGGTCGAATTCAGACCTGGCGAAAAGTGCTGTCAGATTTGGGGAAATCCACCTGACACGCCCCAAAAAATGCACTGGCATTGGGGATCACTATAGATACCCCCGAATAGGCCTGCTGAGGGTATTTGGGGTACTTAAATGCTCTCAATAGCTGCTAATTAGCGGCTTTGCACAAGTGGTGAAGAATAGCATTTTGTAGGGGTTTTTTTTTTAATAAACAGTCCCGGCAAATTTGGGGTACATGAAAATGGGTGCGAGCATATTTTAAAGTTGCTAAAGTGAAGTTTAAAAAACTTTAAAAATCCACCTACCGCAACCACCTACAAACTTAAAAACATACTTGGGGAACCCCATGGAGTCTATTTCGCTAGTTTTTAAGTTTGTCTCACAACTTTGTACTTTTTCTACCCCTTTTTCAAAGTAATTTTTTGGGGTGTTCAAAAGGTTTTTTTTAAACCTTTTTTTGACAGTTTAGCTTTTGGGGACTGTCCCAAGGGAGTAGGGGGTTCCCACAAATTTGCACCCCAAAACCCCAATTCAGCACTTTTTTCTGCCAGCTTTCATAGGCGAATCTTTTTCGCCTATTCCAATGCATTGACTTTCCGCACCGGCGAAAAGCCTTTGGAATTGAATACTGGGAAAAGTTTTCGCCTGGCGAAATGACATCACCGGCGATACTTTTCCACAGAAACTGACTTTTCGCACCTAATTGAATACGGCTCTTACTCTGAAATAAAACGCAATATTCTATATATGAGTAGTAGGTTCTTAAAACTATGCTCACATTAATTTAATGTCCATAAAATTATGCCCTACATTGTTTATTGCTAGCTTATAAACAGCACCTGGGTCATTCCATGTCAAGTGGGCCAATTCTGAAGATAGTCCCCACCTGCTGACTGCGCGCTGCGGAGTCGGTAAAAGTTGCACCTACTCCCACACTATATCTCAATATTCACTACTATTGAATACTGAGATATATTCCAACTTTCACACATTTTTTCAAAATGGAGATGGTCAGGTTGGGGTCCTAACCCAGGTAAAACCTTGTAGAGCACAAGCACCTTATTAGCGTTTTGCATTAATTACCTTCAAGTGTATAGCAGTTTCCCCATCTAAGTGTGGCAAGAAACATCCTGTATGTGTGTATACTAATTAGGCCCAGCAAGAAGCGGTAAGCGTGGCTGATAATTACCATTGAAAAAAAAAAACATTGATTGTAAGTAAACATTGGAAAATCACCATCGATGTTAAATCATCAAACAACGGAACCAAAAGATTGATAGTCCACAACTCAATTCACATCCCTACCACAAAACAAGCCATGTTTTAAGGGTTACTTTAAACCTGAAAAGGGGAGTTCATCTATTTCGCTGGCTCATAAATTATTCCACCTGTATCTTCAAAACATCAGCTCTTGCTAACATTGGGGACTGGTATTAAATTTTTTTTAAAAAAAAACACCTTTCTAAACAAAGGATTTCAGGGACGGTATCCAGATGGTAGAGAGACAGTAACTAGGTAGACAGCCAATAATTAATGTTCCCGCTCGACTGTTTTAGCGGGGCACCACTACCTGCCCAATTTCAAAAAGGGCAGAATGCGCCCTGACCCTTTTGGTGGCACTTTCTCTAGGTCTGAACACTAGATAGACACCAGGAGGTGAACAGTGAATATGTATGTCTACCGGGTCAAAAGGTCGACATGGTCAACATGCAAATGGCCAACACATAAAATGTCGACACATGGTTTTCGAGTTAGGGTTATGATTAGGCACTTGTCCGAGGGTTAGGCTGCAAAAGGGGACTGTTGGGATTAGGCACCAGGTGGGGGTTAGACACCAGGGGGATTTAGGGTTAAAAACAAAACGTGTCAACCTTGTTTTGCAAGTTGACCTTATGACCCTGTCGACACAAGTCTATGACGACCATTTACCTGACAACTACTCACTTTCTACCTTCTGGTGTCTATCTAGTAACTGTTCATCTATCAATCTGCACACTTCAGACACATGTAATTCCGCACAAACTGAAGGAAGCGAATTTAAAGTAAATAAATAGCTTTTGTGGAATAAAAAGTGTAAACTTCAAGGTTTCTACCTGGTTCTTCGTTCTAATAATAATTACAGGATTACGATTTGTCTTCATTATGTTGACCCTCCAAATACAAATGATTACAACAGTCTGCGTAAGCGATACGATGAGATCCAATTTAGCTGCTGCATTAGGAAGTAGAATGGTCAGTTCCACCCCTGACTAACAGTTAGGAAGATGCTTATCTGCTAATAATCCCTACTGTAAGTTTATCTTTTCATTTTGACATGGTAACTAATTTGCGTTGTCTTTTTTTATAATTATGTTTTGCCAGCATCCTAAAAATGCGTTCTGAAAATAACAACACTGAGTGCCCAGCCAACACAATGGCCTGCCAACCAGCAAACATCTTCCAAAGCATTCATCCCGAAAATCACGAGGAATCCGATACCATCAAACGAAACAAAGGGAAGAAGCAGCGAGACTACGTAGCTGAAACGGGTACCATATTAAGAAGCCACAAATCAGATCAGAAACAAAAGGCCTCTAACAGAAAAGCAGATGACCTCTCTCGGGATGACCTGCTGTTCCTTCTTAGCGTGCTGGAGGGAGAGCTGCAAGTTAGTCGTATTTCATGCTTCACGCAATAAGCAGACTATATATTTGGATTATACATGTGTGTTTGTCTTGCCAGCATCGGCTGATATTATAAATCATATCTAAAAGTGCTGTCATTATGACATGCTAATGGTATGCATATCCTCTCTCTATCACAGGCAGGGAGGACAATATTAGGCTCAGTTTATATGTTTTCTGCCCTGTGAGAAGTGATGTTTGTGCTTTTATTACATATTTTATTACATAGTGTGACAATCACTGCACATTCAAATTCTTTTTTTATTTGCCAAACTTATATTGCATAGTTATAGCTGTTCCCAAAGTAATCTAATAAGCATGTCTGCAAATGTAATTGACCTCCTCGCTACAGCAGAACTCCAGTTAAAGCATATGCCCTCAACTGTAACGGCTAACTAAGAAAAAGTTACCTATTCTAATCATAATACACGTGGTCACAATATGTATATAGAGCTATTCATCAGGGGAATCCCCTTTTCATTCAATGCATGGCCAAGAATGCAGTTACCTACAAATACGTTTTGAGAGCAGACGTTCCATAGGTATAATAATAAGAATAATACCCGACTATTCATTCATTTACATAAAAGTAAAAAAATACAGAATGTATATTCCAGCCCCCAGATACCCCTTTGTCATACCCAGAGCACAATGTGAGGCAATCCCCACATTCCCGCATTATAGGCAATGACAATACTAATGCCCACCTCCAGATGATCCAAATTATGACCACAAACCTCTCAACCCAACACTTTCCCATGCAAAATCAGAACGCAGTAAGCCCAGTCCTCAAAGGTATAAAACCCGCCCCTTATAACTCAATCATGGCCACTTGCTGGCTAAACCCCACCCGTTTACCTATAAGCTCTGCCATTATAGTAATCTAGGCCCTCACAGATGGAAATATTGGTGGTATTTTGCTTGTTGTGACAACCAAGTCCCTGGCCATGTAGAAAAAATGCCCATATTATCATGGGCTCTATAAAATAGTCACACAATAAGTAATGCATAAAACATACCTCAGCTACTATCTCAACCCCCTTCAATTCAGAACTGTCATTGCAGAGCAATGTAAGGGTGATTTCAGCAAAGGAGAGTGCTAGGCACGTCTCCCTCACTGGTGTGACCATGCCCTCTTTTGCACCAATTGTCCCAATATTTTGCCCATGGGCTGTAAATCATATTGGACTCATTTTTCTACTTCGCTTCTGAAGGAAAGGAGGCAAGGCAGGATAAGCGGAGGTGGTTTGGGCTTGATGGTGCAATATGCCTCATCAAGTGTTTGGAGCAACTATGTAATAAAGCTACATCCACTGCAACAAAATCTGTATACAAAGTTTTCCCAAGGTGAGTGGGATTTTATAACAACCTGGAGGTCTCCCCCTATTTTGTGAGTCTTGTAAACATTCTGGGAGAGTAGGACATTGTGGTAAATGGATTATGTTTACCTTTGGCAATGGAGAACTGTTAAGTCAGAGACATTACTTATAAAGCCTACTATGTTCCCCAGCTGTAGTAGTATATAATGGATGTATTTGGCATCCTGGTGCACACAAAGCCGGCGGTCAGAATCCCGATGCCGTAATCCCAACAGCAGTCAGAATCCCAGCTCCAGAATCTCGATGGCTGTGATCCCGACTGTGAGAATTAGTGTTAGGGATAAGCACTAGGGGAAGGTTAGGGTGTGGGAGGGGATGGTTATGGTTAGGCTGCAGGGAAGGTGAGGACTTAGGTTAGGCTGTGGGAGGGGGAAGGGTTGGGTTAGGTTGTGGGAGGGGGGAAGGGTTATGGTTAGGCTGAGGGAGGGGGAAGGGTTATGGTTAGGCTGGGGGAGGGGGAAGGATTATGGTTAGGCTGAGGGAGGGGGAAGGGTTATGGTTAGGCTGAGGGAGGGGGAAGGTTATGGTTAGGCTGTGGGAGGGGGAAGGTTATGGTTAGGATGTGGGAGGGGGAAGGTTATGGTTAGGATGTGGGAGGGGGAAGGGTTAGGTTAGGCTGTGGGAGGGGGAAGGGTTAGGTTAGGCTGTGGGAGGGGGAAGGGTTAGGTTAGGCTGTGGGAGGGGGAAGGGTTAGGTTAGGCTGTGGGAGGGGGAAGGGTTAGGTTAGGCTGTGGGAGGGGGAAGGGTTAGGTTAGGCTGAGGGAGTGGGAAGGGTTAGGTTAGGCTGTGGGAGGAGGAAGGTTTAGGTAAGGCTGAGGGAGTGGGAAGGTTTAGGTTAGGCTGAGGGAGGGGGAAGGTTATGGTTAGGCTGTGGAAGGGGGAAGGGTTATGGTTAGGCTGAGGGAGGGGGAAGGGTTAGGCTTCTGGAAAGGTTGTTAGAGTTAGGAGCGGGGTTAGGAAAAGGGTTACAAATACTTAACTGTATGCGTCGATATTTTCAACCCTCGGGATGACGCTGCTGGGATTCTGACCGTCAATATCAGTGCCGGGATCACATACCCAACCCATATATAATTATCATACCCAGAATGCTTATTTTCCTGGGATACAGATTTGGAGCCTGACTCAGAGATGGACACTAACTGTGCGCAATGCCATATGCACGAGTTGGGCGATGTTGGCATCCGAGTCGCACTGCAAGGGTCCCGATGGTTACCGCACTAAGATGCAGGATGAATTTTGACAGGGAGTGTGGATTTTAGTGGGCATTACTGGGAGGTAACAGGGGCATGACACTAAAAGAAATAGAACCGCTCACACAGGTCGCTGTGTTCAGACTGAGAAACAGCGTCTGCCATAGGGCGGGTGCAAGTTTCTATGGTCTGTCTAAAGATGCACAGAGATGGATTTGCACAGCTGCAAGTGGGTGTCTCACATTGAACAAAATCGGCCGCGGCATTAGCGTAAAGATGCAGTTGCCGCAAAAGACGCGGCTGAGTCCACCTCTGAATCAGGCCCTTAATGTGCACTTGACACAACATGATAATTTGGAACATTTACGTATACCCCAGTGGTACATTATTACACCTGGCCTTGGTGCAACGGAATGAACCAGGGTGCCATTGACACACTCCACCACTAATACCCACAAAAACCTGCCTATTGTCTAATCCTTATCTGCTTCTTTATGTCTGTGCTAACCAATTCCATACAGGATGCTCGCGGGCCTGGGAGTAGTTGCCAGTAGTCTAGCCCTATTCCTACAGGACTCCTTATAAATCTCACTGCACTCAGGACAAAGAACACAAGAATCAAATTTTCTAAAGAGTGGAGAAGTTACACACAACCAATCAGCTTCTAGCTAACAATTATCTAGCTTTATTATATAAAATGACAGGTAGAAGCTGATTGGTTGCTATGGTCAACGTTTCCACACTTTAGAAGGGCTTGACACATAATTTCCCCCTCAGTTTGGATGGTTTACGTTTCAAAAGCGTTCCATCTAGTTATATTAGCTATTCTATTGTTTGTGTAACATAACTAACAAGTGCAGTTACCATTGTCTCTATAACCTCTACTAATCAATAATGATTATATCACACCATATAACAGCAGGTACAATGATAGAGAACTGTGTACATTTTATAGGATTTGCTTTACGGTGTGTGTATTTTTGTCACCTTCAGGCACGAGATGAAGTGATATCTGTGCTAAAGGCAGAGAAAATTGACCTGGCTTTACTTGAAGCACAATATGGGTTTGTTACTCCAAAGCGAGTCTTGGAGGCCCTTCAGAGAGACGCGATCCAATCTAATGCTACACAATGGCAAGAAGATATCTACGAAAAGCCAATGTATGAGGTATGTGAAGCCGATTTATTCTACGTCAATGCATAGGCATCAGAAACATGAGAGGCGCTGCTGTGGGCTATGACCCTTCAACATTATGGACCATAACATATGTGGGCGTTGGGCACCACCCATGAATGTGTTCCTTCCATCAAAAACATTATCTAATTTGGTTGAGGTGCGGAGGAACATTTCTCTCCCCCTTCTATTTTTTCATCTGAACTTCTCTTGGAGTATGGGGATTACAGACATATGGTGTTAGATAGGGCAGTTTTATATCCTCTATGTTGAGTTGGGGGAATGTGAGATTATGTAATCAGGAAGCATTCTGGGGAATTAAAAGGATGGGAAAAATGCCTTTCTAATACAATGACTGCACTCTTGGCTCCCACGAATACACAAACCCTGGGGCATCTAAGGGGTGGGGGAAGCCTCTGTAGGGACCCAGGAGTGAAGGGGAGGGGTTGTCTGTGATGCAACGATCATACTTCCTGTTGCATACACAATAGTTAATGTATACGACAAGTGGGCATAGCCATGCAATGCCCCCATCCAGCAGCCACAAACCCCAACACCTGGGCCCTACCAAAGTATTGGCGGCCCTGCCCAAGGCCAAGGTGGTACAGAGATTTAGAAACACATGAGGCGGAGGAGTGGACGCGGCTCCGGTGGGTATAGGTGAGGACAAAGGCTAATACATTGAACGAACTAGGACTACTATGTTAAAAAGGCAAATACTCCTCGAATGTGGGTGTCACAGGCTGGTATAATTACAGTTTGCGATTATAAGAGAGCAAAGTCTGGTGTAATGACGGGCGCAGGCTTTTATAAACTGAATGAATACCAGTTCAGTGCCGTGGCGGTGGCTCGATGTGACATTTTGTACAAGGGAGGGGGTTACATATCCCAAAAAGTATACTACCTTATATAAACTGCATATATTTACAATACCATTGCCAAAGACACCTTACATCATAAAAAAATAATAAAAAATGAAATTCTTGCAAACTTTAATTTAAAATCCCATTTTAGCATCACTTTAATTCATCAGAACAGACATAAATCACAGAGCTATTAAGCTTTTAAAACAAAAATAATATTGGAACTAATGAAAAATAACAGATAATATATTTCTTTGAACTAGCGCTTCAATAGCTGCCAGTCAAGTTCCAGGTCTCACTCCTGTTTCAGACATAGCACTTTTGTTACAATGTAACCTTTCCAGTTGAACTCTATCTGCTTTCAATTAAAACTTGAAATGTTAACTTGGAAAGACTAATATTTTAGCCATTTACAAAGATGTCTCTCTGTCGGCTTGAAGTGATAGAAATCCATTCTGACATGTGGACATGATGTCACCATTTGGCCCTATACACAGCAGGATATTGTCCAGATTTTCATTACGTTTGTTTCTAAATAAAATGTATTGTGGCTCATTTGCTGATTAGGTATTTATGTAGACTGTGTATCCCTAAATGACTGAGATACCAAAATGTATTTGGGAAGGATGCTTAACCACAATGGCCTTGAAATGTGCCGATTTCTTTAAATAGGGTTATATGTATAACATGGGGGATGCGGGCAATATCCTGACAGCGGGGATTCCGGTTAGAATCCCGGCGCCGGCATTCCGAACGCCGGAATCTGAAGGTAAGCAGCGGGGTTGGGGGGAGAGTTCGTGTTAGGGGTTAGGCACTAGGGGTAGGGTTAGGCACTAAGGGGGAAGGGTTAG
The DNA here is from genome assembly GCA_031769625.1 of Taudactylus pleione. NCBI lineage: Eukaryota > Metazoa > Chordata > Amphibia > Anura > Myobatrachidae > Taudactylus > Taudactylus pleione. The sequence continues at coordinate 4,568,747 of JAUIMM010000261.1, forward strand.
GTTTAGGGTGTGGGGAGGGGAAGTTTAGGTTTAGGCACTGGGGAGGGGGAGGGGTTTTGGATATCGACCGACAGGTGTCGATTTCCAAACCCTGTCGGGATTCTTACCGCCGGGATCCCGTACCCATCCCATAATATGGTACTATGTGAATAGACAACTCACAATACCTAAAATCATACACAGTCTACATACACAACGTAACAGCACCTCCCACTGATTTCCCAGTAACTGCTGAAAGCGAGAGTAGATCAGAGCATAGGGTTTCGCGTATGGCATTATACTGTGTGGCATGCATTGTGTAACATATGTATGCAGCGTTCATGTAAGTTGGGGGTATTATATGTCAGCTACCCTGTGATGCAGAACACAATGTTTGACTGTCTTGGGTTATATGTGGATATTTATCAATTTATTTATTAACAAATTGTATTTAGTGGTTACATATAATGAAGCGTTTAACATGGGGATATTTTATCATTCACATCAGTCCCTGCTCCAGGGTAGCTGTCAATCTGTATTCCCTACCACACAAACTGGGATTCATTTAAATAGTATCACAGAGGTTCCCAACAGGGGCGTATCTACCCACTGGCCAGGATGGCACTCGCCAGGGGCGCCGGCCGAGGGAGGGGCGCCGTCCAGCAGTGCCTCCCATGGTCAAGGGGTAGAAATAGACAGGACTGCCGCGGAGTCCCAGGTACGCCCCTATGATGTCCGTCCAGGGCCTAGGAGCCGCTGGTGAGTGAGAGGGAGTCACCCACCCCCTACTTCCCGGCACCACCTCCTCACCCGCCCCAGCACCTCCCCGCCCGTCCTCCCCCAGCCTCCTCCTCCCTGTCCCCGGATCCTCCCCCGCTCGGCCTCCCCGGCAGCCGCGGCTGACTCTCCCTCTCACATGCCGCCAGGCACCAGGGAGCGGAGGATAAAGCAGGGTACCTGACGGCTGCTCCTGTGCGCCTTACAGCGGGACACCCGGGCTCGCGGCTGACTCTGTCTCACATGCCGCCGGGGAGCGGAGGATGAAGGAGTGTACCTGCCGGCTGCTCCTGTGCGGGCTGACAGCGGGACACCCGGGCATCCATCTCACATACCGCCAGGAACCGAGGAGCGGAGAATGTGGGAGGGTACCTTCCGGCTGCTCCTGCTCCTGTGCGGGCTGACAGCGGGACCCCAGAGGTATGTGACAGGGTGTAGTGTGACAGGCTGAGTGTGAGTATGTGACAGGGTGTAGTGTGAGTGTGTGACAGGGTGTAGTGTTACAGGTGACAGGGTGAGTGTGAGTATGTGACAGGGTGTAGTGTGAGTATGTGACAGGGTGTAGTGTTACAGGTGACAGGGTGAGTGTATGTGACAGGGTGTAGTGTGAGTATGTGACAGGGTGTAGTGTGAGTGTGTGACAGGGTGTAGTGTGAGTATGTGACAGGGTGTAGTGTGAGTATGTGACAGGGTGTAGTGTGAGTATGTGACAGGGTGTAGTGTGAGTATGTGACAGGGTGTAGTGTTACAGGTGACAGGGTGTAGTGTGAGTATGTGACAGGGTGTAGTGTGAGTGTGTGACAGGGTGTAGTGCTACAGGTGACAGGGTGTAGTGTAAGTATGTGACAGGGTGTAGTGTGAGTGTGTGACAGGGTGTAGTGTGAGTATGTGACAGGGTGTAGTGTGAGTATGTGACAGGGTGTAGTGTGAGTATGTGACAGGGTGTAGTGTTACAGGTGACAGGGTGAGTGTATGTGACAGGGTGTAGTGTGAGTATGTGACAGGGTGTAGTGTGAGTGTGTGACAGGGTGTAGTGTGAGTATGTGACAGGGTGTAGTGTGAGTATGTGACAGGGTGTAGTGTGAGTATGTGACAGGGTGTAGTGTGAGTATGTGACAGGGTGTAGTGTTACAGGTGATAGGGTGTAGTGTGAGTATGTGACAGGGTGTAGTGTTACAGGTGACAGGGTGTAGTGTGAGTATGTGACAGGGTGTAGTGTGAGTGTGTGACAGGGTGTAGTGCTACAGGTGACAGGGTGTAGTGTAAGTATGTGACAGGGTGTAGTGTGAGTGTGTGACAGGGTGTAGTGTGAGTATGTGACAGGGTGTAGTGTGAGTATGTGACAGGGTGTAGTGTGAGTATGTGACTGGGTGTAGTGTTACAGGTGATAGGGTGTAGTGTGAGTATGTGACAGGGTGTAGTGTTACAGGTGACAGGGTGTAGTGTGAGTATGTGACAGGGTGTAGTGTTACAGGTGACAGGGTGTAGTGTGAGTATGTGACAGGGTGTAGTGTGAGTGTGTGACAGGGTGTAGTGCTACAGGTGACAGGGTGTAGTGCTACAGGTGACAGGGTGTAGTGTAAGTATGTGACAGGGTGTAGTGTGAGTGTGTGACAGGGTGTAGTGTGAGTATGTGACAGGGTGTAGTGTGCGTATGTGACAGGGTGTAGTGTTACAGGTGATAGGGTGTAGTGTGAGTATGTGACAGGGTGTAGTGTTACAGGTGATAGGGTGTAGTGTGAGTATGTGACAGGGTGTAGTGTGAGTATGTGACAGGGTGTAGTGTGAGTGTGTGACAGGGTGTAGTGCTACAGGTGACAGGGTGTAGTGTGAGTGTGTGACAGGGTGTAGTGTGAGTATGTGACAGGGTGTAGTGTGAGTATGTGACAGGGTGTAGTGTTACAGGTGATAGGGTGTATTGTGAGTATGTGACAGGGTGTAGTGCTACAGGTGACAGGGTGTAGTGTGAGTGTGTGACAGGGTGTAGTGTGAGTATGTGACAGGGTGTAGTGTGAGTATGTGACAGGGTGTAGTGTTACAGGTGATAGGGTGTATTGTGAGTATGTGACAGAATGTAGTTACAGGTGATAGGGTGTATTGTGAGTAACAGGGTGTAGTGCTACAGGTGACAGGCTGAGTATGTGACAGGTTGTAGTGTTACTGTAACTGGCAGGTGAGACATGGGGGCTGGCTAGGGAGAGGTTTGAAGTACAGTGTGTGTATTTATACAGAAAATATGGGGGGAGGGGGCGCCATTCCATTACTTTGCCATGGGCGCTCGGACCCCTAGATACACCCCTGGTACCCAAACTCCGATATTACAGTCCAGGTTTTAAGGAATCCATGCTCGAGCCCAAATGGTTTAAATCAAAATGGTTGGGGTACTAATTAAGTCACCTATGCTTAAGAATCCTTAAAACCTGGACTGTAATGGCGGAGTTTTAGGGCCATTGTCTCTGGAGCCTAGTTAAAGTATATTATATTAAACAAAATCATTTTGAGGGTGTATGTGTATATTGCTCGTCATAAATAGCATACATTCCAGTACCTGCTACACAAGGTATACAAATGTGCAGGTACATACATGATATATGTGAGTATAATTATATACAGTACAGTCTGTACATATACAAACTATATGGATAAAAGTATTTGGCCTGTTAATTATTGAATTGAGGTGTTTCAATCAGACCCGTTGCCACAGGTGTATAAAATTAAGCACCTAGCCATGCAGTCTCCATTTGCAAACTTTTGTGATACAAAATGAGTCGAGCTCAGTGACTTCAAGCGTGGTACTGTGATAGGATGCCACGTTTGCAATAAGACAGTTCGTGAAATGTCATCCCTGCTGGATATTCCACGGTCAACTGTAGTGATGCTATTAGAAAGTGGAAGCGATTGGGAACAACAGCAACTCAGCCATGAAGCGAAGACCACGTAAAATCACAGAGTGGGGCCAACGACTGGCCCGCACAGAGCCCTGACCTCAACCCCATCGAGCACCTTTGGGATGAACTGGACTGGAGATTGCAAGCCAGGCCTTCTCCTCCAACATCAGTGCCTGACCTCATAAATGCTCTACATGGGCACAAATCCCCACAGAAACACTCCAAAATCTTGTGGAAAGCCTTCCAAGAAGAGTGGAAGCTATTATAGCTGCAAACATGGGGACCAACTCCATATTAAAGTATATGTAATTGAATACAATGTCATTACAGTCCCTATTGGTGTAATGGTCAGGCATCCGAATACTATTTCCCATATAGTTTGTGTATGTATGTATGTATGTATATACACACACACACAGTATATAAAAGCAAATAAGTTTGTTCTGATCCTAAAGTGAATCCTGTGTACTATAAAGAATCATGGGGGAGATGTATGAACCGCCAAATCAGTATCAGCGCACGTTATGCGCTACTTGCCTATCATTATTAGCGCCGCTATATGTAAGATAGCCGCACCGATAAGCTGGGCAATGCATGAACGGTCAGTTCGCCTGACAGCTGCAGCTGGCGATGCCCTACACCACAGCAAGGACAGCACGGTCCTTGTTGCGGCAGCTGCCGGCTCCGGGGGGCTGCATGTGGGATCTCGCAATGCTTGTGAGATCTTGCGCATGCTCAGTGGAGCCGGCTGGGAGTGAACACAGCGCATCAGCACTAGGCTGATGCGATGTGGGCTCTAGCGGGGATTGCCGGAGGGGGGAGTTTTAACTCCCCTGTAACAGCAGATGATATGTTCTTACATCTCATCATTAGTGCTTCCTGCTTCGCCTCTTTAAAGAGACGAAGCAGGAAGTGTTATAGCGGCACAATAATACCTCCCCCAATGTACCAATCTACTGCAAGCCAAAAATTATAACATTATATAAGAGATCATCTTGGAATTCAGAAGACCTGTAGAGAAAGCAGGGCACATAGACCTATAATAAAAGAGATGATCTTGTCCAAGTCAAATGCACCTTAAATATGGTTTATCTTATTCAAACTGCTACTGAATCTGTCTGCAGCTTATGCAACCACATCAATGTAGGGCCAAAAAGAACAGTCAAGGTAGGGAAGCATAGATTCCTCTTGCAGCCACTCGCTCCAAAAGGTACGTACACAACAAGGTGGCATATCCACACCCTCTCCAGTGGCCATGCCCCCCAAGCACCCAAACTTGCCCGAAGCCCTGGATATTAGCAATCCATCCACAGCAGTGAATGAAGGATATTACAATTTGGAGTTTAAGACAACAGACGTGTGTGAACTTTATTTTAATTACATTTTTCATTTTATCTTTGTGTTTTAGTCTAATTTCCTTTTACATGGTAACGTGACTTTCTGAGATGATATTAATGAAACGGGATTGTAATGCCGGCGGCTGTTTAGCCACCGGTTCAAATCCCGACAAGGCTAGCCCGGCAGGATGGAATCCCGACAGCAGAGGTAAGTAACCCTAACCTTCCCCTCTCCCCCCTAACCCCCCCCGTTAGTGCCTAAACCTAACCCCCCTCCCCGCTCCCTAAACCTAACCCTCCTGGGGGGGTGCCTAACCCTAACATCCCCCTTAGTATCTTAACCTAACCCCCCCTTCCTCTAGCCTTCCCGAGGGGGGGGTGCCTAACCCTAAGTCCCCCCCGGTGTGTCACAAACCTAAACCTAGCACCCCCCAATCCCCTGGCTAAGTGAATACTTACCCCATCCGCAACGATCGGGATGGCGGGGGTCGGGTTCCAGTGTCAGGATTATGACAGGCGTCGGTAGCACGACACCTGTCATGAATCCTTAGCCGGCATTGTGACCGCCGGCCGCATCCCATTATTAACACTATCCAGTCACACATTATATTGTATCATTTGCATTTTACTACCACTATGAAGTCACATCTCTTAGACTAATGGGCATATACCAGAGGTTCCCAAACTCGATCCAGGTTTTATGAATAACCATGCTTGGGCACTTAATTAGTACCTCAGTCATTTGATTTAACCATCAGTGCTCAACCATAGATATACCTAAAACCTGGACTGTTAGGGCACCTTGAGGACAGAGTTTGGGAACCTCTGGCATATACTAATGTTCCCTCATGGAGCAAAGCAGGCACACATGCTACCTTTGGCCAGCTAAGCAGACTGCACCTTTTTTATTGGGGTGTATTTTAAACTTGCAGTTGAGATGCACATCCCACCCAACTTCACATGAGCCAAACAATGTGCTATGTTAGGCAAATCAATTAATAAAAGGACCAAATCCTACTACATGCTATATACAGAAGCGACTAACATTGGGCCATACTTGCCTACCCTCCTGGAAGTCGCGGGAGGCTCACGATTTTTCGGGTAACCCCCCGCACACCCGGAAGGGTAGGCACTTCTCCCACATTCTGCCCACTTCCTCCCACATTCTGCCCACTCACTCACCTTGACAAAGGGGCTACGGGCCCAGAAACGTTGGACTTATGCTGTGAAATTTTTTGAATATACCACTTTGATATTTTTCTAATGACCCTGAGTGCCGCTATATAAATATATATATAAAGTTTTTTCATACATATTCTGTCAAGCTTAATATACAACTGTAACAAATCCCACATAATAATGCTTGACATATCTGCTACATAACTGATCACTAAGGCAGAAAAAGGTATTAAATCGTTTAATCAAATGGTTGGAGTAGGATTAGAGTAAAACAATAGAGATGTGCCCTCATAGCGTCAATATGCCATATGTCGGAAGGTGCCCAACGCATTTTGAGTCTCATTCGAATCGTAAACACAGCAAAACCCCACCCAAAGTGTACTAGTCCTAAAGATTCTGGGCTGCGACTTTAACCTTACAGGAATTTTTTTCAACACGTACAAAGCCGTAGGTAAAGCTTAACAGAACTTGGCAGGAGAAAAAAACGTGGCCGCTGCTATGTAGCACTTCGTATACAGATTCAGACTCAATCACACACAGAATTGATCAGTGCAATCTAGCAAAGTAGTTTTGTCGCTTCGAGTGGTTTTATTAATGCAAATAAGATGCACATTCTGAGCGGGCGAGTCTCCCGGGACCTGGCAAGCAGAGAAGGGCAGTTTGACGCGAATGAAGCCACAGTGTGTGAGGACACATCTGTACACAAGTAGAACAGCAAAGACTGAAAGAACATGGGAGTATTGTACACCTCCTCAGTCCCGCACACTCTCTCTTCACATTTTGATTCTAATGTAAGATGATAGATTTGGTAAATGTTTTAACGCAGCCATGTCACGCCAATTACACAGAAATCTAATATAGTTACTAATGAAAATAACAGCAGAAAGACCGCAGTTTAAGCAGATAGTTGGTTATAAAGAAGTTTCTTTCTTTGTAATGGAGATTGGCCAAAGAATACACAAGGCTCTGAAATGTCATATACTGTTGTTTTTTTTGAACAACAGATATAGGTGGCGCTATGTTATTATCAAAACTGCAGTTCTATAAACATTCTGCTAAGAGTACAGAAAAAGTATTATGTAAATGATGCCTTTTTGGTTAACAAAACAGTCATAAATCTACGATAATATCTAATGCGGTACTGCGGGCTAATGATGGGAACATATATGTGTACAAGGCAAATAAGTTTATAGAATAAGCAATACTGACTTATCAAACATCATTTAAATATGTAAAACAAATAAAAGTTGCACTTTTTTCTGCCCATGCCTCTTTCTGCACCTCCAACCCAAACAGACTTTATTTTGTTTCCTTCCTTTTATGGCACCAACTCACATTGCGCCAACAAACCCTGCACAGCATTCAATGCAGTCACATTGCTTCTGGCCTATGCTTCTCCTCCATCTATTTCCACTACTCATTTTAATCCAACATACCCTGAATGTCTCACACTACATCATCCCTCCTAGCGGTTGGGTACGGGATACCAGCGATCAGAATCCCGATGTCGGCATCCCGACAGGGTTAGGATACAGACACTTGTCGGTCAGTAACCTAATCCTCCCCCTCTCCCTACCCCTCCCTCCTTCGTGCCTAAACCTAACCTCCCCCTAGTGCCTAAACCTAACCTCCCTGCACATTAAACCTAACCCTCCCCCTAACCCCAGTAGTTACTGTCGGGATGCAGGCGCCGAGATTCTAAGCACCGACATCCCGACTGTTGGTATTTTGACCAGATCCCCCTGCTAGAATGTAAACTCCCACAGAGGGTGTCCCATCTACCCTATGTCTCATGTTTTTCCCCTCTGATTCTGAGTAATTTGTGAGCACTATGCGGATTGTTTACACATACACATGGAATTCATACTTGTTCCTGAGCTACCTGTAATTGTGTGGGCATAACTCATACTTAGGTTTAGCTATTATGCTTAATTGCATGCGTTATTATACTTCTGTATATTCATGTATTTGTTATGTTCATGTAAATGTATGCCGACTTTTATACACCATGGAATCTGTGATGCTTTATCTTGATCAATACCAAATATGATCAGGATAGCAGTTCTAGGACATCTACACAATTAGGCTATATAATTACATATAGGTGAGCCTCCATGCACAACCACTGCCCCACCATTGCCAACCACTGCATATAGTGGTTGGCAGTCACTATGTCATTATTCAGATGCCTATGTTATGAACATGTTAGGGTTACGCCGCGGCTAGTGTTAGGCTAAAATTGGGCTGCCGACTTCATAATGTCAACATTTTGAATGTTTCAACATTATATGTCAGTGTTGACATTCTACATGTGGACATGGTATGCTACGGGTGTTGCATACATTCTACATGTCAACATTCAGAATGTTGACATGGATGTTATGTTGACATAGGAAAAGTCGACATGGTCATAACGTCGACATTGTGGATGCCGACAGCCGGAATGTCAACATAACATTTTTCAGCAGCCCTAACACTACCCTAAACCTTACAGCAGCCTAACCCTGTAAAGTCAACATTGTGACTGCCAAAATTCACCATGTCGACATAATGACAGTGCCGACATCATGTCCATGTCTACATTCTGACCACATCTTGTATACGACACCCCATATACAACAAATTGCCAGGGCCACACAACACAAGCAACTTAGCACAGACCCCCTTTGATGTTAACATTGCACCCCATAGCTAGCTGCATTACGCCGACCCCATTTGTCGCAGAACTCACTGAATGCCGCACTGCCCTCAACCACGTTGCTGGTCACTTTGCCAGCCAGCACATCTCTATATTTAAAAAATAAAAAATTAGGAAGCATGTCTGCATTAGACAGATTGCGCACATGCTTCACACAGACATACCATATTCATGATGCATTTCAAAATACCTATTGTGGCACATGCAGTACAATAATATGTCACCTAAATTACCTGTCATTTTCTAATTTCCTTTTTTTTTTTCCTGTTAAAGCAGACAGTACCTCATTAGCTCCTAGTGTTTTGGCATTCCTGCATAAATCTCGGCTTGTACACAAGAATACTGTGATTAAATCTGACTATGCCTGGGAAAGCACAAATTCACCAAGACTAGTTTTAAGTTCTTAATGACTTTCTGGATCACCTTTAAACACTACACCAAAGTTCTTCTGGGCCTCAGAGGGTTATGTTTCGGAGTTCGGAAAGTGTGTTTTTAACAAACCCCCCAAAAATTATTTGTTGTTAATAAGTGCAACTCTCAAATATACAAATTTATTGGGTATTAACATTGTACCATTAAGAATTAATGGTAGGCAGTTCGTAGAACTCACATTTTGCATAATTTTTATGTACATTACTTAAAAAAAACAAAAAAACCCCCACAAAACCCTAGTCAAACACTTTGGAAAGAAACATCATGCTGTATACAACAGCCTAATGCTATGGGTGACAGCACCTTCTTACAGGTGGGATGCCGTCTGAATCCCGACCATTAGGATTCCAGTGGTCAGAATGCTGACTGACGCCGGAATCCCGACAGCCGGGATAGCACAGCAATGATATGTACACATATTGGCAAAAATTAGACTCACATTTACATACTGTTAACAGATTAGCTATATTACGTCATTTATTATCAGGTTTTATTTACATGGAGCTACAGGGGTAAAATTTACATAGTACATAGGTGATTATGAAGGACAGAAATGAGAGATGAGTTCACAACAATACAGATGTATATGACTATAACCCAAAGATTACATAATCACGTAAAGAACACACAGGGAGGGCCTTACTCACAAGAGCTTACATTCTAGAGGGGCTATGGAAGGACACGTAAAGGGAGTAAGAGCTAGTTGAGGATTGCAGGGACTGGGGTATTAAGAGGACGGATGCAGGCTTGTGTGAATAGATGAGTTTTGGAGGTGTGCTTGAATCTGATAGACCGTGACAGTGGATTACATAATATAGGAGTAGCACGGGAGAAAACCTAGAAACGGGCATGGGAGGAGGAGCTGCGGCTGTCATTGGAAGAATGAAGTGTGTGTGGTAAGGATGGAGATGTAAGGAGAGAAGTTGTGGGCTTTGAAGGTGAGTGAGAAAATAGTTTGAATTTGATTCTGAGTGGGATAGGGTGCCAGCTAAGAGATTATCGGGGGGGGGGGGCATCAGAGGTGGCGCAGTGAGAGAGGAAAATGAGGTAGGTAGTAGAGTTAAGAATAGACTGAAGGGGGGGAGGGGTGGAAGATAGGTAGGTCAGTGAGCAATAGATTACAGGAATCCAGGTGAAAAATTATATGGACATAGATGACTGTTTTAGTGGCTTCCAGGGTAAGAAAGGGGAATAAATGTTGAAAAGGACATGATTGGAGGAGGGACTGTTGAGAGAAGAAGGGCAGAGGCGAGGATGACACCTAGATATTGGACAGCGGTAAAGGATGGCGAAGGATAGTGGTCATTAGCAGGGGGAAAGACAATAGTTTTAGAGTGAGTTTTAGGAAGCATTGAGACACCTAAGAGGAAATAGCTGACAGGCAGCAGGTGACACAGGAGAGGAAAGGAGGGGAGAAGTCAGGGGAAGAGAGCTACATTTAGGTGTCATCAGCATACAGATGATAGTGGAGCTGATGGTCTCACCGAGGGAAAAGATATAAGTGGGCCAAGGACAGAGACTTGGTGACGGTTATGACTAGAATAGAGGGCTGCAGGGGACCTGTGACGTCACACCCACGTGACCCGGCATGAAAGGGGGAGGGGTGGGGATGCTATCGGGGGACCAAAAGTGTCCGCTCGCCATGCTTCGGGCACGGTGGCTCGCTACGCTCGCCACAAATATTTATTCCCCTTTATGCCCTCGTGGATGGTAACGCAGGAGTGGTCCAGCCTCCTGCAGCGGTCACGTGGTTGATACGTCACAGAGGTCCTTTAGCCACATAGGATCTAGGATCAACCACTTGGTGACTGCCAAGAAGGAGGAGGGAAAGAGGGATGCGGAGAGGCATGTGTGCAGGAAGAGGAGTGGTTGGACACCTAGAGAGAGAACCATGCGAGTGGTTCTACAGTACTAAATGGTAAAACTTCTGCAAGAAACATGTATTAAGTTATAAGTAAGTAAAATATACTATGATAATATGGTATTTGGTGCAAATTGCACTTTTTTGTACTACACATGAGCACAAAAAAATCTTGCACATCAATTCATATGTAGAGGACTCACTTTGTGCCTACCACTCCCTTAAGTTTAGAAAGGCAGAGCTGACGGGTGTGCAAGCATTTGGTTGAGCACAGAAAGGGTGTCCCATGCAGACTACAACAAAGACAATTGTCAATGGCTGCCTCTTATAGGCCCTGTCCAATTCCGTACAAATAATTGAAATTGACAACTAAACTGATACATGTTACTGGTTAGGAAAGTGGGTTCAGTCATTAGCAAGAACCCTGAAGAAAACAGTTACACTATAACAAAACTCTCCAAGTGCTGTAACCTGAAACACAGTGTTTGGCAACGTTCCATACTCATTTTCTAGCAAGGTGGTGGTCTAATGTGAAATACTTACATTGCTCCTTGTGATTTACAGCTAGATAAAGTTGCGGAGAAACACAAGGAAACACACAAGCGGATGCTGGAGCAGCTTCTACTGGTGGAAAAATCCCAAAGACAAACGTTGTATGACTTAGAGGATGAGAAGAGGAAACACACGGAATACATGGAAAAGAGTGACGAATTTACCAACTTACTGGAGCAAGAGCGAGAAAGGTAAGAGTACAGCGAGTTACTATCATATCAAAAAAGCCAAAGGAAAAAATATCTTTAACAGAAATATTATAATACAAAATAAACCACAGGTACCTAAAGACCACGGATACTCCAGAAATAACGGATGCTAAAATAATGGATCTTTTTTATAACATTGCAGAAATCTGTTTTTGCGACCACTTTCGCACCAAAATCGGTGATGTTTCAATTGTCCGGAAACCATTTTACAATTGTTTCGATTACTGCACAGCATTGTTTTGCAATACTTATTTATAGTATAAATAGAATACTGTATAAATGTTCTACGCGTCACTTCCTGATCTAGTCTACACCTTAATAATAAGGAGTCTCAGGGCCGAATTCAATTCAGTGCGATGTTGAATAGCTGCGGGTGGGAGCTCCCGAAGCTATTCAATACACCGCGCTGTTTGGGCGGATAAAGGATTTCTACTTGCACCCCCCTGTGGATGAGAGGAGAAATCTGACAAAAGAGTCGGGCGCGCAGCTGTTTGCCGGCGTAGAACGGCGCTAACAGCCGAACCCCAGCACTTTAGTCAGACGATGCCGGTTACCGCGCCTTAACACCCAGGTTAACCACTTAACTGACTAATTCTTTTTCCAAAAACCGCTCCAAAATTGTCGGTTTCTTTTATGATTGAATTAGGTCAAGAACATAAATTTTAAACTTATCCATCACTATTTTATTTGCAAAAAAAAGATTTTAAAACACAGTATACCATAAAAATAGTGACTTTTATGTTATACTGTAGTGATGGCCATTGACAAATGTACCATCGATGGTTCAACCATCGTTAGAAACCATCAATTGTTTAGCGATTGGTCAAGGAGATCTGTGTAGACCACATCTGCCGATGTTTCCTAAACATCGATTGAGGGTTGCCATCGTTGGTGCAACATTGATGGCCACCAGCAATGGCAAACCACTTGTTTTCAGTCAGACCATCATCGATGGTTGGTTGCCATCCCTAATCAGAGGCTCTGCTATATATATATATATATATATATATATATACATACACATACAAACATATATATATATATATATATACATACACACATATATACACACACACACACACATATATACATAAACACATATATATATATATATATATATATATATTATACATACACACACTTATATGCGTATATACATATATATATATATATATATTTATATATCACTATTGCGGCCCCTATGAAAACTTGCATCATGGGGGACGAGGAGGAGGAGCTGAGGCCGGTGTGGGAGTGTGCGGCGGCTGCCTGGGTACATAGAAGCAGCAGCCAGAGTCGCGGCTGCTGCTTCCTGTACATTGTGTCCCGCTGGTGGCCCGGATACATAGCAGCAGCGGCAGCTACCAGAGCCGCTGCTGCTCCTCCACCACACAGTGATCACCTAGTGATCACTGTAGCGCCGGAGCCGCAGCCGGAGGGTCTCCTGCTGGCGGCCCTGATACAGAGCAGCAGCGGCGGCTACCAGAGCCGCTGCTGCTGCTCCTCCATTACACAGTGATCACCTAGTGATCACAGTAGTGCTGGAGCCGCAGCGGGAGGGTCTCCCGCTTGTGGCCCGGGTACAGAGCAGCAGCGGCGGCTACCAGAGCTGCGGCTGCTGGGGCCAGCTGCCCGATCACTGCTGGCCACAGTGATCGTGTCACAGCAACAGCTGCGGCTACATGAGCCGTGGCTGCTGCTTCAATGACAGTGCGCCGGGAGGGGGTTGCCGACGGTGCCCGATCACTGTGGCCAGCAGAGATCGGGACACGCTGACAAGGCAAACATGCTTGCAGCAGAAGGTCCCTCTGATGTAGGCGGCTGCGGGAAGATTAGCTTCCCACAGCTGTCTAGTGGGCATTTCTGACTGGTCGTATCAGATACGACCATGTCATGGAAAGCCCAGCCTGGTGCGGTTGTATCTGATACGACCGTGCCAGGCAAGTGGCTAAGTCGCAATAATCGGCATTCACAGACTTAACCCATTCCCGACAACGCTAACAGTGCGTTGAATTGAATAGCTGCGGGAGCTCCCTCCCCGTGGCTATTCAACATCACGCTGAATTCGGCCCTAAGCGTCCAGCGGAACAGTTTGCTTGGTAACCAGGGGAAGCAAATAAAAATGATGCACATCTGAGCATCAGGTTTATTTACATATAAGAAAAAGCAAGGCGGCAGGACAGGCGATTGTACTGATAATATAAGTATCTCATTGTCAGAGTAGAGTCCAGCTTGCCTACAACTAATATATAGCTTGCCGTTTGTACGGTTGTGCACATGTATAAATACAGGTTGAGTCTCCCATATCCAAATATTCCGAAATACGGAATATTCCGAAATACAGAATAATTTTGGCTTGACTGAGATAATGAAACCTTTCATGTTTGATGGTTCAATGTACACAAACTTTGTCTAAGGCACAAATTATTAAAAATATTGTATAAAATTACCTTCAGGCTGTGTGTATAAGGTGTATATGAAACATAAATGAATTTCATGTATGACCACAAACTTAGCTTGAGCCACAAAATTATTGAAAATATTCTATAAAATTACCTGCAGGCTGTGTGTATAAGGTGTATATAATACATAAATGCATTATGTGTGTATATTGGGGTCCCATTCCCAATATATTTCATTATGATATGCAAATATTCAAAAATACGGAATATTCCATTATCCAAAATACCCCTGGTCCCAAGCATTTTGGATATGGGAGACTCAACCTGTATGGCATATCATATAAAATGTTCATTAATGAAATACAGCCAAAAATAGCAGGTTAGTTTTAAAATTGTGTTCAGGGCAAGGATGATTTCTTCAGGAAGCGTGAACCTAAAGACTGACATGTTTGTAATAGCAAATACCTATGTTATAGTTTCGTCAACATTTTTCACATTCCCTACAGGCTATGTACATTCTACATTGTATAAGTCTCATATTGTACATCCTGCCTATGAAGCAATGGATATTAGGAGAGAGAACATGCGGGTTTCATTATGAAGAGTCTTTCCGATGAGATCTTTACTAACAATTTTTTTTTTTATCAAAATGGGAGAATAAGTGTAGTGGTAACAAGGGTATACGACGTTCAGGAAGCCGGACGCAATGCCGACTGCCGACTGCCGGCTTCTCGACTGCTTGATCCTGGCGAGGGTTAAATGACAGGCGTCTAAATCTAGACACCTGTCATTTTACCGACGTCGGGAGACCGGCGCCTGGCATTCCTGTCAAAGGGATGCCGGACGCCGAGTGTGGACAGCCACAGGGGGGGGGAGCTTAGGTTTAGGGTCTCCCAGGGGGGACTTCGGGTTAGGCAACCCCCGGGAGGTTAGGGTCAGGCTAGGGGAAGGGGGGGTTACGGTTAGGCACCCCCTGGGGGAGGATAGGGTTAGGCAGCCCCCCCGAGGGACTTAGGTTCAGGTGGTGGGGAAGGGGGGGTTAGGGTTAGGCACGGGGGGGGGGGGAGGTTAGGGTTAGGCACCCTAAAGGAGGGTTAGGGGGTAGAATTAGGTTAGTTTATACTTACCTTTAGGACGATCGGATTTCCTCCTCTGTCGGACTGCCGCTGCCGGGATTTGAACCGACGGTAAATCATACCGCATGCGAAACAAGTTCATTCAGAAAACAGTAAATGGCATTTATATGCCAGTTGTGGGCTCTGTAGTCAGTTGTATGACAAATGGGCTTATGTGGCACCAGAATAGAAGTAATTTCCCCTCTTTGATCCTCACTCTGGTGCTAAGCATTCTCAGGGGGCGATTCAATTCCTAGCAATGTGCGCAAAGTGCCTCCTGATCGGCCGGTCAAAGGCAACCCATATCTTCATTCATTTTTCCTCGCACTCAATACAGATGCACCGAAAAATTTGTGTCGATTACCTACTGTATTTAAAAACTGTAATGATCGCAGATGGACATAGCGGTCATGTCCAGTGACACATCGCCAAGAATCAAATATGCCCCTCAATGTCTATGGGGCAGATAAGTTACTGATGAAAAAGGGCTGTCTTCTCATAAGAGGGGAGGTGTATCAAACCTTCAAGAGAGATTAAGTGGAGCAGTTGCCGATATCAACCAATCAGCTTCTAGCTATCATTTATCTAGCACAGTCTATAAAATGACAGAAGCTGATTGACTGCCATGGGCAACTTCTCCACTTCATCTCTCTTGAAGGTTTGATACATCTCAACCTAGTTCGGATAGCCTACAGTTTTGGTGAAGACATGGGCAAAAGCGTAACTCTCACACAGCACAATGGGGGAGATTTATCAAAGCTTATTGAGAAAGTAGAGAGAGATAAAGTACTAACCAATCAGATTCAAGCTGTCATTTTTCAAACACAGCCTGTAAAGTGACAGAAGCTGATTGGGGGAGCTTTATCAAAGCTTGGATAAATAAAATGGAGAGAGAAACCAATGTGATCTAATGAATGTACATATACAACGCATCTGGAAAGTATTCACAGCCTTTGCTCAATACTTTGTTGATGCACCTTTGGCAGCAATTACAGCCTCAAGTCTTTTTGAATATGATGCCTCAAGCTTGGCACACCTATCTTTGGGCAGTTTCGCCCATTCCTCTTTGCAGCACCTCTCAAGCTCCATTAGGTTGGATGGGAAGCGTCGGTGCACAGCCATTTTCAGATCTCTCCAGAGATGTTCAATCGGATTCAAGTCTGGGCTCTGGCTGGGCCACTCAAGGACATTCACAGAGTTGTCCTGAAGCCACTCCTTTGATATCTTGGCTGTGTGGTTTGGGTCGTTGTCCTGCTGATAGATGAACCGTCGCCCCAGTCTGAGGTCAAGAGCGTTATGGAGCAGATTTTCATCCAGGATGTCTCTGTACATTGCTGCATTCATCTTTCCCTCTATCCTGACTAGTATCCCAGTTCCTGCTGCTGAAAAACATTCCCACAGCATGATGCTGCCACCACCATGCTTCACTGTAGGAATGGTATTGGCCTAGTGATGAGCGGTGCCTGGTTTCTTCCAAACATAACGCCTGGCATTATACACCAAAGACTCATTGAAACCTTTAGGTGCATTTTGGCAAACTCCAGGTGGGCTGCCATGTGCTTTCTATTAAGGAGTGGCTTCCGTCTGGCCACTCTACCATACAGGCCTGATTGGTGGATTGCTGCAGAGATGGTTCTCCTTCTGGAAGGCTCTCCTCTCTCCACAGAGGAATGCTGTAGCTCTGACAGAGTGACCATCGGGTTCTTCGTCACCTCCCTGACTAGGGCCCTTCTACCCCGATCGCTCGGTTTAGACGGCCGGCCAACTCTAGGAAGAGTCCTGGTGGTTCCGAACTTCTTCCATTTACGTATGAAGGAGGCCACTGTGCTCATTGGGACATTCAAAGCAGCAGATATTTTTCTGTACCCTAGCCCAGATTTGTGCCTCGAGACAATGCTGACTCTGAGGTCTACAGACAATTCCTTGGACTTCATGCTTGGTTTGTGCTCTGACATGCACTGTCAACTGTGGGACCTTATATAGACAGGTGTATGCCTTTCAAAATCATGTCCAATCAACTGAATTTACCACAGGTAGACTCCAATTAAGCTGTAGGAACATCTC
This sequence comes from Taudactylus pleione, assembly GCA_031769625.1. NCBI lineage: Eukaryota > Metazoa > Chordata > Amphibia > Anura > Myobatrachidae > Taudactylus > Taudactylus pleione. Next base: position 4,586,240 of record JAUIMM010000261.1, read on the forward strand.
AAGGATGATCAGTGGAAACAGGATGCACCTGAGCTCAATTTTGAGCTTCATGGCAAAGACTGTGAATACTTATGTACATATGATTTCTTAGTGTTTTTTTTCTATTAAATGTGCAAAAATCTCAAACTTTTTACACGTTGTCATTATTGTGTGTAGAATTTTGAAGTCAAAAATGAATTTATTCCATTTTGGAATAAGGCTGTAACATAACAAAATGTGGAAAAAGTGAAGCGCTGTGAATACTTTCCGGATGCACTGTATGCAACATGTGGCCTCCCTATCAAGTTGATCGCCTTGATTAGAAGAAATTGTTTAGGTTACAGAGCAGGGCCGGACACAATAATGTACAAGTCACAAACCAGTCAGTAAGATCTAGTAAGAAATGACTCCCAGCAGCCATTTTAAGCACATTGACTGCTTGGCTCATGGGAATTGTCTAGCCATTATTTATTCCGCAGCGCTTTACAGATGAGATAAAGTGAAATGTTAATTTTATATATGCATTAAATGGCATGCATTTTGATCTCCTAATGCACAATTTTAGTTTGCCCATAACAATGATACTTTAGTCATAGCACCATGTTTGGTCTATGCCAGCTTTTTCTTGCTTTAGTGGCCAGTTTGGCTATACTTGTAATGGCCCAAACAGCAACTGTTTAGTTGGTGAAATTTAAAGGATCTGTTCAACAACTGTATTTCCCGTTGTCCATTGTATCAGTATCACACATTTAACTTGTCAAGCAAGTTTCAATAGACACCAGTAATCTCAAAACACAAACTATGATAAATGATGCATAAATACAAACGTCAGTGACGATGGGGGCAAGCTCTGAGATCATGTGTAATATACTGTACACACTTTACATACGGTATACTGTGCTTGTTAAATTATCAGTAGCGATCAGCAGTTTATAACACTTTAATGTTTCCGTTACGGAGTTTCTGGCAGAAAAGTTTTGTTTTAGGCTGTTGATAATGTTCCTAGGCAACATTTGCAAGAAGTTTATATTTAAAGTTTTAGGATTAGGTTCTTAACTTATTAATCAATTTTCCATGTCAGTTGTTGATTTTACATTTTAATGTAAAAAACATTTAGTTCTCAACAGTAGCACTTTTATCTTAAGGAAAATCTACATACATCCTTAGTAAACAGTTTAGATGTATATTCTGAACAAATTCTGTAGAATGACAAAAGATCTACAATGCAGTATGAACCTCAACATTTACCAATGTATGTTATTTAAATCTTAGAGCTCACTATTAATTACTGTATCACCACCTTGAAAAGTCCATGGCGCTATTGAATGTAAAAGGCGAAGGAGGATTCTGCATGTCTGGGAACATTGAGCTATTCAGAAGAGAAAAGCAATGGGATTGGGTGAAGGGTGATCTGAGGCCCGAAAATGTATATCCTTATCCCATCCGTTGCAATTTATGGGAATCAACCGTATTCACAATCTAAGGAGAGGATATAAAATGCCTTCTTTCAGATTAACCTGTTCACATTAATTAAACCAACAGTGCTTTCATTGGGAAACTTTACCCAATACCACTGAAATGTAAGAACGGAAATCCTCCCTAACCCACGTGTATGGTATTCTCTGTAACACAAAGGTCTAATTTTTAAGACAGCTCCTGCTCTCCACAGTGGTGGATAAAGAATTTGACGGCCAGCCTGATGCTAAACTCATGGGCTCCTACGCCATGTACTTCCACTTCTTGTAGAGTTCACAATTCTTTACTGCGCCTTTCATCACTTCTGTAATTATATATATATATATATATATATATATATATATATATATATATATAGAGAGAGAGAGAGAGAGAGAGAGAGAGAGAGAGAGAGAGAGAGAGAGAGAGAGAGAGAGAGAGAGAGAGAGAGAGAGAGAGAGAGAGAGAGAGAGAATGTGATGGCTATGGCACCAACCAATCAACAGTAAATAAAAACTGAATATAGTTTAAACTGTAGTGAACAAATAAAGTGGAAGATATATATATATATATATATATATATATATAACAGGACGCACTACCAAAAGGTGTCAGCTGGATATCAATAAGAAGGATTGGGGCAAATCCCAAACAACAGATGTGGAAATAGTGAATGATACAGCGACAGGCGTCACTTAAAAAGTGCACAGTGCAATAAATATATAAAGAAATGTAATCAAAAATTCATAAGGACATACTAACATAAATACATATAATAAAAACGCACAGAATAATACATATGACCTTAGATGTCAAGCTGATAGCTACAAGATGATAATATTATAAAATATTGACTGAATTAAAAGGCGTATCAATAAATCTCAACACCACAGTGTTGGAATAAAGTGCAAATGGATAATGGTAAATATTGCACAGGCCCAATAATATACACTAAAAACAAATGAACTGAGAATAAGGTTCTAAAAACAGCAATGAGTTCAAAGGTGCTTATCTTATTAGCTCAAAGGCAAGAATGCAGCTTCCCCAACGCGTTTCATGCAATGGGACTTTTTCAAGGGATGCATATATATATATATATATATGCTTCAACTGTTTTTCAGTAAATGGACGAACACTTTCCAAGGTTCACCACAATGTTGCGCCTATTCTTCAGCCAACGTTCACTTTACTACTGGTTCAGTTAAGTAGTTAAGGTTAACTAGTGCCAATACGTTTTAAAAGCTTATTAACGTTATTTATACAGCGCCAACATATTATGCAGCGCTTTCAGAGAATGTTTAATCACTCCCATCAGTCCCTGCACTAGTGGCACACACAGACTAAGACAGGGCTCGACAAATCCCGGGGGCCAGGTCGCCATGACTACCAGATTTTGCTACCTGGCTACTAGATTTTGCAGTGAGAGAGGAAGTAGATCCTCATCAGCTACGGCGGAGATTCGTGCCTATAGTATTGCGGTGTTCATATCATGCACAGGAGTGCATGTGCTGAGTGTCGCCTGCGGTGACTGCTGTGCCTATGTCCGTTCCGTCCTGCACTGACGACTCCTTTCCATCCTGGCCTGCTCTGATCCCTGCTGTCTGTCCCAGTCTATGCTGATCCTCCTGTACGTCCCGGATGTCTACTGTCTCCGATCTCCGGCAGTATAGAGCTCTCCGGTAGTAGGGTCTATGGTGTGACCACGAGGGGAGGGGGGTTTTGTTGTACTTTCTGGCACCATTATTTTATGTGAAATGTGGTCCGCTATTACTGGAGGGTGGGGGGTGGAGCAGGGGAGATGTGCAGATCAGTGAGGGGGCCTCCATTTTACTGTATCCTTTCAACTGTGACCATTTTGTGGACTAATATAGTGTGTATAACAGTTACATAACACAGAGCTGTGCTCCTCACAATTTTTTGGGAGGGACAGTGGTCTGGCTCCTACAATTTCATCCTGGCTCCTAGATTTTAGAAAGAATTGTCAAGCCCTGGACTAAGAAGTAGATTTATCAAGCAGTGTATAGAAGGTAGAAGTGGATAAGTGAAGAAGTTGTCCATAGCAATCAGTCAACTTCGAGGTAGTATTTATCATGTGCATTCTATAAAATGATAGGTAGAAGCTGATTTGTTGTTACAGCCAACTTCTCCACTGGCCACTTCTCCACTGCTTGAAACAGCTCCCCCTAAATTCCCTACCACACACACTAATAACTTACCAGAAACGGCACAACTAGGGGAAATAGTGGCAACGTGAAGCACATCCACAGCGATGCCAGGTAGCAGTGCTAACCACTGTGTTACTATGCCAACCTGTAAGGTTGGCCCCCTCTGTGTCCTGAGAATAGGTTACTATTACGTTTTTACAAGAGTCAATTAGCTAATTAGAATTTTCATATATATATCAGCACAATTTACACTTGTGAGATGTTCACTTTACCTCCAAAGTTTTTTTTGGAGGATGTTAGTAGTTAATGCTGTGCTTATTGCAACTAACAGGGAAATTAACCTGAATACGAAAGAAAGAATCATGTTATTTGGCTCACGTAGCTCCTTAAACATAATGTAAAAATGTTGGAGTCAGGATAATGAATCTGCTGCCAAATTCTCAGACAATATGATTTTTAAATCCTGTGAAATAAATGCCTATCAGCACAATACAGGAAAATGACCGGTGACCCATAACGTACCCTGCATGGCTGCACAAGCATAATTAGAGTAATTATCCTAATATCCCTTCGCAGATGAGGAATGTGTGATACCAAGTGACTCTGGGGTAAGGTAGAGGCTGGACCTACGGAAGGAAGTTACACATGGGAATACTGCTGGATAATCTGCTGGTATCAATAAAATTCACGTCTGCAATAAATTTGCTACAGTTAACGCAATTCTAGCTGGTCTTCACAGGGGTGCAGAGATCAAAGTGATAGATGGAAATATAGCAGGAATCAGTACTCATACATGTTTAGATTCTTATAGTTCGACCTAATCCCAGATCTGTGCCTAAATTAGCCACGTAAGTGGTTGGCTACAAAAGGGTAGAGACTAACCTTCCAAGACCAGCCTTACAAATATATATGGGGCTCAGCCAATGAGGTTAGGGCTGCTCTGTATTAGCCAGCCTCCAAAGCAGATACTAGCACATATAATCTTACAGCGGCCAATTTCCACCAAGACCAATAATGATTCTACGAATTTCAAAATTATCTGCCAATGTAGAGATTATGGAGATATAGGCTTTACGACTGCATTAGTGTTTGTGCTTATTAATATAAGGTGTATAGTTAGGGTTTCGTTGATTTAGGTTTGAGTTCCAATTAATATACTCACAGAGGGCTCTATTCAGCAATTTATTTTTTTTTCATAAAAAATGCAGAAACTATGATTTTCGTATTTATGTAAATCTCCTATTCAGCAATGGAATAATGGAAAAGATGACGTAATTATGTTCTCCATTGATTCCCATCTCGCAGAGTATCGCACTGTAGGGATCAGCCATTGCCATCTACAATGCTTTAACGCTTTTTGCTATTCAGCATAGCAAAAAGTGTTAAATTATGCAAAAAATATTTACTTTATATAACTCCATCTCAGAAAGGCGTTATATGAAGAAAATACATAAAATTCCCCGAAAACTGCAGGTACAGAATGAAATTTCCCCATAAGTCCCTGCAGTAACTCCGCCCAGTCTCCGTCCCTGCTTCCCGGTGACCGCCTACAGGTAAGTCCAATTACAGCATGTTAAACCTGCCGAAAGTGATTGACATGTGTATACAGGCTTTATACTAGTTTGTATACATTTATATTTATGTGCTATTCTATTTAAAATGTATATATAAATGTTAAATATAAAAGCACATAAATATACATGAATAGAGACTAATATAAAGCCTGTATACACGTGTCAATCTATTTGGACAGGCTGGAATTGTACTTACCCGTCCGCGGTCAACGAAAAGCAGGGACCGAGACGTTCCCGAGCGCATGACTGAGCATGCGCAGAAACAGAAGGGATTGTTTTTGGAAAGAGATAACAATGCCTTCTGTAACATCGCAGTGACAGCGTGTTACCGCAAACCCTGTCCCTGCAGAAAATATTGCTAAATAGCAGCAATATCATTTAACAATTGATAAAAAATCGTGACGATGTTGCCCGATAATATTCTGGGCAACATCGTCAACGTTGCTGAATAGAGCCCAGACTATTGTTTTCATTTGGATACAAATTTACCTCAAACTAACAAACTTGATATTATGAGCATGCCAATCATCACTGATTAATCTGCTCAGACCAGTGGCAGGCTGGGCCGGGGGAAGGGTGCCATGTGCCCCCCGGGCCGCAGCGTCATGCGGGCCGCGGGCAGTCTGTGTCACTGTGACACAGACTGCACCGCGTGTGTAGCGCTGACCGGACGGAGTTCAGTCAGCACTACACAAGTGACAAACACACAGCCGCCGGCTCCGGCAGCTGTGTGTTTGTTGTGATCAGCAGCCAATGAGAGTCTGACAGACTCTCATTGGCTGCTGCTCCCACTGCCAGAGCCGGACATCTTCCGGCTCCCGCAGTGGGTAATGGGAGTGACGCGTCACTCCCATGACGCGTCATTCCCATAATGCAAAGCGGCGGACGGAGGAGCTGATCTCGGCGGCGGGACCAGGAGCGGGTGTCAGGTAAGTGGTTTTTTTTTTATATATTATGTGTGTCTACTGCGGGGGGTCTAGCACTATAAGGAGGAGACCACTACTGGGGGCACTACAAAGAGGGGGACTACTACTACTGGGGGTGCTACAAGGGGGGGGACTACTACTACTGGGGGCACTACAAGGAGGGGGGAATACTACTACTGGGGGCACTACAAGGGGGGGGCTACTACTACTGGGGGCACTACAAGGAGGGGGACTACTACTGGGGGCACTACAAGGGGGGGACTACTACTAGGGACACTACAAGGGGACTACTACTAGGGGCATTGCATAGGGGGGAGTGGACTACTACTAGGGGCACTACATAGGGGGGAGGGGATTACCACTGGGGGCACCGCAACGAGGGACCACTGCTGGGGGCTCTATTTAAAGGGCAATAGTGGGGGTACTGTATAGATGGAAGACTACAACTGGGGCCACTATTTAAGGGGCACTGCATAAGGGTTACCACTACTGGGGCACTATATAAGGGGCTTAACTACTGGGGGCACAAGGGGCACTGCATAGGGGGGGTAACTACTGGGGGCACTACTCGAGGCCTGCATAAGGGTGTCCTCTCCTGAGGGGGGGGGGGGGGGCGCCGTAGCGCACACGTTCTTTCGGGCACCCTGGCTACACGCTACTCCTCTGCCAGGGCCGCCTGCAGGCATTTGCCCCCCAGGCTAAAAGTTGCCAGCCAGCCCCTGGCTCAGACAAATGGTGACACAAATGTTTTTTTTGTTTTTTGTTTACTGGAAGGACCTAAACAAAACCCCCTTTACCTCAGTATTAAAACACTGTATGAATGGTTTTAGAAACTGCAGAGAGAGCTGTTAATTACCTGACCACTATTATCACAAATGTCGGACACACAATACAATTGTGTTGTGCCTATAAATCATCTAGCATCACTGCCATATCTCAGTATATATAAGCCCACCATTATATTTAGTGCAGCTCTATAAAGCAAGCCTGGATTTTTGTTACTTACACTCTGCTGACTCCGAATAATGTAAGCTACAAAACACTTCAATCTGAACATGGCATCTTGCTGCAAGAAGGACTGGCAGCTCCACAGGTTGTCAATGTACAATCTATACCATCGGTGCCCCCTCACGCATCATTAGAAAGATGTATGATGAACACTTAAAACACTCACAATGGCTTACACCTCTAAAATGATGCCAACTACTTATGCAAATGCTTCATAAACAAGCAAAACAGAGTTTATAGAAAAACCTTTGGACTTTCAAGGCAATTTGGATCAATACCATAGTAATCCTGTGCCGTTTTTCATAAGAGAATGCACATAATTATTGTCATATATAAATTAAAAAAAGCTCCAAGCTTTTAACGGTTATAATAGTGGTAAGATGATCCGGGCACAGCATGATAGCTGCTACTGTAGAACATAAGACGTTGATGCTATACAGAACTTGTAAAACATTATCTATGCATCAGTGGATGTGCGTTCTCACACCCAAACTTTCCCATCTGGAACTTATTGTTAACTAGTAGGAAATGCTGTAGATATGGCATTTCTCCATGTCTGCTGAACTAATTATGTGTTGCAAAGCATGTGACGACTTACACCGTCCTGATTGGTGGACTAAGTGGATAGTCTTTTTGCATAGCAGCATAAGCTATTAAGGGGTGGCTGAATTGATTACATTGACCGTATCATATTAATATATACCAATACGAAGATGAGGGTTGGATATAAAATAGTTCACAGCAAAAAGTCCATGGTACTGCCCCATCTGTGCAGGTACCGCTCGCATCTTACATCGCCGCACGCCGGGATGCTGACTACATCCCCATCTAGTTATGCTGTGAATGATAGCACTTCTGTAGAAAGGTCATTCTTTTCACATACCAGTGCAGATTATACACGGATGTCAGAGGGGGTGACTGCACTAAAGTTGATTCCTTGGCCATCAGCCAAAGTATAACCATTACCTCATCATTACACAGATGGAACAAACTTTCCTATATTCAGCAGGACAAACACTTCATGACAAAAAGTTGCATCTAAAGTGATTGTGTCACTCAGGGAAAAAAAATAAAAATGTAACTCTTATGGGGCCCATATACCAGCAATCAATTGGGGCAACTCTTCCTTTTGCAGATGATTGTGTAAAGAAATCTGCAATGTATGGGGATCATTGATTGCCATTTCTGACCAAAAAGTGATCGGATTCAGTAATTCAGGTTGTCCAACATGTTGGATTTCGCCGACCAAATCGGGGCTGTAGATTGCTGGTGTATGGTAATGGTCAGCTGATTTGCCGACTGTTACTAGTAAAATGATGGGTCTTTCACTATTAGCAGACCTGTTATTTGCTAAAAAATGATCTGCAAATCACTGAAAGATATCTGTACTCTGAGTGCATATTGGTGGATTGGAGATCATTGTGAAATCAGGGTGAAAAACGCAGAATTGTTTTTTCCTTGATCGGTGGTGTATGGACCCCATTAGAGAAACTTATGTGTAGGGAACACCTCCTATAAGGGTCAAATTATAATATTACTCCATGTACTCCCTGAATAGCCTTATGGTTCATTTATAGAGGCGGGACATCCATTGTTTTGTGGCTCCTTTCACTATATAAAGCGGCTGTCTAGGAAACATGAGTTATTCCAGCCGTTGTGTCAGTTTGTGTCTGTTGTCTGATCAGTTTCTCTTCCTCTATTATGAGGATTTGGATGACACTCCCATACTTTCCTCTATCTCCTACTACAATGCACCTTAACCCTTCCCAATAGGTAATAATTAGGGATATTACAAATATAGATAAAATGTGGGATGGAAAGCCCGCTTTTTAGCACAGGAATCAGTACTGGAGTGATCGCATATGAAAGTTAGATTCATAGGATATCTTATAATCGGGTTGGGTATGGAATGCCGGCGCTCAAAATCCCGGTATTCAGAATCCAGACTAGGGGCCGGATTTAAATAGCGGCGATATTGGTCATTTTTTGGCGGTTTTGGGGATTTCATTCAGAACCCTTTGGGCATCCCCCCTTCCTTAATGATAAATTACCAGCAATTTTTTTCGTAAGTTGCGTACTTTGGCAAAAAACTACAGCGCAAATTTTGGGTGGAAAAAAAATCGTTGAAAATTATAGAAAAATGGAAAAATATAAAAAAAATTATAGAAAAATTTTCTATTCCCAGGAAATTACTGTTCCACTTACAATTGGGGGTACGTTAGAATGGGTGCAAGTATATTTTCGTGTCGTATAAATGCAATTTTTTTAACCCGTGCTGCGACCACGTGCGAGGTTTAAAACACTTGAAACATTCATACTGCCCCCCGAAAAATCAGACCCAATACGTTAAAACCATTTTGCAACATATTTTTTTTGTTCACACAAAATTGGTGCGGTTGTTTTTCGCCAAAGCATGCAACTTATGAAAAAATTGGGGGGTAATTTTCATTGGGGTGGGGGTCCAAAGGGTTCTGTAAGAAATCCCCACATTTTTAGGCAAACATAGGGATTTAGACCTTTTTTCTCCTGGTCTGAGACTTTTTGTCTGTTTTTTAACAGTCAAATTTGCCTCTTTTTTTTTTTCCGAAAACCAGCCGATTTTCCAGCCCGTTTTTGCCGCTAATTGAATACAGCCCTAGGTGAGAATGCCGACACCTGCAGGTAAGTATCCTAACCCTACTCCCTAAACCTAACCCTCCGCCCCTGCAGTCTAAACCTAACCCTCCATACGCAGCCTAATCCCCCTCCCCCGCAGCCTAATCCTCCCCCCCTCACCCTAATACCCACCGTTGGGATGCCGGCGGTCGTGATGCCAACTACATCCCATTATAATCCATTCACACTCAAAGATATAGGGGCAGATTCAATTAGCCGAGGCTTGAACCACTCAGTCTGCTTCCTGGGCTAAAGTGCACAGAGTTATTCAAATACACACCCATGATCAACCGCGAGGCTGCAGTTAACACTTACTTGAAGGTTAAAAGCAGCCTTTGTGCTAATCGCGGATTAAGGAAGACAGTTTACAGATATGTCCTTTCTGGTCTATCCTCCTGGTGTTACGTGTTGCATAAAACAGGACGCATGAGAGCCGCCGGCTTCCGTGGAACTGAGCTAGTGCTGAGCATCCTTTTGCCACAAGTGGTTCTTATGCGCAATGCTTATATATGCGGCCGAGGCTGTATAATCATCACAACGTAACACGGTGTGGAATACAGCCACTGACACTGTAACGTAGAATTTCCTATACAGATACAGCTGCAGTCGCACATAGAACATACACATGCCGCATATCACATTGCATTGCGAATTAGACACATTGGCGGAGAAAAAGATGCACGGAAAGACGCTCAGCATTAGTAAACTCTTATACCCCTTTTCCACTGGCCAAATTACCCAGGTTATTGGCGTGTCAACCCAGGTAGTGACTCAGTGGAAGAGGCTCCTAGAAAAAAATCCCTAACACTTCTTCCCGGGTCTCGAGCAGGGTTATACGCGGGTGAACCTTGGGCAATCTCAGTGGAAATGGGTAACCCGGGTCACCAGACCCAGGACCTGTTTACAGCATGCTGATTGGGTGATATTCGGAAGCTGTCTGTGATACCTATCACAGGGAGGGAGAGATTACAGCCTCCCCGTATGGTCCGGACCGTTCCGGTTTTTACCCCATCCCTGCTTCATACGGGGAGGATGTAATCTCTCCCTGCCGTCTCCTCGGTGACAGCTGTAACATTATAGCCTCAAGATAGGACACCCACCCCCAGAAAGACCCCCCTCCCCTGGTTGCTGGTCCGCTCCAGTCTGGCATTCAGGGGAGAGCTGGAGTTTTCGGCGCTTGGTGGTGGCATCATCTCAAAGCGGCAGAACTGCACCCGTGTGCAATGTGAACGGCGTCGACCCAGGATATTCCCGGGTTGGCACCGCAGTGGGAATAGGGTAAATCCTGGGTCTGACCCGGCTTCGAATCGTGTTTCAAATCCCGGGTCAGACTCGGGATTTTGGTGGATAAGGAGTATTAAGGGACTAGGCGTGACTAGAACAGCTTTTTAACGCAACTGCAGCATCAACAAAGGAGGACACATCTGTAGGCCTAAAGGCCCCCATACATCAGCAAACTGAAAAACACAACTGAACAATTTGAAGATTTATTGCCCGATTTTAGGATTTTTCAAACTAGCAATCTGCGCCCATACATTATAGATCTTTTTTCAGAGATTTGCAGATCATTCTCAGCAAACACAGATCTGCCAAACTTGAATGGCCCATCATTTTACTAGTATCGGTCTGCAAATCTGCTGATCATGTCCATACACTAGCAATCTACAGCCCCAATCCATCTGTGAAATCCAACATGATGGACAATCTGATTGAACAATTCCAATCACTTTTTGGTTGCAATCTGCGAAGCCAATACATTGCAGATTTTTATACACAATCGATTGCAAATTGCTGAATTGCCACAATCGATTGTTGATGTTAGGGCTTTTAGCATGTTGCTGTGATAAAACTCTCCCAGAGCAGGTGTGACATTAAAGTTAATCGGGAACCTTTTTCCCTAGTCACACAAGTGACTCAGTTGTAAAATTGATGCTTAAAGAGCATAAATAATTCAAATACAGGGTGCTAGATATAGAAAGAAAAGCACAGGGTGCTAGTTATAGAAAAAAAAAGTATAGGGAGAAAATATTTTTTTTAAACCTCTAAAAATATACCTATATTATTTTTTATTTAATAAGCACAGAAGCTAAACACAAATGTGCAGGGCAATATATAGTAACAGAGCAATAAACTTAGAAACTATAAACATGAAATATTATCATTTCCAACTCTATATAAATACTGTATCTAAGGAAGTGAGTAAGCGTTTGGCATCACGGGTATTCGGATTTAAAGAAAATCCTGCAGGACTGTGACCTCACACAGTGACCTTTCCCTACAATGCTTGCCAAGTGATGTCATTAGACATTTGCTTAGTGATGTCATGCAGCAATCAGTGTCCTGGTGAGCTTTAACATATACTGTCAATGCGCCTCTAACACATGGTTTACCGTGGTGTAAAACCACTTATTCCATTACTAAGATTTAGACAAACATGGAAAACTAAACCTTTGCTGGGACAAATGTTTTCCTTTATATGCACATAGTAAAAATGGTAAAATCTTGGAACTTGCGTTAAAACATGCTGATATTTTTATGCATGGTCTTGGTGTTCATATAATTAAAGTGCATAGTATGGTCGCCATACCTGAAAGACAGTTCTCTCTCTTCATTAGTCAGAGCATTGGACTGATCTACAGCGTACAATTCATTTCAATGTGCGTCTGACATGGTCTGAGCCCTTTTTCTGTTTGTTAATCTTCTTATCCTGCTTTTGTGTTTGTCCCTATTTTTGAAGTTTGTCATGACGTCCCACTACTGCTAGCAAGTTGTTTTTCAACCACAATTGCTTTGTTAGCAGCTGATTGGCGCATCACCCTACTCCTGGTTCAATTCATGTTACCTAGATGATGAAGTTTCCATTTGTAGAGAATTCTCACACATGAATAATACGGACAAAAAGGGGGAGATTCAAATGTTTTGCCGGCGGCATTTTTTTTTTTTTAAGATGCCTGACAGAGCAATTCAATTGTTGCTCTGTCATGGCGCGATAGCCACCGGCGCTTCTGTACGCACTCAGGAGGGTGCGAGCAGAAATGTGTGAGAAACTCACTGGTTAGGGCGCGCTAACCGCAGATAGCGCACCCTAACCAGAAATTAAGACTGGTTTAGCCGGTTTACATGGCTAAACCTCATCAGATAGTCGGCGAAGAGGGCGATAATTAATGAGCGCTCAGAACAATTGAATAGCAAACTGGGCGCTCATTAATTATCACGCCCAAAAAAACATTTGAATCGCCTCCAAAGAGACAAGCACAAGGCTCTTAATGTCACAATATAAAATATTTATAAATACTATACATAGGCATTATTATAGTACACTGTGGGCCTGATTCAGAGCCGGTCGTAAGCGGCCGCTCGTTCGTTCCGAGCGATGTTTGCCCAACTGCGCATGCGTACGGATCGTAATACGCATGCGCGAAACAGTCAGTGCGGCCGAAAATCGTTTGTTCGCTAAATAGCGAATGCCTGCTAATTTGAGTGACAGGAGGAGGCGTATGTGGGTGGTAACAGGGGAAGGTGCTTGAAAACGGGGAGTGGAGATCAGAACGCAGGCGTGCTTAAAGGTCAAAACGGGCGTTATATTTTATGGGTGTGCATAATTAATACAGCAGCGTCATTGACCAAGTCACTGGGTTATTTTATAGTCAGAACTGCTCGCATGATTGCGGTAGGAAAAACCAACCACAAGAATAGCGAGCAGCTCATACGCTGGTCGATGTACTCGATTAATCTAATAAATAGCGGACATGACGTAGGATGCGAGCGGCCAGGGGGGGTAGTTTCCAAAAAAACGACCGCAAGTTTTGTTCACTCGTTCAGACATAGAGGCGTGAACAGACCGCAAAGAGCGAACGGTTCATTGAATAGCCACCCCTTTTTTCAGAACGAATCAGGCCCAGTGTTAACAGTTATATTGGAGAAAATATAGGGACAGCGGGCAAACCTTCAGACTTAAGTCAATGGAATCATTCTGGCAGCTCAAATTACAAAACTACTATGCTGACCTATAGTACATACACCCATCAGCCATAACATTAAAACCACCTGCTTAAATATCGTGTAGGGTCCCCTCTCGTGCCCCCAAAACAGCTCTTACCCATCGAAGCATGTACTACAGAAGACCTCTGAAGGTGTCCTGTGGTATCTAGCACTAAGACGTTAGCATCAGATCCTTTAATTCCTGTAAGATGCAAGGTGGGGCCTCCATAGCTCGGACAGTTTTCCAGCACATCTCACAAATGCTTGATTAGACTAAGATCTGGGGAATTTGGAAGCCAGGTTAACACCTTGAACTCTTTGCATTGTTCCTCAAACCATTCCTGAACAATGTTTGTAGTGTGGCAGAGCACATTATCCTGCTGGAAGAGGCCACTGCTATCAGGGAATACCATTGCTATGAAGAGGTGTACTTGGCCTGCATCTATGTTTAGGTAGGTGATAGGTGTCAAAGTAACATCCACAAAAGCCAGGGCCCAAGGTTTCCCAGCAGAACATAGCACTGCCTCCGCTGGCTTGCCTTCTTCCCATAGTACATCCTGGTGCCATCTCTTCCCCAGGCAAACGACATACACGCACCCGGCCGACCACATGCATACGAGATTTATCAGACTAGGCTACCTTCTTCCATTGCTCCATTGTCCAGTTTTGATGCTCACGTGGTGGATAGGGATCAGCATGGGTACTCTGAACGATCTCCCACTTCGCGTGCCCCCATACACAGCAAGCTGTGATGCACTGTGCGTTCTGACACCTTTCTATCATAGCTAGCATTTACTTTTTCAGCAATACTCTATGTGCTACAGTAGCTCTTCTGTGGGATAGGACTAGCTCCCCACGCACATCAATGAGCCTTGGGCGTCCATGACCCTGTCGCCGGTTCATCAGTTGTCCTTCCTTGGACCACTTTTGGTAGGTACTAAGCACTGCATCCTGGGAACACCCCACAAGACCTGCCGTTTTGAAGATGCTCTGACCCAGTCGTCTAGCCATCACAATTTGGCCCTTGTCAAAGTCGCTCAGATCCTTACACTAGCCCATGTTTCCTACTGAGTGGTCACTTGCTGACTAATATAACAAGATAATCAATGTTATTCACTTCACTGGTCAGTGGTTTTAATGTTATGGCAGATGGGTGTACAGTCCCTTTACAATTTAGGTCCAAATATGGTGGCTCCTCCCGACGATCTTCCCCCTTTTCTTTCACACTCTTTCCTTGTGTCTCGTCTAGAACAATGTCTGGGGCAATTCAAGAAACAATTACTTAAAATTGAAAAAGAGCAGGCTTATTTCTTCCCGTTCTATGACCACCAAGAGCTGTTTAAATATTGACAACCATGACAGTCCATGGCAATGTCACACACAGGCTGGAGAAAGAATTCTCCTAAAGCTGGATGAGAAATTCAGCAGGGAACCCAAAGCTCGTCATGAGACGCTTGCTGTGAACGGGCGTGAAAATAACTTTGGCAAACTGAGCTAACAAGTATTATCCCTCTAATAATTTATATTTAATTCCAACATAGCAAATTGAAACAATGTGCTGTTGCAATATGAGAATATACAGGGCTTTTTTCTCTGGAAAGTATAAAAATATCAGTGATAAGACTGAAGCAATTATGAGTAACAACCAAGATGGTACCCAACAGTTCTAACAAACACCCTAGTAGATATAATATTTAATCTGTTACTCAACATGATATGTTGGTGGCAGTGACATTCTAGTCAGATAAAATGTACATTTACCCTCTCTTCCTTTTTTAATAAATAAGATCACAATGTAAGTTGTTTTAGAACTATTAATGACATTATAACTATTAATGACAATAGGGCTTAGTCACGATATGCAGCTAAAGTTCACAAGCAACTTACTGTTAAATAGGTTATGTATGAATTATGCATTGCTAGTGTGAGTAGTTTTAACCGCTGTTGTCTTAGGAACATGTATATATTTCTACAGTACAAGTTGCATTGGATTTTGAATATACTGACATTTGAGCGTTACTATAACAAAGTGCTGGAATAGAAGAAGATTACGACTAAAGTAACATGGAGACTCAATAAATATAACATTTTCCCCAGTAGCACCAGACATTAAGCACCAATGTGACTTATCCAGATTCTTTAGAACTTGGCTGAAGATATAAACCTCCAATCACACCACAGTTTGACACAGAGTCAGGAGGAAGACAAGTTGTAGGGAAAACTGTGCGAGCAGCAGATAATTCTTATGGGGCAAGTACTTGTATTTATGGAAGGCGACACTACAGTAAATACATTAGTATTCAGTTTCTTGCTCGCACGTCAAATTAGTGAAAATAAAGTTGCTTAGAAATACATGTTTAATGTTTGTTTCAATAGTTGGCCTAAAATTCTTTGCAGCTGTCTTTCTGTAGATGAGACATGAAATCAGCATTTTCTCAGGGTGTGTGGTTCAACAGTCACAAATCAAACATGAACAATTATAATATTTGTATCTAGTAACACAAATTTAATAGGGAAAATTATTGTATCCACTCCCAACGTGAACCATATATTACAGACTGCTGAATGAGAAACCACTTGTCATTTTATTTTTTTAAGTACATATGGAGTTTTCAATAAGGGATATAAGATAGGGTACAGAAGAGTAAAAGGGATGAGGAGGTAGGAGCTACATTGACCATATGTTGCTTTTATAAATCCAACAAACAACCTCGACCATATCTAGCCAAAAATCCTGGGTTGTAAAGAGGAAAAAACTCTGAAGCCAACAAATCGGAGCTGGGTGTTTAGTATGGATAAGAGGGAGGGATGCAAAATAATTTGTACTTTTTTATTGGGACCTATTTCAATGTGTTTTTATTACCTAAATCGCAAAATATAAAATGAATATATTCTTTTTAATGTAAATCATAAGGGGCAATTCAGCTATCCGAAGGTCATAGAGGTGAGCAGCAAAGTCTGCAATAATGCTATACAGTGTTTCCTGGGGATAACCGTTACTGCAATAAGCGTATCTGAACATCGCTACTGATCATCCCTGTGGTTTGATTCTTAAAATAAATGAAGATCAAAACTTTTTTTTTTGATACAAGGTTTTTAAGATGGCCTTATGGTGCTTACACACGGGATGATCGACGACGATATCGTTGTATGATATCGAGCATACCACGAACCCACCATGGATGGGCAACGACCTTCCCTATAGTAACCTGGTAGATATCAACCAGGTTGGCCTGCACGCACGGATGGACGATATCATTATCGTCAATACGTGCCCGCACATCGCAGGTCGTTGGCCACCAAAAAATGTACGATATGAACGATAGGATCCATATCGTTATCGTTCATATCGTCTATCTTGTCTCTTTTCAAGAAAGCTCAATATTAGTAAGAGACTAGGGACTCGTTCCTCTAATGCAGGGGTGAGGAACCTCCTGCCCGGGGCCATATAAGGCCCTCGGAATCATTTGGTCTGGCCCTCGGAACTTTTTCCTGGCTCATCTGGCTAGCAGGTGCCTAGAATGGCACACTGTAGCCAAAATCTATGCAGCAGTGCTGCTTGGAGCGTCCTTAGGGCAGCGGTGTGACCATCTGAAGCGTCCTAACAGCTCAGCATCCAGGAACGCTCTGGGCATTGCTGTAATCACTGATGATTGTGTCCCCGCCCCCCGTGTGACATCACGCGGAGGGGATCTGCATCGGGCCCGCGAATAATGTTATGTATATCAAAAAGGCCCTCAGCAGAAAAAAGGTTCCCCACCCCTGCTCTAATACAACAAGAACAACTCACTGACGACTGCTCAATACTTTGTAAGATGACCTACATGTTAAGATGCTACCCCAAAAATTCTATAAAATATGAGCGATCGCAGTTCTCATCTCAGCCACCCAAGTAAGAAAACCAATACCCCCAATATAAGTGTGAGTGAGAGCCTGAATGTCAGTCGGAGATTTTTTGTATAAACCCTCCGGTACTAGTTTTCGTTACCGTAAAAGTTAAATTCATAAATAAAAGACTTAAGTAACAAACATTAGTTTTGACACTACTTAGTCTGAGTATGCAATTTCATTATTAAACCAGTCCAAAACAAAGCCTTTGCTGCTGCAATTAACAATTTCTGTAAAGAGACCAACAGGTAAACACATTACCAACTATTCAGGAGCAATTTTAGTCCTATTCATTTTATATAAATGTGTTTGTATCACCTCTAAAAGATGGGTACACACTATACGACCCGTCGTACCATATATCGTTCCGTTGCGGATCAGTACGATATATTGTACGGATTGTGCAGTGTGTACACCTAATCAGTCATTCATCGCATCACCCCATCTGCAGTTCTGCAGCATGTAACAATATATTGCGCCATGGTACACCAGATCGTGTAATGTGTACTAAAAGTGATCATACTTTCTGTTTTTCTGTTTGGATGTCTGTATTATAAATTCTGGACACTACTGGCCAACACTAATACAAATATAAATCTCATATGAATATGTTAAATTACAGCCCCCAGCCTGATTATTGTAAAAATCATTTAAACTGGTGCTTTTGAAGGATTAGTTATACTTAAAGGTTGGATGAAAAAAATAATCTATAATCAGTGATGTGCGGTGAGGTGAGGCAGGTGCAGGTTAGCAGAGACTTTCCTGTCATACTTACGTATACTCCAAAGTTTTGACTTTAAAAATTATAAGAAATCGAAGAAATTATTATAAATGTCTTCTTTATATTATTTTAATAATTTTTATAGTCAAAACTTCTGGAGTACAGAAAGTGTATGGCAGGTGAGGCACTGCCTCCCCTGTCTACCTTTTCTGCACATCCCTGATCAAAACTCACCTAATTTTCAGCACTATATACTGCTGCACCTTTATATAATGCCCACATGAACCCTCCGGTTCATATATATATCTGTAATCTGACTCTGATACTAGCCAGTGCCTCCCCAGCCATTTACCTCAACGCATGTCACTGTCTATAATATATGACCGTAATGTTTTATATTATTGTAGAAGTATGTGGAGAAATTAAGATTCAAGACATGGGTGAAAGGTTAAACAAACATATCATGGGTGGATAGAACGTAAAACTTGTTCATCCAGTAGGAAACTATCAATTCTCCTGACTAAAATGCAATCCTCAAGCATATTTCCTTAAGTTAGAAAAACAACTTGGACAATAATGCCATTAGTTGGTGACAGGGAAATTAGACTGCCCTTAAGTACTGCAATTATATTCAATTTTTATCAAGTATGCCACAGAGAACATGAGAAACCCAGGCCAAAGACTACTTATCACAGCTAAACCTTGGTTTCCGATTAAAGGGAGGAGAATTTCTCAGGGTATAAAGGAAATCATCCACCTCCACTCACAACCAGCTTAGGAATTCACAGACGAGTATAAACCCAAAGTCACCACTGCAAGTACAATATGGCACAAATGAGATTCAAATCAGTACTGAAAAATGTAAGACTAAACTTTTATACTAAACTGTGGAGTCTACTTACAGTACCTGTTTATATATATTATTTTTTGCATAGTCAGCAGCACTTACAAATTAGCATTGTATGATTTTAGTATGCTTGTATGCATGAAGTTGAATTAAAAGGAATGAAATCTATATTTAAAAAAAGTTTAATATGTAACAGTACAGTTTGAATAGTACATATTAAATGTAAAATAGCTCTAACGGTTCAGGCAGCAGAGCAGCTTTTGTGTGTCTGTGTGTGTGGATTTTTTTTCAATCACACAATCACATCAGTTGATGACTTAGGGGTCTATTTACTAAGCAGTGTTAGGAGACAGAGTAAAAAGTGATAAGAAAGTGATAAGGTGCTAGCCAATCAGCTCCCAACTGGCATTTTTCAAACACAGCCTGTAAGATGACAGTTGGGAGCTGATTGGCTGGCACCTTATCACTTTCTTATCACTTTTCACTCTGTCTCCTAACGCTGCTTAGTAAATAGACCACTAAGAGGCATGTTTATGAAAGTTATTTTGTGGGAAATCACCAGAAAACAGCTGTTTCAGGAGGGTCCCGCACAAAAACTAAGAATCCCCAGAATTTAGTGACAGCAAAAAATAATTTCCAAAATCTGCCAATGCCCCTCCATTTGCAACCGCGATAGCAGTCTCCATTTCTATGGCGGCTGCTAAATGGTCAGACATTCCCGGAGCTTGGCACGTATAGCCAACGTCATGTTCAAATGGTGTTGGCCTACAGTAACCTAGTGTTCGTTCTAGATCCGGCGGCAGGCAGGGCACCGGACCTAGAGCAAGGGCACTTCGGCGCGCAGTCTCCAAAAAATGGGGCGTGGTCAATAAAAAGGGGCGTGTCTCTATGAAGCTTCCCCTTTTCATCACTCTTGGGGGCATGCCCGGCACTTACGGACATGCCGGGCAGCCCCCAAGCGCCGCGGTCACTGTGCTTCCGGCATCCATTCACCAGCGGCGACTGCTGCTCTAACAGTTTCCCCACCTGTTTCAGCAGGGTGCCGCGCTGGAGGGCAGGGTGCTTTCCGCCCTTCAGAAATAGGGCAGGGCGCGGCGCACCGCGGGAACTCTAGTAACCTATGGGTTACATTAATTCAGCTCCCAATGATGCAATATGCTAGCTGGTTCTGAACCCAGAAGCAGAAGTGAAAGTTGTGGCTATCACTTTGCTTCTAGTCATTTTCCATAACACCTGTGGAGATGGGTAACAAGCGTCCTTGCTCTGTGTGCAGGATGCCAATAAAAAATTATCACAGTGCTACTGCAGCACAAAAGTGAACGCCTTTTACAGATCTAGAAGAGGAATGTGATTCAGTAATGGCTGCCAATGACTTATCATTTTCACCTTCTGCTGTCTCTCCTCATTCCAACTGTACCATACCACAAGTAGCTGCAACAGAAATGCCAGTCACCAATCAGATTCTACTTATTTTTCTAGCACCTTCTAGAAGATAATAGCTAGAATCTGATTGGTTGCTATGGGCAACATCTCCACTTTTAAAAACCAGCACTTTAGTAAATATACCCCTAGGTATATGAGAACACATCTGTATATGGCTCCGTGCAGATCTGGTTTAGTTTGCAATTACACAAAACACACCCTTTTTCATGGGCATGTACAATAAGCAAACATGCATTACACCCAACTCATCATGAGCCCAACCGTGCAAAAAACCTTGGTTTAAATAGCGTTTTCTAAAAATCTCTGGTTAGAGGAGCCTGTGCTAGAGGGAACACTAAATCCATAAATGACCTGCTTTTTGGACATTCCCACTGGCATCTCGCAAAGGACAAGTACAGGCGGTGGGATTTTGTAGCTTTCAGCTACACCAGGCAAGCTGGTGTTAAGCATGCGTATGCGCCAGTCCCAACGCCTGCCAGATTCATTGTGCAGGCACCGGGACCGAAGCCAGCAGCAGCGGCAGCCCATCTCACGGGCAGGAGCCGCTGCCGATAATAATAATAGTGAATTATTACAAGTATAGTTGGTTTTACAAATGACAAATACTACTGTGCAGAATCAAATACATTTAACCTAGTTAATGTCCAATATAGCAGTTCTATACATATATCTTTTTACACTTTGAACAATGGCCAACAGTATACAGTATGTCCGTGTTGAGAACAGAAAATATGAGATATGGTAAGAACTTACCCTTGTTATCTCTATTTCTACGAAGTCCATAGGGTTCCACAGGATACCTTGGGGTATAGGTGTGACGTCAGTCGCAGGGCACCAAAGAGTTAAGCTTTCAGCCTCCCAGGATGCACTAGGTCCCCCTCCTATACCCCGCCCCCGGGCCAAGGCACCTCAGTTAGTTACCAAGCCATAGGCCGGAGGAGGAGAAGGAAGAGAGAGAACAAAGATCTGGACACATACAAGAATCACATTCTCACCAGAGGGAGACGGAAAACCGGTGACCAGAGCAAAGCCCATCTGCAGCACAGGTGCGACAGGGCGGGAGTCCTGTGGAACCCTATGGACTTCGTAGAAATAGAGATAACAAGGGTAAGTTCTTACCATATCTCATATTTTCTACTGCAGGGTCCATAGGGTATCCACAGGATACCTTGGGGATGTCCCAAAGCAGTATCCTTTAAGGGTGGGGACGCTCCTGTGCAGAAAGGAGAATCCGCCGCCCGAAGGAAGCATCCTGAGAGGCGAAGGTGTCAAACCTGTAATACCTCACGAAGGTATGGACAGAAGACCACGTAGCAGCCTTGCAGATCTGAACTGCCGAGGCACCACGTCGAGCTGCCCACGAAGGACCCACAGACCTAGTGGAATGAGCCTTCAGAGAAGGAGGGACCGGTAGGCCTTCATGAAGATAAGCTTCAGAAATAGCCATACGGATCCAGGCTGCCAAAGTTTGCTTTGAAGCAGGCCAACCCTTTTTACGGAAGCCATAGAGGACAAACAAAGCGTCCGACTTCCTAAACGAAGAAGTGCGGTCAACATAAGTCCTTAAGGCCCGCACAACATCCAAAGAGGCCTCACCCACGGAAAGACCCGGTGAGTTAAAGGCCGGAACAACTATTTCCTCGTTAATATGAAACTGGGAAACAACTTTGGGAAGAAACTCGGGCCGAGTGCGGAGCACTGCCCTGTTCCCATAAAAAACCAAGAAAGGGGGTCTACAAGAAAGAGCCCCTAACTCAGAAACACGTCTGGCCGAAGCAATGGCAAGAAGGAAAACAGTCTTAGCTGTTAGCCATTTAAGATCCACTGAGCCCAGTGGTTCAAACGGCGGTCCTTGGAGAGCCCTCAGGACCACAGCCAAATCCCAAGGCGCCACAGGTGGAACAAAGGGCGGCTGAATGCGGAGAACACCCTGCATAAAGGTGCGCACATCCGGGATTGTAGCAATCCTACGGTGAAACCAGACAGATAGGGCCGAAACCTGTACCTTCAAAGAAGCAAGGCGAAGCCCATGATCTAGTCCCGCTTGCAGGAAGGCGAGAATCCGAGACAGACGAAACTCCCGCGGTGCATAACCTCTCGGTCGACACCACTGGAAGAACGTATGCCACACGCGATGGTATATCCTCGCGGAAGACGGTTTCCGAGCTCGCAACATGGTACGCACCACAGAGCTGGAAAACCCCCGGGACCTCAGCATGGCCGTCTCAACAGCCACGCCGTCAAAGACAGCAGAGTCAGGTCCGGGTGAAGGCAAGGACCCTGAGACAGAAGGTCCGGTCGTAGCGGCAACCGCAGAGGAATGTCCACGGACAGACCCTGAAGGTCTGAGAACCAGTGCCGTCTGGGCCACGCGGGAGCTATCAACAGGAGCGTCCCTCCTTCCTGTTTGAATTTCCGGATTACCCGTGGAAGAAGGGAGACCGGAGGGAACAGGTATGCGAACCGGAACGTCCACCGGACGGACAGAGCATCCACCAGAGACGCCCTTTCGTCTCTTGTGCGAGACCCGTACACCGGCAACTTGTTGTTGTGCCGGGACGCCATGAGGTCGATTTCTGGAAGACCCCACCTGTCCACCAGTAGTTGAAAAACGTCCGGGTGCAGGGACCATTCCCCCGGATGAACGTCCTGGCGACTTAGAAAGTCCGCCTCCCAATTGAGCACTCCCGGGATGAAGACCGCTGATATGGCCGGAAGATTGCGCTCCGCCCAAACCAGGATCCGAGAGACCTCTACGAGAGCCGCCCGACTGCGAGTTCCTCCTTGCCTGTTTATGTAGGCCACGGTGGTAGCGTTGTCCGACTGGACCTGCACCGGGCGACCCTGGAGAAACCGCTGTGCCTGCTGGAGAGCATTGAAGACCGCACGGAGTTCCAAGATATTTATTGGAAGCTCCGCTTCTGTCGGCGTCCACCTGCCCTGGAACAAGTGTGGACCCGAAACTGCTCCCCAGCCCCGAAGACTGGCGTCCGTTGTCAACAGGACCCAATTTGGAACCCAGAACGGACGTCCCTTGTTGAGGTGGGTCGTCTGTAACCACCACGTAAGGGACAGGCGAACCTCCTGGGTGAGCACAATCGTCTGGGACTTCAGAGACTGAGGCAGCCCGTTCCACTTGGACAGGATCAGGTGCTGCAGAGGTCTGGAGTGAAACTGGGCGTATTCCACCATGTCGAACACCGACACCATGGAGCCCAGTAACCTCATCGCCGAGTGTAAGGACACCCGGCGGCTGTGCAGACAACTGCGCACCCTTGACTGTAAAGCAGAGATCTTGTCCTCCGTCACGAAGATCCTTTGCTGTCCCGAGTCCAATAAGGCTCCAAGATGCAGAATCCTCCGAGACGGGATTAGAGTGGACTTCTGCCAGTTGATTAGCCAGCCGTGCCGTTGCAGCAGTGCAATGGTCAGGTCCAAGTGGCGTAACAGGAGCTCTGGAGATCCTGCCACCAATAACAGGTCGTCCAAATACGGCAACATGCGGACTCCCTGCAGCCGCAGAGAAGCCGCCATGACCGCCATCACCTTGGTGAAAACACGTGGTGCTGTTGCCAGGCCAAAAGGTAACGCCCGAAACTGGAAGTGGTCGCTGCTGATTGCAAACCTGAGGAACTGTTGATGGCGCCAAAGAATAGGGACATGCAGGTAAGCGTCCTGTATGTCCAATGACACCAAGTAGTCCCCAGGTTCCAGCGCCAGAATGATGGACCGTAGGGTCTCCATCCGAAACTTCGGGACCCGCAAAGACTTGTTGAGTGCTTTGAGGTTGAGAATCGGACGATATGACCCATTGGGATTCTGTACCAAAAATAGATTTGAATAGAAACCCTGGCCCCTCTGGGAGAATGGAACCGCCACTATAACTCCAGCCTGGAGCATAGTGTGCAATACCTTCCGCAGCTCCGTAGCCTTGTTCCGGTCTGATGGGAGACCCGTGGTGAAGAAGCGAGCCGGGGGTCTGTGCCGGAAGGAGAGGGCGTATCCGTGGGAAACCACCTCCAGAACCCAAGTGTCTGTCGTAGTGGTCGACCAACACTGGGCGAACTGTAGCAGGCGGCCTCCCACCCTGGGATCCCCCAAAGGGAGGCCCGGACCGTCAGGCCGCAGGCTTGTCATCTGGCTTGGGGGCCGGACGTCTGGTACTCCATGCCTGCTTCCGGGGCTTTACCGATTTCTTAGGGCCAGCCTGTCGAGGAAACGACTGTGGTTTGGGCCTGCCCTGGGCCCTAGATGACCGAAAGGACGATGGTCCCGAACCAGAAGGAGCAGCGGCCGACGGGAGACAGGCAGATTTGGCTGCCGCCAGCGTGGCCACAATCTTATCCAGATCCGGACCGAAGAGAACTTCTCCGGTAAACGGCAACGCTTCCAGACCTTTCTTGGAATCTGCGTCCGCCTTCCAGGATCGCAGCCACAAGGTGCGACGAGCAGCTACCGCTGCTGAAGAAATTCTAGACACCAGAGTACTAATGTCTAGAGCCGCCTCGTTGATGTAGGTGGCCGAATCACGGAGATTGCCAATCAACTCCGCCTGATCGGCCGGACAGTCGGATTCAAAAGAAGCCTCTAATGAATCCGCCCAGCGCTCCATCGCTCTGGCAACCCAGCAAATGGCCATAGCCGGCCGTGCTGCCCCCCCTGCAAGGGAATAAGCGGACTTCAGGCAGATTTCTACCTTGCGGTCCGTAGCATCCTTAAGGGAGGACATGGATGGCATCGGCAATGTGGCACTACGGACAAGACGGGTCACGTGAGAATCCACCTGTGGAGGGGATTCCCACTTAGCAAAATAATTATCCGCGAACGGATAAGCCACCGCCAGGCGTCTCTGCGGCTGGTATCTTTTGCCAGGTTGTTTCCACGCCTCCTCTAAATGGTCCACCAACTGACCCGAAAGAGGAAAGACTGTGGCATCGCCCTTCACATCTTTGAAAAAGGCATACTTAGATTTAGCCGCTGGGGGAACTTCGTCCTCAATCACCAAGGCTGTGCGGACCGCCCAAATAAGTCCAGGAATATATACTTTGGACTTAGCATCAGCGTCCTTAGTATGGAGAGGTTCCTGATCGTAAGGATCTAGAATCTCCCCATCATCAGACGTCCCTTCGTCATCCTCATAAGGAGCGGACAGAGACGCCACCGGCCTTTTATGAGACCGCATCACAGACTCCCCTTGCAACACATCCGACAAGTGCTGTACAGAACTCGTCAGGGAGTTAACCCACGCTGGCTCCTGAGAACCCGGGAGCGGGGAAATAGGGAGACTGTGGGGTACCACCAATTGTCGTGGGAACCCCTGCATGGGTGACGACACCACAGACTGCTGGGACAAACCCATCGGAGTAAACGCGGGCTGCGGAGCTAACTGGCCCACTAAAGCTGTTAACGCCTGAGCGAAACAAGCCTAGGGCGGCTCCTGTACCGGTGCTGTAACCGTAATAGGCCGCGCCATGGACAAACACTGCCGGCAAAGGCCCTCCGCGCTACCCTCCCCCTCCGCTAACGGTACTTTGCACGTGGTACACTGTAGCCGGAGGGGAAAATCACTTTCAGACATGATGGCACCACGTATGTGACCTCTCTCACCAATTAAGTATTAAATAGGCGAGAGACCACCCTGCAGCACCGCACCGCAAGGGCTTTAGCAGAAAGAACAGGGACAGTAATAAAGCTGACAGTTTAGAGAAGAAAAGATTACAGGCAGCAGCGCTAGCACAGTCACATACAATGCAGAAAAATAACAATTCCTGCACTAACAGCGCTGATCACTCAACTACACAGACACAGGGCCTGGTAGGACACAGCGCTGCATACACAGACCTGACCACAGCGGAGGAGAGGTATGCGGGGGGACCCAGACCACGATGCTTCCGTCCAGCGCTTCCAGCAGCGTTCACCATGCGTTCTGGAGAAGATGGCCGCCGAGGAGCAGAGAGGAGGCTGGCCTGGGGGAGGAGCGCTGCCACAGGACCAGTCGGCAGCATGCAGAGAGGGCTGTGTGCAGCGGGGGAGGCGCCGGCTGTGAGACAGGGAAGGCGCGCTCCCCTGGCATGCATTTAACCCCTGGGATGCCGCAGCGCTACCGCTCTGCTGCGGTCCGCTGTCCCAGGGGGTAGTGGAAGCGCAGGTTGGTCGCCTGGCTCCACGCTGCAGCCAGTCCCCAGGGAGCCCCCTGCCTGGGGACTTAGGACCATGTGATCAGCGGGGACCCACCGCGGGACCCCGCTGCTTACCTCTGTCCCCCTTGAATCCGGCCATGGTCCGGAGCATCTGGGGTCACCGCTAGCTGTGACCCCAGACGCCCACCAGCATCCCCGGTTCAGTACCGGCGTTCTGGTACCGGCGGGGTGTAGGGAAGACAGCATGGACGTCAGGACTGACTGTCCATGCTGTTCATCCAGTTGTGCAGCCACAGCTGCATGAAGAATAAGCTTCAGGGGCTCTTCTAGCCCCCACTCCAACAGGTGCACCCGACTCCGGCCGGGCACCAAACTAAACTGAGGTGCCTTGGCCCGGGGGCGGGGTATAGGAGGGGGACCTAGTGCATCCTGGGAGGCTGAAAGCTTAACTCTTTGGTGCCCTGCGACTGACGTCACACCTATACCCCAAGGTATCCTGTGGATACCCTATGGACCCTGCAGTAGAAAAAAAAAAAATGCACTGACGACAGCGAGTCCTGTGATTTATAATTCTGTGAATTAATTTTTCATTTCGGTCACCACATATTAGGATTTATTACAAATCTCTTATTACAGGGCATTTGTTATTTGATAGGCACAAGTTCATTCAAGCCTATTTTTGTATTCGATAATGCTACATCTTAACTTCCACTGTATAGAGCGTACAGCTGCCCCCTGCACATCGGCATAGTGACATTATATATATCACAGTGCTCTACGGACAGTCTGGGCCATGAGTTCATCCTAGGGATCAGAGAACAAAGACAGTGATTCATCAGACTTGAATAGTGCGGATGGGGGCACAGGCATGTAGAAAGTCGGTCGGCACAAATATGGCGCCATAAAGCGGCAATACCACGTTACTGGATTGCCACCATTACAACTGATTCCCCCAAACACATACCATATTGTCCAAAAATTATCTACATAACTGGTTAACTGTGATCCAAATTAGTCCAATCATTTTTCAAAACATTCAGGAACTTTTTTTTTTTTTGTCAAGTTTAAATATTTTCTGAACAAACTTAATCCTTTATTCAACATACTGTAGCACTCTGGAGACATCTGCTTGTATTTTATAAGTTATACCGGAGTGTATAAAATGTTTTAAGCAAACATATAAAACTAGAGTATCCAACTAAAAGACATCCACTTTGGAATTTGTTTTGGAACAGGTTTGGCATATGAAATCTAAGTGTGTAAAAAAAAAGAAAAAGAAAAAAACAACCCTTGAAACTCCAGGTTATACATTATACTAATAGCACTCTGCAGGCTTGTCATAACTAATTCCTTATGTTTTAACAACTAGAAACCCCCTGAAGCTCCTTGTCAAAAAGAAAAGCCCACCTTGACGGACTTTTTTATTTTATTTTATATAGGTTTAATGTGTAAATAGAACCCCTATCCTATGTATAACTGTATACATTCTAAATAACCCTTATATTTCCAACATCTTCACAATTTTTGGTGGGCAGGGCGTCTATTTTGCGCTTTTAAGATCTTAGTAAAGCAAAAAAAAAAGTAGACTTCTGTTATTATTATTATCATTTATTTATATGGCGCCACAAGTGTTCTGCAGTGCCTTACATAGTACATAGACAAATAAGTAACCAATGACTTACAATACAATACAATACAATACAGGATATGGATAAACATTGCTATATTAGCAACCTTTACGCCCGCATAAGCAGCCAGATGTTAGTCACCCTAGTGGGGAGTAAGAGATAAATTAAATTACAGTAGGGAGAAGCACAAGAGGGTAGAGGGCCCTGCTTGAAAGAGCTTACATTCTTTAACGGAGGAGAAGACAAACAGGAGTGACACAGAATGGGGTAGGCGGGGAGAAAGGAAGATGTAGCAGCAAGTTAGGATGACAGCTGGAAGGCTTTAATGAAGTAGTGGGTCTTAAGAGCTCGTTTGAAAGATTGTAGAGAGGTGCAGAGTCTGATGGGGAGAGAGAGGGAGTTCCAAAGGTGAGGAGCAGCACGGGCAAAATCTTGGAGGCAGGAGTGGGAGGAAGTAATCAATTGGCATGAAATGCGGCGTGTATTAAGTGAACGAAGAGGGCTTCTACTTAACTAAACAACTGAACTGCTAATTAAAAAGGGACTGTTATTCCATGCCTGGATAGTATATGAGGGTAACTTTAGATTTGTAAGCAGTGGTGGTAGCAGAGGATGCCTTAGCAATGGTTTTCCTGGCATTGTGGCATTCAGCGATCACCAGGAGACAACATCAGATTCCAAAGGGCTTTAGATGGCTGCTCTGCATGTGCCAGGCTTATGACAGTCGATATTCCCTACATCACAGGCAGCATTCATAGTGTGTACTAATTCTTGTTGTCACTGTATCTTGGACACTATACAGGAAACTGTTGTGTATTGTTATCATCTGCAGAAGGATAAAATATATGGGTGGCACAGAGCGCGCCTCCCAGCCATATTCATTTGGTGGGTCACTTCCCACTTGCGGATCTCAAAAGGGGGCAGAGTTTACATGGATTAGCCATTTTGCCCAAAAGAGGGAGTTTCTGGGATACGATAAAGCACCCATCTAATATTAGCTTTAAGCGCTAGTTAACATCAGGAGCAAAACACGGCAACAATACTCTTTTTCTTAACCTCTTATAATGACCAGTGTACTTTATAGTTATAGTGACCATACACAGTTTTTTACGTTTTTGCTGTGCTGGCTACATTAACTTTTTTATTCGTTAAGGCAGCGTTTATCAACCACTGTGCCATGGCACACTAGTGTTCCGCGAGCATCTGTCAAGTGTGCCACGGCGGTCAGCTCAGTGCACTTGTACTGTAGTGTGTTTTATTCCTGAGGAGGCCAATGTAGTGTGTTTTATTCCTGAGGAGGCCAATGTACTCTGTTTTATTCTTGTAGAGGCCAATGTAGTGTGTTTTATTCCTGAGGATGCCATTGTAGTGTGTTTTATTTTTGTGGAGGCAAATGTAGTGTGTTTTATTTTTGTGGAGGCCATTGTAGTGTGTTTTATTCCTGAGGATGCCATTGTAGTGTGTTTTATTTTTGTGGAGGCAAATGTAGTGTGTTTTATTTTTGTGGAGGCCAATGTAGTGTGTTTTATTCCTGTGGAGGCCAATGTAGTGTGTTTTATTCCTGAGGGGGCCCATTGTAGTGTGTTTTATTCCTGAGGAGGCCAATGTAGTGTGTTTTATTCTTGTGGAGGCCAATGTAGTGTGTTTTATTCTTGTGGAGGCCATTGTAGTGTGTTTTATTCCTGTTGAGGCCAATGTAGTGTATTTTATTTCTGTTGAGGCCAATGTAGTGTATTTTACTCCTGTGGAGACCAATGTGTGTGTATTTTTTATGTGGGAGCCAATGTGTATGTTTTTTCATTGGTCACACACGCTGCATTGCTGGATGGTGTGCCTTGGTAATTTTAAAATCTTGTGTAGTGTGCCTCGAATTGAAAGAGGTTGAAAACCACGCGTTAAGGTATCAAAGTAAAATGTTATTTTTTTTTTATTATTATTTTTCTTTAAGTTCCAAGCTCACAATCTCTTTTGGAAGCGATTTCCTTCAACATATTATGTTTCATTCCCATTTTCTATTAGTGTTTTTGGCGTATCCCAAGTGGTTCAGAATAGATATTAGGGAAACTACAAATTCAGATTTTCTTCAAAACAAAACAAATTGTTTGTTTGCATCAACCCTATTGGAGATTCCAGCGCCATCGTTTGCATTGAATCATGTTTTCTTTTTTTTTTATTAGGAGAGCTAATCTTTCTCTATTTCTCTGTTCTATTCATCATGTGATCACCAGGGGATACAGGATCTATAAGTACCGCATTCTACGCAACGCTGTGCAGCAGTGATTGCACGGTTAGCAAACGTTTATTCAAAGTCATTGACAGTCGGGATCCAGGTGTGCACTTTTCCGAGAGATTTAAAGTTAATGGGTCGCTACAATGGCAACAACTTTTTCACACATATCCCCCTCCCTCGTTTGTGTGTATAATGGATGGCTGTACCACATTCTCTATTGGTTTCTATTACCATATGTTATTACATGATGTAGTGCTTTGTGGTGTGTTCAGGAGGGTGCATAATAAGTGGCGTCCTATTCATTTTAACTCAAAGTCTAATAGCGTATGAGACTCCTCTACTTAAAACAAATCTTAAGAGCCCCTAGATTTAATAGGAAATACTGGCATGTTCACATTATAGTCTCCAGAATATACAGTACTCTCACTGATCACAATGGAAAGCTATGTAATTGACGTCATCTATATTTACAATGACTGTAAAGGCTTACATTACTGTAATTAGAAAATATACTATTCCATAACTGCTGAAGAATTAGTCATAAACAGAGCATAAAACATTTTGTTGATATTTCCACAGCTAAGTAATTGCAGAGAAAACCTTACAGATGAGGAATTTTTTTAGGCCTTTTAAATAACTTTCCCAACAATTTATTCTGCACTCACATTGCTCTTACAGACGTGGGATCAGAACTACACTCCCATGAAATTAGAAATTTCTAGGAAAATGTAATTACACATTAATGAAGCTGTAGTGGATGAGGTGACAGGATATTTGTAGTATAGCAATGCATAGCATGTCTGACTGAGGAATTAGTGCATCTCTCAGGTCTAATGGTGCATATCCACTACACGATTAAATGAACGATTCCGACATCATTATCGTTCAATCGTTCATTAATCGTGCAGTAATTATGCCAGCAACGACCAGCGATGCGCGCTCCTGCTGCTCTTTGTCGGCATCAGTCATCGCCTGAACATCCAGGCCAACCTGACGAGATCGTCAGGTTGTGCATCGTTCAGTGTGGGCACATTATCCACTGCACAGTATGATGAACAATTGAACGATTACGATGTTCTAATCGTAGAGTCGTTCTACACTCATGTAGTGGATATGCACCTTAAAGCTAGGGCAGTACAGACGGTGTAATGGTTAGCATTACTGCCTCACAGCACTGAGGTTATGGGTTCGATTCCCACCATGGCCCTACCTGTGTGGAGTTTGTATATTCTCCCTGTGCTTGCGTGGGTTTCCTCCGGGTACTCCGGTTTCCTCCCACGATCCAAAAATATACTGGTAGGTTAATTGGCTCCCAACACAAATTAACCCTAGTGTGTATGTGTGCGAGCATGTGGTAGGGAATATAGATTGTAAGCTCCATTGGGGCAAGGACTGATGTGAATGGCCAAATATTCTCTGTAAACTGCTGCGAAATATGTGTGCGCTATATAAATAACTGGTAATAAATAAATAAAGCTGACCATACACCAGACCAACATTCCAGAATGGAATGAAAATCCAGAAATGCATGGGAGCATATGACAATCAAGAATTTGTTCCCGAACACCAGAAAACACGAAAAAGGTCATTCAGGCATGTTGGTTAAATCGGTTTGATTTAAAAAAAAAAAAAAACTTGTTTGGGAGCAAATGGCATTACCGGATTTTCATTCCAACCAACTAGTTGGATGGTTGGAGGAAAGATGGTCAGGTGTATGGCCAGCTTAAAAGTACTTTGATTCCCTGCAGGAAAGAGATGGGAAGGTCAGCTGAAATGGTAACATAAAAGATTAATCCAAGCAAAAATGATTTATTGCACTGTGTACACAATTTGTACCAGTACTGCAAGGTGCATGTATGAGTCCACATACATCTAGGTAGCGCCGACCATCTTTTCGTGCAACTTTTTCCTTCCAAATGCGTCTTATTCGCACAGCAAATAGAACAGCTTCTGCTAATTAAAATATGCAGCATGCCTATATTCTGTGTGCGGCTGTATCTGCATCCTATTCACATTGCTGTGCGAATAAGACGCATTTAAAGGTAAAAAGTAGCACAAACAAAGACGCTTGGAGCTGAATGGCTGTTTAATGCGCAAGGTGGCTAGATGTATTAGGACACATCCATAGCCAACACTTACTTCCTTTAAAAGCGGATCAGGGGCATGCACGTGCCTGTACAGTACAGTGAGAGTGCGGAGACTCAAGTGAATTAAACCATCTCTGAGCTGGACACATATATTGGGTTACAACTGCATCTGCAATGTGTATTTTGGTAGGGTCACTTTTTTTGTGCCTACCCCAAGTACAGTAGGTGCAAGTTCATGCAAGCCCTAACTTGTGCGTTGCTTATACACACCTAAGCGTAATGCAACTTAAAATAATTTAGGACAGTTTTAACTTATTTGCACAAATGAGAGTTTCCAAACTGATGCGCAACAATAAGTAACCCCGAATATGTGCAGTTTGGGACTGGCTATACCCTGGTCCCAATGTGCCACTTGCACCAGATGTTGGATTAAAAACACTTTGATTCGGTATTTAAGCAATTTGTAGGAGAGCTTTCAGGGTGTAAATCATTACGATGAACTATGAACATATGGGAGAAAAATCTGCCTCTCTCTTCAGTGCTTATTTATTATTTATTTATTTTATTTTATTTATTAACAGTTTCTTATATAGCGCAGCATATTCCATTGCGCTTTACAATTGGAAACATTGATAGAACAAAACAGGGTAATAACTGACAGACATAGAGGTAAGAGGGCCCTGCTTGCAAGCTTACAATCTATAGGGATCCAAGACTGTATGAAGAGAGGCACAACGAAAAGACATCCTGCAATGCCGGTAGTGCAATGTGTGAATCTGCAGGAAATGTTTGGGAATAACGTGTTTGATATGACAGACAAGAAATATAAAATAGATCCCAGAGGTGATGCCAAATTATCTACAAGTTTCCACACTGTGTGAAAGGGAAAGGCCTTCTGCTTAGTCACGCTAGCAAGGACACACCTAAGGCTCAGGTACATGGTGGGGTCAGGAACTGCCAGACTAAGAATTACACGGAGCAAACTATACAGGCAGAATGCATCAAGCAGCACAATGAATAGGCCGATACAAAGCTGAGTTTACCTAGTTGATTCTGAGTCTCTGCTTTTGCAGCCTGCTTATCTCCTTATGCTAATGCTAGCATCCTCCAGTGTGTGCACAGTACCCGTGTGTCTGTATGCGGAAGGCTGCCCCGCACATTGCTTTTCCATCCGTCATCTTTAGTGTGGGGACTTGCACCCACTCCATGCTGGGTACAAAAGACCCATCTGAAGCAGGCGTCCCACCTCTGTCTGCACGCTAAAGACGAGTGCGGAAGTCAATATACACACCCATGACATCAGTTTTGTGCATTAGCCCAGCTGCCACCCATTTCACAGAAAGCGTGATTGGTTACCGGGCAGATCAGTCTGCACTTGCAATCTCCGTCCCTGTGCTTATACATAGTGCGGAGCCTGCGCAGTTGCTGATAATTTCCTATGATGCACATGCAGTTTGCAGATATCTGCGAGATCCGTTGCATTTCCACATGCCTCCGTCTCAGAATTGGGCCCTGAATGCCTAATAGTTTTATGCCATCCGTTTTCAGGAACATACATTTCCATCCAATGATAAGGCACCTTGCACTGAGTGGCTGCTAGTAGCTTTATGTGAGCTGAGGGCAAGATTCAGAGTTAGGAATAGAGTAAAGAGGGGTATCCACTACCAGATCTGAAAACGACTGCATGATTACATGCAGTCGTTGTGTGATGAGCCTGCACTGAATGAGCAGACGTTCAGTGCAGGGTCATCAATCATCATGAAACATGCTGAACCTGACGATATCGTCAGGTTGACCAGCATGTTGGAGAGATCATAGATGTCTAAACGACCAGCGGGCACGCGCATCGCTGGTCGTTTTAGACATTTCTGCAATACATTTGTAAATGATTTCTGAACGATTTGCAAACAATTGAACGATCAAACGATCGTTATCGTTCATAAAAATCGCTAAGTGGATACGCCCCTTTGAATAGAGCAAGTAACTGTGCATCTCGGTAAAACATACATGCCTACTCTCCCGGGAATCGCGGGAGGCTCCCGATTTTTCGGATAACCGCCCGCGATCCCGGAAGAGTAGGCATATCTCCCGCATCCCGCCCACTTCCTAGTGAAGTGGGCAGGATGGGGAGATTTTACCTGAAATTATCGGGTCCGTCGGGAAGGGGCGGGGCTAAATTAGGCAAATCGCATCATTTAGCCCCGGCCCCTCCTCACGGACCCGCGAATCACGGGGGTTTTCTGTAAAGGGGGCGGGGCCTAATGCAGTCTATCGTCTGGCCCCGCCCCCCGAAGAGGAGAGCAGCAGGTCCCCTCCAGCTGCTCCCGGAAAGCTGCCCAGCAAAGTAGGTAAGTATGCGGTAAAACCATGATGCACTGCACGTGGGGTAGATGTAAAATGTGCAGAGAGATTTAGATTTGGGAGGGAGGTGTCCAAACTAACTTCTAAATTGCAGTGTAAAACTAAAGCTGTCCAGTATTTGTGGGCTGCATGCAAAGGCAGCCAGTACTTACCCTGCATGCAAACATTTTTTTTTTATATATTTGCACCCTTTGCACTGCAACATGGTCTGTCCAGGTGCACATTTACTCTATCTTACTCTATTCCCACCTCTGAATCAATCTGAAAACATATGGAACCCAAGATGATGGGCACATCCACCTCTTGGTTGGGGGAAATAAATAAAATAGAAAAATATATTTGCTTGTTCTGAACAAGACTACAAAGAATGTTATAATCAAACATAATATGAACCTAT
Source organism: Taudactylus pleione (assembly GCA_031769625.1). Classification (NCBI taxonomy): domain Eukaryota; kingdom Metazoa; phylum Chordata; class Amphibia; order Anura; family Myobatrachidae; genus Taudactylus; species Taudactylus pleione. The sequence goes on from JAUIMM010000261.1 coordinate 4,621,725, forward strand.
AAGAATTGCATGGTAATTTAAAAGTTCCTAATTCCAGATTTGTGAAAAGGCTGCACAATCACTTAAGGTGCCCATACACGGTGCGATTTTTTTTACACGATTTGTCCGTTTTCGATCAATCGTAAAGACCAACCATGTAAAAAGTGGCGTTTTTGATGCACGTCCCCGGCGTCGTGTATCGGCATCGTAGATCAACTGAACATGCAGTAAGATTTCGACCTATCGTGTATGATGTGACACACATCGTACAGTGGGCCTGATGCAGAGCCGGACGCTATTTGCGGACGAATGTTCCAAAAAAGGGGCCGGCTATTTAAATTGAGCGCTCACTCTTTGCGGTTTGTTGACGCCTATATGTCTGAGCGAGTGACGAAAAATGCGCTCGCTATTTTGTAAAGACACCCCTTTGCCGTTCGCATCACACGTCATCTCCGGTATTTATTAATCGGGTACATCGAAAGGCATCTGAACTGCTCGCAGTGCTTGTGGTAGGTTTTTGTTACCGCTATCACTGCGAGCAGTTCAGGCTAAAAGACAACCAAGTGACGTGGTCGATGACGCTCCTTTACTAATTATGCACTCCCATTAAACGCCGTTTTCACCGTTAGGCACGCCTGTGTTCGGATCTCCACTCCCCGTTTTCAAGCACCTTCCCCTGTTACCACCCACAAAGGGTACACTCTGTCAAACAAATTAGCAGCCCCTTGCTGTTTTCCGATCGCAATGACTGGTTTGTGCATGCGCATTACGACCCATACACATGCGCAGTTGTGCGACTATCGCCCAGATCGAACGAGCGGCCGCTTAGGAGCGGCTCTAAATCAGGCCCAGGGTTTGTGCACATCATGCACGATAGAGATGTATGTAGCACGGACCAGGGAGATCTGTGCTACATGTATCTGTGTCATTGACACAGAAGCACGGACGGGTCAGTGAGACCCGTCTGTACTGCTGTGCATTTCAATGACACAGATGCATGCACGGACCAGGAGATCGATTCTATTTTCAAACTTGAAAATTATTACCCAACAATTTGAGGATATCAAATCCAGCATCCAGCTTTCGATACTAGCCCACCTATAAGTTTGGCTCGGCTTGGGCAGTGAAAGGATAATGAGTGTCAGAGCCATGAACCTCTCTCGGCATTGGTTGCACCACCAGGCCTCCGCCATAATTGCGCACCCCTCTCAGGGCCCCTGGATCAAGCAAGCACTACAGAATGCAATATCTTTATGGCAAAGGGATGCCCATACTTGATTAAACAAAATGGCAAAAAGCCTATTACATCTTATTTAACAATATGGCAGGTTCTAGTAAGCAGAACCCTCTCAACCAGTGTCATTATTTGTTACGGTCTTGTGAACGCACTATGCTCAATTTATTTTCTATGGTTGCACTGCACTGTAGGATATGCTGGCGCAATATAAATAACAGATAATCATGTTCTATATAGGCTATCACACATAGGGCCGTATTCAATTAGTTTCGCAACCACGATACTTTTTCGCATGCTGGACTTTTCGCCTACAGTGCGTATTTTAGCCGTGGAAACTTATCGCGTGCGTCCCCGCGATTCGCTGTATTCAGAATTGGGGAAATCAGCCTGACACCCCCTAAAAGATGCACTAACATTGGGGATCAATGTACTATACATGCCCCCGAATAGCCTTAATAAAGCCATTTGGGGTCCTTAAGGTGTGTCAATATCTTCTAATTAGCGTCTATGCACAAGTGATGAAGAATGGCATTAAGCAGTTTTTTTGGTGAAAATAAGTAGTCCTGTCAAATTTGGGGTACTTGAAAATGGGTGCAAGCATGGTTTAAAGTCGCTAAAGTCAAGTTTTTAAAAAAGCACATGCAATCCAAAAAACACCTCCCCCATACTTGCAGACCCCCCAAAAGTCTATTTCACTAGTTTTTAAGTTTGCACCCCCACTTTGTACTTTTTTGCCCCCTTTTTCAAGTGCTTTTTTTGGTGTGTTCCTCAAATTTTTTTAGTTTTTTTTTTAAGCAGTTATCCTTTGGGGGGCTGTCCCAAGGGTGCAGAGTGGTTTCCCCACCTTTGCACCCCAAAATAGCAATTTTGCACTTTTTTCTCCACCTATTCAGAGGCAAATCTTTTTCGCCTATTACATAGCATTTTCGTGTATGTGAAAAGCAGATGCAATTGAATACGGCGATACTTTTCCGACAGGTGAAAAGTTGCAATCGGCGATACTTTTTCGCAGATTCCGACTTTTCGTGGCTAATTCAAAACGGGTCATAGTAGCCAATTGCTGTATTAAAAGTCAATCCCAGGAGCCAGGTAGCCAATGCCGCTAAATACATCTGCTGGAACTTAATTTCTGAAAGTCCTTACTATTGAGGACTTTTCTTGCGAGCACTGCTGGCTCCTAGGTTTTGATGATTGGCAGCATAAGTGTAAATCATTTTACACACTTCGGGTTGTCATACATCTTTGAATTAGGCCCGATGGTTAGCGTACATCTCTGACGGCGAGTGGTCTGCGCATGCACAGTACCTGTACTGCGAACGGACGGAATAGTACAACCGATTGTGTGCGGCTCTGCAATTCCGTCCATCTATGAATCAGGCCCTTGACATTTACTTTCATTCTACTTTTCAATATTAAAAACAGATTGAAAACGCCATTGTTCCGGATCTTAAACTGAAGGTAGTCACTCTCCATTATAACATTCTTGCACATTTCTGCCATACTACAAATTCAAAGTAAAAAAAAATATAAAAGATACACGTGAGTGCGAGTGCGATACAAACCACCTATTAACCCCCACTGAATAAAGAACTGCCAAAGAAACCATTTGCCAATACAACAGCCAGTGTTGATCTCCATAGACATACATCATCAGAGCCAGTGGAGCATAGCTCATCAGTTTACACATTCGGCCTAAAAATACACTTGGCGGTTTCCAGTTACACAAACAGTTTGCAGAGAGTTAGGATTTTGTTTGGTTGTATAGCTGAAGCTGGGACGCTTGAAATGTAAACTGTGCATTAGCATTGTCAGTGTAAATTATAGGTTTTATATTGCTTCAAACCATTCCCAATGAGGAACTGGCAAATAGCCTAACTTGAGTACTTAATTTAAAACACTTGATCAGTTTCATTCCCCGGCACTAGGTTTTCATTTTTAATGGCCTCTCAAGGGTAGAGAAAATTACAAAACCACATTGTTGTGACATGAGATTGGATGAGTCATCGATCGTCACAAATTTTTTAAGGATTTGGCAATAATCTTTAAGACAATAAACTATAAACATTTTCTAAAAAGTTTCTATAATTGTTCCTAAACAGATCCAGTGAAGGCCTTGTAAAGCCATCTTTTGCTATGGAATGCGCTAGCTAGAATATTTGGGAGTAAGAACAAAAATAACACAATCGAAAACATTAAAATAGAATGATCATAACGATGGTTTACCATGACAACTTTGAGCTTATAGCAACTAGTAACAAACAGTGATCAGAAGACGGGTTTGTGCTACAAAAGGAGATGTAGTCAGCATCCAGACAGTCAGGATGCAGATGGTCACAATACCGACAGCGGCATTCAGAACCCCTCCAGATTGCGGAGGCAGGTATTAGGGTCAGGGGAGACAAGGTTCCTACACATGGCACGATGTGCTCAATTATGCGATATTATGAGCAATTTACCTTGCACCCCCAACACTCCAGGACACAATGTGCAGCAAAAGCTGCACGATGTGACACAAGATCTATCGTGCACGATCGAATGATTTGCATATCATTAGACTGTGCATGATAGCAGACAGATGCATGCACGGATCAGATAGATCCATGATGCATGCATCTGTGTGAAAAAAAAACAAAAGATGAATGGACGGATCAGTGAGATCCATCTGTGCATCTGTGTAAAAAGAATGAATAAAAGTGTAAAAATAAATAAAACGGTATGCCCTCCCCCCGCCCCCCTCCCGCAAAGCGCAACCAGCCCAAGGCTCCGGAGACCCAGTACTTGTTTTGCTAAATACATGGGACAAACAACATAGGGGTCCCCTATATTTAGCGCAACCAGCACTGGGCTCTGAGCCAGTCCTGGTTATGGAAATACTGGGGACAAAAAGCATAGGGGTCCCCTGTTTTATCCATAACCAGCACCAAACTCTTTCTAGTGGGGGAGTAATGCCACAGCCAGGGGAACCCTTTCACCGGGTTCCCCAGCCAAAGCATTACCCCTGACCGCTAGTCAGCCCAATAAAGGGGTCCCCCAATAAAACTCCCCCAATAAAGGAGTCCCCCTCTCCAGGACACTCCAGGCCTTGGCTAATAGCCCGGGCTATCCCCGGCATCCCTGGAGCAGTGGTTGCCAGGTTGATAGTGTAGTGCAGTGTAATTTAAAGAGTTAAAAATACTGTCTTTTGCAGTAGAACTACAGGTCCCAGCAAGCCTCCTCCTGCATGCTGGTACTTGGAGAACCACAAGTAACAGCATGCGGAGCATTACTGACCTGCTGGTACCTGTAGTTTCACTGTAAAATAAATATTTAAAAAAATACATTACACACGCACCGTGAAAGTACAAGTTTATTACATGCACACTCACACTATCTCACATACTCACCTAGTATCCCTGAAGCCATTCATATCCCCTTCTCCAAGTAGTAATCCACATGTACCTGCAAAAAAAATTCCATACTCACCTCTCCCTATGCGTGGATCACTTCTTCTTCTTTCCATCTAGGCTTGGCAAAACAACAACAACAAAAAAACCCGGACCAGCGGACATTAGTACCGTCATTAGAGGACGGGAAATGGCTCAGAGCCGGGATTTCACTATAGATATACTATACTAGGCGAGTATGGACTGGCACAACCATGTCTCTGCTCCACTCGAACAGCCCCTGAGCTGGCCCTGGGAGGGCGACCTGCCCGGCACGACTTTGAGACAGCTCAAAATTTGAGAGTCTCCCAGACCTTCTAGCAGGGTAGGAAAATCTATTCAACTATTCAATCAACTTTGCAATAAGAGTGTAACTCAGCATAAAATAACATTAAAAAAGTGTTGTGCACATCAGTTTATAATCAGTTAACTCCATTGCTCAAAATGTAATAGTTTAAAATTATTATTGAGATATTTTTATCCTATTTAAGCAAAAAAATAAATAAAATGAGCTCACCTATGGGGTGGTAGCCATTTTATTTTACACTTCTCCAACCTGAAATTTAACGGGTAATATAAATTTATTGTGTCACAGACTAAACACGCCAGTGATATTTCCTTAAGTAGAAATCATGCCTTGCTGTTCGTCATCCACAGCTCCGAGAAAGATAACTCATGTCTGACTTCATTTACACATGACTACTTCTCCAAAATCCACAGAGCCGCTGTCACAAGTAACTAGCTGAACCAGTTTATTAATGGGCTTCCCAATGCTTCCATTGTGACGATGAAATGAAGAATTAGCCAGTTTTGTCTTCCACCAGGGAAAAGGAAAAAAAACTAAATAACATCTGCAAAAGTCTTGCTGAAAGTATCCGTTACAGACGTATGGTGTCCAATATTTACCTAGAATCTAACTTGCCATATTCAATATTCATCACTGTAGTACAATTCGTAGCATTCTAATTCAGCTGTGATGCTGTACAGGCTTTTAATATTATTCCACAGAGGAACACAAAAGTAGAGCACCTATGGTTTCAGCAAGACAAGTGATCCAGAGATATCTTTCTATCTATAAATCTACTTTCAGTTTAAATTCTTTATCTAATACTAGCATTTTACCAACGGGTGAGATTCAGAATATCACATCTGATAAGGAGGGTGCTATTTCCCTAGGACAGTGGCTCCCAAACTTTTTTGAATCACGGCGCCCTAGAGTATCAGCATTGTTTTCATGGCACCCCTAAGTTATTGAGAAATTTAGAAAAAAATGAAGTAAAGTATTAAAGTGAAGTAAATTGTGCTGACCTGTCATCCTTAGGTTCAGTTATGTGGTGATGGTGTACAAGTTTCACTTGTCCACCATCACCACCACTTGTCCACACTTCTGTTTGCCCACACATTTACAGTACATTGACCATAAATTTGATTTGGTGCTGATCCGCCAACCTGAGGCACCCCTGCAAGTGCCACAAGGAACCCCAGGGTGCCATGGCGCACAGTTTGGGAACCACTGCCCTAGGACTTGGCACTTAAGAAGCGCTTAGGGGTAAATTTACTAAAGTGAGTTTTTAGAAGGGAGTTTTAGAAGAGATGTTGCCCATAACAACCAATCAGATTCTAGCTATCTTCTAGAAGGTGCTAGTTAAATGTTAAGTAGAATCTGATTGGTTGCTATGGGCAACATCTCTTCTAAAACTCACTTTTAAAAACTCTCACTTTAGTAAATTTACCCCTTAGACTTAGGCTGGGTACACACGTAAAGAGTATCTGTCCAACCATCCAACTAGTTGATTGGTTGGTATGAAAATCTGGTAAGGTATGAAAGCACATGACAATCAGCAATTTGCTCCCAAATGCCAAAAAATGGACAAAAACTGTTGTTTGAACAAATTGTTTATATCAAACATTTAACAAACTTGTCTGAAAGTCCATTTTCATTTGTTTTCTGGCATTTAGGAGCAAATTGCTGATCATCAGTTACTACCATACGTTACCAGATTTTCATTCCAACCAATCAACTAGTTGGATGGTTGGACAGAAAATCTTTACGTATGTACCCAGCTTTAGAGTCACATGCTGCTGCGACCGCTTTAACGTCTTTTGGCGTAGTCGCATCTGCAAATGTATACTAATACTAGAGTCAGCCCTTCCCCTGGTATACAAGCATGTGTCTGAATGTGCAAGGACTGCGAATCCCACTTTGAGCATCTTTACATGCAACCATTGGTCGCACACGGGAAACCTGCACCAGCCCCATGCTAGGTGCAGGTTCTCCATCAGTGTATGGTCTCCAATGTCAGTGTTTATGCATCTGATATTGCAACCAGTTATGCCACAGCCCGAGACACTCTCATAACATGTCCATAAAATAGTGCACCTCTGTGCGTTTGAAAAGCCACCTCCCAGTCACCACCCAAATACACTTCAAACAGTGTGTCTCAATCGATACTGCACCACTGTGCGTATACGCAATGTAACATATAAACCGTATGAGTTTTTAGGGATTTTTGCTTATGTGCAGTAGTGAAAAAATACAAACAAAAAAATCAACTTCATGAACGTGGCATTGAGAGCAACGCAGAACCAGGCCCTTAGTGGGTTATATAATAGTGAAGTAAATAAAGTAATGAACATTTAGTAACTAAATCACTCCAATGGTAGTTTTCCATATCTGCTTTTATTACATCAAGGACAATTTGATATATATCAAGATGGGCTGCACACAAGATGCAGTTTCATGTAAGATATCCTGTACTCTTTAATATTGATGTTCAATAACAATCATCAGCATATAATTTATGTAAGACAATATCACACAAGGTAACAATATCACATTCCTGTTTTACAATTATGTATAAGTACTGTGTGCGTTGTGTACTGTAGGTATGTGCATTCGTGCAAGTGTATAAGGTGTAATGGATCCAGAATTTATGTGGTTGGGGGTCAGTACCAGGAAATCTATTATAAATTAGCTTATTCTTACACATTATAAGGACAAGTGGAGGTATATTCTCTAGTTTAAAGTCCTGAGCATATCATAGAACTTTAGATGGATCTTTAGTATTTAACAATGTACATTACCCCATTTTATAAGCACATGCTTACATACTTATGTCAGTTGGCATTAGTATTGCGAGTCTCCAGACTTTTAGTATGTTTAAATTGCTGGATACATGTACAATACATGCAATTATTGATGGCTGATCGGATGTTGATTGAACTTTACTTCGACCATTGGCCAAATAGATTTACCAACATTCCATTTGCCTTTCATTTATAGTCTAATCGGTTTGCATGATTGCCAAAATATGTTTGTGTGTGCAAACTAATTAATAAAGGCAAATGGGACATTCATACTAGATCATACATTCCGAGACCTATTAATAATTCTGGTGGATATGATAGAAGATACAAAAAGCAGGCGGTTCTTAACTTGTTGGTTACTAGTCCAAAAATAGGCCTTAACGGCATTTCAGGTAGATCCACCTGATCTTCATTTTGCTAAACCATTGTGGATTTTTTGGTTTGGTTTCTTTCTTTCATGTTCTTATTATAACTCAGAATACACTAATTAAAGCAAACAACAGATAAGAGTAGTTATAGCCTATATACAGTAGACGTCAATATACAATAGATATGTGCTGAAGAAGAATGAATAAATTGATAAAATACTATCTTTAGTTAATAAGAACACAAGGGAGGCCGAAAGGCTCCCATCTACCATGGGTATTCTTATTCTATTACGGGAGGTTCAGGATGGTAGACCCTTGAACTAAGGAGACTCCATATACTTAATAAGAAATTCAATTAAGCACACACTGGAGCCAAGTAAGGGGAGATTTGCAGTAAGTTATGGCTGAGCAGTGTGAGCATTCCTCCAAAAACTGGTACACAGCTCCAAAAGGGGATAGGGGGTGGCATGTTAGGGGAGAGTGCCAAGATCTTAGAAATGCTAGTCCTGCATCAAAACCATTCACCTAAAATCACCATTCAATAGCCATGGGCAACTCTGTTACATGCAACACATATGTAGCGCCTCACTAGCCGTTAGTCAATAGATATTTCGGTCGACTGTGTACCATTCCCTTAAATCAGGACTGTCCTGCTTACATCAAGACAGTTGGGAGGTATGCACGAATTGCTAAAAATACAGTCAGTAAAAAGCTCTTATCAAGAATATTACAGAAATTTAATTATTCATTGGCTTGTATATGCCACATATCACATTCCCCAACCACCCTGCAGTGTGCCGTGGTGGTGGAAGGTCAGAAGGTATTCCTCTCACCGGCTGCACTGCTTAGTAGATGCCGTCAGCATCTAAACACAGAGAAGAACTGAGGGTAGCCGGGCATGACTCCAATGTGAAGAAAAACTGGAGCATGACGCACTTACATGCCCTGTGCTGCAAAGACATGGCCCTTTTCTGACACATTCACGGCATGCTTGTCAACTTTCTGGAGGGGGCAGCCAGGTCGGCGCTGTAGGGGGGTGGCGGTGGTAATGGTGGGCAGTGAGGGGGGGTGTTAGCGCGTTAGTGTCATCGCGGCCCGCCCCTCACTATACAATTCCAGGATTTCCGGAATTGTAATGTAGGGTGCAGGGCTACGATGATGCGATTCAGCGCGTTGCGCATAATTCCGCCCCTCCAGAAAGCGAAGTGCGATGGGGAGGTGGGCAAACCGGGAGACTTGCCTTCTCCTGCGGTGGAACAGGAGTGCCACCCGATGTTCGGGAGCCTCCCAGCCATTGCGAGAGAGTTGGTAAGTATGATGCACGGTGTCCCTTCCACACCTCCCAAAATTTGGGAGCTATGACATATATACGACAGTGTATACTTTCCAGCCATGCAAAAATACAATATTCAGACGTAAAACCTGGAACAAACAAAAGAAGTTACATACTCCTGCCGTAAAGCTCTGCGTAAACACGAATATACATTTTACACAATTTGACCATCATGTTCCTTTAAATAAATCAAGATCTGACCACATGTGATAATTTCCGCTTCATACAGACTGAAAAGGACTGCTGTAGAATAAACAAATCAAATGTGTATTTGTCCGAATAAACATTCACATCTGTATATAATGGGAGACTGAAGCGGAGGCAGATGTATGATACTGCGCTACATGGAAACGAGAAAACCCAGTCATTCGGAAAGTGGGTCCGGACACTCGCAGCGAGCTCTGGGGTGCAAATGAGCAAATCCAGGAAGCTCATTAGTACGGAAACACAGTCATAAACAAATGGGATTCTTTCTGTTGTCTTAAACCGTACACAGAATTGAGTGGAATAATGCTGGAAGAAGTCATTGGAATGGAGTGCCAAAATTAAAGGGAAGGAATTTGCTGGTTCATTGACGGACATTATTTGGTATAGTACATCCTACAGTATTTGTGTGTATATATAATATGTATGACGTCAGATACCACTTCCAGACAATTCTCTGTTTATATATGGGACAAGAAGTAGAAAAACATGGCTCTCTAGGTGCAATAGAACTAAAAGTACCAGAAGGCCCTAACAACTACTGTGCCATATTCTCAGGTCTGGACATTACTTCTAGAATTATATCGGTGTTAGAAAGACCTAACCACATTATATACTTCAGGGCCGGCCTATTGAGTTTTTTATATTACAGTTTTGTAAGCTAATAACAGACAACGCTTTATACATGAACTCTTCAATTTTGCAATTACTTATTACGGAGCAATTAATTAAAATGTGTATTAATATTATGGTCTTAATACAAGGTTTTTTTGAAGTGCTGGAGAGGTATACATTATACATAAAGAACGCACCACGTGCATCAACCTCGTGTCCATCACACAGTTGTGGAACACAGAATGTACATACATCATACAGCCCATGCAGTGAAAAGGGATTCCCGAGAGAAGTGAAAAAAGCTAATTTCTGTGTTTATTGTGCACTCACCTGGTGTTAGAAACGTTTATGTTGCTTATTGTGTGATTTATCTACTGCTTTAACCTCAGTGTTTTTATGTGGGGTTTGCATAGTATATTACCTGTGATATCTAGTATTTCATATATTGTAGTTTGCATTTGTCCCCACGGTTTATCATATGTCCACTTACTGGTTATCCCACCCATTGAAATTATACATAGTGCACCCAAGATGGATTCCTCACCTGGTACACTCATGGCTGGGATGAACAATCTGTGGTGCTATAGGCAACCTGTATTTTCTATGTTTTATTTGTAACTATGTTAGTTTGATGCTTCATAGCTCTTCTATTACTCAGGCTACCCACTTTAACCTATGTAGTGCGCCAAAGATGGCTGCCTCAGCTGGTACTTTCATGGGTGGGATGAACAATACATGGAACATATGATACTATGTGTATATTGTATTTATTATTTTGCAATTTGCAATTTGTGCTCTCTTTCTGCCTAAAGTGTAATCACATCTCCATGTATTGTTCATTCTTCACATTGTAACCTACGTAGTGCGCCCATGATGGCTGACCCGCCTGGTACTTTCATGGGATATGAGCAATCCATACAACTTATGATTCTGTGGGTATCTTGTAGTTCACATAATGTATTTTTTTTTTCATGTTATGGAATTTAAGAGATGGGCAAGTCAGGAATAAATGAAGATGGAACAGGCGTGTGTAGAATATGGATTTAGAGTTTCTCCTTCATCCACTAGGGGACACTGGAGCTCAAGACACTGGGGTATAGACAGTGGTAGAGTGGAACCTGGAACTTTAAATTAATTTAAAAGTGTGGCTGGCTCCTCCCACTTCATACTCCATCAGTCCCAGTTTTAGAAATGTGCCCGGGGGAGCCAGTGGCACATTAGGCTGTCTCCAGCCTTACTTTATTAAATTTAATTTTCTATTATTATCAATATAAAGTGTAATCACAACTCAAGAGTGTTGCTCATTCCAAAATGGCTAATTCACCTGGTACTTTTGTGGATAGGATAAACAATTTGCGGAACAGATGATTCTGTGGGTACCCTGTGCTTTCTATTTCACATTTTGTATATTAACCCGTTGTACCTATTGTAATGCATCCAAAATGGCTGCCTTTTATGTAATATGGCTACTTTCATGAAAATGTAGAGTGCTTGAGTCCATTTGAAGAAGGGTGCCACATAAATAAACAAAAAAAAAAATTATTCAGTTGCAAAATAAATGCCTCTGGAGGCCCGCAGGTGACTGAGGGTAACGTTTGAGCATGGGCTTGGCAGGGGCTCTGAACCACCATTTGGGGCTTCGCTGAACATGCGCTGGGACCTGCACAGCTGAGGGTCCAATCCCCATAGCAAAATTTGTGGCAGATATGGTGTCTATCCCTGTGAAGGTTCATACATGCAGTTAATGTCTTCTACACTGATTTACAAATAGAGTAATGAAAATATTGTTCCATAATGTAGCAGACGAAGTACATACTCCACTGCTGATATTGTTAGTATTTGGGTTGAAGCAGATAAAGTAGTGCCCATCCTGGGGGGGCACAGTAACTCCTGCTCACGTCATTTCAAAAAGGATAAAATATAGAGAAGCAGTTTGGGCATACCCCACAACAGACCAGTCTTCTGGGTTCCCATTTCAGGACTATAAATCACATAACAAAGTACTACAGTGTTAAGTTGAATAACCTTGGCCAGGACAAATCCCAGGAGCCAGGTAGCCAATGAGCCAAAGCAAATCTATGGCTGGGAGACATTTCTATTGCTATCAGTGGATACAAATCTTCTTTGGCTCCTACATTTGACTGACTGAAATCTGAATTGTATATTATTGAGTCCACCTCTAAAAATAACTTATCGCAGAGACTATTAGGATAGCTGAAGTGACTTTGGAGCTCACTGCATCTATTTGTTTTCAGTTATTTTGCTATCCTGTATGCTTGAAAAACAAAGTGATTTACAGATAGAGTCCATCAACTGCATTGAAAATATAATTTAGGAATAATGTCCATTGCATATTTCCAACCAATCATAAACGCTCTGCGAAGTTAATCCTTACCTCGTGTGACCCATCAGGCCTACCATTGTGATATCTAACTAGGCCTTAACCCAGTGGTTCCCAAACTTTTTTGAACCACGGCGCCCTAGAGTATCAGCATTGTTTTCATTGCACTCCTAAGCCAAAAGTTTAATAAGAAATTCAGAAAAAAAATGTAGTAAAAGTGAAGTAAACTGTACTCACCTGTCATCCTTAGGTTCAGTTATGTGGTGCTGGACAGGTTTGCACTTCTGTTTGTCCACATATTTACATTACATTGACCATAAACAATTTGATTTGGTGCTGAACCACCAACCTGAAGCACCCCTGCAAGTGTCCTGAGGCACCCCAGTTTGGGAACCACTGCCTTAACCCATGGATTGAAAAAAAAAAATCAGGCACAGCAATTAGTGCCTAGATATGAGAATCTCATCATAGTAGCTGCTTCTTCCTATAAGAAGGAAGTTGGTTTATTACGATAACTTTCTGAAAACGATATTGCAAGAAACGCCATGTAGAATAATTATACTTCTCGCCTACCACAATGGGAGCAGTTATTCTGTGGACTGAATTGATGATAATGAAAACACATCAAAAGCGTACGGACAACGCACTAAAAACGCATCACTAAAATGTATCTAAATCACACTCCAGCTTTCATTACCCGTTTTTGAACCCTCACATATAGAGGTAGATTTGTCGAACCTTTTAAAAATGACAACTGGAGGTGTTACCCATAGAAATCAATCAATCAATCAGTTTCTAGCTATCATCTAATATATAGGGTCTCATTTAAAAACGTACATTAATACGAGTACCAGTGGAATACTTTGTTTACTATTGTAGTGACACTAATGAATGTGCCGTTGGTATTCAACATTACTTACCCGTCCAGTAAGGTCCAGCGATGATCCCCCTCCTCAGCGGTGTGCTCCGCTCTGTTGCTGGCAGCCCATCACTGCCAGCGACCGGTTACTGTGTCATGCGCAAGTGCGGCCAGTCTGCACAGACACATGACACATTCTACTGGCAGGGGCACAGCAATGCATCGCTGAAGCCGGAAATGCTGTTACCGGGTCCCCATTGCCGGCAATGTGAACTGTATCGCTCACACCATCTGTAGATGGTGCAAAAAATACAGTGAGAAGCAACGGTATTCTTAGATTACCGCTGTTTGTTAAATGTTATAAGGAGGACATTACCCCTTTAGCGAGTGCTAAAGGGCTTATTTCTCGTTGATAAATGGGGCTAATATTCTCCTATAGTGTGTTTAGTTCCAGGGAGGGTCTGTCCCCTCCCTCGCTTTGCAGCTCTCACTGGCTGGCAGACTTCTATACACAGCTTGACTTATTTTCTGCCCCCCTCTACCCCCACCAGCACTGTTAGAACATGACTCTTCCTGTCTGTGCCTGCAGCCAGAAACCGCCAACCTGTGCACCAGGGGAGGAGATTGGGGACAGAGGTGAGAGAGACTGACTGTGGGGGAAGGGACGGATGTAGAGATTGATATTAGGGAGAGATGAGGGATAAATGGGGGGGAGGAAGAGTAACAGAGATGAGGGTCTGGAAGATGGGGTGGAGGTTGAGGGGGACAGAAATTATCCTACAACATTGGGAGTGATAACCAATGACCCGCCATATGATGGGCCAAAATATAAATTTTATATAACATACTACAGCCATGGCCAAAAGTTTTGAGAATTACACAAGTATTGGTTTTCACAAAGTTTGCTGCTTCAGTGTTTTTAGACAGTTGTTACTATGGTATACTGAAGTAAAATTACAAGCATTTCATAAGTGTCAAAGGCTTTTATTGACAATTACATTAAGTTTATGCAAAGAGTCAATATTTGCAGTGTTGACCACCTCTGCAATTCACCCTGGCATGTTGTCAATCAACTTCTGGGCCACATACTGACTGATGGCCGCCCATTCTTGCCTAATCAATGCTTGGAGTTTGCCAGAATTTGTGGGTTTTTGTTTGTCCACCTGCCTCTTGAGGATGGACCACTGGTTCACAATGGGATTAAGGTCTGGGGAGATTCCTGGCCATGGACCCAAAATTTCGATGTTTTGTTCCCCGAGCCACTTAGTTATCACTTTTGCCCTATGGCAAGGTGATCCATCATGCTGGAAAAGGCATTGTTCATCACCAAACTGTTCTTGGATGATTGGGAGAAGTTGCTCTTGGAGGTTGTTTTGGTACCATTCTTTATTCATGGCTGTGTTCTTAGGCAAAATTGTGAGTGAGCCCACTCCCTTGGCTGAGAAGCAACGCCACACATGAATGGTCTCAGGATGCTTTACTGTTGGCATGACACAGGACTGATGGTAGCGCTCACCTTTCCTTCTTTGGACAAGAGTTTTACCAGATGCCCCAAACAATCTTAAAGGGAATTTATCAGAGAAAATAACTTTACCCCAGTCCTCAGCAGTCCAATCCCTGTACCTTTTGCAGAATATCAGTCTGTCCTTGATGTTTTTCCTGGAGAGAAGTGGCTTCTTTGCTGCCCTTCTTGACACCAGGCCATCCTCCAAAAGTCTTTGCCTCACTGTGCGTGAAGATGCACTCACACCTGCCTGCTGCCATTCCTGAGCAAGCTCTACACTGGTGGTGCCCCGATCCCGCAGCTGAATCAACTTTAGGAGATGGTCCTGGCGCTTGCTGAAAGTTCTTGGGCGCCCTGAAGCCTTTTTCACAACTACTGAACTTCTCTCCTTGAAGTTCTTGATGACGCGATAAATAGTTGATTTAGGTGCAATCTTACTAGCACCAATATCGTTGCCTGTGAAGCCCTTTTTGTGCAAAGCAATGATGCACGTGTTTCCTTACAGGTAACCATGGTTAACAGAGGAAGAACAAAGATTTCAAGCTCCACCCTCCTTTTAAAGCTTCCAGTCTGTTATTCTGACTCAATCAGCATGACAGAGTGATCTCCAGCCTTGTCCTTGTCAACACTCTCACCTGTGTTAACGAGAGAATCACTGCCATGATGTCAGCTGGTCCTTTTGTGGCAGGGCTGAAATGCAGTGGAAATGTTGTTTTGGGGATTAAGGGCCAGATTCAGAGCCGCTCGTAAGCGGCCGCTCGTTCGCTCCGAGCGATGTTCGCACAACTGCGCATGTGTATGGGTTGTAATACGCATGCGCGAACCAGTCATTGCGGTCGGAAATTGTGTGCTCACAAAATAGTGAATGCCTGCTAATTTGAGTGACAGAATGAGGCGTTTGTGGGTGGTAACAGGGAAAGGTGCTTAAAAACGGGGAGTGGAGATCCGAACGCAGGCGTGCCAAACGGTCAAAACGGGCATTTTAAGGGTGTGCATAATTAACAAAGCAGTGTCATCGACCACGTCACTTGGTTGTCTTTTAGCCTGAACTGCTCGCATGATTGTGGTAGGAAAATGCTACCACAAGCACTGCGAGCAGTTCAGATGCCTTTCGATGTACTCGATTAATCTAATAAATAGCGGAGATGATGTATGATGCGAGCGGCCAGGGGGCGTTTTTTAAAAAATAGCGAGCGCATGTTTTGTTCGCACGTTCAGACATAGAGGCGTCAACAGACCGCAAAGAGCGAGCGCTCTATTTAAATATCCGGACCCTTTTTCTGAACGAGCGAGCGCAAATAGCGTCCGGCTCTGAATCAGGCGTTAAGTTCATTGTCATGGCAAAGAGGGACTTTGCAATTAATTGCAATTCATCTGATCACTCTTCATGACATTCTGGAGTAAATACAAATTGCCATCATAAAAACTGAAGCGGCAGACTTTGTGAAAACCAATACTTGTGTCATTCTCAAAACTTTTGGCCATGGCTGTAGATAAAATGATAGCTAAATATTTCCAAGATTAGACCCTTTCTCACTGAGGATGCCACTAAAACCCTCATACACTCATTGGTCATCTCCAGATTGGACTACTGTAACCTTCTCCTAGCTGGCCTCCCCAAATCCCTTCTCTCCCCTCTCCAGTCTGTCCTCAATGCTGCTGCTCGGTTCATCTTCCTCTCAAAAGGCTCTGCATCTGCCTCCCCTCTCCTCCAAGCTCTCCACTGGCTCCCCTTCCCTTTTAGAACCCAATTTAAGGTTCTCACACTCACTTACAAAGCCCTCAGCCATTCCTCTCCCATTTACATCTCTGATCTAATCTCCCTTCACTCTCCTGTCCGCCCTCTTCGTTCAACAAATGCACGCCGCCTTTCATGCCGATTACTTCCTCCCACTCACGCCTCCAAAATTTTGCCCACGCTGCTCCCCACCTTTGGAACTCTCTCCCGCTTCCCATCCGACTCTCCACCTCTGTTCAATACTTAAAACGGGCTCTCAAGACCCACTATTTCATCAAAGCCTTCCAGCTCTCATCTTAACTTGCTGCTACATACTCCTTCCTCCCTGCCTACCCCATCTGTTTCACCCCTGTTTGTCTGTCCTTCCCCCTTAGAATGTAAGCTCCTATGAACAGGGCCCTCTACCCTCTTGTGCTTCTCCTTACTCCACCTTCATCTACTTCTTACTCTCTACCAGGGCACCTAACACTTGGTTGCTTTGCATTGTTGCTTATCTGGGTGTTATAGTCGTGAATGTAGCAATGTATACTATCCATGTCCTGTAATGGATTGTATTGTACTGTACTGTAAATCAATCTATTTGTCTATGTACTCTGTAAGGCGCTGCGGAACACTTGTGGCGCCATATAAACGATAATAATAATAATAATAGTTGTAATCTGAGTAGATGCTATGGCTAAAATCTCCACTTGTCCTTTTTAGAAGTCTTAATAAATCTCCCCCAAAACACGAAACCTGATTTCCTCATTCTGCAGCTTCCCTGCTAAAGTAACCTACTGCATCTATAGCAGGAGTCCTCCTGTGTCAGTCAGAGTGGCATTATTTATACTTGTTCCTCCCCCCCAGAGGAAAAGCTAACAGTCACCATTATCCTCAGGTACCCTTTCTCCTTATACTCATTTGAAGATTTTCCTGGTCAGCTGTAGAGAACCCAGATTTACAAGCTTATGACATCAACACAAAGCAATTCATTCATACTACCAGCAGGTACTGTAAAACGATACCATAACCTCACAGGAAGTGCAGTGTTAATAGTGCGTATTGTCCAATACATTTCACGGGTCAGAATAACTGTAGGGCATACTTTAAAAAAAAAAAAAAGAGACTGTTAAAGGGGCTTATTTCAGAGCGCTTTATGGAAAGAAAACATTTGCCTCCCATGAGTGTTTGCTTTCACGAAAGCCGGACAGTTTCCTAATTACATCGTTTTCTGCACAAGGAATAAAGCTGGAGCGCTGGACTTAAGAGAAAACAGAAGTGTGAATATATCCTAATGGTGTTCTCTATGGCTCCAAACAGTCTACCATTCCACTATACACAAGACGGGTAGAGCAGAGATTCTTTTCCTGGCATATAAGTGGCAACACATGTTGGAAAGGGTGAATGGAAAGTGAAGGAGGGGGGGGGGGGGGCTGTGGGTGGGTGACAGACTTATGGTCACGGAAAAGCCAAATTAAAGCTGTTGCCATAATCTTTGCAGTGTACTGTATATGGTATAGAAAGGCTGCCTATAGTGTACGTTTACAGTTCCACTTTGACTTTATAAAATTGTTCCCTGGGGTGGGAAGAACATTTAAGATAACAGGATTTTCTCCGAGCTATTGTCAGATTGCACCGGGGGTCTCACCTGCAGCTGAAATCTGGTAGGATGTGTGCGGTTACATCACTTTCCTTTTCATGACCTGAATTTTCCATCATGTCATTTCACAGTGTATTTCACAGCGGGTGTGCCAAATTCATACAGGTCAGCGCATACAGGGGCATTGTCCTGTTCTCTTATTAGGAAACTCGCCCACTAGAACGTCACAGTCAGCAGCATGCTGTAATACTTTATTATTCTGGACCAAAGGAGGTCGGCTGAATTCACTTGTATTTCGTATATTTGCAAATCTCTTGAAAACAAATCATTAGCAAGTGAAAAACTACAGTCCTACAATAATATTGGAATTCCTAGTGGAAAATACCCTTTACAAACAGGTGAATTAGATATACAAGCTCCACACAGTTAGGGCCTTGGTGGAAGATCAAGATCTAAAATAATAGAGGTTGAGTCTCCCATATCCAAAATGCTTTGGATATCTGAATATTCCGTAATTTGGAATATTTGCATACCATAATGAAATATCTTGGGAATGGGACCCAAATCTAAACACAGAATGCATTTATGATTTACATACACCTTATACACACAGCCTGCAGGTAATTTTATACATTATATTCAATAATTTTGTGGCTCAAACAAAGTTTGTGAATATACACAAAATTAATTTATCTTTTATATACACATAGCCTGAAGGTAATTTTATATTTAATAATTTTTTGCCTTAAAACAAAGTTTGTGTACACTGAACCATAAAAAAGCAAAGGTTTCACTATCTCTCTAAACCTGTAACACAAATACCACCTTTTGCTGCTATGTAAGTTGCTATAATTGAAAAGATTTATTTTTAACCCTGGAAAGTTAAACCATATTAAAAAATATATCATAACTGCCAACCTGGGCCTGTGATACCCGTAAGATGAAAAACCTGTAGTATCCAGAAAACTATCGTTTAGTGAATAATGGTGCAATACATGTCTACTCTATGTTCTAAACAAGAAAAAAAGATTATTTTCACATGCAATCGGAATAAATCATTGCCCGATGTTCCATGCACATTGGCTTGTAACAGGTTATATTGGTATGACGCGTTTCGGCCTTTTTTCAATTGACACATTCCACATCTCTTGGCTTTTGGTAGACCTATATTGATCCAACTTTTTTTGCAGAATCTCCTTTAACAACAACTTAACTAAGCAAAGTAACGTTGCCACTTGAATGTTCTTTATTGGAAGTTAGAATGGTCGGGTGCGTCATGGTTAGTTTTCTAGGGTTAAAGATATGGAACACTAAATAGAACTATATATAGGTATAGCTCTCAGGAAAAACATGTTACATTTAAAACATTTATGGGATTACTCCTTTTTTTTATCTTAAAGCATCTGGCTAACAACTATACCTGTTCATGTATAGCAAGCGGGGACATCCTATATAAATTGACAATTCTTCAATGTCACTCAGCAGCACTAGTGGTTTTGACTAGATCAGTGGGAATACCTCCACAACCTATATATTTTTCTCAGAAAAGATACAACCCCTTTAAAAGCGAGAAGGTAAAAAAAAAGTTTGGGCCCCTTAGCTAAACATTACCTGACTGGCACTGAAATGGTTACAGTTGCAGCTTTGTACTATCTATGGAAAAGGACAAGAATTTACTCAAACTCTACGTGAAATGTGATGATCACAAACCTTTTTCAGTCACTTAAAAGCCAAGAACTCAGTCAGTGATACCTGATAATTAACTTTCCAGATTCTGTATGCAAAAACACTAAAAACACCGGTCCTGGGGTAGCTCCAGTAATGATGGCAAGCCATCCCTGTGTATCACAGCTTTAAACCATAAGCAAATCAACTTATGGTTTTTAAATTAGACTTTTGTTTTTAACATGAAATACGACCAATGTACTTTGTCCAATGGAAACTGTGGGAGAATCATACATTTTCTGTTTAGTTGCAGAGGTTTAAGCAATTACTGCATTCGCGGGTAATGGAGAAAGCGCAACTGCAATGTAAATTTCTACAATTATAGCGACCTCCAACTATGCACGACTAGTCCAGTCCCTGTACCGTGCTCATGGATACCTAACCCAAACCAATACAAAGTCAAAGCTGGCTGACTTAAAAGATTACTACAGGAGACTGGTTCCTTTTAGGGGATCATCATCAGAATATCTTTGAAATTAAATCAGCGTACTTGTCAGCCTCAGCATGTAAGATGATGCATCTTCTCTGTATATGCTAATTCATACGCATCCTGCTACCGCACTTAGTGCTTTACAACAATGAAGGTATTTATCAAAAGTCATGAGTATCTTACCAAGGGGATTACTATAGGGAAAATGTGAAACTGAATAAATGCTGTACAATGCCTCAATGCTGCTGCTCGACTCATCTTCCTCTCCAAACGCTCTACATCTGCCTCCCCTCTCCTACAAGCCCTCCACTGGCTCCCCTTCCCTTTTAGAACCCAATTCAAGGTTCTCACACTTGCTTACAAAGCCCTCAGCCATTCCTCTCCCATTTACCTCTCTGACCTCATCTCCTTCCACTCTCCTGGCCGCCCTCTTCGCTCAACTAATGCATGCCAACTGATTACTTCCTCCCACTCCCGCCTCCAAGATTTTGCCCGTGCTGCTCCCGACCTTTGGAACTCTCTACCTCTCCCTATCAGATCCTCCTCCTCTTTACAATCCTTCAAACGGGCTCTCAAGACCCACTACTACATCAAAGCCTTCCAGCTCCCATCCTAACTTGCTGCAACATGCTCCTTCCTCCCTGTCTACCCCATCTGTGTCACACCTGCCCCTCCCCTTTATAATGTAGCAGGGCCTCTACCCTCTTGTGCTTCTCCTTACTTTACTTTCACCTACTTCTTACCCCCCACCAGGGCACCTGACACTTGGTTGCTTACGCTCTGTTGGATATCTAGGTGTTATGGTCACTTATGTATCAATGTATATTATCCATGTCCTTGTCCTATTTTGTACTGTAAGTCAGTTGTCAAATTATTTGTTTGTGTACTTTGTAAGGTGCTGCGGAGGACTTGTGGCGCCATATAAAGGATAATAATAATAATTTAATAGTCCTCTGCTACTTTTCTTATACCGGGTCTAAATGCAAGTCAATTACTCAGCCTCAAGGTGCTGTGCCGGAACGGCATACCGAGGTGAGCAACAATGTTATTTTTCACCTCGCACTCCACAGAGGTGCAAAGAGGAATGAATGATGGGGCGGAGTGTTTCTCCCAGCCTCCCGACAGAGTTGGCCAGTCTCCCTGGTTGGGAAGTGATCAGCCAGGAGGTTGGATGATGCAATATGCAGTGAAACGCCAGTGTAAAATACAGCAAATATTATTTTTGACCAATGGGGGGGCACGGCCACAATGGTGTAGCCCCGCCCCTGCTTTAAAATGCAGTGAATCACGACTTTAAGCAGCAGGGGAGCGGGGACCACAATGACAAGACTGCTGCACCACTCCCCCAGTCCATCAGAGAGGGTTGCCTCCTCCGGGACTCTGCCGAAGCGGGTTTAATAGTATGGCCTACTGTAATTGGCAGATATGTGTACAGCCGACCATCGACCCCCTCCTGTCTTGCATCTATTGGTACGTGAATGAGCCTATTTACGCAGGCACGCATATAGATTTCAGACTAAAAATAACAGCATCTACAGAGATGCAAAATGTAGCATTTTCTGATCAGTGTTCCTTATACACCTTTTATACCAAAAGTCCCAGGTCTGACCCGGGATTTGGAACGTTTCCAACCCAGATAAAACCTGAGACAGACCCTTTTTACACCACAACGCCGGGTCAGCACTGACCAGGCTCTTCCGGCGCAGGTGAGCAGCGCTTATTCCCCTCCCCGACCCACTCACTCCGCAGTGGTCCAGAGGCAGGGAGGGCAGGTGGGGTGTGCTGCTCATGCTGGTGTTGGTTGCAGTGGACACTTGGAAATGATGTCAGCTTCAAGCGCCAATGAAGCCAGCCAAATCAGGCGGCACGATCCGGGTCATGGCGATTCGGTTCTCGCTGTTTACAATGCAAGGTGACATGGGAACGACCAGTTGTCAACCCTGCAAACTACCAGAGTTTGATCTCTGGGTCTCTGGACCCGGGTGGTTCCATTTACACTGACAAAAATCCCGGGCTGAGGTGCGTTCACGTGCATCAACCCGGGATTTTCAGGTCGGTGTAAAAGGAGAGCGAAAACAACGCCTTTCCTACCTTGATTTGATTATTTTGTTGTTTTTTATTACAAATCCTCAAACAAAGGTGGCAGGGAAGGTTACTTTATGCGGAAAAGCTAATTTTAACAACAAGCACTATCTTAGGAGAAAATGCAAAGGTTGTATTGAATGATAGAGGTAGTCTTTACTCATTCCACTGCAGGTACATGTACATTTCTCAAGCCAACAATGCTGCAAAATAAGGGCAGAGGGTTTTTTCCCAAGCAACTTCCAAAAACAGAGCGTGGGTGTGTACTCCCGTTTGGGGGGAGATGGGAAAAGAGGCAAATTTGCTCAAAACAACGTACTGCAGGAGTGCAAAATTACAGTTTGTAACTGATGCACAAAATACATAAATAGTGAACACTAATAATGGCTCTGATGTTCATTTTTATCACCTTGTGAAGGATTAATATGACATTACCTATTAGTATTCTTCAATTAATTTTTACTGTAATGCTTTAATATTTACTTTAAATCTTTTTTTTATTATTTTAAATATCCGTTTATGCATTAATATAGAGGCTACTTGTTAATATAGTGCCAGCATACTCATCAGTGGGGAGCGATTCAATTTAGCGTGAACTGAATAGTGCCGGGAGGGAGCACCCAGAGCTATTCAACTCAGAGCGATGTTTACTCCGACTAAAGTGCCGGCCGCAAGGCTACACCGGAAATCAGCCTTGCGGACAGCACTTTAGTCGGATTTCTCCTCTCACCTTCAGTAGGGTGTGAGGAGACATCATTAGTCGGACTAAACATCGCGCTGAATTAAATAACTCCAGGAGGTCGCTCTCCTGCCACTATTCAATTCACGTGGAATTGAATCGCCCCCAATGTTTTAAAAGTTAACATTTGGAAAATAGGTTTTTGTTCGACAGCTCACAAAACTGTGGAGGATTGGTTAGAGCAGTGGTTCCCAAACTGTGTGCGTGGCACCCTGGGGTGCCTCAGAACACTTGCAGGGGTGCCTCAGTTTGGTGGTCCAGCACTAAATCATATTATTTATGGTCAATGTAATGTAAATATGTAGACAAACAGAAGCTCAAACCTGTTCAACACCACATAACTAAACCTTAGTATGACAGGTAAGCAGTTTACTTCACTTTGCTATTTAAAAAATTCAGTATAAAATGTGGTAAACGTTTGGCTTAGGGGTGCCGTTAATACAATGCTGTTACGCTAGGGCACAGTGATTCAAAAAAGTTTGGGTTAGAGCCTTGGCATGCAGTTGCATTGAAGATATTAAATGTTGCTTTCTATCATCCAGAAAGGTGCTGCTTTCCGATGCATTGTTAGTGAATCCTAGAGTTCAATGTGAAATTCTGTGTTCTTGTCATACTGTATTGAAGCACTTTATCCATAAATATCAACTGAAGCACATTGAAACTCTTTTTGTGTAGCCGGGAAACTGTATTAGAATGCTGTGATTTTCCAAGTGGAAGCCAGGCATTGTAGACCACCAATAAGAAGCTACCCTTACAGACATGTGATTTACGGCTAGCAGGTGGTCTTTGGGAGGACGCTGTATACATTTATATTCTATCCATATGGTTCTTTACGGCACAAATAATAAATTCCAGATATATAGCTCTAGAAGTAAGAAGTATAGAAATAGGACGGCTTTATTACAGCACAAATAAATGGCTTGGATCCTTCAAATATTCATGTGTATTAAATTGATAAGAGATGGAAAGATAATTTTAGTTTTATAACCATAGTGGAAATCTATTGTGTTTGCAAATACTCCTCATTGAGTACAATAATGTGTGGTATAGGCAGGGCCGGCCCTAGCCCAAATTTTTCCGGTAAGAGAGTATATTTTTTGGCGCCCCCCTATGCAGTGCCCCCAGTAGTGGTCCCCCCCTGTGCACTGCCCCTTGTGCCCCCAGTAGTAAGCCCCTTATATAGTGCCCCCAGTAGTAGTCCCCCTAAGCAGTGCCCCCAGTAGTGGTACCCCATATGCAGTAGCCCTTATATAGTGCCCCCAGTAGTGGTCCTCCCTATGCAGTGCCCCCAGTAGTGGTACCCCCTATGCAGTGCCCCTTATATAGTGCCCCCAGTAGTAGCCCCCGCATGCAGTGCCCCCAATAGTGGTACCCCTTATGCAGTGCCCTTTAAACAGTGGCCCAGTTGTAGTTCCCCCCCTATGCAGTGCCCCAGTATTGCCCTTTATATAGTGCCCCCAGTAGTGGCCCTCGAAGCAGTGCCCCCATTGGTAGTCCCCCCTTGTAGTGCCCCCAGTGGTACCCCCATGTAGTGACCCTTGTAGTAGTCCCCGCCCCTATACAGTGCCCCAGTAGACACATATGTAATAACAGTAAATATAAAAACACTTACCTGAATCCCCGCTCCGGCCGCCACCGCCATTCGCTCCTCAGTCCATCCTCCCGGGCCGCTCTGCATTATGACGTCTCTCCCATTACCCACTGCGGGAGCCGGAAAGCTCCAGCCCGGCTCCGGCAGTGGGCGCAGTAGCCAATGAGAGTCTGACTGGCTCTCATTGGCTGCTAATCAAAACAAACACACAAAACAAACGAATTCCGTCCGGTCAGCGCTACACGCGCGGTGCAGCTGTGTCACAGAGACACAGTCTGCCCGTGGCCCTCATGGTCGCAGCTGAGGCGCCCTCCACTATGTGGCGCCCTACTCAGCTGCCGGCCCTGGGTATAGGTAAACGTAAGGGAATACTTGGTGGATCCTAATTGGCCTCCAGCTGCTCCAATTTGGTGTGGAGAAGAAACGGCCAAAAAGTCTGTTTGTCCTGCTCTTCTGCCAAGTTATCCAAAGTCAAGTACTTTAGTCATTGACACCCTGTTGTTTATGACAGTAGATCATCTGAGGCCCAGTTGAAAAACAAATAGAATTGTTGAACAGATTTTCTTAAATAAAAAATAAAGGTACAAGAACATAATCCCAATTGCAAAGCATAAAATGGAACATACTGGCGCTATATAAGCAAGTGTTAATATTAATAATAATAATAATAATAATAATAATAATAATAATAATAATAAAAATAATAAATTATTATTGCTGAGAATTATAAATAGTAACAATTTGTTTCTCAAACTTGACAAAATAGTTACTACAATAAAACTTCTAAAAATCTATTCTTGGGACTTTATTAAGATTAAGTATGTATTAAGAAATAGACACATCATGTCTCCAGAAATGGAGAAGTCGGCTTTGTAAATTATTCCAAGGCAGTCAGAGAAAGACAACTCAACCCTGTAAGCAAAATGCAATAAATAATTCCAAAGTGCTGCAAGAAAATGACTCACTCCTTTTGGTGGTTATGACTGAAGTTTGAGCTAACAAAAAATGATGAATCTAAAAGAAAATATATTTTTGTACAACAGGGCATTCAACCTTTCTAAAGGAGGAATTTTCCAGTGTCTGGAAACAGTAACGTATTATTTTATGGCACACAAGCTGTTCTAGATACCAGTGTTTCTACATATCAATATGAAAAGACCATTATAAGTAGCAACATAGCTTTCAGTTTTTTTTTCCGTTCATAATTTTTTAATGATCATTTATGAATTTGAAACTTACTGTACTTTATTTCTTACTGTACTTTATTGCTAACCTCTACGGGGACATCGGTTTGACGCAATTTATCAAGCAACAGAAAGCTTTTTCTCGCTGGGTAACACTGGATGGCGTTACCATTTATCCAGCAGTGGTAAAGCTTTGCTTGATCTACACTGGCTGAAACCATTGTGTGCACACATTTCACTGTGACCCTTTGCATTAGGCTGCCGGTGAAGGAGGAGTGCTGGGTTATCGCCAGGACTCCAAAAGGACTCCTCATTGGTAAATTAAGGTGCTACTAAAATCTGTTTTATGGCATACAGATTGTTAGTCAGCACTGACTTTTGATAATTATGCCTCTAAACTTCTTGGAAGAATGAAAGCAATGGTTCTAAATACATACAGCACTTTGGTAGTGAATAATAGTTTCAATAAACACAGACAAATGGCAGTAAGAATGTCTGTGGACACAAAGCTATTCGATTTGCACCAAGCCCATAGGTGATTGTGCAAATCCATGTCCAGGGAATCAATCTGCACCTACTTATGTGGGATTGTGTCATTGTGAGCCCCTCCAAATGAGTGTATAGCGAAAGACCAGCCAACTACCTTTTATGAAACCCCTTCATCAAATTCCCATTTTTCATTTTCCTCCTTTTATATTACTTGATGACTGCGGCTGTCATTACTACTAGGTGCCACTTTTGTTTTTGTTTTTTGTGTTTGAATCATTTTACATTGGTTGAAAGGAGCTTTTCCAAGTACACGTAAAATTTAAATGTTCAAAGAAATCAGAAACCCATAGTTAAGACAAGGAAAACACCCTAAATTCTCTTTCTTGCCCTTATGAAGATAATCTCATCCCGCAAAACCATATCCTTTTTCCTGTGGATGCATAAGCAGTGTTCGTGCACCTAGGCCGCACTTCAACATGAATCCGCTCACCTCTTTCCGTTACAGGTTGCAAAATGTAGCACTCTCCCACCCCACCCCACCCCAATCTGGATTAAAGTAACTCACTTCCTCATAAAATAGCAGAACTTGCACAAAAGTAGGTGTGAGACATCGTAAAACATAAAAAGTAAAATAATCAATGTATACAACATTGTAGACCAGCGCTTCTCAAACTGTGTGTTGTGACACCTTAGTGTGTCATGAGTTGGTCCCTGGCACAAGGACAGTGGTGTAACAAAAAAAAAAAAAAAAATGAAGGTCCTACAGGACACACCAATCAGTAGAGCAAGTGGAGGAGAGTGTGCTTTCCAAACCCAGGACGCACTCTGGAAATATCAGCAGAGCAAGGGGATGAAAGTGTGCTTTCCCGATCTCCCCCTGCTCCACTAGATCAGGGATGGGGAACCTAAGGCCTGGGGGCCGTATAAGGCCCTCGGAGCCATTTGGTCTGGCCCTCTGAGCTTTTTCCTGCTGGTCTCATCTGGCTAGCAGTGTGCTTAGAATGGCACCCTGCAGCCAGATTCTATGCAGCAGTGCTGCCTGTAGCGTCCTTAGAATGCTTCAGACGGTCACACAGCTGCCCTTACAGCTCCCCGGAGCATCCTCAGGATGTTCCGAGCATTGCTGTAATCACCAGTGCTTGTGGCGCCACCCCTTGTACCATCCATGCAGAGGGGGCGTGGTCTGCACCAGGCCCGCAAATAATGTTATATATATAAAAATGTCCCTCGGCAGTAAAATGGTTCCCCACCCCTGCACTAGATACTCCGCATATGTCACGTATGTGGATGTTACTCTTCAGTGTCATGGCAGAAAAAAAGTTTGAGAACCACTGTTGCTCACTATCTTGTTGCCTTTTGCGAACGTGAAACCAGCAGTTTCCCCACTAGGGTTTAATGCTTACGGCACAGATATTTTGCCCAAAGACAAGTGAGAGTCATTTTGTTTAAGAATATGTGCATTTACAGAATATTACATAGGCAGGTAGTTTATTGCAAGTTAAAACAGCATTACATGTACTGGCAGGAAAGGCAGGAATATATTGCGCTGTGTGTTTAAATAAAAGTTTAAATCCAATAAAAGCTATTTTTTAAGTGACATCACAATGCAAAACGCTATGTTTGACTGAGACTAGGTGAACTATGGTGTAATCATACCTGGAATACAGTAAGTTGGAGCTGGTTATCCGGCAGAATAACTTAATGGCAGAATGAGTTTTGTAAATGTTTCTGGATCAGAAGAACCAGACTGTTTCATTATTTAACATGAGGTTTTTTGTTTTTTTTATTATGGACCCACTGTTTGGGACACATTTTTACGGAACTACTTGTTTAAACAATTAAGAACAGGATTTCTTCTGACTGGAAAACATTTCCTGTTTACGCCATACAATATAGAGCTGCCATCGTCTGATCCCTTTACCTCAGAAAATATAAATTGTACTGCAAAATGAAATACACTGAAATAGCTCCAAATTATGAAGCAAAACACAGACAGAAAGATCGCCATGTGCTCAATAATGGTAGTGACTAATAATTTAGGGGGGACTTTTGCTCGCACACGGTAGAGGTGTAAGAAAGAGGAGTGCGGTTTTCCTACCTTGACAACACAGGTGTGATATATAAAGTCGACAGTATAAAAGGTCGACAAGGTCATTAAGTTGACTATCACTCTGTAAACGTGTTTAGGTCGACAGGGTTAATTGGTCGACACAGTCTAAAGGTTAACATGTCAACACAAAAATGTCAACATAATGGGTTTTTTTGTTTTTCACAATGGCTGGGGTAAAACATTGCGTCAATCTTTTGGCTGTGTCGACCATTTAACCCTGTTGACCGAAATATAGGTCTACACAATGATAGTCGACATAATGATCAAGTTAACCTCTTTACTATCGACCTTCCGAATGTCGACCTTTTGTTTTTATTGTCGACCAATCAACTGGTATCCGATAACACGCATTGGGCACTGCTGCACAACGTGCAAGGGTCGGACAAAACCGCTCACTTTTTCATTGAAACTCCCCCTAAATCTCTTTATATTTCGCATAAAACAGCAGTAGGACACCTAAGCACACTGGTGTTGAGGCGGAGTTCAGTGTGCACCTTTCAGCGTAACTTTTATGTTATGAATTTCCTTTGTGCATACTCAGAAACACGCATATATAAGGATACACCGGCACACACGCATTATATGCATGTATCACACCTTCACGACACGAGATGTAGAACGAGAGACAGATGGGGCTTAGATAAAGTTTAGTAATGTGGCCCTTACAGACCAGTACATAAGCCTATAAGTGCCTGTTACTAGGTGTATCTTTTATACCTACTATAGAGCAGCTGCAAGTCCATACTGATGACCTGTAGTGAGAAAGGCGCATATGCTTCTGATTCAGAGGTGTACACATCTCTAGATGCCGGACAGCTCCGTATAGGTGCGGAAATACTACATATTTCCGATCACTTTTCTTTTGAGCAATTTTCACCCATTTGATGTCTCTCTCTTCATTGGCCCCATTGTGTCCTAAACATTCACTGGATTATGTGTGAGCTGCACTGTAACAACTCCTTAAGTACAAGTCTTATTATAACACATAAAAAGTTTAATCCTCATAAATGAAACTGATTTATTGAAGCACATTGAAAACAAATCTAAATGGTTTCCAGTTACTCAGCAAAGCCGCCCTACTTTCCTGCACAGAACAAAGCAAGAAACTGCTGCCAAAGTGCTCTAGATACGCTCTCGTCACAGTGTTAAAGGACAGAGATAAAGCAACCTGTTTCTCCCGTCGCTAATGTATGTACTGCATGCTGGGACTTGTAGTTCCACGACAGCTGGAGAGACACATGTTGCCTATATTTGCTATACAATTACTAGATACTAATTTTGCTTATTAAACAGAAGCAATGTAAGTGCTACAATCAGGGGCATATCTATAATGGGTGCAGGGTGTGCTGGGAACATGGGCCGCTGGGTCCAGGGGGGCCCCGTACCGCACACCCTGCACCAATAATATTACTTACCTCTCCGGAGGCCATTTTCCCGTCATTTGCGCATGCGCAGTACAGGGATAATGGCCGTCAAGGCCATTTTCCCGGTGACCTGTGCAAACATTATAAACCCTGGCACACTCTAGTGCCCAGAGTCTATAACTCCGGCGCTGGCCGCGCATAGCTCAGTGCGCTGCCGGCGGCCGGGCGGAGAGGAGGGGACCCCTGTCGGAGACTGCACACGGGCCCCCTCCTCTCTAGAAACGCCCCTGGCTACAGTACCTATTACTGTGAACAAAGATAAATGACAAGCTTGAAACCTATTACATTTAAATCCAGGCATTTCTGAAAACAAGCAGCCTGTACCGTTTATGGTTTATACAGAAACATCCCAAATTTTAAATTATAAGGAGATAGGCAATATATATATATATATATATATATATATATATATACACACACAAATATATACATACACACACATTATATATATATATATATATATATATATATATATATATATATATTAGTGCAAGTCTACAGTCGGGTGCATGTTGTCTCCTATAAAAATGTGCTGGTGATTGTATCTCTTACCCAATTATTAGAAAGATTTGCGTGTGATAAGTAGGGAACAATCCGCCCATACATCATAACACTAGTGCTTTTCCTGAAACATGATGTATTTAGAGAAAAGAGCTACTCAGCTATTAACTGCTCCCGCAACAAAGGAAATGACCTAATGCAGCTGGACAGCCTAGATGACTAGACACTTGGCTGCCAACATAAAATAATAAAGATATAGGAAGCTGGAGAAGTTTAAACAAAGTCCCCCTCCACATACAGTTTCCATGGCTGCAAAAGGCTAAAGCATTGGAGTTTATTCTAAAACAGAACACAGCAGGAAAATACAAAACACATACAGCGCCTCCTGTCCTTATGTACACGTAACTCAGCCTCAACACAAGCACTGAAACTATACTAATGGATTCAGCACACGTAAAGAAAGTTCCACCAGCAGACAGCCTTCACTTAGTTGTTCGGGTACGCCCGTTCGCAGGGTGTTTATGTATGTATGTGCACAGTAACTCTATATTCACACACACACACACACACACACACATACAGGTCTCCCATATATAAATTATTCCGAAATACGGAATATTCGGAATCACGCAATTATTTTGGCATGCCAGAGAATAAAACCTTTGATTTTTGATGGTTCAATGTACACAAGCTTTGTCTAAAGCACAAATTCTTACAAATATTGTTTTAAATTACCTTCAGGCTGTGTGTATAAGGTGTATATGAAGCATAAATGAATTTCATTTCTGTACACAAACTTTGTTTGAGCCACAAAATAATTGAAAATATTGTATAAAATTACCTGCAGGCTGTGTGTATAAGGTGTATATAACACACAATGCAATTTGTGTGTATATTTGGGTCCCATTCCCAAGATATTTCATTATGATATGCAATTATTCCAAAATACAGAATATTCCGTTATCCAAAATTCCCAAGCATTTTGAATATGGGATACTCAACCTGTAATATATATATATATATATATATATATATATATTTATTAGGGGTGAGCGGGTTCGGTTTTACTCGGATTTACTCGGATCTTTAAACGGCATTTTATTGGCTATCGCTTATCATGTGTTTTGGATAGCCAATATAATAAATCCGAATTTGCGGTAAAGTGGCGATAAGAACCGAGTAAATCTGAGTAAAACCGAGCCTGCACATCCCTAATATATATGACCACAATATGTGTGGTCCAAAGAGCGCTGTCCCTCACAAATCACGTCTTCGCTTATTCGTTCATGGATGGTATAATGATCTCTAAGGGGGAGAAAAGATAACATGCAGTTATACTCCAATTTTAAATTATTTTCCGATGGTCAATGATAAACCTAGGAACCACTCACCTAAGATAGGCGAGATACATTCTCATAAAGGTATCTTTAGGTCCTCTATCCTGGTCACAGATTAATAAACACTTTTCAGCGCTTGTTCCCCTCTGGGAATAGACTCACCTGGGATCAGGTATCGACGTTTCCCAAAAGGTATCTTTTTGCCCCGAAATGGTTAAGACTCCATTCACTCAGGTAACATCCTTATAATAACTTCAGAAAAAGGAAATAATCCAACTCCAGAAGGCCTGTGGTCTTCTACAACATGACGTCCATAAGAACTCTAGAGAACGCATTGCCGCATATGAAAGGGTTATCGGCTCTGGCGCATTAAATCAAGACTTCCGGGTTGCGTTCCAAACGCCGGAAGTGCCACATGTCATTAGAAGTCACGGACCGGAAGTCTCGGCGCTTTCCGATGTACACTGTAGCTGACGTCCAGAATGGATGGCGCCAATTTGGACCGCTGGCTAAAGTCACTCTCATTTGGATTGGAACTTACCTTTGCACCTTATACATCTTGTGTATCAAACCAGGATTCTGCACCATTCCGGGTGGAGTGGTTTCCGTTTTTTTTTGTAAATTTTCCTTATTCACTGGGAACCCTTTTTGAGACTGTAATTTTTATATGTTTTTGTGCATGTTCTTTATTTTGAACATTCATTGGGTTATATAAGTGAGTGGTCCCTAGGTTTATCATTGACCATCGGAAAAATTATTTAAAATTGGAGTATATCTGCATGTTATCTTTTCTCCTCATTTGAGATCATTATACCATCCACCATGAATGAATAAGAGAAGACGTGATTTGTGAGGGACAGCGCTCTTTGGACCACACAGTCTTTTTTTGTTTTGTATTTGAAGGAGTGGTGCTCCTGAGTGTGGACTGAGCTGCAGTCCTTGGGGCGCAGGTTGTTTTTAGATTGTTTGTTTTGTATTTCATATATATCGTTAGGTTTAGGCAGCGTAGCGGGGTTAGATTTTTTTGGGGGGGGGAGGTTAGAGTTAGGCACCACTGAGGGGAGGGGTTAAGGTTAGGCACTAAGGGGACAGAGGGGGTAGGTTTAGGCATGAAGGTGGGAGACTTAGGTTTAGGCACTAATGGGGAGGGTTAGGGTTAGGCTACAAGAGGGGAGGGTTATGGGCAGAAGAGGGAAAGTTAAGTATACTTATATATATATGGGATACGGGATACCAACCATTGGGATGCCGCTGTCAGTATTTTGACAGAAGACATCCCGACAGCCGGCGTTACATACAGATTCCTACACACACAGTAGTGTGCAAAAGTTTTAGGCAGGTGTGGAAAAAATGCTGCAAAGTAAGAATGCTTTCAAAAATAGAATAGAAGTGTCAATAGTTCTACCCCATCTGTGTCACGGCTGTTTGTCTGCCCCTCCCCTTTAGAATGTAAGCTCTTACGAACAGGGCCCTCTACACTTGGTCACTTATGCTCTGTTGCTTATTTGAGTGTTATGGTCACTAATGCAGAAATGTATATTATCCATGTCCTTGTCCTGCATTGTATCGTATTGTATTGTATTGTAAGTCACTGGTCACTTATTTGTTTATGTACTTTGTAAGGCGCTGCAAGAACACTTGTGGCGCCATACAAATAAACTATTATTATTATTAATTGCATTTTGTTAATTGATAAAAATAAACTAAGTGAATGAACAGAAGAGAAATCTAAATCATATCAATGTTTGGTGTGACCACCCTTTGCCTTCAAACAGCATCAATTCTTCTAGGTACACTTGCACATAGTTTTTGAAGGAACTCGGCTGGGAGTTACCTAGCTAACCTAAGGTAACCTTAGTGGTTCCCACCATTGAAGTCAATGGTGGGAACCGCTCATTGGCTGATGCTAATGAACACTCAGCACCGGGGATTTCTATAGTGAAATCCTGCCGCTGAGCAGTCATTCCAGTAGTACTGTCCTTAGAGGACAGTACTGTCAGGTTGCGGCCTAGGATCGGCCGTTACTCACCCCAGCGCCGGCTACCCCTGACCTATCGAGCGGTCAGACGTAAGGTGCGGCAGTGGATAATAAAGGGGATGCCTACGCTTTTTGTTACCTGTATTTCCAAAACCAGGACCGGCTCGGCTAAGCCCAGTGTTGGTTGTGCTAAATACAGGGGACCCCTAAGTTTTTTGTCCCCTGTATTTTGACAACCAGGGCTGGCTCTGAAAGGACCGGTACTGATTGTGCTAAATATAGGGTACAAGTTGTTTGTCCCCTGTATTTTAACAACCAGTACTGGTCTCAAAATAACAGGGCTGGTTGTGCTTTGGGGGGGGTTTGAGGGGCATGCCATTTTTTTAGTTTGCGCTCTTTATAGATTTTTTCAACACAGATGCATAGATGGATCTCACTCAGGAATCGCGCGGGTCCGAACGTCACATCATTCAGGCATAAACACTGAACGATATGCTGCCAGATCGTGTACGAGATCGACAGATCTTGCCTGCAGTGGGCAAGATCTGAATATTATATACGCTATCGTGAGTGGACACTCACGATTTGCACATAATATGCATGATTTTTTGTTCTGATGCATTGAAATCGGGCGAATCGTGCAAAATATCATCTAGTGTGTACGCACCTTTACTGGCTGCGCACATGGTGCCAAACCTATCGCTTGCATTGATGATGTCAATAAATTTTGTTTTTGTTATTGCTCAGCTTTAACTTTATGGATCAAAATGAAACAAAGTGCAGGTAATTTCTAGAACTTTCCACTAAAAAATTACGCAGTTTTCATGAAAATCTGTTCAGTATTTTTTGTGCCAACTTGAAACAGACAGACAGACATAACGTTCTATTAGATCAGTATAGATTGGCAAGATCAGTGTAAGGGTACCATCTCTTGGGGTAAATGGTTGCACAATAACAGATATATATATATATATATATCTGTTGTACCCGGCGTTGCTCGGGATTTTAAGAATGTTTGTTTACACATCATCCTCTAACAAACCTATCCTTAGGCAGGCCTCACGAAAAGTGTGACAAACTTACCCATCCACAGGCCTAAGGTCTTTGAAGGAAGTAGGATCTGTAAAGCAAACTTCGGAGATAGAAGTATTCAAAATTTGTCGGATGTACAGTGTAAACATGGCCAAGAGCTTCTGTTGCTCTGATACCAGGATGACTGTGTACTTCCTGGTTGCTGGATCACACTATGAAATGCACAGCAACTACTTCCAGTTCCTTGTGCAGCTGTTTCCGGCATTCAGGGTCTCCACGGTGTATAAGATTCATCCAATCGGTTTTACCCTTCAGTGGCTGACAAAGAAATGAACCGGAAGTAGCCTTTGTGCGTTCCATAGTGCGGTCCAGCAACCGAGGAAATAGACAAAAAAAATGTGGTCGCCACTGTTGACGCCATCTAGTTGTGTAAGCTCATGCATGAGCAAGTATAAATAAAAATATGTTATGCAGAGCTGCATTATTGCATCCCAGTAAAGTTGCCATCTTTATGGGCCTGATTCTAAATCAGATGGATCTCTCCTCATGGATGCAGATATCAATTCTTACCATATTCAGACTCATGATAAGCCTGGCTTAATATCAATAGTGGTTATAAATTCATACAGCATTTAAAAAGGTACTGTAAACTCCACGCGAGAGCCATAGTAAATGATGTTCAGAGACTTAGATTATATGCTACAGAATAAAATTCCATAATTCCT
The DNA here is from genome assembly GCA_031769625.1 of Taudactylus pleione. Classification (NCBI taxonomy): domain Eukaryota; kingdom Metazoa; phylum Chordata; class Amphibia; order Anura; family Myobatrachidae; genus Taudactylus; species Taudactylus pleione. The sequence goes on from JAUIMM010000261.1 coordinate 4,657,338, forward strand.
TAGTATGTAGCAAAATGCATGTTATAAAATAAAATTATGAAATTAAACAAAAATAACATTTTAATATTTTTATTATTGACCTTGCAGATGGCCCAAGAAGAATGGTGTCCAAATGTGCATATAACAAACCAAACAGGACAATGCTTTTATTCTTCTTTGGTGTTTTAGGTGTAGAACCATGACAGATCTTGGCTTGTAAACTGTGGATTTGTATAGAAAGACAGAAAGAAACATTTTCGCTTTTATATAGCAGATAGTAGAGATAGAAAAGAAAAAATATTAGATAAGCTAAATCCTTTTCCAATTCCGTACCTGACCTGTAGAGGGTGAATGCTATGCAAAAATTGTGTTTTTTAATTAATTAAAAATGAACAGTAAATGATTTCTTATGTAAAGTTTCATAATCTTGGCTTGTAAACTGTGGATTTGTATAGAAAGACACAAGGACAAATTTTCGCTTTTAAATAGTAGATATATATATATATATATATAATCACACAATGGTGTATACGAGCTAAACTTTGCCCGGTGCCCTCATCCGTCCCTTGCATAGGGTATGTACACAGTCCTCTATAGTAAGCGAAACGTCGGAATAGATATTTCCGTGTGCCTACTTTTACTATTTCCAATACGTGACCTGAGTGCCGCTTCCCATAGAGGAAAAAAATATATATATATCTCAAATATATGAAAGGGGGTGCTATTATTATTTTATTCTTTAAGTAATATTTGCTCTTAAATAGATTATCTTTTTTCAATCCAATGTGTTGGGAAAGACAAAAAGTCTTGTGGAGGAGAATGAAATGAAGACCCACAGATCACGTCGTTTATCTTCAAGCTATATGTTCCACATTAAATTCTTTAGCTTGAAAGAGTAAATGTCCAAATGGAGACTTGTACTCAAAAAGGCATAGAAGTAAACAAAGCTTTTTTTTATCCAGCGCGTTCCTCCTTTTGGAGTATTATCCTTCTCTAGAGAAATAAACCCGGGTCATCATATCCCGGAAGCAGCATCACGGCAAACTCCATGTGTCCATACCGGAGGTAGCACTGCAAAGGGACCAATGCCAGCGCATCTCATGGGGGCGGAATCTACGTGATGTCAGAACATCAGGTATCTGGTCAGTCAAGTGCCGTGGACACGTGGCGTAAATACGTCACGTGTCAATGGTCAACAGAGTGTCATCACTCGGGTGGTTACCATGGTAACCCACATAAGCAAACCTGGGCCAGATCCAATAGTATTAGTGTCTGACAGGCACCAATATTCCCACATTTCAGATGACAACCAGGGATCAAAACACAAATGTATTGCCCCTTAATGGACATATATTTAAATCTCCATCAGTGCAGTATAAACCCCCCCAAAAAATGTGTGAAATAAAAATAAATCACAAAAAAAAATTTTTTGAAAAGAAAAGAAAAAATAATAGAATAATCATAAATCACACAAAACTTAAACTGTATATATATATATATATATATATATATAAATGCAGAACTGAATTAGTGACAATGCTCAGCAGTCCCCAATTCTATCCGTGTCCCTCAAAAGTCACAGAAAAACGTTGAAAGATAACTCATCATTAAGACCCATTGGTCGTCATGTCCCCAACTGATAAATGAATTCACATTCCTTTTGAAGGAGTTTTTTCCCCCGATCACCTCCCCTTCTAAGGGGTTTAATTTGGTGCAGAGGTATGAAATGAAAGTCACTCATCCCATGTCCATGGTCGACGAAATGTCTGGCCACCGGTATTGTACTCAGGTCCACTGATGAAAAAGCCTTTTTAATCGATGACCGATGCATTGCAATGCGTTCCTTCAACACCCTTATCGTCTTTACAATGTATACCATTGGACAAGAGCATATGATGGCATAGACAGTAAAGCGGCTTTCACAATTCATCCGTTGATGTAGGTGGTATTTTTGACCACATTTAGGATGGACAAACGTGTCCCCTGTCAATATGAATTTACAGTTTAGACATCAACTGCATCCGTACCTAGGCTAGGACGGATGTCAGCATTGGTCACCAGGTTTTTTAAGTTATTACTGCATTTGTAAGCAAACAATGGCTTGTTTTGACATGTATTTTTAAGAATGGGATCGGATCTAATGATGTGCTAATGTTTGAGAATGGATTGTCGAAGCTGGATTAGTGGCTGAGACGGAATCAGCGTAAAAATTAGCGTGCGCGACGCCATCTTGCGAATGGCAGCTAGACTCCATCTTAAAAATAAGAATCTGCAAAACGCCATTTTGCGACCAGCGCCTTTTTAAGTTACAACTCACGAGCTAAGTACAGATGGCAATGTTTTTGATAATCTTTTTAGAAGCCATGACAGGCCCATTCTGGGGACAACCTTGCATAGAGAAATACCAAAACAACTAGAAAAACAGCCTCCTGAGAAAAGTAAATAGAATAGACAATACACAAGAATACTGTGAGTGTTTTACATACAAATTAGGAATCCCTGTATATAGACAAGTCTCCACCTTGTTTGAGAAGTGAAACTCACTGCCCTTAACACATTTGCATTGTAGTTTGAAACTGTTAGTAAGGAATGAGATATATATGTTAAATCTCATGCATAAACACTGCACATTACGTACAGTAGCGAATGCACAATATCCTGCATGCGAACGCTGTTTATTAGCTGCATGTGTGCACATCTGCCCCAAATCAGATAAACCTAACTAGCATCTTTTCCCATATCCCTAATACTTACATAATGCACACTTAGACAAAAGGTTCCATAGCTATAAATTAAAAGATCCAAGTTTTATTCATTTATTACAAATGCTGTGAAATAAAGCCTATTTTTGTTTTTAAAGTTTAATACGTGATAAGTAAGCCGTGTTTGATATTATACTTATCCGTACTTTATGCTCAGCTTTCCGGTATCATCGGTGTGGGGATCGGAACATGCGTTTGCAACTTATGGACCGTAAAGACATAAAGAACTAAAATGTAGTTTGTAAAACCAACAGACTAGATTTGCATGAGGTGGGAAAACGAAGGCAACCAGCTGTTGGAGGCTGAACTGTGGCCATTTGAATCAACCTGTTAAATGCCCTGTAACAAATGCACCCGCACTGGGAACCAATGGGATCAGCAACAAACTCCTCTATTGTGTTGTCTATTTCTGGGGGGGGGGTATAAATATGTGTGCTCTGACCCTGGGTTTCTAGTCTTCTTGCTGATTTCTGATTGACGGAGGTTTCTTGCTGATGCCGGTATCTGGTCCAGAGCGCGTGCATATGTATGACTATCTTGAGTCTGTATAATTCTTTGCGCTAAATTGTACTTGGATCACAGCGTGTAACTGACTGTACTTTACTTGAATAATACTTCGTGCTTTGGAACACATGTTCAAAGTCTTTATTTTACTGTATGACTGCGTACGCAAATAGCGTCAATTTTAGAGGTTAATAGGCAGGGTTTAGAAGGTATAGGTAGGTGCGTATAGAGGTGGAAATCCAGTATCCTTAAGGTTTTCTCAATTTGCTGGAGAAAATCGAAAAGGTGGTAGGAAAAATTTACCTCTCAGGCTTCGCCTTTGGTTCCTTATCAGACTTGAGCAAACTAGTCATATCAAACGAAAGGCATTTCTTAATAGTATCATCAACCTCATTCCGATTATAACCCCATTCAATAAAATCCGTTCCCATTTCGTGAAGGGCTTGAGGTAGATCTTCGGTTTCAGAAGTGACCCTAGTCACTCGTAATAATTGGGAAAACGACAGACCCTTTTTGAGCAGCCTGGGATGGAAACTGTCCACCATAAGCACTGTGTTGAGATCAATGGGTTTTTTTAAAATATTTGTCACAAATTTATTGTGGGCTGCTGGATTATGTCACTCTAATGGAACTGGCCAAGTTGTTCAAAAAGCCAACAAATTGATCCAAGATGGCCAGTCGACCAGTTCATATCAAAATAATATCATCAATAAATCTTGTGTAAAAGGCTATATGTTTTGAAAAAAAAAGAAATTGGTTAGAATATGCACATGCTTGTATTCGTGCATATAGAGATTAGTATAGCATGGGGCCATGTTCGACCCCATAGCTGTTCCCCGCAACTGCAAATAAAAAGAATATTTGTGCAAAATAACATCAATCAAGAGAAGCAGAAACTCACATGGTGGACCAGAGTAAATTGTACTACTCATGATGGCTTTTTTAATAGCTGACAACCCTCACCATGGTCAATATTTGTATAAAGACTCACGATGTCGAGAGTCACCAAAAGACAATCAGGGGGAGGGGAGCTGAATTCTTGAAGCTTAAGAAGAAAATCAGTTGTGTCCATTAATATACAAGGAGTTGCGCAAACGATGGGTTGGAGGAAATAATCCACCAACGGAGTTTGACACAGTGAACGCCGGGAGGAGATAATGGGCCTCCCCGGGGGTTTTAACGGAGATTTGTGTATTTTAGGTAACACATAAAGCAATGGAATAACAGGAAAATCTTGTGTCAAAAATGTAAACGTGTTCTCATCCAACCAACCATTTGCAAAACCCATGGAGATTATAGAATCAATTTCTTTTTTAAAGGAACTTGTACGATCAAATCTTAATTCCTTATAACATGAGTCATCAGAAAGCTGTCTAGGTATCTCTTCAATATAATCCATCTTGTTCAGCACAACCGTGCCCCCGCCTTTGTCGGCGGGGTGGATCACGATATCTTTGTTGTTTTTAAGTTGTTTGATAGCTAATCTCTCAAGATTGGATATATTAGAGTACGAGATCTTTTGTTTGCCCATGAAAGGTATTGTGTCCTGTCTGACTAGTTTCATAAAGGTTTCAATAGATGGATTAGTACTGGGAGGGTCAAAAGTACTCATGCAATGAAATGGAGATTTGGTGTTGGAGACCTTTTTGGTTTTATGAAAAAATATTGTAATTTTAATTGTTGATGGAATTTATATAATTTGACCTCACAATCGAATCGAAAGTACGTTGTTTGTCTGGACGAAAGATAATCCCCTTGATAGAATTGATTGTTCAGCTGAGGTAAGGGTATAATTGGAGATATTAAATACCTTAATTTCTTCCTCCCTCTTAGCGGGTACTCCCGATCTCTGTTTGTGGCCCCCTCTACCTCTCCTGCACCGCCTCTTCTGTTTCTTGTATGGGTGACTGTGCCCCCTCTTTATATATATATATATATATATATATATATATATTTATTGTGATAGAAGCACTGGAGAAGTGTGGAATGGCTTCTATGTATGTCCTAGGTTCCTGTCATATGTGTTCTGAAACCCCCAGGAGAGGACTGTTTGGGAAAAAAGCTGGTTTGGGTTCTGGGGGGTGTAGATGTGAGGAGAGGGAGGGCTCCATCCACAGGCAACTCAAGGTTTTGGGCCTTTCAGCCTGGTAACAGGCTCATTAGGGCTTGCAGCTGGAAATGGCTAATATAAGCTGGGTTTGGTTGTAGCTGAGTGTCTCACACCTGGGAAAGCAGGCAGACTAGCCTGTTCAGAGATAGCGTTCCCGCTAGGCTGTTTTAGCGGGGCGCGACACCCTGCCCTCCTTCTGGAGGGCAAAAAGCACCCTGCCCTCCTTCTGGAGTGCAAAAAGCGCCCTGCCCTCACAGCCTGCGGGTGCCATCTTCACCCGCGGGTCGCAGTGTCCCGCAGGTGGAAAAAAGTGCGGTGACCCGGTCACCGCCAGAGAATAGACGCCGGGCGCATGCGTCCGGCATCTATTCTCCCTGTCTGCAGCTCTTGGGGGCTGCCTGGCATGTCCGTAAGTGCCGGGTACGCCTTCAAGAGTGACGAAAAGGGGTCGCGTCTTATAGACACGCCCCCTTTTCAATGGACACGCCCCTTTTTTGGGAGCGCACACAAAGGTGCCCTCTCTAGCTCCGGTGCCCTGCCTTCTGCCGGAGCTAGAGTGAACACTCCAGAGACGCTTGGTTACTTTTCTTGTAAGTACTGTGCACGTGTTTTGTTGATGGTGAGGGCAATAGGCCCTACCATTATTATAGAGAGGGAATCTGCTGTGTATCTAGTGCCCATCGGGCTAGGACTTATGTTTTGTTTATGTTTATATTCATTTGGCACAATAAAGACTGGCGCCGACCAGTTTGTACGAGAACCCCAGACTTGTATCCTGTTTCTACGGGTGCTGTGTGTGTAAAGAGGGAGTCCATCTACCCCAGGAGAGGGACGGCTACCCTGACTGCGTCACTATATATATTTATATATATTAGAAATTTCCTAAGTTTGGTCTTTTTCATTTCTATAACTGCATGGCCATCTATCATGTCACCAGCTGTGCCCATATGTAAAATGTGCCCTTTGTTTAATTTGAAAGATCAGCAGTAGAGACTAGAGTTACATAAGTGATAAATGAAAATATGCTGCTTTCAAACTGGCCACTGGTAAATTAAGCTCTGTAAAGCACCTCTTTCCTTACAGGAAAAACATATGGAGTCATTCACCTGTGGTCCCACACACGTCAGTCCATGCAGAAACATCAGCATGCCTGCACTATAAAACAAGTGCCCTCTTACAATTAATGAGCTCGTATTTATTGTGCAACAATTGCCAAAACAACCAACTACTACACAATCCCCTGAAAGGGAAGCTAAAATTTGTGAGAGCAGGTGGTTCCTTCACTAGAAACAGTAGGCACAATTTCAGCAATTAATTTATTTCTAGAATACAAAGAAAGGCCTTTCATGAGCAGAAATATCGTCGGAAGCTTTGTGAAACCGGTTTGACTCATTAGCAGAACAAATGAGTTTATTAATGAATACAAAAAAAAAAAATGTATTTCTATTTTTCAGAACACAGGCTACCATGCAAATTAGTCTAGGCAACCTGGCTCCTGCAGGCACGGCATGCTGAGACTTGTAATTCCAAAACAGCTATAGGTCCACAGGGAACGCGAGACGGTTTTTAAGCTGCAGTAACTGTTCCTGAATCCTCTGTACAGAACATAGCTCATTGCTTAGGACAGTATGGCATCATTTTAACTGAGACATAATAAAAAAACACCCCCCAGTACCTAACCCTAATCCCCCCTCTAAGTACCTAAACCTAACCTCCCCCAAAAAATTTTTACCCCCAGCTGATGCACAGTATAGACCTTACAATACCCACCTATGAGCGTATGCTTTAATTCAACAATTAAAGCATACGCTCATAGGTGGGTATTGTAAGGTCTATACTGTGCGTCAGCTGGTGGTCAATAATTTTAAGCCCACATTTATTAAAATGAGTCTGGGTTCGGTCAGTTAAATACACATAAAGGACCCCAAGAATCAAGGTATGCAGTCGGGAAGCCAGCGGACCTAATCCCGACAGCCGGCTTCCCGACTGTCATATCCCGGCAAGGGTCTAAATACAGGCATCAATATGCCGACGCCTGTCATTAGACATACACCGGGAGACCGACACATGGCATCCCGTTCGAAGGGACGCCGGGCGCAGATAGCCGCGGGGTGGGAGGGTTAGGTTTGGGGTGCCCGGGGGGGCGGGGGAATTATGTTAGGCACCCCCCCGGGAGGTTAGGTTTAGGCTAGGGGAAGGGGGGTTAGTGTTAGGCATCCCCAGGGGGGAGGTTAGGGTTAGGCACCCCCCCTGGGACTTAGGTTTAGGCAGCGGGGAAGGGGAGGTTAGGGTTTAGGTACTTAGAGGGGGGATTAGGGTTAGGTACTGGGGGGGGTGGAGGTTAGTGTTAGGCACCCCTAAGGGAGGGTTAGGGGGTAGAATTAGGTTAGCTAATACTTACCTGAGGACGATCAGGATTTCCACTGCTGCCGGGATTCCAACCGCGGGACATGCGTCCGGCGGTAAATCATACCGATTCCAGAATCAATTATTGAGACAGTCATTCCCAGTTGACCATTAGTTTTATATAACTCGGTCATAGGAGCGAGCAATTCCAGCTCATTAAACCTCTCTTTAGCACAAGAACATCATCCATACGTAACATTGCCATTAATAAAATGGGGTTGGGTATGCGATCCAGGCACTGATAATGCCGGTGGTCAGAATTCCAGGCAACATAATTCCAACGCATGCAGGCAAGTATTCTAATCCTAACCCTGATCTACCTTTCCTGTAGCCTTACCCTAACCCTCCCCTTCTGCAGCCTAATCCTAACCCTCCACCCCACAGCCGAACCTTATTAACCCACCCCTCCAACAGCCTAAACCTAACCCTCCCCCTAGTGCCTAACCCTAATACCCACTGTCAGGATCGCAGCCGTTGGGATTCTGACTGCTACCGGGAATCCAGCACCGGGATTCTGTTACGCCGCCATTGTCTGTGCCAGGATTCTGACTACATCCCATATATTTTGTATTTCACCTCTTAGAGTAGAGTTATTCTTTATTTATTTTTGTCAGTTTCTGATAAATCAGGAAAAAAAGTACAACCCAGAAGAATCCCACCTGTTCCTAATATATGTTCTCAATTATTTTTATGAATTTAGCACAATTGTTTATCTGTTGCATTAAATATAAGGGTTAGGTACAGGACTTCGGTGCTCAGGATCCCGGGGCTCAGAATCCCGACACCCTCACCCCGACTGGGTTAGAATGCCGGCAGCTACCAACTCTACCCCTAAACCTAACCCTGCCACCACAGCCTAAACCTAACCCTCCCCTCCCCCCCACAGCCTAACCCTAACCCTCCCCATTAGTGCCTAACCCTAACCCCAATACTTACCGTTGGGATGTCAGTGGTCGGGATGCTGCGGCCTGGTTTCTGACTGGTGTTGGGACTCCGGTGCTGGCATTCTCAGCGTCGGCATCCCGAGCACCAGGATTTTAACTGCACCCTACAGCATACACCCAATGTAGTGTACCTTGTGTCATTTAAATTTCAAGGTGCAGACTAATGGGAACAGGAGGAGCATAGTTGCTGGCATTTTATAAATTCCCTCCTGGAGACTCTAGAGGGCAGACACAGATGGGAGAAGCGGTGGGAACACGATGCAATGAATGCCACAATTCATGTCTGTAAGCCCCCAGACAAACCACTTCACCGGGGAAGTGAGCAGATCCAAGTGGCTGGCCTAAACTCTCTTGGGAGTCTAGCAGAGCTCCCTGAAACTTGCTAGTCTCCAAGAGAGTAAAAGAGGTATGATAAGCGATGAGATCACTAACATTTTACTAGTCCTTGGCTTTTACATTAAAAGCAGAACATATTAATATGTATGAGAATTAAACCCCTTTCATACCTAAATCCCGGGTCCAAAGCAAATTACTGAACACCATTTCAACACGTGATGAAGCCCTTTATAGACTTTCACACTGCACCTTGGAGCCAGGTTATTGCCGGATCATCGCCTGTCACACTACACCCATGTCAGCCGTGCATAACAGTGTGTGTCATTACAGGCTCACAAAGATAAGTCATGAAAAGTGGGTGGTAACTGCTCACTGCACTCCTGATCCGCCAATCAGCTCCTTTTATCCAGGTCACACCTTTCAGAGTGCAGTGTACCCGGGTCAGACTGGGGAATAACCCTGTTCATGACCAGGGTCGAGGACCCGGACACACAGCCCGGGTTCACCCTTCTACAACAAGCCAGGACCTGGGTTACCCCGGCAATATCCCAGGTCAGAGGCTCAGTGTGAAAGGGGTATTATAAACTAATACATCTCTTTTATGACGAGAAAGCAAACAGAACAGCCTGTTATTAAACAGTTGACCAATGGATCAATTATTAATTTAATTAAAATAGCATGCAGAATTCCCCCTCTGTCAACTGTGTTATATATGAAGTCTGTGAGCAGTGCCATAGCACAGCACTAATGCACCTTGGACCGGCCGCTCCACATCCCGAAAATATGACATCATGACATCACAGAGTGGGCCGAGATCAGCAAGCTGAGAATGACTCAGACGGCTCTTGGGCAGCTCTCCAGGCTGCAGGGTGCCGTTCAAGGCAACCAGCAAATCAAATACAGGTACGGTGGGCGCAACATCACTGCTCACACACCCCTACTTATGGCCCTGCCTCTTAGTGACACTGGAGAGCATCTCTCACAGGGTGATATCACATGAGAACATCTGGCAGATATGAAGATTCCAGCACCAAGCTTAAAGGCAACCTACATAAGAGGGATGAGTTCACTAAAATCTATTTAATTTATTAAATTTTTTGACTATTTTTCATTTAAAAAGTTTAGCTATACATTATTTTACAAAACATAAACTACCAATGTCACATTGTGCTTGACTTTAAAACAAACATATGGGGATCTTTATAAGTGGTTGCTTCTCTCATTTAAAGTTCTTAAATTAAGTTACAAGATCGGCTGCAGTGGAAAAAAACAAAACAAAAACCCTATGAGCAGTTACAATAGCCAGAACAGGGTATACATCACCTCTATTTGTAATGGAACAAAACACTGCAAAATACATTTTGGTTTTAACATAATAAATCTAGGTTTGAGTTCATCTGCAGATTTGTGCACGAGACATGTCCTGTGCACTAAACGAAGGGTCTGTAGCTCAGGCCATAATATTGTTGGTTCATGGTTATATCTAATCTGGAGAACAGGTAATTACATCTGGAGAAGATTATTAACAGGGAAACATGATAGACTTGTTGGAGAAGTAAATTAAAAAAAAAAAAAGGAAAATTGATGGAATGTAGAACTTGATAGCTCATACTGTAATATTTATACTGGGATCCAGGTGGTCAGAATCCGGACAGGGTTAGAATACTTTGTTGGTCAGTATCCTAACCCTCTCCCTGTCCCTACCCTAATCCTGCAGCAGGCAAGATCTGAAGATGCGATGTACGACCAGCGGGTACGTCCATGGGCATCTTAATCGTGAGTGGACACTCACGGATAGGACATATTTTACACGAACTGTAGTTCCGATGCATCGGAATCGGACTGATCATGTAAAATGTCGCCTAGTGAGTGGGCACCTTAACTCTCCCCCCCCTAGTGCCTTGTCGAAGCTGAATAATAGACTGAGACAAGTTCAGTTTAAGATTTAATCGCGACGACGCCATCTTGCGGCTGGCCGCAAGATGCCATCTTGAAAAAGAGACCGCAAGACACCATTTTGCGAATGGCACGCCTAAGCGCCATTTTAAAAAAAACTCACATTTTAGTACATGTTTCGATAATACTATTAGCACCATGCGATTGCATCTATCACGATTTCTCATACACACATTAATACACACAATTGCGCTGTTAACTAGTCGCATATTAGCGAATGCATAGGACTTTGTATGAAACCGCTGTTTTATTAGCTTTATGCGCACGCATCTGCCCCAAGTTAACTAGCGTCCTTATACCAAACCCCGAATACTCACACATTACATATTCACACATAAGGTTTAATAAGCTTTAAAGTAAATGATTTAAGTTGGTTCAGTTAGTTTAAATGCTGAGAAATAAAGATATTTGGTAACTAAGGTTTTATACATGCTAAACAAGTCGTGTTTGGTTTCGTACTGATGCGTACTCTTTTTACAGTATTCCGGTGTTATCGGTGGGGAGATCGCATCATGCATTCTCGAGTTATGGATCGCAGAGCCTACAAGCAACAAAATGTATATTTCATGAACAACTGTTAGGATGTTGCAGGGGGCGGGAAGGGAAAGATCCCCAGCTGCTAGAGGCAGGCAGAGTCTATTTGAACCAGCCTGTTAAATGCTCTGTAACAGATGCTTCTCCCCTGGGAACCAATAGCATCAGCAACAAACTTCTCTATTGTCCTGTTTATTCTGGGGGGTATAAATATGTGTGTTCAAACGCTGGGTACTTAGTTTTCGTGCTGAATGCTGAATGACGAGGGGTCTCTTGCTGATGCCTATCTTCGGGTCCGGAAGCGCTACGTATGTATACTGTACTTGGGTCTGTATAATTCCTTTTGCGCCTAAATTGTGTCTGGATCAATTGCGTGTAACTGTCTGAACTTTTACTTGAATAACACTTGTGCTTTGGAACCACAGATTCCAGGTCTAAGTCTTTATTTACTGTATGATTGAGTACGCAAATTAGCGTCATCCTTAGAGGTTTATAGGAAGGACTTTAGAAGGTACATGCAGGGGTATATAGAGGTTCTGATCCAGTATCGTTAGTTGGGGGCTCGTAGTGAAGTCACTTACCTGCTCACACGGTACATACGTCTATTGATATTTCAGCAAAGGGTGGAGTGGCCACATGCAGGGTTTGCCTGCAACCGCTTTGTGCTGAAAGATCGCTATCCGTCTCCGTGTGAATCAAGGAAGCCGACTAGAATCCAGGGACAAGAGAGGAAAAAGTTTGTTTTTCTCTGTTGATAGAACCTTACGTTTAAAGGGGTGCCGTAGTACTGAGTACGCGGCTAAGTCGCAGGTTTGCTTGTTGAACAAAGTTAAGGGTATCGTATGATCCTTAAGGGCTAGGTGCAAGGGTTAGTCTAGCCGCTCGGTAAGTAGCTTTACCGTTCTATACACAGTAGCAGGTGTACATGTTGTCTTTGTTGTAGAGAGGTGCGTGAGAGTAGCCGACATATAAACTCTCATAGGTGTGAAAGTTGCCTTACTAAATCTTATCCGGGTGTGGAAGTTGCCTTTTCCAAATCTTATCCAGGTGAGTGGGCGCCGCCGACTTAAATCGTCCACAGGTAAGTGAAAATATCTTGATTGTCTTTCACCAGTTTAAATCTTTATTGAAAAGCGTAGGAGTTGTCTCAGAATGGGAGCCACACAAACAGTAGAGATGTTAGACAATGATGTGCTGCTAATGGAGGCGACGATCGGATCGGCCCGTTGTATCATGCATACTAAGTACGGTACTTATGCAATAAGGTATTGTGATTTATGGTTTAATATGACGAGGAAGAGTGTTAGACCGTTTCCCAGAATTGGTAATTTTGATAAAAATGTGTTAGACAATGTCCGGGATCACATCAGCTTGATGCGCTCCCGAGAGGAAAAAGGTTAAATATTTTGAATGTTTAAAACTGTGGCAGCATGAAGGGGATGCGTGGCTTAAATATGTGCAAACTAGCATCGTGAGCACATTGCCAGAAAATACATCCATGGTGCTAAATTGCAATACGGGTGAGCCGCAAAATGGCACGCCCGTGCGGCAAGGTAGCGTCGTGGAGGGTATTACCAGCAGTTCACGCTCACCTCCCCCACCTTATGTGGATGGAGGTGCAAGTACAGTTAACAAAAATACCCATAAAAATGTAACAAGCAACTTGTACCCTCTCTTAAGCAACTATAAAGAACATGTACATGATGTGGATGATGAGCCTATTGTAATGTCTGCCATTTCCCATGCTGTACAAATGATAGATGCTCCAGCACCACAATCACGAGTGGTGCCGCCATCTCCATCGGTAACAGCAAGGGAAGTGTCAATGCCCTCTGCACCCGTAGAGGAAGTTGTTCATACCATACGTAGCAGCAGCAGACTAAACCCCCAGCCAGGTAATCAGGACAAAGGTAGCAGCGCTACCGGTCTGCATCCCATAAGGACAATAACTGTTCCAAATGGAAATGCAGATGCAAACGGTATAGTGCCCACGAGGGAAGTAGTAATGCATTGTCCTTGGACAAGAGCAGAACTAAATTCCATCATAAATGATTTCCCCGATCCCAAAAAGGAAGTAGCCAAATGTCAAAGATTTTTGAGAAATTTGGGTAGTTCACATGAACCCACTAATAAAGATTGGCGTGTGGTGTTAAGGGCCTGTCTGCCACGCAATACCGACGTGACAAAATTTATCACGGATTGTGTATTGGATGGTGACGTTCCCTTAACAGACCAAGTAAACCAAGGTAACATTTCCCGCATTGTAACTCAATTGGGTATATATTTTCCAGTAGTAGTTAACAGGAACAAAATTTTCACCATTAAGCAGTAGGAGAGTGAAACTGCAGAAGATTATTGCGACCGGGCTCTGCAGGCTATCACCCAGTACACTGGGATAGAGGATATTAAAGATAGCACTCACCACCGGGGAATGATAGTAACGGTACTTGTGGACGGTCTGAAAGAGAGTTTAAAAACTCAGGTTCAGACCTCACAGCCTGGCTGGCGGGGACTCACAATAGATACCCTCATAGAAACCGCCATTGAACATGATAAAAACATCTCCAAGAAGAGAGAAGCCCAGAGTGAAAAACTAATGGCTGTCAGTATACAAGCTCTGGAGGGAATGACGGTAACATCACAGCCAACAGACACACTTGCACACACACTCACTTCTGAACAAGTATGTGCTCTCACTAACCCCACGCAACAACAAACACAACTCTATCCCACTAACCCGATGCAACCACAGGTCCCAGGCTACCCACCAACTTCTTATCCCCCACAATACCCTTACCCTCCCTATCCTTACCCATATCCACCACCTTTACCCTCTGCACAAACCTCACAACACCACATGTCTTCACCTGATACACGAACATGTTTTAACTGTAAACAACCAGGACACTTAAGTAGAAACTGTACAGTAAAAAGAGTAGGGACCCCACATCAGGGAAGACCTCGATATCCCCATAAGGGATATGCACAGAGGCCAGCAAATGTTCAGCAGGCACCAGCTCCAATTGTAGCCGTAAATGCTTTATTGGAGAATGGTAGCCAACGCTAGGGGTCAGGTCATACCTGTAGTCTACAGATAGTCAGGTTAACGGGAAGTACTAGGGAAGAACCGGTCATGATGGTTGATATAGCTGGTACTGAATATACTTTTCTTGTAGACACAGGGGCGACCAGGTCAGTGATAAAATCTCCCGTTAATTTGCAGGTGACCAACGAGACAGTACCAACAATGGGTGTAACAGGTAAAGTGGAACATTATCCTTTAACAAAGTCCACAGAGGTTACTATTGGGCCGTTGCATACCAGGCATTCTTTTCTTCTGGCTGCTGCGGCTCCTACTAACCTACTGGGCAGAGACTTGTTATGTAAGATGGGATGTGTTATATATTGCACCCCTGATGGTGTATTTTTAGATATTCCAGAGAGAATGGTACACGAGGTGCGGGATATATTGAACACTCCCCAAAGGATAATGTATCACTCTACCAGTTTAAATGAAAATCCATCTCAGATAAATGAAATGTTGTCCCTAATTCCAGACTCCCTTTGGACTAAAGATGGACAGGACACTGGATTAATGGCAAACGTAAGCCCAGTAAAGGTAAATTTAAAAAGTGGAAGGCAAGCTCCAAAAATTCCCCAGTACCCACTAAAACAGGAGGTAGAATTAGGGGTTTTTCCAATAATTGAGCGATTATTGCAACAGGGAATTTTAGTTCATACAGCTAGTGGAGCCAACAGTCCCATTTTCCCGGTGAAGAAGTGGTGGGAGGGGTTATAGGCTGGTACAAGACCTTAGAGGTGTTAATAAGGTAGTAGAGAGCCAATTCCCTGTAGTGCCAAATCCAGCTGTCATTTTGATGCAGATCCCACCAAATGCAACCCATTTCACTGTCATTGACCTCTGTTCTGCTTTCTTCTCTGTGCCTCTCCACCCTGACTGTCAGTATCTATTCGCATTTACATACAGAGGTTTACAATACACATGGACACGGTTACCCCAAGGTTTCATAGACAGCCCCAGTATCTTCAACCAGGCATTGCACGACTGTTTACAATCTTTTCAACCTGCCAATGAATCTGTTCTAATAAAATATGTGGACGATTTATTGCTATGTTCTGACTTATTTATGTCATGTTTGAATGATACTAAACTTTTGTTACTTAATCTCTCACAAACAGGACACAAGGTGGCTAAGGACAAACTACAGCCGTGCCAATCCAGAGTAAAATATTTGGGACACTGCCTAACCCAGGGGTTACGACATCTTACAACAGATAGAATCCAGGTCATACAAAACATGACACTGCCGCAGAATCAACAGCAAATTCGTACCTTCTTGGGAATGTGTGGATACTGTAGAATGTGGATCCCAGGTTTTTCTATTTTGGCCTTACCTGTACAGGAATTAGTCTCTTCCTCAAAGCCTGATCGTGTCATACACACAGAGGAATCAGAGCATGCCTTCCTTAATCTTAAGGATAGTTTGACGAAAGCGACTGCATTGGGAATACCCGATTATGAAAAACCTTTTGATTTGTATTGTACAGAAGCTGATGGTTGTGCTGCAGGTGTACTTACACAAAAACATGGTGATGCCAGTAGGCCCGTAGCATACTACAGTGCCCAATTGGAAACTGTGGCAAGATCACTCCACACCTGTTTGAGAAGTGTAGCAGCTACCGCTCTATTGGTGAGTAAAAGTGAGGACGTAGTATTGGGCCATGATATGATTGTCTACACTCCCCATGCTGTATCTGCTCTGTTGAACTCAGCTCAAACCAGACACGTCTCCTCGGCTAGGTTCACCAAATGGGAACTAGCTCTAATCGTTCCTGCAAATATTACTGTTAAACGTAGCAGTACGCTGAATCCAGCAACATATCTACCATATGTACAACATGATGTACAAAGGGTGGAAGGAGAGGAGTTGCTGGCGGGAGGTGAGTTCGGCAGACATAAAGATACGCACGATTGTATGACATATCTGAATCAGACCTTTAATGCTAGACCTGACATACATGACACACCTTTAGAGAATGTGGATGTAACTTTTTATACGGATGGGAGTTGTCATAGACAAACAGACACAGGTGAATTATGTACATTTTATGCTGTTGTAAATGACACAGACATCATAGAAGCTAAACCTCTCGGTCCTCCTCACTCAGCACAGGTGGCAGAGTTAGTAGCACTGACTAGAGCATGTGAACTGGCAGCAGGCAAATCTGCTAACATTTACACTGACTCGAGGTACGCGTTCGGGGTGGTGCACGATTTTGGGGCTCTATGGCGTCTGAGAAATTTTAAGACAGCAGCAGGCACACCAGTTGCACATTCCCGACACATAAAACATCTTTTAGAAGCAATCCAACTGCCCAAAGCGGTGGCAGTAATTAAATGCAAAGCCCATACATGTGAGGATGACCCGGTGTCACTGGGCAACAACAGAGCTGATGAAGCTGCAAAATGGGCAGCAGGGTTAAAAATGTTTTCTCCAACTGAAACAATTATGTCATTTCAAACAATTGATATGCTGAAATTAATTGAGATGCAAAATTTGTGTTCAATTAAGGAAAAATCCATTTGGAAGTCCAAGGGATGTGGGCAAGAGTCCTCCGGGCTCTGGAGGGACGGAAATGGAAAGCCAGTAGCCCCCAAGCAATATTACCCCAGCCTGGCTGAGGCAGCACACGGCCTGACTCATCTGGGTAAACAGGGTATGTGCAAGTTGGTGAGGGCATACTGGTGCACACCAGGTTTTTCTTCACAAGCAGAGAAGATAGCAATGTCCTGTCTGACCTGCTTGAGAAAGAACATAGGGAAAGCGATCCCTACCGAACCGTCCCACATTCCACCGACTGATGGACCTTTCCAGGTGACACAAATTGATTTCATCCAAATGCCACCCTGCAGGAACCTTAAGTATGTATTAGTGGGCACAGACGCATTTTCTAACTGGGTTGAGGCTTACCAAGCGGCCACTAATACTGCTGCATTTACTGCCAAGAAAATAGTTCAGGAATTTGTATGCAGGTACGGTATCCTTAAAATCATCTAGAGTGATAGGGGTACCCATTTCACAGGTGATGTTTTTCAAAATATGTGTAAGCTGATGGGTATTAATAGCCGACTTCATACCCCCTACCGACCGCAAGCCAGTGCCAAGGTAGAGAGGATGAACGGGACTATTAAAAATAAGCTAAGTAAAATCATGGCAGAGACTGGACTAGGCTGGCCAGAAGCATTACCTTTGGTCCTACATAGCATAAGGACCACTCCTAGACCTCCTCTAAATCTGTCCCCCTTTGAAATATTGTTCGGTAAACAACCTCATTTGATTATAAGTCCACAGGAAGACCTGAAGGGTAACAACGAGGTAACTGTAAAGTATCTTATATCAATGAGTAAGCAGTTAAAGCAACAGCAGCAGAAACTGAAATTGTTCTCTAATGATATGCCTGAAACTAACTGTCATGATGTTGAACCAGGAGAATATGTAATGATCAGAAATTTCTTGCGTTCAGGTTGTTTGACTGATCGGTGGGAGGGTCCATACCAGGTGCTGCTGACGAGTACTACATCTTTGAAGGTGGCCGAGAGAGATACCTGGGTCCATTCCACTCACTGCAAAAAGGTCAAACTGGTGGAGAAACAAGTCGGAGACAAAGCTGATAGCGTGGACCTGTCTAGCGCGAGCTTGTTCCGGGAGGATTGAACAGGTTGTAGTGAGATACCTGAACTGAGAGAAATTTGCAGATCTTGTTGTGACAATGGACAGGCCTGCTGTGTTCATTTTCATATTCTCTTTTAGAATGTTCACCATCCTGGTCAGTTCGGGGATATCCAGTGTCTGTGATGGGGGACCAATTGAGGAAACGGGAGCTTATGGCAGTGCTGAGGGAGTGGAGTCAGGAGGAGTGCAATGCCAATCAGGGGAGTGTCTGACCAATCTTAGTACTGTTATTGTTAAGAGAGCGGTCATTCCGGATACTCGGGGAAGGTGTGGAGGTTTATCGTCTGAAGATTCCTGTATTTGTGAGCTTTGTGGGTCCCTAGTTGATGAGAACTGTATCCAACGGTGCCAACCTAAATATAATCCGTCCTGGGGTGGGTATCCTCTAGAGGATTATCATAGCATGGTAGGCAAACTGATTGCTGGGTGTGTTCACATGTGCCACAGGGACAGCATAACGTAGGGTTGGTGCCATTTCCGCTGAATATCACGGAAATTTTAGAATTGCAAAAAGGGAAAACATTGGATGGAAAATTTCTCTCATCCAAACGACCTCATTTCAAACTCCATCAATTCCAAGTAGATAGATCACTTTTGTGCTTAAACATAACCAACCCCAATAGACCCGGGAGTTGGGAAGTGACGGGGAATAATCAGACGATGACCTTCTCACAAAGAGCTGATAATGAGTCCATAAACCATGATCTGTAACGCTCCATTAAGTCTGGTGGGAAACATTTTAGCTATCGGTATACATTGAGTTCCACCAAAGAAATTATTGGTAAGGTGCCAAATGGTTATTGTGCTAAAATAATACAGCCAGAAACTTGCATGTACCAGATGGAAGAACCAGACATAGGATTGTTTGCAAGGGAGATGTGTTTAATGATAATGATGCATACCATTCCTTATGTTCTCCCTGATAATGTATATTTCATCTGTGGAAGAAAAGCGTATAAATGGCTCTCCCCGAGTTCCGAAGGTTTGTGTTACCTGGGAAGAGTAGTCCCAGCAGTTATGACCCTCACACATGTTGAAATGCTGGGTATACATAAAATACCGTCAGCATATCTTCACACACAATATGAACACAGAGGCAAAAGAAATATGATACCTGGTGACGTACAGAAAGCCACTCAGTTAATCAGTGAGACAACTGGCTTTCAAGTTTTAGTCGCATTGGATCCCACCAGGATCACTCGGGGTACATTCAATTTTAGATATATCCAGGAACTTGCTAAATTGATAGATAATATCACCGAGATGTACGATGACACATTCAGGTATACAGGGAGAGAATTGCAAGCGTACAAGAAAGAATTAGTGCAACACAGGCTAGTGCTGAATTACTTAACTGCTGTTACTGGAGGGTATTGAGTAACATTGGCCAACCAATTTGAAGCAAAATGTTGCACCTATGTCACCAATGATACCAGCGACCCCAAGGAGGTGATAGACCAGAAGATGGATGAAATTCTTTAGCTAAAATGGGAGTTTCGTAAGAACCATAACGCTTCAGTGGCTGAAGTAGGGGAGAAGATAGAAGGATGGGTTTCATGGCTGAACCCAGTGAAATGGTTCTCAGGTCTAGGGGAATGGGTCCAGGAAGTGATCGACAGCATAGGCAAATTCTTAATCCTTATACTGATTGTCATCATAATAATTGGCATATGCGTCCGGTGTGTTCCTATTGTGTTGAAGTATGGAAAATGTAAAAATAGAGTAAAACGAAAGAATGAAATTATGATGGTGGCCAGTATGAATACCGAGGTAAATACAGAACTGCATTACAACCCTGAACTAGGAAATACTATCGTTTGATGTATTATATTTAGACATGCATAGAATGTATTATTGAAATGTTATCTATAGAACACCTCATATAATGTCAAGTCTCAATTCCCCTTCAAGACTGCTGTTATAAGACTGGTGTATTCCCACACCTTTCACATGATCTTCCAAGATCCGCGGTGTGCGTATAATAGTAGTTTTATGTCCCCACCCAGAGACACATTATTGATGGATTAAGAACCACCTTGTGCCATCCCACAATAACACTAAATAATATGTAGATGTAAGCCTAAATTAAATTCTAAGAGCAGATTGTGATAGCATGTTGTTTGCTATCAAAGGGTGGACTGTCGAAGCTGAATAATTGGCTGAGACAAGTTCAGTTTAAGATTTAATCGCGACGACACCATCTTGCGACTGGCCGCAAGACGCCATCTTGAAAATGAGATCGCAAGACGCCATTTTGCGAATGGCCGCCTAAGCGCCATTTAAAAAAAACTCACATTTTAGTACATGTGGCGATAATACTATTAGCACCATGCGATTGCATCTATCACCATTTCTCATACACACATTAATACACACAAATGCGCTGTTAACTAGTCGCATATTAGCGAATGCATAGGACTTTGTATGAAACCGCTGTTTTATTAGCTTTATGCGCACGCATCTGCCCCAAGTTAACTAGCGTCCTTATATCAAACCCCGAATACTCACACATTACATATTCACACATAAGGTTTAATAAGCTTTAAAGTAAATGATTTAAGTTGGTTCAGTTAGTTTAAATGCTGAGAAATAAAGATATTTGGTAACTAAGGTTTTATACATGCTAAACAAGTCGTGTTTGGTTTCGTACTGATGCGTACTCTTTTTACAGTATTCCGGTGTTATCGGTGGGGAGATCGCATCATGCATTCTCGAGTTATGGATCGCAGAGCCTACAAGCAACAAAATGTATATTTCATGAACTGTTAGGATGTTGCAGGGGGCGGGAAGGGAAAGATCCCCAGCTGTTAGAGGCAGGGAGAGTCTATTTGAACCAGCCTGTTAAATGCTCTGTAACAGATGCTTCTCCCCTGGGAACCAATGACATCAGCAACAAACTTCTCTATTGTCCTGTTTATTCTGGGGGTATAAATGTGTGTGTTAAAACGCTGGGTACTTAGTCTTCGTGCTGAATGACGAGGGGTCTCTTGCTGATGCCTATCTTCGGGTCCGGAAGCGCTGCATATGTATACTGTACTTGGGTCTGTATAATTCCTTTTGCGCCTAAATTGTGTCTGGATCAATTGCGTGTAACTGTCTGAACTTTTACTTGAATAACACTTGTGCTTTGGAACCACAGATTCCAGGTCTAAGTCTTTATTTACTGTATGATTGCGTACGCAAATTAGCGTCATCCTTAGAGGTTTATAGGAAGGATTTTAGAAGGTACAGGCAAGGGTATATAGAGGTTCTGATCTAGTATTGTTAGCCTAAATCTATCCCTCCCCCTAGTGCCTAACCCTAAACCCTAACCCTTCCCCTAATCCCAGTACTTACCTTCGGAATCCCAGCGGTCAGAATATTGATGGCATCCCATCTATATTATATGCCTAATATCCTTTGTCGCTACTACTCCCCCAGATACTGTAGCAGGACAATTTCTGATAACATCAGGAATACATGGGCTGATGTGAGCAAAATCCAAACTCAAAAAAATGCTATTATTTTGTAAAATTCTATTTTTCTCTCTCTATGCGTATATTAAAGGAGCACAGTGCAT
Source organism: Taudactylus pleione (assembly GCA_031769625.1). Classification (NCBI taxonomy): domain Eukaryota; kingdom Metazoa; phylum Chordata; class Amphibia; order Anura; family Myobatrachidae; genus Taudactylus; species Taudactylus pleione. Next base: position 4,679,183 of record JAUIMM010000261.1, read on the forward strand.
CATAAAAAGTGTGAAATTTGTACATAGGTAATGCAAGCTTACTAAGGGTTGCGAGATTAGCATAGTAAAAAATGCAAATGTTAACATTGATACTCTCAGTGCAGTGTGGGTATATGTTTCAGAACAGTCCATCAGCAGAGAATGATAACAATTAAAAGAAAGAAAAAGAAAAAATAAAGATAAACAATTTGCCTTCACCGAGGTCTCCAACCACGCAAATAGGCAACATCTGGATTGTTATTTTTGGCAATCATTTTTATAGGTGTTATTCGGCCTTCTTAAAGTGAAGATAATGCATGCACTGAGTGTAATTTAGCGTGCTTGCCATTTTATATCACTACAGCAATTTTGGGGCAGAGGTCAGTACACCCGGATGGTATGGTCATATTGGACTTTCAAATGTGGCGACATTCTTCCCTCTAAAAAAATGTCACTTGTGGCTTCTTAATGATGTGGTTACAGCAATTTGACCAAATGGTCAGTGCAAAGTGTTTTACAGGAGAATAATCCGGGCTGGCATTAAGTCTAATGTTAGGTAAACTGTGAATGTTGTGTGGTTTAAAAAAGAAAAAAGTTCTAAACGATAAGTTTAATGGCAACCAAGAAACATTACAATACGAGCTTTCAGGTCCTATTATTACACCAGTTTAATGTTAGGTGTGTTGTTTGTGGACCACAAAACTGCTGCAGAATTAAACAGATATTTACATCAACAGACTAGAATACAAATTCCTAGTAGAATCCCCAGATGTGGTTTCATTATATTTGGCAGATCGAGGCCTCTTGTGCTGGCAGACCCACTACAGAGCCAGGAACCAGCATTTTTATTTTAAGACCACCAAGTTGAATAAAAAAAAAACACCTAGGGGGAGATTTACTAAAGATTATAAGACAGACACATGGTTGCGTTGCCCATAGCAACATTTCTCTATTGCATTCTAGAAAATGATTGACAGAATCTGATTGGTTGCAATTGGCAACACCACCACTTGTCTGTTTTAGAAGCTTTAGCAAATCTACCCCCTAAAGTTTGACTTTTCGCTAAAGCTGGGTTCACACCTGAACGATGTATCGGCCAGCCACCCTTCAAACTGTGCAAACACTTACTAATCTGCTGCCCGATATGCCTGGCCACAGAAACCAGTAGTGATGTCATTGTCGGCGGTTCCTGTGGCCAGCATATGGGTTGGTTGATGGGTTGCCCGTACACAGGGCCTGATTCGGACCTGCTCGCAAGCGGGTCAATGGCTGGGCAGTGCGCACGCGCGGCGTGCGTGAGCCCTGTAGCAAGTGAATTTTCACTCACTGCAGGACTCACTACAAGACGGGGCGGCTGTCGATTGTGATTGACAGCTTGCCCTGTTCTGTAGGCTTGCAGGGGGGGGGTGGCTGGACAAATGGAGGCGTTCCTGAACGTCTGCCGTTTGTGGGCAGCCCTACTGACATCACCAGTGATGTCAGTAGTGAACTTCCTGCTCTATTAGAGCAGGAATTTCACTGGGGATTTCGGTAGACGAGACCCTACTACAAGGGTCTCATTGCAAGCCCAACAGTCGCGATAATCGGGACCATCGCCAGGCCACCCGCTAAAGCTGTGGGTGGTCACCCACAGCTTAGCGAGCAGCCTGGAGGCCGGTGAAAAAAAAAAGCAGGCCCGCCCCTGAATCAGGGCCACAGGCAGATGTACTTAGATATATATGTATCACCATCTGCCGTTCACAATATGTCTGAACCAAGTCGTTCACAGACTAATCGGCTGTACACACGAGTCGGTGCATTTAGCTATATATCATTTGTCTGCAGTATGAACAATATATTGCATAGTGTGTACCAAGCCATTTAGTGTGTTGATTCAGAGTAAAGCTGAGTACACACTGTACAATATATTGTTCGTACAGCCGGCAAACGATATATCGTCCCGTCTGGCGGCTCATGCTTACACACCATATATCTGTGAACGACATTGTTTACAGATATATCGCGTCGGCCGTGCAGCAAGGCATATGCGATGTATCTTGCAATATATAATTCGCACACGAACGACCCACCCATTTGCTGGCCACAGTAAGCCTTTAAAATTAAGTCAACATGGCTTCCTCTGGCCAGACATATCGGTTGGCCGATTGGTAAGTGCGAATGAACAGGCACATACTTACCAAATCAGTCAAATCGGCGAGTTGGCCAATCTGTACCCCACATAAAGCAAGCCCTCCCATTAAGAGGATAATAAGGGGCATATTTCTACTATGCTAGATTTAGAAGATGTGACAATTTTTTGTTGTTGCAGTGAATGGGCTGAATTAAAGCAGTTACGTGAAGCTTCTCATACTTTCTAATTCCTAAACTCAAGGTTTTTCACCACAGTGTTTCCCTAAACAGACTTCTTCCTCAAAGGAATATGTTAAAGCGTGAATTATTTCAACAAGCGATTTAAATCTGATGGCAAGTTAAACCCTGACAAACATTTTGGGCTAGCTACAAATTTGAATGTACTTGTCCTCTTTAATTACAAAACTCTAAAGTTTCCCTTCACCAAAATCACTGTACACTTCTGTATTTTTTTTTTTAACTAGAACAAAACAGTAAACCTATTATTATTTTCTATGGTAACACAGCTTTGTTTAGCAGTGTAGGAGGCATTGCGGCTAGGTTTGCCTCGTCCTTTTTGAACTTGTGGCTAGATTTTGTACTGCTATTTCGAGGAATGACGAACATTACGCACCAGACTATAATCTCACAAAGCTATTATACGAACAAAATATTCCAGTTTGACTTAAATTGAAAAAAAATAAACTAAATCAGCTGTGCCCCGAACTATCCCGATTCACGACCTCAGATTTCAGATACAGAATTGAAATCTGCAACATTGTCTATTTTCTGTGGTCTATTTATTATATCAGAGAAACAGAAACAAAACACATCCTGGTACAATCTCTCTGTCCTTCAAGAAAGTATAATCAGGTGTGCTGTCTGCTGTTTCCAGTTACGTTCCTGTTTTATTTTTTCCCTACTGTACAGAACTTGCACTTTATGTTTCCTATTCCTAACAAAAAAAAAAAAAAACATATGGGAGCTAAACTGAAAAATATCAGGATTGTTGGGTGGTGTGACCTAATAAACCTATTAGCAAATTAATTAATAAATAATACAGCTCAGATGGGCGGCCTGTGTACCACGCCTGTGCTTATGGATAGCAGATAATTTACCATCAGTCATGCATTTATATAAGCTGACAAATACTTGTGCTGCTATAGCAAATGATATTTACTGAATCTCTATACCAGACCAAATAGATCAAAGAATAAGATGGGGTCAATCAGAAAACCGTTCAGATCAAAAAATAAAACTGTCAATTTGACACGGTTAGTTAACGTATAGGGGTTGGCTGTAATACAGAAGAAAGTCAGATAGATATATTAATGTATTTTGTAAGTCATGTATAAATCAGTAAATTATGAATGTCTGATGACAGAGGGCCTAATTCTGAGTTTGCATAGTATATTAGGGGGCCTGTTCATGATCACTTTTATGACTAACAACGTGGGACTGGAGAGGGAGGGGCACTTTGACCGGTTGAGAGTACAGTAAGGGCATGTTCACGCTATACTCGATTCAGAGATGGAGACCCGCAGCTATACGGCTGTCTGTGGCCGTTTATGTTGGGGCTGCTTGGCCCCTGTTGTAGCTATCAGTGATGATGACCTGTGCTTATTTTTGATTGGCTACTTGCGGATTCACCTCTCATGCAGCTATTGTGAATTTATGATAATGTTGCTATAGCTAATAATACCCCTTTCACATCGCAAACCTGGCTCTGACCTGGGACTTTGAACACGGGTCCAACCTGGCTGCGACCCGGGTCAGACCCTTTTTACACTGCACCTTCGTTATTCCCGGGTTGGCCCTGTTCACACTGAACCCAGGTCAGCCCTGTAAAACCCTATGGATGTCATTAAAAATTTACTTTTTCAGGCTCACAAAGATAAGATCACAAAAGGGAACACAAGGGAGGGGTGGGGACTGCTCACAGCATTGCAGGAATCATGGCTGATGGATTACCCCTGTGTAGCCCTGAGTTTGTGCTTTACTGCTGTTTGATTCAGCCAGTGAGAGCATCATGCAGCTTCTGGCAGCATAGTGTAGTGTACAGTTCACTTCTTCATCACTCCTATTAGCCATCACTGTAGTGACAGTATTGCTATTAACCCGTTTCAGACTGCCGAAATGCTGCCTATGCTGTTGTCTGCAGTGTGCTGCCTGTGTGTCTGGCTGCTGACATCATCAAGTGAGACCCAGGAACATCCAATCAGCGTAGTTTGCGGAGTCCCAGGTTGGATAACCAGGGTAGGACCTGTTCACACTGCACTTCAACCCTGCTCGATTGCAGGGTTGAAATGCAGAGTCGCCGGACCCGGCAATTTCTCTGGTGGCGCGTTCACACTGCACCTGGACCCGGCAATATACCGGGTTACTTTTGCGATGTGAAAGGAGTATAAGTGATTATCTGCTACCACCACAGATGTGGGTACTTCCCTATTTTTTGCTGGTTATTTAATCACAATTATGAGGCTGCAGCATTGTGGGTTTATTTGTTGGAGATTTTTTGTGGTTTGCAAGCTTGTGATCTTTAATTATGGTAAAAAGTACATTTATATACATAGGCAGAGCCGTAACTAGACCTTTTGGTGCCCTGTGCCAAAAAGAGCAGTGATGCCCACCCTCATTTTTCAAATAGAGACATAAAATGTGTTTCCGAAAAAGGGGTGAGGCCTTATGTGGAAGGAACATGACATATCTGATTTGTCCCGTATGATGTTGAAGGGGTACCGATCCTGTTGTACCACTGTTATCCAGGTGTCACTGCCAAATACAGTGTGAATACAATGGCTGCAGTGATGATACACAATAATTATGCAGTTTAACTCACCAGCCCTAGATGTAGGAGAGCGCTGGTAAAGCAGCACCTGCAGCAGGATTTGTCCATCAGAACAGCCATGCACAAGCCTGGAGACATCAGTGTAGATCACCCACTGAAGGTATAGAAGAGCGCTACTTGTAGTGTATATGCAGCAAATATTAGTGGCGGGGAGATCTGTTTATGTACCTTGCACCAGCAGCTGAACTCACTGAGAGAAACTGTGGGGCATATAGATTCATGTGTAAGGTGCCTAACTACTATGTAAGAGATGATAGGTTCGAGTCTTGGGTATGACAGTATTTTTAAATGTGTGTGTTTTAAATAAAAGAGGATGTGACAGAAGGTGCTTGAGGAGGTGACCAGATGGAAGGGGAGTTGGCCTCAGCCATGGAGGAGTTAGGGGAGGCCAGGAGATGCCAGGGATAAAAGTTGAGGAAGCTACAAGTGAGAATGATTATAAACAGAAAATGGACAGGCCCGAATAGCGCCCTATGCCATGGCACATGTTGCACCACCCTAGTTACGGCCCTGTACATATTATTATCCTTTATTAATATGGCGCCACAAAGGATCCGCAGCGCCTTACACAGTACATAAATGAGCACGCAAGAAAAACAGTTAATAGTAATACAAAACAATGCAGGACAAGGACATGGTTTATAAACATAGCTGCATAACACAAGCAGCAGGGCCTCAGCAACCAAGTGTTAGGTGCCAATTGGGGAGTTAGGAGTAAATTATACTATAAGTAGGGGGAGGAGAAGCACGTGAGGGATGAGGAGCCGCTCGTGAGAACTTAAATTCTAAAGGGGGGGGGCAGACAGACAGGGGCAACACAGATAGGGTAGAAAGTGAGAAAGGAGCATGGAGCAGTGGGTTAGGATATGTGCTGCGGAATGTGTGTGACATTAGGTACATTTTTTCTTTTGTAAGTAACTATGTAATGCTGCTGTAACATTTTAATGAACAAACATTACTCTGGCCTGACGTGCATGTGTGTGTTTGCCAGAGAAATTGAAGTGCGTGCATAGGTTGTATCCTATTCGTATAGTACAATATTTGAAACTCTGATTATGGGAGAATACGCTTTCATTTTGCGTGCAGTTTTATCAAGCTTGCGTTCGCTTACAGACGCTACTCTAAGAAGAGCTACTGGGCCTTATTCAAAGGACCCACCCCAATGAAGGCTATAAGACAGCCATTAGACACACAACATGTTAACATAGAAAGGGTGGAAAGCTTCAGGAGCACAGTGTATACTGTACGCGTGGGAACACAGGTCTGATGTCACCAGGGTTGCTCGCTGATAAAGGTTACAATTCCCAGTAACTGCTGTACTGAAGCAGGCACATATGTACAGTCTGACATCAGCACATGTCTCCCATGTGTACCTGGTGTCCTGAAGTGGCCTATAAGGAATCACACAACACACACACAATTTCCCCCTAAATTGAACAGTTTTTAAACTTACTTATGGAACTGCTAGAGATGTAAAATATTTTCTAAAGAGTTGATAAGTGGAGAAATAACCCATAGCAACCAGCTTCTAGCTAGCATTTTACAGAATGTACTTGATAAATGCTGGATGGATGCTGTTCGGTTGCTATGTGTAACTTATCCACTTGTCCATTCTTTAGAAGGTTTGATACATTTCACTCTAAATGTCATCTCCCACCATCTAATACAATAGCCAGGGAGATGCATGGCTTTGGCGCAATTACGTTGAGTTTGTCAGAGGTTTTGGATCTAGATTACCCTCTATAAATCCAGCCTCTTCAACCTTCATAATAGGATCAGATCCTTCCTTACCTGAGAAGCTATTGACACTCCCACACTGACTCCAACCTTTAAAGGTGCCCTTAAAACTCATCTCTTCATTGAAGCTTACTACCCCTCCTCAAAAATCTCCAGCTTCTGCTCTAACCACTAGGGCCCTCTCTCTATGTAAACTACGCCCACGATGAAATCAATTCTTCCAAATTTTTAACACTTGAGGTGTTCTAGTTGTATTTCTTTGCAAAGGGGCCCTGTCGCCCGAAAAGGCTCACATGACCAGAAGCGCTAACCAGACTCGTGGCAACAGCGCTTCCCCCACCACTTACACCAATGTTCCTGTGTGCCCTGTGCACAGACTGCTATGTAGCTATTCTATTCTAGTGAACGCGGGCCCAAAGCACCTCTCCCCCCACCCCTTACCGGACGCGCGCATGGGGCAACACCTATCTCTTGCATTCATGATGTCAATAATGTTTAATTTTGTTATTGCTGAGCTTTAACTTGACAGATCGAGATGAAACAAAGTGCAGGTTATTTCTAGGAGTTTCCACTACACAATGATGCAGTTTTAATGAAAATCGGTTCAGTAGTTTCTGCACCAATTTGGAACAAACAGATAAAACGTTCTATTATATTAGTAAAGATGTGTAAACTTGTGTATAAGCTCTTTTGTAATGTTGCTGTATGTTCAATTCCCTTTGTATGAAAGATAATAATAATATTTAAATTGAGTAGGTAAAGCAGCAATTATATGTAAGTCATGCCAACATGGGCCTACTGTAATATAAATCTCTATTATTAGGTCATTTTCCATTTAACCTAATAATGATGAAAATATGGAGATCTCTTGGAATCTCTGATGACTTCTCAAAGTCAGACATTGTTCAAATAAAACAATGCAAAAATAAATATAAAAATTGTGATTAATAAAGCTTAAAAAAAATTATTGGTTTCCATCTGTTATTACAGCCTTAGACCTTGAGCAAAGTCACACATTTAGTATCCAAAATTCAAGCCTAAATTAATTTGGTTATGCAGTTCAATTTGGCTACTTACAATTTGCCACGCCCCCTCCAATGGCCCCACACAGAGAACCTGGGTAAGCTCTCAACAGCACATAGGTTGACTAAGCAAACTATTTTCACTTTAAGTTATTTAATGAGCTCTGCCATATTTCTCTAATAACCTGTCCCACATTCTGGATCACCTCCATTTGTTACAGCAAACTCCTTTTTTTTTTTTTTTCATAATTTTGTTTTTTTAATTAGAGAGGTATAGTAATATACAATACCAACATTAGAGACCTACCAGCCCACAACACATTTATATACATACATACAGTCAGTTGCATAAATATTGGGACGTTGACAGAATTTTCATATTTTGGCCTCTATTCACCACCACAATGGCTTTGAAATGAAACAAACAAGATGTGATTTAACAGCAGACTTTCACATTTAATTTGAGGGTAATTACATCCAAATCAGGTGAATGGTGTAGGAATTACAACGGTTTCTATATGTGCCTCCCACTTTTTAAGGGGCCAAAAGTAATGGGACTATCAACTCAAAAGCTATTTCATCGACAGGTGTGGGCTATTCCCTCGTTATTTCATTATCAATTAAGCAGGTAAAAGGTCTGGAGTTGATTCTAGGTGTGACATTTGCATTTGGAATCAGTTGCTGTCAACTCTCAATATGAGATCCAAAGAGCTGTCACTATCAGTGAAGCAAGCCATCATTAGGCTGAAAAATCAAAACAAACCTATCAGAGAGATAGCAAAAACATTAGGTGTGGCCAAATCAACTGTTTGGAACATTCTTAAAAAGAAAGAACGCATCGGAGAGCTCAGCAACACCAAAAGACCTGGAAGACCACTGAAAACAACTGTGGTGGATGATAGAAGAATTATTTCCCTGGTGAAGAAAAACCCCTTCACAACAGTTGGCCAAATCAAGAACACTCTCCAGGAGGTAGGTGTATATGTGTCAAAGTCAACAATCAAGAGAAGACTTCACAAGAGTGAATATAGAGGGTTCACCACAAGATGTAAACCATCGGTGAGCCACAAAAACAGGAAGACCAGATTAGAGTTTGCCAAACAACATCTAAAAAAGCCATTACAGTTCTGGAACAACATCCTATTGACAGATGAGACAAAGATCAACTTGTACCAGAGTGATGGGAAGAGAAGAATATGGAGAAGGAAAGGAATAGCTCATGATCCAAAACATACCACCTCATCAGTGAAGCATGGTGGTGGTAGTGTCATGGCATGGGCATGTATGGCTGCCAATGGAACTGGTTCCCTTGTATTTATTGATGATGTGACTGCTGACAAAAGCAGCAGAATTAATTCTGAAGTGTTTCGGGCAATATTATATGCTCATATTCAGTCAAATGCTTCAGAACTCATTGGACAGAGCTTCACAATGCAGATGGACAATGACCCGAAGCATACTGCAAAAGCAACCAAAGAGTTTTTTAAGGCTAAAAAGTGGAATGTTATGCAATGGCCAAGTCAATCCCCTGACCTGAATCCGATTGAGCATGCATTTCACTTGATGAAGACAAAACTGAAGGGAAAATGCCCCAAGAACAAGCAGGAACTGAAGACATTTGCAGTAGAGGCCTGGCAGAGCATCACCAGGGATGAAACCCAGCGTCTGGTGATGTCTATGCGTTCCAGACTTCAGGCTGTAATTGTCTGCAAAGGATTTGCAACAAAGTATTAAAAAGTTAAAGTTAGATTTAGGATTGTTTAGTTTGTCCCATTACTTTTGGCCCCTTAAAAAGTGGGAGGCACATATAGAAACCGTTGTAATTCCTACACCGTTCACCCGATTTGGATGTAATTACCCTCAAATTAAATCACATCTTGTTTGTTTCATTTCAAAGCCATTGTGGTGGTGAATAGAGGCCAAAATATGAAAATTCTGTCAATGTCCCAATATTTATGCACCTGACTGTATGTGTATGTATATAAATGTGTTGTGGGCTGGTAGGTCTCCAATGTTGGTATTGTATATTACTATGCCTCTCTAATTAAAAAAAAAAATTATGAAAAAAAAAAAAAAAAAAAGGAATTTGCTGTAACAAATGGAGGTGATCCAGAATGTGGGACAGGTTATTAGAGAAATATGGCAGAGCTCATTAAATAACTTAAAGTGAAAATAGTTTGCTTAGTCAACCTATGTGCTGTTGAGAGCTTGCCCAGGTTCTCTGTGTGGGGCCATTGGAGGGGGCGTGGCAAATTGTAAGTAGCCAAATTGAACTGCATAACCAAATTAATTTAGGCTTGGATTTTGGATACTAAATGTGTGACTTTGCTCAAGGTCTAAGGCTGTAATAACAGATGGAAACCAATAATTTTTTTTAAGCTTTATTAATCACAATTTTTATATTTATTTTTGCATTGTTTTATTTTAACAATGTCTGACTTTGAGAAGTCATCAGAGATTCCAATAGATCTCCATATTTTCATCATTATTAGGTTAAATGGAAAATGACCTAATAATAGACCAATTACCCTCAAATTAAATCTGAAAGTCTGCAGTTAAAGCACATCTTGTTTGTTTCATTTCAAAGCCATTGTGGTGAATAGAGGTCAAATATGAAAATTCTGTCAATGTCCCAATATTTATGCACCTGACTGTATGTAATAATACAAAATAGCATTCTTACTCAATATTGTTAATAACTGGTTTAAGGCCATATTTCCACCATGAGGTCTGACCTCTGGTTCTTAGCTACACTGTCCTTCAGAGCTGAACCAATAATTCTTTATGTATATTTAACCTCCCACTCAGGCACTGCTGAATACCACACAGAAATGTTAACTATTAACTTAGGTCAGTTGGTTTTCTGTTCTACATAGACACAGGGTAGAAAACAAAACCAAGCAGAAATGTAACAAAGATGACTGACATAAAACTGAAAATGAAAGTATGTGACAAAAATTAGTTTTCATTAAAATAAAGTATAAATAATTAAATGTGAGCTAAAGCCTACGATGGAACAAAAATAAAAGTGCAAAAAAAAAAAAACTTGTAACATATTTTGATTACTTTGACCTGCTTTTAAACTACTATCCCCAACCGCTAAATGAAGCTCCCATGTGCCTAGTTTTCCAGGTCCTTCACACAGTGGGTGCAGCCATTTTGAGGGGCAAAATAAATGCAGTCTACCAATTCCGCAGACTTCAGACGATATTGAGAGACTTCACGCCTCAGTGATCTCTCCAAACCCTCGTTAGGCCTCATTTTCTTCTATTCTTCTAGTTGTTTTATAAATTACACAGAATTTACTTCAGTTTGAGGCAGCTGTCCTGTATAAATGTTTCCTCATACAACTATCCTTTTTGCGTCATAGGCTACAATACACATGCTGCGACATGCCACGCGTAGCAATTCCCATACTTAGGTACTTTGTTCTAAATTTAGCATTTTATTCGCATAGTAGCTGAGTCCAAAGTCCCTTATAGTGTAATAGGCATTTAGGATTAGTCTCACAATGACGCATTTATTATTATTAATTTATATGACACCACAAGGGTTGCCTTACAGAGTACATAAACAGTATGAACAAAACAAGAAAGAAGTAACATAGTACAGAACATGGACAAGGTTTACAAACAGTGCTGCATCAGCAGTTATAATACCCAAATAAGCACGTTAGCTACCGTTGTTGGCAGTGGGGAGAAGATCATGGTATAAGTGAGGGAAGAAAAGGCACATGAGGAAGAGGGCCCTGCTTGTGAGAGCTTACAGTCTAATACCCTTTTCACACTGCCAGCAACAACTAGGGACGCCAATCCTGGGTAATTTTCTCAATCCCGGGACTCGGAATTGAAAAACGCTCAATCCTGGGATTGAGTTGGTCAATGGGGTTAGTGGGTGCGGCTGAAGGGGGCTGCGCAGCATGACTTCTGATGTTGCGGCAGCATCTGAGCGAGTGCTGCTCGGCATAAAAAATTAAAATGCACATGCTATCACTAGTCCTGAAATCCCTGGATTGGAAGTTCCCGCCAATGTTAGGCCAAGATCCCACTGATCCAGATCCTGGGATTGACCTCCCTAGCAACAACCCAGATTATTTCACGTGAACGCGCAGCAACCCGGGATATTGCACAGTGTGAAAGGGCCAGTTGAAATAACCCGGCTTGCGGTGCAGTGTGAACGGGTCACCCAGGTAGATGCGACCCAAAACCCGTTCACAGCACAGGAAGAGCCAGCTCTTGGAAATCTCATCTCCAAGCGTCAGCTCGGTACGTGACGGCAGTGACATCGTGAACCCGGAAATAAGTCGGGCCACCAATCTGAAATGGGTCTCAGTCGGGTCGCACCCGGGATGGACCAGTGTACAAAATCATCGGTGCGACCTGGCATTTCAGTGTTAAAGGGGTATAAAGGGGAGGGCAGAGACATGGGTGACACAGAGGGGGCGGGCAAACAGACAGGGGTGACACAGAGGGGAAAGAGTGAGCAAGGAGCACGGTAGGATGCATAGCGTGGCTCACTTGAATTGGCCTACAGTATTCAGGGTTTTTTTTAACAAGGTTAGCGTTTAAGTCTCACACAGCATGGAGTGCCAGCACCAGGGTCCCCATGCATTGTACTTTTGTTACATTAGTGATGCATATTTTGTATAAAAAAAAAAAAAAAAAGTGCATGACGGTCCGCATGGCTTAGCTGCAAAGTCCGTGGCTCCCCAAAAGGGGGCTATTTGGCGTGAATTGAGGATAGGTATACGTGGACACATCTGTATATTAAAAATACATTTATACAGAGCCTAAAGGTTTTGGTTTTTTTCGATCTAATGTAGAGCTCTATTTAAAAAGCAAAGTTAAAAGCGGCATTAAAACATTGCCGCTTTAAGTTTTCCTTTTATATCCATATTTATGTTTTTTTGGGTGCCGGGGGAGACCTAGCAGCGAATGTTTGTCCTGGCGAGGAGATAACAGAGCCCAAAGCCGTTTTTCACCTTTGCAAAAGATGGCATGTGCCGTGCGCATGTGCCTCCCAGACGAAGGGCGTAATCCAATATGGGAGAGAGCAGGGAGAGAACGGTCTCTTTGAGCCTATATTCCCTGGGGACACATAGAACTCCATTCTGAGATGGCATTATGTGTTAAAGAGAAGCTTAATTTCTGTCCTTTTATTAAATAGTTTGTGCGCCGCCCCCGTTGAAACCAGTGCTGCAGGGCTTATTAAAGAAAAGGTGGAGAAATCCTTGACAAACCAAATGAAAAGTTTTCTCCAGCAAAAATGCTGGAAAAAAGCCTTTATTTTATCTTCTAAATTGACCCAGAACGGTGCGGCACTTAAATACAGCGTGGGCGTGAAAGGGGGTGTTCATGAAGTCACGCCTCCTGATGTGGTCACGCTGGGGGCATGCCCAGCGCTACAGGAGCTGCTGGAAAGCCCCCAGCCTCTTTCAGCACAGTGTGGATGACAAGCGCATGTGCGCAGTAACTATGACGCTACAGCGCTGTTTGTGTATCACCTCCTCGGGTGGTGTCACCAAACAGCAGAGCAGCTGTGCTATTTTCATGTCACCCCCTCGGATGGTGTCACCCAGTGCAGCCCGCACACTCGCACCTCCCTAGTGACGCCACTGCCCAGAAATAGACAAGTCAAATAAAATAAAAAAACACCACATACTGTATAAGGGCTATTTGAGGAGGCGCGGTGCAATCTCTGGCTCTGACTTGCCGAGATCCCGTCATCACTAACGCTGCCACTTTTGCGGCGGCAACAGTTTATATTGCCCGCTTTGACCCTGCGGATGTACAGTATGATTTTAGTTCACACAAGCACACTCATCCACGCATGGTAAATGGGTGCATTAGTCTGAGCATCTCATAAGCAAATATTAATAAATCTGAAACAAATATTCCAGGATGATAAAGTTGCAAGATACCACAGCCAATACTGATGCCATTTCTAGCGGAAGCCAAAACCCAGATACCTTAATCCTTGCACTCGCATTTCCACTAACTTCATTAATAAAGGCAATGTATAAAAGCAGAGTAATCTTTCAGCATTCTCCATCAAACCTGTATGGAACAAGAAAGCCTAAATGTGGAACAAAAGAAAAATGCATTTCATCTGGCCTTCCCATCATCACTTCAAGGATTGTTGTGTAGTTACATCATCAGGAAATAAAATACTAACCCCCCAAGAGCCCCCTCTGCAGAAACAGAGTCACAGAATTTACATCCACATACTGAAAGAGGAGCTGCCCAACTATTTTTTTTTTCTATATGTAAAAGTGAAGCATGATCACAAGCTTTAAAGGATGAAAACAGTCTGCAACTCTTGTTATTTCATGCTAGGGAATGTTATGAGCTGGTCAGCTAATAACTCCCAATGCCTTTATTATCAATAAGGAGACGGAGGTTGCAGTAACTCAAGCCTTCCGCACATTCTTGTTCAGCCTGAACTGCGGAGACAAATGAAATATTTCACACAGTCTTGAACTTCAGCTGGAGCCAGGACACATTAATAAACTTTCAAAGTTCTGGCTAACATTAAAGTGCACTAGTCAGACACCAGCGTGCCTGTACAACAGAGCTCCTTATATGGCAGTGCGGTGACGTAATGCTCTATAGGCTTGGGACAAGCAGGGAGGCTATCTTTCATTGTTTGCAGTTACCATTGGAATGCTCACATCTCATGCCTGGGAGAAATCAGCCTCTCCAAGAAGCTCGTCCCTCTATGGGACAGCAGCTGCTGCCACCGTGCCTTACAGCTGTACGACCCCAGGTAAGAGCCTGTGATCTTCCTTCGCAGGACTGAATGGCATCGTTGTCTCTTACTGCATTGCATCCCGTATAGCTACATGGCTTTTCGAAATAGAAGTTTGCTTAAAGTGGGAAAAGTTGCACAAACTTTTCCAAATGAAGTGTAAGGCAGCTCCTGGACATGTCAGTATACTGTAGCAGTGCTAGGGCAAGGTCCTTGCTTAAAATCTATTAATCTCTGTTTTTTATTATTATTTTGATTTTAGAACAGACATAAAACAGATACTTGGTGACCTGGATTACGCAGCAGAGACTTTTAAATATAAAGCAAATCTAAATTCCAATGAGGTTTATGCACTAACATATGGGAATGTGGCATGATTGTAAAATGCATCTATCACATTGGTGGTTCTTCAGCAGTAGGTAAGGTGCTCTGGGTGCAAAGGTTACTGTAAATTGCATCTATTACATTAGAGGGGCTTGTAGCGTACACAGCAGCAGGCAGGGTGCTCTGGGGAGCACAGGTTAGTGTAAAATGCATCTATCACATTGGTGGTTCTTCAGCAGTAGGTAAGGTGCTCTGGGTGCAGAGGTTACTGTAAATTGCATCTATTACATTAGAGGGGCTTGTAGCGTACACAGCAGCAGGCAGGGTGCTCTGGGGAGCACAGGTTAGTGTAAAATGCATCTATCACATTGGGTGGGGGGTCTACGAAAGCAGACAGGGTGCTCTCGGGTGTAGTGGTTATTGTAAAACGCATTTATTAGATTGGAGGGGCTTGTAGGGTACACAGCAGCAGGCAGGGTGCTCTGGGGAGCAGAGGTTAATGTAAAATGCATCTAACACATGGGGGATCAGAATAAAAAAGGTAGGGTGTAGAAGTTACTGTAAAATGCAACTATCACTTTGGGGTGTCTCCAGCAGTAGGCAGGGTGCTCTGAGGTGCAGATGTTACTGTAAAATGCATTTACTACATTGTAAGGACTTGCAGCGAGAGGTCTCCGCAAGCAGAGAGGGTGCTTGGGGTGCAGAGGCTAGTGTAAAATGCATCTATCACATTGGGGTTAGAGGGTCTCAGAAAGCAGGTAGGGTGCTCTGGGGTGTAGTGGTTAGTGTAAAATGCATCTATCACATTGGGGGGAGAGGGTCTCAGAAAGCAGGTAGGGTGCTCTGGGGTGTAGTGGTTAGTGTAAAATGCAACTATCACATTGGAGGGTCTTGCAGTGTACAGTAGCAGTCAGTGTGCTCTGGGGTGGAGGGGTTAGTGTATGCATCTATCACACTGGGGGGGGGGGGTGGTCCAGGTAGCAGGCAGGGTGCCCTAGGTGTCTCAGATTGCTATTAGGCGTGTATGCTACAGGGAATTCTGCAGTCACAGGTTATAAAGCTAACATTTGCTAACCCAAAAAACATCAGCCTTTAAAAATTCAGTTATGTCGATAAAATGTAAGAAATTTCTCCAGACAATTAAAATTCCTCAACATTCCATGTGCCCCGATTAGGGAAACAAATAGTGGTACTGCTAATATTAGCATAATAAAGAAATACTCTCTTAAGTACATTTGTAAAGGATTACATGTGTGTTCTGCGGATACAACCGGACTTCATAAAGCTGGAGGGACTCCATAAAAGTAATTCTCAATGCTATTGTTCTTCAACAGACTAAACAAAACACCGGACAGGCTCAAATTAACTTCAAGCCAAAAAACAAAGTCAAGTTAAAGACTTAAGGAACAGGCAGCTTTTTCGGGACACAGTCCTGGAGGGAGAACGCGTGTACTTTGTTCTAACCTTAGAGACAGCCAGAGGAATGGTTGGCAAGTAAGGAAATATTATCGGGAGAAGCGTTTATGTGAAGGACAGCGCTATAACATAGATAATTATACAAAGCACCGTGGGAAAAGGTGTTACTGAAATCTGCAGGTAACGTTTCATCATCGGCATATGCATGTACGAGTATTCACTAGGACAATTGAAATGCCTAGGCAACTACTATATAGATGTACTGTACCTTCTAACAAAAGTGGCATGTTAGGAGTCTACAAAATAGCACTGTGAGAGTTAAAGTATCATACACAATGGGAACTGAGCTCAGCAATGGTACTATCCATAAATGTAATAAGTCCATGATCAAATAAGTAATTTCATGTCCAGTTTCTAATATCTCATGCTTGAATTTCAGTATTACCACAAAGACGTGGTGCCAGCTGTTGTAGAACTACAAGTCCCAGTACAACATGTGGCTTCCCAGTCTGTGCGTGCTGAGACATGTTGTTCCACAAGGCCACAGGTTGGGTCCCTGTGTGTAAAAGCGATGAGGTTTTATTCTGCAGACCAGAAAGTTGCCGTTTTCTGGCAATGAAAAGGTTGCACTAATACAGGGAAGTGAATGACGTGACCGGTAATACCACAGCACAATAAGGAACTGCTTTGTATTATGTACAACAATGATGAGCAGTTTCATCACTTGTCTCTAGATTATGCTACAAGCTACAGTGTCGCACTGATACAAGTGTATTGATAAGTGCTCTGATGTTACTCCTACGTTTTGTTATGCATGCTTAGCTTGCAGGGATTGTTACATACAGTCTCTTGTATAGGACAGTGTGTAGTGGAAATAAAGTGGAATATTATTATACAGATATACATACACACGTTTATACATAGAGACAAATACATATACACACACATACACTGATACATATAGATTCACACACTATTGTCACTTGCAGCTTAGGGAGCTTGTACTGCAAAATCAGCTGTAAGTGCCACTAGTTTATTCTCTCTCATTGGAAATCCATTGTACGTCTCTGCGCATATACCAAAGACTGGAAAAAAAGAGAAGGAGTTTCCATCAAAGTGGGTTACAGCAAATATAAAAGCCAAATTAAAAAGAAAAAAAAACCCTATTTGCTGCTCTAATTCTCTGGAGACGCTATGTACCAGAAAGAAGAGTGCAGCCAGCCGGCAGAGCATCAGAACATCCTGAAAGCCGTACCAGCTGCAATTCAGATGGTCTGGCAAGGACTTTGCAAAGGAAAACACTTTCTAATTTGTACTTCCACAATTCCCATGTACACAGATTTATTAGGCCCTGCTGAGTTTTCTAGAAATGAAACAAAAAAAAAAAAAAGTCACAGTTATACGATAAAGTTAACAGTGTTGTCATTTCTCAGGGAAGTTCCAGGAAACTTGCTGTCCATACAAGGCCTTTGCGAATCAAAGCCACTTAATATTCAGTCTCATGAAGAGTTCTGATTCATAGCGTTGTCATTCAGACACATAAAATAGACACGTATGAAACATGCATTCTGCAGAACTGTATAAACCTCTGCCCAGAACAGATATACCACATATATATATTTTTCTGGAGATTTCGATGGTCGTCCTCCTTTCTTGTATGGACCTCTAGTTCCACGTCAGCTCTAGAGCTGCAGCTTGCCATCTTGGGATTTACAGTTAGACCCTGGGATTTATTTAGTACAATGCAGTAAAGAGAAATAGTGTGCTATAACTCGTAAACATTCAGATATCAGCTCTCAGTAGTGAAGTGTAGTTAGACTAATGAAAGCCTAGATCAGATTAGTTGCTATTGATTACACCACATCACTGCTTTGCACATCATGTTAAGACATAAGACTTTTTGACTCTACCAAAAACAAAGAGCCTATCTTTCACAGCTTTGGTTGGCTGCTGGTGAACGTAGGACTTCTGCGAGCAGGGCAGTCACCGCCAGTGATGGCCAGGAAGGGGATAATTGATAAATACCACCATTTTGTTCAGTGACACAAAATGAACGGTACTGCTAGTTATGGACTACATTGATAAATGGAGCCCTTAATAGCTAAACCTTTAAATCAAAGTTGGGTGAGGGCAGCTACTAGTTTGTAGAACTCCCGGCACTATAGTTTCGCAACAACTGGAAAGCCATTCAATAACACTAAAAAATAACTGGTTTATGGTGACTGTGTTAGAAAATAATGAATTTGATTATTGACTATGTGACCCTCCCCAATTAATTTAATGACACAACTACCAGTTGAATCAGTAAAGGCCTAGATTTTGTTTACAGTTTTTTTTTCTCAGTACATGTTCCATATAGAAGAGTCTTCACGTGTAATCTGCAGATACTGCATAGGAGGATAATTGTGCCATAGGAAACAAACGCATAAGCACCAATATAGATACGGTTCCCTAATAGATGGAGAAAGGCATGGCACCAACTTGCCCTACAGCATAACTGAGGTGCCATGCAATTTATTATAGTATCAGCCCTTACAGACTGTTTGTTTCACAGAGATATCCTATTATGCATTCATTGTACCTTAGTGCATTTTGGCATCCTTGGCCATTGGTGCAAGTATGGAGGTTAACAAGTGGCAATACAGTTCCTGCAAGCAATTATTTGCATGAAGGAAGAATATAGAGGTAGGAAAACTTTAGGATAGGTACAGCTAAGGGGCTACGCTTGGTTTTGAAAGCATAAGGCTCGCTAGAAAAACATGTTTTGTTTATCTGTCAAGGATTACTTGGCAAAGGACAACGCTGTACAGAGTGATGCAATCAACGGCTGTCTATAAAAAATTAACAAGACACAACAACTATATGCACACCTGCCTCCAAAATGTATTACCAGCATGGATTACTTCTAATTATAATGGGATTCACTCTAAAGCATTCTTGAATGCTGTATCTAGTCCCTATACACAGGAGAGGCAGCCATTTATTAAATGAATAGTAATGCATCCTTTGAATTAATTTAAAGTAATGTCAGAAAGTGCCTCTAGCCTTAATGACGACACTAGTTGCATCTTGTGAACCTGAAATCTATCTCCACTATGTGTAAGTGAAGGACACAGTATAATAGTAAAAACTTGTATACACACAAACAGCACCGAATGTGGATTAAACGGCCATGAGTCGGTTACAATTTAGCCAAAACCACAAAAAGTGTCCTTACACTGTACTTACATCCTGGCATTTGCTGTAGCCATTTTGCTGTCCTACAAATCGTGCCAGTATTCCACACATTTGCATGCCTGTTGTAGTCTTACGGAGCTCACTGTGCAGATACAGCTAGGCACAATCGCCATTAGTGTGAGGGCCATTATTTAGTGATATTGTAAGTCTGTGTTGCCTTAGATTTAAATTTATGTTTTTTAGAAAAAGCTGATGTTTATGTTTTCCCTCTATTTACAGTGAAAGCTCCATAGACTGGGTTCCAGTCAACATGTCGCCAGTCAGAATGTCGACATTCAAGTTGCCGACATGTTTAAACTGTTGACAAATAGGTTGACATCCATAATGTCAATATGTTCAAAATATAAATTTTGGCGACATATGGAATTAGGGTTAGGTAACATTGTGTCAATGACGACATTGTGGGTGTGGACATGTCATTTGTAGACATTTTGAACAAGTAGTCACTGAACGTCAACATTATGGTGTCGACATGCTGAATGCAGCCATTCTGCATGTTAACATATCACTCCCAAACCCATGGACTTTAATGAATAGTATACATTTTTGACAGAAATGCCTAAAAAGGTGCCCACACACTGTCAGATATTTTGCACGATTTGCTGATTTCAACGCATTGGAATGACAAATCGTGCAATATATGTGCAAATTGTGGGTGTCCACTAATGATAACGATGAGCTTACCCGCAGGTCGTCCATCGTATCTTCAGATCTTACCTACCTGCAGGTAAGATCTGGCAATCTCTTTAACGATGCACTGGAAATCATTAAGGATGCACAATAGGTCGTTAGTAGATAGTTTGTCAAAATGAACACTTTACGCAGGATATCGTTTGTCCAGGACTGCCAGGGAGTTCAAGGGAAATAGTTAACGACATTACATTGTTTGCCAGTCGTTTAGTGTGTGGGCACCTTTATAACAGTAATGCTGGTAAAATAAATATCGCTATTAGAAATGGAATGGGTAAGTAATGCTGGCTGTCTGGATGCCTGCTGTCATAATACAGACAGCGGCATCCCAATAGTTGGTATCCCAATAGGAGTCGGGTAAGTATACTTACCCACCCCCTTTCCCCCCTAACCCTACCTTTTTGTAGCCTAACCCTAACCCTCCCAGTTAGTGCCTAAACCTAACCCGACCCCCTTTGTGCCTAAATATAACACTCCCCCCCTAGGGGTGCCTAACCCTAACCTTCCCCCCCAAAACCTAACCCTGCTACCTAAACTTAACCTCCCCTGCGGCTAACGCTAAGGGCGCCCCGGACTTACCTCGTTTAGGCTGGCGACGGGATTAACAAAGCCGTCAGTATTTTGACGCCTATCTCAAGTCCCTTGTTGTGATTTCCTTGTCGGTATTGAGACCGGTATCATAACTATATCCCATTAGACATACACTGTATACATAAACAGACATGTAGCGCCAAAGAGAACAGAGTTCTAGGTCGTGTGGAAAATGCGCAGATGGTATCAGCATATTACAGAACCAATTCCGCTAGTATCTAATGAGTGACAGTATTCCTAAATGCACAGTGTAGAAGGGAAAAGCATCAAGCTCTGAACAGTTATCTTTTGCAATGCAGGGTATTCGCAGATTAAATAAATATGAGGACACACACAGTGTGGAATATTCTAAGAGAAAGAAACACTGATGAGATGCAGGTGGTGCGCTGGCTAATGTATAGCTGTATACCACATGTGGATTATAATGAAATTACATCATCAACACAGAATCTGGATGACACCATCAAATTATGATTAGATTATCTGGCTTGCTTACAAAATACAGTTTACCAGGAAACCATCATCTGTTTAGCAGTCCAGTCTCTTGGGGGAGGTGACAGACGCTAGTGTCCTTTTGAGAAATAACTTTGGATTTATGGGAGGGAGAAACAAAGATTCACACACACACACACAGTATTTGTAATCCAAGATATATTTAATAGCTATTAAATGCAGTGTTGTATTACAAGTACAACATGCCGGCATATTTTTCAGTTTAGTGCTGTGTGCGCCTTCATTTTGTGATATATTACAATTGTGTTTATAACCACCTATAAGACACTCAACAAAATATTAAATCGCTGCTTGTGGGTGCTTGTTTTCACTCGCAAAGGGTAAGTACCCGCCCCCTGGTCCACCATGCCATGTCACCCTGCATCGCACAGCAGGCCACGATGATGTGAATCATGCATTGCATGGGTCTGGCGTGGCAGTGATCACGCAATTGCGGGCTTTTCAGTGGTGACTGCATGCAGAGATCAGGCCGCTATTCAGCTGCATCTACTGCACCAAGGACAGCGCAGGCGCAAATGTACGCTGATGATGCAGACTGCTTTTGCCAGCAGAGGGGCAGGGGTGCTGCGGTAACAGACGTTGCTGTCTCTGAATGCAGACAAAAATTTGCATTCATTTCTGAAAACGTAAGGTGGATGGAATTGCGACTGCTCTACATGCGTCTCTGAATCAGGGCTTACATGACTGTATATAAGCCAATTTACATGTTAACTAATTGGACTATTTGCAATGAAGCCATGCAGTATATGTATTGCATGTTCCTGGTGTACCACACTGATCTGGAAACTAAAGTTTTAATGGACATGAGCACAATCATGCACTTTGTACCTACAGCTTTTCAAATAAAACAGGCAGCCTGATAGCATTTAGATGGCCTGGCAGATTCATCCTCTCTTGCCCTTGGGGTAACGTGACCTGTACGTGTTATGCTACAACGCTGTACATGTGATATCACACCTCCAGGCGACTGGTAGGTGAAGCTCCCCTGCTGGCATGTGATTAGGATTATAGATGGGCATGAGTGATGCTGACAGCTCCTCATCTGGAGTGGTACAACCACCTGAACTCATGTGATGAGGCTCCATTACAGCTGTAAGAAATTAGATAACCCTCCATATTCAACTTATTTTACAACATTGTCCACAGTTACAAGTACTTCAAATGGGACGGCAATATTTACTTTTTATTTTGTTAAACTTTCCTTTTCCAGGAAAACTAATTTCCACATTTACTGTGTTACATTTCTTAAATAGCATGGACAAAAAAAAATATTGCTAAAACACGCACACAAATGCAGATTATACAGTATGTCTGAACGTGGAGACACCACCAATCAGGATCAACAATGAATTTGCAATCAGCCAATCACAAACTGTACATTAGTGCTGGAGACGGTCACTATTATCAGTGACCCGTTCCTAACCATCTGCAAAGAATACGGCTTCCTCAGACATATACGCGACCAGTTGCTGATCTGCATGTGTTTGCAGTTACGCCCTTACTGTACTTGGCTTACATTAGAACGCCCCTTCTCTCCTTGTCCCAGACCTACACAGAACTGCATAGACTTACATGTGTTCATCTGCTGTCAGGACATGCACTGAATAATTTTATGCAAGTTATGCTAAGCAAACTGATCCACTGTGTGCAACATAATGCTAGAAAGCTAAAGAACGTATACATGTTATGAACCAATGTATGGAAACCTTTGTGTGTTTATTACAGATTGGAACTCCGGTCCACTTACTTAATCTAGCTACGTTATTAGGAATAGATTGCATGTAAAATATGACACTACATATAGTATATAAAATGTGTATTTCATTTGGAGGTTATGAGGTCTATTTCCTAAGCAGTGTTAGGAGACAGAGTGAAAAGTGATAAGGTACCAGCCAATCAGCTCCCAACTGCCATGTCAGGCTGTGTTTGAAACATGACAATTGGAAGCTGATTGGCTGGCACCTTATCACTTTTCACTCTGTCTCCTAACACTGCTTAGGAAATAGACCCCTATATCACCTTTTCATTTTATTAATACTGCAGATAAAACTTATTTTTTTCTCTCCACTTTGAGCAGTTACACAAGGCAAGTGGTTATTCTCTAAGAACACTTATAGAAACATTCAGTTCAGTAATATACTTCTGGCATTGCTCCATAAGCAAGCCTGTGCCAACTTTGGAGTCATGAGAATAATTCCTCTAAATCCAGGATGTCAGGATATAGGATGGGTATAACAATATTTGTGTTTATGAGATCATGCTGAGCAGGGAATCTCTCACTAAGCACACACATGTACAGGAGCCAACTCCATGCAGCTATCTTAGTAAGAGAGCATATCCTTCTCAAGTCCTTTCAGACTGGCACCGTTAGGACACTGAAGCCACAAGAGCTGTCTTGTTACCTCATGGCCTTTATTTAGAGAGCTGCTAAGCTACACAGACTGATTAATGAGCAGGGCTTCATTGCTATACCTTTTATTTCCTCTACATTTGGAAATGTAGCATGTATTTGTGCAATGTAATGATCCTTGAGATCACATAATGTTTCCTATTCATCCTATAAGGGAACCCAGAATAACCAGCAGGTGTGCTATTTAAGCACTTACTGTACCACACAGAGAAGGCGGCCATTTTGTGTACAGGACCAATCTTCGTGGGAAGGAGGCTATTCTACTCCCTATGAACCAGTAACAACATTCTATACTAAATATAGTTAGAGTGTGAGAAAATGGCAAGTTTGTTTTTTCACTAATCAGGAATGAGAAAGCTGCAAAAAATTTTTTTAAATAAATAAGCAGTTTCACATTTCTAACCCTGATAATGTAGGGCAAGCGTGCAAAGTGTTCATCTGTTCTGTGACAGCCTATAATTACCTAGCTACAAATATGCAGCTTACTGTGATCCACCCTAATGATGTCACAACCCCTCCTATTTTAACCAGGAGTCGCAGGTCATGAAGGGTTTCTGCACAGACAGGACTAGAAATATTGCACCATAGTAGATAATTCAACAATATCGAATAACTGCCAATTAAAAGAGTAACTTCCAACTGTTTGAAAAATCGTTAAAGCGGACGTAGAAAATCTACTGAGATAACAACTGTATGTGCACTATATGTAAGCTTATTTATTACAATAATGCACCAGTAAAATTAGGCTCTTGTGCAAATTTATATGTTGCTAGACATGAGCGGTACACTAAGTTTATTACCATTATCTAACAGATAATGTTTTTACACTAAGATATCCACATTTAATTAGTGTTCATTCTAGCACCCTGCACCTGTCATAACCCGTGCAGTTCCTCTTTCCTGTCTGGGGTGTCGCTTTCTGCTCTGGTGCTTCTAGCACTCTTTGGTCTGTATCTATGCAGTTTGTTACATTAAGGTGAGTGTGCTAGAAACACCACAGCAGAGAGCGACACCCCAGTCAGAAAAGAGGAACTGCACAGGTTGTGACAGCTGCAGGGTGCTAGAATAAACACTATTAGGATTATGCTGTAAACTACATTGGCTATTTAACCTTGAATACTGCTTACTGCAGGGATGTAACAAGCAGCGTAAAGAATAGAGAAGTGGTGAAGTTTCCCATAGCAACCAATCAGCTTCTACCTATCATTTAATAAAATGTACTTGTTAAATGTGACCTCAAAGCTGATTGGTTGCTATGGGAAACTTCACTTTACACTGCTAGATACATCTCCCCCCATGGTGAGGTGTTAGTTGATGGTTACGTGAGAGGGTATATCCACGAATCTGACACCATAAAGCCATTTTTCTATCATTATTAGAGTGGTGACAGAATGGTCTGTAGCCGTGCCCCGTCCCGAAATAACACCATAAAAAGGTGGCAACCTTAAACATTGGGCAGATTCCTCTGTTCTGCATGCTCATCACAAGCCCATTAGAGTTGTCACTCATATGGTCATGTTGTGGGCAAAATATGACTGTTTTCCCTCACACATAATAGATCCAGATTACATGACAATCAATAGTGGTGGACATTTGTGTTCCATATTAGTAGCAAATCAGTGCACATGTATGGACACTTTAAATAGCTGACAGCATGGTGGACATTTGTGTTCCATATTAGTAGCAAATCAGTGCACATGTATGGACACTTTAAATAGCTGACAGCATATCACAATAGTTTGTACTTAATAAAAATAAAAAAAAGACAAAAAAAACAATACAGGCACATTTACAATGTCACAAATAAGTATAAAAAATATTTGTGTTATATGCTTTTAAATTATGGCAGTGCCCAGTTATTGTTTTGCCTTTTGTTCTGCGGATCTGGCATCACTGTGTGCAAGTACTATCTGTCTCCCAGCAGTCAGCTGCTGTCACTTACCCGCTTCCATAGACTTAACTACAGAAAAAAACACAGCTAAGTTGTGATATAT
Source organism: Taudactylus pleione (assembly GCA_031769625.1). Taxonomy (NCBI): domain Eukaryota; kingdom Metazoa; phylum Chordata; class Amphibia; order Anura; family Myobatrachidae; genus Taudactylus; species Taudactylus pleione. The sequence continues at coordinate 4,704,800 of JAUIMM010000261.1, forward strand.
GATAAGGGATTGAGGGCGAGAGAGAAAGGCCACACAGATAAAAGCAGTGCCAGAATTTAGGGACAGTCATTACAACTATAGAGTAGACGTTTGCAAAACAAAATAAAAAAAAAATAAAAATTATATATATACACATACACTCCAACCAGGTCAGCGGCACTCACAGGACTTCAATAATGATAAGAAAGAGACTGTAAACACATAAGTGCTTTCCAACGTTTCAATCCATATTGCGAATTTTCGTCAGGTATTCCCTGACGAAAATTCACAATATGAATTGAAACGTTGGAAAGCACTTGTGTTTACAGTCTCTTTCTTATCATTATTGAAGTCCTGTGAGTGCCGCTGACCTGGTTGGAGCATATGTTTGGTGTATATTGTTACACACGGAAGGCACCTGGGCATGTTGTGTTTATTTGTGGAAGTGCCAGCTGATTTTTGGACACACACACACACAAACACACACACACACACACACACACACACACACACACACATATATATATATATATATATATATAAATATAATTTACAGAAAATAGCTGCATAACCACCAAAACGCTTTTGTAACCAGAGCTGAACATTTCTATTGGCGTCGGTGAGTGCACATCTTTTCTGGAACCTTAGAAATCCTGCTGGCTTCTATTATTTGGGCCATCCTTGGTAGAAGTATAAATGTAACATAATTTATGAGGGTCCCTACATCTACTTACGTACAATAAAAAGTATAAAAATAATTAAAAAAAAAATTAACTTTAAAAAGGTATTCTAGTAGTTACAAAAATGTTTTGTAAGTTTTCAACACTAAGGGGGAGATGTACTAAGCCTTGGAAAGAGATAAAGTGGAGAGAGATAAAGTTCCAACCAATCAGCTCCTGTCACTTTACAGGCTGTGTTTTAAAAGTTACAGGTAAGAGCTGATTTGTTGATCCTAAATTTCTCTCTCCAATAATTCCATATATCACTGAAATTATATTCCAGTGTCATTTTACTTTGTTGAATTAAGAATATAGTCTTGAAATGCAGACACAGTTTCTATAGCTTATTTGTTCCTTATTTTCCAGGTTAAAAAAGCTGATTGAACAAGAAACAACCTACCAAGCTAAAAAGGAGAAAGAGAACCACAAGAAAATAACCAAACTGCGGGATGAGCTCACAAAGTTGAAATCGTTTGCGTTAATTGTGGTCGATGAGCAACAGAGGTTAACAGAACAGTTACATGTGCAGAGTGCCAAGATCCAAGAGCTAACATTAACCGCTCAAAAAGCACAGGATAAGCTTGTCGTTGTAGAAATAAAAGCGGAAGAAGAGGAGCAAAAAGCAAACAGACTTGAAACAGAACTACAAAGTCAGGAAAGTAAGTTCTTCCAAGAGCACGAATCCATGATGGCCAAACTAACCAGTGAAGAAACTCAGAACCGCCAACTCAGATTAAAGCTGGCAGCTCTCAGCAGACAAATTGATGAGCTTGAGGAAACAAACAAGACACTGCGTAAAGCCGAGGACGAACTCCATGACCTAAGAGAGAAGATGAATAAGGGAGAATGTGGAAACTCCAGCCTGATCGCAGAGGTGGAGGAGCTGCGAAAGCGGCTTCTGGAAATGGAAGGCAAAGACGAAGAGCTCATCAAGATGGAAGATCAATGCAAAGATCTCAATAAAAAACTAGAAAAAGAGGCATCGCAAAGTAAAAACCTTAAAGTTGAAGTAGAAAAGTTAAGCAAAAGAATTAATGAGCTGGAGAAACTAGAAGATGCATTTAATAAAAGTAAGCAAGAATGCCAGTCTATTAAAGGCACCATGGAAAAAGAAAGAATGAGTACCAAACAACTGTGTAACGAGCTAGAAAGTCTAAAAGTTAGAATTCGGGAAATGGAAGCTATTGAGGTAAAGCTGGAGAAGACTGAAAACATACTAAAAGAAGATCTAACCAAACTTAAAACCTTAACGGTGATGCTTGTGGAAGAAAGGAAGACTCTAACCGAAAAAATCCGACAAACAGAGGAGAAACTAAAGTTTACAAATGCGCATTTACAGCAGGAACAAAACAAGGTGACCTCCATCACGGAAAAACTGATAGAAGAAAGCAAGAAGTCTCTAAAATCCAAGACAGAACTACAAGAGAAGATGCACACCATCACAAAAGAAAACGAGGAACTTAAAAGCAAACTGAGAGCAGAGGAGGAGAAAGGAAATGATCTCATGTCAAAAGTTACCATCCTCAAGAAGAAGCTTCAGTCACTCGAATTAATTGAAAAGGAATTTCTAAAGAACAAAATCAAGCAAGAAAGTAAGCAATCTGAAGTATTCTACCAAGAAAACAATACAATTAGAGAGCTTACTCAAGAGGTTGAAAGGTTAAAACACACCCTAAAGCAAATGAAATCAATGGAGGATGACCTCATGAAAACAGAGGATGAGTTTGAATCCCTGGAGAAAAGGTATTACAACGAGCAGCAGAAAGCCAAAATGTTTTCGGAAGAACTTGAAGTTGTAAGAATGGAATTGGCCAACTATAAACTGGCCGAGAAATCAGGAACTTTCCAAGAAAAAATATTGCTTACAAAGCTAAAGGAAGAGGAGGCAAAGTCGGGTCACCTTTCCAGAGAGGTGACTGCCTTGAAAGAGAAGATTCATGACTACATGAAAACAGAAGATACTATTTGTCGTTTGAAGGGAGATCATTCTGTTCTTCAACGAAAGCTCAACCAGCAAGAAAACAGAAACAAAGAACTGTCAAAAGAAATGGAGAATCTCTCTAAGGAGCTGGAAAGGTATCGTCGCTTTAGCAAGAGCCTAAGACCCAGCCTCAATGGAAGGAGGATTTCTGACTTTCAAGTATTTTCAAAAGAGGTGCAGACGGATCCAGTATATAATGAACCACCAGACTACAAAAGTCTTGTTCCTTTGGAAAGAGCAGTTATAAATGGACAATTATATCAAGAAAGCGATAATGAGGATGATGACACAAACGATGAAGACTCAACAGTGGCTTTTAAATGTAATTCATCCAATGGCAATTCTTTAAACAACAACAGAAAATTAAGACCCCCTTGGACAAAATCTAATCAGCAACAGGGACAAAATGGAAAGGTACAATTAAAACAGAATGGAAATTATATCCATCCAGGAGACATGGTCCTTACGCATACCCCTGGGCAGCCATTACATATTAAAGTTACGCCAGATCATGGACAAAATACCGCCACACTTGAAATAACTAGCCCTACTACAGAAAACCCACACTCCTTTACAAGTACAGCAGTGATACCAAACTGTGGCACTCCAAAACAAAGAATAACAATTATTCAAAATGGTTCCATGACACCTGTGAAATCCAGAGTAATAGATGGATATGTGACTCCAGACCAAGCGGTGCCACCTCTTACAATGACTTCTTTTGTAAGGTCCAGGAGCCCAGATTCGTGTGGTTCCATCACTCCAGACAGAACAATGTCCCCTCTCCAGGTCCTGGCGTTAGCAAGTTCATCAAGCTCTCCAGACCGCGTTCTTTCACCAGAGCCAATGGAAATAGGTGGAACGCACGCGATTTTCAGGGTATCGCCTGACAAACAAGCTGGTTGGCAATTCCAAAGGTCAAACAGTTCTAGCTCAACATCAAGTGTAATAACTACTGAGGACAATAAAATACATATCCATTTAGGAACACCTACAAGTCCTTTTACGCCAGTGCCAGAGAAAAGACATTCACTTACTAACGGAATTCAGAGTAAATCCGCAAATAAAATCACCAGCAGTATTACTATAACACCAACAGCTACTCCACTATCACGGCAATCACAAATTACAGTAAGTAATATCCATAACTGATATCCCCCCACCCGCATCTCCTACTAAATACACAGTTTTTGCACCAATTCACAGATTTTGAAAACTATTTTATGGAGAGCTGTGCGCATTTCCTGCACAAAATATGGAACCAACGTTTGTTTTTCTTGTATGTTTAGTTTACCTGGGTGTGCATACATTGTGTATCCTTTTTTTTTTTTTTTCATTCACAATATCTGTATGGAGTACATATTTAGTGTGCACTTGTATTAAATGCATTTCATGTAATATTTTTACACAAATTAAATTTTGTGAGTGAAGTCATTGTGGCGAGTTCTAAAAGCTTTGATAAATGCATTTTTAAAGTAATGTCCTGTATAAATTGGTGATAGAAAAACAACAACAAAGAAAAAAACTAATTTTGTTTGCCATTAAAATGATTTAATTGGTGATATATGTTACAATCTTGGCCACGTATAACACCTACACACTTTAAAAATTATCTGGGGAGTAGTCAATGTATTTTACATGTGTTCAAATGGATTGCCTTAGCAAATAGACTTGTTAAAATAGCAGTTTGGTGGATACATAAGAAATTAAAAATGTTAAGGTTACATTGGGAATTTCTTATGATTTTATTTTACATTGGTGACTCGGGTTACGATGTTACCGGTTTGGTTTTTTCATTGTATTCAGAAGTAGGGGAGCTCTAGTAATTTATTAGTCTCAAAAAGATGATGGGGATTTCCAAAGGCAAAATGACGGGAAACCTACATTTATAAGAGGAAACAGAAGATTGCTTGGAAGAGAATGGTTCCGCACACCTTTTCATGCCACTAATAAAACATGGATTGGGTGTCACACTTTTGGGTCCATGCAACACCCCTTTTGAAAGCATATACCATATTTGTGAGCCCTGTGAAAGGGGTGCTTCCTTACAGAATTATGGGTAAATTGATTATAAAGAGAGATGCTATAAATCCTGCAGTCATTGGCGTTTTCATCTCCCTATTTAACAAGTCCCCTTTCCTGGAGATTATCGCTGGAGATAGTCTTATACAAATACCACCGGCTCTCCTCACATCCCTATCACCATCCTGTAGTTGCAGATGATCCCTACCAGTAAAAAATGCTTTATTATTAAAATGAAGCATATTTTAATTTGAAAATATATTAATATAATATAAATGTAAAAAAATATATATATATTTTTTTTTCTTTTCTATGGTTTAGTAAAACTGCAACTGAAAGCCATAGTCCAGGCAGTGCCGTTTCGCAAGTGCGCACAGGCAGCCAGAATGTCTGCCTTAATGCTGTCTTTAACTATCGCTGGGGAAAGGAGTATTGTGTTGATAACAGTTTTGTTATCGTGGCAATAATCTGTCCCATCACCTTATATTCATAAACAGACCCCCTTAAATCTTTGCAGTTGTCCTGAACATGTATGCAGACCCTCTCTTACAAGCAATCTTAGGTGCAGGTAAAGGTGTTGGCAGTATAGTCGCAAACGCTATGGTTTTTTTAAAAGGATCTCATTATCAAGAGAATGTAAAATGTGAAGACACTACAGGTCTATGTTTATCACCACGAGGTAAGTTAATAAGAGATAGCAAAAAAAAAAATAAAAGGGGCAAAATCTGAAAATAAATTATGCAACCGCAGTATATGCTATAAAAGAAAAAGTAACATTTTGACATGCAATATTTCAAAAACCTTTGGTTTGTTGCAAGCAATGCGGATGGCAAAATGCTGATGATGATATTAGTTGTCAATCTAGCCACACACATACAAAGCGCTCTTGGGGGCCTATGTATCAAAGCTTGATGAGAGAGAAAATTGTGAGATATAAATCACCAACCAATCAGCTTCTAGCTTACATTTTATTGACTGTGTTTGAAAAATGACAGTTAGGAGCTGCTTGGTTAATACTTTTCTCTCACAATTTTATCTCTCATCAAGCTTTGATACATAGGCCCCTTGTTTTGCTATAAGTAAAATAGATGTTTCTCCAGTTAACCCTTAGCTTTTAGAGCTCGAGTTTATATGAGATATCGGTCTCTAATTTCGCCGCCAAAAAGGAGCCATAGACACAGCACAACAATGCCTAATGTGGCTGTTTGAGACAAACTGGCTACAAATTGTAGTGTGTCCACGCTAGTTTGTGGTTGGCTTGCAATTTACCACATGCCATTTTTAGAGTTTGAAGAGATAGGATGCTACAGCACATACAGAGAATAACGCTGGATAATACAAAAATGATAGAGTTTTAAACACACAAAATCACTAAAATGTGTCTTCTTTTGTTGAAAGATCTGTTAGTACAGAAAAACCGTCCAAAAATCAGTCTAAAGTTACTTACATTCCACAGGGGAAGAAAGGAGGGTGAGTCATTAAGTCAAATCTCAATTCTTTCTTTTTTAGCAAATAATATGGAAACATTTCCTCAACACATAGCAATAGTCCCTTGAATTTACATCAATTAAGACTACTCACCAGGGGAATCTGGGATTTATTTATGTAATTGAAGCAGAAGATGCAGTTGAAGGGGTACATAAGTGGAATAACCTCATCATTCCGACATCTGCGCTATACCAAAAAATATTAACACTGCGCTCCTATTAAAGATTATTTATCTTTCTAACAAGGAACGAAATTGCCTCCCACTTTCCATGCTCCATAAACCTAATGACAGGGCAGCTACCGAGAGACGCTAGGAGATCTGTTTCCTCTCCACTTGTCTCATCAGTGTCATCAGAACACAGCTCTGCAGACATAACTGTGAGGCTGGGCTCCCGGCTAAAGGAGGGAAAGCAGGAAACGAGTGGGGCTCAGCGACTTGCTTCGGGGTTACACATATGCACAACTCAGACTCTTCTTATGTTTTTCTAAATGTAGAAATTAAATTTTTGTAGGAATCAAAAGACAGGGTGTAATTTACTATTCTGCTCCCAGCAATAGAAAATGTGACGTATACAATTCAAGATAGACTGTCATGTGGAAACACTCCTTTATCATGTACAGTTAATCAAGTTATTACTATCCAGAATCCTCACACACCCCAGCACAAAGTAGTATGAGATATATATCTATTAGAGATGATGCAGGTCGGTTTTCCTTAAATACGAACACACCTGAACTTAGGGGTCCCAGTGTGGAATCTCTTTGGGGTTCCAAGTTGAACAGAGTCCTGATTCAGTCCTGTAGTCAGCTCGGATTTCAAAACAGAACTCGGGTTTTGGATTGCATGAAAACAGGTCCAAATTATAGGATTTTAGCGGTTTCATCGATTTTTTTTTTTTTATGGATTTTTAAAAGGTATCCAAATCTGCACTAAAACTACACTTGCGGGTGGTTTTGCCAAAACCAAAACGCGATGATGAATTAGAACCAAAACTTAAATATCGGGGTCTGTGTACTTGAATCTGAGCATCTACCCTGGGGTCAAGTGTAGGTAAGGTTTATGTGAGGAAGTCTAAGCTTATATGTCCATACTTTACATATTTCAGATTCGTGTCCTTCGTCCCCTCCCCCCAACGGCATAATGCAGCCAGTTATGGGCACAGGAAAAGGGAGCGGGTCTAAAATTATGCATTTCTCAGAGAATAGTGTTATCACACCCCCCAGTCTTCTCCCCACATGTCTCGGGCAAAATTTCTTTGCCACCCGACACTGTGACACAGCCAAATGTTGCGCTGTACTGAGGTTTCATATAGGAAAGTCAGCGCAGCACAACTTACTGGCCGCGTCACAGTGTAGATTACTGCACGGAGCCACCCTTGCCGGAAGGAGGATGCAGGCCGGCTCCTCCACCCCGACCCCGGGCCCACCCTGCATTGCAGCCTCATAGTCTCCCTTCTCCTACCCGCTGCACGATGGGCTGCTGCTTACCTTATGTGATAGAGTTTGGTCTTCCCCTGGTCCGCACTATCCACCACCCCCACCTGCCTCATAACGCCGCACGACAAAAAGTAAAAAATTCTAGGGAGAACACTGCACCCCATGCCACTCATTTCGCTACAAAGTGAGCAGGATGCTAGAGGATGACCTGCTCTACCTAGAGTCCGGGGGGGGGATTCCCCAAAATTTGGTAGGCCCCTGGATGTTCCAGCCCCTATCTGAGCCTCTACCCAGGTGTCAAGGTGTATGGTATATGTTGACAGTTGGCATGTTGACAACGCATTTTACTGTTCATTCTACATCTACCCATAACTCTAACTGCAGCCTAACCCTAAACTCTTAACATTCTGTCGACATTCTGTCAGTGTTGACATTGACATTCAAACCATGTTGACAATCTGGTGTCGACATTCTAAAATGCTGACATCATGAACATAAACTGTGTCAAACAGATCTCTATATAAACCAAAGTTCAACATTCTGACTTTAAGCAGGTTACAAACTATACGATGTCTGTACCCAGCAAAGGAACAACGCGGTGTAACAATATATTGCGCACGCCATACACACTCCGGTGTACGACGACATGATATATCATTACATGCTGCATGGAGCAGCATGGCATCATTCATTGCATTATCCCATCTGCTGTACAACACAGCAGAAGGGACGGCGTGATGAACGACCCGTATGCACAGGCAATCGGGCGAACACACTATACAATCCACAAGATACTGTATATCGTTACAATCCCTGTCGAAACAATATATCATACGATATCTAGGGTGTACCCAGCTTCACTCCTATGAGTGTTAAAATAAAAAACTAAATAAAACTATTTACTTGGGGCACAGGGATGCGGCAACTGTAGAATTGTATCAAATCCATTTTCCTCATTACTTGTTTGCAGTCAACAGGAAACCTCTTGACTCTAGGTCATATGATTTAAAAACCAGACACATCGCTAATGAGAACACTGGATTGCTTTTAAGTGACTTAGCTCATTTCAATCATTCCTCTTCTAAGGGATGAGCAGACAATGTGATGTAAGCGGGAAGGAACTCCAAAAACCTTTTTGTTTCCGATGTTGCATTATTATTCACTTTATTTCTTAGCAACCCCTTTCTGCTAATGTTCCATATTAGGAAACACATAGAAGCTGTAATGTTTGCATTCAGTAAAATGATGGGAGACCTCAGGACATGTGTGATGCTCAGTACACAGAGTGACATGTGTTTACCCTTTCAGAATTCTACGAAGCAATATAACAAACAATAAAAGTACAGAACTTGCAGAGGAACAGCTAATCAAAGCAGATTGTTTTGCATTATGTGACATTTCTGGGGAAAAGTCAGATTTATCTGCGTTCACAGAAAACTAGACTGTAAAAGTGTTGTTTAGGCTAAAAAACCTTCACAGGGGGATGTAGTCAGAATCCCGACAGATTGCAGAGGCAAGTATTAGGGTGGGGCGGGGGGGACTTGGGGTTAGGCTATGGGACGGTTAGGCTGAGGAACGGGAGGGTTAGGCTGCAGGAGGGGTGGGTTTGGGTAAGGGTTATTCTAACTGCTCGGGATCCTGTACAAAACCCCTTTCCCGCATCAGCTTTCTGAGCTTTACAGAGAAGATGTAAACATTTATTTATTTCATTTTTTGCATAATCCGATGCATACTTTATAAACTATGGGGGAGATGTATCAAGATGTACGTTTTCAGCACTAAGAGGCATCGCCGCTTATTGCAACAATGCCTCAGCGCTGGGCGAGTTATCATAACATTTATTTATCAGAGACTTGCCCCTCTGGTATCTGCAGTGCATTATGACTCCTTGGATGCCCTGATGCACATGTGCTGGGAAAAGCATCTGAAGGTGGCATCAGGAATGTAAATGCTCACATTATCTGTAACCTGACAAGCAGGGAAAAGCCGACCTTTCCATCGCTTGGTAAGTTACCAGCGCATTTTGGTGACTTGGGGTCTATTTATCAAGCAGTGAAAAGTGTGGAGAAGTGGACCAGTGGAGAAGTTGCCCATAGCAACCAATCACCTCCTACCTATTATTTTATAGACTGTACTTGATAAATGCTATTTGAAAGCGAATTGGTTGCTATGGGCAACTTCTCCACTGGTCCACTTCTCCACACTTTTCACGGCTGGATAAATAGACCCCATAGCCTGTGGCATTTTTGTACTATCCAGCGCAGCTGAGAAATCTCCGATTTCTCCACAAAATGCCTTTTCTTGCATATAAAGAAAAAAGGAATAACACTTCTTTTGGCAGAAATGCTGAAAAACGTGGTTATCGCTACTTGATAAATTTGCCGCTGCACATTTAGGGCTTGATTCAGTGGGTGTAGTAGGTTTTACCGCCGGCCGCAAGGGTGAAGATCCCGATCGTCCCTAAGGTAAGTATCACTAACCTAATTCTACCCCCTACCCCTAACCAACCCTTGGGGGGGTTAGGGATAGGCACCCCTAAGTGCCGAAACCGAACCCCCCCTTCCCCTAGCCTAAACCTAAGTCCCCCGGGGGGTGTCTAACCCTAACCCCCCCTTCCCCTAGCCTAAACCTAACCCTCCGGGAGCCCTAAACCTAACCCTCCACCCCCCGCGGCTGTCCACACCCGACTTCCCTTCGTTCGGTATGCCGGGCGTCAGTCTTCCGGCGTATGGTTAATGACAGGCATCGAGTTTTCGGCGCCTGTCATTAGTACTACGCCGGGATTAGAGAGAGTCTGGAAGCCGGCGAACGGCATTTAGACCGTCGGCTTCCAGACTACATCCCGATTCAGTTTAGGCTCAATCAGAGAGAGCAAACCAGCAGTAATTTGCTTCTGGAACAGCCTAAGGTGCAATGTAAGGGGTACAGATGTATTGGTTTTGTTTTTTACATGCAGGGAAAAAACGGTCTAGTTTTGCATGGAGCCAACAAATTCTGGACAGTTCTGTGTCCACACTGAAATGTAGAACTGTGCTAGGACACACCTCATTCCAACCCTAAAACTCACTGCACGTTTTAAATCTGACCCACCTGCAGAGCACTATGGTTTTACCAAGCTCCTTTTCTTTGGGATTTGCTCCGATCTCTCAATTAGGCCCATAATGAGCCGCATGTCAGCAAACCTCAGAGCACGGCCATTCCTACCCGACTGTAATGCCCACTTTGACTGCTAACCCGGAAAAGCATATTTTAGAATATGGTGAATCATTTCTCAATGCTCATTATCACCATTGTGTGCTAAAATGTAAAGAAAAAAAAAAGTTATAGGACATTACACTATTTCCTGTTAATACGTCCTTCCAGTACAATAGATTATGGGGGTCATTCAGACCCACTCGCGAGCGGCAGTACGCTCGCAAGTGGGTCGATGTTCCCCACTGCGCATGCGCACGACGGAGGGAGCTCAGTCATGCGCAAGACCCGGCGAGCGAAGGACTTTCCATCGCTCCGGGTCTCGCACCAAAGGGGGCGTGCTGTCGATGTTGATTGACAGCACGCCCCCTTCGGTGGGCGTGCCGGGGGCGTGCCTGCCAGACGGAGGCGTTCCCATGGGAACGCCTACCGTCTGAAGCCGGCCCCACTGACATCACTAGTGATGTCAGTGGGAGTGATTTTGGCTCTGATAGAGCCAAAATCACTCCAGGGCTTGTGGCTGGGAAACCCGACCGCAGGGTTTCCTTCGCAAGTCCGATGGTCGCGATGGTCTTGTTGGACGCTCGTATATGCTGTGGGTGGTGACCCACAGCTATACGAGCGTCCAGGAGGACGCTCCATTTTAATGGAGGAAGGCCCTGATTCAGAGCGAGCGCTCTGGTCAGAGCGTCCGGCTCTGAATCAGGGCCTATATTCCATGAGTGCAAGCATCAAATGCACATGGATTAACTTGTTGACCCCACCCCAAAAAAACGCACACTGAATTCAGCCATACACTGAACGACGTAGGCCACGAACCAACCAACAGGCACAACGGGCTGAGCAATGTTAATGATTTTGTATGCCTCCATTCACTAATCGATGTATGGGCATAATTACACGGAACTATTAAATATGTTTGAAACAAAAATTATCTCACAGTGTATGGTCATCTTAAAGTTCACTCTAGTTCCCATGTCTTTTAATCCATTTTCTATGTGCAAACAACCCCTGAAAGGGACCATATAGTAAAGGTGATAGCCTGCGGCACTATTCCGGGGAGTCTTCCTGATGTTTTAAAGCAGCAAATAATTATTGCCGGTTCAAAACATCGGGCCGACTCACAGAAATTGCGCGGATGCCTGCGTCTCACAGGCTATTACATTTCCCCTCATATCTGACATAATCTCAGCTTGGAACATTCGAGCATGACTCCTGTATGCTGCAGCCAAGTGTCCTCCCACTCACCCAGCGCCAAACTGTGCAGCACACAAGTGGTAAAAATCAGGGGCCTTACCACCGTAACACTTACATAAACAAATCATTACAGCTACAACTGTTCCAGACAATAATATTAGAACGTAATTTGTAACTCACTAAAGGTTTTTTTTTTATAATAATATAGGTTCTAAAAGCAACATTAACCAAATGGTAAAATTGTTTTTGTTCTACTATTAAACCAATTGTGTAGCTTTAGGCTTACATAATTACATATTCTTAAAACAAAATTTATAATCCAAAGTTATATATGCACATTATTTAAGAAGAAAAAAAAACTAACATTTAAGTATGCATTCAATCCATTACTAATCAACTTTTTAATGCAAATAAGGTGTATGAAAGAACTTCAAATTGCTCCTAAAGCTACAAAACAAATAAGTAGTAGTGGTGGGTAAGCTATAATGTCTCGCCGTCACATTGCATGGATACCCTGTGAACTCCTCACTGTAGCTGCCGAGACCAGGGCCGGATTAAGGTTTGTGGGGCACCTACCAATAATAGTCAATAAAATATGCTGGCAATGTTATTAAAAAGTTTAATGTGAAAATACCCCAACATCACAAATGTGCCCCCAATACTCAATACGCAACACAAAACCCCCAGTTATCATATGCTGGTGATGTAGGTGCATGTGGGGGCCCCTGGGTGACCTTCCCAGTTGCCCAGTTAATGTGGCTCCGGTTGCAACGATTCACCCTACATTCTAATGCTAGGTATACACTAGACCAAAGGTTCCCAAACCTGGACCTGAAGGCACTCTAACAGTTCAGGTTTTAAGGATATCCATGCTTGAACACAGGTGACTTCAATAGTACCTCAATTTGATTAACCACCTATGCTCAACCATGGATAGCTCTAAAACCTGAACTGTTAGGGTGCCTTGAGGACCGCATTTGGGAACCTCTGCACTAGACGATGTGTCTACCCTGCGAAGGCACATGCAACAACACGATATATCAGGCGGTCCATACAAACTGCAAGAACTGGTTTACAACCGTCTGATATATCGTCCTCCGCCACATCCGGAGGTATGTTTCGCCCGCCAGATCTTCTGATTTGCCATGCATGCACAGCAGATCAGAAGATGCGACGAATGGCGCATGGGAGCGCACAATCACCCGTACACACTGAGCGATGTGGTCAATATATATCGTTCCAGATCTGCGTCGTAGTGTGCGCGCAGCTTTAGATATTGAAGTAAATAACTACGCAGGCCTGTTAGCAACAATGTCTTCTCCAAGACATTTTTATACCTCCTCCCTATGTTTAGATATATCGCACTTTTACAAATAAAAGAACGCAATAAAAACAATTATTATATATAGATAGCTCCTATATGGAGTTTTAAAATAAATGTTGGGTTTTTTTTAAGTTAGTTCCACTTTAACTCCATAGTGAGGGTGTTAGTACATGAAAGAAGCACTGCACATTACATTAATTTCCTGCCAAACCTTCACAGATGCTAGAACGCCAGACGCTTTCATTTTATGTCTACCAGGACATTACTTGGAAGCGAAGGAATGAAGTCCAACAAGAATGTTCAATAATTAAACACAACCATTGTGTAAGCAGTCGCTGTTTCCAGTAACGCAATCATAATCATCGTGTAAGGCGAAGCCGGGGCAGGCTGGCAAACCCCTAGGAGACGTTCTCAGTAAGTGAGCGCTGTAGCTATATTACAGTCACATACTGTCAGCAGTCGGGACATGTTTTATAGCTTTTAGTGTTTCTAAAAATCATCAACACAAAACATCTTCTAGTCACAGCGCACCTGAGCATACTGGCACATGCTGACCACTTTAACTAGCATAGTATTGTATAGGACTGCTATATATAGGGGCTGATGCTATGTTGCAAGTAAATTTGCACCTGGGCACATAAGTAAATGTATTTGCAAGAGGTGCAAATACATTATTTTTTTCTGAATGCAGTGTAAATACAGTCTACTATTCTGAACACATTGGCAGAACAAGGCACCACTGCGTTCTGTGCCAGCCAGGCCCCTAAACATGTGACATCATGATGTCATGCTGTGGGGGCGTGGCTATCAGCACAGGAAAGTATAGCACTGCCCGCATCGTCTGTAGGCTCTACAGGCTGGAGGGTCTGCCCAGAGTGTACAAAGGATGCTATGGGCAGCTCTGCCTCTGCGATACTGGTTGCCCAGGGTTACGTCTCTGCTCGCACAGCCCTCCCTATGGCCCTGACTGGTCTGCTTAATGTATACACTGCAATTTAAACGGGAGTTTGGACACGCCCCTCCCCCAAATCTCTCTGCACATTTAAAATCTGCCCCATCTGCAGTGCAATATGGTTGCCAAGGTGCAAAAAGTACTCTTTTCCCCAACTCTGAAGCAGCCCCACAATGTGCACTGACCCATTAACTATCAAGCCATATCAGCTACTCTAACTCATATGTAATGGCACACTACACCCTGCAGTAGCCTTGGCTCATTTCACAACTAGAGGGTTAGTGGTGTTAGTTCCATGGCAACAATCAGTGTACACTACATAAACATTGCTTCTTGGAAGCCGAAGACAGTTTGCACAGCTTAACGGCACTGGCCAGATATGTGCTCACCAGACTGTACATGGATCAGGGCGATACACCAGCCATTACATTACAATCCCTGATAGGTGAAGTGAACAACATTATTATCTCATTACAACGGCACCTGTCACGGGGTGGGATATATTAGGCAGCAAATGAACAGTTCTTGAAGTTAATGTGTTGGAAGAATGGGCAAGTGTAAGTATCTGCGCGACTCTGGCAAGGGGCAAATTCTGATGGCTAGACGACTGGGCAAGACTATTGCCAAAACAAAAGGTCTTGTGGGGTGTTCATGGTATGCAGTGGTTAGTTCCTACCAAAAGTGGTTCAAGGAAGGACAACCAGTGAACTGGCAACAGGGTTATGGGCGCCCAAGGCTCACTGATGTGCATGGGGAGTGATAGCTAGTCTGTCTGGTCCTACCTACCCCACAGAAGAGCTACTATAAGACAAACTGCTAACAACATTAATGCTGTGTATGATAGAAAGGTGTCAGAACACACTGTGGATTGCAGCTTGCTGCCTTAGGAGCTGCGCAGCCGAAGACCGGTCAGAGTGCCCATGCTGACCTCTGTCCACATCCAAAAGTGCCTACAACGGGCATGTGAGCATTAGAACTGGACCATGGACAAATGGAAGAAAGTGGTCCGTTCTGATGAACCACATTTTCTTTTAGATCATGTGGACAGCCGGGTGCGTGTGCAAAACACAGAACTACATTATGGGGAAATTCCATGAAACGCGCTGGTAAGATGAACAGGAGCACTTGCACACTGTTACAAGTCACGATCACGACTTGACACCTTCTGACAGTATGCCCAGACAGGACGGGGTTACTCCAGTTCTTCCTGTTGCTAGGAGATCAGCACGCCTCAGGAAGTGATGTGTTTTCCACAAGTGCAAACCTGATTGGGACTTCAGCCTATTTATACTCACTGATCTATTGCACCTGTGCCGACTATAGAGTGTCTGTGAGTTCCCTCAGCCTGGCTGCAAAGTCAGGTTGTTCCTGTTCTCCGGTTCACTGAACTCCCACACGGCTTCCGAGCCGCTCCAAGTAGCTTCCGTGCTACCACCAATCTCCAAACGGCTTCCTAGCCGTATCCAGCAGCTCCCGTGCTGCCATCGTTCACCATACGGCTTCCAGGACGCTACAAGTAGCTTCCATGCTACCACCAATCTCCAAACGGCTACCTAGCCATATCCAGCAGCTCCCATGCTGCCAACGTTCATTCCACAGCAATTACCCCAACATCGGCACCATCGCTGCCAAAATCAGCACACTTGCCACACCATCGGCTCTCAAAGCCAATATCAAACCATAAACTGTTTATCCACGGCAATTGCCCCAACATCGACACACTTGCCGCACCATCGGCTCTCAAAGCCAATATCAAACCATAAACTGTTTATCTACGGCTATTGCTGCACCATCGGCACCACTGCCGCACCATCGGCACCGCTGCCGCACCATCGGCACCGCTGCCGCACCATCGGCTCTCAAGCTATTGCCCAAAAACCCAAACTGTACTCTCACAACATCTTTACCATCGATATCCTTAAAATCATCAACTGTGTCAGTACTAACGGTACATTCTTTACCCAGTATCTCCATGTGAGCCGCTACTACCTCGAGCATAAGTCCAGGCGGCCGCCTAAGTACCGGTGAACGTATCCCAGTTCTAAGGGAACAACGGGCGGTTATTATTGGCAGAAGATCTCGCTAGCCAGGTCTATGGGTCTCACATGGAGTAGGCAGTGGGATTTGTAACACACACATAGGAGTTTTGAAAGTCTGCACTTTGTCATTAAGCCTTTCTGTACTAGATTCTCTCTTACCAAATTACCTAACAGCATAATCTAGTCTTAAGGCCCCTACACACTAGACGATATCTTGAACAGTTTGGCCGATTCCGCCGCATCGGAATGACATATCGTTCATATCGTCCAGTGTGTACGTACGATGCGCACTCCCGCAAGTCGTCCATCGCATCCTCAGATCTTTGGTACATGTGTGTAGGCACTTGCCAATGCCGGCACCCCTGCCAGTTCCCGATGCTCATGAGATAGTGCTGGGTACACATAGACCCAGCTTTAAATTGGCAGTTATAAGCCCAGATTAAAGCCTCAAAAGCAAAACAAACTCCAAAGTTTCCAGGGTGGATTGGCTCCATATAGTCACTCATGCATGCCAACCAATGTCACAGTAGATTTTGCATCAGATATACTCCTTAAATATATATTAATATTTGTAACTGCTTAAGTCGATTTATAAACACTAGAATTAATCTCATTACAATGCATCATCTTTTCTTCATCTGAATTGGGCTCGATTAAATTTAGCGAGATGCTGAATACCCCGGGACGGAGCTCCCGTCGCTATTCAATGCAGCGCGGCTGTTTGGTCCGACTACAGGATTTCTTCTCACACCCCCCCGCGATATGAATTGAATAGGTCCGGGAGCTCCCTCCCGGGGCTATTCAGCATCGCGCCGAATTGCATCGAGCCCCATATGGCATAAACACGCATTCCTCCACGTGGGTTGTGTCGCCATACGGCGGATAGCCAGGCAAACATGGCCATGACCTCTTCCCATTCTTACCACCATTTCCAAAAAGGTATCAAACTACATATACACTAACCTGCAACCAATCATGCGACTGCTTTTGTATGTAATATTGAATAAGGTAAGTTGTATTTGTAAAGCATTTTAAAACCAGGTATATTTTTTATTTAAGGCCCTTTCTTACAGCAGAGGTCCCCGGTAAATGAATTATTATTACACAGAATACCCAATATCCCAAATCACCAAAACAGACATTATAATAAACTTGCTTATGTTCACAGACATCCCAGGGAGCCACAGCAATAAAAAACACAACACCTCCCAATTCCTATGCTGGACCATATATTAGGCTTAAACAGAATTTAACAGAGGGATACTGGTTGAAGTTGGGAATAAGAAGTAGAACAAACATTAAACTGACCTCCCTAACAAATCTAGTAAACCAGATAATCATTTTAATGGATATGGGAACACTAAAAAATTACTTTGAGTTATTTTTGCATGGAATGACCTCTCAAAGGCAAGTGTTTTATTGGTGTCCACCACATTACGGCGCATCAATAAAGTCCATGTTATCCAAGTGAAAGAAGATCTAGATTAAATTAAAATAAAACTTGGTGTCAAAGCAATAACAGGATTTGTTTTGCCACTAAATAATGGGTTCCCATTTTGTGGAGGGAGATGGGCAGTTAAAAAAAATAAAAAAATCAAATCACTAACTTACTGTAGTACTTGGATCACATAGAAAGAAATGTTTCTGTCTACTGTGCCTTCGTGGAATTTTATTTGCATTCTCTCATTTCCCAGCATGAACTAAGACTTCCGTCCACATAGCTAAACCCTTAAGAGACGGCTATCTGTGTAGTCAGTCTCAGGATGCACCATGGTCACTGGCCTATGCTCCTAATTGACAATAAAGTATGGGAAATCTGCATTGCCATGGTAACACTGCAAAACAATCCAACACGGTTACCAAGCAGATTTTCTATTTCTCTGCAACTGCATTGCACGCTAACAAAAGACGATTATGATGGCATACTGCTTTATGGCAAGTTTGGGACCAAACATCTGCTACTTTGGAGATGGTACAGATTTAGTCATCACACCGCAGTTTCCACGTGATGCCAATCTGTAGCTGTAATGTGCGAGCAGCCACAGACATACATTACTGCATGTGACCAAAAACCCTTCTTTACTGTACTGGAAAAAGTGACAGAAACCAGAAATGGATTTAGAACAGCTGGATCTGCTTTTAACCTTCAGAACATGTGTTTAACTTCTAAATCCTCCCCATCGCCTACACACAGTGGAAGCAGCCATAGTGTGGGCTGACCAATATTCAGCCTATTAATTCACTAAGAAGTAGTGGCATTACTAAGAGACTGCTTGCACTTCACACCAGTCATTTCAGAGGACGATTATTATTTTCTGCCACGCTGTCCTGTGATAAAAAGTTGGGATATATATTCTATTTGGTAGGCAACGAAACAGTGAACATGTCCCACACACCTGCTACTAGGTGTTCAGAACGAAGAGTCTACGGGGCATGTTAGCTAGTCATGCCCCCAGAGTGATTTGGTCATGCCCCTTTTCCTAGCTCAACCAGGGATGGCCATCGATGGGTTAACCATCAATGGTGCCAACAGTGATTAACATTGATGGCATGACACCACCAACCGAACCATCAATGGTTTGCACCCAGTGTGGGCGATTCAATTCGTACACTCGAAATTAGCCCGGGAGCTAAATTCCCGCATAGGAATTGAATCGCCCCCATTGATGGACATACCTGCAGTGAGGAATGGCAGGAAGCTGGCCCATCAGAGAAGAAGAATGGGCTTAGTGGCACAGCCAGGGGCAGAGCTTTGCGCTGTTCCCCTGCGCAGGGAAAAAAAAAAACAACATTGCCGCCTCTCAGCCATTGATCAGTGGTTGATGGCCATCCCCAAATTTGCAGTTAAGTAATGTGCGCTGCATGCAAAAATGCTCCCTTGCATTGCTACATGGTTTGTCCTGGTGCAAATTCACACCCTTAAGTTGGAATTGCTAGTAACACTAATGAGGGCCTTTATGCGTAATTAGATTAATTAATATAAAAAAACTGGAACCAGTTGACATTATTACAATCCGTAAACCAGCTTTGTAGGCTCTGTTGGCTCAAACAGTTTTCAATTAATAACACATTACCAGACAATTATATAGTAAGGTTTTAAACAAAGTTATCGTTTTTTTTGTGAAAATTATGTCATTGGTATTCTTATAAGCCTTATACATCTAGCCAGGGCAATTTGTCATCTTACATTTATTATTATTACTCCGGGTAATAAATAGCATAATAAATAGATCTAAAAATAAATGAAAAAAAAGAAAAAAAAAAAAAAACAGTGGAAAAAATACCCAACAGTAATGAAAGCAATGAAAGCAAGAGTCTATAAATCTGCCACCTATAGGTACTTCAGATATTGGGTTACAAAGTAAACTCATTTTATATGGGTCGCGCACAATTTATACATTGGCTCATATGACTTTAGGTTGTGTACCACGGGCATTGGAACAGCTAGCCGTTGACGGCGCCTGTACAGCCATGGCCAAAAGTTTTGAGAATGACACAAGTATTGGTTTTCACAAAGTTTGCTGCTTCAGTGTTTTTAGACCTTTTTGTCAGATGTTACTATGGTATACTGAAGTAGAATTACAAGCATTTCATAAGTGTCAAAGGCTTTTATTGACAATTACATTAAGTTTATGCAAAGAGTCAATATATGCAGTGTTGACCCTTCTTTTTCAAGACCTCTGCAATTCGCCCTGGCATGCTGTCAATCAACTTCTGGGCCACATACTGACTGATGGCCGCCCATTCTTGCCTAATCAATGCTTGGAGTTTGTCAGAATTTGTGGGTTTTTGTTTGTCCACCCGCCTCTTGAGGATTGGCCACAAGTTCTCAATGGGATTAAGGTCTGGAGAGTTTCCTGACCATGGACCCAAAATTTCGATGTTTTGTTCCCAGAGACACTTGGGGGCTGGAAACAATTGAATTCCACCCTATCGCACCCGGAGCTATTCAATTGTTGCCCCTATCGGGTACGATCAGCTGCCAGCGCTCCATTTCAGCTCACAGCCCCAGAGGGGTGCGAGATGAAATTGTCGAAAAGTTACTTGTTTGTGCGCCCAGACGGCACTGTTCGCGATCGCGCCCAGCACTTTGGTCGGGATTAGCAGATTTACACGGCTAAACCCTACCACTTTGGGCGCAATCAGCGCAAAAAGCTGGAACAATTGAATAGCGGCCCGCGATCTCCCGTCACTTTAGACAGGAGATCCAGGCCGCAAAAACAATTGAATTCCGCCCTTAGTTATCACTTTTGCCTTATGGCAAGGTGCTCCATCATGCTGGAAAAGGCATTGCTCATCACCAAACTGTTCTTGGATGGTTGGGAGAAGTTGCTTTTAGAGGATATTTGGTACCATTCTTTATTCATGGCTGTGTTCTTAGGCAAAATTGTGAGTGAGCCCACTCCCTTGGCTGAGAAGCATCCCCACAGATGTATGGTCTCAGGATGCTTTACTGTTGGAATGACACAGGACTGATGGTAGCGCTCACCTTTCCTTCTTCGGACAAGAGTTTTTCCAGATGCCCCAAACAATCTGAAAGGGAATTTATCAGAGAAAATAACTTTACCCCAGTCCTCAGCAATGCAATCCCTGTAACTTTTGCAGTATATCAGTCTGTCCCTGATGTTTTTCCTGGAGAGAAGCGGCTTCTTTGCTGCCTTTCTTGACCCCAGGACATCCTCCAAAAGTCTTCATCGAGTGTGCAAACTTTGTGAAAACCAATACTTGTGTCATTCTCAAAACTTTTGGCCATGGCTGTACTATGCTTAGTGGCCCAGCATAGTGTTCAAATAAACTTTTCGACAAGCTTTCATGTGGGAATTCCCACATATGAACCTCATTTAAAAAGAGTAATTACCAATGCAATTAGAGAACCTCTCAAGTGGATGCCACAACACAAACTTTAAAACACACAAACTATATTTGCTTAAAGACGCAGATCTTATCTGGGTCAGAATGTGGAAATGTATAAGTGACAATCTAGAATTGATGGCTGGTTTACCCCAATGGCAGAGTATGCCGATTCCAATGTACATCAATGTGTGGCTGCATACTACATAGATTTGCTTAGCTGCAATGGTTTTATACTGACAATCACAAGTAGCTTTATATAGTTACAATTACCAGACTTCCTATGCAGGAACAAACAGCTCCATCTGTCAGGTGTCCGACTACAATGTATGAGGTTTGTGCCTCCAAGTGGTATTGCTGAAAGTACAAAAAGATATAGGTCACCCCCCAAAGAGACTCACAGACTGGCAGACTTATTACAGCGTTTGGTGCTTGCCCTATTTGGGGTCAGACCAAGCAGGTAACATTTCACTATGGGAACTAATGTAAAGACACACTGCTGCTTGTGCACAAACTCTAGAGGATAACGGAACTGGATCAGTACTGAAGATATTGAATAATCAAATAATACTATACAAATAATAGTTCCCCCTTTGTAAAACTTTATCATACCTTGAACCAGTTTATTACAAGTGGATTAATAACCTGCAGCTCATACATACATATTTATTTTTATCCTCATTTTTCAAATCTCAGGTCTCCTGTATATTTGAGAATTTCTGACAACGAATTCAGCCACAAGGGGGAGACAGTGCATGGCTAGAAGAACGTTAAGCAACTTGATCTTATTTGAGGGTACAAACCACCTTGAGCACACAGAAAACATGCCGAATTTATTAATCTGGGGTGGGGTAATTCAGGATTTAAGTGTGACAGGAAAATATGCCCCATTGCAATACTTTACCAAAGCCAAAGTCTCATTATTTCACTGTGGGTATTAAAGCTGCACTACCACCTAGGGAAATATTTTACAAACGTGCCCCCTTAATATTCCCAGGGCTCTGCTGGTTCAGCAATTCAATTAAATTGAACAAGAGGTTGTGAGTTAGAGGACCAGTCACAAGACATAATGGGTTTATATTCACTTATTTACTCTTTTACATCTGAAACTGCAAACATTTTCACAAATAATTTTTTGATAGTGATTTTGTGGATTTTAGGTTGGATCAGCCTCATGGAGTTGCAGTTGTCATCTCCTTGTACTATTTGGGGCATTTCAAGGGGCGCAGGAAATATGTTGGATATGTGCACAGCAAAGTGTCGGCGTATTGCTCAGCAGAACATCACGGCTAACTGAACTGCCCCTTAGACTTAATAGGGGACATATTCAACAAAGAAATGGAAAAATAAAAAGCTCACATTTGCAAAATTATCAAGAAAAATGTTTTTCAGAAACACTCTGGCCTGCAGACAACAGGTAGTGATTAGATAAAAAGATCGATCATGGATTGAGACTGAACGCTGTGCAAGACTCTTGTAAGGACACATTCGAACTGCACACACAGATTCCAAATCAATAAAATACCAAGCAGGAACTACACAACTTAAGGTGGCCATACACGGAGAGATTCAAAAGTTGGTCAGATCAGTTGTACGATTTCCCTTGAAAATTCTTCCCTTCAGATACAGGACGATTTGTATTTAAAATGCAACTATTTCACATAAGACCATACGATTTGATCAATCATACCACATAATGTGTGTCAATTCCTACACGATCAGTTGAGATCTCTCTGCAAACCATCTGATCTGCGATCCAACTAGACGACGGTGGGGATGCGCATCGGGGTCGCAGAAGACTCAAAATACAGCTATTTTCAAATGATTGGTCTGTCCAACCTGTAGAAACTGCCCAAATCATGTGATCAATTGTCCCGTGTATGGCCAGTATTATATTCCTAATGCTGCCCATCCACTAGGCGATTAAACCTAGCGATGGAGCTAGGTCGTTATCGCTCCATCGCTTGGTAATCGCCCGCAAATCGGGCAGCAAAAGGTTAAAAACGACCAGCGGTGCGCGCACCCGATGGTCGTTTTTACATCAATCATCGCCCGAACATGACGGTCAACCTGAAGACCGCTGTCAACGTTGCCATGTTCAGGGATGATTGATCTCAATTCACTGAACGTCTGAACGTTCAGTGTATGCAGTTCACCCCGCGGGAGACGACGGCATCGTAATCGTGCTGTCGTCCCCCGCATCGTTAAGTGGATGGGCAACATAACACTAATTAAACAGAACACTTTAGAGGCCTAATGATGTATTTTCAAATATAAATATCAAAGCAGAAAGAGGATAATGCTGCCACCTAGTGACAGGAGAAGAATTCATGGCAAGGAACACAGATCCACATCAGAACAGGATACATTTTAAGTTAGAATACATTATATATGCATCTGAAGTGTTAGGAAAAAAAATAACCCACATTGTCTCAGATATGGAATGCTTGACACCATCATACATTGTGTCTTTGTGTGTAAATATAGATTTATATTGTATCAATGCAAAAAATTATAGGTCTGTCCCACCTCCTCAATGCACGCTCAGTGGAAGCCTAAGTGCGCAGGAGACGGGACAGACTTCGGAGAGGAGGAGCAGCCGCTGTGTGTGTATTATATATATATGCGCACAAACATATATACACACAAACATACACACACACACACACACATTGACATGTCAGATGCAGAGAATTTTTTACATTTTGTTGTACAGTGTACAACTATGAATCGTCCCAATGTCTGTCTATTTAGTGTGAGATGCACCTCCCCATAACAGGGCAGTCTGCTGCAGAGGGGCAAAAGAGAGGATGGAGGACAAATGTAATTAAGTTTAACTTTAAATAAAAGCCTATGTATTTCCAAAGCTGAAAATCATACCTAAAACAATTTACAGTTATGAAATCTATATGCTTGAAACTTTCTGGGTCAGGGGATTCCCGTAGCTTCAGCCTATGCCCATTATCTTGGAAATCCCATTGAAACCTTCTCACACTGTCTCTGCATTCCATTCCCGCATCACATTGCTTAGCAGCACTTGTCACAGTACCTAAAGGAAGAGCTTCTATATATTAGGGGTGTGCACCGGCCACTTTTCGTATTTTGTGTTTTGGTTTTGGATCTGGATCTTTCTTCGTGTTTTGGATCTGGATTGGTTTTGCCAAAACCACCCTTCCGTGTTTTGGGTTCTGGGTTTTGTGTTTTGGATCTGTATTTTTTTGAAAAAAAGCATAAAAACAGCTAAAATCACAGAATTTGTAGGTTTTTCTGCTCCTATGCTATTATTAACCTCAATAACCTTAATTTCCACTCATTTCCAGTCTATTCTGAATACCTCACACCTCACAATAGTGTTTTTATGTCCAAAAGGTTGCACCGAGGTAGCTGGATGACTATGCTAAGCGACACGAGTGGGCGGCACAAACACGTGACCCATCTAGGCGTGAAACTGCAGTGGCAGACAGGATGGCATTGAAAAACTAGGCCCCAAACTGTACATAATGCAAAGAAAAAAAAGAGGTGCAAGATGGAATTGTCCTTGGGCCCTCCCACCCACCCACCCTTATGTTGTATAAACAGGACATGCACACTTTAACAAACCAATCATTTCAGCGCCAGGGTCTGCCACACAACTGTGGCTGAAATGATTGGTTCGTTTGGGCCCCCACAAAACAAGCTGGCAATTTATCTGTCCCTGCACAAACTGGCTCTACGGAGGCAAGATGTCATCCTCATCCTCCTCATCCACCGATTCCTCACCCTCTTCAGTGTGTACATCCTCATCCTCACAGAGTATTAATTCGTCCCTGCTGGAACCACAGGTCCCTCTGTACGTTCTGGAGGCTGGTCTCCCTGGAAGAGTTGATAATTCATTTTATGAACATCATCTTCTCCACATTTTGTGGAAGCAACCTCCTACGCCTTTCGCTGACAAGGTTCCCGGCTGCACTAAACACTCTTTCGGAGTACACACTGGAGGGGGGGCAACTCAGGTAAAATAGAGCCAGTTTGTACAGGGACCTCCAAATTGCTTCTTTTTCCTGCCAGTACAGGTACGGACTGTCTGACATGCCTACTTGGATGCTGTCACCGATGTAATCCTTTAACAGACAGACGCACGCTTGTCGCTGCTGCTTTGAGGATTCAAGTGCGGCTACAGCCCACACAATTCACAAAGACAGAAAAAAAAAAAGAATATTTTTATTGTTTGTGGAGCACACTTTGAGGGTTACACCACCCTTTAACAGACAGACGCACGCTTGTCGCTGCTGCTTTGAGGATGCAAGTGCGGCTACAGCCCACACAATTCACAAAGACAGAAAAAAGAAGAAGAATATTTTTATTGTTTGTGTAGCACACTTTGAGGGTGTCACCACCCTTTAACAGACAGACGCACGCTTGTCGCTGCTGCTTTGAGGATGCAGGTGGAATCTAGACGGGATTTGGAACCGAGGACACACTACCTCCATCAATTGTCTAAATCCCACTGCACTAATGTCGGATACCGGACGCACGTCTAACACCAACATAGCAGTCAAGGCCTCAGTTACACGTTTTGCTTCAGGATGACTGCTGTCGTACTTCATCCTCATCGCTAGGGACTGTTGGAGGGTCAATTGTTTAGTAAAAGTAGTGATGTTGCTACTTCCTCTCTGGGATGATGAACAACTCCCAGCAGCAGCAACAGCACTAGGAGGAAGTGGTTCTTGATCTTTCCCTATTTTATTTTTATCGGAGAAAGTTTGGTCCTCCATTTATGTTATATTGATATATATACGTGCGGCTAAAGCGCACACAAACACAGAAAATATTTTTTTATTTTTGCTGGAGAGTAGTGCACTTTGTGGGTTACACCACCCTTTAAGAAATGAGCCAGCCGGCTCTTTACTTATGGGACACAGGCGCACGCTTGGCGCTGCTCCTTTGTTGATGCACGTGCAGCCACAGTGCACACAAGTCACAAACACAGAAAATATATATTTTTTTGGTTTGGAGTGTACTTTGGGGGTTACAGAACCCTTTAACGGTCAAGCCAGCCGGCCCTTTACTTATGACACAGGCGCACGCTTGGCACTACTTTGTTGATGCACGTGCGGTTACTGCGCACACAATTCACAAACACAGAAAATATATTATTTTTTTAGCACTTGGGGGGAGCACCCCTGATGGACAGAGCACCCCCTGGACAACACTACAGCACCCCTTTAGGACTGGGACACTGCACAGGACTTTGGAGTGGACACAGCCCCTATGGAGAACTGACTGCACAACACAGTCCAGCCAGCCCCTATGGACTTTGAAGTAGTGGACACAGCCCCTATTAACAACAGCAGCACAGCACAACACAGCCAGCCCCTATGGACTTTGAAGTAGTGGACAACAGCAGCACTACACTACACTACACTACACAGCCCAGCCAGCCCTAACTCCACCCTCCCTCTTCACTGTCCACAGCCGAGTGAGAAAATGGCGCCGACGCGGGTACCTTATATAGGATCCAAAACCCGCGAGACTCGGAAGGCGGGATGATGACGTTTTGCCTCGATTTCAGATCCGAGTCAGGCGGGAAAAGTCGAGCCTGATTCGGATCGGACTCGGATCGGGGGGGCTCGGATTTCAGAAATCCGAACCCGCTCACCCCTACTATATATATATATATATATATATATATATATATATATATATATATATATATATATATATATATATATATATATATATATATATATATATATATATATAGTAGTGCAAATGAGACCAGCAGCACACTCTTGGTAGCAGCAACAATGAGGAGTGCAAACACATAATGATATGTAGTAAAGAAAGAAGGAGTCAGCACATCCATATCAATCCATAGAAAATGTATTAATCCAGTAGAGAACAAATGTCGAGGTTATTTGAGGGGCTTGTGAGCAAAGTCATAGCAATAGTTCATCATGGCACAAACAGCAGGCAATCATGAAAATACTCATCACAAGTCCTCCCTCCAGAGAGTAGCGCCCGACAGCCGTTTCGGTGTCAATATGCCCTTGATGAAGGTGTCGGATTGACACCGAAACGGCTGTCGGGCGCTACTCTCTGGAGGGAGGACTTGTGATGAGTATTTTCATGATTGCCTGCTGTTTGTGCCATGATGAACTATTGCTATGACTTTGCTCACAAGCCCCTCAAATAACCTCGACATTTGTTCTCTACTGGATTAATACATTTTCTATGGATTGATATGGATGTGCTGACTCCTTCTTTCTTTACTATATATATATATATATATATATATATATATATATATATGTTTCTTTCTACACTTCATGCAGTATATTTTAATACATGAAACACAACACAGTAACACGTGTGTGTGTGTGTGTGTGTGTGTGTGTGTTTTCCGCCTAATGTAGGGATGCTGAATTCAGTGGAAAAATCAGATTCCACAATTGCAACCATCCAAGGCAGCATCAACGAGCACAGCACTCAGATCGCCATTGCTATCAGGGAGGCGTCTGCTTTTTTTTTTATATAGACGCCTCCTGCAGAATTTTAATATTTGCAGGACATTATTGCACAGCCGCTTGATTGTAGCTGTCCATACCATCCGGACCTGAATCATGCCTATTATCTGATTTGGTCAATAAACCACACACCCCAGCCACACAACTCAAAGGCTGAACCATCAAGATATTTGATCACTTAGAAGAGTTATTTGGGGGGTCAAATATGCCATAAGGTGGGTACACACCTAGCAGATATATCTGCAGATTGAGTGATCTGCAGATGATGGTCGTTCATATACACTGAACGACCATAATTTTCCAGGCAGCCGCGGGTCACGTCCCACTCCCCGTGGCTGCATGCGACCGCTCGTACACACTTGCCGAAGGACAGTTATGTCTGCAGATACATCTGTCCGTCGACTGTGCAGCACAGCCGACTCAAAATGTCTGTGAATGACGTAGTTCACAGACATATATCGCTGCCACACACTGGCCGACGAGCACCCGATATAATGGCCGATCAATTGACCGGCCATTATATCTATCGGTGTGTACCCAGCAATAGAAATCTATCAAACTGGCTGACAAGATAGTAGTGTGCGTGTCTCCAGCTTATCACTGACCATGGTCATACAACATCTATTCCTATCTCGTACATGGTTATCACACCTACAATATAGCATGTAAAAAAATAAAAAATCGTAATTAATTAACAATGTGTGTATTATTAAATTATTAATAATATTTTTCCCATTGTTTTTAAGGCTCCAGAAGAAACATTTTGCGGCAGTGCTCCAACGCGGATTCCCAAACCAAAAGCCGGGATCGCATCCAAATTACCCATTAAAAAGCCTAAAGGAAATACAATAAATGGAGAACAGATGAATAGAGACAAATTACAGTCATTCAGACCCATTTCTAGTCTCCAGGGTGCAGCCAAGCGATGATCCTCAGAAGTGACAGCACAACGATAACAAGACAAAATACATGGCGGTTATCCGGTCACAGACATTGCAATATATTATTATTAGCATGTGTGACATCACTGTCATGAGTTCAATGATATTTCCTAACCTAGGTGTACTGTAGGACTTCCCATTAGTATGCTGCGTTTCATGTGTATGTGTGTGGGCTTTCTAGAGATTTTATTTTTTACAAATAAACAGTTGTCATTTCGGAAATCAGTCTTGCCGTCATTTTAAAGTTATTAGCAAAACTTTTCATATTTCTCACCATGTTTGAGAAGTTACACAGTGTATATTACACAAACTGATAACTTGGGCTTCGTTGCTAAAAGGTAAGTGATCTAGACAGGAGTCAGGGTGCTCAACCATTTTTAAGCTAGAAAAAAAAAAGATCTCGCTGGAGCCCTGTGTATGGCGCAGCTATTAGCAGGCTGTTCGCAGCATATCTGACATGGCAGTATACCCCCAGAGAATAACCCATGACTGGGCACCATATTTATACCTGGCCCTCATCCCTTCACGCACAAGTCACAGCAATCAAGAGTTTGGCCTTTGCTTGATCTACACATGGGGGTCAGCACCATTAAAACATACAACTCACTGGAAATGTAACCCTCTCTGGATGGTTCCCAAGTTCATGGCAGCAAGGCTCAAGGGGGCAGATTCAGTTCAGTGCGCTGTTGATATCTCCGGGAGCTCCCTCCCGGCGCTATTCAATTCTGTGCAGTGTTAGGTTAACAATAGGATTTCTTCTCATGCAAGGAGAAATACGACTACAGTGCCAGCAGTCGGCACTTCAGTTGGAGAATGCCGGTTCTTGAGACTCCAGGTTTAGGCCTGTATTCAATTTGAAGCGTTAAGTCCGGATCCGCGTTAAGTTTCCGCTGATGACATAATTATCGCCTGTTTTGGTTTTACCCCATATTCAATTTGAAAGACTTTCTGCCTAGGCGGAAAGTCAATGCAATGTAGTAGACGGTAAAGTATCACCTATGAATTGCAGGCGGAAAAAAATGCAGAATTGGGGTTTTGGGGTTCAACGATGCGGGAACCCCCGTGCAGCCTTCAGACAGTCCCCTAAAGGTTATCTGTGTCAAAAAAATAAAAATAAAATCTTAAAGGACACCCCAAAAATTTACTTTGAAAAAGGGGGCAAAAAAAAAAAAAGTTAGGGTACAAAGCTAATAACTAGCGAACTTGACTCTGGGGGGGTCCCCAAGTATGCCCAGAAGTGTTTTTTTGATTGCAGATGTTTGCGGCAGGTGGATTTTTCACGATTTTTTTAACTTCACTTTTTCAACTTGATATAGGCTGACCCCCATTTTCAAGTACCGCAAATTTGCTGGGATAAGTTATTTTCTGGAAAAAATACTCCTAAATACTATTCTGCATCAGGTACAGAAATACGCTATTTAACAGCTATTGAGCCCATTTAAAACCACCAAATACCTTCAGCAAGCCAAATCGGGGGGTACCATAGCGAACCCCCATGTCAGAGCATCTTTTGGGGGTGTCAGGCTGATTTCCACAAAACTGACAATACTTTCCGCCTGTTAAAGTATCGCTGGGTCCCGTTTACGCGTACTTTCAAATTGAATACGGGATAAAGCGTGCACGCGCGCGATACTTTTCCAAAACAGGCGAAGTCAGCATTAAGTCCGGGCCACATTAACTTAACGCGGCTCGGCTCAAATTGAATACGGCTCTTAGTCTCAAGAACCGGCATTCTCCGACTTAACCGACTGTAGTCGGACTAAACTGTGAGGGAAATTGAATAGCTCCGGGACCAACTTCCCGACGCCATTTACCTTGCTCCGAATTGAATCGCCCCCAAGGGGGAAGTATGGATTGGTAGAGTGGAGATAAAGTGGAGTAGTTGCCCAAAACAACCAATCAGCTTCTAAGTGCCATTTCAAAGATTTTGCTAGATAAATGACAGAAGCTGATTGGTTGGCTTTGTGCAACTTATCCTCTTCCTCTCTCTCCAGAACTTGATACATCTACCTCCCCCCCACAAGTCATAAAGACAATTCTATGCAGCCCCCTAAAAATTGTTCTCTGACCTAATTTAGGAGTGGTACCCAAGCTCTAGATCAGGGGTGTTCAACCTTGGCCCTCCAGCTGCAGTGGAACTACGCAATCCAGCATGCACTGCCACCTTTTTGATATAACAGCATGCTAAAACTATGGCAGTGCATGCTGGGATGTGTAATTCCACAGCAGCTGGAGAACCAAGGTTGAAGACCCCTGCTCTAAATCATCATTTCTCAATATTACACAAGTTTCCATACCCTATGCATCAAGCAATCATAATCTGTTCCCCATCTGCCAGACTTCCGCTCCAAGATCTTAAGGTGCCAATCCACAAGACGATTAAGTTGAGCGATTGAACGATCGTTATCGTTCATAAATAGTTTGCAAAAATGTCTAAAACGACCAGTGATGCGCATGCCCGCTGGTCGTTTAGACATCTATCATTGTGCAAACAAGCTGGTCAATCTCACAATAACATCAGGGTCAGTATGTTTGCTTGATGATGATTGATGAGCCTGCACTAAACGACTGCTCATTCAGTGCAGGCTCATCACAGACTGACAAACGACTGCACAATTACAATGTCGTAATCGTGCAGTCGTTTTCATGTCTGCTAGTGGGCACCTTTACTCTTTCAATATTAATCCCTGTCCTCTAAAACACCACCATATTGCTTCACCAGTATAACCATTTCCCATTATGACCGTCCTTTGCCATACTTCTGCCTCATTACCCTTTGGTCAATATTTTTCTCCACAGACAGCTGACCACAGGTAAGTGCAATGCTGAACGCAGATTCCTGATTGTCGGGAATCTGCGAGTGCACAGGACCTATTCTGCGATGTGCAGACCAAGTCCTGTATGATGGAACACAACCCCTGCTATACCTCTGCCTGATTGACGGGCAAAGGCATTTAAGGGGTGGAGCACAGGCGGGGGGCAGTGTTACTGTAAATAGGGGCGCTTTGGCCCCATTTTCCGGGAGTGGTAAGGCCAGGGGCTGCGTCCACCGAGGCAGTTTTCTGGCCTCGCAAGCCAGATAGCCAACATAAGCGGAGGCCCGGTGCCATCCACCATCGTAACAGATGCTTGTGATGGTGATCTCGGTTGCAGTGCTGGAATCGCAAATGCAGTCTGGGGGGGAGGTGTGATACACCTCCTGCTGTATTTGCATATTAGCAAGGACAGAATTACAAAGCTGTTTGCGTGCAGCTTTGCAAATCTGTCCTAAGCTGAATCACCCCCACAGTGCGATTCTGTAGGTTATATCAGGCAACTGTGTTGATATATACAGTGCAGGAATGATTAGAGAGACAGATATAGAATAGAGATGAGCCGTTCAGTATTGGTTGGATCTTCACTCCAAGTTCAGATCTCAAAACGAGGCCAAATATCTTTTACGGACATCTCAGCACAGATGAATTGATGAATTGAGTAGATCATTAGCATTTCAAACGTAAGCAGATAGATACCAGTTTTATGCTTTAAAAGCTCGTCTTATGCTATACAATTGCTCTTGTGAATGTCTACAATTTTCTATTAAACATTACTATATTTATACTGCAGTCCTGGGTAAAGTGATCCAACATTTATTTACAAGAGTTATGATGGAATAAGTAACTGGTGAGCTACAATTCAATAGTATTTTATACGTGGGTGGTTCAATAAATAAGGTAACATACATTTATTCAAACTTGTACAGTACCAGTCATAAGTTTGGACACACCTTCTCATTCAATGGTTTTTATTTAAATTATTTCCAACATAGTAGAGTAATACATTAATACTGAAGACATCAAAACTGTGAAAGAACACATATGGAATTATGTTGTAAACAAAAAAAAAGTGTTAAGCAAATCAAAATATGTTTTATATTTTAGATTCCTCAAAGTAGCCCCCTTTTGCTTTGATGCCAGCTTTGCACACTCTTGGCAATCTCTCTATCAGCACCATGAGGTAGTCTCCTGGAATGGTTTTGAATTAACAGGTGTGTCTTGTCAAGAGTCAATCTGTGGAATTACATGCCTTCTTAATGTGTTTGAGACCATCAGTTGTGTTGTGCAGAGGTAGGGTTAGTACACAGTGGACACCACTATTTGACTACTGCTGTAATCCATATTATGGCACCAACCACTCAACTCAGTAAAGAGAAACGACAGTCCATCATTACTTTAAGACATGAAGGTCAGTCGATACGGAAAATTTCAAGAACTTTGAATGTATACTCAAGCACAGTTGCAAAAACCATCAAACGCTATGATGAAACTGGCTCTCATGAGGACCGTCCCAGGAATTGAAGACCAAGAGTTACCTCTGCTGTAGTGGAGAAGTTCATTAGAGTTACCCACCTCAGCAACCGTTACTTTACAGCACTTCAGATTAGAGACCACATAAAGTCTTCACAGAGTTCAAGTAGCAGACAAATCTCAACATCAACTGTTCAGAGGAGACTGCGTGAATCAGGCCGTCATGATCATATTGCTGCGAAATGACAATCCTGAGAATGAACAACAAGAAGAAGAGAATTGTTTGGGCCAACAAACACAAGGAATGGACATTAGCCCAGTGGAAATCTGTACTTTGGTCTGATGAGTCCAAACTTGAGATTTTTTGTTCCAACCGCCATGTCTTTGTGAGACGCATAGAAGCAGTGAGCAGACGGTTTCTGCATGTGTGGTTCCCACTGTGAAGCATGAAGGAGGAGGTGTGATGGTGTGGGAGTGCTTTGCTGGTGACACTGTTGGTGATTTATTAAAAATTCAAGGCACACTTAACCAGCATGGCTACAACAGCATTCTGCAGCGCCATGCCATCCCATCTGGTTTGCGCTTACTGGGACCATCATTTGTTTTTCAACAAGACAATGACCCCCAAACACACCTCCAGGCTATGTAAGGGCTACTTGACCAAGAAGGAAAGTGATGGAGTGCTGCGTCAGATGACCTGGCCTTCACAATCACCAGACCTAAAGCCAATTGAGCTGGTTTGGGATGATTTGGACTGCAGAGTGAAGGAAAAGCAGCAGACAAGTGCTAAGCACCTCTGGGAATTCCTTCAAGACTGTTGGAAAACCATTCCAGGAGACTACCTCATGGTGCTGATTGATAGAATGCCAAGAGTGTGCAAAGCTGTCATCCAAGCAAAAGGGGGCTACTTTGAGGAATCAAACAAATCAAAATATGTTTTATATTTTAAACACTTTTTAATTCCATATGTTTTCTTCCATAGTTTTGATGTCTTCAGTATTAATCTACTATGTTGAAAATAATTTAAACTAAAACCATTGAAAGAGAAGGTGTGACCAAACTTTTGACTGGTTCTGTGTGTGTATATATATATATATATATATATATATATATATATATATATATATATATGTGTGTATGATCAAAAGTATGACCTTGGGACAGGTTATTTTTCCACATAGCCCCCATATTTGTCTAAGCATTTGTTCCAACGGTAAACCAAGGCATCTATCCCGGCATAGAAGAAATCAGTGTCCAGTAACTGAAGCCAGGATATGTCGGCTTGCTGAACTTCACCGTCAGTTGCCAATCGCCTTCCATCCAGGTGCATCTTCAATGGTCCAGGTCAGGGCTGTAGGGAGGATGGTCCAGTACCTCCCAATGGTAGCGCTGTAACAACTCATGGCCTGGTGTTATCGTGCAGCTATACGACGCCTGTTCGCAGCAACCCAGGTCGCTTTTGATGAATTGCCCTCCGCAACTGGCTCAATGTGTCACAATAGCGAACATATACTTTGGTGAGGAAACCAACAAGAAGCACGCCCTTATGGTCTCAAAACACGGTTGCCATGACCTTCTTTGCTGATGGAGTTATTTTTATTTTCTTTGAAGGTGGGAACGATGCGTGTTTCATGTCATGGATACTTGCTTCGTCTATGCTGCAGGAACTGCTCTCCCTCCTCATGGTACCGCGTCAAGTGCACGAGAGATAATCCCATGCTACTAGTTTGTGAATTTCTGTGAGTTGCTTTGGTACCTAGTGTGAGCACTTTTTCCTGTACCCCAGTTTCTCAAGAACGATGTTGTACCCACTGAGATGTTCTGTTCATCAGCAATATCACTAACTCTAGTGCGTCTGTCCTCCGGAATCAGACCTTTAATGCGGCACAAATTGTCATCTGTGGTGGACGTGCTTGGCTGGCCGGATCACTGCTCATCTTGAACGTCTGTCCTACCGTTATCAAAGAACAATGCACCAAACCGGTTTCCATGACATGACGTTATCATCTTACACCTCGACAAATTGGCGATGAATATTTAGCTGCTGATGTGCCCTTTAGATGCAGAAATCTGATCACACTACGCACCTCAATGTGTGACCATGTTTCACCCAGCCCCACTACCTTACAACTGATGTTAGGTCAGTATCACTTTCCCTCCCTGCTTCTTCCCCTAACCCTCCCTTCTTGTAGCCTAACCCTAACACACCCCGCACCCTAGCCCTCCCCGTTAGGTTTAAGAACTAAGTCTCCCCTCTTAGTGCCTAAACCTAAGCACCCCCCAGTGGTGCCTGACCCTAACCTTCCCCCAAAACCTAACACTAACCCCGCTAACTAACCTAAACCTAACCCTTCCCCCTGCGGCTACACTAAGGACGCCCCGGCTTACCTTCATTCGGGCACATGTCCTCCTGGATTCCGGCGTCAGGATTAAGACAGGCGTCGGTGTTTTTGACCCCTATCTTAACTCCCTTGTCGGGATTCCAGCGTCGGGATAGAGACCGGTGGCCTCATAACTTCATCCCCATATGGAGAATGCGGTCAAAACTATGCAAACAGGGGTTTTCAGAGTTTTTACAACATTTCAGGCTCAGTACATTCTGCCCATTATCTTATAGGGTCATATTCATCATCACTTAATTTCTACAAAAGTAGGTGAAAAGTAACATTACCACAAACTTTTGTAGAAATTAAGTAATGGGTCCACTCATCATAACTGTAATGCAGGAGATATCACTGATACCGTCCGTTTACCTTTCAGCCCCGATCTGGCCCGCTGCCCTCATACACTAATATGGGGACCTAAATTCATCGAGTTCCGGAATAAAATAAATAAATAAATTCTTGACTGCGGGAGCATTCGTCATCTTCAGATGGTGTTTGTTCCCACACCCTACTTTTCCCTGTGGGAAGAAGTCCCGGGTTGTGAAAAGGGATCCCTCCACCCATGTACTGCTTCTTCTGCCGGACACCGGGACTTTATGCGCCTGCGTGATCCCTAGTTCATGCAGGTGCACTAGCACTGCCGAGTCAGACTCGACAATGCTAATTTTCACTGCTACGGAAGTAGCAGTGAGAGGATTCGTGGAGACAGCTGATTTTTGGTTCAGCTATCTCCACGCTGGAGCAATGATGAATTGCTTTGGTTCTCACCGCAAGATGGAATGTTAATTATTGGATGCCGTCCTGATATCACAATGCTGTGCATGCCATATCTAACTGCCAGAAACCGGTTGCAATGGTTCCCAGCAACTGCACTGAAGTTCCTACAGTGTTCCTACAGTTCACATTAAATACAAAACATGGAATGTTGAAAGGAGAACGTGATCAGGTCGCCAAATCTCTTTTGCAGTTGTTTGGACACAAGCTTTTGTCAATCCCATAAAGCAGCTCTTGCCCATAATTGAAGATACACACTAGTATCTGCTGTACAGTGAGTAGAACAAATTATCTCTATAACGTTTGGCTCTGGCTTTAACTTAAGCTATACAGTAACAGTTTTTATTCACAGGATTTTTCTCAACAAACAAGGGTTAATGGGTGACATCTTATGTGTGCATATTATCCTTCATTAATGATGGATGATAAATAGGTACTCGCTCGCTCAATGTCTAACTTCCATAAACCAGTCAAAGCTTACTAATGAGTTTTCAGTTTTCTTGGTAGGAGTTACTGTACATTTCCACTTTTGCATTTTATTAGTATGTAAACCTCAAATCCCTTTAATTTCAACTGGAACATTCTAAATCCATTTAGTACATAATCTTTGTACATATTCTTAAATGTACAAAGCTGTCTTGTGAAGTATAGCAAACTACTGCCATCTGCTAGTAGCAATTACTCCAGAACGGTAGCAAACACTTTCTTTGCTTTCTAATTGTGTGTTGCTACCAGCAGATGGCAGTAGTTTGCTATACTTCTCAGAAATAAAGTTGGAATAATTTGAGAAATGGTGCTGAATAGGTTAAAAAAAAAAATATGGATTATTAACACACTTCAGTAATACAATCAATTTGGAATGTTCCTTAATTAGAAAATAAATTACTTAATTGTCACACGGTGACTGAATGTATCAATAGATTGTGGTAACTGATGCAATCAAATAATCTATAGTTAACATTTGTAACTCTTCCTGACATTGTATGATCGCACATTCGGATCTTGTAACAAACTTTAACACAGTTCTGTCCTGTAGTTTGGAAAAACATTAAATTTTTTTTATATATTTCCATTGCAGTCACCATGGAGACACCAAAACATAGGAATATATTTATGTAGGTGCTCATGTGTATAATATCCTTTAATATACGTCTCTTGTAAAGTTGCAATGCAGGTACGGTTTTTTAACCTATTCAGCTCCTTTTGTCCATTTATTACAACTCATTATGTTTGATGCCTACTATAATTTCCTTTATGTGGAACATTACAAGAAATATAAATTTTTATGTTGGAATCAACAAATACCAGGAAACCTGTGTGTCATGCAAGTTATTAATTAGTTCTGTCATTCCAGTGTCTGACCACAATTTCAAAATAGTGCTGCCACTAGGTAGTTTTACATTTTTGATTGCCAAGTGTGATAAACCATTTATAAAGTGCATGTAATATAGTAACAATAAATACTACAAGTTATAACTACACTATCTGCTAAATAGACATACAAACGCCCAAATATTTACAAGTTGCGTATTTACACTTAAATGGTTCCAGACAGATATAAAAACTCCTGCCCTACACACTCCCCTGTAATACAGAGGCACCTCCTGCCCTACACCTTTCCCTGTAATACCGAGGCACCTCCTGCCCTACACACTCCCCTGTAATACCGAGGCACCTCCCGCCCTACACCTTTCCCTGTAATACAGAGGCACCTCCCGCCCTACACCTTTCCCTGTAATACAGAGGCACCTCCCGCCCTACACCTTTCCCTGTAATACAGAGGCACCTCCCGCCCTACACACTCCCCTGTAATACAGAGGCACCTCCTGCCCTACACACTCCCCTGTAATACAGAGGCACCTCCTGCCCTACACACTCCCCTGTAATACAGAGGCACCTCCTGCCCTACACACTCCCCTGTAATACAGAGGCACCTCCTGCCCTACACACTCCCCTGTAATACAGAGGCACCTCCTGCCCTACACACTCCCCTGTAATACAGAGGCACCTCCTGCCCTACACACTCCCCTGTAATACAGAGGCACCTCCTGCCCTACACACTCCCCTGTAATACAGAGGCACCTCCTGCCCTACACCTTTCCCTGTAATACAGAGGCACCCCCTGCCCTACACACTCCCCTGTAATACAGAGGCACCTCCTGCCCTACACACTCCCCTGTAATACAGAGGCACCCCCTGCCCTACACACTCTCCTGTAATACAGAGGCACCTCCTGCCCTACACACTCCCCTGTAATACCGAGGCACCTCCTGCCCTACACACTCCCCTGTAATACCGAGGCACCTCCTGCCCTACACACTCCCCTGTAATACCGAGGCACCCCCTGCCCTACACCTTTCCCTGTAATACAGAGGCACCTCCTGCCCTACACCTTTCCCTGCAATACAGAGGCACCTCCTGCCCTACACCTTTCCCTGTAATACAGAGGCACCTCCTGCCCTACACCTTTCCCTGTAATACAGAGGCACCTCCTGCCCTACACCTTTCCCTGTAATACAGAGGCACCTCCTGCCCTACACCTTTCCCTGTAATACAGAGGCACCTCCTGCCCTACACACTCCCCTGTAATACAGAGGCACCTCCTGCCCTACACACTCCCCTGTAATACAGAGGCACCTCCTGCCCTACACACTCCCCTGTAATACAGAGGCACCTCCTGCCCTACACACTCCCCTGTAATACAGAGGCACCTCCTGCCCTACACACTCCCCTGTAATACAGAGGCACCTCCTGCCCTACACCTTTCCCTGTAATACAGAGGCACCCCCTGCCCTACACACTCCCCTGTAATACAGAGGCACCTCCTGCCCTACACACTCCCCTGTAATACAGAGGCACCTCCTGCCCTACACACTCCCCTGTAATACCGAGGCACCTCCTGCCCTACACACTCCCCTGTAATATAGAGGCACCTCCCGCCCTACACCTTTCCCTGTAATACAGAGGCACCTCCCGCCCTACACCTTTCCCTGTAATACAGAGGCACCTCCCGCCCTACACACTCCCCTGTAATACAGAGGCACCTCCTGCCCTACACACTCCCCTGTAATACAGAGGCACCTCCTGCCCTACACACTCCCCTGTAATACAGAGGCACCTCCTGCCCTACACACTCCCCTGTAATACAGAGGCACCTCCTGCCCTACACACTCCCCTGTAATACAGAGGCACCTCCTGCCCTACACCTTTCTCTGTAATACAGAGGCACCTCCTGCCCTACACACTCCCCTGTAATACAGAGGCACCTCCTGCCCTACACACTCCCCTGTAATACAGAGGCACCTCCTGCCCTACACACTCCCCTGTAATACAGAGGCACCTACCTCCTTATACCCTTCCCTGCAGTACAGTGGCACATCCTGCCCTATACCCTCCCCTG
The DNA here is from genome assembly GCA_031769625.1 of Taudactylus pleione. Lineage (NCBI taxonomy): Eukaryota > Metazoa > Chordata > Amphibia > Anura > Myobatrachidae > Taudactylus > Taudactylus pleione. The sequence continues at coordinate 4,744,272 of JAUIMM010000261.1, forward strand.
TAGTACAGTGGCACCTACCTCCTTATACCCTTCCCTGCAGTACAGTGGCACATCCTGCCCTATACCCTCCCCTGTAGTACAGTGGCACCTACCTCCTTATACCCTTCCCTGCAGTACAGTGGCACATCCTGCCCTATACCCTCCCCTGTAGTACAGTGGCACCTACCTCCTTATACCCTTCCCTGCAGTACAGTGGCACATCCTGCCCTATACCCTCCCCTGTAGTGCAGTGGCACCTACCTCCTTATACCCTTCCCTGCAGTACAGTGGCACCTACCTCCTTATACCCTTCCCTGCAGTACAGTGGCACATCCTGCCCTATACCCTCCTCTGTAGTACAGAGGCAACTACCTCCTTATACCCTTCCCTGCAGTACAGTGGCACCTACCTCCTTATACCCTTCCCTGCAGTACAGTGGCACATCCTGCCCTATACCCTCCCCTGTAGTGCAGTGGTACTTCATGTCCTACAGCTTCCCCAGTAGATCAGCTGCACTTCTTGTGCTATACCGTCCCTTGTAGTACAGTGGCACCTCTTTCCCTATACCCTCCCCTGTAGCAAAGTGACACCTCCTTTCCTATACCATCCCTTGTAGTACAGTGGCACCTCCTTCCTTATAGCCTCCCTTGTAGTATAGTGGCACATCCTGTTCTATACCCTCCTCTGAAGAACAGTGGCACCTCCTGCAGTATATCCTTCCCTGTTGTATAGTGGTACCTCTTGTGTAGTGCGGTGGCTTCTCCTGCCCTATACCTTCCCCTGTGATACAGAGGCACCTCCTGCCCTATACCCTCCCCTGTAGCACAGTGGCACCTCCTGCCCTATACCCACCCCTGTAGTACAGTGGCCTCCAGCCTACAACATTCACTGTAGTACAGTGGCATTTCATATCCCATACCCTCTCCTGTAGTACAGTAGCACTTCCTGCCCTATACTAGCCCCTGTAATACAGTGGCATATTCTGCCTTATACCTCCCCTATAGAACAGTAGCACCTCCTGCCCACTATCCTCCCCTGTAGTAGTGGCACATCCCGTCCTGCATCCTCCCCTGAAGTACAATAGCACCACTTGCCCTACACCCTCCCCTGCATTAGAGTGGCACCCTTTACCCTCCCCTTTAGTACAGTTGCAGCTCCTGATCTATACCCTCCTGTGTGGCACTTCCTGCCCTATACCCTTCCCCGTAATACAGTAGCACCTTCTCCTGTAGCACCGCCAGCCCTTTACCCACTCCTTTAGTACAGAAGCACCTCCAGGCTTCACCCACCCCTCCCCTGTACTACAGTGGCACCACCTTCCCTATACCCTTTCCTGTAACACAGTGGCAACTCATTCCTTGTACTCTCTCCTGTAGTACAGTAGCACTTTCTTCACTATACTCTCTACTGTAGTACAGTGGCACCTTTTGCCCTATACTTTGCCCTATAGTACAGTAGCACCCTCCTTCCTTATAGCCTCCCCTGTAGTACAGTGGAAACATCAGTCCTATAACCTCTCCTGTAGCACTTCCTGTCCTATACCCTCCCTATAATACAAAGGCACCTCCTGCCCTATACCCTCCCTGTAATACCATGGCACCTCCTGCCCTATACCCTCTCTGTAATACCATGGCACCTCCTGCCCTATACCCTCCCTGTAATACCATGGTACCTCTTGCCTTATACTCTACCCTGTAGTACCTCCTTTTCTATACCCTTCCTTGTAGTACAGTGGCACCTCCTACCCTATACCCTCCCCTGTAGTACAGTGGCAGCTTATGCCCTATACCACTCACTGTAGTACAGTGGCACCTTATAACTATACTCTCCCTTGTAGTACTGTGGCAACCTCTGCTCTATACTACCTTCCCCTGTAGTACTGTGGTAACCTCTGCCCTATACTACAGTATATACAGTGGTAACTCCTGCCTTATAGCCTCCCCTGCAGTACAGTGGCATCTATTGCCTTTTAGCCTCCCCTATAGTACAGTGACATCTCCTGTTACATACACATGGTTAACCACATACACATCCCAGCATGAGTGTCATCCCACACGTTTAACCTGTCAGTCTTTTTACCTTTGCTGCGTGCTGCTGCGCCACCAACTGACTCCTCCCACCACTCGTCTCCAAGTTCATCAGCCATATCCGAGCCCCAAACTCTGTCCGACTCCTGATAGCAGCTCCCACACCTGGATGGTATCACTATCAACACGTTCAAATCCAGAGCCACATGTGTAGGCGGAACTAGGTATCCAAGCCTCGGTGTCACACCAAGCCACGCCTCTTATCGCTGCTGATTGGATACCGCGATCCGATCTGTATGTTGTTGTTTTTTTGTGTTTTTTTTTTTATCGAATCTTTATGAACAACGTGAACATAACATAGGCAGTTGCAATGTAGGGTACCGTATTTTGTATTTTCTAGGTAAATCTCCATTTGACACATTAATAAGAGAGACTGTCAAAGCTGATAGACCGAACCATTGCTGTGGTTAATCTGCCAGGGCAGATAATGTGTGTCTAATTTGGCCATTGCCTGGATGACCAAAGCTCCAGTCCAGTTCAGTGGAACATCATTACACAGCATAAACCAGGCCAGTTTGGATCATCCATCCAGTCCTGTGTGCAGTACCCTGGACCTGGTACTATAACGGGGATCTCATCCTTGATACTTGTGAGCTTATTTGCTATTTATAGTCACAACCAGCCCAGGAGGTACCACTGGAGCTAGTTGAGGATAGGATGGGCTGCACATGTCCTGAGTTCTAAATGTAACAATGTAATATGGATGGGAACTGTTTAATTTCATTAAAAGTAAATTATAATTGAAGTCATTACTCTCCACCAGCTCTCAACTGGCTCAGAATTCAGGACCTCTTTGCCGAGTAAGTATTGCAAGGGATACACCTGAAACTACGACCTCCACACCCCTTTATTCCAATCAAATAATCTCTTTCTGCAAAATGTAATCCCATTTTTGTCACTTATATCTCTTTTATGACAAAGTTGTAGGTCTGGAGAGTGGTTCAATGTGTTTGACTAAGGTGGACCAAACTTTTCTATCAAATGTAATATTTAATTTTTTTGCAATACAAGTTACAACCAGGGCAATAGAGAGCCTGTCCGGGCCCAGTTAATGTCAGGGGTTGTGGCCTAATGTAAGGCCATCGCCCTGTGCAAAAGTTAAAGTATATCTCCATAAGGGAAAGCCATTTGCCCCTCAGCCAGGGTCAGATCCAAGGGGGAGGGGCGTGAACAGTGCAATTGCTCTCTACCCTCCTATCTGGTGTATGCCGAGGAGACTGCTGCTGCGCTCAGCGGCAGCAGCAGTCTCTCTCTACTCCAGGGGTGGGGAACCTTTTTTCTGCCGAGGGCCATTTTGATATATATAATATTATTTGGGGGCTTGGTGAAGTCTTAGTAACAGAATGACTCTACTCAAAAAATTCACCATCTGTCCTCAAACATTTTCTCCACCTCTCAACCCAAGCTGTGAATCCACTTTGGAAAAATTCCAGTGGTTGGTGTTTGACCCAGGAACATATGGCGTTTTTAACAACCTTTATGTCTTCAAAATGTTGACCACAGAGACAGTATTTGAGAGGGCCAAACAGATGAAAGTCAGAAGAGGCCAAATCAGGACTGTATGGTGGATGTGGCATTATTGCCCACCCCATTTTGGCAATGGCCGCAGATGTAGCCATCGAAGTGTTGAGGTCTGACATTGTTGTGGTGTAAAATGACATTTGACAGTCGAATTGTTGACCTTTTTTTGCGGAAGGCTTCCTTCAGCTTCTTAAGTGTAATAATGTATCGATCACTGTTGATTGATTGGTTTTGTTCCAAGTAATCGATGAGAATAACACCTCGGCAATTCCAGAAGAATGTGGCCATGACTTTGTTTACGAATCGCTGTGATTTAAACTTTTTTGGCCTAGGTGAACTTGGGTGTTTCCATTGCTTTGATTGGGCCTTTGTTTCTGGGTCAGAAAGGAATACCCAGGTCTCATCTTCTGTAATGATATTTTCCAAAAACATCTCAGGGTTGGCTTCAAAGTTGGTCAAAGGGTCATTGCACACTTCCACCCTCTGGGCCTTATGATCCCTGGTTAATTGCTTTGGAACCCATTTAGCACACACTTTACGATATCCCAAATCATTGATTAGTGTTTCTACAGTGCCATGGCTACATTTAAGTTCATCACTGATATCTCTGATGGTCACACAATGGTCTTTCTGAATCATGGCATCGACTTTGTGTCGGTTCTCTGCTGTCACTGCAGTTGATGGTCTGCCACCACGAGGTTTGTCGCACACGGACGATTCTCCCAATTGAAAATGCTTCATCCACCTTCTGACATTGCTATAGTCAATTGTACACTCACCATACACTTTTTTCAATCTTCTGTGGATTTCTGTAGCACTGCAGCCTTTTTTTTCCAGAAATTCAATGACGGCTCTTTGTTTCATCTTGGATTCCATGGTATTTCTTGGACTACCTAAACAAAACTACATATATAGTTAGCAGACATATTAAAGTACAAACTGACAAAGTTTCAAATAAGTGTTGCGTATTATTTCAGAGTTATGAGCATTTAGGCATTACTTTTTGAACAACCCTCGTACAATACGGAGACTACTGGAACCTTCAGAATTCTACATAAAGAAAACAACTATCCGAAAGGATCCTTTCTTTGTCGAACCACTATATAAGGACTGAGAGGGGTATTCAATATGAAACGTTAACTTCACTGTCGAAGTTAACGTTTCATATCAGAGTTTTTACCTGCGTTAAAGTATCGGGCGCGCTCCCGCTTATCCCTGTATTCAATATAAAATTAACGAAAACGATAAACTCCAAAGTTGGATTTGCGTAAAGTTGTAAAAACATGGGGGATCACTATGGGTACCCCCGTTTTAGCCTTTAATTGAAAGTCGGGGATTTAAATAGCCGCAGCAGGTGTTTTTTTCCCGACATTGAAGAAGTGATGCAGAAGAGCACTTAGGTTTTTTTTTTCGTTTTTTTAAGTGGTCCCATCAAATTTGGGGTACATGAAAATGGGTACTAGCATATTTTGATGTCCCTAAAGTACGTTTTTAAAAATTCTGCATTTGTGCACCTGCGGCTATAAATCTATTCTACTTGTAGAATAGCCCTGAACCTATTTTCCTATTGTTAATCATTTTTTTCCCTTTTTTTTTTTTTTACCCCAATTTTTTAATTAATTCTTTGGGGTGTCCCTATTTTTTTTAAAACTTTTTTTGACACAGTTCTTTTTTAAATGTCATTCCCAGGGGTGCAGGCTATTGTTTTTAAGCCTGCACCCTTAAACCCCAATTCTGCACTTTTTTTCGACACCTATTCAATGGTGAAAAGTTATCCCCGTTTTTTATCAAAGACTTTTCAAAACTGCGATAAGTCTTTGAAATTGAATACGGTGTAAAAGTCAAACCTGCGATAATGACGTCAAAAGTGCGATATTAACGCTAAAACGAGGTTATCGCTCCCATATTGAATACCCCTGTGAGTATCTGCAATTTTTTTGTATTTGTATTTCCATAGAACTATTGGCTGTATGTATATCCAGCGCCATCTTGTGGCATAATATTTTCTATTTGTGCTTATTGGTAAGGGTTTAGTGAGATCCTATTTTTGTGCTCCTTAAAAGGCTGCAGGTTTTGCGCACCTATTACATAGCTATTATCTCCATAAACTGTAGTTTACAATATCTGAAGATGACTTCCGGTGCTAAACTCCAAAAAGCTTAATTTTTTGGAGTTTAGTACATAGGGGTTAGATTGTAGTCCCAATTGATAATAATGGGGACTGCGATCTGCAGTGCTAATTAGCACTTTGCTGGAGATTTCTGTGAAATCTCCTGCTTTGTGCCATTAGTACATAGGATCGATACATAAAATTATGCAGAAATTGCAGTTTCTGTATAATTTTATGTAAAAATCATCTTGGAAAATATGCACCTTAGAGTTCAATGCACTTCCTTTTTTCGGATGGGGATTGCTTTTTGTGCTTTGCACTATGCATAGGCTTACCATACTACCCCTTTAAATCGGGACACTCATGAATTACACAGGATCTGTGGTAGGATGTGTTCGGATCTGGGTTTGTTGTGGATCCGGGGTGGTAGATAGGAGCAGACACTTGAACAGATTTAAATTGAAAATTTTTTTTTTTAATGGGTGAACTTGCAGACATGTACACGGATAAAATAAAGTCCAGAATAGTAAGAAGATGGTGATGATTAGAAACTGTAGTGATGAATAAATAATATATAAAGGAATTTACAGTCCTGCGCAATTTGTGTAAATGGTAATAACTTCCAAAGGTGTTACGCTGCACTAGGGGATGTCTGACCACATCCAGTACAATAACAGGTAAAAGTGACCAGATGCTGCGCACAACCTTTCTCCTGCTATTTGCTGGGTCGTGCTGACTGTAACCTATGTGCATACAGATCTATGGTTAGGTGATGTATCTAGATCTAGTGTTATGCTGATGGAAAAAGGTAATTATGCACAAAATGGAATGTATTAGAAATTGTAACTTTTACTTATAATGGCAAAAAAACATACATCAACATAGGTGTCTCTAATAATCAGTAGAAGACTAATACCAGCACGGTGTGGTGGACACACATTAAAGTCATGTGGAAATACACAGTGCCAGTGATTGGACATAGCTTTGTTGAAGCATACACATGCATAGATCAATTGTAGGAGAATAAATCAAGGGAAAAGAGATGATCAGGGAATTAAGTATTCACATGGGCCAGTCTAAACCTGTAATGCACCACCACTGTAAATGTCCAGTGGTAATAAAGTCAATGTATTTGGGGAGATGTAGCGGCGTCCCGCTACTCTCAGTGAAGGATACCTGTGACTGGTGATAAATACAGTTCGATATTCGTACGTTGCCCGGGGTGATCCTCTTGTGGTCCGGGGATGGCTGGCTGGAGCAGACAGCGGGGATCACTCTGTGATGTGGCGCTCTGAGTAGCGCCACAGCACAGAGCCGAACTCTGAGGCGCAAATTACGGGTGAAAAGCCAAACCTGATCCCTGATTTGCATTTGAGGCACTTTCGTTCGCTTCCTGTCCGCCTGAATTTTGTCATGTGAAGAGGTCTTCTCCAAATTCGTGCATACTTGACCCCACATTGAGGCGAACCTCTGTACAGTGTCATCCACAAAGACAGGCAGACTCTGGAATTCAGGGATTCGTGGGTGAAGGCCGTACACAATAAAAGATGGAGTTTGATTGGTGGAGGAATGGTAAGAAGCGTTGTGCGCAAACTGAGCCCAGGGAAGAAATTCAACCCAATTATTCTGGGAAGAGGACATGAAGATTCTTAAAAAGGTTTTGAGATCCTGGTTTACTCTCTCAGTGGATCCATTACTTTGCGGCTGCTAGGCCATAGAGAAATTCAATTTCACTTGTAAAACAGAACAGAGCGCTCTCCAAAACTTTGCTACAAATTGGAAACCACGATCCGAGACAATCTCGGCAGGAAGTCCATGGAGACGAAATATGTGTTAAACAAAAAGATGAGCCAGATCCGATGCAGAAGGTCATTTCTTCATAGGTACATAGTGAACAATTTTTGAAATTCGGTCTATCACAACCCAGATGGTGGTATAGCCATCATAATTTGGTAACAGTTATAAAATCCATGGAGAGGTGTGTCCACGGGCGAGATGGAATTGGCAGAAGTAAAAGTTCACCAGCTGGAGATTGATGAGGAGACTTGTGCTGTGCACATAAGGTACAGGAAGAAAAGAACTCCACTACGTCAACTTACATTGATGGCCACCAGTAAGATCTTCTTAGGAACTCCAGAGTCTTCCGTATGCCAGAGTGACCTGCGAACCGTGAGCCCATGTAAGTAGCTGCTTCCTTAACTCAGGGGCCACAAAAGTTTTCCCATTAGGAGGTTGTAGTTGTATTGAAGCAAATACTTTCAACTCTAACACTGGAGTACTACATAGAAAATCAGAATTGTTGTCACAGGAAAGGGATCTTGACAAGGCATCAGCCTTTCGGTTGGGAGCTCCTGAGCGGAAAGTCAAAGTAAATTGGCAACAAGCAAAAAATATTGCCCATCGGGCCAGACGAGGACTCACGCACTGGATATTTTTTAAGAAAAGAAGATTGCTATGATCAGTGAAGAAGGTAAAGAGGAATTTAGCCCCTTGGAAAAAGGTATCGTCATTCCTTTAATGCCAATTTAATGGCTAAAAGTTCTTGTTCTCCTATGGCGTAGTTTTTCTCAGCTGGAGAAAACTTCTTAGAAAAAAATCCGTATGGATTGATGTGATTATCCTCAAATCGTTGGGAAAGAACAGCTCCCACTGCCACTGAAGATGCATCCACTTCTAACAGGAAGGGTCTATCCAAGTCAGGTTGTCTTAAGACTGGAGCTGTTATGAAAACCTGCTTCAGAAGTTGAAAGGCTGTTTCTGCCTCAGGAGGCCACAGAGCGGGGTTGACAAAGCTGTGATGGGAGCCATTAGAGATTAAAATCCCTTGATGAATCGTCTGTAATAGTTGGCGAATTCAAGAAGTCTCTGAACAGCCTTCAATGTCTGAGGTCAAGACCAATCCAGAATTGCCTGAACTTTTTTGGGATCCATTTGTAGACTGGAACCGGAGATGATATAGCCAAGGAATGGTACACTAGGAACACTGAAGACACATTTTTCCAAGTTACAATAGAGATGGTTCTTTCTCAGATGAGACAGGACTTCTTTTACATGTTTGTGGTGTTCCTCTAGGGATGAAGAGATAATCAAAATGTTGTCTAAATAGACAACGGAAACGTGTAACAGAGCTCTGAAAATTTAATTGACAAAACCTTGGAAAACAGCAGGTGCGTTGCATAACCCTAAGTGCATGACAAGATATTCAAAGTGTTCATCTCTTGTATTGAAACCGGTCTTCCACTCATTTCCAGCGTGGACACGGATAAGATTATAGGCCCCTCGTAAGTCTAACTCTATCAAATAATTATGTAATCAATGGAAGTGGATATCTGTTTTTAACTGTAATATCATTAAGGCCTCTGTAGTCTATACACGGTCTTAGCCCACCATCTTTTTTAGCAACAAAAAAGAAACCTGCTCCAGCAGGAGAAGTGGAAGGTCAAATGAATCCTTTCTCCAGGTTCTCCTGGATATACTCCGACATGGTTTTGGTCTCTGGTAGGGACAAAGGACAAGTATGACCATGAGGAGGTATCTTGTCAGGCAGTAGATCTACTGGGCAGTCCCATTTTCTGTGAGGTAAGATATTAGCTTGTTTTTCAGAAAAGACATCAGCGTAGGGTTGATATTCTTTAGGAATTGATGGTGGAACTAATGATGCTATTTTCCTCACAGGTCATACTTTGGGAAGACAATATTCCTGACAACTTGTACTCCATGAAAGAACCTGCATAGTGCACCAGTCAACCAGTGCTGACGTAACCATAGTAATCCTAGAATAACTTAATGGGAAGCCTTGGGTATCACTAAGAACTTAAGATGCTCAGAATGGAGTGCTCCAATACGAACCGAAACTGGCTGAGTTTCCTTAGAGACAGTTCCATTTAAATGAGGTCGTTCATCTACAGAGGTCAGGGAGATAGAGTGATCAAGAGATGTACAAGGAATTTGTAGCTTGTCAACAAAACTAGAGGTCAAGAAGTTTCCTGCTGCTCCAGAGTCTAACAGAGCACTCTAAAAGAGCAGTGACAAAAACAGGTTTAGGCTTAAGATCTACGGCTAAGATCAAGACAGAGGACCTCATTCAGACCCGCTTGCAAGCCCTGGAGCGAGATAGAAATTCTCTCACTCCGGTGCTCACTACAAAAGGGGCGGCTGTTGATGTTGATCGACAGCTTGCCCCATTTTGTAGGCATGGCGGGGGGTGGTTTCACAAATGGAGACGTTCCTTAAGGAACACCTGCCGTTTTGTGGGTGGCTGCACTGACATCAGCAGTGATCAGAGCAGGAAGTTCCCTGGGGCTTGCGGTTGCCGTGCCCTAACCTTAGGGTCTCGTCGTAAGCCCCAATGGTCGCGATGGTCTTGACCATCACGACCATCAACCTGGTCAATCACTAAAGCTGTGGGTGGTAACCCACAGCTTAGCTAGCGACCAGGAGGCCGCACTTCAAAACCCAAGCGGCCGACCACATTCAGGGGGTCATTCAGACCCAGTCGTTAGCGCCGATGCGCTCAGACAGGGTCGATGGCCCCCCACAGAGCATTCGCACGACGGCGCCGGCGTGCGCATGCGGGAGACCCGCTACGACCAACAGCGCCGGTCGTAGCGGGTCTCGATCCAAAGGGGGCGAGCTGTCGATGTTGATTGACAGCTCGCCCCGTTTGGAAGGCGGGCCAGGGGGGTGGCAGCCCAAACGGAGGTGTTCCCATGGGAACGCCTACCGTTTGACCATCACTATCACTAGTGATGTCAGTGGAGAGCTTCCGGCTCAGACAGAGCCAGAAGCTCTCCGGGGCTTATGACAAGGGAGACCCTACCCTAGGGTCTTGTCGTAAGCCCCGATGGTCGCGATGGTCTCTGACCATCGCGACCATCACCGGAGCGGTCGTTAGAGCTGTGGGTGTTGTTAACCCAAGCCTAACGACCGCAACAGAGGCGGGCAGTCAGGATGCAAGCGGCCGCCCAGTTTCTGAGCGACCGCTTGCATCCTCCGACCGCCTCTGAATGAGGCCCTCAGAGCGACCACTCGCATTTTGCAAGCGCCTCTGAATGAGGGCCAGAATCTTTTGATTTTGGGAACCGACTTATTACTTCTAACTTGATGTCCTCAGGACTAGTTAGGATCTCCTGGCTTACGGGAACAGGAGACCACCAGGTGCCCCGAATCTCCACAATATAGGCAGAGGTTTTTTTAAATCTTTCTCTGTCTTTCCTCTTTAGAGAGACGGGTATTATTCACCTGCACGAGCTCTTCATCTGTAGGAGAAGGAGGTAGGCGGGTAGGAGTGGGTAGTGGGGGTGGCTTGTAACGGTCAGTTCTATGCTTCTCAGCCTGGTGTTCTCTAAATCGTAGATCTATTTTATTGCAAAGAGAAGTCATATCATTAAGATTAGTTGGAAGCTCGCGGGTGACCAAATCATCCTTTAATCGATCAGAAAGTCTGTGCCAAAAAGCTGAGGTAAGGGCTTCTTCATTCCATTTGAGCTCTGATGCCAAAATCTGAAACTGTACAACATACTGGCTGACAGGACGGTTTCCCTGTTTTAAAGTCATAATACTGGATGAGGCCAAAACTGTTCTTCCTGGTTCATCAAAAATCCTCCCGAATGATGTTATAAATTCAGTGTAATTGTGCAGAAGAGGGTCTGAATGCTCCCAGAGTGGAGAAGCCCAATCCAAGGCTGAGCCGGTCAATAAGGACATGATATAGGCCACTTTAGTTTTAGCAGAAGGAAAGTTATCTAGCTGCAAGGTAAAATACACATCACACTGATTAAGAAATCCGTGACATAACTTGGGACTGCCGTCAAATTTACTTTGCATAGGTAGATGCAACCGAGGAGATGCTCTGTAACCTTTATTATCAGACGGAAGAGCAGGTGTAACCACTGTAACATTTGAAGTAGTCAAAGTAGTTTGAATGATATCTTGACGTTTAACCATTTCTTGAAAGAACGGAGCCATTTGGTGTTGCATAGTTTCCAGGGTTTCCAAACGGGTCGCTATGGTCTGAATTAAATCCATTCTGGACTCCTGTCCCATGGCCGAGTCCATTGGGCCAATGCAAACTGTTAGAATCTGGGTTTGTTGTGGACCCAGGGTGGTAAATAGGAGCAGACACCTGAACAGATTTAAATTGAAAAGTGGGTTTTTTAATGGGTGAACTTTTTTTTCACGGATCCCTATGTATCTAGCAGGATTAAATTCTATGCTAGATACATAGATGATGTATTTATGATTTGGACTGGGTCAGAAGAGAGTTTTCTTAATCTTATTCAGAAACACAATAGGTCCGATAGTCCAATTAAGTTCACACATGAGATCAGCAGCAAATCTGTAAATTTTCTAAATGTGTGCATTAGTATTGATGGTGCATTTCACACGACTCTTTACTGCAAACCAACTGACAGGAACACTTTCCTGCATGCCAATAGTTTTCATCCAAAATCCATGAAATATGGCCTCCCGTATTCACAATTTTTATGGTCTCTATGTATTTGTAGTGACTTGGAATCAGCCAAGTCACATATAGATCTTGTGATAGATAAATTTATCAAAAGAGGCTGCAGCCGTAACTCTCTTCTGAAGGCCAAAGATAAAACTCTATCTATATCGAAGGATACGTTGTTGAAATCTAAAGTAAGATCTATCGATAATACTACTAAAAAGATTCCGTGGATTAATCATTTTAATGTCAATAGTGGTAATATTCGTAATGTCGCTAAAAAATTATGGCCGATTGTCAGGTATGATGAGGACTTAAACCTTGGAAATGTAGATACTATGCCATATTATACACGTGGTCACAATATTCGTGACTGGCTAATAAAAGCTGACATCACTGATAGATCCATGAGGGATCCTGGACACTTCTTGCGACACAAGAATGGTTGTTATAAGTGTCTCGGATGCTTAACCTGTAGCTATTTAACAGTTTTTGTCACCCTTTTAGTGGCAGACGATACTTGATCCGACACCGCTTGACATGTACTACTATATACAGTCAGGTGCATAAATATTGGGACATTGACAGAATTTTCATATTTTGGCCTCTATTCACCACCACAATGGCTTTGAAATGAAACAAACAAGATGTGCTTTAACTGCAGACTTTCAGATTTAATTTGAGGGTAATTACATCCAAATCAGGTGAACGGTGTAAGAATTACAACGGTTTCTATATGTGCCTCCCACTTTTTAAGGGGTCAAAAGTAATGGGACTATCAACTCAAAAGCTATTTTATGGACAGGTGTGGGCTATTCCCTCATTATTTCATTATCAATTAAGCAGGTAAAAATATAGATATCAGCAAAGAGAGCAAAACATAATAAGAAAAAAGGAGACAGCGTGGCTAGTACTGTCAAAGGAAAAGAGTAAAAGGAGGAGAAAGAAAGAGATGATTAAGTGAATGGGGAACTAGCATTGAATGAAGACAACCAAGGGGCCCACACTTTATCAAATGTCTTGCAAGAGTGGTTAAGGATACTGGTCATACACTCCAAACGCTGTACCGACCAGACCCTGTTAATAACTGATTGTAAGGAGGGAGGCATTGACTGTTTCCAATCCGCTGCAAGCTGACAGGTAGCAGCCGAAAGGATGTGCCTGATTAATTTGTTTTGATGATAAGTGGCAGCCGGGAAAGGTAGGGGTAGAAGAAAGAATTTGGGGTCTAGAGGGATCTGGAGATGAATAATTGAGATGATCAAATTCTTAATATTTAGCCAAAAATTAGTGAGTTTTGGACAGCTCCACCAAATGTGGAAGTACGTGCCTTCTGACAAGCACCTACGCCAACATCTGTCGGAAGCGTCAGGGAACATCTTTTTTAGTTGGGAGGGGACCAAATACCATCTGTAAAGAATTTTATAGAGGTTCTCTTTTATTCTGACGCATATGGAACTGGAGGCGGCTCTCTCCCCAATCTCCCTCCAGTCATCAGGGTTCAGGGTTTCACCCAGGTCCCGTTCCCAAGCCACTTCGTGTGGGTCACGTGTGGAGTCTAAAGGTGTAGAGAGTTCTAAATATAGAGCCGATATTAGGCCAGCAGTGGAGGAGTGGCGAAGACACAGCATCTCAGTAGATGAACAATGTGGTGTTTAACTATGTTATGAAAATTCCATAATTGCAGATATTGGAAAAAATATTTTGATGGAATATGAAATTTAGACTGGAGTTCTGCAAATGAGGGAAAGGAGGAGTCACGGGTCAAATCATTGAGATAGCTAATGCCAGCTGTTTGCCAGGGAAGGAAAGCTAAAGGAGTCATGCCAGGAGGAAACTGAGGAATTAAATAGTGGGATGACTGGGGTGGAAGAAGGAGAGAGGCTAAATTTACGGGTGACTGTGTCCCATATTGACAGCGAATGAGAGATAATAAGGTGGTCACGGACTCTTTTAGGGCGACGGGCTCTAGGAAGCCAAAGAAGGGAAGCAGGAGAAAGCAGTCCTATAGCCTCTGCTTCAATCTGAACCCAAATTCTATCAGAACTATTCCATAAGATGCACTGAGCGAGTTGAACAGAAAAGTAGTAATGCTTAAAATTAGGGATACCTAGACCTCCTGCCCGTGACGATCTCTGAAGAATTCGGAGACGTACTCCTGGACGTTTTCCCGACCATATAAATTTTGTTCTCTGGGATTGGAGAAATTTGAAAACATAAGGGGGGACATGTATAGGGAGGGACTGGAAAAGGTAAAGGAGTCTAGGCAAGATATTCATTTTAACTGTATTAATACGACCTATCCAGGAGATGAAATGATGGGTCCACGAAGCCAAGTCTAATTTGATTTGGCAAATAATGCGGGGGAAATTGGCCTGAAAAAGTTGATGGTAACGTTTGGTTATAAACATACCCAAATATTTGATTTTTTTGGAGATGCCATTTAAATGGGAAGAGATGTTCCAAAGAAACTTTGTCACTTTGGGGGATATAAAAGTCAAGGACTTCTGTTTTATCCAGGTTAATTTTATATCCGGAAAAATAACCGTATATTTCAATTTCAGTCAAAGTAGGGGAGAGCGAGGTAAGCGGGTCCAAGATGAACAACAGAATATCGTCCGCATATAAGGCCAGTTTGTGCTCCGTGGATCCAACTAACACTCCAGATATACCTGAATTAGCACGGATTCTAGCAGCTAGGGGTTTTATTATAAGGGCGAAAATAAGTGGTGAGAGGGGGCAGCCCTGGCGGGTGCCGTTAGATATATTGAATGGGGTAGATGTGGAGCCATTAGCGGAAACTGTAGCTGAGGGAGAGCAGTATAGAGCTGAGAGACCCTGCAAAAATTTGCCAGAGAAGCCCATCGACCCAAGGACACCAAAGATGAAAGGCCATGAAATTCGGTCAAAGGCATTCTCGGCATCCAGTGACATCAGTACTGAAGGAGTTTTACCTTCATGGATGGTGTGTATTAAGTCGATGGTCCTCCTAATATTGTCAGGGGCCTGACATCCAAGGACAATCCCCACCTGGTCAGGATGTATTAGGGATGGCAGAAGGGGATTCAATCTAGTAGCCAGTATTTTAGCGTAAAGTTTTAGATCTACATTTAGTAAAGAAATAGGGCGGTAACTAGAGCAAAGTGAGGGGTCTTTCCCGGGTTTTAGTATCACCACAATATTTGCTTGTGTCGTTGCGGAGTCAAATGGGGCACCATCTAATACCCTGTTAAAGAAATCTGTTAGGTGGGGAACTAAACTTTTGGCAAATTTTTTATAGTACTGGCAGAGGAACCTTTGATAGCTTTTATGGCTGCGCGTACTTCGTCCTGCGTAATGTCAGCATTTAAAGAGGAAAGATGTTACAGGGACAGTTTAGGGAGAGGGATGTCGGCTAGATACGTCTCCAGGTCGGCACACCGGGGAGGGGGGTCCTGAGGAGGGGTCGGACGATTATATAGTGAGGTATAGAACTGTCTAAATTCTTCGACAATTGCTAAGGGGTCATAAGTAACGGAATCAGAGCTCTGAGAATGGATTTTATCAATTAAATTCAGTGCACGTTTCTTTTGTAATTTTTTAGCCAACAATGAGTCAGCCTTGTCAGCTTTGTCGTAGAAACATTGCTGGAATTTTTGTAGGATAGAAGCAGCTTTCTGAGAGAGCAAGGTATTTAGCTGGCCTCGGATAGAGTAAATCTAAAGTAATAAGTCACCAGTGGGGTTGAGCTTATGGTCGTCGAGGAGTGTAGATAATCGTTCTAAAGAGGATATCTCAGCAGCGGCACGTTTGCGGGCCATTGAGGCAGAGCTAATGAGTTGGCCACGGATGGTCGCTTTATGGGCTTCCCATATGATCCCAGGTGCTATATCGGAAGATGAATTGAACGTAAAATAGTCTGATATGGCCTGTTTAATGGTGGTAAAAGTAGATGGATTAATTAAAAGCGCATCATCGAGACACCATCTACGGGGGCGAGGGTAAAGTTGTAAAAAATCAAGAGTAACAAAGACTCCAGCGTGGTCTGTCCAGGAAAGGGGGGTAATTCCGGCTTGAGAAGTCTCAGGAATCAGCGAGTGGGATATAAACATCATGTCCATGCGCGAATATGTGTGGCGTGGGACCGAATAATAAGTATAATCACGTTCTGACGAGTTTTTAAGGCACCAAGAATCATATAAATTATATTGTTTAAGCAAGGAAGATAAAGTCCGAGCGTCCGTGCAAGGAGAAATATTAGCTTTATTAGTTGGTGATGGGGATTTATCAAGGGCTGGGTCAAGTGTAACATTGAAATCCCGGCTATTATGAGATGACCCTGAACTCGTCGCTCAATGCATCTAAACAGTCTAGAGAAAAAGGAACCCTGTCCCTGATTCGGAGCATAAACCGAAACCAAAGTGACTATAGTGGAGCATAATGTACCAACAACTATGAGGAAACGACCCTCGGGGTCTGAGAACGTGGAAGAGTGCAGGAAAGATATCTTGTTGTGAATAAGTATTGCAACACCCCGTTTCTTGCAATCCGCCGAGGCAAAAAAAGTTTGAGAGAACTGCTTTCTCTGTAATTGAGTGTGAGTACCTATAAGATGGGTTTCCTGAAGGAACACAATATCAGCCTTTTCCCTCCTGCAGGCGCTCAAGGTGATAGTACGTTTACGTGGCGAGCTGAGGCCATTGACATTAATTGACAATAACTTCAAGGCCATGGTACCAAAAAGAAACTATCTGCAAAAGAAGAAACATTATGAGGGCCACAAATATTAAGGAACTTTGGGCCTGATTCAGACCCACTCGCGAGCGGCTGTCCGCTCGCAAGTGGGTCGATGTTATGCACTGAGCATGCGCACGACGGAGGGAGCTCCGTCGTGCGCATGCGCCAGACGCGACGAGCGAAGGAAAGTCCTTCGCTCGTTGTGTCCGATCAAAGGGGGCGTGCTGTCAATGTTGATTGACAGCACGCCCCCTTTGGTGGGCGTGCCGGGGGCGTGCCTCCCTGATGGGGGCGTTCCCACGGGAACGCCTCCCGTCAGAAGCCGGCCCACTGACATCACTAGTGATGTCAGTGGGAGTGATTTTGGCTCTGATAGAGCCAAAATCACTCCGGAGCTTGCGGTTGAAAACCTCAACCGCAGGCTCCGGCTCGCAATTTCGATGGTCGCGATGGCCTCGACCATCGCGGCCATCAAAAAGCACGCTCGTATAGCCTGTGGGTGGTGACCCACAGCTATACGAGCGTCCAGGAGGACGCTCCATGAAAATGGAGCCCGGCCCTCATTCAGAGCGTGCGCTCTGCTCAGAGCGTACGGCTCTGAATGAGGGCCCTTGTTCCCAAAGACAGGCAGTATGGAAAATGGAAGAGAGAAGCCACAAAAAAAAGAGAAAGAATAAGGGGAAAGAAGAAGAGAAAGAATAGCCCATAAGGGCGACAACCCTTAAACACAGGAATCCAGAAGGGGTTCAAAACAAAGAAATGTATAATATGTGAATAAATGTACAGAAAGTACGAAAAATACAGGGAGCATGGGGGGTAAGCCATAAGCATATACGATTAGGAAACCCCAAAAGGGGGACCTAGGGCCTTAAGTAAATATATAAGAAAAAAAAAAACACTTTGCAGAAAGAATTAAATACACAATATTACATCTGTAAAATGCGTTCGCAAAAATATACAATCTAAGTAAAACCTGCGGAAAACAAAGACATATTAATGAGAACCAGAAAACGAGCTAATGAGAATATGTGCGACCTAGCTAGTAGCAGTAGGTCACAACCTAAGAAAAATATTTTCAAACAGTGAAATGGAAGTCCAGCCGTCAAGCCAGAAACCATAATGTATAGTCACGGGGGAGGCTCAGGTGGAAACAATTGAAGTGGTCAAAGAGAGATAATGGGGGATTCATGTCGGAGCAGTAGCGCGGTCCTGACATCTCGTGACCGTGGACCATTCTGGAGCCGGAGGACGAGAACGTTGAGGCTTGGGTAGCGAAGGTCTAGGGGACGTTGATTCAGGGAGAATGTTCAGTTTTGAGAGTAAAACCTGACCCTGTTCAAGGGATTTCACGGAAAATGAAGAGTTAGCTGTGAATACTTGTAGCTGAAAGGGGAAGCCCCAGCGATATCTAATATTATGCTGTCTCAGAATTTTAGTAACAGGTTGTAAATCTGAAATAATTGAATGTCCATATCCTTGTAAGAAATGACGGGCGTATCTCTAGTCGCCCGGAGTATTTGATCTTTGGTACAATAATAATGTAATCGGACAATAATATCGCGAGGGGGTTGGGAAGAAGAGGGCCTAGCTCGGAGGGCTCTGTGAGCTCTATCCATTAGGCAGTCCGCTGCAGAAAGATCAGGGAGAATGTGATGAAAAAAACCGTCTAAGAAGGACTCCAAGTCCGAGGCGGAGACGGATTCAGATACGTTACATATTCTCAGGTTATTGCGGCGGGAGCGATTTTCTGCGTCCTCTTGTTTTTCCTTAAGGGATTCCATTTCCTTATCCAGAGTTATTTGGGAACGACAGAGAACGTCCGTTTTTGATTCCAGGGCATCCGTCCTGGAGCCTAGAGAAGAGAGTTCCGATTTAAAGTCGTTGACAGCCTTGGCAAGTTCCTGAGCAAATGCGGTTTTGACGCCCTCCAAAAGATTAACCATAACCGCTTGTATTTGAGGATCAATTACAGTTTCAGCCTCTCTTGGCAGCGACAAGCTGGAAGCGTCTGAATGATCAGACGACAACGGGGTAGATTTACTCTTAGAGCCAAAAAAGTTAGTAGATGAGTTCTGCGCTGCTTTTTTGGGCTTTTGAGACATTATGCAGATAGGTAAATAGTAGGTCAAGCTTGAGTAAACTGAAGCTACTGGTAGTTCCCGTTAACTCGTTTGTAATCAATTGTTTTCCGGCACAATCGAGCAACTAAATATGTAATAATAAGCTGCAGTGTGTTGGTTATTATTGGAACATGTAAAGGACCACCAGGTCCCGGGGTTCAGACAGGGTGATCACATCATATAGACTAGCTAGGCAGGTTAAGCATCAGCGGAATAAATGTAAAATACACTTTAAATGCAGGCACAATGAGGAAGTCCAGGCTGGGGCTTCCGGTAATGAGGAAGACAGCAAAGTCCCGGAGAGACCAGTGGCCACTGACCTTAAAGATGAGCTCCCAGTGAGATTAGACTCATTCGGAAGCTGCTCCAGGGGGATCAGAGCACCAGCAGTGAGTGCGCAGGCAGGAGTCACCGTAGCGGTGGACCAGCCGACCGCCCAGTAGTTACCAACAGGAGGGATCCGTCGGAGCAATGGCCTTCTCAGGAGTGACAGACCGGGGCACAGTACCTTGCCTGCTGGAATCAGTGTTGTTGCAGGCACTGGTTGTGAAGATCCAGCCGGCTGATAAAAACAAAATGGCCGACTCCGGCGATTCCCGGCACTGTTTAAGGGCTGCAGGAGATCCCCGTTCACCACAAGGAACCTCCGCTAGCAGGGGAGAAGCCACAGAGGTCAGCGGGGGCAGCAGATAGCAGTCGGAGATCCGCCTGAGCACAGGGAAGTACTGCACGGCTGGAACAATGACGTCACAGGAGAGCAGTAACTGGAGGCCGCGGCATCTATCAGAGAGGTAGGTCAGGGAGTCCCGAGACTCGGGAGACTATCACCGGTCTCGGTCAGGAGGGGAGTGGGGTTGCGGGAGCCCAGTCAGACAGGGCAGCCTGGATAGGAATGCCCAAGGTGACCCCAGATAGCGTCCCAGTGACAAGGGTATCCGTACCTGAATAAGGCACGTTCACGAAGTCCGCAAGCGGGGCTGCAGCTCCTGAAGACTTCCAAAGAGCTGTAGTAAGGAGAGGGGAAACGGCCTCTAATCGCGGTCAGCAGCAAACAAGTCCAGCCGGTCACACCTCTAATTGAGCTCCCGGTTTCCTGGCGCGAGTAGGCCTCAGATCACAGAGGGCCAGTGGATCCTATCCAAACTCACAGTTCAGGTCCCAGGCGCCCCAGCAGGCTCTAGTATGGGTATGCTGTACATTGTTAGCGTTTTGGGTCACAACCAGGACTTGGGCAAGAGCTCATTAGGAGTGCATCTACTCGGCTCAGCAGACAGGCCACGCCGCCCCCGCACATTGTTATTCTATATATATATTAGGGGTGAGCGGGTTCGGATTTCTGAAATCCGAACCCCCCCGAGCCCCCCCGATCCGAGGACGATCCGAGTCAGGCTCGACTTTTTCTGCCTGACTCGGATCTGAAATCGAGGCAAAACGTCATCATCCCGCCTTCCAGGTCTCGCGGGTTTTGGATCCTATATAAGGTACCCGCGTCGGCGCCATTTTCTCACTCGGCAGTGGACAGTGAAGCGGGAGGGTGGGAGTTAGGGCTGGCTGGGCTGTGTAGTGTAGTGTAGTGTAGTGCAGAGTAGTGTTGTGCTGTGCTGCTGTTGTCCATAGGGGCTGGCTGTGTTGTGCTGTGCTACTGTTAATAGGGGCTGTGTCCACTACTTCAAAGTCCATAGGGGCTGGCTGGACTGTGTTGTGCAGTCAGTTCTCCATAGGGGCTGTGTCCACTCCAAAGTCCTGTGCAGTGTCCCAGTCCTAAAGGGGCGCTGTAGTGTTGTCCAGGGGGTGCTCTGTCCATCAGGGGTGCTCCCCCCAAGTGCTAAAAAAATATTTTTTCTGTGTTTGTGAATTGTGTGCGCAGTAGCCGCACGTGTATCAACAAAGTAGTGCCAAGCGTGCGCCTGTGTCATAAGTAAAGGGCCAGCTGGCTTGACCGTTAAAGGGTGCTGTAACCCCCAAAGTACACTACAAACCAACTAACAAAATATTTTTTCTGTGTTTGTGAATTGTGTGCGCAGTAGCCGCACGTGCATCAACAAAGTAGTGCCAAGCGTGCGCCTGTGTCATAAGTAAAGGGCCGGCTGGCTTGACCGTTAAAGGGTGCTGTAACCCCCAAAGTACACTCCAAACCAAATAACCAAATATTTTTTCTGTGTTTATGAATTGTGTGCGCAGTAGCCGAACGTGCATCAACAAAGTAGTGCCAAGCGTGCGCCTGTGTCATAAGTAAAGGGCCGGCTGGCTTGACCGTTAAAGGGTGCTGTAACCCCCAAAGTACACTCCAAACCAAATAACAAAATATTTTCTGTTTGTGAATTGTGTGCGCAGTAGCCGCACGTGCATCAACAAAGTAGTGCCAAGCGTGCGCCTGTGTCATAAGTAAAGGGCCGGCTGGCTTGACCGTTAAAGGGTGCTGTAACCCCCAAAGTACATTCCAAACCAAAAAAATATATATTTTCTGTGTTTGTGAATTGTGTGCGCAGTAGCCGCACGTGCATCAACAAAGTAGTGCCAAGCGTGCGCCTGTGTCATAAGTAAAGGGCCGGCTGGCTTGACCGTTAAAGGGTGCTGTAACCCCCAAAGTACACTCCAAACCAAATAACAAAATATTTTTTCTGTGTTTGTGAATTGTGTGCGCAGTAGCCGCACGTGCATCAACAAAGTAGTGCCAAGCGTGCGCCTGTGTCATAAGTAAAGGGCCGGCTGGCTTGACCGTTAAAGGGTGCTGTAACCCCCAAAGTACACTCCAAACCAAATAACCAAATATTTTTTCTGTGTTTGTGAATTGTGTGCGCAGTAGCCGCACGTGCATCAACAAAGTAGTGCCAAGCGTGCGCCTGTGTCATAAGTAAAGGGCCGGCTGGCTTGACCGTTAAAGGGTGCTGTAACCCCCAAAGTACACTCCAAACCAAATAACAAAATATTTTCTGTGTTTGTGAATTGTGTGCGCAGTAGCCGCACGTGCATCAACAAAGTAGTGCCAAGCGTGCGCCTGTGTCATAAGTAAAGGGCCGGCTGGCTTGACCGTTAAAGGGTGCTGTAACCCCCAAAGTACATTCCAAACCAAAAAAAAAAATATTTTCTGTGTTTGTGAATTGTGTGCGCAGTAGCCGAACGTGCATCAACAAAGTAGTGCCAAGCGTGCGCCTGTGTCATAAGTAAAGGGCCGGCTGGCTTGACCGTTAAAGGGTGATGTAACCCCCAAAGTACACTCCAAACCAAATAACAAAATATTTTCTGTTTGTGAATTGTGTGCGCAGTAGCCGCACGTGCATCAACAAAGTAGTGCCAAGCGTGCGCCTGTGTCATAAGTAAAGGGCCGGCTGGCTTGACCGTTAAAGGGTGCTGTAACCCCCAAAGTACATTCCAAACCAAAAAAAAATATATTTTCTGTGTTTGTGAATTGTGTGCGCAGTAGCCGCACGTGCATCAACAAAGTAGTGCCAAGCGTGCGCCTGTGTCATAAGTAAAGGGCCGGCTGGCTTGACCGTTAAAGGGTGCTGTAACCCCCAAAGTACACTCCAAACCAAATAACAAAATATTTTTTCTGTGTTTGTGAATTGTGTGCGCAGTAGCCGCACGTGCATCAACAAAGTAGTGCCAAGCGTGCGCCTGTGTCATAAGTAAAGGGCCGGCTGGCTTGACCGTTAAAGGGTGCTGTAACCCCCAAAGTACACTCCAAACCAAATAACAAAATATTTTTTCTGTGTTTGTGAATTGTGTGCGCAGTAGCCGCACGTGCATCAACAAAGTAGTGCCAAGCGTGCGCCTGTGTCATAAGTAAAGGGCCGGCTGGCTTGACCGTTAAAGGGTGCTGTAACCCCCAAAGTACACTCCAAACCAAATAACAAAATATTTTTTCTGTGTTTGTGAATTGTGTGCGCAGTAGCCGCACGTGCATCAACAAAGTAGTGCCAAGCGTGCGCCTGTGTCATAAGTAAAGGGCCGGCTGGCTTGACCGTTAAAGGGTGCTGTAACCCCCAAAGTACACTCCAAACCAAATAACAAAATATTTTTTCTGTGTTTGTGAATTGTGTGCGCAGTAGCCGCACGTGCATCAACAAAGTAGTGCCAAGCGTGCGCCTGTGTCATAAGTAAAGGGCCGGCTGGCTTGACCGTTAAAGGGTGCTGTAACCCCCAAAGTACACTCCAAACCAAATAACAAAATATTTTTTCTGTGTTTGTGAATTGTGTGCGCAGTAGCCGCACGTGCATCAACAAAGTAGTGCCAAGCGTGCGCCTGTGTCATAAGTAAAGGGCCGGCTGGCTTGACCGTTAAAGGGTGCTGTAACCCCCAAAGTACACTCCAAACCAAATAACAAAATATTTTCTGTGTTTGTGAATTGTGTGCGCAGTAGCCGCACGTGCATCAACAAAGTAGTGCCAAGCGTGCGCCTGTGTCATAAGTAAAGGGCCGGCTGGCTTGACCGTTAAAGGGTGCTGTAACCCCCAAAGTACATTCCAAACCAAAAAAAAAAATATTTTCTGTGTTTGTGAATTGTGTGCGCAGTAGCCGCACGTGCATCAACAAAGTAGTGCCAAGCGTGCGCCTGTGTCATAAGTAAAGGGCCGGCTGGCTTGACCGTTAAAGGGTGCTGTAACCCCCAAAGTACACTCCAAACCAAATAACAAAATATTTTTTCTGTGTTTGTGAATTGTGTGCGCAGTAGCCGCACGTGCATCAACAAAGTAGTGCCAAGCGTGCGCCTGTGTCATAAGTAAAGGGCCGGCTGGCTTGACCGTTAAAGGGTGCTGTAACCCCCAAAGTACACTCCAAACCAAATAACAAAATATTTTTTCTGTGTTTGTGAATTGTGTGCGCAGTAGCCGCACGTGCATCAACAAAGTAGTGCCAAGCGTGCGCCTGTGTCATAAGTAAAGGGCCGGCTGGCTTGACCGTTAAAGGGTGCTGTAACCCCCAAAGTACACTCCAAACCAAATAACAAAATATTTTTTCTGTGTTTGTGAATTGTGTGCGCAGTAGCCGCACGTGCATCAACAAAGGAGCAGCGCCAAGCGTGCGCCTGTGTCCCATAAGTAAAGAGCCGGCTGGCTCATTTCTTAAAGGCTGGTGTAACCCACAAAGTGCACTACTCTCCAGCAAAAATAAAAAAATATTTTCTGTGTTTAGCCGCACGTATATCAAATCGATATAACATAAATGGAGGACCAAACTTTCTCCGATAAAAATAAAATAGAGGAAGATCAAGAACCACTTCCTCCTAGTGCTGAAGCTGCTGCCACTAGTCATGACATAGACGATAATATGCCATCAACGTCGTCTGCCAAGGCCGATGCCCAATGTCATAATAGAGGGCACATACAATCCCAAATGACAAAGTTCAGGAAAATGACTTGAAAAAAACATTTAAATCAGCTGAAGAGAAACGTAAACTTGCCAATATGCCATTTACGACACGGAGTGGCAAGGAACGGCTAAGGTCGATCCCTAGTATGTTCATGACTAGTGGTTCAGCTTCACATGATGATGGAAGCCCTCCTCCCACTAAAAAAATCAAAAGAGTTAAGCTGGCAAAAGCACAGCGAAGAACTGTGCTTTCTAAGAAGATATCACAAATCCCCAAGGAGAGTCCAAGTGTGGTGGTGGTTGCGATGCCTGACCTTCCCAGCACTGGACGGGAAGAGGTGGCTCTTTCCACCATTTGCACGCCCCCTGCAAGTGCTGAAAGGAGCACCCACAGTCCACTTGCTGATATGCAAATTGAAGATGTCACTGTTGAAGTACAACAGGATGAGGATACTGGTGTAGCTGGCGCTGAGGAGGAAGTTGGCGAGGAGGATTCTGATGGTGATGTGGTTTGTTTAAATCAGGCTCCGGGGGAGACAGTTGTTGTCCGTGGGATGAAAAAGCCCATCACGGTCATGCCTGGGCAGAAGACCAAACATTCCACCTCTTTGGTCTGGCAATATTTCTATCCAAATCCGGACAACAACTGTCTTGCCATATGTACCATATGTAAAGGTGAAATAAGTAGGGGTAGGGACGTCAACCACCTAGGAACATCCTCCCTTATACGTCACCTGCAGCGCATTCATAAAAAGTTACTGTCAAGTTCAGAAACTTTGGCTAAGACCGTAAGCAGTCCAGGGACACCTAAATCCCGTTGTCCTGTTGTATCCAAGCGCCTGCAAACCACACCGTCAACTCCCTCCTCGTCAATTTCCTCCTTAGTCAGGATCAGAAGTAGTCCTGCAGGCCATGTCACTGGCATGACTGACTCTCCTATCCGGGATTCCTCCGGAGGATCCTGCATTGCTACGCCTACTGCTGCCGCTGTTGCTGCTGCTGGGAGTCGTTCATCATCCCAGAGAGGAAGTAGGAACACCACTACTTTTACTAAACAATTGACCCTCCAACAGTCCTTAGCGAGGAGGATGAAGTACGACAGCAGTCATCCTGAAGCAAAACGTATAACTGAGGCCTTGACTGCTATGTTGGTGTTAGACGTGCGTCCGGTATCCGCCATTAGTGCAGTGGGATTTAGACAATTGATGGAGGTAGTGTGTCCCCGGTTCCAAATCCCGTCTAGATTCCACTTCACTAGGCAGGCGATACCGAGACTGTACAGAAACGTCAGAAAAAGTGTCCTCAGTGTCCTGAAAAATGCCGTTGTACACAATGTCCACTTAACCACGGACATGTGGACAAGTGGAACAGGGCAGACTAAGGACTATATGACTGTGACAGCCCACTGGGTAGATGTATCACCTTACGCAGCAACAGCAGCAGCGTCACCAGTAGCAGCATCTCAGAAACGCCAGCTCGTTCCAAGGCAGGCTACGCTGTGTATCACCGGTTTCAGTAAGAGGCACACCGCCGACAACCTCTTAGAGAAACTGAGGGAAATCATCGCCCAGTGGCTTACCCCACTTAGACTCTCCTGGGGATTTGTGATATCTGACAATGCCACCAATATTGTGCGGGCATTACATCTGGGCAAATTCCAGCACGTCCCATGTTTTGCTCACACAATAAACTTGGTGGTGCAGAATTTTCTGAAAAGCGACAGGGGCGTGCAGGAGACGCTTTGGGTGTCCCGAAAAATTTCTGGCCACTTTCGCCATTCAGCGACTGCGTGCCGAAGACTGGAGCGCCAGCAAACACTCTTGAACCTGCCCCGCCATCACCTGAAGCAAGAGGTTGTGACGCGGTGGAACTCAACCCTCTATATGCTACAGAGGATGGAGGAGCAGCAAAAGGCCAAACAAGCCTATACATCCACCTATGACATAGGCAAAGGAGGGGGTATGTACCTGACTCAAGCGCAGTGGAGAATGATTTCCGTGTTGTGCAAGGTTCTCCAGCCCTTCGAACTTGCCACACGTGAAGTCAGTTCAGACACTGCCAGCTTGAGTCAGGTCATTCCCCTCATCAGGCTTTTGCAGAAGCAGCTGGAGAAAGTGAAGGAGGAGCTAAGACGGAGCGATTCCGCTCGGCATGTGGGACTTGTGGATGAAGCCCTTCATTCGCTTTGCCAGGATTCCAGGGTGGTCAATCTGTTGAAATCAGACCACTACATTTTGGCCACCGTGCTCGATCCTAGGTTTAAAGCCTATGTGGTGTCTCTCTTTCCGGCCGACACAAGCCTGCAGAGGTGCAAAGACCTGCTGGTGAACACACTGTCAGCTGAAGCGGAACGTGACACGTCAACAGCTCCTTCTTCATTTTCTCCCACAACTGGGGCTGCCAGGAAAAAAC
Source organism: Taudactylus pleione (assembly GCA_031769625.1). Lineage (NCBI taxonomy): Eukaryota > Metazoa > Chordata > Amphibia > Anura > Myobatrachidae > Taudactylus > Taudactylus pleione. The sequence goes on from JAUIMM010000261.1 coordinate 4,770,979, forward strand.
TTAGGTATCCTAAGCAACCCGCTGGCGGTGATGCAGGGCAGGCAGGACCAAGTTTGGACATCTGGTACAGACTGAAGGACCTGGCAACAATTTCTGACATGTCTACTGTCACTGCATATGATACTGTCACCATTGACAGAATGGTGGAGGATTACATCGGTGACAGCATCCAAGTAGGCATGTCAGACAGTCCATACCTGTACTGGCAGGAAAAAGAGGCAATTTGGAGGCCCCTGTACAAACTGGCTCTATTTTACCTGAGTTGCCCCCCCTCCAGTGTGTACTCCGAAAGAGTGTTTAGTGCAGCCGGGAACCTTGTCAGCGAAAGGCGTAGGAGGTTGCTTCCACAGAATGTGGAGAAGATGATGTTCATCAAATTGAATTATCAGCTCTTCCAGGGAGACCAGCCTCCAGAACGTACAGAGGGACATGTGGTGGAGGATTCCAGTGGGGACGAGTTAATACTCTGTGAGGATGAGGATGTACACACTGAAGAGGGTGAGGAATTGGTGGATGAGGATGACATCTTGCCTCCGTAGAGCCAGTTTGTGCAGGGACAGATTAATTGCCAGCTTGTTTTGTGGGGGCCCAAACGAACCAATCATTTCAGCCACAGTTGTGTGGCAGACCCTGGCGCTGAAATGATTGGTTTGTTAAAGTGTGCATGTCCTGTTTATACAACATAAGGGTGGGTGGGTGGGAGGGCCCAAGGACAATTCCATCTTGCACCTCTTTTTTTTCTTTGCATTATGTACAGTTTGGGGCCTAGTTTTTCAAACTGCCATCCTGTCTGCCACTGCAGTGTCACGCCTAGATGGGTCACGTGTTTGTGCCGCCCACTCGTGTCGCTTAGCATAGTCATCCAGCTACCTCGGTGCAATCTTTTGGACATAAAAACACTATTGTGAGGTGTGAGGTGTTCAGAATAGACTTGAAATGAGTGGAAATTAAGGTTATTGAGGTTAATAATAGCATAGGAGCAGAAAAACCTACAAATTCTGTGATTTTAGCTGTTTTTATGCTTTTTTTCAAAAAAATACAGATCCAAAACACAAAACCCAGAACCCAAAACACGGAAGGGTGGTTTTGGCAAAACCAATCCAGATCCAAAACACGAAGAAAGATCCAGATCCAAAACACGAAAAGTGGCCGGTGCACACCCCTAATATATATATATATATATATAATATGAGATATGGTAAGAACTTTCCCTTGTTATCTCTATTTCTACGAAGTCCATAGGGTTCCACAGGATACCTTGGAGTATAGGTGTGACGTCAGTCGCAGGGCTTTCAGCCTCCCAGGATGCACTAGGTCCCCCTCCTATACCCCGCCCCCGGGCCAAGGCACCTCAGTTAGTTACCAAGCCCTAGGCCGGAGGAGGAGAAGGAAGAAAGAGAACAAAGATCTGGACACATACAAGAATCACATTCTCACCAGAGGGAGACGGAAAACCGGTGACCAGAGCAAAGCCCATCTGCAGCACAGGTGCGACAGGGCGGGAGTCCTGTGGAACCCTATGGACTTCGTAGAAATAGAGATAACAAGGGTAAGTTCTTACCATATCTCATATTTTCTACTTCAGGGTCCATAGGGTATCCACAGGATACCTTGGGGATGTCCCAAAGCAGTATCCTTTAAGGGTGGGGACGCTCCTGTGCAGAAAGGAGAATCCGCTGCCCGAAGGAAGCATCCTGAGAGGCGAAGGTGTCAAACCTGTAATACCTCACGAAGGTATGGACAGAAGACCACGTAGCAGCCTTGCAGATCTGAACTACCGAGGCACCACGTCGAGCTGCCCACGAAGGACCCACAGACCTAGTGGAATGAACCTTCAGAGAAGGAGGGACCGGTAGGCCTTCATGAAGATAAGCTTCAGAAATAGCCATACGGATCCAGGCTGCCAAAGTTTGCTTTGAAGCAGGCCAACCCTTTTTACAGAAGCCATAGAGGACAACAAAGCGTCCGACTTCCTAAACGAAGAAGTGCGGTCAACATAAGTCCTTAAGGCCCGCACAACATCCAAAGAGGCCTCACCCACGGAAAGACCCGGTGAGTTAAAGGCCGGAACAACTATTTCCTCGTTAACATGAAACTGGGAAACAACTTTGGGAAGAAACTCGGGCCGAGTGCGGAGCACTGCCCTGTTCCCATGAAAAAACCAAGAAAGGGGGTCTACAAGAAAGAGCCCCTAACTCAGAAACACGTCTGGCCGAAGCAACGGCCAGAAGGAAAACAGTCTTAGCTGTTAGCCATTTAATATCCACTGAGCCCAGTGGTTCAAACGGCGGTCCTTGGAGAGCCCTCAGGACCACAGCCAAATCCCAAGGCGCCACAGGTGGAACAAAGGGCGGCTGAATACGGAGAACACCTTGCATAAAGGTGCGCACATCCGGGATTGTAGCAATCCTACGGTGAAACCAGACAGATAGGGCCGAAACCTGTACCTTCAAAGAAGCAAGGCGAAGCCCATGATCTAGTCCCGCTTGCAGGAAGGCGAGAATCCGAGACAGACGAAACTCCCGCGGTGCATAACCTCTCGGTCGACACCACTGGAAGAACGTATGCCACACGCGATGGTATATCCTCGCGGAAGACGGTTTCCGAGCTCGTAACATGGTACGCACCACAGAGCTGGAAAACCCCCGGGACCTCAGCATGGCCGTCTCAACAGCCACGCCGCCAAAGACAGCCGAGTCAGGTCCGGGTGAAGACAAGGACCCTGAGACAGAAGGTCCGGTCGTAGCGGCAACCGCAGAGGACTGTCCACGGACAGACCCTGAAGGTCTGAGAACCAGTGCCGTCTGGGCCACGCGGGAGCTATCAACAGGAGCGTCCCTCCTTCCTGTTTGAATTTCCGGATTACCCGTGGAAGAAGGGAGACCGGAGGGAACAGGTATGCGAACCTGAACGTCCACCGGACGGACAGAGCATCCACCAGAGACGCCCCTTCGTCTCTTGTGCGAGACCCGTACACCGGCAACTTGTTGTTGTGCCGGGACGCCATGAGGTCGATTTCTGGAAGACCCCACCTGTCCACCAGTAGTTGAAAAACGTCCGGGTGCAGGGACCATTCCCCTGGATGAACGTCCTGGCGACTTAGAAAGTCCGCCTCCCAATTTAGCACTCCCGGGATGAAGACCGCTGATATGGCCGGCAGATTGCGCTCCGCCCAAACCAGGATCCGAGAGACCTCTACGAGAGCCGCCCGACTGCGAGTTCCTCCTTGCCTGTTTATGTAGGCCACAGTGGTAGCATTGTCCAACTGGACCTGCACCGGGTGACCCTGGAGAAACCGCTGTGCCTGCAGGAGAGCATTGAAGACCGCACGGAGTTCCAAGATATTTATTGGAAGCTCCGCTTCTGTCGGCGTCCACCTGCCCTGGAACAAGTGTGGACCCGAAACTGCTGCCCAGCCCCGAAGACTGGCGTCCGTTGTCAACAGGACCCAATTTGGAACCCAGAACGGACGTCCCTTGTTGAGGTGGGTCGTCTTTAACCACCACGCAAGGGACAGGCGAACCTCCGGGGTGAGCACAATCGTCTGGAACTTCAGAGACTGAGGCAGCCCGTTCCACTTGGACAGGATCAGGTGCTGCAGAGGTCTGGAGTGAAACTGGGCGTATTCCACCCTGTCGAACACCGACACCATGGAGCCCAGTAACCTCATCGCCGAGTGTAAGGACACCCGGCGGCTGTGCAGACAACTGCGCACCCTTGACTGTAAAGCAGAGATCTTGTTCTCCGTCACGAAGATCCTTTGCTGTCCCGAGTCCAATAAGGCTCCAAGATGCAGAATCCTCCGAGACGGGATTAGAGTGGACTTCTGCCAGTTGATTAGCCAGCCGTGCCGTTGCAGCAGTGCAATGGTCAGGTCCAAGTGGTGTAACAGGAGCTCTGGAGATCCTGCCACCAATAACAGGTCGTCCAAGTACGGCAACATGCGGACTCCTTGCAGCCGCAGAGAAGCCGCCATGACCGCCATCACCTTGGTGAAAACACGTGGTGCTGTCGCCAGGCCAAAAAGTAACGCCCGAAACTGGAAGTGGTCGCTGCGGATTGCAAACCGAAGGAACTCTTGATGGCGCAAAAGAATAGGGACATGCAGGTAAGCGTCCTGTATGTCCAATGACACCATGTAGTCCCCAGGTTCCAGCGCCAGAATGATGGACCGTAGGGTCTCCATCCGAAACTTCGGGACCCGCAAAGACTTGTTGAGTGCTTTGAGGTTGAGAATCGGACGATATGACCCATTGGGTTTCTGTACCAAAAATAGATTTGAATAGAAACCCTGGCCCCTCTGGGAGAATGGAACAAGCACTATAACTCCAGCCTGGAGCATAGTGTGCAATACCTTCCGCAGCTCCGTAGCCTTGTTCCGGTCTGATGGTAGACCCGTGGTGAAGAATCGAGCTGGGGGTCTGTGCCGGAAGGAGAGGGCGTACCCGTGGGAGACCACCTCCAGAACCCAAGTGTCTGTCGTAGTGAACGACCAACACCGGGAGAACTGCAGCAGGCGGCCTCCCACCCTGGGATCCCCCAAGGGGAGACCCGGACCGTCAGGCCGCAGGCTTGTCATCTGGCTTGGGGGCCGGACGTCTGGTACTCCATGCCTGTTTCCGGGGCTTGACCGATTTCTTAGGGCCAGCCTGTCGAGGAAACGACTGTGGTTTGGGCCTGCCCTGGGCCCTAGATGACCGAAAGGACGATGGTCCAGAACCAGAAGGAGCAGCGGCCGACGGGAGACAAGCAGATTTGGCTGCCGCCAGCGTGGCCACAATCTTATCCAGATCCGGACCGAAGAGAACTTCTCCGGTAAACGGCAACGCTTCCAGACCTTTCTTGGAATCTGCGTCCGCCTTCCAGGATCGCAGCCACAAGGTGCGACGAGCAGCTACCGCTGCTGAAGAAATTCTAGACACCAGAGTACTAATGTCTAGAGCCGCCTCGTTGATGTAGGTGGCCGAATCACGGAGATTGCCTATCAACTCCGCCTGTTCGGCCGGACAGTCGGATTCAAAAGAAGCCTCTAATGAATCCGCCCAGCGCTCCATCGCTCTGGCAACCCAGCAAATGGCCATAGCCGGCCGTGCTGCCCCCCCTGCAAGGGAATAAGCGGACTTCAGGCAGATTTCTACCTTGCGGTCCGTAGCATCCTTAAGGGAGGACATGGATGGCATCGGCAATGTGGCACTACGGACAAGACGGGTCACGTGAGAATCCACCTGTGGAGGGGATTCCCACTTAGCAAAATAATTATCCGCGAACGGATAAGCCACCGCCAGGCGTCTCTGCGGCTGGTATCTTTTGCCAGGTTGTTTCCACGCCTCCTCTAAATGGTCCACCAACTGACCCGAAAGAGGAAAGACTGTGGCATCGCCCTTCACATCTTTGAAAAAGGCATACTTAGATTTAGCCGCTGGGGGAACTTCGTCCTCAATCACCAAGGCTGTGCGGACCGCCCGAATAAGTCCAGGAATATATACTTTGGACTTAGCATCAGCGTCCGTAGTATGGAGAGGTTCCTGATCGTAAGGATCCAGAATCTCCCCATCATCAGACGTCCCTTCGTCATCCTCATAAGGAGCGGACAGAGACGCCACCGGCCTTTTATGAGGCCGCATCACAGACTCCCCTTGCAACACATCCGACAAGTGCTGTACAGAACTCGTCAGGGAGTTAACCCACGCTGGCTCCTGAGAACCCGGGAGCGGGGAAATAGGGAGACTGTGGGGTACCACCAATTGTTGTGGGAACCCCTGCATGGGTGACGACACCACAGACTGCTGGGACAAACCCATCGGAGTAAACGCGGGCTGCGGAGCTAACTGGCCCACTAAAGCTGTTAACGCCTGAGCGAAACAAGCCCAGGGCGGCTCCTGTACCGGTGCTGTAACCGTAATAGGCCGCGCCATGGACAAACACTGCCGGCAAAGGCCCTCCGCGCTACCCTCCCCCTCCGCTAACGGTACTTTGCACGTGGTACACTGTAGCCGGAGGGGAAAATCACTTTCAGACATGATGGCACCACGTATGTGACCTCTCTCACCAATTAAGTATTAAATAGGCGAGAGACCACCCTGCAGCACCGCACCGCAAGGGCTTTAGCAGAAAGAACAGGGACAGTAATAAAGCTGACAGTTTAGAGAAGAAAAGTTACAGGCAGCGCTAGCACAGTCACATACAATGCAGAGAAATAACATTTCCTGCACTAACAGCGCTGATCACTCAACTACACAGACACAGGGCCTGGTAGGACACAGCGCTGCATACACAGACCTGAGCCACAGCGGAGGAGAGGTATGCGGGGGGACCCAGACCACGATGCTTCCTTCCAGACTTCCAGCAGCGTTCACCATGCGTTGCAGAGAAGATGGCCGCCGAGGAGCAGAGAGAAGCTGGCCTGGGGGAGGAGCGCTGACACAGGACCAGTCAGCACAGTGCAGAGAGGGCTGTGTGCAGCGGGGGAGGCGCCGGCTGTGAGACAGGGAAGGCGCGCTCCCCTGGCATGCATTTAACCCCTGGGACGCCGCAGCGCTACCGCTCTGCTGCGGTCCGCTGTCCCAGGGGGTAGTGGAAAGCGCAGGTTCAGTACCTGGCTCCACGCTGCAGCCAGTCCCCAGGGAGCCCCCTGCCTGGGGACTCAGGACCATGTGACCAGCGGGGACCCACCGCGGGACCCCGCTGCTTACCTTTGTCCCCCTTGGATCCGGCCATGGTCCGGAACATCTGGGGTCACCGCTAGCTGTGACCCCAGATGCTCACCAGCATCCCCGGATCGGTACCGGCGTTCTGGTACCGGCGGGGGTATAGGGAAGACAGCATGGACGTCAGGACTGACTGTCCATGCTGTACATCCAGATGTGCAGCCACAGCTGCACTGAAGAAAGCTTCAGGGGCTCTTCTAGCCCCCACTCCGACAGGTGCACCCGACGCCGGCCGGGCACCAAACTAAACTGAGGTGCCTTGGCCCGGGGGCGGGGTATAGGAGGGGGACCTAGTGCATCCTGGGAGGCTGAAAGCTTAACTCTTTGGTGCCCTGCGACTGACGTCACACCTATACCCCAAGGTATCCTGTGGTTACCCTATGGACCCTGAAGTAGAAATATGGGGGGTGGAACTGTGGCACTGCTTCCTATGTGGTCTATCAATTAGTCACTGATAAAGTCAAGCCCGCTGCTGATCTAAGGTCACAGCAATGTGCACACACTATTTTCCTGCTTTATGTCAGTGGCAGCTCAGTCCCATCAATGAACCGCTTGGTAAAATGGTTTTGATACTAGAAATAGAAATAAAGAGAGAATGACAAGCGCCCAATAGTGTGGTATCTTTGGAAAACATATGCTGGTAGTGTCTCAATATATATGCCCGTACCGTGTATACACTTGTAGGGTAAGCGTATCTATTTAGTCTCTGTGCATCATTAGCAGCTGGTGCAACCCATGTCTTATACCTGGACTCTAGTATGCCACACACATGTCAGCAACCTTCACAATAATATAGTATGCTATGATACATTTTGCTTTATTTCAGATGAAACATACAGTAAAAAAAAATTAAAAGAAGTTGCTTATCTTAAAATGGTGGCTGGTCTCTGGGGGTACATTCAGCGTGGTCAGGCCGATTCCACTGAGTTCTTTCAAGCAAATACAAGTATGGGAGCTTACCCTACAAGTGTATACACATTACTGGCATATATATTGAGACACTACCATAACCATAACATGTTTTCCAAACTACCACACTATTCTGCGCTTGTCCATCTCTCTTTTTCTCTCTCTCTCTCTCTAATAAACTCTTTACCACTTTTATTATAAGCTATATAATAGTAATGACGTAGGTAGAACCAGATCATCCATTTAGCAACCTAGTTTTTCAAATGGAGGAGGTAAAGAGGCTCAATCCAGTATATTGCCCAGGACCCATGGGATTTTAATTCTGGCTCTGGGTGTAGCCCAGGAAGGTGGAAGTTCCCAGTGAAACTCCTAAAGGTGAGCTCGAGCTTAGGTTGATTTAGCAGTTTTGGGCTTTGAGATCAAGGGCCGAAATTTAGAGTTAGACGTAATTCAATTTGTGAATTACGTAGAATTGGTTGCACTGATGCAGATCGCTGCATTTTGCAATCGTGATGTTCCTGTAGTTAGGCGATTAATGGTGCCACTCTCCCGTAGATGCCCTTGGGACCTCTTTCTCCACGATCTCCTTGAGGGAAGTGCCACAAAAGCAGCAACTATGCTCCTGCCCTGATTTAGGAAGCTTTAAAATGGGGGGAACCTTTACTGAGCTTTTCTTATTCTACCTTGTACATTTTATTATTATATGTGCATGTTCCTCAAAAAAAAACGTGAGACCTGCAGAATGTACTTTCCTTGTCTTCCTTGATGTTAATAAAAAAACGTGTGAAATAAAATTGGAGGTACAGGTGTAGCATCATCTATTCCAGAGGTGGCCAAAGTGTCAATCGCGATTGACTGGTCTACCGCAGACACTCGGCCAGTCGATCACGTTGGCCCGTACAGCAGCAGCAGCAGCTAGCAGCGTCCAATAAGAATATGAATAAGAATCACTTATTACCGCGCCGAAATCACAGGTGGGGTGCTGAAGCTGTGGCTAGATCACGGAAGATTTTTAGCTTTAAAAGTAGATAACCCTTATCTATCCCAAAGGACACATCTCACCATACAAGCAATAATAATGATCTGATCTTGAGCAATATTAGTCTAATTATAATAAATGGTTACAGAGATCACAATAATAAAATTAATAAATCAATGTGTGATTATAGAGTGTGTGATGGGAACAATTCTGAGCAGTCTCTCCCTCCCTGGTCTCTGTACTCTGTAAAGCCCTATATGACACTGACAGTGACTAAATGAAAAGGAGATGATCACTGTGGGGACCCGTATGTGTGCGCGTGCACGAGCGCGTGTGTCTCAGGGCACGTGCCAGTTGCTCCGCAGCCGGCGTTACCGTACACCACCTAGTACCTGCTCACTTTACTTACACCATGTTCGGAGCTCCGCTCGCTACGCTGCTTTACGGCTGAGTGACGTGGAACGTCAACACAGACATGGCTGAGGCGGCTGCTGAGCCTGGAGAAGCGTCCCCGCTGTCCTCTCCCTCGCCGCCGCCACCCGGAGATGAGGGGGAAGAGGAGACGGACACCTGGTAAGACCGCTGTGGAAGGGGCCACAGGTAGTAGTACCGTCCTTAGATAAAGCACTGGGAAGGGTGTCGGGACTGCTGAGGACCGTGACATCCCGACGTATATACAGGAGACTGGTGCTGGGATAAACCCCAGCTCTAGGAGGTCAGAGCGAGAATGAGCGCAGTTCATTACAGGAAAACAGATGTCAGTGCTGGGAATATGGCTGCGAGGGTAAAGTGAGTGAGAGGTGGCAGCATAGGTCCATGGCATGGATAAAGGTGGCAGCATGGAGTCATGGCATGGTGTGAGGTGGCAGCGTGTAGCCATGGCACGGTGTGAGGTGGCAGCGTGGAGCCATGGCACAGTGTGAGGTGGCAGTGTGGAGGCATGGCAAGGTGAGAGGTGGCAGTGTGGAGCCATGGCATGGTGTGAGGTGGTAGTGTGGGGGCATGGTGTGAGGTGGCAGCATGGGGCCATGGCATTGTGTGGGGCCATGGCACGGTGTGAGGTGGCAGCGTGGGGCCATGGCACGGTGTGAGGTGGCAGCGTGGGGCCATGGCACGGTGTGAGGTGGCAGCGTGGGGCCATGGCACGGTGTGAGGTGGCAGCGTGGGGCCATGGCACGGTGTGAGGTGGCAGTGTGGGGCCATGGCATGAGGTGTCAGCGTGGGGCCATGGCATGCTGTGAGGTGGCAGCGTGAGGCCAAGGCACGGCGAAAGGTGGCAGCGTCGGGCCATGGTAGGATGGGTCAACGAGGCCTGTGAAAGATGCGAGCGTGGGTCCACAGAACCCGGAAGAGACCTGATTGTAGCTTGAAAGGAAAAGCTAGTGTTACTGCTGTATGTCATTGATTGGTACAATCTGCATTGTACATGCCAGTCAGGCACAACTCACAGGGTCAGAAAATGGTCCTGTTAAAATTGTGAACCTGCTTGAACTTACCACTCGGTAGCAGATATGACTGTCAGGCTATCACGTGATCCTTGAGTATCTAATAACCTGTATGTAAATGATGTGCAATTTTATGGTATTAATGCTTTAAAACATTGTGCATTTATTTTGTAAACTTTAAAAGAAATGTATATAATGATAGCAGTATAGGGCTACTGTGGCATTGAAAATCGAGAGTGAAGAGCTGGCATTATGGGGCCATTTCCTAGTAAGAAGTGGCAGGACTGCAAGTGGTGACAATATGTGGACATGGATCTGTGAGAGGTGCAGTATGGGGCAGCGATAGGTGGCATAGCATGGATATGGGGTGACAAGAGGTAGCAGAGCATAGCCATAGGGCGGTGAGAAGTGGCAGTGTGGGGTCATGTGGCAATAAAGTGTGACAATGCAGGGCCATGGGGCACCATGGGGGCCATAAGGTGGTGAGAGGTGGCAGTGCTGGTCCATGGGGCGGCTAGAGGTGGCAATGTGGAGCAGCGAGAGGTGGCAGTATGGAGCTATATGGCAGCTAGATATGGCAGTGTGGGGAGTAGGAGGGAGGTGGGATGTCAGTGGCCAATGAGAATTGTGTGTGTGTGTGTGTCTATTTCTTATTGGTAATCATTAAAGGATGTTGCATCAATGTTCTCAATATTGACAATTATATGAGTATATTGAGAGGGTTGCCTAATGCAGTGGTTCCCAAACTTTTTTGAATCACGGTACCCAATAGTATCAGCATTTTTTTCACGGCACTCCTGGGCCAAGTTTCTCATTGAGAAATTAAGCACAATTTACTTCATTTAATTTTTGCTGATCTGTCACCCTTAGGTTCAGTTATGTGGTGGTTGACCGGGCTGCGTTTCATTTTGTCCACATATTGTTTGATAGGCAAAACCAGTGCTAATGGCTGCCAATCACACTGACTAAAAATCATTTATTTGGTACTGGACCACCAACCCAAGGCACCCCTGCCTGCCTGTGCCACGGCACCCAGTTTGGGAACCACTGGCCTAATGATTAAAAACAGAAGCCAGAGCTGTCATACAAAATTAACTTTAGTTCTCTTTTCATGATATTCTACTGTAAACTAAGAAAATTCCATGTAACTTTTGTTCTTTTGTGACGTGTCCAGTCATACAGTAATATAATATTGCCTCTTCTGTATAATGGAACAGGGGTTTTGTTTGTTTTATGTTTCTTTGGCCTAAGAAAAAAACAGTGCAATGTATCAGTGAATAGAGCTGTCCAGCAAAAATATCTTTATTACTACTTTGCATTCTGTTGATTACTTTATGACATGTAGCAGTTCCTGGACAGGCAGTGTCAGCTTGTTCTCTGGACTTCTTGAAGGCAGTTGCATAAATTTTTATGGTAGGGTTTGTGAGTCAAGAGGAGACCAGTCAGAGGCGCCCCGGGAATGTAATCGGGAGAAACAAATGGGTATATACTGTGAAATTTATTTTGTGCAATTAAAAGTCCTCTTGACGGGGTTATCCACTTCTATACAACTTTTATTTTCCTGTTCATACCATCTGTGGCATTCTTACTAAATAGATTGCTTTATACACTGTCAGTATTCCAGCTTATGGTTATATCAGCTGTATGTCTGTATATTTCCAGGTTGGACTTGACTTTTGAGGGGCGAACACACCCCTAAGAAAATGACTTGCAATATTAAGTAAATGACTCGCAATATTATGGAGTAAAAAAAAAATACTTTTATCTTGTAAACTGAAAACAAATGGGTAGGACCTGATAATTATTTAACATTTGCATCATTTAAATTTTACCACTTTTTTTTTTATTATTATTCTTAGGGGTATATTTACTAAAGTGAGAGTTTTTAGAAGTGGAGATGTTGCCCATAGCAACCAATCAGATGGTAGCGATTATCTTGCAGAAGGTGCTAGCAAAATGTTAACTAGAATCTGATTGGTTGCTATGGGCATCATCTCCACTTCTAAAAACTCACTTTAGTAAATATACCCCTTAGTCTTTTGCTTGTTCCTCTACTAGACTCATTGTGGCATCGCATAGTTATGTACTCTAAAGGGGCCTATCCGCTAGGCGACCTGAAAGACTGAACATCTAGCGTTCAGACCTTCAGGTCGCCGAGGTGCGGTGCCCGCACTGAATGGCGTTCATTGAACGTCATTCAGCGCAGGAGTCCGACATCCTATTTCTGAACATGGCGAACCTGACAAGCGTCGTCAGGTCGATGGGCATGTTCAGTAGATAGTCGGGGTCGGCAAGGACCCAGCGTGCACGCGTATCGCTGGTCCTTGCCGGCTATCCATTACAAGACTTTGTGAACAATGCCACCAAAACCTCCTGGTTTAGTCATAGTTACTAATCTTGACACCAAGGTATAAGTTATTTTAAGCTTTATATTGAAAACATCAGGTGAGGGTGTAAATATGAATATTGATAATGTAACAAGAATTTATGATATGACAAGTATGTTTTGAGTTGTCGCCGAAGCATCTAAAGAATGCTACATATGAAATAATTTAATTGTGTGCAGGTTTTTACCATTTCCTTTTTTAATTATATGTTAGGTTTATATTGTTCTGTCAGTGTACGTGATACTTTCCAACCCTATTATCAAAGATGTAAAAAAAAATCTATTCATTGGAAACCACAAAGTTCCCTATAATCTTGCTTCATGTTGTAACATTTATTGGCTGAACACTTTTTAAATACAGCACTTGGGCTAAGTGTAGATTTTCTGTACAGTCCTTTAGTCAGCATGTCTGGATGAAGTTGACTCGAATCCAATGTGTTACAGATGCTAAGGGTGTTAGCCGATTACCAGAGAGGCCACAAAGGTGTGGGGCTAATGATTTCACATAACTACAGATCAAAGGTTTCTCATAACTCACTAACTACCAGACCAATGACCAGATTTAATAATGTGCAGATTACTTGTCCTTTCGTAATCACATACATCATTAGGAGATCTGGGTTGTTGTCAGTCAAACAGCCTCTCTGATGACTAAAGCCTAGCAATACTCCAACAAACAGGTGTGTACATGTCTATTGAATTGTGCATCACACACGTCCTGGGGCTATGGGTTTTATTTTTTTTAACGTATTGTAGTTCATTCACTAAACAAAAGGAAATTGAGATGTCTTCTGTTGCGGAAATGACATGGAGATGACATGGAATTATTATTTTCATAAAAGGAAGTTATTGTGTGAAGCAAGAAGTCGAGATTTTAGTCCTATTTTTATCTTTCACATCCTTTAACCCCGCTGTTGTGGAGATATAAAGGAAATCTCTCCTTAGTGCCGTATTCAATTAGTGGCGAAAACTGACCTTTTTTTTGCCATAGGCGAAAACTGACGTTTTTCAGGGGGGAACAAAAGGCGAAATTTTCGCCCCAAAAAACAGTGAAAACAGCAAACAGGCGAATATGGAGACAAAAACTGGAGAAAAGTTTTCTCCATCCCAAACGGAGAAAAAAAAAAATGCTAAATCCCTATTTTTGGCTAAAATGTGGGAATATCTTTCAGAATCCTTAGACACCCCCCCCCCCCCATTGATAAATTACTGCAATTTTTTTTTCGGAACTTGCGTACTTTGGCGATAAACAACTGTGCAAATTTTGTCCAAAAAAAAAAAAATAGTTGAAAGTACTTTTCACGTATTGGGTCTGATTTTTCAGGGGGCAGTATGGATGCGTCAAGTGATTTAAACACCACACACGGTCGCAGCAGGTGGTTTTTTAACGGTTTTAAAATTGTGTTTTTACGACACGAAAATATACTTGCACCCATTTTAACGTGTAAATTTACTTGGAACAGTAATTTCCTGGAAAGAAATTGCTTTCTGTCGTTTTCAACGGGTTTTTTTTCGGACAAGATTTGCGCAGTCGTTTTTTTTTGCCAAAGTACGCAACTTAATAATTTTTTTTTTTGCGGTAATTTATCATTAGGGGATAAACTTATGCTATAACGGTGTGTGACTGTTGTCTTTATTTTAACATTTCTTTTGCAGCTGAACTACAGGTAACTGCAGGCCCTTAATGCCCCGCATACTGATACTTGTGGTTTTCTAAGTACCAACATGTGCGGGAGGCTTGCTGGGACCTGTAGTTCTACTGTAAAAGACAATGTTATTACATCTATTTTTACACAACACTATACACAATCAACCTGGCATCCACCACCCAGAGGTGCCTGGGATAGCCCCGGGCTATCAGCCCATGCCTGGGGTGCCATGGAGAGAGGGACCCCTTTATTGGGGGGGTCCTCATCTCCCCAGGGACTCCCGGCTCTCGGGCTTAGCGATCATGCCTAATTCTTGGCCGTGGGACCCGGTGAAAAGGTTCCCCTGGCTGTGGCATTACACCCCCGCTAGAAAGTGTTTGGTGCTGGTTATGGAAAATACAGGGGATCCCTACATCTTTTGTCCCCTGTATTTTCACAACCAGCACTGGCTTATGAAAAGTACGGGGACGGTTGTGCTTTTAGGGGGGGAAACCCCACTTTTTTTTTTTTTAAATTTGACAAGCATTTTTTTTTTTAACACGGATGCATGCACGGATCTCGCTGATCCGTGCATGCATCTTATCGTCATTAGGGAAATGCCTGTCAAGTGCCGTCCTCATCGTTCGGGTTGGAATGACATGTCGTTCGGTAGTGCGTACACACTGCAATATACAGTCAGGTCCATAAATATTGGGACATTGACAGAATTTTCAGATTTTGGCCTCTATTCACCACCACAATGGCTTTGAAATGAAACAAACAAGATGTGCTTTAACTGCAGACTTTCAGATTTAATTTGAGGGTAATTACATCTAAATCGGGTGAACGGTGTAGGAATTATAACAGTTTCAATATATGCCTCCCACTTTTTAAGGGGCCAAAAGTAATGGGACTATCAACTCAAAAGCTATTTCATGGACAGGTGTGGGCTATTCCCTCGTTATTTCATTATCAATTAAGCAGGTAAAAGGTCCAGAGGTGATTCTAGGTGTGACATTTGCATTTGGAATCAGTTGCTGTCATCTCTCAATATGAGATACAAAGAGCTGTCACTATCAGTGAAGCAAGTCATAATTAGGATGAAAAATCAAAACAAACCCATCAGAGAGATAGCAAAAACATTAGGTGTGGCCAAATCAACTGTTTGGAACATTCTTAAAAAGAAAGAACGCATCGGAGAGCTCAGCAACACCAAAAGACCCGGAAGACCACGGAAAATAACTGTGGTGGTTGACAGAAGAATTATTTCCCTGGTGAAGAAAAACCCCTTCACAACAGTTGGCCAAATCAAGAACACTCTCCAGGAGGTAGATGTATATGTGTCAAAGTCAACAATCAAGAGAAGACTTCACAAGAGTGAATATAGAGGGTTCACCACAAGATGCAAACCATTGTGAGCTACAAAAACAGGAAGACCAGATTAGAGTTTGCCAAACAACATCTAAAAAAGCCATTACAGTTCTGGAACAACATCCTATGGACAGATGAGACAAAGATCAACTTGTACCAGAGTGATGGGAAGAGAAGAGAAGGAAAGGAACTGCTCATGATCCAAAACATACCACCTCATCAGTGTAGCATGGTGGTGGTAGTGTCGTGGCATGGGCATGTATGGCTGCCAATGGAACTAGTTCCCTTGTATTTATTGATGATGTGACTGCTGACAAAAGCAGCAGAATGAATTCTGAAGTGTTTCGGGCAATATTATATGCTCATATTCAGTCAAATGCTTCAGAACTCATTGGACGGCGCTTCACAATGCAGATGGACAATGAGCCGAAGCATACTGCAAAAGCAACCAAAGAGTTTTTTAAGGCTAAAAAGTGGAATGTTATGCAATGGCCAAGTCAATCCCCTGACCTGAATCCGATTGAGCACACTTTTCACTTGATGAAGACAAAACTGAAGGAAAAATGCCCCAAGAACAAGCAGGAACTGAAGACATTTGCAGTAGAGGCCTGGCAGAGCATCACCAGGGATGAAACCCAGCGTCTGGTGATGTCTATGCGTTCCAGACTTCAGGCTGTAATTGCATACAAAGGATTGGCAACAAAGTATTAAAAAGTGAAAGTTAGATTTAGGATTGTTTAGTTTGTCCCATTACTTTTGGCCCCTTAAAAAGTGGGAGGCACATATAGAAACTGTTGTAATTCCTACACCGTTCACCTGATTTGGATGTAATTACCCTCAAATTAAATCTGAAAGTCTGCAGTTAAATCACATCTTGTTTGTTTCATTTCAAAATCATTATGGTGGTGAATAGAGGACAAAATATGAAAATTCTGTCAATGTCCCAATGTTTATGGACCTGACTGTATGCCGTGAATCGTTAACGAGATTGACAGATCTTCCTGCTTGTAGGGAAGATCTAAAGATATGACCAACGACCGGCAGGAGTGCGCATCGTGATCAAGTGTACACATTGGATGATATGAACTATTTGTCATTCCGATGTATCGAAATCGGCCAAATCGCTCACGATATAGTCTAGTGTGTAGTGGCCTTAAATGCCATATGCAGACAGAATGAGAATATAAAGTTTTCCAGCAAAAAATATTTACAGTGCACCATGCTACCAGGCACAGGGGAGGCGGCCATTTTGTCTGTTGAACCAACATGAAAGTGTAGCCTATCAGTTTATTAGAAGCCATGAGTAGTGAGAGAGAATAGCGTGATAAAGCATGTGACATCTATACATATTTAATTATACATTGCCAAAATTCTCATAGCACTCCACAAATGCTAATAGAGAGGTTTCAGTTTTGACGTACAATGAAATGCTGTTTTTTTTATATACATACATACATACATACATACATACATACATACATACATCGGATGTGACTCCAGATTCTGTCCCTGCTTTTATACACAAACACATAAGGTTATTATGTGGATTGGAGTCACCAAGTTATTCCTGTCTGAGCTCCTAGTCTGGCTCAGCTGATGAGGTTTGTAGGGGTCACTCGGGAGCATATCTCTGATTTTAGAATTGAAATTCCCCTGAGAATTATAAGGTTTAGTGTCCTGGTGGCGCAGGATGGTGCTTTAATTATAAGTTGTATAGTTGACCTGTCATCCTCATGTAAAACTAGTTCAAATCTGAGTTAGAAACTTGTGATCAGTGAACTCCAGAATATTTCATTTAATGGGAGATGTATGGTACCTGGACACGAGGGATTGTAAAAAAAAAAAAATCAAACTGATACACCTGGTTCTCTTACCATGACCCATTACAAACATTTGGACACTGAATAAAGGTGTCCTGGTCTGGTAAAAAGTACTCCAATGACATATCATAGCACATCCTTTATACTTGCTGTGATACCGCTGGCCTCGCCACTCAATGTAAATCCATTAATCCACTTTGTTACCCAGGAGACTGTGAGATTGTCACCCAGGCGTTTTGAGGTGCCCAGGTTTATATAATGTAACAAAACTTCTTTCCTCCTTAGACTGCAGCCTTTACCGAAGTGATGGACTGATTGTGTCATGTATAAACATTTTATCTTCATGGTTTGGTGTACATTACCGTAGAATAATTGGTTTACCTGTCTTTTTAAATGTACTTTTACTAGAGGAATTTCCACGTCAGATCATTATATATTTATAAACTTCAAATGTTGTTTTATCTGTCAGCCTCTCGTAAATCATTTGCTAAGCATCTACTTTCTTCTTTCTGTAATTGCCTGTGCTGCATATATTATGTATGTACATGGCAACATGATAGCTAGTTGGTAGTATTGGTATATATGCAGTTTTCACCATACAAATATGATTACTGAGATATAAGCAGAAAGGGAGTGCTTTTAGTATATGAAAGATAAATACATTTATTTGAAATCACAGCGTAATGATAGAATAACAATGTCTTCTGAATGTCTAGGTTGTATTTCTGTATTTTGGTGAACAGTCATTATGCCAAACCTAATCCTCTCCATCCTTTCTCACTTCCTGTGAGCTACAAACAATTATTTGGCGCTGTCTCTCTTAGCAGTCTGCTGGCAGTGAACCTTCATTCCCATTAATAGATGACATCCCATAAATCCATTCCCAGTGGTCCACATAAAGTATTTAGAGTTAGGAGTACTTCCAGCTACACAATAGGTTCTAGACAAACCATGTTGCACTGTAAGGAATGTAAATGCAAGTTACATATGGCTGTTTTATATATGTAGCGCTTAAATACTGGGCAGCTTTGATTGAAACTATATATTAGGTACACACTAGACGACATATCGTGTGTAGTAGCGATCAACGATCTGTCATAGTGACCATCTTTATGTGTATACACCCAGTTCATCAATCAACGACGTACAGTATGGATATATTGCATGGGCTACGCTGCACGGCAGATGCAATAGATCTGAAAGATTTGTTGTTGATATTGTGCAGTGTCTACGGTATTGCACAGCCGCAAGGAAGTGGTTGTGTATGTAATACCTTCCAATTAAAATACAAATATAGCAGGAGGTGTCTGTAGGAAATAGACACCTCCAGCATGCATCTGCGATCCCAGTGCAGCGTCCGTAAACGCTGCTTAGGATCGATGGCGCTTTACTCAGCCAGGCTTTCGGGAGCTCTCGGCTGGGTCCAGGAAGTCTGTTCTATGACACAGGCCCTAGTCTCTTCCCCCCCTCCCCCCCCCCCCCTCACACGTCTGCAGCGGCTAAAGGTGCAACGCAGGGCCCGTTCTGCACTTGCAAAGTACGGGTCCTGCGCATGCGCAGTCTTCCAAACATCGGATATGTACACAAACCATTGGGTTTAAGTGCATATCTGAATTGGGCCCGGGGTCCCCCAGCATCCCAGAGTATATTAGGAAAAAAGTGATGTATTAGTGAGGACAGGGCTGCATGTGACAGAAGCAGTGACATGATGAGAGGAATGGAGGTAGCTGGAAACCACAGATTGAGAGTTATATAATGGAAGGTGTAGGGTCCCCCAGCAGCACAGGGTAATGCTGTGAAGCTCCTATGAAACTGTTTTGCGGAAAAACCAGTGTCGTTGAGCACACCTGTACACGGACAGATGTTCTTGTATTCTAAAGATTGCCCTAATCTTCCAGTGTTAGGTTTTGAAATAGTGACTTCCTATTTAAAGTAAAAGGTTTCACTAATGTGTCCCTCTCCCTGCATCTATGAGTACTATAAAAATCAATGCTGCTTGCCACGTCACATTGGTTTTGGAGGAGGGGGGGTGAGCAGCAGAGGCCTAGAGTGGCCTGCGTGAAAGATGAGTCTTTAAGCTTATGTAAAGAATCTGTGCTGTGTTTGTCTTTTATCCATAATACTGTGCATGTTCCTATGACAATACTTGTATGGAGAAAGATTTATAATAATTGTGGGACTGTTAAGCTATATATTGTGTTTTATTGAATGTGTTCAAGCTGTATTTAAATGCTGAACCGACTTTGATAAATTCATGAAAGCCACATCTGTTTGGTTGGTATGGGCTACTGCACATTTGTACCCTTTGTGTCATGATATAATGTTAGTCCCAGTGGGCAGAATTCAATTACAAGCGATAGGATATAGCTCCCGGGACGTGTGCCCATAGTTATTCAATTGTACACTCACTTAAATCGTGGAAAATTCAGTTTAACGATTTTTACTGCGCACAGACCCCGTGTATTAGTCGCGGTAAACATCATCTTTCGACTTAAGTGTCAGATATAACGCTGTTGCTATATGCGGCTACACCCCTACTATCCCAGAGGAACCAGTTAGTGCGGATTTCTGCTCACATCTCAGGAGGATACGAGTATGGAAGCCAACTCTGGGTTGTTTTTTCAATCCCGGGATTGAGTTGGTCAATGGGGCGGGTATGCGCATCTGATGGGCCGGGCTGGTGTGCGGCTGCGCAGTATGACCTCTGAAGCCATGTCTCGCTGAGCACAGCTGGCGTGCTCAGTTCTGCTCTGCATAAAAAATGTAAACAGCTCATGCGATCACTAGTCCAGAAATCCTGGGATTTGAAGCTCCAATTCCGGGATCAAATCCCGCCAATTTTAGATAAAAATCCCAGGATTGCCCTCCCTAGGTGCGAGCAGAAATCTGTTATTGGTGGGATTACAATGCGGGCAATTGAATAGCTCCGGGCACTCATCTCGGGAGCTACTTCCCCTTGCTTCTAATTGAATTGGTAAAAGGATCACAGTTTGGCAATACATGATCATTACAAAATTGTGTATATTTTTTTATGCATTAAGCGAATGAGACTTATTCTTGAGTACAATTGTTTTCGCCCGCAACACTGTGTGCCCCATGAAGAGATTCAATTGTTGCTCTGTTTGGGCTTGAATCCCACGGGCGCATAGATCTCTTATCGCACCCTCTTGAGGTGGAAAGCAGAAATCTGTGAAAAGTCCTGGTTTTGGGCGCCTAAACTGCAGTTTGGGCACGCTAAACCAAGGCTTTACACAGGTTTAGCTGCTTTACATAGCTAAACCCAGTCTATTTGGGTGCGACATGCGCGAAAAGGCATGGGCGCCCCAAAATAACCCCAATCTCCCGTCACTTTAGACAGAAGATCGGGCGGGAAGGAAAACCAATTGATTCGCCCCAAAGACATATAGGGGGCAATTCAAATGTTTCTCGCCCCCTTCTGGCTGTCTATACGAATAGGCGTCCAACGAGGCAATTCACTTGAGTGCTCATTAGTATTTATCATGGCTGCAAGCATCTGGATTAGCTGTGCAAAGCGGCTAAACCCATCGAAAGAAGTGGTCATGGCGTCCAAAACGCCAATAGGGCACCAAAAAAAAATGCACTTTGAACACATTTCTTCTCGGAACTCAGTCTGCTGCGAAAAGAAAAGTGTGTCATCCCCCACACACGCACACACTTTTTAGGTGTCCGAACGCAGCAAGAATTTAATTGCTCCGTCGGGCGTCTATTCATATTGAATCGCCCCCATAGGTGAGTAAGTGGTGCCAGCATTTGGCAATCCATAATTAAAAATGAACTTTTATCACTTTTCTATCTTAATGACTGATAGTTTTGTAACATTCCAATTACCTGAACGAAATCTTATTTTATTTGGATGAATCCTAACCACTTAATGTGTAACTCTGAATTTATTTATTAATAGGGAGACAGATCTGGCAGAGGCTCTGGAAGCGGGAGGCTGTGACCTGGAGACCGTAAGAAATATTATTCAAGGGCGGCCTGTCCCTTCCGGTCTCAGGGCAAAAGTATGGAAGGTAAGGGTATTCTATGCTGCAACAGCAGTCATTGGGCTTCATCCAATTAGGTTGGTGCTTCCATACTCACATATTTTTGTTTGGCTGCTTTACAAATGTACAAATCTGGAGTGGGAAATCGGGTTGCGTGAGGGGGGCGCAAATGACAGTGCTGGTGCCGGCTTTTCAATATCGTTGACATGGCAATTTGCCCCCTTCGCAATTAATTGGATCGAGCAAATGAAACCAGCTGAGAAAGATGCACTTGCATACAAATACATCTAGTACTTTATTTTTCTTTTGTCTGGCTAAAGCTGGGTACACACTGACAGATATATTGGCCGATCAATTGATCGGCCAATATATCTGCTGCCCGTCGGCCAGTGTGTACCAGTGATATGTCTGTGAATGACGTCATTCACAGACATATCGGTTTGGCTGTGCTGCACAGTCGATGGACAGATACATCTGCAGACATATCTGTCCATCGGCAAGTGTGTACAGGCGGTCTGCAGACCACTCGTACACATACAGCGCAAGCTGCGGGGAGGGGGGGCGGACACGCCCCATACCCGCCCCCTGGCCAGCGGGACCCGCCTCCTCCTACACACAACACAGATTATGGTTGTTCAGTGTGTACGAAGAACTATCATCTGAAGATATATCTGTGAAGTGTGTACCCAGCATTACAGGAGTGGATCTCAAAATGATCTAGAAAGAATACATTGGCAAGACGATGGAGTTAAACTAATTACTGCATTATGTAATTTCTCTGTTTTTATTTTGTTATCATTGCCAGCAGCCTATGTTGTGAAGACATTCCTTCTATTGTACTTTAGACACATGCAATGGCTAAATAATACTGATAAATGAGCATGTAGATGTTTTTACTTGCCGATAACACAGATATGGCGAAGATGTATCAGCAAACCAATCACTTTCTAGCTAGCATTTATCAAGTACATTCTATAAAATAATAGGTAGAAACTGGTTGCAATGAGAAACGTCTCTGCTCTTTTAGAAAGCTTGCTACATCTCCCACATGGAACACTGGTATTTCTACCGGCGCTTGAGATTCTCTTTTTAAAATCTGCTGAATGTTTATTCTATCAGTAGCTGACTTGTGATCAGCATTTAACAATATTTATAATGTGCTTACAGATTGCACTGAACGTGTCAGGAAAAGGAGACGGTTTAGCATCATGGGATGGGTTACTAGACCTTCCAGAGCAGCCATTGATTCACAGGGATTGCCAAACCCTTATAGGTAAGAGCACAAGTGATGAGTGAACGCTGACTGCATTTACCAGTTGATTTAAAATACAAATGTTTAACTAATAGAAGTCCAGATCCAGACTAGTATGTTTCTTTTGTGTTGTGACAGTAAATATGCTACTGCTAATTATGTCTATATGTTGTGGATAAAGACTCAGCAAGAATAAATCTTAATTTGACGTGCACAAAATTGTGTGGGACTCTTACTGTAGTGTTACTGGACTGCATCTAAATGGTGCTACAAAGCCATGTTCTTCCGTGCCCAGCCTGCTGTATATGCTACAATGGGGGCGCTCAGTTATTTGTGTTAGGGGGCACTTACACAAATGATCTCGCCAAAGATGTCCCGCACCTCAACATGAAACCTGGCAGAGGCATTGCATTACAAGTAATGATAGCTCCTGTTGGTTGTTCTTTTAAAATCATTCATTCCAAAAACAATACTTTGGTCTACTATAGGGGTTTTCAGCTCCAGTCCTCAAATACCCCCAACAGGTCATGTTTTCTGGATTTCTGCCTGTGAGTAATTTCCTGACAAAATAGATGAAACTGTGTGCATGATTAAGAAATACAGAAAACATGCCCTGTAGACTGGAATTGAAAACCACTCTACTGGACTGATTAAAGGGGTGGGCGTTTATTGTTAACCAATCAAAAAATATCATTTATAAATGTGTTGGGTTTATTCTATAACCATTTCAGCTGTAATCATCTTTTTAAAAAGGATTATTCTACCCCACCCCCTTTAGAGAGCACTTTATTTGAATATTTGTAACTTGCAGCGGTTACCTTTTGGGATCCTAGGCAGCAAGCTGTGTTAATGGCAGGTCTTCGCTATATATTGTTGTGCTTATAGCAGTTCACATAGATTTCAGTTTGTCTCTATTGATACCTGTAGCTCGTTATAAGACGGTAGCTACCTGCAAGTTCTGTCATAAGGCTATAAGATATCACAGGCCACACTGACATATTACATGGCTGGTATTGCCCTGTGCGTGGATGCTAAATTACTGCAATGCCCAATAATGATCTTTTCGGAATAAATTGGATCACCAGTCAGATGACTATTATCAGCCTCGGCCGACTGCAGTCGCAAACCCTAGTGACGCTCTGTGCCGCGATCGTCTGACTGCACTTACAGGGGGTGATTCCGCAGAGGACAGAATTGCAAAGCCTCACTCAAGCAGCTTTGCAATTCCGTCCTTGCTAAAATGCAAAAGCAGCAGAAGGTGTCTGACACCTTTTGCTGCATCTGCTATCCCAGCACTGCAACTGAGGTCGCAGCCTGGAATCACCATCGCGACCATAGTTTGTGCAGGCTGGCCGGCATGCAAGGACAGAAATCTGGGTCTGTGGATGCAGACCCTGGTCTTGGCACTCCCGGAAAATGGGGGCGACACGCCACAGTTTCTAGGAACGCACACCGTCCCCACACCGCCCGGTAAATGCCTCTGCCTGTCAAATAGGCAGAGGCATATGGGGGCCTTCATGCGATCACGCAGTACCCGATCTGCACATGCTCACAACTGGTCCTGCACACGCACAGATTCCGGGTAGTCTGGAATCTGCGATCAGCGACCCTAGTGATGCTCTCAGTGATCTGACCACTGTGAATCAGAGCAGGATGACTAGTACTAAATCTCAGGCATGTGTGACTGGTCACTAATATTAGAGACAAGTTCTAAAGAAATTTATATAGTGAGAAATAAAGAACCCCTTTTAGGAATGAGCAAACCCCACAAGCCTAGGACCACTGCTTGTGGGACACGTATTCAGCCCTGCTGTCTTATCGATGCCTTTTTTCCATTACATTGGAATGGATGTCATATAAGCTAATGTAACTACTAGTACTACTGTATCTTATCTTATTTCCAGACCAACTTATAGTGCCGGAAGAGAGAAAAACTGTACTTCTTCAGGATATTGAATCTGTCGTTACTTTTTATTGTAAATCCCGCAATGTCAAGTATGTTGAAAATATCAGCTGGATACACCTCCTGAAACCGCTGGTTGCCCTAAACCTGCCACGCAGTGACTTGTATAACTGCTTCTATGCAATCATGAATAAGTATATCCCCAGGTATGGGTATGATTGTTCTTTATATATTTTTCTAAATGACGTACTAATCTCCTATGCTTGTGATTCTTTACTTACCGTTGTCGAACTGTGTATAGGACAGTGTTGTAGTTACCCAATGGGCTGACAGCTGCTGCTTTCCTGTACCTGATCAATGTCATTGCTGTAAGATGTAGTTCTAATCAAATAAGGTGCAGGTATAATTGTATATGGCTTTCTTTTCCTGGTAAAAAGTTACCATTGATCACAACGATCTCACTCTAGAATGTCTATGCTTTTTCTCACTATTTTAAAGATTTATAAACTTTTGTGTAAAAAAACTATTCCAGTTCTATATAGTACATAACATATTGCAATACTGTACTGTAACCAACCTCTAACATTTTGGCAGATTTAGTGTTGGGCAGTGAACGCTGCTCTTCCTTAGCTCACAATGGAAGAGATCAAGCACTGAAAAGAGTGGAGAAGTGGATCAGTGAAGTAGTTGCCCATAGAAACCAATCAGCTTCTACCTGTCATTATGTAGAGTGTAATTGGTAAATGCTACCTCAAAGCTGATTGGTTACTATAAGCAACTTCTCCACGCTTTAGAAGGCTTGATACATCTCCCCATTGTCATTTATGCACCCTGTTACCTGTAGTGTTGCACTGTGAATGTATTCCTGACTGAAAATTCAGAAAGTTACTGCACTTAATGTTAATATATTGAAAAAAATATTTTTTGGTTTAGGGATTGTTACAAGAAAGGAAAACCGTTTCATTTATTCCGGCTGCTCATCCAGTACCATGAACCAGAGCTGTGTTCTTTCCTAGACACTAAGAAAATCACTCCTGACCTTTATGCACTTAATTGGGTAACTATAACTTTGTAAACTCTCTATGTATATTATATTGCTAACGGGTCAGAGATGTTTGTTCGGCTGTCTTTGCTGGGTTGTAAACAATATGAATGGATTACAAGAATGATCTCTTCCAAAACAAAAAATTCAGTTTTGGGTAAAGTATCCTAAGTAAAACCCAGTCCCTAAATGAGTCTAAGGTATTTAGATATTTGGCATGTGCCCTGGGAGGCCTTTTGTACCCGTGCCGCTCGGCTCCATTCTTGCCGCTAGCTCTGGCAGATACACAGGCATCTATGTACTAAGCCTTGGAGAAAGATAAAGTGGATGGAGATAAAAGTAAAAACCAATCAGCTCCTAACTGTCATTTTTCAAACACAGGCCCGTATTCAATTTGAGGCGAAAAGCCAGAATCCGCGGAAAAGTTTCACCGATGACGTAATATCGCCAGGCGGAAAAGTATCGCTGTATTCAATTTGGAAGACTTTCCGCCTAGGCGGAAATCAATGCAATGTAATAGGCGGAAAAGTTTCGCCTATGAATAGCAGGCGGAAAAAAAGGGCAGAATTGGGGTTTTGGGGTGCAACGTTGCGGGAACCCCCCTGCAGCCTTCAGACAGTCCCCCAAAGGTAAACTGCGTCAAAACTTAAAAAAAAAAACACTTCAAGACACCCCCAAAAATCACTTAGAATTTGGGGGCGAAAAAAAAAATGTTGGGGGACAAAGTTAAAAACTAGCGAACTTGACTCTGGGGGTGGTCCCCAAGTATGTCCCAGGTGTTTTTTTCATTGCAGGGGCTTGTGGCAGGTGGATTTTTCACGATTTTTTAAACTTAACTTTAGCAACTTTAAAATATGCTGAACCCCATTTTCAAGTACCCCAAATATGCTGGGATAAGTTATTTTCTGCAAAAATAACTCCTGAATACTATTCTTCACCACTTATAGAATAATGCTATTTAGCAGCTATTGAGCCCGTTTAAAAACACCAAATACCTGCAGCAAGCCAAATTGGGGGGTACCATAGCTAACCCCCATGTCAGAGCATCTTTTGGGGGGGTGTCAGGCTGATTTCCTCAAATCTGACAGTACTTTTCCGCTTGTTTAAGTTTCGCCGGGTTCCGTTTTCGTGTACTTTCAAATTGAATATGGGGAAATGCAGGCGCGCGCGCGATACATTTCCGCCTACAAAACACGCGATGTAGGCAAAAAGTCCTGGAGACGGAAAAGCATCGCAGGTCCGCTCAAATTGAATACAGCTCACAGCCTGTAAAGTGACAGGAGCTGATTCGTTGGTACTTTATTTCCATCCACTATATCTCTCTTCAAGGCTTAGTACATTGACTGCACAGGCTGCATGATAGCATGACTATGCCTATAGGAATGAGGAGACTTTCCGCAATCGCAGGACCCCCCCCCTCGTAGCAGCTGTCCCCGTGTTTGTGTGTGTCTGTTATGCCCAGCAATATCCCAAAGTGTAAGAAAAGGACAATTAAAACTAAAACCAAAACTGCATTATAAAATTGAGCAAATGATAACATGTTTATATGTTAAAGATCTTGACACACAGAAATGTCTGGTGCTGTACTGTCATTTGTGATGTAGCTGCTTATCTGCAATGTTCCTCGCGTGAATACTGACCGGAAATGTGTGCAGAAATGATCCCCCACCGTGATCTGAACTTTGTCTCAATTATCTTCAGTGCTGATAAGCTGCTGAAACTTTTACATAAGTATTTGGCCATATATCTTTTATATAAGTTGCATACACACTAGACTATTCGCTCCATGAGTGACATCGTCTAGTGTGTCCCCGGCAGGGGTGTGCTCAGTGTCATTAAAAGACATTGTCCCACATGCTGAACGATATCGTTCAGTGCCGGGCACCCTCCCTCATCCCCGAACATGCGACAACCAGACAATATCGTCAGGTTGGCCTGCATATTTGGGCGATGAACGACTATGACCAACAACCTGCGGGAGCGTGCATCGTTGGTCATTTGTCGTTATCGTTCATCGATTTAGCGTACACACTGGCTGATATAGTGAATGATAACGATATCATTATCGTTCAGTCGTTTAAAAAAACGGCAAGTGTGTACGCACCTTTAAGACATATATATATCTTTTTTTGGGTAAAAAAGTGTCTCAACCCTACACCACCGCTCTGCTGTCTTTCACCACCACTACCTGCCCCGTAGAGGTCCGACATTGGGGGAACCAGTTTGCAGTAGGCTGTAAACAGAGACCTGTGTCTGCCCCTCCTCCTACAGGTCCAGTCATTATCACTCCTGGATTGTGTCGGCTAATCAAAGCAGCACACATCCTTTAGCATCAGTCCTACTTATTACAGAACAATTCAAGTCTGCCCGGGAGAATGCTGTCTCTTGCTCTCTGGAAGTGTTACAAAGGATACAGTTTTACACTCTGGAATAAAACTTCAATCCATAATAACTGCTGTTATGGGTGCAGTGATAGATTGAGCTGACTACTGAATATTTTGGTGTGGAATTGTGACTATAACCTGCTACAGAACATGCATCGGAACCTCACTCCTGATCTGTGACCAACAATCTCTTTGTCACTGCTTTGTGGTTTGCAGTTTGGAAGCCTGTTTGCTTATCATTGCACAGTTGATGTCACTCAAGCAATTTGGGAGTGTTATTTACAGCAGGCAGATCCGTTCTTCATATACTTCTTAATGCTGATCATGCTCGTCAATGTGAAGTGAGTATACGGGGGTGATCAGTCTGCAGAAGCTCTCTATATAGAGATACTTTGCTTGTCACTAATGGCTTTTATCTCTGTCTTTTTAGAGATGTCATTTTGTCAGAAGAAATGGAGAGTAAAGAAGAACTTATAAGTAGGTGACAGCTGTTCTGTAGTGTCCCTTTGATCTCGGGATTGTAGTAAGGCATCGCCCTGTTCTTGTGACTACAGTGTTTGCAGTCCAGTATTGTGAAATTACACCATTATGGGTCTGGACCTTTTTAAGATCATTTAATTATTAAAACTTGTAGAAGCTTCTTTGGCTAAAGGCACAAACATAAGAATGTTGAATTTTTAGAGATGTCATTTTGTCAGAAGAAATGGAGAGTAAAGAAGAACTTATAAGTAGGTGACAGCTGTTCTGTAGTGTCCCTTTGATCTCGGGATTGTAGTAAGGCATCGCCCTGTTCTTGTGACTACAGTGTTTGCAGTCCAGTATTGTGAAATTACACCATTATGGGTCTGGACCTTTTTAAGATCATTTAATTATTAAAACTTGTAGAAGCTTCTTTGGCTAAAGGCACAAACATAAGAATGTTGTATAATATGTCCGTGTTCGCCTGTCTAGAGTCTTTTTATTTAAATAAGAAAATGTAATGTGATGTCAACTTCAGGGAGATGTTCCATCAAACATCCTCCCATTGATAATTTGATAACTTGCATTCAGTTTCTGCAACTGAAGATGTTTTACACAGGTGTTAAAATCAGTTTTTCAACACACATCCCTTTTAATGCATTTTTCTGCTGATGCACCAATATATCTTTCAGATATATATCTGCATCGGTTGTGCTGCAGGGCTGACCTGATATGTCCGTGAACGACATCGGTCACCGACATAACGGATTTACACACCCGCTGATGCAAAAGCAGTATATCATTCGTCGATCAAACGACCGATATATCGACAAGTATGTACCTAGCATAACACTGGTAATCTTAAAGCAGGGATGGGGAACCTTAGGCCCGGGGGCTGTATAAGGCCCTCAGAATCATTTGGTCTGGCCCTTGGAGCTTTTTTTCTGCTAGCCTCATCTGGCTAGCCAAGTGCCTAGAATTGCACCCAGCAGCCGGAATCTATGCAGCAGTGACGCCTGGAGCATCCTTAGAACACTTCAGATGGTCACACTGCTGCCCTTACAGCTCCCTGGAGCATCCTCCAGGGTGCTTCGGGCATTGCTGTAATCACCGTCGATTGTGGCCACACCCTCATGTGAAGTCACATGGAGGGGGCGTGGCCTGGACTGGGCCCACGAATAATGTTATATATATCAAAATGGCTCTTTGCAGAAAAAAGGTTCCCCACCCCTGTCTTAAAGTTAGCGAATAGTATGTAACCTTTTTTTGACATCTGTTGGTTTCTCTCCATTGGTAACGTTATGGTGTGGCAAGCATTAATGCTCATTACAATATAATGGAGACTCTCATTAAGTACATAGCACACTGTAATACAGGGATGCTTTGAAATAGCATTTTATAAGCAAGGATAAATTGCAAGTTCTCTTTGTTTTTATTGTTTTTCCACGCCAATTTGTACATTACAAGCACTTTTTGTTAAAAACAAGGTATAAACAAATTGCCCATAGCAACCAATTAGCTTCTACCTATCGTTTTATAACATACACTTGATAAATGCTAGAAGCTGATTGGCTGTTGTGGCGTACTTGTCCACTCTTCAGAAGCTTTGATACTTCCCTATACCCCTATCTTCTCAAACCAACACAGATGAACCCTAAAGGTCACTAGCAGACTGCTTAAGAATAGCAGAAAAAGTAAAAATGTATAATCATTTGCAAATCATTATTATATCATTATTATACATCGAGGAGATATTAATGTTAGATTATTTTTATGTAAATCCTATTCAAATCTTTGATATCTGGTCCCATGAATATGATCTGAATATATAATCACTGCTTATGTTGCTTATATTGTGTATTTTTATTTCATGGGGAATCGGTCTATGATTTTAGGAAAAATACATCCTCTATTCATAATTATTGTTGGACTAAATATGCTCATTACCCATATTTAAAATGTACAATTCTCTTAGTTTGCTTAATTGGTTACACAAGATCACAGTGTGACACATCACTGCCTGTTTGGCATTCTGAAGTATTTTATCAGTTCTAGATCAGAATTATTGTTGCTGTCAGCCCAGTGTTATCATGTTTACACTTGTATTTGTTTGGGAAAGGTCTTTACCATTGAGACCATGCTTTGGTGTTCATTCACCGCAAATAGAGACAGAGGAAGAGGTCAGGTAGCCCCAACGCGTTTCAGTAGGTCAGGGGTCTATGGCCAGGATCTCCAGTAAATGTAAGCAGCGGTTTTGCATAAGTTGGCAGCTGTGAATGCCTTATATCTTACTAATACTGCATGTTCTGTGATCACATGTCAGAAGTGGGGGGTCAAGGGAGGAGCTTTAGGTGAGCGTAGCTATGGATTTCTGTGGCTTCTTCTATTAAAATGTACTTACCAACAAACAGTTTTATGCATCTACATAGAATTCCTTCTACCTACTGTCTATCTGCACCATTGACACATAGATTTCTGGTGAACTTTCTGGCTGAATTTGACCAATGCACATTTCGGCCACATTGCGGTGCTTAGAAATAGATGCGAGTATCTGCCTGTATTTAGAGATGGCGGCAGCCATGCGCTTGTGAAAGTAGCTGTCGGCACTATAGGGTCACATTCGCACCATAACTAACCTTTAATTAGATGGACCTCTGCGTATGCTCACCTCTGTATAGCCCAGATTGCCATCCACATGCTCTCAGCACACGTGTACTACATGCAAACGCCCAGTTGCTGCACAGATACACTCCTTCTGCAAGTGGAGGTAGAGATTAGATCCGTACATCTCCGAATGGCTGGGAGATCTGTCTGCAGGCCTATAATCCAAAATACGCTTTCATTCCTTGGGGGTGGGTGGGAGTCGTGGTGAGTTTACCTTATTATATTATTAACAAGCAGCATGATATTGGCCTTTGCTGTGAATGTGATTAGGAAACAATGCGTTATGTCTTACTTTATGAGTGATGTCTATGTAATTATTTGTGTTAAATCCCTTGAAGTCAGGGGTGGGCAGTTGTATCAGGTAGGGGGCCCCTTTTTAACTAGTTTTAGTAAATGGTCTGGGGCCAAACACAAAATGCTATTCACCTGCCCTTTTATGCCATCACACCCAGTTACATGGCACTATATCCCTCCACATGCCCCTTTATGCCGGCACACCCCTCCACATATCTAAGCAATAATATGTGTGTTGGTCATTGCTGTGGTAAGAATTAGGGGAGACAGTCACAGAAAACTTCTCGTACAACTGCTTTATGTCCCTGTAATGGGGGGAACCACGAGCACTTGTAGCACTGAGAATTTCTGTGTGTTCAGGAGCTCACTCCATCCCATTACCCCTGCTGGGTGTTCGTACTGCTTGATGGCCATCCTGCGTATTATGAGGTGTGGTGGGAGGCAGCGGGCCAGTCACAATTGCCCGCGTCTGCTCTAAGTGCTACTCTATTTTTATACTATGTTAATTCAGTCACCCGCGGGTAATAATCGGAGGTAACCTCAGGCTTTAACACCCAGGGCTATTCAGTTAGCCTTCCAAACTCACCAGATAGCTGTGTAATCAGGCGTTAACACTGGTTATGGGGCATTAACACACTGAGGTGTCTATGTACTATGCCTTGGAGAGAGATAAAGACTACTGAGATAAAGTACCAACCAGTCAGCTCCAAACTGTCACTTTACAGGCTGTGTTTGAAAAATGACAGGTGCTGATTGGTTGGTACTTTTATCTCCATCCACTTTATCTCTCTCTAAGGCTTTGTACGTAGACCCCTTAATCCATGTAAAGTACACGGATTTGTGCATTATCTATCTGTTTTCACCCAACAACTGCAGGGTTAATGTAGATTTCTTTTTGGGACTGGGGAGACCAAAATAAAAAAAAAAATCGTGGATAAGATAATTGAATAGGGTCTGGCGTTCAATTAGCACCCTTTAACTTAACGGGGCTAATTGAATTCCCTTCTAGGGCCTTATTCAAAAGGGCGAAAAGCCATTTTCTGCGATAAAGTTTCGCCGGTGATGTCATTTCGCCAGCAGAAACGTATTCAATTGTTGCGACTTTTCGCCGGTGCGAAAACGCAGTGTAATGTACCTGGCAGAATTGCGGTTCTGGGCTGCAAAGGTGAGGAAACCACCCTGTACCCTAAGGACAGGTCCCCAAAAGTAAACTGCGTTAAAAAAAAAATCATTAAAAAAATTAAAAGAACACCCCAAAAATGTACTTTAAAAAATGGGGCGAAAAAAAGTACAAAGTTGGGGTACAAACTTAAAAACTAGTGAAATAGACTTTGGGGGGTCTGCAAGTATGGGGGAGGTGTTTGTTTTTTTTTATTGAAGGTGCGTTATTTAAAACCTCACTTTTGCGATTTTTAACCATGCTTGCGCCCATTTTCATGTACCCCAAATTTGCTGGGACTAGTTATTTTCACAAAAAAAACTGCTAAATGCTATTCTTCACCACTTGTGCAAAGATGCTATTTAGCAGCTAATGAGAGCATTTAAGTACCCCATATTGGGCTATTCGGGGGCATCTACCATGCTCCCCAATGTTAGTGCATCTTTTGGGGGATGTCAGGCTGATTTCCCCAAATCTGACAGCACTTTTCGCCTGTTTGCGTTTCGCTGGTGCCGTTTTCGCCGATTTCTAATTGAATGCGGGGACACGCTCTAAATTTTTTCACATGGAAAAACTGCGATGTCGGCGAAAAGTCCGGCATGTGAAAAGTACGGGACTTTTCGCGTCTAATTGAATATGCCCCTTAGTGTGAATACTTTAGAGAAGTCAGTGTATATTCTGAGTGAGAACCTAGAAGGCGTGTGGTTGAGGAGTTGGATTTAACCTCTTAAGCTGGCCACACACTAGACCAACTTTCATCCAACCATCCAACTAGTTAATTGGTTGGGGTGAAAATCTGGTAAGGAATGGGAGTAAATGATGATCAGCAATTTGCTCCTAAATGCCAGAAAACAGATGAAAATGGTCGTCAGACAAGTTTGTTAAATGTTTGAACAAATTGTTTAGATCAAACAACAGTTTTTGTCCATTTTCCGGCGTTTGGGAGCAAATTGCTGATTGTCATTTGCTTTCATACCTTACCAGATTTTCATTCCAACCAATCAACTAGTTGGCTGGTTGGATGTAAGTTGGTCTAGTGTGTGGCCAGCTTTATTTATGACTGCATCCGATTAAGCTCTTTGGTTGGTTGCTGTTACAATGAGTGCACTGTTTATGTTGCATAGTAAATAAGATTACCTGAAACTGTCAACAGCAGGTGAGTAATTAATCTTGTATGTGTTCTCTTTAACATAACGTTAAATTTGTGAACTGATAATCAGGAATACATTTAATACAGAGATCTGATCATATATCTAAAATAGTCAATCACCCTAGTTATCGGTATGTGTATTGTTAGCAATTTGATTAAGAAATGTGTTTGTTTTATATTTGACTTAATTTTGGTTATTTTTTTACTTTTATTTAAATCCTACATCACTTGGTATAATTTTCTTTTCTAATTCTACTATCAGTCTATATATTACAAGTAATGGCACTGTACCTTAAACGAGCAGAAATGGTATTTAAAGAATAATCATGTTTCAGTGTCTTTCAACTGAAAGTCTTTGTTTTGATGATATTGTTGGAGCTGACAGGACAGGGCTGCGTTACCATTGCCTAATACGTTTGCTTTGTTTTAGGATTCCTGGGAAGTCCACCCACAAATCTAGAGGTTGGCGACATTGAAGATTTATTCACTTTAGCTCACCACTACTACAGCAAGACGCCAGCTTCTTTCCGCAAGGCGAGTACCCGTAGGGACATTTTGGGCCTGATTCTGAGTATCAACACGTCTATGCGAGTATCCGTCTGTCTGAA
Source organism: Taudactylus pleione (assembly GCA_031769625.1). NCBI lineage: Eukaryota > Metazoa > Chordata > Amphibia > Anura > Myobatrachidae > Taudactylus > Taudactylus pleione. The sequence goes on from JAUIMM010000261.1 coordinate 4,805,146, forward strand.
ACATGTCCCATCTGTGTCCTAACGCCCCAAGCAAGTGTGGAAGTTTGGCTACACACCCTTGTCCCTCCCACAAGTCACAGCTGTTCCATGTGTCCGCATGGTCGCAGCTCATAAATGCCTTTTTCACGAAAGGCTTCGTCTGTTTGAGATGCCACTGCGCACGTATTGTGTGACACATGCTCAGTTGCAGTCTGCAGAAAATCCCAAGATGCACCTGGTTTTTTTGTACTTGCGCCCAAATCAGGCCTATCATCTGCATAATGAAAATCTATTTTTTCATTTATTTTACAACTTGCTAAATACATTTGGTGTTTAAAGGTAATTTTTAGTTTAAATCGCAGATAATGGAGATGTTTCATACTCATTTTACTACTCCAGCTTAACAATAAATATGTATGTATAATAGTCCATATGAATAGGAATCACTTACCCGATTGGTTTTCCCTTGCAGGATCACCAGAGCCTGTTTGGCAGCAGTTTGATTGCTCTCAAGGACGACACCGATCTCAGTCAGGCTCTTTGTTTAGCCGTTTCTGTATCAGAAATTCTACAAGCAAATCAGCAGCACGGGGTTAGTAAGTGCTGCTATTGTAGTGGTGCCAGCTGACATGACTGTGGGGAGATGTCTGATCCTGTTCTGGTCTTTGTAAGAGAGAAACCATAGTGCGTACCGTGGGCAGCATTGCTAAGTTGTGACAGAGAAGGGAAATACCTCCATGGAAATAGGGCTGCATGTAGCGTTGACCCTGCCCTTAAGGTCTGTGAGAACCTCAAGCCCCCGAACCCAACACCCTCTATTATTTCTACTGGGTGACTGGTAATGAACATGTAGGATAAATGGAAAAAGGCATAAATCAAATAAATATAAAGTACACTTCATGTATTAATTAACCTATATGATAAATAACACTTCCTATACAAATGTTTGGGGAAATGTTACATATAGTGATCTTTTGTGTTGTTATTTGTATGCCATTTTATTTGTTCCTCTCAATAAAAAGCCACAGTCCCTCCAAGTATCCCATGAAAGTGAATCATGTTGTCCGTATTCATCTGACTAATGACCCAGAGACGAGAACATCCTCTCTCCCTCTCCCCCCAGATTATAATGCAGCAAATTTCGTACTTGTAGGTTTGGGGTTAAAATAATTTGCAAACATAACATTAGATATTAAATCATTGCTACGTTTGCTTGTAAATGACAAGTATATGTATTTGTGTGTGTGTGTATATATATATATATATGTACAGTGTGTGTAAATGAAGAGGCGACTTAATGAAGGTGATATGTAACTATTTATTTATTTTAATGGATGAAGATGTTATGAGCTAGGGATGATGGTAACAATGTTATTTTAAATATTGGTAGTCTGTTTACTAATATATTTTTAGGCTAAAAGTGCTATGTCAGATTTTATTGGATAAATTATCTTTAACTCTAAATATCTCAGTTTCTTCTAATTGTAACAGAAAACCTTCATTCACCCGCCTCTTCATTTACATAAATATTGTTATATACTCATAGAACAAGTGTATTTAGACTATATGCGACTGTCTGCCTGCCATGGCAGTACAGCTGGGCTCTGGGTCTCCCAATTTGCCACCCTGATAGCTGATGATCACTTGTGTTCCTTTGATCCTCTAGGACGGGGTACGGTTCTTCGTAGTGGATTGCCGGCCAGCTGAACAGTATAATTCTGGTCACCTGTCTACTGCGTTTCACTTGGACTCTGACCTGGTATGTGAAGACCTGATCACCACCTGCCCTTTTTAATATTACAATGTTTTAATTCTTCGTTGCAGTTTTGTGCGGGGGGGGGGTGGATTCTTTATATTACTTATAGTGAAGCAGACATAGTAGCTTGTGTGGTGTCTCAGTTATGCCTAGTGCACAATATAATGTGACACCTATTATTGTACAGATGCTGCAGAACCCTGGAGAATTTGCCCTGTCAGTGAAGTCTCTGCTGGAAGCTCAGAAACAGTCCATTGAGTCTGGCTCGGTAGCCAGCGGAGAACATCTGTGCTTCATGGGGAGTGGCAGAGAAGAGGAAGATATGTATATGAATATGGTCCTAGCTCATTTCTTACAGGTACAAACTTTTTATTTGACATGAGCAGACTACAACATGCGCTAATGTTACCCAAAACCTACAGATGCTTTCAATATTGGTTTAACAGACTTACGACGTAACTGCTTATAGGAGAACTTGTTATATTGTAATCATTGGTACACAGTGATTGGTGCGAGCATGGAGATAAACTATCCACACATAGGGCCTGACGCTGAGATGGATTCTATAGCACGCCGCTGTGCTAAAATATGCGTTAAGAAAAGCCACTCACTGCCTGCTTCTTTGATCCGCTACGGTGTCCAAAGACTCAGCCATCGTGTCAACTGCATGACCATCCTACATCTGAGGAATCCTCAGGTTACGCAGGATATCTGGCAAAGTCACGCTGCTAGAGCCAGTGAAGTTGCATTTAAGGACGCAGCCCCTGTTATCGTCATGCTGTGAAGCTAGGTACACACCATACAATGGTGCGACCTAGCCTTGGAACGATAAATTGCGCCGTACTCACTGCACGATCCGGTGTACGATTGATAATTGGTGTAATTCCTATCCCTCAGAAAAGATCAAAGTCTTATTCAACAGAGAAAAGTAACAGTGCTCATAAATCAATATTCATTATAAATTAAAATAACGTCCTCAATATAAATCATGTTAGTGTGGTAACCAGTCAGTGAGTATATGCGGTATGTGTGTCTGGATTATGTATCCAAAAGTGATGGAGTAAATAAACCTCATTGACCTAAAAATTCATGTATTCATAGATTAGATAGAGAAGTGCTTGGATTGGGTTATAAACTTCAATATTCATTTTATACCAGTTTACAGCATAGTATAAAGTCGATGTTAGCTTGATAAATAAATGCAAAGTGAGACTCCTACTCATTAAAATTGTGGCTTAATGATGTATCGTATATCTCTATATATGTTTTGGTATGCAGTTATGATGTTGACATAATGTCTACAGTCCATGTTAGTGCTAGGCAGAGTCGTAACTAGACTTTTTGGTGCCCTGTGCCAGAAAGAGCATTAGCGCCCCCTCATTTTTCAAAGGGACATAATACACCCCAAAAAGGGGAATGGCCTCATGGGGAAGGGCCAGGGAAGAGATAGGGGCAGCCAGGAGATGCTGTGGATGAAATAAGCGGAAACTACAAGTGAGAATGATAATAAACAGAAATTTGACAGGCCCAAACAGCACCCTCTGACCTGTGGTGCCCTGTGCGATGGCACCGGCCGCACTACCCTAGCTACGGCCCTGGTGCTAGGGTTAGGCTGCTGTTAGTTCTACAAGCGGCTGAGAACGTTATGTCGACATTTGACATGTCAACATTCTGAATGTGAATATTTTGTACCACACCCTGTGTTTCTTATCGTCATCGCACACATAGCACGTAGACTCAGGATCTTTAGGAAAGTTTATTTATCACAGACACAGCAGCCCTATGCAGCACTGTATTCATGTGAAGCAATGCCTTACTTGTATAAGGTAGAGCCAGCATCTCCGAACTTGTGTGAGGTGCCCGGGGTCGGGTGGTTACACCTGGGGAAAAACATCTAGCAACTGGGAAACCGATCTCGCAGACACACAATTCAAATGTTTTTTTGGGTGCCTGATGGACCTATTCAATTGTTGCTTTGTTCAGGTGCCAGTGCCACATATTCACACCCAAAAGTATGAGGTTTATAGCAGCTAACTCCATGTAAACTCCTGCTTTGGGCACCCAGACTCCCGTTTGGGAACCAAAACAGCCGACTTATCCGCACATCTCTGCTCACCACCCTGGGAGGCTGCGAGCAGAAATTTGTGCAGCTGCGGCTATTCACGCTCTAACGGAGCAACAATTGAATTGCTCAGTCGGGCACCCAAAAGAAATAACCATGGCTAAAACAATTAATCACACCCAGAGAGTCCTATAAATGTTCAGCATAACCATAGTCTTATTTAACCTGTTGGGTGCCTCTGCATCTGGGTCCTAATGAGGTAAAGCTGGGAGCAAGTCTCTGTCACTATATGTCATTCATTTTACTTCGTTAATGACGCTTAATACGAATCCAGATAGAATGTAGTCCCTTGTTGATGGCATATTAGCTACATGACTGTGCTTACTTGTGCACCTGCATGTAAAATGAGATTTGATCATTCAATGCAAAATTATATAAACAACATCCAAGAGAATTATGGGGATAGTATCTGTTTTGCATATCACACTGTTTGTCCGCGACCATGTCCTATACTGCTAATGCAAGGTGTATTACACCTTCCGGTATAGAGGTGTGTTTTGCCTCCTGTATAAAACTTTGGAATATACAGTAGTAGTGCCACGTGTAAGAAGGGCAGGCCCGATTTTTCCCTCATTCTTATGATCTAAGCCATACATAAGTATTAACTGAAGAATATTTCTCCCCACAGCCTAACCCTAACTGTCTGCATTCTGAGATTGTCAGCGTTTCACATGGTGACATTTCAGATATCGACATTGTGAACATATTCTGAGGGTGTCGATATGGGGCCTGTGAACATGTTGAACAATGTTGACATTCTGGTGTTGGCATTGTGAATGTTGACGTGGTAACTGACAACCATGTGACTGGATGCCATTTGGAGGCATTCTCTGTGTGTCTAAGGTTAAATATGTGAATAGGAAAGAGGTTAAATTTCCCTTTCAGCGAACCCGCAAAGATCGTCACGTTCCTTTATTCCATGGTGTTCTGTAGAACCAGGCACTGAGCATGCAACTTGAAAAGCGCTTGGCAGACTGATAAAAGCATCAGCGCAAATGTAGAAGGCAGTGCATTTCAGCATACTTTGCTGTTCATAAATGAGTAAATGACACCTACTGTCTATCTTTCTACATTAAAGTATCATTGTAGTCAGCCCTATGCCAAAATAATTTTATTAGCTGGATCCTCTGGCTAGCCTGAATGGTAAGCATGGGAGTTTTCTGGCTCATCAGAGTAATCTGCACAAATTCCTGCCTCCCGGTTTGTCCAAAAAAGAAAATGGTTCAAGTATTACGGATGATTGTGACACTTTCACTCATTTATAAAATCAACAGCTAAAGTTTTATTTTGTACTTTTTTTATATTGATTTGTAGTTAGATGCTATTTGAGGTACAGTCGTCTTTTGCTATTTTGTTCATTTTAGCACCATAATATAAAATGTAAACTTAACAAATCTGGTTATTTCATTGTGTTGAAACAACAGTGGCTTTCTTGCAGGTTTATTTAAAATAATGACACGTGACTGTACTATACTAATATTTTATGTTGCTTTTTGTATACATCTCATTGTTGCTCATTCTTCTTTTTTTGCTTTTATTTATTTTTCTTTTATAGAAAAACAAGGAATATATAAGTATTGCAAAAGGAGGATTCATGGGTAAGTTAAACTATTTAAACCAGTTTAAATGGTCAAAGGAGCATTTACCACTTGCCTGTTCGTACTCGATGAATTGTCCCGTTATTGTAGATGTTAATCAGATCTGTGGTCCTCCCTTACAAGAGCTTGTATTTTGTTGGGAATTATATAGCATGGAAAAAACCCAGTTATTTTATCATTCACACTTTGGTGTAAATATGAATAAGGCTTTTCCGTATGCCAGCTACTCGCTGCTGTAATCTTCCAACCACATTGCCAGGCTCCTGTGATCTGGGTGCTCGACCAGAGTGGCCTGGTCTTGCCTATACTACGTGAGTGATCATATTGGAAAGTGGTCTGGTCGCCTGACGCTAGCTCCTGAATCAGCTTTAGTATTTTTGGACCATGGGAACAGATGTGATCTTTAGAATCCTTAAATAAAATGAAATATAAGGGGATGATACAGTTACATACAAGGTTCTGTCGGAATTTCACACAATCTCTGGCTGTGCAGATCTCTGACCGTACATTGGAGAAATCTGGCTTATTTGAGCTCACACCTTTATGTGGTGTGAGATGAAACCAGCAAGATTCCCTGGCCTGAAATCCAGCAATTCATTAGTGCACAAGAATTCTTTTGGTACTTTGCAGCTGATTGAATAAGCCCATTAATGTTGAGTCCCCAACATAGCTACCTCCAATATGTTTAGTACTTTGTAGTAAGCAAAATTAAATTGTAGTGTCTGTATTCTGTCTACATATATGCTACATATACTTCTTTTCAAACATGCACATATGTTGCATATACTTTTTTTTTAACCAGTGCTCCAGCAACATTTGGCGGACATTAATGTAGAAGGACCAGACAATGGATACGGACATTGGATTGTTAGTACATGTGGGCCACGGAGCAGTTCAAGTTCCTATGCAGATGTAAGCATATAAAGAGAACTTACACATGCTTTTATCCCTTAACATAAACTTTTTATTAAATTGCTTTTCTACACTGTCTGGTCAATAGGAGAGGCGAGTGCATTTAACTGCAATATAGTGGTGTGTTCAGCATATATGTTTGTGAACTTGCAGAGAATTGGGTTCCCTTGACAATGGGCTGTAAGCATATGAATAAAATCCCCATGCTTTTATTCGCTAGGACACGCACAGATTTGCAGTATATTATTGTTCGCGCCGATAGCAAAAGTCTTTTTGTTTTGTGTACATATATGGCATTACTACTGCTGTGCTGGTGGTACAATACACAAATACAAGCCTGCACCGCTCACAAGTTCTTGTTACTTTATGGCTCAGTTATTCGGGATTAAACTGAATTTGAATGGTATTTATTGTAAATTGAATTCCAGAACACAGTCGGCACATCCGCAGTTTCTGCTCCCAGAAAAACAAAAGTACTTTCCAGTTTTTGTTTTCAGGGTTTTTTTTGTTTGTTTTTTAATATCATCAGGTTTTGTGAAAACCAGGTTGTGGTGTGTACTACAGTGGGACACCTTTTGCACCTTCCATGCAATATTTATACAGTAAAGCACTTTTCAAGATATAAGGAAATAAATCAAAGAGTAAGTTCAGTGCACATGTAATGAAGTATATATATATAAATAATATGTCTCATTATTTATTGAGAACACAAATGAGCATAAGTTGGGTAGCCTTTTAGAAGAATGAAAATGCTGAACATATAGAAGGCGATGGTCCTACAGTTATAGCAGTCCAGACATTTAATTTAGTCAACTTTCCCCAATGGAACACAGTGCATTATATTACAGTTCTAATCACCAGTGACTACTGTTTGCTGATGATGCCTACTAACCTGTTCAACGTGTAGATGTTAATGACTGACAACACTGTTTCTTACATATTCGAGAGTCTGAATTGTGATTCATGTGCTTCCAGCAGTCAGTTGAGTTTGAACCCTTTTTTTTTTGCAGGGAGATTCTCCTAATGGATTTGGTGATGGAAAAGGGGTGAAGTCTTTGGTTAATAAAATGACAGTGGCACTGAAAACTAAGTCTGTAAACGTGAAGGAGAAGGTGATCAGCTTCATTGAGAATACCTCCACTCCAGTAGAAAGGTGGGTGCTTTGCTTTTAGCTAGATCCATATTAATTGCATTAAGTGGAGAGTATTTGTTACTTGTTATCATTAATGCACGTCTTCCCTTGTGGCTTCTGTAACACTGGCACACGGAGGAAATATTGTACTGTGTTAGTGTCTTTTACACTAGTGTTAAAGGGATTGTATGATTTCACTTACTATGGGCCGTATTCAATTAGAAACGAAAAGCTGAGATCCGCGAAAAAGTATAGCCGATTGCGACTTTTCGCCTGTTGGAAACTTGTCTCCGTATTCAATTCCATCCGCTTTTCGCGTACGCGTAAAGTCAGTGCAATGTAATACGCGATAAAGAGTAAAGCAGGAGAAAAAATGCATTTTTTTTATTTTGGGGTGCAAAGGTGGGGAAACCACTCAGAACCCTTGGGACAGCCTCCAAAGGAGAACTGCATAAAAAAAATCCCTTTAAAAAAATTAAGGAACACCCCTAAAAGTAGTTTGAATTTGGGGGCGAAAAAGTACAAAGTGGTGGTACAAACCTAAAAAGTAGCGAAATAGACTTTTATGGGTCTGCAAGTATGGGGCAGGTGTTTTTTTTTTATTGCAGATGTTTGCTTAAGGTGCGTTTTTTACAACGCACTTTAGCGACTTTTAAATATGCTTGCACCCATTTTCATGTACCCCAAATTTGACTGGACTACTTATTTTCTCCAAAAACACTACTTAATGCTATTCTTCACCACTTGTGCAAAGGTGCTAATTAGAGGCAATTGTACCAACTTAAGTACCCCAAACAGTTTTATTAGGGCAAATCGGGCACTACTACATTGATCCCCAATGTTTCTGCACCTTTTTGGGGGGTTCAGGCTGATTACCTTGTTCTGACACCACTTTTCACGTGTCGCAGTTTTCGCGTCTTTTGGAATCAACTAGGGCAAATAGCGGGAACGCACACTATTACTTTCCGTGGCTAAAATATGCGATGTAGGCGAAGAGTCCGGCAGGCGAAACTTTATCGTGTACGCAAAACTAATAGAATACGGCCCTATATATGCATAATATGCCTGTAGCAGTAAGGGACGGCTGCAAGCCAAGGGAAGGAGGAGATCGTTACAGCGCACCCCACTGGTGTACATCGCTATGGCAGCCTCTCCGTTTTCACCTTTACATCACTGAGACACAAACCTATTCATTCGGCCACAGAATGACATCTTCCATTATGGTGAAAGGTGCACTTTCACCTTTTTGCTAAAAAAACAAAAACAAAAAACAAAACTGGAATAAATGGAAGACCTATGATACATACATATTGTATTATTTTGTCAGAAGATGTTATTCCAGAACCTAGCAATTTCAGAACTTAAAACAATAAAGAGGTTTACCTTGAGGGCGCTAATTACATTTTCCTCACTCACCTAAAGTCTCTAATGCAAGATCCTCTTGCCAATAATATTGGTGTTTAATTGTCCAGACATAATGAAATGTCAACTAATGTACCAAATGCTTCTTGTTGATGTAATTTATTTTTTTCGGTTTGTATCCTGTGCCTCAATTTGCTATAGAATCACTTTCAATCTTCCCTGGCCAGAGAGGGCGAGTTTGGAGCGGTAAGATGTAGTGAGCTGTGATTCCACCACCTCCTCTGTTTTTAGCACAATGCCTGGCTGTGTGCAAGCATCAGTCACGCTGACACTCTCCACAAGCCACAACCCCTCGCTGCCAACTTGATGGCACTGAATAGACTAGATTTTTAAATCTTTACCCATCTGCTGTCTTTATGGGTTTTCTACATTGAACAAAGGTTCCTGATTCAGAGATTTCGCAAAGCCGATATTTACACAGATCGAGCGATTGTTTGCTATTGCGTGAAAGCTGCTCTGCCTATGTGCAGCGATTGCATTGTGATTACGCCCCTGCGGAGGAAAGACTCGCAAAGTGAGTGACAGGTAGTCAGCATTTGGGGGTGGTAAAGGAGGGTGGTTAGAAAAACGCAGGCGTGTCTGACCGTTTAAACGCAGTTTCACGGGCGCACATAAATTAGCCATTGCCATCTCCTTTTACAGCATGAGAGCGCTCTGCCTGTCAGGAGAACCGCAGTGTTTGCAGCTGGTCAGACTTGCCTTACACACTGTGTGGCTGCCCGATGTGCGTCGATGTTGTTGATGTTTACAGTGTTGGACGTCGTCGGGCGGATATGAGAAGGCAGCAGGGGGCTTCCCTATGGTAGGATTTGCTTTGGAAGGCATTACAATATTTTAGCAACTGCAATCAGTGAGAGAATACAGATGCAATTGCATTAGCGTACATCTCTGAATCAGGCCCAAAGTCTAAATAGCTTCACTAATCTTCGTTCTTACATCTAAACCATCTAATATTTATTGATGACTCAACAGCCGTCCTCTGCAATTCGTGGTCTGTCAGTGTCACTGATGTTTCAGTCTCCATTATTGAACACTAAAGGGATCTATTAAGCACTTTTCTCCTAACCGCACCAAAGTACTCATTCTCAATTCCAACTAATCTGCTTTCTGTTCATAACATTTCCACACTTGAATAGTGAATTATAGATGTGTTGACACCAACCAGCTCCATTTGCTTTCATGGTTTTCAGTTTGTGACTTTTTTTACAAAAAAATTCTTCATAAGTACCCATATAAAATCTAAAAATTATTTTAAATGTTTATTTGTAATTATACCTATGAATTTATTATTGACAATTTTTTACGTTGTTAAGCTTATTATACACTTAACAGATTTACCTGATGAAATTGTGTATTGGCAGCCATTTTGTTTCTGTACATATTGTCCTCACAAGATGGCTGTGTACGTATTGCCATTTATTCTAGAATATTCTTTTAGGATATAACATTTTGTAGTATTTACTAAAGCTTATTTCAAGGGCATTAGGTGGTAAAAAGAGCATTTAAATATGAGTGTTTAATGGGTTTTAAGAAACCTGAAGCATATAATATACTTTGACTTGTCAACTGACCTGTTCCGCTTTTGCTTCTAACATTAAAACGGATCTGTGCTTGCATGCTCTACTAGTGAGAGAGACGCTTTTCAATGCTTGTCCGGTAGCCAAACGCCCCCAGAACAAACTTTTTCAATGATGAGGAACTCTGACATTTTCTGCATGAGATTTGGTTTTTATTTTCTTAAATAAAAAAAAAGAAACATAAACAATTTTTTTCTCCTCAACCCAGCAGACATGTCAGCAGCAGTGACCGAGTGGGGAAGCCCTACCGGGGTGTTAAACCTGTGTTCAGCATCGGAGACGAAGAAGAATTTGACACAGGTACAGTTGATAAAATGATCTGATGTGGGTGGTGTCATGCATGATCTTTGGATGCAATTTTTTAAGTCCTACCAAAGATGGATTTTATTTTCGTTTATCATAACGTTGTCGACCAAGCAGTTAAAGTGCGAAGTAGCCTATTTGAGTTTTCTAAATAACTAAACAAATAATAGTTTAGTGTTCTTTCAGCTGTCCATATCGCATTCAGTATTGGAAGCACTTGAAAGCAGTCTTTTCTTCCTGAGCAATTCTTAACTGTAGAACAGGCACCTGAATCAAATCACATTACAGTCTACTTTCAAATTAATTACTTACGGATTCTGAGGTCTGACGTACAGAGAACAGTAGCTATAATTGTATTTTTAATAGCGGACCGTTATTGGATACTATTGCTTTTGGTAGTAAAACGAGCTGGGTATAGACTGCTACCAGGCTCCACCACACGTTTCAGTGTTTTGCTCGTTGTCAGCTGCTAATAGTCACTGACTGCTTGCACCGCTATGTCAAGCCAGCCACACATGGACTGTGGGCCCAGGGCTTTGCGATGTCCACAGTTGTATCCAATTACTATGAATCAGGATTGCTGGGTAACTGGCAGAGCACTGACTCAAGAATTTGTGGCTTGTGGGCGTGGCCTGACTGGCTTACTGGACGGCAGCGTTTTTCTGGAGTTCCTGGCCCTTGTGCTTTAAAGGGCAAATAGCCACTGCCTCCTGCCTCCCTGAGCCTCCTCTCACCTCCAGTGTGTGCCCGCGCTGCCCCTGACCCGATTCCTGCACTCTGTCATCACTCTGCGAGGTCCAGAGATCCGCAGCCTACTACAGCTCCAGAAGCCGGGGGCTAAATATTGGAGCCCTGCCGGCAGACTGCTTGACGTCATCGCCGCGGCCGCTGCTGCATCCCTGCTGCATCCCCAGCCTCTCCACTACCTCTGCCTGTGGCCAGAAGGACCCGGACTCCCTACCTTGGGTAGATTTTCCTCCCTGGAGGACAAAGGGATCCCTGGAGATCGACGAGGGCAGCCATTTTGAGTGTCAGTCAGCCACCATTGGAATACCTGGATGCTGCCTGCTGAGACCTTGCCAGCTCCTGTTAGTGTACAGCTCTCATGTCTCCTCTCTACTCCTGCATCCAGGTTGGTGACTGTTAATTTTTCGCTTGCCTTTCTGAAAGGCTGTGACCCTTTGCTTCACCAAGCTGTTCCAGTGATATTATGTTACCCTCCCCCATGAGACCTCCTCAGCTCCTGCTCTGCTGATTGAACCTCTGCTACTACTATCCTCCTAATGTGATCTACAACACTCCATACCTATTTGCCGACATATATATGCATCTCCTACCAATATGACACCATAATCCAGCATCTCTAAAACCAACTAACGTGCAGTCTCTATTTTTCTGTCACCTGTGCCTCCAACCTCGGAAGACCGTTATGCCTACCAAACTTGGCAAACTTTCTACCCTGGCACTCCCTATTAAATTTGTTTCACAAAAAACTCCTGACTCTGTATCTGCCGGGAAGACCTCGGCAGCGTCCCCCTCCATGGCCGCTTCCCCATCCAGTCTCACGACCAGTCTGGACCCCACTACTGACGCACCGCTTACAGTCTGTACGCTCCATCAGATGCTCCAAGCGTTCCAGACAAATCTCACCTCTGACTTCCAAACCTCATTTAAACAATTATCTGCTGAAATAACTACCGTGGGTGACCGCACTAACCATTTGGAAATAAAGATGCAAGAACTTGTGTCCTCCCATAACGATCTCAGTTCCCATAATTCGGTCCTGACGGAATTAATAGCGGTTAAGGATAAACTCGCTGACCTAGAGGACAGATCAAGGAGAAATATCAAGATACGAGGAGTCCCGGAATCTGTGCTTAGTGATGGTCTCCAGGACTTTGCCCTGACCCTTTTCCAGAAATTATTACCGTCTGCTGAGGTCCGCGACCTGTTAATTGACTGCATCCATCGCCTTCCTAAACCCCGCACAGCCCCTGGCAGTTTCCCCCGAGATGTTCTGCTACGCCTTCATTTGTTCAATATTAAGGAAGATGTCCTTAGAGCTGCACGGCTAGCAGAATACACAGAGGTCCTTAATAATCTCCAACTATTTCCAGATGTCTCGATCCATACCACCAACAAACGTAGATCTTTCCAACTTATCACCAAGGCTCTTCGCGATAATGATCTCCAATAACGTTGGGGTTTTCCGGTGAAGCTTTTGTTTCAGAAAGATGGCTCCACGTTCGTCATTTCGTCTTTAGAGGCCGGAGCCAAGCTGCTATCAGAGTGGACAATTCCTGTCTCTTTTGCATCAGCGTCTCCCAATCCCATTCAGTCGGAATGGACCCAAGTTGGATGAAGATTTCCTGGATTTATACTATCTCATTTGGTATTTTATTGGTTGAATCATATGCATTTTTCTGGACTGGGTTGCTATCGGGTAGCCTATTGTAGCACCAACAATGTTTGATCCTTCCGGACGAGACATTCCTATTGTTTCTGTTGGTCACTCCACTCCGGGACGTTATGCATTGGTCTTCTTAGCCGCAAGTATGTATAGGTCTTAGGCCTTGATTTATTGATAATTTTGACCTATGTTATATCACAGGATTTGCGTCTATGATGCTTCTTATTTTATTATATTTTATTTGCTATAGTAACTAGGATGTCAGTTTCACATATAGGTTCTGAGAAATGTCTTACATGTTGATAGTGTGCTGTTTATATTGTTTCTATTTTATTTCTTGTCCTCGGCAGTACTGATAGTTCTATTTTCTATTATATATGACATATACTGCCAGTATTGTATTTTCTATATTTATAATGTTTGTATGTTTTTATATATGAGGTCTCTGGGTGGGTATTGGAACAGTCCACCCCCACATGTTAACCATTTTGATGTTTTTTTTCTTCCACGCCAACTACTGTAGCCCGATATACTGGGCTGTTTGATTTGATTCTGTCACCCTTTTTTTTCTTTCCCTTTTCTTAGAGATATGTTTTTTCCTTTTTTTTTCTTTTGTTTTCCATAACGGGTATATCCACGGTGTTCACACAACTGTGTGACCATAAATGGTTAAGGTTTTTTCCCTAATTGTCAAGGGACTTAACTCCCCACATAAACGTCGATTAGCTCTCTCCACTTTTCACTAACATAGAGCAAATATTGTGGCCTTACAGGAGATGCATTTCTCTTCCGCTGCGCCCCCTGTATTTAAAGACCACAGGTACCCTATTTGCTATACCGCTAATGGCCCATCTAAATGTAATGGGGTTGCTATTTTATTTCATGTAAATACACCGTTTGTACTACATAGGAAAATTGAAGATAAAAATGGGCGTTTCCTTATCCTTTTTGGCATTGTTGAGGAAGTTCCAGTTACTCTAGTCTCTATATATGCTCCCAATGCTCGCCAGGTCCCTTTCCTGAGAGAAACTTTTGAAGAAATTGCTAAGGTCCATCAAGGCGCCCTAATATTGATGGGTGACTTTAACCTGATCCTGGACCCCAAACTGGATCGCTCTTCTTCACAGGGTCACTCTTCTTCCCCCGTGATGTAGGCCCCTCGCTTGCTTTTAAGAAATTGTTAGCTGAGCTTGACTTGTGTGACGCCTGGCGCACCCTTTCCCCAGATGAGATGGACTATACTTTCTTCTCTTCTGTCCATAATAGCTACCCAGAATAGATGTTATTCTTATGGATAAAAGGATCCTCCAGTCCACTAAGAAAATCAAAATTCTCCCCATCACTTGGTCCGATCATGCTCCCCTCCTATGGTCCTGGAGTACTGATAAACATTTTTCCCCTACACGCCCTTGCCGTTTTCCTGACTACCATCTCCATGATCCTGAGATTCTAAAGGCTCTTACAGATTCCCTTATGTTATATACTCAGACCAACTCTCCTTCGGACACTTCAGTTTTTACATATTGGTGGGCACTTCTATTCAGAAAGGTGCTCAACTTAAAGCTCGATCCCGTAAATCACAAATTGATTTGGAGTCTTCCTTTCGATCCTTGGAATCTCAGAATCAGGCTCACCCTACTAGATTGTTACGTAAACAACTGCAAGAGGTCCGACAGCAGCTCCACAAACTGTTTATGCTCCGCATGCACTCAGCCCTCACTCGATTATGTCACAAGTTCTATACCGCCAGGAACAAAGCTCTCCTTTTAGCTCGTAAACTCCGCGGTCACCAAGCCAGAAATAGATTTAAATGTCTTCTCTCCCCCTCCGGTTCAAAGTGCCTTAATCCCCTCGACATTGCCAATCTGTTCTCATAATACTATGCAAAATTGTATAACCTGTCTGAAGATCCCTACACTCCTCAACCCACAACCCCTATTATCTTTTCTTTTCTAGATAGCTTATCCCTTCCTACCTTAGATGCAGGTAGCCTGGCGTCCTTAAACGCCACTTGGTCACTGGAGGAGATACAGTCTGTAATTAAGCAACTCTCTAAGGGTAAGGCCCCAGGCCCAGATGGCTTTATTAACTCTTTTTACTCTGAATTCAGAGGAGTCCTTTCCCCATTCCTTTTACAGCTATATCTAGAGGCTTCCAAAATTGGCTCCTTTCCAGCCGAAATGGTGGAGGCACAAATTGTGACTATCCCGAAGCCGGGCAAGGACCCCTCTGACTACAGACCTATAGCACTTCTTAACACGGACATTAAAATCTATGCTAAATTAATTGGTAGCCGTCTGAACCCACTACTTCAGTTAATACACCCTGACCAGGTGGGCTTCGTTACTGGACGTCAGGCTCCCGACAATACACGTAGGGTTCTGGACCTGGTGGAGTGGGCCTCACATACCAAACGACCACTTCTCTTATCAGTAGATGCTGAAAAAGCATTTGACAGACTCCATTGGGACTATATGCGCCAGCTGTTATGCAGGTTTGGACTCCAAGGCGATATCCTTAGCTCCATCAATGCTCTTTACACTGGCCCCTCAGCCCGGATTTTTAGCAATGGCTTCCTCTCTCTCTCCCCATTAATCTTTGTATTGGCTATAGAACCCCTCGCCCAAATGATTCGCTCATCCATGGATTTCCCTAAGTAGGTAACACTTCTCATAAATTGTGTCTCTTTGCAGACGATGTGTTATCGTTTGTGACTGACTCGGAGACTTCGTTGATTCCCCTCCATAATATTCTAAATAACTATAGTGCTGCTTCTTATTATAAATTGAACACAACTAAAACGGAAGCTCTACCCATCAACATTCCCCCTACAATCCTCCAATCCCTGAAAGGGTGTTTTCCTTTTTCTTGGAAGGACTCCTCCTTATCCTACCTAGGCATTTCTATCCCCTCCTGTATCAGCAATGTTCACATTGTTAATTACGCCCCTCTGCTGATACAGTTGACAACTTTAACCACTGCCTGGATGAATCACAAGGTCTCCTGGTTAGGCTGTCTAGCGGCATTAAAGATGATGTTACTGCCCAAACTGATGTACCTGTTCCGGGCTATACCATACGCAATACCCTGTAAAATGTTACAACAAATACGGAAACTGATGACGTCTTATGTATGGAAACGCGAAGCTCCTAGAATAGCTTATAACCGTATGATACGCTCTAGACAACAAGGAGGTCTCAATCTCCCTGACCTACCTAGGTACCATGAAGCTGCCCTCCTTTCTCAGCTGTGCGATTGGTTTCTCCCCCCCCAACACTAAGCCCTGGGTGGACCTAGAACTTGCCCTTTTTCAAGAATTCCCTTTATCGGACCTTCTATGGTTACCTAAACAACTACGCCCACAATCCCCATTACTTCCCAAGTCTGCCCTTGATACCCTAAAGATATGGGATGTTAGGCTTCCAACTCATTTTAATTTCACTCTCCCTACTAGGACTTTATCCCTTCAAGCATTAGATAATTTGTTTCCCAATCTTCGTATGTCTTACTGGATCAAATTGGGTATTCAGTCCCTAGCAGATTTTCTTTCCCCGTCCTCTATTTTACCGTTTTCTGATTTATGTGCCAAATTTGAATTGGGCCCATCAGCTTGGTTTTATTATTTTCAACTCCATCACTGGATAGCTCAATTTAATACCGGCCCCTCCATGCTCCAAACACCACCAGACCAAATTCTAAATAGACTATCTAGATCCTCTTCCCGTGGGGCCATCTCCTTTTGGTACTTACTGTTGTCTCCTGCTGACCAGACGACCAAATCTTCTGTTCAGCTTCGATGGGAGGCTGATCTTCAATGTTCCTTTACCCTTAAACAGTGGGAATCTATCCATTTAACCTCTTTCCCTATCTAAATGCACTAATCACGCTGAAATGTATATTAAACTCCTAAACAGACTATATTTGACACCTACTAAATGACATGGGATATGGCCTACGGTCTCTAAATTTTGCTGGCGTTTATGCCACTCTGAAGGTACGATTTTCCATATTTTTTGGGACTGCCCCTTTTTATGCCCTTTTTGGACAGAAGTATTTTTCCTTATAAAGGAAGTTTTAGGTCTCACATAACCTCTAGATCCCTCTCTAGCCCTTCCACATTGGTACCCTCTCACTATTCCCAAACCTGCCCACTATGTTCTTGGTCATATTTTAATATCTGCTATTGCTACAATAGCCCATCATTGGAAGTTCCCTTCCCCCCCCCCCCCCCCCTCCATTTGCTAAAGTTGTTACAAAAACTCAATTTCATTTTGAAATGGAGTCTAGGGATGCTAAATATTCTACGGCCATGGCATATCTATGTCACTGTTGGTGGAGGTGCCCCCTCTGCGAGAACTGGCCCTTTGAACCCGTCTTCCCCTTGCAATCTAAATGAACCTCCCTCAGGAGATTCAAATGTTTAGTCTATCTATTTGCTATATTTTGTATTATAATAATTGTTAGTTATTTATGGATGTCCTGTTCATACCTTATAATTTTTATTGTTATTGTGTTTTCTTTTACCCCCTATGCCCCTTTCTCTTTTTTCTGTACCCAATTTTTTCTATTTTATTCTCAATAAAAATGTATTGATGGGGAAAAATAAAAAAGAATATTGGGCTCAACACATGACCGCCTCGGGATGGATTAAAATGTGGGCTCCCTGGCTTAATTAGCTGCTGTACAAGCTGTCCCAAGTACATACCACAAGAATGTGCTATACACGAGCCACTATTTTACACACAGATCAGGAGTTGGTAGGAAAGCTTCTCAACCCCCCTTAACCAGTCCTTGCCAACTCCATTATCTGTTTACCAGGGTCAGCCTGGACATTGTACAATAAATCTGGGTACATACTGGAGCGATGTCGAGCCGATTTGCCGATTCGTAACGACAATACGCCTACATCGCTCAGTGTGTACCGAAGATTGCGCGCTCCTGTGGTCGCTATCGGAGGTCGCTAAGTTTGATGTGATGCACATCAAACACAGAAAAAAAGAGATTTGCCCCCCAGCACACTGCAGCAAAAACAATACTTAAATCCTACATGATAATAGAGATTTAGAGGTATTAGTTACATACATTTGCAAATATATGAATAAGCGCCAGGCCAATCGTCAAGGCTCCTCTATACTGGCGTCCCTAACATTAAGGGGGTCACGTCCGAGAAGCAAGGCACCCCTAAAAAATTACAGTAAAGGGCCATCCCCAGGGCATCACACGAAAAAGGGAAAAAGGTGATAGTGAAGTGTAAAGAAAAGATGTGTAAGGATAAATCAATAAGTGTTAATGAAATTAGAAAGAATTAAAATGACATAAATAATATACAAACTACCATTATGTAGCAATAATTATTTTGGGGTGAGCGTTTGGGAGTGGGGCCCCCGGGGGTGTTCTGACTGACCCTTTCTCATGGCATCACCACTTAATTCACATAGAATACTTTTATCACTTCTCTATTTGTTTGTATATTATTTATGTCATTTTGCTAAAATATTGATTGGTCGGGCATGTCTGATCGTCCAGCATGCCCGTCCGATGTGATATTCTGTACGTTAAATGTCAGCCGCATTCGGTAGTGTATGCCCAGCCACGGCCGACCGTCAGACATTTCCCCTGTTCCTTCACAGTGTATGCCAGTGATATCTGCAGGATGACAGGCTGTCAGATAAAATGTCTGTCGGTCTGACAGGCATTTTATCTGGCAGAGTATGCCCAGCATAAGATGTAATTCTTAGGGGGCAATTTAATTAGGCACCGGGGTTAGCTCCGGGTTTCACGCTCCAAGCTGTTTAATTAATCAGCGCAATAAACCATGGGTTAACGCGCGCTAACCCATAGATTCCACGCAAAGTGCTAGAATCTATGGGTTTCCTGGGGCATGAAATTCAGAGTCTGAGACTGCGAGGGACAATCCACCCTCTGGGCGCTTAGCGCTCGAGATTCCCGCAACTAATTGAATCAGGCAGCGCCTTCAAGTAGATGGGGGATAAACTCTGCTCCTTATTTAATCTGCCCATTATAATAAATAATTTAGAAACTTTTTTTTTTTCTTTAACAAATCCTGATTGTTTAGACCATTAAGACAAAGCCAGTTATTCTGCATTCTTTTACACACTGAAAAGCACACACATAAATATTGTATTTCCCCAGTGCTCCTAGTCTTGAGCAGTGTTATGTGTCACCATTTCAGTGTCCTCCCGGAACCATCAAGTAAATGCAAATGAACAACAAAAGATTTCTAGTTTGTTTTATTTCATCTCAAGACAATAATGTTCCTGGGTGGCTTGTTACAGCATCGTATTCATCTGGTGAGATAGATGCATCTCATGTGTCACATCTGACTGTATGTTGTAGCCATCCTGGGACACTCTAGGATTCTATTCCATCTACAAAAATCAGATAAAGTGACACGGCCTGATTCTGAGCCGCCGGCAATGCCGATGCTCATGTAGTTGAACGATTATTTGCAACTGCACATGCACTAAAATTTCGGAAAACCCCTAGGGTGCATAGGTTACAGAGTGAGCGCATAAAGGGGCTCATGTGATCGATTCAGATGGTAACAGAAAGGTGGGGGAACAGTGATGGGCGCGGCGGTGACTATTAGTGCACGCAAAAATGGGCTGTTCAGTGGGGATAATATGGGAGGTGCGTAGGTGTGTCAGTGCCAGCAGCTGCTTTACCAGATGTTCCACCGCTCGCATAGGAGGCCCTGGCCAGACGGAGAAACTGCACCTGCATAGGGCTGGTGTAAGTTTCAATGGTGGCGTATGAGGATGCATCAATCGGTATTTCAGCGTGCGCGGGCACTAAAAGTTGGCGTCTCAGTCCTTGCATATTCGGCAGCACGGATGTACACAAGGGAAGGAGTTTGTAAGCCATTTGCATAAACTCTAAGGGGTTTTATTTACTAAAGTGAGAGTTTTTAGAAGCGGAGATGTTGCCTATAGCAACCAATCAGATTCTACTTAACATGTAGCTAGCACCTTCTAGAAGATAATAGCTAGAATCTGGTTACTATGGGTAACATCTCCACTTCTAAAAATTCTCACTTTAGTAAATATACCCCTAAGACTGCGGCCCACCAATAGACGCTGCGTACGCTTTTACGTGCATCTCAGAATCGGGCCCTTACTCTTTTTACCGTCTTGTAGCCTGTAAGTTCTGTTAAAGACAAGGCAGTCTGGAAGACATTTGTGAATTTCATGTTAAACCTATTTTGTTGCAATTGCTGTCATCTTTTCATTCTGGTAAATAAATTGCCTTGTATAAGGAATACTTAAGCCATTTAATCACCCTGACAGATACCGACCAATTGGTCGACATTCAGTAGTCGACAATACAAAGGTTGACATGGTCGGTAGGTTGACTATCAATATGTCGACATGTTTTTAGATCGACTGGGTTAAATTGTCGACACCATAAAAAAAAAAGTCAACATTTAACATGGTTTTTTTTTTTCATGAATTTTAGGGTTAGGCTAAAATAACAAAAAATAAAAGTATCAACATGTTAAATGTTGACCTTTTGACTGTCAACATATAACCCTGTTGACTTAAATACATGACAACATATTTATAGTCAACCTAATGACCATGTTAGCCGTTTTACAATTGACATGCAGCTCCAGTCGATCTTCTGAATGTCAACCTTAATATTGTCGACCTTTTGAATCATACCCCAGCCTGACATTTGGCCTGTAGATGGCAGTATATAAATAGGGGTTGTCAGAGGAGGCCCGTGGCAGCCTGAATAAATAAGTTACACCGCAGATATGCTATTCTTGTGCGTTTCTGTTGGAAAATAATAAAACTAAATCATATAATGCTTAGAGCTTTACTGGTATTATATATTCCTCAAATGTATGTCATTGCTGAAGAGTTTAGTATAATTATATTATTTCTCATAACATATCTCTCTAGATGAGATTGACAGCTCGTCTATGTCCGATGATGACCGAAAGGAAGTCGTTAACATTCAGACCTGGGTTAACAAGCCCGACATCAAACACCACTTTCCCTGTCACGAAGTTAAGGAAAATGGACATATGTTCCCAAGGTCTGTAGCAATACTTGTATATTTGTGGAGGGTTTTTTTTTTTAGTTTGTAAGTTATGTACATTAAAAGCATTAGTAACCTCTACATTCTTTTTTACATTTTAAAATTAGATAGTACATCACAAGTTTCATTCTACTGAAAGATGAAAATAATAAAAATTGTACTTTCACTCACTGTTTTTAGATTCAATGTGACTAAAGCTGGTTACACACTGGCAGATATATTGGCCGATCAATTGATAGGCCAATATATTGTGTGCCTGTCGGCCAGTGTGCACCAGCGATATGACTGTGAACAACGTCGTTCAGACATATCGCGTCGGCTGTGCTGCACAGCCAATGGCAGATATAGCTGCTAATCATGCAGTGTGTAGCCCGTACACTTGCAGCAGAGGCGCGATGCCAGTAGGACCCGCAGCAAGATGACAGATGTTGGTTGTTTAGTGTGTATGAGCAACCATCATCTGCAGATATATCTTTTAGGTCTGTACCCATCTTACGATTGTCACATCCCAGGCCTTATCATAATTCACTGTGATGATAATGTTACATTTAGCTGTGAGTCACTCCAAAAGAGAGACACTAGTCATTTAAAATCTAGATGGTTTATAGCAGGGATGGTGAACCTCAGGCCCGAAGGCCGTATAAGGCCCCTTGAATCATTTGGTCTGGCCCTCTGAGCTGTTTTCTGCTAGCCTCATCTGGCTACCAGGGTGCCTAGAATGGCACACTGCAGCCAGAATCTATGCAGCAGTGCCGCCTTGAGTGTCATTACGATGCTTCAGACAGTGACACCGTTGCCCTTACAGCTCCTCAGGATGCTTCGGGCATTGCTGTAATCATCGGTAATTGTGACATCACACGGAGGGCCTGCACCAGGCCCGCGAATAATGTTATGTATATCTCAAAATGGCCCTCGGCAGAAAAAAGGTTCCCCACCCCTGGTTTATAGTGTAGCAAACTTTATCTCCTTGCAAAGTATCTTTATTGGTAAGGTTAGTACACGATTCTCTGTGTCCAGGGAGTTGAATATACTTTTACCCTCTGTACTGCATCCTCAGAGTCATCAGCGATCATGCTGGGATCTGAGAAGACCTGGTACCTAGCCCAATGTTTGGTTTTCTTTTAATTCCTCACACTACACCGGGCAATGGCCTAAACACAAACCTATAGGACATTGTCTTGACCTGATCCAATCCTCGTTTCTTAAACTCCTGGGCAACATCTTGGACTATTCTGTAGTAGCCCCGATGAGTTTGAATACACAAGTGTTGATATGGCAGTTGCTTGGTATTAAACAGCCCTCCCTCAAAGCTAGCTTTAAAACTTAATGCTCCAGATAAATATATTCGTGTCCTGCAATGTTTGGGAAATCTTTACCCCTTTCCTAGAGTGGCAGTGGATCCTTTTGTCCCTTAACTATATATGAGGACCGCAGTTCCTCTCCCTCTTCTGTCAAGGACCCCTCGGATTGATGAATCGGCTTTTTTTTTTTTTTAATTACGATCCTGCTCAGAGGCCATTCTTCGGTGTCAATGGTGACATATAGTAAGTGGACAGAAAAGCTCCTGGAGGGGGATGTAGTTATGAGACAGATGGCGCGATGCCGCTGTTCTCAATAGCGACAAGGAAATCCCGACAATGGATTTAAGATGGGCGTTAAAATACAAATGCCTATCTTAATCCCGACGCCAGAACACTGAAGGACGCCTGCCCGAACGAGGTAAGTCCAGGGCGCCCTTAGCGTTAGCCGCGGAGGAGGGTTAGGTTTAGGGAGCGTAGCGGGGTTAGGTTTTTTTGGGGGGAGGTTAAGGGTTAGGAACCCCTAGGGGGGGAGGATTAGGGCTAGGCACCCCCCCCCCCCCCTCTGGGAGGGTTAGGGTGCAGTAAGGAGGGGTTAGGGTTAGACACCCCAGGGGAAGGTTACGGTTAGGCACTAGGGGGGAGGTTTGGGTTAATCACCACTAAGGGAGGGTTGGGGGGGGAGTGAGGTATGCATAGGGTACTTACCTGCCCTGTCGGGATCTTCTCCCTTCGGGCTGCCGGCGTTGGGATGTGAGCCGCCGGGACTTCATTCCCCTTTCTCCTGGAGGGGTTGGAATATAACGCCTAGTGTGGAACTGATACAATAAACTTCCTCTGTCTCTTCCTAACCTGAGGACGCCAACCTTGAGTTCTTTAGTGTGGTGGCCAGAGCTTCAATTGATGGTGGTGTACAGAGTCCACTGGCTAAAGTTCTGGTCAGCAAATAACACATCAAAGAAGTGGCTGCTGTCTTCCCTTTTCTAAAAGGCCCTTTTTGGGTCTAAATTGAAAAGAGTTCGAGCTCTGGTCACTAGATAGCGAATGCCTCAGTGATGTCACTAGTTCCTATTGAAGCTTTAGGCTGCAATTTGTTACTTTGGGGATCTCATAGTGCAGAAAAAGTCCAACCTGGGCATTAAAGAAGGTCGGCTTGAAATGTTTGGACATTATCAAATCTGCCTGAGGCTTAGGACAGTGGGTGCTCACTCTCTTATACTCAGCATTCTTTGTTCTCTGTGTCTGATACTGGGTGCTGTACACTAAAGCTTGGTACACACTATACAAAATATTGGCCAATCTCGCAATCCACAATGGATCGCAACGACCATTAGTATAGCAAGTACCCCCAATTCATCGTTTGATGGATAATGCGGTAGCACCTTTACATCTGATGTGTCCACTGCACCTTGGATGGGACACTGCAATGTACTATGTCATGCGGTAACATTACCTCTGTAACGATATATTGTATCTTTGTACAGCAGATTGTGTAGTATGTACATGGACACAATATATAGCGCTACCTTGTATCTACTGTCGGAAGATCGCCGGGTCAGTCAAATTTGTACCCAGCTTAATTGTAGACCGACCCAGCGATATCTCAGAACAGGCTCTCCCTGTAATAGGAACGCAGGTGGGCTTTCTATTGTTAAATCTAGGGACTTTTTTTCCTTTGAAAGAACTACTGAATGGTGGTACCCACTGGAGTATTTATTTATATATATATATATATATATATATATATATATACACATACATACATACATACATACATACATATATATATATATATACATATACATATATAATGTATGTATAGGATGTATAGAACGGCGCTCTGGTTCAACTTCCAAATTGTATTACACCGTAGTCCAAAAAGTGATAGAGTTCAGTTAGTGCTAACAGGTGTGACACTTAGATCCCTTTTGGTGAAGGTGGCAGCAGTCTTCCCGTAATCCTGAATGGCAGTCAGGGTGGATGTGATCTAGAAATGGGGTATGGAAAGAACATGCGCCTAATAGTGTAGTATTTCAAAAAATATTAGCACGTGCTCGAATATAAATGTGCGTACCAGAAAATAAATCTTTATAGCTTATCTGTGGTTGTTTTACTGGAACCTCATATGGTGAAGTGGTTTCACAACTTCAGGGTGACCAGGAACCTTAAATAAAATTAGCTCATGTCACAGAGCTCCAGCCTCCAGGCAGCGTGCTGATCGCAGGGTGAAGTGTTCCAGGCAGCGTGCTGATCGCAGGGTGAAGTGTTCCAGGCAGCGTGCTGATCGCAGGGTGAAGTGTTCCAGGCAGCGTGCCGATCACAGGGCTCCAGCCTCCAGGCAGCGTGCTGATCGCAGGGTGAAGTGTTCCAGGCAGCGTGCTGATCGCAGGGTGAAGTGTTCCAGGCAGCGTGCTGATCGCAGGGTGAAGTGTTCCAGGCAGCGTGCTGATCGCAGGGTGAAGTGTTCCAGGCAGCGTGCTGATCGCAGGGTGAAGTGTTCCAGGCAGCGTGCTGATCGCAGGGTGAAGTGTTCCAGGCAGCGTGCCGATCACAGGGCTCCAGCCTCCAGGCAGCGTGCCGATCACAGGGCTCCAGCCTCCAGGCAGCGTGCTGCTGATCACAGGGTGAAGGGCTCCAGCCTCCAGGCAGCGTGCTGCTGATCACAGGGTGAGAGTATAAGAAAGTGGACCTACTCCTCCTGCACTTGCTAATACTGGGGCCATTGTACGAGTTTGAAGAGGTGACTTAGTACTTGATGCATTAATTCAAGTAACATTCTGGTACGCATTTATAACTACTTCACCATATTATTTGTTTGAGACACAAAATTACTACACTATGTATGCGTATTTTGGCTCGACATGAGCTAATTTTATTTAAGGTTCCTGGTCACCCTGAAGTTATGAAACCACTTCACCATATGAGGTTCCAGTAAAACAACCACAGATAAGCTATAAAGATTTATTTTCTGGTACGCAGATTTATATTCGAGCACGTGCTAATATTTTTTTAAATACTACACTATTAGGCGCATGTTCTTTCCATACCCCATTTATATATATATATATATATATATATAGTTAACGGAGAAGGAGGGCACTCAGCAGGTATGGTAGTAGAAAATTAAAATCACATCTTTATTACTTATCTTGATTAAAACATTATGGTCAGACCATAATGTTTTAATCAAGATAAGTAATAAGGATGTGATTTTAATTTTCTACTACCATACCTGGTGAGTGCCCTCCTTCTCTGTCAACCCTGTGTTTTGGATACCTATTTGATCCTTGAGGAGCACCACACTGCTGATTAACATTTGAATTTAGTGCGGACACCGACAATTTTCTTTATATATAAATATATATATTTATATTATTCTTTACCGATATATGCTTTCACATTTCACAAACAAATCCTTTTATATGAACACTATGTTAGGAATTACAAGGGGTTAGATATCTTCCTTTAAGTGTTTGATTAACAGTTTAACTTTTTTTTATTTAAAGTCACCTTCTGGTAACTGCAACCCATATGTATTGTTTACGGGAGATCCAGTCTAGAAAAGGATTCGCTTATATACAATCTCGGCAAGCACTAAGCTCCGTTGTCAAGATTACATCAAAGAAGAAACATCCAGAGCTGATAACATTTAAATATGGCAACAGCAGTGGCTCAGGCGTGGAGATATTAGCAGTGGAGAGGTAAATTATTTTCTTCCAACCACAGCTATCATTAGCAATGATGAAATGTGTATTGGTTGGAGTTTGGTTTGTTTGAATACATGATCTAATCGTTGTTTTCATTATGATATACCATGCAGTCTACACTAGGTTGCACTTAAATAGACAGGGACTGTTTATGACTAGATGGGGTCTAGGGTAAAGATAAAGGACAGGGGCAAGTTTGCATACAAATAAACTAAACTACAGTGCACCAAAAAAAAGTGATGGGATACTGCTATTTCTTACGAGTTACTCTGCATTTAGAGGGGTATTCAATATGGGAGCGAAAAGTCCGTGCTGGACTTTTCGCTCCACATCGGAGATTTTTCAGGGATAAAGTATCGAGCGCGCGCCCGCTTTATCCCCCGTATTCAATATAAAATCTACGAAAACGGGACCTGGTGAAGTGGGATTTGCGATAAACTATGAAATTTTCCTGGAAAAAATTGTAGGACCCCCCCTAAAGTTGTAAAAACATGGGGGATCACTATGGGTACCCCCGTTTTAGTCTGCAAATGAAAGTCTGGGATTTAAATAGCCACAGCAGGTGTTTTTTTCCCAACATTGAAGAAGTGATGCAGAAGAGCACTTAGGTTATTTTTTTCGTTTTTTTAAGTGGTCCCATCAAATTTGGGGTACATGAAAATGGGTACTAGCATATTTATATGTCCCTAAAGTAAGTTTTTAAAAATTCTGCAACTATGCACCTGCTGCTAATAGCCTATTCTAGAATACACCTGCCGCATACTATTTCCCTATTTCCCTATTTTTAAACACTTTTTTCCCTTTTTTTTTCACCCCAATTTTGAAATACATTTTTTTTTTGACACCGTTATTTTAAAATGTCATTCCCAGAGGTGCAGGCTATTTTTTTTAAGCCTGCACCCCTAAACCCCAAGTCTGCACTTTTTTTTCACCACCTATTCAGTGGTGAAAAGTTATCCCCATTTTTTTTCAAAGACTTTTCGAACCTGCGAAAAGTCTTTGAAATTGAATACGGTGTAAAACTAAAACCTGCGATAATGACTTCATAGGTGCGATATTAACGCAAAAACTGAGTTTTCGCTCCATATTGAATTCCCCTATTAGTGTCAGTTTCTTGGGGTCCTCCAGAGACCATATAATCATATGTACGACCATCCCATCTATACATTAGTAGATTGCTTTTTTAAATTATATATAAAAATCTGGGGCAGTACGGTTGGTGCCCCAGTTCCTGCCTCACAGCACGGTTGGTCTGTAGTGTTGCCTGCATGCTAACTGCATGCTTGCCAACTCTCCCAGAAAGTCTGGTAGGACATCGAATATTGGGGGCTCTTCCGTACTCCCAAACTTGTGGCCCTGTCTCCACACCCGTGAGGTTTGATGATGCGATTCGCATTGAATCATGTCTAAAATGCAGCAAATCATGGCGTTGAACAGTTGGGAGCGGAGTCACGATGACATGATGGCGCCACTACGCCTCCTCAGGCATGTTTGCCCAGTCCAGGACTCTCCCGGCCAGTGCTTCTTAAAATTCAGCAAATATGGCTGTCCAGTATTTATTGGAGACGGATAAAACCTTTCCAGGTGTTTTTAATTTTTATTTTAAGTATTGACGAAAAGATCCCTCCTGACAGTCCGGCAGGATATTTAGTTCATACATGCCTACCCTCCCGATTTTTCCAGTAACCCCCTGCACCCCCGGGAAGGGTAGGCTCTTCTCCCGCATTCTGTCCACTTCCTAGTGAAGTGGGAAGAATAAGGAGAATTTTCTTGCGGACCGGCGAGTCTGCGAGTAGGGGGCATGATCTAATGACGCGATTCTATGGGAATGGCGTTATTTTGGCCCTGCCCCTTAATTAAGTATGCACCGTTCGCCGCATATTGCTGCGAGGACGGGGGGGCTTAATGACGCAACCCATCCGACCCCACCCCCAACACCTCCCTCCTGCTTCTTCTCCCCAGGCTTCTCCCGGGGAGGAAAGCTCCATTGTCGGCAAGTATGATTTAGCTTAGATCCGCTCCATAGCAATGCTGAGATGCTCAATGACTTGCGTTATTGTAAATAATCATTTTCTTTCTTTCTTCCTAGATACTTAATTCCAAATGCAGGAGATGCTACCAAAGCCATTAAACAACAGATCATTAAAGTCTTGGACGCCCTGGAAAGCTAACAACACCTATCACCAATTTACATGTCTGGACAAGAAGAGTGCTTTTCTAATCGATGGCAGGATATTAAAAGAGTTTATTTAATTTTCTTGGTTGTGTTTCATGACACTCCTTTTGAATAAGTTTGTTTTTTATAAGATTAATTTTGACAAACATATTTTATTGTAATGAAAAGGACTGTTCACTTGAGAAGGAAATTGGATAAATGGACAGCAACAGGTTTATGTTTGATGAGGGAAATAGTAGAGAAGGATTCTTTGGGGAATCCATAAAAGAAAGGCGTATTATAATTTGTTTGTTTTTTTAGTATCACTTATTTTGTAAAAGTGGGAAGCACCAAGGGTAGCATACGTGCAGGGGTAAGCACAGCGGACCCTTCATAGATCAGTATTTAGCGCTAATGGTGTGCAGAGAGGACTGTCTTATACACCAGAAGCCCTGACTCACATAAACCAAATTCATTTTAACCACAATGCACTAACAGTATTTTATCATTTGTTCTGTTCTAAGCACCAACTTTCTAAATGGCCAAAAAAAATCCACAGGGCTAAAACTGTATACAGAGTTAAATACATCTGTTCCATTTATTAATATTATTTTATTGATGTAATAATGTGGGAAATATGTGCAATGTGTTTTGGGACAAACTGAATGATGCTGGAAGCTGGGGGTTAAGGCCCTCTGTCACTGCCAGGAATATTGTGTGTAGGAGAGACACAGGCATGTTGAAGCGTTTGCATCAAGAAGCACACGAGGACAGCTGTCTCCTACATGGTCCATGTATGACCGTTTAAAAATACAAACACCTGTGTGCTCTATTATCACACGTTCCAGACCCTAAATCTGAGGCTGCCCCTGGACCAGAGATTATTCTGACAAGCATGAAGTCCCCCTATTGATGCGAATGGCGGTATATTTACTGTGAGGAAAATGTTAATCGACAACAGAAAAATGAAACATTTTAAGTCAAAGTACCTTAACTTCATGAATCCTAACATGTTTGCAGATTTTATTAAACATGCAATGTAATTATCTCTTCATACTGTTTGTGTAGCCTTTTTAGGCTCTTTCCTCTTTTCAATTTTTTTTTTTTTTTTTTTAATTAGCTTTTTTTTTAGTGTTAAAAATCGTTGTAATTAAAGAATATCTCCCACCCAAAGCTTTCAGTTTAATTTTGGTTGGCAGTCAGCAATATAAAGTACAGTTCTTACACATTTCATGCAGAGATATCTGCCCTCACCTTCGAAAGGGTCATCTGAAATTCTTCTCTAACTTTTCTAGTTTTCTTTTTTAATGACTGTTTTTGTTTAGCAGTAGAGTGTACAGAGTACAATATATTGGAAAATACATAAAAGGTACATAACATAAGATGCACAGGATGCTTGCATTAGGTCATAAAACAGATCATATTTGTTTTATATGTGTCATGAAATACAACAACAATATTGTTTAAAATAATTTGAAATATCATAACCTAATAGTAAAATGAAACAAAACGAGTGAGGGGTGGGGGGAGGAAGGGAAAGGATATTTTTTTTTTCCCGTCTTCTTGATCCTCATTGGTAGACAATAGAACAGGAGGATCATTCAATAGCTGTCGCTTCTCAAACCAAGCTGTGGATCTGAAATAAGTATGTATTTGTGTGCGCATATTTGATGGTAATGAGTAGGGGTGTGCACCGGCCACTTTTCGTGTTTTGGATCTGGATCTTTCTTCGTGTTTTGGATCTGGATTGGTTTTGCCAAAACCACCCTTCCGTGTTTTGGGTTCTGGGTTTTGTGTTTTGGATCTGTATTTTTTTGAAAAAAAGCATAAAAACAGCTAAAATCACAGAATTTGTAGGTTTTTCTGCTCCTATACTATTATTAACCTCAATAACCTTAATTTCCACTCATTTCCAGTCTATTCTGAACACCTCACACCTCACAATAGTGTTTTTATGTCCAAAAGGTTGCACCGAGGTAGCTGGATGACTATGCTAAGCGACACGAGTGGGCGGCACAAACACGTGACCCATCTAGGCGTGATACTGCAGTGGCAGACAGGATGGCAGTTTGAAAAACTAGGCCCCAAACTGTACATAATACAAAGAAAAAAAAGAGGTGCAAGATGGAATTGTGCTTGGGCCCTCCCAAACCCACAAACCAACCCACCCACCCACCCTTATGTTGTATAAACAGGACATGCACACTTTAACAAACCAATCATTTCAGCGCCAGGGTCTGCCACACAACTGTGGCTGAAATGATTGGTTCGTTTGGGCCCCCACAAAACAAGCTGGCAATCTGTCCCTGCACAAACTGGCTCTACGGAGGCAAGATGTCATCCTCATCCACCGATTCCTCACCCTCTTCAGTGTGTACATCCTCATCCTCACAAAGTATTAACTCGTCCCCACTTGAATCCACCACCACAGGTCCCTCTGTACGTTCTGGAGGCTGGGCTCCCTGGAAGAGCTGATAATTCATTTTGATGAACATCATCTTCTCCACATTCTGTGGAAGCAACCTCCTACGCCTTTCGCCGACAAGTTTCCCGGCTGCACTAAACACTCTTTCGGAGTACACACTGGAGGGGGGGCAACTCAGGTAAAATAGAGCCAGTTTGTACAGAGGCCTCCAAATTGCCTCTTTTTCCTGCCAGTACAGGTATGGACTGTCTGACATGCCTACTTGGATGCTGTCACTGATGTAATCCTCCACCATTCTGTCAATGGTGACAGTATCATATGCAGTGACAGTAGACATGTCAGAAATTGTTGCCAGGTCCTTCAGTCCGGACCAGATGTCCAAACTTGGTCCTGCCTGCCCTGCATCACCGCCAGCGGGTTGCTTAGGATACCTAAGTTTTGTCCTGGCAGCCCCAGTTGCGGGAGAAAATGAAGAAGGAGCTGTTGACGTGTCACGTTCCGCTTCAGCTGACAGTGTGTTCACCAGCAGGTCTTTGCACCTCTGCAGGCTTGTGTCGGCCGGAAAGAGAGACACCACATAGGCTTTAAACCTAGGATTGAGCACGGTGGCCAAAATGTAGTGGTCTGATTTCAACAGATTGGAATCCTGGCAAAGCGAATGAAGGGCTTCATCCACAAGTCCCACATGCCGAGCGGAATCGCTCCGTCTTAGCTCCTCCTTCACTTTCTCCAGCTGCTTCTGCAAAAGCCTGATGAGGGGAATGACCTGACTCAAGCTGGCAGTGTCTGAACTGACTTCATGTGTGGCAAGTTCGAAGGGCTGGAGAACCTTGCACAACACGGAAATCATTCTCCACTGCGCTTGAGTCAGGTGCATACCCCCTCCTTTGCCTATGTCATAGGTGGATGTATAGGCTTATATGGCCTTTTGCTGCTCCTCCATCCTCTGAAGCATATAGAGGGTTGAGTTCCACCGCGTCACAACCTCTTGCTTCAGGTGATGGCGGGGCAGGTTCAAGAGTGTTTGCTGGCGCTCCAGTCTTCGGCACGCAGTCGCTGAATGGCGAAAGTGGCCAGAAATTTTTCGGGCCACCCAAAGCGTCTCCTGCACGCCCCTGTCGCTTTTCAGAAAATTCTGCACCACCAAGTTTATTGTGTGAGCAAAACATGGGATGTGCTGGAATTTGCCCAGATATAATGCCCGCACAATATTTTGTGGCGTTGTCAGATATCACAAATCCCCAGGAGAGTCTAAGTGGGGTAAGCCACCGGGCGATGATTTCCCTCAGTTTCTCTAAGAGGTTGTCGGCGGTGTGCCTCTTACTGAAACTGGTGATACACAGCGTAGCCTGCCTTGGAACGAGCTGGCGTTTCTGAGATGCTGCTACTGGTGACGCTGCTGCTGTTGCTGCGTAAGGTGATACATCTACCCAGTGGGCTGTCACAGTCATATAGTCCTTAGTCTGCCCTGTTCCACTTGTCCACATGTCCGTGGTTAAGTGGACATTGGGTACAACGGCATTTTTCAGGACACTGAGGACACTTTCTGACGTTTCTGTACAGTCTCGGTATCGCCTGCCTAGTGAAGTGGAATCTAGACGGGATTTGGAACCGGGGACACACTACCTCCATCAATTGTCTAAATCCCACTGCACTAATGGCGGATACCGGACGCACGTCTAACAACAACATAGCAGTCAAGGCCTCAGTTATACGTTTTGCTTCAGGATGACTGCTGTCGTACTTCATCCTCCTCGCTAAGGACTGTTGGAGGGTCAATTGTTTAGTAAAAGTAGTGGTGTTCCTACTTCCTCTCTGGGATGATGAACGACTCCCAGCAGCAGCAACAGCAGCAGTAGGCGTAGCAATGCAGGATCCTCCAGAGGAATCCCGGATAGGAGAGTCAGTCATGCCAGTGACATGGCCTGCAGGACTACTTCTGATCCTGACTAAGGAGGAAATTGACGAGGAGGGAGTTGACGGTGTGGTTTGCAGGCGCTTGGATACAACAGGACAACGGGATTTAGGTGTCCCTGGACTGCTTACGGTCTTAGCCAAAGTTTCTGAACTTGACAGTAACTTTTTATGAACGCGCTGCAGGTGCCGTATAAGGGAGGATGTTCCTAGGTGGTTGACGTCCCTACCCCTACTTATTTCACCTTTACATATGGTACATATGGCAAGACAGTTGTTGTCCGGATTTGGATAGAAATATTGCCAGACCAAAGAGGTGGAATGTTTGGTCTTCTGCCCAGGCATGACCGTGATGGGCTTTTTCATCCCACGGACAACAACTGTCTCCCCCGGAGCCTGATTTAAACAAACCACATCACCATCAGAATCCTCCTCGCCAACTTCCTCCTCAGCGCCAGCTACACCAGTATCCTCATCCTGTTGTACTTCAACAGTGACATCTTCAATTTGCATATCAGCAAGTGGACTGTGGGTGCTCCTTTCAGCACTTGCAGGGGGCGTGCAAATGGTGGAAAGAGCCACCTCTTCCCGTCCAGTGCTGGGAAGGTCAGGCATCGCAACCACCACCACATTTGGACTCTCCTTGGGGATTTGTGATATCTTCTTAGAAAGCACAGTTCTTCGCTGTGCTTTTGCCAGCTTAACACTTTTGTTTTTTTTTGTGGGAGGAGGGCTTCCATCATCATGTGAAGCTGAACCACTAGTCATGAACATACTAGAGATCGACCTTAGCCGTTCCTTGCCACTCCGTGTCGTAAATGGCATATTGGCAAGTTTACGTTTCTCTTCAGCTGATTTAAATGTTTTTTTCAAGGTCATTTTCCTGAACTTTGTCATTTGGGATTGTATGTGCCCTCTATTATGACATTGGGCATCGGCCTTGGCAGACGACGTTGATGGCATGTTATCGTCTATGTCATGACTAGTGGCAGCAGCTTCAGCACTAGGAGGAAGTGGTTCTTGATCTTTCTCTATTTTATTTTTATCGGAGAAAATTTGGTCCTCCATTTATGTTATATCGATTTGATATATACGTGCGGCTAAACACAGAAAATATTTTTTTATTTTTGCTGGAGAGTAGTGCACTTTGTGGGTTACACCAGCCTTTAAGAAATGAGCCAGCCGGCTCTTTACTTATGGGACACAGGCGCACGCTTGGCGCTGCTCCTTTGTTGTTGCACGTGCGGCTACTGCGCACACAATTCACAAACACAGAAAATATATTTTTTTTTGGTTTGGAGTGTACTTTGGGGGTTACAGCACCCTTTAACGGTCAAGCCAGCCGGCCCTTTACTTATGACACAGGCGCACGCTTGGCACTACTTTGTTGATGCACGTGCGGCTACTGCGCACACAATTCACAAACACAGAAAATAATTTTTTTTTTGGTTTGGACTGGAGTGTACTTTGGGGGTTACAGCACCCTTTAACGGTCAAGCCAGCCGGCCCTTTACTTATGACACAGGCGCACGCTTGGCACTACTTTGTTGATGCACGTGCGGCTACTGCGCACACAATTCACAAACACACAAAAAATATTATTTTTTTAGCACTTGGGGGGAGCACCCCTGATGGACAGAGCACCCCCTGGACAACACTACAGCACCTCTTTAGGACTGGGACACTGCACAGGACTTTGGAGTGGACACAGCCCCTATGGAGAACTGACTGCACAACACAGTCCAGCCAGCCCCTATGGACTTTGAAGTAGTGGACACAGCCCCTATTAACAACAGCAGCACAACACAGCCAGCCCCTATGGACTTTGAAGTAGTGGACAACAGCAGCACAGCTCAACACTACTCTGCACTACGCTACACAGCCCAGCCAGCCCTAACTCCCACCCTCCCTCTTCACTGTCCACAGCCGAGTGAGAAAATGGTGCCGACGCGGGTACCTTATATAGGATCCAAAACCCGCGAGACCCGGAAGGCGGGATGATGACGTTTTGCCTCGAATTTCAGGTCCGAGTCAGGCGGGAAAAGTCGAGCCTGACTCGGATCGGCCTCGGATCGGGGGGGTTCGGATTTCAGAAATCCGAACCCGCTCACCCCTAGTAATGAGATGATAAAGCTTTCCCAAAGAATAAAAAACTTTTTAACCCGAGATTCTTTTTGGAGAGACGCCTCCACCCAGTCCATACGAAATACAAAGTATAGTTTTGAAAAGAAAAAAAGATTATAGTGTACGAGGCTGGTTTTGGACCCAACATTGTAGAATGCTCTTTCTAGCTACAGCGGAGACTATCAAGAGCAATTGTTTACCACCTCTAGAGATTCGAAGCTCAGGGTCTAGTATTCCCAATACAGCCCACTCTGGGGTTAAAGGGGTATAATTAAGAAGGTGAGTAGTAGTGAGCATTTGTACTTGTTTCCCAAAAAATTTTGCCGGCTGATTTACAACGTTTGGGAGACATATAGCCTCTATGAAAGATGTTTAGAAACATTTCTCTATATGAACTAGTGGATAAAGTAGTAATAGAAGAAGATAATGTTTTCAATAATTGGGGAATAGTAATATGGGGAAAGGTTTCCAGCCAACGGGAGAGTCCTGTTTTGATAGTGACATGATCCATGGCCGAACCAAGGCACCTATAATGAATTGATATAATCTTGGTGGACGGTGGGGATGCTGCCAACATAGAGTCCAAAGCCTTATTCCAGTCTTCCGATGCTAATTTTTTTACCACAGAAGACGTATAGTGTGCGGCCTGATAGGCAGCAAAAATATGAGTAGTGGGAAGACTATATTGTTCCATTATTTCCCCTGCTTTTAACCCGCGTTTTCTAGAGAGACTAACTAGGGAACGTAAAGACATAACACCGCACTCTCTCCAGGATCCAAAACGATAATGAGCGCGGCCCTCCTGAAAGTCTGGATTGTGAATCAGAGGCAGGAAGAGCGATTGAAAGCTGTTAAGTCCCCACTTTTGCCGCACCGCCTTCCAAGTGGACCACGCTGACATAAGTGGGTTGTCCAATGTAGATTGAGACAGTTCAGCCCTATGTGAATGTAAGAAAGAAATTAAGTCTCTGTCAAATTGAAATGAGTGGTCTGTAGTAGTGTTGGTGTATATTTTTGCATTATGCAGCCAATCCCGTATTATTCTGATATTACAGGCCAGGCTATATCGATTAAGGTTTGGGAAATGTATTCCCCCATTAAAAGTTAGTTGTTGAAGTTTTAAGAAACTAATTTGTGGGCGTCTTATCATTCCAAATAAAATTTTGAAAAGCTCTCGAGAGACACTTGTCATCTTTTTGTGATAATAAAATTGGTAATTGTTGGAGGAAGTATAAGAGATGTGGAAAACTAATCATCTTAAATAGATTAGCATGGGCTAAATAAGATAATGGAAGATTCGACCAGCTGCGAATCTCCGCTAGGATGGACTTAATAAGCGGGCGCATGTTTAGCGAATATAAAGAGTCAATACATCTGGGTAGTTGAATACCTAAGTATGGAAGTGATCTTTTAACCCATATTAATGAGAATCTGGAGGCCCAACGAGGAGTAATAGTAGAACCCAATGACTTTGCCATGAGTTTTTCAGGATTAAGTATAAACCAAGAAACTTGGCCATAGTCTTGGAGGAGATTGAAAATATGAGGGAGAGACGTAGCTGGATCAGAAATGTGGAGCATCAGGTCGTCTGCGAACGCAGTAATTTTTGTGGTAATCCTACCCGATGTAATACCCTTAAATAAGGGAAGTGTTTGAAAAAGACGGAGCAACGGGTCTAGGGCCAAATTGAAAAGTAAAGTCGAAAAGGGGCAGCCTTGTCTGGTACCCCTGTACATGGTCACTGAGTTTCCTAACACACCGTTAATTTGTAGGGTGGAGCATGGAGATTTGTAAAAAAAAGGTGATAACTCGAGAGAAATCAGGGCCAAATGCCCTAGCTGAGAAAATAGCACGAAGATGGGACCATGATATGGAATCAAATGCCTTTTCGGCATCAAGTCCAAGAAGCATAGGGGCTTGTGAAGTGGATGTTTCATTAGAGGCTGTTATAATAGATGCCACTGCTAAATGCATTCCCTCTACCGAGTGTTTACCTTTAGTAAACCCTAGTTGAGTAGGGGTTAGAAGAGAGGGGAGTAACAGTTGAAACCTATTGGCAAATACTTTAGCCATAATTTTATAATCTTGGTACTTTACTAGTTTTCTGTATAATTTAGGCTCAAAGCTTTCCCTTATTTCCAAATGAAAATCAAGCAATAATGGATTACATATATATATATTAAACACTTTTGCTAAGAAAAATAAACTACACTACAATCATTTGTTTACAGAGTACATTTCTAATTAAGTGCTTCATCAAGAAGTTCAAAGGAAATGTGAGAAAAGATTATTAAAAAGCACCAAAAGGAAACTATAGTAGAATATTTTAGGGGTAATAATCCCCAGTGCACTGTTGAGTCAGTCATAAAGAGGCTATAGCATGACTGTTAATTTGTCTAGAGATACTCAATTCTGGTTACCCTCATCCCCCACTCAAGAAGGTCAATTGTTAGAGTAGCCATCAGTAGCTATAACTATGGCATCTACAGTATGACCAGAATTAAGTCTTCTATGGCAGTAATGGTAGAAGCTGGATGGGTCAACAATAGCCTGAACATTTCACAAATCTGAACATCTTCAAACGCAAAGTTTGCCAGATAGTTTCTAAAAGCGGAGGAATATTATATGGTCTGATGAAAACATAAATCAAACTGTTCAACCTCGATACTAGGTACTATGGCACAAGGCCAAGAACCCTATGCCTGCCGTGGGTGCATAATTATATGGTAAGTTTATCTGCCTTAGCGACTGGGAAAGCTTGTTCAAATGGATGGAGCAAGATCTAGATAGGCTTCAAATCAAACCTGCTGCAAGAGATTCAGGACTTAACATGCAGCAATAAGAAACCTATAGAAGTCTCTTAATTACAAAAGAAAATGTCCCAGAGTGTCCCAGTCCGAAATCCTATTGAGAATCTGCAGTGAATTTAAATTTGCTGTTCACGAATGGTTCCCATCCAACCTGACGGAACATGAGCCAAGTTTGTAGGTACTTACCAAAATAGACTCTCAGTGGTAATTAAAGCAAAGTAATTTTTTGGTCAGGTATCCAAACTATGTGTGTGAATAGTTATGTTAATTAAGAAATCATTGTTTCGTTTGTGATGAAGCTATTTAAGTTTGGCCATTAGTAAGAATTCCTGACTAAGGCCATGATTCATTACGGATCGCAATTACGCACGCAATAGGCCGATTGTTGCTTCCTGCGCATGTGTATGCTCTTGTGCAAACAAGCAGTGACTACGCAGGCCCCTCGCAGAGTGACAGGAAGTGCCTTTTGTGGGAGGCGACGGGGTGGTCGGCGAAACGCCGTCATTCCAGTGTGTTTGAACACCGTTGCAGGGGCGTGCATACATTATCCACTGCGATGCCTTACGTAGCTTGTGTACTCATAGCGTGCAATGGGGTTAGCAATTCCTGAGTAAGGTCAGAGCTTGTGCAAGTGTGCGTGAGGCTGTGATTGTACTCCATGTTACCGATGGTTTTGCTGTCTTGCTAAGGATTATGGATGTGTGTAAGGTAAAGTGGGCGTCCTTATGTTTTGCAGCGGTGGCATAGCGATCACAGTGGATTAGCGTATCATTGCAGTGAGACTGCGCGTTTAACCGCTATTGCAATCACAGTTGCGATCCATAATGAATCTGGACCTAAATCCATGAGGTAAGAAAATAACAAACAAATCGGCCTTCGCATGTACAACACATCTGCCACAGCTACCGGGTACAAAGACCAACCTTATAATAAAAGTCCCTTTATTACCTCCGCTGCTACTTGCATTACTCGTTTATTGTACATCAAATGCCATTACAAGCAAGAAGAATATTTATAAATGCTCCACTGGTAATATCCAACACCTCCATTCATCACCCTTACCATCAACACCGAGAATATATTACCATACAGTATACAAACAGAAGTATTATGTATATAACCAATATGCTGTAAGAAGATCTGGCCTTCTAAGATTCATTTGAACCAACATCAGGGTTCAGGAGTGATTTGGAATAAATACAAGTACTGTCCCCCAGGATTATTGATCCTTGTAGCTGAGCGTCTGCGCTGTAGGTCATACTAAAATGTCAGTGTAATTGCACAGGTCTATGGGGGTCATTCAGACCAACTCGCGAGCGGCAGTATGCTCGCAAGTGAGTCGATGTTCCCCACTGCGCATGCGCACGACGGAGGGAGCTCCATCGTGCGAATGCGCGAGACCCGGCGAGCGACGGGCTTTCCATCGCTCGGGGTCTCGCACCAAAGGGGGCGTGTTGTCGATGTTGATTGACAGCAGGCCCCCTTTGGTGGGCGTGCCTGCCAGACAGAGGCGTTCCCATGGGAACGCCTACCGTCTGAAGCCGGCCCCACTGACATCACTAGTGATGTCAGTGGGAGTGATTTTGGCTCTGATAGAGCCTAAATCACTCCTGGCCTTGCGGCAGCGAGACCCTGCCGCAAGGGTCTCGTCGCAAGCCCGATGGTCGTGATGGTCTTGACCATTGCGACCATCATTTTGGCCGCTCGCTATAGCTGTGGATGGTCACCCACAGCTATGCGAACGGCCAGGAGGCCGCTCCAAAAAGTAGAAGGGACGACCCTGATTCAGAGCGAGCGCTCTGTCAGAGCGTCCGGCTCTGAATCAGGGCCAAAGTTCCCTTTGGGCTAGGTAGTATTTACTGGGAATCAGTTTAGTCCGATGTTATCTCCCCTCTTTGTCTTCACTTTCATATAACCTATTTTATCAGATGAATACTTTGGTTATATACCATATATATGCATAAGTATATGCATATATATTTAGTTCAGATATATATTCTTACATTTCCTATATTTAGGTTCCTTAATAATGATAAATATCACAACTACATCACCGCAAGTGTTTTACACGGTGGGATGATGACAGTATGTTGTAGGCTTATGATAAATCTCTCTCCTTATCTTGATTTTTTTTATATATATATTTTTTTGTCTTATGTTTTATGTATTTGGTTGGTTTATGCGATAGAATTATATACTATTTCATTGGCTCAATGTTGAATGGTACTATGTAACTTGCGTATATTATGATTTCCTGCTAAAAATAATGTTATAGATAAACTAAAATCCTGGATCTCACTTCATTATTTGGAGTGACATAATGAAGAGCTATTTTGCTGAATAAACAAATCAGTCTCTGCACACTTGCGATCTGTGATACACAGGTGAGGCTCAAATGAGTCCTGAGTGATAACCAAAGCACGCATGCGCGAACTCCGTGAGACCGATAAAAGGAGAGTCTCATTCAATGTGGAGACTATTGACTGAGGAAGCCGCTGAATAGTTAGGTGGAGAAACGCGTTTCGACATTACCCGGAGACGCTGGCAAATACTGCTTTACACGGACTGATTCTGCATCATCCGGAGACGCTGGCTAAATACTGCTCTGCTCTGATTGACTGCCAATCTAAAGGGTACTCTGAGAGCTGAGCGATACACTGATGGTAACAGCTATAGGCTAAGTACCAGGAGGATTTTTATTGTTGGTGTGGACTGACTTCTTGCTGCTACACAGGTGATCTAATTGTATCAATAACGGAATGTAGCCACAGTAGCTCTGTTTGAAAGATCTACAGAGACTGTGGCTTTTATATACCGATTTGTGTGGCCATGGTGAACATTATTTGTAAGCATATGCTTGAAAATTAATTTAAATAATTCCTTATGAGAATATACAATTCAAAAGCCGATAAAAGGAGTTTGTGAATTGTTCAAATATACCCATGTGAGCGGGGAAGACAAGCACCGTTCAAAGAAACAAATGATTGTTATAGAGAAAGTGATTATTTTGAGTGCTACACAAGGATTTATATAAGCAATCCAGACATTCGCTGCCGATAACCAATTAAAGCAGTGGAGGGGAGGCAAGTGAAAACATTGTGATAATCTGCATTTGCAGCACATAAACTGCTATATTTATTTCCGGATTATTACAGAAGCTGTCGTTTCAAATATTTACGGATACCATCCTAGATTTATGTACATATTGCTATATGTTGTCTGGGTTGTTTCAGTTTTAAATGTATGTTTTACAATTTTTGAAGTAATCTATATCCATTGGCCGAGAATTATTATGTACAATTAGATTAAATATTGCACATTTACCATCAATATATATTTTTAACAATTGTAATTATTTGCATTGGAAACATACCATTTTGAATACAAATACTACTAATTGTATTTATATGCATTTGAAATATAAGTTTATAATATTGTATTTGTAATACTATAGAAGCTATTGCTTCTTTCTGCTAATTACAACAATTATAGCTACCATCACAGAATATTCATACATGTATGTTACTTGATGTTATATGATGTATAGGTCCAATTAGTCATCATTGTGTTTTAATAAATTAGCTTTTTATATATCCAATTGTGTGATTTACGATAGACAATTGGTTACAGTATTGCCGGTCATATCTGGTATATGGTTTAATTATATTTACTGAAAGTAAAGGGATTTAAAAATAAATAAATTCTTTAATCTTATCAGCTGTTTCAGTGCTCTCTTTTATTTATATTAGGGGTGAGCGGGTTCGGATTTCTGAAATCCGAACCCCCCCGAGCCCCCCCGATCCGAGGCCGATCCGAGTCAGGCTCGACTTTTCCCGCCTGACTCGGATCTGAAATCGAGGCAAAACGTCATCATCCCGCCTTCCGAGTCTCGCGGGTTTTGGATCCTATATAAGGTACCTGCGTCGGCGCCATTTTCTCACTCGGCTGTGGACAGTGAAGAGGGAGGGTGGGAGTTAGGGCTGGCTGGGCTGTGTAGTGTAGTGTAGTGTAGTGCAGAGTAGTGCTGTGCTGTGCTGCGCTGTGCTGCTGTTGTCCACTACTTCAAAGTCCATAGGGGCTGGCTGTGTTGTGCTGTGCTGCTGTTGTTAATAGGGGCTGTGTCCACTACTTCAAAGTCCATAGGGGCTGGCTGGACTGTGTTGTGCAGTCAGTTCTCCATAGGGGCTGTGTCCACTCCAAAGTCCTGTGCAGTGTCCCAGTCCTAAAGGGGTGCTGTAGTGTTGTCCAGGGGGTGCTCTGTCCATCAGGGGTGCTCCCCCGAAGTGCTAAAAAAATAATATTTTTTGTGTGTTTGTGAATTGTGTGCGCAGTAGCCGCACGTGCATCAACAAAGTAGTGCCAAGCGTGCGCCTGTGTCATAAGTAAAGGGCCGGCTGGCTTGACCGTTAAAGGGTGCTGTAACCCCCAAAGTACACTCCAGTCCAAACCAAAAAAAAAATTATTTTCTGTGTTTGTGAATTGTGTGCGCAGTAGCCGCACGTGCATCAACAAAGTAGTGCCAAGCGTGCGCCTGTGTCATAAGTAAAGGGCCGACTGGCTTGACCGTTAAAGGGTGCTGTAACCCCCAAAGTACACTCCAGTCCAAACCAAAAAAAAAATTATTTTCTGTGTTTGTGAATTGTGTGCGCAGTAGCCGCACGTGCATCAACAAAGTAGTGCCAAGCGTGCGCCTGTGTCATAAGTAAAGGGCCAGCTGGCTTGACCGTTAAAGGGTGCTGTAACCCCCAAAGTACACTCCAGTCCAAACCAAAAAAAAAATTATTTTCTGTGTTTGTGAATTGTGTGCGCAGTAGCCGCACGTGCATCAACAAAGTAGTGCCAAGCGTGCGCCTGTGTCATAAGTAAAGGGCCGGCTGGCTTGACCGTTAAAGGGTGCTGTAACCCCCAAAGTACACTCCAAACCAAATAAAAAAATATTTTCTGTGTTTGTGAATTGTGTGCGCAGTAGCCGCACGTGCATCAACAAAGCAGTGCCAAGAGTGCGCCTGTGTCCCATAAATAAAGGGCCGGCTGGATTTACCGCTAAAGGGTGCTGTAACCCCCAAAGGGCACTCCAAACAAAATAAAAAAATATATTTTTTTGTGTTTGTGAATTGTGTGCGCAGTAGCCGCACGTGCATCAACAAAGTAGTGCCAAGCGTGCGCCTGTGTCCCATAAATAAAGGGCCGGCTGGATTGACCGCTAAAGGGTGCTGTAACCCCCAAAGTACACTCCAAACAAAATAAAAAAATATTTTCTTTGTTTGTGAATTGTGTGCGCAGTAGCCGCACGTGCATCAACAAATTAGTGCTAAGCGTGCGCCTGTGTCCCATAAATAAAGGGCCGGCTGGATTGACCGCTACAGGGTGCTGTAACCCCCAAAGGGCACTCCAAACAAAATAAAAAAATATTTTCTGTGTTTGTGAATTGTGTGCGCAGTAGCCGCACGTGCATCAACAAAGTAGTGCCAAGCGTGCGCCTGTGTAATAAGTAAAGGGCCGGCTGGCTTGACCATTAAAGGATGCTGTAACCCACAAAGTACACTCCAAACAAAATAAAAAAATATTTTCTGTGTTTGTGAATTGTGTGCACTGTGGCTGCACGTGCATCAACAAAGGAGCAGCGCCAAGCGTGCGCCTGTGTCCCATAAGTAAAGAGCCGGCTGGCTCATTTCTTAAAGGGTGGTGTAACCCACAAAGTGCACTACTCTCCAGCAAAAATAAAAAAATATTTTCTGTGTTTGTGTGCGCCTTAGCCGCACGTATATATCAAATCAATATAACATAAATGGAGGACCAAACTTTCTCCGATAAAAATAAAATAGGGAAAGATCAAGAACCACTTCCTCCTAGTGCTGAAGCTGCTGCCACTAGTCATGACATAGACGATAACATGCCATCAACGTCGTCTGCCAAGGCCGATGCCCAATGTCATAGTAGAGGGCACATACAATCCCAAATGACAAAGTTCAGGAAAATGACCTTAAAAAAAACATTTAAATCATCTGAAGAGAAACGTAAACTTGCCAATATGCCATTTATGACACGGAGTGGCAAGGAACGGCTAAGGTCTTTCCCTATGTTCATGAC
Source organism: Taudactylus pleione (assembly GCA_031769625.1). Classification (NCBI taxonomy): domain Eukaryota; kingdom Metazoa; phylum Chordata; class Amphibia; order Anura; family Myobatrachidae; genus Taudactylus; species Taudactylus pleione. The sequence continues at coordinate 4,848,944 of JAUIMM010000261.1, forward strand.
TAGTGGTTCAGCTTCACATGACGATGGAAGCCCTCTTCCTACTAAAAAAATCAAACGAGTTAAGATGGCAAAAGCACAGCGAAGAACTGTGCGTTCTAAGAAGATATCACAAATCCCCAAGGAGAGTCCAAGTGTGGTGGCGGTTGCGATGCCTGACCTTTCCAGCACTGGACGGGAAGAGGTGGCTCTTTCCACCATTTGCACGCCCCCTGCAAGTGCTGAAAGGAGCACCCACAGTCCACTTGCTGATATGCAAATTGAAGATGTCACTGTTGAAGTACAACAGGATGAGGATACTGGTGTAGCTGGCGCTGAGGAGGAAGTTGGCGAGGAGGATTCTGATGGTGATGTGTTTTGTTTAAATCAGGCTCCGGGGGAGACAGTTGTTGTCCGTGGGATGAAAAAGCCCATCACGGTCATGCCTGGGCAGAAGACCAAACATTCCACCTCTTTGGTCTGGCAATATTTCTATCCAAATCCGGACAACAACTGTCTTGCCATATGTACCATATGTAAAGGTGAAATAAGTAGGGGTAGGGACGTTAACCACCTAGGAACATCCTCCCTTATACGGCACCTGCAGCGCATTCATAAAAAGTTACTGTCAAGTTCAGAAACTTTGGCTAAGACCGTAAGCAGTTCAGGGACACCTAAATCCCTTTTTCCTGTTTTATCCAAGGAATCGGTGGATGAGGAGGATGAGGACGACATCTTGCCTCCGTAGAGCCAGTTTGTGCAGGGACACATTAATTGCCAGCTTGTTTTGTGGGGGCCCAAACGAACCAATCATTTCAGCCACAGTCATGTGGCAGACCCTGGCGCTGAAATGATTGGTTTGTTAAAGTGTGCATGTCCTATTTATACAACATAAGGGTGGGTGGGAGGGCCCAAGGACAATTCCATCTTGCACCTCTTTTTTTTCTTTGCAGTATGTACTGTTTGGGGCCTAGTTTTTCAAACTGCCATCCTGTCTGCCACTGCAGTGTCACTCCTAGATGAGCCACGTGTTTGTGCTGCCCACTCGTGTCGCTTAGCATAGTCATCCAGCTACCACGGTGCAATCTTTTGGCCATAAAAACAATATTGTGAGGTGTGAAGTGTTCAGAATAGACTGGAAATGAGTAGAAATGAAGGTTATTGAGGTTAATAATAGCATAGGAGCAGAAAAAACCACAAATTCTGTGATTTAAGCTGTTTTTATGCTTTTTTCAAAAAAATACAGATCCAAAACACAAAACCCAGAACCCAAAACACGGAAGGGTGGTTTTGGCAAAACCAATCCAGATCCAAAACACGAAGAAAGATCCAGATCCAAAACCAAAACACAAAACACAAAAAGTGGCCGGTGCACACCCCTAATTTATATATATTTTTTTCTATGTCTCAGATTAGGAGATCGTGAGTAGATTTCCTTTTAGAGAGCTGCAGTCTCAGCTTAAAAGTGATTTATCTAGAACAGCGCCAGGTATCTCTTTTTTTGATTTACTTTACAACTTTAAAGCATAAAGTTCTGAATGACCTAAGCTGCACTGTGGAAGCCACACTGCTGAATTGTGGCTATGTCATGGGCCTTATTTGCAATGTAGGCTGCCCTAGCCGTTGACATCAGTAACTGTGTACCTCATATTCTAATGGGATGCAGTTAATAGCCCAACCGCTGGGAATCTGGCAGTCAGAATACAGGCACCGGGATCCCAAAGGTAAGTACTTGGGTTAAGGGGAGGGTTAGGTTTTGGGTGCAAGGACGGGGAGGTTAGGTTCAGGCACCGGGGAGGCAGAGTTAGATTGCCTACCGACAAGTGTCGGTATTCTAACCCTGTCAGGGTGCCGGCATCGGGATTCTGACCGCCGGGACCCCGTATGTATTCCATTCTAATTCATCAGTTTTCATTTTTAGACTAAGCAGGAAGAATAGAGGAGATTGTGGGACGGAATGGGTATGAAATGCGATTCCCGTCAGCGGCAGCCCGACATGAGCAGAGTTCGAAGCAGCAGAATCCCGACAGCGCTGGAAATCCTGATCGTGGATAGGTGAGTATTTAATAACCTACCCTAACCCCCCTAACCCTAACCCTCCTTAGGGGTGCCTAACCCTAACTTCCCCCCCAAGTGCCTAACCCTAATCCCCCCTCTAAGTGCCTAACCCTAACCACCCCCTTCCCCGCTGCCTAAACCTAAGTCCCCGGGGGGTGCCTATCCCTAAGTCCCCCCCCGGGGTGCCTAACCCTAACCCTCCCTCCCCCTAGCCTAACCCTCCCCCCCCCGCAGCTGTCCGCTCGCGGCGCCCGGCATCACTACGATCGTGATGCCGGGCACCGGTCTCCCGGCGTCGGGGAAATGCGAGCGTCTACATCTAGACGCCCGGCATTTCAATCTTGCCGGGATATGACAGTCGGGAAGCAGGCTGCAGGTATTTAGGCAGTCGGCTTCCCGATTGCTTCCCTGTGGGACTGATTGACTACGGTTCGCTATTGCGATTGCAGCTGCGATTGCACTCGGAGAGCTGCTGCGAAAATATGCTAATGAAAGCAATCACAAAGCCGTTGCACAGCCAGCACAGAGACGCTCACTACTGCTATCTAACATCCGTAATACCTTGCAGTCCTGCGTCTACATCAGGAACATCGAGTAATATCAGCCCCTCACGCAGAATTACAGCAGGTCTGACCTTAAATTGCGGGATATAGTTTGCAAGCTGACAGTCTAAATCCCGACTGCCGGCTTCCAGACGTTCTAATCCCGGCATGGTACTAATGACAGGCGTCTAAATCTAGACGCCTGTCATTAACCAGACGCCGGAAGACTGATGCCCGGCATCCCGATCGAAGTGATTCCGGGGCGCCCCATGCGGACAGCCGTGGGGGGGCGGGGAGAGTTAGGTTTAGGGCTCCCCGGGGGGACTTAGGGTTAGGCACCCCCCCGGGAGGTTAGGGTTAGGCTAGGGGAAGGGGGGAGTCTATGTGCAAGGCGCTTTCTTAAGCTGCATACACACGGTACGATCTGTACCACCAACGACTTGAAAGATATCTTTCATAAACTCCGTACACACGGAGCGATCAGACAACGTCCTTCATGTGCTGGATGTTCGATAACGAACATCCAGCACATGCAACAACCCCCAAACAACTATCGACCAGGTTGGCCTACATGCACGGGCAATGGTCGATATCGTTCATCCGTGCCCGCGCATTGACCATCGTTTGAGGGTTGTAAGGGCCCAAAAACAGGACGATAACAATATGATCGATATCGTTATCGTTCTTATCGTCCTGTTATATCTGACCGTGTGTACGTACCAAAAGATATCTTTCAGTGAAGTCATCCTGCCACATCTCTGAACAGTCAAAGTTGACGATATTGTGCAAGTTGGCGTGCATGTATGGACGATCATAGATATCGTTATCATTCATGCAGGAATGCGCATCGTTGGTCGTTCACGGCATAAAAACGAATTATATGAACGATATATTGTTGAACGATATCGTTATCGTTCATAGATATCGTACCGTGTGTATGCACCATAAGGCTCCAATATTAAACTCTACTCGGAGTGGAAGAGAAGTTCATGCCTCCAATTGTCCCAGTTTAGGCTGGAATGTCCCACTGCCCAAGGATCATCGGTTTTGTCCCTAAACCAGGACAGTTATGAGATATGTCTCCACGGTGGGAGCTACATTAATGCTGCATATACAAGCAGCAACTGAAGTTGTGTTTTTAGGGGCGTGGTGGCGGGTGGGCAGCACTTCTGAATGATGGGCATACCCCGGGGGACCAATGCAGGGACATTTTACTAATTAGCCCATTTGAATGGATATGCCTCTGTTTTTATAATATATATATATCAGCTTCATAATGGGGGTAAGGTGCAACATTACCCCCCTCCTCCATCCCCCCAAGCCAATTTGTTGAACTAGGAACTGTATAGGAGCCATTCTAACAGATTGTCATTAAGGGGAACTGTTGCCCCCGGCCTGTACACCATCTTGGTTATGCAACTGTATCAAATACATCACTGATCGTATAAATTAAAAAAAACGTATATGGCCTGAAAATGAGCCGGTCGTAGTTCTGATATTCACACAACCTGTCAGTGTTTTTCAACTGCACATGCGTCTAAGTAGCTAAAACATCGCATTGCACATGTATCCCATGGTGTGTTCATACAGAGGTACAGGACTGACTGAAGGCCCCCATACATCAGCAATTGAATGCAGCAATCGTGCAATTTGCAATCGATTGTGTATAAAAATCTTTCCCTTTTTCAATCGGTTGTGGCAATTCTGCAATCTGCAATCGATTGAAAAAGGGAAAGATTTTTAAACACAATCGATTGCAAATTGCATGTTTGCTGCAATCAATCTCTGATGTATGGGGGCCTTAAGACTCACAGAGCCTGCAATGTGCTGGGCATTCCTGTGCGGTGACAGGAAGGTGGCTAGTGAAACACACGGAGATGGCCCATGTTATGGGCGTGGTATGGGAGTGTCGCAGGCGTGTTATAGAAGTGATTGTGAGTCGGTCACAGTGTAGGCCATGCCCTGACATGGAATGTGCAATTAGCACGGGGCTGGTGCAAGTTTCCATGGTGCGGCCAATGGTTGTGTCTAAAGACGCACAAAGTGAAAGTCCCAGCCCCTGAACACTCAGACACACAGATGTACACTAGGGAAGGGCTTATACTAGTATTAGTATAAAGTCGCCGACGTGACTGCAGCAAAAGACACAAACACGGAGGCCGCTGTGTCTGACTGAGAATCAGGCCCTTTTTTCTATTCTCCACCTATGACATTTTGTATGGGTTACAGCAATACACATGGGAATCTTTGTGTGCAGCAGCGAATCAGAGAGAGTGTGAGTGGGAACAGCTATATCTGCAAAGGGTTCTGCAATACATCGCTCTCCAGCACAGCTGCCAGACCTGACCAATCAGCTGGGTACACACAGCCGTAGTGTCCAGAATGAGCAGCATGAAAAGTGTTTTACATTTGTTACAGGTTTGGGTTTCAGGTTTATAAGTACCAGCAGCATCTATTACACTGTGATCAGGTGTAGCCATGTGCTTCTATTCTATTCCCCTGTAGTTAGCTACTTACCTGCCACACCTGTCATTACAATTAGTAGGGTATATAGTTAAGGAGGGAGACCCCACTGTCTGGTCTGTGATTGCTGCAAAGGGGACTGTGCTGGAAAAGTTGGCAGGTGTGTGTTTCTGGGAGTATTTTTGGTGCCTACATTTATAGTATACTTATTCAAATATAGTTTAATATGATAAAAGGGGCAATATATTTAAACTACTCCATAATTTTCAGGGTTTTTTTTCTGAACTATCTCAAAGAAAACATTCACCATAAATGGCTAGGAATGAATTTTGGAAGAGAAACATAGCAATGTTTCCCAAACTCTCTCCTCAAGGCACCCTAACAGTCCAGGTTTCAAGGATATTCCTGCTTAAGCACAGATGGTTAAATCAAATTGACTGAGGTAGTAATTGTCACTTATGTATGGAAATCCTTAAAACCTGGACTACTATGGTGTCTTGAGGACTGAGGTTGGGAAATATTACATTAGAGCATTGGTTCTCACAATGCATGTTTTCCAAGTCTCCTCACAGAATAACAAGTAGAATAATTAGCTCCACCTGCGGAAATTTAAAAATGTCATTCAGTAATGAATACATCTGTGCACCTGCTAGGGGACCTGGCAAAGGCAAACTGTTTGGGGTCCTGAGGACCAACTTGAGAACCTATGCATTAGAGAGTATGGGCTATTTCTCAACTGTATTGTCAGTCCTGCAAACTGGTCCCCTTGTTGCAGCCGTAATAACCACTGGGCTGCTGTCCACAGGTCCAGTTTTAAAGATTGAAAAGAGATTCAAACAGACAGCACAAACCATTGTGTGTGAAAGGGACTAATCTACAGGGGAAAAAAGTGTGTGTGTGTCCTATATGTATAAATGGTAACCATATAGCCAAGAAAGAACCTGTAAATAAAATATAAGTATAACAGGGGTATGAAGGCTGCATTGCTCAGTCTCCCCTGTCTATCAGCATGTTGGAGCGGAGCAATGATAAAGATCTGCTTGACTAGGCTTGCCATATCATCCCTTTAATTCGGGACACATGTATTAGGGATGTGCGCCGACTCCTGTACTTTGGATCTGGATCTCCCCTGCTTTTGGATCTGAATTGGTTTTGCCAAAACCTCACCTCCGTGTTATTTTTCGGTTCTGGATTTTTTTTTTCTTAAAAAAAAAAATAAACCGCTAACATCACACACATGGGCCTGGTTTTTGTTCTTACAGTATTAACCTCAAAAACTCTTATAGCCACTCGTTTCCAGTCAATCTGGACCACCTCACAGCTCACTATATTTTCATCCAGTTTATGTCCAAAATTTGCACCAAGCTGGCTGACTAAACTAAACTGCAGCAGCGGGTGGCACAAACACGTGGCAGTTCAACTTCCAACATGGCACATCAGGAAACAAATTTTTTTATTATTCAAGAGAGGCTTGTGGGAGTATGTATGTAGTTGAAGGCAGGGCAGGGACAGGAAGGGTTGATTGGTGGTAAATTTTATTTCATTTCTTGATTCGAAAGAAAATTTGAGGGACAAGGGGAGGAGGCATTTACAAAAATAATATTTGACACATTCACATTAGTCCTTGCCCCAGAAGAATCCTTGAGGGCCATACCTGCTGCTGCTGGAAGTGGATTTTCTCAACCCAGAAGGGGACCAGGAAGACTTCTAGTAGTGCTTTCCACATGAAAAATCATTTCTCAACCTGTACAGGGTTATTAAAAGAAAAAAAAGAAAAAATTTGGTGGGCTCAAAGTGTCACTTGCCCACTGCTCCCGACCTGCTCGGGACTATGGGAGAGGCATCATGAAGTCTCTCCCTTCACCCAGAGCTTATGAGTGAGCTCCAGCCCTCGGTGCAGCAGCCAATAAGTCTGACTCTTACTGGCTGCAGTGCTGAAACAAATACACCGCCCCCTCGGACCGCATGTGCCTTGGACTTTCGACCGGCGGTGCCCTCTTTTACGCCACCGACTGCCCTATTCTTTTGTAGCTGCTAAAGATCACACCACGCCTAAGAGGTTAGCATTTCAAAATACTTAAGTGTTCTGTCATCTATTTAACTGAGCTCATGTGATTGACAAATTCAAGTTTACTTTGAAAGTACTATACTAGTATTTTGACTCAAGTCATTAACTGGGTCACTAGCTATTGTGTCATTCATTGCAAGTCCCAGTCCTGCCCACCCCCTTCTCCCTGAGTCTCTTTATTCTCGCTCCATTATTTCCCTGGTCTCCATAGCCAACAGTCTGCCCTGGACAGCATCTCACTGTACAGCAGGGGTGGGGACCTTTTTTTTTTTTTTTTTCCTGCCGAGGTCCATTTTAATATATAGAACTATATTCGCTGGCCCGGTGCAGGCCAAGACCCTCTGTGTGACATCAAACGGGGGTGGGGCCACAATCGCTGGTTATTACAGCAATGCCTGGAGCATCAGGAGGATGCTCCGGGGAGTGTAAGGGCAGCGGTGCGACCATCTGAAGCGTCCTAAGGATGCTCCCGGCGGCACTGCTGCATAGATTCTGGCTGCAGGATGCCATTCTAGGTATCCTGCTGGCCAGATGAGGCTAGCAGAAAAAAAGCTCCTAGGTCCACACCAAATGATTCCGGGTGCCTTATACGGCCCCCGGGCCTGAGGTTTCCCATCCCTGCTGTACAGCTTAAATAGCCAGTGCAGCATACCAGGGAAAGCCAAATCACTCTGCTCCTCTATCATTCTCTCTACATTAACTGTAGCTGTTGGTCAATCAGCGCCTTCCTTGCCCTGTAGTTCCATCTGTGGGGCAGCTTACTTTATTTTGCCGTGTGTGTCCCTTTAACCATGTATGGTGCAAAACCAACCAGGAGGTTTGTCATGCCTGTGTCACTGATTATAAAGACCACCAATTTCTCCTGGCAGCTTGGAGAATTTCCTCACCAGATGTTGGCTGGGCGTTTGGTGGTGACTGCACAGAACTATAAGGCCCATGTATTTGCAATTCGATCTGGGCGTGAGATTATCGCCCATGATTGCATTGCAGGATGGGATCATACTTCCCAGATGCAACAAATTACACCCACGCGGGAGGGGGGGGGTTACAGGGGTTCCAAAAGATGCCAGTCCCTGTGATGTGTCGGGACTCGGAGTGAAGTGACTGCGTCAGCGGTCTCTTCACTTCTGTGCAGGGACTCCTGCGCTTGCCTGGTCTACAAACCACATATACACTGTGGCCATTGCTGAGGGTTCCTACCCTCTCCTGGCTAGTTATGCGATATGTAGCCCATAGGTTACAGTGGCTTATACCATCTTCAGATGGCGTAACCTGCGGGAACCAAGTTCCAGAACTTGGTAAATCCGATGGCATTGCATCCCGTATAGAAACCTATGGGGGTTGCGGAAATGGAGAGACAGCAGCAGATATCGGAAATATATACTACGATCTCTCCATAAGACATCTGGGGGATACTTGGCATTTGCAGGAGTATTTGGGAATATGCCACAAAATATTAAATGATAAATGGGCCCCTATAGCTTGCTGACAGGCCATGCATCATATAGGTACACTCCTCTTTTACTGTCACCCCCAGAGGGCCCCCATCTGTGTCGGACTGGGACATAAAGGCCCCACCAGGGGAATGCAGTGATGGGGGCCCATATTTAGGGGTGTGGCCAGCCTCCACAGAGGCTTGGCTAACTATTAGAGTGCATGGGCTGGGTGCCTTTAAAGTGTGTGTAAGTATGTATGTAAATAAATAAATATATAATTTTCACTCAATACTGCTAGTGCATGCATTATAGTGTACCAGATTAATAACAGCCATGCATTTTAGAAAACACACCATAGTCCTGTGCAGTATAATGTAGAATTCAAGTGCACAGTCTGCAACCTGATCCCTAGAGGAGGGGTGGGCTGAAAGGCAGTGTGGCCCCCTGGGGGATTCCCCTATTCCTATACCTCTGTGGGCCAGTCCAACCTTGGCCCCCCATGTATATGGTATCTAGCGTGCCTGTGCTAGGTACACACAGGTGTCACCTACCTTGGTGACACCTGGAGCGGACGCTCGGAGTCCTTCTGCACGCCGCAGGTGTGCGCTCCCGGAAGGGGCATGGCTCTGTGATAAGGGGTGTCACCCAGTGCGGCCTGCACCCCCCTTGTGACGCCAGTGGGCACACATACCTTCCCTGTTAAGCCATCTGTCTAAAGCATTTCCTGCCAAATGCAAAAAGGATATTTTTCTTACTTGCCTCTTTAGATAATGATATAACTTGCATTTTGAAATGTGTGCATGTATAGGAACACAATCTATGTATGAGACTTGGCTCTTCCAAACTACTTGTAAGTTCAGTTAACCTCTTGCACCCCTACGGTGTTCATTCTGGAAGCAAATTTTAGAAGTTGATGAACTGTTAAAGTCAGTGTGTAGTGACTGTTGTGTCTATGAACTCTTTGGTTGCAGGCTGCTCTCAGAATGTCTGGTCGTGGTAAGAAGGTTCAAAAAGCAGCAGCTGGTAAATCCTCCAAATCCTCTAAGGCCGGTCTCCAGTTCCCAGTAGCCCGCATCCACCGGTTCCTGAGGAAGGGGAACTATGCTGAGAGGGTAGGATCTGGAGCCAGCATCTATTTAGCAGCCACTCTGGAATACCTGTGCGCTGAGGTCCTAGAGCTATCTGGAAATGCAGCCAGAGACAACAAGAAATCCCGGATCTTGCCCCGGCACATCCAGCTGGCTGTCCGGAATGATGAGGAACTGTCCAAGCTGTTTGATGGGGTCACTATTGCAGATGGAGGTGTGCTGCCAAATATCCATGCCATTCTACTGCCAAAGAAGACCTCAAGGGGCCCATCCTCTGAGGAGCCTAAAGTCGCAGAATCACAGGAGTTTTGAACTTTACCTAATGGTGCAAAATATGTTCTTTTACATCTCTATTTATTGTCTATGACTACACTTACATTTCTGCTGCCTGCACTTATTTTTAAAAAACTTGCATACTAATAAAGTGATCTATTCATGTTATGGAATTCTTATTTTGACTGACTTTACAGTAGGTGCTATATAAAATGGATGTTTTGATTGAAATACTAACTTTTTAAAGCAGTAGCGGGCAAACTACAGTTCACTTAAAGTATATGTATTTCTAGGTGCATGTTTTGTAGTATTTTTAATATATGGGTTGGTTAGTGTACTCTCCTACAGTCAGGGGCAGATTGGGAATTTAAAGTGGCCCTATGTGTGCGCAGAAGGTGTGTCTGGAAAAGTGGGTGTGGCCTTGTGGAAAGGGGTGTGGCCTCCTGTAAAATTCTATGCCCGGAAGCTACTCCACTTGTTTTCATCATGCTGGGAGCATGCCCACCGCTCAGTGAGCTGATGGATATTCCACCATTCCTCCTCTGAATAAACACAGCATGTGAGTATGTATTTTCTAACTTATATGATTTCTCTGCAACAAGGGACCTCTGAAGAAATTGATCCTTCTTGGACAGGCGATGTCTTGAGTCGGGATTCACTATTCATGCAGGAACCAAGTTCACATGGTTCGGAAGCTGCCTATTAGCATAGGAATAAAGCCAATGTACCATCCCCTTGTTAACTCTCCAATACCATCCACCTGGGTCTCTCCAATACATCCCACTCATAGGCAAACGCAGGGGGGGTTTCCGTCTGCCTGGAAACCCCCCTCCCCAGCACACACCATGACCACAATAGAAATAGTAAAATAATAGAATGTTACTAGTGCTGCATGTTCTTCTCAGTATCACATTTTAAAAGATCCACAGTTGGTGCTAATCATTTCATTTGTGTCAGCCAGTAATAAATATACCTGTGCACCAACTAGAAGATGTGGAAAACATGCACTGTTAGGGGTGCACTGCTATAGACCATCAATGGGGGAATTATTAACACTGTATAATAATACACTATCCAGTACATAAGGAGACCAATATGCACATTTATGTCCAGGGTAGTGCTAGGTTCTTCTGCTGCTCCCTCAGACTCCCGGACTTGCTCCAATGCTCAGGAATGGTGCCCACATCTGAAAAAACCATTCTGCTCAGACAGGATGGACCTACTGCCGCATCTAATGGCTTACTGTGATCGCTGGTCCTGTATATGGTGGAATTATGCAACACAATATATTTTGTATGTAACTTATTAAAGCTGGATAAGTGGTAATTATGCCCTCTTCATGGACAGGCCACACTCACTCTAAAATCAAGCATTTGGAAACCTCCCTCTAGAAGTCCAGCTACAGCTCCTCTTTTCCCACAGGGCCATCTCCTTTATGATCCAGCACCATCTCCTCTGTGCACCCTGTGTCAACCCCCTCCGCACATCACAGTATCCTCGCATAGCAAAACCCTCTCCCCTCACAGCCCCATTCAGCACAACCCTCCTCATCACTGCCCCCTTGTAGGACACAGTCCTACAAGGCTCAGCTCCCTCATCACAGCTCTTCACACCACAGCCCCCCTCATATGACAGCCCCTTCACAGCAAGCCCCTCACAACACAGCTCCCCTCATCACAGCACAATCACCCGCATAGCAGACCCTCTACACAGCCAGACCTCTCTCAGCAAAGGCTCCCTCATTACAGCATAGCACAGCCCCTCTCCTATTCATGTCAGCACCTGCTGCCGGTTCCTGCTCAGTGGGGGACTAATAGGAGCAGGATGTTGGCGGCCCATCCTGTGGGAGTGCAGTACTATACTTGCCTTACTGCCGATCACGGACCCGCTCTGCCTTTGAGGTGCATGGTTTGACTGAGAGGACTGCTGGTATCCAGGCGGGCCCCTCTACTTGCTATGACAGGCAGCTGTGATATTGCATCAATACAGGAAACGGAGGGCCTGATTCCGAGATTTACGCTAATGAAATCGTAACTTAAATCTCTTATGGTTTCGCATTTACGAAAATTTGCTAATGTCTTCCATAGCTTACCCAAGCGTAGGGACTCCCACTGCTGCCTTCTCAAATTGTTCCGACAACATGCATCAGTGACATTTACGCATATCAGCCAGATACTCCACTTCTGAGTGAAGTATGACCTGTCTCAAACACTGTGTCTCTCCTGACACGTTGAGCGCTCTTATGCTGCGAAGTAGATCACAATGGTTAATTTATGCACGGGGGGGCAGCCAATTGGTGGCACTGTGAAGCAGGGGGCGGGGCCGTGATGACGCGATTCAGCGCGAATCGCATCACTGGCTCCCCTGCTGCGGGGGTTTCTAGTCTTTTTCAGGGGGGAGGACGGGAGGGTCGGAGGCTTCCCTGCCTTTCCGGGGGGCCGGAAGCGGCATCCGAAAATCGGGAGGGTAGGCAAGCCTGGACCTGCTGGGTGACCTGGAAAACATGAACAGTTTGGGGTCCTGAGGGCCGAGTTTGAGAACCACTGGGTTAGACTGATCCACCCAAACAGTCACTTGCTGGTGTAGATTATCTAAACACCATAACCTCTCTATACAGATCAATGCTCTTTATCTACTGTTTTTGCCTGTTGGTAGAAAAACCATGTGTCAAATTGACTGTCTGATTCCTTATACGAGGAGTTCTCAAACTTGGTCTTCAGAACCCCAAACAGTGCATGATTTCCAGGTCTCCTCAGAATCACAAGCGAAATAATTATCTCCACCTCTGGCTCTCTCAAACTGTCAGTGAGTAATGACTACACCTGCTGGGTGACCTGGAAAATGTGAACTGTGTGGGGTCCTGGGGACAGAGTTTGAGAACCGCTGCCTTACACCACTTTCAAACAGGAAAAAGCCAAAATACCAGCTTTTAGCCAGCGTTTGCTTGCTGAGTTGTTTTGCCAGTCCCTGCCTTAACCCCTCCCCCTTCAGACAGAAGAGCAAATGACCGGGTCAAACATTTCAACACGGTAATTAGCTGATTAACACTGGTATTTCTTCTGTCAAAGGCTCAACCCGGGTCGAAGTCCTGGGATCTTCGACTCGGGTTGACCCCTTTCAGACAAAAGGACCTGTGTTGATCAGCAAATTATCGGGTTGAAATGTTTGACCTAGTCATTTGTTTTTCTGTCTGAAAGGGGTATAAGTCACTTTACATATGGTAGAAACTTTGTTGGCACAAGATGCATTCTGAAACTGGAACACTAATTCTTTGGTTTAAAGGTAAGACCTAAGGCAGGGGTCTTCAACGCGTGGCCCACGGAGCAGTTCCCCTTGGCCTGTCGATGGTTACTGTAGTGCAGACCGCAGTGAGTGCAGTCTGCACTATACACAGAAACAAGCACACTGGCGGCAGTGTGTTTGTTTTGGCAGCCAGCCAATGAGAGTCAGACAGACTGAGGAACAGACGGTGGCAGGAGCCGGAGCGGGGATTCAGGTGAGGTTTTTTTAAAAAAATATTATTATTATTTATTTATTTTATTACAACATGTGTCTCTTTGTCTGCATTGTTGGGGGCACTGCATCTGGGGGGGACCACTACTGGGGGCACTACATAGGGGGGGACCACTGCTGGGGGCCTGCATAAGGGGGACCACTGCTGGGGGCACTGCAGAGGGGGGCAGTTATGGGACATAATTGTGTGAGGAGGGGGCAAAGTCTAAATACCGCAGTATAGCTTAGTGGCCCTCTGCTTTGTAGAATTTTTTTTATGTGGCCCACACTGCCTCAAAGGTTGAAGAACCCTGACCTAAGGGTTACTCTCTATTAGAACTGTGCTCTCTGTATCTAATCTCATGGTTTTTCTTATGGAGTTCCTTTTGTAGGAACCAAATTTAAATAATTAGATAATTGGTGCAGTTCCTGTAGAAATCAGTGATCTGTATGCATGTGTGTAAAACATATGGGTCTAGGGTTGCCAGATCATCCCTTTAATACGGAACACATATGTATCATTCAGTGGGGCAGATGTATTAAGCTCTAGAGAGTGATAAACGACCAACTAATCACAGCCTGTAACATGACAGTTGGGAGCTGATTGGTTGGTTGTCTATCATTCTCCACTTTATCACTTTCCAGAGCTTAATACATCTGCCCCTAAGAAACAGCCTGGCTGGCTACCATAATCAATGACTGCACATTAACCCCTATATTATAGTTATTATCTTTTATTTATATGGTGCCACAAGTTTTCTGCAGCGCCTTACATAGTACATAAAACTAAGTGAACAAGAAACATGTAACTTACCGTACAGGACAAGGACATTATATACATTGCTGCAATAGCGATTAAAGCACTCACAATAAGCAGCTGGGAGTTGGCAGTCACGTGTTAGGTGCCCTTATGGGGAGTAAGTAGTAGAACAAAATGTAAATCATATGAGGGAAGAGGTCCCTGCTCGTGAGAGCTTACATTCTAAAGGAGAATGTAAGATCAGGCCCCTATATGATGTTGCTGAACTTCCTCATGTGACATGGCCACACCTTAATACCAGTGCCCAACATCTGTCATTGGAGTCTCTGTGCAACAGTGAAGTCTGTTTGTGGGCGATGATGGGCACCCCACCGCTAAACAAGAAATGTACTTTCTCTATAGGCGTTGCTGCCTGTTCTCCCTGGAATGTAAGCTAAGGTCTTGAATTCTCACTGTGCTACATGAAAATGGCTACCACTCTCCAGCACCCAGAAGCAGTTGTGCTACAAGAAACAGCCTGTCCCTCCCCAGCAGGGCAGAAAGAGGTGCAATACATACAATGCAATAAGATAATGGCCACCACTCAGAACCAGTCTTGTAATAGGACTACCTGAGAGGACAGACTATGCAGCCTTGTATGCCAATCCGAGTGGGCACAGTATATCAGAGAACTGCAATATTGAGGATCATTGTAGTTCAATGAGTGAGCACAAGGTTTGTATTACATGTAATTTTTCATTGTTATTTTGTATTTTTTAATACTTTATTATAAGCCCAAATACAATTTTTAATATAGAATAGTGATTTTTGATGATGAAATAATTTAAGACCTATTTATCAGATGCTATCAATATGATCAAATGGTTATTGCAGTGATAGGGCTTTTTCTTTGCTCTGTTTATTAACCCTATTATCTTAAGCGATTGGACCCACATGCTTCTGCATGGCAGACATCATTTATGCAGCAGTGATACAGTAATTACAGAGTTGTGCTGTGTGGTTATTGCTGGCATTGTCATAATGTTTGTAGTAAATATAAAATAGCCCATCCTTCAGCCCTGCTACACTATACTGTCCCTGGCGTTGTGCCACCCACATGCAAACATCATCTGACGGCACAGTCCTAAAGGTTTTACAAGGTGGTGCTGGACTTGCCCCCTTTTTATGTGGCTTGGTGTTACTTGCTCAGTTTCTGAGTCGTAAGTGATTCTTTTCTTAAGAGTCCCATACACGGTGTGATGTGCACCCAGCAATGTGATCCAATGGTCGACATATCGGGTGGTCCCCACACACGGTGCCCGACCACCCGATATGCCGCCCCCCCCCCCCATAGACCTGTATGAGATCGTTCGTCGATTCTCCAGATCTCTTGTGCATGCAAAAAGGTAACCCCAAGGGAGCGCGCAGCGTATGATATCATGCCCACACACGGAACGAGATAGCTGCAATATCGTTCCAATACGTCGGATTGGTCGCTATATCGCTCCGTGTTTGGGGGCCTTTAGAAGTACACTAGTATGACTTGAAGCTTACATGACATCAGAAGTAGGGCTGGCCATTGGTGGACTAACATCATTGGCGGGGAACTGAAGGAGGTTGGGGCTATGTGATGCAGCCAGGGTACAGGGCCAAGCTCTCTGTTGCAAAGGGGTGGGGGGAACAAAAGACATTGCTGCCTCAAAGCCATCGATAATGGAGAACCTTCCGATCTCCACCATCAATGGCAAAACATCGATGGCTATCCCTTATCAGAAGATGCAGAATGTAGCACCCCCGGACGTTTTCCAACAAATCATGATGATCCATTCTTCTATACCTCATACTAAGGGACGTATTCAAATTAGTGAAAGATTTTTGCAGGGGAAATGAATGCATCTATTGCAGTCAATTACCGCGACTATGCACACTGCCGATTCCTGCACTATCAAATTAAAAAAAATTGGTGTGATAATTGTTTTAGCAAAAATGTAATACAGGTTAAAATTGCAGATATCTATTGCAGTA
Organism: Taudactylus pleione; assembly: GCA_031769625.1. NCBI lineage: Eukaryota > Metazoa > Chordata > Amphibia > Anura > Myobatrachidae > Taudactylus > Taudactylus pleione. The sequence continues at coordinate 4,865,104 of JAUIMM010000261.1, forward strand.
CAATAGCAAAATATTTGGTGCTCTGAAATGATCAATTATTTTTTTAGGGCTGCATAAGAATGCCTGTTACTGCTAGCTATTTTTGTAGTAAGTTTATTTGATGAAACTGTACATAATCTGACAGAACCCTGAGTCCAGTTTAGTTCTACCAAGGCTTCAATGCAAGCATAACTGTGTCAGCTACATATTGCACATAATGATATTGGTTACATGCACATTTGCTCTGTAGTGTAAAGAACAATGTGAAGTCTGTCTCTGTTCTGTCCTATCACTCCTGTGTCCTCTGAGTGGGGACTGGGACTCAGACTAACGGGAGTATAGAACGTTTGACTACAAGGGAGGAACTACACTTCCCATAATGCTTTGCACCAGGGCACCGACAGACTTCCTGCCCTGAGACAGTCACTACTACTGTGCACTGCTGCTGTGCTGTCACTGTGCTAGTTCGTTCTGTGCAGCTGTAGGTCTCACGCTATACAAGCTGCTGTCGGGGCCATGACAAGTAAGTAGCCTGAGCTAGAACCACATTGTGTAATATATGAATGTATTTTTGTACCCTATCTGCAAAATACACCTTAAGTGCAATGTAGTTTCTCAGCCTGCCAGGAATTGTATGTGAAGAAAGCAATTGCGAGATTCAATTAGAGAAATGCGAGATTCAATTAGAAATGCCAATTTGTGGTACTTGCGACGGGGATGTGCGACTATTCTACAAAAAGCAACCCGGGAGAAATGCATACAAATGTGGGGAAACCATCCTGGACCCCAAAAGAGTGCCAACTGAGATCGCAGGACCATATAGAAGGCTGATTGTGGTCATAAGGAAATTATCGGAGGTTCTCAAGAGCTGTCAAATGGCTGATTGTTGCACTTTTTTTTATTAATAGTTGAAATTAAAGCAAGCGTTTCTCAGCAAAATAAAGTCTTTACAGCACTTTGGGGTACAGAAAAATGTATGTATAGAAGTTTTTCACTGTTTTTAATACAAGCTTGTAAAAAGTTGGATAAAAATAATTGTTTATCATCTGCAAGTTCAAAAACCCCTCTTCAATAAAATACATCAACTCCACATACCTGTCCCACATAATTTACACCTCCATGTACCTGTCCCCCATCATTTACACCTCCACGTACCTGTCCCACATCATTTACATCACCACGTACCTGTCCCGCATCATTTACACCAGCACGTACCTGTCCCACATCATTTACACCAGCACGTACCTGTCCCGCATCAATTACACCGCCACGTACCTGTCCCGCATCAATTACACCGCCACGTACCTGTCCCGCATCAATTACACCGACACGTCCCTGTCCCGCATCAATTACACCGCCACGTACCTGTACCCATCATTTACACCTCCACGTACCTGTCCCGCATCATTTACACCAGCACGTACCTGTTCCGCATCAATTACACCGCCACGTACCTGTCCCCCATCATTTACACCTCCACGTACCTATCCCACATCATTTACATCTCCACGTACCTATCCCACATCATTTACATCTCCACGTACCTGTCCCGCATCATTTACATCTCCACGTACCTGTCCCGCATCATTTACATCTCCACGTACCTGTCCCGCATCATTTACACCAGCACGTACCTGTCCCGCATCATTTACACCAGCACGTACCTGTCCCGCATCATTTACACCAGCACGTACCTGTCCCACATCATTTACACCAGCACGTACCTGTCCCGCATCAATTACACCGCCACGTACCTGTCCCGCATCAATTACACCGCCACGTACCTGTCCCGCATCAATTACACCGACACGTCCCTGTCCCGCATCAATTACACCGCCACGTACCTGTACCCATCATTTACACCTCCACGTACCTGTCCCGCATCATTTACACCAGCACGTACCTGTTCCGCATCAATTACACCGCCACGTACCTGTCCCCCATCATTTACACCTCCACGTACCTATCCCACATCATTTACATCTCCACGTACCTATCCCACATCATTTACATCTCCACGTACCTGTCCCGCATCATTTACATCTCCACGTACCTGTCCCGCATCATTTACATCTCCACGTACCTGTCCCGCATCATTTACACCAGCACGTACCTGTCCCGCATCATTTACACCAGCACGTACCTGTCCCACATTATTTACACCAGCACGTACCTGTCCCGCATCAATTACATCTCAGCCTCTCAATCGGGCTGTAGCTTAGGGATCATTGCATGGGACGAGGCAGGACCCGTTCTGCACATGCGCAGTCATCCCACCATCGTAGTTCTCCTCAAACCATCGGCTTTGCATACAACTATGATCAGACCCATAGCGGGAATACATTAAATGGGCTTGATAAATTATCCCCATTGTTTTAATCCGAAATGTCTCTTTTTTCTTTTTTTAAACTACCATGTCTTTCTTGAACTCCTTGTTCTTTACCCTTTAACATTCCCATACAGCATTACTGCTCTATATGGCAAACTTCTCTACTGGTGCTTTGTGTGTAAGCTTTTATGAATCAAAACGTTTCAGCAAACGCCTTGTACAGCTGAGAATTAATTTTAACTTAAATCACATGAACCATGCGTTAGTGCTGATAGTAATGTAAGTGAATATACCTATACTCCCAAATACATCTCATGAAAAGTATAAGAGAGCTTTGGGGACGACGGTTATGCACATAATAATACGTTGTGCTTCACTGAAGCTATGAGAACAAATTTCTAATGCTCTGTTAAAAGCGAGGACAGAGTACAAGGTTTTGTCTACAAGTGTAACTAGCGTTTGCATGTCACTGTACCAGTCTGGCCTTTTAGAATGTTGGAATTTGTGCTGCCAACCAGGTTCTGTGTTGGCATCTTTTAGAAATGGGTGATGGGAGCGATCAGCCTTGGAAAACTTTGATCTAGTAAGTATGACTGTTCTTCCAAGTATTTATCTATTACTGGGTAACTGTTTGCTAATAGGTGAAGGACTTCTAAAGATTAACTGTTATTGTTTTTTTTAACTTGTTGGCACTTTGGTTATTGTGTTATTAAGGGGTCTATGTACTAAGCCTTGGCGAGATATAAAGTACCAACCAGTCAGCTCCTAACTGCCATGTTGCAGGCTGTGTTTGAAAAATGAAGGTTAGGAACTGATTGGTTGGTACTTTAGCTCTCTCAATTATTAGTACATTGACCCCTAAATAACATAAGTGTTTATATTCCTTTAGGATGTTTGTCAATTATTTTTTTCTCAATATACTCCTCTAAAAAAATAAATATATATTATTTAGCCGCAATGCCTTTCCATGACCATCTCTTCTATACTTATAATAAAAGTATACACTGTGTTGTATAGTTTGATATTCAGCACTGAATCCATCTTTTCTCTCTGTAGAATTCAGATTGGCCTTAGTCCAGCTCTTGGTATCGCCAGTGAAGTCTGATAACTTGAAGAAGGCATCGCAGCTGATTAAGCAGGCGGCACAGGCAGGGGCACAGGTCGTAGCTCTCCCTGTGAGTACCTTTGTAGATCAAGCAAGCTGTGGTCAGGGCACCTTCATTGCTTTCCATGACCATTTCCCATTATAAATCATGATACATTTTTAATAATATGAGATTTATACAGCTCAGGTTCGTCTTTCTCCACCATCTGGTTTTCTTTGCATCCTTTAATTATTAGCTATACAATAACACAGGGCATGATAAGTACTGGTAGATATATATATTAGCCATCTGCCATGTAACTTTTGAGGGACGGGGTGTCGGTGGCAGCGCCCTGTCATTGATTTCCTGAAATGACATACGTACCAGCATCCAAAACTATTTAATGTCAACTAAACCTCCATCTGGAGAAATTGAAACCATACCCTGTTATTTGTTATACCCACATTTATAAATGACCCTCGCCGTCTGTTGGCACACACCTATGTCACCAAGACGGTTAAGGAACTTATTTCGGCCAATATGTGTTTAGGCAATGTAGAAACTAGAGGTTATTCTTTGTCTGGTATGGATTGTCACTGAGCTCCGTGCTAGGGGAATATAATTTAGACTTTTAAGCTGGGTACACACTGAGCGATGTGTCCCCAGCCCAGCTGATATGTCTGCCGACGGGCCAACGCATCGGATCCTGGGTACACATCAGAACAATGTAATGTATGACTGAACGATCACTCGTTCCTTCCTTCATTATACTGCATGGCGCCACATGCGATCTCCTCAGATTTTATGTGCAACGCGTCAAGCCTGACAACGTCGCATGTGACTGCAGGAGCGCAGATATCGTATATGCACGATTTGTCGTTTGTGTGTAGTGATTATATCATTTATACATTACACTTCAGCTATACCCACCTATGCCACTCACTTATTGGAATTGTGTTTTTGGTGTTCTGTGTGTGATGTTTTCTGAGCATACTGTGCAGCCATTGTGTAAGTTGCGGCTTTGTGTAACTGTCTTCCCATAGGAATGCTTTAATTCTCCTTATGGTACCAAGTTCTTTCCTGAATATGCGGAGAGGATTCCTGGGCAGTCCACGCAAATGCTGTCTGATGTGGCAAAGGAATGTGGGATCTATCTCATTGGAGGTTTGAATAATATTTTAGCATTACCCATAGTTGCTTCTAGGCAGGGTAATCATTACCATAATTCAGCCATTAACTAGACTCTAGTTACTTGAAGTATATTATATATTATTTTTTTATTTATATATTACCAATTTATTTAGTACCGTTTTTTTATATATAGCGCACACATATCCCACAGCACTTTACATGGCCACTCACATCGGTTCCTGACCCAGTGGAGCTTATAATCTATATTCCCTACCACATGTACACGCGCACACATACAAACTTGGGTTAATTTTTGGTAGGAGCCAATTAACCTACCAGTATATTTTTGGAGTGTGGGAGGAAACCGGAGCACCCGGAGGAAACCCACTCAAGCACAGGGAGAATGTACAAACTGTGCACAGTTAGGGCCGTGGTGGGAATCGAACCCACGACCTCAGTGCTGTAAGGCAGTATATATGCTAACCATTACATTGTCTGTACTGTGTATATATACAAAAATAATATGTGAGCATATAGCTTTTAAATAGTTCTGGCTCTTAATAAGGCCCTTTGAGCTTAAAGTTATTTTTAGGTGAGTAAGTGGATCTCAGAGAGACCATAACGGTGCCCATGCATACTGCAGTATTGCTGCCATTATCGGAAACATGGTCCAATATCGCAGCGCACTTGCGATGAAAACTGGCCAATAATTATCCCAATTCAGAAACTTGTACTGATCCATAGAAGCCAGTAAGTAATTAGCTGTTATATGTCTGTAGTCATGTTAGATAATGGAATATAGTGTCTGGTTGCTATGGTTCACTACTAATTTGCTTCAAAAATCAAAATGTTTGTGCATATATCCCTCACTGTCATTAAATGAGACAATGGGATCGTACTGTAGACTGTTTACATTCGGCTATCTTAGTTTTATTCTGAGGACCTTAATTGTAAATGAATTGGTTCTTGTGTCACCGCTTACATGTAATGGGAAAATGTACAATATGGGTAAGAGTATGGAACTATAAGCAGATTGCCGTTTGCATATATAATTTGTATATGACGCATGTGATCAACTACACCGTACAGGAGAGCCCTATGAGAGGTGGAGGCTGGGCCAAGTGTATAATGATGCAATTTCTCTACAGGTTCCATTCCAGAGGAGGATTCTGGGAAACTCTATAACACTTGTACAGTTTTTGGCCCTGATGGGACGTTGTTGATAAAGCACAGAAAGGTAATGTTTGGTGCTGCAAAAACCCTTGTGGCGCCTTATAACAAAAAAAACCCATAATAATGTAAAGTGTATTAAATCCGCCATGTTTAGAAACTCAGAACCCGTAATGAAAACCTAAATTGCGTTTTTTAGAGAAATTAAATGAGGACTGTTAATTGCCTTGTTTGTCTGCATCAAAAGGGTTCTCCTGTCGTAATCCAGGTAAACAAAAAATAAATAAATCTGATTTTGACTATACAAATATATTGTTGAAAATGAATATACAGTTAACACATTGGGACCGATTCAATTCGATGTGAGAGCAGAACCGCTTCCGGCAGCTATTTGCGATATGTTTTCCGAGGTGTTTTTTCAGCTTGCATCCTAGGTGGAAATCCCCAATAATTAATGCATTTGCATTTTTATAAATGTTAAGGCGGGTATCCACTACTAGATATACAAACGAGAGCACAATTCCGACATTGCAATCGTGCTCACGTTTGTATATCTAGTGATGTGCCTAGACTGAATGTTCACTCGTTCAGTCCAGGCACATCCATCATCCCCGCACATGCTGAACCTGATGGGCTCGTCAGGTTGACGAGCATGTACGGACGACGATATATGTCGGAAGCGACCAGCGTGCATGCGCATCGCTGGTTGCTTCCGACCAAAACATGCCCGATTGCACGATAACGACGTTGTTATTGTGCAATCGCTTGCTAATATCGCCTAGTGGATACCCCCCTTTAGAGCGTGTATGACTTGTTAGGTAAATGAATTGTTACATGGTGCCTGCCTATTGCACTATGTTAGTATAATGTTATGGTCGCCTCTGGACTGCTTTTTTACTGTATCACAGCTCCCTACTCTCACCAGCGCCAACAAGGCAGAGGAACCTGCGGTAACCACTTGTCTTAAAAGTGACAGGTCCTTTCTAATGTATTGATTTTATTTTGGCAGTTAAATTGCTAAATGTTCATTGATTTGAAGCAATTGTTAAACAGTAATCTATCTTTTTATTTTTATTGTATGTTCCACAGATCCACCTGTTTAATATTGATGTGCCTGGGAAAATCCGTTTCCAGGAGTCGGAAACGCTGAGCCCTGGTGACAGCCTCTCTGTGTTTGACACCCGTATGTCACGCTTCTACACACGTCCTTAAAGTATAAATGACTCTGCTCCAGCTCCTGCGTCGTATAGTCACGTTTTGAGTCTTTGCCATGAATATGGCATTATAGGACGTAGGACGACAGATGCACTAAGCTCCAATATTGATATTGAGTTCTTGAAATTGCATCTGCCAGAGATGCTGATCTCTTGTTCTCATTGTTTTTAACTATATTATAATGCTGGCCGCATTCTACATTATGTGCAGCTATATCAGGCCCAGTATTGCAGCATATGTGTGCCCAAGACCCCAGTGCCTAATGATAATCCTGTAGTAGGCAGATTAGGGATATCATTGGCATCCCAGTGGTCAGGATGCTGGCTCTCAGAATGCCGGCACCAGCATCCCGACCGATGACGTCATTTCAGCGCCCATATAAACAATTCAATCGCCCCTGAAGCGTGAGTGCCATGTTGCTGCCTAGTTTGGCCCATTTAGCAGCAAGTGGAGACCCAGCTGACTTTTGGGCTCCTTGGAATTGGCCGCAGATCGGCAGAGATCAGTAAGTGCGCTCCAGACAGCATCAGGGACGTATAGTGCACAAAATCGCAAATTCAGTTGTTTTGCGAACATCCCTGAATCAGTGCAATACATGTCACGCGTTCCCATTAAACTCTTGGACCACCTGTCACAGACTGCAGAATTACTTCGAACAGCGGGGGGAATTCATTTGAACACACTATTGAATAGCGACGGGAGAGACTCCCGAAGCTATTCAATACACTGCTCTGTTTGGTCACACTAAGGATTTCTTCTCGCACCCCCCCCTGGGGATGCGCGGAGAAATCCGACCAAAGTGCCGGGAGCGCAGCAGTTTTTCTGCATAGCACTGCACTAACAGCCGCGTGCCCGGAACTTTGGTCAGAGAATGCCGGTTAACGCGCCTTAATCGGCAATTCTCCGACCACACAGTGCAGTGTATTGAATAGCTTCAGGAGGCCCTCCCGTCGCTATACAATAGCGCGTTCATTTGAATTCCCCTCAGTGCACACAGAGGTCAGTCTTGTTCTAAGGGCCGCTGATAAATCCACAGTCCGGGCTGTGCAGTATTCCTATACATCACTATATGGGTGCAGGCACCATAACTCTCATTCTAAACTGATATGTACCTGTATACTAGACATCAGCAAGGACGTCAGTGACCACAAGGATGCAGCCTGAGCACAGTTCTTGGAGGTGATTTTTAATATCTGTATAATTGACATTAGGGCCTGTTCTTTGTAATTCACATGTTTTCTGAATGACCACTGAATGCAGGTACTATTCCCAGGAGCGTACTGTATGTATATTTAGGGCTGAGTCGGATGCACCATATGGATGCAGCTTGCACGTTCCCGCCAACTGCGTTTGCATCTAAAACTGAAAACAGGGCCTGCGCATGGGTCACAAGTAGCTCCATCCGTGTCTCATCTCAAGTCTAACGTGAAATAGGCTTTACTGGGCGGTGGCCATTTAAAAACAAGGGACACGCTGCGTCAGGTTGGAGTGTTAGGGGCGTGTTACCCAACTTCAGCGCTTGTTTGAGGCGCGCGGGCGAACACAAGGGACGGCTGTTTCCGATGGAACTTTTGCCCCCAGCCTGGGAGGAGTACAAGTCCTGTTACTAATGATGACGGCTGTGGACAGAAAAACAGTGCGGTGGTGCGACTCGGACACATGAGGACACACGGACACTCGCATAAACGGGCGGATACTCACATTACGACATCTTAGTAAGTAGGCTGGACGCAAATTCACTCAGGATCAGGCCCTTAATGAGCACATACTATGCAGCTAAAGTAAACGGGCACACTTATTTACACCCAACATGGCGCTTATGAATTTTGAGATCTATGGCAATTAAATGTAACCGTCTCAGCACTATGTGTGGTTGCTGTGCAAGTGTACAATCAAAATGAGTTGTGATACTTAAATGAAGTACATTAAAAAGTTTGTAAAATTTACTTCCTTACAGTGTTTTATATTAGATACATGTTTGAAAGACCATTTTATGAGTGGATAGGGAAATGGGATATACAGTATACGGCCAGTTCTCAGTATGGCTATCTGAGCTGCTACTGGATCTATTCTATCTTGGACTGGCGTCCTCTGGGCCTAATTCAGAGCCGGACGCTATTTGCGCTCGCTCGTTCAGAAAAAGGGGCTGGCTATTTAAATTGAGCGCTCGCTCTTTGCGGTCTGTTGACGCCTCTATGTCTGAGCAAGCGAACGAAACATGCGCTCGCTATTTTGTAAAGACGCCTCCTGGCCGCTCGCATTCCTACGTCATCTCCGCTATTTATTAGAGTAATCGAGTACATCGAAAGGCGTCTGAACTGCTCGCAGTGCTTGTGGTAGGATTTTCCTACCGCAATCATGCGGACAGTTCAGGCTAAGAAACAACCAAGTGACGTGGTCGATGACGCTGCTTTGTTAATTATGCACACCCTTAAAACGCCCGTTTTGACCGTTTGGCACGCCTGCGTTCGGATCTCCACTCCCCGTTTTCAAGCACTTTCCCCTGTTACCACCCACAAACGCCTCATCCTATCACTCAAATTAGCAGGCACTCGCTATTTTGCGAGCGCTCAATTTCCGACCGCACTGACTGGTTGGCGCATGCGCATTACGACCCATACGCATGAGCAGATGTGCGAACATTGCTCGGAGCGAACGAGCGGCCGCTTACGAGCGGCTCTGAATCAGGCCCTCTGTTAGATATGTTGTGGATGGTGAAGGTTTATGCTGAATGTAGTAAATGACTTATACCGTATAGGTTTTATTTATTTTTTTGTTGCTATAATTTTTCATCAGTGATAAAATAATGTTAATCTTAACAGCCTATTGCAAAATCGGAGTGGGGATCTGCTACGACATCAGATTTGCTGAGCTTGCCCAAATATATACGAAGAAAGGTGAGATTTCACTTCCTATATTTTTTTTGTTTCATTTAGATTTTATTTCTTTGAAAGTGCAGGTTACAGCTACACACCGAGTAAAACAAAGAATAAAGGGGAGAAGGACAGGGGATGGGGGTGGCTTAGTCTTCGGGTGCTATCTAGGGGGTATAGGAATAGATTGGGTCTCATGTGTAAAAGGGGTTTAGTTAAACAGGGAAATGGGAGTGTGGGAAGGTTTAGAGATCCACAGGGCAATTCAATTTGGAGCGAAAAGTCAGTTTTTGCGATAATTTCACACCGATGACGTCATTTTCGCTGGGTTTTTTTTACACCGTATTCAATTTCAAAGACTTTTCGCAGGTTCGAAAAGTCTTTGAAAAAGAATGGGGATAACTTTTCACCACTGAATAGGTGGCGAAAAAAAGTGCAGAATTGGGTTTAGGGGTGCAGGCTTAAAAAAAATAGCCTGCATCCCTGGGAATGTCATTTTAAAATAACTGTCAAAAAAAGTTTTTTAAAAAAATAGGGACACCCCAAAAAAATTATTTTAAATTTGGGGTGAAAAAAAAAAATATGGGAAAAAAGTGTTTCAAAATAGGGAAATAGGTTCAGGGCTATTCTGCAAGTATGCAGCAGGTGTTTTCTAGAATAGGCTATTAGCGGCAGGTGCATATTTGCAGAATTTTTAAATAAAGACTTTAGGGACTTAAAAATATGCTAGTACCCATTTTCATGTACCCCAAATTTGATGGGACCACTAAAAAAATGAAAAAAAAACATAAGTGCTCTTCTGCATCACTTCTTCAATGTCGGGAAAAAAACACCTGCAGCCGCTATTTAAATCCCCGACTTTAATTTGCAGGCTAAAACAGGGGTACCCATAGTTACCCCCCATGTTTTAAACAGCTTTAGGGGGTCCTACAATTTATTCCAGGAAAATTTTGTATTTTTTCGCAGATACCACTTCGCAGGGTCCCGTTTTCGTAGCTTTTATATTGAATACGGGGGATAAAGCAGGCGCGCGCCCGATACTTTATCCCAGGAAAATCTCCGATGTGGAGCGAAAAGTCCAGCACGGACTTTTCGCTCCCATATTGAATATCCCTGTCAGTATGAGATGGATATGCTCCAGAAATGGGAGGGCCCAGGGAAAACAAAGGAAATATCTATGCCTATAGCCAGCATCCCACATTTGATGAAACTTGCCATTTTTATTGTGGAGGTAATACGTCATTTCTTCTATGTGTGCTTAGGAACCAGATATAGGATTTGAGGGAGGAGATGCTTGGTTGGCTAGTCTGTTTCTGGCATTTGGCCTTCTTTACTGTATTTTTATGCAGTTAGATCAAAGTGTACTCACTGTAACATTCATGAAAGGTTTGTAAAAATATAACAAATCCATATTAAATATGATATACAACAACATGTTATACAGAATGTAATGCAACAATAACTCAGAAGGGCAGGATAATTGGATTGGGAAAACTTCATCAGTTTTTATTGTTTATCAACTTTAGGACCCTTATTTCATATAGTCTCTTTTACAGCCTATTATAGCAATGAGTTAAGGTGGGCACACAACTTTGCAATCACTCGACTGAACGGGTTAAACGCTGCCAATCAGCCAAGTAGTGTGTATCCAGCTTGACCCCGAGACCCCATACACACTGAGATAGAAATAACTATGTGTACGTTCTTCTATGGGATCGGGAGGTCGGCATCTACAATACCAAACCGCACATTATTATTATTATTATTATTTAGTTATATGGCGCCACAAATGTTCCGCAGCGCCTTACAAAGTACATAAACAAGTTGTAGACAAGCGACTTACAGAACAATACACTACAGGACGAGGACATGGATAATATATATTGCTACATTGGTGGCCATAACACCCAGATAAGCAACAGAGCATAAGCAACCAAGTGTTAGGTGCCCTAGTGGTGAGTAAGAAGTAGATGAGACTAAAGTAGGGAGAAGCACAAGAGGGTAGAGGGCCCTGCTCGTAAGAGCTTACATTCTAAAAACACATAAGATACGTCCTCCGTTGCAGGAGCATTTTAAGCCTTTTATCGGCTAATGCTCCTGCATCTACACCTATACAATCGTCAGGCTGATCACCCATTATCGGGTGATAGGTTAGTGCCCAGCTTTGCAGCTGTGTGGGGTACACATAGTTTACTGCCTGCAGAGCGATGGCACAGGTGCTCTTCCTGTCAGGTGTCACTTTACTTTTAGTCCCAACATGGTGTGTGTGCGTGTATGTGTTTCTTACAGTTTTACCTGCTGTATTCATTTGTTTTTCTATTTTCAAACTTAGGGTGTCAGTTGTTGGTGTATCCGGGGGCGTTTAACATGACCACAGGACCAGCACACTGGGAACTTCTGCAGAGAGCTCGGTAAATATAAAGGAAATATCTTCATTTGATAAGGCAGTAAAAGACTGAGAGCTCATTGCAGAGTCTGGTCCCTTAGTAGAGATGAACAAAACAATCACAAATAGTTCCCTAGTTCCGTAGCTGACTGTGGAATTTGGCCTCTCCCGTTGTTTCTGATGCAGCCGGACTTCTCCCTTACTTTACCCCAACCGCACCCTGGCAAATCTACCTGTCATCCCCAGCTCTATTACTAAAACTATAAATTCAGTGTAATGTACAAATATTGTGAAATGGTGAAGCAGCGGCAGAACTTTGTATCTCCACCACAGAATGTTCCGCTGCAAAGCTTCCTCATGATTCCGCTCATCTCTACGTCTCTGTAATGGCTTTACCTGCTCTGTGCTGGGCGGGCGTTTTATTTAATTAAATAATAACTTCTGCTGTATGACAGAAATAATGGTCATGTGGGTGACTGGGGCTTGTGTGTTTTAAGTACTTGCCTGTGCGCAGTTCCAATAAAAAAGGACTTCCATTTTCCATAATAATGCATGGGCTGAAGACTTCTTACTGTAAATGTCATTTGTTCTGTCTGTTTCTAGGGCATTGGACAACCAAGTTTATGTGGCAACTGTGTCCCCTGCCAGAGATGATGGCGCCTCCTATGTAGCTTGGGGACACAGCACTGTGGTCAATCCATGGTAAGCTCTTTCATATAGCTAAGATCAGATTTACATTACACTATGTAATTACTGGGAGATGGCATGGTTCTAGCATGGCTACATGTATATGATTCAGCAGTCATATCATTCATATTATTTTGATTGTAAAGCCCTGGCTGGCCATTTGGATCCATAAGTGGTTGGCAGCTATTAACTTTCCAGCTATTATGGAGCTATGTGTCTAGCCTTTGTCTTGGCAAGTCACCCTGGGACTTGTAGTTCCACAACTGTTGTAGAGCCTATCTCTGGCATAGAGTGATTGCATTGGCTGATGCATGTCATGCCGCAATACCATCTCTAGTGTCAGACTTGTCATATCTGTTTAGTGATTATCATTGTATTGTTTATGAATGATAATTCTTTATGTATTAACTTCCAACCAATGATGCAGTGTTGTACACTAAGTGATACAAATAGATAATGTACAGGGACATGACAAAGAAAGCAAAGTTGACCCTGCATAAATGAGCTAACAATCTAAGAGCTGGGAGAGACAATTGATACATAATATAGAGATGTAACCATTGCAGATGCTGGTGGGGAGGTGTATATGGCTACAATAAAGCAGAAACATTATCCGCTGTGGATATTATGGCAACCATTGGTGACTGGCATTACTCCGCAGCTGCCCATGGTGTGAGGGGAGGGAAGGGGAAGGTGGAAATATGGACGTTGGCAGCCAATGTAGTGCTTTACATAGACCATGCGCTGTATTAATCATATAGTACATATTGGGGGGCAATTTAATTCCAGCCAATGTTGTGGCGAACATCACTGCAATGTTCAGCTACGCACGTGTTAGCCTAGTTATTTTTTTATTGTGCAAATTAGTGTTCAAGGATAAACTAGTGATGTTGCCGGGTGCATTGTGCCCTTCCGGAGCAGCACATCACCGAGAATCAGGGGTGTCAGACCGATTTTATGTGGGGGGATGGGCGGGGCCACATAAAATCGTTCCAGCATCCACCCCATGCTCCTCCCTCCCTCTTACCTGAGCTGCGGCCGCGAATGGTCAGGGCAGGGACTGTGCTTTATAGCAATGGGCTGCACTGCATGGAGGAGGTGTAATATACATAAAGACGGCACATTACACCACCTCCTCCATGCGGTGCAGGGGCAGTGCAGCCTATTGCTATAAAGCACAGCCCCCTGACCAAACGCAGCTGCCGCTCTTTTCACATGCCCCCTTCCGATGCCCAATGCTGAGAGTTGAATCACCCCTGAATTGAGTCTGAAGTTCTGTGCACGTTTATAAATAATAAAAACCTTAATTCATTTTTTTTCTCCAGGGGAGAGGTCATTGCTAAGGCGGGAGCAGAGGAGACAATCACTTCCACAGATATTGGTACGTAAAATGCCATTTCTCTATATGTAATTCATCTTAGACTGTATATTACTTTATATGAACTACAAAGAATGTGGCCCGCACCTCTCATACAGCGACTATAAAAGGTATTGAGCACCCCCTTGGGCTTTGTCATATTTTGCTGTGTTACAACATGGATGGACTCCTATAAACTATTATTGTGACTTGTGAAGAAAGTTGGTTCCTTCAGAGAAAATTTGTTATGGATATAATTAGGGTGTGAATATTACTGCAAACATTTTTTTTTTTGCAATTTCTTGTTCCTAATTCATTTTGACAAATGGTTGGATTAAAAAAAATGGCACATTGTGTACTTTGTGTTGATTAGTGGGAATAAATTTAAATTAAATCCTTCATGGCTCCATGTTCTAACACTAATGGCCGTATTCAACAAGTGGTGAAAAGCCGTTTTCTGCGAAAAAGTTCCACTGGTGACGTCATTTCGCCAGCGGAAACTTATCCCCGTATTCAATTGTGTCGAGTTTTCGCCGGTGCGGAAACGCAATGCTATGTGCCCGGCGGAAAAGTTTCGTCTATGAATATCTCTCGAAAAAAAAGTGCAGAATTGAGTTTTTGGGGTGCAAAGGACAGGTCTCCAAATGTAAACTGTGTAAAAAAAAATAAAATAAAAACACCCCAAAAATGTACTTTGAAAAAGGGGACGAAAAAGTACAAAGTTGGGGTACAAACTTAAAAACTAGTGAAATAGACTTTGGGGGTTCTGCAAGTATGGGGGGAGGGTTTTTTTGATTGCAGGTGCTTGCTGAAGGTGCGTTTTTTCACGTTTTTTAAAACCTCACTTTTGCAATTATTAACCATGCTGGCACCAATTTTCATGTACCCAAAATTTGCTGGACTTGTTATTTTCACCAAAAAAACCTGCTAAATGCTATTCTTCACCACTTGTGCAAAGACGCAAATTAGCAGCTATTGTGATAATTTAAGTACCCCAAATACCTTCAGCAGGCCTATTCGGGGGGTATCTATAGTGATCCCCAATGTCAGTGCATCTTTTGGGGGGTGTCAGGCTGATTTCCCCAAATCTGACAGCACTTTTCGCCTGTTCGCGTTTTGCCGTGTGCCGTTTTTGCAGATTTCTAATTGAATACAGGGATAATTGGGAACGCGCGCGATATCTTTTCGCATGGAAAACCTGAGATGTCGGCGAAAAGTCCAGCATGCTAAAAGTACGGGACTTTTGCGTCTAATTGAATATGCCCCTATATGTGAAAAGGTCCACGGGGATGAATTACCGTATAAGTCTACTGCATGTGCACACACCTACCTACTAGTCCTCCTAGGATAATACAGAGTGTGAACTCGTCCTTTGGAGCTGCTCTTAAAAATCAATCTGCATCTGACTTTGTGGATAAATCTCAAAACATTCAGTGCAGAAACAATGCAATAGCACTTCAAAGCCCAAAATGCTATGTTACAATGCTGACTTTTTACCTACTTACAGTATTACTCTGTATTTGTGCCCCAGACCCATCAGGTGGTGGTTGGCTTTTCATTTGCCTCAAGTCGCAGTAACCCATTGAACTAATCAGATGTTTGCTTTTAACAGTCTCACTTTTGCTAGACTGATTTACAGTTAATTTCTGATTGGTTACTGCACTTGTACTATTCTAGTCTTATGTTACCCATGAGGAATAAGCTTGACGATTTAATTTGCCTAATTAAGATTGACATTTCTGCAAACTAAAACTGCATGGCGATACAATATGATGCTCGGGCACTGACATTACTATAATTTGACAAACAGACCATTATTTTGGGAAATATCTAATGTTTCTTCTATCTCCTCTTTTTCAGATTTGCAGTACCTGGCCGAAATTCGTCAGCAAATACCTATCCATGCCCAGCGTCGCCATGATCTCTACAGTGTGGAAGAAAAGGCCAAATAAACTGTATTGAAATATGTGGCTTTTACATGTCCCAAATGAAAGTTAAAATAATCAAATCGGTGTCAGTGCTAGAATTTACAGGAGAAGTATAATATATTGTGAGAGATATTCCTGATTAAAAGGATGGTACTCCAATTGTTAGTGCAAGGTAAGGCTCCAGAGCTGCTAGTTACAATGACATCACCATATATGAGGGATTGCAGCAAAACTAATAATGCAGGCTGTGATTGAACCTTCACTAGTGCAAGTTTATTGTGTGTATGTTGGGCAAATTAATATAAGAACAGATTCCAATATTATTGAGGTGTAGTGGACACTGACTACTGCTCCGACAGGTCACATCACAGCTGTTACCCTTACCGCTAATAGGACAGACCCACAAGCATTGGAGCAGGATGAGGAACTATAGGACTTTTTTCTTTTCTTTTAACATCACTGGTTTCTGGCCTCATATTTTATAGACTGATAAGATATCAGTTTTTTTTTTTTGTTTTGTATGTTATACAAATTGTGTAAAGAACAAAAATGCGTTACGTAAATGTTCACTGCCTACAACAGAAGGGAAACTATGAATGTCTATTATTACAGCGCGTGGACTTGATAGCCTGTGCAGAAGATGTCTCTTCCGGAGATTCCTACAGGGACCGAAATGGCTTAAGGCTGTTAGGAGCGCCATCAATATGTTTAAGGCTGCCAAATACAATTCTGATGTAAATGACAAATATACTAGTACAACTTATGTGACTGAACAGAATGCATTGAATTACTGATAATATAATTTAATGTAGTGACCATATTGCCTTCATGTCCACATGCGAAGCATATATTGTAGCTGATTCTGAGTTGTATGTAAATCGCGAGGTGAATGTTTGTCGTGCATTTCACCTTACTGTGCATGCGCCATAGAAATAAAACGACAACTGCACATGCACTAATTCAGATTTAAGCACACAGGTGGAGTCCCCTAGTGTGTGGGGAATAATCCATATTTTGGCGAACCACACTATTGGGGAGATGTACTAAGCTCTGAAAAGTGATAAGTGGAGAGTGATAAACCAACAGCCACTCAGCTTCCAACTGTCATGCGACAGGCTGTATTTGAAAAATGACAGCAGCTGATTGGCTGTTGGTTTATCACTCTCCACTTTATCACTTTTCAGAGCTTAGTACATCTGGCCCTATCTGTGAAATGGGTACGATTGGAGGCGACCACACAATCGTTTGGAACTGATCTTTCTCCAGGGAGTGTCATGAGCGTGTTGGCCAACTGCAGCGTTCATTCGCAGTGTGTGGGCGAGATGGGTTGTCTCTTTCAGACTGGTCATTTGCACCCAGCCTGAGGCTTGGGTAAATCCCTATGGTAATGGTGGTGGCTGCAGATGTAAGAACAGTTGGCAGGATAGGCTTCCATGTGATTCGCACGGATTGTTAGTATACAAGGATGGATTCACACATTACCATAATGTAGTTGCGTCCCACCCAAAATGCGCCCCATTATGTCCACATTATGAACATTTGGTTTGCGGAACCTGCCATGAATTTACAGTATATGTGTGTTATGTATTATTACCACTGGGGAAGTCATGTTGTATTACAGGGAGTCACCCATATCCAAATGTTCCGAAATACAAAATTTTTTTTTAGCATGACTGAGGTAGTGAAACCTTTTGCTTTTTGATGGTTCAGTTTACACAAACTTTATTAAAGGCACAAAATTGTTAAAAAAAAATATTTATAAAATCACCTTCAGGCTGTGTGTATAAGATGTATATGAAGCCTAAATGAATTTGATGTATATAAACATAATTTGTTTTAGCCACACAATGATTGAATATACTGCAGGCTGTGCATATGTGTATATAAAACATAAATGCATTATGTGTTTAGATTGGGGTCCCATTCCCAAAATATCTCATTATGATATGCAAATATTCCAAAATACCTCTGGTCCCAAGCATTTTGGATATGGGAGACTCAACCAGTATTACTTTCAAACAAATGGAATAAAAATACTGTTTTAGCGTTCCCGCTAGGCTGTTTTAGCGGGGCGCGGCGCCCTGCCCTCCTTCTGGAGGGCAAAAAGCACCATGCCCTCCAGAAGGAGGGCAAAAAGCGCCCTGCCCTCACAGCCTGCGGGTGCCGTCTTCGTCCCACGGGTAATGTGCGGTGACCCGGTCACCGCCGGAGAATAGACGCCGGGCACATGCGCCCGGCATCTATTCTCCCTGTCTGCAGCACTTGGGGGCTGCCCGGCGTGTCCGTAAGGGCCGGGCACGGCGGCAAGTATGAAGAAAAAGGGGATGCGTCTTATAGACACGTTCCCCTTTTTATGCCCACGCCCCCTTTTTGGACGCACAAAGTTGCCCTCTCTAGCTCCGTCGCCCTGCCTGCCGCCGGAGCTGGAGTGGACACTATGTTTTTGAGCATTTTAGCAAACTATTGCTCTTACTATACGTTATTTATATGTGTGCCTCCCTATTATACTACAACTATGGCTTCTCCAAGTGCCAGCATGCCACAACGGTCGTTTATTGGCACCAGGCTCATTTAGACATCCGGTCAGCCCAATGACACCAGTGCAATCTCCTATACCATACAGTGGCAGGATACTTTAGTGTACAAAACACATTATCGGTAACATGTACAGCAGCTCTACACACTGTGGCTTTTGTGCAATGTGTATTTCAAATGTCTTTTTATTTTTACATGTTATTAGATATGTATTTTTCTACTTTGGTGTCGACATTATCACTGATTCCCCTGGTTTGGCGGGGAGGAGGAATCATCAGTGGATGTCACCCAATTCAGGGTTACAGACTGTCTCCATGAACAATGAAACAGGTCCAGATGTGCATAGTGCAGTATACATTTTTCTTTGGTGTTGTTGATAAATCCCATTAAAACTAAATATTGTCTTAGCCTGCAGTAGGTCTGCCTTATTAAATTACTCAGGGGGGGAAACTTTATTATAATATGTATTGAGATGCTGTGGAGGGTCACCAAGGATTATAATGTTTTCTGATTCTCACATTAGAAAAAGCTTTTTTTTAATACTGCACTGTGTGATAAGAAATGTGTAAGATCACTATGGCACTTCTTCAGGTGGGATAATCCATCAATAAACAGGAAATTGTGGGCGGAGCAACTGCTAGTAGGCTGATAAGTCACAGGACCACAAAGCCACGGAGGCCCAGACTAAGCCAACATATCTATAGAGTGTAAGCTTGCATGCATGACCCCTTTACCTCTCGTCTGTCTGTTATTACACAGTCTTGTTTTATCACTGTTTTTCAATTGTAAAGCGCAACGGATTATGATGGCGCTATATTAGTAACTGTTGATAATAATAATTTCTTCGGGTTTCATAGGGTCAACAGGAACTACAGAAAGAGAAACAACAGATGGAGCCCAGTCCTCAGATAGTATCAACATTTATTAAAGTGGCAATTAGTCACTGAATTATCCAAACTGGATCATAAAAAAGATCTTACAGTAAACATGTAAAAACAGATATATATATAAAAAATCCCAACATAAAATGTTCGAAAAATAAAAAATACAATCACATCACATAAACCTTTTGGTAAAATCCACTGAAAAGCACTGATGTTAACTTTTTCTGAACCACTCAGTATAATAACAAAGGGGGGCTAATAAAAATCACCACAAAGAAAATCAATTAGGTGATCAAATGCTAATTATCTTATGAGTCATCAGTGTTCTAGATGTTCATAAGAAAAAGTAACAGTCTCAGCAGATTTCGTTTACTATCCAATTGTAGGTAATTATAAGTTATTGCTCTCCTCCAACATTGTAAATCAAGCCATCAACGCTATTTAGTAATCAATAGCATTATATAAAAGAGAAGGGGACAAGTATCTGTGAGTCATTTTCAGAGGGGCTCACAAGCGGGCAGGTGGGGGGGGTTACACAAGCGGAGGCGTTTCCGAAGGAATGCCTGCCGTTTGTGGCAGGCACCACTGACATCACCAATGATGTCAGTGGTGAGCTTCCTGCTCTACTTAGAGTAGGAAGTTCACTGGGGCTTGCGGGAACGAGACCCTACCACAAGGGTCTCGTTGCAAGCCGCGATGGTCGCGACCATCAACTGGCCGCTCGCAAAAACTGTGGGTGGTCACCCACAGCTTAGCGAGTGGCCAGGAGGCCGGCTCCATTAAAAAAAATAAAAATCGCCCTGATTCAGAGCGAGCGCTCTGAAAGAGTGTCCGGCTCTGAATCAGGGCCAAAGGCCGTGCACGGCTAAAAATTAAAAAGAGGTATACTCAGCTGACTGGTCCCTTTGTACAGCAGAACATTTAATCCGTACTGCCGGAGATAGGTTGAGGTAGCCGGCAGTTTTGCTTCCCTCTTGCTCCTCTAGTGTGAGAGACCGCTGTCTTGTCTCCTTTTTGTACTGTGTAAGCTTACAAGATACAGGACCTCATTCAGAGTCGGTCGTAGCGGCCGCACGGTCGTATGCCACCGATGTTCGCTAAACTGCGCATGGGGAGTGGAGATCCGAACGCAGGCGTGCCTAATTATGCGAACGGCGTTTTAAGGGAGTGCATAATTAACAAAGTAGTGTCATAGCACACGTGACATGGGAGGGTTTTACACTGACATGATCGTAGAGCTTAAGAGAGGGTATGGTCAACCTTAAGCTCTACGACCAGTTCCCGATGGTCTCGATTAATCCTTATATGCCCGTAGATGACGTGTAATGCGTACGAGAAGGGGGCGTATTTTTTTGTCTTCCGGCCGCTTCCTCCCCTTGGTTGGCCAGCTACCGATCCGATCTTAAGGATGCAACTTGCGAGTGCATCATTTGCATATCCGGCCCCTTTTCCCATACGACCGTGCGGCCGCAACGACCAACTCTGAATGAGGTCCACAATGTGGCTGTAGACTGCCCGGAGTCAGGCGGTTGTTCTGCCTCTGGTGCTCTCGCAATGATAGAGCAGCACGTGGTGCAAGGTAGCACGTAATACAGGATTTCCAGAACAGCAATAAGACTGGAGAGAGCAATTCGAGTCAGACATCTCATGCAGTGGACGGAGCGTGACGCGTTTCTCAGCAAGAAGTCATGTGCTGTTTCATCAGAAGTCTTCTGATGAAACAGCACATGACTTCTTGCTCCCCCTCGGTTGCTCCTCCCCCAACCCAGATGCAACTTCCTGTGTGGGTTCCCGCGTCTGGTTTGTTATTTCTGACCGTCTCGTGTGTTGAGACGCTCACAATCCACCTATGGTGCTCTGATGAAAACTGCTGGTTTTCAGAAGGTTTGGGTCAGTCTCCCTGTATACCTCTCCCTTGGGTCAGGTATATAGTACTCTATATCCTACCAAGCCTCTGGGGGTTTGGTCAGTTGATTCAGAGCACATTTGCATTTGAATTTATATATGCATTGTATGGGACTTTAATGCTAGCTGCTGTATTTGTTTCTGCCTTTTATTTCTAAACTATTAGATATATCACTGTGTTTCTCCTCATCCCTCTGTACAGTTGTGTGGGTCCTTTCATTGTCTTTTCACATTTGCTTGTGAAGACTGTCACATTGCATTTATACCTTATATGTCGGTTCCAGGCACTCAGTACACACAGAACCCGGATTCTTTTACAACAGCACACATTGGAACACCAAGAAAACTGTTGCGTGAGCTGTTTGTTCTAACATGTCACCCTTCCGAAAGGCACAGGATTAACAGGAACCCCTGAGCAGGATCGCACTAAGCTGCAAATATTTTCCAGATATCAAGGGACACCACCTGTGAAAAGGGACTCTGCAACCAATTGGACACTATTCACGGCATCCACCTACCTGGAGGTTAGGTTACATTATCCTCCGCTTTCCAGTGTGCCTTTTTCAATTTACCCATTCAGGGATACGTGTACACTTTATATTGTTTGGACTTAATGAGTATTGGAATACCCATTTTTATCATACATCATTGTCGGGACTTTTTTCCTTCTATATATATTTTTTATTCTCATGATGGTTTCTTCAGTATGAGCTCTATCTTTTATGGTGTATTACATGAATACATTTATTATTTTATTTACATCTGCCACTGCATTACTGCATTTTTGCACTACAAATTTATGGTTGTCGTCCATTTTCAGTATTGTATTATATAGATTGCGCTAACTTCTTACTGTTTTGTTGGCTGCATCTTTTTATTATCTGTCAATATGTTTTATCTCCATTGTCACATTCTAAGTGATACAGATAGTGCAGTTCTTTTCTTTTTGTTTAATTTAAATTGTACTTCACATTTACTTTGTGAGGGCTGAGCTGCCCATCCCCCTCTCTCCTAATTAGTTGGAGAAGCTCAGCTGCAGTGGAGTGTCTACTGAGGGGAGATTTGATCTCTCTCGGTGTATACCTTTACTTCTACGATCACGGTATATAGCACTAGAATCCTACCAACTGTTTGGTTTGTATAAGCTGATTCAGTGCCAATTTGTAAGTATATTTGTGTGCATTGCACTTATATCCTACCAATGTCATAGTTCCCTCTTGCAAATGTATTTATATGCATGTAGATCCTACCAAACTTATGGGGTTTGGGTGGTGGATTTTAATGACCTTTTATTGGCCTTTTGCAAATATATTTCTATGCTAGTAGATCATACCAAACTTGGGTGTTTAGGTAGTGGATTTTAATGACCTTTTGCAAATATATTCTATGCATTTTATGTGACTTATGCTAACTCTGCTGTAGAGAGAGACTTTTTTGTTTTGTCTTTTTGTTTTTTTACTAACCCCCAACTACCTGGTGTATAGGGGTTAGAGAGTACTTCACATGTATTTTTATCTGTGAAAGGGGTCACATTGCATTGTTAACCCTACACTTGTTGTAGGTTACTTACAAAGGTAAACAGGAGACAGGTGTCCCTGTGCTGGTTTCATGTAAATCCTGTGCAGTAGGCCTCTCAGGATTTCATACAGGATGGACTGTGTGTTGATTGTTATCCACCACAAAAGTCCATGTCGCCCGCACCTGTTCAGGGGTCACCTGGTATATCCTCCTGGTCTCAGCTTATGAAGCAGTTAGTGGACCGCTTATTAGCCCCCACACTGCCTCCTATTTGGTATTCCCACAGTGATTACAGCCTGCTATGTTTCCTCTTCCCATACATCCTTCCTGGTTGGAGAATTATGTCCTATCAGTCACTCTGCTTTCAGATTCTGATATCCCATCTGAGGGGGCAGAGGATACTCAGGTTTTCTCCCTCTGGACCTATCTCAGATAGGAGGCGGCTAATTCATCAGTGAATGTTCCTCTCTAGCAGGGTCGGTTAATTCAGTCCTCATTTTAGAAGATGAAGTACCGGCTCCTAAAGCCTAATAAACTTGGTTTTCAGACGCCAAAAGGTGATTTAGGATGGATTACCTCAATTTGAATAACTCACTGGAGATTATGGGGGAAGCATGGAACACTCCAGACAAGCTGTTCCAGAGTCCAAGAAGGATTAATGTATTTTTACTCTCTCCCGCAGGGAGAGTGCAGTAAGGGTGCAATCCCCTGAAGGTTTTCGGTACAACTCCCTCATCAGGTTCTATCTATGGCCAGAGTTTCGTACGGAGACTATGCGGGCAATCAGGCTGGCAGTAGAATCTGGGGGCAGGGTTCCGTGGACATACAGGATGCATATCTGCATGTAGCTATTGCACTATTCCACCATAGGTTTCTGAGGTTTGCTGTGAGTCAGCAACAGTACAAATTTCAGGCTCTGCCCTTCGGACTGTCCACCAAGATAATGGCAGTCATGTCGTCTCATCTCCGAAGACAAGGAGTCAGGATACTACCATACTTGGATGACCTCCTGATATTGGCGCAATCGCCGGAGGTTTTACAACACCATCTCCAAATGACCATTGCCGATCTACAAAGCACGGCTGGATAATCAACTGGAAACAGTCTTCTCTTTCTCCAACTCAGCAGATGGTACATTTGGGGTCGCTGCGGGTTTCCTGGGCGCAAAGGATTTTTCTACCAGTGGAGACTGCTGCCTTGCATTTACGGGTACGCAAACTGCTCCGCAATCAGAGAGTGTCAGTTCTAGCAATTCAGGTACTGGGGTCCATGGTATCTGCTTCGACTAGGTGGCTTATGCCCAGTTCCATTCCAGGTCCCCACAACGATGGATTCTTTCTCATTGGGATGGTCAGTATCATCTGATAAAGTCTCAAACGATTCGCATCTCGCCAGAGGTTCGCCTCTCCCTTGCATGGTGGGTGCAGATGACTCATTTAGACAAGGGTCACCCATTATGGATCCCAGATTGGGTACTCCTCACTACGGATGCAAGTCTGTGAGGATGGGGTGCGGTGATAGGTCATCACACCTTTCAGGTAAGGAAAGTCACCTGCCCATAAATATTTTGGAGATTCGTGCAGTGCACAGGGCGCTCATTCTGGCAAAGGGCCTCCTTCAGGGCAGGCCTGCCCAGGTTCAGTCCGACAACGTAATCGGGGTGGCCTACATCAACCATCAGGGAGGCACATGAATTCCGGCAGCCATGAGGAAAGTGGCAAACATTCTGGTTTGGGCTGAATGCCATCTTCACGCAATCTCGGCAATATTCATCCCAGGAATTTTAAACTGGGAAGCAGACTTTCTAAGTCGTCGGAACATACACGCCGGAGAATGGGCTCTTCTTCTGGACGTCTTTCAGCTCCTGGTGGACAAGTGGGGGCTACCAGACGTAGACCTCATGGCATCATGTCATAATCACAAGGTCCCCAGGTACGGGTCCAGGACAAGGAACCCCTCAGCCGCCTTCGCGGATCACTTTCCACTTTATCTCTCTCCAAGGCTTAGTGCATCTCCCCTTAAGGGGTCTATTCATGGAGTAGAGAAAAGTCATGTTTTGCGGTAAACAGGGCTTTCTCTGCTTGGCGCAATTCACAAAGCGGGTTACAGTGGAGAAATACATTACTTCTCCTTTTAGGTTATCGCAAATGTTGCTAATATAGAAGTGAAAAATCACTGGGTACACGCCTCAAAGTGGGAGTTGTATGCTTCCTAAGGGATCATTGGTAAAGGGACCAAATACAGTGACAAAGGAACAATATACCCTATACTTCCTCTGTAACAAGGTCCAAAACACGGATAATGCTGTCCAATCGTGCTCTCCTTATCTGGAGATTAGGTCCTGGATTGTGGATTTTGATATTAGGTTCTGGTTTCCTGATTACTCAGTTTGTGTCATCGCACATAGCAAGTAGTAGTGACTAAGAATATGTCACACAAACAGATTTAAAGATAGACTATAAATGTATATATGTTGAGAAAGTACATTGCCTCAACGTCACTTTATGCGATTATAGTTCAGCAGCCACTGCTTCCTTGTGTCTGGAGTGTTAGAAACTACTGACAGTTTAAATGAAAAGCTCATCATTGAATAAAAGAAAAACACACCATGAATATAACATATTAAAATGTCTATTAATATCTGGTAATTCTGCAATAATATGGTATTGGATGATGATTTGAGAATGATACATAGCAGAATGAAATACAGGTTTACTCTTTGTATACTTTAAATATTCTAATAATTTGGTTTATGAATAAAGATAATTAGTTACACAGACACTAGTATGTTCTCTTTCAAGACTATAGATGTTTATATGAAGACTTTGATCAGCTATGTTCAGAGACTCGGGTCTATCCATCAATACTAAAAATTGTAAAGTTTAGAACTCAATTGGTTTTCGGAGCAATTCATCATGGCTCTTCTACATAAGTATCTGTTTTCCGAACAACTATAGTTTCTGCGAAGACAGTTTTTCGGATAGAGATACTTTCCTCCTGCTGCCCTTAATTAACACTGCCTGATTTACTGAATGTGCATGCACAGCCTTCCGTCCACAGAAGATGGAGGTTGTGGTTAGAAGAGGATCTCCTAAAAGGTAAGTTTATTGTCTTTGGCACTGGCTCAGGGCAATAAGAAGGCTTAGCGCTAGGAAGCTAAAGGGGGCAAAAAAGCTGTGGGCAGAGGGGGGAAGACAGCAGCGGGGACAGCAAGTGGACTAGATGCGCATTCACTGCTCTCATCCAGACCTCACAGCAAGGTGGTGTCCTGTGAGTATGAGTAGGAGCACAGGGCAAACAAATGCCATAGAACCTCTTTAGAGTTTACATTATCCGCTCAGAGGGTTTATTTATTAACCAAAGCTGTGTTTCTGGGTTTTGTTGAACTGAAAGCCTCATGGTACCTGGGCAGGCTGGGACAACATCTTGCCTGGCCCCTATATTCCACATAAAATGGATATGGGAGCAGTATCACATGAACCAGTGGCCACATCATTCAAGATCTGTCACTCGTCAATCACACACTGCTTAGAGGATGAAAATGTAGATATATAAAATCTTGTTTTGTTTTTTTTATATAGAACTTTACAGGATTTCATGGGAAACCTTTTAAAGCTTTATATTCCTAATCTGAGAGCGGGGATAAGATTCCCGCAACACCACTGCTCTATCATAAAGGTTCTGCAGCAGCTGCAGTTATTCTGACCCCTGTGACAGACAAGCGGTCTTCATGTAGTGTTCAGTCTAGCACCATGCACCTAATCAGTGAGGAGGGCATATTTTAATTTTGAAGGGCAACATTTTAGATGTGATGTATCGCTACATCTACAGTGCTAGAATGAACACTGGTGTCCTTAATGCTAAAAAATATGAGATATGGTAAGAACTTACCTTTGTTATCTCTATTTCTACGAAGTCCATAGGGTTCCACAGGATACCTTGGGGTATAGGTGATGACGTCAGGCATCGGGCACCATAGAGTTAAGTTTTCAGTCCTCCCAGGATGCACTAGGGTCCCCCTACTATACCCCGCCCCCGAGCCAAGGCACCTCAGTTAGTTACCAAGCCATAGGCCGGAGGAGGAGAAGGAAGAGAGAGAAAAAAAAGATCTGGACACACACAAGAATCACATTCTCACCAGAGAGAGACGGAAAAACCAGTGACCAGAGTAAAGCCCATCTGCAGCACAGGTGCGACAGGGCGGGAGTCCTGTGGAACCCTATGGACTTCGTAGAAATAGAGATAACAAAGGTAAGTTCTTACCATATCTCATATTTTCTACTTCAGGGTCCATAGGGTATCCACAGGATACCTTGGGGATGTCCCAAAACAGTATCCTTTAACGGTAGGGACGCTCCTGTGCTGAAAGGAGAATCCGCCGCCCGAAGGAAGCATCCTGAGAGGCGATGGTGTCAAAACTGTAATACCTCACGAAGGTATGGACAGAGGACCACGTAGCAGCCTTGCAGATCTGGACTGCAGAGGCACCACGTTGAGCTGCCCACGAAGGACCCACAAACCTAGTGGAATGAGCCTTCACAGAAGGAGGAACCGGCAGACCTTCATGAAGATAGGCTTCAGAAATAGCCATACGGATCCAGGCTGCCAAAGTTTGCTTTGAAGCAGGCCAAAACTTTTTACGGAAGCCATAGAGGACAAACAAGGCGTCCGACTTCCTAAACGAAGAAGTGCGGTCCACATAAGTCCTTAAGGCCCGCACAACATCCAAAGTGGCCTCACCCACTGAAAGGCCAGGTGAGTTAAAGGCCGGAACAACTATTTCCTCGTTAACATGAAACTGGGAAAAAACTTTGGGAAGAAATTCAGGACGAGTGCGTAGCACTGCCCTGTTCCCATGAAAAATCAAGAAAGGGGGTCTACAAGAAAGAGCCCCTAAATCAGAAACACGTCTGGCCGAAGCTATGGCCAGAAGGAAAACAGTCTTAGCTGTTAGCCATTTAAGATCCACTGAGCCCAGTGGTTCAAACGGCGGTCCCTGGAGAGCCCGCAGGACCACAGCCAAATCCCAAGGCGCCACAGGTGGAACAAAGGGTGGCTGAATGCGTAGAACACCTTGCATAAAGGTGCGCACATCCGGGATTGTAGCAATCCTACGATGGAACCAGACAGGGCCGAAACCCGCACCTTCAAAGAAGCAAGGCGAAGCCCATGGTCTAGTCCCGCTTGCAGGAAGGCGAGAATCCGAGACAGACGAAACTCCCGCGGTGCATAACTTCTCGGCCGACACCACTGGAAGAACGTATGCCACACGCGATGGTATATTCTCGCGGAAGACGGTTTCCGAGCTCTGAGCATGGTACGCACTACAGAGCTGGAAAACCCCCTGGACCTTAACATGGCCGTCTCAACAGCCACGCCGTCAAAGACAGCCGAGTCAGGTCCGGGTGAAGACAAGGACCCTGTGACAGAAGGTCTGGACGTAGCAGCAACCGCAGAGGACTGTCCACGGACAGACCCTGAAGGTCTGAGAACCAGTGCCGTCTGGGCCATGCGGGAGCTATCAACAGGAGCGTCCCTCCTTCCTGTTTGAATTTCCGGATTACCCGTGGAAGAAGGGAAACCAGCGGAAAGAGATAAGCAAACCGGAACGTCCACCGGACAGACAGAGCATCCACCAGAGACGCCTCTTCGTCTCTTGTGCGAGACCCGTACACCGGCAACTTGTTGTGTCGGGACGCCATGAGGTTGATCTCTGGAAGACCCCACCTGTCCACCAGCAGTTGAAAAACGTCCGGGTGCAGGGACCATTCTCCCGGATGAACGTCCTGGCGACTGAGAAAGTCCGCCTCCCAGTTTAGCACTCCCGGGATGAAGACAGCTGATATGGCCGGAAGATTGCGCTCCGCCCATACCAGGATCCGAGACACCTCTACGAAAGCCGCCCGACTTCGGGTTCCTCCTTGCCGGTTTATGTATGCCACGGTGGTAGCGTTGTCCGACTGGACCTGCACTGGGTGACCCTGGAGAACCCGACGTGCCTGCTGGAGAGCGTTGAACACCGCTCGGAGTTCCAAGATGTTTATGGGAAGCTCTGCTTCTGCCGGAGTCCACCTGCCCTGGAACAAGTGTGGACCCGAAACTGCTCCCCAGCCCCGAAGACTGGCGTCCGTCGTCAACAGGACCCAATTCGCCACCCAGAACGGACGACCCTTGTTGAGATGGGTCGTCTGCAACCACCAGGCAAGGGACAGGCGAACCTCCGGAGTGAGCACTATCGTCTGGGATTTTAGAGACTGAGGCAGTCCATTCCACTTGGACAGGATCAGGTGCTGCAGAGGTCTGGAGTGAAACTGGGCATATTCCACCATGTCCAATACCGACACCATGGAGCCCAGTAACCTCATCGCCGAGTGTAGAGACACCCGGCGGCTCTGCAGACAACTGCGCACCCTCGACTGCAAGGCAGAGATCTTATCCCCCGTCACAAAGATCCTTTGCTGTCCCGAGTCCAATAAGGCTCCGAGGTGCAGAATCTGCTGAGACGGGACCAGGGTGGACTTCTGCCAGTTTATTAACCAACCGTGCCGTTGCAGTAGCGCAATGGTCAGGTCCAAGTGGCGCAGAAGGAGCTCCGGAGATCCTGCCACTAATAGGTCGTCCAAGTACGGCAACATGCGGACCCCCTGCAGCCGCAGGGAAGCCGCCATGACCGCCATCACCTTGCTGAAAACACGTGGTGCTGTCGCCAGGCCAAAAGGTAACGCCCGGAACTGAAAGTATTCGCTGCGGATTGCAAACCTGAGGAACCGCTGATGGCGCAAAAGAATAGGTACATGCAGGTAAGCGTCCTGTATGTCCAATGAGACCATGTAGTCCCCAGGTTCCAGCGCCAGAATGAGGTACCGTAGGGTCTCCATCCGAAACTTCGGCACCGGCAAAGATCTGTTGAGAGCTTTGAGGTTGAGAATCGGACGAAACGACCCATTGGGTTTCTGCACCAAAAAGAGATTGGAATAGAAACCCTGGCCCTTCTGGGAGAATGGAACAGGCACTATAACTCCAGCCTGGAGCATAGTGTGCAAGACTTTCCGCAGTTACACTGCTTTGTTCCGGTCTGATGGTAGACCCGTGGTGAAGAATCGAGCCGGAGGTCTGTGCCGGAAGGAGAGGGCATACCCGTGTGAGACCACCTCGAGAACCCAAGTGTCTGTCGTGGTGACCGACCAACACCTGGCGAACTGCAAAAGGCGGCCTCCCACTTTGGGATCCCCCAAAGGGAGGCCCGGACCATCAGGCCGCAGGCTTGTCATCTGGCTTAGGGGCAGGACGTCTGGTACTACAGGCCTGCTTCTGGGGCTTGGCCGATTTCTTGGGGCCAGCCTGTCGGGGAAAGGACTGTGTCTTAGGCCTACCCTTGGCCCTATAAGACCGAAAGGATGGAGTACCTGAACGAGAAGGAACAGCAGCCGACTGGAGACATGCCGATTTAGCTGCCGCCAGCGTGGCTACAATTTTGTCCAGGTCCAGACCGAAGAGAACTTCTCCGTTAAAAGGCAACACCTCCTAACCCTTTTTGGAATCAGCGTCCGCCTTCCAGGATCGCAACCACAAGGTGCGACGAGCAGTCACAGCTGCCGAAGAAATTCGAGACGCCAGGGTACTAACATCCAAGGCTGCTTCGTTGATATAAGTGGCCGAATCCCGGAGATTGCCGATCAACTCCGTCTGCTCAGCCGAACAGTCGGAATCGAAGGACGCCTCCAGCGTATCAGCCCAGCGCTCCATAGTTCGGGCAATACAGCAAATGGCCATAGCCGGCCGCGCAGCCCCCCCCGCAAGGGAATAGACGGACTTCAGGCAGATCTCCACCTTGCGGTCCGTAGCATCCTTAAGGGAGGACATGGATGGCATGGGTAATGTGGCACTACGGACAAGGCGTGTCACATGAGAATCCACCTGAGGGGATTCCCACTTTGCAAAATAATTGTCCGCAAACGAATACGACACTGCCTTACGCCTTTGAGGCTAATATCGTTTGCCTGGCTGTTTCCACGCTTCCTCTAGGTGGTCAACTAATTGCCCCGAAAGAGGAAACACTGTGGTATCTCCTTTAACATCTTTGAAAAAGGCGTATTTGGACTTTGATACCGGAGGCTCCTCATCCTCAATAACTAAAGCAGTACGGACTGCACGAATAAGGCCAGGTATATACACCTTAGACTTAGTGTCCGACTCTTTAGGGCGGGAAGTTTCCTGGTCAGAAAGATCCAGAATCTCCCCATCATCGGACGTCCCGTCGTCATCCTCATAAGGAGCAGACAGAGACGCCACCGGCCGCATCACAGACTCCCCTTGTAACACTTCTGACAACTGCTGTACAGAGCTTGTTAACGAATTAACCCACGCAGGCTCATGAGAGACCTGAGGGGGGGAAATAGGGAGACTGTGGGGTACCATCAATTGTCTTGGGAAACCCTGCATGGGTGACGACACCACTGACTGCTGGGACAAACCCATCTGAGTGAGGGCAGGCTGCGGAGCTAACTGGCCCACGAGGGTTGTAAGCGCTTTGGCAAAACAAGCCCAGGGCGGCTCCTGTACCGGAGCCGTGACCGTAATCGGTCGCGTCAACGAATAACACCGTCGACATAGTCCTTCCGCACTGCCGTCCCCCTCCGCTATAGGTACCTTGCATGTAGTACATAACAGCTGGAGAGGAAAATCACTTTCAGACATAATGGTAAGTATGTGACCCCTCTCACTGATACTCGTTAGTATAGTGTGAGACCACCCTGCAAGCACCGCACCGCAAGGGCTTTAGCAGAAAGAACAGGGACAGTTAAATGCTGACAGATAGAAAATGAAAGTACAGGCAGCAGACGCTAGCATAGGTCACATGCAATGCAAATAAATCAATTCCTGCACTATCAGCGCTGATCCTCAACTACACAGACTCAGAGCCTGGTAGGACACAGCGCTGCATACACAGACCTCATCCAACAGAGGAGAGGTATGCAGGGGGACCCAGACCACGATGCCACCGTTCTTCAGCGTCCAGCAGTGCTCACCATGCTTCTTGTAAAGATGGCCACCGAGGAGCAGAGAGGAGGCCGGCCTGGGGGAGGAGCGCTGACACAGGACCAGTCAGCGTGTGCAGAGGGCTGTGTGCAGCGGGGGAGGCGCCGGCTGTGAGACAGGGAAGGCGCGCTCCCCTGGCATGCATTTAACCCCTGGGACGCCGCAGCGCTACCGCTCTGCCGCGGTCCTGCTGTCCAAGGGGGGTAGTGGAAGCGCAGGTTAGAACCTGGCTCCACGCTGCAGCCAGTCCCCAGGGAGCCCCCTGCATGGGAACTCTGGACCATGTGTTTCAGCGGGGACCCACCGCGGGACCCCGCTGCTTACCTTTGTCCCCCTTGATTCCGGCCATGGTCCTAAACATCTGGGGTCACCGCTAGCTGTGACCCCAGATGTCTACCAGCATCCCCGGATCAGTACCGGCGTTCTGGTACCGGCGGGGGTGTAGGGAAGACAGCATGGACGTCAGGATTGACTGTCCATGCTGTACTTCCAGATGTGCAGCCACAGCTGCTTGAAGAAAACTTCAGGGGCTCTTCTTCCCCCACTCCAACAGGTGCATCCGACTCCGGCCGGGCACCAAACTAAACTGAGGTGCCTTGGCTCGGGGGCGGGGTATAGGAGGGGGACTGAAAACTTAACTCTATGGTGCACGATGCCTGACGTCATCACCTATTCCCCTATTACTTTTAAAATGTATTTATTAAATTCTTGAATATGTATAGTAATTTATAAAATATAAACAACTCATATGAATTGTGATAAACTGTTTATTAACATTATGTTAATGCAAACTGACTATTCTTTTAAAAACATTGGATATTTTTATTGTTTTTAACAACTTTTTTTCAAAATTAGTATTAATATGCTATTTAAACAAAATGTTTTATTTTGTCACACTTATATATATTTTATTTATATTGTTTTGGTCATTCTTTTACCATGTACAATTTTTAAAATACTTAATCTTGTTATTTTGTTTAATTTTTAGATCTTTAAATATAAACATTTGTTTTTGAGTAGTGTCTTGAGACTCTGGGAATGAATATTTTGAAGAAAATGAAGACGCTACCCAAACAATGGTGTATATGGAAGAATTGGAAGAACAGCAGCAGAGTGGACTATCTACAACCTATAAGACTAATAAGAAAAGGCCTCCAAGGTTTTCAAATCTTGAAAATGAAACACTTGTGGTTGTGTTTAGGACAAATACGCTATAAATATTTTAGAGGCCAATGGGTCACACATGGCACAGAAGCTAAAGAGGCTATTTGGAAGAGAAATGCTGATAAAGTATCATCAACTGGCCTATACCGAAGAAGTACTTCAGTATGTAAAACAACATTTTTTGGACTGTAAAATGACAGTGAAAAGAAAATTTATGGAAATAAACAATCATGCCAATGGGACAAATGGTGGATGTGCATTACATGTTGAAATGTTAGAATGGGAAAGAAGACTTTCCCAGCACCTTTCCCATGATGCGGTAACTGGAATTGCTGGCGCACATTCTTTTACGACCACTTTAGGTAAATGTAAAAAGATATTAGCTTAAATACAGATATTCTATTTATTTCAAAAATATAATTAAATATCCTTCTAACGCAACTATATATGTTCTTCCAAAGGTGCACAAAGATCCACTGCACCCCCTGGTAGACCGATGTTATCCAGCACAAACAGTATTACTTCTAACCATTCAACAATAATTGATGGACTTCCGGTTTCGGCTCCGACATGAGCGGTCACTAAACAGAGAGGCTCCGCTTCCCCCCGACTTGCCTCTATTACAAGGCTTATTATTGGCCTCTTTGCAGCCGCGCCCCGCCGCCTCATCTCCCAGTGCAGTGTTGGGCATCTATCGGACGAATCCCCATGCCGCCTCTTCCCGGAAAAAATCAAAAGCAGCGCACTGACCACCGCACGCTGGATTCCTACGTGGCGCTGATTGCCGCGGGAACTACTCATGCTCCTCTGGAACCTAATAACTCCTCTGATGTGAGCTTCAGGCACGCAGGTAATACAGAAATTGCCCCCCTGCAACCTGAAACATGCCAGGAGATCCCCTCAGACTCCACCATTTCATCTCATTCCTCTGACGCTGCAGACCATGCTACTGAAGATGTGCCTGTCCCTTAAAGTGTTCTGGTCCAGGCTGTGAGAGAGGCAATGGGCCCTTTATTGCAGGCTCAAACTGCTGACATTAAGGAGCAAATCTCACAGTTGTCCCACAGGGTTTTACTTAATGAACAGAGGCTGGGAGAGATATTTCACGACGTAGCCAATCTTAAAAAGTCTGTAGGAGAACTGGAAAAGTCACGCCACTACCTCTGGAATAAAATAGACGACCTTGAGAACAGGTAGAGGCGAAACAACCTTAGTTTAGTTGGCCTCCCTGATGGCCTGATTCAGACCTGGTCGCAAGCGCTGAGGGCTCGCAACCAGGTCGATGGTGGCCCAGAGTGCATGCGCACAACGGAGCCCGCTCCGTCGTGCGCATACGCGAGACCCGGATAGCCATGGGCAATCCGTCGCTCCGGGTCTCGCACCAAAGGGGGCATGCTGTCGATGTTGAGTGACAGCACGCCCCCTTTGGTGGGCGGGCCGGGGGGGTGGCTGCCCAGACGGAGGCGTTCCCATGAGAACGCCTACCGTTTGTGGGAGAGCTTTCGGCTCTGTTTGAGCCGAAAGCTCTCTGGGGCTTGCGGCCACTAGACCCTACCACAAGGATCTCGTCGCAAGCGCTCTGTCAGAGTGTCCGGCTCTGAATCAGGGCCTGAGTCAGTGAAGGGACCTGAGCTATATGATTTCATCTGTAACACTCTCCCTGCATTACTGAAGATCCAGGGCTCGTGTCATTGATTAATTATAGAACGCGCACACAGGATTGGACCTCAACGTAACATGTATGCCCCAAACATCTACTCGAACTCTTTTATGCAACAATTTACAGCCTTGCTTACCCCATATCAGGGAGACTCCACAATTGTCTGTGGTGATTTCAATGACAGGTCTGGACTCACAGGGTTCATCCAGGAATCCACGTAAACCCCCGAAATTTGGAGTACCCTCCTTTGCCACCAGTCTAAATTTATTAGACATATGGAGAGTGTTTCATCCTCTACAGAAATCCTATTCACGTCTTTCAGCTGCCCATGGAACACTCTCGAGGATAGATTATCTCCTAACCTCAAACACTTTATTACCTGAGATAATACAGACAGGAATGGAGTCGATTGCCATCTCAGACCATGCTCTGTTATGGTTTGATATGTGGATTAATTATGATAGAGGCAGGGGCTCAGTGTAGAGATTCCCATCATATTTAACTCAATCTCTGAAATTCAGAGCATAACTATAAGCTGCATGGGAAGAATATAAGCTAAACAATTCAGAACACATTGAATTGAGACCATATCTCTTTTGGCAGGCTTCAAAATCAGTTCTTAAGGGATTTATTATCTCCTATACAATATCTCACAGGAAACAATTAGCCAAAGATTTTCTTGAAACTCAACAATCCCTCACTAGGGTTTTCCAGACTTATACTTCTTCTCCGACCCCTCAGCATAAAATCGAATACCTTAAGGAATCTATATTTGAACCTCTATATACCCCTGCCTATACCTACTATAAACCTCTAAGGATGACGCTATTTTGCGTACGCAGTCATACAGTAAATAAAGATTCCAGACTTGGAACGTGTGGTTCCAAAGCACAAAGTATTATTCAAGTAAAATTACAGTCAGTTACACGCTATTGATCCAGACACAATTCGGCGCAAAGGAATTATACAGACCCAAGTACAGTATACATACTCAGCGCTTCCGGACCAGATGTTAGGCATCAGCAAGAAACCCCTCGTCAATCAGCATGAAGAACAAGAACCCAGTGTTGAAGCACACATATATGCCCCCCAGAAATAGACAACACAATAGAGAAGTTTGTTGCTGATGCCATTGGTCCTCAAGGGGGAAGCATCTGTTACAGAGCGTTTAACAGGCTGATTCAAATAGACTCAACCCAGCCTCCAACAACTGGGGGTCTCTGCCCTCCCGCCCCATGCAACATCCTAACAGTTGTTCATATAATATACATTTTGTTGCTTGAAGTCTCTGTGGTCCATAAGTTGAGAATGCATGATGCAATCTCCACACTGATAATACCGGAATTCTGCTGAAAGAGTACGCATCAGTACAAAACCAAACACTGCTTACTTAGCATGTATAAAACCTTAGTTACCAAATAATCTTTATTTCACAGCATTTATACTAACTGAGCAAACTTAAATCTTATACCTTAAAGCTTATTAAACCTTTTATGTGAATATGTAATGTGTAAGTATGCGGGGTGTGATGCAAAGACGCTAGTTAACTTGGGGCAGATGCATGCGCATGAAGCTAATAAAAGAGTGTTTTCATACAAGGTCTTATGCATTCGCTAATATGCGATTAGTTACCAGCGCAATTGTGCGTATTAATGTGTGTATGAGAAATGGTGCACTTAAATCTCACTTACTAAGTGAACACCTAGCAGTGTGGAATGCTGAGCCTTATAGTTCCACATGCCCCCCTCAGCAGCCCCCACCTTTCCCAGGCTCAAAAGAAAAGTCCTTTGTTCTCCCAGACTCTTGTGTGAATGCAAATGTGTTACCCCCAGCTGTGAAGCTGGGGCCATTCTGTCTGGGTGTGGGATAAAACCTGTTTAGGGTTCAGACAAATTCAATTGTGTAGATCAATGCCTGGGTTATATTACAATTGCCACAACTATACTTGTCTGCATACAGGGATTCCCAATTTGTATGTAAAACACTCATTGTCTATTCTATTTACTTTTTCTCAGGAGGCTGTTCTTCCAGTTGCCCTTGGTAGATTATCAAAAACATTGCCATCTGTACTTAGCTTGTGAGTTGTAACTTAAAATGGCGCTGGTCGCAAAAGGCGTCTTGTAGATTCTTGTTTCTAAAATGGAGTCTAGCTGCCATTCGCAAGATGGCGTCGTGCACGCTTCAATTTTAAACTGATCTTGTCTCAGCCAATTATCCAGCTTCGACAACCTGAAGGCTAAATCTTAATTTTATGGCATCCTCACAAAAATGGAGAGTAGATACTCCTTTAAAAAAAATCATAAATTTCATAAATTTGGGAACAAGTCTGGCAAATTATTAACTAACCTATTAAATGACAGTAGACCTTCCTCCCTAATTCATCCCCTCCGGCTTCCTAATGGGTCTCTCACCTCTAGTGGGGCTGAAGTAGTAGAAGTAATGAGAGCATTCTATGAAAAATTATACTTGGATAATACAGATCCTTCCCCATCTTTAAACCCCACAAAATTTTGGGAAGATCTTACTCTTCCACAGGTCTCCTCTTCTCATGTTGATTTCTTGACATCTCCTGTCACTGAATTAGAGGTGGTGAAAACTATACAAAATATGAAAAGGGGCAAGGCTCCAAGCCCAGATGGCCTCTCAGCTGAGTATTATCATATTCTAAACAAAAAGATATGCACGTCACTTACAATGGCGTTGAATCAAATGCTGAAAAATCAATCTATGCCCATTCACTTTAACTCGGCAATTCTCAAGATTTTACCAAAGCCTGATCGAGATCTAAGCGACCTGGGATCTTACCATCCTATATCGCTTTTAAACCAGGACTACAAAATCCTGACCAAAATAATTGCAGTACGTTTAAAACAGTTGTTACCCTCGGTAGTCCACGAGGACCAAACTGGGGTCATAGCTGGTAGACACTCAGTTGTAAATATCCGCAGAGTCCTAGCGGCTATTCTGGCCTTCAATGCCTCAAATGACTTATTAGATAAATCTATACTATCGTTAGATGCCGAGAAGGCTTTCGATATGGTATTATGGCCACATCTATACAAAACATTGAGAAGATTTGGTTTTGGGGAAAAGTTTATAGGATTGCTGAGCACACTTTATTCAAACCCTAACTCTCAAATTGTAAGTGGCGGTCATATATCTAGTCCAGGGGTTCTCAAACTTTTTTGCTCTGGGACCCCGTCTAATAATAAAAATTATTACAGGACCCCAGCATGTTACTGCAGAATGACTGCCACACGTGTGGTCAGCAGACTGCTCATGCACAGTAACACTATGGAGACACAAAACTGTGAGGTGTCCGATAATGCGATGATTTTATTTTTTACACATTGCAGGGATGAGCTCTTTTCGAAGCCCCTGTCCCTGCAAGGTGAGGCAGAGAGTGACTGAGGAGACAGTGGGTTACTGGTGGGACAAAGGGTGACGTAGGATGCAGTGGATAACGGAGAGCTGTGGGTGACAGGGGTGAGGAAGATGGTGGCAGAGGGTGGCATGGAAAGGCAGAGGGTGACTGGGGAGGCAATAGGTGATGTAGGAGGCAGTGGGCAATAGGGAGAAGCTGTGGGGGATGGGGAGGCAGATGGTGTCAGAAGGTGATGGAGAGGCAGGGAATGGCAAGGAGCAGCATAGGGTGGCAGGGAGAGAGCAGCATAGGGTGGCAGGGAGACAGTGGGTGACTAGGGAGGCAGTAGGAGGCAAAGGGTGACATAGGAAGCAGCGGGTAACAGGGAGAACCAGAGGGAGATGAGGGAGGCAGATAGTGACAGAGGGTGAGGCAAAGGGTGGCATGGAAAGGCAGAGGGTAACTGGGGAGGCAGAGCGTGTCAGAAGGTGATGGAGAGGCAGGGAGTGGCAGTGGCTGGCGAAGAACAGCATAGGGTGGCAGGGAGAGGCAGAGGGTGTCAGAAGGTGATGGAGAGGCAGGGAGGGGCAATGGCTGGCAAAGAGCAGCATAGGGTGGCAGGGAGAGGCAGAGGGTGGGTGGGGTCAGTGGGTGGGGAGGTGGTGGGAGGCAAAGGGTGACATAGGAAGCAGTGGGTAACGGAGAACCAGAGGGTGACGAGGGAGGCAGATAGTGGCAGAGGGTGAGGCAAAGGGTGGCATGGAAAGGCAGAGGGTAACTGGGGAGGCAATAGGTGACGTAGGAGGCAGTGGGTAATAGGGAGGAACAGTGGGTGACAGGGTAGGCAGAGGGTGTCTGTGGGTGACGGAGAGGCAGTGGGTGTCAGGGAGAAGCAGTGGATGACAGGAAAAGGGAGTGGGTTGCAGGAGGAGGCAGTGGAAGGCAGCAAGAAGCAGTGGGTGACAGGGGAGGAAGTGGTGACAGAGAGAGGCAGTGAGTAGCAAGGAGCAGCAAAGGGTGGCAGAGAGCCAGAGGATGGCAGGAAAGACAGTGGGTAACTGGGGAGGCAGTGGGGGGGGGGCAATGTAACATAGGAGGCAGTGGGTAACGGGGAGGCAGAGGATGAAAAGGAGAGACAGAGGTTGGCAGTGGGTGACAGGGAGGCAGGGAGAGGCAGGGGGAGGCAGTAAGTGAGAAAGACAGAGGGGGCAGTGCGTTGCAGGGGGGAGGCAGTGGATTTTTAATAAATTCCAGTTCCCACACTGTATGCTCCCCTGTTCCCCCATGGGGTCTATGCTCTGCACTCCCCTCATTCCACATGCTCCCCTGTTGATGTTTCTTCCCCCTCCACAGCAATCATCACACATTCTGTGTCCCCCCACCCTGGCAGCAGCGGTCCCCCAGACTGCACTTAAGAACATCTGCACAGACTGCAGAGAGAGTCCGGCAGCTGGCTCCTCTGAGTCTGTCTGCTGCTGATGCTTGCTGCCTGTGTGTCAGTTTCTGCTGCTGGACAGGAGGAAAGGAGACGCTGAGCACTGGGGTGGGGGCAGGGCTGCCTGATGACTCCTCGGATCTCTCAGTCAGTGATCCGAGGAGTCTGAAATAACAGACAGTTCAACTGGTTTCACTCTCTTCAGATCACTGGCTGAGAGATCACAGGAGTCATCAACCTGATCCCATGTGAGTCGCGACCCCAAGCTGAGATGGCCGCGACCCACTTTGGGGTCACGACCCACAGTTTGAGAACTGCTGATCTAGTCCACTTCAAATTAAAAGGGGGACCCGACAGGGCTGCCCACTATCTCCCCTGTTGTTTGCGGTTGCTCTTGAACCTCTTGCGATTACACTGTGTTCCTCTCCTTTGTTCAGAGGTATCTTAGTGGGCAACGTAGATTTGAGGGTTGCCCTCTTTGCAGACGATATGCTGCTGTTTGTGTCATCTCCATCCTTAACTATTCCCATTATTATGTCTATTATCTCAGAGTTTGGTAGATTTTCAGGATTCAAAATCAACATCACCAAGTCAAAGTTATTAGTGATCTCAGGTAATTCACATACTCTATCACAAAATGCCTCGCTCAAACAATTCAAATTAGTGTCAACCCAGATCAAATAATTAGGAATTCAAATTCCTGCCCGACTTTCTAGATTATATTCCCTCAATTTCTCCCCTTTAGTTCAGATAATAGGTACCATGCTAGACAGATGGATGCTTTTACCCCTATCGCTTCTGGGAAGGGTAGCATTAATAAAATCGGTCATCTTTCCAAAACTTTCATATATTATACAGATGCTTCCAATCAGGTTAACTAGGGCAGACATAACTCTTATCTCAAAATTGTTTAGTAAATTTATATGGTCCAATAAGAAACCTAGGATAGCGTACCAAAAATTAAGATCCTTGAGAGAACATGGAGGTCTTAATTTCCCGGATCTTTTCCATTTCATTAACGCTGTTCACTTCAGATACATATTAGATTGGTTGCTTAACTGCAATACTTATACATGTTACCCACTAGATTGTGTCCTAACCGCTCTCTTTTCCCCGGGAGCCCTGCTGCATTCACTCAAGGCTGAGATACTTACAAATATTCCAATAAACATAATGTTTTGTGTCACTTAATGCTGAAAACGGCCATCCAAAAATGGCTGCCATCAAGGAAGAGACAGATGCTAGAGGTCCTACTGGACCTCTAGTGTCTGTTAG
Organism: Taudactylus pleione; assembly: GCA_031769625.1. Classification (NCBI taxonomy): domain Eukaryota; kingdom Metazoa; phylum Chordata; class Amphibia; order Anura; family Myobatrachidae; genus Taudactylus; species Taudactylus pleione. The sequence continues at coordinate 4,906,023 of JAUIMM010000261.1, forward strand.
CAGAGCGCAATGCACACAGCGTTCCCAGAAGTGTCGGGAACGCTGGCGCTGCCGGGAGAAGATGCTGAAAGCTGCATCTTCTCCCGTGTAATCCCCTGGCAATGAGCATAAACCCTCCTGGAAACGAGCATAAACCCCACTGGAAACGAGCATGTAACCCCTGGCAACGAGCATGAAACCCCTGGCAACGAGCATGGCACCCCTGGTAACGAGCATAAATCCCCTGGCAACGAGCATGAAAACCCCTGGCAATGAGCATAAAACCCAATGGCAACGAGCATGGCATCCCTGGCAATGATCATAAATCCCCTGACAACGAGCATGTAACCCCCATGGCAACGAGCATGTAACCCCTGGCAATGAGCATAAACCCCCTGGCAACGAGCAGGTAATTTTAAAGTAATTAGAAGCCTTACTGTGGAATATAAAATGGGGTCAGGCAAATATGTAAGTGGCACTTTGGTAATAGGCATTACAGTGTGTGGCATAATATGTAATTGGCATTATGGTGTGTGGAATAATGTAAGTCACTATACCAGGGACGTCTGAGTAGTGCACTGCCTTAAGGAGGAGCGAAGACAAAATCCAGGTACAGGAAGGGAAGGGGCACAAAATTGCTGCCTTGCATCGGGTGACGGATATCCTAGTTTCGGCCCTGACACAAGTATTGGTTTTCACAAAGTTTGCTGGTTCAGTGTTTTTAGACCTTTTTGTCAGATGTTACTATGGTATACTGAAGTAAAATTACAAGCATTTCATTAGTGTCAAAGGCTTTTATTGACAATTACATTAAGTTTATGCAAAGAGTCAATATTTGCAGCGTTGACCCTTCTTTTTCAAGATCTCTGCAATTCACCCTGGTATGCTGTCAATCAACTTCTGGGCCACATACTGACCGATGGCTGCCCATTCTTGCCTAATCAATGCTTGGAGTTTGTCAGAATTCGTGTTTTTTTGTTGTCCACCCGCTTCTTGAGGATTGACCACAAGTTCTCAATGGGATTATGGTCTGGGGAGTTTCCTGGCCATGGACCCAAAATTTTGATGTTCAGTTGCATCTAACTACAAACAGGAACCCATTAGCTGACTTAAAAATTAAACATCTCAGCTCACCCTGGTGTAAAAATTACAGCTTGTAACTCTCCTCTGAAAATAAGCTGCTGGAACCCTTCAGTAATTTTAGGTGCTGCATCGCCATCTGAGCACTTTCAGATTGTCCAACTTGCAAGGCAGAGGGGGATCATGGCCGGCAGCTCTTAATAGCTCTATTGCATAAGAATTGTGTAGCAGTGAGAACTGCCTTTGATAATAAATGACAGGAACTAGAAACTTGAGTGGGACCAGTAGAAAACTTGGCGGAACCGGACTGGGACCGGCAGGAAGGCTTGCTAAGCTGGATGGGGTACCAGTAGGTAGACTTGGTGCGGCTGGGAAGTCGTAATGAGAATGGTAGTAGCACAGGAGATACTTTGTGCGGCTGAGAAGCCGTATGGAGAATGATGGTAGCACGGAAGCTACTTGATGCAGCTGGGAAGCTGTATGGAGAATGGTGGTAGCACGGGAGCTACTTGGTGCTGCTGGGAAGCTGTATGGAGAATGGTGGTAGCACGGGAGCTACTTGGTGCAGCTGGGAAGCCATATGAAGAATGATGGTAGCACGGGAGCTACTTGTTGCGGCTGGGAAGCCGTATGGAGAGTGATGGTAGCACGGAAGCTACTTGTTGCAGCTGGGAAGCCATATGAAGAATGATGGTAGCACGGGAGCTACTTGATGCGGCTGGGAAGCCGTATGGAGAATGGTGGTAGCACACGAGCTACTTGGTGTGGCTGGGAAGCCGTATGGAGGATGGTGGTAGCACGGGAGCTACTTGGTGCGGCTGGGAAGCCATATGGAGAATGGTGGTAGCACGAGAGCTACTTGATGCGGCTGGGAAGCCGTATGTAGAATGATGGTAGCACGGGAGCTACTTGTTGCGACTGGGAAGCCGTATGTGGAGTGATGGAAGCACGGAAGCTACTTGTTGCGGCTGGGAAGCCGTATGGAGAATGATGGTAGCACAGGAGCTACTTGGTGCGGCTGGGAAGCCGTAAGGAGAATGGTACACTGGAAGGTAGAGAATACTCTGGGAGCAAAGTGAGGAGACTCTAGACAACGAAAGGACCCTCCAGGTGAATGGAGGATGGCTGGATTATCACCAGTTAGGAATGGCAGGTAACTGGACTCCACATAATTGAAGGACGGCTGGTTCATTGGTTAGGACTGGGAGGTGACTGGACTCCACATAATTGGAGGACGGCTGGTTCACTGGTGTGAACCAGTAGGATTTCCAAATGCTCCAGGTATAGCTATTAGCAGGATTGTTGATTGTACTGGTCTGGGAACCAACAGAATTTACGGATGCGCCAGATATAGCTATTAGCAGGACTGCTAGATGAACTCATCTGGAAGCCAGCAGGTTTTCTGGATATGCCAGGTATTGCTGTTAGCAGGATTTCTGGGTATGCCAGTTATTGCTGTAAGCAGGATTTCTGAATATGCCAGGTATTGCTATTAGCAGGATGACTGGTCTGAGAACCAGCAGGTTTTCTGGATGCAGCAGGGGTTGCTGCCAGCAGGAGCCTGGGATACACTTGTTCACAGAGAAACAGATATAGCACAATCTGTACACCACAGGAAGTAACGAGATGTTCAAGCCCAGAAAGCTATCAGAAAATTATATATATACCCTGGGTCTGGCAGGAATTGGTGGATATGGTCAGGTGGTCTGGTAGTAGCACTCTGAGTGGTGGAGGGCACAACATGCAGAGGGAGCAATCATCTCTGCAGTACTGAGAGTCAGAACTACACCTGCGATTTCCACCAAGGCTAGCAGTGTTCACTGTTGGAGGAGGGCCCAGGTGAATAATCACTGTGGAAAGGAAAGCACATTCCAAATGCACACACAGAAGTGTTACAGCCACTATGATTTAGAGCATATCTCCGAGGAGAACTGCACACACAGATCCACGGAGCAGCTGGCAGAGGTAAGTCTCAAGGCGAAAGGTAAAAACTAGCCAGGGTTGTGACACAGATATTGAGGATCCCGCTCTGTGTGCTGGCCGGAGCTACCAAGTTCCTGCTTTCCAGTCCTTTATAACTGTATACAACAGTTATCTCTGGTTCAGTTTCTCTATCCATGCTAGATATTGGTTGATATTTTTGCAGGCATTACACATGTTGGAGATTTCCTGTCTAATACCGAAGGCCTGTGGTAGTTCTTCTTTCGGAGTCTCTTCTAGGAGAAGATGGAGAGAGTCTCCATTCGCTTGCTCCTGGCTCTGCTCCTGCCTCACTGCGTGGGCCTGCTGCTGCTCCAGCTTCCCCTCCTCATGGTGTGGCAGAACTGTGAAAAGCAAAATTGGCACAGTTATGTATAGTACATTATCCACTTAGTACATTATGCAGGTGAAAGCTTTTTCCATACAAAATACAGCATAGCAAAGAAACAAGATCCTTACTAATTATAGCAAAAGCCTGTTCCATACTACATGTAAATATACATGTATATACAGTATAATATACAAGTTGAGTCTCCCATACCCAAAATGCTTGGGTCCAGGGGTATTTTGGATATCGGAATATTCCATATTTTGGAATATTTGCTTACCATATTGAGATATCTTGGGAATGGGACCCAAATCTATACACAGAATGCATTCATGTTTTATATACACCTTATACACACAGCCTGAAGGTAATTTTATACAATTTTTTCAATACCTTTCTGGCTCAAACAAAGTTTGTGTACATACATGAAATTCATTTATGTTTCATATACACCATATACACTGAACCATCAAAAAGCAGAGGTGTCACTATCTCAGTCATGCTAAAAAAAAATTCGGATTTCAGAATATTCGGATATGGGAGACTCAACCTGTAGTGTTGATATGCAATACAATCTATGTGGCATTAAAAAAAATTCATTAAGAAAAAACTATTATGTGGTAATAAATATTACCTGCTGTCTGTTCTATATCAGCCTTCTGTGGCCTCTCCTGCTCCTGTGCTGAGTCATGGGCCTCCTTGGTAACCGAATCTAATGTAATAAAAAATGCTAAATATGTATTGCTACAGTAAATGCTTTTTATTACCTATTAAATAGATAATTAGTAACTTACTATATGCATTGTATTAATGCTTCATGTAGTCATCCCATGTACATTGCAAAAAAAAAAACCTTGTAAAATGACGAGCTGCTTCTTCCTGTAGAAGGCCAATGGTAATGAGAAATTACTCCTAGTGACCTTTATAGGAAGGAATCGGACTGCTCTGATTGGTCAAAGCAGAGCAGCTCCTACGCTCTGACCAATCAGAGCACTCCCATTCATTCCTATTGCATTGCCTGGACCAAAATTCATGCTATTCTGTGCCCTTTGTTTTACTGTACAGTGATATGACTTGTAGTGTATCAAGGACAAGTATAAGTTAGGTAGCAACGACAGACAATAAATAATCATTTTTTTTGTCAAATACACCCCCCCACACCTCCCTCCTAACCACATGATCTCAGATGGCATCATGCATGCCAGTACATCCAACGGCTAAAGATGATTAAAAGTCAAATGACTGACAGGTGCGAGTATACGCACTGCGAATATACCGTGCTGCAAATATTACTGTACATCATGGAGGTGGATTTTGGCTATTAAATTACTGCTGTCCAGCTCTTTATTTAGTTTGCTAGGAGCCAGATCATAATCTGATGAGTGTATGGGGAGAATAACTGTGTGAGGAAAACACTTGTAATTTGTAATTGTAGATGACATTTTCTGATTGCTTAATCACACAACATTTTTCCTTGGTTGAATTCCATAACACTTAATGGGGTCTATTTACTAAGCAGTGTTAGGAGACAGAGTAATAAAGTGAAAAGGTGCCAGCACTGCCAGCCAATCAGCTCCCAACTTCCATCTCACCGGCTGTGTTTGAATAATGACAGTTGGGAGCTGATTGGCTGGCACCTTATCACTTTTCACTCTGTCTCCTATCACTGCTTAGTAAATAGACACCTATGAGGGGTATTCAATATAATATAATAATATAATATGATACGCTTATCCCCGTATTCAATATAAAATTAACGAAAACGGGAAACTCCGAAGTTGGATTTGCGTAAAGTTATGAATTTTTCCTTAAAATAATTGTAAGACCCCCCTAAAGTTGTAAAAACATGGGGGAACACTATGGGTACCCCCGTTTTAGCCTTTAATTGAAAGTCGGGGATTTAAATAGCCGCAGCAGGTGTTTTTTTCCCGACATTGAAGAAGTGTTGCAGAAGAGCACTTAGGTTATTTTTTTCATTTTTGTTAAGTGGTCCCATCAAATTTGGGGTACATGAAAATGGGTACTAGCATATTTTTAAGTCCCTAAAGTAAGTTTTTAAAAATTCTGCAATTGTGCACCTGCCGCTATAATTCTATTCTAGAAAACATCTGCCGCATACTTGCAGAATAGCCCTGAACCTATTTCCCTATTGGCAAACAATTTTTTCCCATTTTTTTTTTTCACCCCAATTTTTACATTTAATTTTTGGGGTGTCCCTATTTTTTCTTTAAACTTTCTTTTTTAAATGTCAGTCCCAGGGGTGCAGGCTATTTTTTTTAAGCCTGCACCCCTAAACCCCAATTCTGCACTTTTTTTCGACACCTATTCAATGGTAAAAAGTTATCCCCGTTTTTTATCAAAGACTTTTCAAAACTGCGATAAGTCTTTGATATTGAATACAGTGTAAAACTAAAACCTGCGATGACGTCATAGCTCCAATATTAACTCAAAAACGATGTTATCGCACCCATATTGAATACCCCTGTATATCACTAAAAGACTTGTCAAAAACCAGGCGCTACCTGAGTGCCTGTATTACTTATATAAGGACACAACTGTATTACGTCGTTATCTAGTTAATGTTACCTGAGTTGATGATGACTACTGATTCCAGTTGGATGTTCTTTTTAATTTTTGACTCCTGCTTTATCCTAAAAGTTCAAAAATATGCTCCGTTATAGTAAATAGAAAGAAAGCAAGGGTTCTACAATCCAATATGACTTCAAAGAGCAGTGTATAGGGGCACATTGGGACCTATTTATGAAATATAATGGCTTTTTCGGGAATACACGTATATATAAAAACAAATCCAAACATACCATGGAGATATAGCCTGCAGTTCCTCCATTTCCAATTGCAGCCGCAGTCCCCATAGGTTTCTATGGGGGCTAGCGATGCTGTCAGATTTACCAAGCTCCGGCATGCGAAGCATTCCAGAGTTTGTCCCCATAGGATGGCGTTACCCTATGGTAGCCTATACTAATGCGCCCCCCCTAGAAATGCATGCACCGTCCGACAACCTCGCATGCGCAGTGAGCACCAGTGACCCGAACCAGTAAGCGTGATAGCGTTACACAGCATTATAGGAGCCTGTCTCCTGGCCAAAGAACATTGGGAAATTTGCGTGAAAATATTCATTTTCACTTTGTGAATTTACTCAGAAAATATTTATCACATCCGCATTAAAAGTGCTGATTGTGATAAATATGACGCATTATATCATAGAGCAGCAGATTATTTTTACAGTATACGACACTAACGCCGGGTACATATTATGGGACCCAGTATCGGCAAATGCATACATACTTTTTCAATGTGGACACCGACAGCAGGGCCCTCGCAAGGAACATACCCCGTTGGCCCTGCATGTAGGGCAGATGGAGGATGTCGCTCATGATCCACGGGAGCGCGCATTGTCAGAGACATAGTGGGTACACATTAGATGATTTGCCCAATATGTCCGGCCGATCCGCCGGATAGGATGACGTATCATCTAGTGCAGTGGTGGCCAACCCGCGGTTCTTGAGCTGCATGCGGCTCTTTAGGTTTTGAGTTGCGGCTCCCCCCACTGTAACTGTGAATGCTGGCCTATGAAGTGGTCAGAAGCTAAAGAAGTCTCTGATCGCTTCAGAGGCCAGGGTTCCCAGTGATGCAGTGCGCGGGTGATGTCACGACATCACCCGCGATGTGAGGAGCCTGGACTGCGCGCCTGCTGGATCTAGTTAGATACAGTAAGAGGCAACAGGAGCCAGAGTGGTCAGGTAAGTACTGGGCTGGGGGCACTACTTAAGGGGCACTGCATATGGGGCATAAATTAAGGGGGCACTGCATAAGGGGCACAAATACAGGGGGATCTGCATAAGGAGCAAAACTACAAGGGGCACAAATATAAGGGGTACAGGATAAGGGGCACATATACAGGGGGGCACCGCATAAGGGGAACAACTACAGGGGGCACTACATAAGGGGCACAACTACAGGGGGCACTGCATAAGGGGCACAAATACAGGGAGCACTGCATAAGGGGCACAAATACAGGGCACTACATAAGGGGCACAACTACAGAGGGCATTGCATAAGGGGCACCAATACAGGGTGCACTGCCAAAGTGGCTATCATGCTTATAGGGGCAGAGTGGGGCTGTTGAGATAACTCCAGGGGATGGGGTGAGGGTGGCTGGAGTGACACATGAGGGGCCACTGCAGTGGCATGGGGGGGCTGCAATAACACATGAATGGCAAAGGAGGGGGCTGGAGTGACACATGGAGGAGTGTGTATTATGTGAATCTTGCTTTTTCAATGTATTTTATGTGGTTCTGAATTTCTATATGTATTTTATGTGGATGTGGTTTTTAAATGTACTTTATGTGGATCTGGCTTATTCAGCATATTTTATGTGTATCTGGCTTGTTTCTGTGAATTTAATGTGAATGTGGATTTTTCAATGTTATCTATATTGCTCTGGCTTTTTCTTTCACTTCAACAGTGAAAAAGTATATTGAGAAGATTATGTAAATTGTGTATTTTCAATGTGCTGGGCTCGCCCCAAGTGTGACTAAAAACGGGGGTGTGACACAAGGTCATGCTCCTGCAAATGTCATACCAAAGGGGGGCGCACAGCTAGGCCACGCCCCATTTTTGCGCATGCTATCGGCTCTTTAGCTTGACTACAGATATTTTTTGGCTCTATGCCTCTGACTGGTTGGCCACCCCTGGTCTAGTGTGTACCCAGCATAACACAGACATGATTATAACACAGGCAGCACATTGTCTGGGCCTCTTAGTACAGGATGGTCCAATAGTGGCAGCATTTCATTCTCTTGTTGTACTTTCCAGTTCCCATAACCTGCCAAGTACACTGCAAAGAGGATAAAATACATGAATCTGACCAGGTGTTGAATTTATTCACTCTGCTCTACTATGGTCTCTGCCTCCCTCATTACTAACCACTACTGTCATAGGCAAACGCAGGGGGGGTTTCCATCTGCCTGGAAACCCCCCTCCCCAGCACATCCCATGACCACAGTAGAAATAGTAATATAATAGAATTTTACTAGTGCTACATGTTCTTCTCAGTATCACAAATTAAATATTTAGCACCACCTGTGGATCTTTGAACATGTATCTGCCAGTAATAAATAACCTGTGCACCAACTAGGAGATCTGGAAAACATGCACTGTTGGGGATGCACTGCTATAGAGCCCAACATGTACATATATGTCCAGATAAGTGCTAGGTTCTTCTGCTGCATCTCCAGGCAATGCTCTTTAATGGTGCCCACATCTAAAATAAATACATTCAGCTCAGGCAGGATGGCTTACTGCCGCATCTAATGACTTACTGTGAAACTGCATATGCTGGAATTATGACACACAATACACATTGTATGACGCATATTAAGGCTGGATAAGTACTAATTCTGCCCTCTTCATGGACTGGCCATACTCGCTCTAAAATCAAGCATTTGGAAACCCCCCTCTATAAACCCTGCGTTTGCCACTGACCGTTATGTATAAGATGTCTCCAAGGCAATGATTTACCTCACCCAGGGAGGGATGTATCAATCATCGTATTATGGATGCGATACATACCACCACTTACAGCATGCAGGTAATGCGGGGATGCATGTACAAAGATTCTGGTATAGAAGATAGACAATGTCTAGTTAGACACCAGATGTTAGACAGGCAATAGGTCGACAGGGACAAAAGGTAGACACAGTAAAGGTCGACCATTTGTGTCAACCTTTTGACCTTGTCGATCATCCTGTCGAGCTTCTTCCATATTGACCTTTACCGTGTCAAAGTTTTACATCTGGTATCTAGCTAGACAATATAGACCTTTTCACTGTCTATCTATAGTCCGGATACACTGAAGATGCAGGGACAGGGGTGGTAACACTGAGGATACAGGGACAGGGGTGGTAACACTGAAGATACAGGGACAGGGGTGGTAACACTGAAGATACAGGGACAGAGGTGGTAACACTGAAGATGCAGGGACAGCGGTGGTAACACTGAGGATACAGGGACAGGGGTGGTAACACTGAAGATACAGGGACAGGGGTGGTAACACTGAGGATACAGGGACAGGGGTGGTAACACTGAGGATACAGGGACAGGGGTGGTAACACTGAAGATACAGGGACAGGGCAGGTAACACTGAAGATACAGGGACAGGGGAGGTAACACTGAAGATACAGGGACAGAGGTGGTAACACTGAAGATACAGGGACAGGGGTGGTAACACTGAAGATACAGGGACAGGGGTGGTAACACTGATGATACAGGGACAGGGGTGGTAACACTGATGATACAGGGATAGGGGTGGTAACACTGAAGATACGGGGACAGGGGTGGTAACACTGAGGATACAGGGACAGTGGTGGTAACACTGATGATACAGGGATAGGGATTGTAACATTGTCCATCACTGATGACATTACAGCCAGTAATAAACCTGTCGGCACCAGCCTACTGCACCTAATACTAGATCTGCCCTGGAAAAGACTGGATACAAATACACGTACCAGCCGACTAGAACACATGGTTATATTGTGTAATGATAATAATACTGTAACGTAATAATACACCTATTAGCTAGGTACATCTAACACCTTGTATATGATTTTAGTATATTACATACCAGTAGCAAATGCCAAAGATCACAGCAACCACAGTAATTAGTAGGAGGATCAGAACCGCGACCAGCACGATGAGCTCCATAGTGTGGATCTATTTGATATCTATGCAGAAAGAAACAAGTGAGGAGAATAAACATAATTCGTATTACACATATCAATTACAAATTTAATTCCTCATTTCAAACAATTATAAAAACAGCAGACCTGTGTAACATGAATATATATGTTATAAGTAAAATAAGACAGCATGGCACACCTTCCTAATTCTATACAGTCTCTGGACTAAATGCCAGCTAGCTAATGATGGTAACCAGACCAGGGCACATTTATGTGACTGAGGCTACACACCAGAGGCTGGAATGAAGCATCTTATATGAACACAAGGGCTGGATTATTAAACAGTGATAGAAGGAAATGTAGTGCATAACGTTTTGGGGATCCACCCCTTCCTCTGGGGCAGAAAACCAGCCCCCAGCCACCCTCTCTACTAAACACAACCAGCCCAAGTGCGATGTTGTCAGCTGTCTCTAATTTCCAGGGACAGCCATAGGTTTTAGTGATTTAAACCTTGGAATCTATGTCCACAGAAATATCACTATTGTTGAGTATAGGCCAATAGCAAGTAATATGAAGAGCACAACTGGTCTATCAGCCATCCTGGGGTCAGTGACAGGGCAGTAACTAGATGGGCAAAAGGACAATGCGGCAGCCCCATCACATCATGGTGTCACATGTGCGGGGGTAGGGGGCATAATGGGCCAGCACAGGGTGTGGATGTAACCTGCGATGCCATAGGTCACTGTTGGCTAATTAATAAACTTATGTAATAACTATACCAATCACCTGGTGCAATGTAATTGGCTGATATACGTTACAACCACACCTGTATGTCATTACATTATGTAGCCCTGTGAGATCAGTAATAAAATATAAAGTTGTCCCAATAATATTTATCACCATATAACTAACCTCTAGACACAGGTCTGCACCTGAAAACCAAATACTTCACCCCAATTCTCACATGATATATACAATATGATAAACCTAATCAGTCTATTACTATAGTGCTGTGTATGTTGTATTGTAGAATAAGATATATATTATGAACTTTGTGTCCTGATATCTGCTGAGTTATACATGTGTCTAACATTTCTATTGTGCCCCCTTCCAAAATTATTTCTGCTTAGTAAAAATAATGAAAATGAGTCTGCTTACCTTTTGCTATCAGAATCGGGGTTCCTGTGCCCGACCTGAGCAATAGTATTAGTACTATAAATGTCGTAATACACAAGCACCTAAATACTGGTGTATCTCCTCTGAAAACTTCCTATCAAAAGACTCAAACTGTCAGCGTGTCTGACATCACCCTGAGCCAAAGCTCTATTATGATGCGTCATGTGCTGTAATAATGATGCTAGGAAAGGACTAGAACCCCATTAAAGGCAATTTGTGCAGGGACTAATTAGAGCAGGACTGCTATGTGAGATATGTTATTGACAGTTTCCCCTTTTCATGCTTTGTCTACAGAAATAGTTTTTTATAATTCAGCTTCAGGAGGTGATAGGCCTTTCCTACCACCAGTGTGGCCACAGATAATGGATTGTAAAGGCCCCCATACATCAATGATGGATTGTCACAATTGCCTCGTTTCCCAGATGCCGAGATGACATCCAACATGTTGTATTTCCCTGACTTGCCACAACCAAAATATGATCAGGATTGGCAAATCAGGGATTTTTAACATGAAGAATTTTCTAGATTCCCCGACGGATCGGCAATCATCGATGTTTGCAAATCTGCGTTTCAGACCGGCGGATTGACTGGAACCACCTGATGTACCTTTACCCTGCCAACTTTTGTATTGGTTCCACCTACATGAGTCCACTATCAGAATTCTGCCTATTTCTGCTTCTCAAAAATAGAGAAATAATAATAATAATAATAATAATAATAATAATAATACATGCATCAGGGAAAATTGTCAGTTTGAGCATTGCCAGGCTGGCTTTTCAGGGGGAGCCAGGCGTGCAAAACTGTGTGCGGCCTTATCCCCCTGAGTATAACCAGCCCTGGTGCCAATTGTATACCTCCCAACATGACCCTCTCCAGGAGGGACACAATGCTCTGGTCCTGGACTTCCCTGGTAATTTATGATTGGTGGAGGCTTCAGAGGTGGGGCTGCAGTACAGTCCAAAATTCAAATAGGGGAGTTACACCAACTGCCAGTGAGTCCCAGCCAGTGATGTTTGGCAGCGTGTGAAATGACAGTTGGTGTGGCTCCCCTATTTGACTTTTGAACTGTGCTGCAGCCCAACCTCTTACCAGGGAAGTCCAGGACCAGAGCATTGTGTCCCTCCTGGAGAGGGTCATTTTGGGAGGTATGCAATTGCACCAGGGCTCATCCCTATACCCCTGGGCAGGGGTAATGAAATAGTTAAATTTAAATAAAATTCAATATAATAATGCTATAATAAGCGAAACTGAGATAATGCCACTGTGACTCCAGGCTAGGGAAGCAGATTAAGGTGTAGGAGAGGGTCTTGAGTGCAGCTACGACTTAGCGGGAAAAGGTGCATGGCTGGCGCCATCATTAGGCAGCTGCCTCTCAAAGAGACATCCTTTTATATTGTGCTAGTGGCAACCGTGGATCTAACCAGCGGCAGCCGCTGCTGTAACTCAGTCATCTCCTCCCACAAATTGACCAGGTCTCCATCTAATTCCGGGCAGTCAGCGGTGCGGTGCTGATGCCAGGGGTGGGTTATGAAACTTTTTTTTATGAGGAAACAGGTCCTTAGAGGCCAGCTGTACCGGTATCAAAGTGAAGGGATCTTGTAAGTGTGTACTACACCGCTGACAGCAGTTCTTTTCTTTACTACTGTAAAGATTTGCAGGCAGGAAGGGTAACAAGTCTGCTGCATGTGTGCTCTGTCCAATCAGCACAAAAGAGGAAAGACAGATATGTCTGTCAGCCAATAAGCATGGGAGGGGGATGTGGTGTGTGCTGTAATACGAAGGGGCTGCTCTGGAGACTGGAGAGGAGAGTTCCAGCGCTGGTGAAGGTGAAATTTCTTAACCAACAGGTAATGCAGTGGCCCTGCTCCTACACATATCTGTAGCACTAACTGTGTCCTGGGTGGTGTCCAGGGGTGTTTCTAGGGAGGAGGGGGCCCGTGTGCAGTCTCAGTTACGGGCCCCCTCCTCTTCGTCCGCCGGCCGGCAGCGCACTGAGCGGTGCCCGGCCAGCGCCACACTTATAGACTCTGGACACTAGAGTGTGCCCACAGCCTATGGTACATGCGCAGGTCACAGGGAAAATGCAGCGGCAGACATTTTCCAGCTGTTTAATAGTGCAGATACCAGCGCCAACATGGAACTCCGGAGAGGTAAGTATAAGATGGGTGCAGGGTGTGTGGTGCAGCCCCCCCTGGCCCGTGTGCACCGCACACCTTGCACCCATTCTAAATACACCCCTGGTGGTGTCACTGTCTATCTTTACCATGAGATATATGATTACAATACATGAGGAGCTTATAACCCTCCTATGTGAATGCATGCACTGCATATATAGTGTGACACACAAACCACATGGAGGATTCTCAGCTTTTTATCAAACATCTGAGCAGAAAGAGGTGACCTATGGCTGTGTATGTACAAGTCTCAGGGTGCTCTAGTCAGTAGGGCAGGCTGGTACTTACAGTTCTATGACAGCTAACTAGTCACAGGTTGTCTGTTTTACAGTTGTTTTAAGCTGTTAGTAAATCTAACTGTAATATATTTATGGCATACTTGCCTACCCTCCCGATTCGGGCCGGAGGATACTGGCACAGTATAGTGTTTGGGTAACATAAGGGCAGCAGAAATTCTGATGTGTGCTCATTGTATGATTGGTATTGTATTAAAATGCAGTATTGTGATCACAAAGATTAGATTTATGTCCTATTATTAATCATCTGTGAGTGATAATCACCAACACCTCTCAGGTTAGTTGGTTTAGGGTCACCTATGGCTGCAGTAACTGGCCGGCATGCCCTTGACACCAACACCACATCTGCAGGGCCGAAACTAGGATATCTGTCAACCGGTGCAAGGCAGCAATTTTGCACCCCCCAGTGTGCGTCTCTTGATCCCAGTGCGTCTCTCAGCCCCATTTCCCCGGCCCCAGTGTATCTCAGCCGGGAATGCTGTGTGCATTGCACTGGCCTAACAGACACTAGAGGTCCAGTAGGACCTCTAGCATCTGTCGCCTCTTTGCCGGTGGCCATTTTTGGATGGCCGTTTTCTGAGTCTGCAGCCCCCAAGCCACCTCGAGTCAGCTTTTTTCACCCCCTGCAATCCGGCACCCGGTGCACGTGCACCTCTAGCCCCCCCTAGTTGCGGCCCTGACATCTGACTGTCATCATACAGTAGACTCTGCTGCTTCCATCCTTTATTATAAGGGCACAGTCCTGCCCTTATATTAAGGCTGACTCGAAAAACGGAAATCTCTATGGCGAATTCCGGAGGGGGGGCATGGTGTTTAAAGGGCTACACCTCAAAAGCTATTGGAGATAGCGAGCTGAAATTTGGCATGGACGGGTAATCTCTCGGTGCAGCATGCCAAATAAATTTGAGGGCAAAAAAATAAAAAATGAGGATTTGGGAACAATCTAAAGCTCCAACTGTCAGTTTTTTCTGACACTCAGGGCCTGATTCAGACCCGGTCGCAAGCGCTGAGCGCTCGCAACCGGGTCGATGGTGGCCCAGAGCGCATGCGCACGACGGAGCCGACTCCGTCGTTCGAATGCGCGAGACCCGGATAGCGATGGGCAATCCGTCGCTCCGGGTCTCGTACCAAAGGGGGTGTGCTGTCGATGTTGAGTGACAGCACGCCCCCTTTGGTTGGCCGGGCTCGGGGAGTGGCTGCCCAAACAGAGGCGTTCCCATGTGAACGCCTCCATTTGGGGCCGGCCCCACTGACATCACAAGTGATGTCAGTGGGAGAGATTTCGGCTGTTAGAGCCGAAATCTCTCCGGGGCTTGCGGCAACGAGACCCTACCACAAGGGTCTCGTCGCAAGCCCGATGGTCGTGATGGTCTTGACCATAGCGACCATCTTCCTAGCCGCTCGCTATAGCTGTGGACACCCACAGCTATGCTAGCGGCCAGGAGGCCATTCTAAAAAAAAAAATATCGGCCCTGATTCAGAGCGAGCGCTCTGTCAGAGCGACCGGCTCTGAATCAGGGCCTCAGTTAGGACTTTTCTGCTGTTCTCTATGGTGGATTTTTGGGAAGGCATAACTCAGGGTAGGGGGCAAATTTAGACTTGGGGTTTGTTTTATTAGGTAGCTATTGTTCCAGGGTAGAGCATTTTGGTGTTTAGGTAATTGAGAAAGTTGCAGTTTTTAAACTATTACCTCACAATTGTGCCATTATAGATAGGATGCTTCAACTTGTTCGCAGCCTCAGTTGGTGCCTTCAGAAGGTGTACTCACTGTGGCTTCACTTGAGTGTACCAAGATGCCTGCCTTTTAGCCCGCATCCAGTTTTCTAATCAGTAAACTGGAGGAGAATTACAGTTATTTGAGTGATACAGTGGGACGGGGGGTGTTTTGGGGTTAGTGGGGGCACACTGTAACAGTAATTAGACCTGGCATCGCTAACATTAATGAGTTTTTTGTCGGGTTCGAGTGGTGCTATGGGAGGCTGTTACAGCTTGTGTTGTGTGACGTCACTAATTGATTCACTCCACAGCATTTCAGCTCTACAAGGAATGTTTGCTGTGGCAGGGAAGAAGTGCCTGCTACTAAGAGTTATGTGCTAGCAACTGACCCGCTGACTCCCGACAGTGTGAGCGGTGATTGTGCAGCGGGTGAGTGGCCCTTGCCTACCCTGATGCAGAGTGGTAATGAAGGTGTTCTCCAGTGGGGTAGCCTGAGATGGTACCGCTGGAGCTTGAAAACCCAGGAAGGGAGTCTTGGGTAAAGGGCAGTGGTATAGCTCTGCCCTGGGACTCTTGACAGCCCAGACATCATTGTGTACCTGGAGCTGTTCCACAGCGGGGTTGCGACAGTCCTGGCACACCACCCCTGCACCATGTCCCGGCCTCCGGCAGTGACAGTCCCGAAGCACCCCACTGCACCATGTCCCGGCCTCCGGCAGTGACAGTCCTGGAGCACCCCCCTGCACCATGACCTGGTCCCTGGCAGTGACAATCCGCGTGCAACCCCCCCCACACACCAGGTCCTTATCCCCGGCAGCGCCAGTGCCGGCGCATCCCACCTGCACCATGACCCAGTCTATGCCGAAGAAGTACCTCAGTATGTAAAACAACGTTTTTTGGACTGTAAAATGACAGTGAAAAGAAAATTTATGGAAATAAACAATCATGCCAATGGGACAAATGGTGGATGTGCATTACATGTTGAAATGTTAGAATGGGAAAGAAGACTTTCCCAGCACCTTTCCCATGATGCGGTAACTGGAATTGCTGGCGCACATTCTTTTACGACCACTTTAGGTAAATGTAAAATGATATTAACTTAAATACAGATATTCTATTTATTTCAAAAATATAATTAAATGTCCTTCTAACCCAACTATATATGTTGTTTCAAAGGTGCACAAAGATCCACTGCACCCCCTGGTAGGCCGATCTTATCCAGCACAAACAGTATTACTTCTAACCATTCAAAAATAATTGATGGACTTCCGGTTTCGGCTCCGACATGAGCGGTCACTAAACAGAGCGGCTCCGCTTCCCCCCGACTTGCCTCTATTACAAGGCTTATTATTGGCCTTTTTGCAGCCGTGCCCCGCCGCCTCAACTCCCGGTGCAGTGTTGGGCATCTATCGGACGAAACCCCATGCCGCCTCTACCCGGAAAAAATCAAAAGCAGCGTACTGACTGCCGCACGCTGGATTCCTACATGGCGCCAATTGCCGTGGGAACTAGTCCTGCTCCTCTGGAACCTAATAACACCTCTGATGTGAGCTTCAGGCACGCAGGTAATACAGAAATTGCCCCCCTGCAACCTGAAACATGCCAGGAGATCCCCTCAGACTCCACTATTTCATCTCATTCCTCTGACGCTGCAGACCATGCTACTGAAGATGCGCCTGTCCCTTAAAGTGTTCTGGTCCAGGCTGTGAGAGAGGCAATGGGCCCTTTATTGCAGGCTCAAACTGCTGACATTAAGGAGCAAATCTCACAGTTGTCCCACAGGGTTTTACTTAATGAACAGAGGCTGGGAGAGATATTTCACGACGTAGCCAATCTTAAAAAGTCTGTAGGAGAACTGGAAAAGTCACGCCACTACCTCTGGAATAAAATAGACGACCTTGAGAACAGGTAGAGGCGAAACAACCTTAGTTTAGTTACCACAAGGGTCTCGTCGCAAGCGCTCTGTCAGAGCGTCCGGCTCTGAATCAGGGCCTGAGTCAGTGAAGGGACCCGAGCTATATGATTTCATCTGTAACACTCTCCCTGCATTACTGAAGATCCAGGACTCGTGTCATGGATTAATTATAGAACGCGCACACAGGATTGGACCTCAACGCCCGGACGAGGTAGCCCGCCCACGCGTGGTCATATTCAGATACCTCAACTACCTCTACAAGGTCGGCATCCCAAAAGCTAAAAAACCTGGTTTGGGAATCTCGTAAGCTATTTATTTTCCAGGACTGCTCCGCAGATCTGGCAAGAGCCCAGAATTTTTTTTTATGAATTATGCTCCAGATTATCCAAAGAAGACAAGAAATTAGCTCTGCTCTATCCTGCTCGTCTACGCCTGTTTGATGGAACGTCTTTGTGAGGTTCTTAATTTGTTATGGACTCGGGGTGGTGATAGGAGCAGACACAGAAGCAGACTTAAATGAAAAAGTGGGGTTTTTAATAGGTGACTTAGAAGACATGGGAATGGCAAATGAAAAGTCCAGGTAGAGCACTAAAGTGCACTTGATAACAGTGGTAGGGGTTAATGGGAAATGTCCAGATAGTGACAGGCAGGAACAGTCCAGTAAACAAATATGGTGAGCTGTAACAGAATGCAGATGATGAGCTGTAATGAGTGCAGGTATGGTGAGCTGAAACAAATGCAGGCTGAGGTAATGAAGTCCAGCTGGGAGTGAAGGGAGGCAAAGTGCAGGGAAACAGCAGGTTCAGGTACTCAGGCAGGTGGAAAGGTATATGGAGGGTGCAGGGTAAGTCCAGCAGGTTGGAGCAGGCAAGGTTCAGGCTAGTAGCGTAAACAGACAGGCAGGTAAGGCACAGGTACTCTCAGCCGCAGCTGAGAAACACGTTGCACTGGCAAAGGAAGGAAGGCTCTGGACCTTCCTAAATACTCAGTGCCGCGCTGTGACTGGCTGGAATGAGCACATGACCTACCCGAATTGGACAGCCGGAATCACATGGCCGCAGGCAAGATGGCGGCGCCCATGCCAACGGAACAGAAACACCACCAGACCTCACCAGGCCTAGTGACAATGTGCCTGCACAGAACCACGCGCAACCAATGCCCCTCGCCAAACACCAGCACCGCTGCCAGAGACCCCCCGCCATAACGACCTCACAGGTAATACCCGGTGACTACTATGCCGAGAAACCCTGGCCATGACAGTCTTTTATCAACTTTACCATGGTGGTCGACACCGAAGCGTTCCTATAAGGGAAAAATCAAGAGAAAAGATCATCCTCCCAAAATGATGGAGATTGACTTTTGCCGTCAGTTCACCCTTGGCTCCATATAAAATTAATCTGGGAGATCTATCTTTTAGTACCTGCCTCAGAATTTCTGCGACTGGTCGTATAGGTTTCATTATTGCATTCTACAGGCTAATTAAATTGAAGCATAATAACCAAAGGGCCATGCATAATGTATAGTGTATAATGTTAAACATTTTGTAGTGCTATGGGGGAGGAGATACATGGATCATGGGATGACGCTTGATACATGAGCACACAAAATTTAGTTTTGAGTTAGTTATATTTTTTAGAGGTTTACACCTGTTTTCTAATTTATGAAACTCATATATGCATATAGATGATTTTCATCCATGTTTTGTACTGATTGCGCATTTCGTCTTTTATGCATTATTTCTATGTTTTTGGTGGGGCGGACATCCTTTACTTGTTGTTATCTTGGTGTAATAAGTCGGGTTTGGTTAGGGGCTCAAACCCCTGTGTTATGATAAAGAATATCTCTGGTTTATATCTAGGAGGTCTATATTGCTTCTGGTGCAGTTTTTGCTCTAGATCCGATGCTCCAAAAAGTAATATTGCTATGTTTTGATAATTTTTGGTGTTATATTCAATATTGTGAATGTTTTTGTTTCATGTAACATTGATGTTTCCCCTGTCTATGTCTTTTCCTCCCCTCCTGTTTTTTCCAATTTTATTTTTTTGTTTTTGAAGTATTGGAGAAATCCCATTTCACTTTTTCATATACAAGTTTATGGGAATGGAATGTAGGATAGGCTCCTGGAATATTGGAGGATTCAACTCCCCCCAGAAAAGGAAAAAAGTTTTATTATATTTGAATAAACTGAAAGTCGATGTGGTATGCATACAAGAATCCCATTTAATCCCCTCAGAAATTCTAAAATTAAATACACTGAAATGGAAGGTCTTGGCATCCGCGCCATACACATCCAAGGCTAGAGGGGTCCTTATTCTTGTTAAGCAACAAATACAACTGATAACCACTAAAAATGACCCAGAAGGTAGATACCTCATATGTGAAGTTTTAATGGCCGTGAAAAAATATGTCCTTTGTAACATGTATGCCCCAAACATCTACTCAAACTCTTTTATGCAACAATTTACAGCCTTGCTTACCCCATATCAGGGAGACTCCACAATTGTCTGTGGTGATTTCAATATGATTTCAATGACAGGTCTGGACTCACAGGGTTCATCCAGGAATCCACGTAAACCCCCGAAATTTGGAGTACCCTCCTTTGCCACCAGTCTAAATTTATTAGACATATGGAGAGTGTTTCATCCTCTACAGAAATCCTATTCACGTCTTTCAGCTGCCCATGGAACACTCTCGAGGATAGATTATCTCCTAACCTCAAACACTTTATTACCTGAGATAATACAGACAGGAATGGAGTCGATTGCCATCTCAGACCATGCTCTGTTATGGTTTGATATGTGGATTAATTATGATAGAGGCAGGGGCTCAGTGTAGAGATTCCCATCATATTTAACTCAATCTCTGAAATTCAGAGCATAACTATAAGCTGCATGGGAAGAATATAAGCTAAACAATTCAGAACACATTGAATCGAGACCATCTCTCTTTTGGCAGGCTTCAAAATCAGTTCTTAAGGGATTTATTATCTCCTATACAATATATCACAGGAAACAATTAGCCAAAGATTTTCTTGAAACTCAACAATCCCTCACTAGGGTTTTCCAGACTTATACTTCTTCTCCGACCCCTCAGCATAAAATCGAATACCTTAAGGAATCTATATTTGAACCTCTATATACCCCTGCCTATACCTACTAATATTCTACCTATAAACCTCTAAGGATGACGCTATTTTGCATACGCAGTCATACAGTAAATAAAGATTCCAGACTTGGAACGTGTGGTTCCAAAGCACAAAGTATTATTCAAGTAAAAGTACAGTCAGTTACACGCTATTGATCCAGACACAATTCGGCGCAAAGGAATTACACAGACCCAAGTACAGTATACATACGCAGCGCTTCCGGACCAGATGTTAGGCATCAGCAAGAAACCCCTCGTCAATCAGCATGAAGAACAAGAACCCAGTGTTGAAGCACACATATATACCCCCCAGAAATAGACAACACAATAGAGAAGTTTGTTGCTGATGCCATTGGTCCTCAAGGGGGAAGCATCTGTTACAGAGCGTTTAACAGGCTGATTCAAATAGACTCAACCCAGCCTCCAACAACTGGGGGTCTCTGCCCTCCCGCCCCATGCAACATCCTAACAGTTGTTCATATAATATACATTTTGTTGCTTGAAGTCTCTGTGGTCCATAAGTTGAGAATGCATGATGCGATCTCCACACTGATAATACCGGAATTCTGCTGAAAGAGTACGCATCAGTACAAAACCAAACACGGCTTACTTAGCATGTATAAAACCTTAGTTACCAAATAATCTTTATTTCACAGCATTTATACTAACTGAGCAAACTTAAATCTTATACCTTAAAGCTTATTAAACCTTTTATGTGAATATGTAATGTGTAAGTATGCGGGGTGTGATGTAAAGACGCTAGTTAACTTGGGGCAGATGCGTGCGCATGAAGCTAATAAAACAGTGTTTTCATACAAGGTCTTATGCATTCACTAATATGCGATTAGTTACCAGCGCAATTGTGCGTATTAATGTGTGTATGAGAAATGGTGAACTTAAATCTCACTTACTAAGTGAACACCTAGCAGTGTGGAATGCTGAGCCTTATAGTTCCACATGCCCCCCTCAGCAGCCCCCACCTTTCCCAGGCTCAAAAGAAAAGTCCTTTGTTCTCCCAGACTCTTGTGTGAATGCAAATGTGTTACCCCCAGCTGTGAAGCTGGGGCTATTCTGTCTGGGTGTGGGATAAAACCTGTTTAGGGTTCAGACAAATTCAATTGTGTGGATCAATGCCTGGGTTATATTACAATTGCCACAACTATACTTGTCTGCATACAGGGATTCCCAATTTGTATGTAAAACACTCATTGTCTATTCTATTTACTTTTTCTCAGGAGGCTGTTCTTCCAGTTGCCCTTGGTAGATTATCAAAAACATTGCCATCTGTACTTAGCTTGTGAGTTGTAACTTAAAATGGCGCTGGTCGCAAAAGGCGTCTAGTAGATTCTTGTTTCTAAAATGGAGTTTAGCTGCCATTCGCAAGATGGCATCGTGCACGCTTCAATTTTAAACTGATCTTGTCTCAGCCAATTATCCAGCTTCGACAACCTGAAGGCTAAATCTTAATTTTACGGCATCCTCACAAAAATGGAGAGTAGATACTCCTTTAAAAAAATCATAAATTTCATAAATTTGGGAACAAGTCTGGCAAATTATTAACTGACCTATTAAATGACAGTAGACCTTCCTCCCTAATTCATCCCCTCCGTCTTCCTAATGGGTCTCTCACCTCTAGTGGGGCTGAAGTAGTAGAAGTAATGAGAGCATTCTATGAAAAATTATACTTGGATAATACAGATCCTTCCCCATCTTTAAACCCCACAAAATTTTGGGAAGATCTTACTCTTCCACAGGTCTCCTCTTCTCATGTTGATTTCTTGACATCTCCTGTCACTGAATTAGAGGTGGGGAAAACTATACAAAATATGAAAAGGGGCAAGGCTCAAAGCCCAGATGGCCTCTCAGCTGAGTATTATCATATTCTAAACAAAAAGATATGCACGTCACTTACAATGGCGTTGAATCAAATGCTGAAAAATCAATCTATGCCCATTCACTTTAACTCGGCAATTCTCAAGATTTTACCAAAGCCTGATCGAGATCTAAGCGACCTGGGATCTTACCATCCTATATTGCTTTTAAACCAGGACTACAAAATCCTGACCAAAATAATTGCAGTACGTTTAAAACAGTTGTTACCCTCGGTAGTCCACGAGGACCAAACTGGGTTCATAGCTGGTAGACACTCAGTTGTAAATATCCGCAGAGTCCTAGCGGCTATTCTGGCCTTCAATGCCTCAAATGACTTATTAGATAAATCTATACTATCGTTAGATGCCGAGAAGGCTTTCGATATGGTATTATGGCCACATCTATACAAAACATTGAGAAGATTTGGTTTTGGGGAAAAATTTATAGGATTGCTGAGCACACTTTATTCAAACCCTAACTCTCAAATTGTAAGTGGCGGTCATATATCTAGTCCAGGGGTTCTCAAACTTTTTTGCTCTGGGACCCCGTCTAATAATAAAAATTATTACAGGACCCCAGCATGTTACTGCAGAATGACTGCCACACGTGTGGTCAGCAGACTGCTCATGCACAGTAACACTATGGAGACACAAAACTGTGAGGTGTCCGATAATGCGATGATTTTATTTTTTACACATTGCAGGGATGAGCTCTTTTCGAAGCCCCTGTCCCTGCAAGGTGAGGCAGAGAGTGACTGAGGAGACAGTGGGTTACTGGTGGGACAAAGGGTGACGTAGGATGCAGTGGATAACAGGGAGAAGCTGTGGGTGACGGGTGAGGAAGATGGTGGCAGAGGGTGGCATGGAAAGGCAGAGGGTGACTGGGGAGGCAATAGGTGATGTAGGAGGCAGTGGGCAATAGGGAGAAGCTGTGGGGGATGGGGAGGCAGATGGTGTCAGAAGGTGATGGAGAGGCAGGGAATGGCAAGGAGCAGCATAGGGTGGCAGGGAGAGAGCAGCATAGGGTGGCAGGGAGACAGTGGGTGACTGGGGAGGCAGTGGGAGGCAAAGGGTGACATAGGAAGCAGCGGGTAACAGGGAGAACCAGAGGGAGATGAGGGAGGCAGATAGTGACAGAGGGTGAGGCAAAGGGTGGCATGGAAAGGCAGAGGGTAACTGGGGAGGCAGAGCGTGTCAGAAGGTGATGGAGAGGCAGGGAGTGGCAGTGGCTGGCAAAGAACAGCATAGGGTGGCAGGGAGAGGCAGAGGGTGTCAGAAGGTGATGGAGAGGCAGGGAGTGGCAATGGCTGGCAAAGAGCAGCATAGGGTGGCAGGGAGAGGCAGAGGGTGGGTGGGGTCCGTGGGTGGGGAGGCGGTGGGAGGCAAAGGGTGACATAGGAAGCAGTGGGTAACGGAGAACCAGAGGGTGACGAGGGAGGCAGATAGTGGCAGAGGGTGAGGCAAAGGGTGGCATGGAAAGGCAGAGGGTAACTGGGGAGGCAATAGGTGACGTAGGAGGCAGTGGGTAATAGGGAGGAACAGTGGGTGACAGGGTAGGCAGAGGGTGTCTGTGGGTGACGGAGAGGCAGTGGGTGTCAGGGAGAAGCAGTGGATGACAGGAAAAGAGAGTGGGTTGCAGGAGGAGGCAGTGGAAGGCAGCAAGAAGCAGTGGGTGACAGGAGAGGAAGTGGTGACAGAGAGAGGCAGTGAGTAGCAAGGAGCAGCAAAGGGTGGCAGAGAGCCAGAGGGTGGCAGGAAAGACAGTGGGTAACTGGGGAGGCAGTGGGGGGGCAAAGTAACATAGGCGGCAGTGGGTAACGGGGAGGCAGAGGATGAAAAGGAGAAACAGAGGTTGGCAGTGGGTGACAGGGAGGCAGGGAGAGGCAGAGGGTGGCAGGGGGAGGCAGTAAGTGAGAAAGACAGAGGGGGCAGTGCGTTTCAGGGGGGAGGCAGTGGGTTTTTAATAAATTCCAGTTCCCACACTGTATGCTCCCCTGTTCCCCCATGGGGTCTATGCTCTGCACTCCCCTCATTCCACATGCTCCCCTGTTGATGTTTCTTCCCCCTCCACAGCAATCATCACACATTCTGTGTCCCCCCACCCTAGCAGCAGCGGTCCCCCAGACTGCACTTTAGAACATCTGCACAGACTGCAGAGAGAGTCCGGCAGCTGGCTCCTCTGAGTCTGTCTGCTGCTGATGCTTGCTGCCTGTGTGTCAGTTTCTGCTGCTGGACAGGAGGAAAGGAGACGCTGAGCACTGGGGTGGGGGCGGGGCTGCCTGATGACTCCTCGGATCTCTCAGTCAGTGATCCGAGGAGTCTGAAATAACAGACAGTTCAACTGGTTTCACTCTCTTCAGATCACTGGCTGAGAGATCACAGGAGTCATCAACCTGATCCCATGTGAGTCGCGACCCCAAGCTGAGATGGCCGCGACCCACTTTGGGGTCACGACCCACAGTTTGAGAACTGCTGATCTAGTCCATTTCAAATTAAAAGGGGGACCCGACAGGGCTGCCCACTATCTCCCCTGTTGTTTGCGGTTGCTCTTAAACCTCTTGCGATTACACTGTGTTCCTCTCCTTTGTTCAGAGGTATCTTAGTGGGTAACGTAGATTTGAGGGTTGCCCTCTTTGCAGACGATATGCTGCTGTTTGTGTCATCTCCATCCTTAACTATTCCCATTATTATGTCTATTATCTCAGAGTTTGGTAGATTTTCAGGATTCAAAATCAACATCACCAAGTCCGAGTTATTAGTGATCTCAGGTAATTCACATACTCTATCACAAAATGCCTCGCTCAAACAATTCAAATTAGTGTCAACCCAGATCAAATAATTAGGAATTCAAATTCCTGCCCGACTTTCTAGATTATATTCCCTCAATTTCTCCACTTTAGTTCAGATAATAGGTACCATGCTAGACAGATGGATGCTTTTACCCCTATCGCTTCTGGGAAGGGTAGCATTAATAAAATCGGTCATCTTTCCAAAACTTTCATATATTATACAGATGCTTCCAATCAGGTTAACTAGGGCAGACATAACTCTTATCTCAAAATTGTTTAGTAAATTTATATGGTCCAATAAGAAACCTAGGATAGCATACCAAAAATTAAGATCCTTGAGAGAACATGGAGGTCTTATTTCCCGGATCTTTTCCATTTCATTAACGCTGTTCACTTCAGATACATATTAGATTGGTTGCTTAACTGCAATACTTATACATGTTACCCACTAGATTGTGTCCTAACCGCTCCCTTTTCCCCGGGAGCCCTGCTGCATTCACTCAAGGCTGAGATACCTACAAATATTCCAATAAACATAATGTTTTGCGTCACTTAATGCTGAAAACGGCCATCCAAAAATGGCTGCCGTCAAGGAAGAGACAGATGCTAGAGGTCCTATTGGACCTCTAGTGTCTGTTAGCAGAGCGCAATGCACACAGCGTTCCCAGAAGTGTCGGGAACGCTGGCGCTGCCGGGAGAAGATGCTGAAAGCTGCATCTTCTCCCGTGAAATTCCCTGGCAACGAGCATAAACCCTCCTGGAAACGAGCATAAACCCCACTGGAAACGAGCATGTAACCCCTGGCAACGAGCATGAAACCCCTGGCAACGAGCATGGCACCCCTGGTAACGAGCATAAATCCCCTGGCAACGAGCATGAAAACCCCTGGCAACGAGCATAAAACCCAATGGCAACGAGCATGGCACCCCTGGCAACGAGCATAAATCCCCTGACAACGAGCATGTAACCCCATGGCAACGAGCATGTAACCCCTGGCAATGAGCATAAACCCCCTGGCAACGAGCTGGTAATTTTAAAGTAATTAGAAGCCTTACTGTGGGATATAAAATGGGGTCAGGCAAATATGTAAGTGGCACTTTGGTAATAGGCATTACAGTGTGTGGCATAATATGTAATTGGCATTATGGTGTGTGGAATAATGTAAGTCACTATACCAGGGACGTCTGAGTAGTGCACTGCCTTAAGGAGGAGCGAAGACAAAATCCAGGTACAGGAAGGGAAGGGGCGCAAAATTGCTGCCTTGCATCGGGTGACGGATATCCTAGTTTCGGCCCTGACACAAGTATTGGTTTTCACAAAGTTTGCTGGTTCAGTGTTTTTAGACCTTTTTGTCAGATGTTACTATGGTATACTGAAGTAAAATTACAAGCATTTCATTAGTGTCAAAGGCTTTTATTGACAATTACATTAAGTTTATGCAAAGAGTCAATATTTGCAGCGTTGACCCTTCTTTTTCAAGATCTCTGCAATTCACCCTGGTATGCTGTCAATCAGCTTCTGGGCCACATACTGACCGATGGCTGCCCATTCTTGCCTAATCAATGCTTGGAGTTTGTCAGAATTCGTGTTTTTTTGTTGTCCACCCGCCTCTTGAGGATTGACCACAAGTTCTCAATGGGATTAAGGTCTGGGGAGTTTCCTGGCCATGGACCCAAAATTTTGATGTTCAGTTGCATCTAACTGCAAACAGGAACCCATTAGCTGACTTAAAAATTAAACATCTCAGCTCACCCTGGTGTAAAAAT
The DNA here is from genome assembly GCA_031769625.1 of Taudactylus pleione. Taxonomy (NCBI): domain Eukaryota; kingdom Metazoa; phylum Chordata; class Amphibia; order Anura; family Myobatrachidae; genus Taudactylus; species Taudactylus pleione. The sequence continues at coordinate 4,932,938 of JAUIMM010000261.1, forward strand.
TACAGCTTGTAACTCTCCTCTGCAAATAAGCTGCTGGAACCCTTCAGTAATTTTAGGTGCTGCATCGCCATCTGAGCACTTTCAGATTGTCCAACTTGCAAGGCAGAGGGGGATCATGGCCGGCAGCTCTTAATAGCTCTATTGCATAAGAATTGTGTAGCAGTGAGAACTGCCTTTGATAATAAATGACAGGAACTAGAAACTTGAGTGGGACCAGTAGAAAACTTGGCGGAACCAGACTGGGACCGGCAGGAAGGCTTGCTGAGCTGGATGGGGTACCAGTAGGTAGACTTGGTGCAGCTGGGAAGTCGTAATGAGAATGGTAGTAGCACAGGAGATACTTGGTGCGGCTGAGAAGCCGTATGGAGAATGATGGTAGCACGGAAGCTACTTGATGCAGCTGGGAAGCTGTATGGAGAATGGTGGTAGCACGGGAGCTACTTGGTGCTGCTGGGAAGCTGTATGGAGAATGGTGGTAGCACGGGAGCTACTTGGTGCAGCTGGGAAGCCATATGGAGAATGATGATAGCACGGGAGCTACTTGTTGCGGCTGGGAAGCCGTATGGAGAGTGATGGTAGCACGGAAGCTACTTGTTGTGGCTGGGAAGCCATATGAAGAATGATGGTAGCACGGGAGCTACTTGATGCGGCTGGGAAGCCGTATGGAGAATGGTGGTAGCACGCGAGCTACTTGGTGCGGCTGGGAAGCTGTATGGAGGATGGTGGTAGCATGGGAGCTACTTGGTGCGGCTGGGAAGCCATATGGAGAATGGTGGTAGCACGAGAGCTACTTGATGCGGCTGGGAAGCCGTATGGAGAATGATGGTAGCACGGGAGCTACTTGTTGCGACTGGGAAGCCGTATGTAGAGTGATAGTAGCACGGGAGCTACTTGGTGCGGCTGGGAAGCCGTAAGGAGAATGGTACACTGGAAGGTAGAGAATACTCTGGGAGCAAAGTGAGGAGACTCTAGACAACAAAAGGACCCTCCAGGTGAATGGAGGATGGCTGGATTATCACCAGTTAGGAACGGCAGGTAACTGGACTCCACATAATTGGAGGACGGCTGGTTCACTGGTTAGGACTGGGAGGTGACTGGACTCCACATAATTGGAGGACGGCTGGTTCACTGGTGTGAACCAGTAGGATTTCCAAATGCTCCAGGTATAGCTATTAGCAAGATTGTTGATTGTACTGGTCTGGGAACCAACAGAATTTATGGATGCGCCAGGTATAGCTATTAGCAGGACTGCTAGATGAACTGGTCTGGAAGCCAGCAGGTTTTCTGGATATGCCAGGTATTGCTGTTAGCAGGATTTCTGGGTATGCCAGTTATTGCTGTTAGCAGGATTTCTGAATATGCCAGGTATTGCTATTAGCAGGATGACTGGTCTGAGAACCAGCAGGTTTTCTGGATGCAGCAGGGGTTGCTGCCAGCAGGAGCCTGGGATACACTTGTTCACAGAGAAACAGATATAGCACAATCTGTACACCACAGGAAGTAACGAGATGTTCAAGCCCAGAAAGCTATCAGAAAATTATATATACACCCTGGGTCTGGCAGGAATTGGTGGATATGGTCAGGTGGTCTGGTAGTAGCACTCTGAGTGGTGGAGGGCACAACATGCAGAGGGAGCAATCATCTCTGCAGTACTGAGAGTCAGAACTACACCTGCGATTTCCACCAAGGCTAGCAGTGTTCACTGATGGAGGAGGGCCCAGGTGAATAATCACTGTGGAAAGGAAAGCACATTCCAAATGCACACACAGAAGTGTTACAGCCACTATGATTTAGAGCATATCTCCGAGGAGAATTGCACACACAGATCCACGGAGCAGCTGGCAGAGGTAAGTCTCAAGGCGAAAGATAAAAACTAGCCAGGGTTGTGACACAGATATTGAGGATCCCGCTCTGTGTGCTGGCCGGAGCTACCAAGTTCCTGCTTTCCAGTCCTTTATAACTGTATACAACAATTATCTCCGGTTCAGTTTCTCTATCCATGCTAGATATTGGTTGATATTTTTGCAGGCATTACACATGTTGGAGATTTCCTGTCTAATACCGAAGGCCTGTGGTAGTTCTTCTTTCGGAGTCTCTTCTAGGAGAAGATGGAGAGAGTCTCCATTCGCTTGCTCCTGGCTCTGCTCCTGCCTCACTGCGTGGGCCTGCTGCTGCTCCAGCTTCCCCTCCTCATGGTGTGGCAGAACTGTGAAAAGCAAAATTGGCACAGTTATGTATAGTACATTATCCACTTAGTACATTATGCAGGTGAAAGCTTTTTCCATACAAAATACAGCATAGCAAAGAAACAAGATCCTTACTAATTATAGCAAAAGCCTGTTCCATACTACATGTAAATATACATGTATATACAGTACTGTAAACTTACAATATACAAGTTGAGTCTCCCATACCCAAAATGCTTGGGTCCAGGGGTATTTTGGATATCGGAATATTCCATATTTTGGAATATTTGCTTACCATATTGAGATATCTTGGGAATGGGACCCAAATCTATACACAGAATGCATTCATGTTTTATATACACCTTATACACACAGCCTGAAGGTAATTTTATACTATTTATTCAATACCTTTCTGGCTCAAACAAAGTTTGTGTACATACATGAAATTCATTTATGTTTCATATACACCTTATACACTGAACCATCAAAAAGCAGAGGTGTCACTATCTCAGTCATGCTAAAAAAAAATTCGGATTTCAGAATATTCGGATATGGGAGACTCAACCTGTAGTGTTGATATGCAATACAATCTATGTGGCATTAAAAAAAATTCATTAAGAAAAAACTATTATGTGGTAATAAATATTACCTGCTGTCTGTTCTATATCAGCCTTCTGTGGCCTCTCCTGCTCCTGTGCTGAGTCATGGGCCTCCTTGGTAACCGAATCTAATGTAATAAAAAAATGCTAAATATGTATTGCTACAGTAAATGCTTTTATTACCTATTAAATAGATAATTAGTAACTTACTATATGCATTGTATTAATGCTTCATGTAGTCATCCCATGTACATTGCAAAAAAAAAAACCTTGTAAAATGACGAGCTGCTTCTTCCTGTAGAAGGCCAATGGTAATGAGAAATTACTCCTAGTGACCTTTATAGGAAGGAATCGGACTGCTCTGATTGGTCAAAGCAGAGCAGCTCCTACGCTCTGACCAATCAGAGCACTCCCATTCATTCCTATTGCATTGCCTGGACCAAAATTCATGCTATTCTGTGCCCTTTGTTTTACTGTACAGTGATATGACTTGTAGTGTATCAAGGACAAGTATAAGTTAGGTAGCAACGACAGACAATAAATAATCATTTTTTTTGTCAAATACACCCCCCCACACCTCCCTCCTAACCACATGATCTCAGATGGCATCATGCATGCCAGTACATCCAACGGCTAAAGATGATTAAAAGTCAAATGACTGACAGGTGCGAGTATACAGTGCTGCAAATATTACTGTACATCATGGAGGTGGATTTTGGCTATTAAATTACTGCTGTCCAGCTCTTTATTTAGTTTGCTAGGAGCCAGATCATAATCTGATGAGTGTATGGGGAGAATAACTGTGTGAGGAAAACACTTGTAATTTGTAATTGTAGATGACATTTTCTGATTGCTTAATCACACAACATTTTTCCTTGGTTGAATTCCATAACACTTAATGGGGTCTATTTACTAAGCAGTGTTAGGAGACAGAGTAATAAAGTGAAAAGGTGCCGGCACTGCCAGCCAATCAGCTCCCAACTTCCATCTCACCGGCTGTGTTTGAATAATGACAGTTGGGAGCTGATTGGCTGGCACCTTATCACTTTTCACTCTGTCTCCTATCACTGCTTAGTAAATAGACACCTATGAGGGGTATTCAATATAATATAATAATATAATATGATACGCTTATCCCCGTATTCAATATAAAATTAACGAAAACGGGAAACTCCGAAGTTGGATTTGCGTAAAGTTACAAATTTTTCCTTAAAATAATTGTAAGACCCCCCTAAAGTTGTAAAAACATGGGGGAACACTATGGGTACCCCCGTTTTAGCCTTTAATTGAAAGTCTGGGATTTAAATAACCGCAGCAGGTGTTTTTTTCCCGACATTGTAGAAGTGTTGCAGAAGAGCACTTAGGTTATTTTTTTCGTTTTTGTTAAGTGGTCCCATTAAATTTGGGGTACATGAAAATGGGTTCTAGCATATTTTTAAGTCCCTAAAGTAAGTTTTTAAAAATTCTGCAATTGTGCACCTGCCGCTATAATTCTATTCTAGAAAACACCTGCCGCATACATGCAGAATAGCCCTGAACCTATTTCCCTATTGTTAAACAATTTTTTCCCATTTTTTTTTTTCACCCCAATTTTTAAATTAAATTTTTGGGGTGTCTCTATTTTTTCTTTAAACTTTCTTTTTTAAATGTCAGTCCCAGGGGTGCAGGCTATTTTTTTTAAGCCTGCACCCCTAAACCCCAAGTCTGCACTTTTTTTCGACACCTATTCAATGGTAAAAAGTTATCCCCATTTTTTATCAAAGACTTTTCAAAACTGCGATAAGTCTTTGATATTGAATACAGTGTAAAACTAAAACCTGCGATGACGTCATAGCTCCAATATTAACTCAAAAACGATGTTATCGCACCCATATTGAATACCCCTGTATATCACTAAAAGACTTGTCAAAAACCAGGCGCTACCTGAGTGCCTGTATTACTTATATAAGGACACAACTGTATTACGTCGTTATCTAGTTAATGTTACCTGAGTTGATGATGACTACTGATTCCAGTTGGATGTTCTTTTTAATTTTTGACTCCTGCTTTATCCTAAAAGTTCAAAAATATGCTCAGTTATAGTAAATAGAAAGAAAGCAAGGGTTCTACAATCCAATATGACTTCAAAGAGCAGTGTATAGGGGCACATTGGGACCTATTTATGAAATATAATGGCTTTTTCGGGAATACACGTAAATATAAAAACAAATCCAAACATACCATGGAGATATAGGCTGCAGTTCCTCCATTTCCAATTGCAGCCGCAGTCCCCATAGGTTTCTATGGGGGCTAGCGATGCTGTCAGATTTACCAAGCTCCGGCATGCGAAGCCTTCCAGAGTTTGTCCCCATAGGATGGCGTTACCCTATGGTAGCCTATACTAATGCGCCCCCCCTAGAAATGCATGCACCGTCCGACAACCTCGCATGCGCAGTGAGCACCAGTGACCCGAACCAGTAAGCGTGATAGCGTTACACAGCATTATAGGAGCCTGTCTCCTGGCCAAAGAACATTGGGAAATTTGCGTGAAAATATTCATTTTCACTTTGTGAATGTACTCAGAAAATATTTATCACATCCGCATTAAAAGTGCTGATTGTGATAAATATGACGCATTATATCATAGAGCAGCAGATTATTTTTACAGTATACGACACTAACGCCGGGTACATATTATGGGACCCAGTATCGGCAAATGCATACATACTTTTTCAATGTGGACACCGACAGCAGGGCCCTCGCAAGCAACATACCCCGTTGGCCCTGCATGTAGGGCAGATGGAGGATGTCGCTCATGATCCACGGGAGCGCGCATTGTCAGAGACATAGTGGGTACACATTAGATGATTTGCCCAATATGTCCGGCCGATCCGCCGGATAGGATGACATATCATCTAGTGCAGTGGTGGCCAACCCGCGGTTCTTGAGCTGCATGCGGCTCTTTAGGTTTTGAGTTGCGGCTCCCCCCACTGTAACTGTGAATGCTGGCCTATGAAGTGGTCAGAAGCTAAAGAAGTCTCTGATCGCTTCAGAGGCCAGGGTTCCCAGTGATGCAGTGCGCGGGTGATGTCACGACATCACCCGCGATGTGAGGAGCCTGGACTGCGCGCCTGCTGGATCTAGTTAGATACAGTAAGAGGCAACGGGAGCCAGAGTGGTCAGGTAAGTACTGGGCTGGGGGCACTACTTAAGGGGCACTGCATATGGGGCATAAATTAAGGGGGCACTGCATAAGGGGCACAAATACAGGGGGATCTGCATAAGGAGCAAAACTACAAGGGGCACAAATATAAGGGGTACAGGATAAGGGGCACATATACAGGGGGGCACCGCATAAGGGGCACAACTACAGGGGGCACTACATAAGGGGCACAACTACAGGGGGCACTGCATAAGGGGCACAAATACAGGGAGCACTGCATAAGGGGCACAAATACAGGGCACTACATAAGGGGCACAACTACAGAGGGCATTGCATAAGGGGCACCAATACAGGGTGCACTGCCAAAGTGGCTATCATGCTTATAGGGGCAGAGTGGGGCTGTTGAGATAACTCCAGGGGATGGGGTGAGGGTGGCTGGAGTGACACATGAGGGTTCGCTGCAGTGGCATGGGGGGGCTGCAATAACACATGAATGGCAAAGGAGGGGGCTGGAGTGACACATGGAGGAGTGTGTATTATGTGAATCTTGCTTTTTCAATGTATTTTATGTGGTTCTGAATTTCTATATGTATTTTATGTGGATGTGGTTTTTAAATGTACTTTATGTGGATCTGGCTTATTTCAGCATATTTTATGTGTATCTGGCTTGTTTCTGTGAATTTAATGTGAATGTGGATTTTTCAATGTTATCTATATTGCTCTGGCTTTTTCTTTCACTTCAACAGTGAAAAAGTATATTGAGAAGATTATGTAAATTGTGTATTTTCAATGTGCTGGGCTCGCCCCAAGTGTGACTAAAAACGGGGGTGTGACACAAGGTCATGCTCCTGCAAATGTCATACCAAAGGGGGGCGCACAGCTAGGCCACGCCCCATTTTTGCGCAAGCTATCGGCTCTTTAGCTTGATTACAGATATTTTTTGCTCTATGCCTCTGACTGGTTGGCCACCCCTGGTCTAGTGTGTACCCAGCATAACACAGACATGATTATAACACAGGCAGCACATTGTCTGGGCCTCTTAGTACAGGATGGTCCAATAGTGGCAGCATTTCATTCTCTTGTTGTACTTTCCAGTTCCCATAACCTGCCAAGTACACTGCAAAGAGGATAAAATACATGAATCTGACCAGGTGTTGAATTTATTCACTCTGCTCTACTATGGTCTCTGCCTCCCTCATTACTAACCACTACTGTCATAGGCAAACGCAGGGGGGGTTTCCATCTGCCTGGAAACCCCCCTCCCCAGCACATCCCATGACCACAGTAGAAATAGTAATATAATAGAATTTTACTAGTGCTACATGTTCTTCTCAGTATCACAAATTAAATATTTAGCACCACCTGTGGATCTTTGAACATGTATCTGCCAGTAATAAATAACCTGTGCACCAACTAGGAGATCTGGAAAACATGCACTGTTGGGGATGCACTGCTATAGAGCCCAACATGTACATATATGTCCAGATAAGAGCTAGGTTCTTCTGCTGCTCCTCCAGGCAATGCTCTTTAATGGTGCCCACATCTAAAATAAATACATTCAGCTCAGGCAGGATGGCTTACTGCCGCATCTAATGACTTACTGTGAAACTGTATATGCTGGAATTATGACACACAATACACATTGTATGACGCATATTAAGGCTGGATAAGTACTAATTCTGCCCTCTTCATGGACTGGCCATACTCGCTCTAAAATCAAGCATTTGGAAACCCCCCTCTATAAACCCTGCGTTTGCCACTGACCGTTATGTATAAGATGTCTCCAAGGCAATGATTTACCTCACCCAGGGAGGGATGTATCAATCATCGTATTATGGATGCGATACATACCACCACTTACAGCATGCAGGTAATGCGGGGATGCATGTACAAAGATTCTGGTATAGAAGATAGACAATGTCTAGTTAGACACCAGATGTTAGACAGGCAATAGGTCGACAGGGACAAAAGGTAGACACAGTAAAGGTCGACCATTTGTGTCAACCTTTTGACCTTGTCGATCTTCCTGTCGAGCTTCTTCCATATTGACCTTTACCGTGTCAAAGTTTTACATCGGGTATCTAGCTAGACAATATAGACCTTTTCACTGTCTATCTATAGTCCGGATACACTGAAGATGCAGGGACAGGGGTGGTAACACTGAGGATACAGGGAAAGGGGTGGTAACACTGAAGATGCAGGGACAGGGGTGGTAACACTGAAGATACAGGGACAGGGGTGGTAACACTGAAGATGCAGGGACAGGGGTGGTAACACTGAGGATACAGGGACAGGGGTGGTAACACTGAAGATACAGGGACAGGGGTGGTAACACTGAGGATACAGGGACAGGGGTGGTAACACTGAGGATACAGGGACAGGGGTGGTAACACTGAAGATACAGGGACAGGGCAGGTAACACTGAAGATACAGGGACAGGGGAGGTAACACTGAAGATACAGGGACAGAGGTGGTAACACTGAAGATACAGGGACAGGGGTGGTAACACTGAAGATACAGGGACAGGGGTGGTAACACTGATGATACAGGGACAGGGGTGGTAACACTGATGATACAGGGATAGGGGTGGTAACACTGAAGATACGGGGACAGGGGTGGTAACACTGAGGATACAGGGACAGTGGTGGTAACACTGATGATACAGGGATAGGGATTGTAACATTGTCCATCACTGATGACATTACAGCCAGTAATAAACCTGTCGGCACCAGCCTACTGCACCTAATACTAGATCTGCCCTGGAAAAGACTGGATACAAATACACGTACCAGCCAACTAGAACACATGGTTATATTGTGTAATGATAATAATACTGTAACGTAATAATACACCTATTAGCTAGGTACATCTAACACCTTGTATATGATTTTAGTATATTACATACCAGTAGCAAATGCCAAAGATCACAGCAACCACAGTAATTAGTAGGAGGATCAGAACCGCGACCAGCACGATGAGCTCCATAGTGTGGATCTATTTGATATCTATGCAGAAAGAAACAAGTGAGGAGAATAAACATAATTCGTATTACACATATCAATTACAAATTTAATTCCTCATTTCAAACAATTATAAAAACAGCAGACCTGTGTAACATGAATATATATGTTATAAGTAAAATAAGACAGCATGGCACACCTTCCTAATTCTATACAGTCTCTGGACTAAATGCCAGCTAGCTAATGATGGTAACCAGACCAGGGCACATTTATGTGACTGAGGCTACACACCAGAGGCTGGAATGAAGCATCTTATATGAACACAAGGGCTGGATTATTAAACAGTGATAGAAGGAAATGTAGTGCATAACGTTTTGGGGATCCACCCCTTCCTCTGGGGCAGAAAACCAGCCCCCAGCCACCCTCTCTACTAAACACAACCAGCCCAAGTGCGATGTTGTCAGCTGTCTCTAATTTCCAGGGACAGCCATAGGTTTTAGTGATTTAAACCTTGGAATCTATGTCCACAGAAATATCACTATTGTTGAGTATAGGCCAATAGCAAGTAATATGAAGAGCACAACTGGTCTATCAGCCATCCTGGGGTCAGTGACAGGGCAGTAACTAGATGGGCAAAAGGACAATGCGGCAGCCCCATCACATCATGGTGTCACATGTGCGGGGGTAGGGGGCATAATGGGCCAGCACAGGGTGTGGATGTAACCTGCGATGCCATAGGTCACTGTTGGCTAATTAATAAACTTATGTAATAACTATACCAATCACCTGGTGCAATGTAATTGGCCGATATACGTTACAACCACACCTGTATGTCATTACATTATGTAGCCCTGTGAGGTCAGTAATAAAATATAAAGTTGTCCCAATAATAATTATCACCATATAACTAACCTCTAGACACAGGTCTGCACCTGAAAACCAAATACTTCACCCCAATTCTCACATGATATATACAATATGATAAACCTAATCAGTCTATTACTATAGTGCTGTGTATGTTGTATTGTAGAATAAGATATATATTATGAACTTTGTGTCCTGATATCTGCTGAGTTATACATGTGTCTAACATTTCTATTGTGCCCCCTTCCAAAATTATTTTTGCTTAGTAAAAATAATGAAAATAACTGAGGAATCTGCTTACCTTTTGCTATCAGAATCGGGGTTCCTGTGCCCGACCTGAGCAATAGTATTAGTACTATAAATGTCGTAATACACAAGCACCTAAATACTGGTGTATCTCCTCTGAAAACTTCCTATCAAAAGACTCAAACTGTCAGCGTGTCTGACATCACCCTAAGCCAAAGCTCTATTATGATGCGTCATGTGCTGTAATAATGATGCTAGGAAAGGGCTAGAACCCCATTAAAGACAATTTGTGCAGGGACTAATTAGAGCAGGACTGCTATGTGAGATATGTTATTGACAGTTTCCCCTTTTCATGCTTTGTCTACAGAAATAGTTTTTTATAATTCAGCTTCAGGAGGTGATAGGCCTTTCCTACCACCAGTGTGGCCACAGATAATGGATTGTAAAGGCCCCCATACATCAATGATGGATTGTCACAATTGCCTCGTTTCCCAGATGCCGAGATGACATCCAACATGTTGTATTTCCCTGACTTGCCACAACCAAAATATGATCAGGATTGGCAAATCAGGGATTTTTAACATGAAGAATTTTCTAGATTCCCCGACGGATCGGCAATCATCGATGTTTGCAAATCTGCGTTTCAGACCGGCGGATTGACTGGAACCACCTGATGTACCTTTACCCTGCCAACTTTTGTATTGGTTCCACCTACATGAGGCCACTATCAGAATTCTGCCTATTTCTGCTTCTCAAAAATAGAGAAATAATAATAATAATAATAATAATAATAATAATAATAAAACATGCATCAGGGAAAATTGGCAGTTTGAGCATTGCCAGGCTGGCTTTTCAGGGGGAGCCAGGCGTGCAAAACTGTGTGCGGCCTTATCCCCCTGAGTATAACCAGCCCTGGTGCCAATTGTATACCTCCCAACATGACCCTCTCCAGGAGGGACACAATGCTCTGGTCCTGGACTTCCCTGGTAATTTATGATTGGTGGAGGCTTCAGAGGTGGGGCTGCAGTACAGTCCAAAATTCAAATAGGGGAGTTACACCAACTGCCAGTGAGTCCCAGCCAGTGATGTTTGGCAGCGTGTGAAATGACAGTTGGTGTGGCTCCCCTATTTGACTTTTGAACTGTGCTGCAGCCCAACCTCTTACCAGGGAAGTCCAGGACCAGAGCATTGTGTCCCTCCTGGAGAGGGTCATTTTGGGAGGTATGCAATTGCACCAGGGCTCATCCCTATACCCCTGGGCAGGGGTAATGAAATAGTTAAATTTAAATAAAATTCAATATAATAATGCTATAATAAGCGAAACTGAGATAATGCCACTGTGACTCCAGGCTAGGGAAGCAGATTAAGGTGTAGGAGAGGGTCTTGAGTGCAGCTACGACTTAGCGGGAAAAGGTGCATGGCTGGCGCCATCATTAGGCAGCTGCCTCTCAAAGAGACATCCTTTTATATTGTGCTAGTGGCAACCGTGGATCTAACCAGCGGCAGCCGCTGCTGTAACTCAGTCATCTCCTCCCACAAATTGACCAGGTCTCCATCTAATTCCGGGCAGTCAGCGGTGCGGTGCTGATGCCAGGGGTGGGTTATGAAACTTTTTTTTATGAGGAAACAGGTCCTTAGAGGCCAGCTGTACCGGTATCAAAGTGAAGGGATCTTGTAAGTGTGTACTACACCGCTGACAGCAGTTCTTTTCTTTACTACTGTAAAGATTTGCAGGCAGGAAGGGTAACAAGTCTGCTGCATGTGTGCTCTGTCCAATCAGCACAAAAGAGGAAAGACAGATATGTCTGTCAGCCAATAAGCATGGGAGGGGGATGTGGTGTGTGCTGTAATACGAAGGGGCTGCTCTGGAGACTGGAGAGGAGAGTTCCAGCGCTGGTGAAGGTGAAATTTCTTAACCAACAGGTAATGCAGTGGCCCTGCTCCTACACATATCTGTAGCACTAACTGTGTCCTGGGTGGTGTCCAGGGGTGTTTCTAGGGAGGAGGGGGCCCGTGTGCAGTCTCAGTTACGGGCCCCCTCCTCTTCGTCCGCCGGCCGGCAGCGCACTGAGCGGTGCCCGGCCAGCGCCACACTTATAGACTCTGGACACTAGAGTGTGCCCACAGCCTATGGTACATGCGCAGGTCACAGGGAAAATGCAGCGGCAGACATTTTCCAGCTGTTTAACAGTGCAGATACCAGCGCCAACATGGAACTCCGGAGAGGTAAGTATAAGATGGGTGCAGGGTGTGTGGTGCAGCCCCCCCTGGCCCGTGTGCACCGCACACCTTGCACCCATTCTAAATACACCCCTGGTGGTGTCACTGTCTATCTTTACCATGAGATATATGATTACAATACATGAGGAGCTTATAACCCTCCTATGTGAATGCATGCACTGCATATATAGTGTGACACACAAACCACATGGAGGATTCTCAGCTTTTTATCAAACATCTGAGCAGAAAGAGGTGACCTATGGCTGTGTATGTACAAGTCTCAGGGTGCTCTAGTCAGTAGGGCAGGCTGGTACTTACAGTTCTATGACAGCTAACTAGTCACAGGTTGTCTGTTTTACAGTTGTTTTAAGCTGTTAGTAAATCTAACTGTAATATATTTATGGCATACTTGCCTACCCTCCCGATTCGGGCCGGAGGATACTGGCACAGTATAGTGTTTGGGTAACATAAGGGCAGCAGAAATTCTGATGTGTGCTCATTGTATGATTGGTATTGTATTAAAATGCAGTATTGTGATCACAAAGATTAGATTTATGTCCTATTATTAATCATCTGTGAGTGATAATCACCAACACCTCTCAGGTTAGTTGGTTTAGGGTCACCTATGGCTGCAGTAACTGGCCGGCATGCCCTTGACACCAACACCACATCTGCAGGGCCGAAACTAGGATATCTGTCAACCGGTGCAAGGCAGCAATTTTGCACCCCCCAGTGTGCGTCTCTTGATCCCAGTGCGTCTCTCAGCCCCATTTCCCCGGCCCCAGTGTATCTCAGCCGGGAATGCTGTGTGCATTGCACTGGCCTAACAGACACTAGAGGTCCAGTAGGACCTCTAGCATCTGTCGCCTCTTTGCCGGTGGCCATTTTTGGATGGCCGTTTTCTGAGTCTGCAGCCCCCAAGCCACCTCGAGTCAGCTTTTTTCACCCCCTGCAATCCGGCACCCGGTGCACGTGCACCTCTACCCCCCCTAGTTGCGGCCCTGACATCTGACTGTCATCATACAGTAGACTCTGCTGCTTCCATCCTTTATTATAAGGGCACAGTCCTGCCCTTATATTAAGGCTGACTCGAAAAACGGAAATCTCTATGGCGAATTCCGGAGGGGGGGCATGGTGTTTAAAGGGCTACACGTCAAAAGCTATTGGAGATAGCGAGCTGAAATTTGGCATGGACGGGTAATCTCTCGGTGCAGCATGCCAAATAAATTTGAGGGCAAAAAAATAAAAAATGAGGATTTGGGAACAATCTAAAGCTCCAACTGTCAGTTTTTTCTGACACTCAGGGCCTGATTCAGACCCGGTCGCAAGCGCTGAGCGCTCGCAACCGGGTCGATGGTGGCCCAGAGCGCATGCGCACGACGGAGCCGACTCCGTCGTTCGAATGCGCGAGACCCGGATAGCGATGCACAATCCGTCGCTCCGGGTCTCGTACCAAAGGGGGTGTGCTGTCGATGTTGAGTGACAGCACGCCCCCTTTGGTTGGCCGGGCTCGGGGAGTGGCTGCCCAAACAGAGGCGTTCCCATGTGAACGCCTCCGTTTGGGGCCGGCCCCACTGACATCACAAGTGATGTCAGTGGGAGAGATTTCGGCTGTTAGAGCCGAAATCTCTCCGGGGCTTGCGGCAACGAGACCCTACCACAAGGGTCTCGTCGCAAGCCCGATGGTCGTGATGGTCTTGACCATAGCGACCATCTTCCTAGCCGCTCGCTATAGCTGTGGTCACCCACAGCTATGCGAGCGGCCAGGAGGCCATTCTAAAAAAAAAAATATCGGCCCTGATTCAGAGCGAGCGCTCTGTCAGAGCGACCGGCTCTGAATCAGGGCCTCAGTTAGGACTTTTCTGCTGTTCTCTATGGTGGATTTTTGGGAAGGCATAACTCAGGGTAGGGGGCAAATTTAGACTTGGGGTTTGTTTTATTAGGTAGCTATTGTTCCAGGGTAGAGCATTTTGGTGTTTAGGTAATTGAGAAAGTTGCAGTTTTTAAACTATTACCTCACAATTGTGCCATTATAGATAGGATGCTTCAACTTGTTCGCAGCCTCAGTTGGTGCCTTCAGCAGGTGTACTCACTGTGGCTTCACTTGAGTGTACCAAGATGCCTGCCTTTTAGCCCGCATCCAGTTTTCTAATCAGTAAACTGGAGGAGAATTACAGTTATTTGAGTGATACAGTGGGACGGGGGGTGTTTTGGGGTTAGTGGGGGCACACTGTAACAGTAATTAGACCTGGCATCGCTAACATTAATGAGTTTTTTGTCGGGTTCGAGTGGTGCTATGGGAGGCTGTTACAGCTTGTGTTGTGTGACGTCACTAATTGATTCACTCCACAGCATTTCAGCTCTACAAGGAATGTTTGCTGTGGCAGGGAAGAAGTGCCTGCTACTAAGAGTTATGTGCTAGCAACTGACCCGCTGACTCCCGACAGTGTGAGCGGTGATTGTGCAGCGGGTGAGTGGCCCTTGCCTACCCTGATGCAGAGTGGTAATGAAGGTGTTCTCCAGTGGGGTAGCCTGAGATGGTACCGCTGGAGCTTGAAAGCCCAGGAAGGGAGTCTTGGGTAAAGGGCAGTGGTATAGCTCTGCCCTGGGACTCTTGACAGCCCAGACATCATTGTGTACCTGGAGCTGTTCCACAGCGGGGTTGCGACAGTCCTGGCACACCACCCCTGCACCATGTCCCGGCCTCCGGCAGTGACAGTCCCGAAGCACCCCACTGCACCATGTCCCGGCCTCCGGCAGTGACAGTCCTGGAGCACCCCCCTGCACCATGTCCCGGCCTCCGGCAGTGACAGTCCCGGAACACCGCCCCTACACCATGACCTGGTCCCTGGCAGTGACAATCCGCGTGCAACCCCCCCCACACACCAGGTCCTTATCCCCGGCAGCGCCAGTGCCGGCGCATCCCACCTGCACCATGACCCAGTCTATGCCGAAGAAGTACCTCAGTATGTAAAACAACGTTTTTTGGACTGTAAAATGACAGTGAAAAGAAAATTTATGGAAATAAACAATCATGCCAATGGGACAAATGGTGGATGTGCATTACATGTTGAAATGTTAGAATGGGAAAGAAGACTTTCCCAGCACCTTTCCCATGATGCGGTAACTGGAATTGCTGGCGCACATTCTTTTACGACCACTTTAGGTAAATGTAAAAAGATATTAACTTAAATACAGATATTCTATTTATTTCAAAAATATAATTAAATGTCCTTCTAACCCAACTATATATGTTGTTTCAAAGGTGCACAAAGATCCACTGCACCCCCTGGTAGGCCGATCTTATCCAGCACAAACAGTATTACTTCTAACCATTCAACAATAATTGATGGACTTCCGGTTTCGGCTCCGACATGAGCGGTCACTAAACAGAGCGGCTCCGCTTCCCCCCGACTTGCCTCTATTACAAGGCTTATTATTGGCCTTTTTGCAGCCGTGCCCCGCCGCCTCAACTCCCGGTGCAGTGTTGGGCATCTATCGGACGAAACCCCATGCCGCCTCTACCCGGAAAAAATCAAAAGCAGCGTACTGACTGCCGCACGCTGGATTCCTACATGGCGCCAATTGCCGTGGGAACTAGTCCTGCTCCTCTGGAACCTAATAACACCTCTGATGTGAGCTTCAGGCACGCAGGTAATACAGAAATTGCCCCCCTGCAACCTGAAACATGCCAGGAGATCCCCTCAGACTCCACTATTTCATCTCATTCCTCTGACGCTGCAGACCATGCTACTGAAGATGCGCCTGTCCCTTAAAGTGTTCTGGTCCAGGCTGTGAGAGAGGCAATGGGCCCTTTATTGCAGGCTCAAACTGCTGACATTAAGGAGCAAATCTCACAGTTGTCCCACAGGGTTTTACTTAATGAACAGAGGCTGGGAGAGATATTTCACGATGTAGCCAATCTTAAAAAGTCTGTAGGAGAACTGGAAAAGTCACGCCACTACCTCTGGAATAAAATAGACGACCTTGAGAACAGGTAGAGGCGAAACAACCTTAGTTTAGTTGGCCTCCCTGATGGCCTGATTCAGACCTGATCGCAAGCGCTGAGGGCTCGCAACCGGGTCGATGGCGGCCCAGAGTGCATGTGCACGACGGAGCCGGCTCCGTCGTGCACATGCGCGAGAACCGGATAGCGACGGGCAATCCGTCGCTCCGGGTCTCGCACCAAAGGGGGCATGCTGTCGATGTTGAGTGACAGAACGCCCCCTTTGGTGGGCGGGCCGGGGGGGTGGCTGCCCAGACGGAGGCGTTCCCATGAGAACGCCTACCGTTTGTGGGAGAGCTTTCGGCTCTGTTTGAGCCGAAAGCTCTCTGGGGCTTGCGGCCACGAGACCCTACCACAAGGGTCTCGTCGCAAGCGCTCTGTCAGAGCGTCCGGCTCTGAATCAGGGCCTGAGTCAGTGAAGGGACCCGAGCTATATGATTTCATCTGTAACACTCTCCCTGCATTACTGAAGATCCAGGACTCGTGTCATGGATTAATTATAGAACGCGCACACAGGATTGGACCTCAACGCCCGGACGAGGTAGCCCGCCCACGCGTGGTCATATTCAGATACCTCAACTACCTCTACAAAGACGCCTTATGGTCGGCATCCCAAAAGCTAAAAAACCTGGTTTGGGAATCTCGTAAGCTATTTATTTTCCAGGACTGCTCCGCAGATCTGGCAAGAGCCCAGAATTTTTTTTTATGAATTATGCTCCAGATTATCCAAAGAAGACAAGAAATTAGCTCTGCTCTATCCTGCTCGTCTACGCCTGTTTGATGGAACGTCTTTGTGAGGTTCTTAATTTGTTATGGACCCGGGGTGGTGATAGGAGCAGACACAGAAGCAGACTTAAATGAAAAAGTGGGGTTTTTAATAGGTGACTTAGAAGACATGGGAATGGCAAATGAAAAGTCCAGGTAGAGCACTAAAGTGCACTTGATAACAGTGGTAGGGGTTAATGGGAAATGTCCAGATAGTGACAGGCAGGAACAGTCCAGTAAACAAATATGGTGAGCTGTAACAGAATGCAGATGATGAGCTGTAATGAGTGCAGGTATGGTGAGCTGAAACAAATGCAGGCTGAGGTAATGAAGTCCAGCTGGGAGTGAAGGGAGGCAAAGTGCAGGGAAACAGCAGGTTCAGGTACTCAGGCAGGTGGAAAGGTATATGGAGGGTGCAGGGTAAGTCCAGCAGGTTGGAGCAGGCAAGGTTCAGGCTAGTAGCGTAAACAGACAGGCAGGTAAGGCACAGGTACTCTCAGCCGCAGCTGAGAAACACGTTGCACTGGCAAAGGAAGGAAGGCTCTGGACCTTCCTAAATACTCAGTGCCGCGCTGTGACTGGCTGGAATGAGCACATGACCTACCCGAATTGGACAGCCGGAATCACATGGCCGCAGGCAAGATGGCGGCGCCCATGCCAACGGAACAGAAACACCACCAGACCTCACCAGGCCTAGTGACAATGTGCCCGCACAGAACCACGCGCAACCAATGCCCCTCGCCAAACACCAGCACCGCTGCCAGAGACCCCCCGCCATAACGACCTCACAGGTAATACCCGGTGACTACTATGCCGAGAAACCCTGGCCATGACAGTCTTTTATCAACTTTACCACGGTGGTCGACACCGAAGCGTTCCTATAAGGGAAAAATCAAGAGAAAAGATCATCCTCCCAAAATGATGGAGATTGACTTTTGCAGTCAGTTCACCCTTGGCTCCATATAAAATTAATCTGGGAGATCTATCTTTTAGTACCTGCCTCAGAATTTCTGCGACTGGTCGTATAGGTTTCATTATTGCATTCTACAGGCTAATTAAATTGAAGCATAATAACCAAAGGGCCATGCATAATGTATAGCGTATAATGTTAAACATTTTGTAGTGCTGTGGGGGAGGAGATACATGGATCATGGGATGACGCTTGATACATGAGCACACAAAATTTAGTTTTGAGTTAGTTATATTTTTTAGAGGTTTACAACTGTTTTCTAATTTATGAAACTCATATATGCATATAGATGATTTTCATCCATGTTTTGTACTGATTGCGCATTTCGTCTTTTATGCATTATTTCTATGTTTTTGGTGGGGCGGACATCCTTTACTTGTTGTTATCTTGGTGTAATAAGTCGGGTTTGGTTAGGGGCTCAAACCTCTGTGTTATGATAAAGAATATCTCTGGTTTATATCTAGGAGGTCTATATTGCTTCTGGTGCAGTTTTTGCTCTAGATCCGATGCTCCAAAAAGTAATATTGCTATTTTTTGATAATTTTTGGTGTTATATTCAATATTGTGAATGTTTTTGTTTCATGTAACATTGATGTTTCCCCTGTCTATGTCTTTTCCTCCCCTCCTGTTTTTTCCAATTTTATTTTTTTGTTTTTGAAGTATTGGAGAAATCTCATTTCACTTTTTCATATACAAGTTTATGGGAATGGAATGTAGGATAGGCTCCTGGAATATTGGAGGATTCAACTCCCCCCAGAAAAGGAAAAAAGTTTTATTATATTTGAATAAACTGAAAGTCGATGTGGTATGCATACAAGAATCCCATTTAATCCCCTCAGAAATTCTAAAATTAAATACACTGAAATGGAAGGTCTTGGCATCCGCGCCATACACATCCAAGGCTAGAGGGGTCCTTATTCTTGTTAAGCAACAAATACAACTGATAACCACTAAAAATGACCCAGAAGGTAGATACCTCATATGTGAAGTTTTAATGGCCGTGAAAAAATATGTCCTTTGTAACATGTATGCCCCAAACATCTACTCAAACTCTTTTATGCAACAATTTACAGCCTTGCTTACCCCATATCAGGGAGACTCCACAATTGTCTGTGGTGATTTCAATATGATTTCAATGACAGGTCTGGACTCACAGGGTTCATCCAGGAATCCACGTAAACCCCCGAAATTTGGAGTACCCTCCTTTGCCACCAGTCTAAATTTATTAGACATATGGAGAGTGTTTCATCCTCTACAGAAATCCTATTCACGTCTTTCAGCTGCCCATGGAACACTCTCGAGGATAGATTATCTCCTAACCTCAAACACTTTATTACCTGAGATAATACAGACAGGAATGGAGTCGATTGCCATCTCAGACCATGCTCTGTTATGGTTTGATATGTGGATTAATTATGATAGAGGCAGGGGCTCAGTGTAGAGATTCCCATCATATTTAACTCAATCTCTGAAATTCAGAGCATAACTATAAGCTGCATGGGAAGAATATAAGCTAAACAATTCAGAACACATTGAATCGAGACCATCTCTCTTTTGGCAGGCTTCAAAATCAGTTCTTAAGGGATTTATTATCTCCTATACAATATCTCACAGGAAACAATTAGCCAAAGATTTTCTTGAAACTCAACAATCCCTCACTAGGGTTTTCCAGACTTATACTTCTTCTCCGACCCCTCAGCATAAAATCGAATACCTTAAGGAATCTATATTTGAACCTCTATATACCCCTGCCTATACCTACTAATATCCTACCTATAAACCTCTAAGGATGACGCTATTTTGCATACGCAGTCATACAGTAAATAAAGATTCCAGACTTGGAACGTGTGGTTCCAAAGCACAAAGTATTATTCAAGTAAAAGTACAGTCAGTTACACGCTATTGATCCAGACACAATTCGGCGCAAAGGAATTACACAGACCCAAGTACAGTATACATACGCAGCGCTTCCGGACCAGATGTTAGGCATCAGCAAGAAACCCCTCGTCAATCAGCATGAAGAACAAGAACCCAGTGTTGAAGCACACATATATACCCCCCAGAAATAGACAACACAATAGAGAAGTTTGTTGCTGATGCCATTGGTCCTCAAGGGGGAAGCATCTGTTACAGAGCGTTTAACAGGCTGATTCAAATAGACTCAACCCAGCCTCCAACAACTGGGGGTCTCTGCCCTCCCGCCCCATGCAACATCCTAACAGTTGTTCATATAATATACATTTTGTTGCTTGAAGTCTCTGTGGTCCATAAGTTGAGAATGCATGATGCGATCTCCACACTGATAATACCGGAATTCTGCTGAAAGAGTACGCATCAGTACAAAACCAAACACGGCTTACTTAGCATGTATAAAACCTTAGTTACCAAATAATCTTTATTTCACAGCATTTATACTAACTGAGCAAACTTAAATCTTATACCTTAAAGCTTATTAAACCTTTTATGTGAATATGTAATGTGTAAGTATGCGGGGTGTGATGTAAAGACGCTAGTTAACTTGGGGCAGATGCGTGCGCATGAAGCTAATAAAACAGTGTTTTCATACAAGGTCTTATGCATTCACTAATATGCGATTAGTTACCAGCGCAATTGTGCGTATTAATGTGTGTATGAGAAATGGTGCACTTAAATCTCACTTACTAAGTGAACACCTAGCAGTGTGGAATGCTGAGCCTTATAGTTCCACATGCCCCCCTCAGCAGCCCCCACCTTTCCCAGGCTCAAAAGAAAAGTC
The DNA here is from genome assembly GCA_031769625.1 of Taudactylus pleione. Taxonomy (NCBI): domain Eukaryota; kingdom Metazoa; phylum Chordata; class Amphibia; order Anura; family Myobatrachidae; genus Taudactylus; species Taudactylus pleione. The sequence continues at coordinate 4,953,651 of JAUIMM010000261.1, forward strand.
CTTTGTTCTCCCAGACTCTTGTGTGAATGCAAATGTGTTACCCCCAGCTGTGAAGCTGGGGCTACTCTGTCTGGGTGTGGGATAAAACCTGTTTAGGGTTCAGACAAATTCAATTGTGTGGATCAATGCCTGGGTTATATTACAATTGCCACAACTATACTTGTCTGCATACAGGGATTCCCAATTTGTATGTAAAACACTCATTGTCGATTCTATTTACTTTTTCTCAGGAGGCTGTTCTTCCAGTTGCCCTTGGTAGATTATCAAAAACATTGCCATCTGTACTTAGCTTGTGAGTTGTAACTTAAAATGGCGCTGGTCGCAAAAGGCGTCTAGTAGATTCTTGTTTCTAAAATGGAGTTTAGCTGCCATTCGCAAGATGGCATCGTGCACGCTTCAATTTTAAACTGATCTTGTCTCAGCCAATTATCCAGCTTCGACAACCTGAAGGCTAAATCTTAATTTTACGGCATCCTCACAAAAATGGAGAGTAGATACTCCTTTAAAAAAATCATAAATTTCATAAATTTGGGAACAAGTCTGGCAAATTATTAACTGACCTATTAAATGACAGTAGACCTTCCTCCCTAATTCATCCCCTCCATCTTCCTAATGGGTCTCTCACCTCTAGTGGGGCTGAAGTAGTAGAAGTAATGAGAGCATTCTATGAAAAATTATACTTGGATAATACAGATCCTTCCCCATCTTTAAACCCCACAAAATTTTGGGAAGATCTTACTCTTCCACAGGTCTCCTCTTCTCATGTTGATTTCTTGACATCTCCTGTCACTGAATTAGAGGTGGGGAAAACTATACAAAATATGAAAAGGGGCAAGGCTCAAAGCCCAGATGGCCTCTCAGCTGAGTATTATCATATTCTAAACAAAAAGATATGCACGTCACTTACAATGGCGTTGAATCAAATGCTGAAAAATCAATCTATGCCCATTCACTTTAACTCGGCAATTCTCAAGATTTTACCAAAGCCTGATCGAGATCTAAGCGACCTGGGATCTTACCATCCTATATTGCTTTTAAACCAGGACTACAAAATCCTGACCAAAATAATTGCAGTACGTTTAAAACAGTTGTTACTCTCGGTAGTCCACGAGGACCAAACTGGGTTCATAGCTGGTAGACACTCAGTTGTAAATATCCGCAGAGTCCTAGCGGCTATTCTGGCCTTCAATGCCTCAAATGACTTATTAGATAAATCTATACTATCGTTAGATGCCGAGAAGGCTTTCGATATGGTATTATGGCCACATCTATACAAAACATTGAGAAGATTTGGTTTTGGGGAAAAATTTATAGGATTGCTGAGCACACTTTATTCAAACCCTAACTCTCAAATTGTAAGTGGCGGTCATATATCTAGTCCAGGGGTTCTCAAACTTTTTTGCTCTGGGACCCCGTCTAATAATAAAAATTATTACAGGACCCCAGCATGTTACTGCAGAATGACTGCCACACGTGTGGTCAGCAGACTGCTCATGCACAGTAACACTATGGAGACACAAAACTGTGAGGTGTCCGATAATGCGATGATTTTATTTTTTACACATTGCAGGGATGAGCTCTTTTCGAAGCCCCTGTCCCTGCAAGGTGAGGCAGAGAGTGACTGAGGAGACAGTGGGTTACTGGTGGGACAAAGGGTGACGTAGGATGCAGTGGATAACAGGGAGAAGCTGTGGGTGACGGGTGAGGAAGATGGTGGCAGAGGGTGGCATGGAAAGGCAGAGGGTGACTGGGGAGGCAATAGGTGATGTAGGAGGCAGTGGGCAATAGGGAGAAGCTGTGGGGGATGGGGAGGCAGATGGTGTCAGAAGGTGATGGAGAGGCAGGGAATGGCAAGGAGCAGCATAGGGTGGCAGGGAGAGAGCAGCATAGGGTGGCAGGGAGACAGTGGGTGACTGGGGAGGCAGTGGGAGGCAAAGGGTGACATAGGAAGCAGCGGGTAACAGGGAGAACCAGAGGGAGATGAGGGAGGCAGATAGTGACAGAGGGTGAGGCAAAGGGTGGCATGGAAAGGCAGAGGGTAACTGGGGAGGCAGAGCGTGTCAGAAGGTGATGGAGAGGCAGGGAGTGGCAGTGGCTGGCAAAGAACAGCATAGGGTGGCAGGGAGAGGCAGAGGGTGTCAGAAGGTGATGGAGAGGCAGGGAGTGGCAATGGCTGGCAAAGAGCAGCATAGGGTGGCAGGGAGAGGCAGAGGGTGGGTGGGGTCCGTGGGTGGGGAGGCGGTGGGAGGCAAAGGGTGACATAGGAAGCAGTGGGTAACGGAAGAACCAGAGGGTGACGAGGGAGGCAGATAGTGGCAGAGGGTGAGGCAAAGGGTGGCATGGAAAGGCAGAGGGTAACTGGGGAGGCAATAGGTGACGTAGGAGGCAGTGGGTAATAGGGAGGAACAGTGGGTGACAGGGTAGGCAGAGGGTGTCTGTGGGTGACGGAGAGGCAGTGGGTGTCAGGGAGAAGCAGTGGATGACAGGAAAAGGGAGTGGGTTGCAGGAGGAGGCAGTGGAAGGCAGCAAGAAGCAGTGGGTGACAGGGGAGGAAGTGGTGACAGAGAGAGGCAGTGAGTAGCAAGGAGCAGCAAAGGGTGGCAGAGAGCCAGAGGGTGGCAGGAAAGACAGTGGGTAACTGGGGAGGCAGTGGGGGGGCAAAGTAACATAGGCGGCAGTGGGTAACGGGGAGGCAGAGGATGAAAAGGAGAAACAGAGGTTGGCAGTGGGTGACAGGGAGGCAGGGAGAGGCAGAGGGTGGCAGGGGGAGGCAGTAAGTGAGAAAGACAGAGGGGGCAGTGCGTTTCAGGGGGGAGGCAGTGGGTTTTTAATAAATTCCAGTTCCCACACTGTATGCTCCCCTGTACCCCCATGGGGTCTATGCTCTGCACTCCCCTCATTCCACATGCTCCCCTGTTGATGTTTCTTCCCCCTCCACAGCAATCATCACACATTCTGTGTCCCCCCACCCTGGCAGCAGCGGTCCCCCAGACTGCACTTTAGAACATCTGCACAGACTGCAGAGAGAGTCCGGCAGCTGGCTCCTCTGAGTCTGTCTGCTGCTGATGCTTGCTGCCTGTGTGTCAGTTTCTGCTGCTGGACAGGAGGAAAGGAGACGCTGAGCACTGGGGTGGGGGCGGGGCTGCCTGATGACTCCTCGGATCTCTCAGTCAGTGATCCGAGGAGTCTGAAATAACAGACAGTTCAACTGGTTTCACTCTCTTCAGATCACTGGCTGAGAGATCACAGGAGTCATCAACCTGATCCCATGTGAGTCGCGACCCCAAGCTGAGATGGCCGCGACCCACTTTGGGGTCACGACCCACAGTTTGAGAACTGCTGATCTAGTCCATTTCAAATTAAAAGGGGGACCCGACAGGGCTGCCCACTATCTCCCCTGTTGTTTGCGGTTGCTCTTGAACCTCTTGCAATTACACTGTGTTCCTCTCCTTTGTTCAGAGGTATCTTAGTGGGTAACGTAGATTTGAGGGTTGCCCTCTTTGCAGACGATATGCTGCTGTTTGTGTCATCTCCATCCTTAACTATTCCCATTATTATGTCTATTATCTCAGAGTTTGGTAGATTTTCAGGATTCAAAATCAACATCACCAAGTCCGAGTTATTAGTGATCTCAGGTAATTCACATACTCTATCACAAAATGCCTCGCTCAAACAATTCAAATTAGTGTCAACCCAGATCAAATAATTAGGAATTCAAATTCCTGCCCGACTTTCTAGATTATATTCCCTCAATTTCTCCCCTTTAGTTCAGATAATAGGTACCATGCTAGACAGATGGATGCTTTTACCCCTATCGCTTCTGGGAAGGGTAGCATTAATAAAATCGGTCATCTTTCCAAAACTTTCATATATTATACAGATGCTTCCAATCAGGTTAACTAGGGCAGACATAACTCTTATCTCAAAATTGTTTAGTAAATTTATATGGTCCAATAAGAAACCTAGGATAGCATACCAAAAATTAAGATCCTTGAGAGAACATGGAGGTCTTAATTTCCCGGATCTTTTCCATTTCATTAACGCTGTTCACTTCAGATACATATTAGATTGGTTGCTTAACTGCAATACTTATACATGTTACCCACTAGATTGTGTCCTAACCGCTCCCTTTTCCCCGGGAGCCCTGCTGCATTCACTCAAGGCTGAGATACCTACAAATATTCCAATAAACATAATGTTTTGCGTCACTTAATGCTGAAAACGGCCATCCAAAAATGGCTGCCGTCAAGGAAGAGACAGATGCTAGAGGTCCTATTGGACCTCTAGTGTCTGTTAGCAGAGCGCAATGCACACAGCGTTCCCAGAAGTGTCGGGAACGCTGGCGCTGCCGGGAGAAGATGCTGAAAGCTGCATCTTCTCCCGTGAAATCCCCTGGCAACGAGCATAAACCCTCCTGGAAACGAGCATAAACCCCACTGGAAACGAGCATGTAACCCCTGGCAACGAGCATGAAACCCCTGGCAACGAGCATGGCACCCCTGGTAACGAGCATAAATCCCCTGGCAACGAGCATGAAAACCCCTGGCAACGAGCATAAAACCCAATGGCAACGAGCATGGCACCCCTGGCAACGAGTATAAATCCCCTGACAACGAGCATGTAACCCCATGGCAACGAGCATGTAACCCCTGGCAATGAGCATAAACCCCCTGGCAACGAGCTGGTAATTTTAAAGTAATTAGAAGCCTTACTGTGGAATATAAAATGGGGTCAGGCAAATATGTAAGTGGCACTTTGGTAATAGGCATTACAGTGTGTGGCATAATATGTAATTGGCATTATGGTGTGTGGAATAATGTAAGTCACTATACCAGGGACGTCTGAGTAGTGCACTGCCTTAAGGAGGAGCGAAGACAAAATCCAGGTACAGGAAGGGAAGGGGCGCAAAATTGCTGCCTTGCATCGGGTGACGGATATCCTAGTTTCGGCCCTGACACAAGTATTGGTTTTCACAAAGTTTGCTGGTTCAGTGTTTTTAGACCTTTTTGTCAGATGTTACTATGGTATACTGAAGTAAAATTACAAGCATTTCATTAGTGTCAAAGGCTTTTATTGACAATTACATTAAGTTTATGCAAAGAGTCAATATTTGCAGCGTTGACCCTTCTTTTTCAAGATCTCTGCAATTCACCCTGGTATGCTGTCAATCAGCTTCTGGGCCACATACTGACCGATGGCTGCCCATTCTTGCCTAATCAATGCTTGGAGTTTGTCAGAATTCGTGTTTTTTTGTTGTCCACCCGCCTCTTGAGGATTGACCACAAGTTCTCAATGGGATTAAGGTCTGGGGAGTTTCCTGGCCATGGACCCAAAATTTTGATGTTCAGTTGCATCTAACTGCAAACAGGAACCCATTAGCTGACTTAAAAATTAAACATCTCAGCTCACCCTGGTGTAAAAATTACAGCTTGTAACTCTCCTCTGCAAATAAGCTGCTGGAACCCTTCAGTAATTTTAGGTGCTGCATCGCCATCTGAGCACTTTCAGATTGTCCAACTTGCAAGGCAGAGGGGGATCATGGCCGGCAGCTCTTAATAGCTCTATTGCATAAGAATTGTGTAGCAGTGAGAACTGCCTTTGATAATAAATGACAGGAACTAGAAACTTGAGTGGGACCAGTAGAAAACTTGGCGGAACCAGACTGGGACCGGCAGGAAGGCTTGCTGAGCTGGATGGGGTACCAGTAGGTAGACTTGGTGCAGCTGGGAAGTCGTAATGAGAATGGTAGTAGCACAGGAGATACTTGGTGCGGCTGAGAAGCCGTATGGAGAATGATGGTAGCACGGAAGCTACTTGATGCAGCTGGGAAGCTGTATGGAGAATGGTGGTAGCACGGGAGCTACTTGGTGCTGCTGGGAAGCTGTATGGAGAATGGTGGTAGCACGGGAGCTACTTGGTGCAGCTGGGAAGCCATATGGAGAATGATGATAGCACAGGAGCTACTTGTTGCGGCTGGGAAGCCGTATGGAGAGTGATGGTAGCACGGAAGCTACTTGTTGTGGCTGGGAAGCCATATGAAGAATGATGGTAGCACGGGAGCTACTTGATGCGGCTGGGAAGCTGTATGGAGAATGGTGGTAGCATGCGAGCTACTTGGTGCAGCTGGGAAGCTGTATGGAGGATGGTGGTAGCACGGGAGCTACTTGGTGCGGCTGGGAAGCCATATGGAGAATGGTGGTAGCACGAGAGCTACTTGATGCGGCTGGGAAGCCGTATGGAGAATGATGGTAGCACGGGAGCTACTTGTTGCGACTGGGAAGCCGTATGTAGAGTGATGGTAGCACGGGAGCTACTTGGTGCGGCTGGGAAGCCGTAAGGAGAATGGTACACTGGAAGGTAGAGAATACTCTGGGAGCAAAGTGAGGAGACTCTAGACAACAAAAGGACCCTCCAGGTGAATGGAGGATGGCTGGATTATCACCAGTTAGGAACGGCAGGTAACTGGACTCCACATAATTGGAGGACGGCTGGTTCACTGGTTAGGACTGGGAGGTGACTGGACTCCACATAATTGGAGGACGGCTGGTTCACTGGTGTGAGCCAGTAGGATTTCCAAATGCTCCAGGTATAGCTATTAGCAGGATTGTTGATTGTACTGGTCTGGGAACCAAAAGAATTTATGGATGCGCCAGGTATAGCTATTAGCAGGACTGCTAGATGAACTGGTCTGGAAGCCAGCAGGTTTTCTGGATATGCCAGGTATTGCTGTTAGCAGGATTTCTGGGTATGCCAGTTATTGCTGTAAGCAGGATTTCTGAATATGCCAGGTATTGCTATTAGCAGGATGACTGGTCTGAGAACCAGCAGGTTTTCTGGATGCAGCAGGGGTTGCTGCCAGCAGGAGCCTGGGATACACTTGTTCACAGAGAAACAGATATAGCACAATCTGTACACCACAGGAAGTAACGAGATGTTCAAGCCCAGAAAGCTATCAGAAAATTATATATACACCCTGGGTCTGGCAGGAATTGGTGGATATGGTCAGGTGGTCTGGTAGTAGCACTCTGAGTGGTGGAGGGCACAACATGCAGAGGGAGCAATCATCTCTGCAGTACTGAGAGTCAGAACTACACCTGCGATTTCCACCAAGGCTAGCAGTGTTCACTGATGGAGGAGGGCCCAGGTGAATAATCACTGTGGAAAGGAAAGCACATTCCAAATGCACACACAGAAGTGTTACAGCCACTATGATTTAGAGCATATCTCCGAGGAGAATTGCACACACAGATCCACGGAGCAGCTGGCAGAGGTAAGTCTCAAGGCGAAAGATAAAAACTAGCCAGGGTTGTGACACAGATATTGAGGATCCCGCTCTGTGTGCTGGCCGGAGCTACCAAGTTCCTGCTTTCCAGTCCTTTATAACTGTATACAACAATTATCTCCGGTTCAGTTTCTCTATCCATGCTAGATATTGGTTGATATTTTTGCAGGCATTACACATGTTGGAGATTTCCTGTCTAATACCGAAGGCCTGTGGTAGTTCTTCTTTCGGAGTCTCTTCTAGGAGAAGATGGAGAGAGTCTCCATTCGCTTGCTCCTGGCTCTGCTCCTGCCTCACTGCGTGGGCCTGCTGCTGCTCCAGCTTCCCCTCCTCATGGTGTGGCAGAACTGTGAAAAGCAAAATTGGCACAGTTATGTATAGTACATTATCCACTTAGTACATTATGCAGGTGAAAGCTTTTTCCATACAAAATACAGCATAGCAAAGAAACAAGATCCTTACTAATTATAGCAAAAGCCTGTTCCATACTACATGTAAATATACATGTATATACAGTACTGTAAACTTACAATATACAAGTTGAGTCTCCCATACCCAAAATGCTTGGGTCCAGGGGTATTTTGGATATCGGAATATTCCATATTTTGGAATATTTGCTTACCATATTGAGATATCTTGGGAATGGGACCCAAATCTATACACAGAATGCATTCATGTTTTATATACACCTTATACACACAGCCTGAAGGTAATTTTATACTATTTATTCAATACCTTTCTGGCTCAAACAAAGTTTGTGTACATACATGAAATTCATTTATGTTTCATATACACCTTATACACTGAACCATCAAAAAGCAGAGGTGTCACTATCTCAGTCATGCTAAAAAAAAATTCGGATTTCAGAATATTCGGATATGGGAGACTCAACCTGTAGTGTTGATATGCAATACAATCTATGTGGCATTAAAAAAAATTCATTAAGAAAAAACTATTATGTGGTAATAAATATTACCTGCTGTCTGTTCTATATCAGCCTTCTGTGGCCTCTCCTGCTCCTGTGCTGAGTCATGGGCCTCCTTGGTAACCGAATCTAATGTAATAAAAAAATGCTAAATATGTATTGCTACAGTAAATGCTTTTATTACCTATTAAATAGATAATTAGTAACTTACTATATGCATTGTATTAATGCTTCATGTAGTCATCCCATGTACATTGCAAAAAAAAAAACCTTGTAAAATGACGAGCTGCTTCTTCCTGTAGAAGGCCAATGGTAATGAGAAATTACTCCTAGTGACCTTTATAGGAAGGAATCGGACTGCTCTGATTGGTCAAAGCAGAGCAGCTCCTACGCTCTGACCAATCAGAGCACTCCCATTCATTCCTATTGCATTGCCTGGACCAAAATTCATGCTATTCTGTGCCCTTTGTTTTACTGTACAGTGATATGACTTGTAGTGTATCAAGGACAAGTATAAGTTAGGTAGCAACGACAGACAATAAATAATCATTTTTTTTGTCAAATACACCCCCCCACACCTCCCTCCTAACCACATGATCTCAGATGGCATCATGCATGCCAGTACATCCAACGGCTAAAGATGATTAAAAGTCAAATGACTGACAGGTGCGAGTATACCATGCTGCAAATATTACTGTACATCATGGAGGTGGATTTTGGCTATGAAATTACTGCTGTCCAGCTCTTTATTTAGTTTGCTAGGAGCCAGATCATAATCTGATGAGTGTATGGGGAGAATAACTGTGTGAGGAAAACACTTGTAATTTGTAATTGTAGATGACATTTTCTGATTGCTTAATCACACAACATTTTTCCTTGGTTGAATTCCATAACACTTAATGGGGTCTATTTACTAAGCAGTGTTAGGAGACAGAGTAATAAAGTGAAAAGGTGCCGGCACTGCCAGCCAATCAGCTCCCAACTTCCATCTCACCGGCTGTGTTTGAATAATGACAGTTGGGAGCTGATTGGCTGGCACCTTATCACTTTTCACTCTGTCTCCTATCACTGCTTAGTAAATAGACACCTATGAGGGGTATTCAATATAATATAATAATATAATATGATACGCTTATCCCCGTATTCAATATAAAATTAACGAAAACGGGAAACTCTGAAGTTGGATTTGCGTAAAGTTACAAATTTTTCCTTAAAATAATTGTAAGACCCCCCTAAAGTTGTAAAAACATGGGGGAACACTATGGGTACCCCCGTTTTAGCCTTTAATTGAAAGTCTGGGATTTAAATAACCGCAGCAGGTCTTTTTTTCCCGACATTGTAGAAGTGTTGCAGAAGAGCACTTAGGTTATTTTTTTCGTTTTTGTTAAGTGGTCCCATTAAATTTGGGGTACATGAAAATGGGTACTAGCATATTTTTAAGTCCCTAAAGTAAGTTTTTAAAAATTCTGCAATTGTGCACCTGCCGCTATAATTCTATTCTAGAAAACACCTGCCGCATACATGCAGAATAGCCCTGAACCTATTTCCCTATTGTTAAACAATTTTTTCCCATTTTTTTTTTTCACCCCAATTTTTAAATTAAATTTTTGGGGTGTCTCTATTTTTTCTTTAAACTTTCTTTTTTAAATGTCAGTCCCAGGGGTGCAGGCTATTTTTTTTAAGCCTGCACCCCTAAACCCCAATTCTGCACTTTTTTTCGACACCTATTCAATGGTAAAAAGTTATCCCCGTTTTTTATCAAAGACTTTTCAAAACTGCGATAAGTCTTTGATATTGAATACAGTGTAAAACTAAAACCTGCGATGACGTCATAGCTCCAATATTAACTCAAAAACGATGTTATCGCACCCATATTGAATACCCCTGTATATCACTAAAAGACTTGTCAAAAACCAGGCGCTACCTGAGTGCCTGTATTACTTATATAAGGACACAACTGTATTACGTCGTTATCTAGTTAATGTTACCTGAGTTGATGATGACTACTGATTCCAGTTGGATGTTCTTTTTAATTTTTGACTCCTGCTTTATCCTAAAAGTTCAAAAATATGCTCAGTTATAGTAAATAGAAAGAAAGCAAGGGTTCTACAATCCAATATGACTTCAAAGAGCAGTGTATAGGGGCACATTGGGACCTATTTATGAAATATAATGGCTTTTTCGGGAATACACGTAAATATAAAAACAAATCCAAACATACCATGGAGATATAGGCTGCAGTTCCTCCATTTCCAATTGCAGCCGCAGTCCCCATAGGTTTCTATGGGGGCTAGCGATGCTGTCAGATTTACCAAGCTCCGGCATGCGAAGCCTTCCAGAGTTTGTCCCCATAGGATGGCGTTACCCTATGGTAGCCTATACTAATGCGCCCCCCCTAGAAATGCATGCACCGTCCGACAACCTCGCATGCGCAGTGAGCACCAGTGACCCGAACCAGTAAGCGTGATAGCGTTACACAGCATTATAGGAGCCTGTCTCCTGGCCAAAGAACATTGGGAAATTTGCGTGAAAATATTCATTTTCACTTTGTGAATTTACTCAGAAAATATTTATCACATCCGCATTAAAAGTGCTGATTGTGATAAATATGACGCATTATATCATAGAGCAGCAGATTATTTTTACAGTATACGACACTAACGCCGGGTACATATTATGGGACCCAGTATCGGCAAATGCATACATACTTTTTCAATGTGGACACCGACAGCAGGGCCCTCGCAAGCAACATACCCCGTTGGCCCTGCATGTAGGGCAGATGGAGGATGTTGCTCATGATCCACGGGAGGATCTGCATAAGGAGCAAAACTACAAGGGGCACAAATATAAGGGGTACAGGATAAGGGGCACATATACAGGGGGGCACCGCATAAGGGGCACAACTACAGGGGGCACTACATAAGGGGCACAACTACAGGGGGCACTGCATAAGGGGCACAAATACAGGGAGCACTGCATAAGGGGCACAAATACAGGGCACTACATAAGGGGCACAACTACAGAGGGCATTGCATAAGGGGCACCAATACAGGGTGCACTGCCAAAGTGGCTATCATGCTTATAGGGGCAGAGTGGGGCTGTTGAGATAACTCCAGGGGATGGGGTGAGGGTGGCTGGAGTGACACATGAGGGGCCGCTGCAGTGGCATGGGGGGGCTGCAATAACACATGAATGGCAAAGGAGGGGGCTGGAGTGACACATGGAGGAGTGTGTATTATGTGGTTCTGAATTTCTATATGTATTTTATGTGGATGTGGTTTTTAAAATGTACTTTATGTGGATCTGGCTTATTTCAGCATATTTTATGTGTATCTGGCTTGTTTCTGTGAATTTAATGTGAATGTGGATTTTTCAATGTTATCTATATTGCTCTGGCTTTTTCTTTCACTTCAACAGTGAAAAAGTATATTGAGAAGATTATGTAAATTGTGTATTTTCAATGTGCTGGGCTCGCCCCAAGTGTGACTAAAAACGGGGGTGTGACACAAGGTCATGCTCCTGCAAATGTCATACCAAAGGGGGGCGCACAGCTAGGCCACGCCCCATTTTTGCGCATGCTATCGGCTCTTTAGCTTGACTACAGATATTTTTTGGCTCTATGCCTCTGACTGGTTGGCCACCCCTGGTCTAGTGTGTACCCAGCATAACACAGACATGATTATAACACAGGCAGCACATTGTCTGGGCCTCTTAGTACAGGATGGTCCAATAGTGGCAGCATTTCATTCTCTTGTTGTACTTTCCAGTTCCCATAACCTGCCAAGTACACTGCAAAGAGGATAAAATACATGAATCTGACCAGGTGTTGAATTTATTCACTCTGCTCTACTACGGTCTCTGCCTCCCTCATTACTAACCACTACTGTCATAGGCAAACGCAGGGGGGGTTTCCATCTGCCTGGAAACCCCCCTCCCCAGCACATCCCATGACCACAGTAGAAATAGTAATATAATAGAATTTTACTAGTGCTACATGTTCTTCTCAGTATCACAAATTAAATATTTAGCACCACCTGTGGATCTTTGAACATGTATCTGCCAGTAATAAATAACCCGTGCACCAACTAGGAGATCTGGAAAACATGCACTGTTGGGGATGCACTGCTATAGAGCCCAACATGTACATATATGTCCAGATAAGAGCTAGGTTCTTCTGCTGCTCCTCCAGGCAATGCTCTTTAATGGTGCCCACATCTAAAATAAATACATTCAGCTCAGGCAGGATGGCTTACTGCCGCATCTAATGACTTACTGTGAAACTGTATATGCTGGAATTATGACACACAATACACATTGTATGACGCATATTAAGGCTGGATAAGTACTAATTCTGCCCTCTTCATGGACTGGCCATACTCGCTCTAAAATCAAGCATTTGGAAACCCCCCTCTATAAACCCTGCGTTTGCCACTGACCGTTATGTATAAGATGTCTCCAAGGCAATGATTTACCTCACCCAGGGAGGGATGTATCAATCATCGTATTATGGATGCAATACATACCACCACTTACAGCATGCAGGTAATGCGGGGATGCATGTACAAAGATTCTGGTATAGAAGATAGACAATGTCTAGTTAGACACCAGATGTTAGACAGGCAATAGGTCGACAGGGACAAAAGGTAGACACAGTAAAGGTCGACCATTTGTGTCAACCTTTTGACCTTGTCGATCTTCCTGTCGAGCTTCTTCCATATTGACCTTTACCGTGTCAAAGTTTTACATCGGGTATCTAGCTAGACAATATAGACCTTTTCACTGTCTATCTATAGTCCGGATACACTGAAGATGCAGGGACAGGGGTGGTAACACTGAGGATACAGGGACAGGGGTGGTAACACTGAAGATACAGGGACAGGGGTGGTAACACTGAAGATACAGGGACAGGGGTGGTAACACTGAAGATGCAGGGACAGGGGTGGTAACACTGAGGATACAGGGACAGGGGTGGTAACACCGAAGATACAGGGACAGGGGTGGTAACACTGAGGATACAGGGACAGGGGTGGTAACACTGAGGATACAGGGACAGGGGTGGTAACACTGAAGATACAGGGACAGGGCAGGTAACACTGAAGATACAGGGACAGGGGAGGTAACACTGAAGATACAGGGACAGAGGTGGTAACACTGAAGATACAGGGACAGGGGTGGTAACACTGAAGATACAGGGACAGGGGTGGTAACACTGAAGATGCAGGGACAGGGGTGGTAACACTGAGGATACAGGGACAGGGGTGGTAACACCGAAGATACAGGGACAGGGGTGGTAACACTGAGGATACAGGGACAGGGGTGGTAACACTGAGGATACAGGGACAGGGGTGGTAACACTGAAGATACAGGGACAGGGCAGGTAACACTGAAGATACAGGGACAGGGGAGGTAACACTGAAGATACAGGGACAGAGGTGGTAACACTGAAGATACAGGGACAGGGGTGGTAACACTGAAGATACAGGGACAGGGGTGGTAACACTGATGATACAGGGACAGGGGTGGTAACACTGATGATACGGGGATAGGGGTGGTAACACTGAAGATACGGGGACAGGGGTGGTAACACTGAGGATACAGGGACAGTGGTGGTAACACTGATGATACAGGGATAGGGATTGTAACATTGTCCATCACTGATGACATTACAGCCAGTAATAAACCTGTCGGCACCAGCCTACTGCACCTAATACTAGATCTGCCCTGGAAAAGACTGGATACAAATACACGTACCAGCCAACTAGAACACATGGTTATATTGTGTAATGATAATAATACTGTAACGTAATAATACACCTATTAGCTAGGTACATCTAACACCTTGTATATGATTTTAGTATATTACATACCAGTAGCAAATGCCAAAGATCACAGCAACCACAGTAATTAGTAGGAGGATCAGAACCGCGACCAGCACGATGAGCTCCATAGTGTGGATCTATTTGATATCTATGCAGAAAGAAACAAGTGAGGAGAATAAACATAATTCGTATTACACATATCAATTACAAATTTAATTCCTCATTTCAAACAATTATAAAAACAGCAGACCTGTGTAACATGAATATATATGTTATAAGTAAAATAAGACAGCATGGCACACCTTCCTAATTCTATACAGTCTCTGGACTAAATGCCAGCTAGCTAATGATGGTAACCAGACCAGGGCACATTTATGTGACTGAGGCTACACACCAGAGGCTGGAATGAAGCATCTTATATGAACACAAGGGCTGGATTATTAAACAGTGATAGAAGGAAATGTAGTGCATAACGTTTTGGGGATCCACCCCTTCCTCTGGGGCAGAAAACCAGCCCCCAGCCACCCTCTCTACTAAACACAACCAGCCCAAGTGCGATGTTGTCAGCTGTCTCTAATTTCCAGGGACAGCCATAGGTTTTAGTGATTTAAACCTTGGAATCTATGTCCACAGAAATATCACTATTGTTGAGTATAGGCCAATAGCAAGTAATACGAAGAGCACAACTGGTCTATCAGCCATCCTGGGGTCTGTGACAGGGCAGTAACTAGATGGGCAAAAGGACAATGCGGCAGCCCCATCACATCATGGTGTCACATGTGCGGGGGTAGGGGACATAATGGGCCAGCACAGGGTGTGGATGTAACCTGCGATGCCATAGGTCACTGTTGGCTAATTAATAAACTTATGTAATAACTATACCAATCACCTGGTGCAATGTAATTGGCCGATATACGTTACAACCACACCTGTATGTCATTACATTATGTAGCCCTGTGAGGTCAGTAATAAAATATAAAGTTGTCCCAATAATAATTATCACCATATAACTAACCTCTAGACACAGGTCTGCACCTGAAAACCAAATACTTCACCCCAATTCTCACATGATATATACAATATGATAAACCTAATCAGTCTATTACTATAGTGCTGTGTATGTTGTATTGTAGAATAAGATATATATTATGAACTTTGTGTCCTGATATCTGCTGAGTTATACATGTGTCTAACATTTCTATTGTGCCCCCTTCCAAAATTATTTTTGCTTAGTAAAAATAATGAAAATAACTGAGGAGTCTGCTTACCTTTTGCTATCAGAATCGGGGTTCCTGTGCCCGACCTGAGCAATAGTATTAGTACTATAAATGTCGTAATACACAAGCACCTAAATACTGGTGTATCTCCTCTGAAAACTTCCTATCAAAAGACTCAAACTGTCAGCGTGTCTGACATCACCCTGAGCCAAAGCTCTATTATGATGCGTCATGTGCTGTAATAATGATGCTAGGAAAGGGCTAGAACCCCATTAAAGACAATTTGTGCAGGGACTAATTAGAGCAGGACTGCTATGTGAGATATGTTATTGACAGTTTCCCCTTTTCATGCTTTGTCTACAGAAATAGTTTTTTATAATTCAGCTTCAGGAGGTGATAGGCCTTTCCTACCACCAGTGTGGCCACAGATAATGGATTGTAAAGGCCCCCATACATCAATGATGGATTGTCACAATTGCCTCGTTTCCCAGATGCCGAGATGACATCCAACATGTTGTATTTCCCTGACTTGCCACAACCAAAATATGATCAGGATTGGCAAATCAGGGATTTTTAACATGAAGAATTTTCTAGATTCCCCGACGGATCGGCAATCATCGATGTTTGCAAATCTGCGTTTCAGACCGGCGGATTGACTGGAACCACCTGATGTACCTTTACCCTGCCAACTTTTGTATTGGTTCCACCTACATGAGGCCACTATCAGAATTCTGCCTATTTCTGCTTCTCAAAAATAGAGAAATAATAATAATAATAATAATAATAATAATAATAATAATAATAATAATAAAACATGCATCAGGGAAAATTGGCAGTTTGAGCATTGCCAGGCTGGCTTTTCAGGGGGAGCCAGGCGTGCAAAACTGTGTGCGGCCTTATCCCCCTGAGTATAACCAGCCCTGGTGCCAATTGTATACCTCCCAACATGACCCTCTCCAGGAGGGACACAATGCTCTGGTCCTGGACTTCCCTGGTAATTTATGATTGGTGGAGGCTTCAGAGGTGGGGCTGCAGTACAGTCCAAAATTCAAATAGGGGAGTTACACCAACTGCCAGTGAGTCCCAGCCAGTGATGTTTGGCAGCGTGTGAAATGACAGTTGGTGTGGCTCCCCTATTTGACTTTTGAACTGTGCTGCAGCCCAACCTCTTACCAGGGAAGTCCAGGACCAGAGCATTGTGTCCCTCCTGGAGAGGGTCATTTTGGGAGGTATGCAATTGCACCAGGGCTCATCCCTATACCCCTGGGCAGGGGTAATGAAATAGTTAAATTTAAATAAAATTCAATATAATAATGCTATAATAAGCGAAACTGAGATAATGCCACTGTGACTCCAGGCTAGGGAAGCAGATTAAGGTGTAGGAGAGGGTCTTGAGTGCAGCTACGACTTAGCGGGAAAAGGTGCATGGCTGGCGCCATCATTAGGCAGCTGCCTCTCAAAGAGACATCCTTTTATATTGTGCTAGTGGCAACCGTGGATCTAACCAGCGGCAGCCGCTGCTGTAACTCAGTCATCTCCTCCCACAAATTGACCAGGTCTCCATCTAATTCCGGGCAGTCAGCGGTGCGGTGCTGATGCCAGGGGTGGGTTATGAAACTTTTTTTTATGAGGAAACAGGTCCTTAGAGGCCAGCTGTACCGGTATCAAAGTGAAGGGATCTTGTAAGTGTGTACTACACCGCTGACAGCAGTTCTTTTCTTTACTACTGTAAAGATTTGCAGGCAGGAAGGGTAACAAGTCTGCTGCATGTGTGCTCTGTCCAATCAGCACAAAAGAGGAAAGACAGATATGTCTGTCAGCCAATAAGCATGGGAGGGGGATGTGGTGTGTGCTGTAATACGAAGGGGCTGCTCTGGAGACTGGAGAGGAGAGTTCCAGCGCTGGTGAAGGTGAAATTTCTTAACCAACAGGTAATGCAGTGGCCCTGCTCCTACACATATCTGTAGCACTAACTGTGTCCTGGGTGGTGTCCAGGGGTGTTTCTAGGGAGGAGGGGGCCCGTGTGCAGTCTCAGTTACGGGCCCCCTCCTCTTCGTCCGCCGGCCGGCAGCGCACTGAGCGGTGCCCGGCCAGCGCCACACTTATAGACTCTGGACACTAGAGTGTGCCCACAGCCTATGGTACATGCGCAGGTCACAGGGAAAATGCAGCGGCAGACATTTTCCAGCTGTTTAATAGTGCAGATACCAGCGCCAACATGGAACTCCGGAGAGGTAAGTATAAGATGGGTGCAGGGTGTGTGGTGCAGCCCCCCCTGGCCCGTGTGCACCGCACACCTTGCACCCATTCTAAATACACCCCTGGTGGTGTCACTGTCTATCTTTACCATGAGATATATGATTACAATACATGAGGAGCTTATAACCCTCCTATGTGAATGCATGCACTGCATATATAGTGTGACACACAAACCACATGGAGGATTCTCAGCTTTTTATCAAACATCTGAGCAGAAAGAGGTGACCTATGGCTGTGTATGTACAAGTCTCAGGGTGCTCTAGTCAGTAGGGCAGGCTGGTACTTACAGTTCTATGACAGCTAACTAGTCACAGGTTGTCTGTTTTACAGTTGTTTTAAGCTGTTAGTAAATCTAACTGTAATATATTTATGGCATACTTGCCTACCCTCCCGATTCGGGCCGGAGGATACTGGCACAGTATAGTGTTTGGGTAACATAAGGGCAGCAGAAATTCTGATGTGTGCTCATTGTATGATTGGTATTGTATTAAAATGCAGTATTGTGATCACAAAGATTAGATTTATGTCCTATTATTAATCATCTGTGAGTGATAATCACCAACACCTCTCAGGTTAGTTGGTTTAGGGTCACCTATGGCTGCAGTAACTGGCCGGCATGCCCTTGACACCAACACCACATCTGCAGGGCCGAAACTAGGATATCTGTCAGCCGGTGCAAGGCAGCAATTTTGCACCCCCCAGTGTGCGTCTCTTGATCCCAGTGCGTCTCTCAGCCCCATTTCCCCGGCCCCAGTGTATCTCAGCCGGGAATGCTGTGTGCATTGCACTGGCCTAACAGACACTAGAGGTCCAGTAGGGCCTCTAGCATCTGTCGCCTCTTTGCCGGTGGCCATTTTTGGATGGCCGTTTTCTGAGTCTGCAGCCCCCAAGCCACCTCGAGTCAGCTTTTTTCACCCCCTGCAATCCGGCACCCGGTGCACGTGCACCTCTAGCCCCCCTAGTTGCGGCCCTGACATCTGACTGTCATCATACAGTAGACCCTGCTGCTTCCATCCTTTATTATAAGGGCACAGTCCTGCCCTTATATTAAGGCTGACTCGAAAAACGGAAATCTCTATGGCGAATTCCGGAGGGGGGGCATGGTGTTTAAAGGGCTACACCTCAAAAGCTATTGGAGATAGCGAGCTGAAATTTGGCATGGACGGGTAATCTCTCGGTGCAGCATGCCAAATAAATTTGAGGGCAAAAAAATAAAAAATGAGGATTTGGGAACAATCTAAAGCTCCGACTGTCAGTTTTTTCTGACACTCAGGGCCTGATTCAGACCCGGTCACAAGCGCTGAGCGCTCGCAACCGGGTCGATGGTGGCCCAGAGCGCATGCGCATGACGGAGCCGACTCCGTCGTTCGAATGCGCGAGACCCGGATAGCGATGGGCAATCCGTCGCTCCGGGTCTCGTACCAAAGGGGGTGTGCTGTCGATGTTGAGTGACAGCACGCCCCCTTTGGTTGGCCGGGCTCGGGGAGTGGCTGCCCAAACAGAGGCGTTCCCATGTGAACGCCTCCGTTTGGGGCCGGCCCCACTGACATCACAAGTGATGTCAGTGGGAGAGATTTCGGCTGTTAGAGCCGAAATCTCTCTGGGGCTTGCGGCAACAAGACCCTACCACAAGGGTCTCGTCGCAAGCCCGATGGTCGTGATGGTCTTGACCATAGCGACCATCTTCCTAGCCGCTCGCTATAGCTGTGGGTGGTCACCCACAGCTATGCGAGCGGCCAGGAGGCCATTCTAAAAAAAAAAATATCGGCCCTGATTCAGAGCGAGCGCTCTGTCAGAGTGACCGGCTCTGAATCAGGGCCTCAGTTAGGACTTTTCTGCTGTTCTCTATGGTGGATTTTTGGGAAGGCATAACTCAGGGTAGGGGGCAAATTTAGACTTGGGGTTTGTTTTATTAGGTAGCTATTGTTCCAGGGTAGAGCATTTTGGTGTTTAGGTAATTGAGAAAGTTGCAGTTTTTAAACTATTACCTCACAATTGTGCCATTATAGATAGGATGCTTCAACTTGTTCGCAGCCTCAGTTGGTGCCTTCAGCAGGTGTACTCACTGTGGCTTCACTTGAGTGTACCAAGATGCCTGCCTTTTAGCCCGCATCCAGTTTTCTAATCAGTAAACTGGAGGAGAATTACAGTTATTTGAGTGATACAGTGGGACGGGGGGTGTTTTGGGGTTAGTGGGGGCACACTGTAACAGTAATTAGACCTGGCATCTCTAACATTAATGAGTTTTTTGTCGGGTTCGAGTGGTGCTATGGGAGGCTGTTACAGCTTGTGTTGTGTGACGTCACTAATTGATTCACTCCACAGCATTTCAGCTCTACAAGGAATGTTTGCTGTGGCAGGGAAGAAGTGCCTGCTACTAAGAGTTATGTGCTAGCAACTGACCCGCTGACTCCCGACAGTGTGAGCGGTGATTGTGCAGCGGGTGAGTGGCCCTTGCCTACCCTGATGCAGAGTGGTAATGAAGGTGTTCTCCAGTGGGGTAGCCTGAGATGGTACCGCTGGAGCTTGAAAGCCCAGGAAGGGAGTCTTGGGTAAAGGGCAGTGGTATAGCTCTGCCCTGGGACTCTTGACAGCCCAGACATCATTGTGTACCTGGAGCTGTTCCACAGCGGGGTTGCGACAGTCCTGGCACACCACCCCTGCACCATGTCCCGGCCTCCGGCAGTGACAGTCCCGAAGCACCCCACTGCACCATGTCCCGGCCTCCGGCAGTGACAGTCCTGGAGCACCCCCCTGCACCATGTCCCGGCCTCCGGCAGTGACAGTCCCGGAACACCGCCCCTGCACCATGACCTGGTCCCTGGCAGTGACAATCCGCGTGCAACCCCCCCCACACACCAGGTCCTTATCCCCGGCAGCGCCAGTGCCGGCGCATCCCACCTGCACCATGACCCAGTCTATGCCGAAGAAGTACCTCAGTATGTAAAACAACGTTTTTTGGACTGTAAAATGACAGTGAAAAGAAAATTTATGGAAATAAACAATCATGCCAATGGGACAAATGGTGGATGTGCATTACATGTTGAAATGTTAGAATGGGAAAGAAGACTTTCCCAGCACCTTTCCGATGATGCGGTAACTGGAATTGCTGGCGCACATTCTTTTACGACCACTTTAGGTAAATGTAAAAAGATATTAACTTAAATACAGATATTCTATTTATTTCAAAAATATAATTAAATGTCCTTCTAACCCAACTATATATGTTGTTTCAAAGGTGCACAAAGATCCACTGCACCCCCTGGTAGGCCGATCTTATCCAGCACAAACAGTATTACTTCTAACCATTCAACAATAATTGATGGACTTCCGGTTTCGGCTCCGACATGAGCGGTCACTAAACAGAGCGGCTCCGCTTCCCCCCGACTTGCCTCTATTACAAGGCTTATTATTGGCCTTTTTGCAGCCGTGCCCCGCCGCCTCAACTCCCGGTGCAGTGTTGGGCATCTATCGGACGAAACCCCATGCCGCCTCTACCCGGAAAAAATCAAAAGCAGCGTACTGACTGCCGCACACTGGATTCCTACATGGCGCCAATTGCCGTGGGAACTAGTCCTGCTCCTCTGGAACCTAATAACACCTCTGATGTGAGCTTCAGGCACGCAGGTAATACAGAAATTGCCCCCCTGCAACCTGAAACATGCCAGGAGATCCCCTCAGACTCCACTATTTCATCTCATTCCTCTGACGCTGCAGACCATGCTACTGAAGATGCGCCTGTCCCTTAAAGTGTTCTGGTCCAGGCTGTGAGAGAGGCAATGGGCCCTTTATTGCAGGCTCAAACTGCTGACATTAAGGAGCAAATCTCACAGTTGTCCCACAGGTTTTACTTAATGAACAGAGGCTGGGAGAGATATTTCACGACGTAGCCAATCTTAAAAAGTCTGTAGGAGAACTGGAAAAGTCACGCCACTACCTCTGGAATAAAATAGACGAGCTTGAGAACAGGTAGAGGCGAAACAACCTTAGTTTAGTTGGCCTCCCTGATGGCCTGATTCAGACCTGGTCGCAAGCGCTGAGGGCTCGCAACCGGGTCGATGGCGGCCCAGAGTGCATGTGCACGACGGAGCCGGCTCCGTCGTGCGCATGCGCGAGAACCGGATAGCGACGGGCAATCCGTCGCTCCGGGTCTCGCACCAAAGGGGGCATGCTGTCGATGTTGAGTGACAGCACGCCCCCTTTGGTGGGCGGGCCGGGGGGGTGGCTGCCCAGACGGAGGCGTTCCCATGAGAACGCCTACCGTTTGTGGGAGAGCTTTCGGCTCTGTTTGAGCCGAAAGCTCTCTGGGGTTGCGGCCACGAGACCCTACCACAAGGGTCTCGTCGCAAGCGCTCTGTCAGAGCGTCCGGCTCTGAATCAGGGCCTGAGTCAGTGAAGGGACCCGAGCTATATGATTTCATCTGTAACACTCTCCCTGCATTACTGAAGATCCAGGACTCGTGTCATGGATTAATTATAGAACGCACACACAGGATTGGACCTCAACGCCCGGACGAGGTAGCCCGCCCACGCGTGGTCATATTCAGATACCTCAACTACCTCTACAAAGACGCCTTATGGTCGGCATCCCAAAAGCTAAAAAACCTGGTTTGGGAATCTCGTAAGCTATTTATTTTCCAGGACTGCTCCAGATTATCCAAAGAAGACAAGAAATTAGCTCTGCTCTATCCTGCTCGTCTACGCCTGTTTGATGGAACGTCTTTGTGAGGTTCTTAATTTGTTGTGGACCCGGGGTGGTGATAGGAGCAGACACAGAAGCAGACTTAAATGAAAAAGTGGGATTTTTAATAGGTGACTTAGAAGACATGGGAATGTCAAATGAAAAGTCCAGGTAGAGCACTAAAGTGCACTTGATAACAGTGGTAGGGGTTAATGGGAAATGTCCAGATAGTGACAGGCAGGAACAGTCCAGTAAACAAATATGGTGAGCTGTAACAGAATGCAGATGATGAGCTGTAATGAGTGCAGGTATGGTGAGCTGAACAAATGCAGGCAGAGGTAAAGAAGTCCAGCTGGGAGTGAAGGGAGGCAAAGTGCAGGGAAACAGTAGGTTCAGGTACTCAGGCAGGTGGAAAGGTATATGGAGGGTGCAGGGTAAGTCCAGCAGGTTGGAGCAGGCAAGGTTCAGGCTAGTAGCATAAACAGACAGGCAGGTAAGGCACAGGTACTCTCAGCCGCAGCTGAGAAACACGTTGCACTGGCAAAGGAAGGAAGGCTCTGGACCTTCCTAAATACTCAGTGCCGCGCTGTGACTGGCTGGAATGAGCACATGACCTACCCGAATTGGACAGCCGGAATCACATGGCCGCAGGCAAGATGGCGGCGCCCATGCCAACGGAACAGAAACACAACCAGACCTCACCAGGCCTAGTGACAATGTGCCCGCACAGAACCACGTGCAACCAATGCCCCTCGCCAAACACCAGCACCGCTGCCAGAGACCCCCCGCCATAACGACCTCACAGGTAATACCCGGTGACTACTATGCCGAAAAACCCTGGCCATGACAGTCTTTTATCAACTTTACCACGGTGGTCGACGCCGAAGCATTCCTATAAGGGAAAAATCAAGAGAAAAGATCATCCTCCCAAAATGATGGAGATTGACTTTTGCCGTCAGTTCACCCTTGGCTCCATATAAAATTAATCTGGGAGATCTATCTTTTAGTACCTGCCTCAGAATTTCTGCGACTGGTCGTATAGGTTTCATTATTGCATTCTACAGGCTAATTAAATTGAAGCATAATAACCAAAGGGCCATGTATAATGTATAGTGTATAATGTTAAACATTTTGTAGTGCTATGGGGGAGGAGATACATGGATCATGGGATGACGCTTGATACATGAGCACACAAAATTTACAGTTTTGAGTTAGTTATATTTTTTAGAGGTTTACACCTGTTTTCTCATTTATGAAACTCATATATGCATATAGATGATTTTCATCCATGTTTTGTACTGATTGCGCATTTCGTCTTTTATGCATTATTTCTATGTTTTTGGTGGGGCGGACATGCTTTACTTGTTGTTATCTTGGTGTAATAAGTCGGGTTTGGTTAGGGGCTCAAACCTCTGTGTTATGATAAAGAATATCTCTGGTTTATATCTAGGAGGTCTATATTGCTTCTGGTGCAGTTTTTGCTCTAGATCCTATGCTCCAAAAAGTAATATTGCTATGTTTTGATAATTTTTGGTGTTATATTCAATATTGTGAATGTTTTTGTTTCATGTAACATTGATGTTTCCCCTGTCTATGTCTTTTCCTCCCCTCCTGTTTTTTCCAATTTTATTTTTTTGTTTTTGAAGTATTGGAGAAATCTCATTTCACTTTTTCATATACAAGTTTATGGGAATGGAATGTAGGATAGGCTCCTGGAATATTGGAGGATTCAACTCCCCCCAGAAAAGGAAAAAAGTTTTATTATATTTGAATAAACTGAAAGTCGATGTGGTATGCATACAAGAATCCCATTTAATCCCCTCAGAAATTCTAAAATTAAATACACTGAAATGGAAGGTTTTGGCATCCGCGCCATACACATCCAAGGCTAGAGGGGTCCTTATTCTTGTTAAGCAACACTTGCAAATACAACTGATAACCACTAAAAATGACCCAGAAGGTAGATACCTCATATGTGAAGTTTTAATGGCTGTGAAAAAATATGTCCTTTGTAACATGTATGCCCCAAACATCTACTCGAACTCTTTTATGCAACAATTTACAGCCTTGCTTACCCCATATCAGGGAGACTCCACAATTGTCTGTGGTGATTTCAATATGATTTCAATGACAGGTCTGGACTCATAGGGTTCATCCAGGAATCCACGTAAACCCCCGAAATTTGGAGTACCCTTCTTTGCCACCAGTCTAAATTTATTAGACATATGGAGTGTTTCATCCTCTACAGAAATCCTATTCACGTCTTTCAGCTGCCCATGGAACACTCTCGAGGATAGATTATCTCCTAACCTCAAACACTTTATTACCTGAGATAATACAGACAGGAATGGAGTCGATTGCCATCTCAGACCATGCTCTGTTATGGTTTGATATGTGGATTAATTATGATAGAGGCAGGGGCTCAGTGTAGAGATTCCCATCATATTTAACTCAATCTCTGAAATTCAGAGCATAACTATAAGCTGCATGGGAAGAATATAAGCTAAACAATTCAGAACACATTGAATCGAGACCATATCTCTTTTGGCAGGCTTCAAAATCAGTTCTTAAGGGATTTATTATCTCCTATACAATATCTCACAGGAAACAATTAGCCAAAGATTTTCTTGAAACTCAACAATCCCTCACTAGGGTTTTCCAGACTTATACTTCTTCTCCGACCCCTCAGCATAAAATCGAATACCTTAAGGAATCTATATTTGAACCTCTATATACCCCTGCCTATACCTACTAATATCCTACCTATAAACCTCTAAGGATGACGCTATTTTGCGTACGCAGTCATACAGTAAATAAAGATTCCAGACTTGGAACGTGTGGTTCCAAAGCACAAAGTATTATTCAAGTAAAAGTACAGTCAGTTACACGCTATTGATCCAGACACAATTCGGCGCAAAGGAATTATACAGACCCAAGTACAGTATACATACGCAGCGCTTCCGGACCAGATGTTAGGCATCAGCAAGAAACCCCTCGTCAATCAGCATGAAGAACAAGAACCCAGTGTTGAAGCACACATATATACCCCCAGAAATAGACAACACAATAGAGAAGTTTGTTGCTGATGCCATTGGTCCTCAAGGGGGAAGCATCTGTTACAGAGCGTTTAACAGGCAGATTCAAATAGACTCAACCCAGCCTCCAACAACTGGGGGTCTCTGCCCTCCCGCCCCATGCAACATCCTAACAGTTGTTCATATAATATACATTTTGTTGCTTGAAGTCTCTGTGGTCCATAAGTTGAGAATGCATGATGCGATCTCCACACTGATAATACCGGAATTCTGCTGAAAGAGTACGCATCAGTACAAAACCAAACACGGCTTACTTAGCATATATAAAACCTTAGTTACCAAATAATCTTTATTTCAAAGCATTTATACTAACTGAGCAAACTTAAATCTTATACCTTAAAGCTTATTAAACATTTTATGTGAATATGTAATGTGTAAGTATGCGGGGTGTGATGTAAATACGCTAGTTAACTTGGGGCAGATGCGTGCGCATGAAGCTAATAAAACAGTGTTTTCATACAAGGTCTTATGCATTCGCTAATGTGCGATTAGTTACCAGCGCAATTGTGCGTATTAATGTGTGTATGAGAAATGGTGCACTTAAATCTCACTTACTAAGTGAACACCTAGCAGTGTGGAATGCAGAGCCTTATAGTTCCACATGCCCCCCTCAGCAGCCCCCACCTTTCCCAGGCTCAAAAGAAAAGTCCTTTGTTCTCCCAGACTCTTGTGTGAATGCAAATGTTTTACCCCCAGCTGTGAAGCTGGGGCCATTCTGTCTGGGTGTGAGATAAAACCTGTTTAGGGTTCAGACAAATTCAATGGTGTAGATCAATGCCTGGGTTATATTACAATTGCCACAACTATACTTAAACCCCACAAAATTTTGGGAAGATCTTACTCTTCCACAGGTCTCCTCTTCTCATGTTGATTTCTTGACATCTCCTGTCACTGAATTAGAGGT
The DNA here is from genome assembly GCA_031769625.1 of Taudactylus pleione. Lineage (NCBI taxonomy): Eukaryota > Metazoa > Chordata > Amphibia > Anura > Myobatrachidae > Taudactylus > Taudactylus pleione. The sequence goes on from JAUIMM010000261.1 coordinate 4,979,833, forward strand.
GGGGAAAACTATACAAAATATGAAAAGGGGCAAGGCTCCAAGCCCAGATGGCCTCTCAGCTGAGTATTATCATATTCTAAACAAAAAGATATGCACGTCACTTACAATGGCGTTGAATCAAATGCTGGAAAATCAATCTATGCCCATTCACTTTAACTCGGCAATTCTCAAGATTTTACCAAAGCTTGATCGAGATCTAAGCGACCTGGGATCTTACCATCCTATATCGCTTTTAAACCAGGACTACAAAATCCTGACCAAAATAATTGCAGTACATTTAAAACAGTTGTTACCCTCGGTAGTCCACGAGGACCAAACTGGGTTCATAGCTGGTAGACACTCAGTTGTAAATATCCGCAGAGTCCTAGCGGCTATTCTGGCCTTCAATGCCTCAAATGACTTATTAGATAAATCTATACTATCGTTAGATGCCGAGAAGGCTTTCGATATGGTATTATGGCCACATCTATACAAAACATTGAGAAGATTTGGTTTTGGGGAAAATATATCTAGTCCAGGGGTTCTCAAACTTTTTTGCTCTGGGACCCCGTCTAATAATAAAAATTATTACAGGACCCCAGCATGTTACTGCAGAATGACTGCCACACGTGTGGTCAGCAGACTGCACAGTAACACTATGGAGACACAAAACTGTGAGGTGTCCGATAATGCGATGATTTTATTTTTTACACATTGCAGGGATGAGCTCTTTTCGAAGCCACTGTCCCTGCAAGGTGAGGCAGAGAGTGACTGAGGAGACAGTGGGTTACTGGTGGGACAAAGGGTGACGTAGGATGCAGTGGATAACAGGGAGAAGCTGTGGTTGACGGGTGAGGAAGATGGTGGCAGAGGGTGGCATGGAAAGGCAGAGGGTGACTGGGGAGGCAATAGGTGATGTAGGAGGCAGTGGGCAATAGGGAGAAGCTGTGGGGGATGGGGAGGCAGATGGTGTCAGAAGGTGATGGAGAGGCAGGGAATGGCAAGGAGTAGCATAGGGTGGCAGGGAGAGAGCAGCATAGGGTGGCAGGGAGAGAGTGGGTGACTGGGGAGGCAGTAGGAGGCAAAGGGTGACATAGGAAGCAGCGGGTAACAGGGAGAACCAGAGGGAGATGAGGGAGGCAGATAGTGACAGAGGGTGAGGCAAAGGGTGGCATGGAAAGGCAGAGGGTAACTGGGGAGGCAGAGCGTGTCAGAAGGTGATGGAGAGGCAGGGATTGGCAGTGGCTGGCAAAGAACAGCATAGGGTGGCAGGGAGAGGCAGAGGGTGTCAGAAGGTGATGGAGAGGCAGGGAGTGGCAATGGCTGGCAAAGAGCAGCATAGGGTGGCAGGGAGAGGAGAGGGTGGGTGGGATCAGTGGGTGGGGAGGCGGTGGGAGGCAAAGGGTGACATAGGAAGCAGTGGGTAACGGAGAACCAGAGGGTGACGAGGGAGGCAGATAGTGGCAGAGGGTGAGGCAAAGGGTGGCATGGAAAGGCAGAGGGTAACTGGGGAGGCAATAGGTGATGTAGGAGGCAGTGGGTAATAGGGAGGAACAGTGGGTGACAGGGTAGGCAGAGGGTGTCTGTGGGTGACGGAGAGGCAGTGGGTGTCAGGGAGAAGCAGTGGATGACAGGAAAAGGGAGTGGGTTGCAGGAGGAGGCAGTGGAAGGCAGCAAGAAGCAGTGGGTGACAGGGGAGGAAGTGATGACAGAGAGAGGCAGTGAGTAGCAAGGAGCAGCAAAGGGTGGCAGAGAGCCAGAGGGTGGCAGGAAAGACAGTGGGTAACTGGGGAGGCAGTGGGGGGGGCAAAGCAACATAGGAGGCAGTGCGTAACGGGGAGGCAGAGGATGAAAAGGAGAGACAGAGGTTGGCAGTGGGTGACAGGGAGGCAGAGGGTGGCAGGGGGAGGCAGTAAGTGAGAAAGACAGAGGGGGCAGTGCATTTCAGGGGGGAGGCAGTGGGTTTTTAATAAATTCCAGTTCCCACACTGTATGCTCCCGTTCCCCCATGGGGTCTATGCTCTGCACTCCCCTCATTCCACATGCTCCCCTGTTGATGTTTCTTCCCCCTCCACAGCAATCATCACACATTCTGTGTCCCCCCACCCTGGCAGCAGCGGTCCCCCAGACTGCACTTAAGAACATCTGCACAGACTGCAGAGAGAGTCCGGCAGCTGGCTCCTCTGAGTCTGTCTGCTGCTGATGCTTGCTGCCTGTGTGTCAGTTTCTGCTGCTGGACAGGAAGAAAGGAGACGCTGAGCACTGGGGTGGGGCGGGGCTGCCTGATGACTCCTCAGATCTCTCAGTCAGTGATCCGAGGAGTCTGAAATAACAGACAGTTCAACTGGTTTCACTCTCTTCAGATCACTGGCTGAGAGATCAGAGGAGTCATCAACCTGATCCCATGTGAGTCGCGACATGGCCGCGACCCACTTTGGGGTCACGACCCACAGTTTGAGAACTGCTGATCTAGTCCATTTCAAATTAAAAGGGGGACCCGACAGGGCTGCCCACTATCTCCCCTGTTGTTTGCGGTTGCTCTTGAACCTCTTGCGATTACACTGTGTTCCTCTCCTTTGTTCAGAGGTATCTTAGTGGGTAACGTAGATTTGAGGGTTGCCCTCTTTGCAGACGATATGCTGCTGTTTGTGTCATTTCCATCCTTAACTATTCCCATTATTATGTCTATTATCTCAGAGTTTGGTAGATTTTCAGGATTCAAAATCAACATCACCAAGTCCGAGTTATTAGTGATCTCAGGTAATTCACATACTCTATCACAAAATGCCTTGTTCAAACAATTCAAATTAGTGTCAACCCAGATCAAATAATTAGGAATTCAAATTCCTGCCCGACTTTCTAGATTATATTCCCTCAATTTCTCCCCTTTAGTTCAGATAATAGGTACCATGCTAGACAGATGGATGCTTTTACCCCTATCGCTTCTGGGAAGGGTAGCATTAATAAAATCGGTCATCTTTCCAAAACTTTCATATATTATACAGATGCTTCCAATCAGGTTAACTAGGGCAGACATAACTCTTATCTCAAAATTGTTTAGTAAATTTATATGGTCCAATAAGAAACCTAGGATAGCGTACCAAAAATTAAGATCCTTGAGAGAACATGGAGGTCTTAATTTCCCGGATCTTTTCCATTTCATTAACGCTGTTCACTTCAGATACATATTAGATTGGTTGCTTAACTGCAATACTTATACATGTTACCCACTAGATTGTGTCCTAACCGCTCCCTTTTCCCCGGGAGCCCTGCTGCATTCACTCAAGGCTGAGATACCTACAAATATTCCAATAAACATAATGTTTTGCGTCACTTAATGCTGAAAGCGGCCATCCAAAAATGGCTGCCGTCAAGGAAGAGACAGATGCTAGAGGTCCTACTGGACCTCTAGTGTCTGTTAGCAGAGCGCAATGCACACAGCGTTCCCAGAAGTGTCGGGAACGCTGGCGCTGCCGGGAGAAGATGCTGAAAGCTGCATCTTCTCCCGTGAAATCCCCTGGCAACGAGCATAAACCCTCCTGGAAACGAGCATAAACCCCACTGGAAACGAGAATGTAACCCCTGGTAACGAGCATAAATCCCCTGGCAACGAGCATGAAAACCCCTGGCAACGAGCATAAAACCCAATGGCAACGAGCATGGCACCCCTGGCAACGAGCATAACTCCCCTGACAACGAGCATGTAACCCCCATGGCAACGAGCATGTAACCCCTGGCATTGAGCATAAACCCCCTGGCAACGAGCAGGTAATTTTAAAGTAATTAGAAGCCTTACTGTGGGATATAAAATGGGGTCAGGCAAATATGTAAGTGGCACTTTGGTAAAAGGCATTACAGTGTGTGGCATAATATGTAATTGGCATTATGGTGTGTGGAATAATGTAAGTCACTATACCAGGGACGTCTGAGTAGTGCACTGCCTTAAGGAGGAGCGAAGACAAAATCCAGGTACAGGAAGGGAAGGGGCGCAAAATTGCTGCCTTGCACCGGGTGACGGATATCCTAGTTTCGGCCCTGACACAAGTATTGGTTTTCACAAAGTTTGCTGGTTCAGTGTTTTTAGACCTTTTTGTCAGATGTTACTATGGTATACTGAAGTAAAATTACAAGCATTTCATTAGTGTCAAAGGCTTTTATTGACAATTACATTAAGTTTATGCAAAGAGTCAATATTTGCAGTGTTGACCCTTCTTTTTCAAGATCTCTGCAATTCACCCTGGTATGCTGTCAATCAACTTCTGGGCCACATACTGACCGATGGCTGCCCATTCTTGCCTAATCAATGCTTGGAGTTTGTCAGAATTCGTGTTTTTTTGTTGTCCACCCGCCTCTTGAGGATTGACCACAAGTTCTCAATGGGATTAAGGTCTGGGGAGTTTCCTGGCCATGGACCCAAAATTTTGATGTTCAGTTGCATCTAACTACAAACAGGAACCCATTAGCTGACTTAAAAATTAAACATCTCAGCTCACCCTGGTGTAAAACTTACAGCTTGTAACTCTCCTCTGCAAATAAGCTGCTGGAACCCTTCAGTAATTTTAGGTGCTGCATCGCCATCTGAGCACTTTCAGATTGTCCAACTTGCAAGGCAGAGGGGGATCATGGCCGGCAGCTCTTAATAGCTCTATTGCATAAGAATTGTGTAGCAGTGAGAACTGCCTTTGATAATAAATGACAGGAACTAGAAACTTGAGTGGGACCAGTAGGAAACTTGGCAGAACCGGACTGGGACCGGCAGGAAGGCTTGCTGAGCTGGATGGGGTACCAGTAGGTAGACTTGGTGCAGCTGGGATGTCGTAATGAGAATGGTAGTAGCACAGGAGATACTTGGTGCGGCTGAGAAGCCGTATGGAGAATGATGGTAGCACGGAAGCTACTTGATGCAGCTGGGAAGCTGTATGGAGAATGGTGGTAGCACGGGAGCTACTTGGTGCTGCTGGGAAGCTGTATGGAGAATGGTGGTAGCACGGGAGCTACTTGGTGCAGCTGGGAAGCCATATGGAGAATGATGGTAGCACGGGAGCTACTTGTTGCGGCTGGGAAGCCGTATGGAGAGTGATGGTAGCACGGAAGCTACTTGTTGCGGCTGGGAAGCCATATGAAGAATGATGGTAGCACGGGAGCTACTTGATGTGGCTGGGAAGCCGTATGGAGAATGGTGGTAGCACGCGAGCTACTTGGTGCGGCTGGGAAGCCGTATGGAGGATGGTGGTAGCACGGGAGCTACTTGGTGCGGCTGGGAAGCCATATGGAGAATGGTGGTAGCACGAGAGCTACTTGAAGCGGCTGGGAAGCCGTATGGAGAATGATGGTAGCATGGGAGCTACTTGTTGCGACTGGGAAGCCGTATGTAGAGTGATGGTAGCACGGAAGCTACTTGTTGCGGCTGGGAAGCCGTATGGAGAATGATGGTAGCACGGGAGCTACTTGGTGCAGCTGGGAAGCCGTAAGGAGAATGGTACACTGGAAGGTAGAGAATACTCTGGGAGCAAAGTGAGGAGACTCTAGACTACGAAAGGACCCTCCAGGTGAATGGAGGATGGCTGGATTATCACAAGTTAGGAACGGCAGGTATCTGGACTCCACATAATTGGAGGACGGCTGGTTCACTGGTGTGAACCAGTAGGATTTCCAAATGCTCCAGGTATAGCTATTAGCAGGACTGTTGATTGTACTGGTCTGGGAACCAACAGAATTTACGGATGCGCCAGGTATAGCTATTAGCAGGACTGCTAGATGAACTGGTCTGGAAGCCAGCAGGTTTTCTGGATATGCCAGGTATTGCTGTTAGCAGGAATTCTGGGTATGCCAGTTATTGCTGTAAGCAGGATTTCTGAATATGCCAGGTATTGCTATTAGCAGGATGACTGGTCTGAGAACCAGCAGGTTTTCTGGATGCAGCAGGGGTTGCTGCCAGCAGGAGCCTGGGATACACTTGTTCACAGAGAAACAGATATAGCACAATCTGTACACCACAGGAAGTAACGAGATGTTCAAGCCCAGAAAGCTATCAGAAAATGATATATATACCCTGGGTCTGGCAGGAATTGGTGGATATGGTCAGGTGGTCTGGTAGTAGCACTCTGAGTGGTGGAGGGCACAACATGCAGAGGGAGCAATCATCTCTGCAGTACTGAGAGTCAGAACTACACCTGCGATTTCCACCAAGGCTAGCAGTGTTCACTGATGGAGGAGGGCCCAGGTGAATAATCACTGTGGAAAGGAAAGCACATTCCAAATGCACACACAGAAGTGTTACAGCCACTATGATTTAGAGCATATCTCCGAGGAGAATTGCACACACAGATCCACGGAGCAGCTGGCAGAGGTAAGTCTCAAGGCGAAAGGTAAAAACTAGCCAGGGTTGTGACACAGATATTGAGGATCCCGCTCTGTGTGCTGGCCGGAGCTACCAAGTTCCTGCTTTCCAGTCCTTTATAACTGTATACAACGATTATCTCCGGTTCAGTTTCTCTATCCATGCTAGATATTGGTTGATATTTTTGCAGGCATTACACATGTTGGAGATTTCCTGTCTAATACCGAAGGCCTGTGGTAGTTCTTCTTTCGGAGTCTCTTCTAGGAGAAGATGGAGAGAGTCTCCATTCGCTTGCTCCTGGCTCTGCTCCTGCCTCACTGCGTGGGCCTGCTGCTGCTCCAGCTTCCCCTCCTCATGGTGTGGCAGAACTGTGAAAAGCAAAATTGGCACAGTTATGTATAGTACATTATCCACTTAGTACATTATGCAGGTGAAAGCTTTTTCCATACAAAATACAGCATAGCAAAGAAACAAGATCCTTACTAATTATAGCAAAAGCCTGTTCCATACTACATGTAAATATACATGTATATACAGTACTGTAAACTTACAATATACAAGTTGAGTCTCCCATACCCAAAATGCTTGGGTCCAGGGGTATTTTGGATATCGGAATATTCCATATTTTGGAATATTTGCTTACCATATTGAGATATCTTGGGAATGGGACCCAAATCTATACACAGAATGCATTCATGTTTTATATACACCTTATACACACAGCCTGAAGGTAATTTTATACCATTTTTTCAATACCTTTCTGGCTCAAACAAAGTTTGTGTACATACATGAAATTCATTTATGTTTCATATACACCTTATACACTGAACCATCAAAAAGCAGAGGTGTCACTATCTCAGTCATGCTAAAAAAAAATTCAGATTTCAGAATATTCGGATATGGGAGACTCAACCTGTAGTGTTGATATGCAATACAATCTATGTGGCATTAAAAAAAATTCATTAAGAAAACCTATTATGTGGTAATAAATATTACCTGCTGCCTGTTCTATATCAGCCTTCTGTGGCCTCTCCTGCTCCTGTGCTGAGTCATGGGCCTCCTTGGTAACCGAATCTAATGTAATAAAAAATGCTAAATATGTATTGCTACAGTAAATGCTTTTTATTACCTATTAAATAGATAATTAGTAACTTACTATATGCATTGTATTAATGATTCATGTAGTCATCCCATGTACATTGCAAAAAAAAAACCTTGTAAAATGACGAGCTGCTTCTTCCTGTAGAAGGCCAATGGTAATGAGAAATTACTCCTAGTGACCTTTATAGGAAGGAATCGGACTGCTCTGATTGGTCAAAGCAGAGCAGCTCCTACGCTCTGACCAATCAGAGCACTCCCATTCATTCCTATTGCATTGCCTGGACCAAAATTCATGCTATTCTGTGCCCTTTGTTTTACTGTACAGTGATATGACTTGTAGTGTATCAAGGACAAGTATAAGTTAGGTAGCAACGACAGACAATAAATAATCATTTTTTTTGTCAAATACACCCCCCCACACCTCCCTCCTAACCACATGATCTCAGATGGCATCATGCATGCCAGTACATCCAACGGCTAAAGATGATTAAAAGTCAAATGACTGACAGGTGCGAGTATACGCACTGCGAATATACCGTGCTGCAAATATTACTGTACATCATGGAGGTGGATTTTGGCTATTAAATTACTGCTGTCCAGCTCTTTATTTAGTTTGCTAGGAGCCAGATCATAATCTGATGAGTGTATGGGGAGAATAACTGTGTGAGGAAAACACTTGTAATTTGTAATTGTAGATGACATTTTCTGATTGCTTAATCACACAACATTTTTCCTTGGCTGAATTCCATAACACTTAATGGGGTCTATTTACTAAGCAGTGTTAGGAGACAGAGTAATAAAGTGAAAAGGTGCCAGCACTGCCAGCCAATCAGCTCCCAACTTCCATCTCACCGGCTGTGTTTGAATAATGACAGTTGGGAGCTGATTGGCTGGCACCTTATCACTTTTCACTCTGTCTCCTATCACTGCTTAGTAAATAGACACCTATGAGGGGTATTCAATATAATATAATAATATAATATGATACGCTTATCCCCGTATTCAATATAAAATTAACGAAAACGGGAAACTCCGAAGTTGGATTTGCGTAAAGTTACGAATTTTTCCTTAAAATAATTGTAAGACCCCCCTAAAGTTGTAAAAACATGGGGGAACACTATGGGTACCCCCGTTTTAGCCTTTAATTGAAAGTCGGGGATTTAAATAGCCGAAGCAGGTGTTTTTTTCCCGACATTGAAGAAGTGTTGCAGAAGAGCACTTAGGTTATTTTTTTTGTTTTTGTTAAGTGGTCCCATCAAATTTGGGGTACATGAAAATGGGTTCTAGCATATTTTTAAGTCCCTAAAGTAAGTTTTTAAAAATTCTGCAATTGTGCACCTGCCGCTATAATTCTATTCTTCAAAACATCTGCCGCATACTTGCAGAATAGCCCTGAACCTATTTCCCTATTGTTAAACAATTTTTTCCCATTTTTTTTTTCACCTCAATTTTTAAATTACATTTTTGGGGTGTCCCTATTTTTTCTTTAAACATTCTTTTTTAAATGTCAGTCCCAGGGGTGCAGGCTATTTTTTTTAAGCCTGCACCCCTAAACCCCAATTCTGCACTTTTTTTCGACACCTATTCAATGGTAAAAAGTTATCCCCGTTTTTTATCAAAGACTTTTCAAAACTGCGATAAGTCTTTGATATTGAATACAGTGTAAAACTAAAACCTGCGATGACGTCATAGCTCCAATATGAACTCAAAAACGATGTTATCGCACCCATATTGAATACCCCTGTATATCATTAAAAGACTTGTCAAAAACCAGGCGCTACCTGAGTGCCTGTATTACTTATATAAGGACACAACTGTATTACGTCGTTATCTAGTTAATGTTACCTGAGTTGATGATGACTACTGATTCCAGTTGGATGTTCTTTTTAATTTTTGACTCCTGCTTTATCCTAAAAGTTCAAAAATATGCTCAGTTATAGTAAATAGAAAGAAAGCAAGGGTTCTACAATCCAATATGACTTCAAAGAGCAGTGTATAGGGGCACATTGGGACCTATTTATAAAATATAATGGCTTTTTCGGGAATACACGTAAATATAAAAACAAATCCAAACATACCATGGAGATATAGGCTGCAGTTCCTCCATTTCCAATTGCAGCCGCAGTCCCCATAGGTTTCTATGGGGGCTAGCGATGCTGTCAGATTTACCAAGCTCCGGCATACGAAGCATTCCAGAGTTTGTCCCCATAGGATGGCGTTACCCTATGGTAGCCTATACTAATGCCCCCCCCCTAGAAATGCATGCACCGTCCGACAACCTCGCATGCGCAGTGAGCACCAGTGACCCGAACCAGTAAGCGGTGTGATAGCGTTACATAGCATTATAGGAGCCTGTGTCCTGGCCAAAGAACATTGGTAAATTTGCGTGAAAATATTCATTTTCACTTTGTGAATTTACTCAGAAAATATTTATCACATCCGTATTAAAAGTGCTGATTGTGATAAATATGACGCATTATATCATAGAGCAGCAGATTATTTTTACAGTATAGGACACTAACGCCGGGTACATATTATGGGACCCAGTATCGGCAAATGCATACATACTTTTTCAATGTGGACACCGACAGCAGGGCCCTCGCTAACAACATACCCCGTTGGCCCTGCATGTAGGGCAGATGGAGGATGTCGCTCATGATCCGCGGGAGCGCGCATTGTCAGAGACATAGTGGGTACACATTAGATGATTTGCCCAATATGTCTGGCCGATCCGCCGGATAGGATGACGTATCATCTAGTGCAGTGGTGGCCAACCCGCGGTTCTTGAGCTGCATGCGGCTCTTTAGGTTTTGAGTTGCGGCTCCCCCCACTGTAACTGTGAATGCTGGCCTATGAAGTGGTCAGAAGCTAAAGAAGTCTCTGATCGCTTCAGAGGCCAGGGTTCCCAGTGATGCAGTGCGCGGGTGATGTTGTGACATCACCCGCGATGTGAGGAGCCTGGACTGCGCGCCTGCTGGATCTAGTTAGATCCAGTCAGAGGCAACGGGAGCCAGAGTGGTCAGGTAAGTACTGGGCTGGGGGCACTACTTAAGGGACACTGCATATGGGGCATAAATTAAGGGGGCACTGCATAAGGGGCACAAATACAGGGGGATCTGCATAAGGAGCAAAACTACAAGGGGCACAAATATAAGGGGTACAGGATAAGGGGCACATATACAGGGGGGCACCGCATAAGGGGCCCAACTACAGGGGGCACTACATAAGGGGCACAACTACAGGGCACTGCATAAGGGGCACAAATACAGGGAGCACTGCATAAGGGGCACAAATACAGGGCACTACATAAGGGGCACAACTACAGGGGGCACTGCATAAGGGGCACAAATACAGGGAGCACTGCATGAGGGGCACAAATATAGGGCACTGCATAAAGGACAAAACTACAGAGGGCATTGCATAAGGGGCACCAACACAGGGTGCACTGCAAAAGTGGCACAAATACAAGGGGCACTACTGCCTGAGAGCCAGTCAGAGGGGAAGCCTGAGAGCTGGGAAGATGATGCCTGCTATCATGCTTATAGGGGCAGAGTGGGGCTGTTGAGATAACTCCGGGGCATGGGGTGAGGGTGGCTGGAGTGACACATGCGGGGCCGCTGCAGTGGCATGGGGGGGCTGCAATAACACATAAATGGCAAAGGAGGGGGCTGGAGTGACACATGGAAGAGTGTGTATTATGTGAATCTTGCTTTTTCAATGTATTTTATGTGGTTCTGAATTTCTATATGTATTTTATGTGGATGTGGTTTTTAAAATGTACTTTATGTGGATCTGGCTTATTTCAGCATATTTTATGTGTATCTGGCTTGTTTCTGTGAATTTAATGTGAATGTGGATTTTTCAATGTTATCTATATTACTCTAGCTTTTTCTTTCACTTCAACAGTGAAAAAGTATATTGAGAAGATTATGTAAATTGTGTATTTTCAATGTGCTGGGCTCGCCCCAAGTGTGACTAAAAACGGGGGTGTGACACAAGGTCATGCTCCTGCAAATGTCATACCAAAGGGGGGCGCACAGCTAGGCCACGCCCCATTTTTGCGCATGCTATTGGCTCTTTAGCTTGACTACAGATATTTTTTGGCTCTATGCCTCTGACTGGTTGGCCACCCCTGGTCTAGTGTGTACCCAGCATAACACAGACATGATTATAACACAGGCAGCACATTGTCTGGGCCTCTTAGTACAGGATGGTCCAATAGTGGCAGCATTTAATTCTCTTGTTGTACTTTCCAGTTCCCATAACCTGCCAAGTACACTGCAAAGAGGATAAAATACATGAATCTGACCAGGTGTTGAATTTACTACTATGGTCTCTGCCTCCCTCATTACTAACCACTACTGTCATAGGCAAACGCAGGGGGGGTTTCCATCTGCCTGGAAACCCCCCTCCCCAGCACATCCCATGACCACAGTAGAAATAGTAATATAATAGAATTTTACTAGTGCTACATGTTCTTCTCAGTATCACAAATTAAATAATTAGCACCACCTGTGGATCTTTGAACATGTATCAGCCAGTAATAAATAACCTGTGCACCAACTAGGAGATCTGGAAAACATGCACTGTTGGGGATGCACTGCTATAGAGCCCAACATGTACATATATGTCCAGATAAGTGCTAGGTTCTTCTGCTGCTCCTCCAGGCAATGCTCTTTAATGGTGCCCACATCTAAAATAAATACATTCAGCTCAAGCAGGATGGCTTACTGCCGCATCTAATGACTTACTGTGAAACTGTATATGCTGGAATTATGACACACAATACACATTGTATGACGCATATTAAGGCTGGATAAGTACTAATTCTGCCCTCTTCATGGACTGGCCATACTCGCTCTAAAATCAAGCATTTGGAAACCCCCCTCTATAAACCCTGCGTTTGCCACTGACCGTTATGTATAAGATGTCTCCAAGGCAATGATTTACCTCACCCAGGGAGGGATGTATCAATCATCGCATTATGGATGCGATACATACCACCACTTACAGCATGCAGGTAATGCGGGGATGCATGTACAAAGATTCTGGTATAGAAGATAGACAATGTCTAGTTAGACACCAGATGTTAGACAGGCAATAGGTCGACAGGGACAAAAGGAAGACACAGTAAAGGTCGACCATTTGTGTCAACCTTTTGACCTTGTCGATCTTCCTGTCGACATTCTTCCATATTGACCTTTACCGTGTCAAAGTTTTACATCTGGTATCTAGCTAGACAATATAGACCTTTTCACTGTCTATCTATAGTCCGGAGGGACAGGGGTGGTAACACTGAGGATACAGGGACAGGGGTGGTAACACTGAAGATACAGGGACAGGGGTGGTAACACTGAAGATGCAGGGACAGGGGTGGTAACACTGAAGATGCAGGGACAGGGGTGGTAACACTGAGGATACAGGGACAGGGGTGGTAACACTGAAGATACAGGGACAGGGGTGGTAACACTGAGGATACAGGGACAGGGGTGGTAACACTGAGGATACAGGGACAGGGGTGGTAACACTGAAGATACAGGGACAGGGCAGGTAACACTGAAGATACAGGGACAGGGGAGGTAACACTGAAGATACAGGGACAGAGGTGGTAACACTGAAGATACAGGGACAGGGGTGGTAACACTGAAGATACAGGGACAGGGGTGGTAACACTGATGATACAGGGATAGGGGTGGTAACACTGAAGATACAGGGACAGGGGTGGTAACACTGATGATACAGGGATAGGGATTGTAACATTGTCCATCACTGATGACATTACAGCCAGTAATAAACCTGTCGGCACCAGCCTACTGCACCTAATACTAGATCTGCCCTGGAAAAGACTGGATACAAATACACGTACCAGCCAACTAGAACACATGGTTATATTGTGTAATGATAATAATACTGTAACGTAATAATACACCTATTAGCTAGGTACATCTAACACCTTGTATATGATTTTAGTATATTACATACCAGTAGCAAATGCCAAAGATCACAGCAACCACAGTAATTAGTAGGAGGATCAGAACCGCGACCAGCACGATGAGCTCCATAGTGTGGATCTTATTGATATCTATGTAGAAAGAAACAAGTGAGGAGAATAAACATCATTCGTATTATACATATCAATTACAAATTTAATTCCTCATTTCAAACAATTATAAAAACAGCAGACCTGTGTAACATGAATATATATGTTATAAGTAAAATAAGACAGCATGGCACACCTTACTAATTCTATACAGTCTCTGGAGTAAATGCCAGCTAGCTAATGATGGTAACCAGACCCGGGCACATTTATGTGACTGAGGCTACACACCAGAGGCTGGAATGAAGCATCTTATATGAACACAAGGGCTGGTTTATTAAACAGTGATAGAAGGAAATGTAGTGCATAACGTTTTGGGGATCCTCCCCTTCCTCTGGGGCAGAAAACCAGCCCCCAGCCACCCTCTCTATTAAACACAACCAGCCCAAGTGAGACGTTGTCAGCTATCTCTGATTTCCAGGGACAGCCATAGGTTTTAGTGATTTAAACCTTGGAATCTATGTCCACAGAAATATCACTATTGTTGAGTATAGGCCAATAGCAAGTAATATGAAGAGCACAACTGGTCTATCAGCCATCCTGGGGTCAGTGACAGGGCAGTAACTAGACGGGCAAAAGGACAATGCGGCAGCCCCATCACATCATGGTGTCACATGTGCGGGGGTAGGGGGCATAATGGGCCAGCACAGGGTGTGGATGTAACCTGCGATGCCATAGGTCACTGTTGGCTAATTAATAAACTTATGTAATAACTATACCAATCACCTGGTGCAATGTAATTGGCCGATATACGTTACAACCACACCTGTATGTCATTACATTATGTAGCCCTGTGAGGTCAGTAATAAAATATAAAGTTGTCCCAATAATAATTATTACCATATAACTAACCTCTAGACACAGGTCTGCACCTGAAAACCAAATACTTCACCCCAATTCTCACATGATATATACAATATGATAAACCTAATCAGTCTATTACTATAGTGCTGTGTATGTTGTATTGTAGAATAAGATATATATTATGAACTTTGTGTCCTGATATCTGCTGAGTTATACATGTGTCTAACATTTCTATTGTACCCCCTTCCAAAATTATTTCTGCTTAGTAAAAATAATGAAAATAACTGAGGAGTCTGCTTACCTTTTGCTATCAGAATCGGGGTTCCTGTGCACGACCTGAGCAATAGTATTAGTACTATAAATGTCGTAATACACAAGCACCTAAATACTGGTGTATCTCCTCTGAAAACTTCCTATCAAAAGACTCAAACTGTCAGCGTGTCTGACATCACCCTGAGCCAAAGCTCTATTATGATGCGTCATGTGCTGTAATAATGATGCTAGGAAAGGGCTAGAACCCCATTAAAGACAATTTGTGCAGGGACTAATTAGAGCAGGACTGCTATGTGAGATATGTTATTGACAGTTTCCCCTTTTCATGCTTTGTCTACAGAAATAGTTTTTTATAATTCAGCTTCAGGAGGTGATAGGCCTTTCCTACCACCAGTGTGGCCACAGATAATGGATTGTAAAGGCCTCCATACATCAATGATGGATTGTCACAATTGCCTCGTTTCCCAGATGCCGAGATGACATCCAACATGTTGTATTTCCCTGACTTGCCACAACCAAAATATGATCAGGATTGGCAAATCAGGGATTTTTAACAGATCGGCAATCATCGATGTTTGCAAATCTGCGTTTCAGACCAGCGGATTGACTGGAACCACCTGATGTACCTTTACCCTGCCACCTTTTGTATTGGTTCCACCTAGATGAGGCCACTATCAGAATTCTGCCTATTTCTGCTTCTCAAAAATAGAGAAATAATAATAATAATAAAACATGCATCAGGGAAAATTGGCAGTTTGAGCATTGCCAGGCTGGCTTTTCAGGGGGAGCCAGGCTTGCAAAACTGTGTGCGGCCTTATCCCCCTGAGTATAACCAGCCCTGGTGCCAATTGTATACCTCCCAACATGACCCTCTCCAGGAGGGACACAATGCTCTGGTCCTGGACTTCCCTGGTAATTTATGATTGGTGGAGGCTTCAGAGGTGGGGCTGCAGTACAGTCCAAAATTCAAATAGGGGAGTTACACCAACTGCCAGTGAGTCCCAGCCAGTGATGTTTGGCAGCGTGTGAAATGACAGTTGGTGTGGCTCCCCTATTTGACTTTTGAACTGTGCTGCAGCCCAACCTCTTACCAGGGAAGTCCAGGACCAGAGCATTGTGTCCCTCCTGGAGAGGGTCATTTTGGGAGGTATGCAATTGTACCAGGGCTCATCCCTATACCCCTGGACAGGGGTAATGAAATAGTTCAATTTAGATAAAATTCAATATAATAATGCTATAATAAGCGAAACTGAGATAATGCCACTGTGACTCCAGGCTAGGGAAGCAGATTAAGGTGTAGGAGAGGGTCTTGAGTGCAGCTACGACTTAGCGGGAAAAGGTGCATGGCTGGCGCCACCATTAGGCAGCTGTCTCTCAAAGAGACATCCTTTTATATTGTGCTAGTGGCTAAACCGTGGATCTAACCAGCGGCAGCCGCTGCTGTAACTCAGTCATCTCCTCCCACATATTGACCAGGTCTCCATCTAATTCCGGGCAGTCAGCGGTGCGGTGCTGATGCCAGGGGTGGGTTATGAATTTTTTTTTATGAGGAAACAGGTCCTTAGAGGCCAGCTGTACCGGTATCAAAGTGAAGGGATCTTGTAAGTGTGTACTACAACGCTGACTTCAGTTCTTTTCTTTACTACTGTATAGATTTGCAGGCAGGAAGGGTAACAAGTCTGCTGCATGTGTGCTCTGTCCAATCAGCACAAAAGAGGAAAGACAGATATGTCTGTCAGCCAATCAGCACGGGAGGGAGATGTGGTGTGTGCTGTAACATGAAGGGGCTGCTCTGGAGACTGGAGAGGAGAGTTCCAGCGCTGGTGAAGGTAAAATTGCTTAACCCAAAGGTAATGCAGTGGCCCTGCACCTACACATATCTGTAGCACTAGCTGTGTCCTGGGTGGTGTCCAGGGGTGTTTCTAGGGAGGAGGGGGCCCGTGTGCAGTCTCAGTTACGGGCCCCCTACTCTCCGTCCGCCGGCAGCGCACTGAGCGGTGCCCGGCCAGCGCCACACTTATAGACTCTGGACACTAGAGTGTGCCCACAGTTTATGGTGCATGCGCAGGTCACAGGGAAAATGGCCGCGGCGGACATTTTCCAGCTGTTTAACAGTGCAGATACCAGCGCCAACATGGAACTCCAGAGAGGTAAGTATAAGATGGGTGCAGGGTGTGTGGTGCGGCCCCCCCTGGCCCGTGTGCACCGCACACCCTGCACCCATTCTAAATACACCCCTGGTGGTGTCACTGTCTTTCTTTACCAGCAGATATATGATTACAATACATGAGGAGCTTATAACCATCCTATGTGAATGCATGCACTGCATATATAGTGTGACACACAAACCACATGGAGGATTCTCAGCTTTTTATCAAACATCTGAGCAGAAAGAGGTGACCTATGGCTATGTATGTACAAGTCTCAGGGTGCTCTAGTCAGTAGGGCAGGCTGGTACTTACAGTTCTATAACAGCTAACTAGTCACAGGTTGTCTGTTTTACAGTTGTTTTAAGCTGTTAGTAAATCTAACTGTAATATATTTATGGCATACTTGCCTACCCTCCCGATTCGGGCCGGGAGCCTCCAAGAGAGAGAGTGACTTTCATTTCTGGAGGATACTGGCACAGTATAGTGTTTGGGTAACATAAGGGGAGCATACATTCTGATATGTGCTCATTGTGTGATTGGTATTGTATTAAAGTGCAGTATTGTGATCACACAGATTAGATTTATGCCCTATTATTAATCATCTGTGAGTGATAATCACCAACACCTCACAGGTTAGTTAGTTTAGGGTCACCTATGGCTGCAGTAACTGGCCGGCATGCCCTTGACACCAACACCACATCTGACTGTCATCATACAGTAGACTGCTGCTTCCATCCTTTATTATAAGGGCACAGTCCTGCCCTTATATTAAGGCTGACTCGAAAAACGGAAATCTCTATAGAGAATTCCGGAGGGGGGGCATGGTGTTTAAAGGACTACACCTCAAAAGCTATTGGAGATACCGAGCTGAAATTTGGCATGGACGGGTAGTCTCTCGGTGCAGCATGCCAAATAAATTTGAGGGCAAAAAAATAAAAAATGAGGATTTGAGAACAATCTAAAGCTCCAACTGTCAGTTTTTTCTGACACTCAGGGCCTGATTCAGACCCGGTCGCAAGCGCTGAGTGCTCGCAACCGGGTCAATGGTGGCCCAGAGCGCATGCGCATGACGGAGCCGGCTCCGTCGTGCGAATGCGCGAGACCCGGATAGCGATGGGCAATCCGTCGCTCCGGGTCTCGTACCAAAGGGGGCGTGCTGTCGATGTTGAGTGACAGCACGCCCCCTTTGGTGGGCGGGCTGGGGGAGTGGCTGCCCAAACGGAGGCGTTCCCATGTGAACGCCTCCGTTTGGGGCCGGCGCCACTGACATCACGAGTGATGTCAGTGGCAGAGATTTCGGCTCTGTTAGAGCCGAAATCTCTCTGGGGCTTGGGGCAACGAGACCCTACCACAAGGGTCTCGTCGCAAGCCCGATGGTCGTGATGGTCTTGACCATCGCGACCATCTTCCTGGCCGCTCGCTATAGCTGTGGGTGGTCACCCACAGCTATGCGAGCGGCCAGGAGGCCGTTCTAAAAAAATAAATACCGGCCCTGATTCAGAGCGAGCGCTCTGTCAGAGCGTCCGGCTCTGAATCAGGGCCTCAGTTAGGACTTTTCTGCTGTTCTCTATGGTGGATTTTTGGGAAGGCATAACTCAGGGTAGGGGGCAAATTTAGACTTGGGGTTTGTTTTATTAGGTAGCTATTGTTCCAGGGTAGAGCATTTTGGTGTTTAGGTAATTGAGAAAGTTGCAGCTTTTAAACTATTACCTCACAATTGTGCCATTATAGAGATAGGAAGCTTCAACTTGTTGCGCAGCCTCAGTTGGTGCCTTCAGCAGGTGTACTTACTGTGGCTTCACTTGAGTGTACCAAGATGCCTGCCTTTAAGCCCGCATCCAGTTTTTAATCAGTAAACTGGAGGGGAATTACAGTTATTTGAGTGATACAGTGGGACGGGGGGTGTTTTGGGGTTAGTGGGGACACACTGTAACAGTAATTAGACCTGGCATCGCTAACATTAATGAGTTTTTTGTCTTGTTCGAGTGGTGCTATGGGCGGCTGTTACAGCTTGTGTTGTGTGACGTCACTAATTGATTCACTCCACAGCAGTTCAGCTCTACAAGGAATGTTTGCTGTGGCAGGGAAGAAGTGCCTGCTACTAAGAGTTATGGTGCTAGCAACTGACCCGCTGACTCCCGACAGTGTGAGCGGTGATTGTGCAGCGGGTGAGTGGCCCTTGCCTACCCTGATGCAGAGTGGTAATGAAGGTGTTCTCCAGTGGGGTAGCCTGAGATGGTACCGCTAGAGCTTGAAAGCCCAGGAAGGGAGTGTTGGGTAAAGGGCAGTGGTATAGCTCTGCCCTGGGACTCTTGACAGCCCAGACCTCATTGTGTACCTGGAGCTGTTCCACAGCGGTGTTGCGACAGTCCTGGCACACCCCCCCTGCACCATGTCCCGGCCTCCGGCAGTGACAGTCCCGGAGCACCCCCCTGCACCATGTCTCGGCCTCCGGCAGTGACAGTCCCGGAGCACCGCCCCTGCACCATGACCTGGTCCCTGGAAGTGAAAATCCGCGCGCAACCCCCCACACACACCAGGTCCTGATCCCCGGCGGCGACAGTCCCGCCGCATCCCACCTGCACCATGACCCGGTCCCTGGCATCGACGGTCCTGCACATCCCCCCTGCACCATGACCCGGTCCCTGGCAGTGACAGCCCCTCCTCCCCCGATCCACATCACTCTTATCCCATCTGCGCAGCTCTATCTCAGTTGCATAGACTGCATGTGTGTATTACAATGAGCACACAATCCTGTGGATTAGCAGCTCCATTTTGTGAGTGACAGCAATCTCACTCTGTGAGAGTTCTGAATCTGCAGTTAACCACAGGTTGTGATGGCACACCATATCTGTATTGCGCAAGGAACACATCCATTAAGGCGTCAGCGTTAATGATCGGAATTTCATTGTTATTTTAAGTTTGAGTGGCAGAAATTCAATAGGTTTTGTGAAATTTCAGATCATGTTTAAGAAGCCTTAATGGGACATGTGAAACTGTAAGTTTTTTTGTCTATGGAATAGAAATATATTTAGTAGGAAGTGTTAAACCATATTGCATAGTACAAGGGCAGCAGCATGGCTCCTGTATGCACAGATGGCATATGCAAAGCATTCTATGAGTGCCCATTCTTATTTTCTGTTAATTATCCCATAGATAGGACATGTATAACATTTAGAGGGTAGGAGATGGATTTTATACTCTTAATGACAGCTCTTCTGCATATTAGGTACCTCCCAAAATAATTTTCAAAGTTATGGTATGCTACAATATTGTTAGGGTCTAATTGTATATCATTTTCCATTTCTTTACATAATTGTCTTTCTGTTTCATGTTCTGGGGGAGGGAATTTCCCATAATATTATGTATAATGGAAGCAGTAATATATACTGTACAAGAAATAATACAAACAGGCCACCATTGACCTGTGTATAGTGATCAGTGTGTAACAGGTGTGTGATATTGATGTAGCCAGTCTACAGTTATCAATTTGTGTTAGTTATGTCATGTGATGTCGGCATGACCTGTGTATAAGGATTTGTGATATAAGAATGAACCGTGTATAAGGATCTTGACTAGGACCTCAAATGGTCTTAATCTGGCTCTGTTTAATAATGTGGGCGCCTGTACCCTGGCCTGCTTTCTCCTTCTCTTGACCTTGAGATAGACAATAAAGAACATTGAACTGCAGCCAGTATTTTAGTATAAGAACCGGATGGGGGAAGGGGAAAATATGGGGTTGGCGGACTAAGGGACAAAGGGAGGAGAGTAGAGTAGCACACAGTACTGCAGCCATCACATAATTATGGATGTCTTTGAGACATCCTTATTGTACTCAATACAGGAAGACACCACTTCTGCACTTTCACCGTACTAGCTGGGAAGTGGGGGGGGAGTAGGCTGAAGTTTTGCCTAGGGTGCCAAAAAAAACCTTGCACCGGCCCTCAGAAGGTAGCTTGCGATATGCCAACCACCCTCCTCATCACTGACTAAAAGTTCCCTGCAGCACAAAAGTGCAGAACAGCCAGCATCTTGTGTAGGCCTGCTATGGCTCTTTACCGCACAGTGTCTGGCTCAAGGTCACACCGGTGTATTAAGTTGTTGCGGTTGAGGCAGAACATCTGGATGACCTTGTCATCAGACACTGCATTGAGATTGAAACACCCACAGAAGCACCTAGGCCTACTCTGTTCTGTTTTCTGCTCCCGAGCCCTTTGAGTCAGCTGGTACAAGACACATGAAAGAAGTGCCTGTGCCCACATTATAGAAAAGCCTGCCTGAGCCATGTTTGGAATCACAGACAGTGCTGCAGCTGAGTTGGCCACCTTTTATAAGCATCTTGATTGAGCCTGTCCTAATTAGGGATGTGGTCAGAATACCCACCGTCAGGATGCCAGGGTTGAAGGTTAGGATTAGGCTGCAGAGAGGAAGGGTTAGGGAGATGGGGAGGGTTAGGATATTGACAGACAGGTGTTGGTATCTTAACCCTGGCAGGATGCCGGCACCAGGATTCTGACCGCCTGGATACCGAGCACCGGCATCCCGCACTTAAACCCCCTAAGAAATGCTTTGCATATGCAGACACGCCACTTATTTGGTAGTCTATTCATTTGGTACATTGTATTGCGATTTTGGTGCAAGACTGGTCGTGTTGTCCAACACGATTCTTAGTAAATTCATGATTTGCATTGATGACAATGTTAATCATACGATGTTTGGTCCAATGGTGATATGCCGTGATTTGGAGTGCAAAGTTGTGTTTGACATGCGATAACCATTGATGTTGCCGTATAACAAATTCACGATTTGCAAACTCACAGCTTTATAACCGAAAATCTCCATATTGCATCAACACGATTCTTAGTAAATTTCCCCCCAAGCTTCAAGATAAAACCATTTAATCCTGGTAGGGAGGAGTGGGTACTAATTACCTGGGCCTGGACCTTTAGGGTGGTCTTAGTGGGAACCCAGGCAAGGTGTTAAGGGGGACAAATGTTCCCCCTTGCAGCATGATGGTGCAGTGCATAGTATTTACCATTATTATTTTACAAAGAGTGTATGGCAAAGTCTTGCGGATTTAGAGCCTGATTCAAAGCTGGACGCTATTTGCGGACGGTCGTTCTGAAAAAGGGGCCGGATATTTAAATTAAGCGCTCGCTCTTTGCGGTCTGTTGACGCCTCTATGTCTGAACGAGCGAACGAAACATGCGCTCGCTATTTTGAAAAAAACACCCCCTGGCCGCTCGCATCATACGTCATCTCCGCTTGTGCAGTGCTCATGCCATTTGTGCCCGCTTTTAGGGAAATTATTTTTCACGTAAAAAAACAAAAATCACTCAGGTACAGAGGACCTCATTCAGAGCCGGACGCTATTTGCGCTCGCTCGTTCAGAAAAAAGGGCTGGCTATTTAAATTGAGCGCTCGCTCTTTGCGGTCTGTTGACGCCTCTATGTCTGAGCGAGCATCCGAAACATGCGCTCGCTATTTTGTAAAGACGCCCCTTTGCCGCTCACATCATACGTCATCTCCGCTATTTATTAGATTAATCGAGTACATCG
Source organism: Taudactylus pleione (assembly GCA_031769625.1). NCBI lineage: Eukaryota > Metazoa > Chordata > Amphibia > Anura > Myobatrachidae > Taudactylus > Taudactylus pleione. The sequence goes on from JAUIMM010000261.1 coordinate 5,002,135, forward strand.
AACGGTGTATGAACTGCTCGCTATTCTTGTGGTAGCATTTTCTTACCGCAATCATGCGAGCAGTTCAGACTAAAAGACAACCAAGTGACGTGGTCAATGACGCTGCTTTGTTAATTATGCACACCCTTAAAACGTCCGTTTTGACCGTTTGGCACGCCTGCGTTCGGATCTCCACTCCTCGTTTTCAAGCACCTTCCCCTGTTACAACCCACAAACGCCTCATCCTGTCACTCAAATTAGCAGGCACTCGCTATTTTGAGAGCACACGATTTCCAACCGCACTGACTGGTTGGCGCATGCGCAGATGTGCGAACATCGCTCGGAGCGAACGAGCGGCCGCTTACGAGCGGCTCTGAATCAGGCCCTTAGTCAGACCCCGTTCAGTATCCAGTGGCTGTCTTAAACAGCCCTGTTAGTAGGTAGGTAATACAAGTCACAGTAGTCCAAGCCTACACACTGCAGATAACAGGTACTGTATTTATAAATATGGCGAGAATTAGGGAGAATTTTCACACTAAGATGATATAGGGCCAGATTTAGTACAGATCGCAATTGTGATCACAGCTGCAAAAGCGCACACAACGCAGCTGCGAAAATATACTAATACTTGCCAAAGTTCAGCCAGCATAAAGACGCCCACTACTGCTTTCTCATATCCACCCAATGCCGTTTTACTGCACGAACATCGGTACCATCGACACACACCGACCACTCACGCAGCATTTACACCAGCTCTGACCTGCCGCAGACACTACAAGTCTCCCCGCACACAGTAGGCTCTCAAGCTGCATATATAGGAAAGAGTCCTGGACTGCACACCCTGAATATATATAATGGGAGGTGCTACCTGTTGAGACTTTTATTGTAGGCACAGAAACAGACAAATCACAGGTGCACAACTCCAAATAACTGATTATATATATAAACTAGGGATGTGCAGGCTCGGATAGGTTCGAGTTTGCACGTGGAGTTCGGATTTTTCCCTCCAAAAAAACGGAACTCAGAACGAGGCAAAACGTCATCTTACATGGACGAACATCATCATTCCTGGACAAAAGACCAGGAATGATGATGTTCGTCCATGTAAGATGACGTTTTGCCTCGTTCTGAGTTCCGTTTTTTTGGAGGGAAAAATCCGAACTCCACGTGCAAACTCGAACCTATCCGAGCCTGCACATCCCTAATATAAATACATTATGCAATAAAATTTTGCAATAAATAGAGGTTTTTAGCATAATCATGGCCAAGGTTATGGGCCTACCCACCATATATATATATATAATCAGTAATTTGGGGTTGTGTACCTGTGATCTGTCTGTTTCTGTGCCTACAATAAAGGACTCTTTCCTATACACTCCATTTAGTATGCTTAATTGCACACCTGAAGGAATGAGACGCCTTTAGCCTGGACTAGCACCCCCTCCCCCATAGGTTTAAAACATTGAGTCTGGTATTGTATATGAGCACAATTTAGGTAAGTCCCACAAGTTATATACTTTAGTGCAACTTTGGGTTGATTTTCGGGGCATGGGTCCCCTGGATTGCTTTGGTTAGTCTGCTTCAGGGCATCACATTATAACACATTCTTCCTTTTTTGCACATTTTTACACTTTACTGTTTGTTTTTATTATATTTGTATTTTCACTTCTATCCTATATATGCAGCCGCAGCTGCTCTTACTTTTCTTACTTCACTTTTCTCATTAGAGCGATGCCCTGGGGCGGCTCAGCTGAGCCGGTTTGGGAGTGTCCTGCGCTAGTATGTTAGGGACCTACCCTACAGAGGTTACCTGGATATGGTGGGTAGGCCCATAACCTTGGCCATGAATATGCTAAAAACCTCTGCATATGCAATCACAGTGGCTAATTTATGCACGCCCAAGCAACGGCATTCAAACGGACAGGCACACCTGCGTTTTACCGACCACTCCTCCGTCACCACCCCCAAACACTCACAGCCTGTCACTCACTCTGCGATGGATTCTTCTGTGTGTGCGTAATCACAGTGCGAATGCAGCGCACGTGCAGCGCGGCTTATACGCAAGCGAAATGGCTAACAATTGCTCGATCTATGGGCCTGATTCAGCATGGATCGCTATTCAGATTATACATATGCTACACAGTTACTAATATCAGCGGTGGAATGCAAATGTTTGCAATCGCATTGCGATCACAGCCTGACATAAGGACGCCAACTTCCCCTTACACACATCCGTATACTTGGGCAACATAGCAAATTAATCAGTAACATTGGAACCATACGCAGTTAAGGCAGGTCTGACCTCACGCAGGAATTGCTAACTTCAGTGCACGCTATGAGGCCTCAGGCTGCGTCTGGTTTTGCAGTGGATAATTTATGCACGCCCCTGCAACAACGTTGAGACGCACTGGCACGCCTGCATTCGCCCGACCACTCCCGTCACCACCCACAAATGGCACTTCCTGTCAATCACTCTGCAATGGGTCTGCATAGCCTCTGCAGACGCAGTTCCCATTGCAGTTGTTAGTTCACGCAGGCGCACTGCGATGCATATGCAGTGCGAATTAATCAACCGGTTGCGAGCGTACTAGCAACTGCATTCCTTGCTGAATCAGGCCCTGTGTAGTTACTTTGCTTAGTTACCATGTTCCTCAACTTCTGTCCTGTGCATCCTTCCTCCTCCTGATGAAAGTGCCACTGGGGAAAACCTTTAAATTAGAGGTAGTATTTGCGTTCCCTGCTTCCCCTCGCAAACTACAGTATGAAAGTGACCCTGGTCAATACAGTACAGAGAATATCCACGTGATTGCTATACAACAAAGAGAGTATCCAGGTGACCACTGTTACAACTCAAACTCATCTGATTCTGAGTGACATGTGAGTGTGCAAGGGTTAATCAAAACCAAACCACACGGCCTGTCTATAATGACTAAAATCCTGCTTCTAATATCTAAAGGCACACATCCACTTGCAGATGAAAAAACGACTGCACGATTATGACATTGTAATCGTGCAGTTGTCTCAGTCTGTGATGTGCCTACACTGAATGTTTAGTCGTTCAGTGTAGGCACATCAATCAACCCCTACCATGCTCAACCTGACGTTATCGCCAGGTTGTACAGCATGTACGGCCGATGATTGATGTTGGAAACGACCAGCGGGAGCGCCCATCGCTGGTTGTTTCCGACATAAAAGTGCACGATTACTGAGCGATTGCATGATTACGATGTAATCGTTCAATCGCTCAGTATTATCGGCAAGTGGATGTGCGCCTTAACACTATGGACTTGGCTCATTTACTGCAGCTTATTTCGCATTAGCAGCGCGCCGGTTTTTGCAATGGGGTATGGCCATACCCTCAGGTCCAGCAACAGAAATCATGGGGCCTGGGACTCATTTTTTAGGGGCCCTCATCCCGGGGTCCCTGAAAGGTACAGCCCCCTAGATTGAGAGTCTGCCTTACCTGTAAGTAGTTTCTCTGCAATGGGACCTCTGAAGAAATTGTTTCTCCCTGGGCAGATTATGACATTAGTCAGTATTCACTCTTCACATAGGAGATCACATGGTCCAGAAGATGTCCGTTTGTGTAGGAATATAACCAATGTCATGGTCATATAGCAGAGGTTCCATCAGACAATACATAGTAACAGGAGTTTTGGTGCAGGGCAAAATATGAACTTCTTGATTAAACTGAATTTGCTAATTCAGTATGATTTGTATCATTAATGTTTCTTTAGAATGAAGATTACTGTCCTCAAACCTTTACCTTCTAATCCAGGGATGGGGAACCTCCGGCCCATGGGCCGAATATGGCCTGCAAGATCATTTTATCAGGCCCGGCCAGCTGTGGCTCTCTTCCCCTCAGCGGCAGCAGAGACAGCAGCAGCAGGCCTCTTCTGAAGTGTGGGTGCACAGCTCATAGGTTCTCTTATGAACCTAGAGGTGCCCGTCACAATGAAGCTTCTTCTGGCTCCACTGCAGAGCTGGCTGCTCTTTCTGTACTGTAATTACGGACGACGTCAGTCAGAACTTACTCTTCCTCCGTTTCCCCTTGATCCCGCCTCTACCCACAGTCATACAGTCAGTGATCCCTGCGGCTGCTGCGCTGACAGAGCAGCAAGACGGCCTCCCCTGTTTACACAACAGGACCTGCTCCTATTCTATGAATTTGTGTATTTTACTACTTAGTCTGCTTTAGTAATGCTATACAGTGTGTGTATGTACCTTTTTCTATGTCTTCTGAAGTTCTGGCTGCCCGCTGCAACTCCCCTCTTTCAGCAGCACGGCGTGATGTCATGAAGTCACAGGTGCTGTGCTACAATAAATAAACTTAATTGCATATGCCATCGACATTGCAATACAGCAGCACTACAGATGCATTGACTCCTTGGATGGATCCCGTTGCCTGCGCCCTGCTGATCATTACAGCAACGCAGGCAGCGGTTAGATACGGGTTAATCTGTGATCCCCTTCAGGGCCCCCTAGAACCTCAAGGCCCGGGACAGCTCTGCCCCTACTTCTCTTCAGTCGCAGGGCCTGCACGTCCTCACACACTTGGTTGCAGTGCCTTCCACTGGATGGATATGGAGTAGTTGGGGTTCCAATCGGACCTCATAGTGGAGTGTACCGGGCAGAACTCTGACCCAGGGAGCCCTTGATCCAGACAATTTTTCCCCTTAGGAGGACTGGCTAATCCTGTTATTTTGCATTTTACCTCGAGTTGTTTTTTACCATCTATATTTCATTCTGTATGTATCAATTTCTCTACCATTTGAATATGTTAATTACCTTGCTGGCCTCATAGTGCACTACTTTTCTGCTAATATTATGTCCATTTTTTTTTCCTTGTTTAGGTATTTGCCTCTATATGTTCTACTTTTGAAAACTCAATAAATTAGATTAAGAGTGAAATCATCACATCCCAGTCTATGCTCTTACAGCTTTAAGACATCCACTATCCCATTAATTTAAACTTTTCCATCTATCTTTTAAAATAATGCTTGTTATAACCAATGTATGCCTCTATAGGTTGTGCACTTTTGGATAATCCCCTGTAAATAAACATGTCACCATTATATAGCACCCACTTATATGTAGCTGCATATTGCACACACTCATCAATATGTAACATCATATTGCACCCATCCAGCAATATGTAGCAGCATATAGCATCCATCTATAGCTGCATATAACACCCATCCACTAATATGTAGCAGTATATGGCACCCACACACCAATATATAGCAGCATATAACACCTATCTACTAATATGTAGCAGCATATTGCACCCATCCAGCAATTTGTAGCAGCATATAGCACCCTATAGCAGCTTATATAGCAACCACCACTAATATGTAGCAGTAAACAGCACCCACACACCAATATATAGCAGCATATAGCACCCACCTACCTATATGTAGCTGAACATTGCACACACTCATCAATATTTACCAGCATATTGCACCCATCCAGCAATATGTAGCAGCATATAGCACCCATCCAGCAAAATGTAGCAGCATATAGCACCCAGCTATAGCAGCTTATATAGCAACCACCACTTACATGTAGCAGTATACAGTACCCACTCACCAATATGTAGCAGCATATAACATCTATATACTAATATGTAGCAGTATATAACACCTATCTATTAATATGTAGCAGTATATAGAACCCACCCACCAATATGTAGTAGCATATAACATCTATATACTAATATGTAGCAGTATATAACACCTATCTATTAATATGTAGCAGTATACAGAGCTGGCCCTAGGCATAGACAAATGAAACAAATGCCTAGGCAGGGCATTTGGAAAGTCTAGTGGCATCCAAGCCCACCTAGGGCTGGCGGAGGTTTGGGGCAGGCATGGCCAGGGCACCTGCTGCTGGCTGGGCAGAGACTCTGACAGCATCTACTGCCACGACGTAGTGTCCACGATCGGAGCTCAGCTGACAGCTCCAATCGAGCCTGGCAGCAGCAAAAAGTGAGCAGGCAGCAAAGAAACAGCCGGCGGCAGTTTGCGGGGGTGGGGCACCTGGGCGGTGGCTAGTGGTTAGCGCCGGGCCTGCTCTGGGCTGGCACACACCAGGACGGTGGCCGCTACAATGATCAGAAAGCCCCCTTCTTGGGATATGATACTCAAAAACCCCTCCTGGGGTATAACACAAAAAGGCCCCTCCTAGGGTGCAGGACTTGAAAGCCCCTGCTAGGGTATGGGACCTACAAACCCCTCCTGGGGAAGCTGACTTGACTTTTCCTCTCGGGGTACGGCACATGAAACCCTCTCTTGGAATACAAGACCAGAGACTCCCTCCTGGGGTGAAATAAATTTGAAACACTCTCTTGGGTTGTGAAACTCGAAACGAAGGCCCCCTCCTGGGGCGTAAGACTCGAAATGAAGGCCCCCTCCCGGAGCGTGAAACTCAAAACGAAGGCCCCCTCCTGGGGCGTGAAACTCAAAACGAAGTCCCCCTCCAGGGAAGTGAAACTCGAAATGTTTCCTTGGGGAGAGAAACTCAAAACCCTCTCCTGGGGTTCAACACTTGACATTTCTCCCTAAGGAATGGAACTAGAATCCTCATGCTGGTGTTCAAGACTTAAATTCCCCTCCTGGGGCTTGAAACTTGGAATAATAGAAATCGGATTCAGTTGTTCTGAAGACCCTTCTTGAACTATACTAGGAACTAATTTTAGAGTATCGAAAGTCCTCCTAAAAACTTTAGTACAGTGTACCCTTGTTGGTGCTGAAACTCAGGTGAGGCACTGGTTTTTGGTGAGGCAAACTTCTCCTCTGAAGGTGATAATACACCCGCCTCTGGCGTGGTGACCTCAGACTCCTCCCCAGTGGGTAGCGACATAGTTGCCCCTCCAGAACCTACTAGATCACAAAATTTCTTAGCACAGGGTTCGTTTGGTTTGAGACCAGATCTACCAGAAACTCGTGTCGCTGTAAGCTTCATAGAGGAAGCTATTCCCCACAAATTTCCCACACGTGGACAGCAAAATCTTGTAGGTCCAACCCCAACTGAAAATTTTAATTTTCTCATCTTGGGTGGACTTCCCTTCCTTGCCTGGATCGATGGACACTGAAACCGCTGATGGCGGATGGCCAAAACCAAAAGTGCAGGCATGAGTGCTCTCACTTTTTTCATCATTTCTTGGTGGACGAAGAATACAATCTCTAATAAAATGATCTTCGTGACCACAATATAGGCAAAAGTGTAATTCTCTGCATCGCTGGCGTTCAAGCTCTGAAAGTCGAGGATGCAGGAAACTTTGGTGCTTCACTCTATCTTGGGTGGAAGAGATCGTAACAGAATCAGCAGTGGCACTCGAAACTTTAGAAACTCTATCTTGGGTGGAAGAGATGGTAACAGAATCAGCAGTGGCACTCAAAACTGTAGAAAGACCTTGGAAAATTTCAGGGAGAAGAAATTGTAGTTGTTCCAACAGATGGAGGAAACTCGTGACATTTTTTGTAACACCAGTATCAGACCACTGTGGGGTTGGAAGACACTGGGAAGGTGGATTAGAGGATTTAGAAGAATTTTCTGCCATAGGTGTAGATGAAACTTGAGACTTGAAAAAAACAGGCACAGGACACTTCACTGAATGAAATTGTAAATCAACTGGAGATAATGTAGTGAGAATGGAATTTTTTTTTTAATTGGCCAGAAAATTCTTGCAGTTGCTGACTCATGAGTTGCAGACTGATCTCATGAGCTTTAATTCGAGAAAGCAATTCATGACAACTTGCTCGATCCTGAAACCTGGCGGTTTGCATTTTGGGCTGATCAAACTGTCTCAACCAGGCACTAGGGAAACCTCTGATGAGGTTAGGAACCGGGGGGTTGCAGGCTAAGGCTCCTAATTGCTGCTAAACCCAGGTTTGACTAGACCTACCCAGAGGCGCGGAGTCTAACTCACTTGGTGGTTTTCTCCAGTGACCCCTCTGCTGCAACAAGTGAGCAGGTCGCGGCCCTCCGGACAGGTACCTGGGAGTTACAGAGGACTGAAATATATATATATATATATATATATATATATATAAACACAGGGAACACTAGGAATAACACAACATAATGGTTTGGACTGAAGCACAGGGACTGAGTACACTAAGATACTCCGAAGATGTACTGGATGTGCAGGGATGAACGGAATACTTGAACACTGGAGATAAGTAAATACTTCAACACTGGTGATGAACTTGGGAATGCTTGAACACTGGTGATGAACTGGAGAATGCTTGAACACTGGTGATGAACTGGAGAATGCTTGAACACTGGTGATGAACTGGAGAATGCTTGAATACTGGTGATGAACTGAATATTTGGACACTGGGAATGAACTTGAGAATGTACTGGGAAATGTTAGGTCCAAGTGCTGATTTGGACAGAGAAACACAAAGGAAATGGGCACAGGTATGTACTGGGAATAGCTAGAGCCTCAGCTGTAAACTAACTAGCAATTAGCATGAAAGCTGACACCACAGGATCACAGGGAAGTGATTAGAGACAGGGCCGGATTATAGGGAGGGCAACAGGGACGGTCATCCCGGGGCCTGCACACATAGGGGGTCCCCACACACTGTCCCTCCCCCCAATCCCCAAGATGAACAATTTCTTTTTCTTTAATATGAGCCGCCTGCCGCGGCCCGCGATTAAGCCCCGCCCCCGGCATTTGGCTCCGCACCCTTCTCCTGCTGCTGGCCAATATGCCTTTCCCTGCCTCTGAAGCAGTAAATAATGTATTATTATTATTATATTTTATGTATAGGGCAACACAAGTGATCCGCAGCACCGTACATACAGTAAAGGGTACACAGAACATTACATTACAATACAATAACCAAAATATAAACAGAACACAAGTTACAATTAGCAACACAATTCTCCATACACAGTACAGCTCTGAAGGTGAAGGCTGTCATAGAAGTGCTAGAGAAGAAGGCTGTGAGACAGTGAGGAGGTTTACCCTGCTCCTAGGAGCTTACAATCTATGGCTCTCATTCAGAGGCGGTCGCAAGAAGCGATCGCTCTCCCTGAATGAGGGCGGGCGCTTCTTTTTTTTTGTGCAGCCTCCTGGTCGCTAGCAAAGCTGTGGGTTACCACCCACAGCTTAGCGACCGACCAGGGTGATGGTCACGATAGCCAAGACCATCGCAACCATCGGGGCTTGCGACGAGACACTAAGGTTGGGTCACGGCACCCGTAAGCCCCAGGGAGCTTCCTGCTCTGATCGGAAACTCCCCACTGACATCACTGCTGATGTCAGTGCGGCCGCCCACAAAACGGCAAGCGTTCCATTAGGTACGCCTCCGTTTGTGAAACCATCCCCCGCCCCGCCTACAAAACGGGGCGAGCTGTCGATCAACATTGACAGCCGCCCCTTTTGTAGAGCTCCGGAGCAAGAGAGTTTCTCTCTCGCTCCGGGGCTTGCGCACGCGCAGTGTAACCATTGACCCGGTTTGCAAGCGCATCGGCGCTTGTGACCGGGTCTGAATGAGACCCTATATGTGTACTGTCTCTATGTCTGTATGTGTGTAATAAATATATATATGTGTATGTATGTGTGTGATATAATATGAGATATGGTAAGAACTTACCCTTGTTATCTCTATTTCTACGAAGTCCATAGGGTTCCACAGGATACCTTGGGGGTATAGGTGTGACGTCAGTCGCAGGGCACCAAAGAGTTAAGCTTTCAGCCTCCCAGGATGCACTAGGTCCCCCTCCTATACCCCGCCCCCGGGCCAAGGCACCTCAGTTAGTTACCAAGCCATAGGCCGGAGGAGGAGAAGGAAGAGAGAGAACAAAGATCTGGACACATACAAGAATCACATTCTCACCAGAGGGAGACGGAAAACCGGTGACCAGAGCAAAGCCCATCTGCAGCACAGGTGCGACAGGGCGGGAGTCCTGTGGAACCCTATGGACTTCGTAGAAATAGAGATAACAAGGGTAAGTTCTTACCATATCTCATATTTTCTACTTCAGGGTCCATAGGGTATCCACAGGATACCTTGGGGATGTCCCAAAGCAGTATCCTTTAAGGGTGGGGACGCTCCTGTGCAGAAAGGAGAATCCGCCGCCCGAAGGAAGCATCCTGAGAGGCGAAGGTGTCAAACCAGTAATACCTCACGAAGGTATGGACAGAAGACCACGTAGCAGCCTTGCAGATCTGAACTGCCGAGGCACCACGTCGAGCTGCCCACGAAGGACCCACAGACCTAGTGGAATGAGCCTTCAGAGAAGGAGGGACCGGTAGGCCTTCATGAAGATAAGCTTCAGAAATAGCCATACGGATCCAGGCTGCCAAAGTTTGCTTTGAAGCAGGCCAACCCTTTTTACAGAAGCCATAGAGGACAACAAAGCGTCCGACTTCCTAAACAAAGAAGTGCGGTCAACATAAGTCCTTAAGGCCCGCACAACATCCAAAGAGGCCTCACCCACGGAAAGACCCGGTGAGTTAAAGGCCGGAACAACTATTTCCTCGTTAACATGAAACTGGGAAACAACTTTGGGAAGAAACTTGGGCCGAGTGCGGAGCACTGCCCTGTTCCCATGAAAAACCAAGAAAGGGGGTCTACAAGAAAGAGCCCCTAACTCAGAAACACGTCTGGCTGAAGCAACGGCCAGAAGGAAAACAGTCTTAGCTGTTAGCCATTTAATATCCACTGAGCCCAGTGGTTCAAACGGCGGTCCTTGGAGAGCCCTCAGGACCACAGCCAAATCCCAAGGCGCCACAGGTGGAACAAAGGGCGGCTGAATACGGAGAACACCTTGCATAAAGGTGCGCACATCCGGGATTGTAGCAATCCTACGGTGAAACCAGACAGATAGGGCCGAAACCTGTACCTTCAAAGAAGCAAGGCGAAGCCCATGATCTAGTCCCGCTTGCAGGAAGGCGAGAATCCGAGACAGACGAAACTCCCGCGGTGCATAACCTCTCGGTCGACACCACTGGAAGAACATATGCCACACGCGATGGTATATCCTCGCGGAAGACGGTTTCCGAGCTCGTAACATGGTACGCACCACAGAGCTGGAAAACCCCCAGGACCTCAGCATGGCCGTCTCAACAGCCACGCCGCCAAAGACAGCCGAGTCAGGTCCGGGTGAAGACAAGGACCCTGAGACAGAAGGTCCGGTCGTAGCGGCAACCGCAGAGGACTGTCCACGGACAGACCCTGAAGGTCTGAGAACCAGTGCCGTCTGGGCCACGCGGGAGCTATCAACAGGAGCGTCCCTCCTTCCTGTTTGAATTTCCGGATTACCCGTGGAAGAAGGGAGACCGGAGGGAACAGGTATGCGAACCTGAACGTCCACCGGACGGACAGAGCATCCACCAGAGACGCCCCTTCGTCTCTTGTGCGAGACCCGTACACCGGCAACTTGTTGTTGTGCCGGGACGCCATGAGGTCGATTTCTGGAAGACCCCACCTGTCCACCAGTAGTTGAAAAACGTCCGGGTGCAGGGACCATTCCCCTGGATGAACGTCCTGGCGACTTAGAAAGTCTGCCTCCCAATTTAGCACTCCCGGGATGAAGACCGCTGATATGGCCGGAAGATTGCGCTCCGCCCAAACCAGGATCCGAGAGACCTCTACGAGAGCCGCCCGACTGCGAGTTCCTCCTTGCCTGTTTATGTAGGCCACGGTGGTAGCATTGTCCGACTGGACCTGCACCGGGTGACCCTGGAGAAACCGCTGTGCCTGCAGGAGAGCATTGAAGACCGCACGGAGTTCCAAGATATTTATTGGAAGCTCCGCTTCTGTCGGTGTCCACCTGCCCTGGAACAAGTGTGGACCCGAAACTGCTCCCCAGCCCCGAAGACTGGCGTCCGTTGTCAACAGGACCCAATTTGGAACCCAGAACGGACGTCCCTTGTTGAGGTGGGTCGTCTTTAACCACCACGCAAGGGACAGGCGAACCTCCGGGGTGAGCACAATCGTCTGGAACTTCAGAGACTGAGGCAGCCCGTTCCACTTGGACAGGATCAGGTGCTGCAGAGGTCTGGAGTGAAACTGGGCGTATTCCACCATGTCGAACACCGACACCATGGAGCCCAGTAACCTCATCGCCGAGTGTAAGGACACCCGGCGGCTGTGCAGACAACTGCGCACCCTTGACTGTAAAGCAGAGATCTTGTCCTCCGTCACGAAGATCCTTTGCTGTCCCGAGTCCAATAAGGCTCCAAGATGCAGAATCCTCCGAGACGGGATTAGAGTGGACTTCTGCCAGTTGATTAGCCAGCCGTGCCATTGCAGCAGTGCAATGGTCAGGTCCAAGTGGTGTAACAGGAGCTCTGGAGATCCTGCCACCAATAACAGGTCGTCCAAGTACGGCAACATGCGGACTCCTTGCAGCCGCAGAGAAGCCGCCATGACCGCCATAGCGTCCTGTAAGTTCAATGACACCATGTAGTCCCCAGGTTCCAGCGCCAGAATGATGGACCGTAGGGTCTCCATCCGAAACTTCGGGACCCGCAAAGACTTGTTGAGTGCTTTGAGGTTGAGAATCGGACGATATGACCCATTGGGTTTCTGTACCAAAAAAAGATTTGAATAGAAACCCTGGCCCCTCTGGGAGAATGGAACAGGCACTATAACTCCAGCCTGGAGCATAGTGTGCAATACCTTCCGCAGCTCCGTAGCCTTGTTCCGGTCTGATGGTAGACCCGTGGTGAAGAATCGAGCCGGGGGTCTGTGCCGGAAGGAGAGGGCGTACCCGTGAGAGACCACCTCCAGAACCCAAGTGTCTGTCGTAGTGAACGACCAACACCGGGAGAACTGCAGCAGGCGGCCTCCCACCCTGGGATCCCCCAAGGGGAGACCCGGACCGTCAGGCCGCAGGCTTGTCATCTGGCTTGGGGGCCGGACGTCTGGTACTCCATGCCTGTTTCCGGGGCTTGACCGATTTCTTAGGGCCAGCCTGTCGAGGAAACGACTGTGGTTTGGGCCTGCCCTGGGCCCTAGATGACCGAAAGGACGATGGTCCAGAACCAGAAGGAGCAGCGGCCGACGGGAGACAAGCAGATTTGGCTGCCGCCAGCGTGGCCACAATCTTATCCAGATCCGGACCGAAGAGAACTTCTCCGGTAAACGGCAACGCTTCCAGACCTTTCTTGGATCTGCGTCCGCCTTCCAGGATCGCAGCCACAAGGTGCGACGAGCAGCTACCGCTGCTGAAGAAATTCTAGACACCAGAGTACTAATGTCTAGAGCCGCCTCGTTGATGTAGGTGGCCGAATCACGGAGATTGCCAATCAACTCCGCCTGTTCGGCCGGACAGTCGGATTCAAAAGAAGCCTCTAATGAATCCGCCCAGCGCTCCATCGCTCTGGCAACCCAGCAAATGGCCATAGCCGGCCGTGCTGCCCCCCCTGCAAGGGAATAAGCAGACTTCAGGCAGATTTCTACCTTGCGGTCCGTAGCATCCTTAAGGGAGGACATGGATGGCATCGGCAATGTGGCACTACGGACAAGACGGGTCACGTGAGAATCCACCTGTGGAGGGGATTCACACTTAGCAAAATAATTATCCGCGAACGGATAAGCCACCGCCAGGCGTCTCTGCGGCTGGTATCTTTTGCCAGGTTGTTTCCACGCCTCCTCTAAATGGTCCACCAACTGACCCGAAAGAGGAAAGACTGTGGCATCGCCCTTCACATCTTTGAAAAAGGCATACTTAGATTTAGCCGCTGGGGGAACTTCGTCCTCAATCACCAAGGCTGTGCGGACCGCCCGAATAAGTCCAGGAATATATACTTTGGACTTAGCATCAGCGTCCTTAGTATGGAAAGGTTCCTGATCGTAAGGATCCAGAATCTCCCCATCATCAGACGTCCCTTCGTCATCCTCATAAGGAGCGGACAGAGACGCCACCGGCCTTTTATGAGGCCGCATCACAGACTCCCCTTGCAACACATCCGACAAGTGCTGTACAGAACTCGTCAGGGAGTTAACCCACGCTGGCTCCTGAGAACCCGGGAGCGGGGAAATAGGGAGACTGTGGGGTACCACCAATTGTCGTGGGAACCCCTGCATGGGTGACGACACCACAGACTGCTGGGACAAACCCATCGGAGTAAACGCGGGCTGCGGAGCTAACTGGCCCACTAAAGCTGTTAACGCCTGAGCGAAACAAGCCCAGGGCGGCTCCTGTACCGGTGCTGTAACCGTAATAGGCCGCGCCATGGACAAACACTGCCGGCAAAGGCCCTCCGCGCTACCCTCCCCCTCCGCTAACGGTACTTTGCACGTGGTACACTGTAGCCGGAGGGGAAAATCACTTTCAGACATGATGGCACCACGTATGTGACCTCTCTCACCAATTAAGTATTAAATAGGCGAGAGACCACCCTGCAGCACCGCACCGCAAGGGCTTTAGCAGAAAGAACAGGGACAGTAATAAAGCTGACAGTTTAGAGAAGAAAAGTTACAGGCAGCGCTAGCACAGTCACATACAATGCAGAGAAATAACAATTCCTGCACTAACAGCGCTGATCACTCAACTACACAGACACAGGGCCTGGTAGGACACAGCGCTGCATACACAGACCTGAGCCACAGCGGAGGAGAGGTATGCGGGGGGACCCAGACCACGATGCTTCCTTCCAGACTTCCAGCAGCGTTCACCATGCGTTGCAGAGAAGATGGCCGCCGAGGAGCAGAGAGAAGCTGGCCTGGGGGAGGAGCGCTGACACAGGACCAGTCAGCACAGTGCAGAGAGGGCTGTGTGCAGCGGGGGAGGCGCCGGCTGTGAGACAGGGAAGGCGCGCTCCCCTGGCATGCATTTAACCCCTGGGACGCCGCAGCGCTACCGCTCTGCTGCGGTCCGCTGTCCCAGGGGGTAGTGGAAGCGCAGGTTGGTCGCCTGGCTCCACGCTGCAGCCAGTCCCCAGGGAGCCCCCTGCCTGGGGACTTAGGACCATGTGATCAGCGGGGACCCACCGCGGAACCCCGCTGCTTACCTCTGTCCCCCTTGAATCCGGCCATGGTCCGGAACATCTGGGGTCACCGCTAGCTGTGACCCCAGACGCCCACCAGCATCCCCGGATCAGTACCGGCGTTCTGGTACCGGCGGGGTGTAGGGAAGACAGCATGGACGTCAGGACTGACTGTCCATGCTGTTCATCCAGATGTGCAGCCACAGCTGCATGAAGAAAAAGCTTCAGGGGCTCTTCTAGCCCCCACTCCAACAGGTGCACCCGACTCCGGCCGGGCACCAAACTAAACTGAGGTGCCTTGGCCCGGGGGCGGGGTATAGGAGGGGGACCTAGTGCATCCTGGGAGGCTGAAAGCTTAACTCTTTGGTGCCCTGCGACTGACGTCACACCTATACCCCCAAGGTATCCTGTGGATACCCTATGGACCCTGAAGTAGAAATATATATAGGGGCCCCCACACGTTTGTTGCCCAGGAGCCCCCACAGACCTTAATCCGGTCCTGATTAGAGAACTCAGCAGCACACTAAATCACAGGGTATTACAAGAACACTGGAGTTCTGTGAGAGCTGAAGTGACACACAGGGATTTAGCATGGAAGCTAATATAAGTAGCACTGGTGGTCAGTGTAAGGGCTGCAACAACAGACTGTAGGTTCTTCTAAGGAAACACCAGAGAGCATAGTAATCACAGGAACAGCGAAGTTGATCAGCAACCAACCAAAATCTTGCCTATGGCACTAATTTGGCTAGGGCCAGCTCTGGCAGTATATAGAACCCTCCCAATATGTAGCAGCATATAATACCCACCCACCAATATGGAGCAGCACATAACCTCTATATACTAATATGTAGCAGTATATAACACATATCTATTAATATGTAGCAGTATATAGAACCCTCCCAATATGTAGCAGCATATAATACCCACCCACCAATATGTAGCAGCATATAACATCTATATACTAATTGTAGCAGAATATAACACCTATATATTAATATGAAGCAGTATATAGAACCCAGCCACCGATATTTAGCAGCAATGCATATAATACCTATCCACTAATATGTAGCAGCATATAGCACCCACAAATCAACATATAGCAGCATATACCATCCACACACCACTTTTGGATAATCCCCTGTAAATAAACATGTCACCAATATATAGCACCCACCTATATGTGGCTGCATATTGCACACACTCGTCAATATGTGGCAGCATTTTGCACCCATCCAGCTATATGTAGCAGCATATAACACCCATCCACTAATATGTAGCAGTATATGGCACCCACACACCAATATATAGCACCATATAGCACCCATATGCTAATATGTTGCAGCATGAAACACCCATCCACTAATATATAGCAGTATATAGGACCCTCCCACCAATATGTAGCAGCATATAACATCTATATATTAATTTGTAGCAGTACATAGAACCCAGCCACCAATATTTAGCAGCATATAATACCTATCTACTAATATGTAGCAGCATAAAACACCCACAAACCAAGAAATAGCAGCATATACCATCCACCCACCAATGTAATAAGATGCCGAATTCTGTACCTGAGCGATTATTGCTGTTTTAAGTGAAAAATAATTTCCCTAAAAGCGGGCACAAATGGCATGAGCACTGCACAAGGTGACCATCTGCACCATTATATTTACATTTCCAATGTGATTGGAGTAATCACCCATCTGACAAATCTTTTATCCTTCACAATACTAGACAAGCACAATAAGAATGTATCCGTGTTAATAACAACTGATACATATTGAACCCTTTCAGGGAGTTCATTAGTCGACAAACAGAACACATGACAATAAATACAATTGCCATAAATCAGAGACACGCTCGTTTTTAGTTTGCACAAAGCAGCTTTATATACACTTGTATACAGTAAGGGTGCAGCATCTGGTATTAATAACAATTCTGTGCAAGTTGAGATTCATTCCAGAAGAGAATCTTTGTTTTCGGTGACTCCATCATGGTGCCACAATCTCATTACAGTTACAAAATAAATAAATAAATGTACCCGTTATTGGTTTTGCTTCTTTCTGGGAATGATCAGAGAAGCTCTGCATAACTTAACTCCCATTTCAGACTTCTCATTTCAATACAAGTAGGCAGTAATATATTATACCTATGTGCAGGAGGGCCAGCGAGAAGGAGCCCACCAGATCAGTTTCCCTTACGTCTCTTCAGACTAAAATGGATACACCCACTGTCTCTTGTAATAACAGTCTAGTGCAGCACTAGCTATAATTTAAACACTACTAGCTATAGCTAAAACTTAATTAAAAAAATACTGTAATTAAAAAAATAAATCTTCACATCATAAAGCTTTCTACTAATTTCAGTAAAGCTTTCTGGGCCTGGCCAGGCAGACGTATGGATACTGACAGAGGCTATAGAAAATAGAGTAGGAATGTGCTGTGATCATGGAGAGTGAATAGTTATGACTGCCCAGAGTAATCGGTATGTAAGATACATCTATAATCAGGCCCAGCAACACGATTTGCCATGAAAAATATTGTAATAATTCCAAATATCTTCTTCCTAGTCCCGAATCACTGAGAACAAGCCAGATGGACAACACTATACGCGGAGGGTGGTTATAAGGGCTGATTATAGATATTTTACATAGTTCATTTGTTACATGTAAACCTGGAGTAGTAAACAGTACAGTACATTAGATATGGGTATAATAATGATAGACGGTGATTAGAAGATTTTACTATAAATCATCCTCAGAGTCTTGGTCTCTTTGCTGTGATTTTAGCAATGCCATCTCCATTGGCTGGGCACACTTCAGTTTTGTATTAACCACCCTGGTGGAAACAAAGAGGTCATAATTCATAAAACAAATAACATAGTGACATTATACCAGATTATATACTTAAAACCATATTTTTATTACTTATATTATTATTGTTGCCTTATATTTCTATTACTTATATTATTATTGTTGCCTCATATTTATATTACGTATATTATTATTGTTGCCTTTCATTCATATGGCATAAATATATTTGGCATTGCTATACAATTAAGAGACTGTAATGGGACCCATACATCAGCAATCAATTGGGGCCGTTTTGCAGATTATTGTGTCAAAATAACTCAATGTATAGGGACCATTTATTGCGGATTCCCACAAAAAAGTGATCGGAATCAGTAATTCAGGTTGTCCAACATGCTGGATTTCACCAACAAATGAAATCCACCCTGGAAGCCCGACAGATCAAAATCCCGATGCCGGCTGATAAGTATATTTAACCCTCCCCTCTCCCCCCGTAACCCTCCCTTGGGGGTGTCTAACCCTAAGACTCCGGAGGTGGTGCCGGGGGTATCTAACCCTAAGATGCCGGAGGTGGTGCCTAACTCTAAGTCGTTCCCCCCCCGTGGTGCCTAATACTAACCCTCCATTCCCACACCCTCAACATAACCCTCTCGGGGGGGTGCCTGACCCTAACCTCCTCACAGGGGTGCCTTACCCTAACCCCCCCCTTCCCCTAGCCTAAACCTAATCCTTCCGGGGGGTTGCCTAACCCTAAATCCCCCCGGGATGATTCCTAAATGTAACCCTCTCCCCCGCGGCTAACAGCTCGCGACACCTGGCTTACCTATGTCGGGATTTCGGCGTGGGGCTATTGATAGGCGTCGGTATTTAGATGCCTATCTTTAGTCCCATGCCGGGCTTTCGGTGTTGGGATTCTGGCGGTCGGCATTTCAACCGCCGGCATCCTGACTACATCCGGTAGTTTGCAAGTGCATGATAACAATCAGCCAATTTGCGATTGTTAACCAGTAAAATCATGGGGCCTGATTCAGACCCACTCGCGAGCGGCTGTCCGCTCGCAAGTGGGTCGATGTTATGCACTGAGCATGCGCACGACGGAGGGAGCTCCGTCGTGCGCATGCACCAGACGCGACGAGCGAAGGAAAGTCCTTCGCTCGTTGTGTCCGATCAAAGGGGGCGTGCTGTCAATGTTGATTGACAGCACGCCCCCTTTGGTGGGCGTGCCGGGGGCGTGCCTCCCTGACGGGGGCGTTCCCACGGGAACGCCTCCCGTCAGAAGCCGGCCCACTGACATCACTAGTGATGTCAGTGGGAGTGATTTTGGCTCTGATAGAGCCAAAATCACTCCGGAGCTTGCGGTTGAAAACCTCAACCGCAGGCTCCGGCTCGCAATTTCGATGGTTGCGATGGTCTCGACCATCGCGGCCATCAAAAAGCACGCTCGTATAGCCTGTGGGTGGTGACCCACAGCTATACGAGCGTCCAGGAGGACGCTCCATGAAAATGGAGCCCGGCCCTCATTCAGAGCGTGCGCTCTGCTCAGAGCGTACGGCTCTAAATGAGGGCCATGGTCCTTTCATGATTGGCAGATTTGTTATTTGCTGCAAATCGCTGAAAACTATCTGTAATATATGGGCGCAGATTGGTGGATTGGAGAATCGTGAAATCAGGAGAAAAAACCTCCAAATCGTTTCTGATTACTGATGGGCCCCTTATCTCTTTACACCTATAAACTGCATACACACACAACGATTTTGTTACCAACGATTTTATGAACAATTTTATGAACGATTTTCTGTCAAATTTTTTAAAGTGTAATGAACGATTTTTTTGAACTACAAACAATTTTTGCATATTCCCTTAATGAAAATCGTTCAGTTGGTCAGTCTGACTGAACTACAAACGTGAATTCGCATTAACGATAATCGTTCATTGTTTTAAATCAGAAAGTGAACGATTTTTCCAACGATTGAATGATATCGTTATCGATAATCGTTCAAAAAAAATCGTTGTTTGTGTATTAACCTTAAGACTACTCTTCGATCCCACTTCCATAGAGTGCAACTGTAGAGCTATGGATGGTCTGCAGTGTTCTCATTTTAGCGCATTACTGGCTTATGTGTCAGGAAAGAGAGGAAGTACCTGACATTTGCTAAATACAGGGAAGAAGGTTTCAGTAGGAGGGGTTATTAATGAGCCAACTTTAGCAATCTAGGTTTTTAATAAAAATACAACAGATGCTAATTATTTTCATATACTCTAATAATTTTTAGGAATTGTGGCACACACCTACCACTACTTGTGGCACACACCTACCACCTACTGGTGGCACACACCTACCACTACTTGTGGCACACACCTACCACCTACTGGTGGCACACACCTACCACTACTTGTGGCACACACCTACCACTACTTGTGGCACACACCTACCACCTACTGGTGGCACACACCTACCAATACTTGTGGCACACACCTACCACCTACTGGTGGGGCACACACCACTGCTGCACTGACAGTAGCCCCAAAATCACATAGTTTAATAAGCCCGACTACGAGCTGCGAACAAAATATGCAATTTTGGGGTGAAATGGAAGGTGACTCGGTGCGCCATTGCTAGAGATACAACACAGTTGCAACGGCACATCACTGACATGGCCCACAATTTAATTGATCCATAATGTATCAGCTGTCTGACTCTAATGGTTTCCCTTGCAAAATTCAAGAAAATATCTCCCTAAACCAATGACAATGGGCCTGGTTCAGAGTCGGGAATAGATTAATAAAGAGCAAGTAACTGAGCATTTGGGTGAAACCATGCTGCACCGCAGGTGAGGCAGATATAAAATGTGCAGAGAGATTTAGAACTGGGAGGGACATGTCCAAACTGAAATCTATATTGCAGTGTAAAAATAAAGCTGTGACGTATTTGTGAGCTACATGCAGAAGCAGCCAGTATTTACCCCACATGCAAAACAATGTATGTATTTACACCCCTTGCATTGCAACATGGTTTGGCCAGGGACACAGTTACCTGCTGTATCTTACTCTATTCTCAAACCCGAGTGAGGCCTAATGATCCATCCTCTGCAGGTTTGGAAATTCCAAGCACTAAACTAATTTGCATTTGAACCTTCCTGATGCTGCAATAAAAGTGAAGACTACTATGCAAATCCGAATGTAGATGGATCTCAAAATGTGTTAGCAAACTGTGCATGTGTCACGGCCTCTATGCGCAAATTAGAGCAAGTCTAGCCGATTCTGTGTTTGCAACATCATAGATTCATCTGATGAGACCGCGAGAAGCTGGTCTTTCCCTGGCAAGGTCGCATCTGATGTGAGTGTGACCCTATCAGAGACGGCTGCTGGCAGCTGCTGGAAGACAATCTTCTGACAGTCGCCAGGCTCTGCACTCCTGGCTGGACCCTCTGTTCACCTCCCCAGTCTCCTCCTCACAGCCAGGGTACGGCACGGCAATTCCACCCACAGCTACAGGAACACAATCTTCCTGCATCCGGAACTCAGGAAAGCTGCAGCGTCCCTTCTATCACCCAGTCACAGTCACCAGCAGCTGCGAACACCAATTTGGACTGATTACTCTGCCGCAGCCCAGCCCCTCCCCCAGCCAGCAGTGACGAGCCATCCTCAGGAACGTGGAACGCCCACCGCCTGCTGCTGGTTGTTCTATTGTTTTACCAAAAAAGTCCCCAAAATTGTGGATTTTTCAAATGATCAAATTATGAAAATAACAGCTATATAACCCTGATTTAGTACAATTTAATTAACAAATGTGCATATGCGTTAATACAATTATAATGAATCAGGTTTAAATAGCTAGTACATTTTTGTAGTAGTCAGTTATGTGCTTAAACACATTTTCCTTTCAGTTGTGCTGTCGTTTGTTTAATGTTCCCCAGTATAAGTACATAATATATATATATATATAATATAATTCAACTTAACTTACCAAGTAGTTATGCCATAATTCACACCAACAATCAGCAGTGCAAACGCATAGTGCCAGCAATAACACATTGTAATGAACATTATGTTATTGTGGTCATTCTGATTCCACTCAGGCCCACCACCAGGGGGATACAGGACAAATCCAATCTGTAAAACATGAGAACAATACCGGTCATATGCTAGTAGGGTACAAAGGTAATATCCTTTCATCTCTCACCACTGTGCTCCACTGTACCCATGTCTATTGTGTAAAAGTAAATCATTTACAAACAATTACATAAGCAAGTTACCTGCACAGGCACATGACACACGACTACTGTATGAAGACAGAAGGGCCCTCACAAGTGATTCCCAAGCACTGATACATGTACTATTAGAAGTTTACAAGTTAAACAAAAACCTTGGGCCACCAGTGGGGTCACTATCACTTTTGTTGCCATGGAGTTTACCAGTAGGGTGTAAAATCTAATAACTTGAATTAGAAAGGTTTGGAGGGAAGGGGGGCAACAAAACATAGGGGGACATTCAATTCTGTAGGTGGATATTCAATTTTGCAGGACAGACGCAATGTGTAGTTCCAGAGCGGGGTGTGATCACTACCGTAAATGGTGGTTATGTGCGCAGCCGTGCATTGAATTGAATTGGCCGCATAGTGAACTATTTTAACTCACACTTTAACGCCTAAAATAGTGGTTTTCATCAGATTAATAGTAAAGAAAGTGAGATCACTGGCCTCTCAGAGTGTATAATACTACAGTACAACTATGTATGCTGGTTTGAGTAAAGAATTAATTTAAGATGCTGTTTCACGTAACAGAAAGACAATGCTGAGCCTGGCTCCTGCCCCTATATTCCTGACACTCTAATGCCCAGATATCCAGGGCTCTCCCAATATGTTAAAACTAAGGGGTAAAGTTACTAAAGTGAGAGTTTTTAGAAGTGGAGATGTTGCCCATAGTAACCAATCAGATTCTAGCTATTGTCTTCTAGAAGGTGATTGTTAATCAGTAGAATCTGATTGGTTGCTATGGGCAACATCTCCACTTCTAAAAACTCTCTCTTTAATAAATATACCCCTAAGTATGAGATACCCATGGCTGCTGCCAACCACAGTGAAGCAATTCTCTCTGTAGCTGGAGTTCTTGGAAATATATTTCCAAGAACCCCAGCTACAGAGAGAATAACTTATTGCATCCTATCCTATTAAAGCTTCCACTGACAGGTTGGATCATCTCTGCGGTATACATTACTAAATACTTACTCATTACATGTTAAATATGGGAAAAGCAATGTGTTTAAAATGGGAGTTAATAATACAGCATCTAGATTGTAGGGGGTAAATCTACTAAAGTGAGAGCTTTTAGAAGTGAGTTTTAGAAGAGATGTTGCCCACAGCAACCAATCAGATTCTACTTAACATTTAACTAGCACCTTCTAGAAAATAATAGCTAGAAACTGATTGGTTGCTATTGGCAATATCTCTTATAAAACTCACTTCTAAAAAATCTCACTTTAGTAAATTGACCCCTATAAGTCTGTTCTAATGCTTGTGTATTGTATTATAAAGGTGATTGTGAAAATGTTTTAAACCACATGAGGGCAGCAGTGCTCTAGAATGTGAGAAATACAAGTTAACTTTTACTAACTAATACAAAGGGCCTGATTCTAAGTTGCATGCAATGCTGAGAGCGGCAGCATCTTGTGATTTTTCTACATGAAAATGGGCATTCTACAGCTCCTTCTACACAGACATTCCACGTGAGCATTAGCATTCTACAGCTTGATGTACACAGACATTCCACATGAACATTGGCATTCTACAGCTTGATGTACACAGACATTCCACGTGAACATTGGCATTCTACAGCTTGATGTACAGACATTCCACATGAACATTGGCATTCCTGTACACAGATATTCCACATGAACATTGGCATTCTACAGCTCCTTGTACACAGACATTCCACATGAACATTGGCATTCTACAGCCCAGTACACAGACATTCCACATGAACATTGGCATTCTACAGCTTTCTGTACACAGACATTCCACATGAACATTGGCATTCTACAGCTCCTTGTACACAGACATTGCACGGTATGGATCGGCAGTCCCCCCCTGATAGCGGCCCTGAACATTGGGATTTTACAGCTCCTTGTACACAGAAATTCCACATGAAAACTACATTATAGTTTTCTGTACACAGACATTCCACATGAACACAAGCATTCTAGAGTTTCCTGTACACAGACATTCAACATGTACACAAGCATTCTAGTTTCCAGTACACAGACATTCCACATGAACAAGAGCATTCTAGAGTTTCCTGTACACAGACATTCCACATGGACACAAGCATTCTACAGCTCCCTGTACAAAAGACATTCCACATGAACATCGGCATTCTACAGCTCCCTGTACACAGACATTCCACATGAAAACTGGCATTCTACAGCTCCCTGTACACAGATTCCACATGAACACTGGCATTCTACAGCTCCCTGTAGACAGACATTCCACATCAACATTAGCATTCTACAGCTCCCTGTACACAGACATTCCACATGAAAACATGCATTCTAAAGTACAACTACCTATTCACAGATATTCCACATTAAAACTGGAATTCTACAGCTCCCTCAACACAAACATTCCACTTGACAACAGACATTCTACAGCTCTCTGTACAGACATTTAGCTTAAAAACAGACATTGTAGTGCTCCCTCTACATAAACATTCCACTTGAAAACAGACATTCTTCAGTACAACTACCTATTCACAGATACACTATATGGATAAAAGTATTCGGACGCCTGACCATTACACCAACAAGGGCACTGTATTCAAATACATATACTTTAATACGGATTTGGTCCCCCTTTTGCAGCTATAACAGCTTCCACTCTTCTTGGAAGGCTTTCCACAAGATTTTGGAGTGTTTCTGTGGGAATATGTGCCCATTCATTCTGTAGAGCATTTATGAGGTCAGGCACTGATGTTGGATGAGAAGGCCTGGCTCGCAATCTCCATTCCAGTTTGTCCCAAAGGTGCTCGATGGGGTTGAGGTTAGGCCTCTGTGTGGGCCAGTCAAGTTCTTTCACACCGAACTCAAACCATGTTTTTATAGTCCTTTCTATGAGCACTAGGGCACAGTCATGTTGGAATAGAAAAGGGACTTCCCCAAACTGTTGCCACAAGTTGGAAGCCTAGCATTGTCCAAAATGTTTTGGTATGCTGAAGCATTAAAATTGCCTTTCACACAAGATAAGTGACCTGGCCCAAACCCTGAAAAACAGCCCCATACCATTATCCCTCCTCTACCAAACTTCACAGTTGGCACAATGCAGTCAGACAGGTAACATTCTCCCGGCATCCGCCAAACCCAAACTCACCCATCTGATTTCCAAACAGAGAAGTGTGATTAATCACTCCACAGAACACGTTCCACTGCTCCACAGTCCAGTGTCAGTGTGCTTTACACCACTCCATCTGACGCTTGGCATTGCACTTGGTGATGTGAGGCTTGCATGCAGCTGCTCGGCCATGGAAACCCATTTAATTAAACCCCCGCCACATTTTGTGCATACATTAATGCCAGTGGAAGTTTGGAACTCTTCAGCTATGGAATCAGCAGAGCATTGGCAACTTTACGCACTATGCGCCTTAGCAGTCGTTGACTCCGCTCTA
Organism: Taudactylus pleione; assembly: GCA_031769625.1. Classification (NCBI taxonomy): domain Eukaryota; kingdom Metazoa; phylum Chordata; class Amphibia; order Anura; family Myobatrachidae; genus Taudactylus; species Taudactylus pleione. The sequence continues at coordinate 5,027,534 of JAUIMM010000261.1, forward strand.
TGATTTTACGTGGTCTTGCGCATCGAGGCTGTGTTGCTGTACTTCCTAAATGCTTCCACTTTCTAATAATATCACTTACAGTTGACCGTGAAATATCCAGCAGGTATGAAATTTCACGAACTGTCTTATAGCAAAGGTGGCATCTTATCACAGTACCACGCTTAAAGTCACTGAGCTCATTTTGTATCACAAATGTTTGCAAATGGAGACTGCATGGCTTGATTGAAACACCGCAATTCAATAATTAACAGATGTGGCCAAATACTTTTGTCCATATAGTGTAATTCACATTAAAACAGACATTCTACAGCTCCCTCAACACAAATATTTCACTTGAAAACAGAAATTGTTCCCTATACACAGACATTCCACATGAAAATGGCCATTCTACAGCTCCCTGTATAGATATTCCACAAGAAAATGGACATTCTATAGTTCCCTGTACACAGAGATTCCATATAAAAGCAAGCATTCTACAGTTTTTTTGTGCACAGACATTCCACATGAAAATGGGCTTTCTACTGCTCCTTGAACATAGATATTCATTATGAAAACTGGCATTTTAAAGCTCCCTGCACACAGAGGGCCTGATTCAGAGCCGCTCGTTAGCGGCCGCTCGTTCGCTCCGAGCGATGTTCGCACATCTGCGCATGCGTATAGGTTGTAATGCGCATGCGCCAACCAGTCAGTGCGGTCGGAAATCGTGTGCTCGCAAAATAGCGAATGCCTGCTAATTTGAGTGACAGGATGAGGCGTTTGTGGGTGGTAACAGGGGAAGGTGCTTGAAAACGGGGAGTGGAGATCCGAACGCAGGCGTGCCAAACGGTCAAAACGGCCGTTTTAAGGGTGTGCATAATTAATAAAGCAGCGTCATCGACCACGTCAGTTGGTTGTCTTTTAGCCTGAACTGCTCGCATGATTGCGGTAGGAAAATCCAACCACAAGCACTGCGAGCAGTTCATACGCCTTTCGATGTACTCGATTAATCTAATAAATAGCGGAGATGACGTATGATGCGAGCGGCCAGGGGGCGTCTTTACAAAATAGCGAGCGCATGTTTCGTTCGCTCGTTCAGACATAGAGGCGTCAACAGACCGCAAAGAGCGAGCGCTTAATTTAAATATCCGGCCCCTTTTTCAGAACGACCGTCCGCAAATAGCGTCCGGCTCTGAATCAGGCCCAGACATTCCACATGAAAATGGGCATTCTACAGTTCCCTGTACACAGACATTCCACAAAATTAGAAGCATTAATCTATAGATCTTTCTACACAGACATTCCACATAAAAATAGGCATTCTACTGCTCCCTTAACACAGAAATAAATAAATAAAGATATATTTATTAGCATGGTCAAAATAATTCGAATGTACTGCAAAATGAACCAAAAAATATATCAATTCCTCTCAAAGATAAATGTAGTTAATAAAGTTGAATATAAACACGTTCATCAAGTACAACCATTCATAAATTCTAATTTTGTTACATTAATATGCATTTCCTAATTTTATTCTTGCCCTATTAATCTTCCCATTAGCAGCACGTAGTTCACTTATTTTAATAAATAAATAAAAATGAAGAGAAAACAATCCAGAACCAGAATACTATAAACTGTCTTAGCTAATAAATATGTGGCCCTCTGGTACAGTGGTATCTAGTGTAAAGCACCCAGTAATAAGAGGTGCTCCCAAAGCCATAGCTCACAACACACTCAAATGTGAGCACTGAACAGACCAAACACGAACGCCAACACTTCCAATAGTTTCTAATAGTAGCAGCTTCATGTACTCATAAGCATGCAGAGTTCACTATGGGCCTAGAGGTGTACGCAAACCGATAATGGGGAGCCTGCGCATATGCAGGACCCATCCTCGCACGCAGTGACCCTCCCGTTTAGGGGTGGTGCCTGTCCCTGTTCCGGAAAATGGGAGCACGTTGTCTCCGTTTTCTGGGATTGTCGAGTAACCTCAGGGTCAATCAGATGCCCGATGGTCTCGCTGATGATCCAAAGCTGCATCACTCGGATCTATGCTGCCGGAAGGAGGCGTCTTTTTCCCTCAGACGCCTCCTGTTGCAGTAACATATTAGTTGTAAGGTATTGCACAGCCGCTTCCCAACCCTTAGTTTGCAAGAGCAGCCGCTATAACTATCATCAGCATTTGCACTGGACCCATCCTTGGTGCAGGAGACTGAAATCTAGGGGAACCTCTGTGGACATGCCCAAAGCAAATTTATTCTACATTACAGCTCTTCACTCACCTGCCAGAACCAGCTGCCCTGTAATATACACAGACTTGACCTGAAGAGCTCCAGAATGATGTTTCCACGGAAGAAGACCTCCAGGAAGATGCACAGAGCGCCCCCAAACACCGCAAATAGCAGCAGCAGATGAATGTGGAGGTCCAGCTCCTGTCTGCCGTGGACATGGTAGTAAAATAGGAATCCTGAAATAAGAAAAAGTCTCACTTTCCACATTACAATTTATCATTATTACTGTTCTAGAACGTCGGGATCACTTCTCATTTCTATACGTTACATTTATTAGAAAACGATAATACAAGGAACTTTTTAGTATGTTTCAAAGGAAGGTGCAATGTAGTCATAGGACATAAAATGTACTGCTGACACCTAACTTTCTGAGGGGGTGATGATTACAGATGGGTGTCATCTTCCCTTATTGTGACAATCTGGCACCTATATATTCCTCACAGGCAGGGATGTTCCCTCCCATTGTTGGGACTCATCCCTGTACTGTATGCACACACATTACAGCACAAGGATATCCTATTGCTCACCGGTACCTGCTGTCCTCCTAGAGTCCCTACAGGGAGAATGTCACCGTATATCACAGACCGTGACCATCCTCCTGCAATGAAGGTGTAGTGAGAACATCAATGACTGACAGAGGCAGCGTAGAGAGAGGATATATCCTGCACTCTCCTCATACACTCACTGTGGTAGCATGTGCATGGTAATGGTCTGCCAGTGTGCACCACTACTGACTGTATGAAAAGCACAGGAACGGTGGTAGCGGAGAAGGGAAGATGGCAGTTGGACAGAAGACAACGTAAGAGCTATCAGTTACTCTAGTATTGTCTCTCCTGTGATGTGCTCCTCAACACTTCTGGTAGGACTGGCCCTGCTGACTAGCTCCTAGATCATTTTGTATACCCCTATGTTGTACTCCTTATCCAGACGTAGCAAGGGAGATTGGTAAACTTTACATATATGTGAGTTGTGGTCTGATTTAGAGGTGGGCGCTAATGCATATGCAGCTGCAAATTTTTGTGGAGTCGAAGCGGAGGTAATATGCAAATGCTGGTTTCAGCCTTACCCTTGTGCACTAGCGGGGGGCGGACTGTGCAAGCTTTGAGATTACTACCTTCAATGCTCGTGTACAGCGCAACTCCGCAGACGGCTGTAAACGCTCCACCATCGCCTTGCACCACCAATTCTCACCATAGCCCACGGCTGGGCACAGTGTCTCCTTCCAAAAATCGTCTAAACATGGCCTCTGTGGTTACGGATCACCCGCGTTCACTGACACGCCCGTCACTCTCCCATTACACGCCCCTGAGACGGCCTTTTTTTTGCGTTCACTTCAGGCCACCTCCCAGGAACGCCCATGGTTTTGCGCCGCCAGCTCTAATCCCAGCGATCCTGTAGGCAACAGCGTATGGAACCATACACTCAGGGTGATGCATGCGCCATTGGATTTTTTCAGGACTTTTGTTGCGCATGCGCAGTAGTAAATACTCGGTCAAATACTTCCAGCTCTCAATTAGGCCCTAGGAAAAGAGTTATAGAAAAGAACAAATATTGGGAATGTATTCATCATACTTTAATGCCTCAATTTAAATTTGAACTCACTTTGGGTTTTTTCTTGTATAGACCAAAAAAAAAAAAAAACCCGAAAGAAAAAACCTTTTTGGCGGCGCTACTTATTAATGTGACAAATTAGTTAATAAAGCATAACTTTTATTTATAGTATCATTAAAATATGCCAGCAGTACAAGGACAAACAGATATAACATATACATTGACACAAAAATAGCTAAAGTAATAACAAAAACATCTTGTCAAGGGTCAGACACTTATCAATTGTCAGAGTCAGTTCAGTATTTAGTGTAGATACAGTATATGTTCTCTAGCACGAGGCGACTATATAATAGGAGCTCTCATTTGCCTTTCTAGGTTTCTTATTAGAGACACATGAGAGTATATTTTATACTCAGTAAACAGATCATCACCGCAGTAGCCCAAATTATTTGTAGATGGTGAATATGTAACCCGGGGCGCCTGGCATTAATATTAGCAGGCGGTAATGTCTTTTTGGAGAGAAATGAGAATGTCACAAATTATACAGCTCAGAAAAATATCCTTTTCAATCTCTGATCTACATATTGTCAGTAAGTCGCATGAACGCGCTGAAATAATCCCTAGATAAAATATTTATGATAAGGTGATTAAAGCAGCAACATTGTATTCGTCCTGTCACAGTTCTTTTCGACTAAAATCGGTAAGAAATACAACACTCACCAGTTGCAGCTGTTATTTTTATAATCACCAGACACAAAGTGCCAAATTATCTGTCAATATTTAAATTGAACTTAGCAAATCTAGCTCCCAACTGGACCTGAATATAGTCAGAGTACTATAGGGCCTAATTCAGAGGTGCAAGCAGTTGCCACAGCGGCTGCGTCTTTTTGAGGAGCCGTGGCGACTAATGCTAGTTTTGGAATATGAAAGGGAAACGCCAACTTTCAGAGTCTGTGCGCTGCAATATCACCGGTGGTTCTGGACAATCCTCCATCGGCGCACCATCGACACTTGCACCAGCCCTATGGCAGATGTAGTGTCTCCGTATGAACATGGCCTTTGTGGCTGCACATGAGAATGCAGTCGCTGTCACTGATATGCTCACGACACTCCCATAACACACCCATGCAACAGATTTTTTTGTGTTCACTTTAGGCCACCTCGAAGTCACCAGGAACTGCCATAGTTTTCCCTTGCCATCTCTGATACCAGCAGCCCCATACGCCAGGGCTCGACAAATCCCAGGGGCCAGGTCGCCATGGCTACCAGATTTTGCTGCCTAGCTACTAGATTTTGCAGTGAGGGAGGAAGCAGATCCTCATCAGCTCTGGCGGAGATTTGTGCCTATAGTATTGCGGTGTTCATATCATGCACAGGAGTGCATGTGCTGAGTGTCGCCTGCGGTGACTGCTGTGCCCCTGTCCGTCCTGGTCTGCATTGACGATTCATCTCCATCCTGGCCTGCTCTTATCCCTGCTGTCTGTCCTAGTCTACGCTGATCCTCATGTACATCCTGGCTGTCTACTGTCTCCTTATCTCCGGCTGCATAGAGCTCTCCGTTAGTAGGGTCTATGGTGTGACCACGAGGGGAGGGGGGTTTTGTTGTACTTTATGGCACCATTATTTTATGTGAAATGTGGTTCGTTATTACTGGAGGGTGGAGCAGGGAAGCTGTGCAGAGCAGTGAGGGGGCCTCCATTTTACTGTATCCATTCAACTGTGACCATTTTGTGGACTAGTATAGTGTGTATAACAGTTGCATAACACACAGAGCTGTGCTCCTCACTCACTCCTGTAATTTTTTTGGGGACACGGTGGTCTGGCTCCTAGATTTTAGAAAAATTTGTCAAGCCCTGCCATACGCAATAGTACATTGTGCGTAAACTACCATGCCATCAGCATTGCATGCACCGTGGAACCAGGCCCATTATTCCCTACCATAAAACACTAGGGGGTATATTTACGAAGGTGCGGGTTTACAAAAGTGGAGATGTTGCCCATAGCAACCAATCATATTCTAGCTACTATCTACTAGAAGGTACCAGATAAATGATAAGTAGAATCTGACTGGTTGCTATGGGCAACATCTCCACTTTTGTAAAACTGCATTTTAGTAAATACACCCCTAGGAGTTCTGTGATTGTATAAGGTCTTATGCTTTTATACAGGCTACAGAACCTTGAGGTGTCATCAAAAATTCCTATTTATAGTAATACATACCATTTTTCCTGTAATAAAGTGTCAAAGTTCTTTGTATGATCTGATCCTCATATTACTTTATATTTTACCTTCACTTACAGTTGTACATCACAGAACACCTTCATAACGAGCCATGGGACTCTCCACATACTAGTTACATATTACAGGAATGACATCACCATTCTACAAATGTAAGTGATGACATAACTGCTCAACAATTTGTGTATTATGTCACTTGTGAGTTATAATGAAATACCTTCAACAAAGACAGCAATGGAGAGCATCATCCTATCCATGGCCACAGGGACGGCTTTCGTGGTGTGAGTAATGATATCGACCACACCTGAGATACCATAGAAGAAGTACATGGTGGAGTGTTGCCAGTTCATTAGATGGTCCCACTGCTTCTCCTCATGATTGTACAGCTTGAGGTGCGGCCCATCTGGTACAAACTGTTCCGCTAACATTCCTGAAAGAGACAAAGCTAGAATCTTCAAGGAGTCAAATTCATTTGTTTCAAAACTATGGACCTCATTCAGAGTCGATCGCTTGCTGCAAGCGATCACTCTGAATGAGGGCGGCCGCTTACGTTTTTAAGTGCCGCCTCCTGGTCGATCGCTAGGCTGTGGGTTGCCACCCACAGCTCTTGCGATCGACCAGGGTGATGGTCGCGATGGTCAAGACCATCGCGACCATCGGGGCTTGCGACGAGACCCTAAGGTTGGGTCTCGTCAACCGCAAGCCCCAGGGAGCTTCCTGCTCTGATCGAGCAGGAAGCTCCCCACTGACATCATTGCTGATGTCAGCGGGGCTGCCCCCAAATGGCAAGCATTCCGTCGGGAATGCCTCCGTTTGGCCGGCCACGCCCCCTGCCCGCCTCCCAAACGGGGTGAGCTGTCAATCATCATCGACAGCTTGCCCACCATGGTGCGAGACCCGTAGCGACGGAGCACCCATCGCTAGCTGGGTCTCGCGCATGCGTATGTCGGAGGCGGCTCCGACATGCGCATGCCCAGTGGGGAAACATCGACCTGGTTGCGAACGCTCAGCGCTTGCGACCGGGAATGACCCTCTATATTTTAGGGACACAGAATATAATGATTTATTGAGAATAATAGGCATATAGCAGTTTAACTTAAAAATAGGCTCCCAGTCCAAACCTACTGCTCTGTCTGGCTATAACTAAACAAATTGATTCCCTCTCTCAGAGTGCTGGCCATACCCCTGCACGATTTGGGGTCGATTGCCCGATTTTCGACGAGTCTTACGATGAATCGTGTAGAAATCGTGCATTTTTGGAGTAGGATACGATCCGATGCGCGCTCCCGTAGCTCCTAAAACGGATCGTATGATCAGATGTGCAGCCCATATTATCCATCATATCGTGTGCTGATCGTACCGTTTATTTTGTGCATGCGATGCATTGTGCTTCCATGCCATTTCAATGACTTTTCCCTGATGAGCACGTGAGGCACACGATCGATTGAACGACAGATCATGTGCAATGAAAAACAACAAATCATGCCCCCGGGACTGCCAGGGAGCTCCGGCGAATCGCATGTGAATCTTATCTTAAGCTGGTCGTGCAGGTGTATGGCCAGCATTAATGTTCCTCTCACAAACAGAAGTCTTCAGCACAGCACTTACATTCAGTAATCACAGTGTCTCTCAACAGGCCTCTGACCTGTTCCCCAAGCAGTGAGAGACTGACTACAGAGACTGGCACACCCTTTATCAGCTTCTCACACGTGGTCTGGCAATCAAGGCTGCTAATCAACTTCTGTTTACCAGGCAGAAGCTAAAAATCTGGAGCATATATATATTTCCCCTTGACAGCCTTTCCAGTGTTTTTTTGTCACATATTCCCCTCTCCTGTTTCAACTTGTGGGGTGAAACACCTGAAGCCTCTAAGCAAATGATACAAAGCATCTGCGTTGGCCAGTTGGCTTCCCGTCCTATGCTCTACTAAAAGCTTAAAATTTTGTACTGCCAAGAACCATCTAGTTATTCTCCCATTGGTCACTTTATTCAGTCATCCACTTCAACGGCGCATGATCGGTAATCAATCAAAATTTTCACCCCAAAGGTATTACCTTAGTGTTTCTAATGCCCACTTAATTGCCAATGATTCATTCTCAACAGTGGCATAATTTATCTCAAGTATATTCAGTTTCCTACTTAAATAAATAAGATGCTCTTCACCATCTTTGCTTTGAGACAACACAGCACTTATCCCTACATCTGATGCATCTGTCTGCAGGTGTCATCAAAACTTGTTGGGTGCACAATGTTACCTTCAACTCTAAGGGGGGTATCCAATCAGCCGCAATCGGTGAAAAATGGGGACTTTTTGTGGAATTTTTCTCGGGACACATTAGGTCCCGAAAAAAAAGCCCCGGTAAGTACCATGTCGGGCAGACTTCAGAGCTTATTGGATAGCCCCAGTGGATCCATTAGCACCCGAACAATGTTCTGGGCTAATTGGATACCGCCCTTAGGGGTCTATTCATGTAGCACATGAAGTGGCTACTGAAAAATATCACTATATATCGAAACACATCGATGCGATATATAGTGATGTTTAGCAGCCATTCATATAGACTTACCTGACCAGCGTCATCGGTCGGTGTCCGCCCCCTCCGCAATCCTGTAAAACGGTGAGAAGACAGACATATCCGGACCCCAATATGGTTGTTTCTCACTGCGCAAGCGCCGGCGTCCGAGAGCAGCAGGTTAGGTCAGACCTGCTGCAAAGAACACTGGTAAAAGGGGGCGGAGCCAGTGACGCCTGCCAAGCAGGGAAGTATGCTACTTCCCTGCTCTGTTGGGCTTGCGGTACATATTACGCCATCCTTAGATCATGAATCTGTACCACAGGAGCGGAACGGAAAGCAGAGCTTTCAGTTTCTTTACGAATTGCACTCACCATACAAAAGTATGGTGAATCGATTCATACACGAAGTGGGAGTGCTGCTGGAGAAGGAATACCCTTCTCCCCGGTAACCACCTCTATGAATTGCCAAAAGCAGTAAAAAGCCCTGTTTTCGTCTAAACAGGACTTTTCACTGCTTTCTGAATAGACCCTTTAGTCTTTTCTGCCTCAGGATTCTGCGTAACCATAACTGACTGTTTACCCCTGGTAAGATCAGTCAAAGGGACAGCAATGGTGGCAAAATTGGGTATAAATCTTCTATAATACCTGTGTTTCCTAAGAAAGCTCTCGTCTGCTTCTTATTTAGGAGTCCTTGGTAATTTTGTATTGCCTCAATGTTATTAAGTTGGGGCTTTATCAAACCTCTGCCTATGTCATATCCAAGAAACATCACCTCTTCTATCCCTAAGCAACACTTTTTTGGGTTGGCTGTCAATCATGACTCATGGATGGAGTCCAACACTGCTTGTACCCTGGATAAGTGAGACTGTCAATTGGGGCTATAGATGACTACATCATCTAGATAAGCAGCAGCATACAGTCTATGAGGCCTTAGAAATGTAACGATCATCCTCTGAAAGGTGGCGGGTGCCCCTTGTAACCCAAATGGTAACATCCTATATTGGAATAGCCTACGTTGCAGAAAAAACTGTTTTTCTTTTGCCTTGTCTGTAAACGGCACTTGCCAGTACCCTTTGGTTAAGTCTAGCTACTATGATTAAGTACCCGGCTGTTCCCAGACTCTCAATAAGTTCATCCACACAAGGCATTGGGTGTCATGGTTCGTCCTGGAGTATCGCGGAGGCTTCGGGACTTAATGGTCCGGGTGCTCTGGCGGGGGTACTTGCTGCTGGCAGTGTGCGCGGGCAGGTCTGTGAGAGGCAGTGCTGGGCTTCTGGGTTTGCGGAGATGTGGCAGTCTGAGGTCTGGTCTGACGCTGCCGGGTGCCGCCATCTTGGATTTGGTCACATGTTCAAAGTGAACCAATCCGGTAATGAAGGTTCTCAGCTGACTTTGGCAGCCAATATCACTCCAGCCTTAGGTATAAAGAGGGTGCTTGGGAGATCAGAAGTTGCCAGTGCAAGGTCTAACACAGCTAGTCTGTGAGTTTAGGTCTCTGTGCTTCTCAGCTACACTTGGTTATCTTGCAGAGTTCTGACTTGTTGCTACCAGCTGTATTCCATACTTTTGGAAGTCTGTACCGATTGCCACAAGCAGTCTCCATTGTCACCGACAGCCTAAACCCCACGACTCGGTTCTCTGTGACCTAACCTGGCATCTTCGCAGTCGTTACTCTGTGCCATCCTGTCAGGGAACCTCTGTCAGCTCCGGCTCACAGATTCTTGTTCTCCAGTCATCTCCAAAGGCTGACCTTATGGCTTCCCCCTAGCCTGTACTTCGTGAGATACGAAGATTATTCAGTACTCTCGTGGCTCTTGTTCGCTGCTTTACCATTAAAGGGCAGATACATTCATGAGTATGAATCCTATCTGTCCAGCTCTGTTTCAGTTTCAAGAATCTGCTCAAAAGGACACTCCGGCACCCAGCTCGGATCCATATTCCACTTTGGACGTGACATTGGGTAGGCATCAAACTTAGAAACACTATTGAATTTATGGAAATCATTGCAGAAGCGTAAGCTCCCATCTGATTTCGTAATGAATACAATGGGACTTGAACACTTGCTATGTGACTCTTCAATTATTTCTAATTCCAGCATTTTTTTTATTTGTTTAGACACCGATTCCCTTTGGGCATCTGGCATTCTGTAGGCGTTTAGGTCAACCTTAAACCCTGGATCAGTAATTATGTCATGTTTAATGACTGTTGTTGTACCAGGTATGACAGAAGGCAAATCTCTACTGCTTACAAGAAATTCTTTAGCCTCATGCTGTTGAATAGTTGAGAGGGTTTTGGCTATTGTTACTTCATGAACCAAAGGTACTGCGGTTACCGGGTTGGCTGACAGAGCTACTCTATCTTTCCAAGGTTTTATAAGATTTACATGGTAGATTTGTTCTGGCTTTCTTTTCCCAAGCTAGCACACCTTATAATTAACCTCACCTACTTTTTCTATGATTTCAAATGGTCCTTGCCACTTGGCCAAGAATTTCCTTTCTACTGTGGGAAACAAAATAAGCACTCACACACTGTCCCCAGGAACAAAGGTGCGTAAATGGGCATTACTATTGTACACCCTTTGTTGTGCCTGTTCCAAGTGCTCTCTCACTATCGGCATCACAGCAGCTATTCTATCCTGCATCTGAGAAACATGCTCAAGAACCATCTAATAAGGAGTTGATTGTCCATTCCATGTCTCTTTTGCAACATCCAGCAATCCCCTTTGTTGTGTTCCATACAACAAATCAAGTCGAGAAGATTGTGGAACCTCTCTAATGGCCAGCAATAAATAGGATAACAAATAATCCCAATCTTTCCCATCTTTATCCATCACTTTCTTTTGCATATACTTTAAAGTTTTGTTTAACCTCTCTACTAAATCTTCAGTGTGAGGGTAAGCTGAGTAACCTTAAACAGGCGGCACAAATGGGGTACCTTGATCAGTTAAGATTTTCTTAGGTATTCACACTTTGCTTAAGACATGTACCAGTTCCCTAGCAATTGTCTTTGTTGACGTATTGCACAATGATATCGCTTCCGGGTATCTGGTAGCGTAATCGATTACCACCAAAATATACTGATGACCCCAAGCAGACGTTGTTTTTAGAGGTCCAATCAAATCTATAGCTATTCTCTCAAATGGGACCTCAAAAATGGGCAATGGGGCAATCGGACTTCTACAATGTGGCCTGGGAGCATGGTACTAACACTCACTGCAGGATGCACAGTAGTCAGATACATCTTTAGGGACCCCTGGCCATAAAAATATCTGCAAAATTCTCTCAGAGGATTTCTCTACCCCTAGATGTCCTGCAGTTATATGACCATGAGCCAGGTCCAACACCATCCTTCTATATGCCTTAGGGACTGTTAATTGTACCACAACATTTTCTCCCTTTTTGGACAGTTGATATAACAAATCCTGACACATTGCTATGTGAGGGTATGACAATCTACTATCAGGCTCTACTGGGTTTCCATCAACCACTGCTACATTCTCTCTAGCCTTTACCAGAGTATGGTCTTGTAACTGTTCTGAGGCAAAAATATGTTTTCTCACTTCAAGATCAGGCAAACAGTCAACTGGTTCAACAACATTTTCTAATTCAGTATGGGGTGAACCATTCTGTGCTCCACTGCTGCTCTCGTCATGTTCTGACTCCCAATCATGCTTGGAAAAAGGAACTCTTCATACTCAGGGAACATTCCTACTGCCACTGTAGCAGTAACATTATCAAACGTGTCTGGGTTATTTACATCTGTAACGAATTGGGATTCCCACAGCTTCCAGAAGTGGAAAAAATCTCTCATGAATATAATATCAAATAAGGAACTAAGGGCCTGAATCAGACCCGCTCGCGAGCGCTCGCAAGCGGGTCGATGGTGGCCAAGTGCGCATGAGCACGAAGGAGCCGGCTCCATCGTGCGCATGCACGAGACGCGGATAGCGATGGGCAAACCGTCGCTCCCGGTCTCGTACCAAAGGGGGAGTGCTGTCGCTGTTGAGTGACAGCACGTCCCCTTTGGTGGGCGGGCCGGGGGAGTGGCTGCCCAGATGGAGGCGTTCCCATGGGAACGCCTACCGTCTGGGGCCGGCCCCACTGACATCACAAGTGTCAGTGGGAGTGCTTTCGGCTCTGTTTGAGCCGAAAGCACTCCAGGGCTTGCGGTAATGGGACCCTACCACAAGGGTCTCATCGCAAGCCCGATGGCAAGACCATCGCGACCATCTTCCTGGCCGCTTGCTATAGCTGTGGGTGGTCACCCACAGCTATACGAGCGACCAGGAGGCCGCTCTAAAAACACTATCTTCAACACTATCATAATGCCGAGTATCCCCATGTACACAGGTTACACCAACAGTTTTCCCCTGACATTTTAAGTGGTTCACCAATGCAGCTTTTACAAGAGTAACCAGGCTACCAGAATCTAACAGAGCCTCTACTCATTTGCCTTCTACAGTAATTATACACAATTGTTTATCTGGCTTAGAATGTCAGTCTGCAGTGCTGAGCTGAGCAAAGAAAGATACTCTGAGATTTACGTAAGCAGTATCACATTGCATAGGTTCAGAGGTTAGTGGACAATTAGCAGCAACATGGCTCAAGCCACCACATCTGAAACATATTTTATGAAGTCTTATACAAGACAGGAACCTTCCTGGCACAGCTGGCCAATCTCCAGGTTCCAAGCCTACAGTCTCTAGATGTTTAAGTTAATTCCAACGCCCAGCACCATTTTTTTCTGGAACAGAATTAGCAGAAGTCACTGAAGATCTCCATTGTGGGACTAGGGGCTATCAACAGTACCCTATCTCTCCACATTTCCGCAAGCTGATCTGATGTTTTAGGGCCCCAGTGGCTCACCCACTTGCACAGAACTGCAGGCAGTGACCGTAGGTATTGGTCCATAACAAACCTTTCCATGACCTGTGGCTCTGTTACAGTCTTTTCTTGATGATATGGATGAGGTCATGCCTTTGAGAGAGAGGGGGGGGGTTTCCCACTTGGTATCCCCAGCGATGAACTTGTGCTCAAACAGACATCGTGACACCCGAACAAGTAAGTATTTTAATGTTTAGTTTCTCATAGTCCTTGGCATCAGCAAGGTACCCCTGACAGGAAGGGTGCCAGAAGGCTTACCCACTGATTTTTAGACCAACTTTCTCTCTCAGCAGATCTTTCAAAAAGTTGTTAAATAGGTTTCAACATCATCACTCTTTGTCATCTTTTGCAGCTTATGGAGCTTGATCAAGTTGCAACATCCGTGAAAGCGATTCCAGACAGGGTTGCTAGATACCACACACCCTGAATTCTTTTCCGTTCTTGGTGCTGTTGTTTCCAGAGTTAATCGATTGCCAATTGCTGTTGCCTCCAGATCCCGAAATCCAAATGTTGTTGCTGCTGGGACTCTTCAATGACCTATTGCAGCACCCTGGTAGCTTTCTGCTGAGCCGCTGTAGTCTGTAGCAGCACCTGAACTCTGTTTTCCGTGTTATCTCTTGTTGCAGTTGGGAAGCTGAATCTTCCTTCCTAAATCATCTCATGATTACACCACCAAGAAAGTCACCAGATAACGATCTATTTTTTTTTTTTTGGACAAAATAAAAGGGTGTCTGTCACTTTATAATTTTCTCAAAGATTTTCATGGCTGCAATTTAAGTGAAATGTTTGCATTCTCCATGTGTCACAGAATCAGATTATGGATGCTGTCTCCTGGGGTAAACAGCAGCATCTTCCATTAGTGTAGTAATCAGGTTATTTTAAGAATGATAAATTTACTCGTGTTTTGGAGCCATCATTCGCCAGGTCACTAACTAGCGTTGCTCCCTTATCCCCCCATTCTCTCTCTGCCTTCCTCCATTCCCTCTCTCTCTCTTTTCTTTCTCTCTCATCCCCCATAATCCTTTATATCTGTCTCTTCCCCCACCTCCACGTTCTATCTCTTCCTCTTCCCCACCCCCTTCTGTTGCTCTCTTCCCCCACCCCACCTCCATTCTCACTCTCTTCCCCCATCCCACCCTGCTCTCTCTCTCCCTCCACCCCCCATTCTTCTCCCAGCCCCATTCTTTCTTTTTCCCATACCCTTTTCTCTCTCACTCCCAACCCACCTTTCTCACTCTCTTTTCTCCCACCCACCCTCTCTCTTCCCCCACACCCTGTTCTCTCGCACTCTCTCTTCCCCAACCCGTTATCTCTCAGTATATAAGAGGATACTGTTTATGAATAAACAATTATATTTACATTTCTTATGGGCAGTGTTGCATATCTCCCCCTCCTTTCCATGTCTATCCCCCTTTGTCTATCCCCCTTTTCCTCTGTCCCTGTGTCTCTTCCATATCCCTAATCTAATCCCTCCCTAATGTCCTTTCTCTCTCTCTTTGCCTGTGTTCCCCCAAGTAGCGGTTTCATGCAGCTCTCTACTGAATTTGTGCAAGACACATGCTCTTAGCTCTTTATATAATAAACGGACCAGGCATCTGACAGGTCATCTCAGCAGTTCTGACCCCTCCTGTCCCGTTACACTTACCAGTCCTCTTCTGTCCTGTCGCTGCTATGCACTCATCACACCTAATGTGCATGGCACGAAGTAATAATAATAATAATAATAAATTAAGCCATTTGCCTTATTTCTGTTCATAGTGTATTGTATGGTGGGCATCTATGGGAGGCCTGCCGCTATCTTTAGCGCCAACTTTGGCCTCCTAAAGGATTTATTTTCAGTCTGGGGTGACTTTTCTCTAAATTTATAATTAGTAAATGAGATACAATGTTGCTTACCAAGTTGGGTCATACTGCTCGGGATCCTGGCGGTCAAAATCCCTACACCGGCATCCCGACAGCATTAAGATACTGACACTTGTCTGTAGGTATCCTAACCCTCTCCCCTTAGTGCCTAACCCTAACCCTTCCCCTAGTGCCTAACCCTAACCCTTCCCCTATCCCTGCTACTTACCTTCGGGATGACGGCATCGGCATTCTAACAAGTGTCGGAATTCCGGCGCCGGTATTCTAAGTGCCGGCATCCCATGTGCCATTGACTGTATCCCTTTCTTACCTTGTAAGACTGCTTTGTAACTAATATAAAGCAGGCTTTACATTATTTTGCTGGCTGGCTGACAGATGACTATAGGGTAATTGCCCTTACCTTATTTGTACCTTTTTTCTGTTTGCCTTATTGACAGTTTACTGTTAGTATGCTACATAAGTCATCGTTTACACCATACAATAGTAACTGTGCACATCACCTGGCCACTCTACGTCCATTACTGCTATTTCCATGGTTTTTCCACGTTTAGTGGATGGCTGGTATTAAGAGGTTGCATAACAACAACAGGCATGAAAACATTCATTTGTTGCCCCAGAAAACTTAACTTGAGTAAATATTTTAAACTACAGAAACCGAGAAGGGTGAAACTACCTTTATTGCTTACACTGCACAGCTTTTCCTCTCCCAGTCATGCACCAGAAGCTCTGCTCTTATCATATGACAACACAATAAGTGGCGGCAATAGAACAGGACTAATTTATGGCCATAAGTCCGGGCACTCTGACATTGCTGGAATTTGTTTTAAATTAAAAAAAATAAAAATAACTACAATAAAATCATTACCTATGAAAGCAAAAGCTGCCTTCACTGCTCCTTCAATGATTTCCACACGTTGGAATCCAATTTTTGAGCCAAAGAAACAGATCTTCTTATTTTTCCTACAGGCGTACTTCAGGGGGTATTTCACAGACCACCAAAGACCGAATATGAGGAAGAAGCTTCCTGGTAAGGCATGTCCTTTAAAATTGGCCATAGTTTTCTCTGTGGTTCAAAACCCTGCAATTAGAAACAGAACAGATTTAAAGGGCTACATGACCACTTGTTGCTTGTTGCCGAATTCCCTCGGCAGGTAGCTGGGTCTGTTCAACAGTACAACAATACTTATCTCTCCAATACCTCAGGAGTAATCTAACCAAGCAGTAGGGCATTCACTCTCCTGTATGGCTGATCCGGGTAAGCGCCATTTCAGGAAAGAAATGTGTGGCGCTGCAAATAAGGGAGCTGAAACAGAGTCGCACGCACAGTAGCTGTAGTTGCGGGAGGCCGTGTAAGCCTGATCTACTAACTTATGCTAATGTAAGTACCCGAACAATGAATGTGGGGGTTCGTGTGTGTGCAAGCGGAAACTCATGCCGCTAATCGATTATACGCTAGCAGCTGCAACCTACATCATTAGTATCTGCACTTGGACCAGCGACATGCTAGGTGCAAAAGATCCGTCAGAGACTTCCCTTTCCCATATGGACGACTTACAATCACGCAGAGCTTTTCATATGCGCCCATGATACTACCATGACACTCCCACATGCCAGGGAGGTTACATCCGATCGCATTGTCACTGCCCAGTTCACGCTCTGTAATGCTTTATTTCACAGAAAGACAGATGCAGCCAAGTTGCTTCCGATAGGATGGACATAAATTCACAAATGCACATGTGCTGTAGCAACGAAATGGCCACTTTTGCCCGTGAACAGATATGTATGCGATTCAGGCCCTGATTCAGAGCCGGACGCTCTGACAGAGTGCTCGCTCTGAATCAGGGCCGTCCTTCTTCATTTTTAGAGCGGCCTCCTGGGCGCTCGTATAGCTGTGGGTGACCATCACGACCATCGGGCTTGCGATGAGACCCTTGTGGTAGGGTCTCGTTGCCGCAAGCCCTGGAGTGCTTTCGGCTCAATCAGAGCCGAGAGCACTCCCACTGACATCACTTGTGATGTCAGTGGGGCCGGCCCCAGACGGTAGGCGTTCCCATGGGAATGCCTCCGTCTGGGCAGCCACACCCCCGGCACGCCCACCAAAGGGGACGTGCTGCGAACTGGGCCAACATCGACCCGCTTGCGAGCGGGTCTGAATTAGGCCCTCAGTCCCAAGATGTGAGAAATCCAAACCTCCAGAAAAATACTGATGGCTTTATTGATCCCTATGCCATGCTATATATGTGATCCACGCATATGCCATGAAAATTACACAGACATTACTAGATGGCTAGTGGCGGTATTTAGCCAGCGGTATATTGCACTGCACCGTGCATAGGCCCTGATTCAGACCCACTCGCTGGGCTACGTTCATTTGTAGCTGCCGATGGTTTGCAATCTGAGCATGCGTATGCGCAGATTGCAGGCGTCCAGGCGATCCGGAAGCATTCGCTCGCTGCGCATAGACTGCTCGCTAGACTGAGTGACAGGACAAGCTGTTTATGGGTAGTAATGGGTTGAAAGATGGAAACGGGTGAGTGGAGGTGCGAACGCAGGCGTGTCTGAGTGTCTCACGCCATTTAAGAGGTGTGCATAATTAACACTGAGCGTCATAGTACACTCTCTCAGGAGAGATGTCCCGAAAAGAAGCCCATAGGCTTCTATTGGGTAACGCCACCTGAAGATGGCGTTACCCATCGGGACGAAGCACCAGAATGCATCACATTCCGGTGCCTAGTATATATGGGGAATGTGGTAAAACACCCGAAAACCACATAAAGTGGAGAAGTTGTACATACTAACCAATCAGCGTCATTTTGTGTTAGAAAAAATTGCAGAAGCTGATTGGTTGCCGTGAGCAACTTCTCCACTCAATCACTCCTAGGGGGTGATTCAATAGTTTTTGGGCGGCTTAGTTAATGGGCTCCAGAAAGAACAATTCAATTGTTGCTACATTGAGACGCAGTAGCCGCCGTGGCCGGCATTTCTGTTCACAGCCTCATGAGGTTGGAGAGCAGAAATTTGCGATAGGTCCGTGGTTTTGGCGACCAAACTGCTGTTTTGGCGCGGTAACCAGGACTTTAGATGGATTTAGCCATTTTTTATGGGGCTAAACCAGGTCTAATTGGGTGCGACACACGCAATAATTAATGAGCGCCCGAAATTTCCCCCTTTGTTTTGCAATTACAGAACCAATGGATGTTATTCACATAAATGAACCTCTATAAGCACAGCTGGGCAGAGGGTTAAACATAAAACCTATTCTGTCTTTTCTTATTTTAATCCCTGCAAATTTTCTTTGCACACAAAGATCAAAGAGAACTATGAAAATCAGGAGGAATATTCATCATTGAATAATCAACTAGAACAACTGGGAAATGAGAAGGGAAACTGTACTCAGAATGTATATGGAATGACTGCTGAGTGTTCAAATAAATCATACGCTATAACTTCTGTGTATTAACAGTGACAAATGAAGGGATAAAGGAAAACTATGAATAAAAGTATTTATGGGATGTGTGGGCACTACAGTGCTGGTGTAATAACAAACACTTTTCCCCTCTAAGCTAGATTTGCCGGGGGAAGGGGCATAGAGGGAATATGTTTTCCACACTCCTAAGTGGTCTCTTCCCTACGTCACAGCTCCCAGCACTTGAGTCAGAGGAACTATATGAAAGAAGCTGCCAGGAGCTGAGTTAGACACAGAGAGACTGCGAGTTTTTTACAGTTGCATATAGCCCTATGTAATAAGTAATCTTACCCGAGTTCTCCAAAGCTGAAGTGTTAATGAATGAAGCATGATAGTAGTATACAGCGTTCAGGCATTCCAATGCAAGGATTGCTAAAGTATTACTTTCTCACCACATTACAGGCAGCTGATATCATCTCCCACATGATCACAAGGCACGTACGCACGGCATGTTTGTTAAACATCCTACAGATTATTGGCAGACCTTTAACCGTGGTTGTAGCTCGCAGGGTGCTGTCACCAGAATAAGTGTAACTTGGGTAGTGGGGATTATGCCCAAAATGAACAAGGAGACTCCAGCAATCCCTTATGTGTGTCATGGTCAGCAGTTGCAACAGTGCTAATAATGATGGTAGCACATGTTGCAATGGATTCGGTATGATTTACCCGATTCAAATCCCGACAGCTGCAGCCCGACAAGGATGAAAATCCCGATCGTCTCAAGGTAAGTATTAACTAACCTATTCTACCCCCTAACGCTCCCTTAGGGGTGCCTAACCCTAACCTTCCCCCTAAGTGCCTAACCCTAATCCCCCCTCTAAGTGTCTAAACCTAACCCCCTCTTCCCTGCCTATACCTAAGTCCCCGGGGGGGTGCCTAACCCTAACCTCCCCTCGGGGGTGCCTAGCCCTAAACCCCCCTTCCCCTAGCCTAAACCTAACCTCCCAGGGGGAGTGGCCAACCCTAGGTACCCCCGGGGGGAACTCTAAACCTAACCTTCCCCCCCCCGCGCGGCTGTCTGCGACCGTCGCCCGGCTTACCTTCGATCGGTAAGCCGGGTGTCGGTCTCCCGGCGTAGGTAAAATGACAGGCAACGGGATTTCGACGCCTGTCATTTAACCCTGGCCGGGATTATACAGTCGGGAAGCCTGCGGTCGGGATTCCGTCCATTGGCTTCCCAACTGTTTCCCATTGCAATTGTACTTGTCTGGTCCGATGATGGAACAATTAGATCTGTGAACATTTTGGCCACACAGAAGATCAAGTTGCACATATCCAATTGTCCAGGCAAAAGGACTTCACCAAAAACCTGTCCACACATATGCCCTTCCACTTCCGATAAAGGGATCGATGTGTCAAGCAGGGCAAAGAGCGGAGAAGTGGATCAGAGGAAAAGTTGCCCATAGCAACCAGCTTAAACCTATCATTTTATAGAATTACTTGATAATTGGTACTTCAAAGCTGATTGGTTGCTATGGGCAACTTCTTCACTGGTCCACTGCTCCACTCTTTTCACTGCTTGAGAATCAACCCCATACTCACACAAATGCCAATGAAATGAAATAGCAGCACATCCATCTGACTGCTTCCTTTTGTATTGTAGTGCGCCTGTCATGCTTCTTAAAGGGACACTTTCATGACCATTGCATAAAATTTAGAGTTTTATCATTATAAATGAAGAACACTTTAACCAATACAATCTTTTGTTTACATTTTGTATGGTAACACACACAAAATACGATTCTTTCCATTACACTGCTCCTATAATCACATTATAACAAAGTATAGCAAACATATAGGAAAAAGTACCACATGTCCCAGCTGTTTCATGGTCAACTTTCCAAAATGATTTGGGGACGCTCAAGACTTTTGCACACTCATTTCAATAGAGTTTCCAGCATGGGCTATTGAAATGAATGGGAAAAGTCCATTAGTGAATGAATTAATAAATAAATTGTGCATCGTGCAGCACCCCCTCCAGGCCTGAACCAACCACAGCAGGAGATAGCCCAGCCTAATATCTAAACAGGGAGACCACGAAAGTGGATTAGCCTCGCTATAATGAATCAAAATCCTTGGCTAGATAGTCTAGGAAACAGCACATTTATAGGGTGGGGGCTGCAAAACAACAGCACCCAAAGCTCCATCACCCCTACTGCCCTGACACTACCAGCTATGAGCTGAAAAGCTTTGGGGCTTTTATCAATAACCTGGACTACAAGTGCCTCAAATACAGCAGCAGTTAAAGGAACATAGGCCCTGATTCAGAGCCGGACGCTCAGACCAGAGCGCTCGCTCTGAATCAGGGCCCACCTCCATTAATATGGAGCGTCCTCCTGGACGCTCGTATAGCTGTGGGTCACCACCCACAGCATATACGAGCGTGCAGAATGATGGTCGCGATGGTCTTGACCATCGCGACCATCGGAACTGCGAGTAAAAGCCTGCGGTTGAGTTTCTCAACCGCAAGGCCAGGAGTGATTTTGGCTCTATCAGAGCCAAAATCACTCCCACTGACATCACTAGTGATGTCAGTGGGGCCGGCTTCAGACGGTAGGCGTTCCCTTGGGAACGCCTCCGTCTGGCAGGCATGCCCCCGGCACGCCCACCAAAGGGGGCGTGCTGTCAGTCACCGTCGACAGCACGCCCCCTTTGATGAGACACTCCGAGCGAAGGAAAGTCCTTAGCTTGTCGGGTCTCGCGCATGCGCACGACGGAGCTCCCTCCGTCGTACGCATGCGCAGTGGGGAACATCGACCCACTTGCGAGCGTACTGCCGCTCGCGAGTGGGTCTGAATGACCCCCATAATTCCCAACCCTCTGTCCCATTATGGCAAAGCTGTACCATTTGGAAATCAAGACAGTTGGGAGGCATATTTACATGTAGCAACACTGAAATGAATGGGCCATTGAAATGTACTGTAAAAGGTCCATACAAGCATTTTTATTTTTTTTTACATCTCACTGGTTTTAAGCAATCTAAAGCACCTGAAATCAATGAAAGCATTTTAAGTGATTTCATCAGCAATTTACTAAACAGATTCTCCATAAATCACCCCCTGTTTTAGCAATGCCTGGTGATCATATCTTTTCAGGGAAATTTGGAAAACTGATTTACTATTGGTTAACTTGAGTTGAATATATATGGTGGTTAGCAACACAACCTCTCTAAATAATTAAAAAATAGCGATTTTAGCTTGATTTTTGGACAACAGCCAATATATCTACCCAGCAGTGCTCAAAGCCTTTATACAGGTTGAGTCTCCCATATCCAAATATTCTGAAATACGGAATTTTTTTGGCTTGACTGAGAAAATTAAACCTTTGATTTTTGATGCTTCAATGTACACAAACCTTGTCTAAGGCACAAATTATTACAAATATTGTATGAAATTACCTTCAGGCTGTGTGTATAGGGTGTAAATGAAACATAACTGAATTTTATGTTTGTACACAAACTTTGTTTGAGCCACAAAATTATTGAAAATATTGTATAAAATGACCTGCAGGCTGTGTGTATAAGGTGTATATAACACATAAATGCATTCTGTGTGTATATTTGGGTCCCATTCCCAAGATATTTCATTATGATATGCAAATATTCCAAAATACGTAATATTCCGTTATCCAAAATACCCCTGGTCCCAAGCATTTTGGATATCGGAGACTCAACCTGTACATTGAAAACGGTATACAATTGGGAAACTGGCTGCCTTAATACCGACAGCCGGCTTCGCGACTGTCATATCCCGGCAAGGGTGAAATGCCGGGCGTCTATATCTAAACACCTGTCATTTCCCCGACGCCGGGAGACAGGCGCCCGGCATCCCGATCAAAGGGATCTCGGGCGCCGCAAGCGGACAGCCGCAGGGGGGGGGAGGGTTAGGTTTAGGGCACTCCCGGGGGGGACTTAGGGTCAGGCACCCCCTAGGGGACTTAGGTTTAGGCAGCGGGGAAGGGGGGGATTAGGGTTAGGCACTTGGGGGGGAGGTTAGGGTTAGGCACCCCTAAGGAGGGTCAGGGGGTTAGGTTAGGTTATACTTACCTTAGCCACGATCGGGATTTCCAGTGCTGTCAGGCTTCCGCTGCCAGGAACTCTGCTTTTGTCGGCCAGGCGTTGCCGGGAATCGAACCGGCAGTATTTCATACCGATTCCTTGAAAACAACCTCAGACGGGCACTGACATTATGAATCGAGTACACATAGGGGGTAAATTCATTTAGGAGCGAGTTGAGTCCTGCGAGCCATTTTCAAGGTAAATTCACACCATAAATTTCATTCGCAGTTCAATTCCAAACTCACAATCAATTTTCGCAGCAAATTCAAAGTTTTTGTACCCACCTTATGAGCAGGTGAAAAGGTTGGGAAAATCTTTACTGTAAGGTAAAAATGTCAGAACACAGAGCAGAACCTCTGGCACACCACTAGTAATAACACACTAGGAGGGCTTTAAGATGCATAATTTGGCCAATACACACGTCAGTTTTCAAGTGATTTTCTAGGTTAAAAAATGGATTTATTGAGTTGGGCCATGTATGTAGAGGTGTTGTACTCATGGGAAAGGGGATGCCCGCAAATCGCCATTTCTACCTGAATCTCGCATTTCTCGGGTGCGCAAATTGCCGCCATACATGCAAATTTTATGGACCATACACACGGTCAGATATCGTTGTCTGATCATCCTACATGTGCTGGATGATCGTTATCGAACATCCAGCACATGCACCATTTCCCCAACTACTATAACGACCCTCGATCAACGATCGAGAATCCATATAGTAATCAGGCTAACCTGGTTGATATCGACCAGGTTGGCCAGGATGCACGGGCGATAGTCGATATCGATATGGTAATTGGAGGGGGCTAAAAAAAGGACGATATAAACGATCAAACGATATCGTTTATATCGTCTGCTTTATTTGACCGTGTGTATGCACCATTATAATGCGAGTTCATGTTGCAAACTGGCATCTAACTGAACTGACCCCATAGCATGTGTAACACCCGTACAAGGAGAATGAAGGTACTGTACTGTACATAGAGAAAGCAGGAGAGCTGAGCTCAATGTGGACACATCACAAGGAAGTGATTCCCCGGCATCATGTACGTGACAGAACTCATTGACTGTGACTGCACAGGGGAGACACACCTTCACCAGCACACACATGTATGTGACATAAATGGTTGTACCCATAGCTTCCATGCACTAACATCCATAATGCCACAGAGGTGCAGATTAATACCAGGCAATTGATCAAAATGCAGAGCAAAAATAAGATAACGTACAGGGGGTTTCGAGTAAATAGACTACATGAGATCATGTAATAAGTTAGAATAAAAAAAGATATGTTTGTTGTAACATGGATTGGTACAATCTTCATCCTGCATGAAAGTAAGAAGTTACTCACTAGCTTTGGGTCCGGAGTCAGTTCTGTCACTAGAGCTCTTTAACACGTCCCTGGGTTACTCCTCTGGATCGTTTAATAATATATATTACTGGGCAATGCTGAAGTTTCCCTGGAGACAGCAAATTACAACTGGTCCTGGATGCATTGCATTGCCCGGCTCAGTAACAGTACGGTACAGTAAGTGAAATTGAATCAACATGATTTGCACTGTGCATTGGTGAAAACACGCTGGGGCGGGGAAGCACCCGTGGGATCTGATAGGCTGCCACTGCTGCCCATCTTATGGACACAACATTCCACGTGTACCGTCTTTCTCCCCCAGGTGGCAGGTATTAGGTACTGCAGCCAAGCCATATTGTGAGATGGGGCACTGGAAAATGTGTGTACAGAAGTCAAAATTTTCTATTTACTTGAAAGGAAGGATTGGACATTGGAGGTATCGTCTGTTGTATAGGTGCCACAAAAGAACTGGCCTATTCATAGCAAAAGTTATTTAGGAGTTAAGTTCGACAGATGCACAACTTTGCAAACTAGTTCTATTGTAGATGTGATTAGGAAATGTCCAATAGGACCACTGGTGTAACTATAGAGGGTGCAAGGGGTGCACTTGCTATGGGGCCCGGCGGTTTTGGGGGCCCGCCGGCCCAGCAAACAACCCCCTGCACCCTGCCAAGTACAGCCAGCGCCGATGTGTTTTTTAATCAGGAGCCAGTCGCGAGCCAATAGGAACTCACGGACCAGCAGCCAATCAGAAGCGGATGCTGGTCCACGAGTTCAGATTGGCTCGCGACTGGCGTCTGATTAAAAATTACATCGGTTTTCTAAAGGTGCTTATCTATCCACTAGACGAGAGTGGAGCGACTGAACGATTACAACATTGTAATCGTGCAATCGTTCTTCATCTTGTGCAGTGGATAATGTGCCCACACTGAACGATATGTCATTCAGTGCAGGCACCCTCTCTCTACCCGAACATGCCCAACCTGTCGTTATCGGCAGGTTGGCCTGCATGTTCAGGTGATGATAGATGTCAAAAATGACCAGCGGGAGCGCGCATCACTGGTCGTTTTCGACATTTTAATGCATGATTAATGAGCAATTGAACAATGTGGTAATCGTTCAATCGCTCATTTTAATAGGCTAGTGGATACGCACCTTTAGAAGGTAGGACGAGGCGTGGCTATGATGACATCCCCGGACCACGGCCACGCCTTCTCCCAGCTCAGGAGGAGGTAAGTATTACAGGTCTGGGGGGGGTGTAAGTATTACGGGGCTGGGAGAGGGCCCAGTAAAATTTTTCCATGGGGCTTCCATACCTCTGGTTACGCCACTGAATAAGACAGACCGTCAACTTAAATTGACGGTCTTATTGTTACTGGCCAACTCAGTCCAGAAATCGTCATCTCTGGGGAATATTTTTTCCATCACGTACAAACTTTCTCTACTATTTTTGTTGCTTAAATACCTGTATAAACAACACATGTGAAATATTATTCTCACTATCTAAAATTACTAGATATCAGTGATACAATGCACACCTACCATTACTCCAATAGGCAGAACCATAACTAGAAATGCTAGCTCCAGGAGCAAGAAGGAAATATGATGCCCTCCAAACCCTCAATTGTAACCAAGTTAACCTAAAATATTTATTCACTGTGCTCCCCTTTATATTTACTCCCTGGGCAGCTGCCCCTCTTGCTCAGCCCTGATAATGACCTTGTTCATGAGGCTACCAAAAAAGTTGTTTCAGAAAAGAGGCATGGTCTAGGGAGTTAACTGCCAGACTGTATGGCACGCTTGACTACTGTACTTTTTATTACTCTGTGCAAGGATGAAATTAGGATTTTTGTCACTCAGGGCAAGGCAGTAATTTGCAACCCCCCCTCCCGCCATAACTGTAGACTCTATCCCTCCACCAGCATCCTCTCACCTCGCTCCCCTGTGTCCCCTCTCCAGCAGCCTCTCACCTCGCTCCCGCCATAACTGTAGACTCTATCCCTCCATCAGCATCCTCTCACCTCGCTCCCCTGTGTCCCCTCTCCAGCAGCCTCTCACCTCGCTCTCCCTTTGTCTCTGTTCCAGCAGCATCTCACCTGCATCAGCAGGTGCGGATTTGGAGCTGCACCTGCAGACAGCCGCAGCCCTTGAGAGACCGAGCTGTCATCATTCATATCTGGTGCTGGTCATGAGCCAATCAGAGCTTGCAGTCCAGCAGCCACTGCTGATTGGCTGCCAGTCCATGAGCTCCAATTGGCTTGCGACCGGTGCCAGAGACCAGTTTCGAATGATGGTGGTGCTGTCTCTCTCGAGACCTGCGCACCTGCTGCCACCCGGGACCCCCTCGGCGGCACTGGCCGGACCAGCCCATCATGCCATCGGCCCTTCTGGCATTTGCCAGAACTGCCAGATGGCCAGTCCGGCCTTGTCAGCACCCCCTCAAATCCGGCTCCCAGTGCACGAGCAAAATGAAGCAAATTCGGGCTCTTAGCAGGTCGCGAAGGGTGCAGTGCGTTGCATTCCTACTGGTGAGTGGAAGCAATGCTCACTTTCCATTGGCAAGGACAGGACACTGTTTGGTTATCATTGGTCTTTGTTTGAGCATTGCCATGATGTTGAGATGTAGCTCGTATTAGCAGATAATTTATGAATGTTAAGAGAAACAGCCATTTGCAGGAATCTATGACCTGCAAAACATCTTTGTTCTAGGCAAGGGAATAGGATTGCCACTATGCACCAGCTGGTGGGGTGGATGAGCAAGCCTCATCCAGGGCAGGGCCAAGCATCTGCTCGCTGAGCTAATGGTCATGTGACCGCTCAAGCCTGCCCTGAGATTGATTTTTCAGAAGACTACTGATGGCAATCCCAAGCCTAGAATTGGATCATGAAGGAAGGTACATTACTTCAAATACAAGGAAAGAAGATACTGACATGAATCTTTCTAAATTAAACTGTTTACTGATCTGGTAACAATAACATAGGCCCTCATTCAGAGTCTCTCGCAAGATGCGATCGGTCGCTTGCAAAAAGGGGCCAGGTATGCAAATCAAGCGATCGCTCTTTGCGCTGTAAGGACGCCCTCTATGTCTTAGTGAGCGACGGCAGTTGGCCTACGCTGGACTATAAAACCTCCCACCTGTCACTCGCAGCACACGTCATCTCCGGGAAGAGTTTGATTAATCGTGAACATCGAGCGCCATCGGAGCTGCTCGCAGCGCTTGGGGTTGACCTAACCTACCCCAAGCACTGCGAGCAGTTCAGGCTAAAAAACAACCAAGTCACGTGTGCAATGACGCTACTTTGTTAATTATGCACACCCATTAAACGCCGTTCTGACGGTCAGACACGCCTGCATTCGCACATCCACACCCCTTTTCACAAGCACCCTCCCCTGTTACCACCCACAAACGGCACTATCTGTCACTCAAAGCAGCAACCTGAAAGTGGCTTGCGAGCTAGCAAAATCAGATCTCAACGAATGACTTGCACACGCCAAGTCACCAGCGAGCGAGCGTGCCCTAACGAGATACTCTGAATGAGGTCCATAGTTTGGATCAATGCAATGAAGTAGTGATAAAAACATAATAGCCCGATGAGCATCCACAGGCTAGGCACAGCTATACACCCAAATAAAGAGAAAGAGAAAGAACAGAACAGATGTCGACTTGATCATATTTTGGACAACCAAGTGGTAAGACAGAAAGAATCATTTGATGTCTCTAGCTCTTGATGCTTGTGGCTTCTTATGCTGCCCTGGCACACCCAGGATAAAAGATTAAGGGGCCTATGTATCAAAGCTTGATGAGAGATAAAATTCTGAGATATAAATCACCAACCAATCAGCTTCTAACTTACATTTTATAGGCTGTGTTTGAAAAATGACAGGAGCTGATTGGTTGATTCTTTTTCTCTCACAATTTTATCTCTCATCAACCTTTGATACATAGGCCCCTTAAAGCCCCAAAGGCATTAAAGTCCTGGAACAATTCTGGACAAAGCAACTAATAGCTCTGTCTAAGGGCCTGATTCAGAGATGGACGCTGTTAGCATCGCCGAGCATGACATGTGGGCCTTGTAGTGAGCCCTGACGTTGCCTATGAAATCTGGGCCAACGAGGTCTGTGGGCCTAATTCAGACCCGCGGGTCGATGGTGCCCTAATGCGCATGCGCACGACGGAGGGAGCTCCGTCGTGAGCATGCACGAGACCCGCATAGCGACAGCCAAGCTGTCGCTCCGGGTCTCGCACCAAAGGAGGCGTGCTGTCGATGGTGACTGACAGCACGCCCCCATTGGTGGGCGTGCCGGGGGCGTGGCTGCCAGACGGAGGCGTTCCCATGGGAACGCCTACCGTCTGGGTCCGGCCCCACTGACATCAGTAGTGATGTCAGTGGGAGTGATTTTGGCTCTGATAGAGCCAAAATCACTCCAGGGCTTGCGGCAGCGAGACCCTACCGCAGGGTCTCGTCGCAAGCCCGATAGTCGCGATGGTCTTGACCATCGCGACCATCATCATGGACGCTCGCTATAGCTGTGGGTGCGGGTGCCGCTCCATTTTTAGGTAGGTGGGCACTGACTCAGAGCGAGCTCTGAATCAGGCCCTGTGTTTGCCAGAATGGGCAAGTAGCCTTGAGGCTAAACTCATTACTGCAGCTCTGGTCAGTGAGCCCTTTGCTAATAATAAGGGTGGGTCTCCTAATGGCCTTGAGTAAGATATATTCAGAAAAAAACTACAGCTCCTGATCTCCCATCCAAAGCACTGCAAGTCTCACACTGCATCCAGCATCATCAGTTATTTTAAAACTGAATTTGCCTTAACATGGGGTTGCTTTCAGACTTATCACCCTCATGTGAACATAAAGAAAAGTGAACTCCAGGGCATATAGGACCTCATTCAGAGTCGATCGTTGCGGCCGCACGGTCGTACGCCACCGATGTTCGCTAAACTGCGCATACGTAAAGTTCGCAATGCGCGTGCGCAAACTAGCCGCTACGATCAGAAATTTCTCTCTCCTTGAACACAGCCAGGTCGGTAGTTGAGGCGTTTGTGGGTGGTAACAGGGGAAGGTGCTTGAAAACGGGGGAGTGGAGATCCGAACGCAGGCGTGCCTAATTATGCAAACGGCGTTTTATGGGAGTGCATAATTAACAAAGTAGTGTCATGGCACACGTGACATGGGTGGTTTTTACACTGACATGATCGTAGAGCTTAAGAGAGGGTATGGTCAACCTTAAGCTCTACGACCAGTTCCGATGGTTCCCGATGGTCTCAATTAATCCCTATATGGCCGGAGATGACGTGTAATGCGTACGAGAAGGGGGCGTATTTTTTATCTTACGGCCGCTTCCTCCCCTTGGTCGGGCAGCTAACGATCCGAACTTAGGGACGCAACATGCGAGTGCATCATTTGCATATCCGGACCCTTTTCCTGTACGACCGTGCGTCCGCAACGACAGACTCTGAATGAGGTCCCTAGTGTGGGTTTGTCTGGGAACCCTGTATAATTCCTTAAAACCCATTTGTCATCTTTGACTAGGGTTGCTCTACAGGCAAGCTAGGCAAACTTGTATACCTCATTACTCTGACTAAGCTTTTAATGTGAGGTATATCACTTGGTGGCGGTCTTACCTGTTAGTGCCACGCTGGCCATCGGTATGTCTCTATACTAGGACCTAGTAACCTCTTCTGTTTTACAGTCCACTGATGAGCGACATGGTGGATTAGGGATGGTCATCGGTGGGCTGCCCATATACTGTATGGTTCCATCAGCAATTACCATTGATGGGAAGAAAAACCATCTATAGTAAACCATTGAGGTTTTGTATTACTCGATGTCTGGAAAAAAACATTGGCTTCCAGTCTGCCATCGATGGAGCTGAATCACTGGGTCTCTGCCATTGATGGTGATCGACAGCCATCCCTATGGTGGATATACATATTCAGGATAGTTTATTTGTGGAGTATTGTGTTGTGACCCCTTCTGTCTTAAATGGTAGCTCCAATGGTGGCAGCTTTGGGCAGAGGTACTGTGCCAGCACCGGGCAGGAGAAATGTGTCTGGTGCAGATACTGGTTCTTTGCTTTCTTCAGACAATATCAAGAAATGATCCATTTGTGCCTGAGCAGACATCCCTGTGTGAATTTTTCTCAACATTCACTCTTGCATCTCATATTTTGTTGCCTTCGAGCAATTTCAGGGACAGCTACATTTTTGACTGAACAGGCATCCCTGCATAGGCTCTGGAGGGGGAGGTATATTTTGGCAGTGATTTGTACCTCAGGCTCTGAAGTAAAAAAGATGTATTCCACTTGACAGAAAAATATATTTTTTCATCATAATTAACAGTTTAGAAAGAATCACTGGCAGAAGGAAGAGACCACTTTTTGTCTATGAACAGAGGAGAGAAGTGACTTTAACCTCAGGCCCTGAGGGCGGTATTCAATTGTTGCACCCCATGTACGCGCCCGACAGGAACTATTCAATTGTTTCTCCTGTCGGGCGTGATCAGCTGCCGACACACCATTTCAGCTCACAGCCACAGGGGTGGGGTGAGCTGAAATGGGTGAAGTGACATGTTTGGGCGCCCAAACATCACTTTTCGCGACTTTGGGTCACCAATATGTAGTATACTGAGATGAAGTTTAATGGCAACGTATCAGTGTTGAGGAGTTAATGGAAATACTCTGTAGGGCCCAGGATCATTCTATAGATTATACAGAGTAACTCCTGATCGTACACATGAGATATTTATTAATAATTCTTATTTATATAAGGCACACAGTATGCTGCACTTTACAGATTGGAACTGTACGCAGATCATACATAAGTTTGTATATTTGAAGAGTCTGTTCTGCTGTGCCGACTTCAGCACATTTGCCCTAATTGCTGGGAATTTAGGAGCAATGGCCCTTCAAGTGTGTTTAAGGATAGGGGGTGGCGAATCCCCAACATGACCTTACTACTCCTCTATTTGTGTGTACGCCCCCCCCCCCTTTATTTCTTGTCTTTATGGAAAGACCAATGTTAGGAGGGATGCAAAAGATATAGGGCCTGATTCATGCTAAGATGCATACTATCGCTGCTGCCAATGGTATGCGGCATAGGCAAACGCAGGGGGGGTTTCCATCTGCCTGGAAACCCCCCACCCCAGCACATACCATGACCACAGTAGAAATGCTACATGTACTTCTCAGCATCACAAATGAAATAATTAGCACCACCTGTGGATCTTTTAACATGTATGAGCCAGTAATAAATAACCTGTGCACCAACTAGGAGATCTGGAAAACATGCACTGTTAGGGATGCACTGCTTTAGAGCCCAATATCTACATAAATGTCCAGGGCAGTGCTAGGTTCTTCTGCTGCTTCTCCAGTCTCCCGGACTTGCTCTAATACTCTGGAATGGTGCCCACATCTAAAATAAAAACATTCAGCTCAGGCAGGATGGCCCTACTGCCGCATCTAATGACTTACTGTGATCCTGTAAATGCTGGGATTATGGACACACAATACACATTGTTTGACGCATATTAAAGCTGGTTAAGTACTAATTCTGCCCTCTTCATGGACTGGCCACACTCGTTCTAAAATCAACCATTTGGAAACTCCCCTCTAGAAATCCTGCGTTTGCCACTGTGCGGTGTGTATGCATTGCAGTGCGCATGCGCATACCTTAGTGAAAGTTCACAATGCATTCGCTCGCTGCGCATAGACAGCTCAGCAGAGTGAGTGACAGGGGAAGCTGTTTGTAGGTGGTAACAGGGGCTGGTCATTAAAAACGGGGAAGTGGAGGTGCAAACGCAGGCGTGCCTGAGCATCTCAACAGCTTTTTAGAGGTGTGCATACTTAAAAGCCAGCATCATAGTACACGTCACCTGGCTTGTTTTTACACTGAAGTGATCGCAGTGCTTGCGGCAGGGCATAGTCAACATCAAGCGCTGCGATAGCATCCGATGTACAAATAGTTGCATACACTTCCTGGACATGACATGCACAAGTGAGCGTCTTAAAACAGGCTGGTGGGTGTCTGCATACACTATGTGATCGCTCTCTAAGAACTACTGGGCGTGCTAATGCATTGCTGTGCAATTTGCATACACATTGTGCGAGCGATCGCATCTAGTGAGCGGCTCCGAATCAACTCCATAGGCCCTTATATAAAAGCCTGCAAGCTGCAGATTATGTTGATTTAGGGCCTGATTCAATAAGGATCGCTATTGCGACCGCAATATCGATTACGCACGCAGTCTCACTGCGAAGATATGCTAATGATTGCAATCGCAATGCCATACGCAACCTAACATAAGGACGGCCACTTTACCTTACACACATCCGTAATACTTAGCAAGATTGCAAAACCATTGGTAACATTGAGTATAATCGCAGCCTCACGCACACTTACACAAGCGCTGACCGTACTCAGGTATTGCTAACCTCATCGCATGCCAGTGGCGTAAGTTCCTCCCAGACGCCCGGAGGCAGGTTATAATTTGGTGCCCCCCCCTGTCACAGCCGCTGACACTGTAATGTAGCAATTCGCATGCAGACAGGCTATAGATAGACGAAGGCAGCAGCTGATGGTCAGACATGGAGCTCTCCACTAGTGTTTGGTGGCTTCTCAGATGCCGGGAGGAGGTGCCATGTATTGGGAGGCCATGACAGTACACTCCGGGTACATAGTTACAGCCCTAAGTGGGGTGAATATGTTTTTGGACAATGTAGGAGGTGCCCCTTCAGAGCTGGAGCCCGGCGGCAGGCGCCTCCATTGTCTCCCATAGCTTTGCCCCTGTCGCACGCAGTGAAAGCCCAAGCTGTGTATGGCATAGCAATGTATAATTTATGCACGCCCCTGTAATGACGTTCAAACACACTGGCACGTCTGCATTTCTCCGACCACCTCCTGCCTCCACCCCAAACGGTGCTTAATGTCAATCACTCGGCAATGGATCTGCATAGTCACTGCGATCGCAGTCCCAATCGCAGTGGAGTCTTTGCACACGCACACTGTGATGCACATACGCATGCCCAGAACGCAACAATCGGCTGATTGCGTGCAAAATCGCAGTTGCGATCGGCAATTAATCAGGCCCTTAGCCCATAGACTTTAAGCATCAATAATCAATCATTTAAAAGGCAAAACCAGGTTCACTTTGCCTATTAAATGATCGGCACTTTAAATCTACGGGCTAAACCACTGGAATCGCACGAATTCCTGCAACTTGCAAGTTATTACATCAGGGTCATAGGGTGACACTTTTAATACTTAAAAATCAAATAAAAAATTGTCTGTTAGTAAATGTATGATTTAGCTCCAAAACACAAAATCGATGTTGATAGATTTTGATCTATTTTAAATATATTATAAGTTGACCTTTAGTATATAAACCCATTAGGGCAGTGGTTCCTAAACTTTTTTGAATCGCGGCACCCTAGTGCATCAGAATTGTTTTCGCGGCACCCCTAGGTCAAAAGTTTGTTATTGAGAAATTCAGAAAAAAATGTAGTGAAGTAGTAAAGTGAAGTAAATTGTGCTTACCTGTCATCCTTAGGTTCAGTTATGCGGTGGTGGACAGGTTTCTGCTTCTGCTTGTCCACATATTTGTATTACATTGGCCATAAATAATTTGATTTGGTGCTGGACCACCAACCTGAGGCATCCGTGCAAGTGTCCCGAGGCACCCTAGGGTGCCGCAGCGCACAGTTTGTGAACCACTGCCTTAGGGTCTTGTTAAACTAAACCAATAGGTGGCGTCAGTGATTAAGGGCCTCATTTACTAATGAGTTTTATCACCAAAATGAGTGATAAATGTCACTGCGTATGATAAATGGTGCTCCAACCAATCAGCTCCCAACTGTCAACTGTTAGAAAAATTATAGTTGGGAGCTGATTGGCTGGGGCATCATTTATCATACACAGTGAAATTTATCACTCGTTTTGGTGATAAAACCCGTTAGTAAATGGGGGCCTAAGTTATGTATAGATGTGTGATAATGATAACTGGATTGGGGGTGATTCAGCTAGATCTGTACTTTCTGTAGGTGATAGATGAGTGTAATATTGAGTGCTGAGACCCTGGATAACCCTTTCAGTAATATCCAAATCATGGCCATGGTGAGTGTCCTTTTGTAACAAAGATAAAAAAAACACACACAGATATTTAGCAAATAAGTGACTTTATTTACAGGGCAGCTGTATAATAAAACCTAGATCTGAAATGTAAAATCTAGAACATAATGTACCACAAAGTGTTATTATTTGACTGTAAAAATAAGATTCTATAATACAAAAAAATTTGTGTACTGTACAGCAGCCTGGTTACAAAAGCGGTTTCAGGCATGTTTGTGTCCTTGCACATGAAGATAAGTGATTTATACTTGTCTGTATAATCTTCCTTGTTCACGGAACTTTCATCCGAGCAGAGGATAAGAAAAAGGACTTGGATGTAATGACCTGGACTCGGCACGTGGGACACGTCTGCTTCTTGCATAGCCATTTCCCGATGCACTGTAGAGGGAAACAAAAGAATTAAGTCATAAAAAACTTTGAATCATTTATTGCAGTCTCCAAATATGTTTTGTTCCATTGTAAACTGCACCATAATAAAGGAAGATAATAAAAATATTTTTTTTCTATTTAGTTGACTTCTAAGTAATTGCCTTTTAAAGTGCACTCAGTTTAGAAATAAATATTGCTTTTATATGAAATTAAACTTTTTTGAAATACAGCATTATGGAGGTCTATTGGAGGAAATATACTCTGCATATGTGGAGGCCACAAAAAGGACCAAACAGTAATCACAGCTTTCTGAGTGGGAGGGGCCAATAGGAAGAGCCTCAGGGCCTGATTCAGAGCCGGGCGCAATTTGCGGACGGTCGTTCAGGAAAAGGGGGTGGCTATTCAAATGAACCGTTCGCTCTTTGCGGTCTGTTCACGCCTCTATGTCTGAACGAGCGAACAAAACTTGCGGTCGTTTTTTGAAAAAATACGCCCCCTGCCCGCTCGCATCCTACGTCATGTCCGCTATTTATTAGATTAATCGAGTACATCGACCAGCGTATGAACTGCTCGCTATTCTTGTGGTTGGTTTTTCCTACCGCAATCTTGTGAGCAGTTCTGACTATAAAATAACCCAATGACGTGGTCAATGACGCTGCTGTTTTAATTATGCACACCCATAAAACGCCCGTTTTGACCTTTAACCACGCCTGCGTTCGGATCTCCACTCCCCGTTTTCAAGCACCTTCCCCTGTTACCACCCACATACGCCTCATTCTGTCATTCAAATTATCAGGCATTCGCTATTTTGCGAGCACATGAATTTCGACCGCACTGACTGGTTCGCGCATGTGTATAACGATCCGTACTCATGCGCAGTTGGGCAAACATCGCTCGGAGCGAACGAGCGGCCGCTTACGAGCGGCTCTGAATCAGGCCCTCTGTGAGATTTGTGTTATTTTGACACTGCCTCATTCTAAGGATGACCATCAGTGAGGTGTCCATCAATGGTCGCATCGGTGATTACCATCAATGGCACAAAAACCATCTATGATGATTTTTGCATTGATTTTTTCGAGGGTTTGCATCCCTCGATGACCACAGCTGCTGGGGACATGGCAGGCCGCTGACCAATCAAAAATAGGGGCGGGCGTAGTGGCTGCTTGGAGCAGGGCTAAGCTCCATCCCGTTAAGAAAAATAAAAAATAACCATCAGTTCTCACTCGTCCATCGATGGCGAAGAACCATTGGCTCTATTGTATAGCTTATTAAATAATGTTTACAAGCAGTGGTAGATTCTACCTATGGGCTGCGGGACTGCGAGTCCCCAGTGCTCCGCTCCTGGGGACCACACTGGCTCCGGAAACCCCCCACTCACCGGTGTTAGTGCAGTCATCCTTTGTAGGGTAGGCACAGCAGGGAGCAGGAGACAGTCAGTCCCCCTGTGTAGACCTGCCCTGTATGTGTTGTCAGTGTAGTGGCTTTCTATTGGAAGCCCTACCTGCTAATCTCACACAAGGCTGGCAGTCTCAGGGGAAGAAACTCCTCCCCCTGTGGGACTGCCAGTTCGGGATGTGATAGCACAGTAAACAGGAAGCCCGCACTGTGCTGATCGCTGGCTGTAATGTGCTGCTAGGGTAGGGGTGTGCAATGAGCAGCCCATCAGCTGTTGTAGAAGTACACATTCCAACATGCCCTGTCACAGTTTTGCTATTTGGCCATACTAAACCTGTTGCAATGCATGCTAAGATTTGTAGTTCAACAACAGCTGGGGGGCCGCTTATTGCCCACCCCTGTTCTAGGTGCTGCGCACTTTGCTGCCTTAGAAGCTGTAATACTCCACCTGCGCATGCGTGTTTCTTTTTTTTTTTTTAAATTCCCATCTACTTCTTCCCTGAGCCCGGCTGCTGCGCATACACAATACCAGGGACTCTGGAGTCGAGGTTAGCGCCATTCAAAAACATTTCAAAACACCTATCACTGTGTGGCTGGTGGCCCCAGACATTTACCATACCGACACTACTAAACTAAACTCCCACTTTAACCACTGCCTATATACAGTATGTCAATTCATGGTTTATCTGAGAAGCTGTCTGCAATGATCACTGCAGCTTTTGAGTTTTAAAAAGATTCATTACATTGGTTTACTTAAACAAATACTTGATGCAAAATTCCTTACCTTACATTAGTCTATGTTTAGTCTATGTGGCATTACGTACTGTGTATGAATATGGGATGCAGAGGAGACATGCTGAGGAGTGCCTTGAAAGAGCATGAGTAGCGAAACAAGCATCAGTGGGCCTGATTCACTAGAAATCACAACTGTGTTTACGCAGGCAATCGGCCGATTGTTACCTTCTGCACATGCATATGTACTGCAGTGAGCATGCGCGAACCAGCCACTGCGGGGTGAGTGTATGTCATACATACCTACCCTCCCGGTTTTCACGGGGGGCTCCCAGTTTTTTCAGGTAACCCCCCGCACCCCCGGAAGGGTAGGCATTTCTCCCGTATTCTGCCCACTTCCTAGTGAAGTGGGCAGAATGAGGAGAATACCCGCGGTGATCGCGGGGCTCCGTGAAGGGGGCGGGGCTTAAGATGTGATCCTGCATGAATCACAGCATTTGGACCCGCCCCCTATGTAAATTTTACCCAATCGAGGCAGTTTTGCTGCGAGGGGGCGGGGCTTAATGACGCAAATCGTTAGGCCACGCCCCCATTGGCTCCCTGCTGCTTCTCTTACCCGGGCTTCTCCCGGAAAGAGATTTTTAAAGGTAGGTAAGTATGGTGTATGTGTGTGGGTTAATGAGCCCTGGCATGGTTAGTGTGTGTATGTTAATGATTGCTGAAAAGGTTAGTATGTGAGGGGGTTAATGAGTGCTTGCAGTTTGTGTGTTGGCGGGTTAATGGGTGCTGACATGTATTGAGGCACAGATGTGTGGCATACATATGTATTGGGGCATGGATGTGTTGCATAATATATTGGCGACACAGCTGTATGGCATATAAAGAATTTGGGGCACATGTGTGGTATATGTATTGGGAGCATTGTGTGGCATATGTATTTTGGGCACAAATATGTGTCAGATTATGTAGTGGGGCACAAATGTGTGGCATATTATTTGTTGGGGGCACAAATGTGTGCCATAATATGTATTGGAGGTATTGATGTGTAGCAACATTATGGGGATACAGCTGTGTGGCATATAACGAATTTGAGGCACATATGTGTGGCATATTATGAATTGGGGCAGTGTTATGAGGCACATTATTATTTTACATTTATGCAGTGTGTCATATTAGTTGGGACATTTCTATATAGTATATTATACATTTGTGAAACTGCTGTGCGGAATAATATAAATTGAGGTCACTAATGTGTAGCATATTATGAATTTGAGGGAGCAGAGGTGGTGGACAAAATGTTGCCTTTGGCGCCCAGAAACCTTGCACCGGCCCTGCATATATGGACTACACGGTCTAATGTCTAAACTCGTTTTTGAATGCGCAATAAGACAGGGTTGCTGACATTTGGCTCCCTCCTTCCGGGAGGGAGCTGTCAGGCAACCACATGGGGGGCTTGTCGCTGCAGAAAGGGGGCGTGGCCTGGGGTATAATGCATCATTGGGGGTGGGGCATAGGGTGTGACAGCGTGATCGCGTCATCGTGGCCTCGCCCCCTGGCTCACAATGCCGAGATTAATGGCATTGTGAGGCAGGGGGCGGGGCTATGATGACGCGATTCAGCCAGAATCGAGGGACCGCCCACCCTCTGCCGGGGTTTATACAGGGTGGCCGGGAGCGGCACTCGATTTTCGGGAGGTTCCCGGCCGAATCGGGAGCGTAGGCAAGTATGTAATAAGGGAAGTACCCAAATACACCCTTATCCTCCTTACTAGAGACAACAGCATACAGATGATTGACTACTAATATTACGTGCCAGGATCAGTAAATCAGACCCTATCACATTTGGGCCTATATCCATATTAGTATCTGCCAGTTGCAGTACAACAGATCAATGACTGATCAGTACAATATCTGGTATAAGGTCTCAATGTAGATTTATGCAAAATCTGAGATCAAGGGGAGTAACCTGAAATTATCACACGCCGTTTATTTAACTAAAGTGAATACGGGGCACTAATCATCCTAATGTCACTAAAAGGATATACTAACCATTCGAATGGCATTCAGTCAGTATTCCGACTACTGGGATTCCGGCTGTCAGAATGCCAACGTCAGAGACCCGACACTAGTCAGAGTACCGGCACCGGCATTCTGACCCCCGGGATCCCGAAGGTAAGTACTGGGGTTAGGGGGTGTTAGGTGTTAGGCACTAGGGGGAGGGTTAGGGTTAGTCACTACACTAGGGGGAGGGTTAGGGTTAGGCACTAAGGGTTTAGGGTGCGGGGAGGAGGAGGTTAGGTTCAGGCATCAGGGAAGGAGAGTTAGGGTAGGGATAGGAGGTGGGTTAGGATACCTACCAACAAAGTGTAGATATTCTAATCCTCCGGTGATGCCGGCGTCGGGATTCTGACCGCCGGGATCCCGAAGGCTGGCATCCCGTATGTATTCCATTCGAATAACAGTACCTCTCACATTAACAGGGGCTCTTGTTGAGCCCGTGTCCCTACGTGAGCTTCAGTTAGGAGTATATCCAGCTGGAACAGGGGCCTTAAACTCGAGTCATCATAAGAGCCAAACAAGGACAAGTATATTTGGATGAGGGCCGCATCACTCTTAGGGCGGGATGTACTAAGCTCTGGAAAGTAATAAATTGAAGAGTGATAAATTACCAACCAATCAGCTTTTAACTGTCATTTTTCAAACAACCTGTAACATGGCAGTTAGGAGCTGATTGGCTGGCAGTTTATCACTCTCCAATTTAGCACTTTATAGAGCTTAGCACATCTCCCCTTTACTGTTTTAAATGTTTATATAATTTTGTCACAGGGCCTGATTCAGATTAGTACATAAACTAGAGAGTTGCGCCGATCCCCATGTTTTGGTTTTGGATCTGGATTAACTTTCGTGGTTTTGGTTCTGTGTTTTAGTTTTGGATCTGTATATTTAATTTTTTTATTTTTTTTAAATTATAAATTGAGCTAAAATCACATAATTTGATCCTGTTTTTGTCCCTACAGTGTTATTAACCATAATAATAATAATTTCCAGGCATTTCCAGTTAATTTTCACCACCTCACAGCTCACAATATTGTTTTCACTACTTTTCACCAATAAAGGCCAAAGGCTGCAGCGAACTGGCTAAAGTAAGCGACAGAGCAGCGACACAAACGCACAGCAGTTTAAAAAAAATACAGGACATCTATGAAACATAGCCACACAGCAGTGACAGACAGGATGACAGTTTAATCAACCATAAAAATGTCAGTCGGTAATGCCCCAAATAGTGCAAAATGCTAGGAAAGTGGTGCAAGAAGCAATTGTCTTTGGGCCCTCCCAACCACTCTTATGTTGGATATAAAAAGGACTTGCACAGTCACCAAACCAAGCACTTTAGCGACTAGGAGTAACAGTTTTGTGGCTGAAGTCTTTGGTTTGTTTGAGCCTCCACAAAACAATTTTTTGACATGACAATGGTTTTCTTTTAATCATGAGCAAGAACTGCTGCCACTGGGGGCTGATTTACACAAATAACATCCTTATAATCAACATCCTTATTAGCATCAGATAGGACACAAATATCCTCCTCTTCCTGCTTTTGCACTGCCTCCACACTATCATCCTTAATTCCTATTATTTCACCATCTAATACTAGCACAGTCATCTGTTATGCCAGGGGTGTGACTCTTGAGGGTATTAGTCCCGCAACAACCTTGAGGGCTGGCATGTCTTGGCTAGATGTGGCCGTGAAGCAGCCTTGAGGGCTGGTATGCCTTGGCTAGCTGTGGCCTGTGGGCTGTAGGACAAGATGCGGCCTTTGGGCCATGCAGCAGCCTTGAGGGCTGGTATGACTTGGCTAGATGTGGCAGATGATGGACTAGTGCCACAGGAGAGACACAGACGTTGGTACGCTGGATTACATACTTTGGACGCTGTAGTGCGGCCTGTGCCGCCGGGTTGACACAAGCAGCTGACGCTGGAGTGCGGCCTGTGCCGCCAAATTGACACAAGCAGCGTATGCAGGACTGTGTACTCTTGGACACCGTAGTGCAGCCTGTGCCATCGGGTTGACACAAGCAGCTGACACTGGAGTGCAGCTTGTGCCGCCGAGTTGACACAAGCAGCGTATGCTGGAGTGTGGCCAGTGCCGCCAGGTTGACACAAGCAGCGTATGCTGGAGTGTGGCCAGTGCCGCCAGGTTGACACAAGCAGCGTACGCAGGACTGTGCACTCTTGAACACAGAGTGCTGTCCATACCGTCTAGATGATACAAACGGCAGGTATATGGTATGCGAACTGTGCCGCCTGGATGACACAAATGGCAGAATAACAATCTAGACAGGAGAACTGAAGCTTGACTGAATCACAGGAGACAATGCCAGAACTGGAAACATGAAAACTCTATCACCGGCATCAGAGCAGTCTTCGCACTAGCAGCAAATAGCCACAGAAACCAATTCAGATTAGGCCAGGGATGATGAACAGCTGGTAGGAGGAGTTCAGCGAATGATCACCCAGTGTTTGCCTCATCCTGTGTTCGCAATGCGGTGGCTTGTGACACCATCATGGAGTTAGTGATCCGCTGTACAACTGGGTGACAGCTGTCATACTTTCTTCCTCTATCAAAGAATTATTTAACAGCCAATTGTTTTTTTAAACTACTAGCAGTAGCCTTCTTGATACCTTTCTGGGATGAATATCCACCTCCAGCAGCAGCAGCAGGCCTAACACTCAAGGATTCTTCTAAAGAATTCTGGATAGGGGAGAAGTCACTTAGCCTTACCCTGGATGCAGAACTACCTCCAATCATTAGTGAGGATATTGATGATGAAGGTGTTGGCTGTGGAGATTACAGGTGCTGGGATCTAGCTGAAGGGAGCTAACTGATGCTGGACTGTCTGTTGTTATTTTTTTTTTTTTTAGGCCTTGAAAAAAACCTTTTGTTAGTGAAACGTACGTCGGCGCTTGCAGCTCTGCTTCTTATCTATGTCCTATGTTGTGACCTAATTGATAAGATTATTCATTATATTTTGCACTGAACAGTTGAATAAGAGATTGAAAGCTTAATGAGTGGGGTTGATAGCATGAACTACTACAATTTCCCACTGGGTATACCATGAATTTGGCAGCAACAATCTGAGCACGCAATTGACACTAATTAGCTCAGTGTCAGTGCAATACCTATATGTATTTAACAAAACTCTTAATAAACTCTGCAGTCCTATAGGGGGTGCTATAACAATTGCACTATACAAATACAGCTTGAGCATCCAATAGGGGTTGCTATAATAGAAATACCTGTTTGTACAATCTACTATACAGCATGACATTTATCAGCTGCATCTAATATACAGCTCATGAATAAATTATGCACTTTATATATTTCTTCTGTATACTATGAATTTAATAACCTGAACATATAGTAGAAATATATTAATCAATTTAACAGTTGCCTTTATTTAAACCAGGGATGGGGAGCCTCAGGCCCGGGGGCCGCATAAGGCCCCTGGAATCATTTGGTCTGGTCCTCTGAGCTTTTTTTCTGCTAGCCTCATCTGGCTAGCAGGGTGCCTAGAATGGCACCCTGCAGCCAGAATCTATGCAGCAATGCTGCCTGGAGCATCCTTAGGAAGCTTCAGTCGGTCACACCGCTGACCTTACAGCTCCCCTGAGCTTCCTCAGGATGCTCTGGGCATTGCTGTACTCACCGGTGATTGTGGCCCTGCCCCTGCGTGACATCACACGGAGGAGTTGTGGCCTGCACCGGCCCCGCAAATAATATTTCTATAAATCAAAATGGCCCTCAGCAGAAAAATGGTTCCCCATCCCTGATTTAAACACACAACTTTTTAGTTAACTTTGCAGTCCTATAGGGGACGCTATAATATACATATCGAATCAGTATATCCCACACATCCCTACAGGGGGTGCTATAATAGGAACATGTGTTGGATATATAAAAATCATTGCACGGCATG
The DNA here is from genome assembly GCA_031769625.1 of Taudactylus pleione. NCBI lineage: Eukaryota > Metazoa > Chordata > Amphibia > Anura > Myobatrachidae > Taudactylus > Taudactylus pleione. Next base: position 5,070,322 of record JAUIMM010000261.1, read on the forward strand.
ATATCCATTAACTGTGCCCACTATACAGTTGGTGTAGGAACCTGGTAGTCCTATAGGGGCACCGTTAATATAATCCCTAACAACATAATTTACACATCCCTATAGAGGGTATTGCAGTGAAAACTATTCTGGTAATGAACTATATATGTAAACTCATACAGCCCATATAATTATATGGTTGATTATATTCTATCCCAATAGGAGGCATAGCGTTCTGTAATTGGAAATTGAACACATGTTCCCATGTGACAAAAGTCTACGATAGATATTTTTTTCCCCTACAGAGGGCGCTGTGAGAACTATGTTATAAGTCAACCAGAACTATCTCCATAATACACAGTCTACAATGTAATTCCAGATTATATCCAATAGATGGCACTGTGATACTGAAGACTGAATTAATATACAAATATATCATCAGAGACCGTACTGATATACTGAGTTTAATCTTAAGAATTGCATCAGATTAGTGTGCCATTAAGAGACAAGTAGGCTGTAGTAATACTATTTCTTTTTATTTATTAATCAACGAATAGTGCATAAATATTGAAGATATAAAAATCCAATACATATGATTGATTTATTATAAGTACAACACATAAAGGACACGGAGACAAGTGTATTGTTAACAATTTAATACCAATAACGATTTTATGATACATGCCTGTTTCACATTTATTACTTTTAATGGAATATTTCACTAATAAGGCAAAGTGAATTTTAAATATTTATATAATAAAAGTAAAATGTTATTTCTTTTCTCATATGTGCGCCAACAAAGAGAGAATACTTTACTTTTCTTTTCTTTTGTATATCTCTTCCTATTGTCTTTGGCAGCACACCCATAGAGTAATTATCTATTAATACAAACTGTACAATTGGGGCCATCGTATAAACTAACACTTTCCATGAACTCGCTGCAAATGATGTAACAGGGAGGAGATTCATAGATGGTTAAGGTCCCTACCTCTACTTACTGTGGCTTTACAAACACTACAGTTGGCTTGACAATTGTTGCCAGGATTTGGGTAAAAATAATTCCACACATAAGAGGTGGATTTTTTTGTCTTATACCCGGGCATGATAATGGCATTTTTCTTATCACGGGCAAGAACTGTTTTCATTGGTGCCTGACTTACACAAACAACATCCTCATCATCAATATCCTCATTAGCACCGGCGTCAGCTACACAAATATCTCCCTCATCCTGTTGCACTTCCACAGTAGCATCTTCTATTTCTATGTCAGGCTTGTCAGCATGTTGACTTGTGCTGCTCATATTCACATTTTCAGATAGTGTAGAAATGGTGGAAGGAGGCTCCTTTTTGAGTGCAGTGTTGGAAAGGTCAGGCTTACACATTGCACTTGTGGACACACTTAGACTCTACTCAGGGATTTGTGACAATTCTGAATCTGAGTGCACAGTTGTTTCCTCTGCCTTAGTGGTTTTAATTTTTTTCACACCTCTTCTAGGGGTCTATTCATGATGTTAATTATCGGGGTCCATTCATAACATAACATCCTAATTTAATGCGAGTGCTGGAGCAATTCATCATTTCTCTGGTGCGGAGACAGCTGATCTGAAAATCAGCTGTCTCCCTGAATTTTTTTACTGCTCCTTTCGGAGCAGTGATGCTAGCACGCTGCATGACCTACAGGTCACGCATTTGCACAAGAGCCCCATTGTCAGAGGGAAGGAGCCGGACAGGGGCGGAGGGATCCGAAAAGGATCCCTATTTGCAACCCAGACCTCCTTCCCATAGGGAAGGAATGGGTTATGATACACAAGTGGGAGCAAATGCCATCTGAAGATGGCGAATGCTCCCGCATTCAAGCTCCGAAAATATTATATTTTCGGAGCTTGATGAATTCTGTCTCTATACTAGTGTATGGGGACAGCAGGCTATTCCGCCAGAGGAAGGTAAGCAGGAGATATCTGTGATATCTCCTGCTTTACCTTCTTGATGAAGTCCCGCACACTTACTTTTTACAATTGCAGGTGAAAATGTTCATATTTACCTGCTTTTGTACAAATGAAGTGATGATGAATAGGCCCCTTAGAGTGATAAGGACATACATGCCTCACTGACAGTTGCAGAAACACCACTCATAAATAAAGGCCAAGGTCTTAGCCTTTCCTTGCCACTTCGTATGGTGAATGGCATATTGATAATTTTATAATCTTCTGCAGCAAACTTTCCCTTTATTAGAGGTGTTTTTATCTTTACCACTGTAAAATATTCATTGTTTGTTTTTAGAAGCCCTGACCTAAGCCTTCTATGCCCTTGGGCATCAGCTTTACTAGATGATGTTGAAGGACTAGTATCATCACAACTGGCGACAGCCGCTGCAAACTATACTTGGTTGCTGCTCCAGCTGTTCTATTGATTGATTGTCGTGATCCATATTGATGCACTGCACAAATATTATGGCAGTGGTCCATGCCTGGACCCACTGACCGTTAGACAAGGTTGTGGGTCCCGGCTTCCTGTGTTGAATATTTTTATTTTACTTAGTGTCAGTGATAGTGACACTGACCAGTAGTGACAACCACAATGGCACAAATACAGCCTTTTTTTTCAGACAGTGTGCCCACTGCCGTGAACACACCAGGTTCCCTTATTCCACTCCACAATGACACAGTGCCCCTGCCTGCCCTATACAGACTTTAAGGGACCTTCTCCACATGGACAGTGCCCTGCCTATACAGACTTGAAGGGACATTGACTGTGCACTACAGTAGCTGCTGCTAGCTAACTAACCCTGCCTACCCTGCCTACTCTGTTGGATCTCACTCATGAAAACCTGGTACCCGAAAGCAGGGAGGGATTTTTATATGCGAGCCAAAATTCAAGCCAAAACTCGAGAGATCTGACAATGGGAGCATGACGTTTTGCCTCGTTTTGGGATCCGAGTTAGGCGGGAAAACTTGAGCCGGAGTCGGATCCCCTATGTTAGGGTGTGTCCGGTTCTCAGAGAGCCAGTCCCGCTCATCTCTAACATAAACATGATGGTTTATGTACTAATCCGATTGTTTGGGCTCTGCACTTGCACAGGACCTATTCTGTGTATGTGCAGAATGAGTCCTCTGATCTTGCTTACAGATATCCCAATTTAGGGGGCAAAGTAGCGGCGTGCCTGGGAGCGTTCCCAGAAACGGGCCCGTCACCCCCTGTTTTCCGGACTACCGAGGCCAGGGTCTGCCTCGGTGAGTGCAGATTTCCCAGGCTTGCAAGTTGCCAGCCTAAGTAAGCTGAAGCTTACTCAGTCTGGCTGGTGCTGCCGCCATCAGTGGTCGCAATAGTTTTCCGGTGCAGCATCTGGATCGCAATTGCTGCCAGAAGGTATCTGCTTCCTATAGACGCCTCCTGCAGCATTTATATATTTGCAGGATGGTATTCCACTGCTGCTTCCATGTGGCTATGCAATACCATCCTCATCTGAATTGTGCCCTCATTCTCTATCCTTTACTCACCCTTGTATATATTTTTAGTCATTTTGCCACATTATCTGTCCTCCAGCCCAACTTATATAGTTGTTTTAATGGTTTAGTGCCACTTTCCCCCTATTGCTTCTTTTTATTTTGCCCCCTTCCCCCACATTCCCTACATTCTCCCTTATTTGGCTTCTGAACCTGCTGTAGTTTTATCTTACTTCTTCTTTTCATTCTCTGTTCCTCTTCTTCCCCTCACTGTCCCCATATGGACATCACAAGTTTTTCATAGGAAAAGGAGCCTTGCCATGGTAGCAGGAAGATAGGCATTTTGGGAAACTGATTCAGAGGTGACGTAGCTGCAGCCGTAGTTGCTATAAATTGCGTAGTCCCAGCGGCGGTAATATACAGATGCGAGTTTCACCCATCCCCTGTGCACTGGACTGTGCAAGCCCTGAGATGCCCAGTTTCAATGCCCGTGCACTGTGTAACTTCGCCGGGGCTTCAGAACACTCCATCATTGGCGCAACATCGCGTCCACCCACGACACTTGCGCCAGCCTATGGCTGGTGCAGTGTCTCCTTCTGAACTCTGACTAAATATGGTCTCTGTGGCTACGGCTCTTCCGTTTGGGAACGCAGCCATGTTCACTGAGATGCCCGGGACATCCCCATAGCACGTCCATGAGACAGCCTTCTTTTGTGTTCACTTCAGGCCACCGCCTATGGTGTTGCCTCACCGGTTCTAATGCTAGCGCCCCCGTATGCAACAGCAGACTCAGCGTACACTCAGGGGCACACATGCGCCATAGGTGGTTTACAAGACTTTCTGAGCTTGCGCAGTAGCAAATAATCACTCAACTGCACAAAGAACGGTATTGCCTCCACCTTTGAATAAGGCCCAGCGAGACGCAATAGGCACCCATCTCTATAATCACAGCACCCCTATTGTGTACCTGGGTAAAATCATGCTGAGCTGTAGAGAGATTTAGAGTGTGCGGACAGAGGGTCTGATTCAGCAAGGGACGCAGTTGCTAATACGCATGCAATAAATTTGCACTGCGCATGCGTATGCATCGCAGTGTGCGTGACAAACCAGACGTCGCAATTGGGACTGCGATTGCAGAGGCTACGCAGATCCATGGCAGAGTGATTGAAATGAAGTGCCTTCTGTGGGTGGTGACGCAGGCGTGCCAGTGCATTTCAATGCCTTTGCATGAGCGTGCATAAATTAGCCACTGCGATACCAGACGCAGCCTGAGGACTCATAGCGTGCACTGACGTAAGCAGTTCCTGAGTAAGGTCTGACCTGCCTTAACTGTGCGTATGGGTCCGATGTTACTTGATGTTTAGCTATGTTGTTTAGCGATTGTTTAGCTATGGTGTTCAGGGCCTGATTCAGAGCCGGTCGTAAGCGGCCGCTCGTTCGTTCGGAGCGATGTTCGCACATCTGCGCATGCATATGGGTTTTAGTACGCATGCGCGAACCAGTCAGTGCGGTCGAAAATCGTGTGCTCGCAATATAGCGAATGCCTGCTAATTTGAGTGACAGGATGAGGCGTTTGTGGGTGGTAACAGGGGAAGGTGCTTGAAAACGGGGAGTGGAGATCCGAACGCAGGCGTGCCAAACAGTCAAAACGGGTGTTTAATGGGAGTGCATAATTAACAAAGCAGCGTCATTGACCACGTCACTTGGGTGTCTTTTAGCCAGAACTGCTCGCATGATTGCTGTAGGAAAAACCAACCACAAGAATAGCGAGCAGTTCATTCGCCTTTCGATGTACTCGATTAATCTAATAAATAGCGGAGATGACGTATGATGCGGGCGGCAAAGGGGCGTCTTTACAAAATAGCGAGCGCATGTTTCAGACGCTCGCTCAGACATAGAGGCGTCAACAGACCGCAAAGAGCGAGCGCTCAATTTAAATAGCCAGCCCTTTTTTCACCACTGATATTAGCAACTGTGTTGCGTGCGTATAAGAAGAATAGCGATCCATGCTGAATCAGGCCTAGATTTAGCATTGAAGAGGGAAGGTGGAGGGCGGAGCGCTAAATCTCATTTTGGAAATAAAGCTGCCCAGTATTTTTATGTTACTTGCAAATGTAGATAGTAATTTTCCCTGCATGCAAAAGAAATAAAATTTCCCCCACTTGCATTGCAATACGGTTTGTCTAAGTGCAAATTTGCACCCTTTCGCTTTACCTAATTCTAGGTCTATATAAGGCATTTGTGCCTTGTAAAATAGCTTTTCCAAGGATCTGTGGGGCCGATTCAGATGCGCTCGCTAGATGCGTATGCAAATTCTGCAGGGCAGATGATTGCACGGCAAGGCATTAGCACGCCCACTATGTCTTGGCGTGCAATCGCTCTGTGCATGCAGACGCCCACCAGCCTGTGTTAAGATGCGCACGTCATCTCCAGGAAATGTATGCAACCATCGGAAACATCGAGTACCATCAGCTGCATACGCACCGCTTGTGGTTCACCATACCCTACCGCAAGCACTTCGAGCGGTTCATTGTAAAATATAGCCAAGTGACGTTTACTATGACACTGCCTCTTAATTATGCACGCCTCTGAAACGGCTTAAGACGCTCAGGCACGCCTGCGTTCGCACCTCCACTCCCCCATTTCTAGAGGCCAGCCTCTGTCACCACCCACAAACGGCTTCTCCTGTCACGCATTCAGCCAGACTGTCTATGCGCAGCGAGCGTACGCTTCCCGATCGCTCGCACAGGTTCGAGCACGCGCACTGCGATGCGTACACATGAGCAGAATGCAAACAATCGGCTGGTTGTGTGCGAATGCATCCTAGCGAGCGGGTCTGAATCAGGTCCTGTATACCATGTACTGCAGGAGTGGCATATAATAGGTGCACCCAGAATAGACCCCACTGTGAGCTAAGCAGCACCTTCCCACTATGCCAGCTAGAAACGGCCATGTGGTATGTGCTATGGTAAGATTAAATGCAATTCACAGGGGGACATTTATGAAAGTGATGCACAGTAAAATGGGCTTTTGCCTATAGAGTCTTACTTTTTGTAATGCATTTTAGAACATTAGCATGCATCTAGTTGGTTTCTATGTGCAACACCACCATTCTTCTTAGCTCTAGTTTTGATTGTGTTACCTGTGGCCACATTATAATTATTATTTTATTTATGAGATGGTAACCTACCGCTACCATTTAGGTATTTGGAACTTTTACTAAAACCAGACTGTAAAGATTTTTAGGAAATTACAACAAAGCTGCATGATTATATTTTGTTAATTATCACAATATAAGAGAGGTACGTCTGCTGGTCCTACAGTTGCTCATTAATAATAATAGCAGACTCTGGCTCATAGTGTATAATGATGAACCCTTCACTTTACCTCTTTATGGAATCTGTGCATACAGAGCAATTCCCAAACACTGCCAGTGCGGAGGTCGTCATGGCAAATGACACATGGGTCCTCATCTTCATCCTTCAAAGGGACAGAAATCATTATCATTATAATTACCATTCACATGCTAATTCTGCTGAACAAGGTCAGGAACAAATGAAACATAAATAGATGACAGAGAATGGCCTGAGGTGATGATGAGGTTGATTTTGCTTTGGATGAGAGCCCAGTTCTAAATTTCTGTTGTTTAATAGCAGAGTAATCTGTGACAACAATCTGGCCCCATAACCTATTGGTGGAGTGTAGAATTAACACGATGCTGGATCTGAGCACCGAGCTTATGACCTGTCAGCGGGATGTGAAGTACAGGTGGAGGTGCTGGGTACAGTAGTACTCCAGACAGATTGGAATGCCAGGATACAATATACTTGGCCAAGGTACATGTGGTGTTGAAGTACAGTGATTAAATGCATAAAGTGGCACAGTGTGGCAAGCGGTCCCACAATTATGGCATGTTGAGATTTCTGCATCATTGATGGCATAATGGCTACAGTAATAGCAGTTGGCAGCCATATGGACAGTGATCATATGGAGATCCAGTATCAGTGTCAGCTCACTCTCGCCTTGAGGTTGATTGGTTGTGTCTGTTGCTGTTATATGAATTGTTTTCATTTGTTGTATAACACTACAGAATCTGTTCACACTATGGGCCATATCCAATTAGCCCTGAACACTGTTCGGGCGCTAATTGATCCCCGCGATCGGCAAAAAACGGGATTTATTGCAGATATTTTTTTTCTCCCTATCCTATTAATTCGGGCAAAATAATAGGATAGTTCGCCATTAACACATAGGAGCCGTGATAAGCTCGCGGCCCTATGTGTTCTCTCCTTTTTTTGGGCAAAAAAATGGCACTTATCGTGGATTATTTTTCAGGAAATATCAGGTCCCCGAAACCCCCCCCCCCGATAAGTGCTGTCTTCAGGCCGACTACGGGGCTAATTGGACAGCCTCAAGCGAGCTCCGGGCGAGCTAATTAGCCGCTGTAATTTACTGCGGCTAATTGGATATGGCCCTATATATATATATATATATATATATATATATATATATATCACTGTTGTTATTGATATGTGTATATATATATATCTATATCTATATACAGCGGGTGAAATAAGTATTGAACATGAACACATCAACATTTTACTCAGTAAATATATTTGTAATGGGGCTCAGTAAATATATTTGTAATGGGGCTATTGTAATGATATTTTCACCAAATGTCAGCAACAACCCATGCAATCCACACATGCAAAGAAATCAAACTAACAATATTGGATCAGAACCTCTATGTACCCCTGCCTGTACCTTCTAAAATCCTTCAGTCACACCATAAAGACTTAGACATAGAACCTGTGGTTCCAAAGCATAAGTGATATTCAGGTAAAAGTTCAGACAGTTACACGCAATTGATCAAGACACAATTTAGGCGCAAAAGTAAATCATACAGACCACAAGTACAGTATACGTATGCAGGCGCTTCTGGACCCAGAGATAGGCTTCAGCAAGAGACCCCTCGTCATTCAGCATTCAGCACAAAGACTCCCAAATAGTGTCCGTGCACCCATACTTATACCCCCCCAGTATAAACAAGACAAAAGGTATGTCTGTTGCTGATGTCATTGGTTCTCAGAGGTGAAGCATCTGTTACAGTGCATCTAACAGGCTGGTTTAAACTAGGGGTGAGCGGGTTCGGATTTCTGAAATCCGAACCCCCCCGAGCCCCCCCGATCCGAGTCCGATCCGAGTCAGGCTCGACTTTTCCCGCCTGACTCGGATCTGAAATCGAGGCAAAACGTCATCATCCCGCCTTCCGAGTCTCGCGGGTTTTGGATCCTATATAAGGTACCCGCGTCGGCGCCATTTTCTCACTCGGCTGTGGACAGTGAAGAGGGAGGGTGGGAGTTAGGGCTGTGTAGTGTAGTGTAGTGTAGTGCTGCTGTTGTCCACTACTTCAAAGTCCATAGGGGCTGGCTGTGTTGTGCTGTGCTGCTGTTGTTAATAGGGGCTGTGTCCACTACTTCAAAGTCCATAGGGGCTGGCTGGACTGTGTTGTGCAGTCAGTTCTCCATAGGGGCTGTGTCCACTCCAAAGTCCTGTGCAGTGTCCCAGTCCTAAAGGAGAGCTGTAGTGTTGTCCAGGGGGTGCTCTGTCCATCAGGGGCGCTCCCCCCAAGTGCTAAAAAAATAATATATTTTCTGTGTTTGTGAATTGTGTGCGCAGTAGCCGCACGTGCATCAACAAAGTAGTGCCAAGCGTGCGCCTGTGTCATAAGTAAAGGGCCGGCTGGCTTGACCGTTAAAGGGTGCTGTAACCCCCGAAAGTACACTCCAGTCCAAACCAAAAAAAAATTATTTTCTGTGTTTGTGAATTGTGTGCGCAGTAGCCGCACGTGCATCAACAAAGTAGTGCCAAGCGTGCGCCTGTGTCATAAGTAAAGGGCCGGCTGGCTTGACCGTTAAGGGTGCTGTAACCCCCGAAAGTACACTCCAGTCCAAACCAAAAAAAAAATTATTTTCTGTGTTTGTGAATTGTGTGCGCAGTAGCCGCACGTGCATCAACAAAGTAGTGCCAAGCGTGCGCCTGTGTCATAAGTAAAGGGCCGGCTGGCTTGACCGTTAAGGGTGCTGTAACCCCCGAAAGTACACTCCAGTCCAAACCAAAAAAAAAATTATTTTCTGTGTTTGTGAATTGTGTGCGCAGTAGCCGCACGTGCATCAACAAAGTAGTGCCAAGCGTGCGCCTGTGTCATAAGTAAAGGGCCGGCTGGCTTGACCGTTAAGGGTGCTGTAACCCCCAAAAGTACACTCCAGTCCAAACCAAAAAAAAAATTATTTTCTGTGTTTGTGAATTGTGTGCGCAGTAGCCGCACGTGCATCAACAAAGTAGTGCCAAGCGTGCACCTGTGTCATAAGTAAAGGGCCGGCTGGCTTGACCGTTAAGGGTGCTGTAACCCCCGAAAGTACACTCCAGTCCAAACCAAAAAAAAAATTATTTTCTGTGTTTGTGAATTGTGTGCGCAGTAGCCGCACATGCATCAACAAAGTAGAGCCAAGCGTGCGCCTGTGTCATAAGTAAAGGGCCGGATGGCTTGACCGTTAAAGGGTGCTGTAACCCCCGAAAGTACACTCCAGTCCAAACCCCCAAAAAATTATTTTCTGTGTTTGTGAATTGTGTGCGCAGTAGCCGCACGTGCATCAACAAAGTAGTGCCAAGCGTGCGCCTGTGTCATAAGTAAAGGGCTGGCTGGCTTGACCGTTAAGGGTACTGTAACCCCCGAAAGTACACTCCAGTCCAAACCAAAAAAAAATTATTTTCTGTGTTTGTGAATTGTGTGCGCAGTAGCCGCACGTGCATCAACAAAGTAGTGCCAAGAGTGCGCCTGTGTCATAAGTAAAGGGCCGGCTGGCTTGACCGTTAAAGGGTGCTGTAACCCCCGAAAGTACACTCCAGTCCAAACCAAAAAAAAATTATTTTCTGTGTTTGTGAATTGTGTGCGCAGTAGCCGCACGTGCATCAACAAAGTAGTGCCAAGCGTGCGCCTGTGTCATAAGTAAAGGGCCGGCTGGCTTGACCGTTAAGGGTGCTGTAACCCCCGAAAGTACACTCCAGTCCAAACCAAAAAAAAATTATTTTCTGTGTTTGTGAATTGTGTGCGCAGTAGCCGCACGTGCATCAACAAAGTAGTGCCAAGCGTGCGCCTGTGTCATAAGTAAAGGGCCGGCTGGCTTGACCGTTAAGGGTGCTGTAACCCCCGAAAGTACACTCCAGTCCAAACCAAAAAAAAAATTATTTTCTGTGTTTGTGAATTGTGTGCGCAGTAGCCGCACGTGCATCAACAAAGTAGTGCCAAGCGTGCGCCTGTGTCATAAGTAAAGGGCCGGCTGGCTTGACCGTTAAGGGTGCTGTAACCCCCGAAAGTACACTCCAGTCCAAACCAAAAAAAAAATTATTTTCTGTGTTTGTGAATTGTGTGCGCAGTAGCCGCACGTGCATCAACAAAGTAGTGCCAAGCGTGCACCTGTGTCATAAGTAAAGGGCCGGCTGGCTTGACCGTTAAGGGTGCTGTAACCCCCGAAAGTACACTCCAGTCCAAACCAAAAAAAAAATTATTTTCTGTGTTTGTGAATTGTGTGCGCAGTAGCCGCACGTGCATCAACAAAGTAGAGCCAAGCGTGCGCCTGTGTCATAAGTAAAGGGCCGGATGGCTTGACCGTTAAAGGGTGCTGTAACCCCCGAAAGTACACTCCAGTCCAAACCAAAAAAAAATTATTTTCTGTGTTTGTGAATTGTGTGCGCAGTAGCCGCACGTGCATCAACAAAGTAGTGCCAAGCGTGCGCCTGTGTCATAAGTAAAGGGCCGGCTGGCTTGACCGTTAAGGGTGCTGTAACCCCCGAAAGTACACTCCAGTCCAAACCAAAAAAAAATTATTTTCTGTGTTTGTGAATTGTGTGCGCAGTAGCCGCACGTGCATCAACAAAGTAGTGCCAAGAGTGCGCCTGTGTCATAAGTAAAGGGCCGGCTGGCTTGACCGTTAAAGGGTGCTGTAACCCACAAAGTACACTCCAGTCCAAACCAAAAAAAAAATTATTTTCTGTGTTTGTGAATTGTGTGCGCAGTAGCCGCACGTGCATCAACAAAGTAGTGCCAAGCGTGCGCCTGTGTCATAAGTAAAGGGCCGGCTGGCTTGACCGTTAAAGGGTGCTGTAACCCCCAAAGTACACTCCAGTCCAAACAAAAAAAAATATTATTTTCTGTGTTTGTGAATTGTGTGCGCAGTAGCCGCACGTGCATCAACAAAGTAGTGCCAAGCGTGCGCCTGTGTCATAAGTAAAGGGCCGGCTGGCTTGACCGTTAAAGGGTGCTGTAACCCCCAAAGTACACTCCAGTCCAAACCAAAAAAAATATTATTTTCTGTGTTTGTGAATTGTGTGCGCAGTAGCCGCACGTGCATCAACAAAGTAGTGCCAAGCGTGCACCTGTGTCATAAGTAAAGGGCCGGCTGGCTTGACCGTTAAAGGGTGCTGTAACCCCCAAAGTACACTCCAGTCCAAACCAAAAAAAATATTATTTTCTGTGTTTGTGAATTGTGTGCGCAGTAGCCGCACGTGCATCAACAAAGTAGTGCCAAGCGTGTGCCTGTGTCATAAGTAAAGGGCCGGCTGGCTTGACCGTTAAAGGGTGCTGTAACCCCCAAAGTACACTCCAGTCCAAACCAAAAAAAATATTATTTTCTGTGTTTGTGAATTGTGTGCGCAGTAGCCGCACGTGCATCAACAAAGTAGTGCCAAGCGTGCGCCTGTGTCATAAGTAAAGGGCCGGCTGGCTTGACCGTTAAAGGGTGCTGTAACCCCCGAAAGTACACTCCAGTCCAAACCAAAAAAATATTATTTTCTGTGTTTGTGAATTGTGTGCGCAGTAGCTGCACGTGCATCAACAAAGTAGTGCCAAGCGTGCACCTGTGTCATAAGTAAAGGGCCGGCTGGCTTGACCGTTAAAGGGTGCTGTAACCCCCAAAGTACACTCCAGTCCAAACCAAAAAAAATATTATTTTCTGTGTTTGTGAATTGTGTGCGCAGTAGCCGCACGTGCATCAACAAAGTAGTGCCAAGCGTGTGCCTGTGTCATAAGTAAAGGGCCGGCTGGCTTGACCGTTAAAGGGTGCTGTAACCCCCAAAGTACACTCCAGTCCAAACCAAAAAAAATATTATTTTCTGTGTTTGTGAATTGTGTGCGCAGTAGCCGCACGTGCATCAACAAAGTAGTGCCAAGCGTGCGCCTGTGTCATAAGTAAAGGGCCGGCTGGCTTGACCGTTAAAGGGTGCTGTAACCCCCGAAAGTACACTCCAGTCCAAACCAAAAAAATATTATTTTCTGTGTTTGTGAATTGTGTGCGCAGTAGCTGCACGTGCATCAACAAAGTAGTGCCAAGCGTGCGCCTGTGTCATAAGTAAAGGGCCGGCTGGCTTGACCGTTAAAGGGTGCTGTAACCCCCAAAGTACACTCCAGTCCAAACCAAAAAAAATATTATTTTCTGTGTTTGTGAATTGTGTGCGCAGTAGCCGCACGTGCATCAACAAAGTAGTGCCAAGCGTGCGCCTGTGTCATAAGTAAAGGGCCGGCTGGCTTGACCGTTAAAGGGTGCTGTAACCCCCAAAGTACACTCCAGTCCAAACCAAAAAAAATATTATTTTCTGTGTTTGTGAATTGTGTGCGCAGTAGCCGCACGTGCATCAACAAAGTAGTGCCAAGCGTGCGCCTGTGTCATAAGTAAAGGGCCGGCTGGCTTGACCGTTAAAGGGTGCTGTAACCCCCGAAAGTACACTCCAGTCCAAACCAAAAAAAAATTATTTTCTGTGTTTGTGAATTGTGTGCGCAGTAGCCGCACGTGCATCAACAAAGTAGTGCCAAGCGTGCGCCTGTGTCATAAGTAAAGGGCCGGATGGCTTGACCGTTAAAGGGTGCTGTAACCCCCGAAAGTACACTCCAGTCCAAACCAAAAAAAAATTATTTTCTGTGTTTGTGAATTGTGTGCGCAGTAGCCGCACGTGCATCAACAAAGTAGTGCCAAGCGTGCGCCTGTGTCATAAGTAAAGGGCCGGCTGGCTTGACCGTTAAAGGGTGCTGTAACCCACAAAGTACACTCCAGTCCAAACCAAAAAAAAAATTATTTTCTGTGTTTAGCCGCACGTATATATCAAATCGATATAACATAAATGGAGGACCAAACTTTCTCCGATAAAAATAAAATAGAGAAAGATCAAGAACCACTTCCTCCTAGTGCTGAAGCTGCTGCCACTAGTCATGACATAGACGATAACATGCCATCAACGTCGTCTGCCAAGGCCGATGCCCAATGTCATAGTAGAGGGCACATACAATCCCAAATGGCAAAGTTCAGGAAAATGACCTTGAAAAAGACATTTAAATCAGCTGAAGAGAAACGTAAACTTGCCAATATGCCATTTACGACACGGAGTGGCAAGGAACGGCTAAGGTCGATCCCTAGTATGTTCATGACTAGTGGTTCAGCTTCACATGACGATGGAAGCCCTCCTCCCACTAAAAAAATCAAAAGAGTTAAGCTGGCAAAAGCACAGCGAAGAACTGTGCTTTCTAAGAAGATATCACAAATCCCCAAGGAGAGTCCAAGTGTGGTGGTGGTTGCGATGCCTGACCTTCCCAGCACTGGACGTGAAGAGGTGGCTCTTTCCACCATTTGCACGCCCCCTGCAAGTGCTGAAAGGAGCACCCACAGTCCACTTGCTGATATGCAAATTGAAGATGTCACTGTTGAAGTACAACAGGATGAGGATACTGGTGTAGCTGGCGCTGAGGAGGAAGTTGGCGAGGAGGATTCTGATGGTGATGTGGTTTGTTTAAATCAGGCTCCGGGGGAGACAGTTGTTGTCCGTGGGATGAAAAAGCCCATCACGGTCATGCCTGGGCAGAAGACCAAACATTCCACCTCTTTGGTCTGGCAATATTTCTATCCAAATCCGGACAACAACTGTCTTGCCATATGTACCATATGTAAAGGTGAAATAAGTAGGGGTAGGGACGTCAACCACCTAGGAACATCCTCCCTTATACGGCACCTGCAGCGCGTTCATAAAAAGTTACTGTCAAGTTCAGAAACTTTGGCTAAGACCGTAAGCAGTCCAGGGACACCTAAATCCCGTTGTCCTGTTGTATCCAAGCGCCTGCAAACCACACCGTCAACTCCCTCCTCATCAATTTCCTCCTTAGTCAGGATCGGAAGTAGTCCTGCAGGCCATGTCACTGGCATGACTGACTCTCCTATCCGGGATTCCTCTGGAGGATCCTGCATTGCTACGCCTACTGCTGCCGCTGCTGCTGTTGCTGCTGCTGGGAGTCGTTCATCATCCCAGAGAGGAAGTAGGAACACCACTACTTTTACTAAACAATTGACCCTCCAACAGTCCTTAGCGAGGAGGATGAAGTACGACAGCAGTCATCCTGAAGCAAAACGTATAACTGAGGCCGTGACTGCTATGTTGGTGTTAGACGTGCATCCGGTATCCGCCATTAGTGCAGTGGGATTTAGACAATTGATGGAGGTAGTGTGTCCCCGGTTCCAAATCCCGTCTAGATTCCACTTCACTAGGCAGGCGATACCGAGACTGTACAGAAACGTCAGAAAAAGTGTCCTCAGTGTCCTGAAAAATGCCGTTGTACACAATGTCCACTTAACCACGGACATGTGGACAAGTGGAACAGGGCAGACTAAGGACTATATGACTGTGACAGCCCACTGGGTAGATGTATCACCTTACGCAGCAACAGCAGCAGCGCCACCAGTAGCAGCATCTCAGAAACGCCAGCTCGTTACAAGGCAGGCTACGCTGTGTATCACCGGTTTCAGTAAGAGGCACACCGCCGACAACCTCTTAGAGAAACTGAGGGAAATCATCGCCCAGTGGCTTACCCCACTTAGACTCTCCTGGGGATTTGTGATATCTGACAACGCCACCAATATTGTGCGGGCATTACATCTGGGCAAATTCCAGCACGTCCCATGTTTTGCTCACACAATAAACTTGGTGGTGCAGAATTTTCTGAAAAGCGACAGGGGCGTGCAGGAGACGCTTTGGGTGGCCCGAAAAATTTCTGGCCACTTTCGCCATTCAGCGACTGCGTGCCGAAGACTGGAGCGCCAGCAAACACTCTTGAACCTGCCCCGCCATCACCTGAAGCAAGAGGTTGTGACGCGGTGGAACTCAACCCTCTATATGCTTCAGAGGATGGAGGAGCAGCAAAAGGCCATACAAGCCTATACATCCACCTATGACATAGGCAAAGGAGGGGGTATGCACCTGACTCAAGCGCAGTGGAGAATGATTTCCGTGTTGTGCAAGGTTCTCCAGCCCTTCGAACTTGCCACACGTGAAGTCAGTTCAGACACAGCCAGCTTGAGTCAGGTCATTCCCCTCATCAGGCTTTTGCAGAAGCAGCTGGAGAAAGTGAAGGAGGAGCTAAGACGGAGCGATTCCGCTCGGCATGTGGGACTTGTGGATGAAGCCCTTCATTCGCTTTGCCAGGATTCCAGGGTGGTCAATCTGTTGAAATCAGACCACTACATTTTGGCCACCGTGCTTGATCCTAGGTTTAAAGCCTATGTGGTGTCTCTCTTTCCGGCCGACACAAGCCTGCAGAGGTGCAAAGACCTGCTGGTGAACACACTGTCAGCTGAAGCGGAACGTGACACGTCAACGGCTCCTTCTTCATTTTCTCCCGCAACTGGGGCTGCCAGGAAAAAACTTAGGTATCCTAAGCAACCCGCTGGTGGTGATGCAGGGCAGGCAGGACCAAGTTTGGACATCTGGTCCGGACTGAAGGACCTGGCAACAATTTCTGACATGTCTACTGTCACTGCATATGATACTGTCACCATTGACAGAATGGTGGAGGATTACATCGGTGACAGCATCCAAGTAGGCATGTCAGACAGTCCATACCTGTACTGGCAGGAAAAAGAGGCAATTTGGAGGCCCCTGTACAAGCTGGCTCTATTTTACCTGAGTTGCCCCCCCTCCAGTGTGTACTCCGAAAGAGTGTTTAGTGCAGCCGGGAACCTTGTCAGCGAAAGGCGTAGGAGGTTGCTTCCACAGAATGTGGAGAAGATGATGTTCATCAAAATGAATTATCAGCTCTTCCAGGCAGACCAGCCTCCAGAAGGTACAGAGGGACCTGTGGTGGTGGATTCAAGTGGGGACGAGTTAATACTTTGTGAGGATGAGGATGTACACACTGAAGAGGGTGAGGAATCGGTGGATGAGGAGGATGAGGATGACATCTTGCCTCCGTAGAGCCAGTTTGTGCAGGGACACATTAATTGCCAGCTTGTTTTGTGGGGGCCCAAACGAACCAATCATTTCAGCCACAGTTGTGTGGCAGACCCTGGCGCTGAAATGATTGATTTGTTAAAGTGTGCATGTCCTGTTTATACAACATAAGGGTGGGTGGGAGGGCCCAAGGACAATTCCATCTTGCACTTCTTTTTTTTCTTTGCATTATGTACAGTTTGGGGCCTAGTTTTTCTAACTGCCATCCTGTCTGCCACTGCAGTGTCACTCCTAGATGGGTCACGTGTTTGTGCCGCCCACTCGTGTCGCTTAGCATAGTCATCCAGCTACCTCGGTGCAACCTTTTGGACATGAAAACACTATTGTGAGGTGTGAGGTGTTCAGAATAGACTGGAAATGAGTGGAAATTAAGGTTATTGAGGTTAATAATAGCATAGGAGCAGAGAAACCAACAAATTCTGTGATTTTAGCTGTTTTTATGCTTTTTAAAAAAAAAATACAGATCCAAAACACAAAACCCAGAACCCAAAACACGGAAGGGTGGTTTTGGCAAAACCAATCCAGATCCAAAACACGAAGAAAGATCCAGATCCAAAACCAAAACACAAAACACGAAAAGTGGCCGGTGCACACCCCTAGTTTAAACAGACTTTCCCTGCCTCTAACAGCTAGGGATCTTCCTCCTCACGCCTTCTTCAGCATCCTAACAGTTGAATCTAAAATATACATTTTGGTTGCTTGTAGGTTCTGCGGTCCATAACTCGAGAATGCATAATGCGATCTCCTCACCGATAGCACCGGGAAACTGTGGAAAGAGTATGCATCAGAACAACTCCAAGAATGACGTGTTTATCTTGTATAATTCCTTAGTTAACAAATATCTTTATTTCTTAGCATTTAAACTAACTAAACCTTCTTGAATCATACACTTTAAAGCTTTCCTGTGTTCAAAGGGAAAACACCTCTGTTGGTCTCTTGCGTGAAAATGCAAACTACAAGAGACATTCTAGCCAGACCACCCGTAGTGAGCAAACACCATGCTGGAAACTTATCTACACAATGCCAGTTGTCACCTGGCCACTTGCTTATCAATACTATAACGCCATTTCTGGAATATAGTAATGAAATAGGCTTTTAGTGAATCACCGTAACATATGATAATGGTCACAGATACATTCATATGATGCTAATGGTATTATCGCCACATGTACTAAAATGTGAGTTTATCTAAAATGGCGCTTAGGCAGCCATTTCGCAAAATGGCGTCTTGCGGCCAGTCGCAAGATGGTGTCGCTGCGATTCAATTTTAAACTGAACTTGTCTCAGCCAATTATTCAGCTTCGACAAAACCATAGATGTCCATTAATTAAGTTATGTGTAATAAAGTGAAATGACACAGGAAAAAAGTATTAAACACATGAAGAAAGAGAGGTGCAAAAAGGCATGGAAAGCCAAGACACCACCTGAAATCTATCAGTAATTAGAAAGCAATCCTGCCCCTTGTCAGTGCAAATTAATATAAGCTGGTCAGTCCCAACTGATGGCCTATAAAAAGGTGTCACACAAGAAACATCTCATGATGGGTAAAAGCAAAGAGCGCTCTCAAGACCTTCGCAACCTTATTGTTGCAAAACATACTGATGGCATTGGTTACAGAAGGATTTCGAAACTCCTGAATGTTCCAGTGAGCACTGTTGGGGCCATAATCCGGAAGTGGAAAGAACATCATTTCACCATAAACCGGCCACGACCAGGAGCTCCTCTTAAGATTCTGACAGAGGAGTGAAAATAATTATCAGAAGAGTTGTCCAAGAGCCAAGGTCCACTTGTGGAGAGCTTCAGAAAGACCTGGAATTAGCAGGTACAATTGTTTCAAAGAAAACAATAAGTAGTGCATTCAACTGCCATGGCCTGTATGCCCGCTTACCATGCAAGACTCCATTGCTGAAGAAAAAGCATGTTGAAACTTGTTTAAAGTTTGCTGCACAACATTTGGACAAGCATGTGAAATACTGGGAGAATATAGTCTGACCAATATTGAACTCTTTGGATGCCATAATATACACCATGTTTGGAGGAAAATGGCACTGCACATCACCACAAAAACACCATACCAACAGTGAAGTTTGGAGGTGGGAACATCAAGGTGTGGGGCTGTTTTTCAGCGTATGGTACTGGCATACTTCATGTGATTGAAGGAAGGATGAATGGAAAAATGTACCGAGACATTCTTGATAAAAATCTGCTGCCATCTACCAGGATGCTGAAGATGAAACGAGGGTGGACATTTCAGCAAGACAATGATCCCAAACACACAGCCAAGGACACTCTCAGTTGGTTTCACAGAAAGAAAATAAAGCTGCTAGAATGGCCCAGCCAATCACCTGATTTGAATCCAATTGAAAATCTATGGAGCTGGGGGAAGTCTCAGGCAGCACTAACCATGGAGAAAGCAGACTATGGAATCTGCAGACAGGCTAGTCAGGGTGTGTCTAACGGTCTGGGTTGTCTGGCTTTGCTTGTCCAGCACCACCACCTGGACACCCGGGCGTCTCTCAGCCGGCGGTGGGCACATTCTCTCAGCATCACAAAGTGCAGGGGAGCTGCTCCCAGGCACCCGGATGTATGCTGCGCTATACTCTGCTGATTAATTGGCTGTGTCCAGAGACTCGCACGTGGCTGTGCTGGCAAAGTGACTGTGTATAGGGGGCACACTGCACGCTGATGTATGCTGTGCTATACTCTGCTGATTACGTGGCTGTGTCCAGAGACTCACAACTGGCTGTGCTGGTAAAGTGACTGTATAGGGGGCACACTGCACGCTAATGTATGCTGCGCTATACTCTGCTGATTAAATTGACTGTATAGGGGGCACACTTCATGCTAATGTATGCTGCGCTATACTCTGCTGATTAAGTGGCTGTGTACAGGGACTCACAAGTGGCTGTTCTGGCAAAGTGACTGTGTAAAGGGGCACACTGCACGCTTATGTATGCTGCACTATACTCTGCTGATTAATTGGCTGTGTCCAGAGACTCGCAAGTGGCTGTCATGGCAAAGTGACTGTGTATAGGGGGCACACTGCACACTGATGTATGCTGTGCTATGCTCTGCTGATTAAAGTGGGGAGACTCACATGTGGCTGTGTGTACAAAAAAAAAGTTTAAAAAAATAAACAAAACTTTCAAGAAAGTTAAAAGTTTAATAAGAAAAGATAAAAAAGCTCTTCTTTTTTGTTGCTTTACTCCACTGCGTATACAGGCACCTTGACTCCTTGGGCCTTAGCCCTCTGTGTATAAAAGCACTGTGACTCCTTAGGCCTTAGCCCTCTGTGTATAAAAGCACCGTGACTCCTTGGGCCATAGCCCTCTGTGTATACAAGCACCATAACTCCTAGAGCCTTAGCCCACTGTGTATACAAGCACTGTGACTACTTGGGCAGTAGCCCTCTGTGTATACAAACACCGTGACTCCTTGGGCCTTAGCCCACTGTGTATAAAAGCACTGTGACTCCTTAGGCCTTAGCCCTCTGTGTACAAAAGCACTGTGACTCCTTGGGCCGTAGCCCTCTGTGTATACAAGCACCATAACTCCTTGGGCCTTATCCCACTGTGTATACAAGCACCGTGACTCCTTGGGCAGTAGCCCTCAGGGTATAAAAGCACCGTGACTCCTTGGGCAGTAGCCCTCTGTGTATAAATGCACCGAGACTTCTTGGGCCTTAGCCCTCTGTGTATACAAGCACCGTGACTCCTTGGGCCTTAGCCCTCTGTGTATACAAGCACTGTGACTCCTTGGGCCTTAGCCCTCTGTGTATACAAGCACTGTACCTCCTTGGGCAGTAGCCCTCTGTGTATTAAAGCACCGTGACCCCTTGGGCAGTAGCCCTCTGGGTATAAAAGCACCGTGACTCCTTGGGCAGTAGCCCTCTGTGTATAAATGCACCGTGACTTCTTGGGCTTTAGCCCTCTGTGTATACAAGCACCGTGACTCCTTGGGCCTTAGCCCTCTGTGTATACAAGCACCGTGACTCCCTGGGCCTTAGCCCTCTGAGTATACAAGCACTGTACCTCCTTGGGCAGTAGCCCTCTGTGTATTAAAGCACCGTGACTCCTTGGGCTAGTACTCTGTGTATAAAAGCACCGTGACTTCTTGGGCCTTAGCCCTCTGTGTATACAAGCACCCACCATGACTCCTTGGACAGTAGTCCTCTGTGTATAAAAGCACCGTGACTCCTTGGGTCATAGCCCTCTGTGTATACAAGCACCGTAACTCCTTGGGCCTTAGCCCACTGTGTATACAAGCACAGTGACTCCTAGGGCAGTACCCCTCTGTGTATACAAGCACTGTGACTCCTTGGGTAGTAGCCCACTGTGTATACAAGTACTGTGACTCTGCTGGCCGTACCCCACTTCCAAAGGACCATTCCATCTTGCACTACCTTTCATTTCTGCCACTGCTGTGTGGCAATATTTAATAGATGTGCTTTAAACTGTGCTGTCAGCTCACTCAACTCTTGGCCAATAATGGTAAAAACAATATTATAACCTGAGCTGGCCTAAATTGAGTGTAAATGATGGAAATTAATGTTATAGAGGTTAATAATACTCTAGGAACAAAAAAAAGCCCAAATTATGTGATTTTAGATTTTTTTTTGTAAATTTTTATAAAAGATCCAAATCCAAATCCAAAGCCAGTCACCGCAGGTTTGTCAAATCCAAATCCAAAACCGGACGAAGAATCAGAGCCAAATCCAAATCCAGCAAAAATGGTCTGGCGCACATCCCTACTTTTCTACCAGACAGCCTCAGCAGGCCAAACCCTCAGGTCCCGGCGCCCCTAGGCAGCTGCCTAAAGCTGCTTAGTGGAAGAGCCAGCTCTGCATGCGACTAATTTCTCCATACAGGAGGCGTCTTGAAGCTGTCATTACCAACAAAGGCTTTTGTACGAAGTATTAAATACATTTCAGTAAGATTGTTCAATGCTTTTTCCCTGTGTTATTTCACATTATTACACATAACTTCATTTATGGACATCTATGGTTTGATTTCTTTGCATGTGTGGATTGCATGGGTTGTTGCTGACATATGGTGAAAATTTCATTACAGTAGCCCCATTACAAATATATTTACTGAGAAAAATGTTGATGTGTTCTATACTTATTTTACCCGCTGTATAAATATATATATAAAAGTGGAAGCAAGGAAGAGACAAGCAACTACCGACCAGTGAGCCTTACATCAGTAGTAGGGAAATTGATGGAAACACTCTTAAAAGAAAGAGTCGTAGATTATCTCAAATCCAACAATTTGCAGGATCCCAAACAGCATGGATTTACTGGGTGGAGATCATGTCAAACTAATCTTATTGACTTTTTTGACTTGGTGACTAAGGAAATAGATAAAGGGGGGGGGCATAGATATAGCTTATCTAGACTTTAGTAAGGCTTTTGACACTGTTCCACATTGCAGACTGTTAAATAAACTGGAAAGCATGGGATTGGATACAAGGATAGTTGAATGGATAAGATCATGGCTGCAGGATAGGAATCAGAGAGTTGTAGTTAATTGAGTGCAGTCTCAAGATGGAAATGTTCTCAGTGGAGAACCTCAGGGATCTGTACTTGGACCAGTGCTTTTTAATATCTTTATTTGTGACATTGCAAATGGTATTGAAGGGAAACTATGCTTTTTTGCATGATTAAATTGACTGTATAGGGGGCACACTTCATGCTAATGTATGCTGCGCTATACTCTGCTGATTAAGTGGCTGTGTACAGGGACTCACAAGTGGCTGTTCTGGCAAAGTGACTGTGTAAAGGGGCACACTGCACGCTTATGTATGCTGCACTATACTCTGCTGATTAATTGGCTGTGTCCAGAGACTCGCAAGTGGCTGTCATGGCAAAGTGACTGTGTATAGGGGGCACACTGCACACTGATGTATGCTGTGCTATGCTCTGCTGATTAAAGTGGGGAGACTCACATGTGGCTGTGTGTACAAAAAAAAAGTTTAAAAAAATAAACAAAACTTTCAAGAAAGTTAAAAGTTTAAAAAGAAAAGATAAAAAAGCTCTTCTTTTTTGTTGCTTTACTCCACTGCGTATACAGGCACCTTGACTCCTTGGGCCTTAGCCCTCTGTGTATAAAAGCACTGTGACTCCTTAGGCCTTAGCCCTCTGTGTATAAAAGCACCGTGACTCCTTGGGCCATAGCCCTCTGTGTATACAAGCACCATAACTCCTAGAGCCTTAGCCCACTGTGTATACAAGCAAGGTAATGTTATTATTACCCAGTTTTGCTACTAATGTTTACAATTGTAATGCACAATGGAATATGTTAAACTATATAAAACAACTGATAATAAATAAAAAATAAGGTTCGACAGTAAGAAGGTTGATAGTCAATATGTCAACATCAGGTGGTCAACATGCAATAGTTCGACATGGATAAATGTGACAGTGGAAAGGTCAACAGGGTTAAAAGGTCGAAAGGTTCAAATGGTTGACACACATATGGCTAAAACAAAAAAATGGTGAAATCATTTCTATTTGTATTTTAATCATAACCCTCCCCCTAGTGCCTAACCCTAACCCTCACCTAGTGCCTAACCCTAACCATCCCCCTAGTGACTAAACCCTAACTGTCCCCTCCAGCAGCCTAACCCTAACCCCCCCCTAGTGCCTAGCCCTAACCCTCCCCCTAGTGCCTAACCCTAACTGTCCCCTCCAGCAGCCTAACCCTCCCCAAGTGCCTAACCCTCCCCCTAGTGCCTAACCCTCACCCTAGTGCCTAACCCTAACTGTCCCCTCCAGCAGCCTAACCCTAACCCTCCCCCTAGTGCCTAACCCTAACCCTCGCCCTAGTGCCTAACCCTAACTGTCCCCTCCAGCAGCCTAACCCTAACCCTCCCCCTAGTGCCTAACCCTACCCCTTCCCCTACTGCCTAACCCTAACTGTCCCCTCCAGCAGCCTAACCCTAACCCTCCCCCTAGTGCCTCACCCTAACTCTCCCCCTAGTGCCTAACCCTAACTCTCCCCTCCAGCAGCCTAACCATAACCCTCCCCCTAGTGCCTAACCCTAACTGTCCCCTCCAGCAGCCTAACCCTAACCCTCCCCCTAGTGCCTAACCCTAACCCTCTCCCTACTGCCTAACCCTAACTGTCCCTTCCAGCAGCCTAACCGTAACCCCCCCTAGTGCCTAACCCTCACCCTAGTGCCTAACCCTAACTGTCCCATCCAGCAGCCTAACCCTAACCCTCCCCCTAGTGCCTAGCCCTAACCCTCCCCATACTGCCTAACCCTAACTGTCCCGTCTAGCAGCCTAACCCTCCCCATAGTGCCTAACCCTCCCCCTAGTGACTAAACCCTAACTGTCCTCTCCAGCAGCCTAACCCTAACCCTCCCCATAGTGCCTAACCCTCCCCCTAGTGACTAAACCCTAACTGTCCTCTCCAGCAGCCTAACCCTAACCCTCCCCCTAGTGCCTAACCCTAATTGTCCCCTCCGGCAGCCTAACCCTCCCCCTAGTGCCTATCCCTAACCCTCCCCCTACTGCCTAACCCAAACTGTCCCCTCCAGCAGCCTAATCCTCCAACTACTGCCTAACCCTAACCCTCCCCCTAGTGCCTAGCCCTAACCCTCCCCCTAGTGCCTAACCCTAACCCTCCCCCTAGTGACTAAATCCTAACTGTCCCCTCCAGCAGCCTAACCCTAACCCTCCCCCTAGTGTCTAACCTTAACCCTCCCCCTACTGCCTAACCCTAACTGTCCCCTCCAGCAGCCTAACCATAACCCTCCCCAAGTGCCTAACCCTAACCCTCCCCCTAGTGCCTAACCCTAACTGTCCCCTCCAGCAGCCTAACCCTAACCCTCCCTATAGTGCCTAACCCTAACCCTCGCCCTAGTGCCTAACCCTAACTGTCCCCTCCAGCAGCCTAACCCTAACCCTCCCCCTAGTGCCTAACCCTACCCCTTTCCCTACTGCCTAACCCTAACTGTCCCCTCCAGCAGCCTAACCCTAACCCTCCCCCTAGTGCCTAACCCTAACCCTCCCCCTACTGCCTAACCCTTCCCCTAGTGCCTAGCCCTAACCCTCCCCCTAGTGCCTAACCCTAACTGTCCCCTCTAGCAGCCTAACCCTAACCCTCCCCCTAGTGCCTAACCCTAACCCTCCCCCTACTGCCTAACCCTAACTGTCTCCTCCAGCAGCCTAACCCTAACCCCCCCTAGTGCCTAACCCTCACCCTAGTGCCTAACCCTAACTGTTCCATCCAGCAGCCTAACCCTAACCCTCCCCCTAGTGCCTAGCCCTAACCCTCCCCCTACTGCCTAACTCTAACTGTCCCTTCTAGCAGCCTAACCCTCCCCCTAGTGCCTAACCCTCCCCCTAGTGCCTAACCCTCACCCTAGTGCCTAACCCTAACTGTCCCCTCCAGCAGCCTAACCCTAACCCTCGCCCTAGTGCCTAACCCTAACTGTCCCCTCCAGCAGCCTAACCCTAACCCTCCCCCTAGTGCCTAACCCTACCCCTTCCCCTACTGCCCAACCCTAACTGTCCCCTCCAGCAGCCTAACCCTAACCCTCCCCCTAGTGCCTAACCCTAACCCTCCCCCTAGTGCCTAACCCTAACTGTCCCCTCCAGCAGCCTAACCATAACCCTCCCCCTAGTGCCTAACCCTACCCGTTCCCCTACTGCCTAACCCTAACTGTCCCCTCCAGCAGCCTAACCCTAACCCTCCCCCTAGTGCCTGACCCTAACTGTCCCCTCCTGCAGCCTAACCCTAACCCTCCCCCTAGTGCCTAACCCTAACCCTCTCCCTACTGCCTCACCCTAACTGTCCCTTCCAGCAGCCTAACCGTAACCCCCCCTAGTGCCTAGCCCTCACCCTAGTGCCTAACCCTAACTGTCCCATCCAGCAGCCTAACCCTAACCCTCCCCCTAGTGCCTAGCCCTAACCCTCCCCAAACTGCCTAACCCTAACTGTCCCCTCTAGCAGCCTAACCCTCCCCCTAGTGCCTAACCCTCCCCCTAGTGACTAAACCCTAACTGTCCTCTCCAGCAGCCTAACCCTAACCCTCCCCCTAGTGCCTAACCCTAACTGTCCCCTCCGGCAGCCTAACCCTCCCCCTAGTGCCTATCCCTAACCCTCCCCCTACTGCCTAACCCAAACTGTCCCCTCCAGCAGCCTAATCCTCCAACTTGTGCCTAACCCTAACCCTCCCCCTAGTGCCTAGCCCTAACCCTCCCCCTACTGCCTAACCCTAACCCTCCCCCTAGTGACTAAATCCTAACTGTCCCCTCCAGCAGCCTAACCCTAACCCTCCCCCTAGTGTCTAACCCTAACCCTCCCCCTACTGCCTAACCCTAACTGTCCCCTCCAGCAGCCTAACCACAACCCTCCCCAAGTGCCTAACCCTAACCCTCCCCCTAGTGCCTAACCCTAACTGTCCCCTCCAGCAGCCTAACCCTAACCCTCCCTATAGTGCCTAACCCTAACCCTCGCCCTAGTGCCTAACCCTAACTGTCCCCTCCAGCAGCCTAACCCTAACCCTCCCCCTAGTGCCTAACCCTACCCCTTTCCCTACTGCCTAACCCTAACTGTCCCCTCCAGCAGCCTAACCCTAACCCTCCCCCTAGTGCCTAACCCTAACCCTCCCCCTACTGCCTAACCCTTCCCCTAGTGCCTAGCCCTAACCCTCCACCTAGTGCCTAACCCTAACTGTCCCCTCTAGCAGCCTAACCCTAACCCTCCCCCTAGTGCCTAACCCTAACCCTCCCCCTACTGCCTAACCCTAACTGTCTCCTCCAGCAGCCTAACCCTAACCCCCCCTAGTGCCTAACCCTCACCCTAGTGCCTAACCCTAACTGTTCCATCCAGCAGCCTAACCCTCCCCCTAGTGCCTAGCCCTAACCCTCCCCCTACTGCCTAACTCTAACTGTCCCTTCTAGCAGCCTAACCCTCCCCCTAGTGCCTAACCCTCCCCCTAGTGCCTAACCCTCACCCTAGTGCCTAACCCTAACTGTCCCATCCAGCAGCCTAACCCTAACCCTCCCCCTAGTGCCTAGCCCTAACCCTCCCCCTACTGCCTAACCCTAACTGTCCCCTCTAGCAGCCTATCCCTCCCCCTAGTGCCTAACCCTCCCCCTAGTGCCTAACCCTCCCCCTAGTGACTAAACCCTAACTGTCCCCTCCAGCAGCCTAAACCTAACCCCCCCTAGTGCCTAACCCTCCCCCTAGTGCCTAACCCTCCCCCTAGTGACTAAACCCTAATTGTCCCCTCCAGCAGCCTAACCCTAACCCTCCCCTAGTGCCTAACCCTAACTGTCCCCTCCGGCAGCCTAACCCTCCCCCTAGTGCCTAACCCTAACCCTCCCCCTACTGCCTAACCCTAACTGTCCCCTCCAGCAGCCTAACCCTCCAACTAGTGCCTAACCCTAACCCTCCCCCTAGTGCCTAGCCCTAACCCTCCCCCTAGTGCCTAGCCCTAACCCTCCCCCTAGTGACTAAATCCTAACTGTCCCCTCCAGCAGCCTAACCCTAACCCTCCCCCTAGTGCCTAACCCTAACCCTCCCATAACAAAACCCCCCATAAAAACCTTTTAAACCTGTCTTCCTTTTGCACTGTCGACATTTTTGTCAGTGACGACCAATTGTATGTTGGACATTTGGTGTCAACCTATTCATTATCAACTTTTCATCCGGATCCCATAGAAAGTTAGAGCCTTTATTGAGAAGGAGAAAAGACTATTGCTTGCATTTAACAGAGCCAAAAGTTATGTGCTTTCTTGGGGTACAGGCTGTTTCCCCATTTTTACCCACACTTAACGCAGGTATTAGTACTCAGAATTACTGTGCAACTGCTGTGAGAAGACTTTCACAACTGAATTGAGGGTCTAAATGGGAGCACACATAGACAAGATAAGTGAAATTAATATGCAATAAGCACATTGATTCAAGCCGCGGCAAACCAAGATTTTACCATGGTTAATTGAATCTATCTCATAGCCAGGACTTCTGCTGTTCAATACTACTAGGGTTTCTCTGTAGTAGATAACCAGGGCACTACATTTGCTTAACACAACACAAATGCAAATACAAACTACATGTGAAAATGGATATAAATGCTTTGAGTTTGCTCATAGGTTTGATATGCGACTCGTATAGAGTAAAACTGCAATTGGTAGACATTCCACATATTCTCATGCATTTGTAAATGTGTCATGAACGCAAGTACCACAAAGCTTTCAAATGGCTGACACAAAAATGGTGGACACTTTTCTTTTATTTTAATTTAAGATTAATCCTAACCCTAACCCTCCCCCTGGTGCCTAACTCTAACCCTCACCCTAGAGCCTAAACCTAACCATAGCCAAACCCTAGCCCCTCCCCCCCTGGTGCCTAACCCTAACGCTCCCCCAAGTGCTTAACCATAATCCCTAACCCTAAATAATAATAAAAAAAACCCTATAAAAATCATGTCGACCATTTGAACCAGTTTAACACTGTCGACCTTTTGTCAGTTGGCTTTTATGCCTGTTGATCATTTTCAATCTAGTACATAGAACCCTATATTTTTTCTAACATAACTTGCATTTTAAGTTCAGCCGCTTTTTATGGGTTATTCCGATAAGCATAATGATTTCCATAAGTTGTTGTTAACCCAATAAACTGTTGTAGGAGGAAACTGCTCTGAAAAGTGTGCAGACTTCGGGCTCATTAATCCGGAGTCTGCATGCCTATACTGTTCACACTGCAGAAGGGGAACAAACAAAGGTTAGCACAAACCAACCACTGGAAAATCAATTCCAGTGGCTTCTACTGCTGCCTGTCTGAAAAGCACAGATGTACGGACACCAGGATCGATGATAGAAGGGCACGATTCTATTCAACACGATGTAAATAGCGCCAGGAGATAGCTCCCGGAGCTATTCAATTCATCGCGATGTTAGGTCGGGGAAGGCTCGTTCTCGCTCCTTAAACAGGGTGTTTAGGCGCGATAACGGGCATTCCCCGACCTAACTTCCCGGCGCGATCCTGTTTTCCAGGCGTGAAGGGCAGAAAACAGCCTCGCGCCGGGACTTTTGTCGGATTTCTTCTCTCATCCCCGGAGGGATGAGAGAAGAAATCATTAGTCGGACTTGGCAGCGCGGTGTATTGGATAGCTCCGGGAGCTCACTCCCGGTGCTATTTACATCGTGTTGAATAGAATCGTGCCCTATGAGTCATGTTTGCCATTATTCGGGAATTAGTCCCAATAATTACATCTTATCGCTGCATATCGTGGAAATAAAAAAAAAGCATTGTAAAAATCACATACAGGATCAGTAGCACCTATAGGACTCATGCCTGCAATGTGTAAAAAGCAAAGTGATTGCTATACCATCACTCTACTGCCCATGTGGATCCCTTTCCGAAAATGGTCGATCATGTGACCATATCGTTATTCATCATGTCTATACGGATGACAATTCGACATGATAGAATGTTGACCTAACGTCCTGGTGGCCAATCGGTCATTTACCGGCAGCAGTGTTTACAGCGTTGTCTTCCAGGTCCAGGTGGTCATGTGGCCAGCAATTCCGACTCAGATGTCTGATGAGCGTCAGTTTCGTATTTCCCCACTAACCATAATCCATACCCCTAACCCACACCATAGCGCCTAACCCTGACCTATCCCCAGCAGCCTATCCCTAACCTCCTCCTAGTGCCTAACCCTAGTAATCCCGGTGGCGCCTGACCCTTACCGTTGGCATTCAGAAAATGTTGATATTGCGCATGGTGACATTTGAAAAGTGTACATTGTGAATATGTCAAAATCCTGAATATGTCGACATGTCTCTGTCGAAATGTTGGACCATGTTGACATTCTAGTGCCGACATAATGAAGACGACATTATGAATGTGGATATGGTAACTGTCGACCAGGTGAATGGATACCTCCATGGCATGGTGAGATATAGTAGAATAAACAATACAAAACAACATGCAAGTAACTGGACAACATTGCCCCATACAAATACAATAATAGGTAATAATATAAGGAAATTCCTGCCAACAGGGGCTCACAATCTGGACATGAGGAAGGAAGAGGAACGCGTAAATAGAGAGGGCACGAAGATGAAAGTGACTCGCTCTCATGTGCGCTTAGGATTCTCCGGAGAGTGATGTATGCAACAAAATGTGAGATGGGTACAAAATACAGATTTATTGCCATGTTTGTTATAACAGTGACAGTGTTTAGTGTAATTTATGATGCATACAACTGACAACTGTATTCCTTTTTATTAGAATAGTATTCAGTATATTATAATGACAAATTATGCTAGCTAAAGAACATGTATGTATTTTACATAAACTTGAGGTCTGAGGTATGTATATAAAACTGGTATACTGTACGTTCAGTATCCTGGCACAGGGGATGCCGGCACTTAGAACACCTGTCAGAATCCCGCCACCGGCATCCCAACCGCCGGCATCCTGAAGATAAGTAGCGGGGTTGGGGGTTAGGGTTAGGCACTAGGGGGAGGGTTAGGGATAGGCACTAGGATGGAGGGATTAGGTTTAGGGTCAGAGGCGCTTTAAGAGAGGAGGGGGCCCATGTGCAGGCTCCGATTGGGCCCCCTCCTCTCTGGCAGCACAGTAGACTCTGTCATTGTGCTAGAGTCTACTGCGCAGGTCTCCGGGAACACTGCACCCGCACCGTGTTTCCAGGACATCTCTATTGCGCATGCTCGAATTACCTGGAAAATGCCAGTGGTGGAAAGTTTCCCGGTGATTTCTGCAGACCAACGGAGAGGTAAGTATATGAAATTGGGTTCAGGCAGGCTTACCTATCCTCCCGAATATCGGGTGCTGCTCCCGGCCCCCCGGAAAGGCCTTTAATTTTGGCATTGTGAAGAGGGGGAGGGGCCACGGTAATGCGATCACGTGGCCCAGCCCCCAATACAGTGTCATTGTCCGGCCACGCCCCCCGCTGCATACAGGCATTCAGCTCCCTCCCGGAAGGAGGGAGCTGAATGTCGGCAAGTATGTGTGCAGGGTGTGCGGTGCGTGGGTCCTCCTGGACCGTGCACTGCACACCTTGCACCCATTATAAATACACCCCTGTTTAGGGTGCGGAAAGGAGGAGGTTAGGTGTAGGCACTAGCGGGGGAGGTTAAGTTCAGACACCGGGGAGGGAGGGTTAGGGTAGGGAGAGAGGGAGGATTAGGATACCTACCGACAGGGCTTATATTGGCATGTGAGGCTATTAGGGAGATAAAGTGGAAAGAGATAAAGTACCACCCAATCAGCTTCTAACTGACACTTTACAGGCTGTGCTTGAAAATAACAGTTAAAAGCTGACTGGTTGGTACTTTATGTCTCTCCAAGTTTTGATCCAACTCCCCCTATGTGTGTCATATACTAGAATACTGTACATGTATATTGTTTATCTGGTTGCATTGTTTTTGACAATATCATTTCTGCACTAATCTCGCGTTCATTGTTTTTGCTGTAATAACTCAGACAGGATTGGAAGTCTGAGCATCAGATCCTCAGTATACTTGTACAGTATTCAATGACCCTAAGGGTGAAATTGTTTGGTTTGAACATTTAAAAACAAGATGTACCCAAGCTGGTCACAAATCTCCTCATACAGTGATGTGCAAGCAGCTTTAGTCAAAGTTGTTTTTTTTTAATCCTCATAGGGGAGATGCACTAATCCTTGGAGAGTGATAAAGTGGAGACTGATAAAGAACCAACCAATCAGCTCCTAACTGTCACTTTACAGGTTGTGTTTAAAAATTGACAGGAGCTGATTGGTACTTTTATCTCTCTCCACTTTATCACTCTCCAAGGATTAGTACATCTCCCCAATTGTACGTAATACAAGAAATCTGATAAATTTCTGCTGAAATTCATGTAGAAAAGGCAAATAAGTTCTTCCCTGCTAGGAGATGTCATACCCAAGTTTATAAGCTTTTATCCTATTTAAAGATATACTGTACATTACAATGTCACACCATCCAATATGTACCCATACTGAACAAACATTTCCCACTTATATTCCAAATGAAATAATATGGTGAAATAATTGGTGTAGAGGTGCATTTCAGCACAGTTTATAATATAACCTGAAATGCACCTCTACACCAATTATTTCACCACTTTATATGCAGTTACAAAATAAGTTACAACATCCTAGCAGGTGACTGTTATGCACTGGGTGACAGGGGCGTCAGAACTATTTTATGTTGGAGGGGATAACATAAAATCATCCCGGTGCCACCCCCACCTACCCCAGGCTTGCCTACCCTCCCGATTTGGTCGGGAACTCCTGAATATCGGGTACCGCTCCTGACCACCCGGAAAGGCAGGCAAAACTCCTGACCCCCCCAACTACTATAAGAAACCCCCGCAGCGGGGTGCCCGTTGACGCGATTCGCGCTGAATCGCGTCATCATGGCTCCGCCCCCTGCTTCACAATGGCAATATTTTCGGCATTGTGAAGAGGGGGGCGGAGCTATGATGACGCGATCGCATGGCTCCGCCCCCGGCTCCTCCATCGCCAGGCCACGCCCCCCGCTGTGCACAGACATTAGGCTCCCTCCCGGAAGGAGGGAACTGAATGTCGGCATGTATGACCTACCCCCCCTTCCCTTTCCTCCCCTCCCCACCCCTCTCTTCCTGTCCCCTCCCCTCCATCTTACCTAAGCTGAGGTAGCGGACTGTCAGGGCTGTGCAGCTTTATAGTAATAGGCTGCACTGCCCCTGTACCGCACGGAGGAGGAAGTGTAATGTGCTGTGTTTTAACTTAAAGACCGCACATTACACCTCCTCCTCCATGCGGTGCAGGGGCTGTGCAGCCTATTACTAGAAAGCTGCACAGCCCCGACAGTCTGCAGCCGCTGCTCCTGTGGAATGTTTGGGGGTGGTGAGCCGCCCCCTTGCCCCCCCCCCTGTTCCAACACCCATGCTGGGTGAGAAGGTGTAAGTTAGCAGATATGGCTAGCCTTAGGCATCTTTATAATGGGTGCAAGGTGTGCGGGCCTTACACAGGGGGGCTCACACTGCACACCCTGCACCCATAGTTAATAATATACTTACCTCTCCGCAGATTTCGATGTGCTGCTCTGCAGCGCTGGAGTGGCGCTGCAGAGCAGCAAAAAAATCACTCGGATAATGTCGGCGCCCATTTTCCCAGTGATCTGTGCATGCGCAGAAAAGATGTCCCCCGGAAAATAGTGCCATGCATGCACAGTACATGCATGAAGCTAGAATCTACAGCGCTCAGTGCACTGACAGAGAGGAGAGGGCCAAACGGAGGCTGCACACGGGTCCCCTTCTCTCTTGAAAAGCCCCTGTGACTTGCCCCCTTAAGCTGTCCACACACATAGCGATATTTTACCCGATTTGGCCGATTTCGACAAATCGTGACGACAACTCGTGTAAAATATGGCCAAATCGTGAGTGTCCACTCAGGATCACGATGCCAATGCGCGTCCACGCTCGTCGTACATCGCATCTTCAGATCTGCCGTGCTGTAGGGCAGATTTGCCAATCTGGGACACAATGCACTGGCTGCACGATCGATCTTAAGTCAGATTGGACATTTTTTTACTCCAAATCGTGAGTAGGACTGCCGAGGAGCTGCCTGGGGAGAGTTATGGGGAAATCGCACACATCGTGGGATCGTGTGCAGATCGCTATGTGTGTGGGTACCTTTACACTACACTACAGTCTCATGGTAAATGTTATTTTAATTTATTATGCGGTGCACTTCATTGATCTTTGGAGATTTTAGACCTTATGAATTGTAAAATGTAGTCATATATATATAGGGTGCCAGATCAGACATTAAAGTGGACGCACAACTTACATAAAATGGAGGTATCCATTTTGTGTTGGCATCACTAAAGGGTGTGATTTTTTTTTTCTAAAATAATGTGAAAACGGGTGTTTTCACACCCTTTTCACATTATTTTGGTATCACTTAAATGTATCAAAGGGATTTTGGAGCAGTTTTCTTAAAAAAACTACTGCAAGGCTTTACATTCGCATTCTTTAGTAAGCAGATTGCATTTCCCATACTTGTAATGGGATATGCGATCTGTTTCAGATTTGCTAAAGGGAGGGAGTCTGCCATAATAACGCTATCTGGAGATGGCATTATGCGGGCTTCCCCCCATCCCCCGTCATACCTGCATACACTCGCGGAAGTCGTGTGAGGCTCCCCCGGAAGTGTAGGCAGATCTCCTGCATCCTGCCCACTTCCTAGTGAAGCCGGCAGGATGGGGAAATTTAATGGGGAATTTGTGGGTCCGCAGGGAGGGGGCGGTACTAAAAATGATTTGCGTCATTTAGCTCCACCCCCTCCTCGCAGACCTGCTGACTTGTCAGGAAAGGTGCAGGGCTAAATTGTATCACCAGTCTGGCTCCGCCCCCCGATCCAGCCTGCTGCAGGAGCTCTCCAGCCTGCTCCCGGAAAGCTGTTCTACAAAGTCAGTAAGTATGCCCCCTGTTTCCTCTACTCCAGCTCAGCCTTCCCTGCCTGCTGACAGTGAAAGCAGAGCCTAGAGTGGGCTTCTGTAATCAACCATGTGTGTCTGTCTGATAGATCACAGGCTGATCACAAAGAAAAGAAGTGAGAAATAAAAGAACAAAACTACAATTACCTGCACCCCGGGGCCGGATACTGTTGAGCTCCTCTGTGACCCGGACAGCTGATCTCTGTGTTCCTTCTGTAACACCGGTCATCTGCTCTGTGCTGTATACTGAGATGCTGTGAAGTCACGGGCAGAATCTCAGTTTTCTGCACACATCAGCTGGCCTGGGTCACAGTGCAGGAGCTCAGCGATCAACTGCCCGGGTCACCGAGGAGCTCACCGGATTACGATAGTAGGTAAGTATAAGCTGAGGGGGGAGGGCGAGCCGGGGAGGTAGCCAGTGGCACATGCACAGGCACAGTCTTGGGGTATTTTTACGCAAAAAATACCCTGAGAAGTGCAGGGAGGTAATTCGCCTGGACAGAGTTTTATCACAAGCTCTGTCCCTGCATGCGATTAATAATACATTATGGTGAAAATAAGAAAACTCGCAATGCAAGTTCAATCGTTATTCTCACATCCCAAATCAGTGGTGTAACTTAGGCAGGGATGCCGGGGCACGTGCCCTGGGTGCCGTAGGACCAGCCACGGTACCGGCCCGCCATAGTTAGCCGGTATAGTGCCGACCGCAATGAGTGCGGTCAGCACTACACATTTACACAGGATCGGCGCTAGGCTTCCCTGCGCCCAGCGCCGTCCTGTGCTGCACAGCCGAGCCCCTTCCCTCCCCCTGAGCACTTATCCAATAGCGCCAGGTGGAGGGTGGGAGGTGGGCTCAGGCTGGTGCATTTACACACACATTGCCGCGGCGACGATGTATGTTGCAGCAGCCAATGAGAGTCAGACAGACTCTCATTGGCTGCTTCTGCTGCTGCTGCACATACATCGTCGCCACGCAGGCGGCGATGTGTGTGTGTTAATCAGCAGCCAATGAGAGTCAGACAGACTCTCATTGGCTGCTGCGCCCAATGCAAGAGCCGGGCTGGAGCTCACTCATGAGCTCAGCCTTCAGGCTCCTGCAGTGGGTAATGGAAGAGACGTCATGACATCTCTCCCAAAATGCAGGACGCGTCAGCCCAGGAGGACTGACGTGTGGCGGCGATGGGAGCAGTGGCCGGAGACTGAGCGTGGTTCAGATAAGTGTATTTTTTTTATTTTTTATACTTGTATGTGTGTGCACTGCATCGGAGGGGGGGAACTACTACTGGGGGCACTGCGTTGGGGGGACCAGTACTGGGGGCACCAATACAAGGGGCACTACTGGGCAGGACCTCTTCTGGGGACTACTACTGGGGGCACGGCATCGGGGGGGATCACTACTGGGGACACCTCTACTGGGGGCACTACTGGGGGGGACCTCTACTGGGGACTACTACTGGGGGCACTGCATCAGGAGGGGGGACCTCTACTGGGGACTACTACTGGGTGGTGACTACTACTGGGTGCACTATATAAGGGGCTTACTACTAGGGGCACAATGGGCACAGCACTGGGGGGGGTCCACTACTGGGGGCACTAAATAGGGAGGACAACTACAGGGGGCACTGGATAGGGGGAATCACTACTGGGGACCTGCATAAGGGGGACCACTACTGGGGGCTCTGCATGGGGGGGACTACTACTGGGGGCACTATATAAAGGGCACTGCATAGGGGGTACCACTACTGGGGGCACTGCATAGGGGGGGACTACTACTGGGGGCACTATGTAAAGGGCACTGCATAGGGGGTACCACTACTGGGGGCACTGCATAGGGGGGGACTACTACTGGGGGCATTATGTAAAGGGCACAAACATAAATCTTGCATCTGAAAAAATTGCTTTATGATGATGCAGCATATGTGCTTTATACCGTTTCATTGTTGCCAACATTTAGTTATAATTTCCAATGGCACCTTGCTGCTGGTAAATACGTGTAAGCACACCATGCATGGCAGACCTTGGGTTATCACAATCCATATAGTTAGTTATATGCTCTCTAAAGATAATTATATTTATAATATTAACATGCATCTCAGAATTTGTGAGTTTGCAATCATGACACGGAGGCATTGCTGTGGCATGCTGGGGGCATGATGCATTTTAGCAAAAAGATACCATTTTATTTCCGTCAGGGAAAATACCTCCCAAAGACCAGGATGAATGTGCTGAAATTGAGACGATTAGGGGGCATGGTATGATATTTTTCTGCATTAGACAGACTTATAATCAATAAATATTACCTTTAAAAGCCAAACGAATGAGATTATATAGTGAGAATTGCAGTTATAGACAGAATATGAGATGCTGTACATTGCATTTGGTAAATTTTGAAAACTTTGTACGGACTGTAAGAGACAGCTGGCAAGTTTATGCCGCGTATTATCCATTACACGATTAAACAGTTTGATTGAACGATAACGACATCGTTATCCTTCAATCGCTTGTGAATCAGCCATAAACCGGGCACTTTAATGTCAAAAACGACCAGCGATGCACACGCCTGCTGGTCGTTTTTGACATCTATCATCGCCCGAACATGTTGGTCAACCTGACGACGTTGTCAGGTTGACCATGTTCGGGGATTATTGATGTGCCTAGACTGAACGACTGATTGTTCAGTGTAGGCACATCACAGACTGTGAAACGATTGCACGATTACAATGTCGTAATCGTGCTCTCGTTTCACAGTCGCCTAGTGGATGTACGGCATTACTATATGTATCCAATTTGAGAGGCATGTTCTACCACTGTTGGTTTGTATATACGACTTCCAATGAATACATTGCTTTATGTAGCTGACTTCTGTCTTTTTCATCAACGCCTTCATATCATCCAGGCAGGTTTGTTTCCTGTGGATACAACATAAAAGGGCTCTGTAGGTACATTTGTATCCAATTCACAGTGCAGGGTTTTTGTATGTTCACAGCTTATTAACATAAGCATCACAACCTGGATGATATATAGTCGATGGTGAAAAGCACAGGAAACCTCCAGAAAGGTTATGTGTTTAGATAAAAGTTGCAGAAGGCCATGTACATAACAAAAATATTCAATGTTTGGAGATGTAAGCTCTATGCAAATGGAAGACTCCGCAACCCACTAGAGAATTCCCTTATTTGTCCTTCCCTGGTCTGGCATAAGTGTATTTAAATAAGAGTCAAAACAAATGTATTTTACAAGTTTATTGTTAGTTTTAAAGATCACAGTAAATAATAGAAACATTGTGAATGGTAGCAATATGAACAGCATTAATAGGTAACATAAGAACATTTTCATATAAAAATAAAAGGTAAATACAGAAACCATTAATTTACCAACTAAAGACTAATGCCAAAATAACATACAGATTCTGTGCTACACACATCAAATGGTAACTGTGATGTAAACAACAGAACAGTAAAATCATTAGCTGGGTTTAAGTAATAACTAACAAAAACAAATATATATACTATAATTCAAAGAACTATATGTACATATTGAAATACAGCAGAATACATGTTGATGTTTAATGCAATTATAATTCCTGTAATCAGTTTCCATTGTTATGTACTGCATACACCGCAACATATTAACTTTGGTTTACCGAGACCCATTTCTTCTGCTACATACCGCTAAAGTCTTCCTATTTTCCTGCTGCACTCTCCTGTGCTGAATTATTTACCAGGAATAGATGCTAAAGAATAGCGCCATCTAAAAACGGAACGTTTTGCATTGGTTGACAACCAACAAAGATGTAATTCCCTCAAATGAACGGCTTTCTGAGTCCATGTAATAGGGAAATCAGTGGAGTATGGTCATCACATTGCAGAGTACAGTGTGGAGAGGATTGGGGACCATGGCGGAACCAACAAAGGGCGCATGTAACAGAAAATGCTGCTATCTGGCGTGATTTCAGGCTAGGTGAATAAGTACAAGAGATAGAGTGAGCTTGGTGTGAGGGTCTGGCTATATATTGCAATGTGTTTGAGGAATTCTTCATGATGAAGTATTGTGCAAGGATATCCCTGTCTGTTCCAATTAATATTTATACTAAAAAGTGGCCAGTGGGGCTATGAATATTGCAATGGGTGGTCAAGGATGAAAAAGGTATGTGGGGCAGTGGCCCATTGGTTGTACAAAGCTCAAGGCAGTATTCAGTTTTAGGGTGTGTGTCCATCTCATCTGCCTCCTACCCATTGAACTATCTAATTTGCTCATTTCAAGCCACAGGACGGTCAAAGTTCAATACTCCAGAATGCTTCTCAAAAACATTCAGATGTCAACAGTCATATCCAATAAATAACAGCACTGGTGCCAATGACTACAGCACTCATCCAAGTGAATGCCATCTGCTGCAATGTTGGTTCCTCTGTATGGTTACCCAGAAGTGTCTGGTGCATTGAAAACGATATCAGTCCTAGTGCAAGCGCATGGCTTCATGGAGAATATTCCAAATGGAAAACGTATAATAGAATATTAACTATTAGAAGGAAAAACTGCTTTTCTTTGGCGCCATTTCACCCTTACTTTTTGTCAAATGTCATACCATTGTATATACACAGTAGCCATATCATATAGACAACTGTATGGAATATATGCACAGTACCCCCCTTAGTATAGTCTACACATTATATTGCACTACAGGGCCGTAACTAGGGGTGTGCATAAAAAAAAATATATACATAAATATATATATATATTTATATATATATATATATATATTTATACAGTGCTACTTTTCAGCGGGAACAAGCAGGAACTCAGGACCTGATTCAGACCCGCTCGCTAGGATGCGTTCGCACACAGCCAGCTGATTGTTTGCATTCTGCGCATGCATCGAGATGCGCGTGCACGAACCATTGCGAGTGATCGGAAAGTGTTCGCTGACTGCGCATAGACTGCCCAGCTGAATGAGTGACAGGAGATGCCATTTGTGGGTGGTGACAGGGGCTGGTCACTAGAAACGGGGGTGTGGTGGTGCGAACGCAGGCATACCTGAGCGTCTTAACGCCATTTCAGAGGCGTGCATAATTAAGAGGCAGCATCATACTACACGTCACATGGTTGTATTTCACACTGAATCACTCGTAGTGCTTGTGGTAGGGTATGGTCAGCCATAAGCGCTGCGATCACATCCGATGGTACTCGATGTACTGATGGTTGCATATACTTCCAGGAGATGACGTGCGCAAGTGGGCGTCTTATGAATAGGCTGGTGGGCGTCTGCATACACAATGCGATCACACGCTTAGACATAGTGGGCGTGCTAATGTGTTGCGATCGCTTGCCTTGCTGAAATTTGCATACGCATCTAGCGTGTGAACGCATCTGGTGAGCGAGTCTGAATCAGGTCCTCAGTTCCTGGACCTCTCAATAACTATGTCCTGGGCCAAATTGTATTTTCCATGAGATAAGTTTTATTTTAAAGTCACTTTTGAGTGCCTTCTTTTCTAAATACTATATATATGTATATATATATTAGGGGTGAGCGGGTTCGGATTTCTGAAATCCGAACCCCCCCGAGCCCCCCCGATCCGAGTCCGATCCGAGTCAGGCTCGACTTTTCCCGCCTGACTCGGATCTGACATCGAGGCAAAACGTCATCATCCCGCCTTCCGAGTCTCGCGGGTTTTGGATCCTATATAAGGTACCCGCGTCGGCGCCATTTTCTCACTCGGCTGTGGACAGTGAAGAGGGAGGGTGGGAGTTAGTGCTGTGTAGTGTAGTGTAGTGTAGTGCTGCTGTTGTCCACTACTTCAAAGTCCATAGGGGCTGGCTGTGTTGTGCTGTGCTGCTGTTGTTAATAGGGGCTGTGTCCACTACTTCAAAGTCCATAGGGGCTGGCTGGACTGTGTTGTGCAGTCAGTTCTCCATAGGGGCTGTGTCCACTCCAAAGTCCTGTGCAGTGTCCCAGTCCTAAAGGGGTGCTGTAGTGTTGTCCAGGGGGTGCTCTGTCCATCAGGGGTGCTCCCCCCAAGTGCTAAAAAAATAATATATTTTCTGTGTTTGTGAATTGTGTGCGCAGTAGCCGCACGTGCATCAACAAAGTAGTGCCAAGCGTGCGCCTGTGTCATAAGTAAAGGGCCGGCTGGCTTGACCGTTAAGGGTGCTGTAACCCCCGAAAGTACACTCCAGTCCAAACCAAAAAAAAATTATTTTCTGTGTTTGTGAATTGTGTGCGCAGTAGCCGCACGTGCATCAACAAAGTAGTGCCAAGCGTGCGCCTGTGTCATAAGTAAAGGGCCGGCTGGCTTGACCGTTAAGGGTGCTGTAACCCCCGAAAGTACACTCCAGTCCAAACCTAAAAAAAAATTATTTTCTGTGTTTGTGAATTGTGTGCGCAGTAGCCGCACGTGCATCAACAAAGTAGTGCCAAGAGTGCGCCTGTGTCATAAGTAAAGGGCCGGCTGGCTTGACCGTTAAAGGGTGCTGTAACCCCCGAAAGTACACTCCAGTCCAAACCAAAAAAAAATTATTTTCTGTGTTTGTGAATTGTGTGCGCAGTAGCCGCACGTGCATCAACAAAGTAGTGCCAAGCGTGCGCCTGTGTCATAAGTAAAGGGCCGGCTGGCTTGACCGTTAAAGGGTGCTGTAACCCCTGAAAGTACACTCCAGTCCAAACCAAAAAAAAATTATTTTCTGTGTTTGTGAATTGTGTGCGCAGTAGCCGCACGTGCATCAACAAAGTAGTGTCAAGCGTGCGCCTGTGTCATAAGTAAAGGGCCGGCTGGCTTGACCGTTAAGGGTGCTGTAACCCCCGAAAGTACACTCCAGTCCAAACCAAAAAAAAAATTATTTTCTGTGTTTGTGAATTGTGTGCGCAGTAGCCGCACGTGCATCAACAAAGTAGTGCCAAGCGTGCGCCTGTGTCATAAGTAAAGGGCCGGCTGGCTTGACCGTTAAGGGTGCTGTAACCCCCGAAAGTACACTCCAGTCCAAACCAAAAAAAAAATTATTTTCTGTGTTTGTGAATTGTGTGCGCAGTAGCCGCACGTGCATCAACAAAGTAGTGCCAAGCGTGCGCCTGTGTCATAAGTAAAGGGCCGGCTGGCTTGACCGTTAAGGGTGCTGTAACCCCCGAAAGTACACTCCAGTCCAAACCTAAAAAAAAATTATTTTCTGTGTTTGTGAATTGTGTGCGCAGTAGCCGCACGTGCATCAACAAAGTAGTGCCAAGCGTGCGCCTGTGTCATAAGTAAAGGGCCGGCTGGCTTGACCGTTAAAGGGTGCTGTAACCCCCGAAAGTACACTCCAGTCCAAACCAAAAAAAAATTATTTTCTGTGTTTGTGAATTGTGTGCGCAGTAGCCGCACGTGCATCAACAAAGTAGTGCCAAGCGTGCGCCTGTGTCATAAGTAAAGGGCCGGCTGGCTTGACCGTTAAGGGTGCTGTAACCCCCGAAAGTACACTCCAGTCCAAACCAAAAAAAAATTATTTTCTGTGTTTGTGAATTGTGTGCGCAGTAGCCGCACGTGCATCAACAAAGTAGTGCCAAGCGTGCGCCTGTGTCATAAGTAAAGGGCCGGCTGGCTTGACCGTTAAAGGGTGCTGTAACCCCCAAAGTACACTCCAGTCCAAACCAAAAAAAAATTATTTTCTGTGTTTGTGAATTGTGTGCGCAGTAGCCGCACGTGCATCAACAAAGTAGTGCCAAGAGTGCGCCTGTGTCATAAGTAAAGGGCCGGCTGGCTTGACCGTTAAAGGGTGCTGTAACCCACAAAGTACACTCCAGTCCGAACCAAAAAAAAATTTATTTTCTGTGTTTAGCCGCACGTATATATCAAATCGATATAACATAAATGGAGGACCAAACTTTCTCCGATAAAAATAAAATAGAGAAAGATCAAGAACCACTTCCTCCTAGTGCTGAAGCTGCTGCCACTAGTCATGACATAGACGATAACATGCCATCAACGTCGTCTGCCAAGGCCGATGCCCAATGTCATAGTAGAGGGCACATACAATCCCAAATGGCAAAGTTCAGGAAAATGACCTTGAAAAAGACATTTAAATCAGCTGAAGAGAAACGTAAACTTGCCAATATGCCATTTACGACACGGAGTGGCAAGGAACGGCTAAGGTCGATCCCTAGTATGTTCATGACTAGTGGTTCAGCTTCACATGACGATGGAAGCACTCCTCCCACTAAAAAAATCAAAAGAGTTAAGCTGGCAAAAGCACAGCGAAGAACTGTGCTTTCTAAGAAGATATCACAAATCCCCAAAGAGAGTCCAAGTGTGGTGGTGGTTGCGATGCCTGACCTTCCCAGCACTGGACGGGAAGAGGTGGCTCTTTCCACCATTTGCACGCCCCCTGCAAGTGCTGAAAGGAGCACCCACAGTCCACTTGCTGATATGCAAATTGAAGATGTCACTGTTGAAGTACAACAGGATGAGGATACTGGTGTAGCTGGCGCTGAGGAGGAAGTTGGCGAGGAGGATTCTGATGGTGATGTGGTTTGTTTAAATCAGGCTCCGGGGGAGACAGTTGTTGTCCGTGGGATGAAAAAGCCCATCACGGTCATGCCTGGGCAGAAGACCAAACATTCCACCTCTTTGGTCTGGCAATATTTCTATCCAAATCCGGACAACAACTGTCTTGCCATATGTACCATATGTAAAGGTGAAATAAGTAGGGGTAGGGACG
This sequence comes from Taudactylus pleione, assembly GCA_031769625.1. Classification (NCBI taxonomy): domain Eukaryota; kingdom Metazoa; phylum Chordata; class Amphibia; order Anura; family Myobatrachidae; genus Taudactylus; species Taudactylus pleione. The sequence goes on from JAUIMM010000261.1 coordinate 5,113,228, forward strand.
TCAACCACCTAGGAACATCCTCCCTTATACGGCACCTGCAGCGCGTTCATAAAAAGTTACTGTCAAGTTCAGAAACTTTGGCTCAGACCGTAAGCAGTCCAGGGACACCTAAATCCCGTTGTCCTGTTGTATCCAAGCGCCTGCAAACCACACCGTCAACTCCCTCCTCGTCAATTTCCTCCTTAGTCAGGATCGGAAGTAGTCCTGCAGGCCATATCACTGGCATGACTGACTCTCCTATCCGGGATTCCTCCGGAGGATCCTGCATTGCTACGCCTACTGCTGCCGCTGCTGCTGTTGCTGCTGCTGCTGGGAGTCGTTCATCATCCCAGAGAGGAAGTAGGAACACCACTACTTTTACTAAACAATTGACCCTCCAACAGTCCTTAGCGAGGAGGATGAAGTACGACAGCAGTCATCCTGAAGCAAAACGTATAACTGAGGCCTTGACTGCTATGTTGGTGTTAGACGTGCGTCCGGTATCCGCCATTAGTGCAGTGGGATTTAGACAATTGATGGAGGTAGTGTGTCCCCGGTTCCAAATCCCGTCTAGATTCCACTTCACTAGGCAGGCGATACCGAGACTGTACAGAAACGTCAGAAAAAGTGTCCTCAGTGTCCTGAAAAATGCCGTTGTACACAATGTCCACTTAACCACGGACATGTGGACAAGTGGAACAGGGCAGACTAAGGACTATATGACTGTGACAGCCCACTGGGTAGATGTATCACCTTACGCAGCAACAGCAGCAGCGTCACCAGTAGCAGCATCTCAGAAACGCCAGCTCGTTACAAGGCAGGCTACGCTGTGTATCACCGGTTTCAGTAAGAGGCACACCGCCGACAACCTCTTAGAGAAACTGAGGGAAATCATCGCCCAGTGGCTTACCCCACTTAGACTCTCCTGGGGATTTGTGATATCTGACAACGCCACCAATATTGTGCGGGCATTACATCTGGGCAAATTCCAGCACGTCCCATGTTTTGCTCACACAATAAACTTGGTGGTGCAGAATTTTCTGAAAAGCGACAGGGGCGTGCAGGAGACGCTTTGGGTGGCCCGAAAAATTTCTGGCCACTTTCGCCATTCAGCGACTGCGTGCCGAAGACTGGAGCGCCAGCAAACACTCTTGAACCTGCCCCGCCATCACCTGAAGCAAGAGGTTGTGACGCGGTGGAACTCAACCCTCTATATGCTTCAGAGGATGGAGGAGCAGCAAAAGGCCATACAAGCCTATACATCCACCTATGACATAGGCAAAGGAGGGGGTATGCACCTGACTCAAGCGCAGTGGAGAATGATTTCCGTGTTGTGCAAGGTTCTTCAGCCCTTCGAACTTGCCACACGTGAAGTCAGTTCAGACACAGCCAGCTTGAGTCAGGTCATTCCCCTCATCAGGCTTTTGCAGAAGCAGCTGGAGAAAGTGAAGGAGGAGCTAAGACGGAGCGATTCCGCTCGGCATGTGGGACTTGTGGATGAAGCCCTTCATTCGCTTTGCCAGGATTCCAGGGTGGTCAATCTGTTGAAATCAGACCACTACATTTTGGCCACCGTGCTCGATCCTAGGTTTAAAGCCTATGTGGTGTCTCTCTTTCCGGCCGACACAAGCCTGCAGAGGTGCAAAGACCTGCTGGTGAACACACTGTCAGCTGAAGCGGAACGTGACACGTCAACGGCTCCTTCTTCATTTTCTCCCGCAACTGGGGCTGCCAGGAAAAAACTTAGGTATCCTAAGCAACCCGCTGGCGGTGATGCAGGGCAGGCAGGACCAAGTTTGGACATCTGGTCCGGACTGAAGGACCTGGCAACAATTTCTGACATGTCTACTGTCACTGCATATGATACTGTCACCATTGACAGAATGGTGGAGGATTACATCGGTGACAGCATCCAAGTAGGCATGTCAGACAGTCCATACCTGTACTGGCAGGAAAAAGAGGCAATTTGGAGGCCCCTGTACAAACTGGCTCTATTTTACCTGAGTTGCCCCCCCTCCAGTGTGTACTCCGAAAGAGTGTTTAGTGCAGCCGGGAACCTTGTCAGCGAAAGGCGTAGGAGGTTGCTTCCACAGAATGTGGAGAAGATGATGTTCATCAAAATGAATTATCAGCTCTTCCAGGGAGACCAGCCTCCAGAAGGTACAGAGGGACCTGTGGTGGTGGATTCAAGTGGGGACGAGTTAATACTTTGTGAGGATGAGGATGTACACACTGAAGAGGGTGAGGAATCGGTGGATGAGGAGGATGAGGATGACATCTTGCCTCCGTAGAGCCAGTTTGTGCAGGGACACATTAATTGCCAGCTTGTTTTGTGGGGGCCCAAACGAACCAATCATTTCAGCCACAGTTGTGTGGCAGACCCTGGCGCTGAAATGATTGATTTGTTAAAGTGTGCATGTCCTGTTTATACAACATAAGGGTGGGTGGGAGGGCCCAAGGACAATTCCATCTTGCACCTCTTTTTTTCTTTGCATTATGTACAGTTTGGGGCCTAGTTTTTCTAACTGCCATCCTGCCTGCCACTGCAGTGTCACTCCTAGATGGGTCACGTGTTTGTGCCGCCCACTCGTGTCGCTTAGCATAGTCATCCAGCTACCTCGGTGCAACCTTTTGGACATAAAAACACTATTGTGAGGTGTGAGGTGTTCAGAATAGACTGGAAATGAGTGGAAATTAAGGTTATTGAGGTTAATAATAGCATAGGAGCAGAAAAACCTACAAATTCTGTGATTTTAGCTGTTTTTATGCTTTTTTTCAAAAAAATACAGATCCAAAACACAAAACCCAGAACCCAAAACACGGAAGGGTGGTTTTGGCAAAACCAATCCAGATCCAAAACACGAAGAAAGATCCAGATCCAAAACCAAAACACAAAACACGAAAAGTGGCCGGTGCACACCCCTAATATATATATATATATATATATATATATATATATGTTTCTATAATATATATATATATATATATTTATATATATACATTTTATATATCCACCCCCAGTTCCTGAACGTATTTTACCAGAAAAATAGCCCTGTATATATATACACCCCTTGATGAAGTCCCGCAGTGGATGAAACGCGTTGGGTTAGCTGCCTCTTGCCTGATGAACTAATACAGATAAGCACTATATGAACTTTCTGAAGAACTTTTACTGAATTTTAAACAGTTTTAGAACTTTTAAAACACCATCTGATGAAGTTTTAGCATGTTTGTTCATATATATACATCCCTTTGTGCTTTTAGAAATATTTATTTGATGATACTAATAGAGTATTAACTTTGGCTTTTTAAATATTTATTAGCACGCCTTGCACTTTATGGGCGGAATTCAATTGATTTCGTGGCCCGCATCTCCCGTCTAAAGTGACAGGAGATCGCGGGCCGCTATTCAATTGTGCCAGAATGTCACGCTGATCGCGCCCATAGAGGTCAGGTTTAGCCGCGTAAAGCAGCTAAACCCGACCAAAGTGCTGGGCGCGATCGCGAAAAGTGATGTTTGGGCGCCCAAACATGTCACTTTTTGCACATTTCAGCTCTCATACCCCAGCTGCGAGCTGAAGTGTAGCGCTTGGCAGCTGATCGCGCCCGACAGGAGCAAGAATAGAATAGCTCCGTCGGGCGCGATAGGGCTGGAGAGAATTGAATTCCGCCCTATGTCTAACATAACTTTGCACTTATTGTGTTAATATGAGTATATAGCAAGTTGCTGTATACAAGGACATATGTCCGTTCTGTTTTTACATTTTGTTGCGTTTATCAAATAGATACATGGTATCTCTGAATATTTATTATTTGTAGCTTTGTTACTTTATATATTTTGCACTTTTGCACATTTGCACATCGCTTGGTTTATTTTACGTCAGTCGCTATATACCTAGCAAATTTACGCTATTTATACCTAAGGATTTTCCAAAGTCTGTTTACTCTAGGTTCAGCTGACACTCTATATTGATTGGGAGAACGTATTTTTACACTATATTTTCTTACTATCCTCTAAGCAGTGAGTAAAGTTGGCGCCATTACCTTCATCTATCTGATATATATATATATATATACACACATACAGAAAATTCAAATCCACTTACATAATTACTATAGTACAGTAGTAATAATAACAATTACGGTAACTGGGACATTCCCTATGTATCACTATCGGCAGGTGTTTAATTTAATTTTTCTGTCAATGTTTTATACGGTTTATATATGTGATTATATTCATTATTGATTTAGCAGCGCTCACTTGGTGAAATGATTTTTTTCTTTTCCATTTGTGTTGTCATATTGTAAAATTGGAGGTTAGCAATTCCTCCTGGAGGGAGCAGCAGCCTAATCAAGTAAAAGACTACTTTAAGCTAGACATACATTTTGTGTGTTTATATATCTTCACATGTTTATATATCTTCACACACCAGCTATCAGTTTGAACACTTCTCACTATTGACTGTGAATGTCACAAAGTCATTTCTGAACTATAGGATTTCATGTATCACGTATACACTGACTTTCACATAAACAAGCATTATCTGTTCATAACTGGCTTCTGTACATTATACAGTCAATTTGGTTTACTACAATAACAATGTTATATTATTTCTAAAATATAATTGATCTGTTCCCTCTAATCTATTTTATATATATTTGTTTCAACAACAACTAGTATAGTCTATTGATTTTAAGGCTGCTACTGTACAAAAAAAAATGTGTAGCAACTCACATCATCCAATCAAATGTTTGTTTTTCAAAAGTTTACATTGCAGTGGATAAAAAATAATTTCTTATTGGCTGCTATGTGTTACTGTACATCTGTGCTTCTTATGATACAAATATAGTGGGGGACATTTCTGCCAATTGTTCCACAGGTAACAGAAGAAAGTAAATTATAACCCATAGCAACAAGCCAGTCAGTAGCTTTTATTTCCTAAACTGTATTGGAAAAAAAACAGTAATCAATTGGTTGCTAGGGGCATATCGTGGTATTAATATAAGTCACTGGGGCACGGGTACCAATAAGAGTCTGTACCGGCGATCAGGAAGAAGTAAAGTGATTCCATTCCCAATAATACCTCTTTTTCACCAAAAACTCGTCCCGACCTGGGTTTTCAGACATGGTTCCAACCCAGGTCAGACCCCGTTTACACAGCACCATCGACCTGGGTTATTCTCAAGTCAGCCCCGTTCACAATGAACCTGAGTCTGCCCTGCTAAACTTGTGAGGTCATAAAATGTGGGAGGTGACTGCTCCACAACCACCAATCAGCTCATTTTAGGCATGGCCCAGGATGAATAACCCGGGTCACGCCATTTCCATTGCACCATTATCTGGGTCCATCCTGGGTCCGACCTTGGTAGCTACCTGGGTTGGATTGCAGAGTCACTAGACCCGGGTTATTTTTCAGGGACCCTTTCACACTGAGCTGAAACCCGGGTAAACCCAGCAATAACCCAGGTTTTGCTGTGGTGTAAAAGGGGTATAACTCTATTCCCACATTCCGGACCCCCTTGAAGCTTTTGCTCATGCGTGGCTTTCAAGTTGCTCATTGGCAGTGAGGTCAAATGTCATACCATTTCATGCAATGCGCAGTGGGACCTTCTACAGCCCACCACAGAGGGGATCGCAAGAGGTCTCGCAGACTGGACAGCCCCATTGTAAGTACAACGGGCTAATGTTTTGCGGATTTTGTTAAATTCCGTCCCCATAGAACGTTATTAGACTGGCTGCTGTGGGGGCTGGCTATATCTCCTACTTTCTGTATTGGCACATAAGAGATACTTAATTCTGCCCCTAAACATGCAAATGCATCCGTTTTTATTCTAAGGGCAGAATTGATTAATAAATATGCCCCTAAATGTTACTTGTGTATTATAATAAATAGATTAACTACACAAGAAGCCAGTTCCGCATCAGCCTTTCAGAAATCAGTCCTTTATTTCAAATAATTAATTTTTACATTAAAAATAATCCAAAGAAGTGAATGTTTAAAACATCATAGTAAAATAGTTTTGCATTACAGAAGAGTTCCCCGCAACAATTTGGTAGACTCAAAGGTTACAGTTTGTCAGCATAGTAAGTGTACATTTTATCATATTAAATATTACAATACTGTATGGTTTGGCACTGGTCGCACTACCCTAGTTACGGCCCTGTGGTTTGGTACTTACAAGGCCATTAATGGTATATGACATTGCATCCTAACAGCCTTGTGCAAACGTCTACTAGTCAGATCTCAACACATGATTTTGTTCCACAGCTAAACTCTGTTTATTCAGTTATTTGTTAGTAGCCATCAACACTAAAATCATACCTCCCAACATTGTGGAGATTTTTAATGAAAGACGTGACCGTGGGACACTGGGAACCTGTACAGCATAGTATGTGGCCTTGCCACTGAACACTGTTCTATACAAAAAATACCCTCTCTCCCCCTCGCAAATCAGAATGAACGCCCTTATCGTGGGACGCCGAGAGAGTCCCCTTAAATCATAATGTATGCTAAAATAACAGTGTTGATTAACGTGTACTTGTTACCTACACAAAAGGGAGGAAACACGTTTGTGGGCCAAATTAATATTCAGCATAAAATCAATTAGTTCATAGTGAGGTATAAGGCACTACTTCCTAGTGACATTACTGAGCCATAAAACAATAGTTTCTAGGGACATATATGCATTAGGAACAAGTGACATCACTGAGGCATACAGCACTAGTTCCTAGTTACATCACTGAGGCACTAGTACCTAATGACATCACTGAGGCATATGCATTATGAACTAGTGACATCACTGAGGCAAACAGCAATACTTGCTAGTGACATCACTGAGGCATACGGCATTAGAAACTAGTGACATCACTGAGGCACACAACACTATTTCCTAGTGACATAAGTGAGGCTTACATCAATAGGAACTAGTGTCATAGAGGCATAAAGCACTATTTTGTAGTGATTTAACTTACAGGCATGTGTCAAAAGGAACTAGTAACATAATTGAGGCATTCGGCACTAGTTCCTAGTGACATCACTGACGCATATGTCATTAGGAATTAGTGACATCACTGAGGCATACAGCATTAGAAACAAGTTCCGTCACTGAGGCATAAGATACTAGGAACTACTGAAATGATAGACTGCATTCTCATCATTACTGGTTCAAATTACAAAAGGGGCGGCTTAAGAGAAACACATGTATTCCAATATTTTAAAATAAAAATAAGGACCAAGAAAACACTAAACATGTTTCACCAAACCGTGCACTGATCTGTCCAAGCCCCGGCCAAATCCATCCAACCCTGCTTTGCAAATTTATCCATAGGTCATACTCTTTCATGGTTGGAAATATTTCCATCAGAACTTGGACTATTGGGTATATGTACACATAGGTCAAAATGTACTGCAACTAACTAAAATATATTGATTTTAATTCAGCATAAGCCATAACTTTTAGAAATAAAATATGAAGTGAAGGATCCTAAGGCCATATTCTATTTAAAGCTTATTTTCTAAAATAGTGCAAATAAAATGTACGCTATAACCTCGTGAGACCAATCAGATATTAGCTTACATTAAGTAATTAATTAATTGCACAAGACTGCTAAAAGCTATCTGGATACTGGAAGCATACCTTGCAAGAGCCTTAATTTTCCTGTGACAATCCCTATAAAAAAAAGCCAAAATCATCATGGTTTTGCCTTTTTCAAAAGTTTGCGCTTTAAATATAGCAGGTAAACTGCAGAAATCTTGCTTCTGCCTGCAACACGCAGGCTATCATATATACCCCTATGTCATTAAATGAGGCCCAATTGACATCATAATAAAACTTAATTGATAGGGTTACCAAACATACGTACTCTGACAGCCAAAGGACCGGAGACAGATATCATCTGGCAGAGTGAGAGATTAGTAAAAATTCAACTTCTACTTTAAAATCTCTTGTTAATTAGCTTATTAAAAATGTGAATAATTTAAATATTTAGAAGGATAGGCATTTCCATGGGCTTAATTACCATAGGAGCAAGGGGTGCAACTGCTATGGGGCTCAGAGCTGTGTGGGGCCCATCTACCTTGTCAAAGTTACATGTGTTACATACATGTTTCACCATTTGGGTGGTACAAAGAAGCCCTTACAAACTTTTGTTATGGGGGCCTTCAAATCCCTAGTTACGCCCCTGGGCATTTTTACATTATTATACTAAAAGGAAAATAATTTTTTATGTTCCCTGCAGCATATTACATTATATAGAACAAACTATGTATGATAGATTCCATTTAATGAAGGGTGACTCCATTGACAAACAATGTATCATTTTCCCATGGTGCTGGAAGCAGTGTCACTTTTTTTCTCTTTGAAAAGAAAGAATGTTTTTTCTTTACGGGATTGATGGGGGACTTGAAAGAAATGGGCGGCATCATCCCCTACCTTCTCTATGCCGGACGAGTTCCTCCTGGGTATGGAGTGCTCTCCCTTTCGTAGGAAGACAAAGAAGAAATGGAAATTAAATAATAGTAAAACATAATATTACCTATTGGATTAGAATGCTTTAAAAATGTCATATCTTGTTTTGTAAATAGAATATGTACATGTTTGTGTGATGAAGTCTCAATTGACACTTGTGTGACCAAAGGCGAAACGTGGTCTATGCATCGATTCGATGACTTTCCAATGGTGGTGTTATGTGGACTGGATTGGATATTTACTCCATTTAGGTAAAGAAACTCAGGTAAGATATTTACTTACTTTGTTTTATATACACTTCCATTTGTCCCTTTTTGTAATAAATAATAATTTGGATGTACTATACTATGTTTGTCAATCATTTTTTTTTTAATTGACATTATACCTGAGGACCTTGATATTGGGAAGCTAATCACCTGTCTTGGAAAGGTTTATCTTCTATGGAGGAATCCGGTACATGGTTACAATTAGCTTATGCTATTTATTTAGTGGTATGACAAGGCCACATTAATTTATAATTTATCACTGAATGTATTTACATAAATGTTGCAATAGGAGGTGCCTTTTTGTCAGGGCCGGCTCTTGGGGCGTTTGACCAGTGAGGTCGGACAGAGGCACCAGCCCATAGAGGGCACAGTCCTCCCATCTGTCCCGATTTCACTGGTTCAGTCCTGTTTTTCGGGAACTGTCCTGCTGTTCCACCTGTGGGCTGAAGTCTCTTGCGGGCGGTCGGGAGGTTGGGGCAGAGAGCAGCGGTGTAGGTGAAGCCCGAAGGCTTCCATTCAGTGCAGGTAGACGGCTGGGGACAGCCCAGTGGCAGACGGAGTACTGGGCTGGCCCCCAGCATGACGTAAAATTGGAGGTGTGCCATGTGGACACGCAACCAAATTTGTGCGGGGATTGGGAGGTTAGGTTTAGGCACTAGAGGGGAGGTTAGGTTCAGGCACCGGGGAGGGAAGGTTAGGGTTAGGGTAGGGAGAGTGGGAGGGTTAGGATATCGAACCGACAGGTGTCAGTATCCTAACCCCGTTGGGATGGCGTTGATGGGATTTTGACTGCCGGGATCTAGTACCTATCTGGCATGGGACATAATTAGAAATTGTTTGGCCCCACCCACGGCAATATTACTTTTTGTGGATTTTCTTTCAACACTGCCTGCAGGCTTATCCACTCACAAATATAGATATACGGATCCGGATTTTTGAAATCCGAACACACCCAAATTTAGGGGTCCCAAGTAGAACCGGGTCAAGGTTCGGATTCACTTTTATGAACAGGGTCCCTGATTTGTTGCTGGTTCGGAACTCGGATTTAAACCCAAACTTGTATTTGGATTCGGACATTTTAGCTGTTTTTATCCAGTTTTATTGATTTTTTTCCGAATCCAAAACCAAAACACGAAGATCAATCCAGATCCAAAACCAAATCATGGTGGTCCGCGCATATTTCTACTCTCAATACACTAACATTTCTATAAAATTTTAATTATTATAGCACCTTGATAAGGTATGGAGCTTATTGCTTCCTGCAACCATATAAATGAATGACGACAAACAGCACCTTGCAGCTCATAGCACCGCTGCAGTCAAGGGCGTTTCAAGAGAGGAGGGGGCCCCTTCCTCTCTGTCCGGTGGCCGGCAGTGCATTGAGCTGTGCGCGGTCAGCGCCGGAGTTATAGACTCTGGGCACTAGAGTACGCCCAGAGTCTATAGAGTATGCACAGGTCACCGGGGAAAATGGCCACGGTGGGCATTTTCCCTGTACTGCGCATGCGCAAACAATGGGAAAATGGCCGCAGTGGCCATTTTCCAGTAGTTTTTATAGCGCCGGACCCCCGCACCGACGTGGGACTCCGGAGAGGTAAGTAATACTATGGGTGCAGGGTGTGCAGTGCGGGACCCACCTGGACCCAGGGGCCCGTGTGCCGCGCACACCCTGCACCCATTATAATTACGGGGCAGTTACCCTGTAGCCTGCACAGCCAGTCGGAGTGCTCTAAGGCAGTGCTATAATTCCTGTTGCCAGCGGCCCCTTCCCCTCAAAGTGATGTCATGACATCATGTTTTTGGGGGATAGGGCCGGCTCAGGGTGCAAAATTGACCTGCTTCAGCACTGTCATATGTAATAGGTAGCTTTAAACATACAAAAGTTACAATCCTAGTGTCTTCTCAGCCCACTCTCATGAATAATTTAAGATATAAATTCAGCTTAAAATTGTTTTATACTAGTTGTGGGTCAATATTAGAACTAGGGGATGGCAATTTACCAATTACAATGAAGTGCGGGTCCTATAATGACTTAATAAATGAAAGAAAATGACTAGTGTGGCATTTTACCTAATCCTAACATTGAATTTAAATTTCAGAGTAAATATAAACAAAGTGCTAACAAAAGGTATAGACATTTTTTTAAATTGTGCATATAAAAACACAGTTCATTTATTGTTATTACATGTAGTGTGCTGGTTAGTACGGATCATTTAATAACATGCTGCCTGTAATTAAACTATTCACAATAATCAGTGCACTAATTATAACAAGTGCATTATATATAAGTGGAGTATAGAAAGAACTGGCTGTACTTATGTGTAGCATTTTGAAATAAATAATAAATACAATTGCAGATTCAGTATAAATTCAATTATTGCAGTATTAAAGAAAATCTCATAACACCTACAAGGTTTATAAGCACAATTGAGATTATTCAAGCATTTATGAAGCAGTCACCACAGTTAAAGGGAAGGGGCCTTTTCTTTATATCAACTCCCTTTGTGTGACTTAAAATGTTGTGTTATACCTACAGAAACGGGCTATTGAGAAGTTATTATAATTGTTTAAAATAGAGAATAAATCACAGTGCTCGGATAGCTTGCACTTCGTCCTGTGATAAAGTCAGTACACCCGAAGAAAAACACTAGAAAGGAAGGATTTTATGCTACCATGCCGCGGAAGGGAACCCTTGTGTGCTACACCCAGTGGTCGCTCCAGAGGTGGGGCTGCAGCGCAGTCCAAAATTCATATATCCAACTGCCACCCCAAACACTGCCAAACATCATCAGCCAAAACTCACTGGCAGTTGGTGTGGCTCCTCTATTTAAATTTTGGACTGCGCTGCAGCCCCACCTATGGAGCCGCCAATAGTTACTCTGAAAGATGGGTCCCATGTATCCTCCTGTCTGGAATGATAATCATTGGTGATATTTTCAGACACATTATAGAGGTGGCAGTCAAACCGCACTGTGGCACATTTGGATTTACCGCCATCTATTCCTGGTCATTATAATAAGAACATTCACAGAGAAGGGTGAAAGCTGGCTTCCTAACACATACACAGTACATTACAACGAGTGTGGTTTAATAAGCTCCCCTGGGATTGATTCCCTGACTGCTTACATCATCATCATTGGTCCATAGGCACCATTTACATAAATCCTGGACTACACTATGGGCATACTTCTGAATTGCACGCAAAAGCGCACACAGCAGCATCTATTGGCGTTCCACCGTATTTGAGTTTATGCAAATGGTCTAGAAACCCCTTCCCTTATGTACATTCGTGTGGCCGACTGTGCAAGGACTGAGACGCCCAGTTTGTGTGCCCGCGCACGCTGTAATACAGATTGGTGGATCCCTACACACCACAGTCGGTAGCACCATTGAAACTTGCACCAGCCCTATGTCAGGTGCAGTTTCTCTGTCTGACTATGGCCTCCTATGCTTGTGGCTGTGCGACTGTGAACGCAGCCGCTTGCATTGACACACTCTATAATGCGCAGATGAGATGGACCATTCACCATGCACTACTAGCAACCTCCCAGCTATCGCCTAGGAGCGCCCGTCACTTTTCCGCCACCTTTGTCATATCGTCTGATTAGATTGCAACTTTGTGCGTTCACTCTATGTAATGCAAATGCTGTAGGAGTTTTTTTAAGACATTTTTGCGCATGCACTGTTGCAAATAATCACTCAACTACATGGACATTGGTATTGTCTGTGACCCAAAATCAGACCCTATATATTTACGTGGTCATCAAGCAGGATCTATTTCCAGCTATATACTTGCTATTATTAATCCTTTTGGAATTATCTCTTATTGTGCTGGTAGTTTTACCAGTTGAATATCAGTGGCGCTATTTTTCATTTCTTTTTATTATTGTATATGTAATGTATATTATGAAATTGTTATTTTTTTATAATCATGTTTAGATTTGAGTTTTTGACCATTTCCCAGCTCTGTGGTTTATTCTCTATTTTTATATTTCTGGTTCGCTCCCGTACACAGCTGATAGGACTTATTTCCATATAAAATACCCCCTTTACCTTGGCCAATACATCCTGTTGAAGCTTTGGATAAAATGCTGGTGTGAAACGCGTTGGTATTCCTATATTGTTAGTAACTTGAGCTTTTATTTTTTTTTTTTACTAATAGCAAAGTATTCTTGTGTACGCTGAGTTTATGGCAGATCTTTATGTCTGATCGGACATAGCACTACTAATAGTGGTCTGGCACTGTGCCAGATTATACTGTGTATATCTCTGAGAAAATGGAGATGGAGGCACTTTCCTGATACTTTCTGCAGAGTCGGTGGAGAGGAAAGAATGGTCTATGGGTGCAGGATAAGCAGTTTGGGGCCCTCTGTACCCAGTGGTCCATGAGCACTGCACACCCTGATACGCCCTGATACCTTGCTACTAGGTCACTTTCCCAAGTTATTGTATTCTGAGCAAAGAATCACAACTGAATACAATTGTAAAAAATTATACCTGTCCAAAATGGTGATACCTGCAAGCATTCCACTTAACATAATGATATATAATGTATTGTTTTATACATTCATTCCTTAATGTTTACATTCAGAATTACAAAGGGAAAATATAGGACTACAGTCCTTTTAAAATAAGCCACCAGGATTTGTATTGAGACGCCGACCAAGGGCTTCGCAAATCCAAGCTATTGTGTACAAAGACTTGGAGGGGACTGAAGCACGTAGCAGCTGCATTCTATACACCGCCCGCCCGCCGGAGTGACGTCATCGATCACGGCCCGCCAAAGCCCAGATGCACCAGGAGAGCAGACTGTAGGAGCCATGCTGAACCATCCCTAACCTCCTCCACATCCACCAGGAGGACAGAGAAAGGGTAAGCTAGGGTCAGCACAGCCCCTGGACTGTTATGGCAAATGGTCCCCACCACATATTTACAAAGAGCTATAAGCATTGCTACTAACAACCCTCTTTTTTGACAGGTGCCGCTCATATTGAATTATATTTGCTTTTTTTTTTTAAATCTCCCCTTTTTTTAAAACTTATTTCACTTTTGTATTTCAATTTTATTCATTATATTATTTTATTTATATATATTCAGTTTTATATTTATTTTTATTAGATCAATCAATTATTGAAGTTCTGAATAATCCTATGGTTACTCAGAATGACTGCCACAACTGAGACCGTGGAGCATTTGCAAGTGCGTACTTTATCACTGTGACAGTCTGCGACATGCCCCCAAAATGGTCGCGACACATCTGCTTTTCGTCGCTACTGTCCCCCTTTACCACCCACAAACTTTTCCTGACTATCAATCACTCAACTGCGTAAACATCGGAATTTCATCCATCTCTGAATCTGGCCCAGAGTCATCTATGCAACATGTGAGCTTAAAGCTATTTCAGTTGCTAGGTGAAGCGTGCGGGCCCATCCCAGTAGGAGTATCAGTACCAAGCTGGATATATCACAAGAAGGTGTTATAGGTGAAAAGTCGTAAGAGAAAAAAATATGCTGGAAATATACAATTGGGATATGATTTAATATATCAGCTTTGGTTGATATTTTTATTATTCCATTATTACTTCCTACATTCCTACAATATTTTAAACACAAAGGGCCTGATTCAGGGGCAGAAGTGCCAGTACCAGCATCTATTGGCGGTCGCCTGCCTACGACTGTATGCAAATGCCGATACTAACTCCTTCCCTTGTGTACATCCATGCAACCGAATCGACTGAGATGCACAATTTAAGCGCCAGTACAAGCTGTAATACCAATTGGTGCGTCCTTAAATGCCACCATCGGTCACGCTATCGGGAACTTGCACCAACCCTATGGCAGGTGCAGTTTCTCCATCCGTGTATGGCCTAGCGTGTTTGCGCCTCTGTATGCAGCCACTTTCCCTGACATTAATCGATATCTGTGACTTCACGTAGACAATGGGGATTAGCATGAAATCGGCAGACATCGGCAGTGCGCACACCTCTGACTCAGGCGCAAGATGTTTTACTGCAAATCAGTATTTCTGTCATGTCTGTAACATCATGAAAAAGGTCAATAGCCTCTGATGTATCTACTGATCCTTGTTTGAAATCACCTACCAGGGACGTGGAGCGTTTTGTCCTAAAGCGCAGCTGCTTTTCGAATAATTCAGAGAATTCCTGTATGGAATTTGATCGTTTTTTCTGTCCCTTGCTCTCAGGCACTGAGGCATCCACTGACAAGACTTTGCTTATTTTAGTGTAGTTGTTGCATTTGTTGTCCTTTTCCTCTCGAGTCTCCTTGTAGCCCTTCAGATATACCGGAGATGGTGCCTTGGAAACCAGATGGAATTTGGTGACGTGCATTGCAGACAGCTGGGCCTGGAAAAGGAGCATACAATTATTATAGAGTGTGCATTACTTATTGCATACAACATACTTATTGCATACAAAGTGATCATATTATGATAATAACACTAGAGAAATCAATCTTAAAGAGATCTGCGTAATGAAACACAAGTAGTGGAACTTATATATATATGAAGGTGACCTAGAAGCGCTGCAGGCATAGTAAGGGAGAGCAGTTCAAGATCAGAAACAAGGTGTACCCACACCTAAAAACAAATCGATATAAAAAAAGATGTATCTAATCTCAAGCGCTACCCTTAATTAAAAGAGTATCTTCTTATTGTGACGGTATAATACCATAAACGCATAGAAAAGGTTAATATGTATACATTTAATAAAAAATCAACAGACTAAAATACAAGGTTTAAAAGATGAGTTATAATCCACGATATTTAGATATTCAAATAGTAGCAAACGGTCTCACAATGAATAGATGTATATAATATAAATATTCATAATAGCAGCAGAATATCTTTGGGTGAATAAATATAATGTATTGCCAGGTGGCTGCTTTACCAGATCCAGGAGGCAAGTGTGCAATGTAAATATGGTTAAAGATTAATCCGGAATCCTCCTCTACCTCCTTGCCACGTCCCTCTGTCCTGGGTACAGCAGTCTGGGGCCTCCTCTCCTGCACAGTGGTGACACCTGGTGAGGCACTGAGTTAATCCTCGCTCACGTTGAATGGGGGTGTGTCCTCAGCCCAGTTGTCACACGTTGCCCTGGAGACCCCAGAATCAGACCCCGCCGCTTACCTTTGCGAGTGGTGACCCGCGCTGTCTTCCGGCTCCCGCGCCGTACTCCTCTCTCAGGGCGGCCTCCTCTGTTGTCCTCTGGAGGGTCCCGCTGCTGTGCTGCTTCCACGCCGGCTCCTGCTGATCGCTGGTCTCCGCTGGTTACATCCAAGAAGCGCTGTCCTCCGGTCCATGGGCGTGGCCATCTTGGATTGCCCATGTGACTCCGTTCCACCAATGAGGAATCTTCTCCTTCTTTCTCAGCCTGTCAGCTCTCAGCGTCTACTATAAAAGGATCCCCAATGCTGACACAAGTTGCCAGTGCAACTAGTCTCTTAGTTTTACTAAGTGAGCCTTCTCACTGTGCTCCAAAGGTGTTTCAGCTATCCAGCCGCTCCACGTAGCATCCCAGCTACCAACGTCTCCACTCGGCTACCCAGCCGCTCCACGTAGCGTCCCAGCTACCAACGTCTCCACTCAGCTACCCAGCCGCTCCACATAGCGTCCCAGCTACCAACGTCTCCACTCGGCTACCCAGCCGCTCCACGTAGCGTCCCAGCTACCAACGTCTCCACTCGGCTACCCAGCCGCTCCACGTAGCGTCCCAGCTACCAACGTCTCCACGGCTATCCAGCCACTCCACGTAGCCACCCAGCTACCAACGTCTACCCACGGCTATCCAGCTGCTCCACGTAGTCACCCAGCTACCAACGTCTACCCACAGCTATCCAGCCACCCCACATAGCCACCCAGCTACCAATGTCTACCCACGGCTATCCAGCCGCTCCACGTAGCCACCCAGCTACCAACGTCTACCCACGGCTATCCAGCCGCTCCACGTAGCCACCCAGCTACCAACGCCTACCCACGGCTATCCAGCCGCTCCACGTAGCCACCCAGCTACCAACGACTACCCACGGCTATCCAGCTGCTCCACGTAGCCACTCAGCTACCAACATCTACTCACGGCTATCCAGCCGCTCCACGTAGTCACCCAGCTACCAACGTCTACCCACGGCTCTCCAGCCGCTCCATGTAGCCACTCAGCTACCAACATCTACCCACGGCTATCCAGCCACTCCACGTAGCCACTCAGCTACCAACGTCTACCCACGGCTATCCAGCCACTCCACATAGCTTCCCACCTCCTAACGTCCACTCAAGGCTATCCAAGCTACCACGCTACTTCTACACTACTCAAACTCCCCATCAGTTCACTGCTCCCTCTCATGCAGAGGAACTTTATTAAGCCAAGTCTCCTCCAGCGAACGTCTGCGCCAACTAGTACAGGTCCTAGACCCAGTCCGGGAACACAGCCTCTAAATCCCACGTCTGTGACAGTTTGCACTGGCCCAATGGACTCAGCAAGTGGTCAAGGATCTGGGGTAGATCCCTCACAGGATGTACTATCTCGTCTGGAAAGACAGGAGACCTCTCAGGCCCAGTTGATCCAGTTCATCCAAGCTATGTCGTCACGCTTGGTCAACATTCAGTCCTTATTGGCTCATCCCGCTCCCGCTGGCTCCCAAGTCGCCTCTCCTCCTGTGGTGCCACCTGCTCCTCCGCTTCTACCTCCTGCTCGTCTTCAGCTTTCCCCTCCGAGCAAGTTCGATGGCAACCCCAAATTGTGCAGGGGTTTTTTAAACCAATGCAAAATCCAGTTCGAGCTACAATCCGCCAATTTTCCGACAGCCAGAACCAGGGTGGCATATATCATCTCTCTGCTCTCTGGCCAAGCACTCGACTGGGTCTCTCCCCTTTGGGAGAAGTCGGATTCTTTGCTCTCCAACTACCCCAAATTTATTTCCACATTTCGCAAGATCTTTGACAAACCTGGAAGAGCCACTTCCGCATCAGCTGATATTCTACGCCTCCGTCAGGGTAGCAGGACCGTCGGTCAATATGTAGTCCAGTTCCAAACTCTGGCTTCAGAACTCAATTGGAACGAAGATGCTCTGATCGCTGCCTTCTGGAGTGGCCTTTCAGAAAGGCTCAAAGACGACCTAGCTTCCTGTGACCTTCCAACCAATTTGGATGATATAATTTCCCTTTGCAACAAGGTGGATCTTCGTCACAGGGAGGGTGCCTTGGAAAGAGGCAGACTTGATCGCGGAAGGCCATGTCCAGCTTCCCGTTTACCATCTCCTCCTGTGGGTGAAGAACCCATGCAGGTCAACCGCTCTCGTCTATCGGCTGAGGAACGACAGAAAAGGTAGAGGCAGAACCTCTGTATATACTGCGGATCTCCTCAACATTTAGTTAGATCCTGTCCCATCCGTCCTATTCGTCCGGGAAACGCATCCTCCTAACTTATGACAGAGAGGTTAAGTTAGGAGTTGCCATTGAATCACATAGGAAGTCTGATTCCACCATCCAGGCTCATTTAAAGCTTCCTCAAGGTTCCAAAGCTGTATTAGCTCTTCTAGATTCTGGAGCAGCAGAGAACTTTCACTACGGACTTTGCCCAGAAACATCAAATCCCCATAGAAGCGTTGCCTCGAGTCATCACTTTAACCGCCATCGATGGTAGTCGCATTACTAGTGGAACCATCACCCATCGTACAGCACCACTTAGACTTACCATTGGAGTGCTCCATACCGAACAACTGTCCTTCCTAGTGATTCCCAAAGCCTCTCATTCTTTAGTCCTCGGACTACCCTGGCTACAGAGACATTCACCACAAATCGATTGGACCATCATGCAAATAACCTCTTGGGGTTCCAATTGTTTCAAAGGCTGCCTTCAGCGGGTAGTACCTGTCCGATCTTCCATCTTACAGGATTCTAATAACCTGCCCAAAGCTTATGGTGGGTTTTTTGACGTCTTCAGCAAACAGAGCGCGGATCTATTACCTCCCCATCGTGATTGGGACTGTCCCATAGATCTGATTCCCGGAAAGAATCCTCCTAGAGGCTGAACCTACCCTCTATCTCTCCCTGAGACTCAAGCCATGTCAGAGTACATCAAGGAAAACTTAAGTAAAGGCTTCATTCGACCTTCCACGTCTCCAGCCGGGGCTGGATTCTTCTTCGTAAAAAAGAAAGACGGGGGGCTGCGCCCGTGCATTGACTACCGGGGTCTTAATGAAATAACTATTAAGAATCGCTACCCTCTTCCTCTCATAACGGAGTTATTCGATAGAGTCAAGGGATCCACAGTTTAATCCGTATCCGTCCAGGCGATGAATGAAAAACGGCCTTCAACACCAGGGATGGGCACTACGAATACCTCGTTATGCCCTTCGGCCTTTGTAATGCTCCAGCCGTCTTCCAGTTTTTTGTCAACGAAATCTTCCGGGATCTTTTGTACAAGTGTGTGGTTGTTTACTTGGACGACATTTTGATTTTTTCTCAAGACCTCCAAACTCATCGAGACCAGGTGAAAGAAGTCCTTCTGAGGTTGCGGTCCAATCAACTTTTTTGCAAATTAGAGAAGTGTCTCTTTGAAGTCTCAACTGTACTATTCCTGGGGTACATCATCTCCGGAACAGGCCTTCAAATGGATTCTTCAAAGCTACAAGCCATTCTTGATTGGTCTCTTCCTTCTTCCTTAAAAGCCATACAAAGGTTCCTAGGATTTGCCTACTATTATCGCAAGTTTGTGAAAGGTTTTAATACACTGGTAGCTCCTATTACCGCCCTCACCCGTAAGGGAGCAGATCCAACTAAGTGGTCCGTCGAAGCTACCTCGGCATTTCAGCTCCTTAAGCAAGCCTTCATCTCCGCTCCCATCTTAAAGCAACCGGATTCCACCCGGCCATTTATCCAGGAGGTGGACGCATCCTTTGAAGGTGTCGGTGCTGTGCTCTCCCAGCGGTTTGAAGATGAAAAATGTCATCCTTGTGGTTTCTTTTCCCGGAAGTTTTTGCCTGCAGAAAAGAACTACACCATCGGAGATCAAGAGCTACTCGCCATGAAACTAGCCCTCGAAGAATGGCGATATCTTCTAGAAGGAGCTCACTACCCCATTACCATTTTTACAGATCACAAGAACCTGCTTTATCTTAAATCTGCAAATTGCTTGAACCCTTGTGAAGCCTGGTGGGCAATGTTTTTCTCCAGATTTAACTTCAAACTCTCATATCGCCCCGGCTCACAAAATCTCAAAGCCGACGCACTCTCCCGTTCCATGACAAGCAACCCTGATCTACCCATGGAACAGCCCCAACCAATCCTAAATCCCGCTTTCTTCGCCTCTACCAAATTATCTTCTATACCCCTGGTTGGGAAGACTTTTGTTGCTCCAGAACTCCGCAAGAGGTTGCTGCATTGGGCCCATGCTTCCCGGTTCTCTGGACACTTGGGTATGGATAAAACTCTTGAATTCATCCAACGGTCCTATTGGTGGCCTTCGATGAAAAATGACGTCAGGTCTTACGTATCGTCATGCATCAAATGTGCCCAACACAAAATACCTCGGCGGGTTCCACACGGTCAACTCCAGCCTCTTGCAATTCCATTTAAGCCATGGACTCATCTCTCTATGGATTTCATCTCTGATCTTCGTCCATCTCGGGGCCACAACACCATTTGGGTTATCGTGGATCGCTTTTCTAAAATGGCTCATTTTGTACCTCTTACTGGCCTTCCGTCTGCACCTCTACTCGCCCAGAGTTTTATAAAAGAGATCTTCAAGCTCCACGACCTTCCTTAAGAGATCATCTCCGACAGGGGAGTACAGTTCGTAGCGAAGTTTTGGAGGTCACTCTGCTCAGCCCTTCAAATGAAACTCAAATTTTCTACCGCTTATCACCCCCAGACCAATGGTCAGACCGAAAGGGTCAATCAAGACCTGGAACAGTTCCTGCGCACCTTTGTCTCCTCCTCCCAAGATGACTGGATTGAACTTCTTCCTTGGGCTGAATTTGCTCACAATAATCATTATCACACGACCACCAACTCAACTCTTTTTTTTACAGTTTTTGGTCATCATCCTCGAGTGCCAGATTTCCCTCTTCTTCCAACATTAGATGTGCCTGCAGCCAAGATGTCTCTTCAACGGTTCTCCAACATCTGGGAAAAGGTTCGTTCCTCTCTGACTAAAACCTCAGCTCGGTACAAGAGATTTGCTGACCGCCATAGACGAGTGGTTCCCAAGTTCCAACCTGGGGATATGGTCTGGCTCTCAACCCGAAACCTAAGACTCCGAGTACCCTCAATGAAATTTGCCCCGCAGTACATTGGTCCATTCCCAATCGTCAAAGTCTTGAATCCTGTGACCTACAAGCTAAAACTTCCTCCATTCCTTCGCATTCCAAGCTCTTTCCATATTTCTCTTCTAAAACCACTGGTCTTAAACCGATTTCAGAAGGTCCTTCCCAAAGCTTCTAGTGTTCAAACACAGCAAGGAGAGGAGTTCGAAGTTGACAGAATCTTAGATTCCCGTTGTCGATACAATCGTCTTCAATACCTTATCGACTGGAAAAATTATTGTCCGGAAGAACGAATCTGGATAAATGCCTCCGATGTCCATGCGCCCCGTCTGGTCAAAGCGTTCCATATGAAATTTCCTCATAAACCAAGGAAGTGTCCGGTGGCCACTCTTGAAGAAGGGGGTACTGTCACACGCTGCCCTGGAGACTCCAGAATCAGACCCCGCCGCTTACCTTTGCGGGGGCTGACCCGCGCTGTCTTCCGGCTCCCGCGCCGTACTCCTCTCTCAGGGCGGTCTCCTCTGTTGTCCTCTGGAGGGTCCCGCTGCTGTGCTGCTTCCACGCCGGCTCCTGCTGATCGCTGGTCTCTGCTGGTTACATCCAAGAAGCGCTGTCCTCCGGTCCATGGGCGCGGCCATCTTGGATTGCCCATGTAACTCCATTCCACCAATAAGGAATCTTCTCCTTCTTTCTCAGCCTATCAGCTCTCAGCATCTACTATAAAAGGATCCCCAATGCTGACACAAGTTGCCAGTGCAACTATTCTCTTAGTTTTACTAAGTGAGCCTTCTCACTGTGCTCCAAAGGTGTTTCGGCTATCCAGCCGCTCCACGTAGCGTCCCAGCTACCAACGTCTCCACTCAGCTACCCAGCCACTCCACGTAGCGTCCCAGCTACCAACATCTCCACTCGGCTACCCAGCTGCTCCACGTAGCATCCCAGCTACCAATGTCTACCCACGGCTATCCAGCCGCTCCACGTAGCCACCCAGCTACCAACGTCTACCCATGGCTATCCAGCTGCTCCACATAGCCACCCAGCTACCAACGTCTACCCACGGCTATCCAGTCGCCCCACGTAGCCACCCAGCTACCAACGTCTACCCACGGCTATCCAGCCGCTCCACGTAGCCACCCAGCTACCAACGTCTACCCACGGCTATCCAGCCACTCCACGTAGCCACCCAGCTACCAACGCCTACCCACGGCTATCCAGCCACTCCATGTAGCCACTCAGCTACCAACATCTACTCACAGCTATCCAGCCGCTCCACTTAGCCACCCAGCTACCAACGTCTACCCACGGCTCTCCAGCCGCTCCACGTAGCCACTCAGCTACCAACGTCTACCCACAGCTATCCAGCCGCTCCACGTAGCCACTCAGCTACCAACGTCTACCCACGGCTATCCAGCCACTCCACATAGCTTCCCAGCTCCTAACGTCCACTCAAGGCTATCCAGTCTTTCCAAGTGGCTTCCAAGCTACCACGCTACTTCTACACTACTC
Source organism: Taudactylus pleione (assembly GCA_031769625.1). Taxonomy (NCBI): domain Eukaryota; kingdom Metazoa; phylum Chordata; class Amphibia; order Anura; family Myobatrachidae; genus Taudactylus; species Taudactylus pleione. Next base: position 5,135,723 of record JAUIMM010000261.1, read on the forward strand.
AAACTCCCCATCAGTTCACTGCTCCCTCTCATGCAGAGGAAGTTTATTAAGCCAAGTCTCCTCCAGCGAGCGTCTGCGCCAACTAGTACAGGTCCTAGACCCAGTCCGGGAACACAGCCTCTAAATCCCATGACTGTGACACCAGTGAGGCCATGCCACCTGATGTGTGCCATTTTATGGGGCATGAATGTTCTTTACATCCCATTCTCGTCATGTTGGGGGCTGGGCAGTTCCCAGCCTCTCCGGATACAGGGGTGCATGGTTGACGTGAGCTACTCTGCTATTTTGGGGTCACTCACTCAGATGGTGTCACTTGGTGTGGCCCGCATCGCCCCCTAGTAATGCCAATGCAGGTAGCAATAGGTGGTTCAATGTCATTTCATGCTCAGTCAAAAGGGATAGCCTAATTCAAGGTGGCAGGCATGGGAAAAAATCCAGATCCTGGGCCTGAATATGAATGCTTTCTTCCATTCTGGGGCCAGATGAGCTTGCTAAAGTGGTGGAGGTGAGAAATAGGCCCGGGAGGATGATGCAGTGGAACCCAGACCCAACTTTTCCAAAATCACCGCTACGTCCTCAGGAGTTCTAGCCGACAGAGTTGCTGATTCCGTGAAGACTTACAACTTGAGGAAACACCAGAAATGCCAGTAGCCATGCTTCCAGAGAGCTTTAGAAACGCCCTGGAGGTCCCTTCTTTTTTGGATGGTAACTGGTGCAAGGCCAGCAAATAAATAGACCTCAACCTCATTGACGGTGACACAGTTCCTCACTGTTATCATTAACTTTTCCTTAATGTGGTAATAGTGCATTTGTATGATAACATCACGAGGCAGTTCACCAGGAGCAGAGCTAGGCCTGATAGATGTGAGTACAGTCAACAAGGTGGTCAGCATCTGAGGCCTCAAGGGAGGATGGATTTAAAGAGGCCTGTGAGGAAGGCAGGAAGAGCTTGAGCATCAATTGTCTCAGGGATATTCCTAAGGCAGATGTTGTTATACTTAGCTCTATTTTCAGTGACCTCACAGTTATTGGATAGTTGTGCCGTTTTTTTCAGAGAAACAACATGTCCTTAGTGGCTTCAGCAAGGGACCGACAGATCTAATCAGTCTTAAGATTCCAGAGTGTAAGCTATTGCCAATCTCTGTAATGTACCTGCAGAAGTGAGAAATGGCTTGATTAAGTTCAGAATGGAATGCTAATTTAATATCTTGAACCAACTGCATAGCAAAGGGAGTTTTCATCTCTGTGGGCACTTCTGGACATGGAGAATGGCTGGCACTTGGTTGAAAAGCTTTGGCGAGTGATGATTTGTATTGCAGGCCTTGCCTCTCAATGATGTTGGTTTGTTAAACAGACACGGATCGTTTTTATTTGGATGGCACTGTAGATGTACCGTTAGAAAACAGAGTGGAAAAACTTTCTAAAGATAATTGACATCCTGGCAAGAGATTAGTACATGAACATGAAACCAAAGACTAAAAAGCAAGAATAAACAAGGTGGAAGGCACATTAGTAGATACAGCATACTCAGATGGTTAGCACAGGTGGTGAGTGCCAGTGGTGTGAGGGCCTCAAGTGAGAGCTTTTAAATCATAATTTTTATTGTTTCCAAAATAAAAATCAAAAACATGGGGGTAAGATAAGGGGAAGGAAAACATTTGGGAGTACAGGAGAGATATATACCAGGAGTACAGGAGAGATATATACCAAAAGAAACAGTAACATGCCAGTAGTCAAAGCACATAAGAGTATAGGAAAAGGCGAAATCACAATTAACAAGTACAACAATATGAAAGTACAGGCAATGGTCAGTGTACAGAAGGACAGGGATCCTTAGTAGAATACTAATGCCAGGAAACCACTTCATCAGAGGGGATTTGGCAGAAGAAGAATAGGGACAATTCAAGGTTTCCATCAAGAAACTATAATTAATCTTAGACTTAATTAACGTAAGAGGTGGGGACTTATGCTGTTACCAGAACTGGGCAATAGCTGCCTTAGTAGCAATAAAAAATATGGCCTCAAAGGTATCTGTGAAATACTGGGATATGATCCCGGAAAGATATGGAGAAGGGCCTCGGCAGGGGCCAGAGACAACCGCAGTCCAATCACTTTCAAGATAAGGTCTTCTACCGCCGACCAAAGGGGGCATATAATCGGGCACTCCCAAAAAACATGGATAGTCTCTCCCGCCTGTCCACAACCATGCCAACATAGACAAGATTGAGGGGCCCAGATTGTATGTAATCTAACAGGAGTCATATATACAGTCAGGTCCATAAATATTGGGACATTGACAGAATTTTCAGATTTTGGCCTCTATTCACCACCACAATAGCTTTGAAATGAAACAAACAAGATGTGCTTTAACTGCAGACTTTCAGATTTAATTTGAGGGTAATTACATCCAAATCGGGTGAACGGTGTAGGAATTACAACAGTTTCAATATGTGCCTCCCACTTTTTAAGGGGCCAAAAGTAATGGGACTATCAACTCAAAAGCTATTTCATGGACAGGTGTGAGCTATTCCCTCGTTATTTCATTATCAATTAAGCAGGTAAAAGGTCTGGAGTTGATTCTAGGTGTGACATTTGCATTTGGAATCAGTTGCTGTCAACTCTCAATATGAGATCCAAAGAGCTGTCACTATCAGTGAAGCAAGCCATCATTAGGCTGAAAAATGAAAACAACCCCATCAGAGAGATTGCAAAAACATTAGGTGTGGCCAAATCAACTATTTGGAACATTCTTAAATAGAAAGAACGCACCGGAGAGCTCAGCAACCCCAAAAGACCCGGAAGACCATGGAAAACAACTGTGGTGGATGACAAAATAATTATTTCCCTGGTGAAGAAAAACCCCTTCACAACAGTTGGACAAATCAAGAACACTCTCCAGGAAGTAGATGTATATGTGTCAAAGTCAACAATCAAGAGAACACTTCACAAGAGTGCATATAGAGGGTTCACCACAAGATGCAAACCATTGGTGAGCCACAAAAACAGGAAGACCAGATTACAGTTTGCCAAACAACATCTAAAAAAGCCATTACAGTTCTGGAACAACATCCTATTGACAGATGAGACAAAGATCAACTTGTACCAGAGTGATGGGAAGAGAAGAGAAGGAAAGGAACTGCTCATGATCCAAAACATACCACCTCATCAGTGAAGCATGGTGGTGGTAGTGTCATGGCATGGGCATGTATGGCTGCCAATGGAACTGGTTCCCTTGTATTTATTGATGATGTGACTGCTGACAAAAGCAGCAGAATGAATTCTGAAGTGTTTCGGGCAATATTATATGCTCATATTCAGTCAAATGCTTCAGAACTCATTGGACAGCGCTTCACAGTGCAGATGGACAATGACCCGAAGCATACTGCAAAAGCAACCAAAGAGCTTTTTAAGGCTAAAAAGTGGAATGTTATGCAATGGCCAAGTCAATCCCCTGACCTGAATCCGATTGAGCATGCATTTCACTTGATGAAGACAAAACTGAAGGGAAAATGCCCCAAGAACAAGCAGGAACTGAAGACATTTGCAGTAGAGGCCTGGCAGAGCATCACCAGGGATGAAACCCAGCGTCTGGTGATGTCTATGCGTTCCAGACTTCAGGCTGTAATTGTCTGCAAAGGATTTGCAACAAAGTATTAAAAAGTGAAAGTTAGATTTAGGATTGTTTAGTTTGTCCCATTACTTTTGGCCCCTTAAAAAGTGGGAGGCACATATAGAAACCGTTGTAATTCCTACACCGTTCACCTGATTTGGATGTAATTACCCTCAAATTAAATCTGAAAGTCTGCAGTTAAATCACATCTTGTTTGTTTCATTTCAAAGCCATTGTGTTGGTGAATAGAGGACAAAATATGAAAATTCTGTCAATGCCGCAATATTTATGGACCTGACTGTATATATATTTCAATGTGAGATATACATTTCGACATTTTAAATACAGAGATAAATAAACAGGACCAATCATGAGCTTCCAAACAGAAATTTAGATCTTGGGGCCTGATTCAGCAGTGCATGCTGATCGCAGAATCCCAATTTTCGCAGTTCTGCACAGTCGCAGACAGTCCCTCTATATCCTTCTAGGCAATTAAGGGGCGGTGCAGAGACGGTCGCCGTTCCTGGGAACGGGGTAGTGTCCGCCCTGTTTTCCGGGAGTGGCAAGCCCAGGGACTGCGTCGCAGTGTCCTGGGCTTGCAAGCTGGCTAACCTGAGTAAGCTGAGGCTTACTCAGCTGGCTGACGGCCCGGCGCCGTCCACCATCGCAATCATCGACCATTGATAGTCACAATGGTGATCCCAGCCTGTGATCTCCGTAGCAGTGCTGGGATCGCAAATGCAGCATGGGATGTCAAACACCTCCTGCTGCATTTGCATAATAGCAAGGACGTAATTGCAAAGCTGCCTCCGTGCAGCTTTGCAATTGCGATCCTTGCTGAATCACCCCCATGGTTCCATTTTAAATGAGCAGGTAGTTTATCAGGTTGGTTAGAGGACAACAGTAGAGAATACCAAAAGAATATGCCTCCTTTAAGATTGGGCGAAGACAAACAAGGGAGGACATGGACAGGGATAGTACCAGACAACCTGTCAGATGAGAGAGGGATTGAATCTAATGCTTTATTTGAACATTGGAGGGAATATAAGTGAGAGCTTTAATCTGGAGCAACACAGAGAGGGAAGCTATAACAGGGTCCAGTCCTGGAGTGAAATAAGGTGACTAGTAACAGGCTGTATAGCGGAGAGAGCAGAGACGCTGGTGCCAGGGTGACCTCTGGTGGTGGTATAAGGTGTAACAGTCCACAGCAATAATGGGAACAGCAAGTTACAATAGAAGCTGGATTGAGCTCAGCATGGAGAGACAATAGATCCTATAAAGGGAGATGGACTGGTGCAACTGAAAGCAATAGTCACAGGAAGCAAGAGTCAGACCACTGGCCCTGCTGATCGTGTGCAATGGCGTCCGCAGCAGATAGCAACTGAGGGGTCTATTTACTAAGCCTTGGATGGAGATAAAGTGAACGGATATAAGGTACCAGCCAGAGCCGTAACTAGACTTTTTGGTGCCCTGTGCCAGAAAGAGCATTGGCACCCTCCTCATTTTTCAAAGGGACATAATGCACCCAAAAAAGGGGAATGACCTCATGGGGAAGGGCCAGGGAAGAGATAGGAGAGGCCAGGAGATGCTGGGGATGAAATAAGAGGAATCTACAAGCAAGAATGATAATAAACAAAAATTTGACAGGCCCAAACAGCGCCCCCTGTCCTGTGGTGCCCTGTGCGATGGCACCGGCCGCACTACCCTAGCTACAGCCTTGGTACCAGCCAATCAGCTCCTAACTGTCATCTCACAGGCTGTGTTTTAAACATGACAGTTAGAAGCTGATTGGTTGGGACTTTATCTCCGTTCACTTTATCTCCATTCGAGGCTTAGTAAATAGACCCTAGTGAGCTACGAGAATGAGGACAGCCATCTCAGGAGCACTGTAAGCTACTGATGGCTCCTCGCTTATGAACAGCTGCCAAAAAAAGTGTATAGGTACTGCGGGAGAGAAAGCCCAGGCACCAAAGGGGTGTCAGAACCAGTCATTCCACTTGCAGATTTATTTTCCTAGTCACAGGGAAATTTGATTATTGAAATGCATTTAAATTTGATAAATTACCTTCTCAGTTTTTAATATTTGTTTTCTGTAGTTAGTTTTATTAGCTTTCATGTTATGTACTTACCACAGCATTTTAAATGCAAATTTTAACAGGCAATTTGACCAGGAAACGTCTTGCACCTGAGGGTGGTCAGGCTGTTGCTGAGCAGGTACAGAGGGCAAAGGTAGGAGGCCCAGCAGCAATGTAGAAGGTGGTCTACGGAGCTTTGGTCAGGTCAGTAGGGACAGAAGCAGCAGAAATGTCCAGCAATACAGGCACCTGGTGGGTATATCCACGGCAGGTCCTATTCTGAGATTTATAGAAGCATTATTGCTAGTGGCCTTAATTCCCTGTGCTGAACCTGAGAGCTAGTTTTGAAGCTGTATATAAGGGGTGAAACAGAAGGTGATCTTTAGATTACACCTTTTTTCCCACAACAGTCCTAACAGCACTGGAGGAAACCCACACAAACATCGTACATACAAACTCTACACAGATGCACCTTGACCAGGAATTGAACTCATGGCCTCAGTGCTGTGAGGCAATGATGCTAACCACTATACCATTCAGAAATTTTGGCCAACTTCTAAAATTGTTCTTTTATAGTTGTGGCCTGGGTGTCTGTGAAATGGAAATTTTAGAGTATAAGCTCTGCAGTTAGGGGTGGGGACTGATATTATTGAACAAATATTTTGGGAAATACACATTCAACTTTTTTTCCATTTTATTTTGAAACAGATTAACACACTCTTTCCTATGTTTTACAGAATATAAGAGTAAGGGTCCTGTTCATTATTCAGCCCTGTTGACACTACACAATTTAAGAATCTGACTTGCTACGAGTTGTAACAGCAGATCCTAAATTATCACAGCAATTCAATATAGTTGCTCCGAAAAGCAACTGTCCCTCCAAAGCCCTATCATTGGCATTTTTTGCCGCTAATTAGCAGCAACAAAAGTGTACTGAGTTGGAGAGAATTGTATAAACTAAGGGCCTGATTCACTACGGATCTCAGCTGCGATTATGCACACAGGTCTGCTGCGAAAATATGCTAATGACTGCAATCGCAAAGCTATTATAGAGACACCCAGAACCAGCATAGAGACGCCCACTAGCGCTTTCGCACATCCGTAATACTTTGCAATCCTGCGTATACATCGGGAACATCGAGTAACATCAGCTCCTCACACACAATTACAACAGGTCTGACCTTACTCAGAAATTGCTAACCTCGTCACACACAGTGAGTACACAAGCTACGTTTGCCGTTACAGTGGCCGGTCCCCTGCTTTGTAATGCCTGTAATATCGGCATTATAAAGCGGGGGGCAGGGCCGCGATGACGTGATCTTGCAGACACGCCCCCTAGTGAATAACCCTTCTTCCCTAGTGCCGAACCTTAACCCTCCCCCTAGTGCCTAACCATAACCCCCCCCTAGCCCCACTACTTACCGTCGGGATTGCCAGTGTCGGGATTCTGACTGGTGTCAGGATTCCGGTGCCAGCATTTTGAGCACCGGTATCCCGACAGCCGGCATTTCATCTATCTCCCGATCAAAACATGAATGCAGACGCGCTACTTTGTTCCATCTATTCTTTTCCAATAACATCCATGTGCAGAGGCTTTAAGGGGTAAATTTACTATAGTGAGAGTTTTTAGAAGTGAGTTTTAAAAGTGATGTTGCCCATAGCAACCAATCAGATTCTAGCTATTATCTTCTAGAAAGTGCTAGTTATATGTTAAATAGAAGCTGATTGGTTGCTATGGGCAACATCACTTTTAAAACTCACTTCTAAAAACTCTCACTTTAGTAAATTTACCCCTAAATCTCTCATAGGAATCAATGACGACTACGTGAGACCAGATAGTAGAGATTTTGCCACATGACGATCACAACACGATTTTGTCAGGATTAAAGACAACCGTCTTGCATACACCTATTATTAACAATTCTCATTCATTTTTCTCTCACTGGAAAGAAATGCCTTATTTTAACAGAAATCCCTTAGCAGAACCACTGTGCAAATTAAACAACGAGATCGTTTTAATCTGACAAACGTCATTTTCTTATTTCAATCTCTCAGTGGAGATATGAAACTGGGACCGGCTGAAAGAATAAGATCCCATTGGTGTTGTAAGTGGAGCAGCAAAAGATTTAAAGATTATCCCCTTTACAGATAACACTAAACTGCAGAGTGATAAAAATGCAGTATGTAATTTTTGTACAGAAGGATTTAGAACATTGGGAACATGGCATTATGTAATAATAGCTCGCTTACATTGTGGCTTAATAACACTGGCCCTGATTCAGAGCCGGACGCTCTGACCAGAGCGCTCGCTCTGAATCAGGGCCCTCCTAGTTAAATTTGGAGCGGCCTCTTGGACGCTCGCATAGCTGTGGGTTACCATCCAAAGCTTATGTGAGCGTCCATGATGATGGTCAAGACCATCGCGACCATCGGGCATGCGACGAGACCCTGCGGTAGGGTCTCGCTGCCGCAAGCCCTGGAGTAATTTTGGCTCTATCAGAGCCAAAATCACTCCCACTGACATCACTAGTGATGTCAGTGGGGCCGGACCCAGACGGTAGGCATTTCCATGGGAACGCCTCCGTCTGGCAGCCACGCCCCCGGCACGCCCACCAAAGGGGGCGTGCTGTCACTCACCATCGACAGCACGCCACCTTTGGTGCGAGACCCGGAGCGACAGCTTGGCTGTCGCTATCCGGGTCTCGCGAATGTGCACAACGGAGCTCCCTCCGTCGTGCGCATGCGCATTTGGGTGCCATCGACCCGCTTGCGAGCGTCCTGCGCTCGCGAGCGGGTCTGAATGAGACCCACTGACACAGAGAAAGCCTCCCTAGGGAAGATTAGACAAGTGGTTCCTGATAATGTCACCTTAGGGAACTGTACAATTGCAACATTTTGTCTCTGTATCTGGGTACTTATTGCATAGTCACTAATCCCTTAAAAAGATTCCAATCAAGCCACAAAAAAATGACTGATCATTTTGGTATCATAGCTGCCAATTGATAAAGCTATTTTAGACTTTTTTTAAAACCTAAATTTTGCTCTTCTAGTTCCAAGGAAAAATATAACCTATACAAATCACACTGTAACATATAGAAATACTTGTATTAACGTTTCTCCATTTTTAAAAAGCAACATTCTTTAATTCTATCTATAGAACAGTTGTATTGCTAACTATGGGCCTGATTCAGAGATCTAGGCTAATGCCATCACAACCGCGATTCCGTACGCAGCTGCTGAGCGCAAATATGCAAATGTTGCAGGTGCCGAGAATTGCATTGAGACTCCCACCTGAATTCTTTACCTCCACTCCCACAAAAGCTCCCTGTCTATTTGCCCTTAAATAGTTGCTGCCAACGACTATGGTAATGTACCTTGACACATGCACAGTGCAAGTTTGATGCATTTGCAGTTTACTGATAATCGCTCAACTGCGTTAATATCCCATCCCTTTCATAGGGCAAATTTCCCCCCACCCTGTGCTTTGGAAGCTTTGTATTCCTGGCTACACTGCGTTACCAGGGGATGGATGTTTCAAGGGATATCTGTAACAATTTGGTCGGTCAAAAGCCACAAGCAGCCTCCCAGTTAAAGAGTCAGCCTACTGGTATAATTTAATTGAATGTTTGTTGGATATTAAGTAAAACTCACACACCACATCTGGTAAAGTGTCATGCAATCTTGAAAAATCTGTACAATCTGAGTAAAATCATAACTGCAATCAGGCTTTAAAATAAGGATTTTGTTTTTAGAACTGCACACATATTGCTGAGCAGCTTCGCTAACGCCCCCCCTTCTTTCTCAGAACTTTTACAATGCAGGAAGAAAAATACTGACAGCTTTGTTGTTATACTGAAATTTCAATTTGAACTAGACAGGAGTCAGACATCTGTATGCTTATCATTAATCCCCCCGCAGTGCAACATGGTTTTACCAAGGTACAAATTTGCTGTTCTGTATTGCTTTGCTTCCAACTCTGCACAATGCATGACAAAGCATAGTGTTCAGGCTAATTTAGTAAACATATAACTTTTACTCAAATGCTAACATTGCATTCATTTAACTCTAGTATTGGTTAAAAAGATTTATCTAAATCCATTCAGATGATGGTTCTCCTGCTGCTGCTGGCAGTGGCGTAACTAAGGGGGATCGGGCAGGGCGTGTGCCCTGGGTGCCATAGGACCAGCGGCGTGGGGGGGCGACACCGGCCATGCTACCGGCCTGTCTTAGTTAGCCAGTGTAGTGCCGACCGCAGTGAGTGCAGTCACCACTACACAGGATCAGCGCTAGGCTTCCCTGCGCCCAGTGCTGGTCCTGTGCTGCGCTAGCGAGCCCCTTCCGGACCCCCTGAGCGCATACCCAATAGCGCCAGGAGGAGGGTGGGAGGCGGACTCAGGCTGTGCATTTTTACGCCACTCTCATTGGCTGCGCGGCGGCGATGTGTGTGTTAAGCAGTAGCCAATGAGAGTCAGACAGACTCTCATTGGCTGCTGCGGACACTGCAAGAGCTGTGCTGGAGCTCACTCATGAGCTCCGCCTTACGGCTCCTGCAGTGGGTAATGGGAGAGCCATCATAACGTCTCTCCCATAATGCAGAGCGCGCCAGCCCGGGAGGACTGACGTGCGGCAGGAGCAGTGGCCGGAGCCGTAGCGTGGATTCAGGTAAGTGTATTTTTTATTTTTTTTAATTACTTGTATTTTTCTGCACTAATTGGAAGGGGGGGACTACTACTACAGGGGGCACTGCATCTGGAGGGGGGACCTCTACTGGGGCGGGACTACTACTGGGGCACTGCGTCGGAGGGGGCACCTCTACTGGGGACACTACTGGGGGGGGGGACTACTACTGGGCCACTGCATCGGGAGGGGGGACCTCTACTGGGGACTACTACTGGGTGGAAGACTACTAATGGGAGGACTATACAAGGGGCTTACTACTAGGGGCACTGCACTGGGGGGACCTCTACTGGGGGCACTACATTGTGAGGACCTGGACCACTACAGGGGGCACTTGAAAGGAGAGATTACTACTGGGGGCCTTCATAAGGGGGACCACTACTGGGGGCACTGCATAGGGGGGACTACTACTGGGGGCACTATATAAAGGGCACTGCATAGGGGGTACCACTACTGGGGGCACTGCATAGGGGGGGACTACTACTGGGGGCACTATATAAAGGGCACTGCATAGGGGGTACCACTACTGGGGGCACTATATAAGGGGGACCACTAGTTGGGGCACTGTATAAGGGGAACTAATGGGGGGCTGCATAAGGGGGACCACTACTGGGGGCACTGCATAGGGGGGGACTACTACTGGGGGCACTATATAAAGGGCACTACTGGGGGTACTATATAAGGAGGACCACTAATGGGGGGCTGCATAAGGGGGACCACTACTGGGGGGCTGCATAAGGGGGACCACTACTGGGGGAACTTTATAAGAGGAACTAATGGGGGGCTGCATAAGAGGGACCACTACTGGGGACATTGTATACTGGGGGTACTGTATAAGGGGCACTACTGGGGTTATGGTGCATATTGAAAGGAATGTTCAGAGTGACGAGAAAGGGGCGTGTCATGTTGACACGCCCCATTTTTAAGTGACCATGCCCCTTGTGACCACGCCCATTTTTTTACCGCGCACGCACATAGGGGGAGGGGGTGCTCCATTTTTACATTTACCATGGGCTCCAAATACCCTAGTTATGCCACTGGCTGCTGGTCAGGTCGACTTCTAGGGACTGCATCGGCTGTAGCGCCTAGAAGCCGGGTAGGGCTGCTCGAAAGGCAGCCCGGACTGGCAGTCCGAGGGGTAGAAAACACCTCCCCCTGGGGCTCTGTCCTGTTTATCACTGGCAGGTAGCGCTTCAAATGGGAAGCTACTTCCAGTCACAGGTACTTCCAGTCTGACTCACTCATGTGGTAGAATTTACTGGGGGGGCTGCAGCCCTTCCACTGGTGATCAGGGAATTCTAAGGCCTCAACTTAAGTGGGGAATATGATCTCAATCATACTCACACCCGCCCAATGCTTTGCACAGATCCTAGGTGGCACTTTCCAACAAGCTGTCTATAAATGGCAGGACATTTTCTGGGCAGGATCGCGGTGGATTTATTGGATAAAATCGGGATGGTGTTTTTTATTCTAAACTGTGGTTTCTTGGTGGGATTGATAGCAAATCTGCAGGATCCAATCCTGCTGGGAAAACACTGCAATCAGATTTCACATCTGCTGCTTAGTAAATTTCACGCCTTATCTAGAATAATGTTGGATTGCGTCAGTGTCGGACTGAGGCATTTAGGGCCAACAGGAGATGCAGTGGTAGCATACCTCCCAACTGTCCCGATTCCAATGGGACAGTCCCATTTTAGAGGCACTGTCCCGTTATCCCACTAGTGTTCCGCAGGTGGGGGGAAGTTGGGGAGAAACTGTCACACCGCTGCTTTGCAGATCTGAGCAGCGGTGACTGGATAATGCGCACATGCGCGCGTCATCCATATACACAGTGCCAGCTCTGTTAGAGACTGGGGGCCTGTCCAGCAGCTCCTGGAGCACTGGGCAAGCCCCCAGCATGATGAAAACAGGGGCATGGCTTGCGGACACAGCATTTCCCATGAGGCCATGCCCCTTCGGGACATGCAGAGATGTGGCCAGCCAACATAGGGGGACTTGGCCAACCATTAGAGTGGGCATTCAAAGACCAGGGCCCCTTTATAAAGGAGGTGACAGGGATGTGTCAGGACCATGCACATTGATTTACCAGGAGGCTTCATCTTGGTGTTGTTTCCATAGAAAAAAACCAAGCACCCAATTTCGTCCATGATCCACTCCACCAAGTTACTGACCCCTAGAGGATTTCCCCTGTAAACATGTGGGCCAGTCCAGCCCTGGATTGGGTTATATAATTACCAGTGCATTACAATAAACAGCAGCTATGTTCCATACAGTGGTGGCACTGGGGTTGGTGACACCAGTGTGGCCAATAGACCCATCTGTAAAGGGGGCATGTCCTCACAGGCAAGGGGGTGTGGCCTCACCGTTTCATCACTCTGGGGGCGTACCCAGTGCCCAGAGATGCCGGGCTCTGTACAATAACATCAAAGTTCAGCACTTGGCTCACGGTCACTGAGGAACTGGCATTTTGATGTCACCCCCTATTAAATTAAAAATGTGCAAAAAGGAGCAAAATATTGATTTCTTTTGAGTATATCTATATAATAAGTGAGAAAACGTGTCTGTCCGTCTATTTGTCCTTTATGCACGGCCAGAGTTTTGGACATAGCTCCACGATATTTGGCATGGTGGTGTAGTTTGACCAAGATTAGGTTTTTGCCAAGGTTTGAACTTCATCAGGGCCACACACTGTTACACGATACCTAAAAATGGGGTAAATCTTAAATTACACAGGTTCCGGGGCTGGCTCCAGTGGACATTGGGAGTCTGCCGAAAACCTGTGAGAAAGCCTACTCCTAAAGGAGCAGTGAAGCACTGCAGGAAGATAGCTGAGTTTTGGATCAGCTGTCCGCGCCGGGAAGGAACGTTTATTATCGGACCCCGATAAATAACATGTTGAATAGACCCCTAGATAAGCTACATCTACAGTCCCCCCTGATCTATTACTTTAGTCAATTCAGTTGTGCCGATTTGCCGATGCTACAGCGTTGAAATGCCAGCAATGGCACACCAAATCACCCCAATTTTGCCCCAAAATCACCTATTTTGTTTCCAGCCCCATTGGGGCTACCATAAAATCAAGATAGTGGGCATCACTGGCATAAATCCCAAAATGTGTGGGTCAGCCATGCAGAAACAGGGTGAAGATGTAGTAAGTAGAAAAGAGAGAATTGTCTTTTTTGTGGTGCACTAATGCAATTTTAAACATAACTTTTATGGATCATTTTATAAAAAACACATTTGTAACTTTGTTCAAAAACAAAATTGAAAGTTGAAGAGAGTGTACATTAAACATAAAGATTGTGATTAAAATATGCTGAACATCCTAAAACTGATCTTTTTATTTTTTATTGCAATTAGATTAGGGTTTAAAGAGCAAACAAGAAGGTGGTATGAAATAAATCCCATGTATTCAATTTTGTAGAATGGCTTTATCAAGTTTATCTATGGTGATATCAGTGGCGTAACTAGGGCAGGGCGAGCGGGGTTCGTGCCCTGGGCGCCGTTGGACCGGCGGCGCGGGGGGGCGCCGCCGGCCACGGTACCGGCCCACCCGCCCTAGATAGCCAGTGTAGCGCCGACCGCAATGAGTGCGGTCAGCGCTACACATTTGCACAGGACCGGCGCTAGGCTTCCAACGCCGGTCCTGTGCTGCACGCCTGAGCCCGTTCCCTCCCCCTGAGCACTTGCCCAATAGCGCCAGGAGGCGGGCTCAGGCTGTGCATAGCACACGCATCGCCGCCAGCGCTGGCGGCGATGCGTGTGTTAAACAGCAGCCAATGAGAGTCTGATAGACTCTCATTGACTGCTGCAGCACCCACTGCAAGAGCCGGACTTCCGTCCGGCTCCTGCAGTGGGTAATGGGACTGACGTCATGAGGTCATGACGTCAGTCCCATAATGCTGAGCGCGCCAGCCCGGGTGGACTGGAGGGCGGGAGCGGTATCGGCATCGCGGACAGGAGCAGCGTGGAATCAGGTAAGTATATTTTTATATATATTTATTTATTTTTAAACCTATCTGCACAACGGGGGAGGGGTTGGCTACTACTGGGGGGGGACATCTACTGGGGGGGACATCTACTGGGGGTGCCATTGGGAGGACCTCTACTGGGGGGGGAGGGGACTACCACTGGGGGCATTCTAAAAGGGGCCTAGTATTACTAGAGGCACTGCACTCGGGGGACCACTAATGGGGGCAATAATAGGAAGGGCCACTACAGGGACCACTGGATAGGGGGGGGAGTCACTACTGGGAGCCTGCATCAGGGGGACCATTACTGGGGGCACTGCATGGGAGGGGGGGACACTACTGCTGGGGGCACTATATAAGGGGCTTACTGCTAGGGGCACTGCGGGGACCACTACAGGGGGCACTAGATAGGGGGGATCACTACAGGGTGCCTGCATAAGGGGACCACTACTGGGAAAACTGCATGGGGGGGACTACAGTTGGGGGCACTATATAAAAGGGCACTGCATAAGGGGATACCGCTACTGGGCGCACTGCATTGTGGGGACTGCTACTGGGGGCACTGCATAAGGGGGAACACTACGTGGGGCACTGCATTTGGGGGGGCCACTACTGGGGGTACTGAGTAAGGGGAAGTAATTGGGGGCTGTATAAGAGGGACCACTACTGGGGATACTGTATAAGGGGCACTACTATGGGCCTGCATGAGAGGGACCACAACTGCATACTGGGGGTACTACTGGGGTTAAGGTGCATATGGATAGGAATGTTCAGTTTGAAAATAAAGGGGTGTGTCATGTTGACACGCCCCATTTTTAAGTGACCACGCCCATTTTTTGCCGCACGTGCCTTCGGTGCGCGCACATGGGGGGGGGGGCTCCCTTTTCAAATTTGCCCTGGGGTCCAAATACCCTAATTACGCCACTGGGTGATATACAGTATACAGTACTGCTTTAATCCATGTGGATTATATGTATGCAGGCTCAATGTATAGTGTATCCCTATAAATTATTAGAAGACCTATAATCTATCGGGATACACAAATAGTGTTTTTTTATTTATAAAATGATCAATAAAAGTTATGTTTTAAATTACATTAGTGCACAACCAAAAAAACACAATTCTCTATTTTCTACATCCTACTTATTGCTTTACTTAATTGTGCGGTTGGTACGCACTATTGTACCTTAGGAACAGTGTGAATACCATCTAGATTGCTTGATAAAAAATAGGCAAAAACTTTACAGATTTGGCGCATGTTGTTCATCCAGAAGAAGGTAAAAAATAATGTAATAAAGCCCATTCCAATTAAACCAAAACTAATAAAAAAATTACACCATAACAGTTAAACTAAGCCCTTGTTAATAACTGTATATTGTTAATTGTTAATGCCAGCAATCATCTGATTCTCCCATAGGACTGGAAATGATTTCATAACTCTATGCAGGGGCAGAACTATGGGAGACAATGGAGGCGCCTGCCGCTGGGCTCCAGCTATGAAGGGGCACCTCCTCCATTGTCCACAACATATTCACCCCACTTAGGGCTGTAGCTATGTACCCGGAGTGTACTGTCATGGCCTCCCAATACATGGCACCCCTTCCCGGCACCTGAGAAGCCACCATACACTAGTGGAGGGCTCCATGTCAGACCATCAGCTGCTGCCTTCGTCTATCTATAGCCTGTCTGCATGCGAATTGCTACATTACAATGTCAGCGGCTGTGATGCGGGGGAACCAAATTATAACTTGCCTCCAGGCATCTGGGATGAATTTACACCACTGACTGTATGTAGTAACAATGGACATAAAGGACTCTAATCAATATTATAGATTTAGCACATTTGCCGTAAATAGCAAACATGATAAAATATTGGACAGCTCTTTTCTGTGTCACTGTAACGGTGTAGTCTAGTCAACGTCTGCTGACAATTATTTGTGGTGTATTGCAATATCCTTAAGAAACACTAGAAATTCATATATGGAGAAGCAAAGGACACAAAATAAATCACACAATCTTTACAGATTAATCAGTTGAATTCATAATTATATGTGTTAGGTCACTAATCCTCAATAAAAGACAAAATAAGCAGTAAAATTCCTGTAACGGTCAGGTGAGATTTATCTACAAGCAGTGACAAAATGGTGGTTGTCTGACCATGGCTTTTGTAAGTGACTTTATTATAAATTAGTAACTGTACATTCTACATGGACATTGCACCTCTCTATTAACAACCTCCATTTTATTTTTATGGGAAAATATATCTGAAGACTTCATTTAATAATCTTAAGTGTGAATGCAGTTTAAATTTATACAACGATAAACATAGCAAAATTATTACGGGAGAAGTACAAAGGAACACAAAGGTGGGTTATACCCCTTCTACAGGGTATTGCCAGGTTAACCTGGGTTGCCGCTCAGTGTAAAACAGTTAACCCGGGTCCAGTGACCTGGGATTCCAACCCGGGTGCCAAGAAGGGTTGGATCCGATTTGTGGGGAAGTGTAAACGGGTGTCCTGGGTCATCCGAGGAGGAGAAGACCGGAGAGGACCACTCTCCAGGAGGAGAGTGAAGCAAGTCATCGAGGGTAGGTTGTGGAGCTGGGGGATACAGGATGCCACCCCACCAGACACAGCGCTGATACCCAAACTTTATAACAAGACATTGTTTTGCTGCAACAACCAAGACTTTGAACAACCCCCCCATCATCCATACCCACCTATTCCACTAGCCAGTACTACTATCCTGGTCAGCAAAGACTTTACGTGCATTCCGACCAGCTACAACTCCCACCTGATATTTTTGAAAGATCTCAGTCATTTTTAATCCCTATACTGCATAGCGATTTATAGACCACAGGATTAGTGGTAACTACATTTTATTTGTCTATATAAATAAACTTATTACATTTCTAAGAATATACGTTGGCATTGATTTCCATAATTAGATACATTTACCATTAGCGCGGACTATCTCTATACCCTTTTTGTTGATTTTATATTCATAGGGATTGGTCACTCTCTACTTGAGGTCCCGCAGCTGTAGCAAACACCCCAGTAGAGTAGTGAGCGCTGAACCAACCTAACCCTTTATATCGTAAAACGGTTAACCCAGGTCCAGTGACCTGGGATTCCAACCCGGGTGCCGAGAAGGGTTGGATCCGATTTGTGGGGAAGTGTAAACGGGTGTCCTGGGTCATCCAACCAGGGGCCCATTAAGTGAAAACAGAGTGCCACATGCCAGGCGCTTGGAGATGATGTCATCTCCAATCGCCGGCTGAAGGAAGCCCTGGCAATATCCCGGGTGCAGCCTGCAGTGTGAATGGGTTTTCAAGCCACTGTGATACGACTTGAAAACACAGTTCAGTGACCTGGGCTGGACCCAGGGTTTCAGTGTGAAAGGGACAAGAATGTGCATGGCAACTCTAGGTTCTCACTAAAGGCAATGACATGACAATGCTAATATGCACAACATAACTTAGCACCAGGGGCGTTTCTAGAGAGGAGGGGGCCCGTGTGCAGCCTCCGACACGGGCCCCTCCTCTCCGCCTGGCGGCTAGCAGTGCACTGAGCTGTGCGTGGCCAGCGCCGGAGTTATAGACTCTGGGCACTAGAGTGTGCCCAGAGTCTATAGTGTATGCACAGGGCACCAGGAAATGGCCGCGGCGGCCATTTTCCTTGTACTGCGCATGCGCAAACGACGGGAAAATGGTCGCCACGGCCATTTTACAGTCGTTTTACAGTGCCGGAGCCCCGCGCCAACGTGGGACTCCGGAGAGGTAAGTAAAATTATGGGTGCAGGGTGTGCGGTGCGGGGGCCCCCTGGAACCAGGGGCCCGTGTTCCCCGCACACCCTGCACCCATTATAGATACGCCCCAGTCTAGCACCAGGAAACACAGGGACCAATGCAGAGTTGAATACAAGTACGGTACATGAGTTGCATACATCTGTGTGACCACACTGCCACTATTTATTTGCTTGGTTTATTATCATAATTAGGAGTGCCTGATTCAGAGATTTACGTAAATCCGATATTTAATGATCTGCACATGCGCAGGAGCCGTACTGCACATGTGCAGATCTGGTCCTGCGATGTCAGTCGCATTGCCCCAAAAGGCGCATACGTGCTGCTGGCATTTTGGGGCGGCGACAGGGAGAGTTCCAGAAAACGGGGGCAAGTTGGCCATGTTTTCTGGGCATGCTGAAGCCAGTGGCTGAGACCTTAGACGCAGCTTCACTGGCCCCAGCAGTGTGATTTTGCTGGACATCCTGGTTAACGTTGACCTGAGGGTTACTCAGGTATCCGATGTTCACGTCGTAGATGATCCGGTGCTGCGACTTTGGACGCAGCAGCGGATCAGAGAAACCGGTAGGCATCTTTTTCACTTAAGACTCCGCCTGCATCTTTTGCATAACTTCACACAAAGACACAGCGGTGGCATAATTAGCGTACATCTCTGAATCAGGCCCTGAGTGCGCACTTACACCAGCCCTATACCTGGTGCAAGAGATCCATCTAAAAAAGGCGTATCTATCTATGTATATGCATTTATCTGCATAGCCCACATTTTCATCCGCATGCCTTTGATGTGCCCTCTCTAAACGTAGCCTACGTGCTGCGCTCCTTCACCCTCACGTGATCCGAGTACGACTCAGCACCACCATGTGCAGCGCAGAAACACACAAGATCATCTGCAAAACTGATCTGCGTTCAACCGTGCATCAGCCCCACAATCGTTTGTGAACTATTCCTTTTACAGGTTGAGTCTCCCATATCCAAAATGCTTGGGAGCAGAGGGATTTTGGATATTGGATTTTTCCGTATTTTGGAATATGTGCATACCATAATGAAATATATTGGGAATGGGACCTAAATCTAACCATAGAATGCTTTTATGTTTCATATACACCTTATATACACACAGCCTGAAGGTCATATTATACAATATTTTTAATCATTTTGTGCCTTAAACAAAGTTTGTATATTTTAAAGTTAAACCATCAGAAAGCAAAGGTTTCATTATCTCAGGCATGCTCAAAAAATTCCGTATTTTGAAATATTGGGTATGAGAGACCCAACCTGTACTTATTTTTTATTTATTTTTATTTATCATATTCTTGATAGTGGAGGAGTGAAATACACAACACCACAAATAATCCCGGAGCTCAGTTGAATATATAAATAAATAAATATTTGATACCTGCTGCAAGTGATATGAGGTCTTTGCAAATGACTCAAATAGGAAACTGATCTCAAAAGGAGAAACAATGGTACGATTTATATTTATTTTTTACCATAGCACAGTTATATTGCTTCCATGTTAAATTAAAAGGAAAAAAAAAAAACTTGGTACGCCAATGATATTCATGCTACACATTTCTATGTTATTTGGAGCAATACTGTTTTGTGGAGTTGAATCTTAGATTAAATAAAATATGCATAAAAAAACATATCTGTTAATGTAAATGTAAGCTGCTTTTCAGCTGAGGCGACTTTATGTGGTTTGTTATGACAGCTCCTAAGTGTGGCAACGAGGCATCAGAAGGGCAACCCAGAATAAAATATTCATAGCACAGTCTGGGGAGAAAGGCGGATGAAAAGTAAAACAACACTATCATATATATATATATGGAATAGCTTCTCTGCAGATCTGGCAGAAGTGGAAGAAATTCAATATGCATGCGATAGATAACATATCATATGAAATACAACTAGGACTATCATAGTGTATTTACATGTCTCCCTAGAGCAGTCTCATTATTCACCACCTAAGCTGTCTAACTCACAATACATATCTACCTCAGACTCCTAACAGGATCACTTGCAAATAGGTTCAAAGAACTGTTTTATTTCATTTTTGACCCGAAAGGATGTATGCGGTGGATTTTATGACCCGAGAAACCTTTTGGTGACTTGTACGTTTTTCCGATTTAAAATGATGGGAGCCCTAAGTACAATTATCATTGAGGGGCTCTATTTACTAAGCAGTGTTAGGAGACAGAGTGAAAAGTGATAAGAAAGTGATAAGGTGCCAGCCAATAAGCTCCCAACTGTCATTTTTCAAACACAGCCTGTGAGATGACAGTTGGGAGCTGATTGGCTGGCACCTCATCACTTTCTTATTAATTTTCACTTTGTCTCCTAACACTGCTTAGTAAATAGACCCCTGATTGTGTTGTAAAAGCCTTGCCTGTTCTCTCTCACAAGTAATGAGTTACATTTCTAGCTTGTCAGTAACTTTTTCCTAGAAATATTTGAAGTGCTAGCTCCTTGGACATTGCGGTGTGATGTATCTGTTAAAGAAAGCATGGGCTGAACATACCGGGCAAGGAAGAGATGCTCTCCTTTCGGACAGGGCGCAAGACTGGCGCTTCTTGTGGCTCCTGCCATCTTTATCATTCTCAGAGATCCCACTGTGACCCCAATAACTACTCATCCATTTGGCGAAGAGGATGTCATCATCGTCTTCCTCGTATTCCATGTACGACTGGCCCCAACCGGGAAATCTGCCACCAGCTAAGTGAATGGCCAGGACAAGTTGTGAAGTGTTCCTGTCAACCTCAGAGCTGCTAGCTAGTGGAAGGTTTAGATCATTCCAAACCACCCCCCTCTTGAGCTTACTTTAAGGAGGGGGAAAAAAACAAAACAAAGCAGCAGTTGTAGCCACAGTCTTTATATAAGCCAATCCCTTGTAATCTATTTATCATTAGGGCAGGGAGAGGTCTTTTAATCTTTCCATTACATTGATTCCAAAGTCACACAGCCTAAAGGGTGCTAACTGCAAGTGCATTGTTTGGTCCAGCTTCCCTGCTGCCCACTGCATCCAACTGTCGATATCTGTCAAGTTAAGCAGACAAGAACATGCCTTCAAGGTACAGTATGTGCTATGATTTCAATGAGGGAGCAGCTATGAAAATTGGAATGGACGTATTGACAATTGCCAGAAACTGGCAGAGTTGTTATGGAGGTTTCACAGGCGCAGATGAGTGCCCGACCGCTGTGACAGCTATTACTAGCGTTCTAAATAAAACTTCACATGAAACGTGCTGGCCGGCCTCTCTTCCCTTCTTCCTCGCTCAATTTACGTGTTATTAATAGGCATTAATCTGGTTTAGAACGTAATCAGTAATGACATTTTTCAGTGACTCAGTCAAATTCAAATGACCGGTACTTAACGTACTCATATTGGGGCTGATACAGAGTTAAATGTAACACGTCTTGCTGCTACCTGTTAGGAGGTGTATAATGTGCACCTAGTCTAGGGCAGGTCTAATGTACGAGAATGACTTGTAGTAAACCAAGAACATGTGCTGCGGGCACAGTGGCGGGGCCATCCCAAGATACATACAGCTTTGCATATGTGCCAAAATATATAGGGGGAGGTTAT
The DNA here is from genome assembly GCA_031769625.1 of Taudactylus pleione. Classification (NCBI taxonomy): domain Eukaryota; kingdom Metazoa; phylum Chordata; class Amphibia; order Anura; family Myobatrachidae; genus Taudactylus; species Taudactylus pleione. Next base: position 5,157,444 of record JAUIMM010000261.1, read on the forward strand.
CAAAGTTTGGAGAGAGATAAAGTGGAGAGAAAAAGTACCAACCAATCATCTCCTAACTTTCATTTTTTAAACTCAGCCTATAAAGTGACAGATGCTGATTGGTCGATACTTTATCTCTCTCCACTTTATCTATCTCCAAGGCTTAGTCCATCTCCCTTTTTATCTCTTTGTACTTGATCTCTTTCCAGGCTTTGATAAATCTCCCCCATATTTTCCTGAGCCCATTTCATTTTGAATAATGAACGTCTGATTTACCTCCAATTCTGCATCGGCCCCTTTATGTACAAATATATAAAGCACCAAAAAGCAGATTACACACTCTGCAGGGATATAAGGTGCTCAGATTACTTTTACAGACACGGTTGTGCCTATCTCACGTTTGTTTTTTTATTTAAATTAAAATTTATTTAAATTGCATTCCTACAAAGAAGTCTACATACAGTACATCATATTTGCCTACACTCCCGGAAGTTGCGGGAGGCTCACGATTTTTCAGGTAGCCCCCCGCACCCCTGAAAGTGTAGGCACTTCTACTGCATCCCGCCCACTTACTACTGAAGTGGGCAGGATGGGCAGATTCTACGGAGAATTCATGGGTCCGTCGGGAGGGAACGGGGCTAAAATTACGCGAATTGCATCATTTAGCTCCACCTTCTCCTCGCGAATCATGATCTTTTCCTGCGATCGGGCGCGGCCTAACGACGTCTACAGTCCAGCTCCGCCTCCCGAAGATGTTTGCAGAATATCCTCTCCGGGCTTCTCCTGGTGGAGTATTGTAAAGTCGGCAAGTATGCAGTACTAGGGATGGCCATCAGAGGGGTGTCCATCGATGGTTACCATCGATGGGCCCATCGGTGATTACCATTAATGGTACAATAACCATCTATGGTGAACCATTGATGGTTTGCACCCCCTCGATGGTCACCTCGGCTGTGAACATGGCAGACCGCGGGCCAATTAAATTATAGGGGAGGGTTTTAGCGGCCATCATGGGGCAGGGCTAAGCTCCGTCCTTCAAAAAAAATAAATAATAACACTGCACAACAATGAAAATGTTTCCGATGTGGAAATAGTTACTTCTAATTGATTTCAGCATGCAAAGAATGAATATGACATTTAAAACTCTCAGTTTGCTCTGAGTTCCGAGATATAGCCCATTTATGACGATGTAGGGGTATTCCTAGTGAAGTGGGCAGAATGGAGAGAATCTTACCAGCAATCTGCGTTCTGCGCAGAGGGGGCGGGCCCTAATGGCCCAATTAAATTAATCAGTTATTTGACCCGCCCATATTCAAATATATGCGATTCACGGGATTACCCACACAAGATAACTGTGGTGCACTGAGTGACAAGCATAGTGAGCGATTCCACCAAGACATTTCAGCAATGGAACAAAGATATCAGGGCAGGTGAATCACTACTGTTGGACAAGAGATGCCCCAGAAGAGGAGTACAAGCGACAAGCAAAGAGAAAACACCCCCATGAGTAGGCCACTATATTAGTAAGTTCGTATGCTGTATGTTTGTTTCGTATGCTGTATGTTTGTTTCATTTTGTGTTCATATTTGTGATTGATAGAAAATAATAACAGTTGTTTTAATTCAATCAAGAAAATATCAGATTATTTTAAAATAGCTTTTCACTATTACTATATTACTAATGTACATACAGTATAGTGCAAGTAGTGTAGCTCAAAAAATAGAGCTAGTAAAAACATTCTGAAATCATTTTAGTTTTTCTTGACCTCAAATTAGTGATGTATGACTATTTTTAGAAAGGAAACAAATTAAGTATTAATTAAACCTTCTATTGGATGAGGTGTTGTCATGTGTGCAAACCACTTATCATACTAACATAAAATAAAGACACTGAGACGTGGATTTGGCAGATAACTTGATGATGATTTATTGGAGCAATAATAATAATTATTTATTTAAGGATGTATGGTGGCAAAGAAAGGACGGCCAGAAATCAGCCAGATCTGCTATGCCCACACACAAACAACAAAAGGCATACCAGGCGTAGATCGCCCAGAGTGCATACACATAACCATGTAACTCATATCATCAACAAAAGGTAACGCTCACCCCCATCTTGACTTCCCACCCGTTTAGGTGGTGATACTGCCCCCCGTTAGGTTGGTACAGCCAACTACCAGTCAACGAAGGGAGCGCCCTTAAATCATAATTGCACCCGGACTGGCGACCTGCCGTTCTTTCCCGCCACCCAAAATCAAACCCACAACATACCAAAATTTATAGGGGAGGGAGGGTGGGGAATCTGGAACAAAGAGGCTTTGGCCCACACTTTTATCCCACTATATAATGTTCCTGTTACAAACCCGCCCCTGCTTGCCATAGGCTAACTCCCACAAGTAATTTGCATACATGCCTGCCCCCATCCTAGAGGTTTAAAACACCTCTTTTCTTATGCAATCTTTCGGTTTCTCTAAACCTTCTATCGGATGAGGTGTTGTCATGTGTGCAAACCACTTATCATACTAACATAAAATAAAGACACTGAGACGTGGATTTGGCAGATAACTTGATGGCGATTTATTGGAGCAATAATAATAATTATTTATTTAAGGATGTATGGTGGCAAAGAAAGGACGGCCAGAAATCAGCCAGATCTGCTATGCCCACACACAAACAACAAAAGGCATAGCAGGCGTAGATCGCCCAGAGTGCATACACATAACCATGTAACTCATATCATCAACAAAAGGTAACGCTCACCCCCATCTTGACTTCCCACCCGTTTAGGTGGTGATACTGCCCCCCGTTAGGTTGGTACAGCCAACTACCAGTCAACGAAGGGAGCGCCCTTAAATCATAATTGCACCCGGACTGGCGACCTGCCGTTCTTTCCCGCCACAGCAAGGTTCTGCTTATAGAACCGCCGCACCGCCACCATACCAAGTACTACCCCAATAACGCCAACTCCTCAAAAAGATCCCCAATAAACAATGACAAACCCTCCTCTGTTAAATGAACTCCATCAGGTCTATACATATAACTAAATTGAAATTGAATGTTCTTATGGTAAATGAAACGGCCATAATTGGCCATCACAAATTTGGCAACTGCGAAATTAAGTTTCTTCCTAGCTTCGTCATTAGCAGGAAAACTCCTAACCCCACGCCAGACCTGTTGAGGTACAATGCAAGACCAAATTAATTTACACAAGGGCCAGGCCGATAGCACCCTCGCCAAATCGTTGACAATATCAACTCGTAATTCTACAGTGGACCTCTGCCCTAAGTCGTTGCCTCCTAAATAAGCCACCAAAATACGTGGCCTACCAAAAAGCCTTGCATACTCTAACAGTTTAGGACAAAAGGAATGCCATCTCATACCTCTGGAACCTATCCAACGGACCCTAGCTGAATATTCAAAAATTGGAGCTTGATCTGAACTCAAACCTAGCAGCCCAGAAAATAACCCTATATAGCCTATAACCCAAATGTCCTGCGTGTCAAAGAGCAATCCTAAAGTTGGAGGAAAGCAGTAAATAAAAAATTAGTAATTGTCATAAAACAATAACATTTTATGGTGTATTAGTGGGATCTGATAGAACATAAGTGAGTATCTGCCAAAAAGAAAAATTTTCTATTGGTCGCCGACTTTACTATTTGAAGTGGCTGAGACAAACAGAAGACACAAAGGGGAAGAATGGGTGGGGAATTGGGAAAAAACAGGTGAACTCGGCAAGAGGTAAAATAAAAACCTGCTGAGGGATGGACTATGGCCTAATTAAATGATTGAGAATAGCCGAATTGAATCCGTCAGTTCAGGTAAAAATTGTAAAATCCCTCAAGACTCCCATTGCCAGCAATGGCGAGTAGCTAATCCCGAGTAGGACGGACAGGGGTAACAGACAAGACAGGACAGTACATGAGACAAGACAAAAACCAGGCAAGCATAAAATATAAACGTAACTGGAACAGACTGTGAAATGACTTTAAAACAAAGGGCCTTCACGCCTAGGTCGAATGTAACCTTTATAACTATCCGATTTCCAACGTCCTAGGTCCTTAATTTCTGATGCCGAGAAACCCGCAGCTGCCGCCGAAGTTGCGGCTCCGATCAGAAACGAGTGTGTACCAAAATCTTGAGGCGGGAGGCCTAAAACTGATACACACCTCTTCAAAAACCAACCAAACCGGTATTTGGTAAGCGGAGTCCTGTCCATATGCATGAGTCATGAACCAGGAACATCCGGCCGCAATAACTCATACCGCATAGCTAGTGCCACGGGGCAGATCTGTTCGTACCTAGATGGACCCAACGAGATCCACCTACCCCTACCAGTCTGGTCGGTCTTTGACCACCGAATCCTACAGAGAACAGACCTCTCACTGACCAGGATATCCGAGAGGAGCATGGCGGCATCAACCCATTTGGATGATGCCACCAGCTCCGATACCCTCAAGGTGCCGTGAAAAGCCTCTGAAAACACCACTTGAATCAGGACCGCCTCATACGCAGTAAGAGCCACTCCGAGAACCGCCCCTAATACTGCCGGAAGCAGATGAGCGTCCACAGGTCTCCTACGGTCAGCTACTGGCCGGGAGACCCGTGCCCAAAACTTTAAAGCCTTCACAATCAGAAAACTTTTAGTAAAGTCAGGTTGGCCCTTCAATTTACAATAAAATGCAATGCCCCCCAAAGAGCGCGCAACAGAAGCCCTGGATCTGCCAGCCAAATGGAGACTCCAAATAAAAGAAAGCATCGAACGATGCTGACTCTTACCTGCCTGTTTGCTGCTACGGGAATAATCTTCCCATTCATTCCATGCCTGCCGATATGCTCGCAACGTGGAGGGGGCTAAAGACTGTTCTGCTAAGCCCTCCATGCCGGCTCGATCACCTGCCAAACATAAGAGGGGCAAAGCACAACGTCAGCACCAGGGGCCACAGATCGGGACCTAGCCCACTGGAAACGTGATAACGCATCGTCTATCTCATTCTCCACCCCAGGAACGTGTCTTGCCTTAAACATGATGTTACAGCGCAAACATGTGAGCACAGCTGCGCTAGCAAGCGCAAAACCAGCAGGGAAGCCGCATGTTGCTGATTGTATCGCATGGACCACGCCCAGGTTGTCACACCTGATAATGATGCTGCGATTGCGTAACCATTCCCCCCAGATTTCCAAGGAAACCATTATGGGAAAGAGTTTGAGAAGGAGTAAGTCCTTAGTCAAACCCTTTCCCACCTATTCTTCCAGCCAACGGCCAACGCACCAGGAGCCATCAAGGTAACATCCGAACCCTGTGGTGCCTGCTGCGTCGGTGAACAGCTGCAGCTGCAAATTGTCAGCGGCTGGAGACATCCACAACCGAACGCCATTAAAATCCCGAAGAAACGAGACCCAGACAGAGAGGTCCTGCTTAATCTCTGAGGATAAACGTAGCAAATGTCTCGGTTAGTGACACCAGCCGTGGCCCTTTCCAATTTACGTGAAAAAGCTCTGCCCATTGGAATTACTTTACAGGCCCAGGAGGGATTGCGCCTGCTGCAGGGTAATTCTACTGGAAGCCGTGCATTCCGCTATGGCATTACGCAACTTGACAGGCTTATTGAGAGGAATGCGACAAGAACCCGCCGAGGTACAGATCTCGATACCCAGGAATGACAAGGGGAAGGGCCCTCCGTTTTGTCCGCAGCAACGGGAACTCCAAATGAGAAAACAGCGCTCGTAAAGAAAACAAAAGATAACTGCATCTGCCTGAACCGGAAGGGCCGACACACAGAAAGTCATCGAGATAGTGGGCTATTCCATGACTACCGCAAAAATTAAATAAATAAATTCCGCGCACCAGTGTAGGAAGGTGCTAAAATGTTCGAAAAATGCACAGGACACAGAACACCCCATAGGCAAGCATTTGTCTATGCAATATCCGTTGTCCAAGCTAAAAACCCATAAACTGGAATGACTCTGGGTGCAAAGGAAGTAGACGAAAAGCTGACTCAACATCTATCTTAGCCATCAGTGCGCCCGGACCATAACACCTAATGACGTCCAAAGCATCGTCAAAAGACTGGTACACCACCGAGGAAACCTCAACTGGTATGGCATAATTTACTGACGAGCCTGGCGGATAAGACAGATGTTGCATGAGCCTGTATTTTCCTGGAATTTTCTTGGGAACCACTCCCACCGGGGAATTCACAAGATCCCTAATGGGGGTTCTGCAAAAGGCCCTGCAATGCGCCTGACGCTAACCTCGCCAGCCACTTTTTTCCTAAGAATATGAGGCAATTCAAAGGCAGACTTCAAATTTCTAGGCGAATATGTGTCGACATCCCTGCAAATAGGTAAACGAAAACCAAAACTGAAGCCTTTTAACGAAAATTCTGCGTCCTGCAGAACCGGGTACCAACTCAACCATTTTGCTATCGCTGTGACACGGACAGGGGATGGAACTTTACTTAGCACTTGTGCCTTTTGCTGGCTGTGCAGGCTGCTGCTGGGCACCCCCCTTGAAACACTTGGCAACTGGGTGATTGCCACCACATCGCAAGCAGAGGTGACGAAAACGACATTTTCGTCCCTGCGTACAGGTGGAATTATTAAAGGCGAAGCATTTTCCCCAGACGCCTGCTGTTAGCCCTGACGAACTGAACTAGCTGCTTTGCTCGCGTTGTACCCCTCATAGGCAGGACGCGAAGGCTGCGTGACCTCCAGCAATGTATATTTGTGGAAGTAGGAGCATAGCTGAGAATGGAGCTTCCCGGTGATAGCTGCTTGGGGCAGTGATTGCAATAATAAGCTGTGCCCCCTGTAGAAATTCACTGTAGCACATGTATTCTGTCTATTTTGTAAGTTAAATGCTCAGAATACAGTATATAATACAATCTCCTCTATTGACTGATAATATGATTCAAAGGAGATAAAAGCTAGATCTAAGGTGCCATACATAAATAAAGCAGTGTCAAAGCCATTACCCCTTACTGTCAGATAACGCATCACTAAAGCATTCTATTCCCCCAATGATACCTCAATGCCCAGCATAATACTGACACTGTTTGCTGCAACTGTTTTCTACCATTAAGAGGGCATAATCAGCACTTAGACCATCTATAAAATACATCATACGAATGTACTGAATTATATAATTCTGGCATATACAGGACCAACAAACACAGTAAGCAATTATATGTAGAAGTAGGGCCATCCTGTCTGAGCTGAATCTTTTTATTTCATGTGCAGGCTCCATTACAGATCATATGAGCAAGTTGGGGAATCTGGGGGAGGGCAGAAAAAGAAACCATGCACAGATTGGTCCCCTTATGTACTGGATGGTGTATTATCCAGTATTAATAATTGATCCAATAGGTGATCAATATCAGTGCACCCCGTACAGTGCATGTTTTCCAGATCTAGTTGGTGCACAACAATATTCATTACTGGCTTTTTAACTTTTTCTACTGGCTGACACATTTAAAAGATCAACAGGGACTGTAGTGCTAGTTATTTCATTTGTGACACTGAGGGGATCCTAAAAAACATGCAACTTTAGTATTATATGCTATTTCTATTGTAGTCATCATGGTGTGGGCTGAGGGGGGGTTCAGGCAAGGCAGTCATAAACCCCTCCTGCATTTGCCTATGGTGCTGGCCACTGCAGCCACAAAGATGATATTGACCAGGGGCATTAAGGACTGAAGGGAAGCACCCCTCCCCCGCACTGGCACACCTTCCACAAAGCTGCTGCAGCAGCCTGAGGGGGGATAGAACTATCAATAGGGGAACCACACCTGCAGCTCCTAATAACATGAGGGCACTGTGGAGCCAGGGACCAGGGTCTGGGGAGGCTCATTACTAGGCAGGACATAGCTACACCCACCCCCAGCAGAACAAGAAATCAGAAAAGACAGTGATTGAGGACAGAAAGGAAAAGTAAAAGCAATGATATGAAGTAAATGAAAAGAGTCTAAATACAATAAGGAAAAGGAGGAGAGAAGAGGAGAAGAAGGAGAAGCACTAAGAGAGTTTTATTAAGGAAAATGACAACTGACAAAATGCACTTCCCTGTCCTGGAGGAATCTGGAACAAAGAGGCTTTGGCCCACACTTTTATCCCACTATATAATGTTCCTGTTACAAACCCGCCCCTGCTTGCCATAGGCTAACTCCCACAAGTAATTTGCATACATGCCTGCCCCCATCCTAGAGGTTTAAAACACCTCTTTTCTTATGCAATCTTTCGGTTTCTCTTGTTGTACAGTGTAATCGGCTCCCACTAATCCATCGATGGAGGAGAACCATTGGTTCTCTGCCATGGATGGCAAAACTAGTTGACATCAGCCGGGAATCATCAATGTCTTGGAAACATTGATAGTCGATGGCCATCTCTATGCAGTACATGCTGAAGCCCTACAGCTTGTGCTGGCAGAAAACAGGAATGACTGGACTCCTATCTCATACATTCTTTCTGCTTGTTACTATGGGGCCTATTCATCATTACTAAACTTTCCCTGGAGGTAATTAGGTTTAGAACTCGTATGGAGTTCTACCTAATTACCAGAGGAATTCATCATTCTTCCTCCCTATAACTATCTATTCCGAAAAGCTGTCATTTTTGCGATGACAGCTTTTCCGGAAATAGATAGTTATCCCTGTCTACACTAACTTACCGCAGCTGGAAACAGTGCTGCGCATGCACTGTTAAATTCGTTAACCCAGCGCATGCGCAGCACTGCCTACACATGCGGTAAGTTTGTGCCCCCCCCACTCACCTCCCCCCCTTCAGCACTTACCTGTCCGCGCAGCAGCCTCCGGCTCCGTCCTGCTGGTCTGTCACATGGTCTCCCATCAGACCACAGTACAGATTAGAAAAAAAAAAAGTTTTTTTTCTCTAATCTTTATTGTGTTCTGCTGGGAGAACACAGTGTCCGACCAGCTTCCGGAGCCAGAGGACGCACCAGAGCGCCGGAGGGAGACATCGGGGGACCTATCCAGCTGTAAGCAGGTAAGATTCACCTGCCACCTTACAGTGGCGGATAGTACCTCCATCAAATTCCGAAAATTCATAATTTTCGGAATTTGATGAATACCATAATTTCCACATCTCCGTACTAATGTATGGGGAGTGTGGAAATGAACGCAGGGTGACTTAGCAAGGAGATATCAGTGATATTTCCTGTGCTAAGTGGCTTCATGAATACTAAAATAACGTTATTTAAGGAAAATGTTCTTAAAAACGTTAATTTAGTGTTGATGAATCGGCCCCTATAACTGTAAAAATGACAAATGTAGCATGTCTGGGATGGAATCCATAGGAAAGTACGATTTGAATAGATGAGCACAGGTATAAACCATCTGGATGGCATGCCACCCCATGATTCATGTTTAAGTTGTTATCAGAATAGTGCTTAATACTAAATTGCCTGTATTCATTTATTTTAATGAACACATGAAATAAACATAAACTAAATGTAAAAGAAAAAAAAATCAGATAAGACAGATTTGAAAATAAAGCATTTAATATATCATGAAGCAGTCATCTGTACTAGGGGTGTGCACCGGCCACTTTTCGTGTTTTGGTTTTGGATCTGGATCTTTCTTCGTGTTTTGGATCTGGATTGGTTTTGCCAAAACCACCCTTCAGTGTTTTGGGTTCTGGGTTTTGTGTTTTGGATCTGTATTTTTTTTTAAAAAGCATAAAAACAGCTAAAATCACAGAATGTGTTGATTTTTCTGCTCCTATGCTATTATTAACCTCAAAAACCTTAATTTCCACACTTCCAGTCTATTCTGAACACCTCACACCTCACAATAATGTTTTTATGTCCAAAAGGTTGCACCGAGGTAGATGGATGACTATGCTAAGTGACACGAGTGGGCGGCACAAACACGTGGCCCATCTAGGAATGACACAGCAGTGGCAGACAGGATGGCAGTTTGAAAAACTAGGCCCCAAACAGTACATAATGCAAAGAAAAAAAAGAGGTGCAAGATGGAACTGTCCTTGGCCCTCCCACCCACCCTTATGTTGTATAAACAGGACATGCACACTTTAACAAACCAATCATTTCAGCGCCAGGGTCTGCCACACGACTGTGGCTGAAATGATTGGTTCGTTTGGGCCCCCACAAAACAAGCTGGCAATTAATCTGGCCCTGCACAAACTGGCTCTACGGAGGCAAGATGTTGTCCTCATCCTCCTCATTCACCGATTCCTCACCCTCTTCAGTGTTGTGTACATCCTCATCCTCACAGAGTATTAATTCGTCCCCACTGGAATCCACCACCACAGGTCCCTCTGTACGTTCTGGAGGCTGGTCTCCCTGGAAGAGTTGATAATTCATTTTTATGAACATCATCTTCTCCACATTTTGTGGAAGCAACCTCCTACGCCTTTTGCTGACAAGGTTCCCGGCTGCACTAAACATTCTTTCGGAGTGCACACTGGAGGGGGGGCAACTCAGGTAAAATAGAGCCAGTTTGTACAGGGGCCTCCAAATTGCCTCTTTTTCCTGCCAGTACATGTACGGACTGTCTGACATACCTACTTGGATGCTGTCACCGATGTAATCCTTTAACAGACAGACGCACGCTTGTCGCTGCTACTTTGAGGATGCAGGTGCGGCTACAGCCCACTCAATTCACAAAGACAGGAAAAAAAATAATTTTTTATTTTTTGTGGAGCGCACTTTGAGGGTTACACCACCCTTTAACAGACAGACGCACGCTTGTCGCTGCTGCTTTGAGGATGCAGGTGCGGCTACAGCCCACACATTTCACAAAGAGAAAAAAAAAGAATTTTTTATTTTTTGTGGAGCGCACTTTGGGGTTACTCCACCCTTTGACAGACAGACGCACGCTTGTCGCTGCTGCTTTGAGGATGCAGGTGCGGCTACAGCCCACACAATTCACAAAGACAGAAAAAAAAAGAATAATTTTTTTATTGTTTGTGGAGTGCACTTTGAGGGTTACACCACCCATTAACAGACAGACGCACGCTTGTCGCTGCTGCTTTGAGGATGCAGGTGCGGCTACAGCCCACAAAATTCACAAACAGAAGAAAAAAGAATTTTTTTATTGTTTGAGGAGCGCACTTTGAGGGTTACACCACCCTTTAACAGAGACGCACGCTTGTCGCTGCTGCTTTGAGGATGCAGGTGGAATCTAGACGGGATTTGGAACCGGGGACACACTACCTCCATCAATTGTCTAAATCCCACTGCACTAATGGCGGATACCGGACGCACGTCTAACACCAACATAGCAGTCAAGGCCTCAGTTATACGTTTTGCTTCATCTGATGTCGTACTTCATCCTCCTCGCTAGGGACTGTTGGAGGGTAATTGTTTAGTAAAAGTAGTGGTGTTCCTACTTCCTCTCTGGGATGATGAACAACTCCCAGCAGCAGCAATAGCACTAGGAGGAAGTGGTTCTTGATCTTTCCCTATTTTATTTTTATCGGAGAAAGTTTGGTCCTCCATTTATGTTATATTGATATATACGTGCAGCTAAGGCGCACACAAACACAGAAAATATTTATTTATTTTTGCTGGAGAGTAGTGCACTTTGTGGGTTACACCACCCTTTAAGAAATGAGCCAGCTGGCTCTTTACTTATGGGACACAGGCGCACGCTTGGCGCTGCTCCTTTGTTGATGCAGGTGCAGCCACAATGCACACAATTCACAAACACAGAAAATATTTTTTTTTTTGTAAAGAGTGCACTTTGGGGGTTACAGCACCCTTTAACGGTCAAGCCAGACGGCCCTTTACTTATGACACAGGCGCACGCTTGGCACTACTTTGTTGATGCACGTGCGGCTACAGTGCACAAAATTCACAAACACAGAAAATATGTTTTTATTTTGTTTGGAGTGTACTTTGGGGTTTACAGCACCCTTTAACGGACAAGCCAGCCGGCCCTTTACTTATGGGACACAGGCGCACGCTTGGCACTACTTTGTTGATGCACGTGCAGCCACAGTGCACACAATTCACAAACACAGAAAATATTTTTTTATTTTGTTTGGAGTGTACTTTGGGGGTTACAGCACCCTTTAATGGTCACGCCAGCCGGCCCTTTACTTATGACACAGGCGCACGCTTGGCACTACTTTGTTGATGCACGTGCGGCTACTGCACACACAATTCACAAACACAGAAAATATTTTTTATTTTGTTTGGAGTGTATTTTGGTTGACAGCACCCTTTAACGGTCAAGCCAGCCGGTACTTTGTTGATGCACGTGCGGCTACTGCACACACAATTCACAAACACAGAAAATATTTTTTTATTTTGTTTGGAGTGTACTTTGGGGGTTACAGCACCCTTTAATGGACAAGCCAGCTGGCCCTTTACTAATGGGACACAGGCGCACGCTTGGCGCTGCTCCTTTGTTGATGCACGTGCAGCCACAGTGCACACAATTCACAAACACAGAAAATATTTTTTATTTTGTTTGGAGTGCACTTTGGGGGTTACAGCACCCTTTAATGGTCAAGCCAGATGGCCCTTTACTTATGACACAGGCGCACGCTTGGCACTACTTTGTTGATGCACGTTCGGCTACAGTGCACACAATTCACAAACACAGAAAATATGTTTTTATTTTGTTTGGAGTGTACTTTGGGGTTTACAGCACCCTTTAATGGACAAGCCAGCCGGCCCTTTACTTATGGGACACAGGCGCACACTTGGCACTACTTTGTTGATGCACGTGCAGCCACAGTGCACACAATTCACAAACAGAGAAAATATTTTTTTATTTTGTTTGGAGTGTACTTTGGGGGTTACCAAAGCACCCTTTAATGGTCACGCCAGCGCACCCTTTAATGGTCACGCCAGCCGGCCCTTTACTTATGACACAGGCGCACGCTTGGCACTACTTTGTTGATGCACGTGCGGCTACTGCACACACAATTCACAAACACAGAAAATATTTTTTTATTTTGTTGGGAGTGTACTTTGGGGGTTACAGCACCCTTTAATGGACAAGCCAGCTGGCCCTTTACTTATGGGACACAGGCGCATGCTTGGCGCTGCTCCTTTGTTGATGCACGTGCAGCTACAGTGCACACAATTCACAAACACAGAAAATATTTTTTTATTTTGTTTGGAGTGTACTTTGGGGGTTACAGCACCCTTTAACGGTCAAGCCAGCCGGCCCTTTACTTATGACACAGGCGCACGCTTGGCACTACTTTGTTGATGCACGTGCGGCTACTGCGCACACAATTCACAAACACAGAAAATATTTTTTATTTTGTTTGGAGTGTATTTTGGGTGACAGCACCCTTTAACGGTCAAGCCAGCCGGCCCTTTACTTATGACACAGGTGCACGCTTGGCACTACTTTGTTGATGCACGTGCGCTACTGCGCACACAATTCACAAACACAGAAAATATTTTTTTATTTTGTTTGGAGTGTACTTTGGGGGTTACAGCACCCTTTAACAGACAAGCCAGCCGGCCCTTTACTTATGGGACACAGGTGCACGCTTGGCGCTGCTCCTTTCTTGATGCACGTGCTGCCACAGTGCACACAATTCACAAACACAGAAAATATTTTTTTCTTTTGTTTGGAGTGTACTTTGGGGGTTACAGCACCCTTTAATGGTCAAGCCAGCCGGGCCCTTTACTTATGACACAGGCGCATGCTTGGCACTACTTTGTTGATGCACGTGCGGCTACTGCGCACACAATTCACAAACACAGAAAATATTTTTTTATTTTGTTTGGAGTGTACTTTGGGGGTTACAGCACCCTTTAATGGACAAGCCAACCGGCCCTTTACTTATGGGACACAGGCGCACGCTTGGCGCTGCTCCTTTGTTGATGCACGTGCAGCCACAGTGCACACAATTCACAAACACAGAAAATATTTTTTTATTTTGTTTGGAGTGTACTTTGGGGGTTACAGCACCCTTTAACGGACAAGCCAGCCGGCCCTTTACTTATGGGACACAGGCGCACGCTTGGCGCTGCTCCTTTGTTGATGCACGTGCAGCCACAGTGCACACAATTCACAAACACAGAAAAATATGTTTTTTTTTTGCACTTGGGGGGAGCCCCCTGATGGACAGAGCACCCCCTGGACAACACTACAGCACCCCTTTAGGACTGGGACACTGCACAGGACTTTGGAGTGGACACAGCCCCTATGGACAACTGACTGCACAACACAGTCCAGCCAGCCCCTATGGACTTTGAAGTAGTGGACACAGCCCCTATGGACAACAGCAGCACAGCGCAGCACAGCACAGCACTACACTGCACTACACTACACTATAACACTACACTACACAGCCCAGCCAGCCCTAACTCCCACCCTCCCTCTTCACTGTCCACAGCCGAGTGAGAAAATGGAGCCGAAGCGGGTACCTTATATAGGATCCAGAACCCGCGAGACCCGGAAGGCGGGATGATGACGTTTTGCCTCGATTTCAGATCCGAGTCAGGCGGGAAAAGTCGAGCCTGACTCGGATCGGCCTCGGATCGGGGGGGTTCAGATTTCAGAAATCCGAACCCGCTCACCCCTAATCTGTACTGGATCATAATATAGAGGTTTGTTTCCTAGGTTATATGTGGCTCAGCGTCGTTACTCCCCCCTTGGATAGTTTAATAATCAGCTGGAATTCTCACACCCAGAGTGGCACATAACCAGTGATAAAAGATATGCATGTTGGCACTTCTAATGCTTTTACTGGAATGTAAGGGCTAATGCCAGCAGACATGTATGCCTCCGGGAACTTTATGCAAGTAATACACTTTTTGTTTTTTAAGAATAATTACAACCAGGCACAGAAAAGGAATTAATCAATATATAAAGGGTTCCACAAGAAAATGCAGCTGATTGGAGCACACTGTGCATCACTGGGACACGTGACCGTTTTTCCCAATGAAACACACAATTTTACTAAGAATCGTGTTTGACTGAATCTGATGGTGTTTGAGTGTGAGTTCAGTAGTGTTTAGCTGAAATAAATAGATCTGTCTGTGAACAGCAGATGCACTGCACAGATCAGTGTTATCTGTGCAGTGCTTCTGTGTGCTATAATTAAAAGAAGGGTCAAAAATAAAAAAAAACGGTATGGTGTCCGCCCCCAAAAGCATAACCAGCCCTGGACCTCTGAACCCATACTAGAACAGGAAAATCAGGGGAAAAACTGATGTGGGATTCCCACTATTTTCCTATAACCAGCACTGGGCTGGGATGGTAATACCATAGCAGGGAGACACACAGCGTGGAGTCTCCCTACCAAAGCATTAATCAGCCACAAACTGGTCAGCCCAGGGCTGGCAAACTTCAGAAAGTGGGCACTCCAAAAAAAGGGTCCCCCCTTCCAAAGCTCAACCAGCCCTGGGCTTTTCTCTGCACCCCTGGTGGTGATGGTTGCAGGGGTAATGGGTTAAATATAGTAAGGGTACAGCTGGCAGCTGTACCCTTACTGTGAAGAAAATATATATAAAAAAAGACATGACACAGACAAAACGTTTTAACAATTTTTTACACATTCACTAACTCGCCCGCATTCAAATTACATACCTACGCCCTGGTGCTGATCGGTCCTCTTGTCCCTATAGAATCTGGTAACCTCATATTGCTGATGGTATTGCAGAAGATCTGATGCTGTGTCTTAGGACGCAGCACTTGGATCTGCGATGAAGTCAGTAGGCGTCACTCTTTTTACCCCAGACGCCTCCTGCTGCATTTGCATATGAGTTGTATGGAGTTGCACAGCCGCTTCCCTGCACAACTCTGAATCAGGGCCTTGGTTCTTAAGGGGTCCATTGATCATCACTTAAATTGTAAAAAAGCAGGTGAAAATTAACAATTTTCACCTACTTTTGTATACATTAAAGTGTCAGGACCATTCATCATTCCTGTAAAGCAGGAGATATCACTCATATCTCCAGGTTACAAATCTGCCCGGATAATTTCCAGAATTTATAATTTTTTTAGTTAAAGGTTTTAAAAGTACTAAAGGTATCACATGCATGACACAGAATCAATACTAAGATTTTGGGGCCTATTCATCAACACTAAATGGCTCGCAAGCAGAATTTTGCTTGCGAAAACAACATCTTCAGACGGCGCTTGTTCTTGGATCCCAGCTCCTTCCTATGGGAAAGAATTCTGGAGATGCGAAGAGGGATCCGAGCGGATCCCTCCACCGCCTCCTCACTACTTCCCCTACTTCAGGGCTGTCGAGGGGAGCCTGGGTGTCAGCAATGTTGATTTAGTGCTGGCCCACCAGCTGATTACAACTGGCGCACTGTCAGGCAGTCACGGAGAGACATTGCCGCTGATTGCAAGGCAATCAGAGCTTGCGGACCAGCACCATATTCAAATTGCGCCGGCGCTGTCTGTCTATGTCTGGCGCTGCCCGCTGGTGCGCCAGCTATAATCAGCTGGTGGCCGAGCCCCAAATCCACACCTGCTGGCTGCTGATGGCACCCAGGGGGAGGCTAGAGGCTGCTGGAGGGACACGTGGAGGTAAGTTGCTGGGGGGGCGGCATAATGTGTAAGGGGTACTACTATTGTGTGGAATAATGTGTTATATGGGGCACTACTATTATGTGGCATAATCTGTAAACGGCATTTCTGTGTGGTATAATGTGTAAGGGTCATTACTGTGTGGCATAATGTGTATAAGGGGTTCTACTGTGTGGCATAACCTGAATGGGCTCTGTGTGGCATAACCTGAATGTGGTCTGTGCGGCATAACACGAATGGGCTCTGTGTGGGGACAAAGGTATGTGTTTTGTTTTGTTTTTACCTCGGGGGGCCCTTTTAAGATCTAGTTATGCCCTTGCATGCAAACACAGAGGCTCTGGATTTAATATGAACTTGCATGAGTCATCAAGTTTGCTCAGACTGAGGTTAAATTATACATTTGTAGCTTTATCAGGTTTTTAGCAGACTGACAATTTCTACTGGAGCCAGCCCTGGAACCTGTGTAAATTAAGAGTGTCCCTATTTTTAGCGTCTGTGTGACAATGTGTGGCCCTGGCAAAGTTCAAACCTAGGCAAAAACCTAATCCTGTGCAAACTACACCACCCTGCCAAATTTGGTGGAGCTAGGTCCAAAACCCTGGCCGTGCATAAAGGACAAACACTTGGATAGACAGACAGACACGCTTTCTCCCTTATTGTATAGATATTACTTTGGCTGCTATGTGAATTTTTTTTTTTTTTATAATTCTTTATTTTGAATGTTCCGTCAAAATAGAAATAAACACAAAAACAAGGGGCAACAAAAGCCCAATACAGACCAGATTTTAAGTACAATAGTAAGCAAAATAAAAATAACAAATGTCAGGTGACTAATGTAAGGGATAGGGGGGTACAGAGAGGTTAGGGCAAGAGAAGGAGGTACGAAACAGTATGATAAGGGCAAATACACAAGAAGCATCCAAAAATAAAAGGAAACAACAACTTGGGGAGTGGAAACAAAGAAGTAAATAAATAAAGAGGACACTTTATTCTACTCCATCCATACTTGCCAACATTTTATCACTTCTCCCCGGGAGATGCCCATAGAGGAGAGACAGTCAGGTGGCCACTTTTGGGGGCGGGGCCGAATCATCAGCCCGAATCCGAGAGCGCGGGGAGGAGGCGTAGCTAAATTATGTATTTTCTCATCATTTAGTCTCACCCCCTCCACACGGAGCCACGAATCCCGGCAATTAAGCCGGGATTCCCAACAACTATCTCCCCATACTGCCCACTTCACTAGGAAGTGGGTGGAATGCAGGAGATCCGGACACTCCTCCAGGGGTGCGGGGGGCTACCCAAAAATTCGGGAGCATCCCACAACTTTCGGGAGAGTAGGTAAGTATGGTCCACTCGTGAGGTTAACACTCAAGAGAATGGGGACGTGGGTATACATTCAGCAAGCAGCCAGGGAGCCCAGTGAATTTTACTAAAATAGTTTGCTTGAACGTTCACTGTCCTTACTGTACTCTGTCACTCACCACATAAAGATGGCAAATTGAATTAAGGCATCCCCTTGAAGTCATGCTTGACTTTGGCTTACACAGGATTGTAGCAGTTTGATATTAAGTCATGTGTCTTGAACTCCTTATTGAAAACATTGGTGCTAGTTGATTTCTGTGACACTGGAGTCCGGGCGTCAGACAAGTTCTGTTTATCCTATCTGACAGCAGTTAGGGAGAGTCTATTTTTGTCTGCCACATTCAGACCCACATCGGAAAGGCATCTTGTGAAGGGGGAATGATGGCACGTCTTTCTCTTCTATATATATTATTGATACATTGGATCATTTTGTTTTACTACGTCAACGAAATATAAACATCTCTAATGTGAATGTAAGATGTAGAATTACTAGCAGAATTTTTAGATCTAGATATGGAGGGAGATGTATCAAACCTTCCAAATAGGACAGGTGGAGAAGTTACCTATAGAAACCAATCAGCTTCTACCTGTCCCTTATAGAATGGAGTTTGCAAATGATAGAAGATGATTGGTTGATATGGGCAACTTCTCCTTTCTCTATAGAGGGTTTGATAGATCTCCCCCTTGCTCATCTTGCAAAGTTTTTTTCCTTCCGGTCTTATAGTGAATACATCATAATTAAGTATTTTGAGAATATAAATGTAGGTTGCATAGTACTATACTCTAAAAGAAGCAGCTCTTCTCCTGGCACACTTCTCGTCTGCCTAGGCACAGTACATGCCTCTGTCCTTCTCTCTATAGTGCGTGATGTAGGGCCATATGCCAAGTTCACTTCTCCTGATGTCAGCAGATACCAGTTTCAGTGCACAGCGCTGCTCCTGTGCCGCAGATTGTTTTGTCAGTCTGTGATCCACTCATCTTCTGGACGACTGTCTGCTTGTAACCCTGATACTCCAAGTTGTTTCATGACAACGCACCAAAGGTGTCTGCTGTGGCTTTTGGCCTGTCTCTCAATATGGTTTTGCCTTGTCCTTTGAATTATTTTCCTTCCTAGGTCCATGAACTGTAGGTTTATTATAGCCAGAAAACCCTTCAGGTCTTGGCAGGGACCACTTCAAGTGAGACAGAACCAGGGGCATATCTATAATGGGTGCCGGTTGTGCGGGGTACACAGGCCCCTGGGTCCAGGAAGGCCCTACACCGCACACCCTGCACCCATAATATTACTTACCTCTCCAGAGTCCCACGTCGGCGCGGGGGACCCCTACATCATTTGTCCCCTGTATTTAGGCACACCCAGCACTGGGTCACTAATGCCCGGGGCTGGCTGCTCTTTTTTTGGGGGGGGGGGGGGCACACCATTTTTTTGTTTTTTTTACACAGATTTTGTTTTTACCACGGCAGCACAGGCGAGTCTCACGGACCCGTCAGTGCTCTGTGTCGATGACACAGTTGCAAGTAGCACGGATCTCCTGGTCCGTGCGTGCATCTGTGTAATTGAAATACACAGCAGCACAGATGGGTCTCACTGACCCGTCCAAGGTCTGTGTCAATCACACAGATGCATGTAGCACGGATCTCCCGGGTCCGTGCTACATGCAAATGGGCACCATAATGCTGATTGGCTTCCTGTCTGCCACTGCAGTGCCACTGCTAGATGGGCCGCGTGTTTGTGCTGCCCACTTGTGTCGCTTAGCATAGTCATCCAGCTACCTCGGTGCAACCTTTTGGCCTAAAAACAATATTGTGAGATGTGAGGTATGCAGAATAGACTGGAAATGAGTGGAAATTAGTTTTTTTGAGGTTATTATTAGCGTAGGAACAAAAAAAGGCCCAGTATATGTGATTTTAGCTGTTTTTTTTATTTTTTAAGAAAAAATCCAGATCCAAAACCAAAACCCAAAAACAAAACATGGAGGTGAGGTTTTGGCAAAACCAATCCAGATCCAAAACCAGGGGAGATCCAGATCAAAAAACAAAACACAGGGGTCGGCGCACATCCCTACTTAAAACCAATGCAGGAAAATTACACTAATGATCTCATTTGATCTATAAATCTCCGGTCTTTTTTTATATAACAGCTTAATAATGGGGGTAAAGTGCAATCAGGGAGATTGCTAGACTTTTCAGGGAATAAGGGAGATTGCTACTATTTCAGAAAGTCTCCCTGACAATCAGGGGATTGTTACGGTTAGGCCACGGGAAGGGCGGATTGTGAAATAAAAGTGGCCCTGGAAATTTTTTTGGAAGTGGCCTCACATGGGCGGCACCAAAACAACTGTAGACAAAAATAACACCAAAGTAGGCGGTATTAGAACATCACTATACCTGAACACATTGTTAATAGGCAAGACTAACGAACATTTCACAGTCGGACCTAACACAAAAAAGGCTAGACAATATCTTCTACACTCACCAAATACATTTTATAGTTCCTTTGGCACACACCCCTTAAAAAAAAAATCTATAGTTTTTTGTGTGTACTAAATAAAAATACACCTTACCTATATGGTGGTTTCTTTACAACGGGGAACCTCTGAACAAATAGATTCTCCCTGAGCAGACAGTGTCTTCAGTCTTTATTTACTATTCATGTAGGAGATCACATGGTCCAGAAGATGCCTGTTTGTGTGGGAATATAACCAATGTCATCACCATATAATAGATGTTCAATCAGACTTGTGCCTAGTGTCACCTCCTGCTCCCTTTCTCCCCTCCTGCCCTCTGTATCACTCCAGCCTCCTGCCCCCTGTCACTCTAGCCTCCTACCCCCTTTCACTCCAGTCTCCATTCTTTCCAGGTGAGCCCTATGGCCAATCGGCTCCTGGGTGCAGCACACAGAGGGTTGGATTGCATCTCACAGAGAAATTGGGATACAGCACTGCAGAGAGGGTGGGATGTGCAGCACACAGATGGTTAGGGGTGCAGCGCATCTCCATACATACATCCCCGCAGCTGGGGGGCGGAGACGCGATTCGCGCTGAATTGCGTCATCGTGGTTCCACCCCCTGCTTCACATTGCCATTAATCTTGGCATTGTGAAGAGTTGGCGGGGCCACAATGACGCAATCGTGCGGACATGCCCCCTGCCCCACACCCAATGCTACATCAATGCTGTGCCACGCCCCCTTCTGTCACACCATGCCCACCACAGTAGAAGCCTAGAAACAGACACTCAGCTCCCTCCCGGAAGGAGGGAGCTGAATGTCGGTAAGTATGCATACAGTATAACGGTACCATAGTGATTTATATCAGGTGGGAAGATATTTATTATTTATTAACAGTTTCTTATATACCGCAGCATAAGAGCGGCCATCTGCGGTGGAGGGGCTTCCGGCGTCCTTCTGCGCATGGGTCCTGGGAGGGATCCTATTGGATATTCACTTCCCTGGCCTGTCCCCTTGAGGCCATGCCCCTTTTTCAGGTGCACTATCTAATGTCCCTGTTTGAAAATATGCTCTCTCTGGCACGGGGCCCCAAAAATTTCAGACATAAACACTCCATTCTTCCCCATTTCAATAACCATGGGACCCCAACCTCCATTACAGCAGCTCCCGACAGGGAGACTGAGGGGGGAGAAGGAAGGTGAGGAGCAGCAATGTGAGGGATCCACCTTGCTATTGCACTTTAGCAATGCTGCAAGAAGTCAGCCTGCTCTCACAGCAGCCTGGCAGACAGGAGGAGACATAGGAGGGCGGGGACTCGCTGCTGACTATGGTCTGTCCTGGCAGCAGGGGCGCCGAGAGGGGGGGGAGCGGGTACAGATTACCCGGGCCCGGGCTTCCTGAGGGGCCCGGTGGGGGCCCGGGTCCGGCGCCACTCCCCCCCCTCACAGTAGCCCAGCACACAGCGTGTGCTGAGCTGCAGTTGGAGACTGTTCGTGGCCACAGCAGTCTCCTATGCCTGTGCGGGGGAGCGATCACACTGATCGCACCTCCCCTGGCTGTGCGCCGGGCTGAGGGGGCTCAGAGCGCCCCCTCTCCCCAGCGCGCCGGCACTGCAAATCTTTTTTTTTTAATTCTCGGCAAGGGGGCATGGCCACGCCTCCCACGATTAGGCCACGCCCCCTATTACCATGGCCCACCACGGCTCTTGGCGGGCCTGCCTGGCAGTATCATATACAGCATATATAAGTACCGTGATATTTTAAAAAACGATATTCTGAGAATAGGGATGTAGTATAAATTAGGGGTGTGCACCGGCCACTTTTCGTGTTTTGTGTTTTGGTTTTGGATCTGGATCTTTCTTCATGTTTTGGATCTGGATTGGTTTTGCCAAAACCACCCTTCCGTGTTTTGGGTTCTGGGTTTTATGTTTTGGATCTGTATTTTTTTTTTAAAAAAGCATAAAAACAGCTAAAATCACAGAATTTGTGGGTTTTTCTGCTCCTATGCTATTATTAACCTCAATAACCTTCATTTCCAGTCTATTCTGAACACCTCACAATATTGTTTTTATGGCCAAAAGGTTGCACCGAGGTAGCTGGATGACTATGCTAAGCGACACGAGTGGGTGGCACAAACACGTGGCCCATCTAGGAGTGACACTGCAGTGGCAGACAGGATGGCAGTTTGAAAAACTAGGCCCCAAACAGTACATACTGCAAAGAAAAAAAAGAGGTGCAAGATGGAATTGTCCTTGGGCCCTCCCACCCACCCTTATGTTGTATAAATAGGACATGCACACTTAACAAACCAATCATTTCAGCGCCAGGGTCTGCCACATGACTGTGGCTGAAATGATTGGTTCGTTTGGGCCCCCACAAAACAAGCTGGCAATTAATGTGTCCCTGCACAAACTGGTTCTACGGAGGCAAGATGTCGTCCTCATCCTCCTCATCCACCGATTCCTTGGATAAAACAGGAAAAAGGGATTTAGGTGACCCTGGACTGCTTACGGTCTGAGCCAAAGTTTCTGAACTTGACAGTAACTTTTTATGAACGCGCTGCAGGTGCCGTCTAAGGGAGGAAGTTCCTAGGTGGTTAACGTCCCTACCCCTACTTATTTCACCTTTACATATGGTACATATGGCAAGACAGTTGTTGTCCGGATTTGGATAGAAATATTGCCAGACCAAAGAGGTGGAATGTTTGGTCTTCTGCCCAGGCATGACCGTGATGGGCTTTTTCATCCCACGGACAACAACTGTCTCCCCCGGAGCCTGATTTAAACAAACTACATCACCATCAGAATCCTCCTCGCCAACTTCCTCCTCAGTGCCAGCTACACCAGTATCCTCATCCTGTTGTACTTCAACAGTGACATCTTCAATTTGCATATCAGCAAGTGGACTGTGGGTGCTCCTTTCAGCACTTGCAGGGGACGTGCAAATAGTGGAAAGAGCCACCTCTTCCCGTCCAGTGCTGGGAAGGTCAGGCATCGCAACCGCCA
Organism: Taudactylus pleione; assembly: GCA_031769625.1. Classification (NCBI taxonomy): domain Eukaryota; kingdom Metazoa; phylum Chordata; class Amphibia; order Anura; family Myobatrachidae; genus Taudactylus; species Taudactylus pleione. Next base: position 5,180,725 of record JAUIMM010000261.1, read on the forward strand.
CCACACTTGGACTCTCCTTGGGGATTTGTGATATCTTTTTAGAACGCACAGTTCTTCGCTGTGCTTTTTCCAGCTTAACTCGTTTGATTTTTTTAGCGGGAGGAGGGCTTCCATCGTCATGTGAAGCTGAACCACTAGTCATGAACATAGGGAAAGACCTTAGCCGTTCCTTGCCACTCCGTGTCGTAAATGGCTTATTGGCAAGCTTACGTTTCTCTTCAGATGATTTAAATGTTTTTTTCAAGGTCATTTTCTTGAACTTTGTCATTTGGGATTGTATGTGCCCTCTACTATGACATTGGGCATCGGCCTTGGCAGACGACGTTGATGGCATGTTATCGTCTATGTCATGACTAGTGGCAGCAGCTTCAGCACTAGGAGGAAGTGGTTCTTGATCTTTCCCTATTTTATTTTTATTGGAGAAAGTTTGGTCCTCCATTTATGTTATATTGATATATACGTGCGGCTAAGGCGCACACAAACACAGAAAATAATTTTTTATTTTTGTTGGAGACTAGTGCACTTTGTGGGTTACACCACCCTTTAAGAAATGAGCCAGCCGGCCCTTTACTTATGGGACACAGGCGCACGCTTGGCACTACTTTGTTGATGCACGTGCGGCTACTGCGCACACAATTCACAAACACAGAAAATATTTTTTTATTTGGTTTGGAGTGTACTTTGGGGGTTACAGCACCCTTTAACGGTCAAGCCAGCCGGCCCTTTACTTATGACACAGGCGCACGCTTGGCACTACTTTGTTGATGCACGTGCGGCTACTGCGCACACAATTCACAAATACAGAAAATATTTTTTTATTTGGTTTGGAGTGTACTTTGGGGGTTACAGCACCCTTTAACGGTCAAGACAGCCGGCCCTTTACTTATGACACAGGCGCACGCTTGGCACTACTTTGATGATGCACGTGCGGCTACTGCGCACACAATTCACAAACACAGAAATTTTTTTTTATTTGGTTTGGAGTGTACTTTGGGGGTTACAGCACCCTTTAACGGTCAAGCCAGCCGGCCCTTTACTTATGACACAGGCGCACGCTTGGCACTACTTTGATGATGCACGTGCGGCTACTGCGCACACAATTCACAAACACAGAAAAAAAATTTTTATTTGGTTTGGAGTGTACTTTGGGGGTTACAGCACCCTTTAACGGTCAAGCCAGCCGGCCCTTTACTTATGACACAGGCGCACGTTTGGCACTACTTTGTTGATGCACGTGCGGATACTGCGCACACAATTCACAAACGCAGAAAATATTTTTTATTTGGTTTGGAGTGTACTTTGGGGGTTACAGCACCCTTTAACGGTCAAGCCAGCCGGCCCTTTACTTATGACACAGGTGCACGCTTGGCACTACTTTGTTGATGCACATGCGGCTACTGCGCACACAATTCACAAACACAGAAAATATTTTTTTATTTGGTTTGGACTGGAGTGTACTTTGGGGGTTACAGCACCCTTTAACGGTCAAGCCAGGCGGCCCTTTACTTATGACACAGGCGCACGCTTGGCACTACTTTGTTGATGCACGTGCGGCTAATGCTCACACAATTCACAAACACAGAAATTTTTTTTTTATTTGGTTTGGAGTGTACTTTGGGGGTTACAGCACCCTTTAACGGTCAAGCCAGCCGGCCCTTTACTTATGACACAGGTGCACGCTTGGCACTACTTTGTTGATGCACGTGCGGCTAATGCGCACACAATTCACAAACACAGAAATTTTTTTTTTATTTGGTTTGGAGTGTACTTTGGGGGTTACAGCACCCTTTAACGGTCAAGCCAGCCGGCCCTTTACTTATGACACAGGCGCACGCTTGGCACTACTTTGTTGATGCACATGCGGCTACTGCGCACACAATTCACAAACACAGAAAATATTTTTTTATTTGGTTTGGACTGGAGTGTACTTTGGGGGTTACAGCACCCTTTAACGGTCAAGCCAGGCGGCCCTTTACTTATGACACAGGCGCACGCTTGGCACTACTTTGTTGATGCACGTGCGGCTAATGCTCACACAATTCACAAACACAGAAATTTTTTTTTTATTTGGTTTGGAGTGTACTTTGGGGGTTACAGCACCCTTTAACGGTCAAGCCAGCCGGCCCTTTACTTATGACACAGGTGCACGCTTGGCACTACTTTGTTGATGCACGTGCGGCTAATGCGCACACAATTCACAAACACAGAAATTTTTTTTTTATTTGGTTTGGAGTGTACTTTGGGGGTTACAGCACCCTTTAACGGTCAAGCCAGCCGGCCCTTTACTTATGACACAGGCGCACGCTTGGCACTACTTTGTTGATGCACGTGCGGCTACTGCGCACACAATTCACAAACACAGAAAATATTTTTTTATTTGGTTTGGAGTGTACTTTGGGGGTTACAGCACCCTTTAACGGTCAAGCCAGCCGGCCCTTTACTTATGACACAGGCGCACGCTTGGCACTACTTTGTTGATGCACGTGCAGCTACTGCACACACAATTCACAAACACAGAAAATATTTTTTTATTTGGTTTGGGCTGGAGTGTACTTTGGGGGTTACAGTACCCTTTAACGGTCAAGCCAGGCGGCCCTTTACTTATGACACAGGCGCACGCTTGGCACTACTTTCGTGCGGCTACTGCGCACACAATTCACAAACACAGAAATTTTTTTTTTATTTGGTTTGGAGTGTACTTTGGGGGTTACAGCACCCTTTAACGGTCAAGCCAGCCGGCCCTTTACTTATGACACAGGCGCAAGCTTGGCACTACTTTGTTGATGCACGTGCGGCTACTGCGCACACAATTCACAAACACAGAAAATTTTTTTTTATTTGGTTTGGAGTGTACTTTGGGGGTTACAGCACCCTTTAACGGTCAAGCCAGCCGGCCCTTTACTTATGACACAGGCGCACGCTTGGCACTACTTTGTTGATGCACGTGCGGCTACTGCGCACATAATTCACAAACACAGAAAAAATATTTTTTTTTTAGCACTTGGGGGGAGCACCCCTGATGGACAGAGCACCCCCTGGACAACACTACAGCACCCCTTTAGGACTGGGACACTGCACAGGACTTTGGAGTGGACACAGCCCCTATGGACAACTGACTGCACAACACAGTCCAGCCAGCCCCTATGGACTTTGAAGTAGTGGACACAGCCCCTATTAACAACAGCAGCACAGCACAACACAGCCAGCCCCTATGGACTTTGAAGTAGTGGACACAGCCCCTATGGACAACAGCAGCACAGCACAACACTACTCTGCACTACACTACACTACACTACACAGCCCAGCCAGCCCTAACTCCCACCCTCCCTCTTCACTGTCCACAGCCGAGTGAGAAAATGGCGCCGTCGCGGGTACCTTATATAGGATCCAAAACCCGCGAGACTCGGAAGGCGGGATGATGACGTTTTGCCTCGATTTCAGAATCCGAGTCAGGCGGGAAAAGTCGAGCCTGACTCGGATCGGACTCGGATCGGGGGGGCTCGGGGGGGTTCGGATTTCAGAAATCCGAACCCGCTCACCCCTAGTATAAATACATTTATAATGTTGACAGTTGTGACGTCGACATTGTTAAAATGTTTACAATGAACATGTTGGTATGTGCAGAATGTAATCATGTTCACAATGTCAACAAGTGAAATGCCGTCATTCTGCACAGACTGGCAGTGGAGGGCTAGGGTTATGGTTAGGCGGCGGGAGGGGAAGTTAGGGTTAGGCTGTGGAAGGGCAATTGAGGGTTAGGCTTGGGGAGGTTAGGGTTAGGCACTAGGGGGAGGGGTTAGGCATACTCACCATCATCAGCTGACCACTGGACCCAGAAGACATCACTGGAGCCGCCGTATCCAGCATACCAGGTAAGTCAGTGCTAGACCATGAGAACCAATTTGTCGACATTCTAATCGTGTCGTCATTTCATCAGTGTTGGCAAGATAAATGCCAACATGTTCAATGTCGACATTATGAGCATGTTGCCATTCTCATGTCGATATTATGAATGCTGGCACAATATACCACACCTCTGAGAAAAGCGTAGATATCGAAAGAGCATTTTTGCAAATTGTCTATAAATAGACCCCTAAATATGAAGGGAAGTTCTGCTCACTGCTGGACAGATAATTGGTTGGGAAGAAAACTGCTCTAATCAAAACAGTATGCCTCACGCCTATAGCAACACCATACCTGTGGGGAGCATCATGATATTGTTTTTCTCTATATAGCAGTGGGACTCCACGGTTGTGGTCTCCCACTTGGAGTGGACATCGGCCTAGGATGTCTTGCGTGGTTAAGGATTTGGGGAAGGGTCCACCATGCAAAGGAGTAATTCTAAGTGTTTCTGATTTACATTCAGGCACTTTAGTTTTGCCTAAACTTTTATTGTAGCCTTTCAAAAGTCCGGGGGTTGTGGGAGTGGGTAAAGGCAATGTTACGGAATGGAGAAAAGGAAAGGGAGGGAGAAGGGAGGGGGAAAACAAGGAGTGGAGGCACATTGCAGCACAGTAAAATACAACTTAGCACCATAACAAAATATTCATATCCAATTAACCTTCTGCCCACCAATGGCAATACAGGATACAAATGAAAATACAACGAGAGAGAGAGAGAGAGAGAGAGAGAGAGAGTCCAGTTAACACCTTCAAATGTTGGTAAAATAGGGTCTGAAGTTTGGCAAAGGGTCTAAATCTACAGGAATAAACTGAAGTGGTGTGGGAGCTCTAAAGTGGTGAAGCCAATGTTTCCAAAAAGACATGAATTTAGATAAGGAGTTGGTGATAATGTAAGTGATGTGGTCTATCTTGTGAATATACTATATTCCGTCAATGATGAAAAAAGAGGGTACGTCTGGCTTTTTCCTACAGCATGGTATCTGTATGTAGGTGTGGGTAGGTAAATGTTTGTGTACACTCACTGGTATTGGGAATGAATCGAGGCAGGTGGGAATATGAGCGTCTGGTATGCGCATCTTGGCTTTCAGCTTTTTTATCTACAATGAGGTTTCAAAACTTAACCAAAAAGGTTTGTTGCCCTCTTTAGTATAAACCTCACATAATACCTGCTGGAGACTCATTAACTGCCCCCTGACAGTTGTTACAATACATGCCTACTCCAATATGCTGTTAAACGTGAAGCTTCCTTTGAACTTAAGACAAGATTTGTAAACGTATGAAGAATTCCACATTTCAAGAGAAACTAACAAACAAAAACAAAAAAGACTAGGCAAAGAGGCACACACACATCTCCAAATATAACATTACAGCCTAAACAGGAATGTGATCTAAAATTCCATGAAAACGTCCACGCAATGCCAAAACACACAGCGCCTGATTCAGAGCCGGACGCTATTTGCGCTCGCTCGTTTAGAAAAAGGGGCTGGCTATTTAAATTGACCGTTCGCTCTTTGCGGTCTGTTGACGCCTCTATATCTGAACGAGTGAACAAAACATGCGGACGTCATCTCCGCTATTTATTTGATTAATCGAGTACATCGAACGGCGTATGAACTGCTTGCTATTCTTGTGGTTGCATTTTCCTACCGCAATCATGCGAGCAGTTCTGGCTAAAAAACACCCAACTGACGTGGTCAATGACGCTGCTTTGTTAATTATGCACACCCTTAAAACGCCCGTTTTGACCTTTTGGCACGCCTGCGTTCGGATCTCCACTCCCAAGCACCTTCCCCTGTTACCACCCACAAACGCCTCTCTCTGTCACTCAAATTAGCAGGCATTCGCTATTTTGCGAGCACACGATTTTCGACTGCACTGACTGGTTCGCACATGCGTACTAAAACCCGTACGCATGCGCAGTTGTGCGAACATCGCTCGGAGCGAACGAGCAGCCGCTTACGAGCGGCTCTGAATCAGGCCCACATTCTCCTGTCGGTGAGATTTACAGACTCACCTCAAATTTAGCATTTTGTTTAAAGTAAAATACAGTAGTTCTACCATTGATCTGACTTAAAGTGCCCACACACTGGACGACTTGCAAAAGATGCGATGTCGTCAACGATTTCCCAGGTAACTCACCGGCATTCCTGGACAGATGATATCTTGCTAAACTGTGCAATGTGATTAACGACCTATTGTGTGTCCTTAACGATTTCCAGTACATCGTTAAAGAGATTGACAGATCTTACCTACTGTAGGTAAGATCTGAAGATATGACAAACGACCTGCGGGACCGCGCATCAGATCATTATTGTTCCTGGATGCTGCACGATTTGCATGTTTTTAAGCGATGTATCGTTCCGATGCATCGTTTTTGTGCAAATTGTGCCTAAGATCGTCCAGTGCGTGGTCACCCTTAAAGTAGCAAGCAAGAGGGGACAAATATTTGTATACTCTAAAAAGAAATGATCAAAATATGTTGAATTCAGTAACCAATCCAGGATCTTTTCAAGATCAAGAAAGATGTTGATTCTTTTATTGCAATAGAAATGTCCCCAAAAATTAGGCATTCAGAGTGTTTTATTTAGGTGCATTGGCTTATCTGGTTTTTAATAATCAACAACACCAGGCACAATGCCAGCAATAAAAGACAAAATAAATATGCATTAATATTCAATATGGATCCAGAGCAACCGACTAAAGTAATCTCCTTGTGTAATAATATAGGATTATTTCAATTTTGCCCACTTTTGATGCCAGCTGTAAATCTCATATATCTGCATGATGAATCAATCATGAAGGATCAGTGGATAATTCAGTTGTTATAAGGGCTTCTTCAACGCTGTTTTAGAAAGTGGAGGGACCTAATATTGTTAAGTCAGGTAAAAATATATTTTAAATAGTTTTTGTCAGTACTGATGTCCCTTCAACCTTTACTACTTGAGCCAAGGATTTTCCTTCTAGTCTAATGGTGCATACACACGGTCAGATTTTTCTTCAGTCTCTGAACGATAACGATTGTAGAAATCGTTCAATCGTTCATATCTGAAGGAAAATCTGACATACCTGACATGCCTGAACGATGAACGATGCGCGTTCCCGATGGTCAGATAACGATATCTGACATCTGATGTGTTTGCAGTCACTTGGACGATTCCATTCATTTTAATGCAGTCAAAAATCGTTCAATCATTCAAATCTTTGGTAAAATCGTTCAAATCGTTCAATCATTCATCTGACAAATCTGACCGTGTGTATGCTCCATTACGCTGAGTACACACTACTAGATATGTTGTTTAACTGAACGATATATCGATATCGGATCGGTGGGTGTGTACACCCGATATGTCTTTGAACATTGTCGTTCACAGACATATCAGGTTGGCCGTGCAGCAAAGCCGATGCTGATATATCTGAAAGATAAACCAGTGCTTCTGCATGTGTGTACAGGCGACAGGGCTGGATTATAGGCAGGGGACAGGGGTGGTCGTCCCGGGGACCCCACACCTAGGGGGCCCCAACACCCTGTCCCCTGCCACTACTACTTAGACCGGCGGAGTACAGCATTTAGCTGTCTCTGCTGCTGTCCTCCTCGGCAGGCAGTCAGACGGGCAACTCTGAGCACTTGGGCTCAGAACGCGGCGCTGCTACGGCCGGTGGCAGGTAGACTATGTGGTGCCTGTGGTGGGCTATACGGCAGGTCGGGCATGATGTCAGAGGTCATGCCGCGCAGCCCCACTCCAGCCTCCAGCCCACCCCCTCAACCGCGTCTGAACGTACCCTGCCTGGAGCCCGCGGAGGTGAGCAGACAGGAGGGTGACAAGTAGGGTGAGTCAAATAATGTTGTTGTTTTCTTCAGTGTGGTGCTGCTGGGCTGGTTGTGGGGGGCACACTATTAAATTATATATATATATATATATATATATATATAGTCTGGGAGAAGTCTGGGATAGCATATACAGTCAGGTCCATAAATATTGGGACATTGACAGAATTTTCATATTTTGGCCTCTATTCACCACCACAATGGCTTTGAAATGAAACAAACAAGATGTGATTTAACTGCAGACTTTCAGATTTAATTTGAGGGTAATTACATCCAAATCAGGTGAACGGTGTAGGAATTACAATGGTTTCTATACGTGCCTCTTACTTTTTAAGGGGCCAAAAGTAATGGGACAAACTAAACAATCCTAAATCTAAATTTCACTTTTTAATACTTTGTTGCAAATCCTTTGCAGGCAATTTCAGCCTGAAGTCTGGAACGCATAGACATCACCAGACGCTGGGTTTCATCCCTGGTGATGCTCTGCCAGGCCTCTACTGCAAATGTCTTCAGTTCCTGCTTGTTCTTGGGGCATTTTCCCTTCAGTTTTGTCTTCATCAAGTGAAATGCATGCTCAATCGGATTCAGGTCAGGGGATTGACTTGGCCATTGCATAACATTCCACTTTTTAGCTTTAAAAAACTCTTTGGTTGCTTTTGCAGTTTGCTTTGGGTCATTGTCCATCTGCACTGTGAAGCGCCGTCCAATGAGTTCTGAAGCATTTGACTGAATATGAGCATATAATATTGCGCGAAACACTTCAGAATTCATTCTGCTGCTTTTGTCAGCAGTCACATCATCAATAAATACAAGGGAACAAGTTCCATTGGCAGCCATACATGCCCACGCCATGACACTACCACCACCATGCTTCAATGATGAGGTGGTATGTTTTGGATCATAAGCAGTTCCTTTCCTTCTCCATACTCTTCTCTTCCCATCACTCTGGTACAAGTTGATCTTTGTCTCATCTGTCCATAGGATGTTGTTCCAGAACTGTAATGGCTTTTTTAGATGTTGTTTGGCAAACTCTAATCTGGTCTTCCTGTTTTTGTGGCTCACCAATGGTTTGCATCTTGTGGTGAACCCTCTATATTTACTCTTGTGAAGTCTTCTCTTGATTGTTGAATTTGACACATATACATCTACCTCCCAGAGAGTGTTCTTGATTTGGGCAACTGTTGTGAAGGGGTTTTTCTTCACCAGGGAAATAATTCTTTTGTCATCCACCACAGTTGTTTTCCATGGTCTTCCGCGTCTTTTGGTGTTGCTGAGCTCTCCAATGCGTTCTTTCTTTTTAAGAATGTTCCAAACAGTTGATTTGGCCATACCTAATGTTTTTGCTATCTCTCTGATGGGTTTGTTTTGATTTTTCAGCCTAATGTTGGCTTGCTTCACTGATAGTGACAGCTCTTTTGATCTCATATTGAGAGTCGACAGCAACTGATTCCAAATGCAAATGTCACACCTAGAATCAACTCCAGACCTTTTACCTGCTTAATTGATAATGAAATAATGAGGGAATAGCCTGTCCATGAAATAGCTTTTGAGTTGATAGTCCCATTACTTTTGGCCCCTTAAAAAGTGGGAGGCACATATTGAAACCGTTGTAATTCCTACACCGTTCACCCAATTTGGATGTAATTACCCTCAAATTAAATCTGAAAGTCTGCAATTAAAGCACATCTTGTTTGTTTCAGTTCAAAACCATTGTGGTGGTGAATAGAGGCCAAAATCTGAAAATTCTGTAAATGTCCCAATATTTATGGACCTGACTGTATGTGTGTCCCAGATTCCTATCATATGTATTTTAAAAACCCCAGGAAAAGTCTGTTATGCCTAACAGACCAGAAGTGTCCACTTTTGGTAAAAGCCGGATAATGGATCCTAGGGGTCTGGATGTGAGAAGAGAAGGGAGGGCTCCATCCACAGGCCATTTCAGGTTTTTTGCCTTTCAGTCTGGGAGCAGGCTGGTTAGTAGTTGCACCTGCAAGTGGTTCATATAGCTGTGTTAAGGTTTTGGTTGAGTGGCTCACATACCCTGGGGAGAACAGACACTGAGGTTTGTTCAGAGACACTGTGATATTTGAAAGTGCTGTGATTGTGTTTGTGGTAAGGCAGTAGGCCTTGCCACTTGTAGAGAGGGAATAACCTGTCTAGTTAGTGCCCAGACGGGCTAGGACTTATCTTTATGTTTTGTTTATTTGGTTGTCTATGTTGCACAATAAAACTGGTTTCCGACCAGCTTGTACGAAAACCCTGGACTGGTGTGCTGTTTCCTGGCTGCTGTGTGTAAGGAGGTCTATCTACCCCAGCAGAGGGACCCCTACCCCGACTATATCAATATATATATCTATATCTATCTATCTATCTATCTATCTATCTATCTATATATATCTTTGATCACTGATAGGGCCCCCCACAAATTTGTTGCCCTGGGGCCCCCACAGACTTTAATCTGGCCCTGACAGGCGACTTGCTAACCACCCTTGCACTGGCTGCAGGGGACTACCGACACTGACATCACAACTAAGTGGGCAAATTTTGAATGCCCGTCCAGTTGTGATGTCTGGCCTGATATATCGAGCGGCCAATTGGTAAGTGTGTATAGCGTACCTAATCAGCTGCTCTCTCGACCCGACGGCTGGTCGGCTGCTCTGTGTACCCATAATGTTGGTATAAGGGCCTTTTCAGTGGATGGTTACTTCATATCTATTAAAGGGTTACCGCTGGAGAAAGCATGCAAAGCTTAGGGAAGCCTAAAGAGGAAGGATCACTGCGGTGCGTGTACCACCACAATCCTATTATCATTACCGACAATTGTGGGATGGCAAGAGCAGGCACCAGAACAAACGCTTCATTTATTGACAGATCTTTTTTCTAAAACTTATTACAGATTGATTTTTTTTTTACTTTTCAGTGAATTATTTTTTTTGTGGACAAAAGTGGAAGGACGAGTATTCTAAGTGCGCTTTACATTGTGAAATGGCAAAATCCAACAACATATGCACATGTGCATGGATGGTGTTGGCCAGTATCGCCCAATATTAATCAGCTGCAACATTTTTTTTTAGTAAATTGCAGCGATAACTGATTTTCTACTGCTGTGACAAGAAAATGAACCTTCGCCATGTAGATAAATAGGCGAGTTATTGGGAGAGGTAGCACAGTGTAACACCAATCTTTGGCACTTCTTGCTGCATTACCATAGCTGTGGCTGCAGTACAAGTAGAGGTGCTAGAAGTGAAAGGCTCTCCTCTCCTCCCACAGCCAGTCAATGTGCTTCTAATCTAATGCATAGTTGCCTACCCTCCAAGGTTGTATAGGAGATACCCGGAAGAATGGCAAGGCTCTTGCTGCTACCTTGGGATGGTAGATGAAAAGCCTAGACTCTACCACTGTCCTGGACATGTGTGATTCTGGCCGTGATGGGATAGCGCCGGGTGCACGGCCACAAATAGATCACAAATCAGGATATCAGAGAGAAGGATTATTTAAAATGCCCATCACATAGCTTGATAAACAGCGGCAGCCTTGAGCAACTTAGACCATACAGTACATAACGACTTCTGGCTGGTCCCTCTGGGAGAGGGCAGCCAGGTCGGCATTGCAGGGGGCGTGGTGGCGGCAATGGTGAGTGGTGCGGGGGCGTGGTGGCAAGGTCGTGTCATCGCGGCCTTGACTTCCCCACTTTACAATGCTGAGATTTCCGTCATAGTAAAGCAGGGGGCGGGGCTATGATGACTTGATTCAGTGTGACAGCTGCTGGGAGGACGGGTGGGAGTGTCCTCCAGTGGCCCTCGAACAGGGAGACGCCCTCTCTTGTGGGGGGCCCGGGAGTGCCACACGATTTTCCAGAGCCTCCCGACCATTGCAGGACAGTCGGCAAGGCTGACTTAGACAGTAGATGCAAGCAGGACCCTCTTGGCTGACGGTTATGCTCCAGACCGCCTGGCTGATGGCTTATATTAGAAATAATATAATGTAAGCACAGCGTGAGTTTCAAACTATAAACAGTTATAACCTTCAATCATAATACATTGTAATGTGGGTATAGACTTGATGCACGGCAGCTGACTAAAAGCCAAGTGTGTGTGGAGGTATGTATGTACTTTGATTACTTCTTAATAAAGTTAAGATATATTGAGCTGAGCCTACCATTTATAAAATGACTTGTACTAGCACTGCTTACAGAAAAACATCTTGCACTGCAAATGGTGCAAATACAATAAAAGACTAAGGGGCCTATTCATCAACACTAAAATAACGTTTTTAAGGACATTTTCCTTAAATAACGTTATTTTGGTATTCATGTAGCCACTTAGCACAGGAGATATCACAGATATCTCCTTGCTAAGTTCCCCTGCGTTAATTTCCACTCTCCCCATACATTAGTATGGGGATGTGGAAATTGTGGTCAGGGGCGTATCTACCCATTGGCCAGCATGGTACTTGCCAGGGGCGCTTGCTGAGGGAGGGGCGCCATCCAGTGGTGCCACCTACGGCCATGGGTAGAATCGCATAGGTAGTTAAGAGTCTTAACTACTTTTCAGAACTCAGAAGTAGTTCCTCCTATTATCGTGCACAGAGGGGCACCATGGGAGCTGCAGTGCAGTCTGACGCGGCTCAGGTCGGTGCCGGAGGTCTCAGAACTACATTTCCCAGAGGCCTCTGGGTGGCACAGCTCGCTGTTGTATTATCCTGATGCCGGGCCGGCTCGCAGGGGGCTGTCTGACAATGATGCCGGGCCGGCTCGCAGGGGGCTGTCTGACCCTGATGCCGGGCTGGCTCGCAGGGGGATTTCTGAAGGGGTCTCTGTGGCTCCGCTCATCATTCGGGAATCAGAGGAGTAGGGCACTCTTGGGGCCGCTGAAGAGGAAGGGAACAAAGCTTCCAGGTAACGACCCTGGGGCATGATATGAGAGGATGATGGTGATTGATAGGACTTGGGGATTAGTGTATGAGGGGGGTTAATCTCATTGCTGGGCTGTATTCTCTGTATCCCCTCCTCACTGACTGCTGTTACCTCCTGGTGAGCTTTATTCTTTCCCATGTATGTACTATGGGCCTGATTCAGACCCAGATGCTATGCTGCGCCCGCTTGCATTGAAATTTTTTTCGCAAACTGCACATACGTATAAGTCGCAGTGCGCGTGCACGACCCGGTCAGTGCGATGAGAAAGCGCTCGCCTGTAGCCCGCAGACGGGCCGCTATTTTGAGTGACAGATAGTGTCGTTTGTGGGTGGTAACAGGGGAAGGTGCTTGTAAATGGGGGTGTGGATGTGCGAACGCAGGCGTGTCTGTCCGTCAGAACGGAGTTTAATGGGTGTGCATAATTAGCAAAGTAGCATCATTACACACGTGACTGGGTTGTATTTTAGCCAGAACTGCTTGTACTGTTGCGGTGGGGAAAGGCTACCACAAGCGCTGCGAGCAGTTCCGATGGCTCTCGATGTTCCCGATTAATCCTTCTACTGCCGGAGATGACGTGTGTTGCGAGTGGCAAAGGGGCGTCTTTATACAGGTGCGAGCGCATAGTGGCGCCGTCCGCTATTACTTAGTGGGCGTCTACACGTGACGCAGTGCGAGCGCTTCATTTAAATAGCCGGCCCCTTTTAGCTAGCGGGCGAATGCAAATAGCGACCGGGTCTGAATCAGGCCCAATACCCCCCACCTCCTCACATACTCCTTCCTGGAGGGCTTTTTTCCTCCCCATTTAGGTACTATAACCCCTCTCCCTCTTCCCCTCCCATCCCCACTGACTGCTGTTTCCTCCTGGCAGCCATATTCCGCCCCATCTATGTATTATACTCCTCCTCCTCACTGACTTCTGCTCCCTCCTGTTGATGTATATGTAGTTTAAATACTGCTGGGTTGCCGATGCCGGAATCCCGACACGTGTCAGACCCCAGCACCACCATCCCCATGGTAAGTATTAGGGTTAGTGGGGTCGGTAGGGTCAGGCACTAGAGGGAGGGTTAGGGTTAAGCTGCGTGGGGGGGTGAGGTTTAGGATTAGGCTTGCAGTAGGGGGGAGGGTCAAGATTAGGCTGTGGGGAGGGAGGGGTAGGGTTAGGATACTTACCGACAGGTGTCGGTTTTCTAACCCTGTCGGGATGTCAGCGTCAGGATTCTGAGTGCTGGCATTCCTTACCCAACGCCTGGGGGCCTTTATTCTTCTTTGTGTGGCAAAATGTATAAAAGGGGTACTACTGTGTGGCTCTAGGGACTCTAGCATGTGGTGTAACATGTATTAGGAGCACTACTGTGTGGCGTTACGTGTATATGGGGTATAACTGTGTGGCCTAATGTGAAGAAGGAATACTACTATGCAGTGTAATGTGAGTAAAGGGCAGTACTGTGTGGTGTAATTTGAATTGGGGGAATTAATTTGAGGCCATGCCCCTTCCCCATGAGACCACGCCCCTTTTCCAGAGCACTCTTTCCCTAGTTACAATACGGGGGGTGGGGTGGCGCCAGTCTCTTACTTTGCCAGGGGCGCTCGGATCGCTGGATACACCCGATTGTGGTATTCATTAAATTCCGAAAATTATAAATTTTCGGAATTTGATGCAGTTACTATTCGCCACTGTGAGGTGGCGAATAGCAGGTGAAACTTACCTGTATCCGCGGGTGCAGGTCCCCCGACGAGTCCCTCCGGCGCTCTGCTCCGTCCTCAGGCTCCGGAGGCTGGTCGGACATGTGTGCTCCCCAGCAGAGCACAAGAAAGTTTAGACAAAAAAAAAATATTTTTTTTTCTTTTTCTAATCTGTCATGTGGTCTGCTGGGAAACCACATGACAGACCAACAGGACGAGGCTGCTGCGCGGACAGGTAAGTCAGGGGGGGGGGGTGTGCGGAGGGGGGAAGGGGGTGGGGGGGGGCCGGGGGGGGTACACAAACTTAACGCATCTGTAGGCAGTGCTGCGCATGCGCTGGTTTTACAGATGTAACAGCGCATGCACAGCACTGTTTCCAGATGCGATAAGTTAGTGTAGGCAGGGAAAAGTATCTATTTCCCGAAAAGCTGTCTTCGCAAAAATGACAGCTTTTCGGAATACTTATGGAGAGGTGGAATGATGAATTCCACCTATAATTAGCTAGAACTCCATGAGAGTTCTAAAGCTAATTATCTCCACATAATTTTTAGGTTTAATGAATAGGCCCCATAGGGGGAGATGTATCAAATCTTTAAGAGAGACAAAGTGGAAAAATTGTCCATAGCAACCAATCAGCTTTGCCATGCCCCCCGCTTTGAAATGTCAGGAAACACAGGTCTGTATAGCGGGGGCGTGGCCACAATTAAGAGATCACTGTGCCATGAAATGGGTCAATGTTAGCATCACAAATACTAGTGGCTCATCAGGAGATGAATATAGATGTTTATCAGTTGCAGTGTTTAGCATGTAGCAGATGGTATGAGATTTTTTTTTTTTCACAAGAGAATACAATATCCTATCTGTGGCATGCATACTTATATAGCCAGAGCCCAGAGCTTTGTGCATGGGAAACAGAAGATGTAATCCCAGCAATACACAAAGGCCTGATTTTACATCCTGAGCAGAAGCTAATCTCTCTACAGACACATCTACTGCTGTCAATATACAGAAAACAAAAATAAATCATCTCCTTGTTAAAGTTGAGCAACATTATTCAAGTGATAACTGTATGATAATAGAATGTAACCCTCTGTACACAAACAGCTGGCATAAATATATACTAAATATCAACTAAATATATGCAGCAGGTGGTAGTATAACTTTCAGACAGTACAGTAGTACAGGGCCTCACAGTGCCATCTAGTGGTTACTCTTATCATGTTACTATTATTCGCCTCATTATGGGCTCTATTTATTAACATTATTTTTACTAAAATAAAGTGAAAATGGGTTTTTTCACACCCTTTTCACATTATTTAAGTTACTAAAGGGCAATTGGAGTAGAATTCGTAAAAATTCTGCTCCAAGCCCTAATTATCACTTATTTTTAGTAATGAGATCGCATTTCCCATAATTGTAATGGGAAATGCGATCTGTGTGCAAGTTACTAAAAATAAATTGTGAAAAAATACCAGGGAAAGCCCTGTAATAATAACGCCACCTGGAGGCATTATCCAGGGTCTTCCCCGGTTACCGGACTCCTGCTCAGCTCTAAAAGACAGAGCAGAGCCTGGAGCCGGCCCGAGTGATCAGCTGTGTGGTCCAAACAGATCACACTCTGATACACTGTAACAGAAAAGAAAAAAAAAAACTTACCAGAGTCCAGAGATCGGGGCTCCGGTGATGTCCTCCCTCTGGTCAGCTGGTCTCCCATCCTGCACTGTGACCCGGTCATCACTGATCACTGCAGGCAAGTGCAATTAAGGAGGGGGAGCAGTGTCCCTTTTACAAAATGCCCACATTAGTGCCCCTTATACACAATTCCACAGTATAGTAGTGACCCTAATACACATGTCGACAGTAGTAGTGCCCCTTATACAATGCCCATAGCAGTAGTGCCCCTTACACATAATGCCGACAGCAGTAGTGCCCCTTATGAAATGCCCTCAGTAGTGGTGCCCCTTATGCAGTGCCCACAGTAGTGGTGCCCCTTATGCAGTGCCCCCAGTGGTAGTGCCCTTTATGCAGTGCCCCCAGAGGTAGTGCCCCTTATGCAGTGTCCCTAGTGAAAGTTCCCCTTATGCAGAGCCCACAGAGGTAGTGCCCCTTATACAGTGTCCCTAGTGGTAGTGCCCCTAATGCAGAGCCCACAGGAGTGGTGCCCCTTATGCAGTGCCCCCATGAGTGGTGCCCCAATTAGTAGTGCCCCCAGTAGTAATGCTCCCATTAGTAGTGCCCCTTACACAAAAACAAACACACAATACTTACCTTAAGCCCCGCTCCTGCGTCGGCTGCCGTCTGACTGCTCCTCGGAACTATGGGAGAGACTTCATGACTCCTCTCTCTTCAACCACTGCAGGAGCCTTTGGCTGCCGCTGTAGGGAAGGAGCCGGGCACCCGGCAAATGGACTAGGCAGCTGCGGCACCACTCCACCTGGCGCCTTTCTGAAGCGCAGGGCTGGCTGAGTGACTGGCCGAGTAAGGTGGGCTGGAGGAGGCGGAACGAAAATAGAACTGACAGAATGCATTTCCACACCATTCGGGCCCAATTTAACCCCTGATTGTGACCATCGGTCGCGATGGTGGACTGCGCCGGGCCGCCAGCCAGCTGAGTAAGCTTACTCAGGATGGCCGGCTTGCAAGGCCAGTAAACTGCGTCCATGGGCGCAGTCCCTGGCCTTGCCACTCCAGAGAATGGGGCAGGAACGCTGGATGACCCCGCCCCCGCACTACTCCTTAAATGCATCGATGGGGAGGTGTGTCTGCGATCACGCAGGACCCGTTCTGCACAATCGCAATGCAATGCTGAATTAGCCACTGCGTCATAAGCAGGGGCAAACCTGGATGTGATTTTCTGCATACTGTGCATGCATCAAAAACAAAAAACACTGCCTGCACATGCATCACACAAAGTGTCCACAGTGGCAAGGAGCTCTGTAGGAGTCGGACCGCAAGTGGACTCATAGGCGTATTAACGATACTGCCTTTGAACCTCTATACACCCCTGCCTATACTTTCTGATATCCTGCCTATAAACCTCTAAGGATGACACTATTTTGCATACGCAGTTATACAGTAAATAAAGACTCCAGACCTAGAACCTGTGGTTCCAAAGCACAAAGTATTATTCAATACTCGTCAATCAGCATTCAGCACGAACACTAGAAACCCAGGGTCAGAGCACACATATTTATACCCCCCCAGAAATAGACAACACAATAGAGAAGTTTGTTGCTAATACCATTGGTCCTAAAGGAGAGGGCATATGTTACAAGGCATCTAACAGGTTGGTTCAAATGGACACAGTCCAGCCTCCAACAACTGGTGGTCTCTGGTTTCCCGCCTCATGCAAATCCTAACAGTTGGTCATATAATGTACATTTTGTTGCTTGAAGTTTCTGCGGTCCATAAGTTGAGACTGCCTGTTGCGATCTCTACATCGATGTTACCGGAATACTGTTGAGAGAGTACGCATCAGTACAATACCAAACATGGCTTATTTATCACGTATAAAACCTTAGTTACAAAATAATCTTTATTTCATAGCAATTATAGTAAATGTGCATACTTGAATCTTATACCTTAAAGCTTATGGAACCTTGTATGTAGATATGTAATGTGTGAGTATGTGGGGTTTGATGTATAGACGCTAGTTAACTTGGGGCAGATGCGTGTGCATGAAGCTAATATTCTGCGTTTTCATACAGGATCTTATGCATTCGCTAATATGCGACTAGTCAACTGCGCAATTGTGCGTATTAATGTATGTATGAGAAATGGTGTAAGATGCAATCGCATGATGCTAATAGTAATATCGCCACATGTACTAAAGTGTGAGTTTATCTAAAATGGAGCTTGGGCGGCCATTCGCAAAATGGCGTCTTGCGATCTCATTTCCAAGATGGCGTCTTGCGACCAGTCGCAAGATGGCGTCGCTGCGATCCAATTTTAAACTGATCTTGTCTCAGCCAATTATCCCGCTTCGACAGTCCACCCTTTGATAGCAAACAACATGCTATCACAATCTGATTTTAAAATATAATTTAGGCTTACATTTATATACTATTTAGTGTTATTATGGGATGGCACAAGGTGGTTCTTAATTCATCAATAATGTGTCTCTGAGTGGGGACATAAAACTACTATTATACGCACACCGCAGATCTTGGAAGATCATGTGAAAGATGTGGGGATACACCAGTCCTATAAAGGCAGTCTTGAAGGGGAAATATGAGACTTTACATTATCTGAGGTGTTTTAAAATAACATTTCAATAATACATTCTATGCATGTCTAAATATAATACATTAAATGATGGTATTTCCTAGTTCAGGGTTGTAATGCAGTTCTGTATTTACCTCAGTATTCATACTGACCACCATCATAATTTCGTTCTTTCGTTTTACTTTATTTTTAAATTTTCCACACTTCAATACAATAGGAGCACACCAGACACATATGCCAATTATTATGATGACAATCAGTATAAGGATTAAGAATTTGCCTATGCTGGCGATCACTTCCTGGACCCATTCCCCTAGGCCTGAGAACCATTTCACTGGGTTCAGCCATGAAACCCATCCTTCTATCTTCTCCCCTACTTCAGCCACTGGAGCATTATGGTTCTTAAGAAATTCCCATTTTAGCTGCAGAATTTCATCCATCTTTCGGTCTATCACCTCCTTGGGGTTGCTGGTATCATTGGTGACATAGGTGCAACATTTTACTCCAAATTGGGTGGCCAAAGTTACGCAGTACCCTCCAGTAACAGCAGTTAAATAATTTAACACTAGCCTGTGTTGCACCAGTTCTTTCTTGTACGCTTGCAATTCTCTCCCTGTATACCTGAATGTGTCATCGTACATCTCGGTGATATTATCTATCAATTTAGCAAGTTCCTGAATATATCTAAAGTTTAATGTACCCCGAGCGATCCTGGTGGGATCCAATGCGACTAAAACTTGAAAGCCAGTTGTCTCACTAATTAACTGAGTGGCTTTGTGCACGTCACCAGGTATCATATTTCGTTTGCCTCTGTGTTCATATTGCGTGTGAAGATATGGTGACGGTGTGTTTTTATGTATACCAAGCATTTCAACATGTGTGAGGGTCATAACTTCTGGGACTACTCTTCCCAGGTAACACAAACCTTCGGAACTCGGGGAGAGCCACTTATACGCTTTTCTTCCACATATAAAATATACATTATCAGGGAGAACATAAGGAATGGTATGCATCATTATCATTAAGCACATTTCCCTTGCAAACAATCCTATTTCTGGGTCTTCCATCTGGTACATGCAAGTTTCTGGCTGTATTATTTTAGCACAATAACCATCTGGCACCTTACCAATAATTTCTTTGGTGGAACTCAATGTACCTAAAATGTCTCCCACTAGATTTAATTGAGTGTAACAGATCATGGTTTATGGACTCATTATCAGCTCTTTGTGAGAAGGTTATCGTCTGATTACTCCCTGTCACTTCCCAACTCCCGGGTTTATTGGGGTTGGTTATGTTTAAACACAAAAGTGATCTATCTACTTGGAATTGATAAGTTTGAAATGAGGTGGTTTGGATGAGAGGAATTTTCCATCCAATGTTTTCCCTTTTTGTAATTCTAAAATTTCCGTGATATTCAGCGGAAATGGCACCAACCCTACATTATGCTGTTCCTGTGGCACATGTGAACACACCCAGCAATCAGTTTGATTTAACACTTTGCCTACCATGCTATGATAATCCTCTAAAGGATACCCACCCCAGTACAGGTTATATTTAGGCTGGCACCGTTGGATACAATTCTCATCAACTAGGGACCCACAAAGCTCACAAATACAGGAATCTTCAGACGATAAACCTCCACACCGTCCCCGAGTATCCGGAATAACAGCTCTCTTAACAATAACAGTACTAAGATTGGTCAGACACTCCCCTGATTGGCATTGCACTCCTTCTGACTCCACTCCATCAGCACTGCCATCAACTCCCCTCTCCACAATCGGTCCCCCTTCACAGAAACCGGACATTCCCGAACCGACCAGGATGATGAACACTCTAGAAAAGAACATGAAAATGAACACAGCAGGCCCGTCCATTGCCACAACAAGACCTGCAGATTTCTTTTAGTTCTGGTATCTCACTACGACCTTTTCAATCCTCCCGGAACAAGCTCACGAGAGACAGGTCCACGCTATCAGCCTTGTCTCCGACTCGTTTCTCCACCGGTTGGTTGACATTTTTGCAGTGAGTGGAATGGACCCAGGTATCTCTCTCAGCCACCTTCAAAGATGTAGTACTTGTCAGCAGCACCTGGTACGGACCTTCCCACCGGTCAGTCAAACAACCTGAACGCAAGAAATTTCTGATCATAACATATTCTCCTGGTTCAACATCATGACAGTTAGTTTCAGGCATATCATTGGACAACAATTTCAGTTTCTGCTGCTGTTGTTTTAACTGCTTACTCATTGATATAAGATACTTTACAGTTACCTCGTTGTTACCTTTCAAGTCTTCCTGTGGACTTATAATCAAATGAGGTTGTCTACCGAACAGTATTTCAAATGGGGACAGATTTAGAGGGGGTCTAGGAGTGGTCCTTATACTATGTAGGACCAAAGGTAACGCTTCTGGCCATCCTAGTCCAGTCTCTACCATGATTTTACTTAGCTATTTTTAATAGTCCCGTTCATCCTCTCTACCTTGGCATTGGCTTGCGGTCGGTAGGGGGTGTGAAGTCGACTATTAATACCCATCAGCTTACATATATTTTGAAAAACATCACCTGTGAAATGAGTACCCCTGTCACTCTCAATGAGGGATACCGTATCTGCATACAAATTCCTGAACTATTTTCTTGGCAGTAAATGCAGCAGTATTAGTGGCCGCTGGGTAGGCCTCAACCCAATTATAAAATACATCAGTGCACACTAATACATACTTAAGATTCCTGCAGGGTGGTAATTGGATGAAATAAATTTGTATCACCTGGAAAGGTCCATCAGTTGGTGGAATGTGGGACGGTTTGGTAGGAATCGCTTTCCATATGTTCTTCCTCAAGCAGGTCAGACAGTGAAGAAAAACCTGGTGCGCACCAGTATGCTCTCACCAACTTGCACATACCTTGCCTTCCCAGATGAGTCAGACCGTGTGCTGACTCAGCCAGGCTGGGGTAATATGCCTTGGGGGCTACTGGCTTACCTTGTCAGTCCCTCCAGAGCCCGGAGGACTTTTGCCCATATCCCTTGGACTTCCAAATGGACTTTTCCTGAATTGAACACAAATTTTGCATCTCAATTAATTTCAGCATATCAATTGTTTGGAAAGACATAATTTTTTCAGTGGGAGAAAACATTTTTAACCCTGCTGCCCATTTTGCAGCTTCATCTGCTCTGTTGTTGCCCAGTGACACCGGGTCATCCTCACATGTATGGGCTTTACACTTGATTACTGCAACCGCTTTGAGCAGTTGGATTGCTTCTAAAAGATGTTTTATGTGTCGGGAATGTGCAACTGGTGTGCCTGCTGCTGTCATAACATTTCTCAGACGCCATAGAGCCCCGAAATTGTGCACCACCCCGAACGCGTACCTCGAGTCAGTGTAAATGTTTGCAGATTTGCCTGCTGCCAGTTCACACGCTCTAGTTAGTGCTTCTAACTCTACCACCTGGGCTGAGTGAGGAGGACCAAGAGGTTTAGCTTCTATGATGTCTGTGTCATTTACAACAGCATAACCTGTACATAATTCACCTGTGTCTGTTTGTCTATGACAACTCCCATCCGTGTAAAAAGTCACATCTACATTCTCTAAAGGTGTTTCGTGTATGTCAGGTCTAGCAGTAAAGATCTGATTCAGATATTCCATACAATCGTGTGTATCATTATGTCCGCTGAACTCACCCTCCGCCAGCAACTCGTCTCCTTCCACCCTTTGAACATCATGTTGTACATATGGTAAATACGTTGCTGGATTCAGCGTGCTGCAACGTTTAACAGTGATGTTTGCAGGTGCGATTAGAGCTAGTTCCCATTTGGTAAACCTAGCCGAAGAGACGTGTCTGGTTTGAGCAGAGTTCAGCAGAGCAGATACAGCGTGGGGAGTGTATACAATCATATCATGACCCAATACTACGTTCTCACTTTTACTCACCAATAGAGTGGTAGCTGCTACACTTCTCAAACAGGTGGGGAGTGATCTTGCTACAGTGTTCAATTGGGCACTGTAGTATGCTACGGGCCTACTGGCATCACCATGTTTTTGTGTAAGGACACCTGCAGCACAACCATTGGCTTCCGTACAATACAATCAAAAGGTTT
Source organism: Taudactylus pleione (assembly GCA_031769625.1). Taxonomy (NCBI): domain Eukaryota; kingdom Metazoa; phylum Chordata; class Amphibia; order Anura; family Myobatrachidae; genus Taudactylus; species Taudactylus pleione. The sequence continues at coordinate 5,203,370 of JAUIMM010000261.1, forward strand.
TTCATAATCGGGTATTCCCAATGCAGGTGCTTTTGTCAGACTATCCTTAAGATTAAGGAAAGCCTGCTCTGATTCCTCTGTGTGTATGACACGATCGGGCTTTAAGGAAGAGATTAAGTCCTGTAAAGGCAAAGCCAAAATAGAAAAACCTGGGATCCACATTCTACAGTATCCACACATTCCCAAGAAGGTACGAATTTGCTGTTGATTCTGCGGCAGTGTCATGTTCTGTATGGCCTGGATTCTATCATTTGTGAGATGTCTTAACCCCTGGGTTAGGCAGTGTCCCAAATATTTTACTCTGGATTGGCACGGCTGTACTTTGTCCTTAGCCACCTTGTGTCCTGTATGCGAGAGATGAAGCAACAAAAGTTTAGTATCATTCAAATATGACATAAACGAATCAGAACACAGCAATAAATCATCCACATATTGAATTAGAACAGATCCATTGGCAGGTTGAAAAGATTGTAAACAGTCGTGCAATGCCTGGGAAAAGATACTGGAGCTGTCTATGGAACCTTGGGGCAACCATGTCCATGTATATTGCACACCTCTGTATGTAAATGCGAATAGATACTGACAGTCAGGGTGGGGAGGTACAGAGAAGCAGAACAGAGGTCAATGACAGTGAAATGGGTTGCATTTGGTGGGATCTGTATCAGGATGACAGCTGAATTTGGCACTACGGGGAATTGGCTCTCTACGACCTTATTAACACCTCTAAGGTCTTGTACCAGCCTATAACCCTTCCCACCACTCTTTTTCACCGGAAAGATGGGACTATTGGCTACACTAGCTGTATGGACTAAAATTCCCTGTTGCAATAATCGTTTAATTATTGGAAAAAACCCTAATTCTACCTCCTGTTTTAGTGGGTACTGGGGAATTTTTGGAGCTTGCCTACCGCTTTTCAAATTTACCATTACGGGGCTTATGTGTGCCATTAATCCAGTGTCCTGTCCATCCTTAGTCCAAAGGGAATCTGGAATTTGGGACAACATTTGATCTACCTGGGATGGATTTTAATTTAAACTGGTAGAGTGATACATTATCCTTTGGGGAGTGTCCAACATATCCCTCACCTCGTGCGCAACTCTCTCGGGGATATCTAAAAATACACCATCAGGGGTGCAATATATAACACATCCCATCTTACATAACAAGTCTCTGCCCAGCAGGTTAGTAGGAGCCGCAGCAGCCAAAAGAAAAGAATGCCTGGTATGCAATAGCCCAATAGTAACCTCTGTGGACTTTGTTAAAGGATAATGTTCCACTTTACCTGTTACACCCATTGTTGGTACTGTCTCGTTGGTCACTTGTAAATTAACGGGAGATTTTATCACTGACCTGGTCGCCCCTGTGTCTACAAGAAAAGGATATTCAGTACCAGCTACATCAACCATCATGACCGGTTCTTCCCTAGTACTTCCCGTTAACCTGGTTATCTGTAGACTACAGGTATGACCTGACCCCTAGCGTTGGCTACCATTCTCCAATAAAGCATTAACGGCCACAATTTGAACTGGTGCCTGCTGGACATTTGCTGTTCTCTGTGCATATCCCTTATGGGGATATCCAGGTACTATCTGGTTTCTGGGTCCTACCCTTTTTACTCAGCAGTTTTTAATTAAATGTCCTGGCTGGTTACAATTAAAACATATTCGTGGATCGGATGAAGACACGGGTTGTTGTGAGGTTTGAGCAGGGGGAAAAGGTGGTGGATATGGGTAGGGATATGGAGGATAAGGGTATTGTGGGGGATATGAAGTTTGTGAGTAGTGTGGGACCTGTGGTTGTGTAGGGTTAGTAGAATAGAGCTGTGTTTGCTGTTACGTGGGAATAGTGAGAGCATATAGCTGTTCAGGTGTAGGTGTGTGTGTGTAGACGCAAGTGTGTCTGTTGGCTGTGATGTTACCGTCATTCCTTCCAGAGTTTGAATGCTGACAGCCATTAGTTTTTCGCTCTGGATCTCTCTCTTCTTTGAGATGTTCTTATCATGTTCTATGGGAGATTCTATGAGTGTATCTATTGTGACTCCCCTCCAGCCAAGTTGTGAGGTCTGAACCCGAGTCTTTTAGTTTTCCTTAAGACCGTCCATGAGTACCGTGACTATCATTCCCCTGTGGTGAGTGCTATCTTTAATATCTTCTATCCCAGTGTACTGGGTGATAGCCTGCAGAGCCCGGTCGCAATACTCTTCTGCAGATTCACTCTCCTTTTGCTTTATGGTGAAAATTTTGTTCCAGTTACCTACTACCGGAAAATATATACCCAATTGAGTTACAATGCGGGAAATGTTACCTTAGTTTACTTGGTCCGTTAAGGGAACGTCACCATCCAATACACAATCCGTGATAAATTTTGTCACGTCGGTATTGCGTGGTAGACAGGCTCTTAACACCACAAACCAATCTTTATTAGTTGGCTCATGAGAACTACCCAAATGCCTCAAAAATCTCTGACATTTGGCTAGTTCATTTTTGGGATCGGGGAAATCATTTATGATGGAATTTAGTTCTGTTCTTGTCCAAAGACAATGCATTACCACTCGCTCGCATTGCAATTCAGCATTGCGGATGTATTCTCTGGCAATGCGCTCGCAACACTAGCTTGCGTGGCTTGCGCATTTTTAAGCCACGCATCCCCTTCATGCTGCCACAACTTTAAACATTCATAATATTTGACCTTTTTCTCTCGGGAGCTCATCAGACTGATGTGATCCCAGACATTATCTAATACATCTTTATCAAAACTACCAATTCTGTGAAACGGTCTAACACTCTTCATCGTCATTTTAAACCATACATCACAATACCTTATTGCATAAGTACAGTACTTAGTATGCATAATACGACGGGCCGATACAAGCAGCGCTTCCATTAGCAGCACATCATTGTCTAACATCTCTATTGTTTGCGTGGCTCCCATTCTGAGACAACTCCTACGTTTTTCAATAAAGATTTAAACTGGTGAAAGACAGTCAAGATACTTTCACTTACCTGCGAACGTCTTGGAAAAAAGGCGTATTCACAAACCTTATGGAGGACCTCTAGACACTTCCACTTACCTACGGAAGTAAAGGCCGCTTCCGCTCAGCAATCCCTTTTTGACTACTTCTCAACTGCTAGGGGGCAGCAAAGTACCCTTTGTGTTCCAGTTGATTTCGTCCACTCTCCCACCAGCTCACAATCACAATCTAGCCAAGATTATGTGGTTCAATTATAGTGTTCAAATAAGCCTAACAGATCACACACATTGATTACTGAACACTATAATCACGCTGGGGGCCAAATCCTAACAAAAATAACAAACCATACACCTGCTTTGTGTAAAGTAAATGGTAATCTGCTACCGAGTCACTAGGCCAACTCCTGCGCCTAGCACTTAAGGGTCCTACGATACCCTTAACATTTAGGTCCCGTGTTACACCCTAAACAAACACTCAGTTACACACTTTTTTTCCTGCGCAGAAAAAATATACGTTAACCCAGATATTTAGCAACAATTGATAATGTAAATTCAATGGCTTTGTTTAAACATGTGGCAGCACAACTGGAAGTACGTATACGCTATTGTGCGACCAGTCGCATACACAATAATGCAACTACCACACAACCGTATGACAACCTTTAGCTGCGTACACAAAAGTGCGTCTTTACTGTGCGCAAAACTGTGACTCAGCCGCATTTGTTCAATACTGCGGCACCCCTTTAAATGTTTGGTTCTATCAACAAAGGAAAACAAACTTTTTCCTCTCTTGTCCCTGGATTCTAGTCAGCGTCCCTGGCTCACACAAAAATGGGTAGCGATCTCTCAGCACCGAGCGGTTGCAGGTAAACCCTGCATGTGGCCACTCCACCCTTTGGTGAGATATCGATAACCGTATGTGCCATGTGGGTGGGCAAGTGACTTCACTACGAGCCCCCAACTAACGATACTGCCTTTGAACCTCTATACACCCCTGCCTATACCTTCTGATATCCTGCCTATAAACCTCTAAAGGATGACGCTATTTTGCGTACGCAGTTATACAGTAAATAAAGACTCCAGACCTAGAACCTGTGGTTCCAAAGCACAAAGTATTATTCAAGTAAAAGTACAGTCAGTTACATGCTAGTTATAAGTACAATTTAGCACAAAGGAATTATAAAGACCCAAGTACAGTTATACATACGCAGCGCTCTGGACCAGATGTAGGCATCAGCAAGAAACCCCTCATCAATCAGCATTCAGCACGAAGACTAGAAACCCAGGGTCAGAGCACACATATTTATACCCTCCCAGAAATAGACAACACAATAGAGAAGTTTGTTGCTAATACCATTGGTCCTAAAGGAGAGGGCATATGTTAAAAGGCATCTAACAGGTTGGTTCAAATGGACACAGTCCAGCCTCTAACAACTGGTGGTCTCTGGTTTCCCACCTCATGCAAATCCTAACAGTTGGTCATATAATGTACATTTTGTTGCTTGACATTTCTGTGGTCCATAAGTTGAGAATGCCTGTTGCGATCTCTACATCGATGTTACCGGAATACTGTTGAGAAAGTACGCATCAGTACAATACCAAACATGGCTTATTTATCACGTATAAAACCTTAGTTACAAAATCTTTATTTCATAGCAATTATAGTAAATGTGCATACTTGAATCTTATACCTTAAAGCTTATGGAACCTTGTATGTGTATATGCTAGTTAACTTGGGGCAGATACGTGTGCATGAAGCTAATATTTGGCGTTTTCATACAGGATCTTATGCATTCGCTAATATGCGACTAGTCAACTGCGCAATTGTGCGTATTAATGTGTGTATGAGAAATATTGTTAGATGCAATCGCATGATGCTAATAGTAATATCGCCACATGTACTAAAGTGTGAGTTTATCTAAAATGGCGCTTGGGCGGCCATTCGCAAAATGGCATCTTGCGATCTCATTTCCAAGATGGCGTCTTGCGACCAGTCGCAAGATGGCATCGCTGCGATCCAATTTTAAACTGATCTTGTCTCAGCCAATTTTCCAGCTTTGACAGTATATTTACTAAAGTGCGAATTTTTAGAAGTGGAGATGTTGTCCATAGCAACTAATCAGATTCTAGAATCAGACCTTCTAGAAGATAATAGCTAGAAACAGGCACTTTAGTAAATGTACCCCATATAGCTTACATGTGAAATGGCTGATTATGGGTGGCCACTGTGTAGCACTGAACAGACGAGTTTCGTGGGAGTGCCATGGGCATGTTGCCCTACTTCCGTGCTTGTTTGAGGTGTGCAAACAGAGATTGGAAATACCTCTTGTACCCAGCATGGGAGTGGGTCAAAGTGCCAATAGTATTGATGCATACTTGCCTACTTTTGAAAAAGCATTTCAGGGAGATTGTGAAAGCAATGCCTATGAGCGTGCGGTAAAGTAGACGTGTACTGCTACATATGAAAGGCGTGTCATAACATTGTCTTACATCCAAATGTAAATAAGCCCCAAAGCAGTTAGTGAGATCAGCTTGCTGATGAAAACACACTGATACCTTTTAGGGCTTGCTCATGTGTTGTGTTTTACAACGGGTTCCATATAAATGGCCAAACCTATGAAAATGCATGTAGCCATAGGGATCATTGTACAAAAATAATAGAAAACAGGTGCGCAATAAAGTCTATGGGCAGTATTCAATTGCCTGCGAAAAGCCGTGATTGGTGAAATGTTTTCGCCGATGACTTCATTTCGCTAGTTGGAGACTTTCCGCCCAATTCAATTGCAAAGACTTTTCGGAAAGTCAATGCATTCAGATAGGCGAAAAAGATTTGCCTCTGAAAGGAGGTGGAAAAAAGTGGAGTTTTTGGATGCAATGTTGTGGGAACTGCTCTGCAGCCTTAGAATAGTCCCCCAAAGGTATACTGCATCCAAAATTTTTAAAAAAGACCTCAGCACTACTTTCATTTTGGGTGCGAAAAAAACACCAAAGTTGGGGTACACACTTAAAAACTAGCAAAATAGACTTTTGGGGGTCCCTCAAGTATGACCCAGATGTTTTGAAGTTTGCAGGTGCTTGCGGCAGGTGGATTTTTTAAACTTCATTTTAGCAACTTTAAAATATGCTACCCCCCATTTTCATGTACCCCAAATTTGCTGGGGCTACTTAATTTCTAAAAACAAAAAACAAAAAAAAAACCTTCTAAATGCTATTCATCACCACTTATGCAAATACAGACCTATTGAGTGCATTTAAGTACTCCAAATACCTGCAGCAGGGCTATTCGGGGGTACCCATAGTGATCCCCCATTTCAGTGCATCTTTAGCGAGATGTCAGGCTGTTCTCCCCGTTTTTGACAGGACTTTCTGCCTGTCCAAGTTTCACCTGGTTCCGTTTTCGCGTCCTTTGCAATTAAATAGGGCGGAAAGCAGGGACATGTGCAAAACTTTTCCGGAGCCCAAACAAGTGATGTAGGCAGAAAGTACACCAGGGACTTTTCGCCGGCAATTGAATATGCCCCTATGTAGGAGCTATATTTGACTAATGAGCTGCTACATTAAGTGGGATCTGCAACCCACTAAAACAAATGGCAATAAAAGGAAAGAAGGTAGCGCTACTAGACAAATAGACACAATTTAATATAAAATATGCAACAAAACAGTAACAAACAATAAGAAAAGTAATTCAATACAATGTTCTGTAGCAATATAAAAAATAACAGGCTGCTGAATCTGGCAAACTTGAATCAATGATCTCCCCAATGTCTCATTTCTGGAATAAGACTTTCCAGATAGTAACAAGTGAACAGATATAGGCCCTGATTCAGAGCCGGACACTCTGAATCAGGGCGTCTTTTTTTTTTTTTATGGAGCGGCCTCCTGGCCACTCGCATAGCTGTGGCCAGGATGATGGTCGCGATAGTCAAGACCATCGGGCTTACAACGAGACCCTTGTGGTAGGGTCTCGTGGCAGCAAGCCCCAGAGAGCTTTCGGCTCAAACAGAGCCGAAAGCTCTCCCACTAACATCACTTGTGATGTCAGTGGGGCCGCCCCCAGACGGTAGGCGTTCTCATGGGAACGTCTCCGTCTGGGCAGCCACCAAAGGGGGCGTGCTGTCACTCAACATCGACAGCACGCCCCCTTTAGTGCGAGACCCGGAGCGACGGATTGCCCGTCGCTATCCGGGTCTCGCGCATGCGGACGACGGAGCCGGCTCCATCGTGCGCATGAGCTCTGGGCCACCATCGACCCGGTTGCGAGAGCTCAGCGCTTGCGACCGGGTCTGAATCAGGCCCTTAGGATCTCACCTAATCAATGGTATTTGAAATGTCCAATCCGGTATATGCAATAGTGGTTTAAATATGAAGTCTCTATGATAGACCCGAGTGAACTTCTAGATTTGTAGTAATCGTATAATCGCACATTAAAATCGCCTAGTGGATGTGCGTCTCTACTATTTCAGGGAGTCTCCCTGACAATCAGGGAGATTTGGCAAGTATGTATTATTATTACCAGTTATTTATATAGCGCACACATATTCTACAGCGCTTTACAGAGAATAGTTGGCCATTCACATCAGTCCCTGCCCCAGTGGAGCTCACAATCTATGTTCCCTATCACATGCACACTAGGGTTAATTTATGTTTGGAGCCAATTAACCTACAAGTATATTTTTGGAGTGTGGGAGGAAACCGGAGTACCCGGAGGAAACCCACGCAAGCACAGGGAGAATATACAAACTCCACACAGTTAGGGCCGTGGTGGGAATCGAACCCACGACCTCAGTGCTGTGAGGCAGTAAAGCTAACCATTACACCGTCTGTGCTGCCTAGTATTTGATAACGACTGCCACTAGAAAAATAGTGGGAGGTGCGATCATATGCATGGAGCTGCACGGACACTCACACAGAAGGTATAGGCAGGGGTGTATAGAGGTTCAAAGGCAGTATCGTTAGTTGGGGGCTCGTAGTTGGGAGGTGCGATCATATGCATGGAGCTGCACGGACACTCACACAGAAGGTATAGGCAGGGGTGTATAGAGGTTCAAAGGCAGTATCGTTAGTTGGGGGCTCGTAGTTGGGGGCTCAGTTTAGCATAAGGTAGCAAATATGGATGCTGCAGAATGGCGCACTTGCGTTCACCTTGCATCCAACTCAGAAACAGACACCAAGTATGTAGCAACAAAATTGTGCACGTTTTCTCAGCAGAGTTTGGATTTCAGTGATCCCAGTCCTACCCTGTCACACCACACAGCAGAATGAATTGTCTGCCATCGTCTCCATTATATTTATAGTTGGGACATATGGTCAAAGGCTGAAAACTGCAAAGCCAGAGAGCTGGCAGTTCCTGCGGTATAACAAGGATGACTGCTCTACTTCCCATGTGCACAAATGAATACTCAAGAGATTTATTTGTTCTTTACAAGTTTCAATTCCTTGGGGTATATTTACTAAAGGTTGATTTTAATCGATTTTGATCAATTTAAAATGAATCAAAATCATTCAACATCGATGTTGTGTTTCTGGGGCTAAATCACACACTTAAAAAAATAAATAAAAAATGTCAGTTAGTAAATGTGTGATTTAGCCCCAGAAACACAACATCGATGCTGATCAATTTTGAACAAAATCAATAAAATTTGACATTCAATAAATATACCCCCCTATTATCTACACTTGTGACATGGCATAAAAACTAAAAGTGTGAGGTGTAGTCTATATGACACAGGATTAACACACACACAAAAAAACCTGCTGCTACATGTTTTCACACTGTGCTTGAGAAGTATTTCTATCTAGTGAGCCCCAATGGATAAAAATGTGCATATACTTCCTATGTCCGTACATGTGTGTGTATTAGTGGCTTAGACGAAGTGGATTCTAAATGTCGCAGTCACTGTAAGAGGCAGAGCATATACCTCAGTAGTTATGTTATGTAACCAGACAGCCTCCATAAATCTGCTCAACTTCAGCAGGATTACATATGGGGGAGATCCGTGAAAGTGCATGTGTACAATTTTCACAGCATGCTCTGTTAAGCAATACTAATTAAGCAACTCAATTTACAGACAAAATAATGCAATATGTATGGTGTAATGTCACACACAACTCTAATGTATGCATCGTTCTATAAAATGTATTCACTGAGATATACTTAGATACAGGGCCGTAGCTAGTGTAGTGCGGCCGGTGCCATTGCACAGGGCACCACAGGTCAGGGGGCGCTGTTTGGGCTTGTCAAATTTCTGTTTATTATCAATCTTGCTTTTAACTTCAACTTATTTCATCCCCAGCATGTCCTGGCCTCTCCTATCTCTTCCCTGGCCCTTCCCCATGAGGCCATGGCAATTTTTTGGGTGCAGTATGTCCCTTTAAAAAATGAGGGGGGCGCCAATGCTCTTTCTGGCACAGGGCACCAATAAGTCTAGTTATGGCTCTGCTTAGATAACCCTCCCGGAATGGCCAGGAGGTTCTCCAAAATCGGGTGGCACTCCTGGCCACCCAGCAAGGTGGACAAGTCTCTAGGATTTGGGGACACCTAGCTGCGGCCACCCACTTACCCCATGAAGTGAGCGGCACAGACCCGCCGATGACGCAATTCATGTTGAAATGCGTAATTGTGGCTCCGTCCTCCACTCAACGATGCCGGTAATCTCAGCATTGCATAGCGGGGGGCGAGGCTACGCCCCCAGACCTGCCCGCATCAGCTGAGGCCTGCCACCAGAGCCATCCACCTCCACCGAGCTCCGCCCCCTGCAGTGCCGACATGGCTGCCTTCTCCCAGAGGAGAAAGCAAAAAACGTCAGCAAGTATGTACTGAGCCAATACATAACGTTTTTGCTCTTAAACTACACGTCACCTGCACATAGTGGAGCAGCCATCCAAACGGGTATGATATGTATTACCGCCGGAGCAAAACCCGATTGTTCTAAAAGTATTTACTAACCTAACCCCCTAACCCTAACCCTCCTTAGGGGTGCCTAAACCTAACCCCCCCTTCCCCGCAGCCTAAAACTGTCTCCCCGGGGGGGGGGGCTAACTCTAACCTCCCCCCGGAGGTGCCTATCCCTAAGTCCTCCGTGAGCCCTAAACCTAACCCACCCCCCCGGGCTGTCCGCTGCGGCGACCGGCATCTGCTCGAATGGGATGCCGGGCGCCGGACTCCCGACGTCGGGCAAATTACAGGCGTCTACATTTAGACGCCTGTCATTCGTCCCTAGTCGGGATAAAGCAGTCTGGAAGCCGGCAGTCGGCATTTAGACCGTTGGGTTCCAGACTACATCCCATCCAAACTAGCAATTCACAGGAACCAGTGACACTAAGGCAGAATGCTGTTTTTCTTATGTTACGGAACTTATTACTTCTATATTATTAAATGCACATAGCAGCAGTGTCGCATCTAAAATGGTTGCAGGGTGTGTAGTGCACGTGGGCCCAGAGAGCACACCCTACAGCCATACATTATATCACCTCTCCAGAGTCAGCGCAGCAGAAATCACTGGGAAAATAGTACTTGCCCCCCCGTGATCTGCATTTTTCTTTCAGCAGCCGTGCCCAAAGCGATGTGGGCACACCTATATATGCTGCTTTGACCATGTATTCTTTTTTTCGGTCCTTTTTTTTTTTTATACAGGATTATGTACCTCCTCCTGTAAAATAAAAAATATTATAAGTAAGAGGATTTAGGTGACCCTACCTTGGCACAAGGCCGTAGGCAGAAATTCAAGGTGAATATTAATATACTTAATTATGGTAGCGTTGTTTTCCTACTGTTGGTTAAAGGGATATCATCAGAAATCACCTCTCACTGACTGTGATGGAACTGATCCTGGAAGTTTGCTAGCTCCATAACTCAGTTTTGAAAGCCCCCTCCCCACCTTCCCTCTTAACAGCTGATAAGGTAAAAGTTTAAGGGGCCCTCTGTTGGTATAACAGTCTGCTCTACCACCTAACAGTGCCAGCTATCGGTATAACAGTTGTTTTTATTTTATTTATATTTTTTTTAGACTTGTGTTTGTTTTTTTCTTTTGTATGCTACTTTACTTCTTTTAAAGACCATCCTGCCCAGGGAGGGGTTCAGAAGGTCTGCATGTGTGGGTGAAACACCCTGCCTTAGACAGGAGGGGCCCTTTGTGTTGTATCTGCCTCCTACCTGTATGCTGGCTCTTCCGGAGTCCTGAGCCTTCTACAATCAATGACCTCAAGTTCTGCAGTCTGTCACATACTTAGCGCACAATCACTGCGGAGGGACTTTCCAAACTCACTGTGTTTTTTATTGCCCTAATCAACACACCCTAACTCATCACTGACATCTTAAAAAATGCAATCTTAATTGGTGAGCAGCCATTCTAAGATGAATGATCTGTCATTTAAATCTTTCTATAGAATTATGGCCCCACTTTACTCACCTGCAAAATAATAAAGCAAAGTAACTATGTAATATACAGGAGTTAAACATAAGGAGACATCAAACGCAGGACTCTAGCAAGCATAGGATGAAATCTGGACTTTAGCCCTTGCATTGCAAAATCTGCTATAACAGCATAATTGACTCTGATATAAATTGTACTCAGCTGCCATTACTATACACCATCTCCTTCAGTGCGTGCAAAATGTTCTTATTACTAACTCTCATATCTTGGAAGGTATGGCTTGAGACACAGTGCTACCCACTGTACCTCCAAGATATAGCTTAGAAGCAAGACAGCCCAGTATATCCCAAACCTTTTGGAATATAAGGCCATATTCAATTTGAAGCGAAAAGTCTGTTGCTGGACTTTTCGCCGTCATCGGAGGTTTTCAGGTTGAAAATTTATCACGCTCAACCCGGCGTATTCCCGTATTCAATTCCAAATCAGTGAGAACGGGACCCGGCGAAAACGAAAACAGAGAAAAATCCTGTCATTTTGGGGGAAATCAGCCTGACACCCCCCAAAAGATGCTCTGACATGGGGGTTCACTATGGGTACCCCCGAATAGCCCTGCTAAAGGTATTTGGGGTCTTTAAATGGTCTCAATAGGCGCTATTTAGCATCTTTGAGCAAGTGGTGAAGAATAGTATTACCACTGTATTTTTGGAAAAATAAGTAGTCCCTTCAACTTTGGGGTACATGAAAATGGACGCAAGCATATTTAAAAATCGCTAATGTCGAGCATCAAAATGCGCAAAAAAACACACCTTCAGCAAACACCTGCAATCAACAAAACACCTCCCCCATACTTGCAGACCCCCCAAAGGCTATTTCGCTAGTTTTTGAATTTGTACCCCCACTTTGAACATTTTCCCCCACATTTTCAAAGTGCTTTTTTGGGGTGTCCTTTGTGTTTTTTAAGAGTTTTTGGACGCAGTTAGCGTCAAGGGGGGTGTACAAAGGGTGCAGAGTAGTTCCGCAACATATCACAAACTGAAAAAAGACGCCCCAATGAACCTAGAGCCTGATTCAGACCCGCTCGCTAGGCTGCGTTCGCACGCAGCCAGCCGATGTTTGCATTGTGCGTATACGTACGTATCGCAGTGCGCGTGCGCTAACTAGTCCATGCGATCGGGAAGCATTTGTTCGCTGCGCATAGACAGCTCGCTAGAATGAGTGACAAGAGAAGTCGTTTGTGGGTGGTGACAGGGGATGGCCGATGAAAACTGGGTGGTGCGAACGCAGGCGTGTCTGAGCGCCTTAATGCCGCTTCAGAGGCGTGCATATTTAAGACGCAGCGTCATAGTACACGTCTCATGGTCGAAAATCACACTGAATCACTCGCATTGCTTGCGGTAGGGTATGGTCAGCCACAAGTGCTGCGATTGCTTCTGATGGTACTCGATGTTACAGATGGTTGCATACACATCCTGGAGATGACGTGCATATAAGTGGGAGTCTTAAGACAGGCTGCTGGGCATCTGCATACACACCGCGATCCAGTGGCGTAAATTCATCCTAGACGCCCAGAGGCAAGTTATAATTTGGTGCCCCCCACCCTACCCCCGTCACAGCCGCTGACACTGTAATGTAGCAATTCGCATGAAGACAGACTATAGATAGACGAAGGCAGCTGCTGATGGTCTGACATGGAGCTCTCCACTAGTTGTATGGTGGCTTCTCAGGTCCCGGGAAGGGGTGCCATATATTGGGAGGCCATGACGGTACACACTGGGTACATAGTTACAGCCCTAAGTGGGGGGAATATGTTGTGGAAAATGGAGTAGGTGCCCCTCCAGTGTCTCCCATAGTTCTGGCCCTGCCACGATCGCATGCTATGACATAGTGGGCTTGCTAATGCCTTGCCGTGCGATCGCGGATTTGCATACTAGCGAGCAGGTCTGAAACGAGCCCTTAGATCCAAGGATGTGGAAAATGAAGGTGTAAATGCAGGAAGGGGGTATAGGGGGTGGATGCAAAGCAGAAATGGGGGGGTGCACACTCTGAATAGCCCCCACCCGCTGGAGGCGCTTCCCAGCAGAAAAGGGGGTGTGGAATAAATAAAGGGGCATGGCCTCACTGAAGATCCCAATAACATCACTCCGGGGGCAGCCCAGCATAATTGGAGATGCTGGGCTGCCCCCGGAGACTGGGCAGTCTGCACTGTTGGCTCCTCTTCTATGACAGGAGCCGGGTACTGCAGGAGAATGCCAAACTGCAGCACCCTGCTTTTGTCACTGCAGAGGAGCCGGCATTTTGGTGTTACCCCCTCCGAGGGTGACCCCCGGGTGCGGCCCGCACCCCCCATCATGACGCCACTGACCACATTCATCATAATTTTCTAATATTCAAACACTTTCATAATGTTGGACTGTGCAGTAGTATCTAGAGAATCTATATAGGAGCCCCATTCTTTGTAGAATTTCATAACATCGACTGTGTCTGATGGAGCAACCCTTCCATCCAAGGCTGTAACTAGGGTAGTGCGACCAGTGCCATGGCACAGGGCACCGCAGGGCAGGGGGGCGCTTTTTGGGCCTGTAACTTTTTCTGTTTATTATCATTCTCACTTGTAGCTTCCTCTTCTGTTATCCCCTATCTCCTCCCTGGTGTTTCCCCATGTGGCCATAGCTCTTTTTCCAGTGCACTATCTTATACCCCTATTTAAAAAATGAGGGTGGTGGTGGGGGGGGGGGGGGGGGGGGGGCGCTCCAATGCTCTCTCTGGCAGAGGGCACCAAAAAGTCTAGTTACGGATTTGCTTCCATCCATGCATAAGATATCTAATGATTCTAGTTTGAGAGACTCCAGCCGAGGAGGGGATTTGGACGTCCACAGTCTGAGTATTAGTTTCTTTGCTATTGTAACTATTACCGTCAATACAGGTTAAAATTATTTTGCCAGAAATCAGCAAGTAACAGTGCTCCTTCTTCCAATTTATCTGCTAATGGATAGGCCCTGAACGATGACAGATGCGCACTCCTGCGGCTGAAAAATTTATCTTTAGTCTCTCCAACATGTTAGTCAATTATCGCATATCGCTGCCAGATATTAGAAATATCTGGCAGTTTATATGCAGTGAACAACGAACGATATTAACAGCAGCTACAAAGCACTGGAGAGATAAAAATCCACTCCCTGAATGATGTCATGCGATATCGTTCATCTTTCATCTTTTGCAAAATCTGTCATATACATGACAGATAGCTTTCAGCACAGTCACCGTAATTTTCAATAGATATCTTTTGTCTTTCATTGTTCAGAAAAACATCTGCTAATGGATAGGCCCCTTTAGGAAGATATAGTTGGAAACTTTGGTTAATGAAGTCCACAACTTTGTACAGTATTTGGATATTTTCTTACAATTCCAAAAATTATGGATTAGGTCAGCTTGGCCCGGCATGGCGGGCATGCCCCACTGTCATCCTCAACCATATATTGTCGTTGGAATTGTCTGTTTTAACATGTAACTCCTGTAGGGCAGCAGAATGCAACAATTTCATAATATTTTCTAAATGAGAGAGCAATGATACAGAGTCGGTAATGAATAATGGAGGTACCAGGCTGGGATTGGAGTAATGCAGTAGGGTAAGCAGGCTGAGACCAGCAAGGCGTAATAGAGGTACCGGGCTGTGACTGGTATAATGCAGCAGAGTAGCTGGGTTGGAACTGGTAATGTGTAATGGAGGTACCAGGCTGAGGGGCCTATTCATCATAACTAAAAAAAAAAAAATCGATGGAGGTAATTAGGTTTAGAACTCGCATGGAGTTCTAGCTAATTACCGGAGGAATTCATCATTGCTCCTCTCCATAACTATCTATTCCGAAAAGCTGTCATTTTTGCGATGACAGCTTTTCAGGAAATAGATACTTTTCAGTATCTGCTCTAACTTACCGCAGCCGTAATCAGTGCTGCGCATGCACCAATACGTTCACAAAGTCGGCGTATGCTCAGCACTGCCTACAGCTGCGGTAAATCTGTTTCCCCACCTACCTGGCTGCTGCAGCCACGGACCCCAACTTCCCATCTGAAGAGGAGGAAACAGTAAAGTTAAAAAAATATATATATTATTATTTTTTATTTTTTATAAACTTTATTGTGTTCTACTGGGAGAACACAGTCGGTGCAGCAGCCGGAGCCGGAGGAGGGACGAGGGAGTGACGGAGGGAGCCGGAGGAGGACCTGCTCATGCTGAAAGCAGGTAAGTGTAACCCGCTGTATGCCACCTGAGAGTATGAGAGTGGCGTATAGTAACACCATTAAATTCCGAAAATACATAATTTTCGGAATTTGATGAATAGCCTAATTTCTACATCCCCCATACTAATGTACTAACGTATGGGGAGTGTGGAAATTAACGCTGGCAGACTTAACCAGGAGATATCAGTGATATCTCCTGTGTTAAGTGTGTTAATGAATACTAAAATAACGATAAATAAGGAAAATATCCTTAAAACCGTTATTTTAGTGTTGATGAAAAGGCCCCTGAGACCGGTATGATGCAGCAGAGTAGCTGGGCTGGGACCAGCAATGCGCCACTGAGCCAGGCAGACAGAAAAATATCAATGTTGTTCTTGCAACTGGCCAGTGCTCCAGGAAGGCCTTTAATAGGCACCGCTGATCTCCGATTGGCTGGTGATTTCAGCTGCAGCCAGAGTGCATTCTGATTGCAGGAGTTTCAGTCAGCTGACAACTGCCAATATGGTGGCATCCATGCACAGGAGATGGGTGAGAGAGGAGTCAGCATGGCGTGAAGTCAAAGACAGCAGGGCGCGGCGGGCATTAGTGGACCAGGACGGGACCCGGGTGAGACAGCGTAGAAGTAGGTATCGGTGTTTCTGGCCTTCTGGCGTGACAGAGGAAATATATATATCCATTAGAATACACCTGAGTCCGTGTGGAGCTATTAGAGGGTTTGAAGGAATTTAATGTATTCAGAGGGGATTCCAAAGTGCTGTAGAGACTCAAGTAAGTGGTCTCATGTGACTAGGTCGTATGATTTATCTTCGTCAAGTGAGAGAACTTAACTGGGACCTGCCTGTGGAGACTGGATCGTAGCTAATAACTTTCGGACATTTGTAATGGAGCGTCTCCGCCATACAAACCCAGTTTGATCTTTGTGTATAATGTCAGGCAAAACCACTTTTAACCTCAGGTAAAATTTTCAGTAGAACATATAATCTACATCTAAGAGAGAGATAGATCATTAAGAGGCTGGAAGGGTGGAGCTGGGTTTCGGAAGTAACTTTATGAAGGCATCATTGAAAAGCAATGGCAACTCTTTATTTACCATGACAGCATTGGAAAAGTCCTTCAAGGGGCACTTTTATTAAATTGTTAATGGCAGCATTAAAGAATTATTTTGTATTTAAAATACCTATCAATATAATTGTCAAGGCATTTATTGTATTCTCCACACAAATTTACCATACTACTAGGAGGTTAAAACCTTTCACATTTTCAGTACATCTGTATAGATAACAGTGGCGTAACTAGGGTATTTGGAGCCCAGGGCAAATTTGAAAAGGGAGCCCCCCACCCCCCGATGTGTGCGCGGCGAAAAAAAACGGGCGTGGTCATTTAAAAATGGGGTGTGTCAACATGACACACCCCTTTATTTTCACACTGAACATTCCTATCCATATGCACCTTAACCCCAGTAGTAACCCTTATACAGTATCCCCAGTATGGAGTTGTGGTCCCTCTTATGCAGGCCCATAGTAGTGCCCCTTATACAGTATCCCCAGTAGTGGTCCCCCCAAATGCAGTGCCCCATGTAGTCCCCCCCTATGCAGTGCCCTTTATATAGTGCCCCCAGCAGTAGTCCCCCCCCATGCAGTTTTTCCAGTAGTGGTCCCCTTATGCGGCACCCAGTAGTGATCCCCCCTATCCAGTGCCCCCTGTAGTGGCCCTTCCTATTGTTGCCCCCAGTAGTGGTCCCCCCGAGTGCAGTGCCTCTACTAGTAGGCCCCTTTTATAATGCCCCCAGTGGTAGTTCCCCCCTAAGTAGTAGTCCCCAGTAGAGGTTCCCCCTCCCGATTAAGTGCCCCCAGTAGAGGTCCTCCCAATAATGGTGCCCCCACCCCCAGTAGAGGTCCTCCCAGTAGTAGCCACCCCCCTTACCCGTTCTGCAGACAGGTTAAAAAAAAATAAAAAAATATATATATATATATATACATATATATATAAAAACATACTTACCTGAATCCACGCTGCTGCTCCGGTCCGCGACGCCGCTCCCGCCGCCGCCCACCAGTCCTCCCAGGCTGGCGCACTCAGCATTATGGTACAGACGTCATGACGTCAGTCCCATTACCCACTGCAGGAGCCGGATGGAAGTCAGACTGTGCAGTGCTAAATTTCAGCTGTCTCCACATCGGAGCAATGTCGATTTGTCCCAGTGTTTTAGTATACACTACTGCTACTCACAGCAAGTTGGATACTAAATTAGCACTGCCGAACGTTTAATGTTGAATTGCTCTGGCATGCGCGGTAACTTAGTGTCCCCATACACGGTGAGATTCAAAGTTGGTAAGATCAGTTGTACGATTTCCCTTGAAATTCTTCATAAGATGTGGTCAAATGGTGTACGATTGATCGTTAAGATCATAGGATAAGCTACATAGAAGTGTATCACATCGTACACTATCAGTTGAGATCTCTCTGCAAAACCATCTGATCTGCGATCCAACTAGACGACGGTGGGGATGCGCATCGGGGGTCGCAGAAGGCTCAAAATACAACTATTTGCAAACGATTGGTCTGTCCAACCTGTAGAAACTGCCAAAATCGTGTTAAAAATCGTCCAGTGTATGGCCATCTTTAGGATGTTAATTACTGGGTGCCGTCCGGCCCTCATAATTAACAAAATTAATAGGCCCATCTGGGATATATCTTTAAAGCAGCGGCTTTTATAAGTGGGTTTAACCTCAAAATATAAGGAGGCACGCTGGAATTTGCACTAATTATTAGTGCCCCTTGAAATTTTGAGGTCAACATATTAACACAGGAAAAAAAACCAATTGGGGGTAAAAAGCTCTGGGATACCTTCTTGTTGTTCTCTTATAATTGTTGTCATGTAACAATATGAACACTTAATACTGTCCAAATATGATACACTATCTGTTGTTCCTGGCGCTGCATATTTTTTTTTTTAGCTTTTTGTCAGTCCTTCCTCCTCTCTTTCAGTCTCCCTCCATTCCTCCTAAAACACCTTTGACTTGCTGGGTGCGAATGTGAAACTCTGGGGAAAAAACTCAAGGGGCATGACCTGTCATGTACAGGGGGGGTGTGGCCAGTCATGTACAGGGGCGTGGCCTGTCAAAAGAAACCAATCTTATGCTTAAGGTGGGGTATCAAAAACCTGTAAGGGTGGTATCCAAGACTAACTACTCTCCGAAACAAGAGCTTTTTTGCTACGTGAATCACTGTGGAAAGTTTCACTGCACACATGCGAACTAAAGTTTAAGATGGCATTCGCAATGCCTCCGTGATCGCATGGTCCTGAGCAGACCACTGCGATCTATCGGAGTTCCAGGGGGGAGTCAGGGAGGTGGCCGAAAGTGTTCATAAAAAAGAAGCCGGTCTGTGGGCGTGTCATAGGAGTTCCAGGGGTGTGTCTGCGCTGGCGGCTGCGTTCCCAATCGCAGACCCTCAGTCTCAGAGGCCAGTTTAAGAGAGAAAGTTTACCAGGAATCTGAGCAGCCCAGGACTTACTCAAGGAGTCTATATGCATCTGATGTTGCATCAAGATCAGGATTGCAGACGCAGGCCATGACACTCATGGAATACGGCCACTTCCCGCTACCGCCCGCAAACACTCCCTCACTGCCAATCACACTGCAAGTAAAAAGTAGCTGTGAGTGACTGCAGTAATGTACCTCGACGATGTGCAGTGCGACTTAAGTGCATGGACATTTCACCGATAAAACATTCCACCGTCCAATCTCCTTGTAAAGACAATTCCTCCTTTAGCTTTTACCTTTTCTCCTCACACACCAGACTCTCCACCTCATAAAAATTCATAGATGTATCAAAGACCTCAAAGGAGACTATGGGCCGTATTCAATTTGGAGCGAAAAGCCGTTTTCGGCGATGACATTTTCGCCGATTTCACTTATCCCCGTATTCAATTTTAGCGTCTTTTCGCCGGTGTGAAAAACGCAATGCAATGTAATAGGCCAAAAAGTTTCGCCTATGAATACCCGGCGGAAAAAAGTGTAGAATTGGGGTTTTGGGGTGCAGAGGTACGGAAAACACCCTCTACCCTTTGTACACCCCCCTCGATGCAAACTGCGTCAAAAAACACATAAAAAAACCCCACAAGACATGGCAGCCCGACACTAGAACAGATCCCGGCAGCGGCAGCCCGACAGCGCTGGAAATCCCCATCGTCCCTAGGTAAGTATTAACTAACCTAACCTACCCCCCTAACCCTAACCCTCCCTTAGGGGTGCCTAACCCTAACCTCCCCCCCCAAGTGCCTAACCCTAATCCCCCCTCTAAGTGCCTAAACCTAACGCCCCCTTCCCCGCTGCCTAAACCTAAGTCCCCCGGGGGGGTGCCTAACCCTAACCCTCCCTCCCCCTTGCCTAACCCTAACCTCCCGGGGGGTGCCTAACCCTAAGTTCCCCCCGGGAGCCCTAAACCTAACTCTCCCCCCCTCGCGGCGCCCGGCATCCCTTCGATCGGGATGCTGAGCGCCGGTCTCCCGGCGTCGGGGAAATGAGCAGCGTTTACATCTAGACGCCGGGCATTTCACCCTCGCCGGGATATGAAAGTCGGCAAGCCGGCTGTCGGTAAAATGTCAGCCGGCTTCCCGATTGCATCCCCTTCATATTGTCTGACAGAAAGAGTATCCTGGCAAAGCTCAGCAATATGGCAACCGCAGAAGAAACCTGATCACCAAATGTTTTGTGGAAGGCATCAAAAAAAGTGGAACAGTCATGCAGTGGAGAATCAACTGGTTCCCATAAAGGAAAAGTGCATGGCAGTACCTCCTAAGACAGAAATGAAATGTTAAAGACTACTTTTGCATTTTTAGATACAAAGTTTCCTGGGAACAATTTGAAGTGTATAGCACACTGGTTATGGAACTCAAAAAGCTTTGAGGCCCGCATTGTCCTTAGGTCTTGGGATCCACTACTGAGAGCCAGATGGCAATACTAATGTTCGGTCTGGAGCTGCCACAGCTGGAGCTCTGGAACCTTCCGCAGGCTGGAGGAAGCCTAAGCAGATTGCAAGACATTGGCGGCGCTGGATGACCTACTGCTGATTTTCCTCCTGTTTTTATACTTTGAATATAAGATGCTGGTGTAAGTCTCTGGGCTGTATTTACGAACCAGCAGCTTTTTTAAGCCACTGCTGGTGGGTTGGAGGTACAAATTTTATCGGCACTTGCAGTCAGTGTAAAGCCCAGCGTGCTTTACATTGACTGCGAGTGCCGTTTTAAATTTTCTCCTCCAACCCGCCGGGAAGCGGTGGCTTACAAAAGCCACCACTTTGTAACTAAAGCTTAATATTGTGGAACGAGGGATTGGGTACGAGATCCCGGTTGTCGGGATGCTGACGATCAGAATATAGACAGTGGTATCCCGACGGTCTGAATCCCGATGCCTGAAGGTAAGTAGCCTAATCCTAACCCTCCCCCTAACCCACCTTTCCTGCAGCTTAACCCTAACCCTCCTGCAGCCAAACCCTAACCCCCCCCTCGCAGCCTAACCCTAACCCTCCCTTAGTGTTTAAGCTTAACTCCTAACCCTAAACTGAACTCTCCCCCCAAACCTAATAATTACCGTTGGGATTCAGGCGCCGGTGTTCTGAGTGAAAGCATCCCGACTCCCTGGATAGTGACTACATCCTGGAAGGAGCAATTGTTTATTTGGTTATCAGGTGGTCACAGTACTCAGTAGTTACCCGCACTACATACAGGCAGAATGGAATTATTATTATCGTTTATTTATATGGCGCCACAAGTGTTCCGCAGCGCCTTACAAAGTACATAAACAAATAGGTTGACCAGTAACTTACAGTACAATACAATACAGGACATGAATAATAGACATTGCTACATTCGCGACCATAACACTCAGATAAGCAACAGAGCAAAGCAACCAAGTGTTAGGTGCCCTAGTGGGGAGTAAGAAGTAGATGACAGTAGAGAACGGAGAAGCACAAGAGTGTAGAGGGAGCTGCTCGCAAGAGCTTACACTCTAAAGGGGAGGGGCAGATAAACAGGTGTGACACAGATGGGGTAGACAGGGAGGAAGGAACATGGAGCAGCAAGTTAAGATGAGAGCTGGAAGGCTTTGATGAAATAGTGGGTCTTGAGAGCCCGTTTGAAGTATTGTAGAGAGGTGGAGAGTCTGATGGGAAGAGGGAGAGAGTTCCAAAGGTGGGGAGCAGTGCAGGCAAAATCTTGGAGGCGGGAGTGGGAGGAAGTAAACAGTTGGCATGAGAGGCGGCGTGCATATGTTGAACAAAGAGGGCGGACTGGAGAGTGAAAGGAGATGAGGTCCGAGATGTAAGTGGGAGAGGATTGGGTGAGAGCTTTGTAAGTGAGTGTGAGAACCTTAAATTGGGTCCTGAAAAGGAAGGGGAGCCAGTGGAGAGCTTGTAGAAGAGGGAAGACAGGTGCAGAGCATTTTGAGAGGAAGATTCGCTGAGCAGCAGCATTGAGCATAGACTGGAGAGGGGAGAGAAAGGAGTTTGGGAGGCCAGATAGGAGGTTACAGTAGTCCAAACTGGAGATGACCAATGAGTGTATGAGGGTTTTAGTGGCTTTCATAGGTGAGAAAGGGTCTAATCTTGGAAATACTTTTAAGATGAAAACAACAGGACTGCAAGAGATTCTGGATATGTGGTTTGAAGGAGAGGGATGAGTACAGGATAACTCCAAGACAGAGCACTTTGGGGCTAGAGGAGATAGTTGTGCCATCAATTGATGAAGAAATGGTGGGAAGTGTGGTTATGTTGGGGTGTGGGAAAATGATCAGCTCAGTCTTAGACATATTAAGTTTAAGAAATCGCTGGGACATCCAGGAAGAGATGGCAAAGAGACAGTTGGAGATACGAGTGAGTAGAGAGGGGGAGAGGTCAGGGGAGGAAAGGTAGATATGAGTATCATCAGCGTAGAGATGATATTGGAGATCAAAAGAGCTGATGAGTTCACCTAGCGAGGACGTATAGAGTGAGAAAAGGAGAGGTCCAAGAATAGAACCTTGGGGAACACCTACTGTAAGCGGCTGTGGGGGGGGGGGGAGAGGAGTCATGAGAGGAGAAAGAGAAGGATCGGTCAGAGAGGCTGGAGGATAGCCAGGAGAGGGCAGTGTCACGTAGACCAAGGGAGTGAAGGATTTGCAGAAGGAGAGGGTGGTCCAGTGTCAAAAGCAGCAGAGAGGTCAAGGAGAATGAGTAGAGAGTAGTGGCCCTTGGATTTAGCAGCAAGGAGGTCATTGCTGACTTTTGTGAGAGCAGTTTCCGTGGAGTGGACAGACTGGAAGCCAGACTGAAAAGGGTCAAGGAGGGAGTGGGAGGAAAGAAAGGCGGTTGAAAACCACAAGATTAAGGAGCTTGGAGGCAAAAGGTAGGAGAGAGATGGGATGGTAGTTGGACAGAGTGTTAGGATCAAGGGTAGGTTTTTTAAGAATGAGGGAGACAAAGGCATGTTTGAATGCAGAAGGGACAGTGCCTGATGATAGGGAGAGTTTAAGGAGGTGGGCAAGATGGGAGCAGGCAGAAAAAGAGAGGTAGCGGAGCAGACGTGCAGGGATAGGGTCAAGGGGGGGAGGTGGAAGGGGCGGGACTGAATGAGGGTGTCACGATCAGGGCTGTGTGTGCTCAGGGGCAGCAGACCTTACCTGTCCGGATGCTATGGCGGGGTCCCGCTGGTGGAGGTGCGGGCACTTGGAGATCTGCGCTGCATGCCAGGGGGTTCCAAAGGCATACTGTCCTGTATGCTTGTGGTGAGTCTGGGTCAGTATGGCAGTCCTGCAGCGTGACATGGGGGCTGCCATCTTGGAAATTCTCACCTGCAGAAAGGAACTACCCTATTAGAGAACAGGAGTTGTTAGTAGTTAAGCTTGCTTTTGAAGAGTGGCGATATTTGCTTGAAGGTGCCAAGTACCCCATCACTGTGTACACTGATCACAAGAATTTCTCTTTTTGAAGAATATTCAATGCATCAGTCCTCGCCTAGCCTGATGGACAATTTTCTTCTCCCATTTTGAGTTCAATTTACCCTTCCGCCCAGGATCACAAAATTTAAAAGCTGACACACTTTCGCGGTCCTTCTCTTCTGAGAGTTCTGTCGGAGATCTTGAAGTGGCACCTGTTCTAGAGTCCAAGGTGTTCCTCCAACGATCCTATTGGTGGCCTACCATGAGAACTGAAGTATCAGAATTCATTGCCTCCTGCATCCAGTGCGCCCCCAGCACAAGACTTCCCGACAAGCACCAGCGGGAGAGCTCAGACCCCTTTCCATCCCAACTTGTCCTTGATTCCACTGGTCCATGGATTTTGTGACTAACCTTCCCATTTCAAAAGGCTACACCACCATTTGGGTGGTGATAGACTGTTTCTCAAAAATGGTACATTATATACCCCTCAAGAAATTGCCTTCCGCTCCTGAATTGGCTCAACTTTTCGTTTCCCATATTTTTCGTCTACATGGGCTACCAACTGAAATTGTGTCTGACTGTGGAGACCAGTTCATGGCACAGTTTTGGAGAGCTTTGTGTTCAGTCCTGCAGGTCAAGTTAAAATTCTCCACAGTTTATCATCCCCAAACAAATGGGAGCATGGGAAGAGTGAACCAGGACCTTGAGATGTTTTTGAGGATTTACATGTCTTCCTCTCAAGACAATTGGGCAGATTCCTTACCATGGGCAGAGTTCGCACATTACAGCTCATATCATTCCTTCTGCTGGACAAACACCATTCCTCGCAGTCTATGGTTACCATCCCAGGGTTCCAGAGCTCAAAAGTCTGCCAGCCTTTGACATACCAGCAGTGACTACTTCTTTACGGAACTTTTCCCGACTTTGGTTCCGGATTCGTTCATCTCTGTTGAAATCGTCCCATTGATATAAATTAGGGGCGGATAGAAAATGAAGAGTTGCTCCTAGCATGAAAGCAGGGGATCAGGTATGGCTCTCCACCCATAACCTTTGTTTACGGGTTCCCTCCATGAAGTTTGCTCTCTGCTTCATCAGCCCATTTACCATAAGGAAGGTAATCCAGCAGCCTGCAAGCTGAGACTACCTATTTACCTCAAAGTTCCAAACTCCTTCTACGTCTTCTTACTCAAGCCTCTTGTTCTCAACCGATTCTTACAGTTCCTACCACCATCTCCCAAGGTCCAGACTGAGAGAGGGGTGGAATTCGAGGTTAGGCAGGTCTTGGATTCTCGATGGACATCTACAGTACCTATTGGACTGGAAGGGCTACGGCCCAGAAGAGAGATGTGGGGTGAAAGAAGGAGATGTCAACGCACCCCATCTCATTCAAAAATTTCATTCCGAAAACCCAGAGAAACTCAAGAGGTGCCCAGAGGGGGTACTGTCACGATCAGGACTGTGTGTGCTCAGGGACGGCAGACCTTACCTTAACATACGCTATGGCGGGGTCCTGCTGGTGGAGGTGCAGGCACTTGGAGATCTGCGCTGCATGCCAGGGGGTTTCGGAGGCATACTGTCCTGAATGCTTGCGGTGAGTCTGGGTCAGGTCTGGTAGTGCTGCATCGTGACATGGGGGCTGCCATCTTCGATTTCATCATGTGACACATTCCAGCCAATCCAGGCAGAGCATTCTGGGAGTCCTAGCAACCAATCCTGCACTTCCTCTGGGTATTTAAGGGCTGATCTGCAGTCCTTTCTTTGCCAGTGCAACATTATTCCCAGCTCTTGCTGGGTGCTAGTTTTCTGTGCTCCTTGCTGTGTTTCCAGTCCAGTTTGCCGTTACGACTCTGCTTGCTTCAGGTTCCAGTTATCATCATTAAACCTCTGTGTGCAGCAGTACTTCTCCTGGCTTACGCTCCCAGTTGGGATTCCTGCTAAGGTCCACGACATCAGCGTTCCCTCTGGCTATCCAGTTACCTATAGTCGGTACCCACGTGCCTTCCTTGGGTACACGGCCGTCTGAGTCACTTACTATCTAACAGGCCAATCATGAGCAGTATTCCTCTCAAGCCAGCGTCCTTCCAGTTCCAGAAGTCTATTCATAAATCCGCTCCTGATTCCACTCCGGGTCCAAGTCCGTAACCATCTGTGATAGAGGGACATGACTTCCTCTCCAGATACAGGGGAGAAGAATGTTAGAGTATATAGAATCACTTGCAGATGGAATAAGAATATAGACTCACTTGCAAATGGACTGCCCTAATCTATTCTTGACTCTGTAAATTCATGCACGATTAATGGACGAATGAACGATAACGACATTGTTATCGTTCAGTCATCCATTAATATCTGCTAGTGGATGTGCGCCTTTAGATATTTCTATTTGGATCCTTACTAATATGGGAGGTTCCAATTCATATGTTTTACAGATCAGCAATATTTTATTTTTATGTAAGATTTTGATAAATCTATATCATTATTATTAGGTTCATGCCTGGAGGGGCAAACACAGGATTTCATACAAAGTGCAATGTATGTACCACACACACATATATATATATATATATATATATACACACAGGGCTAGCAATCACCGTACACCATTAGATACAGCAGTAGGGCCAGTCTGCCTAAACTGAATTTAATTTTCTTTCTTTTCCAGATGTAGCCACCATTCCACTATGGCAATACCATGAGTCTTGTGTAGCGACAAAAGAACCTAGCATTATTAATAATCAACACTATAGATGGTCCATGGTATAAGTTGTAGGGGAGATAGTCTAATAAAACCAAACTTCTGTATCACACACATTTGGGCCTAAATTTGAGTGGCATGCAAAGCGCACGCAGCAGCGTCTATGGGCGGTCAGTCACCCGTCTACGAGTTTATGCAAATGGCCTACAAACCCCATCCCTTGTACACACCCGTGCGGCCAAATTTACAAGGCCTAAGACACCCACTTTTAGCGCCTGTGCACGCTGTAATACAGATAGGTGGTTCCTTATACGCCACCATTGGTCGCAACATTGAAAGTTGCACCATCCCTAGAGGAAGGAGCAGTTTCTCTGTCTGACAAGGGCCTCCTATGTTTGTGGCTATGCGTCTGGGAATGCAGCTGCTTGCATTGACACGCCTGCGACAATCCCGTAATACACCCACTGAAAGGCCCATTTGTGCGTGCACTACTATCCACCTCCCAGTCACCAAAACGAAGATGATCTAAACCTATGCACGCTTAGATGCTTCCCTCCTCCGCAAGCACCTGGGTGTCACCAACACCCCACCAATTGAATACAGTAAACAAATTTGGAGCTCAGATGAAGGCACTTCTTAAAACTGTGTATATATCAAATAGGATGCAAGACTTAACTTCCAGAGTGAAGAGTAATGGTGATATTTTCTAGGTTTTTTATTACTTCTGATTCCTAGAATAAGCTTGCTTATTCCCTCCCAATGTGTGGGTATATGTAAAAGGGAAAAGATAAAGAATAAAAACAATGGCCCTCATTCAGAGCCGTTCGCTATTTGCGGTCGTTCGTTCAAAAACAAGGGGTGGCTATTCAAATGATCCGTTCGCACATTGCAGTCTGTTCACACCTCTAAGTCTGAACGAGCGAGCAAAACACACGCTCGTTTTTTTGCTAAAAACGCCCCTTGGCCGCTCGCACCGTACGTCATGTCCGCTATTTATTAGATTAATCGAGTACATCGTACAGCGTATGAACTGCTCGCTATTCTTGTGGTTGGTTTTTTCAACCGCTATTTTACGAGCAGTTCTGAGTTAAAAAAAACCAAGTGATGTGGTCAATGACGCTGCTGTATTAATTATGCACTCCCTTAAAACGCCCGTTTTGACCTTTAAGCACGCCTGCGTTCGAATTCCACTCCCCCGTTTTCAAGCACCTTCCCCTGTTACCACCCACATACGCCTCATTCTGTCACTCAAAATAGCAGGCATTCGCTATATAGCGTACAAACGATTTTTGGTCGCACTGACTGGTTCGCGCATGCGTACTAAAAACCGTACGCATGCGCAGTTGTGCGAACATCGCTCGGAACGAGCGTACTGCCGCTAGCGAGCGGCTCTGAATGAGGGCCAATATGTGCAGTATCATTTTTAAAGTAAAACTATTAAAACATTTCCTTATTCGGCATCACCAGACACATGATAGAGGAAGAAGGTATACCAAAGTGAATGTACCGCTATAGGTAATATCGCATGTGTTGGAAATTGTATGGTTCACCCCACACAGTGAAGGAAGAATATTCAAAGGGGCGTACCCCACTCACTCTGCTATAGATAGAATAATATATATAAAGGTATCTTTGATAAGTGTACCATACTCACAGAAGGTGTATGCGTTTTCCTCCTATCAAGGTATCTTTTAAACCATATGGAAATCCACAACAGGGATGTAAGATGACTTTGTATGCCAACATTTATTTTATTCAATAAAACTTTGGTGTCATCCAAATTAAAAAAACATCAGACTCTTGGTTCCCCAAAATAAAACCAAGGTAAATACAGGTTGTTTCAGGATCAGTAACCTATCCGGATTGGTTAATGATAAAGTTATCTACCTTAGAAGGAAGTCCCAGTAGTCATATGAATAAGTCCATAAATTAGGTCTCCAGAACCAACGCGTTTCGACCATGAGGGTCTTTATCAAGGCATATCCTAGTTCCCCCTATTCTATCTTATAAACCCTTTTGGAACTACCTGATTGGTGGAGTACCACTAGTCACCGCCCAGCAGTTTTCCGCCACCTGATACTGTTTGAATCGATTGCAGCAGCACCTTTGTGTGTACAATCTCTGTATAACCCATGCGCCATGGGTGTTTTCAGAAATTGTCGCGCATGTGCAGTTGCAAACGATCGCTCATATACATGAACATCGGTATTGCATGGGGATTGCGTACTACAGAATCAGGCCTATTTATCTAATATAGATAACATAGATGGTCATGAGGTAAAACATTCTACAATAAATATACATACATAATACGTATAAACCAGAGGTTCCCAAAGTCCGTCATTACAGTCCACGTTTTAGGGATATCCAAGCTTGAGTCCAGATGGTTAAATCAAATGGATTGAGGCACTAATTAAGTCACCTGTGCTCAAGAATGGATATCCCTAAAACGTGGACTGTAATGGCGGACTTTGGGAACCTCTGGTATAAACCATTAGAAGACAGAACTTAGCTTTCTAAGAACACGTTCTCCCACCTCATGTCAAGACCCCTGTCTCTTGTTGTCAGCAAGTCACAATGTAGTTTTGCTAGCACATACTAATATTGTTTCACATGTTAATTCTGCTTTAACATTAATAATGTAATGATTCAGCATATTAATAATAACGTAAATGAAGTGAAAATAGCCGGAGCATATATTGTATCAAACTGTAAAATTGCTTATGTAGCAGGAAAATAACTGGAGCACTAATGCTCCAGTCAACAGGATTCTAAATTACACTCACAGCCAAGGACTGCAACACCAACTATGACCAGCAGAGGGAGCGCGCTCTCTGTTGTCTGCTATCCCGGAAACGATCCCGAGCTGCCGGCTCCCAGGTTGCACCGCGTTTCCGGCACCTCTTCTCCTGTCTCACCCCGTGTCCGCAGCAGCCGCAGGGACGGATTAGACATGGCCGCCTCCAAGCCCGTGGAGCCGCAAGGCGGGCCCGGGATCCCCCACTGGAAGCTGGCCCTGGCCGTCGGGGCCCCGCTGCTCCTGGGAGCCGGAGCTGTGTATCTGTGGAGCCGGCACAAGTCGACGAAGAGGGACAACCAGAGGAGAACGCCGGAGGGGCGGGCCAGCCCGGTGCCCAGCGGGGGCAGCTCCAACCCGGACTCCAACCCGCCACAGGAGATGGTGAGTGGTCGGGGAGGGCACAGAGAAGAGCTGGAGCTCAGGGTGGGGTGATAGGATACCTAAAGAATGAGTGGTGGGAGGCGGTGACCTGTGTCTCTCCTGTGCCTCTCACCTGTGCATCTCCTGTGCCTCTCACATGTGCATCTCCTGTGCCTCTCACATGTGCATCTCCTGTGCCTCTCATGTACCTCTCACCTGTCTCTTATACCTCTCGCCTGTGCCTCTCATGGCCTTTTCACATACCTCACATGTGCCTCTTATGCCCTTTTCATATGCCTCACATGTGACATGTAGCAATATTTAATTAAATAAGGGGGTTGGGGTGTCATAGAAGGCTGGTATAGTACCTTGTACAGGAATCCCAGGTGACATAGTACCTTCTACAGGTATCCCAGGTGATGTAGAAGGCCTGATTCAGGGACGCAATCTAGTGCAATCGCAGCTGCGAAAATTTGATGTTTGTAAAGCTTACCCGAGCATAAGGACACCCACGTAGCCCACTGCTGCCTTATCATATGTATACAACATTGCTTATCAGCGTAACGATCTGTAAAATCGACGCCCATCGAGCAGCCATCTTACCCTTTTTCGGTGCTCTTCTGACACAGCTGCGTATGCAATCGCAGTGGCTAATTTATACATGCCCATGAAACAGCGTTCAAACAGACAGGCACACCAGCGTATTTCAGACCACCCCCTGTCGCCACCCCCAACTGCTGACAACCTGTCACTCACTCTGCGATGTGTTCCACTGTGCGTCCGTAGTTGCATTGTGATCGCTGCGCATTGTGATCACAGGAGGCCTTCATAGTACCTTGTACAGGAATGCCAGGTGTCACAGGAGGCCTTCATAGTACCTTGCACAGGAATGCCAGGTGTCACAGGAGGCCTTCATAGTACCTTGCACAGGAATGCCAGGTGTCACAGGAGGCCTTCATAGTACCTTGCACAGGAATGCCAGGTGTCACAGGAGGCCTTCATAGTACCTTGCACAGGAATGCCTGGTGTCACAGGAGGCCTTCATAGTACCTTGCACAGGTATGCCAGGTGTCACAGGAGGCCTTCATAGTACCTTGCACAGGAATGCCAGGTGTCACAGGAGGCCTTCATAGTACCTTGCACAGGAATGCCAGGTGTCACGGAAAGCCGGCATAGTACCTTGTACAGGTGTTGTTGGTCTTTCCATTGTAACGGTTACTACTTAGGGATACCCCTTCCTCTCGAAATGTGGAAGCATCTCCTTTCCATCTCATGGTTCTGCAGTATCTTGCTACATTCAGGATTATGGTGGTTGAGGTTGCAGTAAACACATTGCTAGGAGCATCTTATCTACTGCAGATAGAAGATGGTACACTTTTTTGCATAGAGGAATGATATATGGATAATTCCATCATATGAGTAGATATGAGCCCTAATGGCCACATTATTTATAATAAAAGGTGGAAGCTGGACTGTATATATGTTTGTCCCAGGGACAGTTGCCTATTGATCAGTTTCTGATTTGACTTCAGGTTAGGAAAGGGAAATAAAAGGTTATTGTGCTCCATATAGTGTATATGCAAGACCTAGGTAAATGACAGAGATTTCTCTCCGTTTGGTCTGAAGTCTAGTGTGCAAAGTTGCTCAGTAACATAGTTAATTGAAAGGGATTTTTACGCTCGTGTAATGCTCGGCCCTATGTATTTGTTGGAATCGATGCTGTTAATGCATCTGGTTTTGGACTCTATATACTTTTTGTCCATTATGTGACCTTAATAATAAATGTTAGCTTTGGAGAAGAGGTCTTGTGCTATTCACGTTGGCATACTTCTCTATAATTCACTAGGAATGAATGAAGTGTAATGTTTGAGTGAGGGGGAAGTCTGGTTTTGACAGATTTCCAATAGTGTACAGTGGGACATGCATCTCATCAGGGAACTGTGGAGAGTGTCAAACAATGGAAGCAATGGACCTTATCTTAGAGTGGAGAGTCTATGGGCCTGATTTATTGATCAGCGGCTTTTAAATTAAGCAATTGTATTAACCGCAAAACTTGAAGTAGCTTTATTTTCGAACCCAGTGCATTGGGTTTTGCTTTTAATAAGAGATCAGCTTTAAAAGCTGGTATCTCAGATTGTGACAGCTGCTGGAAGCCTATCCGGTTTTATTCCACTGTTATGGGGAACCAGAGGGAGTTGGCGTCATCATTTCTTATGCATGGGTTTTGGAGATTCATCATTTCCCCCATTTGTCTGCCAAACAGCGAGTCCAGTTATCCACTTAAAAAAATTAAAAATCATCCCCCACAGCATGATTTGATGGGCACCTTTGTGTCAGAAGGAAATGTAATTCAGTAATCTGTACCAGACATTGCTGATCTTCGTATGTATGTGATGGCCATTCAAAAGAGTAGTATCCTGAGGCCCGTTTGTGATTGCAGTCCTAATAAAGATCACTGGAGATATCAGAATTATTGATGAATGCAAAGTAATCTTTATAGCCTTTTTCTATTTAATGGAAGTGTGTTTGGTTACTTTAAAGGTATTCATGTAGTCTTCTGC
This sequence comes from Taudactylus pleione, assembly GCA_031769625.1. Lineage (NCBI taxonomy): Eukaryota > Metazoa > Chordata > Amphibia > Anura > Myobatrachidae > Taudactylus > Taudactylus pleione. Next base: position 5,235,283 of record JAUIMM010000261.1, read on the forward strand.
TCTGGTGCTTCTAGCAGACGCAGCTGATGCAACAAACTTTTGAGATGAAGACTAGTGTGAGAGAGCAGAGAGCGACACCCCAGGCAGGAAAGAGGAACTGCACGGGTTGTGACCGGTGCAGGGTGCTAGAATGAAGACTATAGTCCCCATGTGGGTGTGCCACCATGGGGCAATATATCCCCGCAATATCTATGGTGGTGTGGTCTAATCAAGATTTACAGAAGTAGTGTTGATGGGAATAGAACGTGTATCATGTTCTGTAGGGTGTGGTGTCCGTCAGGTGTCAGCGACTCAGATCAGTAATGCTTTATCATTGGGGATAAAAGATGTGTGATGCCCAAATGTGTTTTTTTAGTTAGATAATGCTCTTTAAGGGGGTGAGATGAGGCCTTTGTATTGGCAGGGGAAGATGGTATCTTGGTGTCACTGATATGAGCTACCCTTTTTTTTTACGTTGACTGCTCAATTTGAAATAAACTAAGATATAAAATTTATGTGGGACAGTCTGGCGCTTAAGTGTGGGGAAGATGCCTCTCCTCATTTGCATATGAAGTTTTTATACATATAAAAGAGAATGGTATAAAAAAGATGAGTGATATAACAGTGTAATATAATTTCGATAAAAATATTCCAATAGTGAAAAGGAAACAAGTAGTGGTATAGCAGTTCATTGTAAATCCAAAAAAGGGAGTCCCTAAATGTCAGCATCTTATTTTATCCTTTATGGGGCTATGATCAGAAGAACCCAATTTAGGGATGCCTTGTATATGGGTCTTTAATGCGGCCCATACACGGTGCGATAAATCAGCCGATCCGACAGATTGGTACGATTTGGCTGCTCTATCGTACCGTGTATGGGCATGGTATCGGACACAGCGCGCACCCGTGGGGTCGTACATCGCACCCTCAGATCTTACTGCAGGTTCAGTCGATCAGGGGATGCGATGTGTGATCCCACCCATGCAGCGCTATGCAGTTGGGGGAGCTGGCATATCGGGCGATCGGCCACCTGATCGCAGTGCGTGTAGGGACCGCCCCATATGTCGGATCCCCCGTCGCGTTGCACCGTGTATGGCAGGCTTTAGAGTTTCTCATGCAATCCCCCCGTGCTGGCCATCTATAGTAATGGGTGTCTATCAGAGCAATTCAGTTGTTTCTCTGATAGACGCCCATTAGCCGCAGCAGTGAAAAAAAATTTCTTGCAGCCTCCGGAGATGCGAGAAAAAGGTGTCTAAGGTGGCGTTGTCTGGGCCCCCTAATTTCCTCTTTAGACAGGTTTAGTCGCTTTGCGCAGCTAAACCTGGTGCTTGTGGTCACGGTAAATGCTAATGGGCGGCCGAACTGAGAAAGTTTAATTGCTCCGTCCGGCGCCTATTCGCTTAGACTGCCAGCACAGTTCAATCACCCCCATGGAGTCCTAAGGAAAAGTTACTTCAAGAAAAAAATTAGGAATATATATAATGTGATTCCATTTCATGAAGACTTATTATTACAACATATAAATGCATTCACAATCTAGATATAAATAATTGCAGTGTAATAAAACCAAAACAGTCCTTAAAATGCTCCAGCGTCCTACCAGATTATGGTGGTTATGTGCAGTTTATATAGTACCAGAAGTTCTGGTAACTTGACTCCGCAGAGCAGCAATGTCCATCCAACCCAGTCCTTGGAAGGGGCATCAAGTTATTAAGTAACTGGTACGGATCCGAAATGTGCCCGTTACTTAAGACTGGGTTGAATGGATTAAATGATTTATTAAATTAATTGTCAGTACTAATTGTTAATTGGTGTTTAAAAGTGTTTTTTATGACAAGGGCAACATTTATATAGCCATAAAATAATGTTGCCCCTTGTTATAAAACCATTTTTTAGAAATGAACATCGCCCCTTTAATATAAGGTCGATTTGGGCTCTAGTAAATTAACTAGATGCAACTTCGTTTATAATGCAAAACTGACACTTAGTAAATGGTGGTTACTGGTGAGAATTGTGCCTCTATATTCTGGGGTGTGCCTTATATGAAAAGGTAATAGGGGGCAATTTAAAAACTGGTGATGTGGCGCCAAGCATCACCGCTATCTTCTGCTGTGCGCACATTTCGGCCAGTTATTGTACTGTTGAAATTGCACATTTTCCTGCGCACCGCTATGAGTGGGGCGAACTTGCAGTGTGGATGGAGGTGATGTGCAGGTACGGAACTGCACTTTGGGGTTCAATTGAAATTCACCCCCCTCCCAATAGAATAACTTAGAAACAGTGAAAACCCTCATTCTTTTTTTTTTTTTTTTTTAGAAATTCATAACACATTAAAGCTGCAATCCCCTTGTGGCGGGCATGTGTCATTTACTGGTTTCGGACCACAAGTCCCAGCGTGCCCCTCCCTTTATGCTGGAACTTGCAGTTAATACACAAATTCTCTACCTCTTTGTATAGATGTGTTTATATTGTGTGGGGGGGTGGTTTTGTTGTCGTTTGTTATATTGCCTTAAGGTGCGTATCCATTACGCGACCTTACAGAGCGATTGCACGATTAAGACATCGTATTCGTGCAATCGCTCAGTAATCGGCGGCAAATAGAGCATTTAAATGTCAAAAACGACCAGCGATGCATGTGCCCGCTGGTCGTTTTTGACATCTATCATCGTCCGTACATGTTTGTCAACCTGACGATCACGTCAGGTTCAGCATGTACGGGAATGATGGATGTGCCTACACTGAACGACTGAACGTTCAGTGTAGGCACATAACAGACGGAGAAACAACAGCACGATTACAATGTCGTAATCGTGCTCTCGTTTCTCCGTCTATTACTGGATACGCACCTTTAGAGGCATTTTGTAATTCTCTAATACACTGTTAAACATTACCTAAACACTGTCCGATGTGCTTTCTCTAAAATTATAATGTGTAATTAAATGCTTTTTAAAGCATGAGAACTAGAATCTAGATAATCTTTCATGTTCCCTAATTTTTATTAAACGAATATTTTTTTTTTTTTAAACATTTGCAACATGCTTCCATATACAGTATTTCCAGCATGTATAAGCCACAATCCTGAAACCACCCATGTTGGGCAAGTCCTTCTCTTGCAATCTCATTTTGTTGTGACCTTGGACAGGTCAGTAGATCGCATGGCTTTGATAAGAATGGACAGTGTGGATCAGGCCATGGAATGAAATGTGTCACAGGGTAACTAGCAAATCTATTCATGCATTCCCAATCGGTGTCTGCCTGTATCTCTGCTATTCAGTCTGTTGTCATTTACCGTTCTAATAATGCTGCACAAGTTGTTTATGTAATATAACAATATGTTTCCGTAATATATGTTGATAATTTGGGAGAGTTACAGTGCTTGTGTCAGATTTTCATTTGATTGCACAACCTGTTAAAACCTATGTCCACCGCCCCCTCCCCCCATGGTACTCCAGTTCTGTTTAGTCTGTGTTGTCAGAGTATTTTATTTGTTCTGTCAATAATTGAGTCTAAGGGTGCCTATACACATAGCGATGTGCTCACATTTGCACGATGTGTACGATTTCCCACTGAACTCTCCCCGGCAGTCGTGGGCACGATTTGGTCTGAAAAGCTGCCAATTTGGCACACAATCTGTCGTGCCTCCTAAACTATCCAGTGCATTGTGACTTTAATTTTCAGATCTGCCCTACAGCATGGCAGATCTGAAGATGCGATGTGATCGTGAGTGAGGACTCAACGATTTACTCATGATTTGGGCATATTTTACACGATCTATCGTTCCGATACATCGGAATCGGCCAGATCATGTAAAATATCGCTGTGTGAAGGCAACTTAAAGCAATATATATATATATAATTATTCATTCCACAAAGTAACTTAATACAAAGGACTCTTACAAAGAAGAGATAATGGATCAATCCTGAACTGGTGCATGTCGGGTTATGGCCATATTGGTGCGTTTTGGTTTTTAATTTAATGCACCAATGACACCTCAGATTATCAAATATGGTTTTATTCATTGGCTAATACTCAATTCATTTAAATGAATGGAAAAAAAATATAGTTTAAATAGAGATGAAGGTGAGGTGCGCACCATGTATGCTCAGCCATAACGCCATAGTAGAGAATTTTTAGTGCAGCATTTATTCTTACGCTCAAATTAAAAACCTCTATATAGGCCTTGTTTTCTTTCTATGGGAAAAATACATTGGGCATAGCCCTTCTGTGCGAAATCGCAGTCAGATTACCTAATACAGGGCATAATTCTTAATTGTGGGTTGAGAAATGGAAATTACACCTTCTCTGTCCCTGTCAGCCCATATGTGCTTGTTTATGAGCTTGCAGACAATATGCTGAGCCCATTGATCTAACTGCAGACAGCTTGATCTTGCTGATGTCTCCTAATTGCAAGGTATGGATTAATGGCTCCTGCTACTTAGGGTCTGGAGAATATCCTGCCAGTGCACCCATTGGGATTCTAGTGTAAAAGATTCAGCCATAATAGAGCCTCTTGGGATAAGGTGATATAAGGAGAACATACTGCATTTCAGTTATAGCCTATTAAGCCTGTGCCTATCGCACTTTGTACGTGTTTAAAAAAAAAAAAAAACACGCTTAAAAAGGCCCTGAATTGGCCGGAAATTCAGGCAGCATCTGAGGCTATGGGCTCCTAGTAAATGACCTGCAGGGGAGCAATGTGAAGGCTACTTTAAATCAGTACCAAGTCTAAAGGCAATCAGTTGAGGTCAAAAGAGCGCACAACATATCAGAATAGTGTATTGATTTTAGTAGGTCTAAATCTCAAAAGTGATTTTTCTGGATCCCTTTAATCATTGTAATGGGTATTTCTGCAGACAGATGGCTTACTTTCAGATTAGCTTCAAGGATGTAAATGGAAGCTCCAAGTTGCAGCGCTCCCAAATCCCTCCTCCCCCCCCTACAAAAAGTTAACAGTGCAAGCACACATACACAGATTGTGCAGTGCAAGGTAAATACATGACTACATAGTATGTACATTAACTTTACAAATATGCTGATGTGCACAGCCGAGCATCGAGGCATTGCTTGGCGACACATCACTTGAAATTAAATTGAATTGACACCCCCGATGTAAAAAATATCATCTATGCACTGGGCATAGATGACCGCTCTGTGAGTGGTTGAGCTTTCTTAATATTTGTGATACCACTATCCATGTCTGTGTATATTCTATAGTATTTTCCCTACATATTAGTAAAATGCAGAGTATCCAAGTCATTTTTAGAAGTTGACCCCTATGGCTTTTGATGCTCCCAGTATTGCCTTACAGGGGGACAGTCTCCTGTTTTTGCACTTCTATAGAAACATTTGTTAATAAGGGAAGAACAGCCTTTGTAGTATGTATATATCACAGAGAGGGACCAGATTCTCTTACAGAAATGACTGTTGGGATCTACTGTTTATACATAGTTTTAAATAGTGGAGATACTTTGCCCATACCACCATTTGACACAAACAGGTTAAACAAGATCTTCTGAATTACTTTCGTTTTGGCTGTTTTGTGTTCCCTCCTTTGCAGCTGCATGTGCATCGAGCAGCTAGTAATGCCGTGTGTGTCTCTTGCACGTTGCCTTCCAAGCCCCAGGAATGTGGCATAGCTCCTATTCATTTCAAAGTCCACGGTTTATCTGCACGATTCAAACCTTTTATGCTTTGCCAGCGCCCAGGCGTGTATGGATTGTTCCACGCTGCTAGTTTACAGTAATCGGATTCTAAAAAGAAATTCTAAAAAACAACTTTGAGACTTCTGCAATGTGTCGGTCAGATATAGCTTTGTTTTGTTATCGTATCGAAACTACTTTTTTTTTTTTTTTTTTGCAGTTAAAAAATAAAAAAAAAATACAACCCAGCGGGCCTAAAAATGGTGCTGCATGCCCTGTCGGAAAACCATTGAACGAGCTTTCTCATTTGGCTTACCAGACCTCTCGGAATTGGCTTCGGCCTATACTGTCCTGAATTTAAATCCACTTTGGAGTTTTGGGATAAACCAAGTAAGCATCCACATGTTGCAGATAATCCATAGGAGCTGATGCAGAGTTAGTGCTACTTAGGTTGGAGTGGCGTATCTTCCATGAATACGGATTTGCGTAAATTTGCCATTTACATCTGCCTGCGTCTATATGGCCGTGTTCTAACAAAGGCCAAGACTAACAAGTGCCTATTTCTGCAATTGTGTTGGATTGTAATCTGCTGTAAAAAATAGATATAATAAAAAAATCCTATGATTACTTTTACCTGGTTGTATAAATTACGTCTGGCCACTCTTATGTATGTACATACATGTATTAAGCATATATGTGCCCAGTTATAAGTCAGCAGTGGTAGTTCACAATTGGAACAGCATTTCTTATTGAGCCCGTAAAATGGCAGTAATCAGTGAGAGAAAACTTGTGTGTCCCAGGGACCCCTCACTTTAGTAAAATGGGGTCTTACTCCACTGTTTCTGGGTCCCATTACATATTATGGGGGATGAGGGCAGGCAGTGCTGCAGCACATAGTTTGCGAGGAATGGGTATGTCCCTAACCCCCCTCCCTGCTGCACTTTAAACCTAACCATCCTGGGGGGGTGCCTAACCCTAGCCTCCCTGCCGGGGGTGCCTAACTCTAAAAAACAAAACAAAAAAACCCCTAAACCCGCTACTCTCCCCATACCTAACCCCCGCCCTGCGGCTAACGCAAAGGGCACTCGGGACTTGCCTCGTTCGGGCTGGCTTCCTTCGGCGTTGCTATGTCGGGATTAAGATAGGCGTCGGTATTTTGACGCCTGTCTTAAGTCCTTTGCCGAGATTTCGTTGTCTGTATTGAGACCGGGGGCATCGCGGCCGCCAGTCTCATAACTACATCCCATTTTGCGATCACTGTATTAGTATTGTTTTGTTCAAATATACTGACACAAATATAGATTTTAAAATGAAAAACACAATAATTAAAAACTCAAGGCTGTAACCCAGATACGATCTGTAAACCAGGATATTTAATAAACCCCAAAACAATAGTATCATTCATATGCATACAAAAAGATACAACCACCATAGTGTTAATTCTAGGTCTGGCACTGGACAGGGCGCCGGATCGTAAAAAGAGCACTGTCGCGCACGCCGCCTTTGGGGCGTGCTTGAAAAGTGGATGTGGCCACAAGAAGAGAGGCCTGTTACTTAAAACATGCCCCCTTTTTGGCACTCTTGGGGCCGTGCCCAGCACTTACACTCTCCCCTCACTGTGAATTGGAATGGCATCTATTCACCGGCAGTAAGCGCAACACCGCAATCCTCCCCCTCTTCCCTGTGGGTGGGGATGGCACCTGGCACTCCCGTCAGGCTGTTTCAGTAAGGCGCCAACAGGTAGGGCAGGGTGCATTTTGCAGTTTTAAATTCTGGGCATGGGCGCGGTGCCCTGCTAAATAGCCTAGAGGGAAGACTACACCATGATACCAGCGCTGCACAATAAGTAAGACTCCTCCTTATGTGCTCTGACAGCTTGCAGATATAAAGCCCACTGACAGAATATTACACGTGTGTAGCTTCCTATGTCACACTGACAGAATATTACATGTGTGTAGCTTCCTATGTCACACTGACAGCATATTACATGTATGTAGCGTCTTTGTGTGCATCACCCCTTATATACTTTGTCTATTACCTGCCCACACCCCCTATATACTTTATGCCTATCATCACCACACACCCCCTATATACTTTATGCCTATCATCACCACACACCCCTTATATATTTTATGCCTTTCACCCCCTACATCTCCTCCCCCCTTGTACATTTTAAGATAATGAGGACATGCACTTTTAACCTTTTTAAAAGGGTTGGTTATGGCTGTTCCTCCAGGATGTGAGGTTCCATGGCAGGTGGCAGAGCTCCACTCTGCATGCTGAGCTCTCTTCTACCAGGAGCAGGAGGCAGAGCTGGACAGGGTCAGGCAATTGTAAGGGAGCCGGGGCAGAGTGCACTGCTAGCATTTAAAGCCAAACAGCGTTCGCCCAGCAATTTGGCTTGTTGCATTGGGCTCCGGCTGAGTATGGCTGGCTTGGGCACTGACCACATCTCTCTGCCTACGCCCCTTAGAGGGCTGCGAAGCCTGGCGGCAGGCATGTGAAGGGAGGAGGAGGTGCCGTAGCTGCCTGGGGAGGAGGGACTGAGAGAGGACCATCCTGCTGCTTGCCTGGCCAGTACAGACTTCAGGCCAAGGCAGCAGCTCGCTGTGGAGAGATAGTTGCTTTGGCCACAAATGCTTTAAAGTGTACCGGCCCAGGGGGCAGGTGTCATCCTGCTGGCTGGTGTAGCCTGCCACTGCTCACACAGGTCAGTGACTCCGCGCGACCTGTAGGACCCACTCATTTTTTACTCACTGCCTGTAGTGTGTAAATAGTGCGTATTTTGTAATCACTGAGTAATATACCAATTGCATACAGTAATGCCCATTAATATGCTACCATATGTAGTGTTAGTGAATAAAATGCCAGTATTATGGTACTAGTACTCACCCATGCCACCATATCTTGCTGTATGTTTTTATTTGCAAGTTAATTGCCATGCATGTGGTAGCATGGTGCTGGCAGGTTTTGCATTACATAAGAGTTGCCATATAGACCAGCAGCCAATTGGTAACAGCCAGTGCAAATCCAATGACATGCAACGTGACATTGGATACTTAGCACCTCTCGGGTAACACTGCCAGGAGCTGTTTCTAACTTGGCGTAGGGTGGAAAAAAATTACTACGGGAGCAATTCAATTTTTGTAACTTGGCTGCAGCTATATACAATTGTTGCTGCAGAAGGGCACGAATGCCGTTTGCGCCAATATTTCTGCCCGCATCCTCCTGAGGTGGTGAGCAGTATTCTGCAAAAAGTCTGTGTATTGGGCGCCCAAATGGTAGTTTGAGTGCTCTAACCAGGACTGTACAGTAATGGTCAAAAGTTTTGAGAATGACACAAGTATTGGTTTTCACAAAGTTTGCTGCTTCAGTGTTTTTAGACCTTTTTGTCAGATGTTACTATGGTATACTGAAATATAATTACAAGCATTTCATAAGTGACAAAGGCTTTTATTGACAATTACATTAAGTTTATGCAAAGAGTCAAAATTTGCAGTGTTGACCGTCTTTTTCAAGACCTCTGCAATTCGCCCTGACATGCTGTAAATCAACTTCTGGGCCACATACTGGCTGATGGCTGCCCATTCTTGCCTAATTAATTCTTGTAGTTTGTCACAATTTGTGGGTTTTTGTTTGTCCACCCGCCTCTTGAGGATTCACCACAAGTTCTCAATGGGATTAAGGTCTGGGGAGTTTCCTGGCCATGGACCCAAAATTTTGATGTTTTCTTCCCCGAGCCACTTAGTTATCACTTTTGCCAATATGGCAAGGTGCTCTACATGCTGGAAAAGGCATTGTTCATCACCAAACTGTTCTTGGATGGTTGGGAGAAGTTGCTCTTGGAGAATATTTTGGTACCATTCTTTATTCATGGCTGTGTTCTTAGGCAAAATTGTGAGTGAGCCCACTCCCTTGGCTGAGAAGTAACCCCACACATGAATGGTCTCAAAATCCTTTACTGTTGGTATGACACAGGACTGATGGTAGCGCTCACCTTTCCTTCTCCGGACAAACGTTTTTCCAGGTGCTCCAAACAATCTGAAAGGGGGTTCATCAGAGAAAATAACTTTACCCCAGTCCTCGGCAGTCAAATCCCTGTACCTTTAGGAAAATCATCAGGGAAAGTCTGATATTCTGCAAGAGAGAAGTGGCTTCTTTGCTGCCCTTCTTGACATCAGGCCATCCTCCCTTAGTCGTCGCCTCACTGTGCGTGAAGATGCACTCACACTTGCCATCTGCCATTCCTGAGCAAGCTCTGCACTGGTGGTGCCCCGATCCCGCAGTTTACTCAACTTTAGGAGACGGCCTGGCGCTTGCTGAACATTCTTGGGCACCCTGAAGCCTTCTTCACAACTATTGAACATCTCTCCTTGAAGTTCCTGATGATCCGATAAGTGGTTGATTTAGGCGCAATATTACTAGCAGCAATATCCTTGACAGTGTAGCCCTTTTTGTGCAAAGCAATGATGACTGCATGTGTTTCCTTACAGGTAACCATGGTTAACAGAGAAAGAACAATGATTTCAAGCTCCACCCTCCTTTTAAAGCTTCCAGTCAGTTATTCTAACTCAATCAGCATGACAGGGTGATCTCCAGCCTTCTCCTCGTCAACACTCTCACCTGTGTTAAGGAGAGAATCATTGACATGATATCAGCTGGTCCTTTAGTGGCAGGGCTGAAATGCAGTGGAAATGTTGTTTTTGGGATTAAGTTCATTGTCATGACAAAGAGGGACTTTGAAATTAATTGCAATTCATCTGATCACTCTTCATGACATTCTGGAGTAAATGCAAATTGCCATCATAAAAAGTGAAGCAGCAGACTTTGTGAAAACCAATACTTGTCATTCTCAAAACTTTTGGCCAAGGCTGTAGACTGGTTTAGCCGTTGTACATGGCTGAACCCAGTGCATTTGGGCATGACATGCACGAAAAGTAATGGGCGTCTGCCGCCGCAAGACAATTGAATATCACTCCATCTAAAGTGATGGGAGATAGCCATGCAAAAACAATTGAATCGCCCCCTACTTGTCAACTTCTGTACTGCCACAGAGATGAGAATTGTTATGGACTTCATAAAAATCTGTTTTTTTTTTTATGTGATTTGTTTCATGCAGTTTGTACAAATGTAACTGTGCAATGGATATATCTTATTTTCTCTGTACATGTACTGTTATTTTAAAGAGGCCGAATTCTGGCATCTTTGTGTGAGGTTCTTATGAAAATGGTTATGGTCTCTATATTGTAGGGCCCGCTGGAGAAAGCGCAAGCTGCAAAGAACAAAGGTAACAAGTATTTTAAAGCTTCGAAATATGAACAAGCCATTCAGTGTTACACTGAGGCCATCAGCCTCTGTCCTCCAGAAAAGAAGGTGGATTTGTCTACTTTCTACCAGAACAGAGCTGCAGCATATGAACAGCTGGTAAGTAATTACATAAGCAACAGAGGCTTAGTCAGGTGCTGGGTCTATGCTGTAAATATATGCTCAGGGTTTGGATCCTGTAATATCAATTCTCATGACATGTTAGCTAACAGGACACGAAACACAGAGCTTTGCATAATCGCCATTTTTCTTTGGTCTTCAAATCGTTCAAACTTTGATTTTCCTTGAAAACTTTCATTTTTTTTTTATTAATTTTTTTTTATTTTATTCAATGCTAAATGGGCAGGTAGACATTGGATTATTACTTTAAGCTATTATGTTAGCAAACAGTTTGCACCTTTTATTTTGTACTCTGTGTTAGAAGATAAGTGACTGTTCTAATTTGTGTGTATAGTTTTTGTGGCTAATACATTTTTACCTGTTGCAGAAGTCATTTAATCATGTCCTGTGCACTAAACTTCTCGGCTATTAGAAAAGCAGAATTCAAACGTTGGTTTTATGTTGTTCTTTTTAAGCAAACGTGGAAAGAAGTGGTCCAGGACTGTACAAAAGCAGTGGAACTGAATCCCAGATATGTGAAAGCCCTTTTCCGACGGGCGAAGGCACATGAAAGACTGGATAACAAAAAAGAATGTTTGGAAGGTATATGCGCCAGCTTTACAGACCGTGGGGGGAATTCCATTCCCGACATCAACTCGCTGTGCCGTTCCGGAGCGGCACATTGCGTCCTGCTGACATTGCAAGTTTTTCCTTGCACCATATAAACGTACGATGCCGGCTCTACTGTCATTGGCCAATATGCGATGCGTCAGGCATTATGGAGCTGTACCAAAGCTAGTTACACACTTGAGGGGTATATTTACTAAAGTGCGGGTTCATAGAGGTGGAGTTGCCTATAGCAACCAATCAGATACTACTTATCATTTATCTAGCACCTTGCAGAAGATTATAGCTAGAATCTGGTTGCTATGGGCAACAATTCCACTTCTAAAAACCGCACTTGAGTAAATATACCCCTTGGAGTTTTATTATACTGGTCTTTTCTGGGTCCCTATGATACCTGTTTTTTACTGAGAATTTATTTGAAACAGTTCCTATTAAGGCGTTTGCATTGTTTGGGTTCTATTATAGTAAATTAATCCACTTAGACTTTAAAATTATCTGAGACCGTCCTACTCGCCTACAAAAAAGTAGAACAGCTCACCCTTGATGTAATGGATCCTGCATATCCTCAGATATTCTCCATGCTGCATTCTCTGTTACACTTCCCACAGCATCCACTGAGTTGTCTGACATTACAAATGATCAATCTGGGGTTCTTCTTTAAAGGCTGAATCCTCCCAAAAGATGACTTACCTGGAATCCAGAATACACGGCAGGTCTTGTAGACACCATGCAGCCAGACTGAGCTATGCGTGATGATAAGAGCTTTATTTTTTGATTTTTTGGGTTATTCCACAGAAAACTAATTTTTAGTTTTGGCTTGAATTCTCTTGTTAATTGAGTTTATTTCAACATTGTCCTGAAAGAAATGCATTGTAGCTGTATATGTCTTGAGCACTGTACATCTGAAAATTGAAAATAGATGCACTTCCTGTTGTTAATATATTCACTACATGCCTGGATCCGTTTTGTGGTTCTAGATGTCACTGCAGTTTGCATCTTGGAAGGATTCCAGAACCAGACCAGCATGTTGCTAGCAGATAAAGTACTTAAGCTACTTGGGAAAGAAAAAGCCAAAGACAAATATAAGGTATTTCTAGGGAGGGGATGACATGGTGTATGTTAGTGATAGATAATTCAATTAGCCGCAGGGCTTACCGCGGGCATTTAGCTCCAGGGTTAAGAGCACTGAGCTTTTCGGTTACTGTCCACGGTGAGCCCCGATGATGCAGTTTGGCTCCCCGCCACCCCCCAACCACTGCCACATTTGCTATTATCTGCTTAGATTGTAGATGAGTTTTGCGTCTGATTCCGGTACTATGTGTACCAGGTCTCCTGACTGATTGCTACACATGACCTCAGCTGGTTTTAAAATGATTGAATTTTGTTGTCTCTCCCTTCGTTTTAATCGAGCATAGCTTTTCCTGGCATTGCTCACCCATTTGTCTGCCGTTTTGGTATGGTAGGAATAGAAATAAATGTAAATAATAAAACAGCTCGGTGCTTCTCTGTTGTGACAGGAGAGCTTTTTATGTTCAAGGCTCCTGATCTTCCTATTGTGATTTACTAGAAGAAACCGATACTGTATGCCTTATGGCTAATCTATGATTACTTGCCTAACTCTGGCGGTCACACACAGCGTGAAAGGGTGTGGCACTGAGTTCCTGCCAACTGTCTGATGATGATTTATGTCTGCTTTATAGAAATGATCACACTTCCTATAGATTATAATACACGGTACAATAGATGAGTAGTGTGACTACTTGCATAAACAACTGTAGCAGGATCGTCCTATCTCTGTCATTCTCTAACATCTCCACTCTTGGCGAACAACTTTATTCTCTCTTGTGTTACACATACAAACCGACTTTCCAAAACTCCTCTCCGGGAGCAGCCTGGAGAGGAGATGCTGCTGACCGCTTCTGGGGGCGGGGCCGGACTGTAGATGTCATTAGGCCCCACCCCTTCACTGGAAAAAAACAGCGATTTGTGGAGCTGCGGGGAGGAGGCCGGGCTAAATGAGGCAATTTTCTTCATTTTAGCCCCGCCCCCTCACTGACCCGCAAATTTCCATAAAATCTCCCCATCCTGCCCACTTCACTAGGAAGTGGTCGGGATGTGAGAGATCTGCCTTCTTATCCGGGGTGTGGGGGGCTACCCGAAAAATCAGGAACCTCCCGCAACTTCCGTGAGAATAGGCAAGTATGATATTTCATTACTCTCTTCCCTCACCAGTACCACCAGCTCTTGCCTTCCCCAGTGCACAAGTGTCTTTGCTCTCATGCTTCGAGGTCACAGATCGCTGTATGGCTTCTAATGTTTCATACCAATATGTGTATTAGGATTAATGTTCTCGTATAATAATTTCATGTCCTATGCCCACCAGTGTTTGTTTTTTTTTCCCCCTTTTAGAACAGGGAGCCGCTGATGCCTTCACCTCAGTTCATCAAATCCTATTTCAGTTCCTTCACGGATGATATTATCTCCCAGCCGCTGCACAAAGAGGAGAAGTCTGACGAGGATAAGGATAAAGAGGGAGAGGCAGCTGTGGTAAAGGAGAAGTGAGTGACTTTCTTGTAAATTAATAAAAAAAAAATATTTGTATGTTTAGAACTACCAGAGTCGTCTGCCTTTACACACATGCAGTAAGATTGGCGTGGGGTGTCCATATCCTATGATATGCGTGTGGCTAGCATGAGGCACAGATACTGTGTGTATATTCCGTCCATTTGGGCACTACACAAATTTTACTACGTATAGACTTTTATTTCCTATTGATAACTCCAGAACTCCATTAATCTAAAGTATTTCTAATTATTTTACAGAATTCTAAAGCGCACTTGCTCGTGCGAACTATAGATTAAAATGTGGGTGTAGAGATCAGCAGCTATAATTAGTTATCACATGCAGTGCTTGCATTAGTAAACACATTTTCTTTATTTAAACTGATATGCTAGGTGTAAGAAACAATTAGTGCTGCGGCTTTTAGGACAATGTCCCTGATTCAGAGGTGCACACAAATACGTCTGCTTCTTTATGGTAATGCAGCGACCGATGAGCTTCCTACTGAGACGCTCACAGGCACCGGTGTAAATACGTCTTGGTGCGTCTTTACACCCACCATAGATGCAACATGAAAGCTTGCACCAGCCTTATGGCAAGTGCAGTTTCTCCATCTGAGCATGGGGTTCTGGGCCAGTGCTACTGTGTCTGCCTAACCACCCCCCTGTTGAAATCCATAGCCTTTGTGTCCAAATTTGTTCTGCGCCACCAAGCGGTTACCATCGTGACACATACGTAGTGCGACTCCGACACGTGCACAGTACTTCCAACATCAGCATTTCCAACATCGGCATTGCATGCAGTCAACGTGCACCACTGAATCAGGCCCTATTTACTACAATCCGCATTTAAAATGCGGTTCTAGTGATATTTCCGACTAAATTCCCATTGCAAATTTAGGAAATATCACAGGAATTTTAAAAAAATCCCTTTTGGGCACAGAGCTTGCGAATCCCGTCTGCACATTTCTCACTGTATTTCTTGGAAAAAATACTGAGAATGTGTCTGCGCATGCGCCGCCGGCTACGCCAACCCCCCGTGCTGTGCGAGATCCCTCGCGGCCGCCGTTCCTCCTCGAACCCCCTCTGCTTAGCTTACTTACCTCCAGTGATAGGTGCTCTGGTGATGTCCTCTGGGGCACCGGTCAGCTGGTCTCCCGGCTCCTGCACTGTGACCCCAGTCAGCTGTTGTATGCAGCAACTGACCGGGGGTTACAGTGCAGGACCCGGAGACCAGCTGGCTGGTGTCCCAGAAGACCTCACCTGAGCACCGATCACCGGTCCCTGGATGCAGGCACGTTTTTTTTGTTTGTTTTTTGTTTTTTTTATGCAGTGATCACCTTGTGGTATGTTTAGACCACACAGCTGATCACTGGGGACCCTGAATAACGCCATCTCCAGGTGACGTTATTATCACAGGGCTTCCACCAGTATTTTTTCACTTTTTTTTTTTATGCTAAATCTGGCCAGATCACATTTCCCATTACAATTATGGGAAATGTGATCTGCTTATTAAAAATATGTGATAATTGGGGTTTGGAGTAGAATTTTACGAATTCTTCTCCAATTGCCCTTTAGTAAGTTTATGTGATACTAAAAAAATTGTGAAAAGGGTGTGAAAACACCCATTTTCACATCATTTTAGTAAAAATGTTAATAAATAGGCCCCTATGTCTGCTTAAATGAGACACCCACCACTCACAAGTGTGTTGTGTTGAAGGAGAAGAGTGTTTATAACTCAGATTTGTAGTAACGTGAATACCTCTTATAATGTCTGTTCGCTGTGTTGATCTTGTGCCTCTTCTGCTTTCTGGATGTGTTGGAGCTTTAAACAAGGATGGAAATAAGTCACAGGAAAGATTTTATTATTTCTGTGATATAAAGAAACTCATAACTTCTTATTTCCCAGATCTGGATATTTAAAGGCAAAACAATATATGGAAGAGGAGAACTATGACAAAATAATCAGTGAATGCACAAAGGAAGTAGAAGCTAAAGGCAAATACATGGCTGAAGCCTTACTGCTAAGAGCTACATTCTACCTGCTCATTGGAAACTCCACAGCTGCTAAACCCGACTTGGATCAGGTTGTTAGTATAGAGGACGCCAATGTTAAGGTATGTGGAGGTTAATTTAATAGAGTGAACCTTTTGTGAATGATCTATAAAAATAAAAAAAAAAGGTGTGAAATACATAGTATCCCATAGTCCCTGTGGGGCAATTCAATTATTTTTTGACGGTGATAATTAACGGGCGCCCAATGGAGCAATTCAATTGTTTTGGGCGCCCAAAAGCCGGACTTTTTTCTCACATTTTCTGCTCTCCACCTTAGGACAGAACGTCACACCCAGGTCATAGCTGGTGCTATTGATGTTCTCTATTCTGTAGAAGTCTTATGTAGAGGATGTAACGTTGGATTCTAGCAGACAAACGGTTAGGGCTTCAGAAAACATACTTCTCTGGTTTCAGTGTTGTTTAGCAGACAGTACAGTCACAAAGATCTTGCCAATTAGGCAATTGATACAATACTGCAGAGGTGGAATGAAGCACTCCTTCCCACAGCATCTAATAATTAACCAAATATGTTTTTCTTACAGGGTCACTGTTGAGTGTTTTATGTGGGGTAGTATATCACAGACAGTGTACAGAGCAGACACAAAACACCTTGTATCTGTGTAATTAGACTATCTGGAAGCCAGACAGTCTCTCAGCATGTCATGTGAGTGCAAAGGCTTAAGAAGTACCAAGTGTGTCAAATTGAAATGGGAGCTCAGTGGGGTGTTCCAAGCCTCCCTGCTTCCTATATAATCTCCTATGGTAGTCATGTAAGACTGGAAAATCTGTAACATTATCAAATCACTTATATCAAAGAATTTACAAATATCAAGAATCTTATAGCCTGCCACAGTGATTTATTTTAAAGGAAAAAATAAATTAAACACCTCATATTTTTACATGATTTCTGCTTTAGTGGGTGGTTTGTAAAGTAAAAGTATAACGTAACATCTTTAATTGAAACCTGTTCTGAAGACTTTTGGTTCTTGTTCTGAATACATTTTTGTAATTGTATTTTTTTTACTATTGTTTTTTTCTTAGTTACGTGCAAATGCCCTCATCAAACGAGGGAGTATGTACATGCAGCAACAACAGCCCATGCTGTCCACTCAAGACTTCAACATGGCTGCAGACATAGACCCCCAGAATGCTGATGTCTACCACCACAGGGGACAGGTCAGACACATGTTTGGTGCTGCACATTTCTGCCTGACTGACTAATACTACGTAGGTTGAGATTTAGCTGGAATAAACTAGAGATGTACGGGTTCGGTTCTTCTCTGTTCTTTTCTCCAAATTAGTGCAAGTTCGGATTCTTCTTATTGGCTATCGGCTGTCACGTGTTTTGAATAGCCAATAAGATAAATCCGAACTTGCGCTAATTTGGAGAAAAGAGCAGAGTAGAACCGAACCCGCACATCTCTAGAATAAGTCTTTCCTTTGCAACATACCACTAATATTGGGCATTTTTCACCATTCTGTTAATAGCACCATGATAATGAGGTGAATTAGTCAGCGTATGAGTGAACTGCTTCTCAGACCACTTAATTTGAACACCCATCTGATGCTTATGACAGATTAGTAGTACTGGCCTTTACTTCAGGCTGCGGGGCCTTATTCCGAGGTGCACGCTGACTCCATGCAATGCCGATAATATTCACACAGTTGTCCGGTGTTTGTAGTACTGCACACGTGTGTCGATGGTTACCGCCATGACTTGCAGAACGAATTTGGACACGAGCCCTGGATTTCAATGGACGTTTCTGTGGTTAGACAGACGCAGGCGTGTTGCCGTCACAGGACGCCATGTTCAGAGAAATTGCAAGTGCCATAGGGCTGCTGCAAGCTTCTATGGTACAATTGATGGTGTACAGAGACGGCTTAGTGCCGCTGCCTGTGGGCGTCTCAGTAGGTCATTTATTGGTTGTGGCATTAGTATAACTATGCAGCTGCGGCAAAACATGCAGCCACGTCTGCATGCACCACTGAATCAGCCTCTTAGTGTAAAGCCTGGCTACACAGGCACTGCTGCCCAGCCTTGGATAGAGCACCGTGCAGTTCCCTACTTTAGCTCTTACTCCCCATCCTCACGGTGGACTGAAGACTATATGCAGTTTTGTGTGAATAAATTCTAACTGGAACTGACATGACGCCAGTTGGGACATATAATAGCTATTTTTATTAAAATAAAACACCTGGAGCTTCTCCGAGCTCTGCTCTGACCCACTGGGAAGGTGCACTACTAATATAATATATTTCATACCTAAATAAGAGTAATGGGCGAATACCTTCTTGGTTAAGAATTTGGTCACGGAAATGCTCATAAAATGTTTGGTTTTTGGTACATTAGGACAGGAGGAGTTAAACCACCTTTATGATTCGCTGCCATTTCCAGGCTATTCAGCATATAGTAAGTAAGTATTGCCTGTCACTAAGGCATTAAAGGTAGTATACATATCTACATCATTCCATTTATTTTGAGCTAGGGTAATTCAACTCTCTTGTAAAATGGCATTGATTCGTAATGAAGTTTTATGTATTTACTTCAATACTACAATGTGGGATGCCATATTTATAGCGTTTACCTGTATATTCAGACATGTGTTTTTATCAGGTGGCAATAATTTTTGTCACCTTGGGGCACGACACATCTCTACTGTGCAGAGAACAGTTTTATGTTATGTCCCAGGGCAATAACCATAAGCAGCCCTGATACTGTACAGACACTTCTGAAAAGAACAGGCGGCAGATAGCGTTAATCAGCAATAGTTATAGTACAGATTTCAGGGGGGCATATAAGAGCCATACATTACATCTGATGGTGGAAAACTCTCAAGATGAAAAATATTTTACTTTTTAATGGAAAAATAGCAAATGCAAGAGTTTTAACAGGTAATTGTACAAGTACAAAGGTAAAGCATGGGTTTCCTTTATTTGCAAACCAAGGCGATGGAGCTGCTTAATATGCAATTCTACAATTCCGTCTCTTGTCATTTGCAGCTAAAAATCCTTCTAGACCAAGTGGAGGAAGCCGTCGCAGACTTTGATGAATGTATTAGGTTGCGGCCAGATTCTGCTCTCGCTCAAGCACAGAAATGCTTTGCATTAGTAAGTATTGGCATGGATCTCATTGGAGGGACCGGAACCATACACGGGGCAGTGACCATGCAATGTGCCAAGCATAATGCTTTCAATAAAACAGCTAAAGATCACCTCATTTTTCTGTAAGCAAAAACCTGTTCATGTTCCCTAGTCAAGAGACAGATATTGGCAAAAGCATTAATAATATTGTCACATTGTGGCTCTTAAGAATGTTGAGTTTTTCTGTTCTTCCTTTGTTTTAGTATCGTAAAGCGTATACAGGTAGCAATCCTCTGCAGATCAAATCTGCCATGAAAGGGTTTGAAGATGTCATTAAGAAATTTCCAAAATGTGCAGAAGGCTACGCTCTTTACGCCCAGGTACAACGTCTGATTTATTACTCTCTATAAAGATGTATCTGTTTCTTTTTGTGACAGTTTGCCAGTTCTCTTGGCCCTTTGTCCTTGGAGAATTTCCTGCTATGGATAAAACTATTAGCAGGCTTAAGCAGTTATTTAAGGTTTACCTGTCACTCACGACCAAGACGGCCATTTAGTGTGCCTCAGCCACTAACCGCAAGAATGCTGCCTATCAGTTCACTGGTACCTGGTGACCTCTTGTAGGCATATACCTTGCGCCTCCTTCCTTTGTAATGTATTTAGATCCCAATAAGTTCATCAACTGAATATTGGTTTAGTCCACTAAATGGTGGTGTGTAATGCTAGGTACACACATTGGTCGATATATTGTTTGTGCAGCCGGAGAACGATATAACGTCCTGACCGTCGGCCGTTCTGTACACACGATATATATGTGAACCACGTCGTTCAGATATACTGTCCGCTGCGTTATTTTGTCAGATGTGATGTATTTGAAAGGAATATCACTCGCATCTGCCTGTTTGTGACCAACCCATATGCTGACCGCAGGAACCAATAACAATGACGTTACAACTGGTTCCTGTGGACCGATTGGTAAGTGTGTATGCACAATTGGTTGGTCGGTGATTGATATCTGTAAAAATCAGCTGTGGGGAAAATGTGGTTTTCTATATGCAGATACATTAAGATGACGTCAAGTATTGGGTGCTCTACACAAATTCTACCAGTGTAAGATACTGCATATTTGATGAATGCACACATTTTTACATTTAACACGCACAATACTGTGGAAAAGGGAAACCTGTCTGGAACTGGACGGTTCTCTTCTTCTTTCTCCCCCCCCACCCCTTTTTCTGTAGAACCCACTGTTCTGTACTACTTCTCAGCCATCTGAACGGCAGGTGTTGGTGTCAGGTTATTCAACAGATGTCACACCATCACAGTCTGTGATCGTATGAGATCCGCTGTTTCCTGGGATACTGACATTCGCTTCTACTGTTTTGATTAAATCAAAGGTTTCTCTGCATTATTTTTTTTCTGTTAATAACGAAACCGAAGATTGCAGTGGTGTAATAATTATTGCTAGCTCATGCACAGTATTTTTTCTATATGTGCGTACACCCTCTATTTAGACTGTAGTGTGGTGCAGTGCCGATGACCATTGATTATGTAACACACAGGTGTCTAGTCTCTGCTCTCCAGACCATGTTGGAGTCCAACAGTGACATTCCTACTCCAGGGCTAGTCATCTGGAATTCTAATGAAGGAAATTGAGTCATGATTGGTTGTAGGGAGTATTTATGGGCTTTACATGTGTAACAAGTGACAAATGATGCCGATAAAGTAACCTCTGCTAATGTGGCCCTTACAGGCTCTAACAGATCAACAGCAGTTTTCAAAAGCCGATGAGATGTACGATCAGTGCATAAATCTGGAACCAGATAATGCCACAACATATGTTCATAAAGGGTAAGTGCTTTATGATGTCTGATCGCTATGTCCTCTGATCCCAAAACACCTTCTTTCCTAGTTTGTTATTTTGAACAGTGCTGTACAAATCCAGTCTGGTAAACATGACACTAAATTCTTACATGACTGTACATTTAGAAGATTTTCAGTGAGTTTCGTGTTTTCTAGGTCCAGCTAGATCCTACGTTTTGACATATTTTACAATGAAGTACGTTTAATGAAATTTGTGGCAGATTAAAGACTGTAACTTGTCCTATAGTGTACATTACAATACTGGGAGGGATGCAGGTACATTAGCTGAATCTAGAAGTCCAGGGAGCTCTGATCAAAGACAAAAAAAAATCTTTCAATTCCTTTTGTGCTTCTCTTCATTCATCTGATGAAATGCTAAAATATTTTTAGAATGTTCTCTGTGGCTGAGGTCTGTAATGGGTGGACAGTATATTGCTGAGTGCTGTGGTTGGGCAAATGGAACACTCTAATGCTATATATTTCGGTGCATGCAGAGCACTGAGAATTGGTTAAAATTTGACATTTGGAGGGATGATACTTTTCGCCTTTGTAAAAAGCACTTTTCTTCTTCAGGGTCCATAGGGCTCCACAGGGAGACAATGGGGTGTAGGTGGGACCTGAAGGACCGCACACCAATAGCAAAGCTTTTCAATTACCAGGATGCTCCGGTCCTCCCCCAATACCCCGCCCACAGCCTGAGGGCAACTCAGTTTCGTTGGTGTCCGGCAGGAGCTGGGTCACCATTTTTAAGAGTTTGGCTGCTTCAAGCAGCCCAAGCTTATATTTTCATTCACTTCATTTTTATTTCTACCAAAAAGGGTAAGCGGCACCAGACTGTCCTCCGGACGTCTGTGCTGCCACCCCATCACCCCTTCATGGCGCCATGACTCCAAGCCTGTGCTAAGTACTCCCGTCGGGGCTCTGAGGGGGACTAGCTAGCAAGCTCCTCGGACCTCCAGACTGCAGCCCGGAATCCAGGGGACAGGTAAGGAGGAACCCCATTCGTAGGGACTCGCATAATAGTGCTGTCTTGCCTCCAGTCTCCAGAGAGAGACCGGAGGTGCTGATGTTGACACTGGGGAGGCAGCCCACCACTCCAATGCACCTGTAATTATGGCGCAGAGGCATAATTACAGGGGACCTAGTGGTCAACGTCAGCCAGGGGATAAAGGCGCTCTCCTTGCAGCCCCTCCCCCAGCTCAGGGAGCCGTTCCAATGTGATCCTGGTATTCCCTGGGCTGCTCCTCCTTCACCCTCCGCCCCCTCAGACACACGGCAGCCATTTTAGGCAAGCAGGTAATCGCTGGGTCCAGGCTCCCTGTATATCTCTCCCAAGGGCCAGGTTATACAGCGCTATTTCCTACCAACCACTGTGGTCTGTGTAGTTGATATTAGTGCCCATTGCAGAAAATGGGATTTATTCTTCCTGATTTGTATGTGACTTGTGCTAGCGCTAACTTCTCCTTTTCTATACTGTCCGTTATAACTATCCCTTTCTTCTACTGTACCCTGTCATATTAGGGTGTAGAAGGTCATTGTACCTCATATTTGTGAGGGCTATCATCTACACATCACTGTGTTGCACATTACTTGTCAGATCCAACGCGATTGCACGCTCCCTGGTATGTAGCGCTTTTGCAACTAACTTGTGCCTTATAAAATGCTGTCACTCCTGGGGGTCTACCAGCAGTTCAGTTGCACACTATATTGTGCTACCTTTTTATACATATATTGCACTGTTGCACATTACTTTGTGCCAAATATAGCGTTGTTGCATACTACATGCTGTCATTTGTAACACTGTTGCATACTACATCGTGCCATATATAGCGCTGTTTCATATGATATTGGGTTATATATATCACACTACATTGTGCCATATTTCACATACTGCAACGTGTTTACTGAATTGTATCATTACTATGGCGGGCAGAGGAAAGAATAATAAACAGCCTCAGGATCCTGCCCCTATTCTGTTGTCCTGTAAAGCCTGCTCAGTGGGTTTGGCCCCAGGGGACTTTATTCAGGACGGGCTTTGCACTAATTGCTACACAGCCCCTGGTCCCTCAGCCATAGTGTCTCTCCCTCAGGACCCTCTCTGGGCTTCCTTTTCACAAATGCTGGCAAAAATTTCGGAATAGAGAACGATCCCCGTAATGGCTCCCCTGTGGGATGGCCACAGCAGTTACTCCCTGCAAATCCTTTGCCTCCCCCATGGGTACACATGCTGTCTACCTCAGTACAGAGTTTGGCTACTACTTCTACAGCTTTGCAGCAACTGCTACACAAGGAAAAGCCTTTACCTACCAAACCCTCTAAACAGGCTCGGTTTTCCTCCCAGTCCACTCAGTTATCTGATTCTGACATATCCTCTTGGGAGGTGGAAGATGCAGACCTCTCTCACTCTGACTCCATCTCCAGAGAAGAGGAGCCACCCTCTAAGCTAGATATATCTGCTCTTGTTTGTACTGTAAAATCCATTTTACAAATTGAATAGGGTGACCCCTGCTTCTAAGAAAAAGAATGCACTTTTTAAATAACAAAAGGTAGTTTTACCAGAGTTCCCTCAATCAGACCAGCTATCTGATCACATGAGTGAAGCATGGATCATGGCTGGTAAAAGGTTTCAAATCCCAAAACGATTCAGTTCCTTTTACTCTCTTCCTGCTATTGATTGCACTAAATGGGAAGTTCCCCCAGTGGTGGATTCTCATGTAACTCGTTTAGTTAAAAATACCACGCTACCCATTCACACTGCTACTTTCTCGAAGGAGACTACAGATAGACGTATAGAAGCTTGTCATTCATACATCTATTTTACTCTCTTACAGGAGCTATTGCTTGTCCTTCTAGGACTATGGTCTGGGTGGCGAAAGCCATTGAGTGTTGGGCAGAAGCCCTAGAAGAAACACTTCCCTCTGATACTTCACGGGAACAACTCTCAATTAGGGAGATGGCGTTCCTGCCCTCTACATATAATACAAAGCCTCGGACGTCGTCCTTTCACCCTCAAGGAAAAGCCAAAGGTCAGTCTCTTCCACGGCACCAGACGTCAGCCAAAGTCTCCAAGCCTAGGGCCAAACTGGCCTGGGCTACTAGACGTCCCCTTGCCAAGTCTACGGACAAGCCTGCAGCCTGATGGGGCGGGCCTCTCCCTGGGCGCTCCCAGGGTGGGAAGCCGACGTTCAATTCGCCCGGGTTTGGCATCAGACCACGTCGGATGCCTGGGTAAGAGAAGTGGTCTCCCACAGATGCGACCCCCCCCCCCCCCCAACAGTTCTTTTGCACAGGACCTCCATCGGACTCATCCAAGGTCCTGCTACTCCACAAAGCCGTTCAATCCTTACTAAATTCAGGAGTGATAATTTGGGTCCCTCCTCACAACTGACAAGGGCTATTATTCTACTCTTTTCTTAGTTCTGAAGCCCAATGGGTCTCATCGGCCTATCCTCAATCACAGATCTCTGAACAAGTTTTATTAGGGTGCTCAAGTTTCGTATGGAAACTCTCCGTTCTATTGTCCTAGCTATGGAGCCTGGAGATTTTATGGTTTCCCTGGACATTCAGGACGCTTACCTACATGTGCCTATAGCGCCTTCTTATCAACAATATCTCCGGTTTGCTATACTACAGCAACATTACCAATTTCAGGCTCTACTGTTTGGCCTCTCAACGGCCCCTCAGGTTTTTACCAAGATCATGGCAGCCACACTTCATCGTCAAGGGATAAGACTGATCCCATACGGGATGCAGTCAGGAAAAAGGCAGTCGAAATGCCGACCGCCGGCTTCCCGACTTGCTAATCCTGGCAGAGGTCTAATGACAGGCGTCGAAATCCTGACTCCTATCATTTTACTTATACCGGGAGCCCGACGCCCGGCATACCGAATGAAGGTAAGGCCGCGGCGGAGAGGGTTAGGCTAGTGTCTCCCGGGAGGGTTAGGGCTAGGCACCCCCCCCTCCAGGAAGCTTAGGTTTAGGCTGTGGGGAAGGGGGGGGGGTCAGGTTTAGGTACTTACAGGGGGGTTTAGGGTTGGGCACTTAGGGGGAAGGTTAGGGTTAGGCACCCCTAAGGGAAGGATGGGGGGTGGGGGTAAGGTTAGTTATAGTTAAAATACTTACCTGTCGGGATCTTCAGTTGCCGGTCTTCCGGCGTCGGATTTGAACAGCCCGATCACTCCCATACTTGGACAATCTTTTGCTGTTGGCAAGCTCCCCAGAGACTCAACTCCATCTGCAGGTAACTATTACCTTTCTACACATGCACGGTTGGCTGATCAACTGGAAGAAGTCTTCCTTGACACCCTCTCAAAGGATGGTACATTTGTGAGCCCTCCTGGACTCTGGAGTTCAGAGAATCTTCCTGACGACAGACATGATTTCAGTGATACAGTACAGACTACGCAGACTGCTTCCCAGTCGCAGAGTGTCGATTCACTCTGCAATGCAGACTTTGGGATCAGTGGTATCCACCTTTGACATGGTGGAGTTCGCTCAGTTTCACTCCACGCCTCTGCAACACCTGATCCTTTCCAGGTGGAATGGACTACCTCATCTGCTCAGATCCCAGACGAAGAGCCTCCCCCAGAGGTTCGCCTGTCCCAAGCCTCGTGGCTTCAGGCTCCCCATTTGAACCAGGGTCGTCCAGTTTGGATCCCGGATTGGGCTCTCCTCACCACGGACGCAAGCCTCCAAGAGTGGGGCGCAGTAACCGACCAACACTCCTTCCAGGGCCGAAGGTCCCTAATCTAGGCAATGTTGCCAATCAACATCCTGGAACTTCAAGCCATATACAGAGCTCTCACTCTGGCTCAGAATATTCAGAAAAACAGGCCAGTAAAAGTACAGTCCGACAACGCCACGGCTGTTGCCTACCTCAATCATCAAGGGGGCGCTCAGTCAATCAGCAATGATGGAGGTGTCCCGCATTCTCAGATGGGCCGAACGCAATCTCCCAGTCATCTTTGCAGGGTTCATCCCGGAGATTCTCAATTGGGAAGCGGATTTTCTCAGCCATCACAACGTGCATGCAGGAGAATGGTCTCTACATCCAGAAGTCTTTCAGCTTCTGGTGGACAAATGGGGTCTTCCAGAAGTGGATCTCATGGCCTCAAGACACAACAACAAACTTAGAGTTTACGAAGAAAGAACAAAGGATCCCGACGCAGCCTTCATATAGACATGGCAGGTGACATGGACTTTCCTGTTGGTATATCTCTTCCTTACTTCCTCGAGTGCTTTGGAAATTCAGGCAGGAAGGAGGTACAGTCCTTTTAATAGCTCCGGCTTGGCCCAGACGTCATTGGTACTCTGATCTTCTAAGACTCTCCATAGATGTTCCTCTGCTCTTCCTCTACGAGTAGAACTGTTGTCTCAGGGTCCCTGTCTACATCCGGACCTAGCCCGTCTGTCTTTAACGGCTTGGCTCTTGAGACTTCCCTCCTAACGGCTAAGGGATTTTCCAGCTCTGTGGTCCAGACCATGCTCAGAGCACGTAAACCGGCCTCACACAGGGTTTACCAAAGAATTTGGCATTCATATTTTCAATGATGTGCTACTTGAAACTATGACCCTCGGGTCTTTAGAGTTTCTTGAATTCTTTCCTTTCTTCAGGCTGGACTGGATCTAGGCCTCCGCCTAGCATCTCTCAAAGTGCAAGTTTCTGCTTTGTCTATCTGGTTTCAATGCATGATTGCCTCAATGCAAGATGTCCACACCTGCATGCAAGGTGGTCTACGGATACAACCTCCCTTTGTCACTCCTGTGGCTCCATGGGATTTGTCAGTGGTGCTCAAAGCACTTCAGGAACCTCCATTTCAACCTCTGGAATTGGTGGATATCAAATGGCTCACTACGAAGACTTATCAGATTTAGGGGCGCTTTCATGCTGCTCCCCCTTTTTGCTATTTAATCAGGATAGGGCTGTTCTTCGAACTCGCCCAGGCTTCCTTCCTAAGGTAGTTTCTCACTTCCACCTGAATACAGAAATTATAGTTCAGGTCTTTTATTCACCAGACCTCTTGACAGGTGAGGCTTCTTCGGATGTGGTACGTGCTCTAAAGATCTATGTGGACCGTACTGCTTCCATCAGGAAGTAGTACTCCCTCTTTGTCCTATATGAATTCCACAAGAAGGGACTCTGACCAGATGGATTCGCATGACTATCTCACAGACTTACACGCAAACAGGCCTTCCTTTGCCGACTACAGTCTCTAATCATTCTACTCGCTCTGTGTCCCCCTCGTGGGCAGCCCGGCGTGGCGCCTCAGCTGAACTGCAATGCAAGACGTCCACCTGGTCTTCTGTCCACACCTTTCTTAGGTTTTATACCTTTGATTAATTTGCCTCTCAGGTTGCTTCCTTCGGGCGTAGGGTTCTCCCATCGGTGCAGGAGCGTTCCCGCACTTAAACAACTGTTTGGGGACGTCCCTATGTCTCCATGTGAAGCCCTATGGACCCTGAAGAAGAAAATGAGTTATGGTAAGACTTAACCTTTGTTAACTTTCTTCAAAGGGTCCACAGGGCACCCACCCTGACGCACCTGGCTTCTATGGGTTTCTTCTATTGGTCACTTGTTTCCTTCTCTGTGTGAGAGTGTGATTCTTCAGTGTACCAGTCTTCCTCTCTCCTATCCTGCTCCTGCCTGGGGCTTGTTAACAAAACTGAGTTGCCCTCAGGCTGTGGGCAGGGTATAGGGGGAAGGACCGGAGCATCCTGGGATTGAAAAGCTTTGCTGTTGGTGTCTGGTCCTCTAGGTCCCACCTACACCCCAGTGTCTCCCTGTGGACAAAATGGACTTCGAAGAAAGAGTTAACAACAATAAGTTTTACCATAACACTCATTTTTACAATTAAAGAGCCAAGATCATTAGAGCATGCCACAATATCTAGGACTATATATCATACAAAGCTTCCAGGTAGCTTACATGCATAGAACATTAAATAATTTTGGGTGGCCCTTAGCAGCTGGTGCAGTTGCATTGAGCACTCCCCTCAATATTCTTCCTATGCAAAAATGTCCATAATCTTTTATGCATGAAATGATCACACAGAACAAAAGGAACTTTGACAGATACCACTCTTTTTTTTGTTTTGTCTTGTGTATGAGGAGAAAGCTTTTACACTTTCACTAATACCATTTTATACACATGCAATCTACAGGAGAGAGCTCTTATCTACAAAATTGGGACACAAGTAATCAAATTTAGCATTTTATCGTTTATTGCATGTAATACAATTTTCTGTTGACTTTCATACAGTTTACTTCAACTGCAGTGGAAGCAAGATCTCGATAAAGGCTTAGAGCTCATCAGTAAGGCCATTGAAATAGATAACAAATGTGACTTTGCCTACGAGACAATGGGGACAATAGAAGTTCAGAGGTGAGATGCAGCAATTTGAATTTTGTTGTCCGTTTTAGTCATAACTGTGATTGCAACATGATTTCTTTTTCTGTTCCAGGGGAAATTTGGACAAAGCCATTGACATGTTCAATAAAGCCATTAATCTGGCTAAATCTGAAATGGAAATGGCGCATCTCTACTCACTATGTGACGCCGCTTACGCTCAGACAGAAGTTGCCAGGAAATATGGCTTGAAGCCACCAACACTGTAAATGGACTCCCAGCTCATGAGCAGATGTGATAGCTGAGAAGTATTGTCCTTTTAAGACAAGTACTTTCTCGAGGAGAGTAGTGCATCCAAAAAAAAGGGGGAATGGCGGACCCTGTTTTTCTGCTTTTGGTGTTGTCATTCATCCCTTCTCTTAGATGTTTTTGGTATTGTGGGCGTGAGTGTCTGGGATTATTTGCCACATTTCCCTTTGTGATGTCAAAGGGCAATAGAGGTGCCGCGGCATGAGAACAGAAGAACATAGTTTGCCATGCAAATAAAACTGCTGAATTGTGTATTTCTGTTTTTGTCAAGGAATGGGTGGTCATTTTGTGAGTAGTTTTTTCTTTTATTTTTTTAAATATTTTTTTTTATATTTTTTACATTTTCATTTTTGTTTTCCCTGTTGATTTGCATTACTATGCATCCTATTCTCTTGTACATAACTGATCACAAATGGTTGATTTATTCCTTTTCAGTAGTGAAAAGTAACTTATTTTTTAAGTTACCAGCTTTGAAGATAGGCAGACACTCGGCATGCACTACTTTAACCTCCCCTTCTGATTTATAAGAAGTCTTATTTCTAGGTTTTAATTAACACTGTGCTTTATTTTGTGTTGGAGATACCACCACCCCCAACAACCTTAACAGCGCAAAATCGTGCTGCATAACGCTACCTGAGCTGACGTGGTTTTCAGTGTCTGAGACAAAATATATATAATATATGCGCCATTTAATTGTCTGCAGAAAGGAATATTGTTCTCTCTTTCACTTTTATTTAAAGTAACACCAGGTAACACAGTTTATGTAACAGTTGGTAAAACTGAGTGTAAATTTCGTTACATTAATAGAATTAAGCTTTTCAATTATGTGCAAAAGTTTTTTTTTCTTCAACTTTTGTGGGAATTTCTTTTCCTAGAAATTACAATTTAAAAGCTGTAATCTTTATATTCTTGGCCAGGGATGTTTCTTGTCAGTCGTATGCTGAGCCAGAACCAGGTACGGTTGCAATGATTGCAAGTTTTAGCAGGTCAGTTCCAAAGTTCCTCCAAATGTTGCAAGGCAGCTGTCCGGCATGTTAGAAAACACTTATAAACGTGAGGTTTCAAGAGACTATTGTTTCCCCACAACTATATAAAAATGCATGTTCTCCGTGACAATACAATATTGAGATGTACGGTTTTCTTTAGTTCCCACAGCCTTTTATTCAGATGTTTAGAATCCTTTTTTTCTGTGAAATAACGTAGTAGTATGTTCTAAATACAGCCATAATTGTCATCCTATGACAGCCACCTGTTGGTGGTTGTTTCTTGTTTGGGGCTTTCATGTCATTTGGGCTAAAATGACATAACATTTCTCTTTCATTTTATTGTGTTCCTTTTAAATGATTAAACATTTTGCAAATCATTGTTGATTTTTGTCTTATGGCGGAAATAAAGCATATATTAAAGCTGTTTTAACATATCTGCTGGAGTACTTTATCTGCAGATCCATTTTTGAAGACCGTTACATCTTAGAAAAGGTAGCCCCTAAGTGCAGAGTGATGCATGTAAATGCTAATTTTCCAATTAAGAGCAGAAAAAATGTATAATGATTTGCAAACCCACTTAACACATTGAAGCTAAAAAGTAGACCCCCTCCATTAATTTCCATACATTTTATCATTATCTTGTGTACTACATTAGCTTGGATTATTTGTGCTTATATTAGAGATAATTGAATTTATACAATATGTTGCAACTGTTGTTTTTGAGGTGTAGGTGTCCTTTCCACTTTGAGTTATAACCATCATCTTAAATTGGTGGTTTGGTTGATAAACTTTATTATAGCAGCAGTTGCTTGTCAGAAACAGCAGCTGTAGCTTACAATATGTGACCGGAAACTGCATGTTTATTACAGCAATGGTCAATATAGCATGTTTCCATCTGACAGACGAAAACTCGGCTGATTTCTTCATATAACTAACGGAAAAAATCCTTGTGAAAGCCTATACACCTGTTAGCACTGCTCTAGGCTTCCTGGCTCCAGAGGCGAGACAACATCCAGGCTGCTCCAAATATGACAACATTTTCCATATCTTTTTAGATATATTGCCCATTGTAACTAAACTTTGTGTTTTTTGATATAGATGTTTAATAATAATTTTATTAATTAATTTTATATTTAATTTTAAATTGTTCAGCTGCTGGAAAGCCACAGGAGGTGAGCTGCAGCACTAAGCTCCATAGACTGTGATCTATTCTGATTTCCAGGACGCCAGCTCCACACCATGTCTTCCAGCTGACTCCTATGTCTAGAGCAACGGCTATCCCTGGTATATACAGAAATAATCCATATCAATAAAACAACTTGGCTTGCACTAATAATCTTGACCTAAAATGATGAGCCGTGACACAAACCATCTACATTTTTCTTACACTGAGGTCATTCATTCCTGTCTATTTCCACCCATTGTTGCAGAAGTTTGCACTTTTATTTCTGTAGCTAATGTTATGTACTTTACTTTTGTTGAGACAGTCGTAAAAGAAAAGTCAGTCAAAAATGCACCTTTTGATTTATTTTGAAGCTGCTCTGTGTTGTAAAACAGTTCTAGGAGACACCACAATTTGTTACACAATAACACCTCACGCACCATGGGTGTGGTATAAAAGATCAACAGTGTCTAAATAGTCTATAGGTCGACATAGACTTAGACAAGGTCATGAGATTAACACTTTTTTATCTTTTGGTATTTTAATCCTAACCCTAATGGTCCCCTTCTGCAGCCTAACCCTCCGCCAAGTCCCTAAACCGAAAAACTGTGGAAAAAACAGGTGTTTACCTTTTCTGACTCAACCTTTTTTGCGTTGACCTTTTAACTGTCGACCATCTGGTGTCGACCTATTGACTGTATCTAGACACTGTAGATCAGGGGTCTTCAAACTTGGCCCTCCAGATGCTGTGGAACTACACATCCCAGCATGCACGGCACATAGTTTTAGCATGCTGTTATATCAAAAAGGTGGCAGTGCATGCTGGGATGTGTAGTTCCACAGCAGCTGGAGGGCCAAGTTTGAAGACCCCTGCTGTAGATCTTTCATACGGATACCGCTATTCATATTATCACTGCACACCTTTAAATGACCACTAAACTTAAAATACAAGTGGATTTATGTGAAAGAGCTGCTGACTTTTACAGATACACATTTATATTCTTCAGGAGCTAGAGGTAAATGAAGGTACTCAATTTAGTGCAAAATAGTTTTGTTTATTTCTGGCTTTGGACTAGGGACCCCCAAAAAATTATATGATCGATGTATGACCTACCCAAAAAAAGCGTTTGAATCCTGAATAATTGAGGGCTTTAATTTAAGGGTAGTTCTAATAAACAATGTTCAAACATTGGAGATCCACTAATTACTAATTTTCATGAGATATCATACAATAGATCAATCATTATTGAAAATTTTTTTTTTAGTATGTAATGTCACTCTTTGCAGAAACTGCGGTGTTCAATCCCAGTAGATAATTATAATGCAAACCGGTTACAACAGGTAGTGTGTTAATCTCTTCATTCTCATAAATATAAATGTTTGCCAATAATCAACCTAGTAAAAAGGTATAATAATGAATATAAAAGTAAAAACTTTTCTCAACCAATATTCCCCTGAGCCGTAGGACACACACCCCCATTTAAAACATTTTAATACTCACTCTAGAGGCTCCAGTCAGAAACACTATTCCGTTTACAACCTATAAAGTTGTGATCAAGGAGTGAGGACATTTGAATGTGAATGCTGGTGCAGACTGCACAATGGCTGCTTAGGCTGTCAAACCTGACACTCTAGGGCAGAGGTCCCCAAATGCGGTCCTCAAGGCTCTCCCCACCAGTTCAGGTTTTAGAGAGATCCATGGTTGAGCACAGGTGACTTTAATTAGTACCTCAGTCAATTTGATTTAACCAAATGTTCTCAACCATGGATATCTCTAAAACCTTAACTGTTGGGGAGCCTTGAGATCCGCATTTGGAAGCCTCTACTCTAGCTTCAACAGTAGAACAGTCTTTACATCTTCTATATAAAAAGGGCTTTTGACAAATGTTTTCTATTGTTTTTAAAAACACTTAGCTCAGGTTAAAATGGTTGCATAGAGCGCATGGGTGAATTTTGTAGCGTGTTTTATTTGCATGGTTTATATCACTTAAATGTTAGTGCCATTCAGTTCTCATACTTGTAAACCGGTCACAGCATGAGCTGAATTCTGCTGCATTCCAGGTCAGACTGTGTGACTGCTATATGAAGGTGCACTAATGCTGTCTGCATTTTCTTTCTTCTTTTGTAAATCATCATATATAACACAAGTCCATACAAAATAAATATTACAATATAAATTATTTGTGATCCTTGGTTGAGATATTTCACCTCCACCACAGTGTCTCTGTTGTGCTAGTCTATTACTGCTGGTGACTATAATAGTACATTGAACAAGAAGTTTTAACCCCAACATACAGATGTGTCATAATGCATCTCGCCTCAATATGCCATGAGGTGCGAGTGAGCTGCGCCGAGTGCTGTAGTGTCTTTTGCTCGAATGTGCATCTTAATCACAACATGGTGCGTGTGTGTGTGTGTATGTGTATATATATATATATATATATATATATATATATGCAGACAGTGATACGCAGAATGGAAGCACCTGCTTTACTTATAAGCTGATTTAACAACTTCCATTTCTTCAGGGTCCATAGGGCTCTACAGGGAGACAATGAGGTGTAGGTGGGACCTTGGAGGACCGGACACCAAGAGAAAACTTTTCAATCCCAGGATGCTCTGGTCCTTCCTCCTATACCCCGCCCACAGCCTGAGGGCAACTCTGTTTCGTTGGTGTCCAGCAGGAGCTGGGTCACCATTTTTAACAGTGGGGCTGCATGAAGCAGCCCAAGCTTATTTTTATGATTTATTTTTTATTTCTAGTGTTTTAAACTGAGCAGCAGCAGCACAAAACTGTCCCTTGGATGTCTGCGCTGCTGCTCCATCACCCCTCTGAGGCACCGTGACACCGAGCCCCAGCTAGGTACTCCCGGCAGGGCTCTTAGGAGGAGGGGGGGGGGGATTAGCTAGCAAGCTACCCGGACCTCAGACTGCTAGACTGCAGCCCGGAATCCAGGGGACAGGTAAAGTGGACCTTTGCAGTCAAGCCTCCGGTCTCAGGAGACGGACGACTCCACTAGGCCACCGGGGCATTAATATACTAGCGCAGAGACTTATTTAGCGGCCAGGGGACCCGGTCGTTAACTTTGACATGCGCTTTCCCTGCAGCACCTTCTCCAGCTCAGGGCGCCATGCACTGCGGTCTAGCCTTTCCCAGAGCTGCTCCTCCCTCACCCTCCGCCCACTCAGATGCGCGGCAGCCATTTTCTGCTTCTCAGGTCTACAGGAACGCTGGGACCAGTCTCCCTGTATACCTCTCCCATGGACCAGGTTATACAGCGCTATATCCTACCAGCCACTGCGGTCTGTGTAGTTGAGTGCCAATTGCAGATATATAGTGTTTTTTCTGTGTTTGTATGTGACTAGTGCTGATCTCTACTTTCTATACTGTCAGCGTATACCTTTCCCTTTATTCTAATTTACCCTGACATACTAAGGTATAGGGGGGTTCATTGTACCTCACATCGGGCAGTCACATACTATATAGCGCAGTTGCACACTACACTGCCATATTACACATACTGCAGGGCCGATGCTGCTGCTCCTACTCTGGTGTCTTGTAAGTCCTGCTCAGCGGGCTTAGCCCCAGAGGACCTTATTCCGGATTGGTCTTTGTACAAATTGTTGCACAGACCTGGGCCCCTCATGACCCACCCTAGGCTGCATTTTCTCAGGTACTCACAAAGATTGCGGACCACTTAGAAGTCCACGTGGTAGCCCCTTCTGTGGGATGGCTACAGCGGGTACTCCCTGCAAATCCTTTTCTACTTCAGGGTCCATAGGGGTCCACAGGGTTGACCTTGGGGTATAGCTGGATCTGGATCCACGGGCACCACGCAGTTAAAGCTTTCACTGCTCTCAGGATGCACTTGGGTCCGTCCTCTATACCCCGCCCCTGAGCCACAGGCACCTCCGTTTTAGTTGGTGCCCGGCTGGAATCGGGTCACCCTGTCCTAGTGGGGCTGCAGGAGCAGCCCCATAGCTTTATTTTAAAAGAGAAATTTTTTATTTTTCTTCTTTTTTTTTTACACTATCAGAGCGGCAGCATCAGACTGTCCTTTAGGACGTCCACGCTGCCGCTCCCCACTGGCGCCGCGACGCCAGTACAGATCTGGGGATCGCGGCGGGACCCCAGAGTCTGTACTAGCCGGGCTCTGGGGACTACCTGCGACTGCTGTCGGATTGCCGGGGATCAGGTAAGCCGCGGGTCGCCGCGTGCGGCTGCCTGCGGATACTTTCTATGCAGTCAGAAGCCTCCGGTCTCTGGGGACAGACCGGAGGCGCTAGCAGCGGCGGCGGGCTCCCCCTCTATAGAGGAATACCCTGCATGTCTGCTAGACCACCAGGGTGATGGGCTGGAAGCTGGACCGGCAACCCAGGGGTTAAATGCTAGCCAGGGGAGGCAGCCTTCCCTTTCTAGCGGCTCCTCCCCTCAGCTCAGCGCGCCTTTCAACACGCAGTCTGGCGTCGCTGAGCTGCTCTTATCTCTGCCACTCCGAGGTCTCCGGCGGCCATCTTTACTGGCAGGCATCGCAGACTCCCAGGCGGTATCAAGTGGACCGGTCCCCCTGTGTACCTCTCCCCTGCTAAAGGACAGTGTACACAGCGCTATAGCCCTCCCAGACACTGAATCTGGGCGGTTGATTGTAGCGGAAGGTGCAGTGAGTATAACTTTTCTGCATTGTATGTGACTATTGCTAGTGCTGCCTGTCTGTGACTTATTTCTACTTACTGTCAGCTTATACCTATCCCTCTCCTACGGCCCGGCAGGTGTGTGGGGGAAGGGCTTTTTTCTGATACCCTCACTTATATAAATCACGTATTTGTGGGGTCAGTCACATACTGTTGTGTGCTACACAGTACCATATCTGGGCTGTTTGTGTTGCATACTGGTGAGTGCGCGGGTGTTAACACTGTAATTCCTCTGGTGATACGTATTTTTTGTGTATTTACGGTATCATGTCTGATGAGACTGAGCACTCCGTGGCTCCTGTGTTGTTTTCCTGCAGACGCTGTGCTGCAGGAATTGATGGGGAGGATTTATCTCAGGATGGTCTGTGTGGGCGGTGCCAGCTGGTACCGGGCCCCTCTAAACCCCGTGTATCACAGGACCCTCCTTGGACGATGTTTTCATAGGTGCTGGCATCCATTGCGGACCGGTTATTGGTCCCATCAACGGTCCCTTCTAGGGACCGTTGCCCCAGCCCACCATCCTCCGTTCCCCGGGTATTCCGCAAATATTGCAGTCTCCCCCCGGGGCCCAGACTGTGGGTCCTTATTCGGGACTGCCTGTGTATGTCCAGTCTCCTCCTGTGACGCAGCAGTCTGTGGTGCCTTTTCAGAGTTTTCCTCAGACGGCTCCTCCACCTTGGGTGGATGTTCTCTCCAGCTCTGTACAGAGTCTGGCGGCCTCATCCTCGGCGTTTCAGTCGATGTTGCAAAGTGATGTGCCACCAAGGGCGTCCAAACGTCCTGTCGTGAGTTCACTGGCTGCGCAGTTGTCGGACTCGGAAGTGTCCTCAGATGATGGAGAGATCCATGAGGACTCTGATGCCATGGGGCAGGAGGTGGAGGCTAAGTCCTCCATTAATGTTCCAGCATTAGTTAGGGCGGTGCGGGCTATCCTCCATATAGAGGATGATGCACCGGCTCCTAGGTCGAAGTTCCCTAATTTTAAAAAAGCCAAGGTAACTTCGAATGTGTTTCCCCTGTCTGATCAATTAAAGGATCATATGGCGGCGGCCTGGCAATTACCCAGTAAGAGGTTCCTTCCTCAGAAGAGGTTGGCGTCAAATTATCCTTTTCCTGAAGCTCATTGCAGGAAATGTGGGAATCCACCACTGGCGGAGTCTCCCGTCACCCACTTGATCAAAAGCGCAACGCTGCCATTGCCGTCTATCTCCTCTTTAAAGGATCCCACGGACAGGAAGGTGGAGACTTGTTTGAAGTCCATTTACTCTTTCCGGGGCAG
The DNA here is from genome assembly GCA_031769625.1 of Taudactylus pleione. Taxonomy (NCBI): domain Eukaryota; kingdom Metazoa; phylum Chordata; class Amphibia; order Anura; family Myobatrachidae; genus Taudactylus; species Taudactylus pleione. The sequence goes on from JAUIMM010000261.1 coordinate 5,272,282, forward strand.
TGGCTCGTCCGTCCATGGCTATCTCCTGGGTGGCTAAAGCCATTGAGAACTGGGCCAATGCCTTGGAGGATACCTTTACTGACGATGCTCCGGATATCCAGAGAGTGTTAGTGGGACAGATGAGGGATGCGGCTTCCTATATTGGGGAAGCGTCTTTGGATGCCAGCCTGCTAACTTCTAGGGTTTTGGCTGCAGCTGTGTCTGCTCGGCGGTCCCTGTGGCTGAGATCCTGGAGGGCTGATGCAGACTCTAAAAAGGGTCTGGAGGCCTTGCCTTTTAATGGAGAATTGCTATTTGGTCCAGATTTGGACAAAATAGTTGATACCTTGGCTCAGTTCAAGTCGGCTTTCCTCCCTTCGGCCTCTGCGCCAGCTAAAGTGAGGAGCTCTGCTTTTCAGTCCTTTTCGGGTTCAGGGTAAGGCCAAGGGTCAGTCCTTCCCGAGACATTCGGCGACCAAGGCCGCACCCAAGCACAAGAAGCAGGCATGGAGTGCTCGGCGCCCTTCTTCCAAGCAGGAGGATAAACCTGCTGCCTGATGATGCTGCCCGACTTCGCCAATTCGCCCAGTGTTGGCACAATACCACCACGGATGCCTGGGTTTGAGAAATAGTCTCTCAGGGGTACGCCCTGTCTTTTCGGTTCAGGCCGCCCCACCTGTTTTTCTGCACGAGTCTTTATCTGGACAAGACCAAAGCTGTCCAGATTCAGGTAGCTATAGAATCCTTGCTACAAGCAGGGGTCATTGTTCCCGTTCCGCAGTCTCAGCGCGGGACGGGGTACTATTCTACTGTTTCTGGTGCAGAAACCCAATGGTTCTCATCGCCCTATCCTGAATTTGAAGTCTCTGAACACATACCTCGGAGTTCCCAAGTTCAGGATGGAAACGTTACGTTCCATCATTCTGGCGATGGAACCCGGGGATTACATGGTCTCCCTCGATATCCAGGACGCCTATCTCCATGTGCCCATAGCACCGGCACATCAGCGGTATCTGAGGTTTGCTATCCTGAACCATCACTACCAGTTTCGGGCGTTGCCTTTCGGCCTTTCCATGGCTCCGAGGATGTTCACCAAGGTGATGGCAGTTATGGCTGCCCACCTTCGGGGTCAGGGTATACGGCTGCTGGCCTTTTCTGGACGATCTTCTGCTGGCAAGCTCCCTGGAGGTGCTTCTTCGACATCTCCACCTGACCATTGCTTGTCTTCAAGCACACGGGTGGTTGATAAATTGGAAGAAGTCATCTCTGATCCCATCACAACGGGTGGTCCATCTGGGAGCACTTCTGGATTCTTGTCAACAAAGGATTTTCTTGACTCCGGAAAAGGTGTCTTCCCTACAACTGAGGATACACAGTTGCCTGAGCAGTGGCAGGGTGTCGGTCCATTCGGCAATGAGAGTCCTGGGGTCCATGGTGTCGGCATTCGACATGGTGGAGTTTGCCCAGTTCCATTCCAGGCCCCTGCAGGGGCAGATTCTTTTGGAGTGGAACGGGTTATCTCACCGGATCCGTTCGCAGATGCTGGTCTTGTCCCCGGATGTGCGCCAGTCTCTGGCGTGGTGGCTTCAGTCAGCTCATCTCATCCAGGGTTGCCCCTTGTGGGTCCCGGACTGGGTTCTGCTTATGACAGATACCAGTCTACGGGGTTGGGGGGCAGTGACCGGCTCGTTGTCTCTTCGGGGCCGTTGGTCAGCGGAGGAAGCCGTCCTTCCCATAAACATTCTTGAGCTGCGGGCAGTATACCGTGCTCTACTGTCGTCAGGCACCGGTCTTCACGGAAGAGCAGTTCAGGTGCAATCGGACAATGCTACCACAGTGGCGTACATAAATCACCAGGGAGGGACTCGCAGTCGAGCTGCGTTGGAGGTGTCTCAGATCCTGGCTTGTGGACGGAGTGCCACCTTCCGGCAATCTCGGCAGTCTTCATCCCGAGAGTCCTCAATTGGGAGGCGGACTTCCTCAGCTGTCACGACGTGCATCCCGGGGAATGGTCGCTTCACCCAGAGGTGTTTCAACTTCTCGTGGACAAATGGGGACTGCCGGAGTTGGACCTGATGGCCTCCCGTCACAACTGCAAGTTGCCCGTGTACGGCTCAAGGACAAGAGATGCAGGTGCAAGCCTAGTGGACACGCTGTCTGTGAAATGGACGTTTCACCTAGCGTACCTGTTCCCTCCGATCTCCCTGCTACCTCGGGTACTCAGAAAAATCAAACAGGACGGGGGCACGTTTCTGCTGGTGGCTCCAGCGTGGCTCAGACGTCCTTGGTACTCTGATCTCAGGAGCTTGTCCGTAGACGCTCTGTTCGTTCTGCCTCAGCGTCGGGACCTGCTGTCTCAGGGGCCCTGCCTTTACCCGGATCTGGGTCGGCTGACTTTGACGGCGTGGCTCTTGAGACAGCCGTCTTAAGGTCCCGGGGTTTTTCTAACACTCTCAGTACCATGCTGAGGGCGCGTAAGCCTGCCTCTGCATGGATTTACCACAGAATGTGGCACACTTACTTTCAGTGGTGTGAGTCCTGAAACTTTGATCCTCAGGTGTTCAGAGTTTCTAGGATTTTGGCATTTCTGCAGTCAGGTCTTGACCTGGGCTTACGTCTTGCTTCCCTGAAGGTTCATGTATCGGCTCTGTCTGTATGGTTCCAACGTCGGATCGCTACACTGCCTGATGTTCACACCTTTTACCAAGGTGTTCTTAGAATTCAACCTCCCTTTGTGCCTCCAGTGGCTCCATGGGACTTGGCGGTGGTTCTTCGGGTCCTGTAGGGACCTCCCTTTGAGCCTCTTGAGTCCGTTGACCTCAAGTGGTTAACACAGAAAACTGTGTTTCTCCTAACAATTGCTTCGGCCCGGAGGGTATCCAAGTTGGGGGCACTTTCCTGTAATCCCCCTTTCCTAATTTTTCACCAGGAGAGGGCTGTGCTTCGTACTCGTCCTGAGTTTTTGCCTAAAGTAGTCTCTAAGTTCCACATCAATCAGGAACTTGTGGTTCCAGCTTTTCAATCTCCTGATCTTACAGCTGGCGAGGCTTCGTTGGACGTAGTCCGTGCTCTCAGAGTTTATGTTGATCGGACGGCTTCTGTAAGAAAGTCTGATTCCTTGTTTGTCCTCTTTGGTTTTCATAAGAGGGGTCTGTGGGTACTTCTTGGGCTGCTAAACGTGGTGCCTCCGCTGTTCAGCTGTGCAAGGCAGCCACTTGGTCTTCAATTCAGACATTTTTGAGGTTTTATGCGTTTGACACCTTTGCCTCTCAGGATGCATCCTTCGGGCGCAGGATTCTCCTTTCTGCTCAGGAGCATCCCCGCCCTTAGTTGAACTGCTTTGGGACATCCCCAAGGTCAACCCTGTGGACCCCCTATGGACCCTGAAGTAGAAAACAAGAGATATATGGTAAGAACTTACCTTTGTTATCTCTGTTTCTACGAAGTCCATAGGGTCCACAGGGCGCCCGCCCTGACGCACCTGGCTTCAAATGGACTGTGTGGCTGGTCACCGGTTTTCCGTCTCCCATTTCTGTGAGTATGGTTTCTTGTGTGTTCCAGTCTTCCTTCTCTGTTTAGTCTCCTCATCCGGCCTTGGCTGCTTACCAACTGAGGTGCCTGTGGCTCGGGGGCGGGGTATAGAGGAGGACGGACCCAAGTGCATCCTGGGAGCAGTGAAAGCTTTAACTGCGTGGCGCCCGTGGATCCAGATCCAGCTATACCCCAAGGTCAACCCTGTGGACCCTATGGACTTCGTAGAAACAGAGATAACAAAGGTAAGTTCTTACCCTATCTCTTGTTTTCCTCCCCCATGGGTAGACATACTCTCTACCTCAGTACAGAGTTTGGCTAAAACCTTTTACAGTTTTTCTTTTTTTGTTGTTTTTTTTAAGCAAATGCTGCAAAAGGAAAAGCCTTTACCTACTAATCGTGCTGTGTTATCTTCCCAGTCCACCAAGTTATCTGATTCTGATATATCATGTGGGGAGGCAGAAGATGCAGACCTCTCTCACTCTGACTCCATATCAGGAGGTGAGCCACCCTCTAAATTAAATATACCTGCTCTTGTGAGAGCTGTAAAATCGATTTTACAAATAGAAGAGGAAGAACCTGCTCCTAAAAAACTTTTTAAACGACAAAAGGTAATGTTACCAGTGTTCCCTCACTCTGATCAGCTATCTGATCACATGATTGAAGCATCTAATATTCCCGGTAAAAGGTTTCACATTCCAAAATGTTTAAGTTCCTTTTACCCTCTTCCAGCTACTGATTGCACTAAATGGGAATTTCCTCCAGCAGAGGATTCTCATGTAACACATCTGGTTAAGAATGCCACCTTACCCATCCATACTGCAACTTGCCGGAGACTACAGATAGGCATATAGAAGCTTGTCATATATCTATATACTCTTTTACAGGAGCTATTACTCGTCCTGCTAGGACTACTTCCTGGGTGGCAAAAGCCATTGAGTTGGCCCTAGAGGAGACATTCCCCCCTGATGCTTCAAGGGAACAACTATTCTACATGGGAGAAGCAGCTATGGATATGGCACTCCTAGCCTCCAGGATATCTGCCACTTTGGTAGTGGCTCTCCATATTGTTTATCTCTGTTCCTGGAAAAGCAGACTCAGGTTCAAAAATGGCTCTTGAGTCCCTTTCCATATTCTGAAGATGTCCGATTTGGTCCAGAATTAGATAAAATTGTGACTACTTTGGAAGCTTCCAAGATGGCGTTCTTGCTCTCTACATATAATACAAATCCTCGGACGTCATCCTTTCGCCCTCAAGGAAAAGCTAAGGGTCAGTCATTTCCACGGCAGCAGGCATCAGCCAAGGCCTCCAAACCTAGGGCCAAACAAGCCTGGGCTACTGACGTGGCGGGCCTCTCCCTGGGAGGCTGATTTCTTCAATTAGCCCAGTTTTGGCTTCAACCACATCAGATGCCCGGGTAAGAAGTGGTCTCCCACGGATATGCTCTATCCTTCCCACCCCAGCAGTTCTTTTGCACAGGGCCTCCATCTGACCCAAGCAAGGCCCTGCTGCTCAAAAAGCCATTCAGTTCTCACTGAATTCAGCAGTAATAATTCTGGTCCCTTCCTCACAAAGAGGCAAGGGCTATTCCATCCTTTTTCTGGTTCTCATCGGCCTATCAACCTCAAATCTATGAACAAGTTTATCAGGGTACCCAGGTTTTGTATGGAAACCCTCTGCTCTATTATCCTGGCTATGGAGCCTGGGGATTTTATGGGGTGTCTGGACAATCAGGACGCTTACCTACATGTACACCTATAGTGCCTTCTCATCAACAATATCCGGTTTGCTATCCTACAGCAGCATTACCAATTTCAGGCCCTACTGTTTGACCTCTCATCGGCCTCTTCTTTACCAAAATCATGGCAGTTATGGCTGCCTCCCTTCTTCATCAAGGGATCAGACTACTCCTGTACTTAGACTACCTCTTGCTGTTGGCCAGCTCCCCAGAGATTTTTCACCGCCATCTTCAGGTAGCAATTGCCTTCCTACAAATGCACGGGTGGCTGATCAACTGGAAAAAGTCTTCCCTGGCACCTTCTCAAAGAGTTGGTACATTTAGGAGCCCTCTTTCTAAACAGACAAGATCTCGTTAATACAACACCGAGTGCGCCGACTGCTCCACAGTCGCCGAGAGTGTATTCATGCTGCAATGCAGACATTGGGATCAATGGAGTCCACCTTTGACATGGTGGAGTTTGCTCAGTTTCACTCCAGGCCCCTACAACACCTGATCCTCTCCAGGTGCAGTGGCCTACCCCATCTACTTCGATCCCAGATGATGGACCTCCCCCCGGAGGTTTGCCTGTCCCTAGCCTGGTGGCTAGAGACATTCCAGTTAAAAAAGGGTTGCCCCTTTTGGATCCTGGATTGGGCTCTCCTCACCACGGACACAAGCCGCCGGATGTGGGTTTCATGGCCTCAAGACACAACAACAAACTTCCAGTATATGGAACCAGGAGAAGGGACCCCGACGCAGCCTTCGTGGATGCATTATCAGTGAAATGGACCTTCCATATGGCATATTTCTTTCCCCCCAATATCCCTGCTTCCTCGAGTTCTTGGGAAATTCAAGCAGGAAGAGGGCACAGTCCTGTTACTATCTCCGGCTAGGTCCAGACGCCAATGGTACTCCAATCTTAAGAGTCTCTCCATTGACGTTACATTTCATCTTCCTCTATGGGTAGACATTTTGTCTCTGAGTCCATGTCTGCAACCGGACCGGGCCTGTCTGCCTTTAACAGCTTGGCTCTTATCACATCCCTCCTAATGGCTAAGGCATTTTCCAGCTCTGTGGTCCAGACCAGTCTCAGGGCCCGTAAACCTGCCTCAGTCAGCTGCCTCAGGTTAATACAGCTTAGGGTAGGTAGGCGTTCCTCCGGCAGCTGCTCCCTAGACACAGTCACTTGAAAGGTTTTTGCATGTCTGGGTTTCTTCCCCTACTTCCCCTACTTCCCCTGTGTATATGAAACTCACAGCTGTTGGTTTAGGAGGTTTTGGGTTAGTCTCCCTGTATACCTCTCCCATGGGCCAGGTTTATAGTGCTCTATCCTACCAAGCATTGTGTTTTGAATAGTTGATTCAGAGCCCAGTGCAACCAAATTTGCATATGCATTGTATGTCACGGTTTGCTAGCTACTGTTTTAATACTGCTCTGACTGTCAGTTATAACTATCACTATTTTTCTCCTCATCCCGCTGTTGCAGGTGTGTGGGATTTTTCTTTATACTTCATTTATTTGTGAAGTTTGTTACCTTTTATAATTGACTAGCTGGAGTACCCAGCGTTGCCTGGGATTTTAAGAATGTTTGTTTACGCATCATCCTCCAACCAACCTCACCTTAGACAGACCTCATGAAAAGTGTGACAAACTTCCCCATCAACAGTCCTAAGGTCTTCGAAGGAAGTAGGACCTGTAACGGTGTAAAGCAAACTTTGGAGATAGAAGCATTCAAAATTTGTAGGATGTGCAGTGTGAACACGGCCAAGAGCTTCTGTTGCTCTGATACCAGGATGACCATCTACAGCGACTCCCTGTTTTCTGCGCATATAAACTTTGGTCAAAGCATTCCATGTGTAATATTTTGGCAGCACACAGTACAGCAGGGTCCGTGCAATGTCATAATTTTGACACAGTTGGAAGAAAGAAGTGAATGTTGTTGCATAATTTGGTACAGTTAGAGAGCTGAGAATGCTGGCAAAGCCTGCTAAAGCTCTTTGATAATAAACATTAAGATCATGACAACAAAAAACGCTTGCTCTGAGGCCCTACCCATATGCTGTGAGGCCCCACAGTGAGCGTCCAGCAAAAATTGTGTTTTTAAATTAATTAAAAATTAACAGTAATTCCGCTGTAAATTTTTTTTTAGTTGCCTCCGCTGTGTTTTAATATGCTCATATGTAAAATGTCATGATCTTTGCTTGTAAACTGTGGATTTGTATAGAAAGACAGAAGGACAAATTTTCACTTTGATGTAGTAGAGAAGATAGAAAAGAAAAAATAGTAGATAAGCTAAATCCTTTTGTAATTCTGTACCTGACCTGTAGAGGGCAGATGCTATGCCAAAATTGTGGTTTTTCATTAATTAAAAATTAACCAGTCATTTTTTATTTCAAATTTTTTTAGTTGCCTCCGCCGTGTTGTAATATGCCCATATGTAAAATTTCATGATCGTGGCTTGTAAACTGTGGATTTGTATAGAAAGACTAGGACAAATTTTTGCTGTTATTTAGGTAGATATGTCAAAAAGTAAAGGGAATCGGGAGGGGAGGCCCCTGTGCTGGTTTCATGTAAAGCATGATTGGTGGACTTGTCATCTCAGTACTTTATAAAGGATGGTTTGTGTGCTTTCTGTTATAAAGAACCACCTCACCAGTCCAGTATTCCAGTCCCTGTACAAGAGTCTCATTGTATGTGGTATCCACAGCATGCTATGTTTGCACCTCCTATACATCCTTCCTGGATGGATGCTTATGCCCACTGAAGTCAGAGTATGGCTCAGTCAAACAAACTGGTAGTTATTAAGGCGCCTAAGCAAAAGTGATCTTTTTGTTGGTCTGTTCAGCATATGGATTCAGATGTATCTGGGGAATCAGATGATGCGTAGGTTTCTCCAGATTCTAGCTCAGGAGAGGAGGACCATCCATCCACAGTGGATGTTTCTTCTTTGGTGAGGGTGGTTAAATCAATCCTAGATATTTAGGATGATGAACCAGCCCCCTAGTAAGAAGGCACCAGTGTTTAAACCCTGGAAGGTGGCCAAAACAGTTTCCTAAATCCGAGCAGCTCACTGAGCTTATGGAAGAGTCATGGCATAACCTGGATAAACTTTTATATGATTTAAAGATGAACATCATTGTATCCTGTCCCTGCTTCTGAATGTACTAAGTGGGAGGTACCTTCAACTGCGGATACTCACGTGACGCACTTAGTCAGAAATGCTACATTGCCTATTCCATCAGCATCTTCTATTAAGGATTCTACAGATAAGATATGATTCAATTTTCCTAAGACAATACTTTCATCATCGGGAGCTGTTACTCGTCCAGCTATGGCTGGAGCTTGGGTAGCCAAAGCTGTTGAAGAATGGACGGGGGCATTGGAAACTCTAACAGATGCTACCAGAGAACAGATGATGTATCTCTCCCACCTACGAGAAGTGGCCTCCTATTTGGGAAGAGCTGCGTAGATGCTGGAATTTTAGCTTCTAAAGCATCAGCAGCTTCCGTAGTGGCATGCAGGGTCCTTTGGTTAAGATCCTGGAAAGCTGATACAGGATCAAAGAAGGCTCTGTAAACCTTACATTACTATGGAAATATACTTTTGGAGCAGTTTTAGATAAAATAGCTACTCTGGTGGCTTCAAAGTCTGCAGGTCTGCCATCTACGGGTACAATAAAAATAGGCAGTTTTCTTTTCAGTCCTTTAATGCTCAGGGACGAGCAAAGGAACAATATTCCTCCAAGCCATCTAGTTTTCACAGGACATCCATGCAACAAACTGAGAGGTCTGGGCTGGCCAGATGTCCAGTTCTAAGCCGGACGACAAACCCTTGGCTTGATGGGACGGGCAACCTCCTGGGGGATCCAAGGGTGGGAGGCCGACATCAGTTTGCGGATTACTGGCATCAAACAACAACAACAGATGCCTGGGTCCGAGACGTGGTCTCTCAGGGGTTTCTCACTTTCTGGAGGAATCCTCCCCAGAAGTTTTTTTGCACAGATCCTCCATCAGGTGCAGTCAAAGCCTTGGCCCTTCAGGAGGCCATTCACTCCCTGCTGCATGTAGGGTTAATAATCCGGGTTCCTGTGTTGCAACAAGGAAGGGGTTATTCCAATCTATTTTTGGTTCAGAAACCAATGGGTTTCATCGCTCTACTCTAAATCTAAAAAAAAACTCAACAGGTTGATCCATATACCCAATTTCCGTATGGAAACTCTTCGGTCAATTATTTTGGCAATGGAGCCTGGGGATTTTATGGTTTCCCTAGACATTCAGGATGCATATCTGCATGTTCCTTTTATGCCATCCCACCAACAAATTCTACGGTTTGCTGTCCTACAACAATATTACCAATTTCAGGCACTGCCCTTTGTCCCATCAACGGCTCCCCGGGTATTTGACAAGATAATGGCAGTCATGACTGCCTATCTGAGGCGTCAGGGGATCAGAATACTACCATATCTGGACGATCTGATATTGGCACGAACTCCAGTTGTTTTACAACACCATCTTCAAATGACCATAGCCTGCCTACAAAAGCATGGCTGGATCATCAATTGGAAGAAATCCTCTTTCTCCAACACAGCAGATGATACATCTGGGAGCACTTCTGTATTCTCAGGTACAAAGGGTGTTTCTACTAGAGGACAAGATTGCGGCCCTATTATTGCGAGTACACAAGTGAAGAGTATCCATTCTATAAGCGATACAGGTCGTGGGATCAATGGTATCTGCCTATGACATGGTGGAGTATGGTCAGTTTCATTCCAAGCCTCTGCAAAGATTGATTCTCTCTAGGTGGAACGAACAGTATCAGCTAATAAGGTCCCAGAGAATCCTTCTCACTCCAGAGGTTCATCTCTCCCTCCAGTGGTGGCTGAAAAAGGATCATCTGGATAAAAGGGTACCCATTCTGGATTCCAAATTGGGTGGTTCTTACCATGGATGCCAGTCTTTGCAGATGGGGGCAGTGACAGGTGCTCACACCTTTTTTTTTTAGGGAAGATGGACAAATCAGGAAAGTTATCTGCCAATAAACATTCTGGAACTGCGAGCAGTATACAAAGCCCTTATGGCACAGAACCTGCTCCAAGGCAAGCCGATCCAGTTCCAGTCTGACAACGAGACCACAGTGGCCTATCGCAATCATCAGGTATGCACGCATAGTCATGCAGCCATGATGAAAGTGACAAAGGTTCTGATTTGGGCAGAATGTCATCCGCCCATCTCTGCAATATTCAAACCGGGAGTACTCAATTGGGAAGTAGACTTCCTAAATTGTCAGGACATACACGCCAGAGAGTGGTCTTTCGACCCCGGGAGTGTTTCAGCTCTTGGTGAACAAATGGGGTCTACCACACATAGACCTCATGGCATCACGTTGCAACCACAAGGTCCCCAGGTATAGGTCCAGATCCATCAACCCATCAGCATTCGTGGACACACTGGCAGTAAGATGGCACTTCAAGCTGGGGTATCTCTTTCCTCCAATTTCCCTCCTCCCAACAGTCCTCAGGAAATTCAAGCAGGAAGGTGGATTAATAATACTAGTGGCTCCGGCTTGGCCCAGGCATCATTGCTTCATGACAGCCAGAATCTGGCGATAGTCCGTATCCTCTTCCTCTAGGGCAGGATCTGTTAATGCAGGGTCCTTGCTGACATCCGGATTTACTTAGTCTGTCATTGACGGCTTGACTTTATTTAATACAGAAAATGTTATGTGAAAATATTGATCTTCCCACGAATGATATTTAAATGCATGTACTGTTGGGGAGACAGGGAAAACCGAACATGCGCATTAAGAAAAATGAAAAGGCCACGCACAGTTCAGCCAGTGACCAGGTAAGATTATCACTGCTGCAGCAACATGGGTTTTGGATCAGTTCCAATAGTACATCATGTCTTCTGAATCAATTAAAATATCTTGATACATTGGGCATTAAAATGTATCTTTTAGAAACATTGGAGACCGATGCCCATCCCTACACTGCAGCACATCACTCACCTTCCAAACACTCTGCAGCACATCACCCAGTCTCCATACATGACATTTATCAGAGGTAAGGCATAGTCCTGTTCATCTCCAGAAAATAATAAATGGCTTTGTGAATTGTGCAAAGAAAAATCTTTTTCCCCTAGAGTGGGGCTCCAACATATGCATTGTTAATATAATGATGGCCGATCTTAGAACTGCATACCATAGATTCTTGCATCACTTTATTTTTTTATGGCTCATGAGTCCATGCATTATCAGGGGTGATAATTAAGTATCCAGCTTACCGTAAATTGCAGTGGTGGATACTAAAAGGCCAAAGCAATTTAATGTTGAACTGGTGTGGCGACAGCTGCTCTGAAAAGCAGTTGTGCCATGATACTGTTGTAATGGGCAGAACTATGGGAGACAATGGAGGTGCCAGACTCCAGCACTGAAGGGACACCACCTCCATTGCCCACAATATATTCACCCCACTCAGGGTTGTAACTATGTATCATCACAGCTGCCCAATACATAGCACCTCGACACGGCACCTGAGAAGCCACTATACACTAGTGAAGAGCTCCGTGTCACACCAGCTGCTGCCTCCATCTATCTATAGCCTATCCCTACTCATTGGTGTTGCTGCTCCTCAGCAGCTTTTGTCAGTGTGACATGTCGGTGCACCCCTCACCCACAACTCTGTCTCTCCTCCCTGGCGGGAGCTCTAGCCACTCAAACTCAAGCAGCAATCCTGGCCTATCCCCTCACCAACAACTCCCTGTCCCACTCTTCTGTGGGCCACAGAAAAAAGGGAGGTTCCCTCCAGCACACTGCAGCAGTATCAACAAAAATACTTCAATCCTACATAATAGAAATTCAGTGGTATTAGTTACATACATACATTTGCAAATATACATAGTTACATACATACATACATACATTTGCAAATATATGACTAAGCGCCAGGCCAGAGTCAAGGCTTTTCTATAATGGTGTCCCTAACATTAAGGGCTTCACATCCGAGGTGCAGGGTACCCCAAAAAATTACAGCCAAGGACCATCCCCAGGGCATCACATGAAAAGGGGAAAAAAGGTGACAGTGAAATGTAAAGTATAAATGTATACAGTTAATCAATAAAGGTGCATGCACACAATGATTTTTTTAACGATTATCGTTAGAGATATAGTTTATCATTCAATCGTTGAAAAAATCGTTCACATCCTAAGTTAAAACGATGTAAATTAAATAATAAATTAATAAAATGAGGAATTAAAGTGACATAAATAATAAACAAATCGAAAGGTGATAAAAAAGTATCAATGTGAATTAAGTGGTGATGCCCTGAAAAAGTTAAATCTCCTAATATATAATTATTGAAGCCCATGATGCATGCTGCAATCACCTAATTTGCTTAATGCATGAGATTTAAGACCCTTTCCAAAAAGAACAAATGCCTAGTTTCTCCCTCTACACATAATGTTCCATCAAGAAACACTCCCCAAGCACCCATGGATATACTAGACTTCTAAAAATACTTTTTTATACTCTGTATGTTTAGCTCTTATTTCTGTGGAACAATGTATTAGATTTTCAAACCAAGGAACCATTCACAACACATTAGCATCCCTAACACTGTGCACCAAATAAAAATAAAACATTAGGGGTATCATTAGATTAGCATGGCCCCTGCGCAAGGATGACACGCAAATTCGTGAAGCGTTCCATATTTTAGGCATATAGCTCTGGACAAATTAATTATTTTCTACTTAATGATACCTGCAAATAAAAAGGTAAGAAGTTTTGCAAGCAAAGAACAAATTGACCAACTCTTGTATGATGTCATCAGTTAGACATGACTTATCATTGTGTGAATTGTGCAGACTGCCTCAGTTATATTTAATCTTAGAAAATTATTTAGCCACCTTCAATTCTTATTGAACTTGCAGGGGTGTATCTATTGGTCGAAGCGGAAACGTAAGGGACAGGTGCCCCCTCCAAGTCACTCCAGGCCTGAAGGCATGAATATGCACTGCTGCACCCAATAGGTTCTGCTTGGTACAGTGGAAAAATCTATCTTTCTTTATCCAATAACTATTCATAACTCTAGACAATTGTACAGTACAAAACCACAATCTCCAGCAAATCAAATCTGCTATTATATAATTATTGAAGCCCATGGTGCATGCTGCAATCACCTAATTTGCTTAATGCATGAGATTTAAGACCCTTTCCACAAAGAACAAATGCCTAGCTTCTCCCCCTACACATAATGTTCCATCAAGAAACTCCCCAAGAACCCATGGATATACTAGACTTCTAAAAATTCTTTTTTTAACTCTGTGCCACAAAAATAAGAGCTGAACACATAATGTATTAGATGTCAAACCAAGGAGCCATTCACAACACATAAGCACCTCTAACAGAATGTACAAAAAAAAAAAAAAAAAAATGTTAGGGCTAGTTTAAATCATATACCAATACAATTAGGGAGACCATGTTGTGGCTTCAAAATATATATATATTATTAATTTACAATACTTACCATATGCTTTTCATCTGTATTTTTTACTTTTATTGTTAATTGAGCCAAAAGATAGTGCACACAATACTTAATTTACAATCTTAAAGTTTAGCAGTTACATAATTTGCATATATCCAAATTTGTTTAGCAACAAATACATTTTAAGTGTAAACTATGTCATTTTTGACCTTTTTGCCCACTTATTTGACATTAACCGATTACATAAATGGTGATTAGCATATGATTAGTATTATAAACTAAAAACATTTAGAAGTAAAATTCTTTAGTCTCCCTAAACTAAATGCTATAAACTATAAAGTTATAAAAAAGAATGGTTATTTAATGGGCAGTAAATGTTTTTTTGGCTGGAGATTTTGCTGATGTCTGGAAACCTGGCTGCTTAGATGCACAGGGGTGCCTGGCAAAGAGCACCCATTTTTGTCAAGTGCCATCCTAGCCAAAGAATGCAAAGAAGCAATTTTAGCCTAGTACAGTCTATGGTTTTGAAGAAATGAACCTCTACATGCCAATTTTCATAATTTGTTTCACTGTGGTATGTATGGAAATCGATGGCTATTCCTTAATGGGATATTGAATTTTTTTTGCCAGTTAGCAGCTCTATCTTGTTAATGTTCTCCAGTTTATAAAACCCTATTTAAATTTAACTTCCAACTTTCACTCTCCCTAAGATCAATCTTGAGGCACATGGTGGGGTATATAACTCTTAGGACTTTGCTTTTGGAATGTGCTTGCTTCGGCAGCACATATACTAAAATTGGAATGATACAGAGAAGATTAGCATGGCCCCTGCGCAAGGATGACACGCAAATTCGTGAAGCGTTCCATATTTTAGGTATATAGCTCTGGACAAATTAATTCGATTCCACTTAAGATACCTGCAGATAAAAAGTCAAGAAATTTTGCAAGCAAAGAACAAATCGACCAACTTTTTTATGACAAAATCAGTTCGACATGACATATCATTTTCAAATTCAATTCTTGTCTAAATTGTGCAGGTTGTCTCAGTACTTCTATTAAGTCTTAGAAAACTATTTTGCCACTTTCCATTCCTACTTCACTTGTTCTGTACTTAGGAGCAATTTTAATCTTGTACAGCCTATGGTTCCAAAAGAAATGAACCTCCACATGCTAATTTGCATAATTTATTTGACTGTGGTACGTATAGAAATTGGTGGCCTTTCCTTAATGGGATATTGAATTTTTTGCCAGTAAGTAGCTCTATCTTGTTTATTGTAAAGTGTTCTCCAGTCTTTGAAACCCCATCTGAATTTAACTTCCATCTTTTACTCTCCCTAAGATCAATCTTGAGGCACATGGTGGGGTATATATATCTTAGGACTTTGCTTTTGGAATGTGCTTGCTTCGGCAGCACATATACTAAAATTGGAACGATACAGAGAAGATTAGCATGGCCCCTGCGCAAGGATGACACGCAAATTCGTGAAGCGTTCCATATTTTAGGTATATAGCTCTGGACAAATTAATTCTTTTCCACTTAATGATACCTGCAGATAAAAAGGTAAGAAGTTTTGCAAGCAAAGAACAAATCGACCAACTCTTGTATGATGTCATCAGTTAGACATGACTTATCATTGTGTGAATTGTGCAGACTGCCTCAGTTATATTTAAACTTAGAAAATTATTTAGCCACCTTCAATTCTTATTGAACTTGCAGGGGTGTATCTATTGGTCGAAGCGGAAACGTAAGGGACAGGTGCCCCCTCCAAGTCACTCCAGGTCTGAAGGCATGAATATGCACTGCTGCACCCAATAGGTTCTGCTTGGTACAATGGAAAAATGTATCTTTCTTTATCCAATAACTATTCATAACTCTAGACAATTGTACAGTACAAAACCACAATCTCCAGCAAATCAAATCTGCTATTATATAATTATTGAAGCCCATGGTGCATGCTGCAATCACCTAATTTGCTTAATGCATGAGATTTAAGACCCTTTCCACAAAGAACAAATGCCTAGCTTCTCCCCCTACACATAATGTTCCATCAAGAAACTCCCCAAGCACCCATGGATATACTAGACTTCTAAAAATTCTTTTTTTAACTCTGTGCCACAAAAATAAGAGCTGAACACATAATGTATTAGATGTCAAACCAAGGAGCCATTCACAACACATAAGCACCTCTAACAGAATGTACAAAAAAAAAAAAAAAAAAATTTTAGGGCTAGTTTAAATCATATACCAATACAATTAGGGAGACCATGTTGTGGCTTCAAAATATATATATATTATTAATTTACAATACTTACCATATGCTTTTCATCTGTATTTTTTACTTTTATTGTTAATTGAGCCAAAAGATAGTGCACACAATACTTAATTTACAATCTTAAAGTTTAGCAGTTACATAATTTGCATATATCCAAATTTGTTTAGCAACAAATACATTTTAAGTGTAAACTATGTCATTTTTGACCTTTTTGCCCACTTATTTGACATTAACCGATTACATAAATGGTGATTAGCATATGATTAGTATTATAAACTAAAAACATTTAGAAGTAAAATTCTTTAGTCTCCCTAAACTAAATGCTATAAACTATAAAGTTATAAAAAAGAATGGTTATTTAATGGGCAGTAAATGTTTTTTTGGCTGGAGATTTTGCTGATGTCTGGAAACCTGGCTGCTTAGATGCACAGGGGTGCCTGGCAAAGAGCACCCATTTTTGTCAAGTGCCATCCTAGCCAAAGAATGCAAAGAAGCAATTTTAGCCTAGTACAGTCTATGGTTTTGAAGAAATGAACCTCTACATGCCAATTTTCATAATTTGTTTCACTGTGGTATGTATGGAAATCGATGGCTATTCCTTAATGGGATATTGAATTTTTTTGCCAGTTAGCAGCTCTATCTTGTTAATGTTCTCCAGTTTATAAAACCCTATTTAAATTTAACTTCCAACTTTCACTCTCCCTAAGATCAATCTTGAGGCACATGGTGGGGTATATAACTCTTAGGACTTTGCTTTTGGAATGTGCTTGCTTCGGCAGCACATATACTAAAATTGGAATGATACAGAGAAGATTAGCATGGCCCCTGCGCAAGGATGACACGCAAATTCGTGAAGCGTTCCATATTTTAGGTATATAGCTCTGGACAAATTAATTCGATTCCACTTAAGATACCTGCAGATAAAAAGTCAAGAAATTTTGCAAGCAAAGAACAAATCGACCAACTTTTTTATGACAAAATCAGTTCGACATGACATATCATTTTCAAATTCAATTCTTGTCTAAATTGTGCAGGTTGTCTCAGTACTTCTATTAAGTCTTAGAAAACTATTTTGCCACTTTCCATTCCTACTTCACTTGTTCTGTACTTAGGAGCAATTTTAATCTTGTACAGCCTATGGTTCCAAAAGAAATGAACCTCCACATGCTAATTTGCATAATTTATTTGACTGTGGTACGTATAGAAATTGGTGGCCTTTCCTTAATGGGATATTGAATTTTTTGCCAGTAAGTAGCTCTATCTTGTTTATTGTAAAGTGTTCTCCAGTCTTTGAAACCCCATCTGAATTTAACTTCCATCTTTTACTCTCCCTAAGATCAATCTTGAGGCACATGGTGGGGTATATATATCTTAGGACTTTGCTTTTGGAATGTGCTTGCTTCGGCAGCACATATACTAAAATTGGAACGATACAGAGAAGATTAGCATGGCCCCTGCGCAAGGATGACACGCAAATTCGTGAAGCGTTCCATATTTTAGGTATATAGCTCTGGACAAATTAATTCTTTTCCACTTAATGATACCTGCAGATAAAAAGGTAAGAAGTTTTGCAAGCAAAGAACAAATCGACCAACTCTTGTATGATGTCATCAGTTAGACATGACTTATCATTGTGTGAATTGTGCAGACTGCCTCAGTTATATTTAAACTTAGAAAATTATTTAGCCACCTTCAATTCTTATTGAACTTGCAGGGGTGTATCTATTGGTCGAAGCGGAAACGTAAGGGACAGGTGCCCCCTCCAAGTCACTCCAGGTCTGAAGGCATGAATATGCACTGCTGCACCCAATAGGTTCTGCTTGGTACAATGGAAAAATGTATCTTTCTTTATCCAATAACTATTCATAACTCTAGACAATTGTACAGTACAAAACCACAATCTCCAGCAAATCAAATCTGCTATTATATAATTATTGAAGCCCATGGTGCATGCTGCAATCACCTAATTTGCTTAATGCATGAGATTTAAGACCCTTTCCACAAAGAACAAATGCCTAGCTTCTCCCCCTACACATAATGTTCCATCAAGAAACTCCCCAAGCACCCATGGATATACTAGACTTCTAAAAATTCTTTTTTTAACTCTGTGCCACAAAAATAAGAGCTGAACACATAATGTATTAGATGTCAAACCAAGGAGCCATTCACAACACATAAGCACCTCTAACAGAATGTACAAAAAAAAAAAAAAAAAAAAAATTTTAGGGCTAGTTTAAATCATATACCAATACAATTAGGGAGACCATGTTGTGGCTTCAAAATATATATATATTATTAATTTACAATACTTACCATATGCTTTTCATCTGTATTTTTTACTTTTATTGTTAATTGAGCCAAAAGATAGTGCACACAATACTTAATTTACAATCTTAAAGTTTAGCAGTTACATAATTTGCATATATCCAAATTTGTTTAGCAACAAATACATTTTAAGTGTAAACTATGTCATTTTTGACCTTTTTGCCCACTTATTTGACATTAACCGATTACATAAATGGTGATTAGCATATGATTAGTATTATAAACTAAAAACATTTAGAAGTAAAATTCTTTAGTCTCCCTAAACTAAATGCTATAAACTATAAAGTTATAAAAAAAGAATGGTTATTTAATGGGCAGTAAATGTTTTTTTGGCTGGAGATTTTGCTGATGTCTGGAAACTTGGCTGCTTAGATGCACAGGGGTGCCTGGCAAAGAGCACCCATTTTTGTCAAGTGCCATCCTAGCCAAAGAATGCAAAGAAGCAATTTTAACCTAGTACAGTCTATGGTTTTGAAGAAATGAACCTCTACATGCCAATTTTCATAATTTGTTTCACTGTGGTATGTATGGAAATCGATGGCTATTCCTTAATGGGATATTGAATTTTTTTGCCAGTTAGCAGCTCTATCTTGTTAATGTTCTCCAGTTTATAAAACCCTATTTAAATTTAACTTCCAACTTTCACTCTCCCTAAGATCAATCTTGAGGCACATGGTGGGGTATATAACTCTTAGGACTTTGCTTTTGGAATGTGCTTGCTTCGGCAGCACATATACTAAAATTGGAACGATACAGAGAAGATTAGCATGGCCCCTGCGCAAGGATGACACGCAAATTCGTGAAGCGTTCCATATTTTAGGTATATAGCTCTGGACAAATTAATTCGATTCCACTTAAGATACCTGCAGATAAAAAGTCAAGAAATTTTGCAAGCAAAGAACAAATCGACCAACTTTTTTATGACAAAATCAGTTCGACATGACATATCATTTTCAAATTCAATTCTTGTCTAAATTGTGCAGGTTGTCTCAGTACTTCTATTAAGTCTTAGAAAACTATTTTGCCACTTTCCATTCCTACTTCACTTGTTCTGTACTTAGGAGCAATTTTAATCTTGTACAGCCTATGGTTCCAAAAGAAATGAACCTCCACATGCTAATTTGCATAATTTATTTGACTGTGGTACGTATAGAAATTGGTGGCCTTTCCTTAATGGGATATTGAATTTTTTGCCAGTAAGTAGCTCTATCTTGTTTATTGTAAAGTGTTCTCCAGTCTTTGAAACCCCATCTGAATTTAACTTCCATCTTTTACTCTCCCTAAGATCAATCTTGAGGCACATGGTGGGGTATATATATCTTAGGACTTTGCTTTTGGAATGTGCTTGCTTCGGCAGCACATATACTAAAATTGGAACGATACAGAGAAGATTAGCATGGCCCCTGCGCAAGGATGACACGCAAATTCGTGAAGCGTTCCATATTTTAGGTATATAGCTCTGGACAAATTAATTCTTTTCCACTTAATGATACCTGCAGATAAAAAGGTAAGAAGTTTTGCAAGCAAAGAACAAATCGACCAACTCTTGTATGATGTCATCAGTTAGACATGACTTATCATTGTGTGAATTGTGCAGACTGCCTCAGTTATATTTAAACTTAGAAAATTATTTAGCCACCTTCAATTCTTATTGAACTTGCAGGGGTGTATCTATTGGTCGAAGCGGAAACGTAAGGGACAGGTGCCCCCTCCAAGTCACTCCAGGTCTGAAGGCATGAATATGCACTGCTGCACCCAATAGGTTCTGCTTGGTACAATGGAAAAATGTATCTTTCTTTATCCAATAACTATTCATAACTCTAGACAATTGTACAGTACAAAACCACAATCTCCAGCAAATCAAATCTGCTATTATATAATTATTGAAGCCCATGGTGCATGCTGCAATCACCTAATTTGCTTAATGCATGAGATTTAAGACCCTTTCCACAAAGAACAAATGCCTAGCTTCTCCCCCTACACATAATGTTCCATCAAGAAACTCCCCAAGCACCCATGGATATACTAGACTTCTAAAAATTCTTTTTTTAACTCTGTGCCACAAAAATAAGAGCTGAACACATAATGTATTAGATGTCAAACCAAGGAGCCATTCACAACACATAAGCACCTCTAACAGAATGTACAAAAAAAAAAAAAAAAAAATTTTAGGGCTAGTTTAAATCATATACCAATACAATTAGGGAGACCATGTTGTGGCTTCAAAATATATATATATTATTAATTTACAATACTTACCATATGCTTTTCATCTGTATTTTTTACTTTTATTGTTAATTGAGCCAAAAGATAGTGCACACAATACTTAATTTACAATCTTAAAGTTTAGCAGTTACATAATTTGCATATATCCAAATTTGTTTAGCAACAAATACATTTTAAGTGTAAACTATGTCATTTTTGACCTTTTTGCCCACTTATTTGACATTAACCGATTACATAAATGGTGATTAGCATATGATTAGTATTATAAACTAAAAACATTTAGAAGTAAAATTCTTTAGTCTCCCTAAACTAAATGCTATAAACTATAAAGTTATAAAAAAGAATGGTTATTTAATGGGCAGTAAATGTTTTTTTGGCTGGAGATTTTGCTGATGTCTGGAAACCTGGCTGCTTAGATGCACAGGGGTGCCTGGCAAAGAGCACCCATTTTTGTCAAGTGCCATCCTAGCCAAAGAATGCAAAGAAGCAATTTTAGCCTAGTACAGTCTATGGTTTTGAAGAAATGAACCTCTACATGCCAATTTTCATAATTTGTTTCACTGTGGTATGTATGGAAATCGATGGCTATTCCTTAATGGGATATTGAATTTTTTTGCCAGTTAGCAGCTCTATCTTGTTAATGTTCTCCAGTTTATAAAACCCTATTTAAATTTAACTTCCAACTTTCACTCTCCCTAAGATCAATCTTGAGGCACATGGTGGGGTATATAACTCTTAGGACTTTGCTTTTGGAATGTGCTTGCTTCGGCAGCACATATACTAAAATTGGAATGATACAGAGAAGATTAGCATGGCCCCTGCGCAAGGATGACACGCAAATTCGTGAAGCGTTCCATATTTTAGGTATATAGCTCTGGACAAATTAATTCGATTCCACTTAAGATACCTGCAGATAAAAAGTCAAGAAATTTTGCAAGCAAAGAACAAATCGACCAACTTTTTTATGACAAAATCAGTTCGACATGACATATCATTTTCAAATTCAATTCTTGTCTAAATTGTGCAGGTTGTCTCAGTACTTCTATTAAGTCTTAGAAAACTATTTTGCCACTTTCCATTCCTACTTCACTTGTTCTGTACTTAGGAGCAATTTTAATCTTGTACAGCCTATGGTTCCAAAAGAAATGAACCTCCACATGCTAATTTGCATAATTTATTTGACTGTGGTACGTATAGAAATTGGTGGCCTTTCCTTAATGGGATATTGAATTTTTTGCCAGTAAGTAGCTCTATCTTGTTTATTGTAAAGTGTTCTCCAGTCTTTGAAACCCCATCTGAATTTAACTTCCATCTTTTACTCTCCCTAAGATCAATCTTGAGGCACATGGTGGGGTATATATATCTTAGGACTTTGCTTTTGGAATGTGCTTGCTTCGGCAGCACATATACTAAAATTGGAACGATACAGAGAAGATTAGCATGGCCCCTGCGCAAGGATGACACGCAAATTCGTGAAGCGTTCCATATTTTAGGTATATAGCTCTGGACAAATTAATTCTTTTCCACTTAATGATACCTGCAGATAAAAAGGTAAGAAGTTTTGCAAGCAAAGAACAAATCGACCAACTCTTGTATGATGTCATCAGTTAGACATGACTTATCATTGTGTGAATTGTGCAGACTGCCTCAGTTATATTTAAACTTAGAAAATTATTTAGCCACCTTCAATTCTTATTGAACTTGCAGGGGTGTATCTATTGGTCGAAGCGGAAACGTAAGGGACAGGTGCCCCCTCCAAGTCACTCCAGGTCTGAAGGCATGAATATGCACTGCTGCACCCAATAGGTTCTGCTTGGTACAATGGAAAAATGTATCTTTCTTTATCCAATAACTATTCATAACTCTAGACAATTGTACAGTACAAAACCACAATCTCCAGCAAATCAAATCTGCTATTATATAATTATTGAAGCCCATGGTGCATGCTGCAATCACCTAATTTGCTTAATGCATGAGATTTAAGACCCTTTCCACAAAGAACAAATGCCTAGCTTCTCCCCCTACACATAATGTTCCATCAAGAAACTCCCCAAGCACCCATGGATATACTAGACTTCTAAAAATTCTTTTTTTAACTCTGTGCCACAAAAATAAGAGCTGAACACATAATGTATTAGATGTCAAACCAAGGAGCCATTCACAACACATAAGCACCTCTAACAGAATGTACAAAAAAAAAAAAAAAAAAAAAATTTTAGGGCTAGTTTAAATCATATACCAATACAATTAGGGAGACCATGTTGTGGCTTCAAAATATATATATATTATTAATTTACAATACTTACCATATGCTTTTCATCTGTATTTTTTACTTTTATTGTTAATTGAGCCAAAAGATAGTGCACACAATACTTAATTTACAATCTTAAAGTTTAGCAGTTACATAATTTGCATATATCCAAATTTGTTTAGCAACAAATACATTTTAAGTGTAAACTATGTCATTTTTGACCTTTTTGCCCACTTATTTGACATTAACCGATTACATAAATGGTGATTAGCATATGATTAGTATTATAAACTAAAAACATTTAGAAGTAAAATTCTTTAGTCTCCCTAAACTAAATGCTATAAACTATAAAGTTATAAAAAAAGAATGGTTATTTAATGGGCAGTAAATGTTTTTTTGGCTGGAGATTTTGCTGATGTCTGGAAACTTGGCTGCTTAGATGCACAGGGGTGCCTGGCAAAGAGCACCCATTTTTGTCAAGTGCCATCCTAGCCAAAGAATGCAAAGAAGCAATTTTAACCTAGTACAGTCTATGGTTTTGAAGAAATGAACCTCTACATGCCAATTTTCATAATTTGTTTCACTGTGGTATGTATGGAAATCGATGGCTATTCCTTAATGGGATATTGAATTTTTTTGCCAGTTAGCAGCTCTATCTTGTTAATGTTCTCCAGTTTATAAAACCCTATTTAAATTTAACTTCCAACTTTCACTCTCCCTAAGATCAATCTTGAGGCACATGGTGGGGTATATAACTCTTAGGACTTTGCTTTTGGAATGTGCTTGCTTCGGCAGCACATATACTAAAATTGGAACGATACAGAGAAGATTAGCATGGCCCCTGCGCAAGGATGACACGCAAATTCGTGAAGCGTTCCATATTTTAGGTATATAGCTCTGGACAAATTAATTCGATTCCACTTAAGATACCTGCAGATAAAAAGTCAAGAAATTTTGCAAGCAAAGAACAAATCGACCAACTTTTTTATGACAAAATCAGTTCGACATGACATATCATTTTCAAATTCAATTCTTGTCTAAATTGTGCAGGTTGTCTCAGTACTTCTATTAAGTCTTAGAAAACTATTTTGCCACTTTCCATTCCTACTTCACTTGTTCTGTACTTAGGAGCAATTTTAATCTTGTACAGCCTATGGTTCCAAAAGAAATGAACCTCCACATGCTAATTTGCATAATTTATTTGACTGTGGTACGTATAGAAATTGGTGGCCTTTCCTTAATGGGATATTGAATTTTTTGCCAGTAAGTAGCTCTATCTTGTTTATTGTAAAGTGTTCTCCAGTCTTTGAAACCCCATCTGAATTTAACTTCCATCTTTTACTCTCCCTAAGATCAATCTTGAGGCACATGGTGGGGTATATATATCTTAGGACTTTGCTTTTGGAATGTGCTTGCTTCGGCAGCACATATACTAAAATTGGAACGATACAGAGAAGATTAGCATGGCCCCTGCGCAAGGATGACACGCAAATTCGTGAAGCGTTCCATATTTTAGGTATATAGCTCTGGACAAATTAATTCTTTTCCACTTAATGATACCTGCAGATAAAAAGGTAAGAAGTTTTGCAAGCAAAGAACAAATCGACCAACTCTTGTATGATGTCATCAGTTAGACATGACTTATCATTGTGTGAATTGTGCAGACTGCCTCAGTTATATTTAAACTTAGAAAATTATTTAGCCACCTTCAATTCTTATTGAACTTGCAGGGGTGTATCTATTGGTCGAAGCGGAAACGTAAGGGACAGGTGCCCCCTCCAAGTCACTCCAGGTCTGAAGGCATGAATATGCACTGCTGCACCCAATAGGTTCTGCTTGGTACAATGGAAAAATGTATCTTTCTTTATCCAATAACTATTCATAACTCTAGACAATTGTACAGTACAAAACCACAATCTCCAGCAAATCAAATCTGCTATTATATAATTATTGAAGCCCATGGTGCATGCTGCAATCACCTAATTTGCTTAATGCATGAGATTTAAGACCCTTTCCACAAAGAACAAATGCCTAGCTTCTCCCCCTACACATAATGTTCCATCAAGAAACTCCCCAAGCACCCATGGATATACTAGACTTCTAAAAATTCTTTTTTTAACTCTGTGCCACAAAAATAAGAGCTGAACACATAATGTATTAGATGTCAAACCAAGGAGCCATTCACAACACATAAGCACCTCTAACAGAATGTACAAAAAAAAAAAAAAAAAAATTTTAGGGCTAGTTTAAATCATATACCAATACAATTAGGGAGACCATGTTGTGGCTTCAAAATATATATATATTATTAATTTACAATACTTACCATATGCTTTTCATCTGTATTTTTTACTTTTATTGTTAATTGAGCCAAAAGATAGTGCACACAATACTTAATTTACAATCTTAAAGTTTAGCAGTTACATAATTTGCATATATCCAAATTTGTTTAGCAACAAATACATTTTAAGTGTAAACTATGTCATTTTTGACCTTTTTGCCCACTTATTTGACATTAACCGATTACATAAATGGTGATTAGCATATGATTAGTATTATAAACTAAAAACATTTAGAAGTAAAATTCTTTAGTCTCCCTAAACTAAATGCTATAAACTATAAAGTTATAAAAAAAGAATGGTTATTTAATGGGCAGTAAATGTTTTTTTGGCTGGAGATTTTGCTGATGTCTGGAAACTTGGCTGCTTAGATGCACAGGGGTGCCTGGCAAAGAGCACCCATTTTTGTCAAGTGCCATCCTAGCCAAAGAATGCAAAGAAGCAATTTTAACCTAGTACAGTCTATGGTTTTGAAGAAATGAACCTCTACATGCCAATTTTCATAATTTGTTTCACTGTGGTATGTATGGAAATCGATGGCTATTCCTTAATGGGATATTGAATTTTTTTGCCAGTTAGCAGCTCTATCTTGTTAATGTTCTCCAGTTTATAAAACCCTATTTAAATTTAACTTCCAACTTTCACTCTCCCTAAGATCAATCTTGAGGCACATGGTGGGGTATATAACTCTTAGGACTTTGCTTTTGGAATGTGCTTGCTTCGGCAGCACATATACTAAAATTGGAACGATACAGAGAAGATTAGCATGGCCCCTGCGCAAGGATGACACGCAAATTCGTGAAGCGTTCCATATTTTAGGTATATAGCTCTGGACAAATTAATTCGATTCCACTTAAGATACCGGCAGATAAAAAGTCAAGAAATTTTGCAAGCAAAGAACAAATCGACCAACTTTTTTATGACAAAATCAGTTCGACATGACATATCATTTTCAAATTCAATTCTTGTCTAAATTGTGCAGGTTGTCTCAGTACTTCTATTAAGTCTTAGAAAACAATTTTGCCACTTTCCATTCCTACTTCACTTGTTCTGTACTTAGGAGCAATTTTAATCTTGTACAGCCTATGGTTCCAAAAGAAATGAACCTCCACATGCTAATTTGCATAATTTATTTGACTGTGGTACGTATAGAAATTGGTGGCCTTTCCTTAATGGGATATTGAATTTTTTGCCAGTAAGTAGCTCTATCTTGTTTATTGTAAAGTGTTCTCCAGTCTTTGAAACCCCATCTGAATTTAACTTCCATCTTTTACTCTCCCTAAGATCAATCTTGAGGCACATGGTGGGGTATATATATCTTAGGACTTTGCTTTTGGAATGTGCTTGCTTCGGCAGCACATATACTAAAATTGGAACGATACAGAGAAGATTAGCATGGCCCCTGCGCAAGGATGACACGCAAATTCGTGAAGCATTCCATATTTTAGGTATATAGCTCTGGACAAATTAATTCCTTTCCACTTAATGATACCTGCAGATAAAAAGGTAAGAAGTTTTGCAAGCAAAGAACAAATCGACCAACTCTTGTATGATGTCATCAGTTAGACATGACTTATCATTGTGTGAATTGTGCAGACTGCCTCAGTTATATTTAAACTTAGAAAATTATTTAGCCACCTTCAATTCTTATTGAACTTGCAGGGGTGTATCTATTGGTCGAAGCGGAAACGTAAGGGACAGGTGCCCCCTCCAAGTCACTCCAGGTCTGAAGGCATGAATATGCACTGCTGCACCCAATAGGTTCTGCTTGGTACAATGGAAAAATGTATCTTTCTTTATCCAATAACTATTCATAACTCTAGACAATTGTACAGTACAAAACCACAATCTCCAGCAAATCAAATCTGCTATTATATAATTATTGAAGCCCATGGTGCATGCTGCAATCACCTAATTTGCTTAATGCATGAGATTTAAGACCCTTTCCACAAAGAACAAATGCCTAGCTTCTCCCCCTACACATAATGTTCCATCAAGAAACTCCCCAAGCACCCATGGATATACTAGACTTCTAAAAATTCTTTTTTTAACTCTGTGCCACAAAAATAAGAGCTGAACACATAATGTATTAGATGTCAAACCAAGGAGCCATTCACAACACATAAGCACCTCTAACAGAATGTACAAAAAAAAAAAAAAAAAAAAAAAAAAAAATGTTAGGGCTAGTTTAAATCATATACCAATACAATTAGGGAGACCATGTTGTGGCTTCAAAATATATATATATTATTAATTTACAATACTTACCATATGCTTTTCATCTGTATTTTTTACTTTTATTGTTAATTGAGCCAAAAGATAGTGCACACAATACTTAATTTACAATCTTAAAGTTTAGCAGTTACATAATTTGCATATATCCAAATTTGTTTAGCAACAAATACATTTTAAGTGTAAACTATGTCATTTTTGACCTTTTTGCCCACTTATTTGACATTAACCGATTACATAAATGGTGATTAGCATATGATTAGTATTATAAACTAAAAACATTTAGAAGTAAAATTCTTTAGTCTCCCTAAACTAAATGCTATAAACTATAAAGTTATAAAAAAGAATGGTTATTTAATGGGCAGTAAATGTTTTTTTGGCTGGAGATTTTGCTGATGTCTGGAAACCTGGCTGCTTAGATGCACAGGGGTGCCTGGCAAAGAGCACCCATTTTTGTCAAGTGCCATCCTAGCCAAAGAATGCAAAGAAGCAATTTTAGCCTAGTACAGTCTATGGTTTTGAAGAAATGAACCTCTACATGCCAATTTTCATAATTTGTTTCACTGTGGTATGTATGGAAATCGATGGCTATTCCTTAATGGGATATTGAATTTTTTTGCCAGTTAGCAGCTCTATCTTGTTAATGTTCTCCAGTTTATAAAACCCTATTTAAATTTAACTTCCAACTTTCACTCTCCCTAAGATCAATCTTGAGGCACATGGTGGGGTATATAACTCTTAGGACTTTGCTTTTGGAATGTGCTTGCTTCGGCAGCACATATACTAAAATTGGAATGATACAGAGAAGATTAGCATGGCCCCTGCGCAAGGATGACACGCAAATTCGTGAAGCGTTCCATATTTTAGGTATATAGCTCTGGACAAATTAATTCGATTCCACTTAAGATACCTGCAGATAAAAAGTCAAGAAATTTTGCAAGCAAAGAACAAATCGACCAACTTTTTTATGACAAAATCAGTTCGACATGACATATCATTTTCAAATTCAATTCTTGTCTAAATTGTGCAGGTTGTCTCAGTACTTCTATTAAGTCTTAGAAAACTATTTTGCCACTTTCCATTCCTACTTCACTTGTTCTGTACTTAGGAGCAATTTTAATCTTGTACAGCCTATGGTTCCAAAAGAAATGAACCTCCACATGCTAATTTGCATAATTTATTTGACTGTGGTACGTATAGAAATTGGTGGCCTTTCCTTAATGGGATATTGAATTTTTTGCCAGTAAGTAGCTCTATCTTGTTTATTGTAAAGTGTTCTCCAGTCTTTGAAACCCCATCTGAATTTAACTTCCATCTTTTACTCTCCCTAAGATCAATCTTGAGGCACATGGTGGGGTATATATATCTTAGGACTTTGCTTTTGGAATGTGCTTGCTTCGGCAGCACATATACTAAAATTGGAACGATACAGAGAAGATTAGCATGGCCCCTGCGCAAGGATGACACGCAAATTCGTGAAGCGTTCCATATTTTAGGTATATAGCTCTGGACAAATTAATTCTTTTCCACTTAATGATACCTGCAGATAAAAAGGTAAGAAGTTTTGCAAGCAAAGAACAAATCGACCAACTCTTGTATGATGTCATCAGTTAGACATGACTTATCATTGTGTGAATTGTGCAGACTGCCTCAGTTATATTTAAACTTAGAAAATTATTTAGCCACCTTCAATTCTTATTGAACTTGCAGGGGTGTATCTATTGGTCGAAGCGGAAACGTAAGGGACAGGTGCCCCCTCCAAGTCACTCCAGGTCTGAAGGCATGAATATGCACTGCTGCACCCAATAGGTTCTGCTTGGTACAATGGAAAAATGTATCTTTCTTTATCCAATAACTATTCATAACTCTAGACAATTGTACAGTACAAAACCACAATCTCCAGCAAATCAAATCTGCTATTATATAATTATTGAAGCCCATGGTGCATGCTGCAATCACCTAATTTGCTTAATGCATGAGATTTAAGACCCTTTCCACAAAGAACAAATGCCTAGCTTCTCCCCCTACACATAATGTTCCATCAAGAAACTCCCCAAGCACCCATGGATATACTAGACTTCTAAAAATTCTTTTTTTAACTCTGTGCCACAAAAATAAGAGCTGAACACATAATGTATTAGATGTCAAACCAAGGAGCCATTCACAACACATAAGCACCTCTAACAGAATGTACAAAAAAAAAAAAAAAAAAAAAAAAATTTAGGGCTAGTTTAAATCATATACCAATACAATTAGGGAGACCATGTTGTGGCTTCAAAATATATATATATTATTAATTTACAATACTTACCATATGCTTTTCATCTGTATTTTTTACTTTTATTGTTAATTGAGCCAAAAGATAGTGCACACAATACTTAATTTACAATCTTAAAGTTTAGCAGTTACATAATTTGCATATATCCAAATTTGTTTAGCAACAAATACATTTTAAGTGTAAACTATGTCATTTTTGACCTTTTTGCCCACTTATTTGACATTAACCGATTACATAAATGGTGATTAGCATATGATTAGTATTATAAACTAAAAACATTTAGAAGTAAAATTCTTTAGTCTCCCTAAACTAAATGCTATAAACTATAAAGTTATAAAAAAGAATGGTTATTTAATGGGCAGTAAATGTTTTTTTGGCTGGAGATTTTGCTGATGTCTGGAAACCTGGCTGCTTAGATGCACAGGGGTGCCTGGCAAAGAGCACCCATTTTTGTCAAGTGCCATCCTAGCCAAAGAATGCAAAGAAGCAATTTTAGCCTAGTACAGTCTATGGTTTTGAAGAAATGAACCTCTACATGCCAATTTTCATAATTTGTTTCACTGTGGTATGTATGGAAATCGATGGCTATTCCTTAATGGGATATTGATTTTTTTTGCCAGTTAGCAGCTCTATCTTGTTAATGTTCTCCAGTTTATAAAACCCTATTTAAATTTAACTTCCAACTTTCACTCTCCCTAAGATCAATCTTGAGGCACATGGTGGGGTATATAACTCTTAGGACTTTGCTTTTGGAATGTGCTTGCTTCGGCAGCACATATACTAAAATTGGAATGATACAGAGAAGATTAGCATGGCCCCTGCGCAAGGATGACACGCAAATTCGTGAAGCGTTCCATATTTTAGGTATATAGCTCTGGACAAATTAATTCGATTCCACTTAAGATACCTGCAGATAAAAAGTCAAGAAATTTTGCAAGCAAAGAACAAATCGACCAACTTTTTTATGACAAAATCAGTTCGACATGACATATCATTTTCAAATTCAATTCTTGTCTAAATTGTGCAGGTTGTCTCAGTACTTCTATTAAGTCTTAGAAAACTATTTTGCCACTTTCCATTCCTACTTCACTTGTTCTGTACTTAGGAGCAATTTTAATCTTGTACAGCCTATGGTTCCAAAAGAAATGAACCTCCACATGCTAATTTGCATAATTTATTTGACTGTGGTACGTATAGAAATTGGTGGCCTTTCCTTAATGGGATATTGAATTTTTTGCCAGTAAGTAGCTCTATCTTGTTTATTGTAAAGTGTTCTCCAGTCTTTGAAACCCCATCTGAATTTAACTTCCATCTTTTACTCTCCCTAAGATCAATCTTGAGGCACATGGTGGGGTATATATATCTTAGGACTTTGCTTTTGGAATGTGCTTGCTTCGGCAGCACATATACTAAAATTGGAACGATACAGAGAAGATTAGCATGGCCCCTGCGCAAGGATGACACGCAAATTCGTGAAGCGTTCCATATTTTAGGTATATAGCTCTGGACAAATTAATTCTTTTCCACTTAATGATACCTGCAGATAAAAAGGTAAGAAGTTTTGCAAGCAAAGAACAAATCGACCAACTCTTGTATGATGTCATCAGTTAGACATGACTTATCATTGTGTGAATTGTGCAGACTGCCTCAGTTATATTTAAACTTAGAAAATTATTTAGCCACCTTCAATTCTTATTGAACTTGCAGGGGTGTATCTATTGGTCGAAGCGGAAACGTAAGGGACAGGTGCCCCCTCCAAGTCACTCCAGGTCTGAAGGCATGAATATGCACTGCTGCACCCAATAGGTTCTGCTTGGTACAATGGAAAAATGTATCTTTCTTTATCCAATAACTATTCATAACTCTAGACAATTGTACAGTACAAAACCACAATCTCCAGCAAATCAAATCTGCTATTATATAATTATTGAAGCCCATGGTGCATGCTGCAATCACCTAATTTGCTTAATGCATGAGATTTAAGACCCTTTCCACAAAGAACAAATGCCTAGCTTCTCCCCCTACACATAATGTTCCATCAAGAAACTCCCCAAGCACCCATGGATATACTAGACTTCTAAAAATTCTTTTTTTAACTCTGTGCCACAAAAATAAGAGCTGAACACATAATGTATTAGATGTCAAACCAAGGAGCCATTCACAACACATAAGCACCTCTAACAGAATGTACAAAAAAAAAAAAAAAAAAAAAATTTTAGGGCTAGTTTAAATCATATACCAATACAATTAGGGAGACCATGTTGTGGCTTCAAAATATATATATATTATTAATTTACAATACTTACCATATGCTTTTCATCTGTATTTTTTACTTTTATTGTTAATTGAGCCAAAAGATAGTGCACACAATACTTAATTTACAATCTTAAAGTTTAGCAGTTACATAATTTGCATATATCCAAATTTGTTTAGCAACAAATACATTTTAAGTGTAAACTATGTCATTTTTGACCTTTTTGCCCACTTATTTGACATTAACCGATTACATAAATGGTGATTAGCATATGATTAGTATTATAAACTAAAAACATTTAGAAGTAAAATTCTTTAGTCTCCCTAAACTAAATGCTATAAACTATAAAGTTATAAAAAAGAATGGTTATTTAATGGGCAGTAAATGTTTTTTTGGCTGGAGATTTTGCTGATGTCTGGAAACCTGGCTGCTTAGATGCACAGGGGTGCCTGGCAAAGAGCACCCATTTTTGTCAAGTGCCATCCTAGCCAAAGAATGCAAAGAAGCAATTTTAGCCTAGTACAGTCTATGGTTTTGAAGAAATGAACCTCTACATGCCAATTTTCATAATTTGTTTCACTGTGGTATGTATGGAAATCGATGGCTATTCCTTAATGGGATATTGAATTTTTTTGCCAGTTAGCAGCTCTATCTTGTTAATGTTCTCCAGTTTATAAAACCCTATTTAAATTTAACTTCCAACTTTCACTCTCCCTAAGATCAATCTTGAGGCACATGGTGGGGTATATAACTCTTAGGACTTTGCTTTTGGAATGTGCTTGCTTCGGCAGCACATATACTAAAATTGGAATGATACAGAGAAGATTAGCATGGCCCCTGCGCAAGGATGACACGCAAATTCGTGAAGCGTTCCATATTTTAGGTATATAGCTCTGGACAAATTAATTCGATTCCACTTAAGATACCTGCAGATAAAAAGTCAAGAAATTTTGCAAGCAAAGAACAAATCGACCAACTTTTTTATGACAAAATCAGTTCGACATGACATATCATTTTCAAATTCAATTCTTGTCTAAATTGTGCAGGTTGTCTCAGTACTTCTATTAAGTCTTAGAAAACTATTTTGCCACTTTCCATTCCTACTTCACTTGTTCTGTACTTAGGAGCAATTTTAATCTTGTACAGCCTATGGTTCCAAAAGAAATGAACCTCCACATGCTAATTTGCATAATTTATTTGACTGTGGTACGTATAGAAATTGGTGGCCTTTCCTTAATGGGATATTGAATTTTTTGCCAGTAAGTAGCTCTATCTTGTTTATTGTAAAGTGTTCTCCAGTCTTTGAAACCCCATCTGAATTTAACTTCCATCTTTTACTCTCCCTAAGATCAATCTTGAGGCACATGGTGGGGTATATATATCTTAGGACTTTGCTTTTGGAATGTGCTTGCTTCGGCAGCACATATACTAAAATTGGAACGATACAGAGAAGATTAGCATGGCCCCTGCGCAAGGATGACACGCAAATTCGTGAAGCGTTCCATATTTTAGGTATATAGCTCTGGACAAATTAATTCTTTTCCACTTAATGATACCTGCAGATAAAAAGGTAAGAAGTTTTGCAAGCAAAGAACAAATCGACCAACTCTTGTATGATGTCATCAGTTAGACATGACTTATCATTGTGTGAATTGTGCAGACTGCCTCAGTTATATTTAAACTTAGAAAATTATTTAGCCACCTTCAATTCTTATTGAACTTGCAGGGGTGTATCTATTGGTCGAAGCGGAAACGTAAGGGACAGGTGCCCCCTCCAAGTCACTCCAGGTCTGAAGGCATGAATATGCACTGCTGCACCCAATAGGTTCTGCTTGGTACAATGGAAAAATGTATCTTTCTTTATCCAATAACTATTCATAACTCTAGACAATTGTACAGTACAAAACCACAATCTCCAGCAAATCAAATCTGCTATTATATAATTATTGAAGCCCATGGTGCATGCTGCAATCACCTAATTTGCTTAATGCATGAGATTTAAGACCCTTTCCACAAAGAACAAATGCCTAGCTTCTCCCCCTACACATAATGTTCCATCAAGAAACTCCCCAAGCACCCATGGATATACTAGACTTCTAAAAATTCTTTTTTTAACTCTGTGCCACAAAAATAAGAGCTGAACACATAATGTATTAGATGTCAAACCAAGGAGCCATTCACAACACATAAGCACCTCTAACAGAATGTACAAAAAAAAAAAAAAAAAAAAAAAAAAAAAAAAAAAATGTTAGGGCTAGTTTAAATCATATACCAATACAATTAGGGAGACCATGTTGTGGCTTCAAAATATATATATATTATTAATTTACAATACTTACCATATGCTTTTCATCTGTATTTTTTACTTTTATTGTTAATTGAGCCAAAAGATAGTGCACACAATACTTAATTTACAATCTTAAAGTTTAGCAGTTACATAATTTGCATATATCCAAATTTGTTTAGCAACAAATACATTTTAAGTGTAAACTATGTCATTTTTGACCTTTTTGCCCACTTATTTGACATTAACCGATTACATAAATGGTGATTAGCATATGATTAGTATTATAAACTAAAAACATTTAGAAGTAAAATTCTTTAGTCTCCCTAAACTAAATGCTATAAACTATAAAGTTATAAAAAAGAATGGTTATTTAATGGGCAGTAAATGTTTTTTTGGCTGGAGATTTTGCTGATGTCTGGAAACCTGGCTGCTTAGATGCACAGGGGTGCCTGGCAAAGAGCACCCATTTTTGTCAAGTGCCATCCTAGCCAAAGAATGCAAAGAAGCAATTTTAGCCTAGTACAGTCTATGGTTTTGAAGAAATGAACCTCTACATGCCAATTTTCATAATTTGTTTCACTGTGGTATGTATGGAAATCGATGGCTATTCCTTAATGGGATATTGAATTTTTTTGCCAGTTAGCAGCTCTATCTTGTTAATGTTCTCCAGTTTATAAAACCCTATTTAAATTTAACTTCCAACTTTCACTCTCCCTAAGATCAATCTTGAGGCACATGGTGGGGTATATAACTCTTAGGACTTTGCTTTTGGAATGTGCTTGCTTCGGCAGCACATATACTAAAATTGGAATGATACAGAGAAGATTAGCATGGCCCCTGCGCAAGGATGACACGCAAATTCGTGAAGCGTTCCATATTTTAGGTATATAGCTCTGGACAAATTAATTCGATTCCACTTAAGATACCTGCAGATAAAAAGTCAAGAAATTTTGCAAGCAAAGAACAAATCGACCAACTTTTTTATGACAAAATCAGTTCGACATGACATATCATTTTCAAATTCAATTCTTGTCTAAATTGTGCAGGTTGTCTCAGTACTTCTATTAAGTCTTAGAAAACTATTTTGCCACTTTCCATTCCTACTTCACTTGTTCTGTACTTAGGAGCAATTTTAATCTTGTACAGCCTATGGTTCCAAAAGAAATGAACCTCCACATGCTAATTTGCATAATTTATTTGACTGTGGTACGTATAGAAATTGGTGGCCTTTCCTTAATGGGATATTGAATTTTTTGCCAGTAAGTA
The DNA here is from genome assembly GCA_031769625.1 of Taudactylus pleione. Classification (NCBI taxonomy): domain Eukaryota; kingdom Metazoa; phylum Chordata; class Amphibia; order Anura; family Myobatrachidae; genus Taudactylus; species Taudactylus pleione. Next base: position 5,307,724 of record JAUIMM010000261.1, read on the forward strand.
GCTCTATCTTGTTTATTGTAAAGTGTTCTCCAGTCTTTGAAACCCCATCTGAATTTAACTTCCATCTTTTACTCTCCCTAAGATCAATCTTGAGGCACATGGTGGGGTATATATATCTTAGGACTTTGCTTTTGGAATGTGCTTGCTTCGGCAGCACATATACTAAAATTGGAACGATACAGAGAAGATTAGCATGGCCCCTGCGCAAGGATGACACGCAAATTCGTGAAGCGTTCCATATTTTAGGTATATAGCTCTGGACAAATTAATTCTTTTCCACTTAATGATACCTGCAGATAAAAAGGTAAGAAGTTTTGCAAGCAAAGAACAAATCGACCAACTCTTGTATGATGTCATCAGTTAGACATGACTTATCATTGTGTGAATTGTGCAGACTGCCTCAGTTATATTTAAACTTAGAAAATTATTTAGCCACCTTCAATTCTTATTGAACTTGCAGGGGTGTATCTATTGGTCGAAGCGGAAACGTAAGGGACAGGTGCCCCCTCCAAGTCACTCCAGGTCTGAAGGCATGAATATGCACTGCTGCACCCAATAGGTTCTGCTTGGTACAATGGAAAAATGTATCTTTCTTTATCCAATAACTATTCATAACTCTAGACAATTGTACAGTACAAAACCACAATCTCCAGCAAATCAAATCTGCTATTATATAATTATTGAAGCCCATGGTGCATGCTGCAATCACCTAATTTGCTTAATGCATGAGATTTAAGACCCTTTCCACAAAGAACAAATGCCTAGCTTCTCCCCCTACACATAATGTTCCATCAAGAAACTCCCCAAGCACCCATGGATATACTAGACTTCTAAAAATTCTTTTTTTAACTCTGTGCCACAAAAATAAGAGCTGAACACATAATGTATTAGATGTCAAACCAAGGAGCCATTCACAACACATAAGCACCTCTAACAGAATGTACAAAAAAAAAAAAAAAAAAAATTTTAGGGCTAGTTTAAATCATATACCAATACAATTAGGGAGACCATGTTGTGGCTTCAAAATATATATATATTATTAATTTACAATACTTACCATATGCTTTTCATCTGTATTTTTTACTTTTATTGTTAATTGAGCCAAAAGATAGTGCACACAATACTTAATTTACAATCTTAAAGTTTAGCAGTTACATAATTTGCATATATCCAAATTTGTTTAGCAACAAATACATTTTAAGTGTAAACTATGTCATTTTTGACCTTTTTGCCCACTTATTTGACATTAACCGATTACATAAATGGTGATTAGCATATGATTAGTATTATAAACTAAAAACATTTAGAAGTAAAATTCTTTAGTCTCCCTAAACTAAATGCTATAAACTATAAAGTTATAAAAAAAGAATGGTTATTTAATGGGCAGTAAATGTTTTTTTGGCTGGAGATTTTGCTGATGTCTGGAAACTTGGCTGCTTAGATGCACAGGGGTGCCTGGCAAAGAGCACCCATTTTTGTCAAGTGCCATCCTAGCCAAAGAATGCAAAGAAGCAATTTTAACCTAGTACAGTCTATGGTTTTGAAGAAATGAACCTCTACATGCCAATTTTCATAATTTGTTTCACTGTGGTATGTATGGAAATCGATGGCTATTCCTTAATGGGATATTGAATTTTTTTGCCAGTTAGCAGCTCTATCTTGTTAATGTTCTCCAGTTTATAAAACCCTATTTAAATTTAACTTCCAACTTTCACTCTCCCTAAGATCAATCTTGAGGCACATGGTGGGGTATATAACTCTTAGGACTTTGCTTTTGGAATGTGCTTGCTTCGGCAGCACATATACTAAAATTGGAATGATACAGAGAAGATTAGCATGGCCCCTGCGCAAGGATGACACGCAAATTCGTGAAGCGTTCCATATTTTAGGTATATAGCTCTGGACAAATTAATTCGATTCCACTTAAGATACCGGCAGATAAAAAGTCAAGAAATTTTGCAAGCAAAGAACAAATCGACCAACTTTTTTATGACAAAATCAGTTCGACATGACATATCATTTTCAAATTCAATTCTTGTCTAAATTGTGCAGGTTGTCTCAGTACTTCTATTAAGTCTTAGAAAACAATTTTGCCACTTTCCATTCCTACTTCACTTGTTCTGTACTTAGGAGCAATTTTAATCTTGTACAGCCTATGGTTCCAAAAGAAATGAACCTCCACATGCTAATTTGCATAATTTATTTGACTGTGGTACGTATAGAAATTGGTGGCCTTTCCTTAATGGGATATTGAATTTTTTGCCAGTAAGTAGCTCTATCTTGTTTATTGTAAAGTGTTCTCCAGTCTTTGAAACCCCATCTGAATTTAACTTCCATCTTTTACTCTCCCTAAGATCAATCTTGAGGCACATGGTGGGGTATATATATCTTAGGACTTTGCTTTTGGAATGTGCTTGCTTCGGCAGCACATATACTAAAATTGGAACGATACAGAGAAGATTAGCATGGCCCCTGCGCAAGGATGACACGCAAATTCGTGAAGCATTCCATATTTTAGGTATATAGCTCTGGACAAATTAATTCCTTTCCACTTAATGATACCTGCAGATAAAAAGGTAAGAAGTTTTGCAAGCAAAGAACAAATCGACCAACTCTTGTATGATGTCATCAGTTAGACATGACTTATCATTGTGTGAATTGTGCAGACTGCCTCAGTTATATTTAAACTTAGAAAATTATTTAGCCACCTTCAATTCTTATTGAACTTGCAGGGGTGTATCTATTGGTCGAAGCGGAAACGTAAGGGACAGGTGCCCCCTCCAAGTCACTCCAGGTCTGAAGGCATGAATATGCACTGCTGCACCCAATAGGTTCTGCTTGGTACAATGGAAAAATGTATCTTTCTTTATCCAATAACTATTCATAACTCTAGAAAATTGTACAGTACAAAACCACAATCTCCAGCAAATCAAATCTGCTATTATATAATTATTGAAGCCCATGGTGCATGCTGCAATCACCTAATTTGCTTAATGCATGAGATTTAAGACCCTTTCCACAAAGAACAAATGCCTAGCTTCTCCCCCTACACATAATGTTCCATCAAGAAACTCCCCAAGCACCCATGGATATACTAGACTTCTAAAAATTCTTTTTTTAACTCTGTGCCACAAAAATAAGAGCTGAACACATAATGTATTAGATGTCAAACCAAGGAGCCATTCACAACACATAAGCACCTCTAACAGAATGTACAAAAAAAAAAAAATGTTAGGGCTAGTTTAAATCATATACCAATACAATTAGGGAGACCATGTTGTGGCTTCAAAATATATATATATTATTAATTTACAATACTTACCATATGCTTTTCATCTGTATTTTTTACTTTTATTGTTAATTGAGCCAAAAGATAGTGCACACAATACTTAATTTACAATCTTAAAGTTTAGCAGTTACATAATTTGCATATATCCAAATTTGTTTAGCAACAAATACATTTTAAGTGTAAACTATGTCATTTTTGACCTTTTTGCCCACTTATTTGACATTAACCGATTACATAAATGGTGATTAGCATATGATTAGTATTATAAACTAAAAACATTTAGAAGTAAAATTCTTTAGTCTCCCTAAACTAAATGCTATAAACTATAAAGTTATAAAAAAGAATGGTTATTTAATGGGCAGTAAATGTTTTTTTGGCTGGAGATTTTGCTGATGTCTGGAAACCTGGCTGCTTAGATGCACAGGGGTGCCTGGCAAAGAGCACCCATTTTTGTCAAGTGCCATCCTAGCCAAAGAATGCAAAGAAGCAATTTTAGCCTAGTACAGTCTATGGTTTTGAAGAAATGAACCTCTACATGCCAATTTTCATAATTTGTTTCACTGTGGTATGTATGGAAATCGATGGCTATTCCTTAATGGGATATTGAATTTTTTTGCCAGTTAGCAGCTCTATCTTGTTAATGTTCTCCAGTTTATAAAACCCTATTTAAATTTAACTTCCAACTTTCACTCTCCCTAAGATCAATCTTGAGGCACATGGTGGGGTATATAACTCTTAGGACTTTGCTTTTGGAATGTGCTTGCTTCGGCAGCACATATACTAAAATTGGAATGATACAGAGAAGATTAGCATGGCCCCTGCGCAAGGATGACACGCAAATTCGTGAAGCGTTCCATATTTTAGGTATATAGCTCTGGACAAATTAATTCGATTCCACTTAAGATACCTGCAGATAAAAAGTCAAGAAATTTTGCAAGCAAAGAACAAATCGACCAACTTTTTTATGACAAAATCAGTTCGACATGACATATCATTTTCAAATTCAATTCTTGTCTAAATTGTGCAGGTTGTCTCAGTACTTCTATTAAGTCTTAGAAAACTATTTTGCCACTTTCCATTCCTACTTCACTTGTTCTGTACTTAGGAGCAATTTTAATCTTGTACAGCCTATGGTTCCAAAAGAAATGAACCTCCACATGCTAATTTGCATAATTTATTTGACTGTGGTACGTATAGAAATTGGTGGCCTTTCCTTAATGGGATATTGAATTTTTTGCCAGTAAGTAGCTCTATCTTGTTTATTGTAAAGTGTTCTCCAGTCTTTGAAACCCCATCTGAATTTAACTTCCATCTTTTACTCTCCCTAAGATCAATCTTGAGGCACATGGTGGGGTATATATATCTTAGGACTTTGCTTTTGGAATGTGCTTGCTTCGGCAGCACATATACTAAAATTGGAACGATACAGAGAAGATTAGCATGGCCCCTGCGCAAGGATGACGCGCAAATTCGTGAAGCGTTCCATATTTTAGGTATATAGCTCTGGACAAATTAATTCTTTTCCACTTAATGATACCTGCAGATAAAAAGGTAAGAAGTTTTGCAAGCAAAGAACAAATCGACCAACTCTTGTATGATGTCATCAGTTAGACATGACTTATCATTGTGTGAATTGTGCAGACTGCCTCAGTTATATTTAAACTTAGAAAATTATTTAGCCACCTTCAATTCTTATTGAACTTGCAGGGGTGTATCTATTGGTCGAAGCGGAAACGTAAGGGACAGGTGCCCCCTCCAAGTCACTCCAGGTCTGAAGGCATGAATATGCACTGCTGCACCCAATAGGTTCTGCTTGGTACAATGGAAAAATGTATCTTTCTTTATCCAATAACTATTCATAACTCTAGACAATTGTACAGTACAAAACCACAATCTCCAGCAAATCAAATCTGCTATTATATAATTATTGAAGCCCATGGTGCATGCTGCAATCACCTAATTTGCTTAATGCATGAGATTTAAGACCCTTTCCACAAAGAACAAATGCCTAGCTTCTCCCCCTACACATAATGTTCCATCAAGAAACTCCCCAAGCACCCATGGATATACTAGACTTCTAAAAATTCTTTTTTTAACTCTGTGCCACAAAAATAAGAGCTGAACACATAATGTATTAGATGTCAAACCAAGGAGCCATTCACAACACATAAGCACCTCTAACAGAATGTACAAAAAAAAAAAAAAAATTTTAGGGCTAGTTTAAATCATATACCAATACAATTAGGGAGACCATGTTGTGGCTTCAAAATATATATATATTATTAATTTACAATACTTACCATATGCTTTTCATCTGTATTTTTTACTTTTATTGTTAATTGAGCCAAAAGATAGTGCACACAATACTTAATTTACAATCTTAAAGTTTAGCAGTTACATAATTTGCATATATCCAAATTTGTTTAGCAACAAATACATTTTAAGTGTAAACTATGTCATTTTTGACCTTTTTGCCCACTTATTTGACATTAACCGATTACATAAATGGTGATTAGCATATGATTAGTATTATAAACTAAAAACATTTAGAAGTAAAATTCTTTAGTCTCCCTAAACTAAATGCTATAAACTATAAAGTTATAAAAAAGAATGGTTATTTAATGGGCAGTAAATGTTTTTTTGGCTGGAGATTTTGCTGATGTCTGGAAACCTGGCTGCTTAGATGCACAGGGGTGCCTGGCAAAGAGCACCCATTTTTGTCAAGTGCCATCCTAGCCAAAGAATGCAAAGAAGCAATTTTAGCCTAGTACAGTCTATGGTTTTGAAGAAATGAACCTCTACATGCCAATTTTCATAATTTGTTTCACTGTGGTATGTATGGAAATCGATGGCTATTCCTTAATGGGATATTGAATTTTTTTTGCCAGTTAGCAGCTCTATCTTGTTAATGTTCTCCAGTTTATAAAACCCTATTTAAATTTAACTTCCAACTTTCACTCTCCCTAAGATCAATCTTGAGGCACATGGTGGGGTATATAACTCTTAGGACTTTGCTTTTGGAATGTGCTTGCTTCGGCAGCACATATACTAAAATTGGAATGATACAGAGAAGATTAGCATGGCCCCTGCGCAAGGATGACACGCAAATTCGTGAAGCGTTCCATATTTTAGGTATATAGCTCTGGACAAATTAATTCGATTCCACTTAAGATACCTGCAGATAAAAAGTCAAGAAATTTTGCAAGCAAAGAACAAATCGACCAACTTTTTTATGACAAAATCAGTTCGACATGACATATCATTTTCAAATTCAATTCTTGTCTAAATTGTGCAGGTTGTCTCAGTACTTCTATTAAGTCTTAGAAAACTATTTTGCCACTTTCCATTCCTACTTCACTTGTTCTGTACTTAGGAGCAATTTTAATCTTGTACAGCCTATGGTTCCAAAAGAAATGAACCTCCACATGCTAATTTGCATAATTTATTTGACTGTGGTACGTATAGAAATTGGTGGCCTTTCCTTAATGGGATATTGAATTTTTTGCCAGTAAGTAGCTCTATCTTGTTTATTGTAAAGTGTTCTCCAGTCTTTGAAACCCCATCTGAATTTAACTTCCATCTTTTACTCTCCCTAAGATCAATCTTGAGGCACATGGTGGGGTATATATATCTTAGGACTTTGCTTTTGGACTGTGCTTGCTTCGGCAGCACATATACTAAAATTGGAACGATACAGAGAAGATTAGCATGGCCCCTGCGCAAGGATGACACGCAAATTCGTGAAGCGTTCCATATTTTAGGTATATAGCTCTGGACAAATTAATTCTTTTCCACTTAATGATACCTGCAGATAAAAAGGTAAGAAGTTTTGCAAGCAAAGAACAAATCGACCAACTCTTGTATGATGTCATCAGTTAGACATGACTTATCATTGTGTGAATTGTGCAGACTGCCTCAGTTATATTTAAACTTAGAAAATTATTTAGCCACCTTCAATTCTTATTGAACTTGCAGGGGTGTATCTATTGGTCGAAGCGGAAACGTAAGGGACAGGTGCCCCCTCCAAGTCACTCCAGGTCTGAAGGCATGAATATGCACTGCTGCACCCAATAGGTTCTGCTTGGTACAATGGAAAAATGTATCTTTCTTTATCCAATAACTATTCATAACTCTAGACAATTGTACAGTACAAAACCACAATCTCCAGCAAATCAAATCTGCTATTATATAATTATTGAAGCCCATGGTGCATGCTGCAATCACCTAATTTGCTTAATGCATGAGATTTAAGACCCTTTCCACAAAGAACAAATGCCTAGCTTCTCCCCCTACACATAATGTTCCATCAAGAAACTCCCCAAGCACCCATGGATATACTAGACTTCTAAAAATTCTTTTTTTAACTCTGTGCCACAAAAATAAGAGCTGAACACATAATGTATTAGATGTCAAACCAAGGAGCCATTCACAACACATAAGCACCTCTAACAGAATGTACAAAAAAAAAAAAAAAAAAAAAAAAAAAAAAAAAAAAATGTTAGGGCTAGTTTAAATCATATACCAATACAATTAGGGAGACCATGTTGTGGCTTCAAAATATATATATATTATTAATTTACAATACTTACCATATGCTTTTCATCTGTATTTTTTACTTTTATTGTTAATTGAGCCAAAAGATAGTGCACACAATACTTAATTTACAATCTTAAAGTTTAGCAGTTACATAATTTGCATATATCCAAATTTGTTTAGCAACAAATACATTTTAAGTGTAAACTATGTCATTTTTGACCTTTTTGCCCACTTATTTGACATTAACCGATTACATAAATGGTGATTAGCATATGATTAGTATTATAAACTAAAAACATTTAGAAGTAAAATTCTTTAGTCTCCCTAAACTAAATGCTATAAACTATAAAGTTATAAAAAAGAATGGTTATTTAATGGGCAGTAAATGTTTTTTTGGCTGGAGATTTTGCTGATGTCTGGAAACCTGGCTGCTTAGATGCACAGGGGTGCCTGGCAAAGAGCACCCATTTTTGTCAAGTGCCATCCTAGCCAAAGAATGCAAAGAAGCAATTTTAGCCTAGTACAGTCTATGGTTTTGAAGAAATGAACCTCTACATGCCAATTTTCATAATTTGTTTCACTGTGGTATGTATGGAAATCGATGGCTATTCCTTAATGGGATATTGAATTTTTTTGCCAGTTAGCAGCTCTATCTTGTTAATGTTCTCCAGTTTATAAAACCCTATTTAAATTTAACTTCCAACTTTCACTCTCCCTAAGATCAATCTTGAGGCACATGGTGGGGTATATAACTCTTAGGACTTTGCTTTTGGAATGTGCTTGCTTCGGCAGCACATATACTAAAATTGGAATGATACAGAGAAGATTAGCATGGCCCCTGCGCAAGGATGACACGCAAATTCGTGAAGCGTTCCATATTTTAGGTATATAGCTCTGGACAAATTAATTCGATTCCACTTAAGATACCTGCAGATAAAAAGTCAAGAAATTTTGCAAGCAAAGAACAAATCGACCAACTTTTTTATGACAAAATCAGTTCGACATGACATATCATTTTCAAATTCAATTCTTGTCTAAATTGTGCAGGTTGTCTCAGTACTTCTATTAAGTCTTAGAAAACTATTTTGCCACTTTCCATTCCTACTTCACTTGTTCTGTACTTAGGAGCAATTTTAATCTTGTACAGCCTATGGTTCCAAAAGAAATGAACCTCCACATGCTAATTTGCATAATTTATTTGACTGTGGTACGTATAGAAATTGGTGGCCTTTCCTTAATGGGATATTGAATTTTTTGCCAGTAAGTAGCTCTATCTTGTTTATTGTAAAGTGTTCTCCAGTCTTTGAAACCCCATCTGAATTTAACTTCCATCTTTTACTCTCCCTAAGATCAATCTTGAGGCACATGGTGGGGTATATATATCTTAGGACTTTGCTTTTGGAATGTGCTTGCTTCGGCAGCACATATACTAAAATTGGAACGATACAGAGAAGATTAGCATGGCCCCTGCGCAAGGATGACACGCAAATTCGTGAAGCGTTCCATATTTTAGGTATATAGCTCTGGACAAATTAATTCTTTTCCACTTAATGATACCTGCAGATAAAAAGGTAAGAAGTTTTGCAAGCAAAGAACAAATCGACCAACTCTTGTATGATGTCATCAGTTAGACATGACTTATCATTGTGTGAATTGTGCAGACTGCCTCAGTTATATTTAAACTTAGAAAATTATTTAGCCACCTTCAATTCTTATTGAACTTGCAGGGGTGTATCTATTGGTCGAAGCGGAAACGTAAGGGACAGGTGCCCCCTCCAAGTCACTCCAGGTCTGAAGGCATGAATATGCACTGCTGCACCCAATAGGTTCTGCTTGGTACAATGGAAAAATGTATCTTTCTTTATCCAATAACTATTCATAACTCTAGACAATTGTACAGTACAAAACCACAATCTCCAGCAAATCAAATCTGCTATTATATAATTATTGAAGCCCATGGTGCATGCTGCAATCACCTAATTTGCTTAATGCATGAGATTTAAGACCCTTTCCACAAAGAACAAATGCCTAGCTTCTCCCCCTACACATAATGTTCCATCAAGAAACTCCCCAAGCACCCATGGATATACTAGACTTCTAAAAATTCTTTTTTTAACTTTGTGCCACAAAAATAAGAGCTGAACACATAATGTATTAGATGTCAAACCAAGGAGCCATTCACAACACATAAGCACCTCTAACAGAATGTACAAAAAAAAAAAAAAAAAAAAAAAAAAAAAAAAAATAATTTTATGGCTAGTTTAAATCATATACCAATACAATTAGGGAGACCATGTTGTGGCTTCAAAATATATATATATTATTAATTTACAATACTTACCATATGCTTTTCATCTGTATTTTTTACTTTTATTGTTAATTGAGCCAAAAGATAGTGCACACAATACTTAATTTACAATCTTAAAGTTTAGCAGTTACATAATTTGCATATATCCAAATTTGTTTAGCAACAAATACATTTTAAGTGTAAACTATGTCATTTTTGACCTTTTTGCCCACTTATTTGACATTAACCGATTACATAAATGGTGATTAGCATATGATTAGTATTATAAACTAAAAACATTTAGAAGTAAAATTCTTTAGTCTCCCTAAACTAAATGCTATAAACTATAAAGTTATAAAAAAGAATGGTTATTTAATGGGCAGTAAATGTTTTTTTGGCTGGAGATTTTGCTGATGTCTGGAAACCTGGCTGCTTAGATGCACAGGGGTGCCTGGCAAAGAGCACCCATTTTTGTCAAGTGCCATCCTAGCCAAAGAATGCAAAGAAGCAATTTTAGCCTAGTACAGTCTATGGTTTTGAAGAAATGAACCTCTACATGCCAATTTTCATAATTTGTTTCACTGTGGTATGTATGGAAATCGATGGCTATTCCTTAATGGGATATTGAATTTTTTTTGCCAGTTAGCAGCTCTATCTTGTTAATGTTCTCCAGTTTATAAAACCCTATTTAAATTTAACTTCCAACTTTCACTCTCCCTAAGATCAATCTTGAGGCACATGGTGGGGTATATAACTCTTAGGACTTTGCTTTTGGAATGTGCTTGCTTCGGCAGCACATATACTAAAATTGGAACGATACAGAGAAGATTAGCATGGCCCCTGCGCAAGGATGACACGCAAATTCGTGAAGCGTTCCATATTTTAGGTATATAGCTCTGGACAAATTAATTCGATTCCACTTAAGATACCTGCAGATAAAAAGTCAAGAAATTTTGCAAGCAAAGAACAAATCGACCAACTTTTTTATGACAAAATCAGTTCGACATGACATATCATTTTCAAATTCAATTCTTGTCTAAATTGTGCAGGTTGTCTCAGTACTTCTATTAAGTCTTAGAAAACTATTTTGCCACTTTCCATTCCTACTTCACTTGTTCTGTACTTAGGAGCAATTTTAATCTTGTACAGCCTATGGTTCCAAAAGAAATGAACCTCCACATGCTAATTTGCATAATTTATTTGACTGTGGTACGTATAGAAATTGGTGGCCTTTCCTTAATGGGATATTGAATTTTTTGCCAGTAAGTAGCTCTATCTTGTTTATTGTAAAGTGTTCTCCAGTCTTTGAAACCCCATCTGAATTTAACTTCCATCTTTTACTCTCCCTAAGATCAATCTTGAGGCACATGGTGGGGTATATATATCTTAGGACTTTGCTTTTGGAATGTGCTTGCTTCGGCAGCACATATACTAAAATTGGAACGATACAGAGAAGATTAGCATGGCCCCTGCGCAAGGATGACACGCAAATTCGTGAAGCGTTCCATATTTTAGGTATATAGCTCTGGACAAATTAATTCTTTTCCACTTAATGATACCTGCAGATAAAAAGGTAAGAAGTTTTGCAAGCAAAGAACAAATCGACCAACTCTTGTATGATGTCATCAGTTAGACATGACTTATCATTGTGTGAATTGTGCAGACTGCCTCAGTTATATTTAAACTTAGAAAATTATTTAGCCACCTTCAATTCTTATTGAACTTGCAGGGGTGTATCTATTGGTCGAAGCGGAAACGTAAGGGACAGGTGCCCCCTCCAAGTCACTCCAGGTCTGAAGGCATGAATATGCACTGCTGCACCCAATAGGTTCTGCTTGGTACAATGGAAAAATGTATCTTTCTTTATCCAATAACTATTCATAACTCTAGACAATTGTACAGTACAAAACCACAATCTCCAGCAAATCAAATCTGCTATTATATAATTATTGAAGCCCATGGTGCATGCTGCAATCACCTAATTTGCTTAATGCATGAGATTTAAGACCCTTTCCACAAAGAACAAATGCCTAGCTTCTCCCCCTACACATAATGTTCCATCAAGAAACTCCCCAAGCACCCATGGATATACTAGACTTCTAAAAATTCTTTTTTTAACTTTGTGCCACAAAAATAAGAGCTGAACACATAATGTATTAGATGTCAAACCAAGGAGCCATTCACAACACATAAGCACCTCTAACAGAATGTACAAAAAAAAAAAAAAAAAAAAAAAAATTTTATGGCTAGTTTAAATCATATACCAATACAATTAGGGAGACCATGTTGTGGCTTCAAAATATATATATATTATTAATTTACAATACTTACCATATGCTTTTCATCTGTATTTTTTACTTTTATTGTTAATTGAGCCAAAAGATAGTGCACACAATACTTAATGTACAATCTTAAAGTTTAGCAGTTACATAATTTGCATATATCCAAATTTGTTTAGCAACAAATACATTTTAAGTGTAAACTATGTCATTTTTGACCTTTTTGCCCACTTATTTGACATTAACCGATTACATAAATGGTGATTAGCATATGATTAGTATTATAAACTAAAAACATTTAGAAGTAAAATTCTTTAGTCTCCCTAAACTAAATGCTATAAACTATAAAGTTATAAAAAAGAATGGTTATTTAATGGGCAGTAAATGTTTTTTTGGCTGGAGATTTTGCTGATGTCTGGAAACCTGGCTGCTTAGATGCACAGGGGTGTCTGGCAAAGAGCACCCATTTTTGTCAAGTGCCATCCTAGCCAAAGAATGCAAAGAAGCAATTTTAGCCTAGTACAGTCTATGGTTTTGAAGAAATGAACCTCTACATGCCAATTTTCATAATTTGTTTCACTGTGGTATGTATGGAAATCGATGGCTATTCCTTAATGGGATATTGAATTTTTTTTGCCAGTTAGCAGCTCTATCTTGTTAATGTTCTCCAGTTTATAAAACCCTATTTAAATTTAACTTCCAACTTTCACTCTCCCTAAGATCAATCTTGAGGCACATGGTGGGGTATATAACTCTTAGGACTTTGCTTTTGGAATGTGCTTGCTTCGGCAGCACATATACTAAAATTGGAACGATACAGAGAAGATTAGCATGGCCCCTGCGCAAGGATGACACGCAAATTCGTGAAGCGTTCCATATTTTAGGTATATAGCTCTGGACAAATTAATTCGATTCCACTTAAGATACCTGCAGATAAAAAGTCAAGAAATTTTGCAAGCAAAGAACAAATCGACCAACTTTTTTATGACAAAATCAGTTCGACATGACATATCATTTTCAAATTCAATTCTTGTCTAAATTGTGCAGGTTGTCTCAGTACTTCTATTAAGTCTTAGAAAACAATTTTGCCACTTTCCATTCCTACTTCACTTGTTCTGTACTTAGGAGCAATTTTAATCTTGTACAGCCTATGGTTCCAAAAGAAATGAACCTCCACATGCTAATTTGCATAATTTATTTGACTGTGGTACGTATAGAAATTGGTGGCCTTTCCTTAATGGGATATTGAATTTTTTGCCAGTAAGTAGCTCTATCTTGTTTATTGTAAAGTGTTCTCCAGTCTTTGAAACCCCATCTGAATTTAACTTCCATCTTTTACTCTCCCTAAGATCAATCTTGAGGCACATGGTGGGGTATATATATCTTAGGACTTTGCTTTTGGAATGTGCTTGCTTCGGCAGCACATATACTAAAATTGGAACGATACAGAGAAGATTAGCATGGCCCCTGCGCAAGGATGACACGCAAATTCGTGAAGCGTTCCATATTTTAGGTATATAGCTCTGGACAAATTAATTCTTTTCCACTTAATGATACCTGCAGATAAAAAGGTAAGAAGTTTTGCAAGCAAAGAACAAATCGACCAACTCTTGTATGATGTCATCAGTTAGACATGACTTATCATTGTGTGAATTGTGCAGACTGCCTCAGTTATATTTAAACTTAGAAAATTATTTAGCCACCTTCAATTCTTATTGAACTTGCAGGGGTGTATCTATTGGTCGAAGCGGAAACGTAAGGGACAGGTGCCCCCTCCAAGTCACTCCAGGTCTGAAGGCATGAATATGCACTGCTGCACCCAATAGGTTCTGCTTGGTACAATGGAAAAATGTATCTTTCTTTATCCAATAACTATTCATAACTCTAGACAATTGTACAGTACAAAACCACAATCTCCAGCAAATCAAATCTGCTATTATATAATTATTGAAGCCCATGGTGCATGCTGCAATCACCTAATTTGCTTAATGCATGAGATTTAAGACCCTTTCCACAAAGAACAAATGCCTAGCTTCTCCCCCTACACATAATGTTCCATCAAGAAACTCCCCAAGCACCCATGGATATACTAGACTTCTAAAAATTCTTTTTTTAACTTTGTGCCACAAAAATAAGAGCTGAACACATAATGTATTAGATGTCAAACCAAGGAGCCATTCACAACACATAAGCACCTCTAACAGAATGTACAAAAAAAAAAAAAAAAAAAAAAAAAAAAAAAAAAAATGTTAGGGCTAGTTTAAATCATATACCAATACAATTAGGGAGACCATGTTGTGGCTTCAAAATATATATATATTATTAATTTACAATACTTACCATATGCTTTTCATCTGTATTTTTTACTTTTATTGTTAATTGAGCCAAAAGATAGTGCACACAATACTTAATTTACAATCTTAAAGTTTAGCAGTTACATAATTTGCATATATCCAAATTTGTTTAGCAACAAATACATTTTAAGTGTAAACTATGTCATTTTTGACCTTTTTGCCCACTTATTTGACATTAACCGATTACATAAATGGTGATTAGCATATGATTAGTATTATAAACTAAAAACATTTAGAAGTAAAATTCTTTAGTCTCCCTAAACTAAATGCTATAAACTATAAAGTTATAAAAAAGAATGGTTATTTAATGGGCAGTAAATGTTTTTTTGGCTGGAGATTTTGCTGATGTCTGGAAACCTGGCTGCTTAGATGCACAGGGGTGTCTGGCAAAGAGCACCCATTTTTGTCAAGTGCCATCCTAGCCAAAGAATGCAAAGAAGCAATTTTAGCCTAGTACAGTCTATGGTTTTGAAGAAATGAACCTCTACATGCCAATTTTCATAATTTGTTTCACTGTGGTATGTATGGAAATCGATGGCTATTCCTTAATGGGATATTGAATTTTTTTTGCCAGTTAGCAGCTCTATCTTGTTAATGTTCTCCAGTTTATAAAACCCTATTTAAATTTAACTTCCAACTTTCACTCTCCCTAAGATCAATCTTGAGGCACATGGTGGGGTATATAACTCTTAGGACTTTGCTTTTGGAATGTGCTTGCTTCGGCAGCACATATACTAAAATTGGAACGATACAGAGAAGATTAGCATGGCCCCTGCGCAAGGATGACACGCAAATTCGTGAAGCGTTCCATATTTTAGGTATATAGCTCTGGACAAATTAATTCGATTCCACTTAAGATACCTGCAGATAAAAAGTCAAGAAATTTTGCAAGCAAAGAACAAATCGACCAACTTTTTTATGACAAAATCAGTTCGACATGACATATCATTTTCAAATTCAATTCTTGTCTAAATTGTGCAGGTTGTCTCAGTACTTCTATTAAGTCTTAGAAAACAATTTTGCCACTTTCCATTCCTACTTCACTTGTTCTGTACTTAGGAGCAATTTTAATCTTGTACAGCCTATGGTTCCAAAAGAAATGAACCTCCACATGCTAATTTGCATAATTTATTTGACTGTGGTACGTATAGAAATTGGTGGCCTTTCCTTAATGGGATATTGAATTTTTTGCCAGTAAGTAGCTCTATCTTGTTTATTGTAAAGTGTTCTCCAGTCTTTGAAACCCCATCTGAATTTAACTTCCATCTTTTACTCTCCCTAAGATCAATCTTGAGGCACATGGTGGGGTATATATATCTTAGGACTTTGCTTTTGGAATGTGCTTGCTTCGGCAGCACATATACTAAAATTGGAACGATACAGAGAAGATTAGCATGGCCCCTGCGCAAGGATGACACGCAAATTCGTGAAGCGTTCCATATTTTAGGTATATAGCTCTGGACAAATTAATTCTTTTCCACTTAATGATACCTGCAGATAAAAAGGTAAGAAGTTTTGCAAGCAAAGAACAAATCGACCAACTCTTGTATGATGTCATCAGTTAGACATGACTTATCATTGTGTGAATTGTGCAGACTGCCTCAGTTATATTTAAACTTAGAAAATTATTTAGCCACCTTCAATTCTTATTGAACTTGCAGGGGTGTATCTATTGGTCGAAGCGGAAACGTAAGGGACAGGTGCCCCCTCCAAGTCACTCCAGGTCTGAAGGCATGAATATGCACTGCTGCACCCAATAGGTTCTGCTTGGTACAATGGAAAAATGTATCTTTCTTTATCCAATAACTATTCATAACTCTAGACAATTGTACAGTACAAAACCACAATCTCCAGCAAATCAAATCTGCTATTATATAATTATTGAAGCCCATGGTGCATGCTGCAATCACCTAATTTGCTTAATGCATGAGATTTAAGACCCTTTCCACAAAGAACAAATGCCTAGCTTCTCCCCCTACACATAATGTTCCATCAAGAAACTCCCCAAGCACCCATGGATATACTAGACTTCTAAAAATTCTTTTTTTAACTTTGTGCCACAAAAATAAGAGCTGAACACATAATGTATTAGATGTCAAACCAAGGAGCCATTCACAACACATAAGCACCTCTAACAGAATGTACAAAAAAAAAAAAAAAAAAAAAAAAAAAAAAATGTTAGGGCTAGTTTAAATCATATACCAATACAATTAGGGAGACCATGTTGTGGCTTCAAAATATATATATATTATTAATTTACAATACTTACCATATGCTTTTCATCTGTATTTTTTACTTTTATTGTTAATTGAGCCAAAAGATAGTGCACACAATACTTAATTTACAATCTTAAAGTTTAGCAGTTACATAATTTGCATATATCCAAATTTGTTTAGCAACAAATACATTTTAAGTGTAAACTATGTCATTTTTGACCTTTTTGCCCACTTATTTGACATTAACCGATTACATAAATGGTGATTAGCATATGATTAGTATTATAAACTAAAAACATTTAGAAGTAAAATTCTTTAGTCTCCCTAAACTAAATGCTATAAACTATAAAGTTATAAAAAAGAATGGTTATTTAATGGGCAGTAAATGTTTTTTTGGCTGGAGATTTTGCTGATGTCTGGAAACCTGGCTGCTTAGATGCACAGGGGTGCCTGGCAAAGAGCACCCATTTTTGTCAAGTGCCATCCTAGCCAAAGAATGCAAAGAAGCAATTTTAGCCTAGTACAGTCTATGGTTTTGAAGAAATGAACCTCTACATGCCAATTTTCATAATTTGTTTCACTGTGGTATGTATGGAAATCGATGGCTATTCCTTAATGGGATATTGAATTTTTTTTGCCAGTTAGCAGCTCTATCTTGTTAATGTTCTCCAGTTTATAAAACCCTATTTAAATTTAACTTCCAACTTTCACTCTCCCTAAGATCAATCTTGAGGCACATGGTGGGGTATATAACTCTTAGGACTTTGCTTTTGGAATGTGCTTGCTTCGGCAGCACATATACTAAAATTGGAACGATACAGAGAAGATTAGCATGGCCCCTGCGCAAGGATGACACGCAAATTCGTGAAGCGTTCCATATTTTAGGTATATAGCTCTGGACAAATTAATTCGATTCCACTTAAGATACCTGCAGATAAAAAGTCAAGAAATTTTGCAAGCAAAGAACAAATCGACCAACTTTTTTATGACAAAATCAGTTCGACATGACATATCATTTTCAAATTCAATTCTTGTCTAAATTGTGCAGGTTGTCTCAGTACTTCTATTAAGTCTTAGAAAACAATTTTGCCACTTTCCATTCCTACTTCACTTGTTCTGTACTTAGGAGCAATTTTAATCTTGTACAGCCTATGGTTCCAAAAGAAATGAACCTCCACATGCTAATTTGCATAATTTATTTGACTGTGGTACGTATAGAAATTGGTGGCCTTTCCTTAATGGGATATTGAATTTTTTGCCAGTAAGTAGCTCTATCTTGTTTATTGTAAAGTGTTCTCCAGTCTTTGAAACCCCATCTGAATTTAACTTCCATCTTTTACTCTCCCTAAGATCAATCTTGAGGCACATGGTGGGGTATATATATCTTAGGACTTTGCTTTTGGAATGTGCTTGCTTCGGCAGCACATATACTAAAATTGGAACGATACAGAGAAGATTAGCATGGCCCCTGCGCAAGGATGACACGCAAATTCGTGAAGCGTTCCATATTTTAGGTATATAGCTCTGGACAAATTAATTCTTTTCCACTTAATGATACCTGCAGATAAAAAGGTAAGAAGTTTTGCAAGCAAAGAACAAATCGACCAACTCTTGTATGATGTCATCAGTTAGACATGACTTATCATTGTGTGAATTGTGCAGACTGCCTCAGTTATATTTAAACTTAGAAAATTATTTAGCCACCTTCAATTCTTATTGAACTTGCAGGGGTGTATCTATTGGTCGAAGCGGAAACGTAAGGGACAGGTGCCCCCTCCAAGTCACTCCAGGTCTGAAGGCATGAATATGCACTGCTGCACCCAATAGGTTCTGCTTGGTACAATGGAAAAATGTATCTTTCTTTATCCAATAACTATTCATAACTCTAGACAATTGTACAGTACAAAACCACAATCTCCAGCAAATCAAATCTGCTATTATATAATTATTGAAGCCCATGGTGCATGCTGCAATCACCTAATTTGCTTAATGCATGAGATTTAAGACCCTTTCCACAAAGAACAAATGCCTAGCTTCTCCCCCTACACATAATGTTCCATCAAGAAACTCCCCAAGCACCCATGGATATACTAGACTTCTAAAAATTCTTTTTTTAACTTTGTGCCACAAAAATAAGAGCTGAACACATAATGTATTAGATGTCAAACCAAGGAGCCATTCACAACACATAAGCACCTCTAACAGAATGTACAAAAAAAAAAAAAAAAAAAAAAAAAAAAAAAAAAAAATGTTAGGGCTAGTTTAAATCATATACCAATACAATTAGGGAGACCATGTTGTGGCTTCAAAATATATATATATTATTAATTTACAATACTTACCATATGCTTTTCATCTGTATTTTTTACTTTTATTGTTAATTGAGCCAAAAGATAGTGCACACAATACTTAATTTACAATCTTAAAGTTTAGCAGTTACATAATTTGCATATATCCAAATTTGTTTAGCAACAAATACATTTTAAGTGTAAACTATGTCATTTTTGACCTTTTTGCCCACTTATTTGACATTAACCGATTACATAAATGGTGATTAGCATATGATTAGTATTATAAACTAAAAACATTTAGAAGTAAAATTCTTTAGTCTCCCTAAACTAAATGCTATAAACTATAAAGTTATAAAAAAGAATGGTTATTTAATGGGCAGTAAATGTTTTTTTGGCTGGAGATTTTGCTGATGTCTGGAAACCTGGCTGCTTAGATGCACAGGGGTGTCTGGCAAAGAGCACCCATTTTTGTCAAGTGCCATCCTAGCCAAAGAATGCAAAGAAGCAATTTTAGCCTAGTACAGTCTATGGTTTTGAAGAAATGAACCTCTACATGCCAATTTTCATAATTTGTTTCACTGTGGTATGTATGGAAATCGATGGCTATTCCTTAATGGGATATTGAATTTTTTTTGCCAGTTAGCAGCTCTATCTTGTTAATGTTCTCCAGTTTATAAAACCCTATTTAAATTTAACTTCCAACTTTCACTCTCCCTAAGATCAATCTTGAGGCACATGGTGGGGTATATAACTCTTAGGACTTTGCTTTTGGAATGTGCTTGCTTCGGCAGCACATATACTAAAATTGGAACGATACAGAGAAGATTAGCATGGCCCCTGCGCAAGGATGACACGCAAATTCGTGAAGCGTTCCATATTTTAGGTATATAGCTCTGGACAAATTAATTCGATTCCACTTAAGATACCTGCAGATAAAAAGTCAAGAAATTTTGCAAGCAAAGAACAAATCGACCAACTTTTTTATGACAAAATCAGTTCGACATGACATATCATTTTCAAATTCAATTCTTGTCTAAATTGTGCAGGTTGTCTCAGTACTTCTATTAAGTCTTAGAAAACAATTTTGCCACTTTCCATTCCTACTTCACTTGTTCTGTACTTAGGAGCAATTTTAATCTTGTACAGCCTATGGTTCCAAAAGAAATGAACCTCCACATGCTAATTTGCATAATTTATTTGACTGTGGTACGTATAGAAATTGGTGGCCTTTCCTTAATGGGATATTGAATTTTTTGCCAGTAAGTAGCTCTATCTTGTTTATTGTAAAGTGTTCTCCAGTCTTTGAAACCCCATCTGAATTTAACTTCCATCTTTTACTCTCCCTAAGATCAATCTTGAGGCACATGGTGGGGTATATATATCTTAGGACTTTGCTTTTGGAATGTGCTTGCTTCGGCAGCACATATACTAAAATTGGAACGATACAGAGAAGATTAGCATGGCCCCTGCGCAAGGATGACACGCAAATTCGTGAAGCGTTCCATATTTTAGGTATATAGCTCTGGACAAATTAATTCTTTTCCACTTAATGATACCTGCAGATAAAAAGGTAAGAAGTTTTGCAAGCAAAGAACAAATCGACCAACTCTTGTATGATGTCATCAGTTAGACATGACTTATCATTGTGTGAATTGTGCAGACTGCCTCAGTTATATTTAAACTTAGAAAATTATTTAGCCACCTTCAATTCTTATTGAACTTGCAGGGGTGTATCTATTGGTCGAAGCGGAAACGTAAGGGACAGGTGCCCCCTCCAAGTCACTCCAGGTCTGAAGGCATGAATATGCACTGCTGCACCCAATAGGTTCTGCTTGGTACAATGGAAAAATGTATCTTTCTTTATCCAATAACTATTCATAACTCTAGACAATTGTACAGTACAAAACCACAATCTCCAGCAAATCAAATCTGCTATTATATAATTATTGAAGCCCATGGTGCATGCTGCAATCACCTAATTTGCTTAATGCATGAGATTTAAGACCCTTTCCACAAAGAACAAATGCCTAGCTTCTCCCCCTACACATAATGTTCCATCAAGAAACTCCCCAAGCACCCATGGATATACTAGACTTCTAAAAATTCTTTTTTTAACTTTGTGCCACAAAAATAAGAGCTGAACACATAATGTATTAGATGTCAAACCAAGGAGCCATTCACAACACATAAGCACCTCTAACAGAATGTACAAAAAAAAAAAAAAAAAAAAAAAAAAAAAAATGTTAGGGCTAGTTTAAATCATATACCAATACAATTAGGGAGACCATGTTGTGGCTTCAAAATATATATATATTATTAATTTACAATACTTACCATATGCTTTTCATCTGTATTTTTTACTTTTATTGTTAATTGAGCCAAAAGATAGTGCACACAATACTTAATTTACAATCTTAAAGTTTAGCAGTTACATAATTTGCATATATCCAAATTTGTTTAGCAACAAATACATTTTAAGTGTAAACTATGTCATTTTTGACCTTTTTGCCCACTTATTTGACATTAACCGATTACATAAATGGTGATTAGCATATGATTAGTATTATAAACTAAAAACATTTAGAAGTAAAATTCTTTAGTCTCCCTAAACTAAATGCTATAAACTATAAAGTTATAAAAAAGAATGGTTATTTAATGGGCAGTAAATGTTTTTTTGGCTGGAGATTTTGCTGATGTCTGGAAACCTGGCTGCTTAGATGCACAGGGGTGCCTGGCAAAGAGCACCCATTTTTGTCAAGTGCCATCCTAGCCAAAGAATGCAAAGAAGCAATTTTAGCCTAGTACAGTCTATGGTTTTGAAGAAATGAACCTCTACATGCCAATTTTCATAATTTGTTTCACTGTGGTATGTATGGAAATCGATGGCTATTCCTTAATGGGATATTGAATTTTTTTTGCCAGTTAGCAGCTCTATCTTGTTAATGTTCTCCAGTTTATAAAACCCTATTTAAATTTAACTTCCAACTTTCACTCTCCCTAAGATCAATCTTGAGGCACATGGTGGGGTATATAACTCTTAGGACTTTGCTTTTGGAATGTGCTTGCTTCGGCAGCACATATACTAAAATTGGAACGATACAGAGAAGATTAGCATGGCCCCTGCGCAAGGATGACACGCAAATTCGTGAAGCGTTCCATATTTTAGGTATATAGCTCTGGACAAATTAATTCGATTCCACTTAAGATACCTGCAGATAAAAAGTCAAGAAATTTTGCAAGCAAAGAACAAATCGACCAACTTTTTTATGACAAAATCAGTTCGACATGACATATCATTTTCAAATTCAATTCTTGTCTAAATTGTGCAGGTTGTCTCAGTACTTCTATTAAGTCTTAGAAAACAATTTTGCCACTTTCCATTCCTACTTCACTTGTTCTGTACTTAGGAGCAATTTTAATCTTGTACAGCCTATGGTTCCAAAAGAAATGAACCTCCACATGCTAATTTGCATAATTTATTTGACTGTGGTACGTATAGAAATTGGTGGCCTTTCCTTAATGGGATATTGAATTTTTTGCCAGTAAGTAGCTCTATCTTGTTTATTGTAAAGTGTTCTCCAGTCTTTGAAACCCCATCTGAATTTAACTTCCATCTTTTACTCTCCCTAAGATCAATCTTGAGGCACATGGTGGGGTATATATATCTTAGGACTTTGCTTTTGGAATGTGCTTGCTTCGGCAGCACATATACTAAAATTGGAACGATACAGAGAAGATTAGCATGGCCCCTGCGCAAGGATGACACGCAAATTCGTGAAGCGTTCCATATTTTAGGTATATAGCTCTGGACAAATTAATTCTTTTCCACTTAATGATACCTGCAGATAAAAAGGTAAGAAGTTTTGCAAGCAAAGAACAAATCGACCAACTCTTGTATGATGTCATCAGTTAGACATGACTTATCATTGTGTGAATTGTGCAGACTGCCTCAGTTATATTTAAACTTAGAAAATTATTTAGCCACCTTCAATTCTTATTGAACTTGCAGGGGTGTATCTATTGGTCGAAGCGGAAACGTAAGGGACAGGTGCCCCCTCCAAGTCACTCCAGGTCTGAAGGCATGAATATGCACTGCTGCACCCAATAGGTTCTGCTTGGTACAATGGAAAAATGTATCTTTCTTTATCCAATAACTATTCATAACTCTAGACAATTGTACAGTACAAAACCACAATCTCCAGCAAATCAAATCTGCTATTATATAATTATTGAAGCCCATGGTGCATGCTGCAATCACCTAATTTGCTTAATGCATGAGATTTAAGACCCTTTCCACAAAGAACAAATGCCTAGCTTCTCCCCCTACACATAATGTTCCATCAAGAAACTCCCCAAGCACCCATGGATATACTAGACTTCTAAAAATTCTTTTTTTAACTCTGTGCCACAAAAATAAGAGCTGAACACATAATGTATTAGATGTCAAACCAAGAAGCCATTCACAAAACATAAGCACCTCTAACAGAATGTACAAAAAAAAAAAAAAAAAAAAAAAAAAAAAAAAAAAAATGTTAGGGCTAGTTTAAATCATATACCAATACAATTAGGGAGACCATGTTGTGGCTTCAAAATATATATATATTATTAATTTACAATACTTACCATATGCTTTTCATCTGTATTTTTTACTTTTATTGTTAATTGAGCCAAAAGATAGTGCACACAATACTTAATTTACAATCTTAAAGTTTAGCAGTTACATAATTTGCATATATCCAAATTTGTTTAGCAACAAATACATTTTAAGTGTAAACTATGTCATTTTTGACCTTTTTGCCCACTTATTTGACATTAACCGATTACATAAATGGTGATTAGCATATGATTAGTATTATAAACTAAAAACATTTAGAAGTAAAATTCTTTAGTCTCCCTAAACTAAATGCTATAAACTATAAAGTTATAAAAAAGAATGGTTATTTAATGGGCAGTAAATGTTTTTTTGGCTGGAGATTTTGCTGATGTCTGGAAACCTGGCTGCTTAGATGCACAGGGGTGCCTGGCAAAGAGCACCCATTTTTGTCAAGTGCCATCCTAGCCAAAGAATGCAAAGAAGCAATTTTAGCCTAGTACAGTCTATGGTTTTGAAGAAATGAACCTCTACATGCCAATTTTCATAATTTGTTTCACTGTGGTATGTATGGAAATCGATGGCTATTCCTTAATGGGATATTGAATTTTTTTGCCAGTTAGCAGCTCTATCTTGTTAATGTTCTCCAATTTATAAAACCCTATTTAAATTTAACTTCCAACTTTCACTCTCCCTAAGATCAATCTTGAGGCACATGGTGGGGTATATAACTCTTAGGACTTTGCTTTTGGAATGTGCTTGCTTCGGCAGCACATATACTAAAATTGGAACGATACAGAGAAGATTAGCATGGCCCCTGCGCAAGGATGACACGCAAATTCGTGAAGCGTTCCATATTTTAGGTATATAGCTCTGGACAAATTAATTCTTTTCCACTTAATGATACCTGCAGATAAAAAGGTAAGAAGTTTTGCAAGCAAAGAACAAATCGACCAACTCTTGTATGATGTCATCAGTTAGACATGACTTATCATTGTGTGAATTGTGCAGACTGCCTCAGTTATATTTAAACTTAGAAAATTATTTAGCCACCTTCAATTCTTATTGAACTTGCAGGGGTGTATCTATTGGTCGAAGCGGAAACGTAAGGGACAGGTGCCCCCTCCAAGTCACTCCAGGTCTGAAGGCATGAATATGCACTGCTGCACCCAATAGGTTCTGCTTGGTACAATGGAAAAATGTATCTTTCTTTATCCAATAACTATTCATAACTCTAGACAATTGTACAGTACAAAACCACAATCTCCAGCAAATCAAATCTGCTATTATATAATTATTGAAGCCCATGGTGCATGCTGCAATCACCTAATTTGCTTAATGCATGAGATTTAAGACCCTTTCCACAAAGAACAAATGCCTAGCTTCTCCCCCTACACATAATGTTCCATCAAGAAACTCCCCAAGCACCCATGGATATACTAGACTTCTAAAAATTCTTTTTTTAACTCTGTGCCACAAAAATAAGAGCTGAACACATAATGTATTAGATGTCAAACCAAGGAGCCATTCACAACACATAAGCACCTCTAACAGAATGTACAAAAAAAAATAAAAAAAAAATGTTAGGGCTAGTTTAAATCATATACCAATACAATTAGGGAGACCATGTTGTGGCTTCAAAATATATATATATTATTAATTTACAATACTTACCATATGCTTTTCATCTGTATTTTTTACTTTTATTGTTAATTGAGCCAAAAGATAGTGCACACAATACTTAATTTACAATCTTAAAGTTTAGCAGTTACATAATTTGCATATATCCAAATTTGTTTAGCAACAAATACATTTTAAGTGTAAACTATGTCATTTTTGACCTTTTTGCCCACTTATTTGACATTAACCGATTACATAAATGGTGATTAGCATATGATTAGTATTATAAACTAAAAACATTTAGAAGTAAAATTCTTTAGTCTCCCTAAACTAAATGCTATAAACTATAAAGTTATAAAAAAGAATGGTTATTTAATGGGCAGTAAATGTTTTTTTGGCTGGAGATTTTGCTGATGTCTGGAAACCTGGCTGCTTAGATGCACAGGGGTGCCTGGCAAAGAGCACCCATTTTTGTCAAGTGCCATCCTAGCCAAAGAATGCAAAGAAGCAATTTTAGCCTAGTACAGTCTATGGTTTTGAAGAAATGAACCTCTACATGCCAATTTTCATAATTTGTTTCACTGTGGTATGTATGGAAATCGATGGCTATTCCTTAATGGGATATTGAATTTTTTTTGCCAGTTAGCAGCTCTATCTTGTTAATGTTCTCCAGTTTATAAAACCCTATTTAAATTTAACTTCCAACTTTCACTCTCCCTAAGATCAATCTTGAGGCACATGGTGGGGTATATAACTCTTAGGACTTTGCTTTTGGAATGTGCTTGCTTCGGCAGCACATATACTAAAATTGGAACGATACAGAGAAGATTAGCATGGCCCCTGCGCAAGGATGACACGCAAATTCGTGAAGCGTTCCATATTTTAGGTATATAGCTCTGGACAAATTAATTCGATTCCACTTAAGATACCTGCAGATAAAAAGTCAAGAAATTTTGCAAGCAAAGAACAAATCGACCAACTTTTTTATGACAAAATCAGTTCGACATGACATATCATTTTCAAATTCAATTCTTGTCTAAATTGTGCAGGTTGTCTCAGTACTTCTATTAAGTCTTAGAAAACAATTTTGCCACTTTCCATTCCTACTTCACTTGTTCTGTACTTAGGAGCAATTTTAATCTTGTACAGCCTATGGTTCCAAAAGAAATGAACCTCCACATGCTAATTTGCATAATTTATTTGACTGTGGTACGTATAGAAATTGGTGGCCTTTCCTTAATGGGATATTGAATTTTTTGCCAGTAAGTAGCTCTATCTTGTTTATTGTAAAGTGTTCTCCAGTCTTTGAAACCCCATCTGAATTTAACTTCCATCTTTTACTCTCCCTAAGATCAATCTTGAGGCACATGGTGGGGTATATATATCTTAGGACTTTGCTTTTGGAATGTGCTTGCTTCGGCAGCACATATACTAAAATTGGAACGATACAGAGAAGATTAGCATGGCCCCTGCGCAAGGATGACACGCAAATTCGTGAAGCGTTCCATATTTTAGGTATATAGCTCTGGACAAATTAATTCTTTTCCACTTAATGATACCTGCAGATAAAAAGGTAAGAAGTTTTGCAAGCAAAGAACAAATCGACCAACTCTTGTATGATGTCATCAGTTAGACATGACTTATCATTGTGTGAATTGTGCAGACTGCCTCAGTTATATTTAAACTTAGAAAATTATTTAGCCACCTTCAATTCTTATTGAACTTGCAGGGGTGTATCTATTGGTCGAAGCGGAAACGTAAGGGACAGGTGCCCCCTCCAAGTCACTCCAGGTCTGAAGGCATGAATATGCACTGCTGCACCCAATAGGTTCTGCTTGGTACAATGGAAAAATGTATCTTTCTTTATCCAATAACTATTCATAACTCTAGACAATTGTACAGTACAAAACCACAATCTCCAGCAAATCAAATCTGCTATTATATAATTATTGAAGCCCATGGTGCATGCTGCAATCACCTAATTTGCTTAATGCATGAGATTTAAGACCCTTTCCACAAAGAACAAATGCCTAGCTTCTCCCCCTACACATAATGTTCCATCAAGAAACTCCCCAAGCACCCATGGATATACTAGACTTCTAAAAATTCTTTTTTTAACTCTGTGCCACAAAAATAAGAGCTGAACACATAATGTATTAGATGTCAAACCAAGGAGCCATTCACAACACATAAGCACCTCTAACAGAATGTACAAAAAAAAAAAAAAAAAAAAAAAAAAAAAAAAAAAAAAAATGTTAGGGCTAGTTTAAATCATATACCAATACAATTAGGGAGACCATGTTGTGGCTTCAAAATATATATATATTATTAATTTACAATACTTACCATATGCTTTTCATCTGTATTTTTTACTTTTATTGTTAATTGAGCCAAAAGATAGTGCACACAATACTTAATTTACAATCTTAAAGTTTAGCAGTTACATAATTTGCATATATCCAAATTTGTTTAGCAACAAATACATTTTAAGTGTAAACTATGTCATTTTTGACCTTTTTGCCCACTTATTTGACATTAACCGATTACATAAATGGTGATTAGCATATGATTAGTATTATAAACTAAAAACATTTAGAAGTAAAATTCTTTAGTCTCCCTAAACTAAATGCTATAAACTATAAAGTTATAAAAAAGAATGGTTATTTAATGGGCAGTAAATGTTTTTTTGGCTGGAGATTTTGCTGATGTCTGGAAACCTGGCTGCTTAGATGCACAGGGGTGCCTGGCAAAGAGCACCCATTTTTGTCAAGTGCCATCCTAGCCAAAGAATGCAAAGAAGCAATTTTAGCCTAGTACAGTCTATGGTTTTGAAGAAATGAACCTCTACATGCCAATTTTCATAATTTGTTTCACTGTGGTATGTATGGAAATCGATGGCTATTCCTTAATGGGATATTGAATTTTTTTGCCAGTTAGCAGCTCTATCTTGTTAATGTTCTCCAGTTTATAAAACCCTATTTAAATTTAACTTCCAACTTTCACTCTCCCTAAGATCAATCTTGAGGCACATGGTGGGGTATATAACTCTTAGGACTTTGCTTTTGGAATGTGCTTGCTTCGGCAGCACATATACTAAAATTGGAATGATACA
Organism: Taudactylus pleione; assembly: GCA_031769625.1. Taxonomy (NCBI): domain Eukaryota; kingdom Metazoa; phylum Chordata; class Amphibia; order Anura; family Myobatrachidae; genus Taudactylus; species Taudactylus pleione. Next base: position 5,336,299 of record JAUIMM010000261.1, read on the forward strand.
GAGAAGATTAGCATGGCCCCTGCGCAAGGATGACACGCAAATTCGTGAAGCGTTCCATATTTTAGGTATATAGCTCTGGACAAATTAATTCGATTCCACTTAAGATACCTGCAGATAAAAAGTCAAGAAATTTTGCAAGCAAAGAACAAATCGACCAACTTTTTTATGACAAAATCAGTTCGACATGACATATCATTTTCAAATTCAATTCTTGTCTAAATTGTGCAGGTTGTCTCAGTACTTCTATTAAGTCTTAGAAAACTATTTTGCCACTTTCCATTCCTACTTCACTTGTTCTGTACTTAGGAGCAATTTTAATCTTGTACAGCCTATGGTTCCAAAAGAAATGAACCTCCACATGCTAATTTGCATAATTTATTTGACTGTGGTACGTATAGAAATTGGTGGCCTTTCCTTAATGGGATATTGAATTTTTTGCCAGTAAGTAGCTCTATCTTGTTTATTGTAAAGTGTTCTCCAGTCTTTGAAACCCCATCTGAATTTAACTTCCATCTTTTACTCTCCCTAAGATCAATCTTGAGGCACATGGTGGGGTATATATATCTTAGGACTTTGCTTTTGGAATGTGCTTGCTTCGGCAGCACATATACTAAAATTGGAACGATACAGAGAAGATTAGCATGGCCCCTGCGCAAGGATGACACGCAAATTCGTGAAGCGTTCCATATTTTAGGTATATAGCTCTGGACAAATTAATTCTTTTCCACTTAATGATACCTGCAGATAAAAAGGTAAGAAGTTTTGCAAGCAAAGAACAAATCGACCAACTCTTGTATGATGTCATCAGTTAGACATGACTTATCATTGTGTGAATTGTGCAGACTGCCTCAGTTATATTTAAACTTAGAAAATTATTTAGCCACCTTCAATTCTTATTGAACTTGCAGGGGTGTATCTATTGGTCGAAGCGGAAACGTAAGGGACAGGTGCCCCCTCCAAGTCACTCCAGGTCTGAAGGCATGAATATGCACTGCTGCACCCAATAGGTTCTGCTTGGTACAATGGAAAAATGTATCTTTCTTTATCCAATAACTATTCATAACTCTAGACAATTGTACAGTACAAAACCACAATCTCCAGCAAATCAAATCTGCTATTATATAATTATTGAAGCCCATGGTGCATGCTGCAATCACCTAATTTGCTTAATGCATGAGATTTAAGACCCTTTCCACAAAGAACAAATGCCTAGCTTCTCCCCCTACACATAATGTTCCATCAAGAAACTCCCCAAGCACCCATGGATATACTAGACTTCTAAAAATTCTTTTTTTAACTTTGTGCCACAAAAATAAGAGCTGAACACATAATGTATTAGATGTCAAACCAAGGAGCCATTCACAACACATAAGCACCTCTAACAGAATGTACAAAAAAAAAAAAAATAAAAAAAAAAAAAAAAAAAAAAAAATAATTTTATGGCTAGTTTAAATCATATACCAATACAATTAGGGAGACCATGTTGTGGCTTCAAAATATATATATATTATTAATTTACAATACTTACCATATGCTTTTCATCTGTATTTTTTACTTTTATTGTTAATTGAGCCAAAAGATAGTGCACACAATACTTAATTTACAATCTTAAAGTTTAGCAGTTACATAATTTGCATATATCCAAATTTGTTTAGCAACAAATACATTTTAAGTGTAAACTATGTCATTTTTGACCTTTTTGCCCACTTATTTGACATTAACCGATTACATAAATGGTGATTAGCATATGATTAGTATTATAAACTAAAAACATTTAGAAGTAAAATTCTTTAGTCTCCCTAAACTAAATGCTATAAACTATAAAGTTATAAAAAAGAATGGTTATTTAATGGGCAGTAAATGTTTTTTTGGCTGGAGATTTTGCTGATGTCTGGAAACCTGGCTGCTTAGATGCACAGGGGTGCCTGGCAAAGAGCACCCATTTTTGTCAAGTGCCATCCTAGCCAAAGAATGCAAAGAAGCAATTTTAGCCTAGTACAGTCTATGGTTTTGAAGAAATGAACCTCTACATGCCAATTTTCATAATTTGTTTCACTGTGGTATGTATGGAAATCGATGGCTATTCCTTAATGGGATATTGAATTTTTTTTGCCAGTTAGCAGCTCTATCTTGTTAATGTTCTCCAGTTTATAAAACCCTATTTAAATTTAACTTCCAACTTTCACTCTCCCTAAGATCAATCTTGAGGCACATGGTGGGGTATATAACTCTTAGGACTTTGCTTTTGGAATGTGCTTGCTTCGGCAGCACATATACTAAAATTGGAACGATACAGAGAAGATTAGCATGGCCCCTGCGCAAGGATGACACGCAAATTCGTGAAGCGTTCCATATTTTAGGTATATAGCTCTGGACAAATTAATTCGATTCCACTTAAGATACCTGCAGATAAAAAGTCAAGAAATTTTGCAAGCAAAGAACAAATCGACCAACTTTTTTATGACAAAATCAGTTCGACATGACATATCATTTTCAAATTCAATTCTTGTCTAAATTGTGCAGGTTGTCTCAGTACTTCTATTAAGTCTTAGAAAACTATTTTGCCACTTTCCATTCCTACTTCACTTGTTCTGTACTTAGGAGCAATTTTAATCTTGTACAGCCTATGGTTCCAAAAGAAATGAACCTCCACATGCTAATTTGCATAATTTATTTGACTGTGGTACGTATAGAAATTGGTGGCCTTTCCTTAATGGGATATTGAATTTTTTGCCAGTAAGTAGCTCTATCTTGTTTATTGTAAAGTGTTCTCCAGTCTTTGAAACCCCATCTGAATTTAACTTCCATCTTTTACTCTCCCTAAGATCAATCTTGAGGCACATGGTGGGGTATATATATCTTAGGACTTTGCTTTTGGAATGTGCTTGCTTCGGCAGCACATATACTAAAATTGGAACGATACAGAGAAGATTAGCATGGCCCCTGCGCAAGGATGACACGCAAATTCGTGAAGCGTTCCATATTTTAGGTATATAGCTCTGGACAAATTAATTCTTTTCCACTTAATGATACCTGCAGATAAAAAGGTAAGAAGTTTTGCAAGCAAAGAACAAATCGACCAACTCTTGTATGATGTCATCAGTTAGACATGACTTATCATTGTGTGAATTGTGCAGACTGCCTCAGTTATATTTAAACTTAGAAAATTATTTAGCCACCTTCAATTCTTATTGAACTTGCAGGGGTGTATCTATTGGTCGAAGCGGAAACGTAAGGGACAGGTGCCCCCTCCAAGTCACTCCAGGTCTGAAGGCATGAATATGCACTGCTGCACCCAATAGGTTCTGCTTGGTACAATGGAAAAATGTATCTTTCTTTATCCAATAACTATTCATAACTCTAGACAATTGTACAGTACAAAACCACAATCTCCAGCAAATCAAATCTGCTATTATATAATTATTGAAGCCCATGGTGCATGCTGCAATCACCTAATTTGCTTAATGCATGAGATTTAAGACCCTTTCCACAAAGAACAAATGCCTAGCTTCTCCCCCTACACATAATGTTCCATCAAGAAACTCCCCAAGCACCCATGGATATACTAGACTTCTAAAAATTCTTTTTTTAACTTTGTGCCACAAAAATAAGAGCTGAACACATAATGTATTAGATGTCAAACCAAGGAGCCATTCACAACACATAAGCACCTCTAACAGAATGTACAAAAAAAAAAAAAAAAAAAAAAAATTTTATGGCTAGTTTAAATCATATACCAATACAATTAGGGAGACCATGTTGTGGCTTCAAAATATATATATATTATTAATTTACAATACTTACCATATGCTTTTCATCTGTATTTTTTACTTTTATTGTTAATTGAGCCAAAAGATAGTGCACACAATACTTAATGTACAATCTTAAAGTTTAGCAGTTACATAATTTGCATATATCCAAATTTGTTTAGCAACAAATACATTTTAAGTGTAAACTATGTCATTTTTGACCTTTTTGCCCACTTATTTGACATTAACCGATTACATAAATGGTGATTAGCATATGATTAGTATTATAAACTAAAAACATTTAGAAGTAAAATTCTTTAGTCTCCCTAAACTAAATGCTATAAACTATAAAGTTATAAAAAAGAATGGTTATTTAATGGGCAGTAAATGTTTTTTTGGCTGGAGATTTTGCTGATGTCTGGAAACCTGGCTGCTTAGATGCACAGGGGTGTCTGGCAAAGAGCACCCATTTTTGTCAAGTGCCATCCTAGCCAAAGAATGCAAAGAAGCAATTTTAGCCTAGTACAGTCTATGGTTTTGAAGAAATGAACCTCTACATGCCAATTTTCATAATTTGTTTCACTGTGGTATGTATGGAAATCGATGGCTATTCCTTAATGGGATATTGAATTTTTTTTGCCAGTTAGCAGCTCTATCTTGTTAATGTTCTCCAGTTTATAAAACCCTATTTAAATTTAACTTCCAACTTTCACTCTCCCTAAGATCAATCTTGAGGCACATGGTGGGGTATATAACTCTTAGGACTTTGCTTTTGGAATGTGCTTGCTTCGGCAGCACATATACTAAAATTGGAACGATACAGAGAAGATTAGCATGGCCCCTGCGCAAGGATGACACGCAAATTCGTGAAGCGTTCCATATTTTAGGTATATAGCTCTGGACAAATTAATTCGATTCCACTTAAGATACCTGCAGATAAAAAGTCAAGAAATTTTGCAAGCAAAGAACAAATCGACCAACTTTTTTATGACAAAATCAGTTCGACATGACATATCATTTTCAAATTCAATTCTTGTCTAAATTGTGCAGGTTGTCTCAGTACTTCTATTAAGTCTTAGAAAACAATTTTGCCACTTTCCATTCCTACTTCACTTGTTCTGTACTTAGGAGCAATTTTAATCTTGTACAGCCTATGGTTCCAAAAGAAATGAACCTCCACATGCTAATTTGCATAATTTATTTGACTGTGGTACGTATAGAAATTGGTGGCCTTTCCTTAATGGGATATTGAATTTTTTGCCAGTAAGTAGCTCTATCTTGTTTATTGTAAAGTGTTCTCCAGTCTTTGAAACCCCATCTGAATTTAACTTCCATCTTTTACTCTCCCTAAGATCAATCTTGAGGCACATGGTGGGGTATATATATCTTAGGACTTTGCTTTTGGAATGTGCTTGCTTCGGCAGCACATATACTAAAATTGGAACGATACAGAGAAGATTAGCATGGCCCCTGCGCAAGGATGACACGCAAATTCGTGAAGCGTTCCATATTTTAGGTATATAGCTCTGGACAAATTAATTCTTTTCCACTTAATGATACCTGCAGATAAAAAGGTAAGAAGTTTTGCAAGCAAAGAACAAATCGACCAACTCTTGTATGATGTCATCAGTTAGACATGACTTATCATTGTGTGAATTGTGCAGACTGCCTCAGTTATATTTAAACTTAGAAAATTATTTAGCCACCTTCAATTCTTATTGAACTTGCAGGGGTGTATCTATTGGTCGAAGCGGAAACGTAAGGGACAGGTGCCCCCTCCAAGTCACTCCAGGTCTGAAGGCATGAATATGCACTGCTGCACCCAATAGGTTCTGCTTGGTACAATGGAAAAATGTATCTTTCTTTATCCAATAACTATTCATAACTCTAGACAATTGTACAGTACAAAACCACAATCTCCAGCAAATCAAATCTGCTATTATATAATTATTGAAGCCCATGGTGCATGCTGCAATCACCTAATTTGCTTAATGCATGAGATTTAAGACCCTTTCCACAAAGAACAAATGCCTAGCTTCTCCCCCTACACATAATGTTCCATCAAGAAACTCCCCAAGCACCCATGGATATACTAGACTTCTAAAAATTCTTTTTTTAACTTTGTGCCACAAAAATAAGAGCTGAACACATAATGTATTAGATGTCAAACCAAGGAGCCATTCACAACACATAAGCACCTCTAACAGAATGTACAAAAAAAAAAAAAAAAAAAAAATTTTATGGCTAGTTTAAATCATATACCAATACAATTAGGGAGACCATGTTGTGGCTTCAAAATATATATATATTATTAATTTACAATACTTACCATATGCTTTTCATCTGTATTTTTTACTTTTATTGTTAATTGAGCCAAAAGATAGTGCACACAATACTTAATGTACAATCTTAAAGTTTAGCAGTTACATAATTTGCATATATCCAAATTTGTTTAGCAACAAATACATTTTAAGTGTAAACTATGTCATTTTTGACCTTTTTGCCCACTTATTTGACATTAACCGATTACATAAATGGTGATTAGCATATGATTAGTATTATAAACTAAAAACATTTAGAAGTAAAATTCTTTAGTCTCCCTAAACTAAATGCTATAAACTATAAAGTTATAAAAAAGAATGGTTATTTAATGGGCAGTAAATGTTTTTTTGGCTGGAGATTTTGCTGATGTCTGGAAACCTGGCTGCTTAGATGCACAGGGGTGTCTGGCAAAGAGCACCCATTTTTGTCAAGTGCCATCCTAGCCAAAGAATGCAAAGAAGCAATTTTAGCCTAGTACAGTCTATGGTTTTGAAGAAATGAACCTCTACATGCCAATTTTCATAATTTGTTTCACTGTGGTATGTATGGAAATCGATGGCTATTCCTTAATGGGATATTGAATTTTTTTTGCCAGTTAGCAGCTCTATCTTGTTAATGTTCTCCAGTTTATAAAACCCTATTTAAATTTAACTTCCAACTTTCACTCTCCCTAAGATCAATCTTGAGGCACATGGTGGGGTATATAACTCTTAGGACTTTGCTTTTGGAATGTGCTTGCTTCGGCAGCACATATACTAAAATTGGAACGATACAGAGAAGATTAGCATGGCCCCTGCGCAAGGATGACACGCAAATTCGTGAAGCGTTCCATATTTTAGGTATATAGCTCTGGACAAATTAATTCGATTCCACTTAAGATACCTGCAGATAAAAAGTCAAGAAATTTTGCAAGCAAAGAACAAATCGACCAACTTTTTTATGACAAAATCAGTTCGACATGACATATCATTTTCAAATTCAATTCTTGTCTAAATTGTGCAGGTTGTCTCAGTACTTCTATTAAGTCTTAGAAAACAATTTTGCCACTTTCCATTCCTACTTCACTTGTTCTGTACTTAGGAGCAATTTTAATCTTGTACAGCCTATGGTTCCAAAAGAAATGAACCTCCACATGCTAATTTGCATAATTTATTTGACTGTGGTACGTATAGAAATTGGTGGCCTTTCCTTAATGGGATATTGAATTTTTTGCCAGTAAGTAGCTCTATCTTGTTTATTGTAAAGTGTTCTCCAGTCTTTGAAACCCCATCTGAATTTAACTTCCATCTTTTACTCTCCCTAAGATCAATCTTGAGGCACATGGTGGGGTATATATATCTTAGGACTTTGCTTTTGGAATGTGCTTGCTTCGGCAGCACATATACTAAAATTGGAACGATACAGAGAAGATTAGCATGGCCCCTGCGCAAGGATGACACGCAAATTCGTGAAGCGTTCCATATTTTAGGTATATAGCTCTGGACAAATTAATTCTTTTCCACTTAATGATACCTGCAGATAAAAAGGTAAGAAGTTTTGCAAGCAAAGAACAAATCGACCAACTCTTGTATGATGTCATCAGTTAGACATGACTTATCATTGTGTGAATTGTGCAGACTGCCTCAGTTATATTTAAACTTAGAAAATTATTTAGCCACCTTCAATTCTTATTGAACTTGCAGGGGTGTATCTATTGGTCGAAGCGGAAACGTAAGGGACAGGTGCCCCCTCCAAGTCACTCCAGGTCTGAAGGCATGAATATGCACTGCTGCACCCAATAGGTTCTGCTTGGTACAATGGAAAAATGTATCTTTCTTTATCCAATAACTATTCATAACTCTAGACAATTGTACAGTACAAAACCACAATCTCCAGCAAATCAAATCTGCTATTATATAATTATTGAAGCCCATGGTGCATGCTGCAATCACCTAATTTGCTTAATGCATGAGATTTAAGACCCTTTCCACAAAGAACAAATGCCTAGCTTCTCCCCCTACACATAATGTTCCATCAAGAAACTCCCCAAGCACCCATGGATATACTAGACTTCTAAAAATTCTTTTTTTAACTTTGTGCCACAAAAATAAGAGCTGAACACATAATGTATTAGATGTCAAACCAAGGAGCCATTCACAACACATAAGCACCTCTAACAGAATGTACAAAAAAAAAAAAAAAAAAAAAAAAAAAAAAAAAAAAAAAAAATGTTAGGGCTAGTTTAAATCATATACCAATACAATTAGGGAGACCATGTTGTGGCTTCAAAATATATATATATTATTAATTTACAATACTTACCATATGCTTTTCATCTGTATTTTTTACTTTTATTGTTAATTGAGCCAAAAGATAGTGCACACAATACTTAATTTACAATCTTAAAGTTTAGCAGTTACATAATTTGCATATATCCAAATTTGTTTAGCAACAAATACATTTTAAGTGTAAACTATGTCATTTTTGACCTTTTTGCCCACTTATTTGACATTAACCGATTACATAAATGGTGATTAGCATATGATTAGTATTATAAACTAAAAACATTTAGAAGTAAAATTCTTTAGTCTCCCTAAACTAAATGCTATAAACTATAAAGTTATAAAAAAGAATGGTTATTTAATGGGCAGTAAATGTTTTTTTGGCTGGAGATTTTGCTGATGTCTGGAAACCTGGCTGCTTAGATGCACAGGGGTGTCTGGCAAAGAGCACCCATTTTTGTCAAGTGCCATCCTAGCCAAAGAATGCAAAGAAGCAATTTTAGCCTAGTACAGTCTATGGTTTTGAAGAAATGAACCTCTACATGCCAATTTTCATAATTTGTTTCACTGTGGTATGTATGGAAATCGATGGCTATTCCTTAATGGGATATTGAATTTTTTTTGCCAGTTAGCAGCTCTATCTTGTTAATGTTCTCCAGTTTATAAAACCCTATTTAAATTTAACTTCCAACTTTCACTCTCCCTAAGATCAATCTTGAGGCACATGGTGGGGTATATAACTCTTAGGACTTTGCTTTTGGAATGTGCTTGCTTCGGCAGCACATATACTAAAATTGGAACGATACAGAGAAGATTAGCATGGCCCCTGCGCAAGGATGACACGCAAATTCGTGAAGCGTTCCATATTTTAGGTATATAGCTCTGGACAAATTAATTCGATTCCACTTAAGATACCTGCAGATAAAAAGTCAAGAAATTTTGCAAGCAAAGAACAAATCGACCAACTTTTTTATGACAAAATCAGTTCGACATGACATATCATTTTCAAATTCAATTCTTGTCTAAATTGTGCAGGTTGTCTCAGTACTTCTATTAAGTCTTAGAAAACAATTTTGCCACTTTCCATTCCTACTTCACTTGTTCTGTACTTAGGAGCAATTTTAATCTTGTACAGCCTATGGTTCCAAAAGAAATGAACCTCCACATGCTAATTTGCATAATTTATTTGACTGTGGTACGTATAGAAATTGGTGGCCTTTCCTTAATGGGATATTGAATTTTTTGCCAGTAAGTAGCTCTATCTTGTTTATTGTAAAGTGTTCTCCAGTCTTTGAAACCCCATCTGAATTTAACTTCCATCTTTTACTCTCCCTAAGATCAATCTTGAGGCACATGGTGGGGTATATATATCTTAGGACTTTGCTTTTGGAATGTGCTTGCTTCGGCAGCACATATACTAAAATTGGAACGATACAGAGAAGATTAGCATGGCCCCTGCGCAAGGATGACACGCAAATTCGTGAAGCGTTCCATATTTTAGGTATATAGCTCTGGACAAATTAATTCTTTTCCACTTAATGATACCTGCAGATAAAAAGGTAAGAAGTTTTGCAAGCAAAGAACAAATCGACCAACTCTTGTATGATGTCATCAGTTAGACATGACTTATCATTGTGTGAATTGTGCAGACTGCCTCAGTTATATTTAAACTTAGAAAATTATTTAGCCACCTTCAATTCTTATTGAACTTGCAGGGGTGTATCTATTGGTCGAAGCGGAAACGTAAGGGACAGGTGCCCCCTCCAAGTCACTCCAGGTCTGAAGGCATGAATATGCACTGCTGCACCCAATAGGTTCTGCTTGGTACAATGGAAAAATGTATCTTTCTTTATCCAATAACTATTCATAACTCTAGACAATTGTACAGTACAAAACCACAATCTCCAGCAAATCAAATCTGCTATTATATAATTATTGAAGCCCATGGTGCATGCTGCAATCACCTAATTTGCTTAATGCATGAGATTTAAGACCCTTTCCACAAAGAACAAATGCCTAGCTTCTCCCCCTACACATAATGTTCCATCAAGAAACTCCCCAAGCACCCATGGATATACTAGACTTCTAAAAATTCTTTTTTTAACTTTGTGCCACAAAAATAAGAGCTGAACACATAATGTATTAGATGTCAAACCAAGGAGCCATTCACAACACATAAGCACCTCTAACAGAATGTACAAAAAAAAAAAAAAAAAAAAAAAAAAAAAAAAAATGTTAGGGCTAGTTTAAATCATATACCAATACAATTAGGGAGACCATGTTGTGGCTTCAAAATATATATATATTATTAATTTACAATACTTACCATATGCTTTTCATCTGTATTTTTTACTTTTATTGTTAATTGAGCCAAAAGATAGTGCACACAATACTTAATTTACAATCTTAAAGTTTAGCAGTTACATAATTTGCATATATCCAAATTTGTTTAGCAACAAATACATTTTAAGTGTAAACTATGTCATTTTTGACCTTTTTGCCCACTTATTTGACATTAACCGATTACATAAATGGTGATTAGCATATGATTAGTATTATAAACTAAAAACATTTAGAAGTAAAATTCTTTAGTCTCCCTAAACTAAATGCTATAAACTATAAAGTTATAAAAAAGAATGGTTATTTAATGGGCAGTAAATGTTTTTTTGGCTGGAGATTTTGCTGATGTCTGGAAACCTGGCTGCTTAGATGCACAGGGGTGCCTGGCAAAGAGCACCCATTTTTGTCAAGTGCCATCCTAGCCAAAGAATGCAAAGAAGCAATTTTAGCCTAGTACAGTCTATGGTTTTGAAGAAATGAACCTCTACATGCCAATTTTCATAATTTGTTTCACTGTGGTATGTATGGAAATCGATGGCTATTCCTTAATGGGATATTGAATTTTTTTTGCCAGTTAGCAGCTCTATCTTGTTAATGTTCTCCAGTTTATAAAACCCTATTTAAATTTAACTTCCAACTTTCACTCTCCCTAAGATCAATCTTGAGGCACATGGTGGGGTATATAACTCTTAGGACTTTGCTTTTGGAATGTGCTTGCTTCGGCAGCACATATACTAAAATTGGAACGATACAGAGAAGATTAGCATGGCCCCTGCGCAAGGATGACACGCAAATTCGTGAAGCGTTCCATATTTTAGGTATATAGCTCTGGACAAATTAATTCGATTCCACTTAAGATACCTGCAGATAAAAAGTCAAGAAATTTTGCAAGCAAAGAACAAATCGACCAACTTTTTTATGACAAAATCAGTTCGACATGACATATCATTTTCAAATTCAATTCTTGTCTAAATTGTGCAGGTTGTCTCAGTACTTCTATTAAGTCTTAGAAAACAATTTTGCCACTTTCCATTCCTACTTCACTTGTTCTGTACTTAGGAGCAATTTTAATCTTGTACAGCCTATGGTTCCAAAAGAAATGAACCTCCACATGCTAATTTGCATAATTTATTTGACTGTGGTACGTATAGAAATTGGTGGCCTTTCCTTAATGGGATATTGAATTTTTTGCCAGTAAGTAGCTCTATCTTGTTTATTGTAAAGTGTTCTCCAGTCTTTGAAACCCCATCTGAATTTAACTTCCATCTTTTACTCTCCCTAAGATCAATCTTGAGGCACATGGTGGGGTATATATATCTTAGGACTTTGCTTTTGGAATGTGCTTGCTTCGGCAGCACATATACTAAAATTGGAACGATACAGAGAAGATTAGCATGGCCCCTGCGCAAGGATGACACGCAAATTCGTGAAGCGTTCCATATTTTAGGTATATAGCTCTGGACAAATTAATTCTTTTCCACTTAATGATACCTGCAGATAAAAAGGTAAGAAGTTTTGCAAGCAAAGAACAAATCGACCAACTCTTGTATGATGTCATCAGTTAGACATGACTTATCATTGTGTGAATTGTGCAGACTGCCTCAGTTATATTTAAACTTAGAAAATTATTTAGCCACCTTCAATTCTTATTGAACTTGCAGGGGTGTATCTATTGGTCGAAGCGGAAACGTAAGGGACAGGTGCCCCCTCCAAGTCACTCCAGGTCTGAAGGCATGAATATGCACTGCTGCACCCAATAGGTTCTGCTTGGTACAATGGAAAAATGTATCTTTCTTTATCCAATAACTATTCATAACTCTAGACAATTGTACAGTACAAAACCACAATCTCCAGCAAATCAAATCTGCTATTATATAATTATTGAAGCCCATGGTGCATGCTGCAATCACCTAATTTGCTTAATGCATGAGATTTAAGACCCTTTCCACAAAGAACAAATGCCTAGCTTCTCCCCCTACACATAATGTTCCATCAAGAAACTCCCCAAGCACCCATGGATATACTAGACTTCTAAAAATTCTTTTTTTAACTCTGTGCCACAAAAATAAGAGCTGAACACATAATGTATTAGATGTCAAACCAAGGAGCCATTCACAAAACATAAGCACCTCTAACAGAATGTACAAAAAAAAAAAAAAAAAAAAAAAAAAAAAAAAAAAAAAAAAATGTTAGGGCTAGTTTAAATCATATACCAATACAATTAGGGAGACCATGTTGTGGCTTCAAAATATATATATATTATTAATTTACAATACTTACCATATGCTTTTCATCTGTATTTTTTACTTTTATTGTTAATTGAGCCAAAAGATAGTGCACACAATACTTAATTTACAATCTTAAAGTTTAGCAGTTACATAATTTGCATATATCCAAATTTGTTTAGCAACAAATACATTTTAAGTGTAAACTATGTCATTTTTGACCTTTTTGCCCACTTATTTGACATTAACCGATTACATAAATGGTGATTAGCATATGATTAGTATTATAAACTAAAAACATTTAGAAGTAAAATTCTTTAGTCTCCCTAAACTAAATGCTATAAACTATAAAGTTATAAAAAAGAATGGTTATTTAATGGGCAGTAAATGTTTTTTTGGCTGGAGATTTTGCTGATGTCTGGAAACCTGGCTGCTTAGATGCACAGGGGTGCCTGGCAAAGAGCACCCATTTTTGTCAAGTGCCATCCTAGCCAAAGAATGCAAAGAAGCAATTTTAGCCTAGTACAGTCTATGGTTTTGAAGAAATGAACCTCTACATGCCAATTTTCATAATTTGTTTCACTGTGGTATGTATGGAAATCGATGGCTATTCCTTAATGGGATATTGAATTTTTTTGCCAGTTAGCAGCTCTATCTTGTTAATGTTCTCCAATTTATAAAACCCTATTTAAATTTAACTTCCAACTTTCACTCTCCCTAAGATCAATCTTGAGGCACATGGTGGGGTATATAACTCTTAGGACTTTGCTTTTGGAATGTGCTTGCTTCGGCAGCACATATACTAAAATTGGAACGATACAGAGAAGATTAGCATGGCCCCTGCGCAAGGATGACACGCAAATTCGTGAAGCGTTCCATATTTTAGGTATATAGCTCTGGACAAATTAATTCTTTTCCACTTAATGATACCTGCAGATAAAAAGGTAAGAAGTTTTGCAAGCAAAGAACAAATCGACCAACTCTTGTATGATGTCATCAGTTAGACATGACTTATCATTGTGTGAATTGTGCAGACTGCCTCAGTTATATTTAAACTTAGAAAATTATTTAGCCACCTTCAATTCTTATTGAACTTGCAGGGGTGTATCTATTGGTCGAAGCGGAAACGTAAGGGACAGGTGCCCCCTCCAAGTCACTCCAGGTCTGAAGGCATGAATATGCACTGCTGCACCCAATAGGTTCTGCTTGGTACAATGGAAAAATGTATCTTTCTTTATCCAATAACTATTCATAACTCTAGACAATTGTACAGTACAAAACCACAATCTCCAGCAAATCAAATCTGCTATTATATAATTATTGAAGCCCATGGTGCATGCTGCAATCACCTAATTTGCTTAATGCATGAGATTTAAGACCCTTTCCACAAAGAACAAATGCCTAGCTTCTCCCCCTACACATAATGTTCCATCAAGAAACTCCCCAAGCACCCATGGATATACTAGACTTCTAAAAATTCTTTTTTTAACTCTGTGCCACAAAAATAAGAGCTGAACACATAATGTATTAGATGTCAAACCAAGGAGCCATTCACAACACATAAGCACCTCTAACAGAATGTACAAAAAAAAATAAAAAAAAAATGTTAGGGCTAGTTTAAATCATATACCAATACAATTAGGGAGACCATGTTGTGGCTTCAAAATATATATATATTATTAATTTACAATACTTACCATATGCTTTTCATCTGTATTTTTTACTTTTATTGTTAATTGAGCCAAAAGATAGTGCACACAATACTTAATTTACAATCTTAAAGTTTAGCAGTTACATAATTTGCATATATCCAAATTTGTTTAGCAACAAATACATTTTAAGTGTAAACTATGTCATTTTTGACCTTTTTGCCCACTTATTTGACATTAACCGATTACATAAATGGTGATTAGCATATGATTAGTATTATAAACTAAAAACATTTAGAAGTAAAATTCTTTAGTCTCCCTAAACTAAATGCTATAAACTATAAAGTTATAAAAAAGAATGGTTATTTAATGGGCAGTAAATGTTTTTTTGGCTGGAGATTTTGCTGATGTCTGGAAACCTGGCTGCTTAGATGCACAGGGGTGCCTGGCAAAGAGCACCCATTTTTGTCAAGTGCCATCCTAGCCAAAGAATGCAAAGAAGCAATTTTAGCCTAGTACAGTCTATGGTTTTGAAGAAATGAACCTCTACATGCCAATTTTCATAATTTGTTTCACTGTGGTATGTATGGAAATCGATGGCTATTCCTTAATGGGATATTGAATTTTTTTTGCCAGTTAGCAGCTCTATCTTGTTAATGTTCTCCAGTTTATAAAACCCTATTTAAATTTAACTTCCAACTTTCACTCTCCCTAAGATCAATCTTGAGGCACATGGTGGGGTATATAACTCTTAGGACTTTGCTTTTGGAATGTGCTTGCTTCGGCAGCACATATACTAAAATTGGAACGATACAGAGAAGATTAGCATGGCCCCTGCGCAAGGATGACACGCAAATTCGTGAAGCGTTCCATATTTTAGGTATATAGCTCTGGACAAATTAATTCGATTCCACTTAAGATACCTGCAGATAAAAAGTCAAGAAATTTTGCAAGCAAAGAACAAATCGACCAACTTTTTTATGACAAAATCAGTTCGACATGACATATCATTTTCAAATTCAATTCTTGTCTAAATTGTGCAGGTTGTCTCAGTACTTCTATTAAGTCTTAGAAAACAATTTTGCCACTTTCCATTCCTACTTCACTTGTTCTGTACTTAGGAGCAATTTTAATCTTGTACAGCCTATGGTTCCAAAAGAAATGAACCTCCACATGCTAATTTGCATAATTTATTTGACTGTGGTACGTATAGAAATTGGTGGCCTTTCCTTAATGGGATATTGAATTTTTTGCCAGTAAGTAGCTCTATCTTGTTTATTGTAAAGTGTTCTCCAGTCTTTGAAACCCCATCTGAATTTAACTTCCATCTTTTACTCTCCCTAAGATCAATCTTGAGGCACATGGTGGGGTATATATATCTTAGGACTTTGCTTTTGGAATGTGCTTGCTTCGGCAGCACATATACTAAAATTGGAACGATACAGAGAAGATTAGCATGGCCCCTGCGCAAGGATGACACGCAAATTCGTGAAGCGTTCCATATTTTAGGTATATAGCTCTGGACAAATTAATTCTTTTCCACTTAATGATACCTGCAGATAAAAAGGTAAGAAGTTTTGCAAGCAAAGAACAAATCGACCAACTCTTGTATGATGTCATCAGTTAGACATGACTTATCATTGTGTGAATTGTGCAGACTGCCTCAGTTATATTTAAACTTAGAAAATTATTTAGCCACCTTCAATTCTTATTGAACTTGCAGGGGTGTATCTATTGGTCGAAGCGGAAACGTAAGGGACAGGTGCCCCCTCCAAGTCACTCCAGGTCTGAAGGCATGAATATGCACTGCTGCACCCAATAGGTTCTGCTTGGTACAATGGAAAAATGTATCTTTCTTTATCCAATAACTATTCATAACTCTAGACAATTGTACAGTACAAAACCACAATCTCCAGCAAATCAAATCTGCTATTATATAATTATTGAAGCCCATGGTGCATGCTGCAATCACCTAATTTGCTTAATGCATGAGATTTAAGACCCTTTCCACAAAGAACAAATGCCTAGCTTCTCCCCCTACACATAATGTTCCATCAAGAAACTCCCCAAGCACCCATGGATATACTAGACTTCTAAAAATTCTTTTTTTAACTCTGTGCCACAAAAATAAGAGCTGAACACATAATGTATTAGATGTCAAACCAAGGAGCCATTCACAACACATAAGCACCTCTAACAGAATGTACAAAAAAAAAAAAAAAAAAAAAAAAAAAAAAAAAAAAAAAAAAAAAAAATGTTAGGGCTAGTTTAAATCATATACCAATACAATTAGGGAGACCATGTTGTGGCTTCAAAATATATATATATTATTAATTTACAATACTTACCATATGCTTTTCATCTGTATTTTTTACTTTTATTGTTAATTGAGCCAAAAGATAGTGCACACAATACTTAATTTACAATCTTAAAGTTTAGCAGTTACATAATTTGCATATATCCAAATTTGTTTAGCAACAAATACATTTTAAGTGTAAACTATGTCATTTTTGACCTTTTTGCCCACTTATTTGACATTAACCGATTACATAAATGGTGATTAGCATATGATTAGTATTATAAACTAAAAACATTTAGAAGTAAAATTCTTTAGTCTCCCTAAACTAAATGCTATAAACTATAAAGTTATAAAAAAGAATGGTTATTTAATGGGCAGTAAATGTTTTTTTGGCTGGAGATTTTGCTGATGTCTGGAAACCTGGCTGCTTAGATGCACAGGGGTGCCTGGCAAAGAGCACCCATTTTTGTCAAGTGCCATCCTAGCCAAAGAATGCAAAGAAGCAATTTTAGCCTAGTACAGTCTATGGTTTTGAAGAAATGAACCTCTACATGCCAATTTTCATAATTTGTTTCACTGTGGTATGTATGGAAATCGATGGCTATTCCTTAATGGGATATTGAATTTTTTTGCCAGTTAGCAGCTCTATCTTGTTAATGTTCTCCAATTTATAAAACCCTATTTAAATTTAACTTCCAACTTTCACTCTCCCTAAGATCAATCTTGAGGCACATGGTGGGGTATATAACTCTTAGGACTTTGCTTTTGGAATGTGCTTGCTTCGGCAGCACATATACTAAAATTGGAACGATACAGAGAAGATTAGCATGGCCCCTGCGCAAGGATGACACGCAAATTCGTGAAGCGTTCCATATTTTAGGTATATAGCTCTGGACAAATTAATTCTTTTCCACTTAATGATACCTGCAGATAAAAAGGTAAGAAGTTTTGCAAGCAAAGAACAAATCGACCAACTCTTGTATGATGTCATCAGTTAGACATGACTTATCATTGTGTGAATTGTGCAGACTGCCTCAGTTATATTTAAACTTAGAAAATTATTTAGCCACCTTCAATTCTTATTGAACTTGCAGGGGTGTATCTATTGGTCGAAGCGGAAACGTAAGGGACAGGTGCCCCCTCCAAGTCACTCCAGGTCTGAAGGCATGAATATGCACTGCTGCACCCAATAGGTTCTGCTTGGTACAATGGAAAAATGTATCTTTCTTTATCCAATAACTATTCATAACTCTAGACAATTGTACAGTACAAAACCACAATCTCCAGCAAATCAAATCTGCTATTATATAATTATTGAAGCCCATGGTGCATGCTGCAATCACCTAATTTGCTTAATGCATGAGATTTAAGACCCTTTCCACAAAGAACAAATGCCTAGCTTCTCCCCCTACACATAATGTTCCATCAAGAAACTCCCCAAGCACCCATGGATATACTAGACTTCTAAAAATTCTTTTTTTAACTCTGTGCCACAAAAATAAGAGCTGAACACATAATGTATTAGATGTCAAACCAAGGAGCCATTCACAACACATAAGCACCTCTAACAGAATGTACAAAAAAAAATAAAAAAAAAATGTTAGGGCTAGTTTAAATCATATACCAATACAATTAGGGAGACCATGTTGTGGCTTCAAAATATATATATATTATTAATTTACAATACTTACCATATGCTTTTCATCTGTATTTTTTACTTTTATTGTTAATTGAGCCAAAAGATAGTGCACACAATACTTAATTTACAATCTTAAAGTTTAGCAGTTACATAATTTGCATATATCCAAATTTGTTTAGCAACAAATACATTTTAAGTGTAAACTATGTCATTTTTGACCTTTTTGCCCACTTATTTGACATTAACCGATTACATAAATGGTGATTAGCATATGATTAGTATTATAAACTAAAAACATTTAGAAGTAAAATTCTTTAGTCTCCCTAAACTAAATGCTATAAACTATAAAGTTATAAAAAAGAATGGTTATTTAATGGGCAGTAAATGTTTTTTTGGCTGGAGATTTTGCTGATGTCTGGAAACCTGGCTGCTTAGATGCACAGGGGTGCCTGGCAAAGAGCACCCATTTTTGTCAAGTGCCATCCTAGCCAAAGAATGCAAAGAAGCAATTTTAGCCTAGTACAGTCTATGGTTTTGAAGAAATGAACCTCTACATGCCAATTTTCATAATTTGTTTCACTGTGGTATGTATGGAAATCGATGGCTATTCCTTAATGGGATATTGAATTTTTTTTGCCAGTTAGCAGCTCTATCTTGTTAATGTTCTCCAGTTTATAAAACCCTATTTAAATTTAACTTCCAACTTTCACTCTCCCTAAGATCAATCTTGAGGCACATGGTGGGGTATATAACTCTTAGGACTTTGCTTTTGGAATGTGCTTGCTTCGGCAGCACATATACTAAAATTGGAACGATACAGAGAAGATTAGCATGGCCCCTGCGCAAGGATGACACGCAAATTCGTGAAGCGTTCCATATTTTAGGTATATAGCTCTGGACAAATTAATTCGATTCCACTTAAGATACCTGCAGATAAAAAGTCAAGAAATTTTGCAAGCAAAGAACAAATCGACCAACTTTTTTATGACAAAATCAGTTCGACATGACATATCATTTTCAAATTCAATTCTTGTCTAAATTGTGCAGGTTGTCTCAGTACTTCTATTAAGTCTTAGAAAACAATTTTGCCACTTTCCATTCCTACTTCACTTGTTCTGTACTTAGGAGCAATTTTAATCTTGTACAGCCTATGGTTCCAAAAGAAATGAACCTCCACATGCTAATTTGCATAATTTATTTGACTGTGGTACGTATAGAAATTGGTGGCCTTTCCTTAATGGGATATTGAATTTTTTGCCAGTAAGTAGCTCTATCTTGTTTATTGTAAAGTGTTCTCCAGTCTTTGAAACCCCATCTGAATTTAACTTCCATCTTTTACTCTCCCTAAGATCAATCTTGAGGCACATGGTGGGGTATATATATCTTAGGACTTTGCTTTTGGAATGTGCTTGCTTCGGCAGCACATATACTAAAATTGGAACGATACAGAGAAGATTAGCATGGCCCCTGCGCAAGGATGACACGCAAATTCGTGAAGCGTTCCATATTTTAGGTATATAGCTCTGGACAAATTAATTCTTTTCCACTTAATGATACCTGCAGATAAAAAGGTAAGAAGTTTTGCAAGCAAAGAACAAATCGACCAACTCTTGTATGATGTCATCAGTTAGACATGACTTATCATTGTGTGAATTGTGCAGACTGCCTCAGTTATATTTAAACTTAGAAAATTATTTAGCCACCTTCAATTCTTATTGAACTTGCAGGGGTGTATCTATTGGTCGAAGCGGAAACGTAAGGGACAGGTGCCCCCTCCAAGTCACTCCAGGTCTGAAGGCATGAATATGCACTGCTGCACCCAATAGGTTCTGCTTGGTACAATGGAAAAATGTATCTTTCTTTATCCAATAACTATTCATAACTCTAGACAATTGTACAGTACAAAACCACAATCTCCAGCAAATCAAATCTGCTATTATATAATTATTGAAGCCCATGGTGCATGCTGCAATCACCTAATTTGCTTAATGCATGAGATTTAAGACCCTTTCCACAAAGAACAAATGCCTAGCTTCTCCCCCTACACATAATGTTCCATCAAGAAACTCCCCAAGCACCCATGGATATACTAGACTTCTAAAAATTCTTTTTTTAACTCTGTGCCACAAAAATAAGAGCTGAACACATAATGTATTAGATGTCAAACCAAGGAGCCATTCACAACACATAAGCACCTCTAACAGAATGTACAAAAAAAAAAAAAAAAAAAAAAAAAAAAAAAAAAAAAAAAAAAAATGTTAGGGCTAGTTTAAATCATATACCAATACAATTAGGGAGACCATGTTGTGGCTTCAAAATATATATATATTATTAATTTACAATACTTACCATATGCTTTTCATCTGTATTTTTTACTTTTATTGTTAATTGAGCCAAAAGATAGTGCACACAATACTTAATTTACAATCTTAAAGTTTAGCAGTTACATAATTTGCATATATCCAAATTTGTTTAGCAACAAATACATTTTAAGTGTAAACTATGTCATTTTTGACCTTTTTGCCCACTTATTTGACATTAACCGATTACATAAATGGTGATTAGCATATGATTAGTATTATAAACTAAAAACATTTAGAAGTAAAATTCTTTAGTCTCCCTAAACTAAATGCTATAAACTATAAAGTTATAAAAAAGAATGGTTATTTAATGGGCAGTAAATGTTTTTTTGGCTGGAGATTTTGCTGATGTCTGGAAACCTGGCTGCTTAGATGCACAGGGGTGCCTGGCAAAGAGCACCCATTTTTGTCAAGTGCCATCCTAGCCAAAGAATGCAAAGAAGCAATTTTAGCCTAGTACAGTCTATGGTTTTGAAGAAATGAACCTCTACATGCCAATTTTCATAATTTGTTTCACTGTGGTATGTATGGAAATCGATGGCTATTCCTTAATGGGATATTGAATTTTTTTGCCAGTTAGCAGCTCTATCTTGTTAATGTTCTCCAATTTATAAAACCCTATTTAAATTTAACTTCCAACTTTCACTCTAATCTTGAGGCACATGGTGGGGTATATAACTCTTAGGACTTTGCTTTTGGAATGTGCTTGCTTCGGCAGCACATATACTAAAATTGGAACGATACAGAGAAGATTAGCATGGCCCCTGCGCAAGGATGACACGCAAATTCGTGAAGCGTTCCATATTTTAGGTATATAGCTCTGGACAAATTAATTCTTTTCCACTTAATGATACCTGCAGATAAAAAGGTAAGAAGTTTTGCAAGCAAAGAACAAATCGACCAACTCTTGTATGATGTCATCAGTTAGACATGACTTATCATTGTGTGAATTGTGCAGACTGCCTCAGTTATATTTAAACTTAGAAAATTATTTAGCCACCTTCAATTCTTATTGAACTTGCAGGGGTGTATCTATTGGTCGAAGCGGAAACGTAAGGGACAGGTGCCCCCTCCAAGTCACTCCAGGTCTGAAGGCATGAATATGCACTGCTGCACCCAATAGGTTCTGCTTGGTACAATGGAAAAATGTATCTTTCTTTATCCAATAACTATTCATAACTCTAGACAATTGTACAGTACAAAACCACAATCTCCAGCAAATCAAATCTGCTATTATATAATTATTGAAGCCCATGGTGCATGCTGCAATCACCTAATTTGCTTAATGCATGAGATTTAAGACCCTTTCCACAAAGAACAAATGCCTAGCTTCTCCCCCTACACATAATGTTCCATCAAGAAACTCCCCAAGCACCCATGGATATACTAGACTTCTAAAAATTCTTTTTTTAACTCTGTGCCACAAAAATAAGAGCTGAACACATAATGTATTAGATGTCAAACCAAGGAGCCATTCACAACACATAAGCACCTCTAACAGAATGTACAAAAAAAAATAAAAAATAAATGTTAGGGCTAGTTTAAATCATATACCAATACAATTAGGGAGACCATGTTGTGGCTTCAAAATATATATATATTATTAATTTACAATACTTACCATATGCTTTTCATCTGTATTTTTTACTTTTATTGTTAATTGAGCCAAAAGATAGTGCACACAATACTTAATTTACAATCTTAAAGTTTAGCAGTTACATAATTTGCATATATCCAAATTTGTTTAGCAACAAATACATTTTAAGTGTAAACTATGTCATTTTTGACCTTTTTGCCCACTTATTTGACATTAACCGATTACATAAATGGTGATTAGCATATGATTAGTATTATAAACTAAAAACATTTAGAAGTAAAATTCTTTAGTCTCCCTAAACTAAATGCTATAAACTATAAAGTTATAAAAAAGAATGGTTATTTAATGGGCAGTAAATGTTTTTTTGGCTGGAGATTTTGCTGATGTCTGGAAACCTGGCTGCTTAGATGCACAGGGGTGCCTGGCAAAGAGCACCCATTTTTGTCAAGTGCCATCCTAGCCAAAGAATGCAAAGAAGCAATTTTAGCCTAGTACAGTCTATGGTTTTGAAGAAATGAACCTCTACATGCCAATTTTCATAATTTGTTTCACTGTGGTATGTATGGAAATCGATGGCTATTCCTTAATGGGATATTGAATTTTTTTTGCCAGTTAGCAGCTCTATCTTGTTAATGTTCTCCAGTTTATAAAACCCTATTTAAATTTAACTTCCAACTTTCACTCTCCCTAAGATCAATCTTGAGGCACATGGTGGGGTATATAACTCTTAGGACTTTGCTTTTGGAATGTGCTTGCTTCGGCAGCACATATACTAAAATTGGAACGATACAGAGAAGATTAGCATGGCCCCTGCGCAAGGATGACACGCAAATTCGTGAAGCGTTCCATATTTTAGGTATATAGCTCTGGACAAATTAATTCGATTCCACTTAAGATACCTGCAGATAAAAAGTCAAGAAATTTTGCAAGCAAAGAACAAATCGACCAACTTTTTTATGACAAAATCAGTTCGACATGACATATCATTTTCAAATTCAATTCTTGTCTAAATTGTGCAGGTTGTCTCAGTACTTCTATTAAGTCTTAGAAAACAATTTTGCCACTTTCCATTCCTACTTCACTTGTTCTGTACTTAGGAGCAATTTTAATCTTGTACAGCCTATGGTTCCAAAAGAAATGAACCTCCACATGCTAATTTGCATAATTTATTTGACTGTGGTACGTATAGAAATTGGTGGCCTTTCCTTAATGGGATATTGAATTTTTTGCCAGTAAGTAGCTCTATCTTGTTTATTGTAAAGTGTTCTCCAGTCTTTGAAACCCCATCTGAATTTAACTTCCATCTTTTACTCTCCCTAAGATCAATCTTGAGGCACATGGTGGGGTATATAACTCTTAGGACTTTGCTTTTGGAATGTGCTTGCTTCGGCAGCACATATACTAAAATTGGAACGATACAGAGAAGATTAGCATGGCCCCTGCGCAAGGATGACACGCAAATTCGTGAAGCGTTCCATATTTTAGGTATATAGCTCTGGACAAATTAATTCTTTTCCACTTAATGATACCTGCAGATAAAAAGGTAAGAAGTTTTGCAAGCAAAGAACAAATCGACCAACTCTTGTATGATGTCATCAGTTAGACATGACTTATCATTGTGTGAATTGTGCAGACTGCCTCAGTTATATTTAAACTTAGAAAATTATTTAGCCACCTTCAATTCTTATTGAACTTGCAGGGGTGTATCTATTGGTCGAAGCGGAAACGTAAGGGACAGGTGCCCCCTCCAAGTCACTCCAGGTCTGAAGGCATGAATATGCACTGCTGCACCCAATAGGTTCTGCTTGGTACAATGGAAAAATGTATCTTTCTTTATCCAATAACTATTCATAACTCTAGACAATTGTACAGTACAAAACCACAATCTCCAGCAAATCAAATCTGCTATTATATAATTATTGAAGCCCATGGTGCATGCTGCAATCACCTAATTTGCTTAATGCATGAGATTTAAGACCCTTTCCACAAAGAACAAATGCCTAGCTTCTCCCCCTACACATAATGTTCCATCAAGAAACTCCCCAAGCACCCATGGATATACTAGACTTCTAAAAATTCTTTTTTTAACTCTGTGCCACAAAAATAAGAGCTGAACACATAATGTATTAGATGTCAAACCAAGGAGCCATTCACAACACATAAGCACCTCTAACAGAATGTACAAAAAAAAATAAAAAAAAAATGTTAGGGCTAGTTTAAATCATATACCAATACAATTAGGGAGACCATGTTGTGGCTTCAAAATATATATATATTATTAATTTACAATACTTACCATATGCTTTTCATCTGTATTTTTTACTTTTATTGTTAATTGAGCCAAAAGATAGTGCACACAATACTTAATTTACAATCTTAAAGTTTAGCAGTTACATAATTTGCATATATCCAAATTTGTTTAGCAACAAATACATTTTAAGTGTAAACTATGTCATTTTTGACCTTTTTGCCCACTTATTTGACATTAACCGATTACATAAATGGTGATTAGCATATGATTAGTATTATAAACTAAAAACATTTAGAAGTAAAATTCTTTAGTCTCCCTAAACTAAATGCTATAAACTATAAAGTTATAAAAAAGAATGGTTATTTAATGGGCAGTAAATGTTTTTTTGGCTGGAGATTTTGCTGATGTCTGGAAACCTGGCTGCTTAGATGCACAGGGGTGCCTGGCAAAGAGCACCCATTTTTGTCAAGTGCCATCCTAGCCAAAGAATGCAAAGAAGCAATTTTAGCCTAGTACAGTCTATGGTTTTGAAGAAATGAACCTCTACATGCCAATTTTCATAATTTGTTTCACTGTGGTATGTATGGAAATCGATGGCTATTCCTTAATGGGATATTGAATTTTTTTGCCAGTTAGCAGCTCTATCTTGTTAATGTTCTCCAATTTATAAAACCCTATTTAAATTTAACTTCCAACTTTCACTCTCCCTAAGATCAATCTTGAGGCACATGGTGGGGTATATAACTCTTAGGACTTTGCTTTTGGAATGTGCTTGCTTCGGCAGCACATATACTAAAATTGGAACGATACAGAGAAGATTAGCATGGCCCCTGCGCAAGGATGACACGCAAATTCGTGAAGCGTTCCATATTTTAGGTATATAGCTCTGGACAAATTAATTCGATTCCACTTAAGATACCTGCAGATAAAAAGTCAAGAAATTTTGCAAGCAAAGAACAAATCGACCAACTTTTTTATGACAAAATCAGTTCGACATGACATATCATTTTCAAATTCAATTCTTGTCTAAATTGTGCAGGTTGTCTCAGTACTTCTATTAAGTCTTAGAAAACAATTTTGCCACTTTCCATTCCTACTTCACTTGTTCTGTACTTAGGAGCAATTTTAATCTTGTACAGCCTATGGTTCCAAAAGAAATGAACCTCCACATGCTAATTTGCATAATTTATTTGACTGTGGTACGTATAGAAATTGGTGGCCTTTCCTTAATGGGATATTGAATTTTTTGCCAGTAAGTAGCTCTATCTTGTTTATTGTAAAGTGTTCTCCAGTCTTTGAAACCCCATCTGAATTTAACTTCCATCTTTTACTCTCCCTAAGATCAATCTTGAGGCACATGGTGGGGTATATAACTCTTAGGACTTTGCTTTTGGAATGTGCTTGCTTCGGCAGCACATATACTAAAATTGGAACGATACAGAGAAGATTAGCATGGCCCCTGCGCAAGGATGACACGCAAATTCGTGAAGCGTTCCATATTTTAGGTATATAGCTCTGGACAAATTAATTCTTTTCCACTTAATGATACCTGCAGATAAAAAGGTAAGAAGTTTTGCAAGCAAAGAACAAATCGACCAACTCTTGTATGATGTCATCAGTTAGACATGACTTATCATTGTGTGAATTGTGCAGACTGCCTCAGTTATATTTAAACTTAGAAAATTATTTAGCCACCTTCAATTCTTATTGAACTTGCAGGGGTGTATCTATTGGTCGAAGCGGAAACGTAAGGGACAGGTGCCCCCTCCAAGTCACTCCAGGTCTGAAGGCATGAATATGCACTGCTGCACCCAATAGGTTCTGCTTGGTACAATGGAAAAATGTATCTTTCTTTATCCAATAACTATTCATAACTCTAGACAATTGTACAGTACAAAACCACAATCTCCAGCAAATCAAATCTGCTATTATATAATTATTGAAGCCCATGGTGCATGCTGCAATCACCTAATTTGCTTAATGCATGAGATTTAAGACCCTTTCCACAAAGAACAAATGCCTAGCTTCTCCCCCTACACATAATGTTCCATCAAGAAACTCCCCAAGCACCCATGGATATACTAGACTTCTAAAAATTCTTTTTTTAACTCTGTGCCACAAAAATAAGAGCTGAACACATAATGTATTAGATGTCAAACCAAGGAGCCATTCACAACACATAAGCACCTCTAACAGAATGTACAAAAAAAAATAAAAAAAAAATGTTAGGGCTAGTTTAAATCATATACCAATACAATTAGGGAGACCATGTTGTGGCTTCAAAATATATATATATTATTAATTTACAATACTTACCATATGCTTTTCATCTGTATTTTTTACTTTTATTGTTAATTGAGCCAAAAGATAGTGCACACAATACTTAATTTACAATCTTAAAGTTTAGCAGTTACATAATTTGCATATATCCAAATTTGTTTAGCAACAAATACATTTTAAGTGTAAACTATGTCATTTTTGACCTTTTTGCCCACTTATTTGACATTAACCGATTACATAAATGGTGATTAGCATATGATTAGTATTATAAACTAAAAACATTTAGAAGTAAAATTCTTTAGTCTCCCTAAACTAAATGCTATAAACTATAAAGTTATAAAAAAGAATGGTTATTTAATGGGCAGTAAATGTTTTTTTGGCTGGAGATTTTGCTGATGTCTGGAAACCTGGCTGCTTAGATGCACAGGGGTGCCTGGCAAAGAGCACCCATTTTTGTCAAGTGCCATCCTAGCCAAAGAATGCAAAGAAGCAATTTTAGCCTAGTACAGTCTATGGTTTTGAAGAAATGAACCTCTACATGCCAATTTTCATAATTTGTTTCACTGTGGTATGTATGGAAATCGATGGCTATTCCTTAATGGGATATTGAATTTTTTTGCCAGTTAGCAGCTCTATCTTGTTAATGTTCTCCAATTTATAAAACCCTATTTAAATTTAACTTCCAACTTTCACTCTCCCTAAGATCAATCTTGAGGCACATGGTGGGGTATATAACTCTTAGGACTTTGCTTTTGGAATGTGCTTGCTTCGGCAGCACATATACTAAAATTGGAACGATACAGAGAAGATTAGCATGGCCCCTGCGCAAGGATGACACGCAAATTCGTGAAGCGTTCCATATTTTAGGTATATAGCTCTGGACAAATTAATTCGATTCCACTTAAGATACCTGCAGATAAAAAGTCAAGAAATTTTGCAAGCAAAGAACAAATCGACCAACTTTTTTATGACAAAATCAGTTCGACATGACATATCATTTTCAAATTCAATTCTTGTCTAAATTGTGCAGGTTGTCTCAGTACTTCTATTAAGTCTTAGAAAACAATTTTGCCACTTTCCATTCCTACTTCACTTGTTCTGTACTTAGGAGCAATTTTAATCTTGTACAGCCTATGGTTCCAAAAGAAATGAACCTCCACATGCTAATTTGCATAATTTATTTGACTGTGGTACGTATAGAAATTGGTGGCCTTTCCTTAATGGGATATTGAATTTTTTGCCAGTAAGTAGCTCTATCTTGTTTATTGTAAAGTGTTCTCCAGTCTTTGAAACCCCATCTGAATTTAACTTCCATCTTTTACTCTCCCTAAGATCAATCTTGAGGCACATGGTGGGGTATATAACTCTTAGGACTTTGCTTTTGGAATGTGCTTGCTTCGGCAGCACATATACTAAAATTGGAACGATACAGAGAAGATTAGCATGGCCCCTGCGCAAGGATGACACGCAAATTCGTGAAGCGTTCCATATTTTAGGTATATAGCTCTGGACAAATTAATTCTTTTCCACTTAATGATACCTGCAGATAAAAAGGTAAGAAGTTTTGCAAGCAAAGAACAAATCGACCAACTCTTGTATGATGTCATCAGTTAGACATGACTTATCATTGTGTGAATTGTGCAGACTGCCTCAGTTATATTTAAACTTAGAAAATTATTTAGCCACCTTCAATTCTTATTGAACTTGCAGGGGTGTATCTATTGGTCGAAGCGGAAACGTAAGGGACAGGTGCCCCCTCCAAGTCACTCCAGGTCTGAAGGCATGAATATGCACTGCTGCACCCAATAGGTTCTGCTTGGTACAATGGAAAAATGTATCTTTCTTTATCCAATAACTATTCATAACTCTAGACAATTGTACAGTACAAAACCACAATCTCCAGCAAATCAAATCTGCTATTATATAATTATTGAAGCCCATGGTGCATGCTGCAATCACCTAATTTGCTTAATGCATGAGATTTAAGACCCTTTCCACAAAGAACAAATGCCTAGCTTCTCCCCCTACACATAATGTTCCATCAAGAAACTCCCCAAGCACCCATGGATATACTAGACTTCTAAAAATTCTTTTTTTAACTCTGTGCCACAAAAATAAGAGCTGAACACATAATGTATTAGATGTCAAACCAAGGAGCCATTCACAACACATAAGCACCTCTAACAGAATGTACAAAAAAAAATAAAAAAAAAATGTTAGGGCTAGTTTAAATCATATACCAATACAATTAGGGAGACCATGTTGTGGCTTCAAAATATATATATATTATTAATTTACAATACTTACCATATGCTTTTCATCTGTATTTTTTACTTTTATTGTTAATTGAGCCAAAAGATAGTGCACACAATACTTAATTTACAATCTTAAAGTTTAGCAGTTACATAATTTGCATATATCCAAATTTGTTTAGCAACAAATACATTTTAAGTGTAAACTATGTCATTTTTGACCTTTTTGCCCACTTATTTGACATTAACCGATTACATAAATGGTGATTAGCATATGATTAGTATTATAAACTAAAAACATTTAGAAGTAAAATTCTTTAGTCTCCCTAAACTAAATGCTATAAACTATAAAGTTATAAAAAAGAATGGTTATTTAATGGGCAGTAAATGTTTTTTTGGCTGGAGATTTTGCTGATGTCTGGAAACCTGGCTGCTTAGATGCACAGGGGTGCCTGGCAAAGAGCACCCATTTTTGTCAAGTGCCATCCTAGCCAAAGAATGCAAAGAAGCAATTTTAGCCTAGTACAGTCTATGGTTTTGAAGAAATGAACCTCTACATGCCAATTTTCATAATTTGTTTCACTGTGGTATGTATGGAAATCGATGGCTATTCCTTAATGGGATATTGAATTTTTTTGCCAGTTAGCAGCTCTATCTTGTTAATGTTCTCCAATTTATAAAACCCTATTTAAATTTAACTTCCAACTTTCACTCTCCCTAAGATCAATCTTGAGGCACATGGTGGGGTATATAACTCTTAGGACTTTGCTTTTGGAATGTGCTTGCTTCGGCAGCACATATACTAAAATTGGAACGATACAGAGAAGATTAGCATGGCCCCTGCGCAAGGATGACACGCAAATTCGTGAAGCGTTCCATATTTTAGGTATATAGCTCTGGACAAATTAATTCGATTCCACTTAAGATACCTGCAGATAAAAAGTCAAGAAATTTTGCAAGCAAAGAACAAATCGACCAACTTTTTTATGACAAAATCAGTTCGACATGACATATCATTTTCAAATTCAATTCTTGTCTAAATTGTGCAGGTTGTCTCAGTACTTCTATTAAGTCTTAGAAAACAATTTTGCCACTTTCCATTCCTACTTCACTTGTTCTGTACTTAGGAGCAATTTTAATCTTGTACAGCCTATGGTTCCAAAAGAAATGAACCTCCACATGCTAATTTGCATAATTTATTTGACTGTGGTACGTATAGAAATTGGTGGCCTTTCCTTAATGGGATATTGAATTTTTTGCCAGTAAGTAGCTCTATCTTGTTTATTGTAAAGTGTTCTCCAGTCTTTGAAACCCCATCTGAATTTAACTTCCATCTTTTACTCTCCCTAAGATCAATCTTGAGGCACATGGTGGGGTATATAACTCTTAGGACTTTGCTTTTGGAATGTGCTTGCTTCGGCAGCACATATACTAAAATTGGAACGATACAGAGAAGATTAGCATGGCCCCTGCGCAAGGATGACACGCAAATTCGTGAAGCGTTCCATATTTTAGGTATATAGCTCTGGACAAATTAATTCTTTTCCACTTAATGATACCTGCAGATAAAAAGGTAAGAAGTTTTGCAAGCAAAGAACAAATCGACCAACTCTTGTATGATGTCATCAGTTAGACATGACTTATCATTGTGTGAATTGTGCAGACTGCCTCAGTTATATTTAAACTTAGAAAATTATTTAGCCACCTTCAATTCTTATTGAACTTGCAGGGGTGTATCTATTGGTCGAAGCGGAAACGTAAGGGACAGGTGCCCCCTCCAAGTCACTCCAGGTCTGAAGGCATGAATATGCACTGCTGCACCCAATAGGTTCTGCTTGGTACAATGGAAAAATGTATCTTTCTTTATCCAATAACTATTCATAACTCTAGACAATTGTACAGTACAAAACCACAATCTCCAGCAAATCAAATCTGCTATTATATAATTATTGAAGCCCATGGTGCATGCTGCAATCACCTAATTTGCTTAATGCATGAGATTTAAGACCCTTTCCACAAAGAACAAATGCCTAGCTTCTCCCCCTACACATAATGTTCCATCAAGAAACTCCCCAAGCACCCATGGATATACTAGACTTCTAAAAATTCTTTTTTTAACTCTGTGCCACAAAAATAAGAGCTGAACACATAATGTATTAGATGTCAAACCAAGGAGCCATTCACAACACATAAGCACCTCTAACAGAATGTACAAAAAAAAATAAAAAAAAAATGTTAGGGCTAGTTTAAATCATATACCAATACAATTAGGGAGACCATGTTGTGGCTTCAAAATATATATATATTATTAATTTACAATACTTACCATATGCTTTTCATCTGTATTTTTTACTTTTATTGTTAATTGAGCCAAAAGATAGTGCACACAATACTTAATTTACAATCTTAAAGTTTAGCAGTTACATAATTTGCATATATCCAAATTTGTTTAGCAACAAATACATTTTAAGTGTAAACTATGTCATTTTTGACCTTTTTGCCCACTTATTTGACATTAACCGATTACATAAATGGTGATTAGCATATGATTAGTATTATAAACTAAAAACATTTAGAAGTAAAATTCTTTAGTCTCCCTAAACTAAATGCTATAAACTATAAAGTTATAAAAAAGAATGGTTATTTAATGGGCAGTAAATGTTTTTTTGGCTGGAGATTTTGCTGATGTCTGGAAACCTGGCTGCTTAGATGCACAGGGGTGCCTGGCAAAGAGCACCCATTTTTGTCAAGTGCCATCCTAGCCAAAGAATGCAAAGAAGCAATTTTAGCCTAGTACAGTCTATGGTTTTGAAGAAATGAACCTCTACATGCCAATTTTCATAATTTGTTTCACTGTGGTATGTATGGAAATCGATGGCTATTCCTTAATGGGATATTGAATTTTTTTGCCAGTTAGCAGCTCTATCTTGTTAATGTTCTCCAATTTATAAAACCCTATTTAAATTTAACTTCCAACTTTCACTCTCCCTAAGATCAATCTTGAGGCACATGGTGGGGTATATAACTCTTAGGACTTTGCTTTTGGAATGTGCTTGCTTCGGCAGCACATATACTAAAATTGGAACGATACAGAGAAGATTAGCATGGCCCCTGCGCAAGGATGACACGCAAATTCGTGAAGCGTTCCATATTTTAGGTATATAGCTCTGGACAAATTAATTCTTTTCCACTTAATGATACCTGCAGATAAAAAGGTAAGAAGTTTTGCAAGCAAAGAACAAATCGACCAACTCTTGTATGATGTCATCAGTTAGACATGACTTATCATTGTGTGAATTGTGCAGACTGCCTCAGTTATATTTAAACTTAGAAAATTATTTAGCCACCTTCAATTCTTATTGAACTTGCAGGGGTGTATCTATTGGTCGAAGCGGAAACGTAAGGGACAGGTGCCCCCTCCAAGTCACTCCAGGTCTGAAGGCATGAATATGCACTGCTGCACCCAATAGGTTCTGCTTGGTACAATGGAAAAATGTATCTTTCTTTATCCAATAACTATTCATAACTCTAGACAATTGTACAGTACAAAACCACAATCTCCAGCAAATCAAATCTGCTATTATATAATTATTGAAGCCCATGGTGCATGCTGCAATCACCTAATTTGCTTAATGCATGAGATTTAAGACCCTTTCCACAAAGAACAAATGCCTAGCTTCTCCCCCTACACATAATGTTCCATCAAGAAACTCCCCAAGCACCCATGGATATACTAGACTTCTAAAAATTCTTTTTTTAACTCTGTGCCACAAAAATAAGAGCTGAACACATAATGTATTAGATGTCAAACCAAGGAGCCATTCACAACACATAAGCACCTCTAACAGAATGTACAAAAAAAAATAAAAAAAAAATGTTAGGGCTAGTTTAAATCATATACCAATACAATTAGGGAGACCATGTTGTGGCTTCAAAATATATATATATTATTAATTTACAATACTTACCATATGCTTTTCATCTGTATTTTTTACTTTTATTGTTAATTGAGCCAAAAGATAGTGCACACAATACTTAATTTACAATCTTAAAGTTTAGCAGTTACATAATTTGCATATATCCAAATTTGTTTAGCAACAAATACATTTTAAGTGTAAACTATGTCATTTTTGACCTTTTTGCCCACTTATTTGACATTAACCGATTACATAAATGGTGATTAGCATATGATTAGTATTATAAACTAAAAACATTTAGAAGTAAAATTCTTTAGTCTCCCTAAACTAAATGCTATAAACTATAAAGTTATAAAAAAGAATGGTTATTTAATGGGCAGTAAATGTTTTTTTGGCTGGAGATTTTGCTGATGTCTGGAAACCTGGCTGCTTAGATGCACAGGGGTGCCTGGCAAAGAGCACCCATTTTTGTCAAGTGCCATCCTAGCCAAAGAATGCAAAGAAGCAATTTTAGCCTAGTACAGTCTATGGTTTTGAAGAAATGAACCTCTACATGCCAATTTTCATAATTTGTTTCACTGTGGTATGTATGGAAATCGATGGCTATTCCTTAATGGGATATTGAATTTTTTTGCCAGTTAGCAGCTCTATCTTGTTAATGTTCTCCAATTTATAAAACCCTATTTAAATTTAACTTCCAACTTTCACTCTCCCTAAGATCAATCTTGAGGCACATGGTGGGGTATATAACTCTTAGGACTTTGCTTTTGGAATGTGCTTGCTTCGGCAGCACATATACTAAAATTGGAACGATACAGAGAAGATTAGCATGGCCCCTGCGCAAGGATGACACGCAAATTCGTGAAGCGTTCCATATTTTAGGTATATAGCTCTGGACAAATTAATTCTTTTCCACTTAATGATACCTGCAGATAAAAAGGTAAGAAGTTTTGCAAGCAAAGAACAAATCGACCAACTCTTGTATGATGTCATCAGTTAGACATGACTTATCATTGTGTGAATTGTGCAGACTGCCTCAGTTATATTTAAACTTAGAAAATTATTTAGCCACCTTCAATTCTTATTGAACTTGCAGGGGTGTATCTATTGGTCGAAGCGGAAACGTAAGGGACAGGTGCCCCCTCCAAGTCACTCCAGGTCTGAAGGCATGAATATGCACTGCTGCACCCAATAGGTTCTGCTTGGTACAATGGAAAAATGTATCTTTCTTTATCCAATAACTATTCATAACTCTAGACAATTGTACAGTACAAAACCACAATCTCCAGCAAATCAAATCTGCTATTATATAATTATTGAAGCCCATGGTGCATGCTGCAATCACCTAATTTGCTTAATGCATGAGATTTAAGACCCTTTCCACAAAGAACAAATGCCTAGCTTCTCCCCCTACACATAATGTTCCATCAAGAAACTCCCCAAGCACCCATGGATATACTAGACTTCTAAAAATTCTTTTTTTAACTCTGTGCCACAAAAATAAGAGCTGAACACATAATGTATTAGATGTCAAACCAAGGAGCCATTCACAACACATAAGCACCTCTAACAGAATGTACAAAAAAAAATAAAAAAAAAATGTTAGGGCTAGTTTAAATCATATACCAATACAATTAGGGAGACCATGTTGTGGCTTCAAAATATATATATATTATTAATTTACAATACTTACCATATGCTTTTCATCTGTATTTTTTACTTTTATTGTTAATTGAGCCAAAAGATAGTGCACACAATACTTAATTTACAATCTTAAAGTTTAGCAGTTA
Organism: Taudactylus pleione; assembly: GCA_031769625.1. NCBI lineage: Eukaryota > Metazoa > Chordata > Amphibia > Anura > Myobatrachidae > Taudactylus > Taudactylus pleione. Next base: position 5,371,230 of record JAUIMM010000261.1, read on the forward strand.
CATAATTTGCATATATCCAAATTTGTTTAGCAACAAATACATTTTAAGTGTAAACTATGTCATTTTTGACCTTTTTGCCCACTTATTTGACATTAACCGATTACATAAATGGTGATTAGCATATGATTAGTATTATAAACTAAAAACATTTAGAAGTAAAATTCTTTAGTCTCCCTAAACTAAATGCTATAAACTATAAAGTTATAAAAAAGAATGGTTATTTAATGGGCAGTAAATGTTTTTTTGGCTGGAGATTTTGCTGATGTCTGGAAACCTGGCTGCTTAGATGCACAGGGGTGCCTGGCAAAGAGCACCCATTTTTGTCAAGTGCCATCCTAGCCAAAGAATGCAAAGAAGCAATTTTAGCCTAGTACAGTCTATGGTTTTGAAGAAATGAACCTCTACATGCCAATTTTCATAATTTGTTTCACTGTGGTATGTATGGAAATCGATGGCTATTCCTTAATGGGATATTGAATTTTTTTGCCAGTTAGCAGCTCTATCTTGTTAATGTTCTCCAATTTATAAAACCCTATTTAAATTTAACTTCCAACTTTCACTCTCCCTAAGATCAATCTTGAGGCACATGGTGGGGTATATAACTCTTAGGACTTTGCTTTTGGAATGTGCTTGCTTCGGCAGCACATATACTAAAATTGGAACGATACAGAGAAGATTAGCATGGCCCCTGCGCAAGGATGACACGCAAATTCGTGAAGCGTTCCATATTTTAGGTATATAGCTCTGGACAAATTAATTCTTTTCCACTTAATGATACCTGCAGATAAAAAGGTAAGAAGTTTTGCAAGCAAAGAACAAATCGACCAACTCTTGTATGATGTCATCAGTTAGACATGACTTATCATTGTGTGAATTGTGCAGACTGCCTCAGTTATATTTAAACTTAGAAAATTATTTAGCCACCTTCAATTCTTATTGAACTTGCAGGGGTGTATCTATTGGTCGAAGCGGAAACGTAAGGGACAGGTGCCCCCTCCAAGTCACTCCAGGTCTGAAGGCATGAATATGCACTGCTGCACCCAATAGGTTCTGCTTGGTACAATGGAAAAATGTATCTTTCTTTATCCAATAACTATTCATAACTCTAGACAATTGTACAGTACAAAACCACAATCTCCAGCAAATCAAATCTGCTATTATATAATTATTGAAGCCCATGGTGCATGCTGCAATCACCTAATTTGCTTAATGCATGAGATTTAAGACCCTTTCCACAAAGAACAAATGCCTAGCTTCTCCCCCTACACATAATGTTCCATCAAGAAACTCCCCAAGCACCCATGGATATACTAGACTTCTAAAAATTCTTTTTTTAACTTTGTGCCACAAAAATAAGAGCTGAACACATAATGTATTAGATGTCAAACCAAGGAGCCATTCACAACACATAAGCACCTCTAACAGAATGTACAAAAAAAAAAAAAAAAAAAAAAAAATTTTAGGGCTAGTTTAAATCATATACCAATACAATTAGGGAGACCATGTTGTGGCTTCAAAATATATATATATTATTAATTTACAATACTTACCATATGCTTTTCATCTGTATTTTTTACTTTTATTGTTAATTGAGCCAAAAGATAGTGCACACAATACTTAATTTACAATCTTAAAGTTTAGCAGTTACATAATTTGCATATATCCAAATTTGTTTAGCAACAAATACATTTTAAGTGTAAACTATGTCATTTTTGACCTTTTTGCCCACTTATTTGACATTAACCGATTACATAAATGGTGATTAGCATATGATTAGTATTATAAACTAAAAACATTTAGAAGTAAAATTCTTTAGTCTCCCTAAACTAAATGCTATAAACTATAAAGTTATAAAAAAGAATGGTTATTTAATGGGCAGTAAATGTTTTTTTGGCTGGAGATTTTGCTGATGTCTGGAAACCTGGCTGCTTAGATGCACAGGGGTGCCTGGCAAAGAGCACCCATTTTTGTCAAGTGCCATCCTAGCCAAAGAATGCAAAGAAGCAATTTTAGCCTAGTACAGTCTATGGTTTTGAAGAAATGAACCTCTACATGCCAATTTTCATAATTTGTTTCACTGTGGTATGTATGGAAATCGATGGCTATTCCTTAATGGGATATTGAATTTTTTTTGCCAGTTAGCAGCTCTATCTTGTTAATGTTCTCCAGTTTATAAAACCCTATTTAAATTTAACTTCCAACTTTCACTCTCCCTAAGATCAATCTTGAGGCACATGGTGGGGTATATAACTCTTAGGACTTTGCTTTTGGAATGTGCTTGCTTCGGCAGCACATATACTAAAATTGGAACGATACAGAGAAGATTAGCATGGCCCCTGCGCAAGGATGACACGCAAATTCGTGAAGCGTTCCATATTTTAGGTATATAGCTCTGGACAAATTAATTCGATTCCACTTAAGATACCTGCAGATAAAAAGTCAAGAAATTTTGCAAGCAAAGAACAAATCGACCAACTTTTTTATGACAAAATCAGTTCGACATGACATATCATTTTCAAATTCAATTCTTGTCTAAATTGTGCAGGTTGTCTCAGTACTTCTATTAAGTCTTAGAAAACAATTTTGCCACTTTCCATTCCTACTTCACTTGTTCTGTACTTAGGAGCAATTTTAATCTTGTACAGCCTATGGTTCCAAAAGAAATGAACCTCCACATGCTAATTTGCATAATTTATTTGACTGTGGTACGTATAGAAATTGGTGGCCTTTCCTTAATGGGATATTGAATTTTTTGCCAGTAAGTAGCTCTATCTTGTTTATTGTAAAGTGTTCTCCAGTCTTTGAAACCCCATCTGAATTTAACTTCCATCTTTTACTCTCCCTAAGATCAATCTTGAGGCACATGGTGGGGTATATAACTCTTAGGACTTTGCTTTTGGAATGTGCTTGCTTCGGCAGCACATATACTAAAATTGGAACGATACAGAGAAGATTAGCATGGCCCCTGCGCAAGGATGACACGCAAATTCGTGAAGCGTTCCATATTTTAGGTATATAGCTCTGGACAAATTAATTCTTTTCCACTTAATGATACCTGCAGATAAAAAGGTAAGAAGTTTTGCAAGCAAAGAACAAATCGACCAACTCTTGTATGATGTCATCAGTTAGACATGACTTATCATTGTGTGAATTGTGCAGACTGCCTCAGTTATATTTAAACTTAGAAAATTATTTAGCCACCTTCAATTCTTATTGAACTTGCAGGGGTGTATCTATTGGTCGAAGCGGAAACGTAAGGGACAGGTGCCCCCTCCAAGTCACTCCAGGTCTGAAGGCATGAATATGCACTGCTGCACCCAATAGGTTCTGCTTGGTACAATGGAAAAATGTATCTTTCTTTATCCAATAACTATTCATAACTCTAGACAATTGTACAGTACAAAACCACAATCTCCAGCAAATCAAATCTGCTATTATATAATTATTGAAGCCCATGGTGCATGCTGCAATCACCTAATTTGCTTAATGCATGAGATTTAAGACCCTTTCCACAAAGAACAAATGCCTAGCTTCTCCCCCTACACATAATGTTCCATCAAGAAACTCCCCAAGCACCCATGGATATACTAGACTTCTAAAAATTCTTTTTTTAACTCTGTGCCACAAAAATAAGAGCTGAACACATAATGTATTAGATGTCAAACCAAGGAGCCATTCACAACACATAAGCACCTCTAACAGAATGTACAAAAAAAAATAAAAAAAAAATGTTAGGGCTAGTTTAAATCATATACCAATACAATTAGGGAGACCATGTTGTGGCTTCAAAATATATATATATTATTAATTTACAATACTTACCATATGCTTTTCATCTGTATTTTTTACTTTTATTGTTAATTGAGCCAAAAGATAGTGCACACAATACTTAATTTACAATCTTAAAGTTTAGCAGTTACATAATTTGCATATATCCAAATTTGTTTAGCAACAAATACATTTTAAGTGTAAACTATGTCATTTTTGACCTTTTTGCCCACTTATTTGACATTAACCGATTACATAAATGGTGATTAGCATATGATTAGTATTATAAACTAAAAACATTTAGAAGTAAAATTCTTTAGTCTCCCTAAACTAAATGCTATAAACTATAAAGTTATAAAAAAGAATGGTTATTTAATGGGCAGTAAATGTTTTTTTGGCTGGAGATTTTGCTGATGTCTGGAAACCTGGCTGCTTAGATGCACAGGGGTGCCTGGCAAAGAGCACCCATTTTTGTCAAGTGCCATCCTAGCCAAAGAATGCAAAGAAGCAATTTTAGCCTAGTACAGTCTATGGTTTTGAAGAAATGAACCTCTACATGCCAATTTTCATAATTTGTTTCACTGTGGTATGTATGGAAATCGATGGCTATTCCTTAATGGGATATTGAATTTTTTTTGCCAGTTAGCAGCTCTATCTTGTTAATGTTCTCCAGTTTATAAAACCCTATTTAAATTTAACTTCCAACTTTCACTCTCCCTAAGATCAATCTTGAGGCACATGGTGGGGTATATAACTCTTAGGACTTTGCTTTTGGAATGTGCTTGCTTCGGCAGCACATATACTAAAATTGGAACGATACAGAGAAGATTAGCATGGCCCCTGCGCAAGGATGACACGCAAATTCGTGAAGCGTTCCATATTTTAGGTATATAGCTCTGGACAAATTAATTCGATTCCACTTAAGATACCTGCAGATAAAAAGTCAAGAAATTTTGCAAGCAAAGAACAAATCGACCAACTTTTTTATGACAAAATCAGTTCGACATGACATATCATTTTCAAATTCAATTCTTGTCTAAATTGTGCAGGTTGTCTCAGTACTTCTATTAAGTCTTAGAAAACAATTTTGCCACTTTCCATTCCTACTTCACTTGTTCTGTACTTAGGAGCAATTTTAATCTTGTACAGCCTATGGTTCCAAAAGAAATGAACCTCCACATGCTAATTTGCATAATTTATTTGACTGTGGTACGTATAGAAATTGGTGGCCTTTCCTTAATGGGATATTGAATTTTTTGCCAGTAAGTAGCTCTATCTTGTTTATTGTAAAGTGTTCTCCAGTCTTTGAAACCCCATCTGAATTTAACTTCCATCTTTTACTCTCCCTAAGATCAATCTTGAGGCACATGGTGGGGTATATATATCTTAGGACTTTGCTTTTGGAATGTGCTTGCTTCGGCAGCACATATACTAAAATTGGAACGATACAGAGAAGATTAGCATGGCCCCTGCGCAAGGATGACACGCAAATTCGTGAAGCGTTCCATATTTTAGGTATATAGCTCTGGACAAATTAATTCTTTTCCACTTAATGATACCTGCAGATAAAAAGGTAAGAAGTTTTGCAAGCAAAGAACAAATCGACCAACTCTTGTATGATGTCATCAGTTAGACATGACTTATCATTGTGTGAATTGTGCAGACTGCCTCAGTTATATTTAAACTTAGAAAATTATTTAGCCACCTTCAATTCTTATTGAACTTGCAGGGGTGTATCTATTGGTCGAAGCGGAAACGTAAGGGACAGGTGCCCCCTCCAAGTCACTCCAGGTCTGAAGGCATGAATATGCACTGCTGCACCCAATAGGTTCTGCTTGGTACAATGGAAAAATGTATCTTTCTTTATCCAATAACTATTCATAACTCTAGACAATTGTACAGTACAAAACCACAATCTCCAGCAAATCAAATCTGCTATTATATAATTATTGAAGCCCATGGTGCATGCTGCAATCACCTAATTTGCTTAATGCATGAGATTTAAGACCCTTTCCACAAAGAACAAATGCCTAGCTTCTCCCCCTACACATAATGTTCCATCAAGAAACTCCCCAAGCACCCATGGATATACTAGACTTCTAAAAATTCTTTTTTTAACTCTGTGCCACAAAAATAAGAGCTGAACACATAATGTATTAGATGTCAAACCAAGGAGCCATTCACAACACATAAGCACCTCTAACAGAATGTACAAAAAAAAAAAAAAAAAAAAAAAAAAAAATGTTAGGGCTAGTTTAAATCATATACCAATACAATTAGGGAGACCATGTTGTGGCTTCAAAATATATATATATTATTAATTTACAATACTTACCATATGCTTTTCATCTGTATTTTTTACTTTTATTGTTAATTGAGCCAAAAGATAGTGCACACAATACTTAATTTACAATCTTAAAGTTTAGCAGTTACATAATTTGCATATATCCAAATTTGTTTAGCAACAAATACATTTTAAGTGTAAACTATGTCATTTTTGACCTTTTTGCCCACTTATTTGACATTAACCGATTACATAAATGGTGATTAGCATATGATTAGTATTATAAACTAAAAACATTTAGAAGTAAAATTCTTTAGTCTCCCTAAACTAAATGCTATAAACTATAAAGTTATAAAAAAGAATGGTTATTTAATGGGCAGTAAATGTTTTTTTGGCTGGAGATTTTGCTGATGTCTGGAAACCTGGCTGCTTAGATGCACAGGGGTGCCTGGCAAAGAGCACCCATTTTTGTCAAGTGCCATCCTAGCCAAAGAATGCAAAGAAGCAATTTTAGCCTAGTACAGTCTATGGTTTTGAAGAAATGAACCTCTACATGCCAATTTTCATAATTTGTTTCACTGTGGTATGTATGGAAATCGATGGCTATTCCTTAATGGGATATTGAATTTTTTTGCCAGTTAGCAGCTCTATCTTGTTAATGTTCTCCAATTTATAAAACCCTATTTAAATTTAACTTCCAACTTTCACTCTCCCTAAGATCAATCTTGAGGCACATGGTGGGGTATATAACTCTTAGGACTTTGCTTTTGGAATGTGCTTGCTTCGGCAGCACATATACTAAAATTGGAACGATACAGAGAAGATTAGCATGGCCCCTGCGCAAGGATGACACGCAAATTCGTGAAGCGTTCCATATTTTAGGTATATAGCTCTGGACAAATTAATTCTTTTCCACTTAATGATACCTGCAGATAAAAAGGTAAGAAGTTTTGCAAGCAAAGAACAAATCGACCAACTCTTGTATGATGTCATCAGTTAGACATGACTTATCATTGTGTGAATTGTGCAGACTGCCTCAGTTATATTTAAACTTAGAAAATTATTTAGCCACCTTCAATTCTTATTGAACTTGCAGGGGTGTATCTATTGGTCGAAGCGGAAACGTAAGGGACAGGTGCCCCCTCCAAGTCACTCCAGGTCTGAAGGCATGAATATGCACTGCTGCACCCAATAGGTTCTGCTTGGTACAATGGAAAAATGTATCTTTCTTTATCCAATAACTATTCATAACTCTAGACAATTGTACAGTACAAAACCACAATCTCCAGCAAATCAAATCTGCTATTATATAATTATTGAAGCCCATGGTGCATGCTGCAATCACCTAATTTGCTTAATGCATGAGATTTAAGACCCTTTCCACAAAGAACAAATGCCTAGCTTCTCCCCCTACACATAATGTTCCATCAAGAAACTCCCCAAGCACCCATGGATATACTAGACTTCTAAAAATTCTTTTTTTAACTTTGTGCCACAAAAATAAGAGCTGAACACATAATGTATTAGATGTCAAACCAAGGAGCCATTCACAACACATAAGCACCTCTAACAGAATGTACAAAAAAAAAAAAAAAAAAAAAAAAATTTTAGGGCTAGTTTAAATCATATACCAATACAATTAGGGAGACCAAGTTGTGGCTTCAAAATATATATATATTATTAATTTACAATACTTACCATATGCTTTTCATCTGTATTTTTTACTTTTATTGTTAATTGAGCCAAAAGATAGTGCACACAATACTTAATTTACAATCTTAAAGTTTAGCAGTTACATAATTTGCATATATCCAAATTTGTTTAGCAACAAATACATTTTAAGTGTAAACTATGTCATTTTTGACCTTTTTGCCCACTTATTTGACATTAACCGATTACATAAATGGTGATTAGCATATGATTAGTATTATAAACTAAAAACATTTAGAAGTAAAATTCTTTAGTCTCCCTAAACTAAATGCTATAAACTATAAAGTTATAAAAAAGAATGGTTATTTAATGGGCAGTAAATGTTTTTTTGGCTGGAGATTTTGCTGATGTCTGGAAACCTGGCTGCTTAGATGCACAGGGGTGCCTGGCAAAGAGCACCCATTTTTGTCAAGTGCCATCCTAGCCAAAGAATGCAAAGAAGCAATTTTAGCCTAGTACAGTCTATGGTTTTGAAGAAATGAACCTCTACATGCCAATTTTCATAATTTGTTTCACTGTGGTATGTATGGAAATCGATGGCTATTCCTTAATGGGATATTGAATTTTTTTTGCCAGTTAGCAGCTCTATCTTGTTAATGTTCTCCAGTTTATAAAACCCTATTTAAATTTAACTTCCAACTTTCACTCTCCCTAAGATCAATCTTGAGGCACATGGTGGGGTATATAACTCTTAGGACTTTGCTTTTGGAATGTGCTTGCTTCGGCAGCACATATACTAAAATTGGAACGATACAGAGAAGATTAGCATGGCCCCTGCGCAAGGATGACACGCAAATTCGTGAAGCGTTCCATATTTTAGGTATATAGCTCTGGACAAATTAATTCGATTCCACTTAAGATACCTGCAGATAAAAAGTCAAGAAATTTTGCAAGCAAAGAACAAATCGACCAACTTTTTTATGACAAAATCAGTTCGACATGACATATCATTTTCAAATTCAATTCTTGTCTAAATTGTGCAGGTTGTCTCAGTACTTCTATTAAGTCTTAGAAAACAATTTTGCCACTTTCCATTCCTACTTCACTTGTTCTGTACTTAGGAGCAATTTTAATCTTGTACAGCCTATGGTTCCAAAAGAAATGAACCTCCACATGCTAATTTGCATAATTTATTTGACTGTGGTACGTATAGAAATTGGTGGCCTTTCCTTAATGGGATATTGAATTTTTTGCCAGTAAGTAGCTCTATCTTGTTTATTGTAAAGTGTTCTCCAGTCTTTGAAACCCCATCTGAATTTAACTTCCATCTTTTACTCTCCCTAAGATCAATCTTGAGGCACATGGTGGGGTATATAACTCTTAGGACTTTGCTTTTGGAATGTGCTTGCTTCGGCAGCACATATACTAAAATTGGAACGATACAGAGAAGATTAGCATGGCCCCTGCGCAAGGATGACACGCAAATTCGTGAAGCGTTCCATATTTTAGGTATATAGCTCTGGACAAATTAATTCTTTTCCACTTAATGATACCTGCAGATAAAAAGGTAAGAAGTTTTGCAAGCAAAGAACAAATCGACCAACTCTTGTATGATGTCATCAGTTAGACATGACTTATCATTGTGTGAATTGTGCAGACTGCCTCAGTTATATTTAAACTTAGAAAATTATTTAGCCACCTTCAATTCTTATTGAACTTGCAGGGGTGTATCTATTGGTCGAAGCGGAAACGTAAGGGACAGGTGCCCCCTCCAAGTCACTCCAGGTCTGAAGGCATGAATATGCACTGCTGCACCCAATAGGTTCTGCTTGGTACAATGGAAAAATGTATCTTTCTTTATCCAATAACTATTCATAACTCTAGACAATTGTACAGTACAAAACCACAATCTCCAGCAAATCAAATCTGCTATTATATAATTATTGAAGCCCATGGTGCATGCTGCAATCACCTAATTTGCTTAATGCATGAGATTTAAGACCCTTTCCACAAAGAACAAATGCCTAGCTTCTCCCCCTACACATAATGTTCCATCAAGAAACTCCCCAAGCACCCATGGATATACTAGACTTCTAAAAATTCTTTTTTTAACTCTGTGCCACAAAAATAAGAGCTGAACACATAATGTATTAGATGTCAAACCAAGGAGCCATTCACAACACATAAGCACCTCTAACAGAATGTACAAAAAAAAATAAAAAAAAAATGTTAGGGCTAGTTTAAATCATATACCAATACAATTAGGGAGACCATGTTGTGGCTTCAAAATATATATATATTATTAATTTACAATACTTACCATATGCTTTTCATCTGTATTTTTTACTTTTATTGTTAATTGAGCCAAAAGATAGTGCACACAATACTTAATTTACAATCTTAAAGTTTAGCAGTTACATAATTTGCATATATCCAAATTTGTTTAGCAACAAATACATTTTAAGTGTAAACTATGTCATTTTTGACCTTTTTGCCCACTTATTTGACATTAACCGATTACATAAATGGTGATTAGCATATGATTAGTATTATAAACTAAAAACATTTAGAAGTAAAATTCTTTAGTCTCCCTAAACTAAATGCTATAAACTATAAAGTTATAAAAAAGAATGGTTATTTAATGGGCAGTAAATGTTTTTTTGGCTGGAGATTTTGCTGATGTCTGGAAACCTGGCTGCTTAGATGCACAGGGGTGCCTGGCAAAGAGCACCCATTTTTGTCAAGTGCCATCCTAGCCAAAGAATGCAAAGAAGCAATTTTAGCCTAGTACAGTCTATGGTTTTGAAGAAATGAACCTCTACATGCCAATTTTCATAATTTGTTTCACTGTGGTATGTATGGAAATCGATGGCTATTCCTTAATGGGATATTGAATTTTTTTTGCCAGTTAGCAGCTCTATCTTGTTAATGTTCTCCAGTTTATAAAACCCTATTTAAATTTAACTTCCAACTTTCACTCTCCCTAAGATCAATCTTGAGGCACATGGTGGGGTATATAACTCTTAGGACTTTGCTTTTGGAATGTGCTTGCTTCGGCAGCACATATACTAAAATTGGAACGATACAGAGAAGATTAGCATGGCCCCTGCGCAAGGATGACACGCAAATTCGTGAAGCGTTCCATATTTTAGGTATATAGCTCTGGACAAATTAATTCGATTCCACTTAAGATACCTGCAGATAAAAAGTCAAGAAATTTTGCAAGCAAAGAACAAATCGACCAACTTTTTTATGACAAAATCAGTTCGACATGACATATCATTTTCAAATTCAATTCTTGTCTAAATTGTGCAGGTTGTCTCAGTACTTCTATTAAGTCTTAGAAAACAATTTTGCCACTTTCCATTCCTACTTCACTTGTTCTGTACTTAGGAGCAATTTTAATCTTGTACAGCCTATGGTTCCAAAAGAAATGAACCTCCACATGCTAATTTGCATAATTTATTTGACTGTGGTACGTATAGAAATTGGTGGCCTTTCCTTAATGGGATATTGAATTTTTTGCCAGTAAGTAGCTCTATCTTGTTTATTGTAAAGTGTTCTCCAGTCTTTGAAACCCCATCTGAATTTAACTTCCATCTTTTACTCTCCCTAAGATCAATCTTGAGGCACATGGTGGGGTATATAACTCTTAGGACTTTGCTTTTGGAATGTGCTTGCTTCGGCAGCACATATACTAAAATTGGAACGATACAGAGAAGATTAGCATGGCCCCTGCGCAAGGATGACACGCAAATTCGTGAAGCGTTCCATATTTTAGGTATATAGCTCTGGACAAATTAATTCTTTTCCACTTAATGATACCTGCAGATAAAAAGGTAAGAAGTTTTGCAAGCAAAGAACAAATCGACCAACTCTTGTATGATGTCATCAGTTAGACATGACTTATCATTGTGTGAATTGTGCAGACTGCCTCAGTTATATTTAAACTTAGAAAATTATTTAGCCACCTTCAATTCTTATTGAACTTGCAGGGGTGTATCTATTGGTCGAAGCGGAAACGTAAGGGACAGGTGCCCCCTCCAAGTCACTCCAGGTCTGAAGGCATGAATATGCACTGCTGCACCCAATAGGTTCTGCTTGGTACAATGGAAAAATGTATCTTTCTTTATCCAATAACTATTCATAACTCTAGACAATTGTACAGTACAAAACCACAATCTCCAGCAAATCAAATCTGCTATTATATAATTATTGAAGCCCATGGTGCATGCTGCAATCACCTAATTTGCTTAATGCATGAGATTTAAGACCCTTTCCACAAAGAACAAATGCCTAGCTTCTCCCCCTACACATAATGTTCCATCAAGAAACTCCCCAAGCACCCATGGATATACTAGACTTCTAAAAATTCTTTTTTTAACTCTGTGCCACAAAAATAAGAGCTGAACACATAATGTATTAGATGTCAAACCAAGGAGCCATTCACAACACATAAGCACCTCTAACAGAATGTACAAAAAAAAATAAAAAATAAATGTTAGGGCTAGTTTAAATCATATACCAATACAATTAGGGAGACCATGTTGTGGCTTCAAAATATATATATATTATTAATTTACAATACTTACCATATGCTTTTCATCTGTATTTTTTACTTTTATTGTTAATTGAGCCAAAAGATAGTGCACACAATACTTAATTTACAATCTTAAAGTTTAGCAGTTACATAATTTGCATATATCCAAATTTGTTTAGCAACAAATACATTTTAAGTGTAAACTATGTCATTTTTGACCTTTTTGCCCACTTATTTGACATTAACCGATTACATAAATGGTGATTAGCATATGATTAGTATTATAAACTAAAAACATTTAGAAGTAAAATTCTTTAGTCTCCCTAAACTAAATGCTATAAACTATAAAGTTATAAAAAAGAATGGTTATTTAATGGGCAGTAAATGTTTTTTTGGCTGGAGATTTTGCTGATGTCTGGAAACCTGGCTGCTTAGATGCACAGGGGTGCCTGGCAAAGAGCACCCATTTTTGTCAAGTGCCATCCTAGCCAAAGAATGCAAAGAAGCAATTTTAGCCTAGTACAGTCTATGGTTTTGAAGAAATGAACCTCTACATGCCAATTTTCATAATTTGTTTCACTGTGGTATGTATGGAAATCGATGGCTATTCCTTAATGGGATATTGAATTTTTTTTGCCAGTTAGCAGCTCTATCTTGTTAATGTTCTCCAGTTTATAAAACCCTATTTAAATTTAACTTCCAACTTTCACTCTCCCTAAGATCAATCTTGAGGCACATGGTGGGGTATATAACTCTTAGGACTTTGCTTTTGGAATGTGCTTGCTTCGGCAGCACATATACTAAAATTGGAACGATACAGAGAAGATTAGCATGGCCCCTGCGCAAGGATGACACGCAAATTCGTGAAGCGTTCCATATTTTAGGTATATAGCTCTGGACAAATTAATTCGATTCCACTTAAGATACCTGCAGATAAAAAGTCAAGAAATTTTGCAAGCAAAGAACAAATCGACCAACTTTTTTATGACAAAATCAGTTCGACATGACATATCATTTTCAAATTCAATTCTTGTCTAAATTGTGCAGGTTGTCTCAGTACTTCTATTAAGTCTTAGAAAACAATTTTGCCACTTTCCATTCCTACTTCACTTGTTCTGTACTTAGGAGCAATTTTAATCTTGTACAGCCTATGGTTCCAAAAGAAATGAACCTCCACATGCTAATTTGCATAATTTATTTGACTGTGGTACGTATAGAAATTGGTGGCCTTTCCTTAATGGGATATTGAATTTTTTGCCAGTAAGTAGCTCTATCTTGTTTATTGTAAAGTGTTCTCCAGTCTTTGAAACCCCATCTGAATTTAACTTCCATCTTTTACTCTCCCTAAGATCAATCTTGAGGCACATGGTGGGGTATATAACTCTTAGGACTTTGCTTTTGGAATGTGCTTGCTTCGGCAGCACATATACTAAAATTGGAACGATACAGAGAAGATTAGCATGGCCCCTGCGCAAGGATGACACGCAAATTCGTGAAGCGTTCCATATTTTAGGTATATAGCTCTGGACAAATTAATTCTTTTCCACTTAATGATACCTGCAGATAAAAAGGTAAGAAGTTTTGCAAGCAAAGAACAAATCGACCAACTCTTGTATGATGTCATCAGTTAGACATGACTTATCATTGTGTGAATTGTGCAGACTGCCTCAGTTATATTTAAACTTAGAAAATTATTTAGCCACCTTCAATTCTTATTGAACTTGCAGGGGTGTATCTATTGGTCGAAGCGGAAACGTAAGGGACAGGTGCCCCCTCCAAGTCACTCCAGGTCTGAAGGCATGAATATGCACTGCTGCACCCAATAGGTTCTGCTTGGTACAATGGAAAAATGTATCTTTCTTTATCCAATAACTATTCATAACTCTAGACAATTGTACAGTACAAAACCACAATCTCCAGCAAATCAAATCTGCTATTATATAATTATTGAAGCCCATGGTGCATGCTGCAATCACCTAATTTGCTTAATGCATGAGATTTAAGACCCTTTCCACAAAGAACAAATGCCTAGCTTCTCCCCCTACACATAATGTTCCATCAAGAAACTCCCCAAGCACCCATGGATATACTAGACTTCTAAAAATTCTTTTTTTAACTCTGTGCCACAAAAATAAGAGCTGAACACATAATGTATTAGATGTCAAACCAAGGAGCCATTCACAACACATAAGCACCTCTAACAGAATGTACAAAAAAAAATAAAAAAAAAATGTTAGGGCTAGTTTAAATCATATACCAATACAATTAGGGAGACCATGTTGTGGCTTCAAAATATATATATATTATTAATTTACAATACTTACCATATGCTTTTCATCTGTATTTTTTACTTTTATTGTTAATTGAGCCAAAAGATAGTGCACACAATACTTAATTTACAATCTTAAAGTTTAGCAGTTACATAATTTGCATATATCCAAATTTGTTTAGCAACAAATACATTTTAAGTGTAAACTATGTCATTTTTGACCTTTTTGCCCACTTATTTGACATTAACCGATTACATAAATGGTGATTAGCATATGATTAGTATTATAAACTAAAAACATTTAGAAGTAAAATTCTTTAGTCTCCCTAAACTAAATGCTATAAACTATAAAGTTATAAAAAAGAATGGTTATTTAATGGGCAGTAAATGTTTTTTTGGCTGGAGATTTTGCTGATGTCTGGAAACCTGGCTGCTTAGATGCACAGGGGTGCCTGGCAAAGAGCACCCATTTTTGTCAAGTGCCATCCTAGCCAAAGAATGCAAAGAAGCAATTTTAGCCTAGTACAGTCTATGGTTTTGAAGAAATGAACCTCTACATGCCAATTTTCATAATTTGTTTCACTGTGGTATGTATGGAAATCGATGGCTATTCCTTAATGGGATATTGAATTTTTTTGCCAGTTAGCAGCTCTATCTTGTTAATGTTCTCCAATTTATAAAACCCTATTTAAATTTAACTTCCAACTTTCACTCTCCCTAAGATCAATCTTGAGGCACATGGTGGGGTATATAACTCTTAGGACTTTGCTTTTGGAATGTGCTTGCTTCGGCAGCACATATACTAAAATTGGAACGATACAGAGAAGATTAGCATGGCCCCTGCGCAAGGATGACACGCAAATTCGTGAAGCGTTCCATATTTTAGGTATATAGCTCTGGACAAATTAATTCGATTCCACTTAAGATACCTGCAGATAAAAAGTCAAGAAATTTTGCAAGCAAAGAACAAATCGACCAACTTTTTTATGACAAAATCAGTTCGACATGACATATCATTTTCAAATTCAATTCTTGTCTAAATTGTGCAGGTTGTCTCAGTACTTCTATTAAGTCTTAGAAAACAATTTTGCCACTTTCCATTCCTACTTCACTTGTTCTGTACTTAGGAGCAATTTTAATCTTGTACAGCCTATGGTTCCAAAAGAAATGAACCTCCACATGCTAATTTGCATAATTTATTTGACTGTGGTACGTATAGAAATTGGTGGCCTTTCCTTAATGGGATATTGAATTTTTTGCCAGTAAGTAGCTCTATCTTGTTTATTGTAAAGTGTTCTCCAGTCTTTGAAACCCCATCTGAATTTAACTTCCATCTTTTACTCTCCCTAAGATCAATCTTGAGGCACATGGTGGGGTATATAACTCTTAGGACTTTGCTTTTGGAATGTGCTTGCTTCGGCAGCACATATACTAAAATTGGAACGATACAGAGAAGATTAGCATGGCCCCTGCGCAAGGATGACACGCAAATTCGTGAAGCGTTCCATATTTTAGGTATATAGCTCTGGACAAATTAATTCTTTTCCACTTAATGATACCTGCAGATAAAAAGGTAAGAAGTTTTGCAAGCAAAGAACAAATCGACCAACTCTTGTATGATGTCATCAGTTAGACATGACTTATCATTGTGTGAATTGTGCAGACTGCCTCAGTTATATTTAAACTTAGAAAATTATTTAGCCACCTTCAATTCTTATTGAACTTGCAGGGGTGTATCTATTGGTCGAAGCGGAAACGTAAGGGACAGGTGCCCCCTCCAAGTCACTCCAGGTCTGAAGGCATGAATATGCACTGCTGCACCCAATAGGTTCTGCTTGGTACAATGGAAAAATGTATCTTTCTTTATCCAATAACTATTCATAACTCTAGACAATTGTACAGTACAAAACCACAATCTCCAGCAAATCAAATCTGCTATTATATAATTATTGAAGCCCATGGTGCATGCTGCAATCACCTAATTTGCTTAATGCATGAGATTTAAGACCCTTTCCACAAAGAACAAATGCCTAGCTTCTCCCCCTACACATAATGTTCCATCAAGAAACTCCCCAAGCACCCATGGATATACTAGACTTCTAAAAATTCTTTTTTTAACTCTGTGCCACAAAAATAAGAGCTGAACACATAATGTATTAGATGTCAAACCAAGGAGCCATTCACAACACATAAGCACCTCTAACAGAATGTACAAAAAAAAATAAAAAAAAAATGTTAGGGCTAGTTTAAATCATATACCAATACAATTAGGGAGACCATGTTGTGGCTTCAAAATATATATATATTATTAATTTACAATACTTACCATATGCTTTTCATCTGTATTTTTTACTTTTATTGTTAATTGAGCCAAAAGATAGTGCACACAATACTTAATTTACAATCTTAAAGTTTAGCAGTTACATAATTTGCATATATCCAAATTTGTTTAGCAACAAATACATTTTAAGTGTAAACTATGTCATTTTTGACCTTTTTGCCCACTTATTTGACATTAACCGATTACATAAATGGTGATTAGCATATGATTAGTATTATAAACTAAAAACATTTAGAAGTAAAATTCTTTAGTCTCCCTAAACTAAATGCTATAAACTATAAAGTTATAAAAAAGAATGGTTATTTAATGGGCAGTAAATGTTTTTTTGGCTGGAGATTTTGCTGATGTCTGGAAACCTGGCTGCTTAGATGCACAGGGGTGCCTGGCAAAGAGCACCCATTTTTGTCAAGTGCCATCCTAGCCAAAGAATGCAAAGAAGCAATTTTAGCCTAGTACAGTCTATGGTTTTGAAGAAATGAACCTCTACATGCCAATTTTCATAATTTGTTTCACTGTGGTATGTATGGAAATCGATGGCTATTCCTTAATGGGATATTGAATTTTTTTGCCAGTTAGCAGCTCTATCTTGTTAATGTTCTCCAATTTATAAAACCCTATTTAAATTTAACTTCCAACTTTCACTCTCCCTAAGATCAATCTTGAGGCACATGGTGGGGTATATAACTCTTAGGACTTTGCTTTTGGAATGTGCTTGCTTCGGCAGCACATATACTAAAATTGGAACGATACAGAGAAGATTAGCATGGCCCCTGCGCAAGGATGACACGCAAATTCGTGAAGCGTTCCATATTTTAGGTATATAGCTCTGGACAAATTAATTCGATTCCACTTAAGATACCTGCAGATAAAAAGTCAAGAAATTTTGCAAGCAAAGAACAAATCGACCAACTTTTTTATGACAAAATCAGTTCGACATGACATATCATTTTCAAATTCAATTCTTGTCTAAATTGTGCAGGTTGTCTCAGTACTTCTATTAAGTCTTAGAAAACAATTTTGCCACTTTCCATTCCTACTTCACTTGTTCTGTACTTAGGAGCAATTTTAATCTTGTACAGCCTATGGTTCCAAAAGAAATGAACCTCCACATGCTAATTTGCATAATTTATTTGACTGTGGTACGTATAGAAATTGGTGGCCTTTCCTTAATGGGATATTGAATTTTTTGCCAGTAAGTAGCTCTATCTTGTTTATTGTAAAGTGTTCTCCAGTCTTTGAAACCCCATCTGAATTTAACTTCCATCTTTTACTCTCCCTAAGATCAATCTTGAGGCACATGGTGGGGTATATAACTCTTAGGACTTTGCTTTTGGAATGTGCTTGCTTCGGCAGCACATATACTAAAATTGGAACGATACAGAGAAGATTAGCATGGCCCCTGCGCAAGGATGACACGCAAATTCGTGAAGCGTTCCATATTTTAGGTATATAGCTCTGGACAAATTAATTCTTTTCCACTTAATGATACCTGCAGATAAAAAGGTAAGAAGTTTTGCAAGCAAAGAACAAATCGACCAACTCTTGTATGATGTCATCAGTTAGACATGACTTATCATTGTGTGAATTGTGCAGACTGCCTCAGTTATATTTAAACTTAGAAAATTATTTAGCCACCTTCAATTCTTATTGAACTTGCAGGGGTGTATCTATTGGTCGAAGCGGAAACGTAAGGGACAGGTGCCCCCTCCAAGTCACTCCAGGTCTGAAGGCATGAATATGCACTGCTGCACCCAATAGGTTCTGCTTGGTACAATGGAAAAATGTATCTTTCTTTATCCAATAACTATTCATAACTCTAGACAATTGTACAGTACAAAACCACAATCTCCAGCAAATCAAATCTGCTATTATATAATTATTGAAGCCCATGGTGCATGCTGCAATCACCTAATTTGCTTAATGCATGAGATTTAAGACCCTTTCCACAAAGAACAAATGCCTAGCTTCTCCCCCTACACATAATGTTCCATCAAGAAACTCCCCAAGCACCCATGGATATACTAGACTTCTAAAAATTCTTTTTTTAACTCTGTGCCACAAAAATAAGAGCTGAACACATAATGTATTAGATGTCAAACCAAGGAGCCATTCACAACACATAAGCACCTCTAACAGAATGTACAAAAAAAAATAAAAAAAAAATGTTAGGGCTAGTTTAAATCATATACCAATACAATTAGGGAGACCATGTTGTGGCTTCAAAATATATATATATTATTAATTTACAATACTTACCATATGCTTTTCATCTGTATTTTTTACTTTTATTGTTAATTGAGCCAAAAGATAGTGCACACAATACTTAATTTACAATCTTAAAGTTTAGCAGTTACATAATTTGCATATATCCAAATTTGTTTAGCAACAAATACATTTTAAGTGTAAACTATGTCATTTTTGACCTTTTTGCCCACTTATTTGACATTAACCGATTACATAAATGGTGATTAGCATATGATTAGTATTATAAACTAAAAACATTTAGAAGTAAAATTCTTTAGTCTCCCTAAACTAAATGCTATAAACTATAAAGTTATAAAAAAGAATGGTTATTTAATGGGCAGTAAATGTTTTTTTGGCTGGAGATTTTGCTGATGTCTGGAAACCTGGCTGCTTAGATGCACAGGGGTGCCTGGCAAAGAGCACCCATTTTTGTCAAGTGCCATCCTAGCCAAAGAATGCAAAGAAGCAATTTTAGCCTAGTACAGTCTATGGTTTTGAAGAAATGAACCTCTACATGCCAATTTTCATAATTTGTTTCACTGTGGTATGTATGGAAATCGATGGCTATTCCTTAATGGGATATTGAATTTTTTTGCCAGTTAGCAGCTCTATCTTGTTAATGTTCTCCAATTTATAAAACCCTATTTAAATTTAACTTCCAACTTTCACTCTCCCTAAGATCAATCTTGAGGCACATGGTGGGGTATATAACTCTTAGGACTTTGCTTTTGGAATGTGCTTGCTTCGGCAGCACATATACTAAAATTGGAACGATACAGAGAAGATTAGCATGGCCCCTGCGCAAGGATGACACGCAAATTCGTGAAGCGTTCCATATTTTAGGTATATAGCTCTGGACAAATTAATTCGATTCCACTTAAGATACCTGCAGATAAAAAGTCAAGAAATTTTGCAAGCAAAGAACAAATCGACCAACTTTTTTATGACAAAATCAGTTCGACATGACATATCATTTTCAAATTCAATTCTTGTCTAAATTGTGCAGGTTGTCTCAGTACTTCTATTAAGTCTTAGAAAACAATTTTGCCACTTTCCATTCCTACTTCACTTGTTCTGTACTTAGGAGCAATTTTAATCTTGTACAGCCTATGGTTCCAAAAGAAATGAACCTCCACATGCTAATTTGCATAATTTATTTGACTGTGGTACGTATAGAAATTGGTGGCCTTTCCTTAATGGGATATTGAATTTTTTGCCAGTAAGTAGCTCTATCTTGTTTATTGTAAAGTGTTCTCCAGTCTTTGAAACCCCATCTGAATTTAACTTCCATCTTTTACTCTCCCTAAGATCAATCTTGAGGCACATGGTGGGGTATATAACTCTTAGGACTTTGCTTTTGGAATGTGCTTGCTTCGGCAGCACATATACTAAAATTGGAACGATACAGAGAAGATTAGCATGGCCCCTGCGCAAGGATGACACGCAAATTCGTGAAGCGTTCCATATTTTAGGTATATAGCTCTGGACAAATTAATTCTTTTCCACTTAATGATACCTGCAGATAAAAAGGTAAGAAGTTTTGCAAGCAAAGAACAAATCGACCAACTCTTGTATGATGTCATCAGTTAGACATGACTTATCATTGTGTGAATTGTGCAGACTGCCTCAGTTATATTTAAACTTAGAAAATTATTTAGCCACCTTCAATTCTTATTGAACTTGCAGGGGTGTATCTATTGGTCGAAGCGGAAACGTAAGGGACAGGTGCCCCCTCCAAGTCACTCCAGGTCTGAAGGCATGAATATGCACTGCTGCACCCAATAGGTTCTGCTTGGTACAATGGAAAAATGTATCTTTCTTTATCCAATAACTATTCATAACTCTAGACAATTGTACAGTACAAAACCACAATCTCCAGCAAATCAAATCTGCTATTATATAATTATTGAAGCCCATGGTGCATGCTGCAATCACCTAATTTGCTTAATGCATGAGATTTAAGACCCTTTCCACAAAGAACAAATGCCTAGCTTCTCCCCCTACACATAATGTTCCATCAAGAAACTCCCCAAGCACCCATGGATATACTAGACTTCTAAAAATTCTTTTTTTAACTCTGTGCCACAAAAATAAGAGCTGAACACATAATGTATTAGATGTCAAACCAAGGAGCCATTCACAACACATAAGCACCTCTAACAGAATGTACAAAAAAAAATAAAAAAAAAATGTTAGGGCTAGTTTAAATCATATACCAATACAATTAGGGAGACCATGTTGTGGCTTCAAAATATATATATATTATTAATTTACAATACTTACCATATGCTTTTCATCTGTATTTTTTACTTTTATTGTTAATTGAGCCAAAAGATAGTGCACACAATACTTAATTTACAATCTTAAAGTTTAGCAGTTACATAATTTGCATATATCCAAATTTGTTTAGCAACAAATACATTTTAAGTGTAAACTATGTCATTTTTGACCTTTTTGCCCACTTATTTGACATTAACCGATTACATAAATGGTGATTAGCATATGATTAGTATTATAAACTAAAAACATTTAGAAGTAAAATTCTTTAGTCTCCCTAAACTAAATGCTATAAACTATAAAGTTATAAAAAAGAATGGTTATTTAATGGGCAGTAAATGTTTTTTTGGCTGGAGATTTTGCTGATGTCTGGAAACCTGGCTGCTTAGATGCACAGGGGTGCCTGGCAAAGAGCACCCATTTTTGTCAAGTGCCATCCTAGCCAAAGAATGCAAAGAAGCAATTTTAGCCTAGTACAGTCTATGGTTTTGAAGAAATGAACCTCTACATGCCAATTTTCATAATTTGTTTCACTGTGGTATGTATGGAAATCGATGGCTATTCCTTAATGGGATATTGAATTTTTTTGCCAGTTAGCAGCTCTATCTTGTTAATGTTCTCCAATTTATAAAACCCTATTTAAATTTAACTTCCAACTTTCACTCTCCCTAAGATCAATCTTGAGGCACATGGTGGGGTATATAACTCTTAGGACTTTGCTTTTGGAATGTGCTTGCTTCGGCAGCACATATACTAAAATTGGAACGATACAGAGAAGATTAGCATGGCCCCTGCGCAAGGATGACACGCAAATTCGTGAAGCGTTCCATATTTTAGGTATATAGCTCTGGACAAATTAATTCTTTTCCACTTAATGATACCTGCAGATAAAAAGGTAAGAAGTTTTGCAAGCAAAGAACAAATCGACCAACTCTTGTATGATGTCATCAGTTAGACATGACTTATCATTGTGTGAATTGTGCAGACTGCCTCAGTTATATTTAAACTTAGAAAATTATTTAGCCACCTTCAATTCTTATTGAACTTGCAGGGGTGTATCTATTGGTCGAAGCGGAAACGTAAGGGACAGGTGCCCCCTCCAAGTCACTCCAGGTCTGAAGGCATGAATATGCACTGCTGCACCCAATAGGTTCTGCTTGGTACAATGGAAAAATGTATCTTTCTTTATCCAATAACTATTCATAACTCTAGACAATTGTACAGTACAAAACCACAATCTCCAGCAAATCAAATCTGCTATTATATAATTATTGAAGCCCATGGTGCATGCTGCAATCACCTAATTTGCTTAATGCATGAGATTTAAGACCCTTTCCACAAAGAACAAATGCCTAGCTTCTCCCCCTACACATAATGTTCCATCAAGAAACTCCCCAAGCACCCATGGATATACTAGACTTCTAAAAATTCTTTTTTTAACTCTGTGCCACAAAAATAAGAGCTGAACACATAATGTATTAGATGTCAAACCAAGGAGCCATTCACAACACATAAGCACCTCTAACAGAATGTACAAAAAAAAATAAAAAAAAAATGTTAGGGCTAGTTTAAATCATATACCAATACAATTAGGGAGACCATGTTGTGGCTTCAAAATATATATATATTATTAATTTACAATACTTACCATATGCTTTTCATCTGTATTTTTTACTTTTATTGTTAATTGAGCCAAAAGATAGTGCACACAATACTTAATTTACAATCTTAAAGTTTAGCAGTTACATAATTTGCATATATCCAAATTTGTTTAGCAACAAATACATTTTAAGTGTAAACTATGTCATTTTTGACCTTTTTGCCCACTTATTTGACATTAACCGATTACATAAATGGTGATTAGCATATGATTAGTATTATAAACTAAAAACATTTAGAAGTAAAATTCTTTAGTCTCCCTAAACTAAATGCTATAAACTATAAAGTTATAAAAAAGAATGGTTATTTAATGGGCAGTAAATGTTTTTTTGGCTGGAGATTTTGCTGATGTCTGGAAACCTGGCTGCTTAGATGCACAGGGGTGCCTGGCAAAGAGCACCCATTTTTGTCAAGTGCCATCCTAGCCAAAGAATGCAAAGAAGCAATTTTAGCCTAGTACAGTCTATGGTTTTGAAGAAATGAACCTCTACATGCCAATTTTCATAATTTGTTTCACTGTGGTATGTATGGAAATCGATGGCTATTCCTTAATGGGATATTGAATTTTTTTGCCAGTTAGCAGCTCTATCTTGTTAATGTTCTCCAATTTATAAAACCCTATTTAAATTTAACTTCCAACTTTCACTCTCCCTAAGATCAATCTTGAGGCACATGGTGGGGTATATAACTCTTAGGACTTTGCTTTTGGAATGTGCTTGCTTCGGCAGCACATATACTAAAATTGGAACGATACAGAGAAGATTAGCATGGCCCCTGCGCAAGGATGACACGCAAATTCGTGAAGCGTTCCATATTTTAGGTATATAGCTCTGGACAAATTAATTCTTTTCCACTTAATGATACCTGCAGATAAAAAGGTAAGAAGTTTTGCAAGCAAAGAACAAATCGACCAACTCTTGTATGATGTCATCAGTTAGACATGACTTATCATTGTGTGAATTGTGCAGACTGCCTCAGTTATATTTAAACTTAGAAAATTATTTAGCCACCTTCAATTCTTATTGAACTTGCAGGGGTGTATCTATTGGTCGAAGCGGAAACGTAAGGGACAGGTGCCCCCTCCAAGTCACTCCAGGTCTGAAGGCATGAATATGCACTGCTGCACCCAATAGGTTCTGCTTGGTACAATGGAAAAATGTATCTTTCTTTATCCAATAACTATTCATAACTCTAGACAATTGTACAGTACAAAACCACAATCTCCAGCAAATCAAATCTGCTATTATATAATTATTGAAGCCCATGGTGCATGCTGCAATCACCTAATTTGCTTAATGCATGAGATTTAAGACCCTTTCCACAAAGAACAAATGCCTAGCTTCTCCCCCTACACATAATGTTCCATCAAGAAACTCCCCAAGCACCCATGGATATACTAGACTTCTAAAAATTCTTTTTTTAACTCTGTGCCACAAAAATAAGAGCTGAACACATAATGTATTAGATGTCAAACCAAGGAGCCATTCACAACACATAAGCACCTCTAACAGAATGTACAAAAAAAAATAAAAAAAAAATGTTAGGGCTAGTTTAAATCATATACCAATACAATTAGGGAGACCATGTTGTGGCTTCAAAATATATATATATTATTAATTTACAATACTTACCATATGCTTTTCATCTGTATTTTTTACTTTTATTGTTAATTGAGCCAAAAGATAGTGCACACAATACTTAATTTACAATCTTAAAGTTTAGCAGTTACATAATTTGCATATATCCAAATTTGTTTAGCAACAAATACATTTTAAGTGTAAACTATGTCATTTTTGACCTTTTTGCCCACTTATTTGACATTAACCGATTACATAAATGGTGATTAGCATATGATTAGTATTATAAACTAAAAACATTTAGAAGTAAAATTCTTTAGTCTCCCTAAACTAAATGCTATAAACTATAAAGTTATAAAAAAGAATGGTTATTTAATGGGCAGTAAATGTTTTTTTGGCTGGAGATTTTGCTGATGTCTGGAAACCTGGCTGCTTAGATGCACAGGGGTGCCTGGCAAAGAGCACCCATTTTTGTCAAGTGCCATCCTAGCCAAAGAATGCAAAGAAGCAATTTTAGCCTAGTACAGTCTATGGTTTTGAAGAAATGAACCTCTACATGCCAATTTTCATAATTTGTTTCACTGTGGTATGTATGGAAATCGATGGCTATTCCTTAATGGGATATTGAATTTTTTTGCCAGTTAGCAGCTCTATCTTGTTAATGTTCTCCAATTTATAAAACCCTATTTAAATTTAACTTCCAACTTTCACTCTCCCTAAGATCAATCTTGAGGCACATGGTGGGGTATATAACTCTTAGGACTTTGCTTTTGGAATGTGCTTGCTTCGGCAGCACATATACTAAAATTGGAACGATACAGAGAAGATTAGCATGGCCCCTGCGCAAGGATGACACGCAAATTCGTGAAGCGTTCCATATTTTAGGTATATAGCTCTGGACAAATTAATTCTTTTCCACTTAATGATACCTGCAGATAAAAAGGTAAGAAGTTTTGCAAGCAAAGAACAAATCGACCAACTCTTGTATGATGTCATCAGTTAGACATGACTTATCATTGTGTGAATTGTGCAGACTGCCTCAGTTATATTTAAACTTAGAAAATTATTTAGCCACCTTCAATTCTTATTGAACTTGCAGGGGTGTATCTATTGGTCGAAGCGGAAACGTAAGGGACAGGTGCCCCCTCCAAGTCACTCCAGGTCTGAAGGCATGAATATGCACTGCTGCACCCAATAGGTTCTGCTTGGTACAATGGAAAAATGTATCTTTCTTTATCCAATAACTATTCATAACTCTAGACAATTGTACAGTACAAAACCACAATCTCCAGCAAATCAAATCTGCTATTATATAATTATTGAAGCCCATGGTGCATGCTGCAATCACCTAATTTGCTTAATGCATGAGATTTAAGACCCTTTCCACAAAGAACAAATGCCTAGCTTCTCCCCCTACACATAATGTTCCATCAAGAAACTCCCCAAGCACCCATGGATATACTAGACTTCTAAAAATTCTTTTTTTAACTTTGTGCCACAAAAATAAGAGCTGAACACATAATGTATTAGATGTCAAACCAAGGAGCCATTCACAACACATAAGCACCTCTAACAGAATGTACAAAAAAAAAAAAAAAAAAAAAAAAATTTTAGGGCTAGTTTAAATCATATACCAATACAATTAGGGAGACCATGTTGTGGCTTCAAAATATATATATATTATTAATTTACAATACTTACCATATGCTTTTCATCTGTATTTTTTACTTTTATTGTTAATTGAGCCAAAAGATAGTGCACACAATACTTAATTTACAATCTTAAAGTTTAGCAGTTACATAATTTGCATATATCCAAATTTGTTTAGCAACAAATACATTTTAAGTGTAAACTATGTCATTTTTGACCTTTTTGCCCACTTATTTGACATTAACCGATTACATAAATGGTGATTAGCATATGATTAGTATTATAAACTAAAAACATTTAGAAGTAAAATTCTTTAGTCTCCCTAAACTAAATGCTATAAACTATAAAGTTATAAAAAAGAATGGTTATTTAATGGGCAGTAAATGTTTTTTTGGCTGGAGATTTTGCTGATGTCTGGAAACCTGGCTGCTTAGATGCACAGGGGTGCCTGGCAAAGAGCACCCATTTTTGTCAAGTGCCATCCTAGCCAAAGAATGCAAAGAAGCAATTTTAGCCTAGTACAGTCTATGGTTTTGAAGAAATGAACCTCTACATGCCAATTTTCATAATTTGTTTCACTGTGGTATGTATGGAAATCGATGGCTATTCCTTAATGGGATATTGAATTTTTTTTGCCAGTTAGCAGCTCTATCTTGTTAATGTTCTCCAGTTTATAAAACCCTATTTAAATTTAACTTCCAACTTTCACTCTCCCTAAGATCAATCTTGAGGCACATGGTGGGGTATATAACTCTTAGGACTTTGCTTTTGGAATGTGCTTGCTTCGGCAGCACATATACTAAAATTGGAACGATACAGAGAAGATTAGCATGGCCCCTGCGCAAGGATGACACGCAAATTCGTGAAGCGTTCCATATTTTAGGTATATAGCTCTGGACAAATTAATTCGATTCCACTTAAGATACCTGCAGATAAAAAGTCAAGAAATTTTGCAAGCAAAGAACAAATCGACCAACTTTTTTATGACAAAATCAGTTCGACATGACATATCATTTTCAAATTCAATTCTTGTCTAAATTGTGCAGGTTGTCTCAGTACTTCTATTAAGTCTTAGAAAACAATTTTGCCACTTTCCATTCCTACTTCACTTGTTCTGTACTTAGGAGCAATTTTAATCTTGTACAGCCTATGGTTCCAAAAGAAATGAACCTCCACATGCTAATTTGCATAATTTATTTGACTGTGGTACGTATAGAAATTGGTGGCCTTTCCTTAATGGGATATTGAATTTTTTGCCAGTAAGTAGCTCTATCTTGTTTATTGTAAAGTGTTCTCCAGTCTTTGAAACCCCATCTGAATTTAACTTCCATCTTTTACTCTCCCTAAGATCAATCTTGAGGCACATGGTGGGGTATATAACTCTTAGGACTTTGCTTTTGGAATGTGCTTGCTTCGGCAGCACATATACTAAAATTGGAACGATACAGAGAAGATTAGCATGGCCCCTGCGCAAGGATGACACGCAAATTCGTGAAGCGTTCCATATTTTAGGTATATAGCTCTGGACAAATTAATTCTTTTCCACTTAATGATACCTGCAGATAAAAAGGTAAGAAGTTTTGCAAGCAAAGAACAAATCGACCAACTCTTGTATGATGTCATCAGTTAGACATGACTTATCATTGTGTGAATTGTGCAGACTGCCTCAGTTATATTTAAACTTAGAAAATTATTTAGCCACCTTCAATTCTTATTGAACTTGCAGGGGTGTATCTATTGGTCGAAGCGGAAACGTAAGGGACAGGTGCCCCCTCCAAGTCACTCCAGGTCTGAAGGCATGAATATGCACTGCTGCACCCAATAGGTTCTGCTTGGTACAATGGAAAAATGTATCTTTCTTTATCCAATAACTATTCATAACTCTAGACAATTGTACAGTACAAAACCACAATCTCCAGCAAATCAAATCTGCTATTATATAATTATTGAAGCCCATGGTGCATGCTGCAATCACCTAATTTGCTTAATGCATGAGATTTAAGACCCTTTCCACAAAGAACAAATGCCTAGCTTCTCCCCCTACACATAATGTTCCATCAAGAAACTCCCCAAGCACCCATGGATATACTAGACTTCTAAAAATTCTTTTTTTAACTCTGTGCCACAAAAATAAGAGCTGAACACATAATGTATTAGATGTCAAACCAAGGAGCCATTCACAACACATAAGCACCTCTAACAGAATGTACAAAAAAAAATAAAAAAAAAATGTTAGGGCTAGTTTAAATCATATACCAATACAATTAGGGAGACCATGTTGTGGCTTCAAAATATATATATATTATTAATTTACAATACTTACCATATGCTTTTCATCTGTATTTTTTACTTTTATTGTTAATTGAGCCAAAAGATAGTGCACACAATACTTAATTTACAATCTTAAAGTTTAGCAGTTACATAATTTGCATATATCCAAATTTGTTTAGCAACAAATACATTTTAAGTGTAAACTATGTCATTTTTGACCTTTTTGCCCACTTATTTGACATTAACCGATTACATAAATGGTGATTAGCATATGATTAGTATTATAAACTAAAAACATTTAGAAGTAAAATTCTTTAGTCTCCCTAAACTAAATGCTATAAACTATAAAGTTATAAAAAAGAATGGTTATTTAATGGGCAGTAAATGTTTTTTTGGCTGGAGATTTTGCTGATGTCTGGAAACCTGGCTGCTTAGATGCACAGGGGTGCCTGGCAAAGAGCACCCATTTTTGTCAAGTGCCATCCTAGCCAAAGAATGCAAAGAAGCAATTTTAGCCTAGTACAGTCTATGGTTTTGAAGAAATGAACCTCTACATGCCAATTTTCATAATTTGTTTCACTGTGGTATGTATGGAAATCGATGGCTATTCCTTAATGGGATATTGAATTTTTTTTGCCAGTTAGCAGCTCTATCTTGTTAATGTTCTCCAGTTTATAAAACCCTATTTAAATTTAACTTCCAACTTTCACTCTCCCTAAGATCAATCTTGAGGCACATGGTGGGGTATATAACTCTTAGGACTTTGCTTTTGGAATGTGCTTGCTTCGGCAGCACATATACTAAAATTGGAACGATACAGAGAAGATTAGCATGGCCCCTGCGCAAGGATGACACGCAAATTCGTGAAGCGTTCCATATTTTAGGTATATAGCTCTGGACAAATTAATTCGATTCCACTTAAGATACCTGCAGATAAAAAGTCAAGAAATTTTGCAAGCAAAGAACAAATCGACCAACTTTTTTATGACAAAATCAGTTCGACATGACATATCATTTTCAAATTCAATTCTTGTCTAAATTGTGCAGGTTGTCTCAGTACTTCTATTAAGTCTTAGAAAACAATTTTGCCACTTTCCATTCCTACTTCACTTGTTCTGTACTTAGGAGCAATTTTAATCTTGTACAGCCTATGGTTCCAAAAGAAATGAACCTCCACATGCTAATTTGCATAATTTATTTGACTGTGGTACGTATAGAAATTGGTGGCCTTTCCTTAATGGGATATTGAATTTTTTGCCAGTAAGTAGCTCTATCTTGTTTATTGTAAAGTGTTCTCCAGTCTTTGAAACCCCATCTGAATTTAACTTCCATCTTTTACTCTCCCTAAGATCAATCTTGAGGCACATGGTGGGGTATATATATCTTAGGACTTTGCTTTTGGAATGTGCTTGCTTCGGCAGCACATATACTAAAATTGGAACGATACAGAGAAGATTAGCATGGCCCCTGCGCAAGGATGACACGCAAATTCGTGAAGCGTTCCATATTTTAGGTATATAGCTCTGGACAAATTAATTCTTTTCCACTTAATGATACCTGCAGATAAAAAGGTAAGAAGTTTTGCAAGCAAAGAACAAATCGACCAACTCTTGTATGATGTCATCAGTTAGACATGACTTATCATTGTGTGAATTGTGCAGACTGCCTCAGTTATATTTAAACTTAGAAAATTATTTAGCCACCTTCAATTCTTATTGAACTTGCAGGGGTGTATCTATTGGTCGAAGCGGAAACGTAAGGGACAGGTGCCCCCTCCAAGTCACTCCAGGTCTGAAGGCATGAATATGCACTGCTGCACCCAATAGGTTCTGCTTGGTACAATGGAAAAATGTATCTTTCTTTATCCAATAACTATTCATAACTCTAGACAATTGTACAGTACAAAACCACAATCTCCAGCAAATCAAATCTGCTATTATATAATTATTGAAGCCCATGGTGCATGCTGCAATCACCTAATTTGCTTAATGCATGAGATTTAAGACCCTTTCCACAAAGAACAAATGCCTAGCTTCTCCCCCTACACATAATGTTCCATCAAGAAACTCCCCAAGCACCCATGGATATACTAGACTTCTAAAAATTCTTTTTTTAACTCTGTGCCACAAAAATAAGAGCTGAACACATAATGTATTAGATGTCAAACCAAGGAGCCATTCACAACACATAAGCACCTCTAACAGAATGTACAAAAAAAAAAAAAAAAAAAAAAAAAAAAATGTTAGGGCTAGTTTAAATCATATACCAATACAATTAGGGAGACCATGTTGTGGCTTCAAAATATATATATATTATTAATTTACAATACTTACCATATGCTTTTCATCTGTATTTTTTACTTTTATTGTTAATTGAGCCAAAAGATAGTGCACACAATACTTAATTTACAATCTTAAAGTTTAGCAGTTACATAATTTGCATATATCCAAATTTGTTTAGCAACAAATACATTTTAAGTGTAAACTATGTCATTTTTGACCTTTTTGCCCACTTATTTGACATTAACCGATTACATAAATGGTGATTAGCATATGATTAGTATTATAAACTAAAAACATTTAGAAGTAAAATTCTTTAGTCTCCCTAAACTAAATGCTATAAACTATAAAGTTATAAAAAAGAATGGTTATTTAATGGGCAGTAAATGTTTTTTTGGCTGGAGATTTTGCTGATGTCTGGAAACCTGGCTGCTTAGATGCACAGGGGTGCCTGGCAAAGAGCACCCATTTTTGTCAAGTGCCATCCTAGCCAAAGAATGCAAAGAAGCAATTTTAGCCTAGTACAGTCTATGGTTTTGAAGAAATGAACCTCTACATGCCAATTTTCATAATTTGTTTCACTGTGGTATGTATGGAAATCGATGGCTATTCCTTAATGGGATATTGAATTTTTTTGCCAGTTAGCAGCTCTATCTTGTTAATGTTCTCCAATTTATAAAACCCTATTTAAATTTAACTTCCAACTTTCACTCTCCCTAAGATCAATCTTGAGGCACATGGTGGGGTATATAACTCTTAGGACTTTGCTTTTGGAATGTGCTTGCTTCGGCAGCACATATACTAAAATTGGAACGATACAGAGAAGATTAGCATGGCCCCTGCGCAAGGATGACACGCAAATTCGTGAAGCGTTCCATATTTTAGGTATATAGCTCTGGACAAATTAATTCTTTTCCACTTAATGATACCTGCAGATAAAAAGGTAAGAAGTTTTGCAAGCAAAGAACAAATCGACCAACTCTTGTATGATGTCATCAGTTAGACATGACTTATCATTGTGTGAATTGTGCAGACTGCCTCAGTTATATTTAAACTTAGAAAATTATTTAGCCACCTTCAATTCTTATTGAACTTGCAGGGGTGTATCTATTGGTCGAAGCGGAAACGTAAGGGACAGGTGCCCCCTCCAAGTCACTCCAGGTCTGAAGGCATGAATATGCACTGCTGCACCCAATAGGTTCTGCTTGGTACAATGGAAAAATGTATCTTTCTTTATCCAATAACTATTCATAACTCTAGACAATTGTACAGTACAAAACCACAATCTCCAGCAAATCAAATCTGCTATTATATAATTATTGAAGCCCATGGTGCATGCTGCAATCACCTAATTTGCTTAATGCATGAGATTTAAGACCCTTTCCACAAAGAACAAATGCCTAGCTTCTCCCCCTACACATAATGTTCCATCAAGAAACTCCCCAAGCACCCATGGATATACTAGACTTCTAAAAATTCTTTTTTTAACTTTGTGCCACAAAAATAAGAGCTGAACACATAATGTATTAGATGTCAAACCAAGGAGCCATTCACAACACATAAGCACCTCTAACAGAATGTACAAAAAAAAAAAAAAAAAAAAAAAAATTTTAGGGCTAGTTTAAATCATATACCAATACAATTAGGGAGACCAAGTTGTGGCTTCAAAATATATATATATTATTAATTTACAATACTTACCATATGCTTTTCATCTGTATTTTTTACTTTTATTGTTAATTGAGCCAAAAGATAGTGCACACAATACTTAATTTACAATCTTAAAGTTTAGCAGTTACATAATTTGCATATATCCAAATTTGTTTAGCAACAAATACATTTTAAGTGTAAACTATGTCATTTTTGACCTTTTTGCCCACTTATTTGACATTAACCGATTACATAAATGGTGATTAGCATATGATTAGTATTATAAACTAAAAACATTTAGAAGTAAAATTCTTTAGTCTCCCTAAACTAAATGCTATAAACTATAAAGTTATAAAAAAGAATGGTTATTTAATGGGCAGTAAATGTTTTTTTGGCTGGAGATTTTGCTGATGTCTGGAAACCTGGCTGCTTAGATGCACAGGGGTGCCTGGCAAAGAGCACCCATTTTTGTCAAGTGCCATCCTAGCCAAAGAATGCAAAGAAGCAATTTTAGCCTAGTACAGTCTATGGTTTTGAAGAAATGAACCTCTACATGCCAATTTTCATAATTTGTTTCACTGTGGTATGTATGGAAATCGATGGCTATTCCTTAATGGGATATTGAATTTTTTTTGCCAGTTAGCAGCTCTATCTTGTTAATGTTCTCCAGTTTATAAAACCCTATTTAAATTTAACTTCCAACTTTCACTCTCCCTAAGATCAATCTTGAGGCACATGGTGGGGTATATAACTCTTAGGACTTTGCTTTTGGAATGTGCTTGCTTCGGCAGCACATATACTAAAATTGGAACGATACAGAGAAGATTAGCATGGCCCCTGCGCAAGGATGACACGCAAATTCGTGAAGCGTTCCATATTTTAGGTATATAGCTCTGGACAAATTAATTCGATTCCACTTAAGATACCTGCAGATAAAAAGTCAAGAAATTTTGCAAGCAAAGAACAAATCGACCAACTTTTTTATGACAAAATCAGTTCGACATGACATATCATTTTCAAATTCAATTCTTGTCTAAATTGTGCAGGTTGTCTCAGTACTTCTATTAAGTCTTAGAAAACAATTTTGCCACTTTCCATTCCTACTTCACTTGTTCTGTACTTAGGAGCAATTTTAATCTTGTACAGCCTATGGTTCCAAAAGAAATGAACCTCCACATGCTAATTTGCATAATTTATTTGACTGTGGTACGTATAGAAATTGGTGGCCTTTCCTTAATGGGATATTGAATTTTTTGCCAGTAAGTAGCTCTATCTTGTTTATTGTAAAGTGTTCTCCAGTCTTTGAAACCCCATCTGAATTTAACTTCCATCTTTTACTCTCCCTAAGATCAATCTTGAGGCACATGGTGGGGTATATAACTCTTAGGACTTTGCTTTTGGAATGTGCTTGCTTCGGCAGCACATATACTAAAATTGGAACGATACAGAGAAGATTAGCATGGCCCCTGCGCAAGGATGACACGCAAATTCGTGAAGCGTTCCATATTTTAGGTATATAGCTCTGGACAAATTAATTCTTTTCCACTTAATGATACCTGCAGATAAAAAGGTAAGAAGTTTTGCAAGCAAAGAACAAATCGACCAACTCTTGTATGATGTCATCAGTTAGACATGACTTATCATTGTGTGAATTGTGCAGACTGCCTCAGTTATATTTAAACTTAGAAAATTATTTAGCCACCTTCAATTCTTATTGAACTTGCAGGGGTGTATCTATTGGTCGAAGCGGAAACGTAAGGGACAGGTGCCCCCTCCAAGTCACTCCAGGTCTGAAGGCATGAATATGCACTGCTGCACCCAATAGGTTCTGCTTGGTACAATGGAAAAATGTATCTTTCTTTATCCAATAACTATTCATAACTCTAGACAATTGTACAGTACAAAACCACAATCTCCAGCAAATCAAATCTGCTATTATATAATTATTGAAGCCCATGGTGCATGCTGCAATCACCTAATTTGCTTAATGCATGAGATTTAAGACCCTTTCCACAAAGAACAAATGCCTAGCTTCTCCCCCTACACATAATGTTCCATCAAGAAACTCCCCAAGCACCCATGGATATACTAGACTTCTAAAAATTCTTTTTTTAACTCTGTGCCACAAAAATAAGAGCTGAACACATAATGTATTAGATGTCAAACCAAGGAGCCATTCACAACACATAAGCACCTCTAACAGAATGTACAAAAAAAAATAAAAAAAAAATGTTAGGGCTAGTTTAAATCATATACCAATACAATTAGGGAGACCATGTTGTGGCTTCAAAATATATATATATTATTAATTTACAATACTTACCATATGCTTTTCATCTGTATTTTTTACTTTTATTGTTAATTGAGCCAAAAGATAGTGCACACAATACTTAATTTACAATCTTAAAGTTTAGCAGTTACA
Organism: Taudactylus pleione; assembly: GCA_031769625.1. Taxonomy (NCBI): domain Eukaryota; kingdom Metazoa; phylum Chordata; class Amphibia; order Anura; family Myobatrachidae; genus Taudactylus; species Taudactylus pleione. The sequence continues at coordinate 5,406,111 of JAUIMM010000261.1, forward strand.
TAATTTGCATATATCCAAATTTGTTTAGCAACAAATACATTTTAAGTGTAAACTATGTCATTTTTGACCTTTTTGCCCACTTATTTGACATTAACCGATTACATAAATGGTGATTAGCATATGATTAGTATTATAAACTAAAAACATTTAGAAGTAAAATTCTTTAGTCTCCCTAAACTAAATGCTATAAACTATAAAGTTATAAAAAAGAATGGTTATTTAATGGGCAGTAAATGTTTTTTTGGCTGGAGATTTTGCTGATGTCTGGAAACCTGGCTGCTTAGATGCACAGGGGTGCCTGGCAAAGAGCACCCATTTTTGTCAAGTGCCATCCTAGCCAAAGAATGCAAAGAAGCAATTTTAGCCTAGTACAGTCTATGGTTTTGAAGAAATGAACCTCTACATGCCAATTTTCATAATTTGTTTCACTGTGGTATGTATGGAAATCGATGGCTATTCCTTAATGGGATATTGAATTTTTTTTGCCAGTTAGCAGCTCTATCTTGTTAATGTTCTCCAGTTTATAAAACCCTATTTAAATTTAACTTCCAACTTTCACTCTCCCTAAGATCAATCTTGAGGCACATGGTGGGGTATATAACTCTTAGGACTTTGCTTTTGGAATGTGCTTGCTTCGGCAGCACATATACTAAAATTGGAACGATACAGAGAAGATTAGCATGGCCCCTGCGCAAGGATGACACGCAAATTCGTGAAGCGTTCCATATTTTAGGTATATAGCTCTGGACAAATTAATTCGATTCCACTTAAGATACCTGCAGATAAAAAGTCAAGAAATTTTGCAAGCAAAGAACAAATCGACCAACTTTTTTATGACAAAATCAGTTCGACATGACATATCATTTTCAAATTCAATTCTTGTCTAAATTGTGCAGGTTGTCTCAGTACTTCTATTAAGTCTTAGAAAACAATTTTGCCACTTTCCATTCCTACTTCACTTGTTCTGTACTTAGGAGCAATTTTAATCTTGTACAGCCTATGGTTCCAAAAGAAATGAACCTCCACATGCTAATTTGCATAATTTATTTGACTGTGGTACGTATAGAAATTGGTGGCCTTTCCTTAATGGGATATTGAATTTTTTGCCAGTAAGTAGCTCTATCTTGTTTATTGTAAAGTGTTCTCCAGTCTTTGAAACCCCATCTGAATTTAACTTCCATCTTTTACTCTCCCTAAGATCAATCTTGAGGCACATGGTGGGGTATATAACTCTTAGGACTTTGCTTTTGGAATGTGCTTGCTTCGGCAGCACATATACTAAAATTGGAACGATACAGAGAAGATTAGCATGGCCCCTGCGCAAGGATGACACGCAAATTCGTGAAGCGTTCCATATTTTAGGTATATAGCTCTGGACAAATTAATTCTTTTCCACTTAATGATACCTGCAGATAAAAAGGTAAGAAGTTTTGCAAGCAAAGAACAAATCGACCAACTCTTGTATGATGTCATCAGTTAGACATGACTTATCATTGTGTGAATTGTGCAGACTGCCTCAGTTATATTTAAACTTAGAAAATTATTTAGCCACCTTCAATTCTTATTGAACTTGCAGGGGTGTATCTATTGGTCGAAGCGGAAACGTAAGGGACAGGTGCCCCCTCCAAGTCACTCCAGGTCTGAAGGCATGAATATGCACTGCTGCACCCAATAGGTTCTGCTTGGTACAATGGAAAAATGTATCTTTCTTTATCCAATAACTATTCATAACTCTAGACAATTGTACAGTACAAAACCACAATCTCCAGCAAATCAAATCTGCTATTATATAATTATTGAAGCCCATGGTGCATGCTGCAATCACCTAATTTGCTTAATGCATGAGATTTAAGACCCTTTCCACAAAGAACAAATGCCTAGCTTCTCCCCCTACACATAATGTTCCATCAAGAAACTCCCCAAGCACCCATGGATATACTAGACTTCTAAAAATTCTTTTTTTAACTCTGTGCCACAAAAATAAGAGCTGAACACATAATGTATTAGATGTCAAACCAAGGAGCCATTCACAACACATAAGCACCTCTAACAGAATGTACAAAAAAAAATAAAAAATAAATGTTAGGGCTAGTTTAAATCATATACCAATACAATTAGGGAGACCATGTTGTGGCTTCAAAATATATATATATTATTAATTTACAATACTTACCATATGCTTTTCATCTGTATTTTTTACTTTTATTGTTAATTGAGCCAAAAGATAGTGCACACAATACTTAATTTACAATCTTAAAGTTTAGCAGTTACATAATTTGCATATATCCAAATTTGTTTAGCAACAAATACATTTTAAGTGTAAACTATGTCATTTTTGACCTTTTTGCCCACTTATTTGACATTAACCGATTACATAAATGGTGATTAGCATATGATTAGTATTATAAACTAAAAACATTTAGAAGTAAAATTCTTTAGTCTCCCTAAACTAAATGCTATAAACTATAAAGTTATAAAAAAGAATGGTTATTTAATGGGCAGTAAATGTTTTTTTGGCTGGAGATTTTGCTGATGTCTGGAAACCTGGCTGCTTAGATGCACAGGGGTGCCTGGCAAAGAGCACCCATTTTTGTCAAGTGCCATCCTAGCCAAAGAATGCAAAGAAGCAATTTTAGCCTAGTACAGTCTATGGTTTTGAAGAAATGAACCTCTACATGCCAATTTTCATAATTTGTTTCACTGTGGTATGTATGGAAATCGATGGCTATTCCTTAATGGGATATTGAATTTTTTTTGCCAGTTAGCAGCTCTATCTTGTTAATGTTCTCCAGTTTATAAAACCCTATTTAAATTTAACTTCCAACTTTCACTCTCCCTAAGATCAATCTTGAGGCACATGGTGGGGTATATAACTCTTAGGACTTTGCTTTTGGAATGTGCTTGCTTCGGCAGCACATATACTAAAATTGGAACGATACAGAGAAGATTAGCATGGCCCCTGCGCAAGGATGACACGCAAATTCGTGAAGCGTTCCATATTTTAGGTATATAGCTCTGGACAAATTAATTCGATTCCACTTAAGATACCTGCAGATAAAAAGTCAAGAAATTTTGCAAGCAAAGAACAAATCGACCAACTTTTTTATGACAAAATCAGTTCGACATGACATATCATTTTCAAATTCAATTCTTGTCTAAATTGTGCAGGTTGTCTCAGTACTTCTATTAAGTCTTAGAAAACAATTTTGCCACTTTCCATTCCTACTTCACTTGTTCTGTACTTAGGAGCAATTTTAATCTTGTACAGCCTATGGTTCCAAAAGAAATGAACCTCCACATGCTAATTTGCATAATTTATTTGACTGTGGTACGTATAGAAATTGGTGGCCTTTCCTTAATGGGATATTGAATTTTTTGCCAGTAAGTAGCTCTATCTTGTTTATTGTAAAGTGTTCTCCAGTCTTTGAAACCCCATCTGAATTTAACTTCCATCTTTTACTCTCCCTAAGATCAATCTTGAGGCACATGGTGGGGTATATAACTCTTAGGACTTTGCTTTTGGAATGTGCTTGCTTCGGCAGCACATATACTAAAATTGGAACGATACAGAGAAGATTAGCATGGCCCCTGCGCAAGGATGACACGCAAATTCGTGAAGCGTTCCATATTTTAGGTATATAGCTCTGGACAAATTAATTCTTTTCCACTTAATGATACCTGCAGATAAAAAGGTAAGAAGTTTTGCAAGCAAAGAACAAATCGACCAACTCTTGTATGATGTCATCAGTTAGACATGACTTATCATTGTGTGAATTGTGCAGACTGCCTCAGTTATATTTAAACTTAGAAAATTATTTAGCCACCTTCAATTCTTATTGAACTTGCAGGGGTGTATCTATTGGTCGAAGCGGAAACGTAAGGGACAGGTGCCCCCTCCAAGTCACTCCAGGTCTGAAGGCATGAATATGCACTGCTGCACCCAATAGGTTCTGCTTGGTACAATGGAAAAATGTATCTTTCTTTATCCAATAACTATTCATAACTCTAGACAATTGTACAGTACAAAACCACAATCTCCAGCAAATCAAATCTGCTATTATATAATTATTGAAGCCCATGGTGCATGCTGCAATCACCTAATTTGCTTAATGCATGAGATTTAAGACCCTTTCCACAAAGAACAAATGCCTAGCTTCTCCCCCTACACATAATGTTCCATCAAGAAACTCCCCAAGCACCCATGGATATACTAGACTTCTAAAAATTCTTTTTTTAACTCTGTGCCACAAAAATAAGAGCTGAACACATAATGTATTAGATGTCAAACCAAGGAGCCATTCACAACACATAAGCACCTCTAACAGAATGTACAAAAAAAAATAAAAAAAAAATGTTAGGGCTAGTTTAAATCATATACCAATACAATTAGGGAGACCATGTTGTGGCTTCAAAATATATATATATTATTAATTTACAATACTTACCATATGCTTTTCATCTGTATTTTTTACTTTTATTGTTAATTGAGCCAAAAGATAGTGCACACAATACTTAATTTACAATCTTAAAGTTTAGCAGTTACATAATTTGCATATATCCAAATTTGTTTAGCAACAAATACATTTTAAGTGTAAACTATGTCATTTTTGACCTTTTTGCCCACTTATTTGACATTAACCGATTACATAAATGGTGATTAGCATATGATTAGTATTATAAACTAAAAACATTTAGAAGTAAAATTCTTTAGTCTCCCTAAACTAAATGCTATAAACTATAAAGTTATAAAAAAGAATGGTTATTTAATGGGCAGTAAATGTTTTTTTGGCTGGAGATTTTGCTGATGTCTGGAAACCTGGCTGCTTAGATGCACAGGGGTGCCTGGCAAAGAGCACCCATTTTTGTCAAGTGCCATCCTAGCCAAAGAATGCAAAGAAGCAATTTTAGCCTAGTACAGTCTATGGTTTTGAAGAAATGAACCTCTACATGCCAATTTTCATAATTTGTTTCACTGTGGTATGTATGGAAATCGATGGCTATTCCTTAATGGGATATTGAATTTTTTTGCCAGTTAGCAGCTCTATCTTGTTAATGTTCTCCAATTTATAAAACCCTATTTAAATTTAACTTCCAACTTTCACTCTCCCTAAGATCAATCTTGAGGCACATGGTGGGGTATATAACTCTTAGGACTTTGCTTTTGGAATGTGCTTGCTTCGGCAGCACATATACTAAAATTGGAACGATACAGAGAAGATTAGCATGGCCCCTGCGCAAGGATGACACGCAAATTCGTGAAGCGTTCCATATTTTAGGTATATAGCTCTGGACAAATTAATTCGATTCCACTTAAGATACCTGCAGATAAAAAGTCAAGAAATTTTGCAAGCAAAGAACAAATCGACCAACTTTTTTATGACAAAATCAGTTCGACATGACATATCATTTTCAAATTCAATTCTTGTCTAAATTGTGCAGGTTGTCTCAGTACTTCTATTAAGTCTTAGAAAACAATTTTGCCACTTTCCATTCCTACTTCACTTGTTCTGTACTTAGGAGCAATTTTAATCTTGTACAGCCTATGGTTCCAAAAGAAATGAACCTCCACATGCTAATTTGCATAATTTATTTGACTGTGGTACGTATAGAAATTGGTGGCCTTTCCTTAATGGGATATTGAATTTTTTGCCAGTAAGTAGCTCTATCTTGTTTATTGTAAAGTGTTCTCCAGTCTTTGAAACCCCATCTGAATTTAACTTCCATCTTTTACTCTCCCTAAGATCAATCTTGAGGCACATGGTGGGGTATATAACTCTTAGGACTTTGCTTTTGGAATGTGCTTGCTTCGGCAGCACATATACTAAAATTGGAACGATACAGAGAAGATTAGCATGGCCCCTGCGCAAGGATGACACGCAAATTCGTGAAGCGTTCCATATTTTAGGTATATAGCTCTGGACAAATTAATTCTTTTCCACTTAATGATACCTGCAGATAAAAAGGTAAGAAGTTTTGCAAGCAAAGAACAAATCGACCAACTCTTGTATGATGTCATCAGTTAGACATGACTTATCATTGTGTGAATTGTGCAGACTGCCTCAGTTATATTTAAACTTAGAAAATTATTTAGCCACCTTCAATTCTTATTGAACTTGCAGGGGTGTATCTATTGGTCGAAGCGGAAACGTAAGGGACAGGTGCCCCCTCCAAGTCACTCCAGGTCTGAAGGCATGAATATGCACTGCTGCACCCAATAGGTTCTGCTTGGTACAATGGAAAAATGTATCTTTCTTTATCCAATAACTATTCATAACTCTAGACAATTGTACAGTACAAAACCACAATCTCCAGCAAATCAAATCTGCTATTATATAATTATTGAAGCCCATGGTGCATGCTGCAATCACCTAATTTGCTTAATGCATGAGATTTAAGACCCTTTCCACAAAGAACAAATGCCTAGCTTCTCCCCCTACACATAATGTTCCATCAAGAAACTCCCCAAGCACCCATGGATATACTAGACTTCTAAAAATTCTTTTTTTAACTCTGTGCCACAAAAATAAGAGCTGAACACATAATGTATTAGATGTCAAACCAAGGAGCCATTCACAACACATAAGCACCTCTAACAGAATGTACAAAAAAAAATAAAAAAAAAATGTTAGGGCTAGTTTAAATCATATACCAATACAATTAGGGAGACCATGTTGTGGCTTCAAAATATATATATATTATTAATTTACAATACTTACCATATGCTTTTCATCTGTATTTTTTACTTTTATTGTTAATTGAGCCAAAAGATAGTGCACACAATACTTAATTTACAATCTTAAAGTTTAGCAGTTACATAATTTGCATATATCCAAATTTGTTTAGCAACAAATACATTTTAAGTGTAAACTATGTCATTTTTGACCTTTTTGCCCACTTATTTGACATTAACCGATTACATAAATGGTGATTAGCATATGATTAGTATTATAAACTAAAAACATTTAGAAGTAAAATTCTTTAGTCTCCCTAAACTAAATGCTATAAACTATAAAGTTATAAAAAAGAATGGTTATTTAATGGGCAGTAAATGTTTTTTTGGCTGGAGATTTTGCTGATGTCTGGAAACCTGGCTGCTTAGATGCACAGGGGTGCCTGGCAAAGAGCACCCATTTTTGTCAAGTGCCATCCTAGCCAAAGAATGCAAAGAAGCAATTTTAGCCTAGTACAGTCTATGGTTTTGAAGAAATGAACCTCTACATGCCAATTTTCATAATTTGTTTCACTGTGGTATGTATGGAAATCGATGGCTATTCCTTAATGGGATATTGAATTTTTTTGCCAGTTAGCAGCTCTATCTTGTTAATGTTCTCCAATTTATAAAACCCTATTTAAATTTAACTTCCAACTTTCACTCTCCCTAAGATCAATCTTGAGGCACATGGTGGGGTATATAACTCTTAGGACTTTGCTTTTGGAATGTGCTTGCTTCGGCAGCACATATACTAAAATTGGAACGATACAGAGAAGATTAGCATGGCCCCTGCGCAAGGATGACACGCAAATTCGTGAAGCGTTCCATATTTTAGGTATATAGCTCTGGACAAATTAATTCGATTCCACTTAAGATACCTGCAGATAAAAAGTCAAGAAATTTTGCAAGCAAAGAACAAATCGACCAACTTTTTTATGACAAAATCAGTTCGACATGACATATCATTTTCAAATTCAATTCTTGTCTAAATTGTGCAGGTTGTCTCAGTACTTCTATTAAGTCTTAGAAAACAATTTTGCCACTTTCCATTCCTACTTCACTTGTTCTGTACTTAGGAGCAATTTTAATCTTGTACAGCCTATGGTTCCAAAAGAAATGAACCTCCACATGCTAATTTGCATAATTTATTTGACTGTGGTACGTATAGAAATTGGTGGCCTTTCCTTAATGGGATATTGAATTTTTTGCCAGTAAGTAGCTCTATCTTGTTTATTGTAAAGTGTTCTCCAGTCTTTGAAACCCCATCTGAATTTAACTTCCATCTTTTACTCTCCCTAAGATCAATCTTGAGGCACATGGTGGGGTATATAACTCTTAGGACTTTGCTTTTGGAATGTGCTTGCTTCGGCAGCACATATACTAAAATTGGAACGATACAGAGAAGATTAGCATGGCCCCTGCGCAAGGATGACACGCAAATTCGTGAAGCGTTCCATATTTTAGGTATATAGCTCTGGACAAATTAATTCTTTTCCACTTAATGATACCTGCAGATAAAAAGGTAAGAAGTTTTGCAAGCAAAGAACAAATCGACCAACTCTTGTATGATGTCATCAGTTAGACATGACTTATCATTGTGTGAATTGTGCAGACTGCCTCAGTTATATTTAAACTTAGAAAATTATTTAGCCACCTTCAATTCTTATTGAACTTGCAGGGGTGTATCTATTGGTCGAAGCGGAAACGTAAGGGACAGGTGCCCCCTCCAAGTCACTCCAGGTCTGAAGGCATGAATATGCACTGCTGCACCCAATAGGTTCTGCTTGGTACAATGGAAAAATGTATCTTTCTTTATCCAATAACTATTCATAACTCTAGACAATTGTACAGTACAAAACCACAATCTCCAGCAAATCAAATCTGCTATTATATAATTATTGAAGCCCATGGTGCATGCTGCAATCACCTAATTTGCTTAATGCATGAGATTTAAGACCCTTTCCACAAAGAACAAATGCCTAGCTTCTCCCCCTACACATAATGTTCCATCAAGAAACTCCCCAAGCACCCATGGATATACTAGACTTCTAAAAATTCTTTTTTTAACTCTGTGCCACAAAAATAAGAGCTGAACACATAATGTATTAGATGTCAAACCAAGGAGCCATTCACAACACATAAGCACCTCTAACAGAATGTACAAAAAAAAATAAAAAAAAAATGTTAGGGCTAGTTTAAATCATATACCAATACAATTAGGGAGACCATGTTGTGGCTTCAAAATATATATATATTATTAATTTACAATACTTACCATATGCTTTTCATCTGTATTTTTTACTTTTATTGTTAATTGAGCCAAAAGATAGTGCACACAATACTTAATTTACAATCTTAAAGTTTAGCAGTTACATAATTTGCATATATCCAAATTTGTTTAGCAACAAATACATTTTAAGTGTAAACTATGTCATTTTTGACCTTTTTGCCCACTTATTTGACATTAACCGATTACATAAATGGTGATTAGCATATGATTAGTATTATAAACTAAAAACATTTAGAAGTAAAATTCTTTAGTCTCCCTAAACTAAATGCTATAAACTATAAAGTTATAAAAAAGAATGGTTATTTAATGGGCAGTAAATGTTTTTTTGGCTGGAGATTTTGCTGATGTCTGGAAACCTGGCTGCTTAGATGCACAGGGGTGCCTGGCAAAGAGCACCCATTTTTGTCAAGTGCCATCCTAGCCAAAGAATGCAAAGAAGCAATTTTAGCCTAGTACAGTCTATGGTTTTGAAGAAATGAACCTCTACATGCCAATTTTCATAATTTGTTTCACTGTGGTATGTATGGAAATCGATGGCTATTCCTTAATGGGATATTGAATTTTTTTGCCAGTTAGCAGCTCTATCTTGTTAATGTTCTCCAATTTATAAAACCCTATTTAAATTTAACTTCCAACTTTCACTCTCCCTAAGATCAATCTTGAGGCACATGGTGGGGTATATAACTCTTAGGACTTTGCTTTTGGAATGTGCTTGCTTCGGCAGCACATATACTAAAATTGGAACGATACAGAGAAGATTAGCATGGCCCCTGCGCAAGGATGACACGCAAATTCGTGAAGCGTTCCATATTTTAGGTATATAGCTCTGGACAAATTAATTCGATTCCACTTAAGATACCTGCAGATAAAAAGTCAAGAAATTTTGCAAGCAAAGAACAAATCGACCAACTTTTTTATGACAAAATCAGTTCGACATGACATATCATTTTCAAATTCAATTCTTGTCTAAATTGTGCAGGTTGTCTCAGTACTTCTATTAAGTCTTAGAAAACAATTTTGCCACTTTCCATTCCTACTTCACTTGTTCTGTACTTAGGAGCAATTTTAATCTTGTACAGCCTATGGTTCCAAAAGAAATGAACCTCCACATGCTAATTTGCATAATTTATTTGACTGTGGTACGTATAGAAATTGGTGGCCTTTCCTTAATGGGATATTGAATTTTTTGCCAGTAAGTAGCTCTATCTTGTTTATTGTAAAGTGTTCTCCAGTCTTTGAAACCCCATCTGAATTTAACTTCCATCTTTTACTCTCCCTAAGATCAATCTTGAGGCACATGGTGGGGTATATAACTCTTAGGACTTTGCTTTTGGAATGTGCTTGCTTCGGCAGCACATATACTAAAATTGGAACGATACAGAGAAGATTAGCATGGCCCCTGCGCAAGGATGACACGCAAATTCGTGAAGCGTTCCATATTTTAGGTATATAGCTCTGGACAAATTAATTCTTTTCCACTTAATGATACCTGCAGATAAAAAGGTAAGAAGTTTTGCAAGCAAAGAACAAATCGACCAACTCTTGTATGATGTCATCAGTTAGACATGACTTATCATTGTGTGAATTGTGCAGACTGCCTCAGTTATATTTAAACTTAGAAAATTATTTAGCCACCTTCAATTCTTATTGAACTTGCAGGGGTGTATCTATTGGTCGAAGCGGAAACGTAAGGGACAGGTGCCCCCTCCAAGTCACTCCAGGTCTGAAGGCATGAATATGCACTGCTGCACCCAATAGGTTCTGCTTGGTACAATGGAAAAATGTATCTTTCTTTATCCAATAACTATTCATAACTCTAGACAATTGTACAGTACAAAACCACAATCTCCAGCAAATCAAATCTGCTATTATATAATTATTGAAGCCCATGGTGCATGCTGCAATCACCTAATTTGCTTAATGCATGAGATTTAAGACCCTTTCCACAAAGAACAAATGCCTAGCTTCTCCCCCTACACATAATGTTCCATCAAGAAACTCCCCAAGCACCCATGGATATACTAGACTTCTAAAAATTCTTTTTTTAACTCTGTGCCACAAAAATAAGAGCTGAACACATAATGTATTAGATGTCAAACCAAGGAGCCATTCACAACACATAAGCACCTCTAACAGAATGTACAAAAAAAAATAAAAAAAAAATGTTAGGGCTAGTTTAAATCATATACCAATACAATTAGGGAGACCATGTTGTGGCTTCAAAATATATATATATTATTAATTTACAATACTTACCATATGCTTTTCATCTGTATTTTTTACTTTTATTGTTAATTGAGCCAAAAGATAGTGCACACAATACTTAATTTACAATCTTAAAGTTTAGCAGTTACATAATTTGCATATATCCAAATTTGTTTAGCAACAAATACATTTTAAGTGTAAACTATGTCATTTTTGACCTTTTTGCCCACTTATTTGACATTAACCGATTACATAAATGGTGATTAGCATATGATTAGTATTATAAACTAAAAACATTTAGAAGTAAAATTCTTTAGTCTCCCTAAACTAAATGCTATAAACTATAAAGTTATAAAAAAGAATGGTTATTTAATGGGCAGTAAATGTTTTTTTGGCTGGAGATTTTGCTGATGTCTGGAAACCTGGCTGCTTAGATGCACAGGGGTGCCTGGCAAAGAGCACCCATTTTTGTCAAGTGCCATCCTAGCCAAAGAATGCAAAGAAGCAATTTTAGCCTAGTACAGTCTATGGTTTTGAAGAAATGAACCTCTACATGCCAATTTTCATAATTTGTTTCACTGTGGTATGTATGGAAATCGATGGCTATTCCTTAATGGGATATTGAATTTTTTTGCCAGTTAGCAGCTCTATCTTGTTAATGTTCTCCAATTTATAAAACCCTATTTAAATTTAACTTCCAACTTTCACTCTCCCTAAGATCAATCTTGAGGCACATGGTGGGGTATATAACTCTTAGGACTTTGCTTTTGGAATGTGCTTGCTTCGGCAGCACATATACTAAAATTGGAACGATACAGAGAAGATTAGCATGGCCCCTGCGCAAGGATGACACGCAAATTCGTGAAGCGTTCCATATTTTAGGTATATAGCTCTGGACAAATTAATTCTTTTCCACTTAATGATACCTGCAGATAAAAAGGTAAGAAGTTTTGCAAGCAAAGAACAAATCGACCAACTCTTGTATGATGTCATCAGTTAGACATGACTTATCATTGTGTGAATTGTGCAGACTGCCTCAGTTATATTTAAACTTAGAAAATTATTTAGCCACCTTCAATTCTTATTGAACTTGCAGGGGTGTATCTATTGGTCGAAGCGGAAACGTAAGGGACAGGTGCCCCCTCCAAGTCACTCCAGGTCTGAAGGCATGAATATGCACTGCTGCACCCAATAGGTTCTGCTTGGTACAATGGAAAAATGTATCTTTCTTTATCCAATAACTATTCATAACTCTAGACAATTGTACAGTACAAAACCACAATCTCCAGCAAATCAAATCTGCTATTATATAATTATTGAAGCCCATGGTGCATGCTGCAATCACCTAATTTGCTTAATGCATGAGATTTAAGACCCTTTCCACAAAGAACAAATGCCTAGCTTCTCCCCCTACACATAATGTTCCATCAAGAAACTCCCCAAGCACCCATGGATATACTAGACTTCTAAAAATTCTTTTTTTAACTCTGTGCCACAAAAATAAGAGCTGAACACATAATGTATTAGATGTCAAACCAAGGAGCCATTCACAACACATAAGCACCTCTAACAGAATGTACAAAAAAAAATAAAAAAAAAATGTTAGGGCTAGTTTAAATCATATACCAATACAATTAGGGAGACCATGTTGTGGCTTCAAAATATATATATATTATTAATTTACAATACTTACCATATGCTTTTCATCTGTATTTTTTACTTTTATTGTTAATTGAGCCAAAAGATAGTGCACACAATACTTAATTTACAATCTTAAAGTTTAGCAGTTACATAATTTGCATATATCCAAATTTGTTTAGCAACAAATACATTTTAAGTGTAAACTATGTCATTTTTGACCTTTTTGCCCACTTATTTGACATTAACCGATTACATAAATGGTGATTAGCATATGATTAGTATTATAAACTAAAAACATTTAGAAGTAAAATTCTTTAGTCTCCCTAAACTAAATGCTATAAACTATAAAGTTATAAAAAAGAATGGTTATTTAATGGGCAGTAAATGTTTTTTTGGCTGGAGATTTTGCTGATGTCTGGAAACCTGGCTGCTTAGATGCACAGGGGTGCCTGGCAAAGAGCACCCATTTTTGTCAAGTGCCATCCTAGCCAAAGAATGCAAAGAAGCAATTTTAGCCTAGTACAGTCTATGGTTTTGAAGAAATGAACCTCTACATGCCAATTTTCATAATTTGTTTCACTGTGGTATGTATGGAAATCGATGGCTATTCCTTAATGGGATATTGAATTTTTTTGCCAGTTAGCAGCTCTATCTTGTTAATGTTCTCCAATTTATAAAACCCTATTTAAATTTAACTTCCAACTTTCACTCTCCCTAAGATCAATCTTGAGGCACATGGTGGGGTATATAACTCTTAGGACTTTGCTTTTGGAATGTGCTTGCTTCGGCAGCACATATACTAAAATTGGAACGATACAGAGAAGATTAGCATGGCCCCTGCGCAAGGATGACACGCAAATTCGTGAAGCGTTCCATATTTTAGGTATATAGCTCTGGACAAATTAATTCTTTTCCACTTAATGATACCTGCAGATAAAAAGGTAAGAAGTTTTGCAAGCAAAGAACAAATCGACCAACTCTTGTATGATGTCATCAGTTAGACATGACTTATCATTGTGTGAATTGTGCAGACTGCCTCAGTTATATTTAAACTTAGAAAATTATTTAGCCACCTTCAATTCTTATTGAACTTGCAGGGGTGTATCTATTGGTCGAAGCGGAAACGTAAGGGACAGGTGCCCCCTCCAAGTCACTCCAGGTCTGAAGGCATGAATATGCACTGCTGCACCCAATAGGTTCTGCTTGGTACAATGGAAAAATGTATCTTTCTTTATCCAATAACTATTCATAACTCTAGACAATTGTACAGTACAAAACCACAATCTCCAGCAAATCAAATCTGCTATTATATAATTATTGAAGCCCATGGTGCATGCTGCAATCACCTAATTTGCTTAATGCATGAGATTTAAGACCCTTTCCACAAAGAACAAATGCCTAGCTTCTCCCCCTACACATAATGTTCCATCAAGAAACTCCCCAAGCACCCATGGATATACTAGACTTCTAAAAATTCTTTTTTTAACTCTGTGCCACAAAAATAAGAGCTGAACACATAATGTATTAGATGTCAAACCAAGGAGCCATTCACAACACATAAGCACCTCTAACAGAATGTACAAAAAAAAATAAAAAAAAAATGTTAGGGCTAGTTTAAATCATATACCAATACAATTAGGGAGACCATGTTGTGGCTTCAAAATATATATATATTATTAATTTACAATACTTACCATATGCTTTTCATCTGTATTTTTTACTTTTATTGTTAATTGAGCCAAAAGATAGTGCACACAATACTTAATTTACAATCTTAAAGTTTAGCAGTTACATAATTTGCATATATCCAAATTTGTTTAGCAACAAATACATTTTAAGTGTAAACTATGTCATTTTTGACCTTTTTGCCCACTTATTTGACATTAACCGATTACATAAATGGTGATTAGCATATGATTAGTATTATAAACTAAAAACATTTAGAAGTAAAATTCTTTAGTCTCCCTAAACTAAATGCTATAAACTATAAAGTTATAAAAAAGAATGGTTATTTAATGGGCAGTAAATGTTTTTTTGGCTGGAGATTTTGCTGATGTCTGGAAACCTGGCTGCTTAGATGCACAGGGGTGCCTGGCAAAGAGCACCCATTTTTGTCAAGTGCCATCCTAGCCAAAGAATGCAAAGAAGCAATTTTAGCCTAGTACAGTCTATGGTTTTGAAGAAATGAACCTCTACATGCCAATTTTCATAATTTGTTTCACTGTGGTATGTATGGAAATCGATGGCTATTCCTTAATGGGATATTGAATTTTTTTGCCAGTTAGCAGCTCTATCTTGTTAATGTTCTCCAATTTATAAAACCCTATTTAAATTTAACTTCCAACTTTCACTCTCCCTAAGATCAATCTTGAGGCACATGGTGGGGTATATAACTCTTAGGACTTTGCTTTTGGAATGTGCTTGCTTCGGCAGCACATATACTAAAATTGGAACGATACAGAGAAGATTAGCATGGCCCCTGCGCAAGGATGACACGCAAATTCGTGAAGCGTTCCATATTTTAGGTATATAGCTCTGGACAAATTAATTCTTTTCCACTTAATGATACCTGCAGATAAAAAGGTAAGAAGTTTTGCAAGCAAAGAACAAATCGACCAACTCTTGTATGATGTCATCAGTTAGACATGACTTATCATTGTGTGAATTGTGCAGACTGCCTCAGTTATATTTAAACTTAGAAAATTATTTAGCCACCTTCAATTCTTATTGAACTTGCAGGGGTGTATCTATTGGTCGAAGCGGAAACGTAAGGGACAGGTGCCCCCTCCAAGTCACTCCAGGTCTGAAGGCATGAATATGCACTGCTGCACCCAATAGGTTCTGCTTGGTACAATGGAAAAATGTATCTTTCTTTATCCAATAACTATTCATAACTCTAGACAATTGTACAGTACAAAACCACAATCTCCAGCAAATCAAATCTGCTATTATATAATTATTGAAGCCCATGGTGCATGCTGCAATCACCTAATTTGCTTAATGCATGAGATTTAAGACCCTTTCCACAAAGAACAAATGCCTAGCTTCTCCCCCTACACATAATGTTCCATCAAGAAACTCCCCAAGCACCCATGGATATACTAGACTTCTAAAAATTCTTTTTTTAACTTTGTGCCACAAAAATAAGAGCTGAACACATAATGTATTAGATGTCAAACCAAGGAGCCATTCACAACACATAAGCACCTCTAACAGAATGTACAAAAAAAAAAAAAAAAAAAAAAAAATTTTAGGGCTAGTTTAAATCATATACCAATACAATTAGGGAGACCATGTTGTGGCTTCAAAATATATATATATTATTAATTTACAATACTTACCATATGCTTTTCATCTGTATTTTTTACTTTTATTGTTAATTGAGCCAAAAGATAGTGCACACAATACTTAATTTACAATCTTAAAGTTTAGCAGTTACATAATTTGCATATATCCAAATTTGTTTAGCAACAAATACATTTTAAGTGTAAACTATGTCATTTTTGACCTTTTTGCCCACTTATTTGACATTAACCGATTACATAAATGGTGATTAGCATATGATTAGTATTATAAACTAAAAACATTTAGAAGTAAAATTCTTTAGTCTCCCTAAACTAAATGCTATAAACTATAAAGTTATAAAAAAGAATGGTTATTTAATGGGCAGTAAATGTTTTTTTGGCTGGAGATTTTGCTGATGTCTGGAAACCTGGCTGCTTAGATGCACAGGGGTGCCTGGCAAAGAGCACCCATTTTTGTCAAGTGCCATCCTAGCCAAAGAATGCAAAGAAGCAATTTTAGCCTAGTACAGTCTATGGTTTTGAAGAAATGAACCTCTACATGCCAATTTTCATAATTTGTTTCACTGTGGTATGTATGGAAATCGATGGCTATTCCTTAATGGGATATTGAATTTTTTTTGCCAGTTAGCAGCTCTATCTTGTTAATGTTCTCCAGTTTATAAAACCCTATTTAAATTTAACTTCCAACTTTCACTCTCCCTAAGATCAATCTTGAGGCACATGGTGGGGTATATAACTCTTAGGACTTTGCTTTTGGAATGTGCTTGCTTCGGCAGCACATATACTAAAATTGGAACGATACAGAGAAGATTAGCATGGCCCCTGCGCAAGGATGACACGCAAATTCGTGAAGCGTTCCATATTTTAGGTATATAGCTCTGGACAAATTAATTCGATTCCACTTAAGATACCTGCAGATAAAAAGTCAAGAAATTTTGCAAGCAAAGAACAAATCGACCAACTTTTTTATGACAAAATCAGTTCGACATGACATATCATTTTCAAATTCAATTCTTGTCTAAATTGTGCAGGTTGTCTCAGTACTTCTATTAAGTCTTAGAAAACAATTTTGCCACTTTCCATTCCTACTTCACTTGTTCTGTACTTAGGAGCAATTTTAATCTTGTACAGCCTATGGTTCCAAAAGAAATGAACCTCCACATGCTAATTTGCATAATTTATTTGACTGTGGTACGTATAGAAATTGGTGGCCTTTCCTTAATGGGATATTGAATTTTTTGCCAGTAAGTAGCTCTATCTTGTTTATTGTAAAGTGTTCTCCAGTCTTTGAAACCCCATCTGAATTTAACTTCCATCTTTTACTCTCCCTAAGATCAATCTTGAGGCACATGGTGGGGTATATAACTCTTAGGACTTTGCTTTTGGAATGTGCTTGCTTCGGCAGCACATATACTAAAATTGGAACGATACAGAGAAGATTAGCATGGCCCCTGCGCAAGGATGACACGCAAATTCGTGAAGCGTTCCATATTTTAGGTATATAGCTCTGGACAAATTAATTCTTTTCCACTTAATGATACCTGCAGATAAAAAGGTAAGAAGTTTTGCAAGCAAAGAACAAATCGACCAACTCTTGTATGATGTCATCAGTTAGACATGACTTATCATTGTGTGAATTGTGCAGACTGCCTCAGTTATATTTAAACTTAGAAAATTATTTAGCCACCTTCAATTCTTATTGAACTTGCAGGGGTGTATCTATTGGTCGAAGCGGAAACGTAAGGGACAGGTGCCCCCTCCAAGTCACTCCAGGTCTGAAGGCATGAATATGCACTGCTGCACCCAATAGGTTCTGCTTGGTACAATGGAAAAATGTATCTTTCTTTATCCAATAACTATTCATAACTCTAGACAATTGTACAGTACAAAACCACAATCTCCAGCAAATCAAATCTGCTATTATATAATTATTGAAGCCCATGGTGCATGCTGCAATCACCTAATTTGCTTAATGCATGAGATTTAAGACCCTTTCCACAAAGAACAAATGCCTAGCTTCTCCCCCTACACATAATGTTCCATCAAGAAACTCCCCAAGCACCCATGGATATACTAGACTTCTAAAAATTCTTTTTTTAACTCTGTGCCACAAAAATAAGAGCTGAACACATAATGTATTAGATGTCAAACCAAGGAGCCATTCACAACACATAAGCACCTCTAACAGAATGTACAAAAAAAAATAAAAAAAAAATGTTAGGGCTAGTTTAAATCATATACCAATACAATTAGGGAGACCATGTTGTGGCTTCAAAATATATATATATTATTAATTTACAATACTTACCATATGCTTTTCATCTGTATTTTTTACTTTTATTGTTAATTGAGCCAAAAGATAGTGCACACAATACTTAATTTACAATCTTAAAGTTTAGCAGTTACATAATTTGCATATATCCAAATTTGTTTAGCAACAAATACATTTTAAGTGTAAACTATGTCATTTTTGACCTTTTTGCCCACTTATTTGACATTAACCGATTACATAAATGGTGATTAGCATATGATTAGTATTATAAACTAAAAACATTTAGAAGTAAAATTCTTTAGTCTCCCTAAACTAAATGCTATAAACTATAAAGTTATAAAAAAGAATGGTTATTTAATGGGCAGTAAATGTTTTTTTGGCTGGAGATTTTGCTGATGTCTGGAAACCTGGCTGCTTAGATGCACAGGGGTGCCTGGCAAAGAGCACCCATTTTTGTCAAGTGCCATCCTAGCCAAAGAATGCAAAGAAGCAATTTTAGCCTAGTACAGTCTATGGTTTTGAAGAAATGAACCTCTACATGCCAATTTTCATAATTTGTTTCACTGTGGTATGTATGGAAATCGATGGCTATTCCTTAATGGGATATTGAATTTTTTTTGCCAGTTAGCAGCTCTATCTTGTTAATGTTCTCCAGTTTATAAAACCCTATTTAAATTTAACTTCCAACTTTCACTCTCCCTAAGATCAATCTTGAGGCACATGGTGGGGTATATAACTCTTAGGACTTTGCTTTTGGAATGTGCTTGCTTCGGCAGCACATATACTAAAATTGGAACGATACAGAGAAGATTAGCATGGCCCCTGCGCAAGGATGACACGCAAATTCGTGAAGCGTTCCATATTTTAGGTATATAGCTCTGGACAAATTAATTCGATTCCACTTAAGATACCTGCAGATAAAAAGTCAAGAAATTTTGCAAGCAAAGAACAAATCGACCAACTTTTTTATGACAAAATCAGTTCGACATGACATATCATTTTCAAATTCAATTCTTGTCTAAATTGTGCAGGTTGTCTCAGTACTTCTATTAAGTCTTAGAAAACAATTTTGCCACTTTCCATTCCTACTTCACTTGTTCTGTACTTAGGAGCAATTTTAATCTTGTACAGCCTATGGTTCCAAAAGAAATGAACCTCCACATGCTAATTTGCATAATTTATTTGACTGTGGTACGTATAGAAATTGGTGGCCTTTCCTTAATGGGATATTGAATTTTTTGCCAGTAAGTAGCTCTATCTTGTTTATTGTAAAGTGTTCTCCAGTCTTTGAAACCCCATCTGAATTTAACTTCCATCTTTTACTCTCCCTAAGATCAATCTTGAGGCACATGGTGGGGTATATATATCTTAGGACTTTGCTTTTGGAATGTGCTTGCTTCGGCAGCACATATACTAAAATTGGAACGATACAGAGAAGATTAGCATGGCCCCTGCGCAAGGATGACACGCAAATTCGTGAAGCGTTCCATATTTTAGGTATATAGCTCTGGACAAATTAATTCTTTTCCACTTAATGATACCTGCAGATAAAAAGGTAAGAAGTTTTGCAAGCAAAGAACAAATCGACCAACTCTTGTATGATGTCATCAGTTAGACATGACTTATCATTGTGTGAATTGTGCAGACTGCCTCAGTTATATTTAAACTTAGAAAATTATTTAGCCACCTTCAATTCTTATTGAACTTGCAGGGGTGTATCTATTGGTCGAAGCGGAAACGTAAGGGACAGGTGCCCCCTCCAAGTCACTCCAGGTCTGAAGGCATGAATATGCACTGCTGCACCCAATAGGTTCTGCTTGGTACAATGGAAAAATGTATCTTTCTTTATCCAATAACTATTCATAACTCTAGACAATTGTACAGTACAAAACCACAATCTCCAGCAAATCAAATCTGCTATTATATAATTATTGAAGCCCATGGTGCATGCTGCAATCACCTAATTTGCTTAATGCATGAGATTTAAGACCCTTTCCACAAAGAACAAATGCCTAGCTTCTCCCCCTACACATAATGTTCCATCAAGAAACTCCCCAAGCACCCATGGATATACTAGACTTCTAAAAATTCTTTTTTTAACTCTGTGCCACAAAAATAAGAGCTGAACACATAATGTATTAGATGTCAAACCAAGGAGCCATTCACAACACATAAGCACCTCTAACAGAATGTACAAAAAAAAAAAAAAAAAAAAAAAAAAATGTTAGGGCTAGTTTAAATCATATACCAATACAATTAGGGAGACCATGTTGTGGCTTCAAAATATATATATATTATTAATTTACAATACTTACCATATGCTTTTCATCTGTATTTTTTACTTTTATTGTTAATTGAGCCAAAAGATAGTGCACACAATACTTAATTTACAATCTTAAAGTTTAGCAGTTACATAATTTGCATATATCCAAATTTGTTTAGCAACAAATACATTTTAAGTGTAAACTATGTCATTTTTGACCTTTTTGCCCACTTATTTGACATTAACCGATTACATAAATGGTGATTAGCATATGATTAGTATTATAAACTAAAAACATTTAGAAGTAAAATTCTTTAGTCTCCCTAAACTAAATGCTATAAACTATAAAGTTATAAAAAAGAATGGTTATTTAATGGGCAGTAAATGTTTTTTTGGCTGGAGATTTTGCTGATGTCTGGAAACCTGGCTGCTTAGATGCACAGGGGTGCCTGGCAAAGAGCACCCATTTTTGTCAAGTGCCATCCTAGCCAAAGAATGCAAAGAAGCAATTTTAGCCTAGTACAGTCTATGGTTTTGAAGAAATGAACCTCTACATGCCAATTTTCATAATTTGTTTCACTGTGGTATGTATGGAAATCGATGGCTATTCCTTAATGGGATATTGAATTTTTTTGCCAGTTAGCAGCTCTATCTTGTTAATGTTCTCCAATTTATAAAACCCTATTTAAATTTAACTTCCAACTTTCACTCTCCCTAAGATCAATCTTGAGGCACATGGTGGGGTATATAACTCTTAGGACTTTGCTTTTGGAATGTGCTTGCTTCGGCAGCACATATACTAAAATTGGAACGATACAGAGAAGATTAGCATGGCCCCTGCGCAAGGATGACACGCAAATTCGTGAAGCGTTCCATATTTTAGGTATATAGCTCTGGACAAATTAATTCTTTTCCACTTAATGATACCTGCAGATAAAAAGGTAAGAAGTTTTGCAAGCAAAGAACAAATCGACCAACTCTTGTATGATGTCATCAGTTAGACATGACTTATCATTGTGTGAATTGTGCAGACTGCCTCAGTTATATTTAAACTTAGAAAATTATTTAGCCACCTTCAATTCTTATTGAACTTGCAGGGGTGTATCTATTGGTCGAAGCGGAAACGTAAGGGACAGGTGCCCCCTCCAAGTCACTCCAGGTCTGAAGGCATGAATATGCACTGCTGCACCCAATAGGTTCTGCTTGGTACAATGGAAAAATGTATCTTTCTTTATCCAATAACTATTCATAACTCTAGACAATTGTACAGTACAAAACCACAATCTCCAGCAAATCAAATCTGCTATTATATAATTATTGAAGCCCATGGTGCATGCTGCAATCACCTAATTTGCTTAATGCATGAGATTTAAGACCCTTTCCACAAAGAACAAATGCCTAGCTTCTCCCCCTACACATAATGTTCCATCAAGAAACTCCCCAAGCACCCATGGATATACTAGACTTCTAAAAATTCTTTTTTTAACTTTGTGCCACAAAAATAAGAGCTGAACACATAATGTATTAGATGTCAAACCAAGGAGCCATTCACAACACATAAGCACCTCTAACAGAATGTACAAAAAAAAAAAAAAAAAAAAAAAAATTTTAGGGCTAGTTTAAATCATATACCAATACAATTAGGGAGACCAAGTTGTGGCTTCAAAATATATATATATTATTAATTTACAATACTTACCATATGCTTTTCATCTGTATTTTTTACTTTTATTGTTAATTGAGCCAAAAGATAGTGCACACAATACTTAATTTACAATCTTAAAGTTTAGCAGTTACATAATTTGCATATATCCAAATTTGTTTAGCAACAAATACATTTTAAGTGTAAACTATGTCATTTTTGACCTTTTTGCCCACTTATTTGACATTAACCGATTACATAAATGGTGATTAGCATATGATTAGTATTATAAACTAAAAACATTTAGAAGTAAAATTCTTTAGTCTCCCTAAACTAAATGCTATAAACTATAAAGTTATAAAAAAGAATGGTTATTTAATGGGCAGTAAATGTTTTTTTGGCTGGAGATTTTGCTGATGTCTGGAAACCTGGCTGCTTAGATGCACAGGGGTGCCTGGCAAAGAGCACCCATTTTTGTCAAGTGCCATCCTAGCCAAAGAATGCAAAGAAGCAATTTTAGCCTAGTACAGTCTATGGTTTTGAAGAAATGAACCTCTACATGCCAATTTTCATAATTTGTTTCACTGTGGTATGTATGGAAATCGATGGCTATTCCTTAATGGGATATTGAATTTTTTTTGCCAGTTAGCAGCTCTATCTTGTTAATGTTCTCCAGTTTATAAAACCCTATTTAAATTTAACTTCCAACTTTCACTCTCCCTAAGATCAATCTTGAGGCACATGGTGGGGTATATAACTCTTAGGACTTTGCTTTTGGAATGTGCTTGCTTCGGCAGCACATATACTAAAATTGGAACGATACAGAGAAGATTAGCATGGCCCCTGCGCAAGGATGACACGCAAATTCGTGAAGCGTTCCATATTTTAGGTATATAGCTCTGGACAAATTAATTCGATTCCACTTAAGATACCTGCAGATAAAAAGTCAAGAAATTTTGCAAGCAAAGAACAAATCGACCAACTTTTTTATGACAAAATCAGTTCGACATGACATATCATTTTCAAATTCAATTCTTGTCTAAATTGTGCAGGTTGTCTCAGTACTTCTATTAAGTCTTAGAAAACAATTTTGCCACTTTCCATTCCTACTTCACTTGTTCTGTACTTAGGAGCAATTTTAATCTTGTACAGCCTATGGTTCCAAAAGAAATGAACCTCCACATGCTAATTTGCATAATTTATTTGACTGTGGTACGTATAGAAATTGGTGGCCTTTCCTTAATGGGATATTGAATTTTTTGCCAGTAAGTAGCTCTATCTTGTTTATTGTAAAGTGTTCTCCAGTCTTTGAAACCCCATCTGAATTTAACTTCCATCTTTTACTCTCCCTAAGATCAATCTTGAGGCACATGGTGGGGTATATAACTCTTAGGACTTTGCTTTTGGAATGTGCTTGCTTCGGCAGCACATATACTAAAATTGGAACGATACAGAGAAGATTAGCATGGCCCCTGCGCAAGGATGACACGCAAATTCGTGAAGCGTTCCATATTTTAGGTATATAGCTCTGGACAAATTAATTCTTTTCCACTTAATGATACCTGCAGATAAAAAGGTAAGAAGTTTTGCAAGCAAAGAACAAATCGACCAACTCTTGTATGATGTCATCAGTTAGACATGACTTATCATTGTGTGAATTGTGCAGACTGCCTCAGTTATATTTAAACTTAGAAAATTATTTAGCCACCTTCAATTCTTATTGAACTTGCAGGGGTGTATCTATTGGTCGAAGCGGAAACGTAAGGGACAGGTGCCCCCTCCAAGTCACTCCAGGTCTGAAGGCATGAATATGCACTGCTGCACCCAATAGGTTCTGCTTGGTACAATGGAAAAATGTATCTTTCTTTATCCAATAACTATTCATAACTCTAGACAATTGTACAGTACAAAACCACAATCTCCAGCAAATCAAATCTGCTATTATATAATTATTGAAGCCCATGGTGCATGCTGCAATCACCTAATTTGCTTAATGCATGAGATTTAAGACCCTTTCCACAAAGAACAAATGCCTAGCTTCTCCCCCTACACATAATGTTCCATCAAGAAACTCCCCAAGCACCCATGGATATACTAGACTTCTAAAAATTCTTTTTTTAACTCTGTGCCACAAAAATAAGAGCTGAACACATAATGTATTAGATGTCAAACCAAGGAGCCATTCACAACACATAAGCACCTCTAACAGAATGTACAAAAAAAAATAAAAAAAAAA
This sequence comes from Taudactylus pleione, assembly GCA_031769625.1. Classification (NCBI taxonomy): domain Eukaryota; kingdom Metazoa; phylum Chordata; class Amphibia; order Anura; family Myobatrachidae; genus Taudactylus; species Taudactylus pleione. The sequence continues at coordinate 5,430,677 of JAUIMM010000261.1, forward strand.
TGTTAGGGCTAGTTTAAATCATATACCAATACAATTAGGGAGACCATGTTGTGGCTTCAAAATATATATATATTATTAATTTACAATACTTACCATATGCTTTTCATCTGTATTTTTTACTTTTATTGTTAATTGAGCCAAAAGATAGTGCACACAATACTTAATTTACAATCTTAAAGTTTAGCAGTTACATAATTTGCATATATCCAAATTTGTTTAGCAACAAATACATTTTAAGTGTAAACTATGTCATTTTTGACCTTTTTGCCCACTTATTTGACATTAACCGATTACATAAATGGTGATTAGCATATGATTAGTATTATAAACTAAAAACATTTAGAAGTAAAATTCTTTAGTCTCCCTAAACTAAATGCTATAAACTATAAAGTTATAAAAAAGAATGGTTATTTAATGGGCAGTAAATGTTTTTTTGGCTGGAGATTTTGCTGATGTCTGGAAACCTGGCTGCTTAGATGCACAGGGGTGCCTGGCAAAGAGCACCCATTTTTGTCAAGTGCCATCCTAGCCAAAGAATGCAAAGAAGCAATTTTAGCCTAGTACAGTCTATGGTTTTGAAGAAATGAACCTCTACATGCCAATTTTCATAATTTGTTTCACTGTGGTATGTATGGAAATCGATGGCTATTCCTTAATGGGATATTGAATTTTTTTTGCCAGTTAGCAGCTCTATCTTGTTAATGTTCTCCAGTTTATAAAACCCTATTTAAATTTAACTTCCAACTTTCACTCTCCCTAAGATCAATCTTGAGGCACATGGTGGGGTATATAACTCTTAGGACTTTGCTTTTGGAATGTGCTTGCTTCGGCAGCACATATACTAAAATTGGAACGATACAGAGAAGATTAGCATGGCCCCTGCGCAAGGATGACACGCAAATTCGTGAAGCGTTCCATATTTTAGGTATATAGCTCTGGACAAATTAATTCGATTCCACTTAAGATACCTGCAGATAAAAAGTCAAGAAATTTTGCAAGCAAAGAACAAATCGACCAACTTTTTTATGACAAAATCAGTTCGACATGACATATCATTTTCAAATTCAATTCTTGTCTAAATTGTGCAGGTTGTCTCAGTACTTCTATTAAGTCTTAGAAAACAATTTTGCCACTTTCCATTCCTACTTCACTTGTTCTGTACTTAGGAGCAATTTTAATCTTGTACAGCCTATGGTTCCAAAAGAAATGAACCTCCACATGCTAATTTGCATAATTTATTTGACTGTGGTACGTATAGAAATTGGTGGCCTTTCCTTAATGGGATATTGAATTTTTTGCCAGTAAGTAGCTCTATCTTGTTTATTGTAAAGTGTTCTCCAGTCTTTGAAACCCCATCTGAATTTAACTTCCATCTTTTACTCTCCCTAAGATCAATCTTGAGGCACATGGTGGGGTATATATATCTTAGGACTTTGCTTTTGGAATGTGCTTGCTTCGGCAGCACATATACTAAAATTGGAACGATACAGAGAAGATTAGCATGGCCCCTGCGCAAGGATGACACGCAAATTCGTGAAGCGTTCCATATTTTAGGTATATAGCTCTGGACAAATTAATTCTTTTCCACTTAATGATACCTGCAGATAAAAAGGTAAGAAGTTTTGCAAGCAAAGAACAAATCGACCAACTCTTGTATGATGTCATCAGTTAGACATGACTTATCATTGTGTGAATTGTGCAGACTGCCTCAGTTATATTTAAACTTAGAAAATTATTTAGCCACCTTCAATTCTTATTGAACTTGCAGGGGTGTATCTATTGGTCGAAGCGGAAACGTAAGGGACAGGTGCCCCCTCCAAGTCA